>CM035842.1:335166627-337944749 GCA_020510985.1 Pholidichthys leucotaenia | reverse complement strand
TAGTTATGGAATATATGGTTAATACATCTTGTATTAATTGATAAAAGATAAAGACTCAGAACCAGTTCATTATGTATGGTCTTACCCACACATCACTATGGTCAAGTAAATAGTGAAATATTACATCTAAAGTAAAAAAGGCACTCTGGTTTTGCTGCATAAAAAGTAAAGCCATCAGATGTGTTTGCCGCATGGCAGCTGGTGTAACTATGGTAACTGCCCTGTAACTACAATGAAATTTGTTCCAATGCATTCCCTCAACAGTCATTGAGGCCTTAATATTTTTGTATATTAAAAATACATGTGAAAGGCTTACCTGAACCTGAATCTGAACACCCATTGCCTTTCAGAGAACGAGTCCTGCTCCTTTGTTGTCTAGATGCACCAGATCTGGCGGGCTTCCTGACTGCAGACCGGCCCTCTTCACGCCGAGTCTTGGCCCTCCTGTTCTGAAACCAGACCTAAAACACCAAAAAAGGAGGACAGGGTCACAAGGACCCAATCATTTGTGAATGTTACCTGGAAGGTGTATGCTGCCAAAAGCTGAAATGTGAACAAAGTACATGTATTCTGGCTTCAGGCATCTTGGTAGCAGCACCCACAGTCTCTCGGAGGAAGATGTTGGGATATTGATTACGGGTGTACAATTCCTCCAGCACCTCAATCTGCTCCGTGGTAAAAATGGTTCTTCTTCTACGGCGGGTGGGCTGTGCTGTCACTTGGTTTTCCGGCCTCTGAACGCTGTTTGGTGCGCTGAGAATGCCTGGGATATTTTCGCCAAGATTTTGGAATCCGAGATCTGCAGTTAAAAAAAAAAAAAAGAAACTCATTACTGAAGCGCAGAAACTAGCAGTTTTTGATTTGGATAAACTTCACGCACAGAGACACGCAATTTACGCGCCACCGCGTAGAACTGGGTGGGCAATTATTTTTTCCATGGGGCCACATGAGAAACAGAAAATATTGTGGAGGGCCGGACCAAAAGGCTGAACTCAATTCTGCATAATATTAATTGTATTTCTTTATAAAAGGCAGCACATAGCATTGTTTTGACAAGCTGGTAAGACTGGCAAGAGTATATGTTATGATTAAGCAACGAAAAAGTGAAGTTGCCTTACAAAAAATGTCATTTATTCAATCAATTTTCACAAAACAATGGTAAACAAAATGTGAACATTTTTACCATTGTGACTCATTAGTAATCATTTTTAGTCGCATTCACCCCAAAACACATTTTGAGTTTCATATACTGTTGGAAAGAGGTTCTTAGCTTTCTAAAGACATCACAATATTGTCTTTGTACTTCAAATATTAAGCAAGATACATCATATTACAGTAATGATTGTCACTGAACTGTGATTTTGAGAAAAAGGCCTCCAAAGAAAGTGTCCCAGTTCACTGCTCGTTGGTGCATTTACATCCCTACATTAGTAGTCTAACCACCTCACTTGGTGTTTTTCAGTTCTTTTTTCTTGTTCAGTGAGAGAAATCTAGTCTCTGCTGGGCTTTGAACGAGTGCATCAAAGTCAGGTTGAATGTCTGCGGTGGAGATGCGAAGCACAGCTGACAGATGGTCATCAGTGAGAGAGGATCTATACCTGGATTTGGTAAACTTCATCACTGAGAATGTTTGTTCACATATGTAGGTAGAGCCAAAGAGAACCAACATCTTCTGAGCATGTCTCCTCATGTTTGGAAAGTTCTGCTTCCTTGAGAGAAGAGTAAAAATCCAGCAGTGATCCTGACTTTAAGTGCTCTGCCAGTATCGCATCAGACTGCAGGTCAATTAGTTCCAGCTGAACATCACTGGGTGCATTATTCACACAGCAGGTAAGGGGAGAGGAAATCATGTGCATTTCATCCTCGATTGTTCCGAGATCTTCAAATCGCCTTGAAAATTCACCATGCAGTGCTACTAACATGGATGAGTACCTGTGGAGGTGATCAGCTGATGGTGTGACTTCTTTCAGGGTTTGCATGCGAGTGAGAGGGTTGCTCTCCAGTTGGCTTGAAATAAACTGCAACTTTCTCATGAAAGCCTTCACCAGGCTGTGCATTTCATAACCACAAAGGCCCTTGCCTTGCAGTCTGGTGTTCAGTTCATTCAGCAGTGCAGTCACATCAACAGCAAATGCTAAATCTGTCATCCAGTCCTCATCTGAGAGTTCTGGGATGCCTTTGCCCTTCTTCTCACAAAACTCTCGACTTTGCTTTCAGGTCCCAAACTCTTTTTAGCACTTTGCCCAGGCTGAGCCATCTGACAGTTGTGTGGTAGCCGATGTCACTATGTTCAGTCTCATGCTCCTCCAAAAGTGCAACAAACTGTGAGTCAATGCTCGTGCCCTGATGAAGTTAACTATTTTAGTTACAACATCAATAACATGGTTAATTTTTAGCATTGACTTGCACAACACACGCTGATGTATAATACAATGCAAAAATACCAATTTCTGATCTGCATCGATTTCAGTCACTTTATCTTGCATACCTTTCAAAAGTCCAACATTTTTCCCCGTCAGATTTGGACAATCGCCTGTTGTGACACCGACCAGTCTGTCCCATTTCAGCCCCAGCGTGTCCATGCATGCATTTACCTCTGAACAGATCGCTCCCTGCCATTGTCCCTTTCATTGACCACATTGCTGCCAGCTCCTCCGTAGTTATGAGGTCTGTTATCCCACGGACAAATACGAGTAACTGGGCTGTGTCACGGACATCACAACTCTCGTCCATAGTCAAGTAAATAAATACTTAACAGTCCATGTTTTGTTGAAAACCCTGCATTTGGCATCTACCTTTCTTTTTTTAGCGTGCGTGGGCATTTTCAGGGGCTAAAGCCGTCTGCTTGTGACAAGGTAGATTCAGTCACGCACAGTATAAGCGACTTTCACATCTCGGCTTGCGCAAAGCATCATGGGAACATGGCTTCCAAACATGCTCTATCGATACACTTAATTTATGGAAAGTTCCTGATCTACGAGCATATTGTATGCGTAGGGGTCTTTCCGGTTGTACCCGCAAACGCAAGGATGAACTAGTTGCGCTTGCATTCATGGCCACGTTGCAGAAATTGGCCAAAATGGCCCCCCGTATGTATGCTGACATAGCATATTTTTTGTTGTCAAAGGCCCAAGCACCCTTACTTGCGAGACTCCCAAACGACTACAAAGAAGATAAGCGAGTGGTTTGACAGCTCATCTTTGGTTTTGTCATTTTGAGTAAATTTCACTACAAGGCATAACCTGCTTACTTAGGTCTATAGGTCAATACTGTAACGTTGGGGCTGTGTTAAGGGGGTGGGGATTCTCCCGGCATGCTTTGGCAACGGAGGATTCAAAGGGTGTTATCATTCGTGTGTTCTAAAGTGTTATTGCTGCAGCAGTATTATAAGAAGAGTCAAAGCAGTGACTGATGATGTGTTTGTGTCACCCTTAGTGAGACGGAGGTCTGTGTGAATGACCTCCCCTCTGGTCTGTGTTGAGGAGATGTGTTTTAATAAAGCCTGTTTCGTCTCAGTCATCTCTCCTTTCTTGTGTGAACCCCCACTATGTCACACTGGTGTCAGAAGTTGGGATATGGAGCAGATGGAAGCCAGGATCAGAGCAGAGATCCAGCAGCTGGAGCGATTCATCACTCAGCTGGGGATGGACGACAGAGCTGGAACACCGACCACCAGAGTTGCTCGCCGGGATGAACAGAGCAGCGGACCCGACGGGACCAGCGTACCCCGCCTTCTTCCTTTCTCAAGGCAGGGCGGGCTGAGCAGAGCAGATCAGCCCCGCTCCCCGCCCTTTTCAGAGCAGGACGGGCTGGCAATTCCACTGTGACCAGGGGCGGCGATCATCCAAGAGGCAACCGTCCCACCCATCCGGCAGCGGCCCAAGGTTCCCCGCTTTAATGGTGAAACCCTGCTGGACGACTACCTGGTCCAGGTCGAGCTGGCTGCTGCGTTGAACGGCTGGCCACCCGGAGAGAACGCCGTGCAGGTCGCGCTGGCCCTGCAGGGAAGGGCTCTCCGCACGCTGTGTGATCTCCGGCCCGAGGAACGCTCCAGCTGGCCAGTGCTACAAGGAGCGCTCCGGAGGCTGTTTGGGAGAGCGGCCAACGCTGAGCACGCCGAGGAACAGCTGGCCAACCGCCGGCGAGGCAGCCGGGAGAGCCTGGGAGCCTACGCAGCGGACATACGGCTGCTGATACAGCGCAGCTACCTGGATTTCGAGCCAGAGGTAGTGGAGAAGCTCGCCCTCTGGAACTTCATCCGGGATCTCCGCCCGGCCCAGCTCCAGAGCCACATCCGGATTAACGCCACGAGCAGCTGGGAGACCGCTGTGGCAGAAGAGGAGCGGGTGGAACCGCTAATGGATTGTACAGCTGATGCATCGGCACCGAGACAGAGAGCCTTCCAGGCCACGGCTGAGAGCGAGGAGGAGGAGCTGCGGCAGACCACGGCGGCGTGCCCATGGAGAAGACGGCCGCGGCAGCGCGAGGAAGGGTGCTTCCGCTGCGGGGAGCCAGTACACATTGCGCGGTACTGCCCGGCACCCACCCCAACGACAAACCGGCCCCTCGCCAATGTTAAACTAGAGCGAGGTGGCATGGACAGGGACCTGCCGCCTCTCACAGACATTTTCCCCGATGAACTGTCACCACTTGTGAGCCGAATTGGACACTCACCAGGGATGTACCTACAGTGCAGCCTGGACAACACGCAGATCCGGGCCCTGATCGACACCGGTTCTACCATCTCCCTGGTCCGACCCGGTGTGCTGCCAGGCACGGACAAGACAGAACCGCAGGGTTGGGAACCCACCGGGCGTTGCGTCACTACAGCTACCGGTGAGCGCGGAGTTCTTGTGGTGGGGGTGGCCGGCCAGAACACAAACCACCCATTCTGGCTGGCTGACATCCAAGTCCCCTGCATTATTGGACTCGATCTGCTCACAGCATGGAGCGCAAAAATTGACACTGCCAGATCGTCCCTCCTGCTGAGAACTCGGACCATCACGCTCTGCAGCGGGACCCAGAGGAGGAACCCGGAGGCCTGCGTGATTGAGGGACCGCCAGGGCAGGCCGAACCGGGCGGGTCACCACAAGTACTGAACCCAACGGCGCCACCAGCACGAGCAGAGGGAACATGATCACAGATAGCGACAGCAAGGGGGAGGGCCACAGTGGAACGGGTCAGTGTGTCAGCAGAAACGCAGTAGGCGGTCAAGGAATTGTTCCAGCAGAGCTGCAGTGGACTGGAATCGGGACAGAGACGCCAGCTGTGGGAGCTGTTGGACTGCTACATGGATGTCTTCGCTGCGAAGGATGAGGAGCGCACCCGAACCAGCTTGGTGCAGCATGGGATCGACACCGGTGAGACCAGGCCGATCCGGCTCCGCCCACGCCGTCTGCCTTTTTCAAGGCGGGCGGCAGAAGAACAAAAAGTACAAGAAATACTGGAGGCAGACATTACTGAGCCCTCCAGCAGCCCCTGGGCGGCGCTGGTGGTGCTGGTTAGGAAGAAGGACGGTTCGTGGCGGTTCTGGGTGGTGCGGTGATGCAGTGGTTAGCACTGTGGCAGCACAGCAACTCATCCTTGGCCATGGGATCCTTGGTTTGATCCCAGCCCCTGACCAACAGTGATCTATGTGGAGTTTGCATGTTCTCCCCGTGTCTGCGTGGGTTTACTCCGGGATTTCTCCAGTTTCCTCCCACAGGCCAAAAACATGCAGGTTAGGTTAATTGGAGACTCTAAAGTGGCCCTAGGTGTGAATGTGTGTGTGAATGGTAAAGGGATAGCGCCATACCGTGGCTGCTTCATCCATCCAGGTGGATGCCCTCCATTTCCCCTCTGGGGATCAATAAATTATACAAAATAAAAAAATAAAAAAAATTTTTAAAAAAAATTACAGACACCTGAATGACGTCACCCGCAAGGATTCCTACCCCCTGCCCCGCATCGATGACGCGCTAGACCACATCACCGGCTCCAGCTGGTCCAGCTCACTGGACCTCCGCAGAGGCTATTGGCAGGTAGAGCTGTCACCTGAGGCCCGCCAGAAAACAGCCTCCGTCGGGCAGGGACTATATCAGTTCAAGGTGATGCCGTTTGGACTTTGCAATGCCCTGGCCACCTTTGAACGTCTGATGGAGCGAGTGTTGGCTCACGTACCCCAGAGCCGCTGAATTGTTTATCTGGATGACCTGCTGGTTCACGCAGCTGATATTGACAGCGCCCTGTCCAACCTCCGGGAAGTATTGGACGCCATCCGACAGGCCGGGCTGCGGCTACACCCACGGAAATGCCACCTATTTCGGCGGGAGACCACCTTCCTGGGCCATGTCGTCAGCGCAGCAGGAGTCGCCACCAATCCAGAGAAAGTGGCAGCCGTGAAAAACTGGCCAGTGCCACGGGATGTGGGAGAGCTACGGAGTTTTCTCGGACTGGCCTCCTATTATAGGAGATTTGTGAAAGACTTCGCCACCATCGCCAGCCCGCTGCATCAGCTGACACAGAAAGGACGTGCATTTCAGTGGAGTGAGAACTGTGCTGCTGCTTTTTCCCAGCTTCTCTCAGCGCTCACCGGAGCCCCCATTCTGCAGTATCCCGACCCGAACCGCCCTTTCATCGTGGACACAGACGGCAGCAACCAGGGCATCAGGGCGGTGTTATCCCAGGAGGGAGAACACGGAGAGCAGGCAGTTGCTTTTTTCAGCCGCACTCTCAGCAGAGCTGAAAGGAATTATTGCGTTACTCGCAGAGAGCTGTTGGCTGTCATCCAGGGGCTTTGCCATTTTCACCCATATGTGTACGGGGGGAGGTTCCAGCTCAGGACGGATCATGCTTCCCTGACCTGGCTACTGAACTTTAAAGAGCTGGATGGACAGTTGGCGAGATGGCTGGAGGCACTGCAGGATTATGATTTTCAGATTGTGCATCAGGCAGGCCGCCTCTATGCCAACGCTGACGTGCTGTCTCGGCATCCTTGTGCTGCGAAGGACTGTCATCACTGCCAGTGGGCAGAGGATCGAGACCAAGCTATCCCATGGGCTGCTGCTCTCCGGACCGCTGTGAGTGGGAATAACACAGCGGCACACAGCTCCTCCTCAGATAATCAGGCAGCTCTCCCCAGCGATGACATCACAGAGGCCCTTGGAGCGCAGCAGCTGCAGAGCGAGCAGGACAGAGATCCGATCATTTCCCGGGTTCGGCAGTGGCTGGACGCAGGCAGCGGCCTGCCTGGGAGGCTGCGTCTGTGCTGGACCCAGAGACCAAGGCCCTACACTCCCAGTGGGCCAATCTCCACTGTCACGAGGGTGTTGTGTATCGGCAGTGGCAGACTCCAGCTGGGCAGTGTCACGTCTTGCAGCTGCTGGTTCCCCGGCGGCTCTGGCCCCACGTACTCCAGCTGGTCCACAGGGCGGTAGGAGCGGGCCACTTCATGGTGACAAAGACTCTGCAGCGTCTTTGAGCTCGGTTCTACTGGCCCAGATGTCACCAGGATGTAGAGCTCCACGTCCATGGCTGCAACACCTGCACGGCTCAGAAGGGGCCGACTCAGCAATCCCACGCTCCCTTGCAGCAGTACCGGTTGGGAGCACCGATGGAGCGGGTAGGGGTGGACATTCTGGGCCCTTTTCCGACCACGGACCGGGGGAACCGCTACATGCTGGTCGCAATGGATTATTTCACCAAATGGCCAGAGGCATACGCGGTCCCTGATCAGAGCGCCGCCACCATGGCATCAAAGCTGGTGGACTAGATGTTCTGTCGGTTTGGCGCACCAGAGGAGCTGCACAGTGATCAGGGTCGGAACTTTGAGGCAGAGGTCTTCGGGGAGGTCTGCAAGCGGCTGGGCATCCGGACGACCCGGACCACCCCGCTGCATCCACAGAGCGACGGCCTGGTCTAACGGTTCAACTGGACCCTCACCACCCAGCTCGCTGTCCTAGTGGACCAGTGACAGCGAGACTGGGACCTGCATCTGCCCTTTGTTCTGTGGGCATACCGGACGGCAGCACAGGAATCCACCCAGTGAACCCCTGCAGCGCTGATGTGCACGCGAGCTGCGCACACCAGTGGATTTGGTATTCCCCCCCCCCCCCCGAGCCGGAGGTGGAGGGCAAACCGGGATTGGATTATTTGCTTTGCTTGAAGGAACGTCTCCACACGGTGCACGGACTAGCTTGGGAGGCCCTGGCAGCGGCGGGGAGCCGGCAGAAACAGGCATATGACTCCCGCTGCCAGGGGTGGGACTTTGCACCAGGAGATCGAGTCTGGGTTTTCTGCCCGGAGCGAAAAAGGGGACTGTCACCAAAACTGGCGAGCCATTGGTCGGGACCGTGCGTGGTCCTACAGAGACTGTCAGATGTGATGTACAGGGTGAGGCTAAAGAAAAGGGACCGGGTCGTGGTACTCCACCGTGACGTCTCGCCCCGTATCAGCCATCCACCCCGTGGGTGGTCGATCCGGAGCCTTCACCCCGACCAGATACTCCAACCGAGGCACAGATGAACACTAGTGGGCCTGTGCATGCTGGTCATCGACAACGGAGGCCGCCCCGACACCTGGACGGATTTGTGACTTTTGAGCTGGACTTTTTTTATTCTGGAGACAGAAACCAGTCCAGGGGGGGACAGTGTAACGTCGGGGCTGTGTTAAGGGGGCGGGGATTCTCCCGGCATGCTTTGGCAGTGGAGGATTCAAAGGGTGTTATCATTTGTGTGTTCTAAAGTGTTATTGCTGTGTCATTATACAGTGGGGAAAAAAAAGTATTTAGTCAGCCACCAATTGTGCAAGTTCTCGGTAAAATAAGTATTTGGTCAATAACAAAATTTCATCTCAATACTTTGTTATATACCCTTTGTTGGCAAGGACAGAGGTCAAAAGTTTTCTGTAAGTCTTCACAAGGTTTTCACACACTGTTGCTGGTATTTTGGCCCATTCCTCCATGCAGATCTCCTCTAGAGCAGTGATGTTTTGGGGCTGTCGCTGGGCAACACGGACTTTCAACTCCCTCCAAAGATTTTCTATGGGGTTGAGATCTGGAGACTGGCTAGGCCACTCCAGGACCTTGAAATGCTTCTTACGAAGCCACTCCTTTGTTGCCTGGGTGGTGTGTTTGGGATCATTGTCATGCTGAAAGACCCAGCCACATTTCATCTTCAATGCCCTTACTGATGGAAGGAGGTTTTCACTCAAAATCTCACGATACATGGCCCCATTCATTCTTTCCTTTACACGGATCAGTCGTCCTGGTCCCTTTGCAGAAAAACAGCCCCAAAGCATGATGTTTCCACCCCCATGCTTCACAGTAGGTATGGTGTTCTTTCTCCTCCAAACACGACAAGTTGAGTTTTTACCAAAAAGTTCTATTTTGGTTTCATCTGACCATATGACATTCTCCCAATCCTCTTCTGGATCATCCAAATGCTCTCTAGCAAACTTCAGACGGACCTGGACATGTACTGGCTTAAGCAGGGGGACACGTCTGGCACTGCAGGATTTGATTCCCTGGCGGCGTAGTGCGTTTCTGATGTAGCCTTTGTTACTTTGGTCCCAGCTCTCTGCAGGTCATTCATTATGCCCCCCCCCCCAAGGGTGACACAAACGTATGATCAGTCACTGCTCTGACTCTCCTTATAACACTGCTGTCATTATAACGCAGTTACAGTGGGACAAAAAAGTATTTAGTCAGCCACCAATTGTGCAGGTTCTCCCACTTAAAAGATGAGAGAGGTCTCCAATTTTCATCATAGGTATACCTCAACTATGAGAGACAAAATGAGAAAAAAAAAAAAATCCAGAAAATCACATTGAAGGATTTTTAATGAATTAATTGGTAAATTCCTCGGTAAAATAAGTTTTTGGTCACCTACAAACAAGCAAGATTTCTGGCTCTCACAGACCTGTAACTTCTTCTTTAAGAGGCTCCTCTGTCCTCCACTCGTTACCTGTATTAATGGCACCTGTTTGAACTCATTATCAGTATAAAAGACACCTAACCACAACCTCAAACAGTCAGACTCCAAACTCCACTATGGCCAAGACCAAAGAGCTGTCAAAGGACACCAGAAACAAAATTGTAGACCTGCACCAGGCTGGGAAGACTGAATCTGCAATGGGAAAGCAGCTTGGTGTGAAGAAATCAACTGTGGGAGCAATTATTAGAAAATGGAAGACATACAAGACCACTGATAATCTCCCTCGATCTGGGGCTCCACGCAAGATCTCACCCCGTGAGGTCAAAATGATCACGAGAACGGTGAGCAAAAATCCCAGAACCACACGGGGGGACCTAGTGAATGACCTGCAGAGAGCTGGGACCAAAGTAACAAAAGTGAGACAGAGGTCTGTGTGAATGACCTCCCCTCTTGTCTGTGTTGAGGAGGTGTGTTTTAAATAAAGCCTGTTTCGTCACAGTCGTCTCTCCTTTCTTGTGTGAACCCCCACTATGTCACAATACTACTATAGTTTAAGTACCACACGTTTTCACTGATTTGGAATTTTATTTTATACTAGCCTACTTATCAGTGGCCTTAATTACATGTGTGTGTAGATCAAGCTTCATTACCAATATACAAAGAACTATACCCTAGATCCAGGCCTGCCTGTTCGTACCTACTACTTCAGGGTTTAGACTCATGTCAATTAGGCTAGAACTTGAACATTACACAACACTATTTAATTATGTTATAATATAGACTTACTGCTTTAACCCAACAATTTCGTCTGTCCAGATCCTTCAGCTCCGTGGGTAATGTATATAACGTGAATGGCGGTAGACATGCACACATGCTGGTCCCGAAGTTAGATGCTGCAAGTTTTCTTTTTCCACTGCTCTAGATGATACATGCCGTTCCCACACTTTACTACGGCACAATGTGCACCTGGCGTAACGGAGATTTAAAGCTTAAAGCAGACTTTAAGCAGCAATTGTTCAGGTATGACAGTACTGTTTCTATACAAAAGCAAGGCAGCTACCGGAATGTTTGGTAGCGGTGAACTTTGAACTCACATGGTCAGCACATGCGCACTTGTAATGCGAAAGTCGCTTATTGATTTACGTATCGCTTCATTATGCACGTGAATTAAAAAAGCAACTTCAAGACTTCAGGTCTGGACACCATGGTGGTAGCCGCTTAACGCTGAAGCTCCCAGATCCCATCCGTGAAAATACCATGAAAATCAGATTTAACGGATTTATGGAAGAGTGAAAATCAAAAGTCAAAGTTATTATGCCTAAAGGAAAACAGAAGAGATCGACATTCACCAAGCCAAGACACGCATCAGCTGGAGAAACTGACCTCGAAAACAATAACCTCTCAGAAATAGAGGAGCAAAATGAGGCTAGCAACACGGCTAGCTTAAAAACGATACTTCAAGAATTAAGAGAATTTCGCTGAGAGTGTGGGGCTGAATTTCGTGAACTTAAAGACAAAATAAAAAGGATAAACAACAGAGTGGACCAGGCTGAGGACCGAATCATGGAAGCAGAGGAAAGAATAAAAGGGCTGGAAGAAACCACGCTGGACTTACTTAAACGACAGACAAGACTGGAGGCTAAGCTAACCAACCTGGAAGGAAGACTAAGAAGGGGCAACATAAGAATTCATGGTCTGAAAGAAGGAGTTGAGGATGGTTCCACCACAATGGCTGCATGCGTAGAAACCATACTGAGAAAAAAGTTGGAAATTCCCCAATCCACCGACTTGAAAATAGAAAGGGCGCACCGTTCATTAGCCCCAAGGTCGTTGGCGGAAACCCCCCCGCGATCGGTGGTGGTGAAGTTTTCCAACTTCAGAACAAAAGAAGAGGTTTTGAGACTGGCTTGGCAGAAAAAAAGGATTTATGCACCAAGAAAGAAAAGTTTTTGTGGAGCATGACTACGCCCTGGAGGTCCTTAAAAACGTCGGGAATACAATGACGCTAAAAAGGTACTAAGAGAGAAGAAACTGCGCTTTCAAACCCCATTCCCGGCGAAGCTGAGGGTTTTTTACGGGGAAGAGATGTGTCTCTACAACTTGGCGGAAGAAGCAACCAGGGATATAGTGAGAAGAGGGCTCCCAGTACCGGTGTATAAACCCACAGCAGACCCGATCGAAAGACTCAAGGCTCAAATGTGGTGGACACAGAGACCCTCAAAAACCACGGGCCAGCAGCGGGAAACCCAGCGCCAGGGCTATAAGGAAAAACTGGACGCTTTCAGGAGGGAATAACGATATTTTTAGTCAATATGCACATCCAGCCCTCCTCCTACAAGGTAACAAACATTAAAGGGGATGCAGAATCAACAAATATGAGGTGGTAAAACATTTCATGGAACAGTCATAATATTAGAAACAAATGCGGTGGCGGAGTGGTTAGCACTGCGGCAGCACAGCAACTCACCCTTGGGGATCCTGGGTTTGATCCCAGCCCCCGACCAACAGTGATCTGTGTGGAGTTTGCATGTTCTCCCCGTGTCTGCATGGGTTTACTCCGGGATTTCTCCGGTTTCCTCCCACATGCCAAAAACATGCAAGTTAGGTTAATTGGCATCAAACTGGGGATTCTAAATTGTCCTTAGGTATGACTGTGAGAGTGAATGGTTGTCTGTCTCTCTGTGTTGGCCCTGCGATGGACTGACGATCTGTCCAGGGTGTACCCTGCCTCTCGCCCAAAGATGCTGGGATAGGCTCCAGCCCCCCCCCCCCCCCCCCCCCGCGACCCGAAAAGGATTAAGCGGAAGAAGATGAATGAATGAATGAAAAATAAGTCTTAAAAAAAAAACTTGTTAAAATAGAAATGTGACAGTGAACCACATGAACTCTCCACACTAACAAATATTGTATTACCATGATTGTTTGCTGTGATGGTGGTGGGAGGTAGCCCATAATTTCATAGGGTATAGGCATAAAAAAAAAAAAAAAAAATCTATACAAGTTCGGATTGGGATCTGAAAATCACGTTACAAACATGGGACAACTTACAGGGGTAAGAGAGGGCCCTCAACACGTAACAAAGTTTGAGGAATTTCCCTCAGAGCCAACACACCATCAAGGCTCCTCTAAGGTCTTTTGACAGTTTTATGTTTTAAAGTTTTATATACTATGTTTTCAATGTTTTTTATGTTCTTAATGTTCTTTCAGTTTTTGAGTAGCATAAAAGAGGGCCACTATACTATTATACTAAATAAGACAAAACAATGGAGAAACAGGGTTCAACCAAAATAATCTCATATAATGTAAAAGGGATCCTGAATCCAGTTAAAAGATCCAAGATTCTAGGCAAAATGAAAAAAGACAAAGCAGGAATAATATTTTTACAGGAGACCCACCTAACAGACTTGGAGCACACTAATCTTAATAGACAAGGGTTTAAACTGATCTCTTCATCTTCATATAAGTCAGGGAGGAGGAGGGGGTAGCAACATTGATCTCAACCAAAATTATATTTGAAGAAAAATTCAGAACACAAAGATAAAGAAGGGAGATTTAGCATGGTACTTGGTCGGCTAGAGGGAGAAGATATCACCCTGCTGAATGTATATGCACCTCCAGGGACTAACTGGAAATTTTATAAAAATGTATTTGACCTAATGAAAACTAAAGCCAAAGGTTTAGTGATATGTGGTGGAGACTTCAATCTAAGACTGAATCCATACTAGGATGCATCACGTAATTCTCCACATCAAAATAACACTTAAAGTAGAAAAACTAGGATGCTACTAAATGAAATGGGAATCTGTGACGTGTGGAGGGAATTCAACCCCAGTGTAAAAGATTATACATTTTACTCAGCACCACATTCATCATATTCAAAGATTAGACTATTTTTTTATGTTTAATAGAGACATTGGAAGAGTAAAAACATGTAAAATAGGACTGATGGATCTCTCTGACCACAGTCCGATCTATATGGACTTAAACATCCAAAAATACACAAATAATACATTTTCTTGGAGGTTAAATTCAAATGTGCTGAAAGGACCACTGAAAGATGAATTGGAGTCAGATATTCTCAGATATTTGGAAGAAAATGATAATGGAGAAGTATCCCCTTTAATACCATGGGATGCATGCAAAGCTGTAATAAGGGGAAAGATTATTGCAAAACTGGCACTCCAAAAGAAATTGAGACAAGAAAAACTAATCACATTAGAGTCAGAACTTAAGAAACTAAAAAAAGAGCACAAAGACAACACTCATTCTAATGACTCGCTCAAAATTAAGGAAATAAAAAAACAAATAAACGAGATCTACACAACAGAAATCCAGAAGGAACTTACATTTCTGAAACAAAAATATTATGAAACAGGTAGCAAATCGGCAAAATTGCTAGCCTATAAATTGAGGAAACAACAAACGGATAGAGCAATCTACAAAATCAGAGACCCAGTATCAAAGGAAATAAAAATTAGAATTCAGGAAATTTTTAAAAGCTTCGAGAATTACTACAAGAACTTGTACTCCCTCAAAAAACAAAGACACATCCGAAGCCTTCCTAAATACATTAAATCTTCCCCAACTTACTGAGTCACAAAATAAAAAACTATTGGCAGAAATACAACCGAAAGAATTAGAAAAAGCAATTATGAAACTTAAAGCTAGCAAATCCCCAGGAGCAGATGGTTATACAGCAGAGTGGTACAAAACTTTTAAACAGCAACTATCTCTTCTCCTGAAAACATTTAACTATGTCCTCCACACAGGGGAAATCCCCCCCCCTCCTGAAGAGAAGGGGTCATTGCAGTCATACCTAAACCTGAAAAGGATAAATTAGACTGCTCCAACTACAGACCAATCAGTGTGTTAAATCAGGACTATAAACTTTTTACCGCTATCCTTGCCAAAAGGTTAGAAAATATACTGACAGACTTAGGTAGATAGATAGATAGATAGATAGATAGTTAGATACTTTATTTCAAACAAAAAAGTATAACAAAAACAAAACAAATGACAAATGCAATAAAGTAACAGTATACAGTGTTCGAAAGGGAGAAGGAAGAAGTGAACACTTATTAATTCCATCTCCTCTTTTCCATAAATACACCCATGTGAATTATATACAAATTACCACATTTAAGACCCCAAGTAAACAATTAACTGTATTTTGTACATATCAACATTAACACCCATCCATCCTAACATACCTTCATGTCCATACATCAAAACCAGCCTCAAACAACACAGATATACACAGTGCTGTCCCACCCACCATTCCATAGTGTCCCATAGTGTCCCAGAGTGAGCAGAGTGAATCGTACATATAAATACTACCCTTCTAACATATATCCTTTCAGCAAATAATGTTTATACCTCTTTTTGAATTGATTTCTGTTTGTACATAGTTTCAGTTCCGGCTCCAAACTGTTCCACAAATCCACCCCACAGACAGATATGCACATACTTTTCTTGGTTGTTCGTATCTTGGGTTTTGTAAAGTTTAGGTCTCCTCTCAAATTATGATCATTGTCTCTTTTTTTAAAAAATATTTTTAGTATATTAGTTGGAAGTTGATTATTAATTGCCCTGTACATGACTTGTGCTGTCTTAAATTTAACTAAATCAATGAACTTTATGACATGTGACTTTAAAAACAACAAATTGGTATGGTCTCTATATCCTACATTATTTATTATCCTTATAGCTCTTTTTTGTAATGTGCATATTGACTGTAGGTTGGTCTTGTAGGTGTTTCCCCAGACTTCTACACAGTAATTAAGGTAGAAGCAGTGAATTGTACAGTAAGACCAATGATTTATAGTCCAAGATGTGTCTTGTCTTCCCCAGTATGCCTATACATTTTGCCAACTTGGCCTGGATGTGACTGATGTGAGGTTTCCAGCAGATTTTATTGTCTAGCGTCACCCCCAGAAACTTATTTTCCTGTACTGTTTCTATTCTGGTATCATCTATCGTTACCATTATTTCATGATTTATTTTATAATTTCCAAACAACATAATCTTTATTTTTTTTTAGATTTAGAGATAATTTATTTTTGTTGAACCATTGCGTTAACTTTTTCATTTCAGTTGTGACCACCTCTAAAACCTGCTGCAAATTCTCACCAGTGCAAAGGATATTTGTGTCATCCGCAAACAAAATAAATTTCAGAATTTTTGATACTTGGCATATGTCAGTTATATACAAAATAAAGAGTTTGGGTCCCAAAACTGACCCCTGGGGCACACCACAAGTGATGTCCATGAAGAGTGATTTGTGCTCACCAATTTGTACAAATTGTTGTCTGTTACTTAAATAACTTTCCACCCAACTCAGTCCGACCCCTCTTATCCCATACCTTTCCAGTTTCCTTAGTAGTATTCTGTGGTCAGTGGTGTCAAAAGCTTTCTTTAAATCTATAAATACTCCTACAGCAAACTGTTTTTTTATCTATACAACTAGTAATTTCTTCTATAAGTTTGATCAGTGCCAAAGATGTAGATTTATCTGCTCTAAAACCATACTGGCTATCTGTAAGGAGGTTGTGTTTTTCAATGAAATCATCCAGTCTCTTAGTGAAGATTTTTTCAAGTATTTTGGAGAATTGTGAGAGTAAAGAGACTGGCCTGTAATTTGTGAAACAATGACTGTGTCCTGTTTTGTATAGAGGTATTACTTTTGCTATTTTCATTTTGTTTGGAAATTTACCAGTTTGAAATGACAGGTTACAGATGTGGGTGAGTGGCTTAACAATTCCTTCAATTACTTTTTTCACTATTGTCATGTCAGTTTCATTCCAGTCCGTTGATTTTTTGTTCTTAAATTTACTCACAGTCTCGATAATTTCCTTTTCAGTAACTGCACCCAAAAAGATTGTGTTTGGATTTGTATCTTCTATTTCATTTACAGAACCACTGTTGTTTGTTTCTGTTGTCACTATTGATTTTGCTAATTCAGGACCAACGTTTACAAAAAATTTATTGAAACCACTGACCACATCCTCCATATTATTTATCAAACTGCCATTTTCAATAAAATATTCTGGATAATTAGCATTCTTAGGTCGATTACTAATAATCCCATTGAGTACTTGCCATATTCCTCTTAAGTTATTTTTATTATCCTCTAATATTCTGTTGTAATATTCTTTCTTACAGGTCCTCATTATATTAGTAAGCTTATTTTTATATCTTTTATATTTGATCTCAGCCTCCACTGTTCTGCACTTAATGAATTGTTTATATAATGTATTCTTCTTTTTACATGCATTTATTAACCCCTTGGTGACCCAAAGAACATTTTTCTTTTGTTGTCTGTCACTGTATTGTTTTATTGGACAGTTTTTATTGTACAATGATTGAAATATTTGTAAAAATTTATCATATGCTTTATTTATATCATTTTCATCATAAACTATCTTCCAATCTTGTATTAATAATTCCTTTGTCAGTAAATGCATAGATTCTTTGGTTCTTATTCTTTTATATTTAATATTTTTGGTATACTTTTTCTTCTTATAATCACATTGATAGACAACAAAAATCGGCAGGTGGTCACTGATATCATTCAATAAAAGCCCACTCCTGATATTATTTTCCGTAATGTTTGTGAATATGTTATCTATTAGTGTGGCACTGTGTGACGTGATTCTGCTACGTCCGGTAATTGTTGGATGTAAGCCCATACTGTACATTGTTTTGATAAATTCTTCTGTCAAACTATGTTGTTTTGAATTCATCAGATCTATACTGAAATCCCCACAGATGAACATAACTTTATGAGTTAGTTTTGCATACATTTTTTCCATCCAGTCCTTAAATAAGTCAATGTTTGATCCAGGTGTTCTATATACACAGCTCACTACTATATTCTTCACATTGTCCAGACAGATTTCTATTGTAATACATTCAAATAAATCATCCACAGTTACTGACAGATTTTCAACAACCTTGTATTTCAAGCTCTTGTCAACATAAATTGCAACTCCTCCTCCTTTTTTCACTTTTCTATTTATATAATTTAATTCATAGCCATCCATGGTAAAATCCACTCCTTTCTCTTCACTGAGTCACGTCTCTGATATTGCCACAATATTGAATGGCTCTTTAAACTGATGTAAATAATCTTTAATGTTATTAAAGTTGGCATAGAGACTTCTGCTGTTGAAGTGGATCATAGAAATATTGAAATCAGATGTGACCATTGTGTTAAACTGTTCATCCGTGTAGTAACTACAGTCATTATTGATGGAGCTAAATAAATTATTATCAGGGTCTATGTTATATTCTACGTCCTGTGGGTTGTGATCTGTATATTCAAAAACTTTCAGCTCCTGTTGTTCCTGTTTGTTGAGCTTTTGTTTCATGTTGTTAAATGTCTTATAGCAGATGAGTATATCCCTTCAGTGTCCTACAATTGTCTCTTGTTGCTGTGACTCCAGTTCATAACATTCATTGATATTTGTCCAGTTCCATAATATTACGGATGTTAATGACCTTGGCTTCTTCAGATGATCTGTTTAATTTGGTTTCCAGTTTGATGTCCAGGTGTTTTGAATCTTTTTCTGCTTTCTCAGGTATCTTGCTTTTCTGGCTATTTCTGCGTTTTCTTTTGTAAGGTGCTCGTTTATGTAAATGTTCGTTCCTTTCAGTTTCCTACCTTGTTTTAGCAGCGCAGTCTTGTGTTTTCTGTTGACAAACCTCATGATGACAGCCGGTTTGTCGCCGTTTTTCCTGGGCAGAGGGTGGGAGGCCTCAATGGTGTTACAGTCCAGCGGGATTCCTTTGGACTGCATGAAGGCCACCACTTGTTGCTCCGTGGATTCATCTTCCAGCGCGTCGAGCCTCCCTTCGCTGTCCGCGGCCACCGCTCACGCGTACGATCGGGGTTTAATGTGGAGCCCCATGATGATCACGTCGTTCACCCGAGTGTTCTGCTCCAGTTCCGACACTCTGCTCTCCAGATACGCCAGCCTCTTGTCCTTCTCGGCGTTCTGGATCCGCAGCGCTTTCACCTCCTCGACCAGGTCCAGAATGTTTTTTTGCTGCAGCTTAACAGCAGAAATCTCTTCAGCCAAGAAGTCCAGCGATCTTTTGATGTCGTCCACCTCCTCAGTTTGCTGAGCTTTCTTGGGACCCATGATCCCGGCCGATGTACGTTGATTGTGATTGTAAAAAAAAAAAAAAAAAAAAAAAACATGGGAGAAATCCCTTTGTTCTCTCGGAGTGTGAGGGGACCGATGAATTGCTTCACCAGCCACTACAATATTAAGTTATGAGAATGGCAATTTCTCTCTTTTTTCGCACGAGCAGGTTTATTCTCCAGCGGTAGTGACAAAGCAACAGCTCAAAACGCTAGCTCTAAACTGAGCTAAACTGAGTTTTAAAGCAAGAAACGAACTGGGAGCCTTTACCTGTGCGTCCTCACCTTACATGCCACAACCGGAAGTTTTTGACTTAATTCATTTAGACCATACAGGTTTTATAAGACAAAGACAGACACAAGATAACATTAGACGCACTTTACACATAATTCATCATATAAAAAAATATAGTTTAAATGCAGCCATACTGGGATTAGATGCTGGAAAAGCATTTGATTCGGTTGACTGGTCTTATATAGAATCTTGTCCAGTTTCAATTTTCATAACAACTTCATTAGAACTATCCAGGCATTATATAAAAAACCAACGGCTAAAATAAGGATAAACGGTAAATTATCATCATCTTTTGAACGGGAGAGAGGATGTCGTCAGGGCTGCCCCTTGTCTCCACTGCTCTTTGCAATCTTCATAGAACCTCTGAGCCAATGGATAAGACAGAATCAAAAAATTCAAGGTATTACACTTGGTCAGAAGGAACATAAAATAGCACTCTTTGCTGATGACATTTTAATATACCTGGGGCAGCCGGACACCTCTTTTCCAGAACTTATCTCAGTTTTCTACTGGGGGACTTCAATGCGCATGTGGACGCATGTGACACTTCAATGCGCATGTGACAGTGAAACTTGGAGGGGGGTGATTGGGAGGAACGGCCTGCCCGATCTGAACCCGAGTGGTGTTCAGTTATTGGACTTCTGTGCAAACCACAGTTTGTCCATAACGAACACCATGTTCAAGCATAAGGGTGTCCATATGTACACCTGGCACCAGGACACTCTAGGTCGCAGGTCGATGATCGATTTTGTTATCGTGTCATCAGACCTGCGACCGTATGTCATGGACACTTGGGTAAAGAGAGGTGCAGAGCTGTCAACTGATCACCACCTGGTGGTGAGTTGGATCCGATGGCAGGGGAGGAAGCCATTCAGACCTGGTAGACCCAAACGTATAGTGAGGGTGTGCTGGGAACGTCTGGCTGAGGCCCCTGTCCGGGAGGTCTTCAACTCCCACCTCCGGAAGAACTTCAACCACATTCCGAGGGAGTCTGAAGACATGGAGTCTGAATGGGCCATGTTCTCCACCTCTGTTGTTGAAGCGGCGGCCCAGAGCTGCGGCTGGAAGGTGGTCAGTGCATCTCGTGGTGGTAACCCCCGAACCAAGTGGTGGACACCAGTGGTGAGGGGGGCCATTAAGCTGAAGAAGGAGTCCTATCAAGCTTGGTTGGCTTGTGGGACTCCCGAAGCAGCTGAGGTGTACCGGCAGGCCAAGCGGAGTGCAGCTCGGGTGGTTGCTGAAGCAAAAACCTAGGTATGGGAGGAGTTCGGTGAGGCCATGGAACAAGACTTTCGGTCGGCCTCGAAGAGATTCTGGCAAACTGTCCGGCGGCTCAGGAGGGGAAAGCAGCTCCCTGTCCACACTGTGTATGGTGGGGATGGGACACTGTTGACTTCAACTAGGGATATCGTCAGGCGGTGGAAGGAATACTTCGAGGATCTCCTCAATCCCACTGATATGCCTTCCACAGAGGAAGCAGGGTTTGGGGACGAGGGGGGTGACTCGCCTATTACAGGGGCTGAGGTTGCCAAGGTGGTTAAAAATCTCCTTGGTGGCCGGGCCCCGGGGGTGGACTAGATTCGCCCTGAGTACCTCAAGGCCCTGGATGTTGTTGGGCTGTCATGGTTGACACGCCTCTGCAACATTGCGTGGAGGTCGGGGGCAGTGCCTTTGGCATGGCAAACCGGGGTGGTGGTTTCTCTCTTCAAAAAAGGGGACCGGAGGGTGTGCTCCAACTTTAGAGGGATCACACTCCTCAGCCTCCCTGGGAAGGTCTATGCCAAGGTACTGGAGAGGAGAGTCCGGCCGTTGGTCGAACCTCGGATTCAGGAGGAGCAATGTGGTTTTCGTCCTGGCCGTGGCACATCGGACCAGCTCTTTACCCTCTCGAGAATTCTCGAGGGTTCGTGGGAGTTTGTCCAACCAGTTTACATGTGTTTTGTGGACTTGGAGAAGGCATTTGACCGCGTCCCTCGTGGTTTTTTGTGGGGAGTGCTTCGGGAGTATGGGGTATCGGGCTTGTTGCTACGAGCTATTCGGTCTCTGTACGACCGTTGTGAGAGTTTGGTTCGTATTGCCAACACTCGGTCGGAGACATTCCCAGTGAGAGTTGGACTCCGCCAGGGCTGCCCTTTGTCACCGATCCTGTTCATAATGTTTATGGACAGGATTTCTAGGCGCAGCCAGGGAATGGAGGGTGTCGTGCTTGGTGACCACAGGATCTCATCTCTGTTGTTTGCAGATGATGTTGTCCTGTTGGCTTCATCCAGCAATGACCTACAGCTCTTGCTGGGACGGTTTGCCGCTGAGTGTGAAGCGACTGGGATGAGAATCAGCACCTCCAAGTCCGAGTCCATGGTCCTCAGCCAGAAAAAGGTGGATTGTCCTCTCTGGGTTGAGGATAGGCTCCTGCCCCAAGTGGAGGAGTTTAAGTATCTTGGGGTCTTGTTCACGAGTGAGGGGAAAATGGAGCGAGAGATTGACAGACGGATTGGAGCAGCATCTGCAGTGATGCGGACATTGTACCGGTCTGTTGTGGTGAAGAGGGAGCTTAGTTCTAAGGCAAAGCTGTCGATTTACCACTCAATCTACGTTCCTACTCTCACCTATGGTCACAAGCTTTGGGTAATGACCAAAAGAACAAGATCGCGGATACAAGCGGCTGAAATGAGCTTTCTCCGTAGGATTGCTGGACTCACCCTCAGAGATAGGGTGAGGAGCTCAGTCATCCGGGAGAGGCTCAGAGTAGAACCACTGCTCCTCCACATTGAAAGGAGTCAGTTGAGGTGGTATGGGCATCTGATTAGGATGCATCCTGGACGCCTCCCACTTGAGGTGTTTCGGACATGTCCCACTGGGAGGAGACCCCGGGGCAGACCCAGGACTCGGTGGAAAGACTATGTCTCCCAGCTGGTCTTGGAACGCCTTGGTATCCTCTCTGAAGAGCTGGAGCAGGTGGCTGGGGAGAGGGAAGTCTGGGCTTCTCTGCTTGAACTGCTGCCTCCACGACCCGGACCTCCAGAAAAGCAGCAGAAGATGGATGGATGGATGGATCTCAGTTTTTTCAGAGTATGGAGAGTTATTGGGGTACGAATTGAACATGCATAAAACCCAAATTTTAACATTCAACTATAACCCAAATCAATATTTACTAAGCAAACTCAAATGTAACTGGGAGATGGAATCTATGAAATACCTGGGGGTCAATATCCCGAAACAACTCAACAAAATTATAACACTGTGTCATGTTTGTTAAAAAAAAAAAAGGTTCAATAAAGATATTGTGGAAAAAAAAATTATAACACTAAACTATGGTCCACTGATGGCAAAAATAAAATCTGATCTAGCAAGATGGAATACGATACCATTCTTGGGTACTGCACAAAGAATTGAAGCAGTCAAAATGAATATGTTTCCACGTCTTCTATACCTTTTCCAAACAATACCGGTAGAACCTCCCAAAAAAACATGGCAAGAACTGGACAGAAGGATCTCAAGATTCATATGGCAGGGCAAGAGACCAAGAATCAGATATAGAACCCTACAGCTAAACAAAGACAAAGGTGGGCTTGCGCTGCCAAATATCAGGGACTATTTTAAAGCCGCCCAAATTAAAACTTTAGTAGAGATATGCAACCCATTCTACACTGCACAGTGGAAGGAGATGGAATGCCAAATAACAAGTGACATTCCCCTACAGGCGATAATAGGGAACAATGCCTTACCTAAACTTTTGAATAACACTAACCCGTGGATAGAGACCCCGCTAAAAATTTGGTTTAAGATAGTCAGAGAGAATCAAACTAAAGAACCCTATCGATTATTGCAATGGATTTCCTATGATCAGGATTTTACTCCTAATAAAACAGACACTAGATTTAAAAAGTGGAAAGAGAACGGACTGATAAAATATTTTTTATCAGTTTTTTTTAAAGGGCAAACTTTAAAAAGTTTTGAAGATTTGAAAAAACAAGGTCTAATAAATCAAGACCTTTACAGGTTCTTTCAGCGTAGACACCACATAAACAAAATACTTAAAAAAGAGGATTTGGAAAGGGCCCAGTCAGGTGTTCTGAAGGTTTTCTTAATGGCATATAAAGGGATCCCAGGGATCAGATACATTTCTAAAATATACCATGGTCTTCAAGATTTAAAAGGAGACAACACATCATATATAAAAGAGAAATGGGAAAAAGAGGGGAATTTCACTTTACAACTGGAAATATGGGAAAAGCTAAATAAACAACAATGGAAAAGTACCTCATCCCTGCAGTGGAGAGAATTTGGATGGAAAAATTTGTTAAGATTTTTCAGAACACCTGCACAAAACAAATTTACTCGTAAAGGGTTGAATTGCTGGCGCTTGTGTGGTGAAAAGACTGCAAATCATTTTCATGTGTTTTGGTCATGCCCAGTTATCCACCAATATTGGACCAATGTACAGACAATATTGGGGAAAATATTCAAAGTAACAGTTCCCTTTTCTTTTGTAACTTTGTATTTGGGTTTACTACCGGAATCACTGGAAAGACGAGGAGAAAAATACTCATTCAATGTTTTAATACTGGCAAGTAAAAAAGCACTAACAAAAAATGGATGTTGAGAGACTGTCCTACGCCTGAAGATTGAATTAACGTGATTCAGGACATTTATTTGATGGAAAAGTTGACATTTGCACTGAGACAGGACATGGATGGGTTCTTGAACTTTTGGCAACCCTGGAACACATATGTGTCTTCCATCAGATCTAATCTTTGACAAACACCATTTCAATAATGGCACCTCTCTTTGTTCCAATGCTACTCAGATGTTCTTTTATTTTTCTTCTTTTTTTTTCTTTTTTTTTTCTCTTTTCTTTCACTTAAAAAAAGGTGTTGTAATAATTTTTTTTCAATCTTGTCAAAAAACAAAAAAAGGGAATATGTGATGAAAATGTAAACAATGCAATGCTGTAATGACATGTATATCAATCAATCAAACTTTATTTCAGACTCATGGTCCATCAAAAATAAAATAAACAAGACAATTGAAACAGTTAATAAAAAAAACAATCAAAAAACAAAACAATCAAAAAGTTACAAAACAATAAGAAACAACTACTAAAAGAAGTACAAAAACAGTACAGACTTTAAAAAGACTTAAAAAGACTACTGTACCAGTGCCTTCTAAACTGTGACTGACAGCGAATAGAACTGAGCTTAATGCTAGACATGACTTGAATGATTTCATTTCCAGATACATCAAGCCGACAGATGAATTTATACATAAGATTCCTTATTACTGCATGCAGTGTATTTACACGTGATGATACAAATAACTCAGAAGCACTGCACCATCGAGGCTTTTTAAGTAAAATTCTTAAAGCATCATTGTAAGCAGCCTGTAATCTCTGCATGCTTTGTTTCCTATAATTTATCCATAAATGAGCAGTGTATAAAGGTGTACAATAGGTTTTAAAAAGAACCAGCCTCACCTCATCTGAACAAATGCCAAACCTACGTGCAAGAATATTTGCTTGCATGTAGATTTTGCAGCGTTATCTGAAAATATCATCATCATCAGTCATTCTATCATTAATAAAATGTCCCAGATATTTAATTTTATCCCTGACAATTAATTCCCTGCCTGCCAAATCAAAGACAGGGAATTTCATTATCAAATCTTCTCTAGTGCGGCAAATCAGCACACAACTCTTATTTGTATTACATTTTATGTCATTTTCATCTCCATAAGCAGTACACACTCTTAATAACTCCTGAAGACCAGCACTACTTGGACTGAGAATAACTAGATCATCAGCATACATAAAATGATTCACTAACTTATTCCCTATTAAACACCCAGTTTTACAGGCATTCAGTTGTTTTGACAACTCATCCATATAAAGATTAAATAGAATAGGGGACAATATACTGCCCTGTCTGACACCACTGCTCACACCAAATGGGATAAATGACTCTTCCCCCATTTCACCAGCATCTTCTGATGTGCGTACCAGTAAATCAGAATACGTACTAAGTACTTGGGAACCCCCCGTCAATCATTTTCCTAAACAATTTTCTGTGATTAACACGATCAAACGCCTTAGAGGCGTCAATAAAACACAACAAAAATGATGAATTTTGATTTCTATACTTACTTATAATTTCTTTTAAAGCATATATGCACAGATCTGTTCCATGATGGGGTTTAAATCCAAATTGATGATCAGTAGATTTGATGAATACATTTAATTTTTCAAACAGGATTCTTTCCAGTACTTTAGATATTATATTGGCTATAGCTATGGGCCTGTAATTGTCCAGGCTACACAGCTTGCCAGCTTTATCTTTAATGACTGGTACCAACACAACAGACAATAATGATTCTGGTAACATCCCATGAATCATGAAGCTGGTGAAACAGATTGCAAGAAGAGGAGCAATTCTTGAGCTAGCATATTTAAGATGCTCAGCAGAAATACAGTCTAAACCACTCGCTTTGTTATCTGATAACTCTCTAATGGCTTTGGTCACTGCATAAGTGTCAATCAGGAATGAGTCGTCCCTTTCTACTTTCCCTACCTTATAAGTTTCATCCTTAGTTGAATTAAATAATGAATAAAAATGCTGCTGCCATAAATCCACAATATTTTCTATACCTGAAATGCCTTCCAAGGTACAGGGCAAAGACATTTTACTATTACTAATCCGTCTAAGCTCCTTCCAAAAATCTGTGACATTCTTATCTAACAATTTCTTGGCCAAGGAATTACTTCTCATTAGCTGCTCATTTTTAGAAATATGACGAATAGCATACTTAAACTTTGCATTCGTACATTTCTTCATCTCAAATTCTGGCCCTTGTCTGGGTCTCCCAGCCACCACCCATGCTTTATATGCTTCCCGAGCTTCAGAATAAGACACAGCTACGGCCTCGTTCCAGCCAGGTCTAACATTATGTGTTTTACGTATCTTCCTATAATAAGGCTTACTGTCCTTATACAGGGAGTTAACTATAGCATCGTACAAACTACAAAGGTCTTTCTTATGCTCGACAATGCTACAGTTCACATTGTTGCACATTACAGCATCTCTAGGAAGACATATTTTACTCAAGGATTTATCTGTACGGACACAGTATTCTACAATTTCTTCCTTAGAAAGGGTGTCCCAGTCTAATTTTCCCACCTCATCCTGACTGACATTCTGACAAAGTGCAGGTAGACAGTCAACATTAATTATCATCTCAAACTGTATATGATCAGACGTTGTTAACCTATAATAAATACTGATGCCACCCAAAGAGGCATGAGCATCACCAGTGCTGATGCAGTGGTCCAGCCAGGACGTAGAGTGCCAGGCCTCACTTATATAGGTGTAACCATCAGAAGGCATTAACATCTTACTTGACAAAATTAAGTTATTTTCATAACAAAAATGATACATATGTGTTGCAAATAGGAAGTCAGTGTCAGATATGTCCGCATTCAAGTCCCCTATAATAAAAATACAAGTGTTATTATAATCTTGCATATAAGAATTAATAAAAACAAGCTTATTTAAATATTATACCCTTTACAAAAACTTTAAAAAAAGCAACTTCAAAATAAAAAGCAGCGCAGCTTTAGTCCATGCATTAGGTAAAACTAGAAAATTGTTTATTTTGAAATTTACAATTAACCTCACGCAGGCTGGTCGGAGTCAACCAAAGGGCCGTTCAATGGCCAGGTCTGGCGCAAAACCTATCGAAATAAAACGTCTTAGAGCTTGCAAAGCACTAACCTGCGTCCATCACGCGGTTGCTCTGCAGAGGTCTTTGATCACGGGGGTGGGAAAGACTGGCGTGGCCGAAGCGCGCAATCCCGTGTGCCGCCAACGTGACCCTCTCTCCCCAAAGGTCAAACGCAAAATAGGTTCGGATCGGTGCTCTCGCTGTCCTTAAATCGGCGGCAGTTCAAAGGCTGGCACACGCACGCAGGGTCCGCGGGGATGTGACACCCCACCCCTAAAACCCCAGGTGAGTTTTCAAGAAGCTGTGAAATAATTTGCATTTTCTGTATACTTGAGATAAGAAATATTACTGTTGCTTTCACATGGAGTGCCAACACCCTTCAAATGGAACTGTGCGGAAATGCATGGGGATTGGTCCTTCAGGTCAAAAGTTCAAGACTTGCACTTTATTACTTTAAAATACCCTCATCAGATCAATTTTTTAACTGCTTTGAGTGGTTCAGGTCCGAAGAGTTATCAGAACGGCTGTTCAGATTTGTTCCACATTCCGTCTATATCTTGTTAATGACTTTAAACAATTCCTAACCAGACTTATGCTGCAACAATTAAAGGCAATTTGACAAAAATATATCACAAACATTTCATTAAGACATGTGTGAGCTGTTAAAAAGTGCAATCAGTGTTCCCCTTGTGAATTGGAGTGAAAATGAATGGGGGGACTGACTTTTTTACTGTTAAAATCAAAGAATTTTCTGCCAGATATCTACAGATGATCACACAAAAGTAGAAATGTTGTTTATTTAAATCTTCAGTAATAGAATTTTTGTGCCCTGTAGGGTAAGTAAATTAAGAATTAGTAAGATATGCCCATATTTTGTAATTTCCTGTACTGCGTAGTGTTAAATGATTGAAATACAGAGAGATTTATGATTTTTCTGTGTAGGCAAATTTTGTTTAAATTTGACATCAGTTCCCATCTTAATTTAGCCCATCATTTTAGAGTTATGCCATGATGGTGTTACCTTTTGCAATGGTGAGTCAAGATCATCTTACTGCAAGTGGAGGAACCATCACATAGGCCTATTAAAATGAAGTTAATTTAGTTAAAATCGTTAACAGTCAAAAAAGACAAAAAAACAACCTTTCATCTAAGTCTATTGTTGGAAACAACAAAGCTCTGGAGCCATTTTCCTCACACAATGATTTACAGATGTGGGGATTTTTTATACTCTTGTCTCCCCTGGGTAGAAAGGAAGTCTGTCTGAATACACATGTTGTCCCACTTTCATTCAGAGCAGTAGTGAGGGGAGGGTAGATAAAAGCATGGAGCCATGAGAATGACAGCCTTGTCAGGAACCATCAAACTGCAGGAAGTCCGAGTGACGTTGTCTGTGAAGAACACAGACACATTTTTACTCTTAACTTGTAGTATTTAAACATTTTAAATCACTGCCATTTTATTATGTTCTATATGCTCTGTTCTACATCTCATGCAGTCAAACCTATTTTAAACAAATTAGACCATCTGAAAGGGTTAATGGAAAGTTAGTGCCAAAATAATAATTCTGTATGTAATCTCCCATTATGCTCTATACAGATTCCATACATATTCTGTTTGCATGCTTATGAATGTGGTGCTAAACTCTGGTAAACTGGAATTAGGTAGAGCTACAGAGCTCTCTCTCTCTCTCTCTCTCTTTTATAGTCAGGTCTATCACATTAGATTTTTTTTTTTTTTTTTTTTTTAGTACTTATTTTGTACCCGTAGGTAGATTTGTTTTGCAGTCTGGTGACAAGCCACCAGCTGCCGGTCGCTGCGTGCGCAAGCGCCCCTTAACTCCCTAACCTGCATGTTTTTGGCATGTGGGAGGAAACTGGAGAAATCCCGGAGTAAACCCATGCAAACACGGGGAGAACATGCAAACTCCACACAGATCACTGTTGGCTGGGGGCAGGGATCGAACCCACGATCTCATGATCCCCGCGATCCCCCAGCCGAGGGTAAACTGTGCTGCCACAGTGCTAACCACTGCGCCACCGTGCAGCCCAAACCATGCACACCCAAACCAACATTCTCACACACACCTTTGATAGTACAGTTTAGGTATTAGAGGGGTAGCACTGTCCTGGTTATGTAGTTACTTAAAGAATCGATATCAGTATGTATGTGTTGGTAACAAAAACTCACAGTTACTGAAGGTTACTTATGGAGTCCCACAGGGTTCAGCTTTGGGGCCATTGTTATTCAATATGTATATAAATGATATATGTAAAGTTTCAGAAAAAATGGACTTAATATTGTTTGCCGATGACACTAATCTATTATGCAGTGGAAGCAATTTGGAACAACTTTTGGATACACTCAGAAAGGAATTAGGAAAGCTTAAACTGTGGTTTGATTCAAACAAATTAACGCTAAATTTAAGTAAGACAAAATTTATAGTTTTTAACAACCATCACAACAACTTAGTATCTAAACTCAGTGTAAATGGTGTAGAGATTGAAATGGTATCCGAAACTAAATTTCTTTGAGTAATAATTGATAATAAACTGTGTTGGAAGTCACATATTAATTATATTAAAGGTAAAATATCCAAATCAATTGCAATACTACACAGAGTGAAATATTTGCTGAATCAACCCACACTATATACCTTGTATCATTCATTAATACTCCCATACATGACACATTGTACTGAAGTATGGGGAAATACATATAAAACAAACATATATCCAGTCTTTATGCTTCAGAAGAGAGCTATTAGAATAATAAACAAAGCTGCTTACAGGGAACCAACAAACCCACTTTTTCTTAAATTAAAAGCTCTCAAGTTGAAAGATCTGGTTGACTTTAAAACTGCAGTAATAATGTTTAAAGTGAAGAATCTATCACTGCCCGCAAATATCCAAAAGTTGTTCCAAATAAGGGAGAAACAATATCATTTCAGAGGAACATGTATATTTCAAAAACCTTCAGTGAGAACTACCACCAAGCAACACTGTGTTTCAGTGCAAGGAGTCAGATTATGGAACGATTTTGGACCTGAATTAAAATCATGTACAACGCTTGGACAATTTAAACAAAAACTAAAGGAAGAAATACTCCAAACATATATACAAGATGACATGTAAAATCACATAAGGATTGTCATATCCAGTCTGTGTTGTGTTGTAGCTTAGTTTTTTGTCACATTTTGTCTTAGCTTTGTTCCGAATTGTAATCGCTCTTGTTTTGTTTTTCTTTTGAATTCTTGGATGGAATATGGGTGGGCAATATAAGCTGCGGCTTCAGCCATCACCCATTTCGGATAACTTATGTTGAACTGTATAATCAGAGGAGTTATTGTTTAATTTGACCTTGTTGGATTTTCTTTCCCCCTTTGTTATATTATTCAGTTTCTTTTAATCTGTACTTTTAATCTATCCGAAATAAAGATCGGTAACGTGAATAGCGGATGGCCTGTTCACGTCAGAGTTAAACTGGCCAATCAGACGGTCGTGTACAAGCCCATCCTCTTGTACAGGGGGTTGGTCCGACCCGCCAACCCGAGAAGAGAACTGTAACATGCACCTGGAAGTCGTGGTCAGTGTGGCGACGCTCCAGAGGGAGCTGCGTCACGCTGCACCCAGCGCTGCTTGCTTTACTTGTGACTTCTAAATAAATGTTCCATCTTTAAATTGAAGAAATCTCTGGCTTGTTCCTGGATCTTTCAATCAAAGAATTGAGTATTTTTCTGACACATCGCTGACAGTTAGTGTGGCCAAAATGTTTCTGCATGCAATGATCTTCTCACACATCGATTGCTGTTTTACCAACTGGTCACTCACTAGTGTAACCATAATCAAACCAACTGAATATTTATACAAATAAAGCCATAAAAATCCTTGACAATAAAGATCCCACATATCATTGCTGTCACATTTACAAGAAATACAATCTTCTGTCTTTTGAAAATTATAAAACTCTCAAATTTGTCTGTTCAATTTATAAAATATTAAAAGGCTATGCACCCCCCTTCCCCCCGCCCTGAGAGAATATGTTAAACAGAGGACTGTCACTGGTACAACCACCAGAGCAATTGCTAGAGGAGACTGTGAGATCCCCCTCAGACGCACCACATTTGCTCAATCTGTGTTATCAGTGAGGGGCACCAAGATCTGGAATAATATACCACCTGCAATCAGAGAACATACCACACTAAACACTTTTAAGATGCATTGTAAAAATTGGCTTTTAAACAACCAAAACTGTACCCATAACTAGTGGTTGCTCTGCGGCATACACATATACATATGCGCCCATGCGTCACACACATATGCCCCGCCTGTTGTTTGTTGCTGACTGTTGTTGCTGTGAGGTACTTGAGTGCACGTGTGTACGCATACACAGCACTTCACTTGTGTGAAATTGAATGTTTTTTGTAACACCTGAACTCTTAAACTTTAGCACATACACTTTGTACAGTGTCATTACAGTTGTTCTGCTCATGTATGATTATTTGTGTGTTTTTGTGACCCACCGGGGGACTACAGATGCAAACTAGAAAAGCACTCGGAGAGTGCAGACCTCCGCCAAGTACCTCAGTTCCCCCTAATATTGGGATTTTCCCCAAATGTAATAGTCCTGCATTTATTTTATCTATATTTTCAGATTCCTTGACCATCAAAACATACCTTTAGCAATTGGATTCACATTGATATCTTTATTAGTTCAGTAGTTATTGACAAAAATCACTTTTTCGGTAATGGCGGTTTTCTTCTGGCTATAGCTCTATAGCTTTTGAAGATACAACAAATCCATTGGCACACTATTGATTCCTCAGTGGCTTGGCTATATTTTGGTGTTTGTTGTATGTTTATATCTTAATTTGTTACCTTACAGTGATGAAAATTCCAAAGATCCCCTGTTCTGTTCCTGTTCTGGATCACAGTATCTGGATTTTTTGCAGGATCCGGATCAGTCTTTGATATTTCCTAGAACCTATTGGGATCTTATCCTGTATTTTTTTTGGCAAGCGTTCTGACCATTTATTGTGGAGTTATATACTGTACACATATGCTAAAAATGGCTCTATCTCGCAATGATAAAGAATCCTTTAAAAAATTCCTGGATCCAGACGGTGATCTGGATCACTCCCAAAATCTAATCATTTCTTCCTTGTGCCATTTCGGACTTGTCCTGAAAATTTCGTCAAAATCTGTTCATAGCTTTTTGAGTTATGTTAGTAAAATATTGGGCGGTGCAGTGGTTAGCACTGTGCCAGCACAGCAACTCACCCTTGGCCATGGGATCCTGGGTTCGATCCCAGCCCCTGACCAACAGTGATCTGTGTGGAGTTTGCATGTTCTCCCTGTATCTGTGTGGGTTTACTCCGGGATTTCTCCGGTTTCCTCCCACAGGCCAAAAACATGCAGGTTAGGTTAATTGGAGACTCTAAAGTGGCCCTAGGTGTGAATGTGTGTGTGAATGGTTAAGGGATAGCGCCGTACCGTGGCTGCTTCATCCATCCAGGTGGATGCCCTCAATTTCCCCTCTGGGGATCAATAAAGTATACAAAAAAAAAAGACAGACAGACAGACAAACAAACAAACAAACCCCGGTAAAAGCATAACCTCCTTGGTGGAGGTAATTAGCAGTATTGCTAAATCTGGCATACTTACATTTGTATTAATGTTCATTAGTATGTAATGTCCCTTTCAAATAAGCATTAAGCTAAACTAAAGTATACAAAATACAAAAATTGTAGATTATTTTTTATTATTTCACAGCACAAAACCATTTGTAATATATTTGTAATACTTTTATTTCATGAATGAAGCTTTATATAAAGCTTGACAGTTGTTTTCCACTGCTGTAGTATGAATTCATTCATGCCACATAATATTCTGAGCTATTTATATAAAAAAACTTAAAAAGCAGCATAACCTTTATTTTAAAGGTCAAATTGCAATTACGGCCCTCAGCCACTTCTGTTTTAGTTGGAGATGGGTAAAATGGCTCTTTGGTTGGCAAAGGTTGCAGACCCCTGTCCTAGGATAATGGTCATTTCTAGTTATCACTGGCCTCTTCAGATTTAGAACAAAAGTCTTGCCACCTGCAAGACTGCTCACTTGCCATTAGTCATGGCTCCAGTACCACAATCTTATTGTGGTGATCCCAAGCGCGGGTCTGCTCTGTGCTGAAGTCACTTATTATTTTCTCTTTTTGTCTCTTTATTTGGGAATGTTATGATGGTGTTTATTTGTGCTTTTATTTTGACAGCGCCATGGCAGGACTTCCACCTGTCAGCTGGCTCAGCAGCCTGTCACAGCTGTTTACGTTTAATTCATCATTATCCATCTCACCTGTTTGTGATTAGTTGGAGCACTATTTAAGAACACAGTTGAGCTTCTTTCCTCGCTACGATCTTGCGCTATCCAGACTGATTTCCCTAACCCTGAAATCAGTCCTTTTCAGCGCATGGTTTCGTCTTCGCTATTTTCTGTGTAAGTGTTTATTCTACAGCGTAGGTTTCACCCTCGCTGCTGCATATGTAGTGACTGTGTTACTTGCTCAGTTATTTCACCCTCCGGGGTCGCTTGTGTTTTTAGTGTATTGTGTTTTGCCCCTCATGGCACTTTATTTTGTACTTTTGTAATAAAATAACAAACTCACTGCTGGCTTCTCGCGCCTCATCTTTGACCTGCAAGGGGCAAACGTAACACCTACAGATAGTCAGAAATGGAAATTATCCTCACAAGTTTGCAGGGGAGTTGCAGCTTGAGGTGCTTGTCAAGCTTTGATGTTGTTTGCTTGAGTACCAGCTCATTAGCATTTAAATATAATGAGAAATAACAACAGAGGGATCCTGAGTTTGATCCCAGCCCCCGACCAACAGTGATCTGTGTGGAGTTTGCATGTTCTCCCTGTGTCTGCGTAGGTTTACTCCGGGATTTCTCCGGTTTCCTCCCACATGCCAAAAACATGCAAGTTAGGTTAATTGGCATCAAACTGGGGATTCTAAATTGTCCTTAGGTAAGACTGTGAGAGTGAATGGTTGTCTGTCTCTCTGTGTTGGCCCTGTGCTGGACTGGCGATCTGTCCAGGGTGTACCCTGCCTCTCGCCCAAAGATGCTGGAATAGGCTCCAGCCCCCCCGCGACCCGAAAAGGATTAAGCAGAAGAAGATGAATGGATGGATGTTTGAGTGCAATGTTTGCGTATTGGAGGTGGGAAGGGAAGTGTTGGAAGCTAGCAAAGAAGGGCTCACTCACATCAAAGCACGACATAGATAAGTAAAACCATTCTAGACAGGGGTAAATATGACAACTGATATAACCAAGTTAAGAATAAGATGACGTCAGTGCAAAAATGACAAGATTTTGTGTGCAAAACGGTGTCTCATTCAAAGGTTGTTCACACAACAACATTTTCACTGAAAATGTTGGCCAGGTCATGTTTGTTGATGAGAATTGGTTCTCAAACATTTTACCTGGTAAAAAAAAAAAGTCAAATAAATAAATAAACTGGAAAAAAAAAGATCTGCGTGCACACGTCAATGTCACAGAAACAAAGGCACGTTCACACAGGACAACCTAAGGTGTGAAAAGTGCTGTTGCAATGCTGGGACAGTTGGCGGTAGTACAAGTTTACAGCACCATGTATAAATGATTTCCTGTCAGCCATCAATTTCTTCTGGGAGCTTGTGCTCAACTTTTAAAATAGTGGTTCTTTGTGAAAAGTAAACACATATTCAGTAACTACACCACTATTTAGCTTTTGAATGAATGAATGAATGAATCTTTATTTCGGATAGATTAAAAGTAAAGATTAAAAAGAAACAGAATAATATAACAAAGGAGAAAAAAATCCAACAAGGTCAAATTAAACAATAACTCCTCTGATTATACAGTTCAACATAAGTTATCTGAAATGGGTGATGGCTGAAGCCTCAGCTTATATTGCCCACCCATATTACATCCAAGAATTCAAAAGAAAAACAAAACAAGAGCGATTACAATTCGGAACAAAGCTAAGACAAAATGTGACAAAAAAAAAAACTAAGCAACAACACAACACAGACTGAATATGACAATCCTTATGTGATTTTATATGTCATCTTGTATATATGTTTGGAGTATTTCTTCCTTTAGTTTTTGTTTAAATTGTCCAAGCGTTGTACATGATTTTAATTCAGGTCCAAAATCGTTCCATAATCTGACTCCTTGCACTGAAACACAGTGTTGCTTGGTGGTAGTTCTCACTGAAGGTTTTTGAAATATACATGTTCCTCTGAAATGATATTGTTTCTCCCTTATTTGGAGCAGCTTTTTGATATTTGCGGGCAGTGATAGATTCTTCACTTTAAACATTATTACTGCAGTTTTAAAGTCAACCAGATCTTCCAACTTGAGAGCTTTTAATTTAAGAAACAGTGGGTTTGTTGGTTCCCTGTAAGCAGCTTTGTTTATTATTCTAATAGCTCTCTTCTGAAGCATAAAGACTGGATATATGTTTGTTTTATATGTACAGTGGGGTAAAAAAGTATTTAGTCAGCCACCAATTGTGCAAGTTCCCCCACTTAAAAGATGAGAGAGGTCTCCAATTTTCATCATAGGTATACCTCAACTATGAGAGACAAAATGAGGAAAAAAAATCCAGAAAATCACATTGAAGGATTTTTAATGAATTAATTGGTAAATTCCTTGGTAAAATAAGTATTTGGTCAATAACAAAAGTTCATCTCAATACTTTGTTATATACCCTTTGTTGGCAATGGCAGAGGTCAAACGTTTTCTGTAAGTTTTCACAAGGTTTTCACACACTGTTGCTGGTATTTTGGCCCATTCCTCCATGCAGATCTCCTCTAGAGCAGTGATGTTTTGGGGCTGTCGCTGGGTAACATGGACTTTCAACTCCCTCCAAAGATTTTCTATGGGGTTGAGATCTGGAGACTGGCTAGGCCACTCCAGGACCTTGAAATGCTTCTTACGAAGCCACTCCTTCATTGCCCAGGTGGTGTGTTTGGGATCATTGTCATGCTGAAAGACCCAGCCACGTTTCATCTTCAATGCCCTTGCTGGTGGAAGGAGGTTTTTACTCAAAATCTCACGATACATGGCCCCATTCATTCTTTCCTTTACATGGATCAGTCGTCCTGGTCCCTTTGCAGAAAAACAGCCCCAAAGCATGATGTTTCCACCCCCATGCTTCACAGTAGGTATGGTGTTCTTTCTCCTCCAAACACGACAAGTTGAGTTTTTACCAAAGAGTTCTATTTTGGTTTCATCTGATCATATGACATTCTTCCAGTCTTCTTCTGGATCATCCAAATGCTCTCTAGCAAACTTCAGATGGGCCTGGACATGTACATGTACTGGCTTAAGCAGGGGGACACGTCTGGCACTGCAGGATTTGAGTCCCTGGCGGCGTAGTGTGTTTCTGATGTAGCCTTTGTTACTTTGGTCCCAGCTCTCTGCAGGTCATTCACAAGGTCCCCCCATGTGGTTCTGGGATTTTTGCTCACCGTTCTCGTGATCATTTTGACCCCACGGGGTGAGATCTTGCGTGGAGCCCCAGATGGAGGGAGATTATCAGTGGTCTTGTATGTCTTCCATTTTCTAATAATTGCTCCCACAGTTGATTTCTTCACACCAAGCTGCTTACCTATTGCAGATTCAGTATTCCCAGCCTGGTGCAGGTCTACAATTTTGTTTCTGGTGTCCTTTGACAGCTCTTTGGTCTTGGCCATAGTGGAGTTTGGAGTCTGACTGTTTGAGGTTGTGGACAGGTGTCTTTTGTACTGATAACGAGTTCAAACAGGTGCCATTAATACAGGTAACGAGTGGAGGACAGAGGAACCTCTTAAAGAAGAAGTTACAGGTCTGTGAGAGCCAGAAATCTTGCTTGTTTGTAGGTGACCAAATACTTATTTTACCGAGGAATTTACCAATTAATTCATTAAAAATCCTTCAGTGTGATTTTCTGGATTTTTTTTTTCTCATTTTGTCTTTCATAGTTGAGGTATACCTATGATGAAAATTGGAGACCTCTCTTATCTTTTAAGTGGGAGAACTTGCACAGTTGGTGGCTGACTAAATACTTTTTTGCCCCACTGTACTTTATTTTGAACAAAAAAGTAAAACAAAAACAAAACAAATGACAAGTGCAATAAAGTAACAGTATATAGTGTTCGAAAGGGAGAAGGAAGAAGTGAACACTTATTAATTCCAACTCCTCTTTTCCATAAATACAACCCATGTGAAATATATACAAATTACCACATTTAAGACCCCAAGTAAACAATTAACTATATTTTGTACATATCAACATTAACACCCATCCATCCCAACATACATACAGTCCATACGGTGCACCACCACCACTGCACGGTGGCGCAGTGGTTTAGCACTGTGGCAGCACAGTTTTACCCTCGGCCGGGGGACCACGGGGATCATGAGATCGTGGGTTCGATCCCAGCCCCCGACCAACAGTGAGCTGTGTGGAGTTTGCATGTTCTCCCCGTGTTGCACGGGTTTACTCCGGGATTTCTCCGGTTTCCTCCCGCACACCAAAAACATGTAGGTTTAGGGCGCTCGCGCACGCAGCAACCAGCAGCCGGTGGCTTGTCACCAGACTGCAAACCAAATCTACCTACAGGTACAAATAAGTAACAAAAAAAAAATACATCAAAACCAGCCCCAAACAACACAGATATACACAGTGCTGTCCCACCCACCATTCCATAGTGTCCCAGAGTGAGCATAGTTAATCGTACATATAAATACTACCCTTCTAACATATATTCTTTCAACAAATAATGTTTATACCTCTTTTTTTTTCCACAATATCTTTATTGAACCTTTTTTTTTTTTAAACAAACATGATACAAACAATCAAGCACTAACACTAAAGTACTACAAAAAAAAAAAAATGCACTAAAAAACACCAACAACCACCAACAAAATCAAATCTTCAACAATGCTCCTCTGTTTAGTCTAGACAATCCAACACATAAGTATACATATTATGTTCACCAGTTTGGAATTTACAAGGTCCACACATATCATTCACCTTCTTCTTCAAGAGTTATGTTTAAATTTTTTACATAATCAATAAAAGGTCTCCATATATTCTCAAACACAATTTCCTTTGATTTCAGTATATATGTTATTCTTTCTAATGGAAGGTTTGTTAACATCTGTCTTAACCACTGAGTCACATCTGGTCTATGAGTCTTTTTCCATAATAGTGCAATACATTTTTTGGCATTAAGCAAACTGAGGTCTATGAATGTTCTTTCACTTTTATTAAAATTATGCTTTTCTGGGTACAGACCCAACAAAAACAGTTTAGGATTCAATATGATTTGTTTTGAGATTATTTTTTCAATTGTTACCCTCACCTCTTCCCAAAACATTCTTATTAATCTACATTCCCATACACAATGAAATAGAGTTCCTTTACTTTCCATACATTTTGTACACGTATCTGGTATATTTTTGTTATATCTATTTAACTCCTCCGGTGTAACATACATCCGCATTAACCATTTGAAATGTATCAATTTAAGGCGTACATTTATTGATTTGGTTTGAGCTTCTGTACAAGCCAACTCCCATTGTTCCTCTGAAATTTCAGTTTGCAGATCTTCTTTCCAGTAGTTTAATCTTTTCAGTGAATTTTCACTTGAAAATAGTGTCAATGAGTTATAAAACTCTGAAATAATACCCTTTCTTTTACTATCTTTCATCAACATTTTTTCCAAGGATGAATAGATAGGTCGAGTGAGAGCTTTATTTTGATTTGATCGAATAAAGTTTCTAAGTTGAAGATATTTAAAAAAATGTGTTCTATTGAGATTAAATTTGATCCTCAACTCTTCAAAAGACATTATGTTTTCTGCACATGGCAAATATAAATCCTGAATCTTTTGTATCCCTTTTAAATTCCATACTTTAAATACAGCGTCCGCTCTCCCTGGTTTAAAATATTGATTACCCCATATTGGACTAAATTGTGACAATAACTGTGGTTCTTTTAAATAGTTTTTAGCTTCACACCATATTTTGATCATATGCTTTACAAATGGATTTTTAACTTGTTTTTGTAATTTTTTTGCCGAATCTGAGTATATGAATATGGGAAGAGGTAAAGGTAAATTGTATGATTCCATTTCAGTCCAGTGAGGGAGATCATTTGATGAAAAATAATATGTCATAGACCTCAGTTGTGCCGACCAATAATACAACATAAAATTTGGACATTTCAGACCTCCACGATCAAATGGTAAATATAATAAAGACAGACGTAATCTAGCCCTCCTGTTGTTCCATATAAATTCCACTAACTTTTTTTTAATTCTTGAGAATAAATCTAAAGGTGGTGGTAAGGGAATGTATTGAAATAAATAAAGTATTTTAGGTAAGATATTACTTTTAAGTATATTAATTCTCCCGATCATCGACATTGGTAGTGACATCCATCTCTGAAGTAACTCATCAATATCTGTCATTAAGGCTTCATAATTGACACTGGCGACTGATTCTAGCTTAGGCACAGTTTGGATTCCTAAATATTTGAACTGATTTACAACATTGAATTGATTTACCTCAGGGGCTGGGTAATTTCTCTGGGTCTCATTTAGCATTAATATTGAAGATTTAGTTTTATTTATTTTATATCCTGATATTTCCCCGAAATTCTTTATTAAATTCAACAAGGTCGGGGACTTCCGGGAAGATGGCGGAGAGACATAACGCTTAAACAGAGAGCTCTCCCTAGCCGGATTAAAAATCATCGGTAAATGGCCAACTCGACATAAGCGGATCAATAAACTAAGGGATGAAAACACGAAGGAGCCGGGCACAAGGACAAAAGCAGAGTAAAATTAAAGAATTCCTCTTCAACAACGCAGGAGAAACCGCTGAACACGGGGCCCAAAAACACGAGGTGACCGCAGCAGAGAAAATGGAAGACACACTCGATACCATGAACACTGGCATCGCCAGTTTGGTAAAGAGTTGAGAGACTTCAAACGGCAGCTACAACAGGATTTAGCGGCTCTTAAGGAGGAGCTGAAAAAAGAGATTAAGGAAGAAATTATGGGCCTCCGAAGAGAAATGGAGCGCAAGCTAGCAGAAAACATGGAGGAGCTGCGCTCCCAGCGGGCATGTATGACAGAAGCGCAGGCCCGAATATCAGAGCTGGAAGATTGGAATAGCGAGGCAAGCGAACAGCTGCAGACCCTGACAGCACAAATGCAGAGGATGCAGGAGAAAGTAACCGACTTGGAGAGCAGGTCCAGACGGGGCAATATACGCATCTTCGGGATCCCGGAGGGCATTGAAGGCAACTCGATGACGAAATTCATGGATCAGTTCTTAAAAAAAGAGCTGGAACTGCCCGCGAAGCGGATCTGCAGATTCAACGAGCGCACAGAGCCTCGGCACAGAACCCGAACCCACGCTCTACACCCAGGTCAGTTGTGGTAAACTTTCTGAAATATGATGTAAAGGAAAGAATCCTGACACGAGCGTGGAAAAAAAAGATACGAATCGGCGACAAGCAGATATTCTTTGATCATGACTACCCGGCGGAAATTGTGCAGCAGCGGAAGAAATATGCCAACATTAAAAAAACGCTGAAAGAAAAAAAAATTAGATTCCAAACGCCGCTAACGAAGATGAGGATTCATTGGGAGAACGGCGTAAGAACCTACAACACAGCCAGAGAGGCAGCGCAGGACATGATGGAGCGGGGCCTTGAGGTGTACGTGCCGGAGGAAACGGTAGGAGCAGCGGAGGCCCTGAACGCATCACGACAGCCGGAGTGGAGGCGAGTGAATGGCAAAAGACGGGGGGAGACGTGGCGCAGCGGGCCCAGGAAAGACTACAAGGCTTTCAACTGAAAGCCTAGATTATAACAAAGATTAAGAAAGACACAGAAGAAATGAAGGCCAAGAAGACAAGGTAAAAGAGAAACAGACGGCTAGGAGAGGTTTAAGTGATATTTGTTGGACATTTCTAGACTAATGACTATTTCTTGGATAGTAAATACAGGTCTAGGGAGGGCCCTACACTCGGTGAGGACAATCCCTCCACCCACCAACAGGGACCAGTGGGCAGAAGAAAGGCCCAAAGTACGGAGGTCGAGATTTTTTAATGTGTTTTTATATAAATATGTGTTATTTTTGTTGTTAAAGGGGCTAGGAGCACAAGTTAAAAAAATGGAAAAACATGATTATGGGTAAAAATCTTAAGATAATGACACTAAACGTGAATGGTCTGAACTCACCTGTTAAAAGGGAAAGAATAATAAGAAAATTCAAGAAAGAAAAAGCCGAAATTATATTTATGCAAGAGACACATTTGAGCAAGACAGAACATGTGAAACTAAAGAGATTTGGCTATAAGAACTCCTACTACAGTTCATTTAAGGGAGGAACTAAAAGGGGGGTTATGATACTAATCTCAAATAAAATACAATTTGAATGTGAACAGGAAATCCAGGATAAAGAAGGCAGGTATGTAATAATAAAGGGAAGAATAGATGGTATGCAGATCACATTAGTGAACATCTATGCCCCACCAGAAAGTGACAAGGGTTTTTTTCAACATCTGTTTGATCTCTTAGCAACACACAGTGAAGGAGTCCTAATTTGTGGAGGAGACTTAAATGCTGTCATGGATCATGAAATTGATACAACAAGTGTTAAGAAGACAAAAAAACATGTAACAAAATTCATAAGAACCTCACTGGCAGAAATGGGTATGGTAGACATTTGGAGGGACCTGCACCCACTCGAAAAAGACTATACACATTATTCAGCAGTCCATAAAGTACACTCTAGAATAGATTACTTCCTTATGAATGAAGATGACAGACACAGGGTGAGAAAATTGTTGGATTGGAGGGGCAGAAATATCAGATCATAATCCTATATACATGGAAATAAATTTAAACAATAGAAAACGACAAACAACATGGAAACTTAATGTAGGACTGTTAAATGATGATAAAATGAAAGAAAGAATAAAAGTAAACATAAATGAATATATCCAAGAGAATGACAATGAAGAAGTGGACCCAACAATACTATGGGATGCACTAAAGCCGTGTTAAGAGGTAAATTAATTGTTGAAACAGGAAAAGCAAATAAGACTAAACTGGAAGCCTATGAACAAAGATGTGAGAGACTGAGGGAATTAGAACATAAACATCAAAGCACAAATGACCCAAAAATATATCAAGAAATTAAAGAAGAAAAAATAAAGATAAAAGAAACACAAATGGATGAAATTGAAAGGAAAAATAGATATCTAAAGCAAAAATATTATGAAACGGGACCAAAAGCCACAAAACTGCTGGCAAAACGGTTAAGAAAACAACAAACAATGAATAATGTATACAAGATTAAAGACCCCACCACAAATAAAACCACAGTTAACCCAGAAAACATCGAATAAATATTCCATAATTTCTACCAAGAACTATACTCGCAACCTGAAGAAACAAATACTAAAGATATTAAAAAATTTCTATGCACATTGGACTTGCCATCAATAGGAAATCAACAAAATGAAAAGCTAACAGCAGAAATAACAACACAAGAGATTAGAGATGTGATTAAGTCACTTAAAAACGGTAAATCACCAGGTAGTGATGGATACCCCTCTGAGTTTTATAAACTGTTTATAGAAGAACTCATGCCACAGCTTCTAAAGTCATTTAATTGGACGTTGAACAACAACAAAATACCTCCATCATGGAACGAAGCCATTATTTCAGTCATTTTAAAGCCAGGGAAAGATAGAGAACAATGCGGAAACTATAGGCCAATCTCTTTATTAAATGTGGATTATAAAATATATACAACAATTATATGTAACGAATAAAGACATTCTTGACGGAATTGATAGAAGATGATCAAACTGGTTTCATAGAGGGACGCCAAACACATGACAATATCAGGAGAACAATACATATAATTAATCAAATACATAAAGAAAAGAAAAGCGCAGTAATAATGAGTTTAGACGCAGAAAAAGCATTTGACAGGGTTAACTGGAAAATTCCTATATAGTGTGCTGGAACGCTTTGGATTTAACGAAAAATCAGTACAATGCATAAGGACACTGTATCAAGAACCTGTGGCAAGAATCAAGATAAACGGTAGCTTAACAGACAAAGTAAATATACAAAGATCAACTAGGCAGGGATGCTGCTTATCGCCCACCTTGTTTGCTCTGTTCATAGAGCCACTGGCTCAAGCGATATGACAAAATAAGAAATTAAAAGGTTGTAACAATAAAGGGGGGCGGAACACAAGATTGGGGCTATTTGCAGACGGATATTATAGTTTACCTTGAACAACCAGATGAATCAATAATGGAAATGAGAACTTGATAGAAAATTTTGGAAAATTATCAGGATACAAGATAAACATAACAAAAACCAAATACTGACATTCCACTATAACCCTCTAAACCAGATAACTGATAAGATCAAACTAACTGGAAACAAAAAGAAATAAAATACCTTGAGTGAACATACCTAAAGATCTAAGCAAAATCTATAAAGCAAACTATGATAGGTTGGAACAAGAAATAAAAAAAGATATTGATAGATGGTCAATCTTAATATGGATCTGAATTCAAAAATTGAGTCAGTCAAAATCAGCATACAACCTAGATTACTTTACCTCTTCTAAGGCTATACCAACAGAGATTCCAGATGCCCAATTCTCAAAGTGGGACAGGATGATATCGAGATTTGTTTGGGGAGGTAAAAAACCAAGAGTGAAATATAAAACTCTCCAGTTACCAAAAGAGAAAGGAGGCATGGGCCTACCGAGTCTAAAGGAATATTACTACTCAGCACACAAATAAGATATATCATATGTTGGTGCGACGAGGGATATGAGGCAAAATGGAAAGAAATGGAAAAGGAAATTGAGGGACTCCCAGTACAAAGCATAATAGGAGATAAAGATGCATATAAGCAAATCAAACAAATAGACCCAATCACTAAATTTACTTAGAACTGTGGTATAAAATAGTACAAAAGTATAATATAAAGGAAGACATAAAACTATTGAAATGGGGTAGCATTTGACAGTCAGTTTGAACCGGCAAAACAAGAATGGGGATACAAAAATCTGGTGAACAAGGGAATCACAGCATGGGGCAATATCGGAAAAAAAAGATCTCGGGAGCTTTGTAAACATCAGGAGAAAATTTAAACTAGAAAGATCGGAATTCTTCAGATATCTGCAGATGAGAGACTATTATATGAAGAAGATTAGGCATAACCTCCAAACAGATGTGAGCGAGATTATACAATTCATTTTAAGCTCATATACAGGAAATAAAACAAGAATTATTCAAAGCTATATCAGAAAACTTATGGCAAACAATCATTCAAGTAACTATATAAAGGAGAAATGGGAGAAAGAGCTCAATTTAAACATAACAGAAGAAAGCTGGCAGGAAATATGGAAAACACAACACACGTCAACAAATTCAAGAACATGGAGGGAATTTGGATGGAAAAACCTGATTCGCTTTTTCATTACACCACAGATTCATGGAAAGTATAACAAATACCCAATCTATATGCTGGAGGGGATGTGGGGCTCAAAATGCAGACCACTCGCATATGTTTTGGAAATGCTGCAAAAATCTCATCATTTCTGGAAATCTATACATGTGACAATACATGTGACAATTTTTTTTTTTTTTTTTTTTTTTTTTCTCTCGGCGCACACGAGTAGGCTGCTTTTGCAACAGCGGCTCGAATCCGAGTCTTTTTCCCTTCCTCTCTCTTTTGATCCGTCTTTTTTTTTCACACCCACTATATCACGGACACACAGATCGTCCTAAATGTCTCCTGAGCGGTGGACGGAGCCACTGTTTATAGCAGGATACGATACAGCAGAGAACAGCTGCTAGCATTCAACCGCCACCCCGGGTCCCATTTGGAAAAACTCGACATACGAGAGAACTGAGGCGAAAACGCGCGGCTGCCCGGGGCTGGAGTAAGGCGGGAGGACAAAAAATATAGGTACAGACCCTCCCTTCCATCTGTTGTCATGGGAAATGTACGGTCGATACTGGGGAAAGTTAGATGAGCTAGCGGCTATCTCCCGTTATGATAGCACATACCGGAGTGCTCTCTCCTTTTGTTTACTGAGACGTGGCTACTGAACTAGCAGCAGATGCTAACATTGAGCTGGAGGGTTTTCACATGATACGAGCTGACCGAACACCAGACAGTGGCAAGGCTAGGGGCGGTGGAGTGATAATGTATGTTAACAACAACTGGTGCAGACCGGGACATATCACTGTTAAACAACGACACTGCAGCAAAGACATTGAGTTGCTAGCTGTTAGCATGAGGCCTACATATCTCCCGAGAGAACACTCACACGTGATCTGCATTGTTGTTTTATGCAAATCGACGGCGAACGCTGGGACAGCACGTGAACGTCATCATTCAGTAACCAGCAGGCTGCAGACAGAACACCCAAATGCTCTTCTCTCATCTCAGGCGACTTCAACCATGTTTCACTGTCTCCCATTCTACCCACGTTCACCCAGTATGTCACATGCCACACTAGAGACAATAAAACACTGGATTTATTCTACGCAAACACTAAGGAGGCGTACACCTCATCACAACTCCCCCCCACTCGGGAGATCGGATCACAACTTGGTTCATCTCCGGCCGGTGTACAAACCCCTAGTGCACAGACAACCTCCGGCCATGCACACTGTGGAGTTATGGTCTGAGGAGACAATGGACACCCTAAAGGGCTTGTTTTGAAGCCACCGCTGGAAGCAGCTCTGCGATCCACATGGTGAGGACATCGATGGCCTCATTCACACCTTCACGGGCTACCCTCAGCTTCTGTGTGGACAATCCGTTCCCACCAAGACCATACGGCGTCACTCAAACAACAAACCCTGGATCAACCCTGAGATAAAAAACACTTCTGAGAGAGAAGAAGAGGATCTTCAGGTCAGGGAACAGGGAGATGCTGAAGTCCGTACAGAGGGAGCTGAGGAGAAAGATCAGAGAAGGCAAGGACAGCTTCAGGAAGAAAGATGGAGGACAAGCTGCAACAGAGCGACATCAGCGTGGTCTGGAGAAACCCTCAAAACCATCTCGGGGCTCCAGAATACCTCCCCCCAGGCCACAGGGGGCAGGGAGTGGGGCGAACAACCTGAATCTGTTTTTCAATAGATTGACCAACCGCCCTCCCCCCTGACTGCACAACAACCACTGCTGCCTCTAAAGAAATCAAGTCCTGCTGCCCACTCCCCACTCCACAACACCCCCCACTCCAACACCAGCCCCCCATCCTGACCCTGACCAGGACCCCAGGTGAGGACGGAGCTGAGGAAGATCAAGCGAGGAAGGCGCCCGGTGACGGACGGCATCAGCGCAAAGCCTCTCAAGTCCTGTGCAGACCAGCTGTGTGGGATTGTGACGTATATCTTCAACATGAGCCTGAAAACTAGGGAGGGTACCACAGCTGTGGAAAACATCTTGTGTGGTACCTGTACCAAAAACTTCCCACCCCAAAGACCTGAACAGTCTACAGACCTGGTGGCCTTGACGTCCCCACTTGATGAAGACCCTGGAGAGACTGCTCCCTTTGCCTCACCTCCGCCCCCCTGGTGGAACCAGCGATGGATCCACTCCAGTACGCCTACCAAGCATGGCATTGGTGGTGGAGGATGCGGTGATCTTCCTCATCCACCGTTCTCTGTCCCACCTGGAGAAGCCCGGGACTATGGTGATGGATCATGTTCTTTGACTCTCTCCAGATGCTTTTCAACACATCCCAACCGAATGATCCTGAAGGACAAGCTGCCTGCGCGCGGGGGTGGACCAGCACCTGTCATCATGGATCCTGGCCTACATCACGAACCGGCCTCAGTTTGTGATGAACCGGGACTGTGTGGTCCGACACCGATCAATCAGAGCACGGGGGCCCCCCAAGGGAACGGTGCTGGCTCCCTTCCTGTTCACTCTTTATACTGGCGTGACTTCTCACACAACACAACACACTAGCCATCTACAGAAGTTCTCTGATGACTCTGCGATCGTTGGCCTCATCTCCAATGGAGATGAAGCTGAGTACAGAGGGCTTATCCAGGACTTCGTGGACTGGTGCCATCGGAACTGCCTCCAGATCAACGCGAGGAAAACTAAGGAGCTGGTGGTGGACTGCCGCAGGCATGGGCAGCCCCTCACAGTACCAGTAAATATACAGGGAACAGACATCGAGATGGTGACATCCTATAAGTACCTGGGTATTCATCTGAACAATAAACTAGACTGGTCACACAATACTGATGCACTCTACAAGAAGGGACAGCGCAGGCTGTTCCTGCTGAGGAGACTCAGGTCTTTTGGTGTACAAGGGGCGCTGCTGAAGTCATTCTATGACACGGTGGTGGCATCAGCCATCACTTTTGGAGTGGTCTGCTGGGGCAGTGGCATTACTGCAGCCGATAGGAAGAGACTGAACAAACTGATTAAGAAAGCTAGCTCTGTCCTGGGGCAGCGCCTTGATCCGATGGAGGAGATAGGAGAGAGAAGGAAGACGGTGGCTAAACTGTCATCTCTGCTGGAGTCCGAGTTCCACCCCTATGCAGGACATACTGAAAGCACTGGAGGAGCTCATTTAGCAGCAGACTACATCCATCCCAGTGCACAACCGAGAGGTTTCGTAGGTCCTTCCTACCAACGGCTGTCAGACTGTACAACCTAAGCAGGGCATGCTCGCAGAGATAGCAAAAGATGTAACAAACTAATAGTTTTTTGAATGCAAAGATGCAATAGACTTCACAATGGTCCCTCCTCCCTCCCTGGCATACAATCAGGAACATACCGGTCGCTATGGAGGGTGAGAATATGTATGGGCACATAATCATACCATGTAGGATAACTAAGTAGACGGTTATGCTGTTTCATTCCATCTAGCAACAATGCTCTGCACTGTGTGTGTTTATATATTTACATATTTATTCCATCTAGCTACAATGCTCAGCACTGGGTGTTTTTATATATTTATATATCTACATATTATTCCATCTAGCTACATTGCTCCGCACTGTGTGTGTTTATATACTTGCATATTTATTCCACCTAGCTGCAATGCTCCGTACTGTGGGTGTTTATATATTTACATATTTATTCCATCTAGCTACAATGCTCTGCACTGTGTGTTCATATATTCATATATTTATTCCATCCAGCTACAATGCTCTGCACTGTGTGTCTGTGTGTGTGTGTATATATATATATTTTATAGTAATACGTACATATGTATATTAGCTGCTCTTGCTTGCTTGTTTTTTTCTTGCCTTCTGATTGTTGCTCTGAGTGTTGCTATCCCTGTGCTGTTGCAATCCTGGAATTTCCCCGTTGTGGGACTAATAAAGGCTTATCTTATCTTATCTTATCTTATCTTATCTTAATACAGAGGATATTAGGATATAATATACCAATGAACTGTAACTTGATGTACCTATGTGATCTTAAAAGAGACAATGTTATACAGGCTGAGGACAGATATCTAGTTAAAATCTTGTTGATTGCATGTAAAAAAACAATCACAAAAAAATGGCGATCAGAAGTTCTTCCTGACCAAGAGCAATGGACTGACATTATTGAGGACATACGTATGATGGAAAAACTAACATATCGACAAAGAATGCAAGAAGGACTGTGGGAAAAAAAATGGCGGAAATGGACACACTACAAAGTGCAACAACGAGACAGATATTGAAAGAATAACCAAAGACGCTGGAAAAACCAGACGAATTAAGAGATGGAAACTAAAAACTTGATGCTCCAACATTTGTCCCCCCCCCCCTTTTTTTTTTTCTTTTTTTTTTTTTCTCCTTTTTCTTTTTTACTCTAGCCCCTTTGTTTTTTTTAAATGTAGACTGTGATCTGAATGCAATATATATAATGAAAAATGAATAAAAATCTTAAGTTACAAAAAAAATTCAACAAGGTCGGAATTGATTTTTTAAGATTCGACATAAACAAAATTATGTCATCGGCATACAGGGAGATTTTATGTTCTGTTGGTCCAACTTTAATTCCATATATTTGTGACTGTAGACGTATCGCCATCACTAAAGGTTCAATTGCCATAGTAAACAGTAAAGGTGAAAGTGGACAGCCTTGTCGACATCCTCTATTGATTTTTATTGATTTTGAAATATTGTTATTTGTTAGAATTTCTGCAGTAGCATTATTATATATTATCTGAACCCATTTTATGAAATTATTTCCAAGTCCAAACCTTTGTAAGACTTCAAAAAGAAAGGGCCATTCAACTCTATCAAAGGCTTTTTCGGCATCCAGTGATAAGAGAGCTGTATCCGGTGCTTCTTTATTAGAATAAATAATATTAAATAGTCTTCTTACATTATGGAAGCTTTGTCTTCCCTTTATAAAGCCATTCTGATCTCGATTAATAATATTTGGTAAAATTTCTTGTATTCGTCTTGCTAAAATTTTACAAATTATCTTAAGGTCGGCATTTAATAGGCTTATTGGTCTCATATTTTCACATTTATTAGAGGGCTTACCTGGTTTTGGCAACAGTATAATTAAGGCATTATTCATATATGATGGTAAATTACTATTTTGAAATGCTTCTAAAACCATTTCCAAAAAAGGTTTTGTTAATTTATTCTTAAATTTTTTATAAAGGTCAACTGGAAAACCATCTGGTCCTGCACTTTTTCCTGATTTCATATTATCAATGGCTAGTCCAACTTCTTCTTGACTAATTTTAGACTCCAGTATCTCCCTATTTTCATTTGGAATACACGGTATAAATAGTTCATTCAAAAACCCATGTAGTTTTGTTAAGTCAGATTCATTTTTGGTATCATATAATTTTTCATAGTAATCTCTAAAGGCTCTATTAATTTCTGAAGGATCTATAACTACCTGTCCCTTACTTATAATACTGGTAATTGGTGTTTTAGATTTTAATTGTTTAATCTGCCATGCCAATAACTTTCCTGATTTTTCACCTTGTTCATAAAAAGATTGTTTCAATCTTAGAAGACTCGAGGCAGCTCTATTCGCTGATTTTTTGTCATATTCAGCTCTCAGAATCAGTAATTCGTTCTCCAACCTTGGATCTCTTCCTGCATATACTCTTTCTTGAAGAATTTTTATTTTATGTTCCAATTGGACTCTCTCCTCTCGAGTCTTCTTAGATTTTGAACCTGTATAACTAATAATATGTCCCCTAATAAAAGCTTTGAAAGCCTCCCACTTTACACATGCTGATGTTTGTGTAGTATTGATATCAAAGAACTCATCTGTTTTTCTATATACTTAACAAATTCCTCATCCTGAAGCCATTTATGCTGAAATTGCCATCTACCTGGTTCCTTTGTCAATTTCTTATCTACATACATTAGACAACAGGGTGCATGATCAGAGATCACGATGTTATCATAAAAACAGTTTTGAATCTTGGACCTTAATTCTGTGGAGATCAAAAAATAATCTATACGTGAGAATGTCTTGTAGGTATTGGAATAACAAGAGTATGCTTTAACTTGTGGTTTCATTTCTCTCCATATATCTATCAATTTCAATTCTTTCATAAAATGATTAATGGTCATCCTACATCCATTGTGCGTACAGTCCAGTCCTGTTGATCTATCTATACTGGGATTCAATGTACAATTAAAATCCCCTGCTATTATATGTTGCCCTGTAAGTGATGATAAGATAAGAAATAAATTGGCAAAGAACTTTTGATCATCTATATTGGGACCATATAAGTTCACCAAATTTATGTTTTCTAATAGCAAAGATCCTTGAATGATTACATATCTTCCAAATTTGTCTCCAATTACATTTTTCACTTGAAATGGGACTGATTTATGTATGAGAGTCATAACTCCCCTGTGTCATATCCGGCTCTAGGGAGCCGGGCAATCAGAGCCAGGGACAAGCCAGTGAGTCGTGATATTTTATTCAGGGTAAAGGGGAAGGGATGAGGAGAGCACAGATACTCATGCAGACGTACACTCACAGGTTGCACAGCGCAGAGGTAAGCAGCTCGTACCGGACGTGGGGGTAGCAAGACGTACATACTCACAGCGGGATACAAACACAGGAATGCTGCAAGAGGAGTATAAGCTGACACCAGACGAAGGGGCTTCAGCTTAGCAATGTGTTTATGTCGCAGCCCCGAGTCATCGAGGCTGCTCCTATTTATCCTCATTGGCAGCGCCCCAGCTGATGAAGACTAATTGGCCCCAGCCGTCCATAATGCTGCCAGCTGGGGGCCAGCTGAGACGCTGCTCAATGGGAAGCAGGGATGAGGGAAAACATGGGCTGAGTGCCGAGACGGCATCTCAACCCATGGTGACAGAGCCCCTCCCTCAAGGTCGGGCTCCTGAACGACCAGGAACATCCCAGCCCCCCCCCCCCCCCCCAGGGTGGGAGGAAGGGAGGCGGACCGGAGGGGAAGAAGCCAAGGGAAGGACAACACCAATGGGGCAATGTAGGGTAGCGGGAAAGAAAAACCCAAATACAATACTGACAAAACAGAATAATTAACCCAGGTACAGATGGGGAGAAGAACCGGGTCAGCACGCCGGTTACATACTACCCAGAGAGTACCAACCATGCGTGACCCAGAGCACGGAAAAAAAGAACCACCAAAAAGGTACAGGGCAAAAAATGCTGAGTACGGTTAAATAAAGGGGAACCTATACACAGCGCTAATTTAAGTACATACACAGTCACCAAGAAAAGTGAGGGTGACTGGAACAAATGACAATTATAGAGCATGGTGTTACGGAAAACAAGGCACATGACTCTATAATGAACCAACAGGACAAAAAAGAAATACTGAGTGCAGGCAAAGAAAAACCCACACACACAAATATATAAATACCCAGTCACCTAAAGAAATGAAAGTGACTGGAATAAATGGATAACTGCAGAGCATGGTGTTACGGAAAACAAAACATAACTCTACAATACAAAAAACGAGGCTAAAAACATGGCACAAAAAGTAAAATGCTGAGCATGAGCGATAGAAAACAGCACTATAAAAACGAATCCACCAACAGGACAGAGCATTACACCCGAGTGACCTTAATAACAAAAGAAAAAGTGACACCCGAGGTGAATGGCAGGCAGAGTCCAAAAATGGCCGAGATGGCCCCGGAGATCTCCCCGCCCATCGTCCAGCTGGCGAATCAGGAAAAGAGAAGTGTTCGGACGGCGAACTCTGGACCCAGATCCCAGGAATCCAGTCCACCGGCAGCCGAACCAGGCTGCCCAGAGGGAAACACAGACCAGTGGGGGGAACCAGATCACCGAACCGAAAGTTCTGTGGGTCGGGTCGTCGACCCGCATCACTCAACCACCAGGACCGTTGAGACGGGCGAAGGATCAGAGCGGATCCCGGTGGAAGAGGCTCAGGGGAGAGCCGATGACGAGGGCGGCGGGCGTCAGGCCGCAGGAAAACGGCCACCTCCTCACCGGACCTGGACAATACTGGGGCAGCACCCACGTCGGACCCCGATCGGGCCTCAGGCGAACCCACGTTGGACCCCGACTGGGTCTCGGGCGAACCCACGTTGAATACTGCGCCAGAACCGACCTCCAACGTTGAACCCGGACCCTCCAGCACCACGAGGAACAGCAACTCCTTGCCGGTGACCCTGGAAGAAGGCTCAGAAGAGAAAACAGAACCGGGATCAGGATCACCGGCAGCGCCAGAACCCGGCGAGACGAGCTCAGACGCAGCGGACGGCTGCACCCGGCTCGTCTCCCCTGGAGATAGGCTGAAGTGCTCGGAGATAAAAAGAGAGAAAAGAAAGGAGAGCACTCGCCTGATCTCGGGTTCTGACGCCGTCCAGGACTGCGAAGATCCAGGATCCGTCGTCAGGAGGTCGTTGTCAGGCTCCCATCTAGCCGCGTCGGGCCCCGCAGCCAGCACGATGGTCAGCGCAGCTTGAGATTCCTCCAGCTCAGGTAACCCCGCCGACGATCCACTCGGCGTGAAGCCAGAAGAATCTCGTCCCGCCGGACCGAACCGCTCCTCCGTGGAGACCCGGGGACGCTCAGTCGTCGGCGTAGACTCCACGCAGCAGTCAGTCCCCCTCCTCCGTCCGCAATGTAGCTGCGGAACCACAGGCCCTCTCCATATCCCACCACGTTGACCCGGAGCCGGGGACCGCTCGGCGGAGAGAGACACAGAGGATGCGGGATTAGGCATACAGGTTACAGCAGGTGGGGAGAGTTCAGGGAGCTCCGAACCCTGAACTTCTCCTCCAGGGATGTGACAGAGCAAATCATTAAGCAGGTGTGAAAAAACAATGACTTGCCTGCCCCCTGGAGGTTGAGTATCGCCTGCTGTAGTGGATTCTGCTTCTTCCTCTCCCCGCCCGGCGATAACGGAGGACCCCCCGGGAATTCGTCTGAGGGTCGCTCGCGTTGTCTCCAGCAGAGAGCTCACCAGGCCGGGATTCCAGGCACACACAGCGGTCAGGAAGCGCGTCGAGGAGGAGGGGGAAACAGCCGGGGTGAGCCAGCCCGAATGTCCAGGAATGACAGCGGGGGGAACGAGGCTCAGGGGACGAGGCTGTAGAATCTCCACACTGACGAGGCGAAGGGATGACAGCTGCGTGGGAGGAACGGTCCTGACGATGACCCAGAACTGGATCCGGACGAGGTTCGTGCAGAGGTGACTCGGCGATGTGATGACGACTACTCCCAGGGGACGAAGCGAGGGGGAAACCCAGGATTCGCCGCTCCAGATCGGAGATCGAGACGAGGAAGGCGTCGAGCACGGGAAAGCTTCGTAGCCCTGAAGTCCTCACCATCAATCTCACTGCCGCCGCCACATGCCTTAAGGTGGTGACAGGAAACACAGTAGAGCTCGCGACAGCCACTCGACCCCGGACATAACTGCTGTCAGCTGCGGCTCCTAGAAGGGAATCCCGAGTGACGTGGCGCAGGTCGGGGGAAGTCCTCTGGTTGGCGCGAACTCCCGGACTGGAATGGCGGCAGGAATGGGACTCCGAAGCGGGGAAAGACGTCGCCCACTTCGACTCCCTGCCGGGATTTCCATCCACCCCGTGGAGCTTCTCTCGCTGTGTACCTGCAGCGTCTATCCTGGCACTGTCCTCCAGATGGTACAGAGAGTGAGGGTGACAGTCCAGGAGTTCCTCAGCACGGCCCGGATGCCAGCATCTCGCGTTGGAGGCGTCGTGCAGGGTGAAGAATGTCCCGTCGACAGCCTCCGAGATGGACCTTAGCTCGTCGCCCTGGCGCCGGAAGTGACTCCTGGGAAACGGCATGCTAGCAGCGCTGACACTCGGACAGAAAGGTACATTTCCACAGCGACTCACGGCCGCCGGCAACTCTTCTGGCTGCGACATACTGTCATATCCGGCTCTAGGGAGCCGGGCAATCAGAGCCAGGGACAAGCCAGTGAGTCGTGATATTTTATTCAGGGTAAAGGGGAAGGGATGAGGAGAGCACAGATACTCATGCAGACGTACACTCACAGGTTGCACAGCGCAGAGGTAAGCAGCTCGTACCGGACGTGGGGGTAGCAAGACGTACATACTCACAGCGGGATACAAACACAGGAATGCTGCAAGAGGAGTATAAGCTGACACCAGACGAAGGGGCTTCAGCTTAGCAATGTGTTTATGTCGCAGCCCCGAGTCATCGAGGCTGCTCCTATTTATCCTCATTGGCAGCGCCCCAGCTGATGAAGACTAATTGGCCCCAGCCGTCCATAATGCTGCCAGCTGGGGGCCAGCTGAGACGCTGCTCAATGGGAAGCAGGGATGAGGGAAAACATGGGCTGAGTGCCGAGACGGCATCTCAACCCATGGTGACACCCTGGCTCGGGATGAAAATGATGAGGTGAAAACATTTCCTTGCCATCTACTCCCTAATTACTTTTTACATCCTTGCTCTATTAGATGAGTTTCTTGTAAAAACACAATTTTGAACCCAGTTCTTTTATTTTATTCATAACTTGTTTAAGTTTTTTTTAAATTTTGGTAGACCTCTGCAATTCCATGATGTAAAATTAAGATTAACGCTTTGATTTAAATCAATAGGGAGTTTGGATTACCTTGCAGTGTAAACATGCTCAAACAGAAAAGCAAAAAAATGAGTGGTTGAACATTCACCCTACAAACTACACACAAACAAATTCCCCCTTCCCCACATTTGTGGCAATCCCCCCCAAAAGCAAAAGAAAAATTCCGTCTCCCGATATAGCCATCGACTGTTCCACACCCACGAGGAACAGCCAAAGCCACTCCTTCTTCATCCTCCCAATCACCCTAACTCTACTGCTTTTAATAACGTAACATTAACTCTCTTCTGTAATTTTCCAATTTAACTCCAAATTTTTTTTAGCAATTTTGTACTTTTTTTTTTTTTAATATGTAATACATTCTATATTTTGTAATCTTGTTATATGCTTCTAATCAGTTAAATGCTCAAATATTCTACCCTATATTCTGTTCATGCTTAGCTCCCACCAGTCTCTTCCTGGATCTTCTTGATGAGCTCCTGCGCCTCCTCGGGGGTCTTGAAGATGCGTGTTCTGCCCTCATATGTGACCAGAAGTCTTGCAGGGTGAATCACTCCATGACGAATCTCAAGGTTGCGCAGTTCTTTGCGGATGGGGTCAAACTGCTTCCTTAATTGTTGGATTCCTGAGGCCAGATCTGGGTAGAACCGCACCTGCTGATCTTGGTATTCAATTTCTCCTTTGGCCCGCACCGTGTTGGAGATCGTCATCCTGTCTCTGTAGCTGAGAAACTTCATAATTAGCGTCCTCGGTGCTGCCTTGTTACCTCTCGGTGGGCCAATTCGGTGGGAGCTTTCCAAGACGACTGATGATTTTAGCTCCGCGTTGTTCAGCGCCTCCGGGATCCACCCCTCCAAAAAGGAGCATGAATCACGACCTTCAGCTCCCTCCGGTAATTTATACCTCTTTTTGAATTGATTTCTGTTTGTACATAGTTTCAGTTCCGGCTCCAGACTGTTCCACAAATCCACCCCACAGACATGATATGCACATACTTTTCTTAGTTGTTCATATCTTGGGTTTAATTAATCCCTGGTGTGCATGAGTGAGTGTCAGAGCGTGTGAATAGGAATGAATGGTGTGTGTGTGTGTGTGTGTGTGTGTGTGTGTGTGTGTGTGTGTGATCACCTGTAATGGGAAACAGCTGATGGCACTGACAAGAGGAGGAGGCGTGCCCAAGCTGTCAGGGAGCGAAGGACCCAAATAGCTCCCTAACTCGCCCTAAAGAAAATAGGGCAAAAACAACCATAAGTCAGAACTGGGTTTTGAACAACCAAACCTAGATTCATGACAGTAACACCAACCCTCTCCATGTCCTCCTTCATTACATCCATGAATCTTCTGTGGTCTTCCTCTTTTCCTCCTGCCTGGCAGCTCCATCTTCAACATCCTTTGTCCAGTATATCCACTATCCCTCCTCTCCCTCCATCCTAATATGGATGTCACCAGACTGCAAAACAAATCTACCTACGGGTACAAATAAAGTAACCTGAACCTGAACCTGAACCTCCTCTGCACATGTCCAAATCATCTCAGCCTTGCCTCTCTTACTTTGTCTCCAAACCGCTCAACCTGAGCTGTCCCTCTGATATACTCATTTCTAATCCGGTCCATCCTAGTCACTCCCAATGAAAATCTTAGCATCTTCAACTCTGCCACCTTCACTGACAACATTCAATATCGCACCTTTGACTTCTAGCTTCAAACTCATGATTCTGTCTGACTCCCTCTTTACCTCCTGAACACTCTTCACATACCTTTCCTTCAAGATTACTCCTACTCCATTTCTCTTCCGATCTACACCATGGTAGAAAAGTTTAAATCCACCTCCAGTGCTCCTAGCCTTACTTCCCATCCATCTGGTTTCTTGAACACACAGTATATCTACCTTTCTTCTCGCCATCATAACAGCCAACTCTCTCCCTTTACCAGCCATAGTCCGTACATTTAACATCCCTACTCTGACTTCCACACTTCTACCTTTCCTTTTCTTTTTCTCCCTCCTAACACGCCTTCCCCCTCTCTTCCTCCTCAATCTTCGACCAACAGTAGCCCAATTTCCACCGGTATCCTGTCGGTTAACAGCATCGGTGGCGGTCGTTGTTAACCCGGGCCTCGATCGATCTGGTATGAAAGTCTCATTCGTCATGATCCGCATGTTTGATCTGGCAAAGGTTTTATGTCGGATGCCCTTCCGTACACAACCTTCCCCCTTTATCCAGGCTTAGGACTGGCACTAGAAATACACTAGCTTGCATACCCCCTGTGGCTGGGTCACCTGTAATTTTATGCATTTTCTCAAAAATTAAAATACCAAAGGGAGGACTTCCGGTTATGGCGGCCACGTAGGAAGCCGTGCTTCACACTGCTCTGCTCGTGAAAATAAAAATTTTACTAAAACTCTCTTAATTGGAACAAAAACCCATCCCAGCGTTTTGGTGCGGATATGGTAAAGACCAAGGTTGGAAAATTAGGTGGAGGAAAATGTAACTCGACAAAACAACCCAAGCTAACAGACTTTCACGCTCAAGGCGAAACAGAGAAAACTCCAGAGGCAATGGTGGAGAAGGGAGCCAGTGGCGGAGCGGGAACAGTTGAAGAGGGGACAAACGTAGTGCTCACTGCCATTAACTCCATGAGAACAGAGTTTTCGTCTAAATTCGATGGGATTATAGCAGCGATAGAAGGTATGAGAAAGGAAATAAATGACTGCATGGAGCGAGTGTCGCAGGCGGAGCTCCGAATATCAAGCACAGAAGATGATGTTATCAGCCTGCAAACTAAACTGCAAACACTGGAATCAAAATGCAAAAGTCTGGAAGATAACGTCCTAGACTTGAAATCCCGCTCGCGACGGAATAATTTGAGGCTGGTGGGCCTCCCGGAGGGAACGGAGGGACAGAACCCGTGTTCCTTTTTGTAAAAGTGGATTCCAGAAGCACTGAATAACGCGGATCTGCAGTCATCGGTCGTTTTAGAGAGAGCTCACCGAATCGGAGCCCATTGAGAGAATAAATAAGACAACACAGAGGACACTGATTATGAAGTTCCTCAACTACAAAGACAAGATGACAGTCACCAATGCGGCGCGAGCTAAAGGGGAAATTAATACCAGGACCAACAAGTGCGGTTCTACCTGGACTTGGCTGCAGGAATACAACAATTGAGGAAAACAGTTCGAACCCGGCCCGCAAAGAGCTGTGCAACCTAGGGATTCGTCACGGAGTAATTCATCTGGCAAGACTGCTGGTCACATATAAGGGAGGACCCACGCCTTCAAAGCCCCTCAAGAGGCGCAGGAGTCATCAAGCAAATCCAAAAGGAAAACTGGTGGAGCTAATGCATGAACATGACAAAGGTCGAACATTTAAGCATATGTACAGGCATCTGATTGATCTGAAATATAAACATGTCTACAAAATACAGACTGTTAATCAAAAAAAATGTTTATGATGTACAAAGTTGCTATAAAACTTTGAAGTTATGTTGAAAAAGCTACAGAAGAGAGTTAATGTCATAAGAATAGTAGTAGTGTCCAAGGTGATTGAGAGGAGAAAGAGAGAGTGGTTTGACTGATCCCTCGCAGGTGTGGAACAGTCACTAGCTACAACGGGAAATGGAATATTTTGGGGGGAATTACCACGAATGTGGGGGAAAGGAATTTGTTTTTGTTTAGTTTGTAGGATGAATGTTCTATCATCCATGTTTTTGCTTCTCTGTATGAATATGTTCATATTGGAAGGTAATCTCAAACTCCTTATTGATTACTAGATCAAAGCGTTAAATCTTAATTTAACTTCATGGAATTGCAGAGGTCTACAAAATCTTAAATAACTTAAGCAAGTCATGAATAAAATAAAAGACATAGATTCGAAAATTGTATCTTTTACAAGAAACTCATCTATTAGAGGAGGATGTAAAAAGATTAGGGAGAAGATGGCAAGGTAACGTGTTCACCTCATCATTTTCATCCCGAGCTAGGGGCGTTATGACTCTCATACATAAAACAGTCCCATTTCAAGTGAAAAATGTAATTAGAGACAAATTTGGAAGATATCTAATCATCCAAGGATCTTTGCTATTAGAAAATATAAATCTGGTGAACTTATACGGCCCCAATATTGATGATCATAACTTCTTTGTTAATTTATTCCTCACTTTATCATCACTTGCAGGGCAACATATAATAGCAGGGGATTTTAATTGTACATTGAATCCCAGTATAGATACACTGTGGTGGAAGAATAATATGCAGCGTTGTTGCGTTGCACAAAGCGTGTGCTTTCTCGGGGTCACCAATGTGGCGGAAGGATAATAAGGAGAGAACTGAGGGTTTTTAAGGGTGTTTATTATCATTCATCCTGCCATCATAGAACTCACCCCAGCCCTGTGCAGGCGGGCTGGAGCGGGTCCTCAGGCTCTCGTGAGGAGACACAGAATGCGTATGTCAGCAGCAGTGGTAAGAGAGAGAGTGAGTCACAGAGCAATGCGGCCTCCACACCCAACCACAGACAACACATGAAAGGCACGGGACACCCGCATCACAGCAAGAGCAGGAAGCATGAACACAATGCACGAATGGCACATCAACACCACAGCACTGAGCAGGAAAGAGCCAAACGAAGCGAGGCCGCCTGCCGACATCAACACACACACCTCACTGCCATGTCAATTGCTCTAGCTGAGCGCTCCGCTTGTCCCAGTCTGCCGTGGGGGTGCCCCACAACACTACCGTTCAAAAGTTTGGGGTCACTTAGAAATTTCCTTATTTTGAAAGAAAAGCACTTTTTTTCAATGAAGATAACTTTAAATTAATCAGAAATACACTTTATACATTGCTAATGTGGTAAATGACTATTCTAGCTGCAAATGTCTGGTTTTTGGTGCAATATCTAGATAGGTGTATAGAGGCCCATTTCCAGCAACTATCACTCAGTGTTCTAATGGTACAATGTGTTTGCTCATTGCGTCAGAAGGCTAATGGATGATTAGAAAACCCTTGTGCAATCATGTTAGGTCTGCAATGCTGTAATTGCTGCAAATGGAGGATTCTTTGACGAAAGCAAAGTTTGAAGGAAAAAAACTATTATTTCAAATACAAATCATTATTTCTAACCTGTCAATGTCTTGACTATATTTTCTATTCATTTTACAACTCATGGTGGTAAATAAGTGTGACTTTTCATGGAAAACACAAAATAATTGTCTGGGTGACCCCAAACTTTTGAACGGTAGTGTAGATCAACAGGACTGGACTGTACGCACAATGGATGTAGGATGACCATTAATCATTTTATGAAAGGATTGAGATTGCTAGATATGTGGAGAGAAATGAAACCACAAGTCAAAGCCTATTCTTGTTATTCTAATACCTATAAGACATTCTCACATATTGACTACTTTTTGATCTCTACAGAATTAAGGTCCAAGATTCAAAACTGTTTCTATGATAACATTGTGATCTCTGATCATGCACCCTGCTGCCTAGTATATGTAGATAAGAAATTGACAAAGGACCCAGTTAGGTGGCATTTTCAACATAAATGGCTTCAGGATGAGGAATTTGTTAAGTACATAGAAAAAACAGATGAGTTCTTTGATATCAATACTACACCAAACAACGGCATGTATAAAGTGGGAGGCTTTCAAAGCTTTTATTAGGGGGCATATTATTTGTATACAGGTTCAAAATCTAAGAAGACCCGAGAGGAGAGAGTCCAATTGGAACGTAAAATAAAATTCTTCCAAGAAAAGGCGTATGCAGGAAGTAACCCACAGTTAGAGAACGAATTACTGATTCTGAGAGCTGAATATGACAAAAAATCAGTGAATAGAGCTGCCTCGAGTCTTCTAAGATTGAAACAAACATTTTTATGAACAAGGTGAAAAATCAGGAAAATTATTGCATGGCAGAGTAAACAATTAGAATTTAAAACACCAATTACAGTATTATAAGTAACGGGACAGGTAGTATTAGATCCTTTAGAAATTAATAGTGCCTTTAGAGATTATTATGAAAAACTATGTGATGCAAAAAAAATGAAACTGACTTAACAAAACTAAATGGGTTTTTGGACGGATTATCTATACCATGTATTCCAAATGAAAACAGGGAGATCTGGAGTCTAAAATTAGTCAAGAAGAGGTTTTGGGCTAGCCATTGATAATATGAAATCAGGAAAAAGAGCAGGACCAGGTGGTCTTCCAGTTGACCTGTATAAAAAATTTAAGAATAAATTAATAAACCACTTTGGAAATGGTTTAGAAGCATTTCAAAATGGTAATTTACCACCATACAAGAATATGCCTTAATTAGTACTGTTGGCCAAAACCAGGTAAGTCCCTAATAAATGTGAAAACATGAGACCAATAAGCCTATTAAATGCTGATCTTAAATTAATCTGTAAATTTTAGCCAAAATGACTACAAGAAATATTACCAAATATTATTAACCGAGATCAGAATGGCTTTGTAATGGGAAGACAAGGCTTCCATAATGTAGAAGTCTATTTAATTTATTTATTCCAATAAAGAAGCACCGGATACAGCTCTCCTATCATTGGACGCCGAAAAGGCCTTTGATAGGGTCAAATGGCCCTATCTTTTTGAAGTCCTACAAAGGTTTGGACTTGGAAATAATTTCATAAAATGGGTCCAGATAATATACAATAATGCTACAGCAGAAATCCTAACAAACAGCAATATCTCAAAATCAATAAAAATCAATAGAGATGTCGACAAGGATGTCCACTTTCACCTTTACTGTTTACTATGGCAATTGAACCTTTAGCGATGGCAGTACGTTTACATCCACAAATATATGGAATTAAAGTAGGGACCAACAGAACATAAAATCTCCCTGTATGCCGATGACATAATTTTATTTATGTTGAATCTTAAAAAATCAATTCCGACCTTGTTAAATATTAATAAAGAATTTTGGGGATATATCAGGATATAAAATAAACAAAACAAAATCTTCAATATTAATGTTAAAATGAGACCCAGAGAAATCACCCAGCTCCTGAGGTAAACCAATTCAATGTTGTAGATCAGTTTAAATATTTAGGAATTCAAATTGTGCCTAGCTAGAATCAGTCACCAATGCCAGCTATGAAGCCTTAATGACAGATATTAATGGGTTACTTCAGAGATGGATGTCACTACAATTGTCGATGATCGGGAGATTAATATACTTAAAAGTAATATCTTACAAAAATACTTTACTTATTTCAAAACATTCCTTTACCACCACCTTCTGCTCTATTCTCAAGAATTAAAAAAAAAGTTAGTGGAATTTAATGGAACAATAGGAAGGCTAGATTACATTTGTCCTTACTATATTACCATTTGATCGTGGAGGTCTGAAATGTCCAAAACTTTATGTTGTATATTACTGGTCAGCACAACTGAGGTCTATGACATATTATTTTTCATCAAATGATCCTCCTCATTGGACTGAAATGGAATCATACAATTTTACCTTTACCTCTTCCCTTATTCATATACTCAGACTCGGCTAAAAAAATTACAGAAACAAGTTAAAATCCAATTGTAAAGCACATGATCAAAATATGGTGTGAAACCAAAAATATTTAAAAGAACCACACTCACTGTCACAATTAGCCCAATATGGGGTAATCAATATTTTACACCAGGGAGAGTGGATGCTGTATTTAAAGTATGGAATTTAAAAGGGATTCAAAAGATTCAAGACTTATATTTGTCACGCTCAGATAACATAATGTCTTTTGAAGAACTGAGGATTAAATTCAATCTTAACAGAACACACTTTTTTAAATATCTTCAGCTTAGAAATTTTATTCGATCAAATCAAAATAATGCTCTCACCTGACCTACTTATTCATCTTTGGAAAAAATTTTGATTAAAGATAGTAAGAGAAAGAGTATTATTTCAGAGTTTTATAACTCATTGACACTATTCTCAAGTGAAAACTCACAGAAAAGACTGAATGACTGGAAAGAAGACCTGCAAATTGAAATTTCAGAGGAACAATGGGAAATGGCTTGTGCAGGAGCTCAAACCAAATCAATAAATGTACGTCTTAAACTGATACATTTTAAATGGTTAATGCGGATGTATGTTACACCAGTGGAATTAAATAGATATAACAAAAACATGCCAGATACATGCACAAAATGTATGGAAAGTAAAGGAACCCTATTTCACTGTTTATGGGAATGTAGAAAAATCAGAATGTTTTGGGAAGAGGTGAGGGTAACAATTGAAAAAATAATTTCAAACAAATCACATTGAACCCTAAACTGTTTTTGTTGGGTCTGTATCCAGAAAAACATAAATTTAATAAGAGCGAAAGAACATTCATAGACCTCGGTTTGCTTAATGCCAAAAAATGTATTGCACTACTGTGGAAAAAGACTCATAGACCAGATGTGACTCAGTGGTTAAGACAGATGTTAACAAACCTTCCACTAGAAAGAATAACATATATACTGAAATCAAAGGAAAATGTGTTTGAGAATATATGGAGACCTTTCATTGATTATGTAAAGAAATTAAACATAACTTCTGAAGAAGAAGGTGAATGATATGTGTGGACCTTGTAAATTCCAAGCTGGTGAATGTATATTATGTATTCTTATGTAATAGATTACCTAGACTAAACAGAGGAGCATTGTTGTTGACTTGTTTTTGTTAATGGCTGTTGTTGTTTTTATTACACATTTTTTTTGGTTATTGTTCTTTTTTTTCCACAATATTTTTATTGAACCTTTTTTTTTTACAAACATGGCACAAACAGTCAAACACTAACACTAAAGTAATTTAAAAATTAAAAAAAACACTAACAACAACAACAAAAAAAATGTACTAAAAACAACAACAACCATTAACAAAAGCAAGTCAGCAACAATGCTCCTCTGTTTAGTCTAGGTAATCTATTACATAAGAATACATAATATACATTCACCAGCTTGGAATTTGCAAGGTCCACACACATCATTCACCTTCTTCTTCAGAAGTTACGTTTAATTTCTTTACATAATCAATGAAAGGTCTCTATATATTCTCAAACACATTTTCCTTTAATTTCAGTATATATGTTATTCTTTCTAGTGGAAGGTTTGTTAACATCTGTCTTAATCACTGAGTCACATCTGGTCTATGAGTCTTTTTCCACAGTAGTGCAATACATTTTTTGGCATTAAGCAAACAGAGGTCTATGACTGCTGTTTCACTCTTATTAAAGTTATGTTTTTCTGGATACAGACCCAACAAAAACAGTTTAGGGTTCAATGTGAATTGTTTTGAAATTATTTTTTCAATTGTTACCCTCACCTCTTCAAAAACATTCTGATTTTTCTACATTCCCATAAACAGTGAAATAGGGTTCCTTTACTTTCCATACATTTTGTGCATGTATCTGGTATGTTTTTGTTGTATCTATTTAACTCCACTGGTGTAACATACATCTGCATTAACCATTTAAAATGTATCAGTTTAAGACGTACATTTATTGATTTGGTTTGAGCTTCTGCACAAGCCATTTCCCATTGTTCCTCTGAAATTTCAATTTGCAGGTCTTCTTTCCAATAATTCAGTCTTTTCTGTGAGTTTTCACTTGAGAATAGTGTCAATGAGTTATAAAACTCTGAAATAATACTCTTTCTCTTAATATCTTTCGTCAACATTTTTTCCAATTTTTTCCAATTTTTTTCCAAGGATGAATAAGTAGGTCGGGTGAGAGCATTATTTTGATTTGATCGAATAAAATTTCTCAGCTGAAGATATTTAAAAAAATGTGTTCTATTAAGCTTGAATTTAATCCTCAGTTCTTCAAAAGACATTATGTTATCTGAACGTGACAAATATAAGTCTTGAATCTTTTGAATCCCTTTTAAATTCCATACTTTAAGTTATTCTTCTTTTTAATTTTTTTTTTTCAAAGGTCTTTTTATTATTATTAATTAAAGTATCAATACAATACAAAGTATTGGAAATTTTCATTTTTGTTTTAACCAAACAGTGCAAAACTAGAATTTAAAACTAACAAATGTGGATGCTTCAAAACACAAAAACCTTTAAATAAACAATAATAATAATAAAAAATACAAAAAAAAGAAAAAAAAAGAAAAATTGTGTGTGTGAGGTGGGGGTGGGGTAAAGGGGATATGAGCTACTCAGAAACTATAATCGTGGGTCTTTCAAAGAAATCAAGAAACGGGCGCCATAATTTATAGAATTTGTTTTCAGAGCCACGAACTGTATATCTGATTTTTTCTAAATCCAAACAGGACATTATATCTTTTATCCACTGTAAATGTGAAGGGGACGAAGAGTCTTCTTTTTAATTTTTAAATTACTTTTGTGTTTGTGTCTGACTGTTTGTGCCATGTTTGTAAAAAAAAGGTTCAATAAAAAATATTGTGGAAAAAAAATACCAAAGGGAACTTATGAATAGATCCATACATCCATGCAGAGATTCAACAACACCAAGAAAGTATTGTGCATATTTTATCAGATGAAACTAAGATTTTTTAAAGCTCTAATCACTTCATTCACTGGGACTCATCAGAATGAATGGAGTGGGGCTGCAGTTCACTTAGTGACCAAGAGGTGTCACTAAGAATGAATTTCAAAAAGTTACAAATTGTACATTAAACTGGTGTCTAGAACCTTCAGGTTCCTGGGCACCCACATCTCCTCTGACCTCTCCTGGTCAGTCAACACCAAGGCCCTGGTGAAGAAAGCCTAGCAGTGGCTGCACTTCCTCCATGTCCTGAGGAAGAACAACCTGGACCAGAAGCTGCTGCTGGCCTTCTACCGCAGCTCAGTTAATACAGTGCATCTGGAAAGTCTTCACAGCGCTTCACTTTTTCCACATTTTGTTATGTTACAGCCTTATTCCAAAAGGGATTAAATTATTTTTTTCCCTCAAAATTCTACACACAACACCCCATAATGACAATATGGAAAAAGATTTTTTGAAATTTTTACAAATATATTAAAAATAAAAAACCTAAGAAATCACATGTACATAAGTATTCACAGCCTTTGCTCAATACTTTGTTGATGCACCTTTGGCAGCAATTGCAGCCTCAAGTTTTTTGAATATGGTGCCACAAGCTTGGCACACCTATCTTTGGGCAGTTTCGACCATTCCTCTTTGCAGCACCTCTCAAGCTCCATCAGGTTGGATGGGAAGTGTCAGTGCACAGCCATTTTCAGATCTCTCCAGCCAGAGATGTTCAATTGGATTCAAGTCTGGGCTCTGGCTGGGCCACTCAAGGACATTCACAGAGTTGTCCTGAAGCCACTCTTTTGATATCTTGGCTGTGTGCTTAGGGTCGTTGTTGTGATGAAAGGTGAACCGTCGCCCCAGTCTGAGGTCAAGAGCGCTCTGGAGCAGGTTTTCAGCCAGGATGTCTCTGTACATTGCTGCATTCATCTTTCCCTCTATCCTGACTAGTTTCCCAGTTCCTGCTGCTGAAAAACATCCCCACAGCATGATGCTGCTCCCAGCATTGGCATGGTTATGAACGATGCCTTGTTTCCTCCAAACCTGATGCCTGGCATTCACGCCAAAGAGTTCAATCTTTCTCTCATCAGACCAGAGAATTTTGTTTCTCATGGTCTGAGAGTCCCTTCAGGTGCCTTTTGGCAAACTCAAGGCAGGCTGCCATGTGCCTTTTACTAAGGAGTGGCTTCTGTCTGGCCACTCTACCATACAGGCCTGATTGGTGGATGGCAGAGATGGTTGTCCTTCTGGAAGGTTCTCCTCTCTCCACAGAGTAATGCTGGAGCTCTGACAGAGTGACCATTGAGTTTTTGGTCACCTCCCTGACTAAGGCCCTTCTCCCCCGATCGCTCAGTTTAGACGGCCGGCCAGCTCTAGGAAGAGTCCCGGTAGTTCAGAACTTCTTCCATTTACGGATGATGGAGGCCACTGTGCTCATTGGGACCTTAAAAGCAGGAGAAATTTTTTTTGTACCCTTCCCCAGATTTGTGCCTCGAGACAACTCTGTCTCGGAGGTCTACAGACAATTCCTTTGACTTCATGCTTGGTTTGTGCTCTGACATGCACTGTCAACTGTGGGACCTTATATAGACAGATGTGTGCCTTTCAAAATCATGTCCAATCAACTGAATTTACCACAGGTGGACTCCAATTAAACTGTAGAAACATCTCAAGGATGATGAGTGGAAACAGCATGCACCTGAGCTCAATTTTGAGCTTCATGGCAAAGGCTGTGAATACTTATGTACATGTGATTTCTTAGTTTTTTATTTTTTTTTTTCCACAATATCTTTATTGAACCTTTTTTTTTTTTTTTTTTAACAAACATGATACAAACAATCAAACACTAACACTAAAGTACTACAAAAAAAAAAAAAAAATGCACTAAAAACACCAACAACCACCAACAAAATCAAGTCTTCAACAATGCTCCTCTGTTTAGTCTAGACAATCCAATACATAAGTATACATATTATGTTCACCAGTTTGGAATTTACAAGGTCCACACACATCATTCACCTTCTTCTTCAAGAGTTATGTTTAAATTTTTTACATAATCAATAAAAGGTCTCCATATATTCTCAAACACAATTTCCTTTGATTTCAGTATATATGTTATTCTTTCTAATGGAAGGTTTGTTAACATCTGTCTTAACCACTGAGTCACATCTGGTCTATGAGTCTTTTTCCATAATAGTGCAATACATTTTTTGGCATTAAGCAAACTGAGGTCTATGAATGTTCTTTCACTTTTATTGAAATTATGCTTTTCTGGGTACAGACCCAACAAAACCAGTTTAGGATTCAATATGATTTGTTTTGAGATTATTTTTTCAATTGTTACCCTCACCTCTTCCCAAAACATTCTTATTAATCTACATTCCCATAAACAATGAAATAGGGTTCCTTTACTTTCCATGCATTTTGTGCATGTATCTGGTATATTTTTGTTATATCTATTTAACTCCTCCGGTGTAACATACATCCGCATTAACCATTTGAAATGTATCAATTTAAGGCGTGCATTTATTGATTTGGTTTGAGCTTCTGTACAAGCCAATTCCCATTGTTCCTCTGAAATTTCAATTTGCAGATCTTCTTTCCAGTAGTTTAATCTTTTCAGTGAATTTTCACTTGAAGATAGTGTCAATGAGTTATAAAACTCTGAAATAATACCCTTTCTTTTACTATCTTTCATCATCATTTTTTCCAAGGATGAATAAATAGGTCGAGTGAGAGCTTTATTTTGATTTGATCGAATAAAGTTTCTAAGTTGAAGATATTTAAAAAAATGTGTTCTATTGAGATTAAATTTGATCCTCAGCTCTTCAAAAGACATTATGTTGTCTGCACATGGCAAATATAAATCCTGAATCTTTTGTATCCCTTTTAAATTCCATACTTTAAATACAGCGTCCGCTCTCCCTGGTTTAAAATATTGATTACCCCATATTGGACTAAATTGTGACAATAACTGTGGTTCTTTTAAATAGTTTTTAGCTTCACACCATATTTTGATCATATGCTTTACAAATGGATTTTTAACTTGTTTTTGTAATTTTTTTGCCAAATCTGAGTATATGAATATGGGAAGAGGTAAAGGTAAATTGTATGATTCCATTTCAGTCCAGTGAGGGAGATCATTTGATGAAAAATAATATGTCATAGACCTCAGTTGTGCCGACCAATAATACAACATAAAATTTGGACATTTCAGACCTCCACGATCAAATGGTAAATATAATAAAGACAGACATAATCTAGCCCTCCTGTTGTTCCATATAAATTCCACTAACTTTTTTTTTATTCTTGAGAATAGATCTAAAGGTGGTGATAAGGGAATGTATTGAAATAAATAAAGTATTTTAGGTAAAATATTACTTTTAAGTATATTGATTCTCCCGATCATCGACATTGGTAGTGACATCCATCTCTGAGTTAACTCACTGATATCTGACATTAAGGCTTCATAGTTGACACTGGCGACTGATTCTAGCTTAGGCATAATTTGGATTCCTAAATATTTAAACTGATTTACAACATTGAATTGATTTACCTCAGGGGCTGGGTAATTTCTCTGGGTCTCATTTAGCATTAATATTGAAGATTTAGTTTTATTTATTTTAGATCCTGATATTTCCCCAAAATTCTTTATTAAATTCAACAAGGTTGGAATTGATTTTTTTAGATTCGACATAAACAAAATTATATCATCGGCATACAGGGAGATTTTATGTTCTGTTGGTCCAACTTTAATTCCATATATTTGTGAATGTAAACGTATCGCTATCGCTAAAGGTTCAATTGCCATAGTAAACAGTAAAGGTGAGAGTGGACAGCCTTGTCGACATCCTCTATTGATTTTTATTGGTTTTGAAATATTGTTATTTGTTAGGATTTCTGCTGTAGCATTATTGTATATTATTTGAACCCATTTTATGAAATTATTTCCAAGTCCAAACCTTTGTAGGACTTCAAAAAGAAAGGGCCATTCAACTCTATCAAAGGCCTTTTCGGCGTCCAATGATAGGAGAGCTGTATCCGGTGCTTCTTTATTAAAATAGATAATATTAAATAGTCTTCTTACATTATGGAAGCCTTGTCTACCCTTTATAAAGCCATTCTGATCTCGATTAATAATATTTGGTAAAATTTCTTGTATTCGTCTTGCTAAAATTTTACAGATTATCTTAAGGTCGGCGTTTAATAGGCTTATTGGTCTCATATTTTCACATTTATTAGAGGGCTTACCTGGTTTTGGCAGCAGTATAATTAAGGCATTATTTATGTATGATGGTAAATTATTATTTTGAAATGCTTCTAAAACCATTTCCAAAAAAGGTTTTATTAATTTATTCTTAAATTTTTTATAAAGGTCAACTGGAAGACCATCTGGTCCTGCACTTTTTCCTGATTTCATATTATCAATGGCTAGCCCAACTTCTTCTTGACTAATTTTAGACTCCAATATCTCCCTGTTTTCATTTGGAATACACGGTATAGATAGTTCGTTCAAAAACCCATTTAGTTTTGTTAAATCAGGTTCATTTTTGGTATCATATAATTTTTCATAGTAATCTCTAAAGGCTCTATTAATTTCTAAAGGATCTATAACTACCTGTCCGTTACTTATAATACTGGTAATTGGTGTTTTAATTTCCAATTGTTTAATCTGCCATGCTAATAATTTTCCTGATTTTTCACCTTGTTCATAAAAAGATTGTTTCAATCTTAGAAGACTCGAGGCAGCTCTATTCGCTGATTTTTTGTCGTATTCAGCTCTCAAAATCAGTAATTCATTCTCCAACCTTGGGTCACTTCCTGCATACACTTTTTCCTGAAGATTTTTTATTTTATGTTCCAATTTAGCTCTCTCCTCTCGAGTCTTCTTAGATTTTGATCCTGTATAACTAATAATATGCCCCCTAATAAAAGCTTTGAAAGCCTCCCACTTTACACATGCTGATGTTTGTGTAGTATTGATGTCAAAGAACTCGTCTATCTGTTTTTCTATATACTTGACAAATTCCTCATCCTGAAGCCATTTATGCTGAAATTGCCATCTACCTGATTCCTTTGTCAATTTTTTATCTACATATATTAGACAACAGGGTGCATGATCAGAGATCACGATGTTATCATAAAAGCAGTTTTGAATCTTGGACCTTAATTCTGTGGAAATCAAAAAATAATCAATACGTGAGAATGTCTTGTAGGTACTGGAATAACAAGAATAGGCTTTAACTTGTGGTTTCATTTCTCTCCATATATCTAACAATCTCAATTCTTTCATAAAATGATTAATAGTCATCCTACATCCAATGTGCGTACAATCCAGTCCTGTTGATCTATCCACACCTGGATTCAATGTACAATTAAAATCCCCTGCTATTATATGTTGCCCTGTAAGTGATGATAAGATGAGAAATAAATTAGCAAAGAACTTCTGATCATCTATATTGGGACCATATAAGTTCACAAGATTTATATTTTCTAATAGCAAAGAACCTTGAATGATTACATATCTTCCAAATTTGTCTCCAATTACATTTTTCACTTGAAAAGGAACTGATTTATGTATGAGAGTCATAACTCCCCTGGCTCGGGATGAAAATGAAGAGGTGAATACACTTCCCTGCCATCTACTCCTAATTCTTTTAACATCCTCCTCTATCAGATGAGTTTCTTGTAAAAACACAATTCTTGAACCCATGTCCTTTATTTTATTCATAACTTGTTTAAGTTTTTTTAAATTTTGTAGACCTCTGCAATTCCATGAAGTTAAATTAAGATTAACACTTTGGTCCATGATCAATAGAGAGTTTGGGATTACCTTGCAGTGTAAACATGCTCATACAGAGAAGCAAAAACATGAGTGGTTGAACATTCATCCTACAAACTACACACAAACAAATTTCCCCTTCCCACACTTGTGGCAAACCCCCCAAAATCAAAAGAAAAATTCTGTCTCCCGATATAGCCATCGACCGTTCCACACCCACGGGGAACAGCCTAAGCCACTCCTTCTTCATCCTCCCAATCACCCTAACTCTACTGCTTTTAATGACATAACATTAACTCTCCTCTGTAGTTTTCCAACTTAACTCCAAAATTTTTAACAACTTTGTACATCATAGTTTTTTTTTTTTTGTTTGTTTTGTTTTTGTTTTTTTTTTTTTTTAAATATATAATACAATCTATATTTTGTAAACTTACTATTTACTTCAAGTCAGTCAGATGCCTGTGCAAATGCTTAATTATTCTACCTTATATTTTGTTCATGCTTAGCTCCCACCAGTCTCTTCTTCTTCTTTGATCTTCTTGATGAACTCCTGCGCCTCCTCTGGGGTCTTGAAGATGTGGGTTCTGCCCTCATACGTGGTCAGCAGTCTCGCAGGATAGATTACACCATGACGAATCCCAAGGTTGCGCAGCTCCTTACGTACGGGATCAAACTGCTTCCTCAATTGCTGGATTCCTGTGGCCAAATCTGGGTAGAACCGCACCTGCTGGTCCTGGTGTTTAATCTCTCCTTTTTTAGCTCGTGCAGCGTTGAAGATCTTCATCCTGTCTCTGTTGTTAAGAAACTTCATAATTAAGGTCCTCGGCGGTCCCTTATCTCTCCGTGGGCCAATGCGATGTGCTTTTTCCAGAACCACTGCTGATTGCAACTCCTCGCTGCCCAGCACCTCCGGAATCCACTTTTCCAGAAAGGAACATACGTCCCGACCTTCTGATTCCTCTGGAAGACCCACCAGCCTCAAATTATTCTGTCTCGACCGAGATTCCAAATCCAAAATATTATCTTCCAGAGATTTTTTTTTTTTTTCCAAAGTGCGCACCTTTAATTGAAGACGGGTGACGTCATCTTCAGCACTAGCGAGACGGAGCTCCATCTGCGCCGTTCGTTCTACACAGTCACCCAATTCCTTTCTTATTCCTTCCAACGCTGTCATAATCCCATCAAATCTAGAGGAAAAGTCCGCTCTCATTGAACTCATGGCAGCCATCAGCGCATCTGCGCCATTCCCCGCAGAAATCGCAGCGTTGCCAGCCTCCTCCGCCATATATGGAGCCCTGTTTGCTGCGTCACAGACCTGAAAGTCCGTTAATTTGGACTGTTTCGGCGGCTCGCTTTTTCCTTTTCCTGGTTTTCCAGCCTTAGGCTTCGCCGACATATCCTCGCCCAAACGCTGGGATACGTTCTGTCCCAAATGAGAGAGTTATTTGCCGATTTTTTTTCTCCAGGAGCAGAGCAGAGCGAGACACGTCCGTCCTACGTGGCAGCCATAACCGGAAGTCCAGTTTTTTATTTTTAATAAAGTTGCAAAAATCTCAAAAAACTTTTTCACATTGTCATTATGGGGTATTGTGTGTAGAATTTTGAGGAAAAAATTAATTTAATCCCTTTTGGAATAAGGCTGTAACATAACAAAATGTGGAAAAACTGAAGTGCTGTAAAGACTTTCCGGATGCACTGTAACGTGCTCACCTACTGTCTAAGTGTGTGGTACACTGACTCCACAGCTGAGAACAGGAAGGCTGTGCAGAGGGTTATCAGCACCACCCAACAAATCATTAGCGGCCCTCTGCCTTCCCTGGAGGACATCTCCAGATCCTCCTTTCTCAGAAATATCAAGGCCATCACAGGAGACCTCTCACATCCCGCCCACCACCTGTTTGACCTGCTTCCCTCTGGACAGCGGTTCAGATCCACCAGGTCCCACACCTCCAGACTGACAAACAGTTTCTTCCCCTGGGCCATCTAAACTGCAAACAGTCAGAGGCCCCACCCCCCTCCCTCCGAACGCTCACAAGCACAGAACTGAGGACCTTTTTAGCTATCATAATAACACACGTCTTTGCACTCTGCACTTTCATGTATATTGACCCATCTGTGAAACCACTACCATACCTGTGTATAGAGGGGTTGCACCAACGTCACACGGGTCACATGTCTTTTATTTACTGCGCCATTTTGGACGGCAACGAACAGTGAAATCACCAACAGCAAGTGTGAGCGAGTGTAATCAATGGCTACACACAAATCAACACCGTGGTCTAATGACGAGGTGCAGACTTTTCTGTGCTTGATAGCTGACTAAAGAAATCCAGAGGGAGCTGGACGGAGCAACCTGAAAAGAATTCACAGCCACTGACAGGCGAAGGCAGATGGGAGGCAGAGTGGCGTCGACCTGACCACGGCATCATCATTATTGAAAAGAGTGATAGAGGATGGAGAGTGATGTGATATTATGCATCTTTGCTGTTATTTATCCTAGTGGTGGAAAGCTCACTGTGGTGATCCGAGCGTGGAGCAGATCTGCACTCGAGTCACTCAGTATTTTCCCCTTTTTCTTTGTATTTCTAGTTCTGTTTATTATCATTTGTATCTCTGGTGTTTTTACTGTGACAGCACCGTGGCTGGACTTCCGGCTGTCAAGCCGACCCGCGCTGTGTCACAGCTGACTATTATTGATTACGTTTTCTCCTCACCTGTTTGCCCCTCAGCCTTTTGTGTTAGTATTTAAGGTGGCAGTTGAGGCTCACTCCTCGCTGCGATCTCATCTTTCCTGACTGGAATTCCTATGCCCAGTTCCAGTCTTTTGTATGGCGTTAGGTTTCGCCCTCACTCTTTGTATGCAAGTGTTTATTGGGACTCTTTAGTTCTCTCATTATTTCACCCCTCTGGGTCACATGTATAGTTTGTGTTCTGCCCCTCGTGGCTTGTTATTTTGTTACTTTTCCTTAATAAATATACAAACTCACTATTGGCATTTGGTGCCTCATTCATGCCCTGAAAAGGGGCAAACATGACACTCACTGAACAAACGACACCATTGTCTCCTTTATGCAGACAATGAGCCAGCTAGTTAGTCATCAATGCTAACTGTGCTCTGCTTGTATTTTGCGCTTGTGTCGACAACATCTGACGAAATAAGCTAGTGTTAATTAATCCTGGTTAAAAAGTAGTTTTTTACATGTTGCACTTTCGTGCTGTGCATGTACTTAAGTTGTGTTGTGGGGAATCCACTCAGTATGTTTCCACTCAGACAGAAGGACAAGGAGAATCGTCATGGGGGGTTTGTGTGTTGATGCGGGGTTGGTGTGTTGATGCGAACAGTGACAAAGAGAATTGGAATTGCAAAGGCTTTCATGTTAATGCAGCACCACAGAACGCTGACCAAGTTGTATGCTATAAAAGGAGAGGTGCCTGTGACCTGTGAGTCTTTTGATGCTTGTGATTCTGGTGAATGTGAGAGAGAGAGAGATTAATAAAGCCTGCTCTGCTCTGGACCTCTCTGCCTGATTATTTCTCTCTCCACACTGGTGATCCTTGACGCACAATGGAACTCGAGGCGAACACCCCGGAGACGACCCGGACGGGAGGTGCCAGCAACGCGTGCGCCGTTTTGGTCAAACTCCCAGACTTTTGGCTACACGACCCAAAGTCTTGGTTCCTCCACACCGAGGCCCAGTACGTGTTCCGGGGAATAACGGCAGATGACACCAGATACTACTATGTGGTTGCAGCACTGGACTCATGCACAACTCAGCAGGTTGCGAGCCTGCTCCAACGGCCCCCAGCCCACGACAAATACAAGGCTCTGAAAACCGTGCTGACCCGGCGCTATACGCTCTCAGACTGCAAGAGAGTGGAAAGGCTCCTGATGCACTCCGAGTTGGGAGACGGGTCGGCGGTCGAGTTAATGGAGGAGATGTTGGCGTTGATGGGCACAGATGACGGGCATGTACTCTTTGCCCGCCTTTTCCTCCGGAACCTCCCGATGGCGGCCAGGGCGGTCCTTGCCAATTCGCCGCTGCTGGCCGTGCGCAACTACCGGGCGCTAGCGCAAGAGGCAGATCGGATTATCCTCACCACCAGAGCCCTCGCAGTGAACGCAGCGGTGTCGGAACCCAGTGAGACGGCCAGCAGGGGCAAGGAGCCAAAGACGGTGGCTGCAGCGGAGGCCAAGAAGCACCGGAGAGACACACTCTGCTTCTACCACCGCCGTTTTGGAGAGGACGCACGCCGATGCGTGCCACCGTGCCAATTCAAGCGCTCGGGAAATGCCAGGGCCAGCAGTTGGTAGCAGCTGCGACCGCCGATGAAGCGAGCAAGCTGCTCTATGTGACAGACTCCCACTCGGGGAGATGGTTCTTCGTGGACTCCAGCTCCCAAAAGATTCTCATTCTGCCGTCCTACGCAGACCGGCTGGTGGGAGCTAGCGGCCCCGAGCTGATAGCCGCAAACGGCTCAGACATTAAGACTTTTGGTGAGAGGACACTGACTGTATCCTTGCACAGCCATACATACCAATGGACATTCGTCATAGCGGCATGCAGCTTCCCCACTTTGGGCGCTGATTTTTTGTGTGCACATGGTCTACTAGTCGATGTGGCTAACAGATGCCTGATTAACGCAATGTCTTTTGAATCGCTCCCCGTAGAGCTAGAAGAGCCGGGCCCACAACGCTAGCCAACGTCACAGCTCCAGGGGGTAAGTTCCACACACTACTCACCCAGTTCCCAGCACTCACAGTCCCGACTTTTTCGGCGACTATCACTAAACACGGAGTGGAGCACTTCATTACCACCACAGGGCCGCCCGTTTTCTCACAACCTCGGCATCTGGACGCAGCTAAACTGGCCATAGCGCGCGTGGAGTTTGCCAACTTGGAAAAGTTGGGCATCATCAGACGCTCAAACACGTGGGCATCCTCGCTACATATGGTTCCTAAAGCCGAGGGATCGTGGCGACCGTGTGGAGATTTCTGCAGATTGAACAATGCCACAGCGCACGATTACTACCTGATCCCCCACATTCAGGATTTTTCCGTTCACCTCACCGGGGCACGCATTTTTTCCTAGATAGACCTGGTCCGCGGTTACCACCAGGTCCCGGTGCACGCTGAGGACATATCTAAGATGGCAGTAATAACCCCGTTTGGTCTTTTTGAGTTTTTACGCATGCCTTTCGGGTTAAAAGGCACGGCGCAGACATTCCAACGCATGATGGATGCGGCGTTGCGCAATCTGCCATTTGTGTTCGTCTACCTGGACGACATCCTGGTGGCCAGCGCGTCCGAGGACGAACACATAGCCCACCTCAGGACAGTTTTCCAGAGGTTGGAGGAGCGTGGATTAATAATCAACCCGGCGACATGCCAGTTCGGGGTGACGGGAATCGATTTTTTGGGCCACCGCATCTCACCGGAGGGCGCAATACCCTTACCGGACAAAGTGCACGCAATGGCAGATTTTCCCCGGCCTCAGACGGTCAGGGCGCTGCAGGAGTTTTTGGGGATGGTTAACTTTTATAACCGTCTCCTCCCCCGTGCAGCCCAGTTCATGTAGCCGTTGTATGCCGCACTTAAGAAACGGAAACCAGCAGACAGAGTCGACTGGACTCCTGAGCGAGAGTAGGCATTTTCCAAGGTTAAACCAGCTCTGGCGAATGCCCCACTGCTGGTGCACCCAGACCTGGCGGCTCGGATAGCACTCACTACCGATGCATCGGACGTGGCCATAGGGGCCGTCGTGTAGCAGCGCTTCGCAGGTTTTTGGCAGCTGCTTGCTTTTTTTAGCAGGTCTTTGCGCAACAGTGAGCGTAAATACAGCGCGTTCGACAGGGGGTTACTGGCTCTCCACCTGGCCATACACCACTTCCAGTTCTGGCTGGAAGGGCGTACCTTCACTGCGTTCGTGGACCACAAGCTGCTAACGTACACGATGGCCAAGGTTTCGGAACCATGGTCGGGCCGGCAGCAGAGACAGCTGGCCGCGATCGCGGAGTTTACAACCGACATTCAGCATGTGTCCGGTAAACTCAACGTGGTGGCGGACTGCCTCTTGCGCGCATTAGTGGCCCCAGTCTACGTGGGGATAGATTACATGGCCATGGCCGCTGAGCAGATCAGCGATGTGGACGTTTGCGCGCTCCAGTCTGGACCAACAGGGTTAAGGCTGGAGAGCAGAGTACTGCAAGACAGGGGCCCCGCAATCTGTGACGTCTCCACGGGCCGCCCACGGCTGCCATGTTTGAAAAGCGGCGAACCACCTCGCCCAAGGGACGGGTGGCTCACTGGGAAGCTCCAAAAATGGCCGACTTGATGTAATGCCCGCATCCATACCTTTTATCCTCGTCGCCAAATGTTATGTCGGTGAAAAGAGCCAAGGATGAGACCAAGTGTTGAACTGGACACAGGTTTATTAGTGGCACTCTCACTACACGTGCACATCCGTCAGGCGGAGAGGAGGCCAAGAGACCGCCCCTCTCCCTCACAGCCCTCTTATACCCCGGCTGGCGGTGGAACTGGAAAAGTGGAGCCACCACCCGTGTCACACAATAAAAGGTCCCCCAAAACCCAACACAGCAGTACGGAGGACTTATTAGTGCTTAACTAGCATTAGCAATCATTAGCTTACCTTCATATGTTATCTAGTTCATATCCCCACGTCTTCCACTGCCCCATGGCTTCCTAAACTCTCCAGTACTTTTCCAGAGTTTTGTCTCGCTGCCTGTTTCCTTCTCTCGCTCTCCTTTTTTGCCTTTACTCTGACAAAAAGCCAGCAAGCAGCAGGCTCGCCTCCATATCCATCTTGTGTTTTTCTTGTCACATAGATTTGTTTATTTGACAGGGACAGTGCAATAAACATAGACAATTAATCAATGACAATCAATCTGATGTGTTGCACAGAGTGTATAGCTATTAGCTAATTTGCAACTCTTGTCCCTGGATGGGCTTCTACATACATGTAGAATCGTAATATATATATTATATTAGTACGGCGGTGCCCTAGGCTAGGGAGGGGTGATGCCCCGCCTTTGGGGGGTGGCGTCACCTGTGGTATATAAGCCAGTAGCGGGAGACATACTGTCTCTTGGCTGTGGCTCCTGTACTCGTAGTAGGGACTCCCGTGAGTACATAGTTTGATGTATAATAAAACTTATAAAACGTCACCTCGCCTCCTCATTATTCGGACACAATATTTGGCAATGAGGATATATGGAGATGGAGAGGGCTGCAACCACGCTTCGTCCATTTTTGGAGGCTCCGGGTGAGCCGTTGGTCCCTTGGGCCAGGTGGTTTGCGGCCTTCGAAAACTTTCTGTTGGCGTTAGACCTTGGCGACCTGGACAAATTAAGAGCGAGGGCTATTCTGGTCCATAACCTGGGTATGGAGGGCCAGAGGATCCTGAACACGCTGGGAGGAGGTGACAATTATGATGACGTCACGAGGCTCATGGCCGGCTACTTTCATGCCCCAGAAAACATCATTATGCGGCGCATCCAGTTCCAACAACGGCGCCAGCGACCCGGAGAGTCGGTCCAGCAATTCGTGGCAGACCTTCGACAGCTGGCAGGTGAGTGCAGGTTTGGGGCTCTGGAAGAGGAGATGGTCCGCAACCAATTGGCTGAGCACGTGGCCTACTGCTCGGCGAGGGTTCGCCTGCTAACTCACGGTGGTGAGCTAACCTTGATAGCAGCCTTAGAGCTAGCGCAGCAACACAACTCAGCGGAACGGCTGATGAAACACCTCAATGATAATGAAGCCCTGCCTAAGAATGACGCACATGGGAAGACCCTGGCCTTGGATTCGGACGATGGAAGCGACGACAAGTATGCGGCCATCGTCAAAATATGGTCTGCCCCGGGGACGCCGAGATGCTATGGCTGCAGATCCAGCAGGCACCGCTATTGAGCCAGGGAGTGCACAGCAAGGGGCAAGCATTGTGGGTGGTGCGGTCTGCTCCATCACTTCGCCAGAGTTTGCCGCAACTTTGACAAGGAGGAATGGAGGCCAGCTAAGGACAGCATTAAGAAGAAGGTTCCTGCGGTGGTCCACATGGTCTCTCCCAACACGGACGGTAATATTATTTGTGACATTTTGTTTGACAGGACACCGATTCCACTGTTGGTGGACACAGGGTCAGCGGTCTCCATTCTCAACTTGGACACTGTAAGACGGTGTTTTCCCCACTACACAGTGAGTAAGACCGGCATAACTTGTTATGATTATGGTAGCCACCACCTGGATGTCATGGGCTCGGTGTGGCTGTCGGTGAGGTACAAGGAGGCCTCCATGTACGCCGCCGAGTTCATGGTGTCTCGGGATGGTAGTAACCTGATGGGTTGTGACTTATTTTACGGGCTCGGTTTCTCCATCACCTGCGGAGAAGTGGAGGAGTGGTCAAGTGGTGGCCTATGGGACCGGCCATTCTACGTGGGAAGTGACGATGAAGTGTGGGACTTTGGGTGGCCTATTCTGGGTGAAGAGAGACACCGCCAGCACCATAGTACACCGACAAGGCGAGTGTCCCGTGCCAGTGTTTGTGGTCCCGCAGACGGTGGACTCGAACGGCATGGTTTGACCCCCGCGGTGGCGGAAAGGTCCAAAGAGCGTGAACTACAGGGCTCCGGTGGCCGACTGGATACGGCTGCTGAGCCAACAGTGGCTGGTGCTGCTCCGACCCATCAACACCATCAACATCTAGCAACCAGGGTACTATCAGATGGCACGAACCCTGGCCGTGCCGACATCAAAAGCAAGGGACATGGCTCGAGTCAACTTGGTGAACCGCTGAGGAGCCATAAGGTTGCCAGATCATGACACAGACGATGGAGGAAGCCAGTGAGCACTCCCTTGGGTGAGGGTGATGATGTCCGCCCTAGGATTGAGCCTCGGCTTGGTCGGGTGCGCAGTTCTAGGAAACTGACAGCTGGACAGGATAATCTGCGGGTGGTCCAGTCCGGCAGCGACAGGTACCTGAGTTTGACTGATGGGTCGAGACGGCATCCCAACGAACTGTGGCATTTGAGCAGGAAAGGACACCAATGCAGTCTGTCTCCTCCCACGATTAAGTGGAGACGCTCTGGAAGTGGGCCGTGGGATGGCCACTCCGGGGGGGGGGGGGGCTTCGGGAGACCCAGGTTAGATTGTGAATGAGGGCTTATGGTGTGTCTGTGTTAGTGCATTTAAATTGTGTCTGTTATTGCTGATTTATTGTGTTCAAGTTGTGTTCAGTAGTTTTGGAAAAAAAAAAAAGCACGAGAGACACTGTTTTGTTTTGTCATTATGGTGATGCAAATGTTGTTATTGCCTACCTGACCATTTGATTTTGTGCACTTGACCACCGGTGTGCATGTGTATGCCTGGTGTCTGAATGGTGTGTGTGTGTTGAAGGTGCAGTAACACCTGGGTGTGGTTGTTGGTGTGAGGTCTGTATGTTTTCATTGCCCTATTTAAGATAAGAGATAAGATAAGCCTTTATTAGTCCCACAATGGGGAAATTCCAGGGTGTGATTTTTAGGTGTGATTTGTGTTTTTTTTTCGGGGGATCTTTGTGTTTATTGTATATATCCTACGAGTTATGGGGTCGGGTACCGCCTTCGTTTATTGTTTATGTACTGTACGTATATGCTTATGTGTTTGTTTTGTCTGGATTATTTTAGTTTGGTGTGTGGCCCTTTTTCTTTTCACTGACTGTCAAAACTGGGGATTCTAAATTGTCCTTAGGTATGGCTGTGAGAGTGAATGGTTGTCTGTCTCTCTGTGTTGGCCCTGTGATGGACTGGTGATCTGTCCAGGGTGTACCCTGCCTCTCGCCCAAAGATGCTGGGATAGGCTCCAGCCCCCCCGCGACCCGAACAGGATTAAGCGGAAGAAGATGAATGAATGAATGACTGTTTATTTACATAGCGGAGAGCTCCACTGGGCCACTGTGGTGTGTGAGTGTGTAGGCCTATACCCCTTTGTATTAGAGTGTAAATCAGGTGCAAATTATATGGTTGGGTGAATTTGTGTGCTTGCGTTTTCAACGGGGGGGAGGGGAATGTAGAATCGTAATATATATATTATATTAGTACGGCAGTGCCCTAGGCTAGGGAGGACTGATGCCCCACCTTTGGGAGGTGGCATCACCTGTGGTATATAAGCCAGTAGCGGGAGACATACTGTCTCTTGGCTGTGGCTCCTGTACTCATAGTAGGGACTCCCATGTGTACATAGTTTGTGTATAATAAAACTTATTATAAAACGTCACCTCCCCTCCTCATTATTCAGACAGAACAATACAAACGATGTCATAGGAGTGTCAGCCGCCTTGCTGTAAAGATCTCACTCACTTAAGGTGGTATTCAGTCGTAATGGATAACGAACAACACCGTGTTGAGTTGGGATGAGTAGGTAGTTAGTTAGTTAGGCCCATCGCTCCTCCTGGAGCATAGCCCGCCAGAGTGCTCTGTCCTGGGCTGCTCTCTCCAGCTGTCTCCAGGTCTTTCCCATCTTCTTGATGTCAGCATCGAGGTCTCGTCGCCAGGTGTTTCTTGGCCTTCCTCTCTTCCGCTTCCCTTGGGGGTTCCACTTGAGTGCTTGCTTTGTGGTGTTACTGGCTGGCTTCCTCAGGGTGTGCCCAATCCATCCCCATCTTCTACGCTGGATCTCGTCCTCGGCTGGCAGCTGGTTGGTACGCTGCCACAGGTCTACATTGCTGATGGTATCGGGCCAGCGTATCTGGAGGATCCTTGTCAGGCAGCTGTTGACAAACGTCTGCACTTTCCTGATGGTGGTCTTCGTTGTCTTCCATGTCTCTGCTCCATACAGTAGGACTGACTTGACGTTAGAGTTGAACAGACGGATCTTTGTGCGTGTTGACACCACCTTGGGGCTCCAGATGTTCCTCAGCTGCCCTCGCCTTGTCGATTCTTGCTCTGACGTCTGCGTCTGTGCCGCCCTGCTTGTCAATGACGCTGCCCAGGTATGTGAAGGCCTCCACCTCTTCCAGCTCACTCCCGTGCAGTGTAACTGGGTCCTCATTTGCTGTGCTGATGAGTAGGTGCTAGTGGAATTACTGTTATTCTCAACACAGGGTCTACAGCTATTTGCCGTCCAAAATGACAGAAAAACAATGTGGTACGTGAGCACTGAGGTCACGTGCAACCCCTCTGTGGCGGGTTGATTCAACCCCCCCACAACACACAGGACAGTCAGCTCTCTTCTCTTGGTTTTTCCCGCTGCACTACTGAGATGTAATGTGCCATTCATGTATTGTGATGTAATGTGCCATGCATGTATCGTGATGCAATGTGCCATTCATGTATTGTGATGTAATGTGCCATTCATGTATAGTGTTCATGCGTCCTGTCCTTACTGTGACCTAGAGGCTGAGATCATTATGTAGATGTGCCTTGTAACCTCTTTGTCCTACACCTGGAGCAGAGGCTAGCAAATCTGCCTATTGTTATGTAGGTCTTTCAAATGCAAATATCTCATGCCTGTTCTGCAGTCCCTTTGATCGTACCAACTGCTGTGAATCTGCTTTGATGTATTGTCTGAGTTGGGTATAAATACTGCACAGGTTCTGTAACTCGCCCTCTCAATTCCACTTCCTCAACTGCTGCTGCTGGACACAGACTTTGTGTCCTCTTTCTCTGAGAGCCGCTGAGCTCGCTCCCGGCGCGCATGCACGGCGCCGGGAGCGGAGCTCGTGACGGCGGTATGATATAATAAACTTCCTTAAAACCACAGCATCGCTGCCTATTTTTATCATCCGCCGCACCCTCTATATTTTTCCATAATCCTAGCTATTTTATTCAGTTGTGTGTTCAATTATGTGTTCTGCACTCCGCACTTTTATGTACATTGTTTCATCCATGAAGCTACTGCCATATCTGTGTATATTTCCATGATCTTGGGCTTTTTTTTTAAAAATTTTAGTCACGTGTTTAATCGTGTGCTCTGTAGTGTTTTATCCTTCTCTCATGAAAACAATCACTTACAGAAGTCATAAATGAAACATAATGTTTTTATCACTATTTTCACATTATTTTCCAGAAATGCACTTGAAAATTCTTGAAATTTTATTTCTGGAAATGGTATTTTAACTTTACCATCGATTTTTTTTTTTTTTTTTTTTTTAGAAATAACCCCTCTATTTTTCATCATTTTTTTTAAATCTACAATGTCACGCTAATACCAATTTCTCTTAATAATCTAAAAATTTTGACATTTTATGAGTTGAAGATTCGTCATTATGGTCATTATTTACAAAAATGCAACCGGAACTTCCGCCCCGTCTAACCGGAAATAGGTACGTGGCTCCTTCAGCTGACAGTCTACATGATGGCGACAGAGGTTCAGAGCGGCGACCTCGACAGCGCTACTTCCAGCCGGCTCGAAGTTTCCATCGATGGGCTCACTCTTACTCCGGATCCGGAGGGCGAGCAGAGCCCGGTGGAGCAGCCGGAGCCTGTACCCGGGGAGCTCGAGACCGATAAGCCGGGTCCCGCTGGGGGCGAAGATGGAGAGACTTGCAAATCTGCGATAGAGAGGAAATGGGGCTTCCCTCTGCAGGAGCTCTACGGGATGGCTCTGAAATTTTTTAAAGGTACTTCACAAGTGCTGCTTTGACGCCTAGATAACGTCGGTAAAAGGTGTCACTCTCTGGCTGAGGTTAGCTTGCTGCTAGCTGTCACCGCTACGTTGCATTGGCTCAACCGCTAATTAGCTGCTAACAAGGCTGGACGTTAAAGGCTAAAGCCAGCAGGGAATTTTCTAGCGCTGTTTGTCTGTGGGCTAAAGAGGTTCTGATCGGATTGATTTGCTGGTTTTCGCCCCGCTATATACCACCTGTTTTTATTATCATAATAGAAGTTTTGCCACTGCTCCCTTAGCCAAAGCAGGAAGCGGTCCATCCCAACTGAAGCGTGGCTCGCTCGTTATATTGTTGAGTACATTTAAACACGCCCTCCACTGTTGCTGCGTGTCAGCTGTCATTTTACGTCTCGCAGGCTTGAAGGTAAGGTGCAGGTTGCAGTTGTGCTGAAGGAACTATTTATGAAGGTAATATTATTTCAGTTACTCTCCTTTAGTATTGGTTCGCACTTTTCTCTGCTGACAGAGTTGCATGGCAGCTAGCCAGATTGACAACCCAGCTGCCTATTCAAGTTCATAAAACTCCTCATGGCCGATTTGTGTGTTCTACATGAAAGCTCACAGACAGGTTGATTTCCATTTGTCTTTATTGATTGATTTAAAAAGATTAATAAATCTATATTTTGTACTTGGATTTGGGATCTGGGCAACTGCTGTGTAAACTTTTTCCACATTCAGAGGCATCACAGTAGATCAGTGGTTACAGCACTGTTGCTTTTAGCAAGAAAGTCCTGGCTTTGAAAATGGGACTCATCTGTAGAACAAGGGTGTCAAACTCATGTTAACAGGGCCAAAACTAAGGCTGAATCAAGGACCAAACAAGTTGCATTTATTAAAAATACATCTAAACTGACCATATTATGCAGATGGCAATATTGTAACAAATATTTGAGATGGTCATGTCCCAAGCTGTCTTAAAGAGTGCAGAACAAACCTGTGAAAAAACAGCAAAATGGGGATCACCAAAAAAAGACATAAGTATCAGTTCTTAATCTAAACGGCTGTCAACTTGTTTTTTTTCCCCTGAAGGGAAATGTAAAATTGTTTTTCACTCAAACTCCCAACAAGGGGAATTCTAATATTTCATTTATGATCCATGATGGTGAAATACTTAAAACATGAAACTGTAAACAGTTCAACTTGCAATTACAGGGAGAAGTTTTTAAAAAAGATAAATTACTTAAGGTTTACTCTTTATTTCTAAATCAAAAGTTCTACTTTCCTCCTGTCTTTAAAGTCTGCTTTCCCTTGTCTTTTTTTTTCCAACTTTTAAAGTTATTTAGTAGTATTTACTCCTGCTCCATGCAGGCTGAAAACGTGTCAATAAAACAGGAAGGTAAGCTAGCACTCATTGATGCAGTGATTTGTAGTATCCAAGGTATCCATGCTATATACCAAAAGGCCAGTTATTAAAGTTACTTGGATAGCTCACGGACCAGATATGACTGTGCCAGGGCCTTCGGTTTGATGCACATGGTGCAGAATATGCATGTTCATCCTTCAACTATATTGTTTTTTTTTTCAGTTTCTTCTCCCATTAACAGTATGTCATGTAGTACCTGTACTGGCCCACGGCACCTTTGCAACTAGAAAAGCACTCGGAGAGCACAGACTTCCGCCAAGGCAGCAATTGTTAGAAAAATACCCGATTCTTTGATTGAAAGGTCCAAGAACAAACCGGAGATTTCTTCAATTTAAAGGATGGTACATTTATTTAGAAGTCACATGTAAAGCAAGCAGCGCTGGGAGCAGCTCGCTCAGTCCCCCATGCTGTGTGATCTACTCAAAAATGTAATTGCTGGACTTTGAAAAGTCCTACATTTATTTTATCTATATTTTCAGATTCCTTGACCATGAAAACATACCTTTAGCAATTGGATTCACGTTGATATCTTTATTAGTTCAGTAGTTATTGACAAAAATCACTTTTTCGGTAATGGCGGTTTTCTTCTGGATATAGCTCCATAGCTTTGGAAGATGCAACAAATCCATTTGGTACGCTACTGATTCCACAGTGTCTTGGCTATATTTTGGTTTTTGTTGTATGTTTATATCTTAATTTGTGACCTTACAGTGATGAAAATTCCAAAGATCCCCTATTATTTGCTGTTGTGGATCACTGTATCCGGATTTTTTGCAGGATCACGGATCACTCTTTGATATTTCCTAGAACCCATTGGGATTTTATCCTGTATTTTTTTTTTGGCAAGCGTCCTGACCATTTATTGTGGAGTTATATACACATATGCTAAAAATGGCCCTATCTCGCAATGATAAAGAATCCTTTTAAAAATTCCTGGATCCAGACGGTGATCCGGATCACTCCCAAAATCTAATCATTTCTTCCTTGTCCCATTTTGGACTTTTCCTGAAAATTTCGTCAAAATCCGTTCATAACTTTTTGAGTTATGTTGGTAACGGACAGACAGACAAACCCCGGTAAAAACATAACCTCCTTGGCGGAGGTAAATATAATTCTTAAGATGAAGGATTTTATTCTTATTGAATAGAGAACACATTTTGTAGAACATTAAGCTAGGACTATCCTCCTTGGCGCATCCTATGTGATTTAATAGGACATACATTAAGCTTTTACATTGTAAACATCAGCACATACTGTCACCGTAAACTGCAGGTGTTTTGACCGTTTTTCACTGAGATTCTGTACTAACAGGTTTTGGCCTGGTCCCTGCTGTGTGTAGCAATCTAGGCTTTGCATGTTTTGGTAGTGTTACTGTTCTCCTACTTGCTTAACTTGAATTCATAAATCTGTTTCTTGCCTCGCCCTACTTTAAGTGATGGTGTGATTGAAGTAATCTCGGTATGCAGTTGTTTTTACTGGTTGGAGGCACCTTGTGTGCTTTAAGAATTTTTGATCAAATCACAGAGCAGTCTTTTTCATGTAACCAGAATACAAGGCACTATATGGCCCGTTGTTACTAGCTTATGGTACAGGACACGCAGGTTTATTGTAGCATTCACAAACCCTTCCCCCCCTTGCTTCCAGCAAACGTAAATATTTCAGGCTGATACGACAGATGAATGAATGCTCACAGTTTTCACATTGCTGCTCTCAGATAAAGATGGAAAGGCCTTCCACCCGACCTATGAGGAGAAGCTTCGCCTGGTGGCTCTTCACAAACAGGTGTTACTGGGGCCATACAATCCCGATGCTTCACCAGAAGTTGGCTTCTTTGATGTCCTGGGCAACGACCGCAGGTAACACCATGAGCATCATCCATTTTTGTGCTTCTTATGATAAAAGCAGAGGCTGGTTATAAATTTCTTACACTAACTTGCCCTGTGTACAGAAAAGAGTGGGCTTCCCTGGGTAACATGGAGAAAGAAGAAGCTATGGTGGAGTTTGTCAAACTGCTAAACAAGTGCTGTAACCTCTTTGCTCCCTACGCCACTTCACACAAGATTGAAAGAGAAGAGCAAGAGAGAAAAAGGTGAGATGCTCAGCTGCTCTTACTCGTAAGGCGATCCCTCTGCTGCAGTGTCTAAATGTAGAAATTGGTTTGTTCTTTAATCGGCCACAAAAGCTGTCAAGCAGCGTTTAGGTTGGTGAGATCTTGACCTTGTTAAAGTCTTTTATTACTCGCCTTTATAACATCATATTCTGTCATTTAAAAACCTGCACATGCATTATATGGAACCTTTAAACCTTTTTTTGTAGAAAAGAGGAGGAGGAGCGTCAGAGACGAGAGGAGGAGGAAAGAGAGCGACAACGACAGGAAGAGGAGAGACGGCGGCTGGAAGAGGAGGAAAGGCTGAGGAGAGAGGAAGAGGAGAGGAGGCAGGCAGAGGAGGAGAGGCTGCGTATTGAGCAGCAGAAGTATGGATGACACCTCGAGTGTTTGAACAAATTTCAGTATCACTAAGTTTATTGTAGTTAAAGGTCTGATGACACGATTTTGATATTTTTTAGCGTGTTGTGTAAACCCAAAAGTCATCGTCGATGATCAATATAATATTTACAACCGCGCCTGCATAAACTAGTTATCATCAAAAAACCGCAGCCGCTGACTGGACTGTGGTGCCACGCACTGAATGAAGGGCGGCACAACCATGACGTAAGCGACAGAACTGATGCCGGTGTTGTTGACTGGAGTGACAGCAGCTTTGTAGCTCACAGTTTCTCTGGTTTCTTGTTTTAATTTTACGGCTATGCCTTTGCATTGTGTCGCAGGCTTAGATAAACAGCAGGCCGGGAAAGACCACATCACACTCTTCATCTCCAACCGTCATAAGCCTCCTCGTGCGCTCCTTGTGCGCTTTTACGCAGGAGGAGTGTCAGGAGCAAGCCGGCTTGGGTTTCCCCCACCTCGGTCCAGACCTCTCTGTGGGTTTAGGTGCCGCTGTTTATGCATGTATAGTATGTATTTCAGTGTGCTTTCCTCTCGTTAGCCACTGTCTGACTGGCAGCTGTTAAGACGGCCGCTTTGACCTACTTTCTGTGGGCGCATGCTGACAGCTCGCCGGTCTGGCTCGTCCCCTCTCTCATTATCACCAGCTGATTCCCACTCCCACTGATGATCTTTCCCGGTCCTCGCCCAGGTGCTTCTCATCACACCATCACCAGCAGAGCGTGTACTTCGCGGCCGTTTGCCAGTCACACACTGCTGGTCCATAGTATTGTCATCTGTGCTGTTAGTCTGCCAGTATTTTCAGCACTCTCACGACATTAGTCACGTAGTCACGCCATGTTCACTGTGGTTCTCGTGTGTCCTTGAAGCGATGTCGGCTCTGGGGCGCACCTTTGGCTAGCACGTCTCCTCTCATTCATTCTCTGGGCGATGCTGGCCCCCGAACGCCATCAATAAGTGTGTTTGTGTTTTTTGTACGTCTTCACCTTTTTGGGAATTGTCTTTCTGTATTAAATGTGCTGTGGTGAACCCTGCACGTAAATCCTCGTTATTTCATCCCCCCCCCCCCCGTGCGCTGCGTAAGAGCGCACAGAGGGTCATGACAAGGAGCGCACGAGGAGGGGAAGGATGAATGGATTTACGCGCAGGATTCACCACAGCACATGTATTGAACATAAGACTGATGACAGCAGTTCCCAAAAAGGTGAAGACTTACAAAAATAAACAGAAATACTTACAGTTGGCTTTCGGGGCCGACATCACCCAGCCAACGCATGGAGAGGAGACGTGTTGACCACGGTTGCGCCCCAGGGCCGACATTGCTTCAAGGAGCACAGCAGAACCATGGCTGTGTGGAGTGGCTAACACGTCGTGATAGTGTTGGCAGTATTGGCTGGCTGACAACACGGCAGATGATGCACACAAAACATGAACAGCTGACTGTCAAAGAGAGAGGGCGCGTGGTCGGACCGGCGAGTCTTGGACAGTGCCCACCTGAAAGTGGGGCAAAACGGCACATAAACCACATGTACAAAACATAAAAACAACAAGAACTCAAAATATAATACATAATAAACCCGGTGCCTGAGCCACAGAGAATACACTGCTATGATTTTATTGAAAAATTGGGTTTAAATAAATTATATTTATGAACAAATAATTTGTTGCAATATCTGTAACAAAAGCATAACACTTGGTGTTCCCCTGCCATGTATTTGTCGCTGCTGCTTTGGCGGGCATGTGTGCCTCTCTACCGTCACTCTCTGAGTGTGACTCGCTAGGCACAGCTCAAACCTATAAGGTCTGATGCCCCCAGATTCTTCATTATCATCCCATTCTTCTGAACTCGTCTGAAGATTGGACAACACAAACCAATTCCAGACTACGTGTGCTGGAACCATCATTGATGTTTTCTACCGCTTCCATCCTGCTTGTACAATGGGCAGCCAAGCGCTGTGTTCTGTCGCTGACATCACAACATGGCCAGGGGGTTTTCCAGCCACTGACACAATTTGTGACGTGGCGTTCATGAAAACGTTGGATATTCGCGTGAAAAAAAAGCCTGTTTGACTTAGAACTGCACAGACCAGCCTATTTTGTCATATTGAAATTATGTGTTGCATTAGAGGAAGTCAAAATCGTGTCATCAGACCTTTAAAGGTTTTAATAGACTTCTTTTGGTTTCCATTTTTGCTCATTTTATCTACATTATTGTGATTAGACAACAGATAATGGCAGCACTGAACGCCCAGACAGCGGTACAGTTCCAACAGTACGCTGCTCAGCAGTATCCCAACAGCCCAGAGCAGCAGCTGGGCCTCATCCGTCAGCTCCAGGAGCAGCACTACCAGCAGTACATGCAGCAGCTCTACCAGGTCCAGCTGGCCCAGCAACAGGTAGCAAGCACTCTAGGGTCATTGCATCGTAAATGTAAATATAAATTCATTTAATATTTAGATTATGGTTTCGATTTGATAAGAATTTTTTTTTTTTAATTGATTGAAAGCATGAAGAATTTTATGCTTAAAGCAACACTGTTTTGGGTGTCCGACTTTTGGCCTAAAAAGTCACAAATCCAATATTATTCTCTCCAAAGCCAGTGATGTGTATTTGAATTGGAGGACTGTGTGACAGAGTTGCAGTCTTATCTAGGATAAACTCACATCATCATTTTCTTACAACATCTCAGTAACAGTTGATGGTCAGTTTTCAAATTTATGCGAAACAAAGTTCAGGTCTGTCCTTTATCACAGCACGCAGCAGGAAATGATCTGCTTCTGGTGCGTTTACACTTGTTGAGAAGTTTTTTTAGGTGTGGGCGTTGCTTGGACTGATAGACATATGGATTAATCCATGTCGGTTCACCAAATGCCCCTACCTAAACCTGTCAGATTCACCTAAAAATTCCAGAGGATTCACACAGTTCTTAATAAAAAAAAAAAAAAGTATTAAAGTGACACACCAATGGAAATAAAGTATTTTTTCTTAACATGTCTGTAAAATGTTTATTATGACTTCCAAGACATATCAAGAGCAAAATCACCCATAAGTAAAATATATTTGGAGTGTGTTGAGAGCGGGCAGAGATAACTGCGTGGAATTATTGTGGAGTGCCCTTTGGTAATTGTGAAGAGGATTGGAGCTGCACCGGCAGGGCACGGTGTCCAAAGCTGGGCGACTCAGTCTGTCCACCGTCAGCTCCAGGCTTCTTGAGCTGCTGACCCTGCCTCTGCTGTGTTCTCTGCTGCCCCAGTGCATGTGATATACAGTCAAACTGGTCGTTCCTTTCCACAGTCATGGTCATGCTAACTTTTGAAGTTTTAGATTGTACAGGCACGAGCACCAGTGGGGACTCGCGATCTGCAATTGGGTCCTGTAAGCAGCTTGTGTAATGGCATAGAACAGCGGTGGCGACTGGTGTGTGCACTGCGCTGCTTTGCTGTGGTGCTCGTGTGCTCTGCATGTGCTGAGTGGTCGGGTCATGGCAGCATGGTATTGTGAGAAGGAGTGCTTCTTTAAATTTTAGGTCTCTACTATCAATATTCTTATAAAAGGTATTTTTACAGTGAAGTCAGCAGTGTTCTCAGGCCATTTTTCAAGTGTTTTCTGATCAGCCACTTTAAAATGGCTATAGTGTGTTTGGAAGATGTTTAAAGAGCATCTCGTAGGTTAGGATCTTCAGTGAGCAAATATGTAGATAAATGACTCAGTAAATGTGTGAAAACATTGGTTCGCTTGTGAGGAAACCTGAAGCAGTGAACAAGCTGTATTTGTGATTGACCTATGGTATACTTTCCACATGTACTCCTTATTGTGTGACATTTGAATATTAAAATGAGAAAAGACTTGTACTGAATATTTTTTTTGAAGTCACATTTACACTTCCTGTTTTTCAGAAAGGGTTTTTTTTTTTAATTAATGGGCCTAATTTGCATTTTTCAGAGAGGAGGTTCATTTGTAATTTTCATGTTTTGGAGAGCTGTTCTTTCTCTAGAGTATGTATTTCAGAGCGCTTGTTCATGTTTTGAGCAACAGTAAATCAGACAGTCTTAATGGATCCCATCCTAAAAATCATGCGCCAACAAATATAATCTGCTTGCCTAAAATGAGTGTCGATGTCGGATTCAGCAGTGAAGTCAAACATTTTGCCTGCATAAAATTCTCTGAGGCAGAAAAACAGACTTTCATCCTTTTTTTTAATTTTTACTATGGATCTGATAACCTGGCCAGTTGAAGTTTGGTAACCTGAGCAAATAAAATATCACAGAGATTAACTAAGGTCAGTCCCTGTCAAACCTGCTGCAGTAGAGAGAGCTCAGCTCATGCATAGAAGTTTCAAAAGTGTCAGTCAAGTTTAACAGATTCTGGGTGCTTGAATTTGCTCAAATTTAACAGCAAAGCTTTTGGAGTATATTTGAAAGATCAGTTTCTTAAAAAAATAAAGGAGGGCGTTATAGATTCCCATATGTGAAGTGTACTCCATTTTATCAAATTAAATAAATCAATCAGATAAATTGTCTAAAATGTATTAGAACTTAGAACTATTGTTGTGCATCTTTACTCTAGAGAATTATATATAAAATATTCTGGAAAATGGCAACATTCTTCAACTTCAGAATAACTTTTCTAGAAAGATGTGGTCTGTTGGTAATGTATCCAGAATTTGTGATGGTATTCTGCTGATTTTTCTTCAAATTTTTGAAATTAATGTGTATAGTCACATGCAAATTTCACACATTTTGTAATAGGACTAAATTTGACAAAGTGCTTCTCATGCAATAGATTACAAGACATTGCTGCACTACAACAACTCGTCTATCCCCGTACTGTGTCACAAAGCCTGTGCCCTTATCCAGGATCTCCCTGTGTGCAGCTTCCACCTGAGATGGTCAGATTGGGGGGGGGTTTGGTGACATGGAATGACGTATATGATGTTCATTTGCTTGCTGCAAATGCACTTGATTATTAGTGGCTGGATTAACTGACATTGGATATCTAATGTCAGATATCTTGGTGCCAAAAACATTATTTAAACCTACTCACCAACACTTTATGATGACCTATGCAACAGACGCTTTGATACATAAAAGTTCTATGTTGTAAAAAAAAAAAAATTGTGACCTATGAGTATTACGAGTACTGTACATGTCATATGAATGAAGTGGTAGAAAGCCTGATTATTGAACAAACAGAAGTTTGCCAGAATAGTAGAATAATAATAGTTGATTTTTTCATTGACTGTACTAATTCAGTTCTCGTTTTGCATGTTTTTTTTCATGTTGACCTCATTTCTTCCCATCCTAGGCAGCCTTACAGAAACAGCAACAGCAGGTGGAGTCTGGAGTCCAGGGCTCTCTAGAATCTAGTGGCTTCAACAATGGCGATCCCATCCCTGCATCAGCAGCAGGACCGTTGTGTGCCACTTCACTGCTTGCCGGAGAAGAAGCTCCTACAGTCAACGGAGGCCAGTCAGACTCTTACTCAGAGAGCATAGACAGGGAGCCAGACCTTGAACCGGTAGAGGAGGTCTCAGAGAATGGCCCTTTATTAGGTTTGTGCACTGTAGCTTTGTTTGTCTAACAAAAACAAATGTAGAGAAGCTGCTTTCATTTGTTGTTCTGCCTATGGTTAAAGCACCATAGCCTGTGTGGGCCTGGATTCCCTGCAACAGCTCTGCTCTTTGTAGGAACGCTAAATAGGCTACAACTATGGCAACCCAACAGCCAGTCACAGGATGTTTAGTTGTTGGTGACTGCAGTTGTACCCTATAATTGGCTTCTGGGTTGCCGTAGTTGTAGTTTTTCAGTATTCCTACAAAGAACAGAGCTGTTGCAAGGAGTCCGGGCCCACGCCAGGCAATGGTGGAGGACACATTCATCTGGTCAAAGGTTGATGTACCATCAAAATAATTTTGGAAACATTATTTTAAGGTGAAAATCTTGCATAGTCTTGCTTTGAGGGGAAGAAAAGATAGCTCTGTATGAAGCAAAAGCCATACTAAACATGAAACGCGATTCTTACCTGCTGTGTCCTTCTTTCTGTAAGTACAAGGGGGAACTTGAGAAGTTCATAGGCTGACTAAGGAGCTACAGCAGCGAAACTAGTCATGCATTAAATTCAACCTTTTCTGATACTAACTGCATTGTTTCTTTTCAGATACACTGACACTGGAAACTATGTTGAAAAATAAACCACATTTGGTCAAATTTGACCACTGCATCATGGTCAGCCTTTGAACTTTTCAGCCCCCCCGAAGGGCAAAAGAGCTGGAAAAGTTGATACTTGATAAAGTGTTGGGTCAGCTATCATCCAGCCACATATTTTACTTACAGAAATGTGATAAGTGACAGTGTAAATAAACAAGCCCTTGATTAGATCCCAAAACATCGTTCTGAGTCGTATGAATCTGTAGCTGGCTCCTCTCGTTGTCAATTATAGTGGTATTCGAAGACTTTCCTAGTAATCTACTTTGGCTTTCAGTCCGTATATACTGGAAGGGAATGACCTTATTTTTAATGGAATACCGATATTTGCTGACATTAAGTAATTGTGTCTTTTCCCATGGTCACAGCAGACTCTCCACCAGTCATAGCCGCCCCTTCCATGTGGACTCGGCCACAGATCAAAGACTTCAAAGAGAAAATCCGCCAGGACGCCGACAGCGTGATCACCGTGGGGCGTGGCGAGGTCGTGACGGTGCGTGTTCCGACCCACGAAGAGGGCTCATACCTGTTCTGGGAATTTGCCACAGACTATTATGACATCGGATTCGGGGTGTTCTTTGAGTGGACGGATGCCGCCTCTGCTTCGGTCAGCGTGCACGTGTCGGAGTCCAGTGACGAGGATGAAGATGATGAAGGTGAGTAGTGTCTATGTTAGGGAATATGTTAAAGATGGCAGCAAAGTTTGACCAGCAAGAAGGGAAAAAGGTTTGCATTTGTCGGTGTGTGTGCATGTGTAGGCTCTCATTTCATATGTTGATGAATGCATGTATATAAACCATAGTTGTCAAATTTAATGCAAGACATCTAAAAATTCCCAAGGGACAGTTATTACTTACAGATTCAGTTGGTTTCATCTGAGGCCCTTATTAATTTTTTTTGCCTACTTGCATACTACATGCTTGATAGATTTTCTTATTTAACCAGATAGAATAATAAAATCTTTACAGGTAAAAACGACAGATACTCAAAAACTGTCCAATACTACTCATTTCTCTTTGCTGAAGGATCCATTTAAATTGTGCAGGAGTAATATTGATACATTAGTATGACAAAATTTTACTGCCCCTTTACAAATGGCATATTTTGATTGTTTTTAATTGTTGTGTTTTAAGTGTACATGATACCCAGACTTTTGCATATGCCACAATTGTTTATTCTTTAAGTTTTTGTTAACTATATGAAATAAAATGTAATTGTGCATTAATGTTTGCTGGTGATGTTGTAATATTTCCCCATATCCTACAGCAACTGTATTTTTCATCATAATTAGAAAAAATAAGATGTTTGTCGAGGGGTGGTCAAATGTTTGCATACCAGTGTACAGTATGTGTCCTGTTTGCATCATATCTGCTTGCTTTGGGCCTAAACTCATGGTAGATAATGCACACTGCAGACTTATGTTAGAACTAAAGTGTTTATAACTGCATCTCTTGTATATACCAGTCCCTCCAGGATTTCGCGATGTTGCAATCGCGTCAATTCACGCAAAATCAGCCAATCAGTGCAGCTATTGTGTGACCTTGCAACTTTGCCCAATCACCGCAACTTTCCCACAATTTTGGCCAGTCCTCGTCAACTTCCGCCAATTTCACCTATCAAATTTGTCTGACTGGTGCTCAAACACTCAGTCTAACCAACCAAATACATCGCTGCACCGTGTTCACTTCCGTGTTTATAGTAAGTATTAACGGAACATATCAGGAAAAACAGAGTGTGTGACTTAAAAAAAAAAAACAAAAACCCACTCACCTGCGAGGTTTCCAACACCATCTCTTCCTCAATCTCTCCCAGCCTGCTGGTGGACGTCTCGCCACGTCTGCATCCTGACCGCTTGTATGAAGCGCTGGGTTTGTGTTGAAAAACGTCCACCTGCCCCAAAAGCACCCCGTCGCTGGAGCGCGCGTGGGGACAAACACCATAAGAACACAAATAAAACGAGCAAATCTAACACTACAGCCAGTGTTTGTTCATTTTATACATCTTCCGAGATAAAATCATTACTACATCTTGTCAATAAGCTTTAAAGCTATGAATTTTTGGTATGGAGGGACAAACGCACTCCCCTTCCTGCTGTCCCGCTAGAAATGAAAGATGTGTATCTGAAAAGACAAGTATGTGTGTCAAGGCCGACGTGCAGCAGATAGACAGGTAGGCACGGAAAAAGAGAGAATATTCTTTAATTTTTTTTTCCAGAAAAGCACAGACTCCAACAGAAAATACAGACTAACAGAATAAATTATTTATTTTTTCCTCTCCACTTGGTACCGAGTGGTTGAGGACTGTAGGGAGTTTTCAAATGAAGGTGCTGCTAATAATTTCCAAATCTATATTCTTTAACATGCATTCAGTGCAATTTAGCTGTTGTAATGATATTGTGTTAGTCTGTATTTGCTGTCAAGGTTTTTCTGTACAGCAGAAGTTTCTGCTTAATTTACATATCTCTGTAATAGGACATTTTTGACAGTCCTGTGCTTTTCTTGTATTATACAGAATGTCACTGCAGTAAACTGGAAAAAAAAACATCTGCTTTAAAATTTGTAATTCTTCCCACAACTACTGCAAAAAACACTCTAAAAACATTGCAACTTTTATCGCAACTTTTTAGAAAAGCTCCCGCAAATTCAGTTTTTTTGGGCCGCAACAATCATAAAAACATCTCGCAATTTCATTTTTCCGGTTCCGGTTCCGCCGGACCGGTGGCGCCACACGAGTCGGCTGCCTGTTGCAACAGCCTTTTTTTTTTTTTTTTAAATCTTCCTTCTTCTTTCTACACCTTTCACTCTGTATATATATCACGGACGCACGGATCGCCCCGGGGGTCTCCCGGGTCGGCGGACGGAGCCACGGTTTGCAGCGGGAGACGCTACAGCGGGGAGGAGCTAGTGCTAGCTAGCACTTGGCCGCCGCTCGGTGCTAATGGGAAACTCGACATACCGGGAGCTGTAGCGAAAACGACGCGGGTGCCGGGCTGGAGTTTAGGCGGCGTGCAAGAAATATAAGACAGAATAATAAAGAGCGATGGCAAGAACCAAGCAGACCGCCCGTAAAATCTACTGGAGGAAGAAGCCCCCCAGGATGCAGCTAGCCACCAGGGCTGCTCGGAGAGGCGCTCCGGCCACCGGCAGAGGGAAGAGGCTCTGAGAGAGATCCGTCGCTGCCAGAAATCCACGGAGCTGCTCATCCGTAAGCTGCCCGTCCAGCGCCTGGTGAGGGAGATCGCTCAGGACTTCAAGACCGTCCCGCGTTTCCTGAGCTTCGCCGTCATGGCTCTGCAGGAGACCAGTGAGGCCCACCTGGTGGGTCTCTTCTTTGCTAAGGGGGTCACCATCATGCCCAAAGACTTCCAGCTGGCCCGCTGCATCCGCGGAGAGAGAGCTTAGACTTTCTGCTGCACATTCACCAACCAACCATAATGCTCTGCACTGTGTGTCTATATATACTGTATATATACAGTATATTTATAGTAATATGGACATATGTTTAGTAGATGTTGTTTTTTCTTGCCTTCTGATTATTGCTCTGAGTGTTGCTATCCCTGTGCTGTTGCAATCCTGGAATTTCCCCATTGTGGGACTAATAAAGGCTTATCTTATCTTATCTTAAAATCCTGGAGCGACTGATATACACGCTTAAAGATATAGGACAATATTTTGATTAAAGCCTCAGTCCCACAGACAACTGCATATGAATACTTGTGAATCAGCAAGGAAGTGTAGTACACACAGACCCACGTGGTATGCAGGTATTGTGCATGAAATACCATATTTTAAAGTCATCTTTAATAACAAGTATTTACATGTGATTACAGAAATACAGGAAATTAAACCCCAGTGAGACTATGCATTTTTTTCCATTAATTTTTATTCACAATATAGTTCAGTGCATATTCTCATGGGAATTACAGTCACACAGGATTCATGGAACTAATGTAGATTAGAGGTATACACAAGTGTCCTCAAGCACAGGTCTGTGTGACTGAAGCTGAATTTATGCTCCCACGTCGCAGTAGCGACGCAATACCCCCCGCGTCAGCTAGGCAGACTGCAAGAGCTGTGATTGGTCTGCTTTGTCTCTTCCCTCACATTTCTTGGTTCTTGTCTCTGCTTTGCCTGTTCACCGCAGTGCCACTTCCGAAGTGAGTCAGATAAACAACGGTCCAAATTCAAAAGAATATTGAGGAAGCTGGCAAATGCAGAGCATTTTATGAGTCGTCCTGACCCCAGTAATTACAGGTTGTTAATAGGGGTGGGAATCCTGAGGGACCTTGCGATTCGATTGGGATCGCGATACTTGGGTCACGATACGATCCTATCGTGATTCAGCGATAATCGCGATATCAAGTATCGCAGTACCATAGCTTTCAGACTTTTTCACCTTATTCAACCTCAAACCATTTCCCAAAGTAAAACTGTTGACATCTCTTTCATATAATAAAGTATTCTCGGGGCTTCATTTTCCACGGAGACACATCTTTGCACACATGGAGGGGAGTGAATGGTGTTGACTGGAAGATTCCTACTCCAGCTACGTTTATCTGACTCTGTGGGCTCCTTTAAAAAGCAGCTGAAAACTTTTGTTGTTCAAGGAGGCTCTCCATTAAGTTTCAATTCAACTGCTTTTTAATGGTAAGTCTGATATTTTAAAATTATTTTAATCTTGTGTTACCTATCAAATTCATTTTATTCTATTTTATTGTACAGTGCTTTGCAACTATGTCTCTGAAAAGCTTCATACTATAAGTAAACATTACTTTGTGGTGAATGCTAGGCACAGCTGGACATTCTCTGACACCCAGAAGCAGGAGGAGGGGCAGAATAATGGACTGAAGGGGGAAGCCCCCCCCCCCCCGCCCAGGGGTAACTAGACCAGACAACGAGGTGCCTTTTCCCCCTACTGCACCAAGGCAGCATGAAGGGCAGAGTGGTGAATGTATTGTGATGAATGTAACAAGTGTTATGATAATCGCGCCACACATTCACTTTGTCCATGCAACATGAATAATATCAGAAGCCTCAGTCGTTATGCATGGGGTTAAAGCTATAAAGGCCAGATGATTGATTGATTGATTGATTGATTGATTGATTGATTTTTATTTGAACATTGTTAAAGAAAGAAAAAAAGAGAGTTCAAAACACAACAAAAAAACAAACCAAAATAAAATGTTCAAAAGGAGTGGGAAGAAGCCAAGGCTTATACAGTCCCACCCCTTCTCCACACCAAACAAATTACAGTATTACTCATAATCATCATTATCCCACAACCACATTCACTGTAATACACCCATAGTCAATTTATACAACAAAAATGACACAACAATGACAGTCCATATCCAACAATATTACAACAACAATAAACATACAATTCTGGCATGTTCAATGCAAACACAAACAACACCATCACCTTCACAATCACCATAACACACAACAACCTTCCCTCACTGAAGACACAATGTAACATCACTGCCCTTCATTCTCATACTGCTCAAAAATCATTTCTTTATATGTTGATTTAAATATATGGATGTTGGGACATTGCCTGTGTTTCTCCCCCAACCCATTCCACAATTTTACCCCACACACAGACACACAAAAACTCTTCCGTGTAGATCTTACTAAGTGAATTTTAAATTTTGTATTCCCCCGTAAATTATATTTCCCTTCTCTCTCCCTGAATAGATTCTGTATATTGTGTGGCAAGAGGTTTTTACTAACTTTAAACATTAATTGTGCTGTGTAATAATGAACCAGATCCCATAATTTCAATAACTTCGAATGTAAAAACAATAAATTAGTATGTTCGAGGTACCCAACTTTGTGTATAACACGGACTGCCCTTTTTTGTAATATTAACAATGAATTAAGTTTACTTTTATAACTGTTACCCCAAACTTCTATACAATAAGTCAAGTATGGAAGTACTAATGAACAATACAAAATATGAAGTGATTTATAATCTAGGACCTGCTTAATTTTATTTAATAATTGCAATATTTTTTGCAACTTTATTTTGTATGTATCTGACATGTGGTTTCCAACTAATTTTATCATCCAGTACTACACCCAAAAATTTGATCTCCTTAACTTTTTCAATAACTACATTATCTATATGAATGTGTATATCTTCTTTATTTTTACAATTACCAAATATCATTACCTTAGTTTTATCTATATTTAGTGATAGTTTATTACAATCCATCCATTTTTTTAGCTTATTTAATTCATTATTTAGAGTATGGATTAGTTGATTATAATTATTTCCAGAATAAAATAAATTAGTATCATCAGCAAATAATATTATTTTTAATAATTTAGAAACTTGGAATATATCATTTATATATATGTTAAATAATTTGGGGCCCAATACTGACCCTTGGGGGACCCCACAGGCAATTCCCATACACCCAGACAGATATTCTCCCATTTTCACAAATTGTTGTCTCTCAGATAGATAACTTGTAACCCATTTCAGAGCAATTCCCCTAATACCATACATTTGCAATTTATTAAGAAGTATTGAATGATTTATTGTATCAAATGCTTTTCTAAAATCTATAAACACACCAATTGCATATTTTCCTTGATCTAATGCATTTATTATTTCCTCTGTTGCATCCATTATCGCCAATGATGTTGTACTCTTGGCTCTAAACCCATACTGGTTCTGATTCAGCACATCCTGTGTATTTAAAAAGTTTTCTAATCTGTTGTTGAAAAGTTTTTCCAGAATTTTTGAAAATTGTGGGAGAAGTGATACTGGTCTGTAGTTTGTGTATTGGTGTTTATTTCCCTGCTTAAATAATGGAATTACTTTTGCTATTTTCATTTTCTGCGGGAATGAACCAGTTTGAAATGATAAATTACAAATATATGTGAATGGTTTTAATATACCATCAACAGTTCTTTTTATTAGTGCCATATCAATACCATCACAGTCAGTAGATAATTTATTTTTACACTTTTCAACAACAGATTTTACCTCTAGTTCATCCACCGCTGTAAGAAAAATTGACCGAGGGTTACTTCCAATTAAAGTCTCACTCACAGTGTCTTTTCCTTGATTTGGAATCTTTGCTGCCAACTCTGGCCCAACACTTACGAAAAATTTATTCATTTTATTTACTACCATATTCTTATCATAAATATCACCACAATTATCAGTAAAATACTCTGGATATATCATTTTCTTAGTTCCATTTTTCCGTAATTTGTTTAATATATCCCAGACTCCTTTTATATTATTTTTATTTTCATTTAACATTTTCCTATAATATAATTTTTTACTAGTTCGTATTATATCAGTTAATTTATTTTTATATGTTTTATATCTTTTTTCAGATTCTTTAGTTCTTAATTTAATAAAATTTTTATAGAGATAATTTTTCTTTTTACAAGCATTTTGTAACCCTTTGGTTAACCATGGGCAATTTTTGTATATGTGTTTTTTATTAATTTCTTTAATTGGACAGTTTTTATCATATAATAATTTAAATATATCAATAAATTTATCATATGCCAAGTCCACATTTTTCTCTCTATAGACAACATCCCAGTTCTGTAACATTAAGTCTTCTTTTAAATGATACGCAACGAAGGCATTCCCCTTGACGGGGGTCTTATAGCCCCCAGGCTGTACATGTTTGTGAGAGGGAAATAAAGATTCTGTGTTGTCCTATGCTCGTACCTCACCTCCACAGCCTTTACTTTTACTCTCTACAACAGACCTGGGCATTGTACGGCCCCTGGGCCGCATACGGCTCTTTGGTTGACTCCGACCAGCCCGCGTGAGGTTAATTGTAAATTTCAAAATAAACACATTTTCAAATTTTACCTAATGCATGGACTAAAGCTGCGCTGCTTTTATTTTGAAGTTGTTTTTTTAAATTCACGTGTATAATGACGCAATACGTAAATCAATACTGCGCACGATTGAATCTACCTTGTCACAAGCAGACGACTTTAGCCCTTGAAAATGCCCGCGCATGCTTAAAAAAAAAGGTAGATGCCAAATGCAGGGTTTTCAAAAAAACATGGACTGCTAAGTATTTATTTACTTGGCTATGGACGAGAGTTGTGATGTCCGTGACACAGCCCAGTTACTCGTATTTGTCTGTGGGATAACGGACTTCATAACTACGGAGGAGCTGGCGGCAATGTGGTCAATGAAAGGGACGATGGCAGGGAGCGATCTGTTCAGAGGTAAATGCATGCATGGACACGCTGGGGCTGAAATGGGACAGACTGGTCGGTGTCACAACGGGCAGTTGTCCAAATCTGACGGGGAAAAATGTTGGACTTTTGAAAGGTATGCAAGATAAAGTGACTGAAATCGATGCAGATCAGAAATTGATATTTTTGCATTGTATTATACATCAGTGTGTGTTGTGCAAGTCGATGCTAAAAATTAACCATGTTACTGATGTTGTAACTAAAATAGTTAACTTCATCAGGGCACGAGCATTGAATCACGGACAGTTTGTTGCACTTTTGGAGGAGCATGAGACTGAACATAGTGACATCGGCTACCACACGACTGTCAGATGGCTCAGCCTGGGCAAAGTGCTAAAAAGAGTTTGGGACCTGAAAGCAGAGTCGAGAGTTTTGTGAGAAGAAGGGCAAAGGCATCCCAGAACTCTCAGATGAGGACTGGATGACAGATTTAGCATTTGCTGTTGATGTGACTGCACTGCTGAATGAATTGAACACCAGACTGCAAGGCAAGGGCCTTTGTGTTTATGAAATGCACAGCCTGGTGAAGGCTTTCATGAGAAAGTTGCAGTTTCTTTCAAGCCAACTGGAGAGCAACCCTCTCACTCGCATGCAAACCCTGAAAGAAGTCATACCATCAGCTGATCACCTCCACAGGTACTCATCCATGTTAGTAGCACTGCATGGTGAATTTTCAAGGCGATTTGAAGATCTCAGAACAATCAAGGATGAAATGCACATGATTTCCTCTCCCTTTACCTGCTGTGTGAATAATGCACCCAGTGATGTTCAGCTGGAGCTAATTGACCTGCAGTCTGATGCGATACTGGCAGAGCACTTAAAGTCAGGATCACTGCTGGATTTTTACTCTTCTCTCAAGGAAGCAGAACTTTCCAAACATGAGGAGACATGCTCAGAAGATGTTGGTTCTCTTTGGCTCTACCTACATATGTGAACAAACATTCTCAGTGATGAAGTTTACCAAATCCAGGTATAGATCCTCTCTCACTGATGACCATCTGTCAGCTGTGCTTCGCATCTCCACCGCAGACATTCAACCCGACTTTGATGCACTTGTTAAAGCCCAGCAGAGACTAGATTTCTCTCACTGAACAAGAAAAAAAGAACTGAAAAACACCAAGTGAGGTGGTTAGACTACAAATGTATGCATGTAAATGCGCCAACTAGCAGTGAACTGGGACACTTTCTTTGGAGGCCTTTTTCTCAAAATCACAGTTCAGTGACAATCATTACTGTAATATGATGCATCTTGCTTAATATCTGGAGTACAAAGACAATATTGTGATGTCTTTAGAAAGCTAAGAACCTCTTTCCAACAGTATATGAAACTTAAAATGTGTTTTGGGGTGAATACGACTGAAAATGATTACTAATGAGTCACAATGGTAAAAATGTTCACATTTTGTTTACCATTGTTTTGTGAAAATTGATTGAATGACATTTTTTGTAAGGCAACTTCACTTTTTCATTGCTTAATCATAACATATACTCTTGCCAGTCTTACCAGCTTGTCAAAACAATGCTATGTGCTGCCTTTTATAAAGAAATACAATTAATATTATGCAGAATTGAGTCCAGCCTTTTAGTCCGGCCCTTCACAGTATTTTCTGTTTCTCATGTGGCCCCATGGAAAAAATAATTGCCCACCCCTGCTCTACAACTTACTTTTTTTCTGAGCGCCGCTTGCAAACTCCATGCCGGTGTGTTTTTAGCTTAGTCATTGCTAATGCTGCACTGAGATGTGTGCTAGCCCATGTGTTTTTTTCATGCAGCGCATCTTGTGGGTTGTGTGTCATGTCAAGGTCTTTCATCTTTGTTCTAAAATCCAAAAAAAGACCTGACATTTGAGCTAACTTCAAGCTAACTGCTTCCTAACTTTCAAAGTTGACTGCAAATCTCTTGAGACAAGATGCTGTATGACTTCCACTGACAATGGCTACTTTTGTGCCATCTGGCTGCAGACCTCGCCAGACAACCAATGACTTTACTTGACTGGGTGCTTGCTTTGTGCCATCTAGTGGACTAAAAATGCAATTGGTTGAATACCCAAGAGAGTATGCAACATTTACATGTGTATATACAGTACATATGAATGAATGAATTTATTTTTATTAGGTAATAATAATAATAATAATAATAATAATAAACACATACAATACAATAAGATCACACAAAAGAACAACCGAAAAGGTGTAGGCTGAAGCTAGTGCTTATATAGTGCCTACCCCGTTACAATTTTAAAATCAATAACATAAAAATTTAAGTCTTACCCAAAATCAACAAAGAAAATCAAATAGAACAAGTAGACAAAAAACCCTGTAAGTTGGTACAAATTTATTTCCCACCATTTACAGTGAGATACTGGGAGATTTTCTTATCTTTTTTGAATTGCTTCAGAGTTGAGCATGTTTTAATATTTTCAGAGCAACAGTTCCACAGTTTAACTCCAGTGACAGACATGCAATGATAATTTGTATTTGTTCTAACCTTTGGCTTATTAAAAACAGAGTTACCTCTTAGCTCATATTTTCTTTCCCTTTTTCTAAACAGTCTCTGAATATTTACAGGTAATTGGTTATTATTTGCTTTGCACATGATTTGAATGACATTATAATCTACCAATCTCTAAATTTAAGAGTATGTAATTGAATGAATATTGGATTTGTTGGTTCATGGTAAGGTTTCTTTGATACAATGCGTACGGCTTTTTTCTGAAGTAAAAAGATTAAGTTTGTGTTTGTTTTATGTGTTTCCCCAGATCTCCACACAGTATGTCATAAAAGGAACTATCAGTGAATTATATAAAATGCAAAGAGATTTCTGACACAGGAGATCCTTAACTTTATACAGTACGGCAATGGATTTAGACATTTTAGTTTTGACATAATTTGTGTGATTTCCAGTTTAGTTTATCAACAATGACCCCTAGGAACTTGGTTTCAAAAACTGTGTCAATTTCAACATTGTTTATTTTAATTTTTCTGTGATTATATAATTTGCGGTTTCCAAATATTATACATTTTGTTTTTCCAAGGTGAATAGATAATTTATTGGCAGTGAACCATTGATTGATTTAAGTTCATTTTCTACTGAATCCAGAAGCTGCTTAAGATTTTCTCCACTACAAAAAAAAGTTGTCATCTGCAAATAAAATACACTTGAGCAATTTAGACACAGAACATAAATCATTAATATACAAAATAAACAGCAATGGACCAAGCACAGAACCCTGTGGTTCCCCACACTTCATCTTCAGCAACTCAGTCTGTATTATTCACATGAACATATTGATATCTGTCTTCTAAATAGCTGTGTAACCAGTCAAAAGCAATTCCTCTGATGCCATACTTATGTAGTTTACTGAGGAGTAATTTATGGTCAACTGTATCAAATGCCTTTTGTAAGTCCAGAAATATTCCAACTGTGTATTCTCTTCTATCTGTTGCATCCGTAATCTGTTCAACAAAGTCCATGAGTGCCAGTGAGGTGGTCCGGTTCTTCCTGAATCCATACTGTTGTTCAGAGTACAGTGGGGCAAAAAAGTATTTAGTCAGCCACCAATTATGCAAGTTCTCCCACTTAAAAGATGAGAGAGGTCTCCAGTTTTCATCATAGGTATACCTCAACTATGAGAGACAAAATGAGGAAAAAAAAAAAAATCCAGAAAATCACATTGAAGGATTTTTAATGAATTAATTGGTAAATTCCTCTGTAAAATAAGTATTTGGTCAATCCCAAAAGTTCATCTCAATACTTTGTTATATACCCTTTGTTGGCAATGACAGAGGTCAAACGTTTTCTGTAAGTCTTCACAAGGTTTTCACACACTGTTGCTGGTATTTTGGCCCATTCCTTCATGCAGATCTCCTCTAGAGCAGTGATGTTTTGGGGCTGTCGCTGGGCAACACAGACTTTCAACTCCCTCCAAAGATTTTCTATGCAGTTGAGATCTGGAGACTGGCTAGGCCACTCCAGGACCTTGAAATGCTTCTTACGAAGCCACTCCTTCATTGCCCGGGCAGTGTGTTTGGGATCATTGTCATGCTGAAAGACCCAGCCAAGTTTCATCTTCAATGCCCTAGCTGATGGAAGGAGGTTTTCACTCAAAATCTCACGATACATGGCCCCATTCATTCTTTCCTTTGCACGGATCAGTCGTCCTGGTCCCTTTGCAGAAAAACAGCCCCAAAGTATGATGTTTCCACCCCCATGCTTCACAGTAGGTATGGTGTTCTTTCTCCTCCAAACACGACAAGTTGAGTTTTCATCAAAAAGTTCTATTTTGGTTTCATCTGACCGTATGACATTCTCCCAGTCCTCTTCTGGATCATCCAAATGCTCTCTAGCAAACTTCAGACGGGCCTGGACATGTACTGGCTTAAGCAGGGGGACACGTCTGGCACTGCAGGTTTGATTCCCTGGCGGCATAGTGTGTTTCTGATGTAGCCTTTGTTACTTTGGTCCCAGCTCTCTGCAGGTTATTCACTAGGTCTCCCCGTGTGGTTCTGGGATTTTTGCTCACCGTTCTCGTGATCATTTTGACCCCACGGGGTGAGATCTTGTATGGAGCCCCAGATCGAGGGAGATTATCAGTGGTCTTGTATGTCTTCCATTTTCTAATAGTTGCTCCCACAGTTGATTTCTTCACACCAAGCTGCTTACCTATTGCAGATTCAGTCTTCCCAGCCTGGTGCAGGTCTACAATTTTGTTTGTGGTGTCCTTTGACAGCTCTTTGGTCTTGGCCATAGTGGAGTTTGGAGTCGGACTGTTTGAGGTTGTGGACAGGTGTCTTTTATACTGATAACGAGTTCAAACAGGTGTCATTAATACAGGTAACGAGTGGAGGACAGAGGAGCCTCTCAAAGAAGAAGTTACAGGTCTGTAAGTGCCAGAAATCTTGCTTGTTTGTAGGTGACCAAATACTTATTTTACCGAGGAATTTACCAATTAATTCATTAAAAATCCTTCAATGTGATTTTCTGGATTTTTTTTTTTCTCATTTTGTCTCATAGTTGAGGTATACCTATGATGAAAATTGGAGACCTCTCTCATCTTTTAAGTGGGAGAACTTGCACAATTGGTGGCTGACTAAATACTTTTTTGCCCCACAATATATTGTGCTTATCAATGAAATCATTTAGTCTCTTAACAAATATTTTTTCCAGTATTTTGGAGAACTGACGTAACAAGGAGATGGGTCTGTAGTTTGACAATGAGTGTTTGTCACCAGTCTTATACAGAGGAATGACTCTTGCTATTTTCATTTTCTTTGGAAATTTACCTGCAGTAAGTGACATGTTGCATATGAAAGTGAAGTGTTTAACAATACAATCACTAATACATTTAACCAAGACCATTCTGAAATCATTACAGTCAGTTGATTTTTTTTGTCTTTCAATTTGTTAACAATGTCAAGAATTTCTTTTTCATCTGTTTCTTTCATAAACATTGAGTATGCATTTATGTTGACGACATTGTCAGCGCCACTTGTATTTGCTGATGATACAGTGGAGTTGGCGATCTTTTTTCCTACAGTATATTAACAAAATATTCATTAAACGTGTTGGAGATCAAGCTATTTTCATTGATTATTCCATTATCTGAATTTAAATAAGAGATGTGGTTGGAATTTAGTTTTCCTCTCTTTCTTATATTATTTAACACCTTCCATATATTATATGTATTAGTTTTATTTTCCAATAATTTACTGTAATATGTTTTTTTACTCAATCTTAAAATATTAATGAGTTTATTTTTGTAAGTCTTGTATTTCTTTTCTGCTTCCACAGTTATTAATTTCAGAAACGTTTTGTATAACAAGTTTTTCTTTTTACAAGCATTTTGCAGGCCCTTGGTGATCCAAGGCTTATCTCTGTATTTAACTTTAGTTTCCTTTACCACTAGAGGGCAGTGTTTATTATATAGTTGTGATAAAATAGAGACAAATTCTCCATATGCTATATCAACGTTGTCAACATAAACACCGCTCCAGTCTTGTATTTTTAGATCATTTCTAAGATTGTTGATTGCGGTTTCTGTTACAAATCGTTTAAAAACCTGATCTATTTCAACGTTATGTGTTACACCAGTGTGTGAAGAAACAAAAACAGGCAGCTGGTCTGTCACATCATTGATAATAAGACCAGCAGTTACATTCCCCTCAGTGACATTTGTGAAAATGTTATCAATAAGCGTTGCTGAATGTGTTGTTATTCTAGTGGGGTATGTTATTGAAGGGTAGAAACCCATACAAAACATGGAATTTATGAATTCACTTATTTGGATATGGCCATTTGGATTTAATAAGTCAATATTGAAGTCTCCACAAATAAATACCAGCTTCTTATTACCTACTGCACTGAAAAGCTCAGACAATTTTTCTTTGAAAATGTCAATATCGGTACCCGGTGCTCTATAAATGTAATTTATTATGATGTTTTTTGTAGTTGTAATTAATTCCACAGTTACACACTCCATGATGTTTTCCATTTCAAAAGACATATTATCTACAACTTGGCTTTGGTAGCAGGACCTGATATATAAAGCAACACCACCACCCCTTTTTTTGACCTGCTTGTGGTATATAAATCATAGCCTCTCATTTGCACTGTATGAAGTTGGTCACTTTTTAGCCAAGTCTCAGAAATTGCAACAGCAGAAAAATTTGTTATATTGCAACAAACTGTCCTGGATTTTGGAAAAATTCATGTTGAGACTTCTACTATTAAAGTGTATTATTGACAATGATTGGTCACAAATTGTATTTTTTTTAGTTGGTCTGAGCTAAAGTATTTACACTGATGTTTTATACTGCTGAAAAAGTGATTTTCAGGATTGGGTTTCATATTCAACACTGTGTGGCTTATGCTCAGTATATTCGTACCCTTTAAAAATGAGGTTGTTTCCTATAAAAGTTTGCATCTTAATTATTCCAGTCAATGGAAACAAATGCACAGTTTATATCTCTAAGTTGATAATGAAATGTCAATCATTTCTGGTTGATTTTTGGCTCCATTGATTTTGGTGTACTGTTACGGGGATGGCGTGGGTGAATAATGAGTCTGTCATACCTTAAGTAGGCTATGTCCCCCCGTGCTCTTGCAGCTTTCAGCTCTGGCATTAATTCTTTTCTCTTCCTTCTTAACAAATCAGTGAAGTCCCCATTGATGAAGATTTTTGTTCCTTTGAGGGACTTGGCTCTTTGAAGAATGGTCATCCTGTCCTTGTGCCGCAGGAACTTGACCACAATGGGTCTCGGTCTTTCTCCTCCGGGTTTCCCGGTGCGGTGGGTCTCTCCATCTTGATCCCTGGTGGTAACTGTAGTTTCTCCATGAGAATATTTTTAATCTTCTCCTCCATGTCAGCCAAGGTCTCTCCTGGTGCCTCCACAACACCATCAAAGACTAGATTATTTCTCCGGGATTGTCCTTCCAGATAGTCAGATTTGTCGGTGATAGTCAACAGACTGTCACACACTTTAGAAACATCTGATTGCAGCACATTGTTGCAGTCTGCTTGTTTAGACAAATCAGCTTTTATGTCATCTTCGTCTTTTTTGAGTGAACTGTAGACTGGCTTTAATGTCCTGCAACTCTCTCGTCATCGTGTCCACTCTTGCATTAGCTGAGTCCATGATCACTTTGATGAGGCTTTTGAAAGTTTCCTGTTGTTGGTTTAACAATGCAGAAAACAGTTCTTTTTGCTGTTGCAGTAAGTCATTTACCTGTGCGAGGAACACATATTCCTCCTCGGATTTGGCCTCTGCTTTTGGCTTAGGTGGCATTTTGCTGCAGTTTTGCAATAATTTGCAGTGGACAAGGAGACAAGAGTCTATTTCCAAGACTATTTCAGTGTTGATGAAAAATTCAAGCAGCAACAACAACAGGAATGCGTGTAAGGCCTGGTGCCAGGCCTGAAGCCTGATGGAGGTGGCTGCAGGGCCTGGTGGTGGTAACTGCCTGTGAAGTCTGGTGGTGGTAACTGCCTGTGAAGTCTGGTGGTGGTAACTGCCTGTGAAGTCTGGTGGTGGGAACTGCCTGTGAAGCCTGGTGGTGGGAACTGCCTGTGAAGCCTGGTGGTGGGAACTGCCTGTGAAGCCTGGTGGTGGGAACTGCCTGTGGAGCCTGACGGTCGTGGCTGCTGGCCTGGTGATGGTGCTTGCCTGTGGAGCCTGTTGTTGGTGGCTGCCTGTGAGGCCTAGTAGTAATGGCTGCCTGTCTGCTTCTAAGGCAGAGAGGCCCAATTCTAAATCCACCAGAATCTTCCCCCAAGCCACCAATCCACTGCCAAGTGTCAACCAAATCACCTCCAAAAGTCCAGAACTAGCCACAGGTGAAGAATTGAAGTTCTATTACCTCTTGAACAGGTAGTATTTAATCCTGCTGCTCAGTGCTGCTGCTCAGTCCTGCAGCTTCCCCTTCCCCCAGTGTGGAGGAACTCATGTAATTAATTAAAGATCAAACCATGTGTTTAGGGATCAGTGGATCGTCGTTAGTGTCAAGTATTGCGAGCCATCACTGAATCGATTGTTTATCCCACCCCTTGTTACTACTGCAGTGGTGGTGGATGGGCGTACTGTTTTCTCCAACACCTTCTCTCTTTTTTCTGTTGCAGCGATCTTACAAAAAATTGCTTTTTTAACATTTATTAGCTCCAACTCCATCACAGTCTGCTTTTGTCTGTCGCTATTTAATAAAAACACATGACAAACACAAATCACCCTGTACATTGGCATAAACCCGTTTTGGCAATGCAACAATGCATTCAAACCAGCACACAAGAAAAAAATTGCGTTAGTAACGGTGTTGACATGGTGCAGATGCATAAATCCAGGTTTATTCCTCCCATCCATCTTTTTAGGCTTATCTGGGAGTCTGGGTTATGGGGGCAGCAGTCCAAACAGAGCAGCCCAGACTGTTGCCCGGATCACATAGCATCATGATCCCCATGATCCCTCCTGCAGGTGGTGAGCCCACTGGAGGATGGACCCCTGTGGGTACACTGGATTGCTGTAATTTTTTTCATGGGGATCCACTGGACCGTACGTAGTCTGGCCCTTCATCCAGTGGACCAGTTTGCCTTGGGAGACCATACCAAGGACGAATTGCCCCCAACAACAGCTCCTGGAATCATTGGGGCACACAAACCCCTCCACTATGATAAGGTGGCCATCAACAGAGAGGTGTGATTTAATCTGAACAAAAATATGTAAAACACACTGTTTTATTTCAAATTTGAATGTAAAGCTTAAGAATCGTCATTTAACTGCTCTTGTCCATCTTCTTCTTCTTCTTCTTTCAGCTGCTCCCTTTAGGGGTCACCACAGCGGATCATCTGCCTCCATCTCACCCTATCCCTTACATCTTCATCTGTAACACCAACCCTCTCCATGTCCTTCTTCACTACATCCATGAATCTTCTCTGTGGTCTTCCTCTTTTCCTCTTGCCTGGTAGTTCCATCTTCAACATATTTTGTCCAGTAAACCCACTAGCCCTCCTCTGCACATGTCCAAACCATCTCAGCCTTGCCTCTCTTACTTTATCTCCAAACCACTCAACCTGGGCTGTCCCTCTGATATACTCATTTGTAATCCTGTCCTTCCTAGTCACTCCCAGTGAGAATCTTAGCATCTTCAACTCTGCCACCTCCAGTTCTGCTTCCTTTTTGTCAGTGCCACTGTCTCCAAACCATACGTCATCGCAGGTCTTACTACCATCATGTAAATCTTTGCTTTCACTCTTGTTGCTACCTTTCTGTCACAAATCACCCCTGACACTTGTCTCCACCCACTCCACCTTGCCTGCACTCTCTTCTTCACTTCTCTTGTGCATTTTCCATTGCTTTGGATGATTGAACCCAGGTATTTAAACTCATCTACTTTCACTATCTCTACTCCTTCCATCTTCACCATTACACCTGCCTCCCTCATTCACACTCATGTATTCTGTCTTGCTTCTACTGACTCTCATTTCCCTTCTTTCCAGAGTATACCTCCACCTCTCCAGGCTCTCTTCCACCTTCTCCCTACTCTCACTACAGATCACAATGTCATCTGCAAACATCATGGTCCATGGAGACTCCTGCCTGACCTCGTCTGTCAGCCTGTCCATCACCAAGGCAAACAAGAAGGGGCTTAGAGCCAATTCCTGATGTGACCACACCCCCACCTTGAACCCATCTGTCACTCCTACAGCACTCCTCACTACCGTCTTGCTGTCTTCATACATGTTCTGCACCACCCTCACATACTTCTCTGCCACTCCTAACTTTCTCATATAGATTTATGATCTTTTAACCCCATATTCTTCAGGTCGATCACTCAGGTCCTCAGGCCAGAATCTTTTATCGGTCCCTAAAACTTGCTATAAAACAGAGGTGATCTGTTGTTCCAGTCTGTTGCTCCCCGCTTGTCGAATGCTCTCCCTCTCCCTCTGCTGTCTGACTGATTCGGTTGACTCTTTTAAAAAAACAGTTGAAGACACTGCTATTTAGGTGAGCTTTTAGTTGACTGGTGGCCTGGTTTTTATTTATTTTATTCATTTGATCATTTTAATCATATGTTTTAATGTTTCTTTTTGCTTAAATTGCTGTGCTATCTTATTTCCTTGTTTTTACGTTACTCTGCATTTTTACTGTCAAAGCACTTTGTGATTTTTTTTTTTTTGTATCTGTGAAAAGTGCCATATAAATAATGTTCTTCTACCACGCTTCCTCTCTTGGCACCTTATCATATGCTTTCTCTAAACCCACAAAGACACAGTGCAGCTCCTTCTGACCTTCTCTATACTTCTCCATCAACACTCTTAGAGCAGACACTGAATCTGTAGTACTTTCTTGGCATGAAACCGTACTGCTGCTCACCGATTGTCACCTCTCCTTTTAACCTGGCTTCAACAACTCTTTCCCATATCTTCATAGTGTGGCTGATCAACTTTATGCCTCTGTAGTTACTACAGCTCTGAGCATCACCTTTGTTCTTGAAAACTGGTACCAAAACACTTTTTCTCCACTCCTGAGGCATCCTCTCACTCGCCAAGATTGTGTTAATTAATTAAATTAAATCACCCTTTATTGTCATTCAACCATACAACCTATCATGTACAGTAGAACGAGATTGTGTTTCTCCTATCTACAGTGTTAATCACACACACCCCATATGTAGAATCAGAGGGCCGCTGCCATTTCTCCAAAACATCGCTTTTCTGTTCATCCTCTTCAAAGCTGCCCTCACTTCCACCTTACTAAGCCTTGGGACTTCCTTGTTAACCATCTTTCCTTCATCCATCCTCCTCTCTCATTTTCTTTATTCATCAGCTCCTCAAAGTATTCATTCCACCTTCTCAAAACACTATCATCATTTGTTAGTACATTACCATTTCTGTCCTTAATCAACCTAACCTGCTGCACATCCTTTCCAGCTTGATCTCTCTGTCTAGCCAATCGATACAAGTCCTTTTCTTTTTCCTTAGTGTTTAGCCTCTCATACAACTCGCTATATGCCTCTTCCTTTGCCACCTCTTTCTTTGCCATGTGTCTAGATTCCAAATACTCCTGTCCACTTTCTTCATCTCCTCGACTATCCCACTTTTTTTTTTTTGCTAACCTCTTCCTTTGGATACTTTCCTGTACCTCCTCATTCTGCCACCAAGTCTCCTTGTCTTCCTCTGTCCACTGGATGCACCACATACCTTTCTACCCATTTACCTCAATACTTTTGCTGTACTTTGCCAGTCAGCTGGTAATTCTTCCCTACCACCCAGAGCCTGTATCAACTCCTTCCTGAACTCTGTGCAACCTTCTTCCTTCTGTACCTTCCTCCACTTAATCTTTGGCTCTGTGTTCACTCTCTTCCTCTTCTTGCTCTCCAAAGTCATTCTACAAACTACCATCCGATGCTGTCTAGCTACATTCTCCCCTGCCACCACCTTGCAGTCTCCTATCTCTTTCAAATTTTTCCTTCTGCATAAGATGTAGTCCACCTGTATGCATCTTCCTCCACCCTTGTAAGTCATCCTGTATTCCTCTCTCTTCTTGAAGTATGTGTTCACCACAGCCATTTCCATCCTTTTAGCAAAATCCACAACCATCTGTCCTTCCGCATTTTCTCCTTAAGACCATACCTATCCAGAACCACCTCATCACCTCTGTTCCCTTTACCTACTTTTCCATTAAAGTCCGCTCCACTCCCCACTCTCTTCCCCCCTGGGAACACTCTCTACCACTTCATCCAGCTCACTCCAGAATTCCTCTTTCTCTTCTACCTGACAACTTGTGGGGCATACACACTGACAACATTCAACATCACACCTTTGACTTCTAGCTTCAAACTCATGATTCTGTCTGACTCCCTCTTTACCTCCTGAACACTCTTCACATACTCTCCCTTCAAGATTACTCCTACTCCATTTCTCTTCCTATCTGCACCATGGTAGAACATTTTAAATCTCCCTCCACTGCTCCTGGCCTTGCTTCCCTTCCATATGGTTTCTTGAACACACAGTATATCTGCCTTTCTTCTCTCCATCATATCAGCCAACTCTCTGCCTTTACCAGTCATAGTCCCTACACTTAACGTCCCTACGCTCACCTCCACACTTATACCTTTCCTTTTCTCTCTCTCCCTCCTAACACGCCTTTCCCCTCTTCTCCTTATCCATCTTAACTGCTGTTGATATATAGTATATAATGCACATCACGATTGTCCTTGTAACTGAGACGTTTGCATTGGCATCTGTGTTGTCTGTCTTTCTGTTGAGAGACCCAATGAGATGAGTAACTTATTTTTCCACTAATTACTTTATTCTTATCTACAGTTAAGAATATGTGTACGCCATAGTTAAACATTCATAGACCCTCCCAAGGCAGTGCAAGTCCTCCTAAATTCCTTTGGATAAAACCAGTGCACTTGTGTGAATGAAGAAGATGGGAATTCATATTGTCCAAGTTAAATGGGAAAGCTTTATCTAGTTGTAAACATTTTTGCTTATGAATACTATGCAGAGTTTTTGCAATTCGACTGGTATTCTGACATTTTAGCATACTTTGCCAGAAAGCATACCTGTAAGGCAAATCAATAAATATAGCTATCGGTTTAGACTGCTTTGTCAGAATAGCATTCCTATGTTATGCTGTTCTGGTAGGTACATTTAATCTAACAGAAAAGAATACTAGTTTAATACAGTGGTATGATGTTCTGAATTATTAATTTACACAGACAGAATGGCATACCTATAGTTTAATACAGTGGTAGAACTAAACAAGACAGTCAGTCATACTTTGACATAAAAACCCTTATATGTCAATAAAGCTATAGTTACACAAAAACAATCTATATACCACTAATTTTCTCCAGTACAAAAGAGTTTTTTTTAAACAATTTCTATATCGCTTTTTTCTCCAGTACAACAGTGTTCTTAACATTTTTTTTTTTTAAATTTTAAGTTAACTGCACTGTAACTACAGTTATATATAACAGAGTGCAACAACAGAGCTAACAATATGTAACTATACATTTATAACATTACATAATTGTTTACCTTCGGTCAGCTGTAAGAACTCTCCAGCAGTATGCTGAAATAATGGAGTTTCGCTCAGTACCGCGTATTTCTGTTGTATGCATGCATGTGCATGCACTGTAACCCAGGGTATGCTGTTCTGATAGATATGCCAAAATGTCAGAACACCAGTTCTTTAAGAGACTTTCTACTCACTAGTTGGCTGGGGTGTGTGGATCTTCACGGTTTTACTGAATCAACTCCTTCAAAGTTGTCTTCATTTTTTATTTTTTTTTTGGTATACTTTATTGATCCCCAGAGGGAAATTCAGGGCACCCACGTGGATGGATGGATGGATGAGGCAGCCACAGTGTGGCGCCAATCCCTTCACCATTCACACACGCACATTCACACCTAGAGCCACTTCAGAGTCTCCAATTATCCTAACTTGCATGTTTTTAGCCTGTGGGAGGAAACCGGAGTACCCGGGGTACACCCATGCAGACACGGGGAGAACATGCAAACTCCGCACAGAAGGGTCACCGATGGTCGGGGGTGGGATCAAACCCACGACCTTCTTACTGTGCTGCCACAGTGCTAAACATTGCACCACCGAGCTGCCCAATCCAATCTCTCTGTTCTTGTAAGGCCGGTGTGTCATTGGGCTGTGACAGGTTTAATGCTGGTATGCCTTGTCAAAAATGACAAAATTGAGAAGGGTTCGAGATACTTTCAAGACACCTGCGATGACTCTATTTTGAGAGAAAATTTGTCACCCAAATTTTTTTGAACATGTTCAAAATTCCTGCAACATGATGATGAGGGCCTGCAACTCACTGAGAGGAAATTGAGAACCCCTGCTAAAGTTTTGAGAGTTTGGATGCTCCCTCGCGAATGCCATTCTACAGCAATTCACAAGCTGTCACAGCCCAGTGAGATACGGGCTTTAGTTATACTGTTCTTTTGGTGTATGTGAAGCAAGTCTTTTTTTTTTTTTCCATGCTCAGAGTAGGGAATTTTTGGGAGAGATACAGACTCATACATACAGTGGTGTGAAAAAGTTTTTGCCTCTTCGTGATTTCTCATTTTTTGTATGTTTGTCACACTTAAATGCTTTAGATCATCAAACAAATTTAAATATTAGACAAAGATAACACAAGTAAACACAAAATGCAGTTTTTAAATGAAGGTGTTTATTATTAAGGGTAAAAGAAATCCAAACCTACATGGCCCTGTGTGAAAAAGTGACACCCCCTCGTTAAAACATAAATTAACTGTGGTTTATACATCTTTGGAAAGCTGAGTTTAATTTCTCTAGCCACACCCAGGCCTGATTACTGCCACACCTGTTCTCAATCAAGAAATCACTTAAATAGGACCTGCATGACAAAGTGAAGTAGATCAAAAGATCCTCAAAAGCTAGACATCATGCTACGATCCAAAGAAATTCAGGAACAAATGAGAAACAAAGTAATTGAGATCTATCAGTCTGGAAAACATTATAAAGCCATGTCTAAAGCTTTGGGACTCCAGCAAACCACAGTGAGAGCCATTATCCACAAATGGTGAAAACATGAAACAGTGGTGAACCTTCCCAGGAGTGGCTGGTTGACCAAAATTACCCCAAGAGTGCAGTGACGACTCATCCAAGAGGTCACAAAAGACCCCACAACAACATCCAAAGAACTGCAGGGCTCACTTGCCTCAGTTAAGGTCAGTGTTCATGACTCCACCATAAGAAAGAGACTGGGCGAAAATGGTCTGCATGGCAGAGTTCCAAGACGAAGACCACTGCTGAGCAAAAAGAACAGAAAGGCTTGTCACAGTTTTGCCAGAAAACATCTTGATGATCCCCAAGATTTTTGGGAAAATACTCTGTGGACTGACGAGACAAAAGTTGAACTTTTTGGAAGGTGTGTGTTCCATTACATCCAGTGTGAAAGTAACACAGCATTTCAGAAAAGGAACATCATACCAACAGTAAAATATGGTGGTGGTAGTGTGGTGGTTTGGGGCTGTTTTGCTGCTTCAGGACCTGGAAGACTTGCTGTGGTAAATGGAACCATAAATTCTGCTGTCTACCAAAAAATCCTGAAGGAGAATGTCCGGCCATCTGTTTGTGACCTCAAGCTGAAGCTTACTTGGGTTCTGCAGCAGGACAATGATCCAGAACACACCAGCAAGTCCACCTCTGAATGGCTTAAGAAAAACAAAATGAAAACTTTGGAGTGGCCTAATCAAAGTCCTGACCTGAATCCGATTGAGATGCTGTGGCATGACCTTAAAAGGGCTGCACGGTGGCGCAGTGGTTTAGCACTGTGGCAGCACAGTTTTACCCTTGGCCGGGGGATCGCGGGGATCATGAGATCGTGGGTTTGATTCCAGCCCCCGACCAACAGTGAGCTGTGTGGAGTTTGCATGTTCTCCCCGTGTTGCGTGGGTTTACTCCGGGATTTCTCCGGTTTCCTCCCGCATACCAAAAACATGTAGGTTTAGGGCGCTCGTGCACGCAGCGACCAGCAGCCGGTGGCTTGTCACCAGACTGCAAACCAAGTCTACCTACGGGTACAAATAAGTAACAAAAAAAAAAAAAAAAAGGCGGCTCATGCTTGAAAACTCTCCAATGTGGCTGAATTAGAACAATTCTGCAAAGATGAGTGGGCCAGAATTCCTCCACAGTGCTATAAAAGACTCATTGCCAGTTACCACAAACACTTGATTGCAGTTGTTGCTGCTAAGGGTGGCCCAACCAGTTATTAGGTTTAGGGGACAATCACTTTTTTCACACTGGGCCATGTTGGTTTGGATTTTTTTCCCCTTAATAATAAACACCTTCATTTAAAAACTGCATTTTGTGTTTACTTGTGTTATCTTTGTCTAATATTTAAATTTGTTTGATGATCTGAAACTTTTAAGTGTGACAAACGTACAAAAAAAAATAAGAAATCAGGAAGGGGGCTAACACTTTTTCACACCACTGTACATGTTTTTTTTCATTTGTCTTGTCTGTTTTTAAAGATTTCTACAGTCTCATGGTACACAGAGTTGTGTTTGTGTTGTGATACTCCCATCCCCTCAAAAAGGAGTTACTCAAAAAGGCCAATAAATAAATGATTCCCAAACCTGGAGAGCATTTTTTTTCTTCTGATCTATATTTACTGACTGTAAAATGTGCAGAAGAATAAGTATATCTGGCTATGATTAAAGAATGTGCTTGGTTGGTGTGTGGCGACATTTATTTAGCATCTTTAACACTTTATCTGATGCATTTCCCCAATATTCAAGCAGTATCTGTAAAATGTACCACTCACAACTTTAGATAAAATCCAGTACAAGATAGGAACATATGGCAGTTAAATTATAGGCAAAAATGTTTTGGTTTTTTTTTTGTCATTTAATAAATAAATAATACTCAGCTCAACTATTCTTGTATCCACAGGTGATCCTCCCAACGAGGAGGAGAAGGCGAAGAAGGAGGCAGGGAAACCTCAAGTGGACGAGATTGTGCCGGTTTATCGGAGGGACTGTCACGAGGAGGTGTATGCCGGCAGTCATCAATACCCCGGCCGCGGAGTCTACCTGCTCAAGTTTGACAACTCCTATTCACTCTGGCGCTCCAAGAGTGTTTACTACAGAGTCTACTACACCAGATAAGCCTGAGCACAGACACAGGGGAGCCAAGGAGTGTGTTTGTGCATATATATATATGTGTGTGTATATGCCTGTAAATGGAGATTTGTTTGAAGGCAGCCTGTGCTTGTGAGTGTGTGTATGCTGTGTGTTTGAGGGAAGTTGTACCAGATCTATTCTGGACTAAACCACCAGGGGGTGACAAAGAGACACATCAGGCGCCCCTGTCTGGAGACATGATTGTGTGTGCGTTCCATCTGTGTGTGTGAGTGACCCAAGATTCCCATGCTAGATCCCTTCACGCAGCCCTTGATGGAGGGGTGTGTATTCCTATTGTATATTCACCTCCTGTCCTTGCTGTGCTCACACACAACAAGCTGTAGGACGTTGCTCTCTTGTATTTGTGTTTTACCCCCCACCCACCTTCCCCCACTGGGCTCCTCGTCTGTCACCACCACTTCAGCCCAGCACTGTCCGACGTGGCCTTGTGGCTGCTCCCACTCTGAGTGACTTGTCGCTCTTCAACAAATGGAATTGAGGTGGCTGCGTTTGGAGGTTGTTTTTTCCACAAGAACACATACAATGTTTGAAACACAATTGTATTGGAAAATGTGCTTCATAACACTATGCCTTTTACACAGAGACCTTCTGGTCTTTGCCTCATCATATACGCTCATTAAAAATATTGGTGTACACAAACTTATTAGTTCCTTTGTTGTGAAACAGTTTTTTTCCTCTTCCCTACCCACTATACATTATAAAATATGAAGATCAGAGAGAGGACTTACTGAAACTTCAAGTATTTTTTCTGGCTCCATATACAAATGGTCTGTTTCTCAACTTTTCTTGATGCATTCTGATGGCGTGTATAAGCAGTACTTTTGTTAATGGAGTCAACTGGCATAACTTATGAATGGCAGGTAGTCAGAAGGGTGTTAAGGGTACAAAACATGTTCAAAATAAATAAAGTACAGTAGGGTGGATTCTTGCCTACAGAACCATCTCAGTATGTGATACAGAGTAAGACAAATTGCATTCATCTCCTTTTCTCATCCATATAATTTATGGATGAAACGGTTTCTCAGTTACTTCCTGGTACCCCCTCTTTGTGCACAGGAGATTTGATTGTCAAGGTTTTCCATCTTTCACACATTAATTCAATAATCACAAAAATGAAGCTCATGCTGTCAATATTACCGGGACTGACTGTCATTCTGTAACTCAGATTTGTTCTATGTAGTTCTGGTATGTCCCATGACAATAAACATCTGCTTCCTATCCATGTTTCGAAGGTCATGACACACTGTTACAGCTGTGCGTAAAGTCCTCAACACATAAAACTTTGCTTCCTGTTTTGAAAATGACCCATTGTCATCTTGAGTGTTGTGAATAAAATGAGATGATTATAACAGTCACTCTCAGCATGGTTGCTGACTTAACTTCTATTTTGTTGATGGGATTTAGATTCGTCATATTTCTGTTTTTCTTTTTGTGTTCAACACCTGGATTGTTCAAGCATGGCTGTACAAACTGTACTATGGAAGTCTGAATGTGTGCAGTGAGCATGAAAGACATTTGATTTTTTAAATTTTTTTATTAGTTTTGTCACACTTTCTCTGCCTTTGCGTTTTTGTGTAACCAAACCTTCAAGGCAGAGTCAATATTGTGAGGTTTTTTTGGGGGGTGGGTGGGTGGGTGGGAGGATGTGTCATTAATCATTCTCACTTCAAATTCACTCACTCATTTCTGTAACAAAGTATCTGTACCCATAATGGTTTAAGTATGGCATAAACTTCAAGGAAGGGTTTTTTATTTTAAGTTACTTATTACTCACCACATGGTTTGGGATTGAGTTGTTAAAGCTTGTATGTAAATAATTCTATAAATGAGTTTATGTATGGGTTATACATGCAGAAGAAGATTATAGTTTTAAGACTGAATGCACTGTTAAATAAGAATTTTACCCCAAATCAAAGTCCTTATTGTTTTAGGAGATATGAAACTGCAAGACTGATGTGGATGACGAAAGAGAATATCTTTTTGTATTGTTTTGATTTGTTTGGATCTTTTATGAGTTGCAAAATCTTTTTTGGGCATATATTTAATCTTGATTAAACCTATCTTCATATCTAGTAAGGTACAGTTTACTTTTTTTGCTTCATGGTTCTTTAAATCACTGACTGTTGTTCCAAGTAGGAGTAGGTAATTTACAGTGCTGTGAAAAAGTACTTGCTCTCCTTCCTGATTTGTACATTTCTCACATTGAAATGTTTCAGATCATAAAGAAATTTTAATATTAGTTAATGATAACCCGAGTAAATTAACAAACAGCTTCCTTCCCCCCCCCCCCCCCAAAAAAAAGATCCCCTTTGGGCGAAGTCCGAGGGGGGATTATGTTATGGGATAGTCCGTCTGCCCCACTTTTGTGATATCAACTCCTCCTACAGTTTTGTTCTGATTGTTTTGAAATCTGGTACCAGGGTTTGATATACAATGATGATGCACATATTGCAATTTGGCTTTGATCGGATGATTTTTGCAGGAGTTGTAGCCCCTCACTTATGAGGTCCTATTTCACTTCAGTTAATAGTAACTGTCTTGTGAAATCAGCTGCTCCTACAGTTTTGTTCCAAATGTTTTGAAACTTGGTACCGGGATTTGGTATACACTGGTGATGCACATATTGCAGTTTAACTCTGATCAGATGGCTGAGGTCAAGGTCAGATTTTCCCTAAATCTTGTAAATACAATAACTACTGAAAGAAATGATGTACAGTAGGCTTTTCAAGTTGATACAGTAGTATCTAAAATGCATCTTGGATGACTTACACCCTGACCTGACTATGGGTTCAGGATCAAAAGGTCAAAGTTGATGTTCCGTTTGTACTATGTATCTATAGATGCAACAAATCTCTGTCTGCGTGTTCCTCAGATATTTCCCAAACCATTTGTCAGACTGGCCTCAGATTTTATAAGTGCTTTGCTGAGGTTGCGAGGGTGTCCATCCCTGAGTATGGAGTTGCTCAGTCAAAATAGGTAATTTTTATCAATTAAAGTTTAGCCACTGCTCTGTTTCCTCATGCTCTGGCTTCTAGAAGTGTGGGCAGGGTTTCAGATTGACTCCGTACTGATTAGATAATATGTGGCATCACGACCATTCACCAGAGCGCTCTGTAAACAAAACAAGGAAGTGAAAAGTGACAAAGTTGACCAGAAAAAGAGAATACTGAAGATTTAATGCTTAAAAAAATTATACTATAATGTTGCCGTGATTGTGTAGCTTAAAAGGATAATTTGGCATATGTGGGGGAGCAGCAGCCAGACCGCTTTACTGCAGTTCTTCGCAGGGAACCAAGCCCAGCCTGCACAGTTAACAGGAGTCTCAGCTGCTGCTTCACCCGTGTGCCACCGCTGTCCTTTGCAGCACCACGAGTTTAACATGGCGCTCCTGTCGGTGCACGGCTATCTAAAAATTAAAAAGTTAATAATACCACCATGATTGTGGAGCAGAATAGCCAGATCAATTGCATATCATATGCGGACACATATGCGCACTTTGACTAAACGACAACTGTGACAAAAACACCCAAATAATGAAATAATTTTTTTATTTACTGACAAATGGGCAACACTGATGCAACAGTTGGAGTCAAACAGGTCATTCTGCTGTGTATGATAATGTTCGGTGTTTTGTATTTATAATATTTCTAAAATATAAAAGGATGCACTACAATGGATCGGAAACATGTCCTGCTATAGTACTGCATGAGTTTATTGACGATAGACTATAAACTGCGCATACAGTGCATCTGGAAAGTATTCACAGCGCTTCACTTTTTCCACATTTTATGTTACAGCCTTATCCCAAAAGGGATTAAATTCATTTTTTTCCTCGAAATTCTACACACAATACCAGATAATGACAACGTGAACATTTATTTTTTGAGAATTTTGCAAATTTATTAAAAATAAAAAACTTAAGAAATCACATGTACATAAGTATTCACAGCCTTTGCCATGAATCTCAAAATTGAGCTCAAGTGCATCCTGTTTCCACTGATCATCCTTGAGATGTTTCTACAGCTTAAATGGAGTCCACCTGTGGTAAATTCAGTTGATTGGACATGATTTGGAAAGGTGCACACCTGTCTATATAAGGTCCCACAGTTGACAGTGCATGTCAGAACACAAACCAAGCATGAAGTCAAAGGAATTGTCTCCAGGCACAAATCTGGGGAAGGGTACAGAAAATGCTCTGCTGCTTTGAAGATCCAAATGAGCACAGTGGCCTCCATCATCCATAAATGGAAGAAGTTCGGAACCACCGGCACTCTTCCTAGAGCTGGCCGGCCGTCTAAACTGAGCAACTGGGGGAGAAGGGCCTTAGTCAGGGCGGTGACCAAGAACCCAATGGTCACTCTGTTAGACCTCCAGCGTTCCTCTGTGGAGAGAGAACCTTCCAGAAGGACAACCATCTCTGTAGCAATCCACCAATCAGGCCTGTATGGTATAGTGGCCAGACGGAAACCACTCCTTAATAAAAGGCACATGGCAGCCTACCTGGAGTTTGCCAAAAGGCACCTGAAGGACTCTCAGACCATGAGAAACAAAATTCTCTAGTCTGATGAGACAAAGATTAAACTCTTTGGTGTGAATGCCAGGCATCATATTTGGAGGAAACCAGGCACCGCTCATAACCACGCCAATGGTGGTGGCAGCATCATGCTGTGGAGATGTTTTTCAGCGGCAGGAACTGGGAGACTAGTCAGGATAGAAGGAAAGATGAATGCAGCAATGTACAGAGACATCCTGGGTGAAAACCTGATCCAGAGCGCTCTTGACCTCAGACTGGGGCGATGGGTCATCTTTCAGTAGGACAACGACTCTAAGCACACAGCCAAGATATCAAAGGAGTGGCTTCAGGACAACTCTGTGAATGTCCTTGAGTGGCCCAGCCAGAGCCCAGACTTGAATCCAATTGAACATGTCTGGAGAGATCTGAAAATGGCTGTGCACCGACGCTTCCCATCCAACCTGATGGAGCTTGAAAGGTGTTGCAAAGAGGAATGGGCAAAATTTCCCAGAGATAGGTGTGCCAAGCTTGTGGCATCATATTCAAAAAGACTTGAGGCTGTAATTGCTGCCAAAGGTGCAACAACAAAGTATTGAGCAAAGGCTGTGAATACTTATGTACATGTGATTTCTTAGTTTTTTTAATTTTTCATACACTACCGTTCAAAAGTTTGGGGTCACCCATACAATTATTTTGTGTTTTCCATGAAAAGTCACACTTATTTACCACCATGAGTTGTAAAATGAATAGAAAATATAGTCGACATTGACAAGGTTAGAAATAATGATTTGTATTTGAAATAATATTTTTTTCCAGATACTCAACCTGCTCAAAGGAAGGTCAGTTTTGTAGCTTCTCTAACCAGCTAAACTGTTTTCAGCTGTGCTAACATGATTGCACAAGGGTTTTCTAATCATCCATTAGCCTTCTGACGCAATGAGCAAACACATTGTACCATTAGAACACTGGAGTGATAGTTGCTGGAAATGGGCCTCTATACGCCTATGTAGATATTGCACCAAAAACCAGACATTTGCAGCTAGAATAGTCATTTACCACATTAGCAATGTATATTAGATATTAGAGTGTATTTCTGATTAGTTTAAAGTTATCTTCATTGAAAAAAACAGTGCTTTTCTTTCAAAAATAAGGAAATTTCTAAGTGACCTCAAACTTTTGAACGGTAGTGTAAATTTGCAAAAATCTCCAAAAACTTTTTTCACGTTGTCATTATGGGGTATTGTGTGTAGAATTTTGAGGAAAAAAATGAATTTAATCCCTGCTGGAATAAGGGTGTAACATAGCAAAATTTGGAAAAAGTGAAGCACTGTGAATACTTTCCGGATGCACTGTATAAACTAAAACAAATTATAATGACTGAACAACTTCCATTCCCCAAAGTGCAAGATACAACACTTATGAATATGCCATAAAAGATCACACAAATATGTAAGTCTGCCAAACAAATAAGCAAGGGTTCTTAAACGGTCACTAATATTGCATGTCCCATTCATTTTCAGTAATTCTGTAATTAATATTCACACAAATAAATCTTAGTGCCGTTCAGTCCCTTTTCTATTTGTTAAAGTCTAACATGTGAGTGCCTACATGTAGGCTACTCCTCTTTGTATTCCACTTTCAAACACAGCCTACATTTGGGCCTGTAAAGCCTAATTGGCCTACCTGTTTTCAAACAAGAATACTTGCTTTCTACGGGCATGCACTAGTTACTATAGAACAAGTAAAGTTTGGGCTACCAAACCTGGTACACAGGTTCACCTTGGGATCCTGACTTTGGTTTGTGGTCAAAAGGTCAAACGTCAGTGTTAACATTCCCTTTGCACTATTGATAGCAATGTTATTTATCTCTGTGATGCATTTTTTTAGTCTATTGTTAGTTTATATAGTACAATTTGTACATATTTTAAATTCTACCAATACTTATTGATCTTGTATATTTTAGTAGGATTTATTGTATTTGTTCTCTACACTGTAAAAAATAACTAGGGTTATTCTACTTTAAAAAGTTAATGTTCGGGCTGCCTTAAAATTTTAAGTTGACTGAACTTGAGTTTGTGTTTGTGTTTTATGTGTCTTTACCACTTATCTTCTCAAGTTCAGTCAACTTAAAATTTTAATACAGCCCAAACACTAACTTTTTAAAGGTGAGACAACTTTTATTTTTACATTGTAATCTTCTGGTTTTTTTCTGACCTCTGTGCTGTTGTAGCAAATGAATTTCCCCAGTGTGGGATTAATAAAGTGTTATCTTAAAGCAGTTGCTGTAATTTAAACTAGCCTGTTAACATTAGTATTAGGCAAGTGTCCTTGTAAATGTGCTGTGTGTAACCAGAACCAAAGGTCTCTGAGAAAAAAGAACAAAACACACAGTCAAAAACTGTGTTTGTATCACTATCCAATCTGTTAAATTAACTGTTTTTATTCTCACAAGTTGTCATGTATCTCTGTTGTGGTGGTTCTTTATACACTAAGGAATTGCCAGATTTGTGCTGCTATCCTACTATAGTACCTCCCAACAGCCCTGTGTGCCTAATGCAGGAGTGTACTCAGACTGTTTGAAGGGCATGGCAAAGTTTTCCCTTAAACAGGGACATTCTTTACAATGCAAGGGAAATTCTACTGGAGCGGTGCTTCACTATCAGAGGAACGCCTAACTGGGCATTTCATCATGTTTCTCACCAAAGTACCCTTCACAGCTATGCATACCTGTTTTACAACTGGAAAGGGCACCTTTTAGGACATTCTTGTAGGGGGCAGCATGACGGTCACTTCATAATGGCACCCTTTTCCATTGGAAGGACACCCACAGGGTACATTATATGGCACAGTATCTGACTTTCTCCACCAGAAGGGCATTCATTACATATATCATCAAATTATCCAACTTTAAAGGGCAAACCCTCATAACTGACTGATCAAAGGGCCATAAAAAGGCCCCACAACCATTTTGCCCCCATGTGAAGGGAAGCCAAAAAAGGCTGTATACATCTATAGAGAGAAAAGTCAAGACTTCTGAAGACTTGAACTTGACTCTGAAGATCTGTTCATCAGGCTGGTACTAGCTACTCTGCCACTGTGGGCCTGGTTCTTGTTATGTTTGAAACATCTCTTGATAGATTTGTGACTTTGGATATGCAACTTTTTCCTTGTGAATTGTTGACTTTTTTCCTCATAAATTTGTGACTTTTTAGCTGTAAATGTAAAATTTTCTCTCCATCTATTTTTTAAACAATTGTTATAGGTGTACTAGTCACCTACATACAGTACTGTCTTCTGTATTAATTCTAAAATCATTATTTGAAACGCAACGTGTTGATTTGATATAGCAGAAAAAAGGAAAGGTGGATATTTTTCACCAAACAAAACTTAGTTCATCATATATAACAAAAAAAATTACATTGCTCTAACTTTTTTCTACATAATTAGTCTTTACTGCCAATAGTTTTTAAAGTGAGTGAACTAACTGCAGCTTTTGGATTGTTCCCTCTTTTTTTCTTCAGAGCAATGTTTGGAATGCGAGGACACCAAAATTGGCCTTGAGATAATAGAACAACACCATCAGGCTTGTTCCTTTTTTCCACCAGCTCTAATGTGTCATCCTCACGCCGCTTTCCTGTCAAGCTCATTTTTGCTGAGGGAAGGGCAAAAGAAACCACACACATGACAGGAGGGAGCCCTCTTCCTCACATTAACGGCTTCCTACAGGCATGGGGTGTGGCAGCAAAAGACAGATTGAGTAACTTTTTTAACGTTTGCTTCAAAGTACATGTTGAGTAATGAGAAAGTGCTGACAGTAAAAATATCCTGCATGTAGAGAATAGGGGCTAAAACCTACCTTTTTGATATAGCCTACAATTAGGGAGGGATCATGTGTTTCTGAACCCTCCCTTAGTTATGCTGCTAATAGGTTTAGTCAGCCGGGGGACCTCCAGTAATGCACTGGGCCTCACTCCTTTTCTCACTCTCAATGAAATATTTTTTTTGCTGGTCATTAACATTTGTTTGTTCTCTCCCATAGATTGAGTCCCCATCGTGCTGTTTGCTCTCTACATGTCTGTTCTTTTCTTCTTCTCTATCCCCTCACCCCCCAGCCAGTCGCAGCAGATGACTGCCCCTCCCTGAGCCTGGTTCTGCTGGAGGTTTCTTCCTATCAAAAGGGAGTTTTTCCTCTCCACTGTCGCCAAGTGCTTGCTCACAGGGGATCGCCTGATTGCTGGGGTCTTTCTGCAACTGTGGGGGTTCCCCCTACAGTTGATAGTGCTATGAGATGACTGTTGTTGTGAAATGGCGCTATATAAATAAAGTTGAATTGAATTGAATGTACATTATTTGCTCCTCTCGGTTGATGTGTTCATTTAAAAACACCAGGGGGCGCATTACAGGTTTTAGCCTGAGTGGCTCACCTTGTTTCCAGTAGAAACCGTAGCTAAAGCTGGCCTCTGGAGAGGAGGAGGCGCCGGCGAGGGGACACAGTCCAGAGATGGGTGATTTTTTTTTCACACATAAAGTTGTTCAGAACTCCTTATAAGAACTCCTTATACACAGATATAGAGTGAGAGAATGATGTGAGGTGTGAAATATGAAAACGAGACAAAGGATGATATAGAGTGAAGTACATGGCAGTAATGCACCTGTGGGCTGGTTGCCAACCGCCAATCAAATCTAGAAGAAGAAGAAGACGGTGTTGTTTACTTCAACCAGAGAAAGGTAGAATGAAGCAAGATATGTTTCGAGGGTTTAGTTAAGGTATGAGAAAACAATTAAGACATGCCTTTATTATTATGAAAATGGGTGCATACTTCCTTCAAAAATGTCTGAGAAAATTGGTTGCTAGCTAATGCTAGGTAATTAAGCTAATGTTAGCATAACTTGTTAACCCTTGGATGCATAAGCGGGGTAACAATTACCCCAGCGGTTGTTTTTTTTGCAATATCTTTGTAATTTTAATTTTTTATCATTTAATCTTCCATGTATTCCTCAAATAGTTTGTATTTGACATGAGGCCATTTGGATTTGTATCTAATTGTTATATTTTTTAAGTAATTGCATTTTTTGTATCAGTACCACACTTTTCCATATGTGGGGTCAAAAATGACCAGAAGCTTTTCCCCAGCTGTCCCCTTTTGAATCTCACTAAAGCGGCATGATAAAATAAAGGCAGCGATGGAGTTTTTAGTTGGTTTATTGAATCATACCGCCTTCATCGGAACACCTCCCCAGCCCTCGTGCTGCGGGCTGAGGTGATGTCCTCAGGCTCTCAGAGAAGAGGAGACACACGGTGTGTGTGACCAGCAGTAGCAGTTGCAGAATCAGAATGAGAGAATGAGCATGAAAATCAGACAGCTTATATACTCAGCTCAGACAATACATCAAAGACATTCACAGCAGTCAATCTGTGCATTTGCATATCAGAGGTACAGACAGGATGCATGAACACAATGCATGGATGACACTTTAACCTTACAGCTGTAAACGCAGCATGCAGCGGAAAAAACCCAGGAGTGCGAGCTGACTGTCTCTGTGTGTTGTGGGGGGGTTGAATTCAACCCGCTACACCGCTCCCCCCAGAGGGCACGGCAGGCGGCCGAGACCCCGATGTTGCAGTTTGGGCAGCAAGCAGGGAAAAGCTCTGTGCAGGTGGAGGGGGAGGGGGAGGTGGGAGGTGGGTAGTAAGTGCTGACCGGGCGCGGTGAAATTGTTTGGGCCGCGCCAAAAATTGTTTGCTGCTCCGCGGTGTCGAGGGGCTGTCTCGTTGAACTTGCGGAGATCACCAGAAGAAAAATTAGTCTCTGACTCCTCTCGTGGCCATGAAGAAAAAACAGGAGCGGCGAGGTTGCGTAAACAAAAGCAGAGGAACTTGGCATGTTGACTTTAGGTGCGTGCGCAGCCTTAAAGCCCTCAGGAAAAGCAGACGGCTGAATCCTTTGTGCGCCGTGGCTGAAACCATCAGTGAATCCTGTGAGCGCGCTGCCCGCGTGCTTGCTTCAGGTGAGCGCGCAGCCCTGAAGGTTCTGCGTGCAGCTGCGCAGGACGATGGCGGTCTCTGGAGCCATTCTTGTTCCGTGCGTGTTGCGCCGTCCTCATCACCCCCGGTGCATGTGCCGGGGCTCCTTGTGTGGGTGGGCCCGCTGGAGAGGAACCAGGGTCGGAAACTTGGTGGAGATCGGCGCAGTCGGCGCCGAAAAACATCTATGATGAGCCATGGCTGCAGATTAGTCATGGTGCGTTGGAGCGTTGAGGGGAGATAGACGATCTTTGTCCCTCAGGCTGTCCCGCATGGACGCCCCGATCTCGGCGAGGGTCGCGCCATGACGTTTACTGCCGTTTACCCGGTCTTGGGCGATGTCCGGAGAGTAGCTCGCCTGCCGTGAGCTCTGCGTTGAGGCCTCCCTGAAGCCGCAGGGAGGGCAGATTAGTCAGGCTGCTGCGTTCGCTCGTTGGCGGAGCATCACTGCCGGGTGCTGCGTTCGCCGGCAGCTCGTTTTCTTCAGCGTCGGGTCGCCAGCGTGGCTGTCCAGACCAGAAGGTTGCGTTTGCACAAAACTTGCGCGTTCTTGGGGTCACCAGTAAAGCCGCATGATAAAATAAAGGCAGCAATGGAGTTTTTAGTTGGTTTATTGAATCATACCGCCTTCATCGGAACACCTCCCCAGCCCTCGTGCTGTGGGCTGAGGTGATGTCCTCAGGCTCTCAGAGAAGAGGAGACACACGGTGTGTGTGTCCAGCAGTAGCAGTTGCAGAATCAGAATGAGAGAATGAGCATGAAAATCAGACAGCTTATATACTCAGCTCAGACAATACATCAAAGACATTCACAGCAGTCAATCTGTGCATTTGCATATCAGAGGTACAGACAGGATGCATGAACACAATGCATGGATGACACTTTAACCTCACAGCTGTAAACGCAGCATGCAGCGGAAAAAACCCAGGAGTGCGAGCTGACTGTCTCTGTGTGTTGTGGGGGGGTTGAATTCAACCCACTACACTCACCACAGTTATCAGTAACACTGTAGACACTGCAATTAGCATCTCAGACTGGATGCGGAGTGGTAAACAGATGAGGACAATACAGTGTATACAGTGAGGACAATGTAGGTATTGTTAGATGCAGGGGTCAAAAATGCCTGAGCGGTTATTTTTTCTTGCAATATCTTTGTAATTTTAATTTTTTATCATTTAATCTTCCATGTATTCCTCAAATAGGTTGTCTTTGACATGAGGCCATTTGGATTTGTATCTAATTGTTATATTTTTTAATTGCATTTTTTGTATCAGTACCACACTTTTCCATATGTGGGGTCAAAAATGACCCCAAGCTGTCCCCTTCTTTTGCTGACCAAAATATAATTTAAAATAATAATAATAATAATAATCACCCAAAATATAATAAAAATAATCATCTTTAACCAAAATGAAAGAAATTTCTTAAGTTTACAGCATAAAACACACACATTCTAGTTGGGGTCATTTTGACCACACTCATGGAAGAGTGTTGGAATTGGTTGGTCATGCATCTAAGGGTTAATAACTGTTTCCAAATTTCCTGTACTGTTGCCAAAAGAAAATTCACTGCCAACCAAATAATGCTTTTTTTTTTAAAGCAAATATTCAAACTACATTAAAATTTAGCTAATGTAGGAAACTCGAAATGAAGAGACTGAATGATTTTTCAGTATTGGTTTATTCCATCTCAAGTCCTACAGCTCCTCTCTCAGTCAGGGAATGAAGAGGGCGAGCTGAGGTAAACCACATACCTTTATACTGTTACATCAGACACAAATCACATTCACATCAAACACAGAATTCCATTCATATCTAATCCTCCTATTGTCCTCTCGGCTTCTCTGTCTGACCCTAGGAGTCAGACAGTCTCTTCAGGTTCACTCTCAGATCTTCTCACTTCTCCTCTAGTCCGCAGGGGGTCCAGACTCAATGTCCGTTTGAGGCGTGATGTCAATACACACTGCGAGCTCAAAGTTCCCTCATGTCTGGGTCTCTGCCAAGGAATATGTGAGCTACATAATGTTACGCCACAGCTAATATTTTTAATCAACATTATGCTATTAGGTTAGTAAAGCAAACTAGCCAACTAGCACAATATCATTTTGCTAACAGTTTTTAAATCTCTCATTCATAGCAAAATTAATTTCAAAAACAGTTGCACACAAAAGTAAATAATGTATTTTTTATGAACAACATTAATAGTTATAATCAATCTTACATGAATTGTGTATGAAATTAAATACATTAATACAAGTGATAGGTCTGTTTGTTTTCTGGTGATAAAAATAAGTAATAGAAAATAAGTTGGATTGTAGACACTGGGATAAGCATCTCAGACTGGATGCAGAGGGTAAACAGATGAGGACAGACGAGGATGTAGACGACGCAGTCAACCTGGCCCTCCACTCCATCCTGCAGCACCTGGACTCCCCGGGAACCTACGCCAGGATCCTGTTTGTGGACTTCAGCTCCGCATTCAACACCATCCGCCCCGCTCTGCTCCGGGACAAGCTGTCCCTGCTCAACGTGCCTGACTCCCTCTGCAGGTGGATCATCGACTTCCTGACGGACCGGAGGCAGCATGTGCGGCTGGGAAAGACTGTCTCAGACTATACTAGCATCAGCACCGGATCACCCCAGGGCTGTGTACTTTCCCCCCTACTCTTCTCCCTTTACACCAACTCCTGCACCTCCAGCCACCAGTCTGTCAAGTTGATCAAGTTTGCGGACGACACCACCCTCATCGGGCTCATCTCCAACGGCGACGAGTCCGCCTACAGGAGAGAGGTGGCCCAGCTGGCGTCCTGGTGCAGCAATAACAACCTGCAGCTGAACGCTCTGAAGACAGTGGAGATGATTGTAGACTTCAGGAAAGTCACTACTCCTCTGCCCCCCCTCACCCTCTCAGGCTCTCCCATCACCACTGCTGATTCCTTCCGCTTCCTAGGCACTACCATCACCAGGGACCTCAAATGGGAGCTGACCATCAGCTCACTCATCAAAAAAGCCCAGCAGAGGATGTTCTTCCTGCGGCAGCTGAGGAAGCTCAAGCTACCCACCAAGATGTTAGTGCAGTTCTACACAGCCATCATCGAGTCCATCCTCACCACCTCCATAACCGTGTGGTACGCAGGAGCCACTGCCAGGGACAGACTAAGGCTGCAGCGCGTCGTGCGCACTGCTGAGAAGGTGATCGGCTGCAAGCTCCCATCTCTCCAGGATCTGTACATCTCCAGGACCCGGAGGCGTGCTGGCCGGATCATAGCCGATCCCTCACACCCTGGTCACGTACTGTTTGCCCCCCTCCCCTCTGGTAGAAGACTTCGGTCCATCCAGACTAAAACCTCCCGTCACATGAACAGCTTCTTCCCCTCTGCCATTAGACTGCTGAACACTAAGTGACTTATTGACTCTCGTGCACCATGTACAGCAGCTCAACCAGACTCATGTCAATCATCACTGTTTTCTTTCTGCATTACCGACTGCACTATATAGTTCTCCACAGTATCTGCTGCTGGCTAATATATATTTTAACTGCTGACCAGTATCACTTAATCTTATCCTACACTTTATTACATGTATAGTTTATTTCTCTTATCTTATCATGTTTAATGTTGCAGCATTGTACCGAGACAAATTCCTAGTTTGTGTACTACATGAACAATGGCAATAAACCTGATTCTGATTCTGATTCTGATTCTGACAATAGGTATTGAGATGGGAGAGATTATGGTGAGGTAGCAGGAAGGAGTAGCTGGGGGGAGAAGGGTTGAATGTATTGTGATGTGAGATGTCATGCAGATGTGAGATGGGCGGGTGATATAAAAGGAGAGACCCTGGTGTATTGAGGAAATGCTTTTTCTGTGTATGACTGATGTGAGAGTGAATAAAGTCGTGTGCGGCACGAGTCTGACTCCATTATTTGCACTCTCCACACTGGTGACCCTTGACAAATTATGGAACGTGAGGCAAGAACCCCGGAGTCGGCCCGGACAGAAAGCCCCAGCAACACGTGCGCTGTTTCGGTCAAACTACTGGACTTTTGGCTGCACGACCCGCGGTCTTGGTTCCACCACACCGAGGCTCAGTTCACCCTCCGGGGAATAATGGCAGACGATACCAGATATTACTATGTGGTCGCAGCGCTGGACGCTCGCACGTCTCAGCAAGTAGCGAGCCTGCTCCAACAGCCTCCAGCCCACGACAAATATGGAGCTCTCAAGGCCGCGCTGACCCGGCGCTACATGCTCTCGGACTGTGAGAGAGCAAAGAGGCTCCTGAGGTGCTCTGAGTTAGGAGATGGGTCGGCAGTCGAACTGATGGAGAAGACGTTGGCGTTGCTGGGCACGGACGACGGGCATTTTCTGTTTGCCCACCTTTTCCTCCGGAACCTCCAAACAGAGGCAAGAGCGGTCCTTGCCAATTCGCCGTTGCTGGCCGCGCGTGACTACCGTGCGCTAGCCCAGGAGGCAGATCGGATCATCCTCACCACCAGAGCCCTCACAGTAAACGCAGCGGTGTCGGAACCCAGCGAGACGACCAGCGGAGGCGAGGAGCCGGTGACGGTAGCGGCAGCAGGGGCCAGGAAGCACCAGAGAGACACGCTCTGCTTCTACCACCGCCACTTTGGAGAGAACGCACGCAGATGTGTGCCACCGTGCCAATTCAACAGTTTGGGAAACGCCAAGGCCGGCAGTCGGTAGCAGCTGCGACCGCCAGTGAAGAGAACAAGCTGCTCTACGTGACGGACTCGTGCTCGGGGAGACGGTTCCTCATAGACACCGGCTCCCAAAAGAGCCTCATCCTGCCGTCCCACGCCGACCGGCTAGCGGGAGCTAGCGGCCCCCAGCTGGTAGCCGTAAACGGCTCGGACATTAAGACTTTTGGTGAGAGAACACTGACTTTATCCCTACACGGCCGTATGTACAAGTGGACTTTTGTCATAGCGGCATTGAGTTTCCCAATCCTGGGAGCTGATTTTCTGTGTGCACACGGGTTGCTAGTCGATGTTGCTAACAGACGCCTGGTTAATGCAATGTCTTTTGATTCTCTCCCCTGTACAGCTCGAGGGGCCAGGCCAACAACACTAACCAACATCACAGCTCCAGGCGGTAAGTTCCACACACTGCTCACTCAGTTCCCAGCACTCACGGTCCCGACGTTTTCGGCGGCCAGCACTAAACACGGGGTGGAACACTTTATCACCACCACTGGGCCGCCCGTTTTCGCACAACCTCAGCGCCTGGACGCAGCTAAACTGGCCATTGCGCGCGAGGAGTTTGCCAACTTAGAAAGGATGGGCATCATCAGGCGCTCAAACAGCCCATGGGCATCCCCGCTACACATGGTCCCTAATGCCGAGGGATCGTGGCGACCGTGCAGAGATTTCCGCAGGTTGAATAACGCCACAGCGCACGACCGCTTCCCGATTCCCCATATTCAGGATTTTTCCATTCACCTCGCCGGGGCATGCATTTTTTCTAAAATAGACCTGGTCCGTGGTTACCACCAGGTCCCAGTGTGCGCTGAGGACATACCCAAAACAGCGGTAGTAACTCCGTTTGGCTTGTTTGAGTTTTTACGCATGCCCTTCGGATTAAAAGGCGCGGCACAGACATTCCAACGCGTGATGGATGCGGTGTTGCGCGATCTGCCGTTTGTGTTTGTCTACCTGGATGATATCCTGGTGGCCAGCCCGTCCGAGGACGAACACGTAACCCACCTCAGGACGGTTTTCCGGAGGTTGGAAGAGCACGGGTTAATAATCAACCCGGCGAAATGCCAGTTCGGCATGACGGGGATTGACTTTTTGGGGCACTACGTCTCACCGGAGGGAGCGATACCCTTGCTCAACAAGGTGTGCGCCGTGGTGAATTTTCCCCGGCCTCAAACGGTCAGGGCGCTGCAAGAGTTTTTGGGGATGGTTAACTTTTATAACCAGTTCCTCCCTCGCGCAGCTCAGCTCATGCAGTCATTGTACGCCGCGCTCAAGAAATGGAAACCGGTGGACAGAGTCGAATGGACTCCGGAGCGGGAGCAGGCATTCTCTGAGGTTAAAACAGCCCTGGCAAACGCCGCACTGTTGGTGCACCCGGACCCGGCAGCCCGGATAGCGCTCACTACCAACGCCTCGGACGTGGCCATAGGGGCCGTCGTGGAGCAACACGTCGCCAGTTCTTGGCAGCCGCTCGCTTTTTTCAGCAGGGCTTTGTGCGACAGTGAGCGTAAATACAGTGCGTTCGACAGGGAGTTGCTGGCTCTCCACCTGGCCATACGGCACTTCCAGTTCTGGCTGGAAGGGCGCAGCTTCACCGCGTTTGTGGACCACAAGCCGCTAACATTCGCGATGGCCAAGGTTTCAGAACCATGGTTGGGCTGGCAGCAGAGACAGCTGGCCACGATCTTGGAGTTTACGACCGATATTCAGCATGTGTCGGGTAAACTGAATGTGGTGGCGGACTGCCTCTTGCGCACAGTAGTGGCCCCGGTCTGCGTAGGGATAGATTATACAGCCATGGCCGCAGAGCAGATTGGCGATGCGGACGTGTGTGTGCTCCAGTCTGGACCAACAGGGTTAAGGCCCCAATCTGCAACGTCTCCATGGGACACCAGCGCCCGGTGGTCCCAGTTGCTTGGCGCCGCTGAGTGTTTGAGTCAGTTCACGCTCTGGCGCACCCAGGAGTGCGCGCGTCAGTCAAAATAGTGGGAGCGAAGTTCGTTTGGCCAGGCCTGCGCAAACAAGTGAAAGAGTGGGCTGCAGCCTGCATAGCGTACCAACGAGCCAAAGTACACAGACACATGAAGGCTCCTTTGGAGCCGTTTCGTGTACCGGCTAAGAGGTTCGATTATGTTCACGTGGACCTCGTGGGCCCCCTCCCGCCATTGCAGGGGTGCACGCACCTTCTGACAGTGGTGGACCGCACCACACGCTGGCCAGAAGCAGTCCCGCTAGCGGCAACTGCGTCCACGGACGTGGCGCGTGCTTTTTTGACGACATGGGTGGCACGTTTTGGCATCCTGTCAGACATAACGTCTGATAAGGGCCCGCAGTTTGTTTCCGACCTCTGGTCGGCGATGGCCTGTAGCCTGGGTGTTGCAATTCATCGCACAACCGCCTACAACCCACAGGCCAATGGGTTATGCAAGCGTTTCCATAGGTCACTGAAAGCAGCGCTCAGGGCTTCGCTGACGGATGCAAATTGGGTAGACCGGTTGCCGTGGGTTTTGTTGGGGTTGTGTTCCGCACCAAAAGAGGATTTGGAGGCTTCCCCGGCGGAGCTTGTTTTTTCTCAGTCACTGCGGCTCCCCGGGGAATTTCTGCCAGATAATCCCGCGCCAGACAGCTGTCCGTCACAGCGTTTGCAGCATAGCACAGATACAGGCACGCTGCCGAGCCCGGCCCACCACTGTTTTCCACGCGCTTTTGTGCCAAAAACTTTGAAGAACGCGGCGTTCGTGTTTGTCAGGCACGATGCCCACTGCCCCCCACTGCACCCACCCTACGATGGCCCGTTCAGAGTGCTGGAACCAGGGGACAAACATTTTTTGTTAGACTTGGGGGGTCGTCGGGAGAAAATATGTATAGACAGACTTAAGCCCGCCTTTGTGGTGGCGGACGAGCAAGTATTGTTGGCTCGGGCCCCTCGGCGTGGAAGACCCCCACAGAGAACTCCCCAGGTAAACGATTCATCAGAGCAGCCACACGGGCAAGTCGAAGTTCCCCCCCCCCCCCTTGCCATTGCCCACCCGCAGACAGACACACCCCCAGGAGCCCCCCGCCGGCACAGCAGCGCCGCGGAGACGGAGAAACCCCGTTACAGCAGATACGGGAGGAGACTGAAGCCAAAAGAACGTGAGGACTGAAACTCGGTCTGAGATTCTAGGGGGGGCGGTGTAGACGCGGGGTTAATCATCTCAGACTGGATGCAGAGGGTAAACATGAGGACAGTAGGTAGTGAGATGGGAGAGATTATGGTGAGGTAGCAGAAAGGAGTAGCTGGGGGGAGAAGGGTTGAATGTATTGAGATGTGAGATGTCATGCAGATGCGAGATGGGTGGATGATATAAAAGGAGAGACCCTAGTGTACTGAGGAAATACTTTTTCTGTGTATGACTGATGTGAGAATGAATAAAGTTGTCTGCGGCACGAGTCTGACTCCGTTATTTGCACTCTCCACAGGATTATTACTTTTTGGTCTTTTTTTCACCTTAAATCTTTTCTCTGTATTTTCAGCAAATCAATTTCTCCCCCATGATTAATAAAGTATTTAACCTCCCAGTATGAATAAGGGTTATGAAGACAAGAATTCCTGCCCTTAAACTTTATTGCTAATCACCATAAATTATATAATTACAAACATCTGTTAAAAAAAAAATAAAACACAGATAAATAAATTTCCCAGAATGACAGTCAAAACTGGAAGAGTTTAAGTCAGAGAATTTTTCTTTAATAGTATTTGAAATTTGAGATTAAAGAAAATAATTTGAGAATAAAGTAGCAATTTTGAGAATCAAATCAAAATACTAGGGAGGGACCGGCATATTGGTTTAACATTGGTATCAGTGTTAATGACATCGGCCTATCTGCAACAGTAAAAGATTCAACAATGCATTGGGCAACATTACTTGGTAAGTCCCAGTTGTATGGCATTGATTTTGCTCTGAAACAGACAGCAGTAGCCTAGCACTGCAAATCCTGAAAACATCTGGGGCTGTACCATTTTATATATATAAGTATTTGAATTCTGTAATAATTTTTGACATGAATATTTTTATTTTTCCCTGGCATTAAATATGAAATATGAACAGTTGGTATCAGCTATCAGCCAACTTATTACTTTATACATCAGCATCAACATTAGTGGAGGATTTCACTCAATTCATCCCTGCAACATACTGTTTTGAGAATAATGTTGGAAATTTTGAGGAAACACAAAATTTTGAAGGTAAAAATTTTCACTTTAATTGCTGACATTCTCAAAATTTAGCCTTTTCCTCTAAATTCTAATAACTAAAGAATATATTGTTTTGTTTTTTTTAAATGTGGCCTTAAAGGTCTGATGACACGATTTTAACATTTTTTAGCATGTTGTGTAAACCCAAAAGTCGTTGTCGATGATCAATATAATATTTACAACTGTGCCTGCATAAACTAGTTATCAAAAAACCGCAGCCGCTGACTGGACTGTGGTGCCGCCCACCGAATGAAGGGCGGTACCACCATGATGTAAGCGACAGAACTGATGCCGGTGTTGCTGACTGGAATGACAGCAGCTTTGTAGCTCATAGTTTCTCTGGTTTCTTGTTTTAATTTTACGGCTATGCCTTTGCATTGTGTCGCAGGCTTAGATAAACAGCAGGCCATGAAAGACCACATCACATGCTTCAGTTCCAACTGTCATAAGCCTCCTCATGCGCTCCTCGTGCACTTTTACGCAGGAGGAGTGCACAAGGAGGGGAAGGATTAATGGATTTACGCGCAGCTTTGACCTACTTTCTGTGATCGCATGCTGACGCGCGCCGGTCTGGCCACATCTCCTCTATCATGATCCTCAGCTGATTCAGACTCCCGCTGATCATGTTTCCCGGTCCTCACCCAGGTGCTTCTTATCACACCATCACCAGCAGGGCGTGTACTTAGCGGCCGTTTGCCAGTAACGCACTGCTGGTCAACAGTATTGTCATCTGTGCTGTTAGTCTGCCAGTATTTTCAGCACTCTCATGACATTAGTCACTCCATGTTCGCCGTGGTTCTCGTGTGTCCTTGAAGTGATGTCGGCTCTGGGGCACAACTGTGGCTAACACGTCTCCTCTCATTCGTTCTCTGGGCGATGCCGACCCCCAAACGCCATCAGTAAGTGTGTTTGTGTTTTTTGTGCGTCTTCACCTTTCCGGGAAATGTCTGTCTTTCTGTATTAAATGTGCTGTGGTGAACCCTAAACGTAAATCCTCGTTATTTCATCCTACCTCTCCGTGCCCTGTGTAAGAGCGCACGGACGGTCATGATGAATGGATTTACGCACAAAATTCACCACAGCGCATATATTGAACATAATGTGGGACACATATGTGGGTTTCATATGCTTCACTGTATGTTTACTGTATGCTTCATGTCTCAGATGAACAAAGGACTGAGCCTCCTCGGGGATGACAGGAGGATGTGAAATGTGGTTTTGTGGTATGCAAAGAGATGGCCTTGGGAGATTTCCTGGCTGCCACTGACTTTGGGTGGAGGTGATAAGACCTGGAGGAAGACGCATTGTTACTGGGGATTAAATACAATGTGACTGTGTGCTTTGATGTCCTGGGGTATAAAAGGACAAATGTCTGGGGGATTCTTTCTCTTTCTGTTTTTGATGTTGTTGGAGAATGTGAATAAACCTGACTCGTGAGATAAACTCAGCCTCGTCATTTTCCACATTTTCCACAATAAGAATGATGACAACAGTTCCCAAAAGGGTGAAGACTTACAAAAATAAACAGAAACACTTACAGTTGGCATTCGGGGCTGACATCTCCCAGCAAACATGGAGAGGAGACGTGTTAACCACGGTTGCGCCCCAGGGCCGACATCGCTTCAAGGGGCGCAACAGAACCACGGCTGTGTGGAGTGGCTAACACATCGTGATAGTGTTGGCAATATTGGCTGGCTGACAACACGGCAGATGATGCACACAAACCATGAACAGCTGACTGTCAAAGAGAGAGGGCGCGTGGTCGGACCAGCAAATCCTGGACAGTGCCCACCTGAAAGTGGCTCAAAACGCAACATAAAACACATGTACAAAACAAAAACAAGAACTCAAAATATAATGCATAATAAACTCAATGCCTGAGCTGTCACAGAGAATACACTGCTATGATTTTATTGAAAAATTGGGTTTAAATAAATTATATTTATGAACAAATAATTTCATAATTGAATTGAATTGAATAATTTCAATTTGGGCGGCACGGTGGAGGAGTGGTTAGCAATGCGGCAGCACAGCAACTCACCCTTGGCCGGGGGATCCTGGGTTCAATCCCAGCCCCTGACCAACAGTGATCTGTGTGGAGTTTGCATGTTCTCCCTGTGTTTGCATGGGTTTACTCCGGGATTTCTCCGGTTTCCTCCCACATCCCAAAAACATGCAAGTTAGGTTAATTGGCATCAAACTGAGGATTCTAAATTGTCCTTAGGTATGACTGTGAGAGTGAATGGTTGTCTGTCTCTCTGTCTTGGCCCTGTGATGGACTGGCGATCTGTCCAGGGTGTACCCTGCCTCTCGCCCAAAAGACGCTGGGATAGGCTCCAGCCCCCCCGCAGCCCGAAAAGGATTAAGCGGAAGAAGATGAATGAACAAATAATTTGTTGCAATATCTGTAACAAAAGCATAACACTCGGTGTTCCCCTGCTGTGTGTTTGTCGCTGCTGCTGCGGTGGGCATGCGTGCCTCTCCACTATCACTCTCTGAGTCTGACTCTCTTGGCACAATGCCTGCTTGATACGGCTCAAACCTGTACGGTCTGATGCCCCCAGATTCTTCATTATCATCCCATTCTTTGGAACTATAATAGTCTGAAGATTGGACAGCACAAACCAATTCCAGACTACATGTGCTGGAACCATCGTCGATGTTTTCTACCGCTTCCATCCTGTGTGTACAATGGGCAGCCAAGCGCTGTGTTCTGTCTATGACATTACAACATGGCCAGGGGTTTTTCCAGCCACTGACGCAATTGGTGACATGGTGCTCATGAAAATGTCGAATATTTGTGTGAAAAAAAGCCTGTTTGACTTAGAACTCCACAGACCAACGTATTTCGTCATACTGTATTATGTGTTGAAAAATTAGATGAAGTCAAAAACGTATCATCAGACCTCTTAATCTTCCATGGTAGAGTCTGTGATCTCTGAAGGATGTCTAGATGATGTCATACAGACCGCAGGGCTTGCTAAAAGACACAGACGTGGACAAAATTGTTAGTACCCCTCTGTTAATGACAGAAAACCCCACAATGGTCACAGAAATAACTTGAATCTGACAAAAGTGGTAATAAATAAAAATTCTATGAAAATTAACCAGTAAAAATCAGACAATGCTTTTGAATTGTGGTTTAACAGAATTATTTTAAAAAACAAACTCATGAAACAGGCCTGGACAAAAATGATGGTACCCCTAGAAAAGATTGAAAATAATGTGACCATAGGGACATGTTCAACTAAGATGTGTCCTCTAATTAACATCACAGGTGTCTACAAACATGTAATCAGTCAGTCGGCCTATTTAAAGGGTGACAAGTAGTCACTGTGCTGTTTGGTGACATGGTGTGTACCACACTAAACATGGACCAGAGGAAGCAAAGGAGAGAGTTGTCTCAGGAGATTAGAAAGAAAATTATAGACAAGCATATTAAAGGTAAAGTCTATAAGACCATCTCCAAGCAGCTTGATGTTCCTGTGACTACAGTTGCACATATTATTCAGAAATTTAAGATCCACAGGACTGTAGCCAACCTCCCTGGACATGGCTGCAGGAGGAGACGGATAATGCGAATGGTAACAAAAGAGCCCAGAACAACCTCTAAACACATTCATGGTGAACTCCAAGGTCAAGGTACATCAGTGTCAGATCACACCATCCGTCGTTGTTTGAGCCAAAGTGGACTTCATGGGAGACGACCAAGGAGGACACCACTGTTGAAAACAAATCATAAAAAGCCAGACTGGAATTTGCCAAACTGCATGTTGACAAGCCACAAAGCTTCTGGGAGAATGTCCTATGGACAGACAAGACAAAACTGGAACTTTTTGGCAAGGCACATCAGCTCTATGTTCACAGACGCAAAAATGAAGCATACCAAGAAAAGAACACTGTCCCTACTGTGAAACATGGAGGAGGTTCTGTTATGTTCTGGGGCTGCTTTGCTGCATGTGGCACAGGGTGTCTTGAATCTGTGCAGGGTACAATGAAATCTCAAGACTATCAAGGTATTCTAGAGAGAAATGTGCTGCCCAGTGTCAGACAGCTTGGTCTCAGTCGCAGGTCATGGGTCTTGCAACAGGATAATGACCCAAAACACGGTTAAAAACACCCAAGAATGGCTAAGAGCGAAACAGTGGACTATTCTAAAGTGGCCTTCTATGAGCCCTGATCTAAATCCTATTGAACATCTGTGGAAGGAGCTGAAACATGCCATCTGGAGAAGGCACCCTTCAAACCTGAGACAACTGGAGCAGTTTGCTCATGAGGAGTGGGCCAAAATACCTGCTGAGAGGTGCAGAAGTCTCATTGACAGTTACAGAAATCATTTGATTGCAGTGATTGCCTCAAAAGGTTGTCCAACACAATGTTAAGGGTACCATCATTTTTGTCCAGGCCTGTTTCATGAGTTTGTTTTTTAAAATAATTCTGTTGAACCACAATTCAAAAGCATTGTCTGATTTTCAATGGTTAATTTTCATAGAATTTTTATTTATTACCACTTTTGTCAGATTCAAGTTATTTCTGTGACTATTATGGGTTTTTCTTTCATTAACAGAGAGGTACCAACAATTTTGTCCACATCTGTATATATAGACACAGGTAATCAAGATAACACAGAACAGTAACAAGAAAGAGAAGAAGTAACAAGCAGGGGCAAACAGAGACGGGAGGGAATGGTTACAGAAAATGGGATGGGCAGGGCTGCACAGATAATCTCACACACAGGGGACCAGAGGGGAGACAAGACCAAGGCAATAATGATAATGACGATAATAATAATAATAATAATGCTGATAAAATTAAACTAAGAGGAAGACCAATGAAGAAATAAATATGCAAGACAGAATAATAATAATAACAATAATAGCAACCCAGGATAATAATAAGAAGGTGAAATACAGAAAATCCCAACTTAAGGTGAAGATGTGGGCTGGGACCCAGGGCATGGGTCCCAGCCCACATCTGGTACCCAGATGTCTGGTACCCAGAGATTTCTTGAATTATAATTCAAGAAATCTCTGTCACGATGTCATGATGTCATGATCATAGGACTTGCTAAAAGATCATAGGACTTGCTATGAGATCAAAGGCAGGCTGCACTCACAATCGTAGAACTCGCTATGACATCATCAAAAATCAAAGGCAGGCATTACTCATGATCATAGCACTCGCTATGACATTATCAAAGATCAAAGGCAGGCATCAACGAATGAGTGGTGACGTCAAAGATCCAAGGCAGGTTTCACCATGGTTGCTGTTGCCATGGTAACAGTAACTTTCGACGGGCATGCAGAAATATTTGCTTACACTTGTTTTCTATGGGCATACACGGGCATACACAGGTATTATTATTCTGTGTTGCTATTATTGTTATTATTAATATGGCTTGCATATTTATTTCTTCATTGGTCTTTCTTAGTTTAAGTTTATTAGCATTATTCTTATTATTCTCGCCATTATCATTATCATTATTGCCTTGGTCTTGTCTCCCCTCTGGTCCCCTGTGTGTGATTATCTGTGCAGCCCTACCGATCCCGTTTTCTGTAACCATGCCCTGCCATCTCTGTTAGCCCCTGCTTGTTACTTCTTCTCCTGCCTGTTACTGTTCTGTGTTATGTTCTTCTTCTTCTTTTAGATTTGAATGGCGGTTGGCAACCAGTTTACATGCGCATTACCACCACTGACTTGATTATCATCACTCTATATCTTTGAATAAGGAGTTCTGAACGACTCCTATGTGTGAAAAAATTATCCGTCCTTGGACTGTGTCCTGGACTGGTGCTATTCCAGGGAAGGAGTTGGATTACCTGTGTCTATATACAGTATATGTGTTGTAGGGAGTCCTGCGGTCTGTCTGACGTCATCTAGACATCCTTCAGTGATCATAGGAACATCAGCCTTACGGTTTATCTGATGTCATATAGACTACGGTTTATCTGACATTATATAGACATCATGTAGAGTCTACATGATAGGACGGTTTAGCTGACATTGTATAGACATCATGTAGAGTCTACATGATAGGATCATAGGACCGTCTACATTGTAGACGGTCCTATGATCGTCGACATTATAGGACATCACACAGACATCATAGGAACATCATCCTTATGGTTTATCTGACGTCATATAGACTAGGGTTTCTCTGATGTCAAATAGACATCATGTAGATGGTCCTATGATCGCAACATCACATGAACATCATAGGACATCATGCAGACATCATAGGAACATCATAGGTGGCCTATGATTGTGCAGATGGACATAACGATCCCCACACCGGCATATTGGTTTAACATTGGTATCAGTGTTATCTGCAACAGTAAAAGATTCAACAATGCATTGGGCAACATTACTTGGTAAGTCCCAGTTGTGTGGCATTGATTTTGCTCTGAAACAGACAGCAGTAGCCTAGCACTGCAAATCCTGAAAACATCCGGGACTGTACCATTTTATATACAGTATATACTGTATAAGTATTTGAATTCTGTAATTTTTTTACATGAATATTTTTATTTTTCCCTGACATTAAATGTGAAATATGAACAGCTGGTATCAGCTATCAGCCAGCTTATTACTTTATAAACATCAGCATCAACATTAGTGGAGGATTTCACTCAATTCATCCCTGCAACATACTGTTTTGAGAATAATGTTGGAAATTTTGAGGAAATACAAAATTTTGAAGGTAAAAATTTTCACTTTTATTGTTGACATTCTCAAAATTTAGCCTTTTCCTCTAAATTCTAATAACTAAAGGATATATATACTGTATATATATATATATATATATCCTTTATATATATATATATATAAAGGATATATATCCTATATACTGTATATACAGTATATACTGTATATATACGTATATACAGTATATTTAAATGTGGCTCTAATCCTCCATGGTGAAATCCAGTCCAGGTTTTCCCGTGGACCTCTCAGTGTGATTGGTGGCAGGTGAACTCTCCCCTTTTCTGTTTGCGGCTCCAGCTCCAGTCGCTACAGGTGGTTTTGGATTGTTTTCCAGATTTTTGGTTGTACTTTTCCTTGAGTGTTTTTTTTTTTTCTCCCCATAAGCCTGCATGGTGCTGTGTGGCTGGCTGAATTTGAATAGACTTTGTGAAGAACGTCCAAGTGTAACAGCGGCACAGACAAAAATGAAGCTACAGGCTTTGGGAAACCAAAAATATGGCGGGATTTAAGGATTATGCTGGACGCAACGAACGGGGGACTCACCGCGGCTTTCCTTTAAATTAACCCGTGAGTTTTGTTTTAGTTTTTGGCTGTATTAGTTGGGATGAAATAATAAACATGCCCTTTCATCAGAGGAGTATCGAGCCGCGCCGTGTGAGCAGATTGTCGGGGAAGGATGTGCGGAAACCGAGGGAGGAAAGTGGGAGACGAAAGCTGCGAAAGCCCGTCTTATTCTCCTCTTTGGACGAGGTTAGCTGTCACACTCTGAGCAGCATAATACACCAACTTTCTGACCTTTCTCGACATGCCAGCGACATCTTCCTGGGTATCGAGGTGGAGGCAGGGATGGTGTTCAGGAGGTCCTGTAGGATCCAGGGACGGCTGGAAATGCTGCACGATGAAGTCCGGAGGTTTGACCCCAAGAAGATCAAAATCCGTAAGTTTGCAATGTTGGTCACTACCTGTTATTGTACGAAATATGATACAGGTGGTAGAGAATAGAGTGATTTTTAATTATCGCGGTCATGCCAGAAACTGTTCCCAAGTACAAATAAGAGTAGTCAGATCTCAGTCTCATACATTTGCTTTTTTCCTCTGAAATTTAGGAAGTTTTGCTGTGTAAACATGTGATGTTTTTCTCGTAAAATTATGACTGATAAATTTGTGACCCTTTTCCACACAGGTTTTGAACTTTTTTAAAACTTAAATTTACCACCTTTTAAAAATAAATTTCCGACTCATAAATTTGCAGCTATTTTCTTGTACTTTTACCCTCACCATTTTTTTTTTTTGTTAATAAAAGGAAATTCTAATATACCCTATTCATATGAACAGTAGATAGTGGTAAATCAATCAGCAGCACACAGGGTTTCTGTAGTGGTTGCCATGATTGGTTGTGAAAACTCTACAGTTCATTTAGTGTGTTTACAGTTTGTGCAGCAGGTTGAGTGATGAGGTGACAGCTGTGGGGTAGAAGATTTTTTTTTTCCTGTTCTATACTGAATTGCAGAGGATCAAAAAGTGTGTCTGATTTGTATGTTGTGTTGTTGTGGTTGTTTTTTCAAGGAGATCTCTCCCACTGTTATGTCAGCCCCTAGCTTTAGTTTTTATGGCAAACTACTAATTTACACCCACAGACATGTAAAAAGCATGTAATAAACTAACAATTTGAATGCATTTTTAAACTTCAAATGCAGTTTGAAACAATTCTTGTAAAAAAAAAATTAGCAAGACATATTTAAACCTTAAAATAAAGATGAAACAGCTCATATATGTGTGTTTTTATTTGACTGAAGAGCCGCAGGTTGCACTCCCCTTCTGTGAGACGGTGTTTCTGCTGTATTGGTGTAGAGAGGTCAGGGCCAAGGTGGCTGTCACGTTTTTGTGCATTGAAAGATTCAAGGAGGAGTGAGTGTGTCATCTTGTCTGAGCACAATGCTTTATTTATCCTGATTCTGACTTATGTTAATAGGGCCATTGTGTCCTGACAGAAATGATGGATAGACCCTGAACGTACCGACCATCTGTGTTTAGTTCAGGGGTCTGCAACCTGCTGCTCTTTTACCCATAAACAGTGATTCCCTGTGGCTTTACTGAAAATCAAAGAGGTGAAAAAAACCACACTATTTTACAAGTAAAAAGTATCTTACATTTATGAGGAAAAAGATAATAAATTCATGAGGGAAAAAGTTGCAAATTTGTAAGAAAGTAATAAATTTATAAGAAATAGTCACACATTTACAAGGAAAGGGGAATTTACAAGAAAAAGTTGCAAATTTAGCCCCAGATTTATCAATCAAAAGTATGGTGTGGAAAGTGGGTTTGCAAATTTATAAGATAAAACTTGTGAATTTATCAGAAATAGTCAATAATTTGCAAAAAACAAAGCTACAAATTTACACTTGGAGTTACAAATTTGTTAATATAAGCAAGATAAGAAAGTAGTACAAATTTATAAGAAAATGTAGGAAATTTTTACAAAAAACCCCATAGTACTTATGAGAGAAACACTGGAAGTGTCCAAATAGCATAGCAAATCTGTGTTTCAACTGCGTACAGGTTTTTAAGCCAGAACAACTCCAAATGGCTCTTGTTATTGTAGAAGGTTGCTGACTATGGTTTAGCTCCTCAGAGGTCATCAGAGCCTCTCAGACCTCTCATCTGTTTCTTCTTGCTTTTTTATGCTTGCAAACGCAAGTCAGCCAACGCAAAGATAAGTGGAAGATCAATTTCTTCCCTGATGTTTTTTGTGATTTGTTTTGCTACCTCTTAATATTACCTCAGACTGACTCATGATGAGACAAAGATAAATTCCTGTCCTTGTGTTAGTTACTGTGATAGACCTCTTGATATCAGTGCAACTTCCTATTTAAGATGTCATTATGAGCTAAAGTTTCTAAGAACAGCAGTTAAGAATCATTATTTCTGTTGATTCTCTGCACAGCTTGGTTGTTGTGACATACACTTCCGAAAAATGTTGCAAAGTAGGGTTGGGAAACGGAACGCACATTCCATAGAATACTAAAAGGAAGAGTTCCATTCTGACTCTGATACTTGTTTCCTTTCTACTGTCCTCCCTTATGCATGTGAACTGTTCACACTGTCTTAGACCTGACTGTGACTCACATTCAGATGATAAGCAGCAGACTGAAGTGGATGTGATGTTTGATGAGCAATAGATTGAACACACAGACTGAGGCTGATCGAGTTGACTTTACTTTTTATATGTGTGTAGGGCTGGGTGCTATGAAAAATTCCAGTCATGATAAATATTTTTCATATTGATCAATATCGATATATATTGCAGTATGAATCAAATCACTATTTCTGTCAAGCTTAAAGGTCCTGTTTTACTCCTAAGTGAGATGTGAAGCTACAAGATTAATTTTAAATATTTATTTTCTGTCAGAAGTTGAACTTGACAAATGTAGTGTAGAACATTATACAACTATATTTCAAATAATTATAAAACATAAAATAATTATAAAATATAAATACCTTATAATATTCTGCTCATCAACTTACCGATAGCTGAGTGAAGTACATGCCCAAAGCGCTGCAGCTTTTGTCCCACTGTCTGTTGTGATGCAGACTTGTTTGTCTTCACTCAGTCTCCAGGATGCATGTGCTTTGGTCAGTCCTAAATGACTTCACCTGTATGGTCTTCAGGAAAGTTTGAAGACATTTGCTTTTCAAATTCCAATTTTGATCAATGAAGTGAGCAGTGAGGCTCGTAGTATATGGTTCAGATGTGTGACTGTCATGACTCAAAGCTGGAAGCTCAAGTGCAAGGCAGCTAACACCAGAGAAAGACACTCAAGACACAGAGTAAAAGTTTAAACACAATTTTATTGAAAACCCAGCAAGTGTAGAGAAAGTAGTGCACACCGAAGGAACACACAGCTTGTAGGGGAAGAGAGATGAGAGCTGGTTAGAATGAGGAGTTAAACTGGAGATAGTGAATTAGAGTAGGGGTTTATCTTACGACAGATGAACAGAGAGCCCGGCAGAGAAACCCAGCGAGAAAGTGGAGGAGCCAGCAGGACTGAGCTGGCAGAGGAAGTGGAGAGGAGAGGAGCTGGGGGGCAACCCTGGAGACGCACCACTGAAAAGGCAGCAACCTGGGGAGAGAGGAGGGGGAGGATGATAAGACTGAGTTCCTAATAACACAATTCTTAACTTTACTTTAAGGCAGCAGTACCCAACGGTCCAGCGCAGAAGCATTCACCAACTGATCCTTTTAAGCGCTGGCAGAGAAGAGGCAGCAGGTGCGTCCACTCACGCAGGTGCGTTGATTATATGCGGAGCCCGAGAAACAGAAGAAGGACCTCCCACAGAAAGGGAGGGGGGAGTGCGCTCACCCGATCATCACAGTGCCCCCATCTCAAGGGGCGCCTCCTGGCGACCCTCCGGGCTTGTTGGGATGAACCCGGCGAAAGGCTCGGACTGTTCCCTTGTCATGGAAAAAGGAACTGGGGATCCATGATCTTTCTTCCGGTCCGTAGCCTTCCCAGTGGACCCGGTATTGTAGACCCCGGCCCCGATGGTGAACGTTCAGAATCCTCTGGATGGTATAGGTGGTCTGGCTGTCGAGGATCCGAGGGGGAGGTGGTGCCTTCGGGGGGAGGGGGGGGGGGCGCAGGGAGAGCTGGTGGAGAGGGGCTAGATCTTAGATACATGGAACGTGGGGTGAATACGGAGTGTCGGTGGAAGCTTCAGATGGACCGTCATGTCATTGATGATGATCTCCAAGATGGAAAATGGACCAAGGAAGCGAGGTGACATTCTCGATTCCTTTCTTCAAAGGAACCTGTTCCGCCGACAGCCACACACTCTGACCTACCGCGTACTTGGGTGCCGGGATCTGTTTGTGGTCTGCATATTGATGATTCCACTCAGCTGAACGGAGAAGGGCAGCCCGGGTGGACCTCCACAAGCGGCGGCAGTGGCGATCGTGGGCCCCCACGGATGGTTTGGCCACATCCCTCTCCGCCATAGGTAGCGGGGGTGGGGGGGAGTGTAGCCTATAGATGTCTCGAATGGCGCGAGTCCGGTGGCAGAGGAGACTGCAGAGTTATGGGCATACTCCACCCAGGTCACGTGGGAGCTCCAAGTGGACGGGTTGCAGGAAGCCACACATCTCAGGGCGGCCTCCAAGGATTGGTTAGCACGCTCAGCCTCCCTGTTGCTTTGAGGGTGGTAACCAGAGGTGAGACTGACTGTGGTGCCCATAGAGCGGCAGAAGGATTTCCAAACCAGAGAGGTAAATTGAGCACCCTGGCCAGACACAATGTCCAGAGGGATGCCATGGAGACAGATAACATGAGTGGTGAGAAGACTGGCTGTTTCAATGGCAGAGGGCAACTTGTGGAGGGCCACTAAGTGAATGGCTTTGGAAAACTGGTTGACTATAGTGAGGATGATGACGTTGCCCTGCGAGTGGGGAGGCCTGTGATGAAGTCCATGGTGATGTGCGACCAGGGGCGACTGGGAACCGGCAGGGGGCACAGGAGACCAGCAGGTGGTGAAGAGTCAGACTTGCTCCTAACACAAACTTGCCAGGCCTTGACATAATCCCGAACGTCTGTCCACAGTGTAGGCCACCAGAACACCCGCTGCACCAGTTCGATAGTCTGGGAGATCCTGGGATGACAGGCAAAGTGACTGGTGTGCCCCCACCGGATGACGTCACTGCGAAGGGCAGAGGGAATGTACAGGCTATCGTCAGGGCCCCCCTCGGGCTTGGGTTCATCAGACTGAGCCTGCCGAACCCTCTGCTCAGTGTCCCATGAGAGGGCGTCAAGGATACAGGAAGGGGGAACAATAGACTCAGGAGTGGATGAGGAGGACAACAGGTCAGATGTGAACTGGCAGGAGAGAGCGTCAGGCTTGATGTTGCGTGACCCGGGCCGATAGGTGATCACCAGATTGAATCTAAGAAAGAATAAAGCCCAGCGAGCCTGTCTAGAGCTCAACCTGCGGGCCGACCTTAAGTATTCAAGATTTTTGTGGTTGGTCCACACAGTGACGGGGTGAGTGGCTCCCTCCAGCCAGTGCCTCCACTCCTTGAGTGCCAATTTAATGGCCATCAGCTCTTGATCTCCTACGTCGTAGTTTCTCTCAGCTGGCGTCAACCACCGAGAGAAATACGTGCATGGGTGGAGCTTCTGATCTGAGGCTGGATGTTGCGAAAGGACAGCGCCCACCCCCGAATCTGAAGTGTAAACCTCTACAACAAACTGGAGCTGAGGGTCGACCTGCGCCAAGATGGGCATGCTAGAGAATAGGGTTTTTAACTCAGCGAAGGCCTGCTCCGCCACCTCGGACCATTTAAAGCGGGCTTTGGTTGAGATCAGCTGAGTCAGGGGCTGCGCTACCCTGCTGTAGTTTTTGATAAACCTCCGACAGAAATTAGCAAAGCCCAAGAAGCGCTGAAGCTGTTTCCTAGATTGTGGTGTAGGCCAATCTAACATTGCCTTCACCTTGGCCTGATTGGCCCTCAGCTCCCCTTCAGCCTGAGTAAAGCCCAGGAAGGAAGTGGAGGGGGTGGAAAACTCGCACTTTTCGGCCTTCACAAAGAGCTGATTCTCCAGAAGCCGTTGTAACATGGCCCGACCATGGACCGTGTGCTTCTCCGTCGTGCTGGGAAAAATCAGAATATTGTCGAGGTAAACAAAAACAAACTGGTTCACCATATCACGAAGGACATCGTTTGTCATGCGCTGGAAGATGGTGGGGGCATTAGTGAGTCCAAATGGCATCGCAAGATATTCAAAATACCCCATATGTGTTTTGAACGCTGTCTTCCACTCATCACCTTCGCACATGCGAACCAGGTGATACGCGTTGCGCAAGTCGAGCTTAGTGAATACCCGCGCACACTGAAGGAGCTCGAATGTGGAGTTGATGAGGGGCAGCGGGTATTTATCCTTAACTGTTATTGCGTTAAGCTCGCGGTAGTTGATACACAGATGTGGGGATCGTCCTTCTTCCCAACAAAGAAAAACCCTGCCCCAAGAGGGGCCAAAGAAGGCTAAATTAGGCTGATGTTCAGGGAGACTTTGATGTACGTCTCCCTCTCCGGCCTAGAAAGACTGTAGAGCCGGCTGGATGGCAACCGTGCACATGGGAGGAGGTCGATAGCACAGTCATAAGAGCGATGAGGTGGTAAAGAGAGCTCTCTCAACTTGCTAAAAACCTCCTCAAGGTTATGGTAGACCTCAGGTATGAGGCTGAGGTCTGGCGGCTCAGCCGGAAGGGAGGTGATGGGGAGTGAAGACGAACAGGCGGCCAAACTGAGGCAGGAGGATAAAGAGAAGGGACTCCAAGAAGAAATTGAGTTCTGAGCCCACTTGATAATAGGGTTATGTTTCTGGAGCCAAGGGTAATCCAGGGCCACCGGGGAGGATGAACTAGGGAGAATATAGAACGAGAGAGTCTCCCGGTGGTTTCAGGAAAGAAGGACGGAGACCAGGGCTGTGCGCTCGGTAACGGAGGCTAGGTTACAGCCGGATGGAGCCGTTACGCTAATCGCAAACGGCAGTTTTATAGTAGGGATGCCTATCTCCCACATGAGCCGCAAAGAAATAAAGTTTTATTCTGCCCCTGAATCAACGAACGCCGAGACCTCCTTCTCGGCCCCCGGTAACTGAATAAGAGCCGGGAGTGAAAAGTTACTGGGGGTACTGATAGAATGTCCACCCGCCAGACTCGCCATGGCTACTGATGGGCCACATCTTTTGGCTTCACCGGGCAGTTTGGTAGTTTATGCTCCAAAGAGCCTCAATACATAGGCGCGCTGGCCTTCCTCCGGCACTGATACTCCTCTGGAGTTAAACAAGCACGACCCAGCACCATTGTGTCAGGGGAGGAATTGGACCTGATGGGACTAGTAGCCGGGGGACGGGGGTGGGGTGCACGCGAGGAGGGTGGACCGAAAAAGGCCTTCTGCTCCTTCGCGCGCTCGTGATACCGATTATCCAAGCTGACGGCCTGCTCAATTAGCTCATCCAGAGAAGAGGCGGTAGCATGAACCGCCAGGTCGTTGCAGAGATTGACATTCAGACCCAGGAGGAAGGCGCTGCGTAGGGCAACATCATTCTACCCTGAGTCCGCCGCAACAACCCGGAACTCCACAGAGAAATCGGCCGCTGACTGATTCCCCTGACAGAGCAACATTAGGCAGCTCATAATATTCCCCTTGCTGTCTGAATGGACAAATGCATGGGAAAACTCCTGAACAAAATGCTTGAAGGAATAACTGGAGCCCTTGGTGCTACCAAGAATGGACTGAGCCCAATTAAGTGCTCGATCTCGGAGCAGGAGAGGGTCATAAAATGAATTCTGGACATGTCATCCAGGTACTCCCCACCCACCTGCCGCAAATAAAGACGGATGTGGAGCAAAAACCCCTTACATCCCCCCACCTCCCCCACGTATGGGGCAGGTGAAGGAACGGAGATAGTATGGTGGACAGCAGTGCCCGCTGGGGCGAGAGAAGGAGAGGGAGGACCTGAACGAGACATGTGGCAGTTTTGGTTGGTGACTGTGGCCAGCTGCTGAGTAACAGTTTGCAGCTGTTCGGTGAGCACAGCCACCTACCGCTCTGTGGCGTCTAGCTGGAAAAGGGTGGAGTGTTCCCCTGATGTAGCACCTGCTGAGCTTCGGTCATGGCTGGACCGTTCTGTCATGACTCAAAGCTAGAAGCTCAAATGCAAGACAACTAACACCAGAGAAAGACACTCAAGACACGGAGTAAAAGTTTGAACACAATTTTATTGAAAACCCAGCAAGTGTAGAGAAGGCGGCGCACGCTGAAGGAGCACACAGCCTGTAGGGGAAGAGAGATGAGAGCTGGTTAGAATGAGGAGTTAAACTGGAGATAGTGAATTAGAGCAGGGGTTTATCTTACGACAGATGAGCAGAGAGCCCGGTAGAGGAACCCAGTGAGGAAGCGGAGGAGCCAGCAGGACTGAGCTGGCAGAGGAAGTGGAGAAGAGAGGAGCTGGGGGGGAGTTTGACTGAGTGGAGAAGGCAGTTCTTGGGTGAAGACGATGAGGAGGCAGGTGAGCGCACTGCAACCCCGGAGACGCACCGCTGAGAAGGCAGCAACCTGGGGAGAGAGGAGGAGGAGGAGGACGATAAGGCTGAGTTCCTAATAACACAATTCTTAACTTTGCTTTAAGGCAGCAGTACCCAATGGTCCAGCGCAGAAACATTCACCAACTGATCTTTTTAAGCGCTGGCAGAGAAGAGGCAGTAGGTGCGTCCACTCATGCAGGTGCGTTGATGACGTGCAGAGCCCGAGAAACAGAAGAAGGACCTCCCACAGAAAGGGAGGGGGAGTATGCTCACCTGATCATCACAGTTACTTGACCACAAATCTGACATAGTAGCAAAGTATGGCACACTTTGTAGCTCCTTTTTAACCATTTCTCTGCATTCTATGTACACCTGGGAAAGTGCCGTCTGGGAGAAATATTTACTGCCAGGGAGCTAGTAATGAGGGTCAATTACTTTAATCAGCCGCTTAAATCCGACATTCTGTCCACACTACTGAATTCCTCGGACCCTTCTTTTGGTAAATGGTGTTTACTTATATAGCGCTTTTTCTCATATCTAGATGACCAAAGTGCTTTACAGATCCTGCTATCCACCCATTCACACACTGATGGTGGTGGAGTTGCCATACACAGGTGCTGGCCTGACCCACCAGGAGCAACTGAGGGTTCAGTGTCTTGCTCAAGGACACTTCGACATGCAGACTGCAGACAGAGTGGGAATTGAACCCCTGACCCTCCGATCAGTAGTCGGCCATACTTTATTTGTGCTACAGCCGCCCCCACAATTTTTTCAACTATTTCCTTGTTTATTGAGCATCGAGTGGCGTCCATTTCGGTGACTTCTTTGGTAATGCTGTCACTGAGCGTTTCATTAATGTTTTCTGTCATTTTCTTTTTAACCACGCTCCAACTTTTACACGGCTGCGCTAGCCCAAACATTAGCAGGTGTGCTAAGCCTCGGCTATTGGTCCTACGCGCCTATGCACGCTGTTGTGTGCATCAATCCAATGTGACTTCCAGCCACATGATTGGTTCGGTGCAGTGTATTCTCATTTTCATTGGCTTTTCGTGCTGTCTGTCAAAGCACAGAAAGAATGACTTCTATCGAAAATGCATTATGTCTCTATTGAGGAAAAATTATTTTGCAATGATTATCATTGTCGTTTTATCCCTTAGCCCTGTATGGTAGTTTGCAGACAGGAAACCAGTCCCCTCATAGGTATCTGGAACACTAACTACATTCACTCACTGTCATGATAAATTATATTGTTGATGTCAATAAGACCATTTTATGCCACTAATGTAATGTTGGCAGTGGTGGCCTAATGGTTAGAGATGTGAACTGGTGAGCGGAGGGTTGCGGGTTCAATCTCTGGACCAGCAGGATTAGATCTGGGTGGGACAGATAACATAATAGTGTTTGCCCCACCCTCCTTAACCCCACTGTGGTGCCCTTGAGCAAGGCCCTTAACCCCAACTGCTCCAGTGAAGCTGCTCAGTGGCCACAGGTCACTCTGTGGTTGTACGGGGCAGCTTCCTGGTGTGAGTGTGAACAGGATGTCCTTGAAAAAGAGAGGTTGCCTCTCAATGGAACTATCCTGTATAAATAAAGGTTAAAGTAGAACTGAACTCACCTTTTTGCCAAAAAAGTAGAATAGCAGATTAATTCCTTATTACCTATTGTATTTTTCAACACATAAAAGAAATTTTTAGGCCGTGCGATGGCCAAGCTATAAGCCGATAAACTTTTGCCTCTGGCTCGCAGTGCCAAACAAACCGGAAGTAGTGCAGATGACGCTGCGTGACGTCACGAGTGTGACCCTTATCAAAACAACAATGGCAGATGATAGCAGTTCCAGCAGTCAAGAACACCAGAGTTTTCAGAGTGAAGAGGCATTCAGGATCGGTGACAAGACAGAGGAGGATGCAGGAGTGTCAAGTGAACAGGAAGAGAGCGAGGGAGGCATCGAACCGTACAGATTAGAGCCAGAATTTTCGGGGGATTCCGGCACCGACTCAGACCGCAGCAGTGATGGGGAGGAGAGTCGCTTATTGAATACAGAATGGTGAGTCTTTACTTTGGCATGTTTGGGGTGTCAGGATAAGGAAAATTAACAATAAAAAAGAAAGGGGGAAAAAAAAAAACCATCAGCATTTTTCCAACTTATTACAGTGATCCCTCACTTATCGCGTTTAATGGGGACCAGAACCGACCGCGAAAAGTGAAAAACCGCGAAGTAGCGTCACCCCCCCCCCCCCAAGGGCGTCACAAGCACTATTTTGCACAAAAAGGCACAAGAGAACAGCGAAAAATGCCACTAAGCAACACGAGCGATAAAGAACAATGAATGCGGTCTTCCTTCGCTGGGTATAGGCGCTCGGCAGGGAGCGAAGCTGGGTAAAACGTCTCGGCCAATCAGCTTGCGAGGTAAAACGTCTCGGCCAATCAGCTTGCGAGATTCCCGAGCGGTGAAGAGGTGGGCGGAGAGGAGTGGAGCGGTGGTCAGAGAGGTAGATTTTCAGTTGTGCAGGCTCTCCGTGTTGATACCTGATGTTCTAATGTAGTCTCCCTGCCTTCTCCCTGCCTTCTACATTAGAACATCAGGTATCAACACGGAGAGCCCGCACAACTGAAAATCTACCTCTCTGACCACCGCTCCACTCCTCTCCGCCCACCTCTTCACCGCTCGGGAATCTCGCAAGCTGATTGGCCGAGACGTTTTACCCAGCGAAGGAAGACCGCATTCATTGTTCTTTATCGCTCGTGTTGCTTAGTGGCACTTTTCGCTGTTCTCTTGTGCCTTTTTGTGCAAAATAGTGCTTGTGACGCCCTTGGGGGGGGGGGTGACGCTACTTTGCGGTTTTTCACTTTTCGCGGTCGGTTCTGGTCCCCATTAAACGCGATAAGTGAGGGATCACTGTATATCTAGAAACGCATCGTTCCCGGTCGCTTTTCCTCCCCCTTTCTTTTCTTTCGTCGCCATGACAGCTTTCCTTGGCCACTGAACAGATCTTCCCAGGTGTTGGAAGTGTTTTGTAGTCGACTATCACGACAAAATGCACCAAAAACAACCAGTGTCGACGTGCTCGCAATGGTAAACATGGAGGACTGTGTCACACTCGTGACGTCATGCGGAACTCCGGCTGCACTTCGGCGGATTTGTCTGATTTTTCAGGGCGGGAAATTCAAAATCGCGATTTTCTCCAAGATTCCGGGATTTGTGGAGGGGGTGCCAATGAAAAATTATCTTTATAATTGTATGTACTATCACCCAGTGCCGTTCAATGCCGTTCAGTTCAGTTCTACTTTAAATAAAAAAAATAAATGTAGTGATATCTATCCATGCTGTTTTTGATAATCAGAGTTGAAATTTGCCAGATTTGGTTAGAGTTCTAGAAGTTCTCTTTTGGTGAGCGTTCCATAAGATCCATCCATCTTCTGCCGCTTATCCACGGGTCTGGGGCATGGAGGCAGCAGTCTATTAAATAGAGTAGCCGGACTGACGCCAGTTTGGATAGCACCATGATCTCCATGATCCCTCCTGCAGGTGGTGAGCCCACTGTATGGTGGACCCATGTGACTCCATTTGGTACACTGGATCCTTGCTGTAACTTTTTTCATGGGGATCCACTGGACTGCTTTTGGTCTGGCCCTTAACCCAGGACCTGTTTGTTGCGGAGACCCTACCGGGGCAAATTTCCCCAGACAGCATAGCTCCTGGGATCATTAGGACATGCAAACCCCTCCACCATGTTAACATGGCAATCCAGTTGAGGTGGCTCCATAAGATCAAGTAAATATATCAACTGAAATGGGATAAAGTAAATTAAGCCTCACTTTTAAGCAAGGTCCAAAATCTGAGATCTTAAAATCTGGACGAATATAACTAAAATAACCTGCACTGAAAGATACCACCAGACGGTAATTGGAAAAATGTTGTTTTTGTAACTGACCTATCTATAACAGTCAAATACCTTAAATAACAAATAATGGAACATGAAAATAAATAAATTATAGGTTAAGTTAGCCCCTTCCAGAGTCATGGCGTATATGGCAGCGGTCATTAGGAGTGGGTTAAAAATATTGAAGAATCGATATTGAATTATCCAATACTGATTCAAAAAAATCCTAGGATCAATCTTTTTAATATAATGCCTATTCATGTGTGAAACTTATGAGAGGTTTACAGGTTGTCCCTTTTGTGGCTGAGCTCTCATGTTCTTACACACTGCCTGGCCAAAAAAAAGTCACCACCATCGGAAAAAAGGCTTCAATTTGCTAGGGAGCATAAAGATTGGATTCTGGAGCAATGAAAGAAGGTCATGTGGTCTGATGAGTCCAGATTTACCCTGTTCGAGAGTGATGGGTGCATCAGAGTTAGAAGAGAGGTGGTTGAAGTGATGCATCCATCATGCCTGTTGCCTACCATACAAGCCTGTGGGGGCAGTGCTATGATCTGGGGTTGATGCATTTGGTCAGGTCTAGGTTCAGCAATGTTATGTGCCCAAAGAATGAGGTCAGCTGACTACCTGAACATACACTGCCTGGAAAAAAAAAAAGCCACACACTCTAATGTTTTGTTGGATTGCCTTTAGCTTTAATTACAGCATGCATTCGCTGTGGCATCATTTTGATAAGCTTCTGCAATGTCACAACATTTATTTCGGTCCAGAGTTGCATTAATTTCTCGCCAAGATGTTGTACTGATGATGGGAGAGTCAGATCACTGTGCAAAGTCTTCTCCAGCACATCCCAAAAATTCTCAATGGGGTTAAGGTCTGAACTCTGTGGTGGCCAATCCATGTGTGAAAATAATGTCTCATGCTTCCCGAACCACTGTCACAATTTGAACCCGATGAATTCTGGCATTGTCATCTTGGAATATGCCCATGCCATCAGGGAAGAACAAAAACCATTGATGGAATAACCTGGTCATTCAGTATATTCGGGTAGTCAGCTGACCTCATTCTTTGGACACATACAGTCATGTGAAAAAATTAGGACACCCTGCATAAGCCTGTGTGTTGTTTTTTTTTTAACATATCTGGACATATGGATATTTAATATCAATGTTAAAAATACTGGGAGATTCATGTAATACAACCAAACAATTAAAAATGAATTGAAGCCTTCTTTCAAATTTTCTGTAAAATGTAATTCTAAACAAATAGTGAGGAATAAATTAGGATACCCCCATTTTTTTAGAACACCCCCACTTTCATTCCTACTTAAAATATCTAAAATAAATGTTAAAAAATGCAAATAAAAACAAAAACAAGGTTAGACATAGATATGTCAACATGTTCTAATAAAGAACTGAATATTTAATAACAATAAGTAATAAGTTTATTTATAGAGCACTTTTCACAGACAAAGTCACAAAGTGCTTAACATGATAAGAAACAAAAAAGACTGTAAAATACAATGACAAAGCAAATAAAAATACAGGCACATAAAACTGTAAAAGAACAAAGTAAACAGCAAAAAACACATAAAAAATACAATCAACACATGATTAATAAAAAGCCAGGCTAAAAAGGTGGGTCTTCAGTTGCTTCTTAAATCATCAATGGAAGGTGCAGATCTAAGTTCAAATGGTAAAGCGTTCCAGAGTCTGGGAGCAACAGCAGCAAAGGCTCTATTGCCTTTGGTTCTGAGCCTAGTGCTAGCGACTATCAGTAGGTTCTGATTAAAAGACCTGAGAAACCTGCTGGGATGGTATAGGTGGAGCAGGTCACTGATATAAGAAGGTGCCTCGTCATGAATGGCTTTTTAAGAAAGGACAAGAACTTCAAAGTCAACTCTATAATTTACAGGAAGCCAATGTAAGGAGGCCAAAATGGGAGTGATATGACAGAATCTACTGGACCTAGTCAGTAATATAGCAGCAGAGTTCTAAACTAACTGTAGGCGGTGTAATGAGGATTTACTGAGACATGTGAAGAGAGCATTACAGTAGTCCAAACGTGAAGAAACAAAGACATGAATAATAGTTTCTGACTGACTGTAGGAAACCAGTGACCTAATTTTGGAGATATTCCTGAGGTGGAAAAAGCAGCTCACGGTCAGGGATTTGACATGCTGATCAAAATTCATCGACTAGTCAAAAATGACACCAAGATTTTTTAGATTAGACCGTACATTAGCGCTTAATGAACCAATGCTATTAACCATCAAAGGAATTAGATTATCAAGTGCTACAATAAGGACTTCAATTTTGTCAGCATTAAGTTGCAAAAAGTTACTAGACATCCAGTCCTTAATTGCAGACAGACAATCATGAATAATTTTTAAATTGTCAACATGGTCAGGCTTAAAAGAAAAAAAACAGCTCTAAATCATCAGCGTAACAGTGATAAGACACACCTTTGAATTTGCTGATGATAGAACCAAGTGGCAGCATGTACAGGGCAAATAAAAGTGGACCCAGAATAGAACCCTGAGGTACTCTACATCTTAAAGGAGCAGAGTCAGATAAGTAAGAGCCAATAGCCACGGAAAAACTCCTCCCAGAAAGGTAGGAGGAAAACCAATCCAAGGCTTTTCCAGAAATCCCTACCCAATCTCTAAGCCTTTGTAACAAAATATAATGATCAATAGTATCAAATGCTGCAGTAAGATCAAATAACACTAAAACAGAGCATTTGCCAGAGTCCGATGACATTAAAATGTCATTCAACACCCTGAGAAGAGCGGTCTCTGTTGAGTGTTTCTGACAAAAACCTGACTGAAATTTGTCGAAAATATTGTGTTCACTCAGATAGTCAGTGAGCTGCTTGGCAATAACTTTTTCTAAAAGCTTAGAAACAAAAGGAAACTTAGAAACTGGCCTGAAGTTTTTAAAAACAGATGGATCAAAGTTAGGTTTTTTAAAAGTGGCTGCACAACTGCATGTTTAAAATACGAGGGGACACAACCAGATTCAAGTGAACTGTTAATGATATTAACCAGAGATGTACCCACTGAGCAAATTACCTCTTTCAACATTGAGATAGGCAAGATATCTGAAGGGCAGGAGGATTTCATGGAGCCCACCAACACTAACAAATCCTCAAAAGGGGTGACCAGGCACTGTTTATTTCACTGAGGTAGAGTGTTCCTGGTACAATTTACAGTACTGGGTCTCTGAGAAATTCTTTCATATGCAAGAAAATAGTAATTATTAACAATGGGCGCATGATGTCACCCTACGGAAAAACCACAAGGAATTGTGGGAAAAGTATTCTGCCTGTCTGTGCATAGTAGTGAGCAATGAATGCGGATAGGCTACGTGTCCACCAAATGCGTTTTTTTCTGATGTAGGTAACTATTTTCTGTTTATTTTCTATGTAGTCCAGTGTTTAATGTGCTCAGTGCCCTTGGTGCAAAAACGCTTTCAGCAGTCATGGCGCTGAAAGCTGAAAAAGTTCAACTTTTGGAGCGCTGCAGCACTCATCAGCTGCACACCTCTCTCACCACCCGATCACAGTCAGCCTAAAAGTACATCATGATCAATACTTAACAGCCAAAGCTTGGAGGGACGTGTATTTTCTTACCTGTTTGACGTGAATTATTCCATTGAGTGGAGCGTTTCAGAGCAAAATCTGTGAAATCCCCTGCACGCTTTGAATGACAGGTCAAGTGGTTGCCAGGATACCAGGCAGAGTGCTTTTTTTAATATGCACATGAAAAGCGCTCAGGGAAACAGGTTGAGAGCATTTTTACTTTGCTTGTGGACACGCAGCCTTATTAAAATGAAACTGAATATGTTATTCAAACACATTTTATATGTACAGGAAATATACATATAAAATGTCATACAAAATCCAGAATGACACAAGAAATTGAAAACACTTATTTCCAGTGTGGTCCTTTCAATCACATTATTATTCCTCCGAATACCACGCAACGTTAGAATGGTGAAGTTTTGCTGCATTATCAAATACAACAACTGCTCTCACGATTGGCATAGAAAAAGAAAGGTAATGGTGTACGCTTTTTTTTAACTTCCCAACTTGGAAGAAAAGTGGAGCGAATCGGGTCTCCAAGCTAAAAAAATAAGGCATGGGATGGAATGGATTACAGCGGTCAGAAGGAAAGACATCAGCTCTGACAATATTCCTGCACACGTGGTTGTGTGTTTACGGCATTTTCACCAAGGTAAGTTGTGATTTAAAAAATATTTAGAAATGCAGAAAGACGTCCCCTCTCCAGAGCAGCTGTTTTGGGTGCCGTGTGTTTGGCTGCACCTCAGCCATGGCTCTCTGTTATCTCGCAATAATGTGTAAAAACCCACAGGGCAAAATCAAATAATTTTCCCACATCATCTCTGCTATTCTGAATTTCTCTTGCTAATCTGGAGCATTTTTTTTTTTAATGGGAGCTTTTCGTGTTCATGATTTTCTTAGATTTTTTTCTTGAAGTTGTGATTACTTGTTGCCTTTGTTATGCATGGATTTAATATCAGCTGGTGACTGAAATCCATCGTTAAATTAAGCAGATTCTCCTCTTTCAGGTGACTATAAAAACGTCACTGTTCTGATTTAAGATGTTTTTATAGCCCTTTTTTATAGCCCGTTTTTAAAAAAGGGGGACTGGAGAGTGTATTCCAACTGTAAGGGATCACACTTCTCAGCCTCCCTGGTACGGTCTATGCCAGGGTACTGGAGAGGAGAGTCTGACCACTGGTCGAACCTCAGATTCAGGAGGAGCAATGTGGTTTTCGTCCTGGCCGTGGCACATCGGACCAGCTCTTTACCCTCTTGAGGATCCTTGAGGGATCATGGGAGTTTGCCCAGCCACTCCACATGTGTTTTGTGGACTTGGAGAAAGCATTCAAGTGTGTCCCTCGTGGTTTCTTGTGGGGGGTGCTGTGGGAGTATGAGGTTTCAGGCTCATTGTTATGAGCTATCCGGTCCCTATACGACCATTGCAAGAGTTTGGTTCGTATTGCCAACACCCACTCAAACTCATTTCTAGTGAGAGTAGGACTCCGCCAGGGCTGCCCTTTGTTACCAATCATGTTCATAATTTTTATGGATAGGATAGCTAAGTGCAGCCAAGGATCAGAGGGTGTCATGCTTTGTGACCACAGAATGTCATCTCTGCTGTTTGCAGATGATGTTGTCCTGTTGGCTTCATTGACCAATGACCTATAGGTCTTTCTGGGATGATTTGCTACTGAGTGTGAAGCGGCCAGGATGAGAATCAGCACCTCCACGTCCGAGTCCATGGTTCTCAGCCGGAAAAAGGTGGGTTGTCCTCTCTGAATTTGGGACAAGCTCTTGCCCCAAGTGGAGAAGTTTAAGTATCTCGGGGTCTCATTCATGAGTGAGCGGAGAATGGAGTGAGAGAATGACAGATGGATTGGAGCAGCCTCTGCAATGATGCAGAGGTTGTACCGGTCTGTTGGGGTGAAGAGGGAGCTGAGCTCTATAGCAAAGCTGTCGATTTAGTGGTCAATCTACATTCCTACCCTCACCTATGGTCATGAGCTTGGGGTAATGACTGAAAGAATGAGATCGTGGATACAAGCGCTGAAATGAGCTTTCTCCATAGTATTGCTGGACTCACCTTTAGAGATAGGGTGAGGAGTTCAGTCATCTGGGAGAGGCTCAGAGTAGAACTGTTTCTTCTCCACATTGAAAGGAACCAGTTGAGGTGGTTTGGGCATCTGATCAGGATGGCTCCTGGACGCCTCCCACTTGAGGTGTTTCTGGTTCATCCCACTGGGAGGAGACCCCGGGGCAGGCCCAGGACACGCTGGAGAGACTACGTCTCCCAGCTTGCCTGGGAACATCTTGGTATCCTCTCTGAAGAGCTGGAGCAGGTGGCTGGGGAGAGGAAAGTCTGGGCTTCTCTGTTTGGGCTGCTGCATCCATGACCTGGACCTCCAGAAAAGCGGTAGAAAAGAGGTTGATGGATGGATAGATGAATTGAATTTGGCGAATCTTTCTACAACTCCGAGCTTCATGACTGGATGCTCCTATCATCTCAACCTCCTGTCAGAATTTTGATGATGTAATTGGGAAGTCTTTTTTAAAGGCCTCTTTCCATATGAGTAAATCACTGAGTCATTCAAAGCCGAAGAAGACAAGATGTGAGAAAGTAGACAGGAATGTGATGTGTTGTGTGTTGATCAACAATTGGCAGCTCCCACATTACCTTGAGGACAGCGCTGGGATTACATGGCAGCACTAGGATTTATTACGAGACAGACATACAGTAGATACATCTTCAGAGAACACCTACCATGTGACCTGTGCCCTCCAGTGTCAGTCCAGGAAGGAAGTTGTGCATTTAAAATGTCAAAGAGAACACCTGGTGGGGTTGTTTTGAATGGGTATTTGAATAAAAGCTGCTGAGTAACACAGGACTATAAAATAAAGGTACAGTGGACGTGTTGTAGGTTTTAATGTTGCTTTGGTATGCTGCTACTTATTGGTTTTAGAAAGTAGAGATCACACTTACAGCTGTTTTATGTTCTACCTTAGTTATCCATCTGGAGACAGATAGAGCCTTCTAGCCATTCTCTCCATTCATTTCATCTGTATTTCTTCATGTTTTCGGAACGTGTATGGATACAGACCACTAATAATCACAGGCCACCATCGATCAGTGTAACTAATAGTTTAAGCAAGACCAGTGAAACCCAACAAAGATGAATACTTTAGAAAAAATGGTGAACTTTTTAGTTGTCCAGTCACTGTCTGCTGCCTATGATTTGAATATTTCTCCATTCTCTCCGTGTTTGTCAGACTTATGACTTTTCTTCATTTTTTGAGTAACTTCTGACTTGGGAGTCACCATCTTGTGGATGTATTGTTTAACATCCATGCCAAAGTAAAATACACTTGAAAGTATGAGAGTAGTGATGGATATAATGTTTATATAGAACTTGGGGTGCTTTCACGTCTAAATGAATTTACTTTGTTCCGAATCAGTTGATAAGTTTGTTACTTTGTATCATTTTCTCCTTGGTTCGGTTCCCTTTCACTCAGGAAAAATTCAAGCGGACCAAATTGCGTCACATTAAATCCCGCAAGACTTGTGTCAGACTGTTCTCTGTTCTTATTGGTCAGATATTTTTGCCGCGAGAAAAGAAAATATAGGAAGTAGGATGACTACTGTGCATTTATGAATTTCTGTGGAGAAAATAATACAATGGAGTAATTTATGGGTTTTTTTATTGGTTATTACATTATGTGCATATACTACTTTCAGCAAATCATACAGTTTAAAGTGAAGCACGGCTACAGATGGAAAATAACATGTTAACGTTCATTCATCTTCCAGAACCATGAAATGCTCAGCCACAGATATTTTTTGAAGATCCATCGGGTATGTACAGTGGCATAAAATATTTTACCGTTTGCCACTGGTCCTGTTTTATTGCGGTCCCTTTCTCACCTGCAGGACCGCACCAGAGTTTGCCATTTGATTTGAATCGAGACCACCTCTTTTTGGTGGTCTCGGCATGGTTGTTTTGGTGTGCACCTGAGTAAGATTACTGTGTTCTCACCAGACAAAACGAACCGCATTAACGGAATAAACAATCTCGAGTTCGATCGAAACGAACTAAAGCCTGGAGGTGTGAAAGCGCCCTTATGCATCTATTTTCACACGTAAAGGGAGCATAAAAGTGCCCTTGTAGTTCTTGATCTGTGTTCTTTACCTTACTTTCTTCATAGAGTATTACCCTTTATGGTAGTAGTGCTAGCTACGCAGTCCTTAGGAATGTACGTTATTAAACATAATCTCATTGTTCGCATGTAAATGTCCCATTGAGGCTACCTACCCTGTTGTCTTCTACTGCTGTGGCCCAGGATTCCTTCTCTGACCTAAGTATTGAGAGGGATCATATTACTGGTGAGGGGCAACATGAGGGGCTCCTATGTACTGGGAGACTGACATTTAGAGAAGGGTGTATGGAATGTGTGTGTGTGTGTGTGTGGTGTGTCTCGCTGCCATTTTGCCGATACTATCAGCGTTATCAGGGCAGTTTGAGCAGGGATATGATAGGAAAATGGGATTTCCTTCTTACTTGTGTTTTGTCTGTTTCAATGGAGTGCCAATCCATTTGTGCTGCAGCAGAAGGTCTTGGGGGCAAAGTTTGTTCAAGCTTCAGAGGGGAACACCTGACACATAGAGTCAAGAGTTTAAACAAAGTCTGTTTGGTTAGCTTAGATTTCTGAGGCAGGCCAACAAGGGCTGCATCAGTTGTGGTTGGCAAATAGAAATCTATTGCCACACCCTGATGTATTAATTTTTTCAGTGCTGATTTGGAAAACTGTGACAGGACAAACACAGCTAAGTCATCGTTTTATTGCTGGGAACTTTTTTGTTACATTTTGAAGTGCAAGTCTTAAACAATATCCAAACTCACTGACATAGCGAATTGGCACAGTACTTTGAAAGACAAGCAGAAGATTATCCAAAGTATTTCTGATCATTTTAGTGGCCCCATAGAATGACTGATGAGGCCCTGGGATGAAAAATAACCCGCCCTACTCTTTGACTTTATTTTTATAAATCACTTTGTAAGGCATCTTTTGACAGGAATTAACGTGGGCCATCTAATCCACATTAAGAGGTTAAATTGTGAAAGACTAAATTTCTAAAAAGCTAGTGTTATAAGTGTAACTTTACTCTATTTTTTAAGTAACAGTGCAGATATTACCTGAGGTAGAGTTATGATCCTGACAAACAAATGATTGTTTTAGAAACACATTTCAATCTGCTACCCACTTCTGGGACCAGTGACCAGGTTTTGGAATGGATATCCAGTCTAGGATTCATTTTACCCAGTGTGTTCCCAGACTGGACAGACAAATGAATGGCACATAATGGTTCCTGCTCCTTATTTGTTTTGTTAAGCTCGAGTTCAAAACTGTGTGTAAGTGGGCACTGACTGAGATTCTCATCATATAAACAATAGTAAAGTTAGCACTGATCTCACTGGTACAGGTTACACAGGCTTATCCCCACTTGTTTGTTTACTTACCAGTTGCCAGGAATCCTATCTGATTAAAACAAAAATATGCCTAAACAGTTGATAGTGTGTGTGTGTTTTACATATATATACTGTATATGTATTGGGGTGCCATGGTTCTTGGTAGGGCTGTGTGATGTGACAAAAAATTCATACCACGATATAAGTCACCTTATATCATGATGACGATATACAGTATATCACAATATATATATTTTGGTAAATTCTACAGTTTAGATAATCACATAAAAAGGACAGTCTCTTTTTTTACATGCATCATTTTCCCTCATAATTTTGCAGTGTTGTTATAGTTTTTTTAATGTGCATTTGAGACTTGATTCTCATAAATTTCAGGTTTTCTTAATCATATCATATGAATAAAAAGTAAACATCAATAAGTTAAATATTTCCTGAGCCAAAGGAGAATAGCAAAAAAACAAGCAAAAAACCCCCACGTAACATAAAACAATGTCTCAAAATAGAGAAAATTACCCATCACTGCCATCTACAGATATAAATTAGCTGTTAGTTTAACAGGTCCGGCTGAAAAGAAGGCAAGTGTATGTTACACACCTCTAAGCAGGTACGGACAGTGCACGTCACGCTACACAGCTGCTGCAAACCTCTCATTCAGCAGAAAACACAACAATTTTATGACATAGCAATAGGGTACCAAAGGTAAGGCAGCCCAAAACAGTACAGAAAACACAATGTTAAACAGACTGGTATAAACTCTTACCGACCAGGAGGATAGAAAGAGGAAGAATGGGTGGATGCAAGGGATATTTGTAAGGTGTACATCCACAAGGGTGATTAATTTGGTATAATGCTCCTGCCCCAAGAATCATAGTCACGTGGTTACAGGTTCACTGAAATGAAATAAAACCATAGCCACAGACTTGGAAGCTAAGGAGAAAGAACACATCCATATAAAACAAGCCTTAAAACAGTGTGGTTATCCAGAGTGGACCTTCATCAAAACTCACATGAACTGTAAAAAGATTTCTAGGAGAAACGGTGTAAAATCAAGAGAAATCATATAGTCATTCCATATGTGGCTGAGCTCTCTAAAGTTTTGCAGGATTTTCTCCAAACATACTTGTGTGCTTCAAACCCAAGAACACTCTGCGACAATGGTTGGTTCATCCCAAAGACCGGATACCAAAACACAAAAAGCGCAGCCTGGTATATGCTGTCAAATGTAGTGAGGAGAGTGACTATTTTTATATCGGGGAAACAAAACGGCAATTCTGTAACTGCATATCGCAGCGCAGAAGAGAAAATTTGTTTGGACAAAGTTCAGCTGTTTACACTCACCTACAACAAAAAACACACTTTTCCAAGACCAAACTGTGCACATCTCAGACAGAGAAGAGAAGTGGTTTGAAAGCGGCGTTAAGGAAGCCATTTATGTCAAAGTGGAATGGCCCTCCCCTAACCCACAAGAACCCAGACCCTTTCTCCTTCAAAGGAAAATTGTGGGGGAATGGATTCTTATGGGTTAACAGAGAAGGGAGACTGAGCCATCATCTGTCCTCAGCTTAAAATGCTGTGTTAAAAACAATTCCTCGGCACTTTATGGACAAATCAACCTGCCCCATTTCCATGTTTAGGAGTGGAGCATCATAAGTTTTTTTTTCTCCCTTTTCCCCTTTGGTCACACACTGTGGACTACATTTCCCACAAGTCATGTGACTTCATGTCATGTTTGTCATGTGACTTCCTTGTATGTTATTTATTGGCTAGAGATACTTCTTGCTGCAGTCTTACAACTGATGATGGTGTTTGGATGAACATTGAACTGTCTTGAAGTTTTTAGTTAGCTTTTAGTCCAGTGTTTTTAAATAAAACTCCCTGTTGAAAGTTTATATTCAGCCCCTTCATGCAACCCCTTTTGCTTTTATGACCTGTTGCAAACGTGATGCATAGCCAGACACCAGCTTCTGGCAGTGTGCCTGAGGAATCCTAGCCCATTCCTCATGGACAACGGCTTCCAGTTCACTAATATTCTTGGGTTTACGTGCTGCAACTGCCTTTTTCAATCCCACCAGAGATTTTCAATGGGTTTCAAGTCAGGCGACCATGATGACCACTCTAGTACCTTCCAGGACTTCTTCTGAAACCAAGCCTTGGTGGATTTTGAGGTATGGTTGGGATCATTGTCCTGTTGGAAGGTCCAGTGAACCCCAAGCTTCAGCTTCTTCACAGATGGCAATGACATTTTCTCCCAGGATTTCCTGATACTTGATTGAATCCATCTTGCACACCACACACTGCAGGTTTCAGTACCAGAGGAAGTGAAGCAGCCCCAAAGTATCACTGAGCCACCACGGTGCTTCACTGTAGGCTGGGTGTTCTTTTCAGCATAGGCTTCATTCTTCCTCCTCCAGACAAACCGCTGATCCATAGGCCCGAAAAGTTCCAGTTTTGTTTCATCGCCCCACAGAACAGAATCCCAAAACCTCTTTGGCTTATTTATATAGTTTTGAGCAAATTGGAGCCAACTTTTCAATCCCCTAACCCATAACAGCTGGAGTACTATGTAATCAAGCTCCATCCCTGGAGCATGACAAAAATAGCAAATCAACTGGAAGTCAAATTTAACAATCAGAAGAAGACAGGAGATACAGATGTACACAGCAGGAATTAAGTATGGTAGACATAAACAAAAAAATAAGTATAAAGATGTCATTTCAGTTGAAGACTCCACTTACAGATTGAGTTAGTCATATTTCTAACTTTCAATCAAACGTCACAATTAACTGTCCAGGTATTTGAGATGTTCTATCCCAAACACACCTGATGCAACTAGGGATGTTAATGATTAATTGACTTTCGATTAATTGTCAATAAGAATTTAGATGACTAATTAAATTAGTTGTCAGTTAATTGATAACTCAGCAGTCCTTTTCAATGGGAACGTATTGTATGAAATGTAGCGGCGTCCCCATCCAGGCAGGGGCGCACGCGGTCACCCACTGCCACATTTCAACCCAAAAAGCAGAAGAAGACGCTAAGCCCCCAGAGCACATGTGCGCTGTGCAGAGCGAAAAAAGTCACCCTTCTGGGTTACGTAGGAGAATCACAACAAGTTCCAATGACACGTTCCAATGTCCACCCACCTATTTCAAATCAACAGGGTGGACAAATGGACTGCAGTGAGGAAAAAGACTACATGAGCACAAAAACCTATCCCCACTACCAGCACACCGGACTGAAGTTCCCGCTGACCTAACAGACAATAGAGGGAGCCCAGATTGTACTGGGTTTGTCTGGATTGTCGGGGTACTGTGATAATGTTTAACATGCAACAGATGAAGCAGCCCACAAGTTAGTCTCCTGTTAAAACAGTCTACCAGTGCATCTCAGTAAATTAGAAAGTGAAAGTTTTTTTTTTTTTTAAATATAACTAAAAAAGATAAGTTTTATGATACTGGTAATAGTTTTTAAAATAAATAAAAAAATCATGACCTTTGTAATTTACTGAGATGCACCAGCACATAGTACACACTATACAGTGCAAAATTTGTTAAACTACAAAAAATGCCATTGTCTGTAGTAAAAAATGCAAAAGTACAATAAATTCTTGAGGAATATGATGCTCTTTTTTTCTTCAGTCTATGAAAAACAGCAACTTTTTATATGTTAAAGATAGACCGTATTGTACTGAGGGAAATTCAGATTCTCAGGAAAAATGTTGCTTATCAATTAATCGTTAATCGCTCGATAAGGTGAATCAATTAATGAATTAACTGGTAACTTGCATCCCTAGATGCAACTATTGAAGCCCTTGATTGGCTGCATCAGGTGTGCTTGAGACCACACCTTATTTGCAAATGTGTGCTCTTATGAGGAATTCTTTTCAGCAGTTTGAATAATTTTGAAACTGCAGTAGTCATTCAAAGTAGGATTTAGTGTTGAATTTGGGTAAAATCCTTGTGATATTAGTTTTATTTAATTATTTAAACTGTTGTTGTGCAATTTGTTTATTGCAAACACCTGAAACTTTTTAAATTTTGCCAATAAACCTAAAATACAATGGGGCTTGAGCAATTTTGATTGCAACTATACATAAGACATACAAAACAAATGCTAATAATTACCTTTACATGTATATTTGCACAGCTTATTAATGCACAGCACATGGGTGCCAACACCTTCCATTAGTGCCAAGTCAGGTGTGGTGAGAGCTTCCTCACTTTAAATGTCAGAAATCCAACTTCAGGACATTTTCTATATGAAAAGTTAGGTGAGTCTTAAACTCCTGGAATGGGACATTTGTACAGTACATCTAGACCCCTGGAGATTAAATATTTCAGGCACGTTGAAACACCCTCATTTCCTTTCCAAGCATTTTATAAAACATGGAAGATAACAGAGATTGTGTAATGGATGCAGAGCCTTAACTCTTCCTGTGTAGATTCTGGATCCCAAGTAGTCAGAGGCAAGGGTGCCTTTAACTAGAGATGGTCAGATGAGGCTTTCTGGAGGACTTGAGACCTTTCATCAAAATGGCTCATATCGACGAGGCCTCATGTAAAACTTCATTTTCTCTACTAGTCCATCTAGTGGACAAAACATATACAACATGCAGATTTTTACAAGGGTGTGATTGGTTTGTGTATTTTTTCATTTCAATAAATGCACTGTCTTTTAAGAAATATCAGTGATCATAAGGGAAAAAAGAAATAATAAAACTGAGGTGACTACAGTGAATGTGCTTGTGCTACTTGTCCAGTTTTTTTTAAGAAGTAGTAACTTTTCAACAGTCTTACACTGTCTTTCCCAGTACATTCATCTCTGTCCTTATTGTCATGCAGGGCACAATAGTGCCTCAGCATAATGATGTGTTATTGTTGTATCCAAGGTTTTTGAAACACAACAGACACTTCACCTTGCAAATAAAAATAAGAATAACCCCACTAGTACTTGATCCCAAGCTCTCCAGATAGCAAGACAGATATTTTACCTCTAGGCTATCACTTAGGGATGGCCAGATGAGGCTTTCTTGAAGACTTGAGCCTTTCCATCAAAATGGTTCATATTGACAAAGCCTCATATGAAACTTCACTTGCTCTACTAGGCCATGTAGTTGACAAAAAGTATACAGCATGCAGATTTTTACAAGGGCATTATGTGTATTTTTTTCAATTTCAATAAATGTGCTGTCTTTTAAGAAATATCAATGATCATAAGGGAAAAAAGAAATAATGAAACTGGGGTGACTACAGTGAATGTGCCCGTGTTACTTGGTGTGCGTGTACCATTTTTATTAAGAAATAATACATTTTCAACAGTCTTATACTGTCTTTACCAGTATATTCAACTCTGTCCTTAGTCTCATGCAGGGCACAATGGCAATAGTGCCTCAGCATAATGATGCGTAATAATGATCCAAGCTCTTTGAAACACAACAGACACTTCACCTTGCAAATAAAAAATAAAATTACAAGAATGGCTCAGTTGGGATTCAAACCCCAGTCTCCCACTTGTAGAGCACATGCTTAACTGCTAAGCCATTACTTCAGGTACAACAAATGTCCACTATTTGTGAAAAATACTGTACATCAATTGGAGAAATGCGGTCAAAATGTTCCCAAACAGGAGAAGTCCGTGTTTTTGGTGCTGGCTGTGAAAATGGGCTGTGACAAATCCCATACACAGTCAAACATGACGATACAAAACGTGAGGGATGGGTATTTTCAGTTTGTATCGCTGCTGACTTTATTTCATGTTGTGTGCAAAATCATGAATGGCTTCCTGACCCAGTCACATGGTACGACATCAACACATACGTCAGCAATACACGCCTTGAAACGCGCTTCGCCAAATATTTCCTGGATAAGCTTGGAGCTCCGGAGCCTGCCATCCCATCACTACCTTTAACTATATGCTAAACATTGAAACACTTGTCCAAATATAGCTGTAGAATGATTTGGGAGTAGGCTATTTTAATGTTTTAAGTAGGTCAAACTGGTGAAGGTTAATTGGTATTAGGAGAGACTAGGGGCCTCCTTGTCAGACAACTTGTCAGATACCCACTAGCTGGAGTGTGGAAACAGCAGTGTCCCCCCTTCCCCCCATACACACACAATGAGAACAAAAAAAAGACACGATTCCAGCTGACCTGCTCATGCCTACTATCCATCTTGTCTTTCTTGACACATGTGCATTGCAAGTGCTTGAGCATTCCTTCCCCTATCCCACAGACATTTATAGATGTATGTCTTTCATCGGTTGCATGGTATCATGTTTAGGGTGTGTTGCTGTGTTAAAGTGTTTCTCACAGGCCTTTTTTTGCATGGCTGTTGATTGGCATATGTAAATAATTCCTGTACTGCAATGACTGAGTGAAGAGTGACTTAAATATGTGGATAATAACAGTGAAGCTAAAGTGCTATGAGTTCAAAGCGGTGTCTTTATCACAAATCAAAGAATAACAAATTTGTCGTGCCTGGGTAAGCTAATTAGTGTTTATGGTTTCCTTGTGTTTCCTGTTTGCCACACAAAAAACGTACTGCTGTTTATCCTACCTCAATTCCCCCTAGTCACTATTCACTCCAGCCCACTGTGATCCCCTTCATTCACTGATAAAGAGCAGTCATTACGCAACGTGAATCCACAAGTCAGTTCCCACAGGGCTTGTTTCAGTGAAAGAAGCCTGGCCTGGTTCTGGAGGTCGACCTGCTCCCATGAGGGACAAAAGAGATGGAGAGACTTTTTTTCTGTTCAATAAATGGATAGAAAATAGTGAGGGGAAAAAATAGGAAAATTGATTTACTTGTTTTGCAAGTGGAGCTGGTAGGAGGTTGCCACTGAACTGCATCGGAATGGAGCTGTGTTTATGGGTTTGTGTGTTTATATGCCACCCACTGTCACGACTCTGGACAGATTGTCCAGATTTTAGGTATGGGCCAGTGTATTACACAAAGGTGGGCAATATAACTTGATATGTACAAGTATATCTCTGTACTTTAAATTGAAGGGATTCCAGACTACAAATGTGTTTATTGTCTCCAAATATACAGTGGTGTGAAAAAGTGTTTGCTCCCTTCCTGATTTCTCATTTTTTTTTGTATGTTTGTCACACTTAAATGTTTCAGATCATCAAACAAATTTAAATATTAGACAAACATAACACAAGTAAACACAAAATGCAGTCTTTAAATGAAGGTGTTTATTATTAAGGTAAAAAACAATCCAAACCTACATGGCCCTATATGAAAAAGTGATTGCTCCCTAAACCTAATAACTGGTTGGGCCACCCTTAGCAGCAACAACTGCAATCAAGCGTTTGTGGTAATTGGCAATGAGTCTTTTACAGCGCTGTGGAGGAATTTTGGCCCACTCATCTTTGCAGAATTGGTCTAATTCAGCCACATTGGAGGGGTTTTCGAGCATGAACCGCCTTTTTAAGGTCATGCTACAACAACTCAATCAGACTCAGGTCAGGACTTTGACGAAGCCACTCCAAAGTTTTCATTTTGTTTTTCTTAAGCCACTCAGAGGTGGACTTGCTGATGTGTTTTGGATCATTGTCCTGCTGCAGAACCCAAGTGCGCTTCAGCTTGAGGTCACAAACAGATGGCCGGACATTCTCCTTCAAGATTTTTTGGCAGACAGCAGAATTCATGGTTCCATTGACCACAGCAAGTCTTGCAGGTCCTGAAGCAGTGAAACAGCCCCAGACCACCACACGACCACCACCATATTTTATTTTTGGTATGATGTTCCTTTTCTGAAATGCTGTGTTACTTTTATGCCGGATGTAATGGAACACACACCTTCCAAAAAGTTGACCTTTTGTCTCGTCAGTCCACAGAGCATTTTTCCAAAAGTCTTGGGGCTCATCAAGATATTTTCTGGCAAAACTGAGATGAGCCTTTATGTTCTTTTTCCTCAGCAGTGGTTTTTGTCTTGGAACTTTGCCATGCAGGCCTTTTTTGCCCAGTCTCTTTCTTATGGTGGAGTCATGAACACTGACCTTAACTGAGGCAAGTGAGGCCAGCAGTTCTTTGGATGTTGTTGTGGGGTCTTTTGTGACCTCTTGGGTGAGTTGTCGCTGCGCTCTTGGGGTAATTTTGGTCGGCCAGCCACTCCTGGGAAGGTTCACCACTGTTCCATGTTTTCATCATTTGTGGATAATGGCTCTCACTGTGGTTTGCTGGAGTCCCAAAGCTTTAGATATGGCTTTATATCCTTTTCCAAACTGATAGACCTCAATTACTTTGTTTCTCATTTGTTTTTGAATTTCTTTGGATTGCAGCAATGTTGACTAAGAATTCTCCTTCATTGATGGATTATTTTTAGTAGTGACGGAAAGTTCTCAAGGCTGTCTGTCATTTTGATAGATTCTGATTTAACTCTTAACTGTAATTCCTTGTAATTTTGGATTTATCTGTCTGCTACTGACTTAGATTCACTTTGACCACGAAAAACAAGAATCTTTGCCCCTGCTAGTATCTTAAATAATACCACTTTAATACCACTTTAAATAACACTTTAAATATCAATGCACTTCGTGCACTGATATTTAAAGTGTTTGTAAATTTATATTGTACTGGAAGAAGTTCTTTTAATTTTCATCTGAAGCCTAATTAAACTTTAAAACTCCTAGACCCAGCAAGGTTTCAAAACAGGATGGACTAGTTTGTTGCTCACCTTTCTCCACTTCTGTCCTTTTGGGTAGCGAGTTTCTGCCTGATTCCATCGTCAACCAGACCATGCCGTTTCGTCCTGCTCTGCGTATCATTTTTGTCGAGGCCCAGCCATTCGAGATTGATCTTGATGGTATCCGTTCAACTCTGTTTTGGTCGGTCTCATTTTCTACGTCCTTCCACTTCCATTTCAGACACTTTGCTAATGTCCTTCTCTGCCTCTCGGCGGCACAGACTAGCTTGTTATTTTCTTTTCTTTTTTTTTTTTTTTTACTTTAATGGAGTTGAATATTACTCTAGTTTGTTTTGAACATGCAGAGTTACAACAACCCTTTATGGAGTAGCAGACGCTGCTATTTGAGTTTTTGCACTTTATTTTTGGGGTTAAAAGACTGCACTTTAACATCTGTTATTTAATTGTGTTGCTACAAATACTTCTGATTAAGCTGTCAAGTTCAAGTTTCCAACTCAAGTTTGATGGGTCATTATTTTATTTAGCTGTAGGAACTTTTTATAATAGGCTACATTACTATATTAAGGCAGAGACTGACAACAAAGTGATTTTCACAAGTGTGCAGGCTTAAACAGGTGAGGTAAAACATGGCCTGGAGCCCCAAACAGGAGCCTTGCCAACAGGAAGCGGAGCTGATGGACATGAGAGAAATAAGCGCGATTAGTTGACTAATCGAAAAAAATAGTTGTTAGATTAGTCGACTACCAAAATAATTGTTAGTTGCAGCCCTACCTACATGCAGAATTTACAAGTGAGTGAGTAGGCAGTTGAGTGTGCCGTGGGGTAATCCAAGGTTTAACCAGCAGTGGGAAGATGAGCGTGACTTAATCCTCAATGTGGTGACCTCTGCCTTAGAGAGAGGATGGAGTGGTATGTCCTCAGGGTTCCTGAATTTCATTGGGCTTGGTTTGTGTCTTATGTACATACTGATAAAATATATGGCACTGTGAGCTTGTATATGCCCTTAACAATTTAGAACTGAAGAAGTAAATTTCTTTATTAATTTCAATAAGGATAAAGAGAATCTGGAGCACACTTTCCAATTCGTAGCCTTTATTAGTGCAAGGACTAATGTTTCAACACTATCTGTGTCTTCTTCAGAGTCACATTATACTGCACAAAATGGCTGCTATTACATAGACAGAGTAGACCATATGTAAGAAACTCATTGGATAGTTAAGACCATAAAAGTTATACTGTATTGGTTGATGGAGTGGAGTGGGCGTTACCACATAAACTTGGTCCTCCCCAACCAATGATAGACACCTCTGAAAACAAAAGTGACATCACATATCAAAACATCTTCAAAACATTTTTGAACAATGTAAACATATTTAAATGATCAGTTACATTTTACAAAAACTATAAGCATTTCACAAAAAACAGGATAAACAAAGCTCTTCATTGGGTCCAAAGGGCTCCACTGTGTTCAGTGTATGAATCCATTACGCTTCCCTGCAGAGCAAAGTCTTAATGATATCTCCACCTCTAGGGGCAAGCATAATTTTCTCAATTCCCCAGAATTTAAGTGAGGCTGGGGAACTATGGTTGGCCTGAACATAATGATGAGCAATTGTATAGTCCATATTTTTAGTATGTTTTGCAGTCTTATTTTCTGATATTCTTACTTTTAAACCTCTTTTTGTTTGTCCTACATAGGCCAGGCCACACAGACACTTTAACATGTAGAGCTTGTATGTGCTATTGCAATTCATAAAAGATTTAATGTAATATTTTTTATCAGTCTGGGGATGTCTGGTGTCTGATGAATTGGAGCACTGAACAAAATGATCACAGCAATAAAAAAAGACAGAATAAAGTTGTTTCCTGAGGTCAAAATGCACGTCTATCTTTCAGGTTGCGATAATGTTTAAAAGAAATCAGAGAAGTAGAGGAAATCTGATTCAAAGATGGATCACTTTTAAGAACATTCCAGTGTTTAAGAATGATATTTTTAACTTTACCTGCTACAGGTGAGAACTCAGTAGAAAACGTCACCCTGGAAAGAGTTGTGATATTCACAGTTTTTCCCCCCAATAGTAATGACTGTCCATCTGTGTGCCAGGTCCTCAGCCTGACAGGCTGAAATATACTCTAGCCTCTTTCTTGAAAATGTTGTTTCATCTCAGCAGCTTGTGGCTGGAACTCATTATCATTTCTGCAATTTCTTCTCAATCTGAAATTGTCCCAATGGAATATTGTGAATAAGATGTTTAGGATGATGCCTGTAGAAGAGTATTTCAGCTCAATGGTTTACGATAAATAGTTTCAATCACATTATTAGCACCTTTGTGAAGTGTTAAATCGAGAAAATAGAAAATGATAGCTAATTTGTAGTAAAATTTATATATATTTCAAGAAGGTGGTTAACTCTTCACTGTCCCCTCGCTAAATAAGGTAAGGTAAGCCTTTATTAGTCCCACAGTGGGGAAATTCCAGATGTCGTCAATATATCTTTTCCACAGGGCAGTTTTGGACCGATTAATTTTGAAAAGAATTGTAGATGAATTTTTCTTCCTGGAGGTCCGTAACAAGACAGGCATAGGATGGTGCAAAAGCACTGCCCACTGCTGTACCACAGGACTGCAAATAATAGGAGTCAGCATATCTGAAAAAGTTCATAGTAAGGATCATCTCAGGCAGAGAAAGTAAAAATTCAGTTGTTGGCAAAATCCCATGAGGGCGTTTAGTCAAGTAATGGGCCAGAGCATTAAGACCAATTTCATGGGGTATACAAGTATATAAGCTTTACACATCTAAAGTGATATGAATATCATTTTGTTCATATCTGACATCTTTCAGTGTATTGAGCACATCAGCACATTTTTTTTTTTTTTCCGGTTCCGCCGGACCGGCGGCGCCACACGAGTTGGCTGCCGTTTGCAACTGCCCTTTTCTTATCTTCCTTCTTCTTTCTACACCTTTCACTCTTTATATATATCACGGACACACAGATCGCCCCAAGGATCTCCCGAGTCGGCGGACGGAGCCACTGTTTGCAGCGGGGGACGATACAGCAGTTGGAGCTCCACCGCCCACCCGGGCTAACGGAGAAAATCGACATGTCAAGGACCTGTGGCGAAACATGACTCGGGTGCCGGGCTGGAGGTTTAGGCCGGCGTGCAAGAATATACGCACAGAATAATAAAGAGCGATGGCAAGAACCAAGCAGACCGCCCGTAAATCTACTGGAGGAAAAAGCCCCCCAGGAAGCAGCTAGCCACCAAGGCTGCTCAAAAAAAGCGCTCCGGCCACCGGCGGAGTGAAGAAGCCTCACCGTTACAGGCCCGGTACCATGGCTCTGAGAGAGATCCGTCGCTACCAGAAATCCACGGAGCTGCTCATCCGTAGGCTGCCCTTCCAGCACCTGGTGAGGGAGATCGCTCAGGACTTCAAGACCGACCTGCGCTTCCAGAGCTCCGCCGTCATGGCTCTGCAGGAGGCCAGCGAGGCCTGCCTGGTGGATCTCTTCATGGACACCAACCTGTGCGCCATCCATGCCAAGAGGGTCACCACCATCATGCCCAAAGACATCCAGCTGGCCCGCCGCACCCGCGGAGGGAGAGAGAGCTTAGACTTTCTGCTGCACATTCACCAACCACAATGCTCCGCACTGTGTGTCTATATATATAATATAATATAATATAATATAATATAATATAATATATATATATATATATATATATATATATATATATATATATATATATATTTATAGTAATATGTACATATGTATACTAGCTGTTCTTGTTTTTTCTTGCCTTCTGATTGTTGCTCTGAGTGTTGCTATCCCTGTGCTGTTGCAATCCTAGAATTTCCCCATTGTGGGACTAATAAAGGCTTATCTTATCAGCTGTGTCCCTTAGGAAAGATGGAACATCAGAGACAAATTTCTTAGCAAAGAAGTCAGTATATTGAGATGGAGGCTCTGTAAGATTTCCAGTACTTGCCACAATAGGACAAAGAGAGGGAATAGTAGTAGACTTATGGATTTTAGGCAGACCATAAAAGACAGGACAGACAGGTTGTTCAACAATCAAAAAGTCCTTTTTCAGTTATCCAACCTCTGATGAAAGCAAGATTGATATATCCAGAAATTTGATTTTTTTAAAATTTTTAGTAGGATTTAACTCAGACAGTTGACTTACGCTGGTATTTTAACGCTCACACCCCTCTTTTTCCCACTGGATGTCTTTATTAATTTGTTCCATAGCAAAGTATAATATGTTTTCGTTTGTGCACAAAATTAATCCAATAACATATTTCAGTAGGTACAGATGTCATTAATAATTTTGAAATTATTCTAAATTAGATTTTTCTGCATATTTCTTAAAAATGCTGATGTATTACAGGGCCTTAGCTACAGTTAACTAAGTGGAGAAATCAAGGAGAAATACTTGTTCTAGAGTTTACACAGCTATAAGAATAGAATACAAAAGTGTTGGCTCTATGGGAATATTCACTCCAATTTGAACCACTGTTTCAGTGTCACTATTTCACAGTCATAGCACAAATTCCAGGGGCTTTCCTGGTCAGGAAATCTTGGTCAGGGCAGCCACGACTTCTTTGGGGGTGACTAGATTGGTCTTGCAGGAATCACAGGAAGCAGTGACATTGGCAGTGGCTAGGAGATTGGGGTCAATGGGAACAGAAGGATGATGCAGATGGTGACTGAAGTGCTCTTTCCAGCGGTCAAGGCAGTCTGTCTCAGTGGTGATGAGATTGCCGTTGATGCCCTTCACCTGGGCTGTCTTGGTGTGTGGGCCATTGCGTGCTTGACGGAGCATACTGAACATGCAGCTCATGTTGTTATTTCTGGCCGCTGACTCCAGGCGCTTGGCTTCTTTCAACCAGTACCTCTCCTTGTCCTCTCCGATGGCCACATTGCATAGATGGTTTAATCTGCAGTATTCCATCAGGTTGCCTCGGAGGCGGGCCTCTCGGCGATGGTCGATGATGTCCAGAGTCCGGAGAGAGATCCAAGGGCGTTTTGGGTAAGATTGTGAACGTCCCAGCGCATTGCGGGCAGACTGGATGATGTTTTTCTTGAAAATCTCCCAGTTGCCCACTTTGTCCGTGGCCAGGGCACTGAAGCAATTGTTGATAGAACATTGGAACTCAGTGGCAATGTTGGGATCACAGAGCTAGGAGGAGTCCAGGCGGGGCTGGTACTTGGCAGAAGGATTGGCCCGGAGCTGTTTGGCAACTACCATCTGGCTGACCTTGAATATGCTGATGATACCATCCTGCTCAGCTCATCCTACAGTCAGCTGAGAGATGCTCTAGTTGTCTACCACGAAGAGGCAGCAAAGCTGGGCTTTCAGGTGAGCTGGATGAAGACTAAGCTAATGCATGTCAGCAACGGTCCAGGCCCACCCCCGTTGCAGCTTGGGAATGATGCCATCGAGTTTGTCAATTCCTTTGTGTATCTGGGCTCCACAGTGACCAACAATGAGGGCATGAAACCAGAGATTAACGCAGATGTGGCCTCGCTGCATCAGCCCTGTAGGCACTATGGAAACGTCTCTGGTGCCGTCGTTCAATCTCCCGAAAGACGAAGCTCTGCATATACAATGCGTCAGCCCTCTCCATCCAACTCTATGGGTCAGAGACATGGCCACTGAATAAGACTCTGGCCTCGAGAGTGGATGGGTTTGATAGTTGGGCCCTCAGAACCATTGAGAACATCAGGTGGCCCCAGCACGCTTCTAATGATGCGCTCCGAGCCCACACACATCAGCCTGCAGCATCCCACCTTATTACACAGTGGCGCATCCACTGGTTTGGCCAAGTCCTCCGCCTCCCACCAGAACACCCAACGAAAGCCATCCTCATGTTCGACCCCAGGGCCTCAGGGTGGAAAACCCCTTGGGGCAAGCCATGCTGCAGATGGTTCGATGTGGTGGAGAGAGACCTCCGACAGCTTGGAGTCGCTGTTGACGACGCAGAGGAGCTGGCCCAAAACTGGCAATGTTGGCACACATTGGTTAACCTGATTGGCTGTACGCATGGTGATGGCCACCCAGCCCTCACCCCGCAGGAGTAGTAAGTAAGTAAGAAGAATTTAGATGCTTAAGTTTGTATTTGTGCAGGTTTAAAATTAATGTTACTTATCTTACGCATCTCCTTATGTGACTTCCACTCCCATTTCACAGACCTGTGCTATGCGGACGACGTGATGCTTTTTGCCACGCATGTAGACATAATTGCTGAGGCACTGGAGCTGCTTGCGGAGGAAGCATCACCCCTGGATCTCGCCATTAGCTAGGCAAAGACAAAGATCCAGTCACTGTCAGACTTCTTGCCACCACCACCACAAGTCATCACCATCAACAATGAGCCGGTTGAGATTGTCAACGACTTTGTCTACATTGGATCTAAGATCACCAGCTCCTGCTCGTCAGATCCAGAGATTACTCGCCGCCTGCAGTTGCCTTGCAGTGCTTTCGGCCGCCTCCAGAGAGTCTGGTGGAGTGGGAAGATCTGGACATTCACAAAGTTGTGAATCTTTAACTTCTGTGTGATCCCTGTCCCCCTTTACAGGTTCGAGACCTGGACCATCTCCACCACAACCACCCACCATCTGGATACATTCCATCGGACCTGCCTCTGTAACATCCTCGGCATCCGATGGTTCCACCACACCACAAACAATGAGGTCTACAGGAGGGCTGGCTGCCCCATCTCCACCAGAAGAGGGAGGCTGCAGCTCCTTGTCCTCGTGGCCAGGTTGGAAGACGGGACACCGGCCAAGCAGGCCCTGTCTGCCAGCGCTGGTCCGCCCCCCCCCAGGACTGGCATCGCCCCCAAGGTCGGCCTAGACTGTCCTGGACAACTCAGGTTGCAATGATAAGACCTTTAGCTGACCTCATTGCCCTAGCCCAAGATCGCCCTGCCTTCAGAGGATATGCCGCAACGGTCACTTAAGTGGCCAGGCGAGGATTAAGTAAGTATCTTATGCATCAGTTGCATTCAGTTCTTATTGAATTTGTTCATTGCATTAAGTTACTGTATTGGTAACTGAACATTGACTGCATACAGTCAGGTAGCACTACTATTTAAATGGATGTTCAAAGTATTTGTGTTAGAATTTCTTTTGTTTTTTAATGAATAGCCTATATTTCTAAAATGCTGAAGGGTGACCAAACCAACACACTGTGTAAAAGCTGTTAGGAATTGTGATATGCTGACAAGGAAAATTTTGAAAATTTATTTCACTTATGTACAATTTCATTTTTGAAACTCACAAATTTTCAAGAAATAAAAAAACAGTTACTAACCTAAGCCTGTGGGGCACATGTGTATCACTTTAAGCTTCACATCTCAGAGAGAACAAAGAACTGGGTCTCCTGGGAGATAACAGGAGGATGTGAAAATTTAGTCTTTGGTATGCAAGAGACGGCCTTGGGGGATTTCCTGGTCTGCCAGAGACTATGAGGAGGATGTTATAAGATTTAAGAGAAGATGCATTGTTACTTGTGATTAAATGCAATGTGACTGTGAGCTTTGAAGGTCCTGGATATATAAAGGACGAATGTCTGTGTTTTTCCTCTTTTCTGCTTTACTGATGTTGGAAGATGTGAATAAACCTGACTCGTGAGATAAACTCTGCCTCGTCATTTTCACATTTCCACACTGGTGACCCTAAGACGTATCCTGGATGAAAGAAATTCCCCCGGGCCAGCCGAGTCAGGAGCTCCCAGCCAAGTGTATGCCGCTACCGTCCAGCTACCGGACTTTTGGCAAGACAGCCCGTGCTCCTGGTTCCACTTGGTCGAAGCTCAGTTCGCCCTCCGGGGGATAACGGTAGATGACACGAAGTTCTACCATGTGATTGCAAAGCTCGACAACCGCATGGCTCGGCATGTGCAGAGCCTATTGGAGCGGCTACCGGCCAACGACAAATACAGCGGGTTGAAGGCTGCGCTTATCCAGCGTTTCACTCTCAGTCGAGGAGAGAGCGGAGAGGCTCCTGGCTCTGAACAACTTGGGGAGATGGCACGCCATTGACCTGATGGAGAACATGCTGAGGTTGTGGGCTCAGACAACGACGACTTCATCTTCTACCCACATTTTCCTCAGGACCCTACCGTCGGCCACGAGAGGCGACCCTGGCAGTTCGCCGTTGTTGGCCCAGCGGGAACTTTCCGCGCGCTGGCCCAGGGGCGCACCGGATTCTCAACGCAGCAAACAACGCATGGCCACCGCAGACAGCGACGGAGTTCGGCGCGGCGGCCGGAGATGGCGGGGGCCAGAGACGGCAGTAGCAGACCACCGACGACGGCAGCGGCGGGACCAAGGATCGCGGAGGAGACATCCTCTGTTCTACCATCGCCGCTTTGCAGAGAAGGCACGCAAATGTATACCACCGTGCCAGTTCAAGCGCTCGGGAAACACCAAGACCGGGGGGTCGGTAGCAGCTGCGGCCCTCGGGGGGAGAGAACAAGCTGCTCTACTTGAAGATGCGCGCTTGGGGAGGGCATTTCCACGTGGACACAGGCTCCCAGTTTGAGTTTCATCACACCTTCCTCCGCTGACCGGCTGGCGGTTTCCAGAGGTCCCGGGGTGTCAGCAGCGAACGGCTCGGAGATTAAGACCCTTTGGTGAGAGGACTCTGCTTCTGTCCCTACACGGCCGTACATTTGAGTGACTTTTGTCATAGCTGCAGTGAATTTCAATATGTTGGGGCTGATTTTCTGTGCTCACATGGTTTGTTGGTTGATCTTGCTAACAGGTGCCTGGTTAATGCACTTTCTTTTTATTCTATTCCCTGTACAGCCCGAGTGGCCCCGCCAACAGCACAAGCCAACGTCACAGCTGCAAGCGGTAAGTTCCACACACTGCTCACTCAGTTCCCAGCACTCATGGTTCCCACATTTTCAGCAGCTGTCGCTAAACACGGGGTGGAACATTTATTACTACCACCGGACCGCCCGTTTTTGCAAAAGCTTGGCGCTTGGATTCAGCTAAACTGACCATAGCGCGCGAGGAGTTTGCCAACCTGGAAAGGTTGGGCATCCTCAGGCGTTCGAACAGCCCATGGGCTTCCCTGCTTCACATGGTCCCAAAAGCTGACGGCTCGTGGCGACCTTGCGGAGATTTCCGCAGGTTGAACAACGCCACAGCGCACGACCGCTACCCAATCCTGCATATCCAAGATTTTTCCGTTCATTTGGCGGGGGCGTGCGTTTTTTCTAAGATAGACTTGGTCCGCGGTTACCACCAAGTCCCAGTGCACGCTGAGGACATACCCAAAAACAGCGGTAATAACTCCGGTTTGGGTCTATTCGAGTTTTTGTGCATGCCATTTGGGCTTAAAGGCGCTGCGCAGGACGTTCCAATGCATGATGGACGCGGTGTTCGCGATCTCCCCTTCGTATTCGTCTACCTGGACAACATTTTAGGTAGCCAGCGCGTCCGAAGACGAACACGAAAACCACCTCACGGCAGTTTTCCGGAGGTTGGGAGAGCACGGTTTAATAATCAACCCAGCGAAGTGTCAGTTCGGGGTGACGCAGATTGATTTTTGGGGGCATCGCGTCTCTCCAGAAGGAGTGGTTCCGCTGCCTGACAAAGTGCGTGCGGTAGCAAATTTTCCCCAGCCACAAACGGTCAAGGCGTTACAGGAGTTTTTGAGAATGGTGAATTTTTATAACCGTTTCCTCCCCCGCGCAGCGCAGCTCATGCAACCATTGTATGCCGCACTCAAAAAACAAAAACCCACAAATAAGATCGAATGGTCTCTGGAGCGAGAGCGAGCATTCTCGGAGGTCAAAACAGCCCTGGCAAACGCTGCGTTGTTAGCACATCCAGACCCAACGGCCTGCATAGTGCTCACTACTGACGCGTCAGATGTGGCCATAGGGGCGGTCGTGGAGCAGCATGTAGCCGGGGCTTGGCAGCCGCTTGCCTTTTTCAGTAGGACTTTGCGCGATAGTGAACGAAAATACAGCGCATTCGACAGGGAGTTGTTAGCTCTCCACTTGGCCATTCGCCACTTCCAGTTCTGGCTGGAGGGACGCCGTTTCACCGCGTTCGTTGACCACAAGCTGCTGACATTCGCGATGGCCAAGGTTTCAGAACCGTGGTCAGGCCGGCAGCAAAGACAGCTGGCCGCTATCTCAGAGTTTACTACCGATATTCAGCATGTGGCGGGTAAACTGAATGTAGTGGCAGACTGTCTCTCGCGCGCCATGGCGGCCCCAGTCCGCGTAGGGATAGATTATGCAGCCATGGCCGCGGATCAGGTTAGCGACGCGGACGTGCGTGCGCTCCAGTCTGGACCAACAGGGTTAAGGCTGGAGAACAGGGTGCTGCAAGACGGTATGCCCCCCCCTAATCTGCGATGTCTCCACTGGGCGACCGCGTCCTGTGGTACCGGCTACGTGGTGCCGCCGCATTTTTGACTCTATTCATTCTCTGGCGCACCCGGGAGTGCGCGCGTCAGTCAAAATGGTAGGAGAGAAATTTGTATGGCCGAGCCTGCGCAAACAAGTTAAGGAGTGGGCAGCAGCCTGCATGGCTTGTCAACGAGCCAAGGTACACAGACACACGAGAGCTCCCTTGGAGCTGTTTCACATCCCGGCTAATAGGTTCGATCATGTTCACGTGGACCTCGTAGGCCCCCTCCCACCGTCACAGGGGTGCACACACCTTCTGACAATGGTGGACCGCACCACGCGCTGGCCGGAAGTGGTCCCACTGGCGTCAACCACAGCAGAGGAGGTGGCGCGCGCGTTTTTAACAGCATGGGTAGCGCGCTTTGGAGTCCCGTCGGACATTACGTCCGACAGAGGTCCTCAATTTGTTTCCGAACTTTGGTCAGCAATGGCCCGCAGCCTGGGGGTAACGATCCACCGCACAACCGCGTATAATCCGCAGGCTAATGGGTTATGCGAACGTTTTAATAGGTCATTGAAAGCGGCTCTCAGAGCGTCGCTGACGGATGCAAATTGGGTGGACAGGCTACCGTGGGTTTTATTGGGGTTGCGTTCTGCACCTAAAGAGGACTTAGAAGTCTCCCCGGCTGAGCTAGTTTTTGCGCAACCACTTTGGCTGCCCGGGGAGTTTCTCCCAGATAATCCTGCGCCAGATAGCTCCCCGTCTCAGCGGTTGCAGCGTGGCACGGAATCGGGCATGCTGCCTGGCCCCGTTCACCACAGTTTTCCGTGCGTTTTTGTGCCTAAGGCTTTGAAAAACGCGGAATTTGTTTTTGTCAGACACGATGCCCATCGCCCACCGCTGCGACCACCTTATGATGGACCATTTAGAGTGCTGGAAACAGGGGACAAACATTTTTTGCTAGATTTGGGGGGCAGAAAGGAAAAGATTGGCATAAACAGGCTCAAACCCGCCTTTGTGGTGGCAGACGAGGATGTGCTGTTGGCCAGGGCTCCTCGGCGCGGCAGACCCCCCCCGGGGACATTCCCCAGAACACCCACAGGGAGTGACAAACAGTTCTCACCCCAAGACAGCAGCGCCCCAGCGGGATGGCACCGCAGAAGTGGTGAAGCCCGCTTACAGCAGATACGGGAGGAGACTGAGGCCCAAGCAGCACGTGGGTTAATGTGTAATGATTTTATCATGACATGCAGACTGTTATTCTGTTGTTCCATCTTAGATGTTTGGGGGGGGTCATGTGGGGCACATGTGTATCACTTTAAGCTTCACATCTCAGAGAGAACAAAGAACTGGGTCTCCTTGGAGATAACAGGAGGATGTGAAAATTTAGTCTTTGGTATGCAAGAGATGGCCTTGGGGGATTTCCTGGTCTGCCAGAGACTATGAGGAGGATGTTATAAGATTTAAGAGAAGATGCATTGTTACTTGTGATTAAATGCAATGTGACTGTGAGCTTTGAAGGTCCTGGATATTTAAAGGACGAATGGTATTTTATCGCAAATCAGTTGATGTAATTTTTAAAAATATAACCCCCCAAAACATCAACACACTCTATTCTGCTTTCAAGCTTACCTCAGCACATTTTGCTGTACAGTGGACTTTTTTTCTGAGATTAGTGGGATTTTGTACTGAACTGAGAGCCAAATGCGAATCAAAAATTGATTCTGAATCGAATCGTCACCTCAAAAATTGGAAGTGAATTGAATCGTGTGACCTCAAAAGATTCACAGCCCTAATAAATGGTAGAGTGTTCAGTGAGAAGGGATAACAGAGTTCCTCCTCAGTATCTGTCCAGTGAATCCTTTTCCTTTCACCCATGTTATCAATCCTTTTGTCTGAGCAGCCCAACAATACAACTAAGGATCTGGAAGTCCCAACCCCCCCTTCTCTTTAGCTTTGGTTAAAGTTTTAAAAGCTATTCTTGGTGTATGATTCTTCCAAACAAAGGAGCGAAACATCTTGTTTAGACTTAAAAAATACTGTATCTGTCATGAATTGCCCCTCGGGGCAGAGAGAACAGATCCACACGCAGACTGCAGTTTGTGAATTTATTAAGGGAAACAAAACACCACATCCAAAAACCGCGCTGAACACTAAATCCAAAAGACAAGCAAAGAAAACTGACAATTACCACACCAGAAGAAGGGCTGGGTTCTGGTGGAGGCAAAGGTTGAAAACTTAAGACTCCAGCAAGGAGGAATGAACATAACAGCCCTTAAATACGGCTAAACACAAATGAAACAAATGATGACAGGTGCGAATCACATGAGCGGGCTGGGGAGAAAATGACAATCATCTGTGAGTCATAAGGAGACTGAGATGACAGTTTGACAGGAGCACCGCCCACCACCAGGGAAAAACCTGGAAGTGCTCCTGACAACTGCAGCTCCTAAGGGAGAAAGAAAAAATAAAGCGGAAGCAAATAAGAAGAAAACTACACTGAACGAAAACAGAATAAATCATACAAAGAAGCAATATTGAATATGTGAAAACAAACTAAAAAACATAAGTCATAGAATTCCAAAATGCAAAATTATATCAATAAGGAAAAAACAAAAGGCAAAGAACTCAGAATACATTATACAAATAAGGAAAAACAAAAAGCAAAGAAACAGAACATGGTGACCCCCCCCCCCCCCCGTGCATAGATCGTGACAGTATCTAGGTAAAATGGAAGTGATTGGAAAAAATAATTTAAACGAGGCAGTATATTCATTTTAATGACATTAATTCGACCTAGAAGTGAGATAGGTAATAAACTCCAATGTTCTAATTCTTGTTTCAAGTTTTGAATTAATGGGGGATAGTTTAAGTTAAATAGGTCTTCAATCTCAGGGATAGGTTTATCCCCAAATACTTAAATCCATTCTGTACAAACACAAATGGTGAAATAGCTTTAAGGGTATTAGAGATTACCCTGCCTCTTGCCCAAAGATGCTGGGATAGGCTCCAGCCCCCCTGTGACCCGAAAAGGATTAAGCGGAAGAAGATGGATAGATGGATGGATGAGTTCAATGTAAAGGCATTAGATTTTCCAAAATTTAGTTTGTAACCCGATATCCTTCCAAATTTATCAATGAGACCTAACAGAGCAGGGATTGACTTCTCTGGTTTAAAGAGATACACTACCGTTCAAAAGTTTGGGGTCACTTAGAAATTTCCTTATTTTTGAAAGAAAAGCACTTTTTTTCAATGAAGATAACTTTAAACTAATCAGAAATACACTCTATACATTGCTAATGTGGTAAATGACTATTCTAGCTGCAAATGTCTGTTTTTTGGTGCAATATCTAGATAGGTGTATAGAGGCCCATTTCCAGCAACTATCACTCCAGTGTTCTAATGGTACAGTGTGTTTGCTCATTGCATCAGAAGGCTAATGGATGATTAGAAAACCCTTGTTCAATCATGTTAGGTCTGCAATGCTGTAATTGCTGCAAATGGAGGATTCTTTGACGAAAGCAAAGTTTGAAGGAAAAAATTATTTCAAGTACAAATCATTATTTCTAACCTTGTCAATGTCTTGACTATATTTTCTATTCATTTTACAACTCATGGTGGTAAATAAGTGTGACTTTTCATGGAAAACCCAAAATAATTGTCTGGCCCCAAACTTTTGAACGGTAGTGTACAGAATAATATGATCAGCGTATAGCGAAATTCTGTTTTCAATTTTACCTGTTTCAATTCCAGAGATGTCTATACAGGTCCTTACTGCCTCTGCTAATGGTTCAATTGCCAAATTAGATCGATTGGTGATCTTATGGGCATGTAGATTTTTGTGTCATCGGCAAAGAGCTTCAGGTTAGTTCCAACGACTTAAGGCATATCATTCACAAATAATGTGAATAGCACTGGCCCAAGGACACTGCCCTGTGGAACACCACTTGTGATGTCAGCCCACTGTGACAGAGACCCATTTACACAGACCCTTTGCTGTCGTCCTCTGAGAAAGGAGTTAATTAATTTTCATAGCTTGCCAGAGATACCATAACTCTCCACTTTTCGTAGAAGATGTCTAATGGGTACTGAATCAAAGGCCTTTTTAAAATCAAGATGGCTAGCATCCACTGGTATGCCAAGGTCCAACCGTTCTGTCCATTGTACTGCATGATGCATTCAAGCATCTGTGTAACTGTGGAGCGCTCTGGCAGGAAACCATGCTGATGCTTCATGAACAAGTTATTTGTCTTGATGTGTTTAACTATTTCATCGCAAATAATACCCCGCCAATATCTTGTTATCTTGCCTACTGATGTGAGGCAAATTGGTCTATAATTGTCAGGAAGATTTTCGGCCCCTTTCTTGGATATTGGTGTAATGTGTTTCTTTTTCCAGGTTTCTGGGAGTTTATCTTCTCTCATAGATTTTTCACATATTATATACACTGGAAATTTAAGGACATCTGCCAATTCTTTAAGGATCCTCGGGTGGATACTGTTGGGTCCCATTGATTTATTAGGATTCAAATTCTTTAATTTGTTATGTACATCCTCCACACTAATCTTTAAATCGCTGAGCTCTTGAATAAATTGTTGTGTCACTGCATAAGGGATGTTGTGGGTTTCCTTATTAGTGAAGGTAACAAAGAAGTCAAGTCTGATGTAGCCATCTTGGACTCATTTATAACTAGGTCAGGGATGCACTCTCTTGTTTTTGACTTTGACTTAACATACTTCCAAAACAATTTAGGATTGGGCTTTATTTGCTGAGCTAGGTCCTTCTCAAATTTTTTCAGGGCTTTTCGTGAGGCCCAGCGCGCCTGATTACGTATCTGGTTGTACTTTAGAGAAAAGTATCACAAATGATCAGATGGTTATTTTCATCATATTGTGACGTATTAGGGGTTCACACAAGAAAAGGAGAAGATGGTTGCGACGAAACAGGCTTTATTGAAACACACCCTTCAACGCAGACAGGAGGGGAGGTCATTCTCACAGCCCTCCGTTTCAATAAGGGTTGGACAAACACATGATCAGTCTTGTTCTGATCCTACCTACAACACTGCTGACACAGCAATATAATGACACAGTAATAACATTTTAACACACATGAATATAACGTCCTCCGCTGCCAAAGCATGCCGGGAGAATCCCCGCCCCCCTTAACACAGCCCCGACGTTACACTGTCCCCCCCGAACTGGTTTCTGTCCCCAGAATAATAAAAGTCCAACACGAATCCGTCCAGGTGTCGGAGCGGCCTCCGTTGCCGCCGACCAGCACGTACAGGCCCGCCAGTGTACACCTGTGTCTCGGTCGGACTATCTGGTTGGGGTGAAGGCTTCGGCTCGACCACCAGCGGGGCGGATGGCTGGTACGGAGCGAGACAGTCACGGTGGAGTACCAAGACCCGGTCCCTTTTCTTTAGCCTCACCCTGTACACCACATCTGACAGTCTCTGTAGGACCACGCACGGTCCCGACCAATGGCTCGCCATTTTTGGTGACCGTCCTCTTTTCCTCTCCGGGCAGAAAACCCAGACTCGATCTCCTGGTGCAAAGTCCCTCCCCTGGCAGCGTGAGTCATATGCCCACTTCTGCTGACTCCCTGCTGCTGCCAGGGCCTCCCAGGTGGGCCGCTGGCCCGCGTCCAGCCACTGCCAAACCCGGGAAATGACCGGATCTCTGTCCTGCTTTTTTTGCAGCTGCTGCGCGCCGAGGGCCTCTGTGACGTCACCGCTGGGGGGGGCTGCCTGATTATCCGAGGGGCACTGTGTGCCGCTGTGTTATTCCTGCTCACAGTGGTCCGGAGAGCAGCAGCCTGTGGGACGGCCTGGTCTCGATCCTCTGCCCGCTGGCAGTGACGACAGTCCAACAGCTCCCGCCGCTGGCGTGTCTGTCCCGATTCCAGCCCGCTGCAGCTCTGCTGGAACAATTCCTCGACCGCCTGCTGCGTTTCTGCTGACACGTTGACCCGCTCCGCTGTGATCCTCCCCCTTGCTGTCTCTGTCTGTGATCGTGCTCCCTTTGCTCGTGCTGGTGGCTCCGTTGTGTCCAGCTCTTGCGGTGACCCGCCCGGTTCGGTCCGTCCTGGCGGTCCCTCGATCACGCAGGCCTCCAGGTTCCTCCTCCGGGTCCCGCTGCAGAGCGTGATGGTCCGAGTTCCCAGCAGGAAGGACGATCTGGCGGTGTCAATTTTCACGCCCCACGCTGCGAGCAGATCGAGTCCAATAATGCAGGGGTCTTGGATGACAGCCAGCCAGAACGGGTGGTTTGTGTTCTGGCCGGCCACCCCCACCACAAGAACTCTTCGCCCTCCCGATCTGGTGCGCTCACTGGTAGCTGTGGTGATGCAGCGCCCAGTGGGTTCCCACCCCTGTGGTGCCGTCTCGTCCATGCCTGGCAGCACACCGGGTCAGACCAATGAGATGGTAGAACCGGTGTCGATCAGGGCCCGGATCGGCGTGTTGTCCAGGCTGCACTGTAGGTACATCCCTAGCGAATGTCCAATTCGGCCCACACGCGGTGACAGCTCATCGGTTTGTTGTGGGGTGGGTGCAGGGCAGTACTGCGCGATGTGTCCTGGCTCCCCGCAGCAGAAGCACCGTTCCTCGCGCCGCCACGTCTGTCTTCTTCGTGGGCACGCCGCCGTGGTCTGCCGTAGCTCCTCCTCTTCCTCCTTGCGCTCAGCTGTGGCCTGAAAGGTTCTTTGTCTTGGTGTCAATGTCTCGGCCGTACAATTTATCAGCGGCTCCACCTACTCCGCTTCTGCCACCGCAGTCTCCCAGTTGCTCGTGGCATTAATCTGGACGTGGCTCTGGAGCTGGGCCAGACGGAGACCCCGGATGAAGTTCCGGAGGGCGAGCTTCTCCACTACCTCCGGTTCGAAATCCGGGTAGCTGCGCCGTGTCAGCAGCTGTACGTCCGCTGCGTAGGCTCCCAGGCTCTCCTGGCTGCCTCGTCAGCGGTTGGCCAGCTGTTCCTCTGTGTGCTCAACGTTGGCCGCTCTCCCAAACCACCTCCGGAGCGCTACTTGTAGCGCTGGCCAGCTGAGGCGTTCCTCGGGCTGGAGATCGGACAGCGTGCGGAGAGCCCTTCCCTCCAGGGCCAGCGCGACCTGCACGGCGGTCTCTTCGGGTGACCAGCCATTCAGTGCAGCAGCCAGCACGACCTGGACCAGGTAGTCGTCCAGCAGGGTTTCACCGTTGAAGCGGGGAATCTTGGCCCGATGCCGGATGGGTGGGACGGTCGCCTCTCGGTCGATTGCCGCTCCTGGTCGCAGTGGAATCGCCGGGCCGTCCTGCCCTGATAAGGGCGGGGAGCGGGGCTGGTTTGCTCTGCTCAGCCCGCCTTGCCTTGAAAAAGGCAGAAGGCGGGGTACGCTGGTCCCATCGGGTCCGCTGCTCCGTTCATCTCGGCGAGCAACTCCGGGGGTTGGTGTCTCAGCTCTGTCGTCCATCCCCAGCTGAGCGATGAATCGCTCCAGCTGCTGGATCTCCGCTCGGATTCTGGCTTCCATCTGCTCCATATCGCATTCCTGACACCAGTGTGACGTATTAGGGGTTCACACAAGAAAAGGAGAAGATGGTTGCGACGAAACAGGCTTTATTGAAACACACCCTTCAACACAGACAGGAGGGGAGGTCATTCTCACAGACCTCTGTTTCAATAAGGGTTGCACAAACACATGATCAGTCTTGTTCTGATCCTACCTACAACACTGCTGTGTCATTATAACGCAGTTATAATGACACAACAGTATAATGACACAGTAATAACATTTTAACACACATGAATATAACGTCCTCCGCTGCCAAAGCATGCCGGGAGAATCCCCACCCCCCTTAAAACAGCCCCAACATTACAATATATTTCCTGAGAAGATACTAGCAAGAGCTAAACTGGCCACAGATCTTTTAAGGAAAAAGGTACAGTTGTCGTTCGTCTCTGTACTCTCACACGAGAACCAATGAAGCTATAGTCTCCATGCGTTCTACACAGGTTGGCCCAATAAGCTCCCATTGGAAAAGACTGCTGAGTTATCAATTAATTGACAACTAATTTAATTTAGTTGACTAAATTCTTATTGACAATTAATCAAAAATCAGTTAATCATTAACATCCCTACTGTGAATATCAACACCATATTTGGAGCAGGAATAGTGCATGCAAAATTCTACATATGCATTAATTGTGAGGTCAGAATCTACCTTTTAGGCTCACTTAACTTGACACACAGGTTGGCTTTGGGATTAGTGAATGCAAAGGAGATCTGCATCCCTGAGGGCAGTTCTAGTTGCCTCTACTTTCCCTCCCCCATTCCTCTGTTTTAAAGTCTCTTCCTCTCACCCCTCTCTCTTACACACCGCCCTATATCTCTCTCCCTTTCTCTATTCGTGTTGATTAATATCATTTCCAAACCTTTCTGCTCTCATCTCTATCCACATTCTACACTTTGATGTTAACCCTCATATTTCTGTACCAACCATAACAAAGACTGAGGCCCCCACTGACCCTTAAAAATCAGTTTTTTTCACTCTGAAATGGGGCTGAAATGATTATGTTGTCGACAACGTTGATTATAAAAATTTGTCAATGCAAAATTTTATTGTTGCTGCATCGTTTAATTTTAAAGTTTATGGATATACTGTGGCAGCGCGGTGGCGGAGTGGTTAGCACTGCGGCAGTACAGCAACTCACCCTTGGCTGGGGGATCCTGGGTTTGATCCGAGCCCCTGACCAACAGTGATCTATGTGGAGTTTGTATGTTCTCCCCGTGTCTGCTTGGGTTTACTCCCGGGATTTCTCCGGTTTCCTCCCACATGCCCAAATTATGCAAGTTAGGTTAATTGGCATCAAACTGGGGATTCTAAATTGTCCTTAGGTATGAATGTGAGAATGAATGGTTGTCTGTCTCTCTGTGTTGGCCCTGCGATTGGACTGGCGATCTGTCCAGGGTGTACCCTGCTTCTCGCCATAAGATGCTGGGATAGGCTCTAGCCCCCTTCCCCACCCCGCGACCCGAAAAGGATTAAGCAGAAGAAGATGGATGGATGGATATACTGCGATAATGTTCCGTTGTAACTGCATTGCACGACCGGAACTGCTGTGGGCAGTAGCGCTTCTGTTGTCTGTCATGTGTGAACAATTTCCAGCAAAGAAGAAGAGCACAGCATGGCGAAGCAGAAGGCTGAACCTGAGTGGTGGCCTAGTTGATAGAGCATCTGCCCCACAACCAGTTCAAGCCTTGGTTGGGTCATACCAAAGACCATATAAAAATGGTACTTCATACCTTCTAGCTTGGTGCTCAGCATAATAAAATGCGGGAAGGAAAAGTTGTTTATGGCAGTGCCCCTCTTATTCTCGATGTGATTAATATTGTAGATAGGAGAAATGTAATTTTGTTCTACTGCAGTATTTCCTCTGGCTTAAAGACGTTGGCGTGGTGGTAACATATTTTTCTGGGGGTGAAAACACATGACACTATTGTAACCGGAATATGTTAATTTTATACTATTTATGTACAACCGAGGCTTGAATGTTGGAATATTGGGCCAGTTGGGGTCCCACCTAGACGTCCTGTGTTTGGAGTTTTTACTGGTGTCATCCTTCTCTTTTTCCTCTGCTCTCACCTCTCCCGGACCCTCTGCCTGAACACTTTCCTCTCCTTGGTTCCTCTTCTGTCTTATCCTCCCCTCTCAGAGCTCTGTCTAATTCAGGTTCTCTCCCTGTCTATGGTAGTATACAAAAAGGTTGGAAAATATCAAGTGTAATGTTTTGTCCTGCAGGATTTTTTTTGTCATGGTTTACATAAATGAAAAAATGTGTATTTTTTTTTGTATTTTTATTCTAGTGTTTCTTTTTTTCCCATTGAGAGAATAGGGAAGGGAAAGAGCATTTATAATAGTAATTTACTCATGCACACTTAAATTACATGATCAGAGGTGGGTATAGTAGCCAGAAATTCAACTCATGTAAAAGCAGTGCTTTGAAATTAATAATTAAAAGTAGACAACCAAAACTTTCTAGTTAAGTTATGGGTACAAAGAGCACCCACTTAAAGACTTGAGTAATGACTTCAATCTTGAAGGTTTGAGGTTTTTCTCCAAAATTTATAACAATTTTCTTATAGTTTTCTACTTTTCTTTGTAAATTTATCTAAATTTGAAACCATTTTCAACCATTTGAGACTTCATTATAAATTTGTGGATTATTTTATGGCTAATTTTTATCTATTTTTTAAAATAAAATTAATTTTTTTTAATAAATTTGAAACCGACTGGTATTTTTTTTTTTTTACTTTTTCCTTATAATAATTTTTGACTATAATTTTGCAGAACCAGAACAGAACAATAATTTAACTCTGAATTCAAAGGAAAAAAATTAATAAAATTGTATTTAATGAAATAAATTATCTTAAATGACCAAAGATGCAGTTTTTTCTGTTATAATATTTCTATATATTTATAGTTTTTTTTTTTTTTTTTTAGAAATCTCACCACCCAGACAGCAGGAAAAACCTCCCATATTTTGAAATCCAAATGTTGACATATTTAGTTTGTTTGAAGGCTGCTGACAGATTAAAGTCATTGACTTTGTGAATTTCGGTCATCTTAACTTGCCAGGTACATAATAATGAGCATAAATTAGTTAATTAATATTAACTAAGGTAAAGGTAAAAACGTCTCTTTTTTTATTCTTTTCTGAAATAAGAAAAACAGAAATCTAATAATTAAAAAGAAGACAAAATGAATCAACTTGAGCTTCTAACCACACCTGCTAGTTAAGTGACTCTTCCAGTATTGCTCCCGTTGCCAGCGGGTTAAAACCATGATAAATGCCTTCACTGCTTATATACCTCTTCTGCTTTTTTTCCCCGCGTTTAAAGTAGTTAAATAAGCTCATGTTTCTCTCAGACAGCGACGCTAGTAGCGAGACACTCTGCTTGGTGACTAGAACATGCGGGTGGGGCGCTTCTGAACTCCGCGCGGATGACAGTCATGCACTTGCAGACCGTCATTCCTTCATATTTTTTTTCTTAAATTTATATTTCCTCATAGAGTGGTGGCGTAAATTCAAGTGTGATGGGCCGCCACCTGGAAATGTTACCAGAGGAAACCCTGTACTGTACGTGATTGGCTGTATGGATTGAATGTCAATAAAGTTGGCTTCTTCTTCGTCTTCTAAACATGTAGAAGCAGATATTAAAAAAGCGAGACCCAAACTTTCTAAAATATGGGAACATTCCACTGAAAATAAAGAAATGAAGCAAGTAAAATGCAGACTCTGCAAGGCGGACTTTTGATATCATAGCAGCGCTACAGTGATGCATGAGCACTTGAAACGGAGACACCCCGGAGCATCCTGACTAGCAAAACGTGTGTGCAAGGACTTGCTTAACTACTTGAGGATTTAGGTCGCAGATCCATACCATCTGCATGCATCCTCTGGTGGCGAAGATTTTTTTCAAGAAAATATTTAGTTTAGATATCATAAATTCCAAAGGCTGTAATTTGAAAGTGGTAAGCGATAATGGCTTACTGTCAATGAGAACGATGTAGAATATGATGCAGAGTTTTATGATAGGAGTAAATTTACACATCTAATTTGCATAATGTGACGGCAGCCACATCAGATTACATAACTTTTGATCAAAGTGGACTTTGGACATATTTACACAAAGGATGCTTTTGTTTTTTTTTGTTTGTTTGTTTTTGTTTTTTGTTATCTTCAGAATATGTGAACCAGAAAATCGGTAGATGTAAACAAACTGATAATAAAACATCAGATCTACCGCTTGTCATATGTCGCCATGCGTCCGTGTGCTTGTCGATGTGCTCACCTCGGTCCTTATTTTGTCTTCTGTCAGTCATTTTCGCTTTATCTCCCACATCGAGAAACAGTCACATTTATCTTCTGATTTATTCCACCTCAATTTCGGTTAGTGTACCTCACAGAACCGGCAGTATTGTCCTCTCCTCACGTGCAGCTTTGTCAATGGCGGACAAAAAGTGTTCCACTCTGGTCCATCTTGTGCTGTCCAGAAGGTAAATATTTCCCTTCAGAAGCTAAATAATCCCTTTTAGAATCATAGTTGGCAAAATTTGGAGCAAATGCTTCCTCCCTGTGGAATATGTTGCACAGTTGTTTATACATCCCTTTTTCTGCATCCCGGAAGTGATATCAGATTCGACGCGGTTCTGGTTTTGCTGACCTCGGTCCTCCAGTGCAGAACAGCAAGCTATATGTGTCTGCCATCTAGTGATGTGAAATGCTTGGTACATCTGGGTTTGTTTTGTTTTGTGTTTTTTTTTTTTTTTCAGACTTTTTGACTAATCACGTGACAGGCGCAGATCTGCAACACCAGCTACAGGAGAGGCAGATCATATAATCAAATGTAATCCTTAAGAAGTTAAGCAGCTACAATACGGTGGTGTGAAAAAGGGTTTGCTCCCTTCCTGATTTCTCAGTTTTTCTATGTTTATCACACTTAAATGTTTCAGACCATCAAACTAATTTAAATATCAAACAAACAGATAGGTAATAAACTCCAATGTTCTAATTCTTGTTTCAAGTTTTGAATTAATGGGGGATAGTTTAAGTTAAATAGGTCTTCGATCTCAGGGATAGGTTTATCCCCAAATACTTAAATCCATTCTGTACAAACACAAATAGTGAAATAGCTTTAAGGGTATTAGAGATTACCCTGCCTCTTGCCCAAAGATGCTGGGATAGGCTCCAGCCCCCCTGTGACCCGAAAAGGATTAAGCGGAAGAAGATGGATAGATGGATGGATGAGTTCAACGTAAAGGCATTAGATTTTCCAAAATTTAGTTTGTAACCCGATATCCAACGATATCAAACTAATTTAAATATCAAACAAACATAACACAAATAATCACAAAATGCAGTTTTAAAATGAAGTGTTAATTATTAAGGGGAAAAAAAAAAATCCAAACCTACATGGCCCTGTGTGGAAAAAAGTGATTGTCCCCTAAACCTAATAACTGGTTTGGCCACGCTTAGCAGCAACATCTGCAATTTAAGCTTTTGCGATAACTGGCAATGAGTCTTTTACAGTGCTGTGGAGGAATTTTGGCCCACTCATCTTTGCAGAATTGTTTTAATTCAGCCACATTGGAGGGTTTTGGAGCATGAACCGCCTTGTTAAGTTTATGCCACAGCATCTCAATTGGATTCAGGTCAGGACTTTGACTAGGCCACTCCAAAGTCTTAGTTTTGTTTTTCTTAAGCCATTCAGAGGTGGACTTGTTGGTGTGTTTTGGATCATTGTCCTGCTGCAGAACCCAAGTGTTCTTCAGCTTGAGGTCACGAACAGATGGCTGGACATTCTTCTTCAAGATTTTTTGGTAGACAGCAGAATTCATAGTTCCTTTTACTACATCAAGTCTTCCAGGTCCTGAAGCAGCAAAACAGCCTCAGACCATTACACTACCACCACTATATTTTACTGTTGGGTATGATGTTCCTTTTCTGAAATGCTGTGTTCCTTTTATGCTGGATGTAATGGGACACACACTTTCCAAAAAGTTTAACTTTTGTCTCATCAGTCCACAGAGTATTTTCCCAAAAGTCTTGGGGCTCATCAAGGTGTTTTCTGGCAAAACTGAGATGAGCCTTTATGCTCTTTTTGCTCAGCAGTGGTTTTCATCTTGGAACTCTCCCATGCTGGCCATTTTTGTCTTTTTCTTATGGTGGAATCATGAACACTGACCTTAACTGAGGCAAGTGAGGCCTGCAGTTTTTTGCATGTTGTTGTGGGGTCTTTTGTAACCTCTTGGATGAGTTGCCACTGCCTCTTGAGGTAATTTTGGTCGGCCAGCCACTCCTGGGAAGGGCCACCACTGTTCCATGTTTTTGCCATTTGTGAATAATTGCTCTCACTGTGGTTCGCTGGAGTCCCAAAGCTTTAGAATTGGCTTTATAACCTTTTTCAGACTGACGGATCTCAATTACTTTGTTTCTCATTTGTTTCTGAATTTCTTTGGATTGCAGCATGATGTCTAGCTTTTGAGGATCTTTTGGTCTACTTCACTTTGTCAGACAGGTCCTATTTTTTTTTTTTTTCCACAATATCTTTATTGAACCTTTTTTTTTTTTTTAACAAACATGATACAAGCAATCAAACACTAACACTAAAGTACTACAAAAAAAAAAAAAATGCACTAAAAACACCAACAACCACCAACAAAATCAAGTCTTCAACAATGCTCCTCTGTTTAGTCTAGACAATCCAATACATAAGTATACATATTATGTTCACCAGTTTGGAATTTACAAGGTCCACACACATCATTCACCTTCTTCTTCAAGAGTTATGTTTAAATTTTTTACATAATCAATAAAAGGTCTCCATATATTCTCAAACACAATTTCCTTTGATTTCAGTATATATGTTATTCTTTCTAATGGAAGGTTTGTTAACATCTGTCTTAACCACTGAGTCACATCTGGTCTATGAGTCTTTTTCCATAATAGTGCAATACATTTTTTGGCATTAAGCAAACTGAGGTCTATGAATGTTCTTTCACTTTTATTAAAATTATGCTTTTCTGGGTACAGACCCAACAAAAACAGTTTAGGATTCAGTATGATTTGTTTTGAGATTATTTTTTCAATTGTTACCCTCACCTCTTCCCAAAACTTCTTATTAATCTACATTCCCATAAACAATGAAATAGGGTTCCTTTACTTTCCATGCATTTTGTGCATGTATCTGGTATATTTTTGTTATATCTATTTAACTCCTCCGGTGTAACATACATCCGCATTAACCATTTGAAATGTATCAATTTAAGGCGTGCATTTATTGATTTGGTTTGAGGCTTCTGTACAAGCAATTCCCATTGTTCCTCTGAAATTTCAATTTGCAGATCTTCTTTCCAGTAGTTTAATCTTTTCAGTGAATTTTCACTTGAAGATAGTGTCAATGAGTTATAAAACTCTGAAATAATACCCTTTCTTTTACCATCTTTCATCATCATTTTTTCCAAGGATGAATAAATAGGTCGAGTGAGAGCTTTATTTTGATTTGATCGAATAAAAGTTTCTAAGTTGAAGATATTTAAAAAAATGTGTTCTATTGAGATTAAATTTGATCCTCAGCTCTTCAAAAGACATTATGTTGTCTGCACATGGCAAATATAAATCCTGAATCTTTTGTATCCCTTTTAAATTCCATACTTTAAATACAGCGTCCGCTCTCCCTGGTTTAAAATATTGATTACCCCATATTGGACTAAATTGTGACAATAACCGTGGTTCTTTTAAATAGTTTTTAGCTTCACACCATATTTTGATCATATGCTTTACAAATGGATTTTTTAACTTGTTTTTGTAATTTTTTTGCCGAATCTGAGTATATGAATATGGGAAGAGGTAAAGGTAAATTGTATGATTCCATTTCAGTCCAGTGAGGGAGATCATTTGATGAAAAATAATATGTCATAGACCTCAGTTGTGCCGACCAATAATACAACATAAAATTTGGACATTTCAGACCTCCACGATCAAATGGTAAATATAATAAAGACAAACGTAATCTAGCCCTCCTGTTGTTCCATATAAATTCCACTAACTTTTTTTTTATTCTTGAGAATAGATCTAAAGGTGGTGATAAGGGAATGTATTGAAATAAATAAAGTATTTTAGGTAAAATATTACTTTTAAGTATATTGATTCTCCCGATCATCGACATTGGTAGTGACATCCATCTCTGAGTTAACTCATTGATATCTGACATTAAGGCTTCATAGTTGACGCTGGCGACTGATTCTAGCTTAGGCATAATTTGGATTCCTAAATATTTAAACTGATTTACAACATTGAATTGAATTACCTCAGGGGCTGGGTAATTTCTCTGGGTCTCATTTAGCATTAATATTGAAGATTTAGTTTTATTTATTTTATATCCTGATATTTCCCCAAAATTCTTTATTAAATTCAACAAGGTTGGAATTGATTTTTTTAGATTCGACATAAACAAAATTATATCATCGGCGTACAGGGAGATTTTATGTTCTGTTGGTCCAACTTTAATTCCATATATTTGTGAATGTAAACGTATCGCTATCGCTAAAGGTTCAATTGCCATAGTAAACAGTAAAGGTGAAAGTGGACAGCCTTGTCGACATCCTCTATTGATTTTTATTGGTTTTGAAATATTGTTATTTGTTAGGATTTCTGCTGTAGCATTATTGTATATTATTTGAACCCATTTTATGAAATTATTTCCAAGTCCAAACCTTTGTAGGACTTCAAAAAGAAAGGGCCATTCAACTCTATCAAAGGCCTTTTCGGCGTCCAATGATAGGAGAGCTGTATCCGGCGCTTCTTTATTAAAATAAATAATATTAAATAGTCTTCTTACATTATGGAATCCTTGTCTACCCTTTATAAAGCCATTCTGATCTCGATTAATAATATTTGGTAAAATTTCTTGTATTCGTCTTGCTAAAATTTTACAGATTATCTTAAGGTCGGCGTTTAATAGGCTTATTGGTCTCATATTTTCACATTTATTAGAGGGCTTACCTGGTTTTGGCAGCAGTATAATTAAGGCATTATTTATGTATGATGGTAAATTATTATTTTGAAATGCTTCTAAAACCATTTCCAAAAAAGGTTTTATTAATTTATTCTTAAATTTTTTATAAAGGTCAACTGGAAGACCATCTGGTCCTGCACTTTTTCCTGATTTCATATTATCAATGGCTAGCCCAACTTCTTCTTGACTAATTTTAGACTCCAATATCTCCCTGTTTTCATTTGGAATACACGGTATAGATAGTTCGTTCAAAAACCCATTTAGTTTTGTTTAAATCAGGTTCATTTTTGGTATCATATAATTTTTCATAGTAATCTCTAAAGGCTCTATTAATTTCTAAAGGATCTATAACTACCTGTCCATTACTTATAATCTGGTAATTGGTGTTTTAATTTCCAATTGTTTAATCTGCCATGCTAATAATTTTCCTGATTTTTCACCTTGTTCATAAAAAGATTGTTTCAATCTTAGAAGACTCGAGGCAGCTCTATTCGCTGATTTTTTGTCGTATTCAGCTCTCAAAATCAGTAATTCATTCTCCAACCTTGGAGGTCACTTCCTGGCATACACTTTTTCCTGAAGACTTTTTATTTTATGTTCCAATTTAGTCTATCTCCTCTCGAGTCTCTATTAGATTAGATCCTGTATAACTAATAATATGTCCCCTAATAAAAGCTTTGAAAGCCTCCCACCTTTACACATGCTGATGTTTGTGTAGTATGATGTCAAGAACTCGTACTATCTGTTTTTCTATATACTTGACAAATTCCTCATCCTGAAGCCATTTATGCTGAAATTGCCATCTACCTGATTCCTTTGTCAATTTTTTATCTACATATATTAGACAACAGGGTGCATGATCAGAGATCACGATGTTATCATAAAAGCAGTTTTGAATCTTGGACCTTAATTCTGTGGAAATCAAAAAATAATCAATACGTGAGAATGTCTTGTAGGTACTGGAATAACAAGAATAGGCTTTAACTTGTGGTTTCATTTCTCTCCATATATCTAACAATCTCAATTCTTTCATAAAATGATTAATAGTCATCCTACATCCAATGTGCGTACAATCCAGTCCTGTTGATCTATCCACACCTGGATTCAATGTACAATTAAAATCCCCTGCTATTATATGTTGCCCTGTAAGTGATGATAAGATGAGAAATAAATTAGCAAAGAACTTCTGATCATCTATATTGGGACTATATAAGTTCACAAGATTTATATTTTCTAATAGCAAAGAACCTTGAATGATTACATATCTTCCAAATTTGTCTCCAATTACATTTTTCACTTGAAAAGGAAATGATTTATGTATGAGAGTCATAACTCCCCTGGCTCGGTATGAAAATGAAGAGGTGAATACACTTCCCTGCCATCTACTCATAATTCTTTTAACATCCTCCTCTATCAGATGAGTTTCTTGTAAAAAACACAATTCTTGAACCCATGTCCTTTATTTTATTAATAACTTGTTTATGTTTTTTATAATTTTGTCGACCTCTGCAATTTCCATGAAGTTAAATTATGATTAACACTTTGGTCCATGATCAATAGAGAGCTTTGGGATTACCTTTGCAGTGTTAACATGCTCATACAGAGAAGCAAAAACATGAGTGGTTGAACATTCATCCTACAAAACTACACACAAACAAATTTCCCCTTCCCACAACTTGTGGCAAACCCCCCAAAATCAAAAGAAAAATTTCTGGTCTCCCGATATAGCATCGACCGTTCCACACCCACGGGGAACAGCCTAAGCCACTCCTTCTTCATCCTCCCAATCACCCTAACTCTACTGCTTTTAATGACGTAACATTAACTATCTCTGTAGTTTTCAACTTAACTCCAAAAATTATTAACAACTTTGTACATCATAGTTTTTTTGTTGTTGTTTGTTTTGTTTTTGTTTTGTTTTTTTAATTTATAATACAATCTATTTTTTGTAAACTTACTATTTACTTCAAGTCAGTCAGATATGCCTGTGCAATGCTTAATTATTCTACCTTATATTTTGTTCATGCTTAGCTCCCACAGTCTCTTCTTCTTCTTTGATCTTCTTGATGAACTCCTGCGCCTCCTCTGGGGTCTTGAAGATGTGGGTTCTGCCCTCATACGTGGTCAGCAGTCTCGCAGGATAGATTACACCATGACGAATCCCAAGGTTGCGCAGCTCCTTACGTAAGGGATCAAATGCTTCCTCAATTGCTGGATTCCTGTGGCCAAATTCTGGGTAGAACCGCACCTGCTGGTCCTGGTGTTTATTCTCTCCTTTTTTAGCTCGTGCAGCGTTGAAGATCTTCATCTGTCTCTGTTGCTAAGAAAACTTCATAATTAAGGTCCTCGGTGGTCCCTTATCTCTCCGTGGGCCAATACGATGTGCTTTTTCCAGAATCACTGCTGGTTGCAACTCCTCGCTGCCCAGCACCTCCGGAATCCACTTTTCCAGAAAGGAGCATACGTCCCGACCTTCTGATTCCTCTGGAAGACCCACCAGCCTCAAATTATTCTGTCTCGACCGAGATTCCAAATCCAAAATATTATCTTCCAGAGATTTATTTTTTTTTTCCAAAGTGCGCACCTTTATTGAAGACGGGTGACGTCATCTTCAGCACTAGCGAGACGGAGCTCCATCTGCGCGTTCGTTCTACACAGTCACCCAATTCCTTTCTTATTCCTTCCAACGCTGTCATAATCCCATCAAATCTAGAGGAAAAGTCCGCTCTCAATTGAACTCATGGCAGCCATCAGCGCATCTGCGCCATTCCCCGCAAATATCGCACCGCCGCCAGCCTCCTCCGCCATATATGGAGTATTTGTTTGCTGCGTCACAGACCTGAAAGTCCGTTAATTTGGACTGTTTTCGGCGGCTCGCTTTTTCCTTTTCCTGGTTTTCCAGCCTTAGGCTTCGCCGACATATCCTCGCCCAAATGCTGGGATACGTTCTGTCCCAAATGAGAGAGTTATTTGCCGATTTTTTTTTTCCAGGAGCAGAGCAGAGCGAGACACGTCCGTCCTACGTGGCAGCCATAACCGGAAGTAGGCAGGTCCTATTTAAGTGATTTCTTGATTGAGAACATGTGTGGCAGTAATCAGGCCTGGGTGTGGCTAGAGAAATTGAGCTCAGCTTTCCAAAGATGTGATAAAACACAGTTAATTTATGTTTTGATGGGGGGGGGTCACTTTTTCCACACAGGGCCACGTAGGTTTGGATTTTTCTTACCCTTAATAATAAACACCTTCATTTAAAATCTGCATTTTGTGTTTACTTGTGTTATCTTTGTCTAATATTTAAATTTGTTTGATGATCTGAAACATTTAAATGTGACAAACATACAAAAACATGAGAAATCAGGAAGAGGGCAAACACTTTTTCATACCACTGTATGTTGATCTGGATAATGGTTGTTACTAGGGCTGCAACTAACGATTATTTTGGTCGTCAACTAATCTAACGACTAGTTTTTTTCGATTAGTCTACTAATCGTGAGACCCTCGTTTTCGGCTGGACCAGAATTTGGTTGTTTGGTGCACACCCAGAGTTTGAATGCGCAATTCAGACGGCACTAAACAAACCGGACTATCTGCGGATAGTCCTTTGGTCTGGACCAAACAGTGGCTGTGTGAATGCACCCTAAAATAACTTCTTCCAGTCCAAAATAAATTTATAAACACTTTAAATATTAGTGCAGGAATGTGAGCATTCACTGCACATGCAGTAAAATATTTAAGCCGTTTTTATAATTTATTTGTGTTGATTATGGTTATCTTTTTAAATTAAATACAAATCATGGTATTGTAATTTACCAAGATGCACTAATATTCAGAATGAAGTCTGATATTACCACGACAATAATGGAGAATATGAAAAAGAGTAAGCTGCTCCTGTAATTCACTCATTTAGTGCAGTTAACATGTTCGCCAGCATCGCTGAAGCAGCTTAGCTGTCAGCAAGCATCATCCAAGAGATTGTCTGACAGCAAGTAAACTAAACAGCACACACTAATAGTGTGGTCAGTTTTCTAAAGCTGAAAGTTGCTTGTTGAAAATAAGAAGCACTAACTTTACTCGCTAGCCTTACCGGCGCAGTGTTTAGAAGTGGCCCAGAACACTATGGAGGTCCGCTGACAAATGGCTGGAGCCGGTGGGAAAGGAGAAGAGGAGGGACGGGTGCAGCTGATACGACAGCTCTGCTTTACAATGTACATTTAAGTTGTTTCATTTATTTATTTTTGGTAAAATCCTCCCATACTTTGGCCTTCTCTGTGATTTTCTCTCTGTGATCTAAAACATGCACTAGAGCCCCAAACAAAAGCCTTACCAACAGGAAGCAGAGAAGCAGAGATGGATATGAGAGAAATAATTGTGACTAGTTGACTAATTGAAAAAATTGTCATTAGATTAGTCAACTACCAAAATAATCGTTTGTTGCAGCCCTACTCTGAAATTATATTAGATTTAGCTGGGTAAGCTATTAGTCACTTTTAAGTCTTATGAATTTTACTGGTGGTGTCAAGAAAAAAAGATTCACAGATAAAGGCCTTGGTTTTGCAAAGCTGTGCAACAGGCACTTAGCATTAAAACAAAGGACAGATAATATCCTGTCTGAGATTATCATTTATCAACCCTGTGTACAGGAGGCAGACAGAGAGGGAAGGTGGGCAGACAGGCAGGCACGTCCATATAGTGCATAATGACATACTGCAGCAGGTGGAGGCTCATCTATCATGAACATAAAGACTATTGTTGCTCTACATCCGCACTCAGCTGCATTCAAGGCCTTTAGATGGGCTGTGCACACACTTACATGCTGACACTATGACTGCCACAGGAAAAACAAACAAGATTTTATGTCACATTTGTCATTTGTGCCACTTAGCAACTCAAAGTGAGGGGTATAAACTGAAGCCATCCTTAAATGTATAGGAAATACAGTGTTTCCTCTGGCTTAAAGACCTTGGCGCCATGGCAACATATTCTTCCGGGGGTGGTCAGAAAACACATCACACTATTGTAACCGGAATATGTTAATTTTATACTTTTTATTTCTTTTTTAAAATTTTGCACAGTAACTTTGCATATGGGACTTACCATTTGCAGTATTGTACAGCCAAGTCTTGAATCTTGGAAAATTGGGCCAGTTGGGTCCCACCTAGACGTCCCGTGTTTGGACTTTTTACTGGTGTTATCTTTCTCTCCTTTTGCTCTCACCGCTTCTGCACCCTCTGCCGAAATGCTTTCCTCTCCTTGGCTCTTCTCTTCTGTCTCATCCTTCCCTCTGAGCCCTGTCTAATTCAGATTCTCTGTCTATGGTGGTATACAAATAGGTTATAAAATACCAAGTGTCATGTTTTGTCCTGCAGCATTGTTTTGTCATGATTTACATTAATGACACAAATATGTACATTTTTTGTATTTTTTATTATACCTTTCTTTTTTCCATTGAGAAAGAGTAGGAAAGAGAAGGGGGAAAAACATTCATAATAGTAATTTACATATAGTTAAATTATATGATCAGAGGTGGGTATAGTAGCCAGAATTCTACTCATGTAAAAGCAGTGTATCTTATGAAATTAATAATTACTAAGTGCATACCTGAGGATGCCCGATGCATGCCCATAGAAAGCAAGTGTAAGCAAAACATTTCCTGCATGCCCGTAGAAAGTTAGTGTTACCTTGGCAACAGCAACCATAGTGAAACCTGCCTTGGACTCTTTGACGTCACACTCATTCTATTGATGCCTGCCTTTGATCTGTGATGCCTGCCTTTGATCTTTGACAACGTCATTGCGAGTGCTATGATCATGAGTAATGCCTGCCTTTGATTTTTGATGATGTCATAGCGAGTTCTATGATCGTGAGTGAAGCCTGCCTTTGATCTCGTAGCAAATCCTATGATCTTTTAGCGAGTCCTATTATTGTGACATTATGACATCGTGACAAACAGAGATTTCTTGAATTATATATAGAGTGATATTCCTTTTCTCCAGGGCATGGGTCCCAGCCCACATCCTCGCTTTAAGTTGGGATTTTCTTTATTTCACCTTATTATTATTATTATTATCCTGGGTTGCTATTATTGTCATTATTCTTATTCTGTCTTGCATATTTATTTCTTCATTGGTCTTCTTCTTAGTTTAAGTTGATCAGTATTATTATTATCATTATTGTCATTTTCATTATCATTATTGCCTTGGTCTTGTCTTTTCTCTGGTCCCCTGTGTGTGATTATCTGTGCAGCCCCGCCCATCTCGTTTTCTGTAACCATGCCCTGCCGTCTCTGTTTGCCCCTGCTTGTTAATGTTCTGTGTTATGTTGATTACCTGTGTCTATATACACAGTGTCTATATAGACAGTCCTATGATGCCTATCTGTCTATGTGCCGTCATGTAGACATCATATTTTTATGACGGCATCGCGAGTCTTATGATGCCTGAGATCATAGGACGGCCTATGATGCATCATAGGACATCAGGCCTATGATGTCCTATAAACGTGACAGACACACACACAGACACACAGAGATTTCTTGAATTTATAGAGTGATTTACAGAGTGATGATTCTGTCTTGCATATTTATTTCTTCATTGGTCTTCCTCTATATACAGTATATGTCTTTTAGCGAGTCCTGTGGTCTATATGACATCATATAAACATCCTGTAGAGATCATAGGAACATCAGCCTTATGGTTTATCTGACGTCATATAGACATGATGCAGACATCATAGGAACATCATAGACGAGCCTATGATGGTCAACATCATAGGAACGTCATAGGACATCATGCAGACATCATAGGAACAACATAGGTGGCCCATGATTGTGACACACTGACAGACAAGATTTCTTGAATTTATAGAGTGAAAAGTGGACACCCCAAAATTTTGAGTTCAGTTGAGTAAGGTACAAAAAGCACCCACTTAAATAAACCCTTGAGCAATGACTTCAGTCTTGAAGGTTTGAAGTTTTTCTCCAAAATCAACTAGTGCATACCTGTGCATGCCCGTCAAAACCAAGTATAAGCATGTATTTCTGCATGTCCGTAGAAAGCAGGTGTAAGCAAGGCATGCCTGCGATGTACTGCTCGAACCTCAGGTGTTTCATCTTCACGGCATCTTCTGTGACGTGCAACACAGTCATGCCTGGGAGGTACTGCTCGAACCTCAGCTGTTTCACCTTCAGGGGATCTTTCCTGATGTTCCGCAGTTCTCCTCACTCTATTGCTTGTAGCATCTGGGCCCCCCCGTGACCCAAGGATGGATGGTTTCAATTAGTGTGTCCTATTGTTAATCGGATGATGAGTATCTCTGCGTTCCTATTTCTGCCAACTCCCATTTCAGAGTTTACCTGCTTTTGAATGTCATAAAGATGTCTTCCTGTAGCTATGGAGTCCCAATATTGCCACTTTTCCACTGAGTGAGATTTCCAGATTTACTGCTTCACATGATGTCCCTATGTAGGACCGCCATAGTGAGTGCTATGAACGTGAATGATGGTCTATATGACATCATATAGACAGCAAGGCAGGCATGACTCACATGGGAACATCATAGGACAGCATGGTCTATCTGACTTCATATCAAGGCTGGCATCACTGTATATGACATGATAAAGACATACATATGACATATGATAAAGACATCAAGGCACAGGACATCAAGGCAGGCATGATGTCCTGTGATGCAGACATCATAGGAACATCATAGGCTGTCCTATGATGTCCAATGATCATGACACACTGACAAACTGACAGATTTCTTGAATTATAGAGGCACTTATTTATCTGATAGTTTCTACTGGTTCTCCGTAAAACTTATCTAAATTTGCAATCTCTTCAGACGAAAGCTGCACTGCAGTTGAAACATGTAAAGAAGGTAAAGAATCTCCTTTCTATTTTATTTTTTGTCTTTTATATGAACAAAAGATAAATTGCAAACCATTTTCTGAAACATACATTTCCTCTTGTAAAATTATAGGACTTTTCTTGTACATTTGAGACTTTATTATAATTTGTTAATTAATTTTGTGGCTTATTTTTTTTTTCCACACAATATTTATTGAACCTTTTTACAAACATAACACAAACAATCAGACACTAACACTAAAGTAATAAAAAAAAGAAAAAATACTAAACACCATCAACCACCAACAAGAACAGGTCTTCAACAATGCTCTTCTGTTTAGTCTAGGCAATCCATTACATAAGTATATACGCTCTGGTCTATGATCAATAGGGAGTTTGGGATTACCTGGCAATATAAACATTGCTCATACAGAGAAGCAAAAACATGAGGTGGTTGAACATTCCATCCTACAAACTCACACAAACAAATTTCCCCTTCCCACATTTGTGGTGATCCCCCCCAAAATCAAAAAAAAAAAACTCTGTCTCCCGATATAGCCATCGACCGCTCCACACCCACGAGGACCAGCAAAGCCACTCCTTCTTCATCCTCCAATCACCCCAACTCTACTGCATTAAATGACGTAACATTAACTCTCTTCTGTAGTTTTCCAACTTAACTCCAAAATTTTATAGCAACTTTGTACATTCATAGTTTTTTTTTTAATATGTAATACAATCTATATTTTGTAAAACTTGCTATGGTGCTTCAAATCAGTTAGATGCCTATGCAAATGCTTAAAATATTCTACCTTATATTTTGTTCATGCTTAGCTCCCACCAGTCTCTTCTTGGATCTTCCCGATGAACTCCTGCGCCTCCTCAGGGGTCTTGAAGATGTGTGTTCCGCCCCCATACGTGACCAACAGTCTTGCAGGGTGAATTACCTCCAATGACGAATCCCAGGTTGCGCAGCTCTTTACGGACGGGGGTCAAACTGCTTCCTCAACCGGTTGAATTCCTGTGGCCAAATCTGGATAGAACCGGCACCTAGTTTGATCGTTGGTATTTAATTTCTCCTTTGGCTCGCGTCGCGTTGAAGATCTTCATCCTGTCTCTGTAGCTGAGGAACTTCATAATTAATGTCCTCGGTGCTGACTTATTATCTCTCTGTGGTCCAATTTGGTGAGCGCTTTCTAAAACAACTGATGATTGCAGCTCCGCGTTGTTCAGCGCTTCTGGAATCCACTTTTCCAAAAAGGAACATGGGTCCCGACCCTCGGTTCCCTCCGGTAGACCCACCGGCCTCAGGTTGTTCCGTCTCGACCGGGACTCCAAGTCCAGGACATTATCTTCCAGACATTTATTTTTTTTTCCAAAGTGCGCACCTTTAATTGAAGGCTGGCGACGTCATCTTCAACACTGGAAACTCGAAGCTCCACCTGCGCCACTCGTTCCACACAGTCACCCAATTCTTTTCTCATTCCTTCCAATGCTGCCATAATCCCATCAAATTTAGCGGAAAAGTCTGCTCTCATTGAACTAATGGCAGCGAGCACTGCACCTGTACCGTCGCCCGCAGTCACCGCACCGCTGCTAGCTTCCTCTGCCATATCTGGAGCTTTATCTGCATCACGGACGTGAAAGTCCGTTAATTTGGACTGTTTCGGCGGTTCAGTTTTTCCTCCACCTGATTTTCCAGCCTTAGGTTTCATCGGCATATCCTCGCCCAAACGCTGGGATAAGTTCTGTTCCAAATGAGAGAGTTATTTGCCGATTTTTTTTCTCTAGGAGCAGAGCAGAGTGATACGTGTCCTTCTATGTGGCCGCCATAACCGGAAGTCATTTTGTGGCTTATTTTTACTTTAAAAATTTTTTGAAACAGATTATGGTAGAATGTTGACTTTTTTTGCAGAGCCAGAACAGAACAGTAATTTTAACACTGATTTAAAAGAAATATAATTATTAATAAAATTATATTTAAAGAAATAAATTAACTAAAATGACCAAAGATGCTGTAATTTCTGTTATATTTCTATATATTTGTTAGGTTAATTGGCTGTTCTAAATTGTCCCTAGATATCTGTTTCCTATAGGCCCTTAGAATAGAGGGTTAGTATTAATGAAAGCGCTTTGAGTGGTCTTTGTGACTAGAAAAGCGCTATATAAGTGCAGGTTAGTTAGTTAGTTAGATATATTTACAGTTTTTACCAGAGAACAGGAAAAACCTCTCTTATTTTGAAATCCAAATGTTGGTAGATTTAGTTTGTCTGAAGGCTGGAGGATATTGACGGATCTTAAGGCGCTGTCACACTGTGACGATTTAGGCAGCGTTTGCCGACGTATTAACATTTCTCTAAAACGCTGACATTTCTGTTCAAATGAGAGGATTCTCTCCTCCAAAGACCACTGCACGGCGCAGGAGCTGTGACTGACCTGGCAGAGCTGTCAAATCTTTGAGGTCGGTCACGCCTAAAACAGCTGACATGATATGTCAAGAATGTCAGATGACAGTTGTCACAACCTGGCTCAACAGTTATGACAAAGGCACGCAAACTGATGGCGATAAAAAAGTTTATTTTCAATAAAGTGAAAAAAAACCCCACGATAATGCATGGAGTATACTTTTGCCCATGTGGACCCAAAAAGAGCAGAGAGCCGCAGCCAAGGGAGAGCAACAGGGCTGGCCACCACTGCACAGGAAGTGGGATTTATCTTCCAACAACAGCTGATGGAAAACAGCTGAGCTCTGTGCTTTAGGCGATTTCATCAGCTGATTGTATCTACCTCTTCCAGTGTTCTGACATTTTGGTATATATCAAAACAGCATACCTCCAGTTACTACTCTGTCATTTTCTGTCTTGCCTGTGTGGACAGCTGATGGTATAAACTGCAGTCAGCCATAAAAACATGGCAAGCAGGGCAAAACAGCATTTTGGATTTTCATAATATCCTGTAGCTTGAAAGTGTTACACTTAAGTTGGCTCGGACACATCGCTGACAGGTTCTGTTAAGCTGGGTTCACACTATAACGTTTGGACCGACTTTTACTGACGTTTTGAAAAATTACAGAAATTAGTCCAAACGTTGGTAAAATTACGTTTGTGAGCACACACCAACTTTTACAAACTTTTATGAACTTTTGCTAGCATTTCCCAGCATTGTATTCAGCGTTGTCAAACTTTTGCCAACTTAGGCTTGCGTATGTGTAGCAGTTGCCAACTTAGGTTAACTTAAGCAAACAAACTTAGGTTAACTCAGGTAGGTTCATTTTGTCTTCTTTTAATTATTTACCTTTTGTTCTTATTAAAGCAAAAATAGAAAGGAGATGTTTTTACCTTCTTTACATGTTTTGACTGTGCACTGCAGCCTTCGTCAGAAGAGTCAACTGATTGCTGCCAGGTGTCATTTTATCAGCTGACTTTCGTAGGCGGAGCAAGCCCAGCAGACCTGTCGGATCCACCGAGCCAGCCCCACTTTCTGCTGTCCGATGGTCTCTGGAGAATGTGGTCCCAGGTGTGGGAAAGCATAAAGGCCCCCTCATCCCGGTTCATGGTATCTTTTCCCCGCTTCCTGATTTGAATGAATGAATGAATGAATGAATGAATGAATCTTTATTTCGGATAGTACATGTTAAAAGGAACTGAGTAATATAGCAAAAGGGGTAAATAAAATCCAACAAGGTCAAATTAGACAATAACTCCTCTGATTATACAGTTCAACAAAAGTTATCCGAAATGGGTGATGGCTGAAGCCGCAGCTTATATTGCCCACCCATATTCCATCCAAGAATTCAAAAGAAAAACAAAACAAGAGCGATTACAATTCAGAACAAAGCTAAGACAAAATGTGACAAAAAAAAAAAAATTCTATGGACACCACAAGGAAAAAAGAACACCAGAAGAAATGTGAGAAAGAAACACAAGGACGACTCACAAGATCAAAAAAAGAAAAGGCAGAACAAGAAACATTAAAATCAGCAATATCAGATCACTGCAAAAGAAATAATCACATCATGGACTGGGACAACGCAAAAATTATTGGATCGGAGCGCAACAGACACAAACGCTGGATCAAGGAGGCCAAAAAAAGAAAATGTGTACGTAAGAGGACAATGTACAATATTTGTTTGGTGATAACATGGTGTGTATGACATGTTTTTAAAAATTTTTTAATCTGTGGTAAATTATATAAAACTGACATTTGATTAGTTTTGAATTGTTGAATTGTTTGTGGGATTGTTTTGCACGCTCTTGGCGGTGGCCTCTTTTTGTTGTGGTGCTCAGGGCGCTCAGAGTTGAAAAAAGTTCAACTTTTCAGACTGCAGGTGAGCTGTCAATGTCAGACCTTTCTAAGCAGCCAATCAGAATTAAGGAAGGGCGGGACATAGGATGCCGGTACATTCTCTACTCAGACTCCTGCTTTCCGTGTCATCATATTTTGCATCCAGAGCTGCTACCAATGTTAGAATACGTTTCCTGTCCATTGTTATTCAGTGACTGCTATTAAAAATAAGTAGAAAGTCTTACCACAGGAAAAGTGGAAGCGCTGAACTGTGACTGACAAACTGTTGCTGAGATACAGGGCACAGACTTTTTTTTTTCGGAGCACAGCGCACAAGCACTGAAAAAAAGATGTTCAGGGCGATCAGGTGACAAAAAACGCATTTGGTGGACACTTACGCTGCGTGTAATCTCCCAAAAATGTGGCAGCCCAAAAGGAAAAAAAAAAAATCTCATTGAGAAATTTACTGTGCTTAATTTTATGTTGCGTGCGTAATCATTCTCCAGGATTGGTTCACTTCCAGTGTGGGAATCAAGCAGCACTGATGTGGTGTCAAAAAGTAAATGACATTTAACAGGATTTTATGTTATTTTAATGGAGAGAGGTGTAACAGTCAAAATATAATCACCCATTATTTTATTTATATCATGATTCACTAAATAGTTTTTTATTCCGTCCACATTCACATTTTAATTACGGACTTAGTGTTGAAGTCTTTGCATTATTTTATTATTTTTTTAGATGAATGATTGAATGAACAGGAGAAAAGGGTATGCAGAAGTAACTGCAAAGGAATATCAAATGAAAATAAATACTGAAACGTATGCCCAAGGGGGATGTGTTCACTCCAGAAGCAGAATGGCAGGAAGCCTCTACAAACACTGATCTTTATATGAGCGTCACCTGACGCTGATGTCAGCTGACGCTGAGTATTTCTCTGATTTTTCAAAACGTCTGTGTAAGTCGTCCAAACGCTATAGAGTGAACCCAGCTTTAACTGAGGCTGACTTAGGTAAACTGTGCATAACTTAGCCCAGCGCTCAGGAACTCTTACAAACTGAGCACAAATTTCACTGTGTATTTCCAAACGAATTTTCAAAGTACACATCTTTTGCCAGCGTTTGCCAACAAACACCAGCAATCATTAACTTTTGCCAGCAGAGCCAGATGTTCGCCAAAACGCCAGTAAAAGTCGGTCCAAACGTTGTAATGTGAATCCACCTTTACATGAACAAGTATGTGTGTTTAGCTCTCTGTGTGTATGCACTGCAGGCACCAGCTGAGCTAATCAGAACAGAGAACATGTGGATCTGTGAAAATGTACACAGAGCATCACAGACCCTTCAACAATATTATTAGTCAGTTATTTCTACAAACCTATTACAAAATGGTCAGAACACACCCGCAAGCTGGGATACAAGGAAGGCGCCAAGTCAGCTCTTAATTAGTAAAGGTGTCACCCAGTCTACACAGAGACCATCACACAGTTGAAACATGTCAAGGTATGAAACATCTCTTTACTTTGCCTGAATAGAAGAACAAGACAAGTTTGATATGGACATCTGCTCACCATGGAGTACTGACGGTTCCTGTGAATCAACGCTGCCAATACGCCATTATACGGTAGCTGTAAGTTAGAAACCCGTTCAGTAAGTTACACATAGGTTCAAAGAGTGTTACTCATAGGTTAGAAATAAGTTTTGGGTACGCTAGACATTACTTTGACGTATTTTGACTTATAAGTAACTTACAAGTAGCGTGTGAATGATCGCATAATTTACATATAACTTATGCCCCGCGTATGTGGGATGTATGAACCATACACTGGATATATTGAAAAATTTTCAGCATGCTCAAAATTTTTAGACAACCTCGCCATACAACGACATATACCAGTGTGCTTCAGCGTGCTCTTAACTCAAACAAAACTTCCCCTTAACTTATTAGACGTACGCCAGCTTATTTGCCAATTTTTTTTAAATGTCAGCATATGCTGCCTAAATCGTCAAGGTGTGACAGGGCCTTTATTCACTGACTGAATTTCGGTCAGTTTAACTTGTCAGGTACATAATAATGAACATAACTTAGCTAATATTGTAGTGGTTGGTCAAGTAAACCCTCAGCAATTCAGTTACTCTGGCCTTTCCCTCAATTAGCCTGCATGTGAAGCCTAACCACGCCTGTTTTGATGAACAAACTGCAGCCCCCCCACCCCCCACCTGCTCCTGGATAAAAAAAACTTTCTCACCAACCACCCACAAACAGTCAGACTTGGCCCCTACCACTCCTCCACACTGTCTCTCAGCACTGGCTCCCCCCAGAGCTGTGTGCTAAGCCTTCTACTGTACTCCTGTATACCTTTGGCTGCATTCCAACCCACCCAACCACCGTCATTGTGAAGTACATGGATAATACCACCTTGGTTGGGCCCCTCACTGACGACGATGAGAAGGCATACAGGGCGGAGGTAGAAAATCTGCTGCTGTGGTGCCAAGCAAACAACCTGAAACTGAATGTCCAAAAAACCAAAGAACTCATACTGCTCTTCAGAAAGAACAGGCAGGACCATACCCCCTTCCTCATAAATGGCGACCTCGTGGAAACCGTCCCCACCTTCGGGTTCCTTGGCACCCACATCTCCTCTGACCTCTCCCGGTCTGTCAACACCAAAGTCCTGGTGAAGAAAGCCCAACAGCGGCTGCGCTTTCTCCGTGTTTTGAGGAAGAACAACCTGGACCAGAAGCTGCTGCTGGCCTTCTACCACTGCACAGTGGAGAGCGTGCTCACCTACTATCTGAGTGTGTTGTACGCCGGCTCCACAGCTGAGACCAGGAAGGCTGTGCAGAGGGTCATCAACACCGCCCAAAAAATTATTGGTGGCCCTCTGCCCTCCCTGGAGGACATCTCCAGATCTCCTGTCTCAGAAAGATCAAGGCCATCACAGGATACCCTCACATCCTGCCCACCACCTGCGTTCTCTCTGGACGATGGTTCAGATCAGTCAGGTCCCACACCTCGAGACTAACAAACAGCTTCTTCCCCTGGGCCATCCGAACTGCAAACAGTCAGATGCCCCACCACCCCTCCCTTCAAACGCTCACATGCACAGAACTGAGGACCTTTTTATTTACACAATAACACACCTGTCTTTGCACTCTGCGCTTTCATGTATATTGACCCATCCATGAAACCACTACCATACCTGTGTATATTTTTTCCATAATCCTGGATTATTTTAGTCAGTCCTGTGTTCAATTGTGTGGTCTGCACTCCACACTTTTATGTATTGTTTCATCCGTGAAGCCACTACCATAGCTGTATATTTCCATACCAGACTATTTTTATTTCAGTCATGTGTTTAATCGTGTGTTCTGTAACAGTGTTTTATGTAATCCTTCTCTCATACTTAATTGCACAGTAGCCTGGTAGAGCACCCACAATTTTGTTATACTGTACAACTGTACAGTGACAAAGCTGCTTCTTCTTCTTCTTCTTCTTCTTCTTCTTCTTCTTCTTCTTCTTCTTCTTCTTCTTCTTCTTCTCCTTCTTCTCCTTCTTCTCCTTCTTCTCCTTCTTCTTCTTCTTCTTCTCCTTCTTCTTCTCCTTCTTCTTCTTCTTCTTCTTCTTCTTCTTCTCCTTCTTCTTCTTCTTCTTCTTCTGCTTCTGTTTGCTAAGCAACTCATTATTACCTCCGCCAAGGAGGTTAGGTTTTCATCGGTGTTGGTTTGTCTGTCTGTTTGTTTGTTTCTTAGCAAGATAACTCAAAAAGTTATGGACGGATTTTCAGGAAATTTTCACAGATTGTCAGAAATGGGGTATCCTACAGATGATTACATTTTGGTGGTGATCCGGATCACCGTCCAGAAGAAAACCGCCATTATGCAAAATGCCATTTTCGTCAATAAGTATTGAACCACTAATCCTATCATTGTGAATCCAATTGCTAGTCATATGTTTTCATGGTCAAGGTATGGGGGGAACTGCGCCGCTTGGCGGAGGTCTGCGCTCTCCGAGTGCTTTTCTAGTTGTTCTTGTTACCAGTGGGTTAAAACCACGATAAATGCCGCCACTGCTTACATACCTCTTCTACTTATTTTCCTTATTTAAAATACTTAAATAAGCTCATGCTTTGCTCTGACGTGGAATTTGTCTCTCGGAAAGCGACACTAGATAGATAGGTCTTTCTGCCGACTGTAACTGTCACGTGGGTGGCGCGCTCCCAAACTTTGACGCGCGGGTGACTGTCACATGCATTTTTCACGTGCACGCTTGCGGACTGTCATTCATTTATTTTCTTAGTGTGGCGGCTCAGTTTCTGGCATGGTACGCCACCATGCAGAAATGTTACCAGCGGAAACCCTGAAATAGAAATAAAATTAGTTGAATCTGATCTATAGATTATGACCATCAAGTAGATTAAATATAACAGTAATTTGGGAAGAATTAAGATCTTTGCATTTTGAAGCTTGTCCCAGAACGATTGTATGTGTGAAATAAAATGTCGACAAAGTTAGCGGAGACTATTATTATATAAGATTTGTGGTGAGATGTTTAAAGAGAGATGGCCAGTAGGAAGAGGAATTCCCCCATCAGTAGTCTTCAGTGTGTCTTATGTAGGGTCTTTTTATTTCATAATGTTTTTAGTACTTCAAATAATACAAACTTGATGCTTTTTAAAAGAGGTCTTTTTCCTGCATTGGTCACCACACTGAACTTTGTGCACTTGTGCCCATAAATGGTAACAAAATCTGCTCTTTTCAGTATCTACCAAAGACCAAAAGGTCCATTGTCATCATGTTGACCTAGGTTATTAGAGACGCGGTATATACTCCACCTCAAACTGTGTAACTCCCATTAGTGGTTACATTATGTGGCTTTGGTTGTTGCATATTTGTCCTGCACATTAGTCAGTTTACTTAACCTCTTGCACTCCGTTGTACCGCGGGCGGGCAAGTCTCTGCGTCCCAGAGCGCACGAGAGCGCTCTCGTGCGTCCTCGAGCGCATGAGGGCGCAGGGGAGCGCACTGAAAAAAAACAACAAAAAGTCCTTCCACTACAGACGCAGCCGCGAACAGATTGGATATGATTGACCTCGTGGACTGAGGGAGAATTATGGAGAGGAGTAGATTCGTGATCTCCGTATGATCCCACAGACTGGGGCATTGCTCCAGTATCTGTGCCGTGCCCTCTAGACACTCTTGGGCTGTCTCAGGAGTACAGGAGGCTTGAGCCTGTGATAGAATATTCTCCAAAATTCCCACTGACCATCGCTCCACCTTGTTTAGTTTAAGGGTGGAAGTCTCCGGGATGACAGACATGGTAATCCCAGTGAGAAAAAAAAAAAAAAGCCAATGCCGCCGCTGAAATGAACGAAACGGCAGGAAAAGAAAATTCACCAAACTCACAGCAGCTGGGTCTCTACTGGCCGCTGCCTTCTGTCATAAATGCCCTTCGCGGCAGAGAATTGAGACCCATGCACCAACTGTGAGTTTGGGCAATTTATTGAAAAAAACAAACAACAAGCGTAAAGTTCAACAAGATGCTCAAAATGCAAAATAACAATGAGAGAGGTAACTTACTAGAATAGCGCTCCAGAGCAGGAATAGGCTCTGGCGGAGACGAGGAGAGACTGTAGATAAACCTGATCAGTCAAGGCAGTGACAAAAGGAAAGAAAATGACTCCCCTTAAATAGGGTCAAAACCAAATAGTACATAAGAGGTGACAGGTGTGGGTTTACATGAGCGGGCAAAAGGTAACAATGAATCAATATTGGGATCAGCTGGAAAAAATGAGGGAGGAGTGGCTGGACTGGACAGCTGACAGGGCGACGCCCACACAGAGCACCAAACCGGAAATGCCACCTGACAGCTGTCAACTTAGTGAAGGAGCACCAAGGACGAATATAATGAATAAACAATATCAAAAACAGACTAATAAATAATTACAAATTGAAATGAAACTTGAGCATAGCAAAACTGACACCTAAACAGAAAAATAGAAGGCAGTAATAAAACGCAAAAGGCACAAAATACAACAAATATAAATAAATAAATAAAATATAAATAGATATAAGGAAAAAGCCACGAGACAGTCTGGCAGCACTTCCAGAGCTCAGCTCGTGACAACAGCCTTATTCCAAAAGGGATGAAATTCATTTTTTTCCTCAAAATTCTACACACAATACCCTGTATGACAACGTGAATTTTTTTTTTTTTTTTTTTTTTTTTTTTTTAGATTTTTGCAAATTTATTAAAAATAAAAAACTAAGCAATCATATGTACATAAGTATTCACAGCCTTTGCTCAATACTTTGCTGATGCACCTTTGGCAGCAATTACAGCCTCAAGTATTTTTGAATATGATGTCACAAGCTTAGCACACCTATCTTTGGGCAGTGTCACCCATTCCTCTTTGCAGCATCTCTCAAGCTCCATCAGGCTGGATGGGAAGCGTGGGTGCACAGCCATTTTCAGATCTCTCCAGAGATGTTCAATTGGATTTAAGTCTGGGCTCTGGCTGGGCCACTCAAGGACATTCATGGAGTTGTCCTGAAGCCACTCCTTTGATATCTTGGCTGTGTGCTTAGGGTCGTTGTCCTGCTGAAAGATAACCGTCGCCCCAGTCTAAGATCAAGAGTGCTCTGGAGCAGGGTTTTTTTTTAATCCAGGATGTCTCTGTACATTGCTGCATTCATCTTTCCCTCTATCCTGACTAGTCTCCCAGTTCCTGCCGCTGAAAAACATCCCCACAGCATGATGCTGCCACCACCATTGGCATGGTTATGAGTGGTGCCTGGTTTCTTCCAAACATGACGCCTGGCATTCACGCCAAAGAGTTCAATCTTTGTCTCATCAGACCAGAGAATTTTGTTTGTTATGGTCTGAGAGAGTCCTCCAGGTGCCCTTTGCCAACTCCAGGTGGGCTGCCATGTGCCTTTTACTAAGGAGTGGCTTCCATCTGGCCACTCTACCATACAGGCCTGATTGGTGGATTGCTGCAGAGATGGTTGTCCTTCTGGAAGGTTCTCCTTTCTTCACAGAGCAATGCTGGAGCTCTGACAGAGTGACCATCGGGTTCTTGGTCACCTCCCTGAATAAGGCCCTTCTCCCCCGATCGCTCACTTTAGACGGCCGGCCAGCTCTAGGAATAGTCCTGATGGTTCCAAACTTCTTCCATTTATGGATGATGGAGGCCACTGTGCTCTTTGGGACCTTCAAAGCAGCAGAAATTTTTCTGTAGCCTTCTCCAGATTTGTGCCCTGAGATATCCCTGTTTCGGAGGTCTACAGACAATTCCTTTGACATCATGCTTGGTTTGTGCTCTGACATGCACTGTCAACTGTGGAACCTTATAGAGACAGGTGTGTACCTTTCCAAATCATGTCCAATCAACTGAATTTGCCACAGATGGACTCCAATTAAGCTGTAGAAACATCTCAAGGATGATCAGTGGAAACAGGATACACCTGAGCTCAGTTTTGAGCTTCATGGCAAAGGCTGTGAATACTTATGTACATGTGATTTCTTAGTTTTTTATTTTTAATAAATTTACAATAATAATAAAAAAAAAAACCTTTTCACATTGTCATTATGGGGTACTGTGTGTAGAATTTCGAGGAAAAAAATGAATTTAATCCCTTTTGGAATAAGGCTGTAACATAACAAAATGTGGAAAAAGTGAAGCGCTGCAAATACTTTCCGGATGCACTGTATTTCCCTGAAGTGACTTCTTGGGCCATCAATCACTTCCTTTCTAGAACACCTTCCGCATGTGTGTGTGTGAGAAAGTATCTGGCACTATGAAATATGACACACTCCATGCAGGAATCCCCACTGACTTGCTGCGTCTTCCTCTGTAGCAGACCTAGCTGTCTGTTTGCATCCACAGAGACTTCATTGTGTATTTCTGTGTGTATGTGCATTTATATATGTGCTCCCCAAAGCTCCTCTCCATCAGACTTCGCTGCTGTATACGAGGGGGGACTGAAAGTTCATGGGCTGAAAAGATCATAGTGGTCAAATTTGACCAAATGTGGTTTATTTTTCAACATATTCTCCCCTTTGGTCCACACACTTCTTCCATCCGTGTTGCAGTGCTTGAATCCCTGCGGTTGAAAAATAAACATTTGGTCAAATTTGACCACTATGAACTTTTAAGCCTATGAGCTTTTCAGCCCCCCCCCCTTCCCCTCGTAAAGATTACTACATCTGAAATGAGTTTTGTGAGTTGTTCATGTGTATAGTAAAAATTGCTGCTACACTGGTCAGCCTATAAGAAGCTTCCAACCTTTTGTTTCTTCTTCTTCTTTTAGATTTGATTGGCGTTTGGCAACCAGCTTACAGGTGCATTACCACCACTGACTTGATTATCATCACTCTGTATCTTTGTATAAGGAGTTCGTATAAGGAGTTCTGAACAACTCCCTATGTGTGAAAAAAGTCACTCGTCCTCATGCGAGGAATGCCTATACATCACCTTTGGCATTCATCACTTCACTCTATTTCTCTGTCAGCAATTGTCATATATAATGCAGTGGTGTGAAAAAGTGTTTGCCCCCTTCCTGATTTCTATTTTTTTTTTGTATATTTGCCACACTTAAATGTTTCAGATCATCAAACAAATTTAAACATTAGACAAAGATAACACAAGTAAACACAAAATGCAGTTTTTAAATGAAGGTGTTTATTATTAAGGGGAAAAAAAATTCAAACCTACATGGCCCTGTGTGAAAAAGTGATTGCCCCCTAAACCTAATAACTGGTTGGGCCACCACCCTTAGCAGTAACAACTGCAATCAAGCGTTTGTGATAACTGGCAATGAGTCTTTTACAGTGCTATGGAGGAATTTTGGCCCACTCATCTTTGCAGAATTGCTGTAATTCAGCCACATTGGAGGTTTTCGAACATGAACCGCCTTTTTAAGGTCATACCACAGCATCTTAATCTGATTCAGGTCAGGACTTTGATTAGGCAACTCTGAAGTCTTCATTTTGTTTTTCTTAAGCCATTCAGAGGTGGACTTGCTGGTGTGTTTTGGATCATTGTCCTGCTGCAGAACCCAAGTGCACTTCAGCTTGAGGTCACAAACAGGTGGCCGGACATTCTCCTTCAGAATTTTTTGGTAGACAGCAGAATTCATGGTTCCATTTACCACAGCAAGTCTTCCAGGTCCTGAAGCAGCACATCAGCCCCAGACCATCACACTACCACCAATATATTTTACTGTTGGTATGAAGTTCCTTTTCTGAAATGCTGTGTTACTTTTACACTGGATGTAATGGGACACACACCTTCCAAAAAGTTGAACTTTTGTCAGTCCACAGAGTATTTTCCCAAAAGTCTTGGGGCTCATCAAGGTGTTTTCTGGCAAAACTGAGACAAGCCTTTTTGTTCTTTTTGCTCAGCAGTGGTTTTCATCTTGGAACTCTGCCATGCCGCCCATTTTTGCCCAGTCTCTTTCTTTTTTTTTTTTTTCCCACAAGATTTTTTATTGAACCTTTTTTTTTTTTTTTTACAAACATGGCACAAACAATCAGACACTAACACAAAAGTAATTTAAAAATAATAGTAAAAAAACAATAACAAAAAAAATAAAATTGTGTAATAAAAACAACAACAACCATTAACAAACACAAGTCAACAACAATGCTCCTCTGTTTAGTCTAGGTAATCTATTACATAAGAATACATAATATACATTCAACAGCTTGGAATTTGCAAGGTCCACACATATCATTCACCTTCTTCAGACCTTATGTTTAAATTCTTTACATAATCATTGAAAGGTCTCCATATATTCTCAAACACATTTTCCTTTGATTTCAGTATATATGTTATTCTTTCTAGTGAAAGGTTTGTTAACATTTGTCTTAACCACTGAGTCACATCTGGTCTATGAATCTTTTTCCACAGTAGTGCAATACATTTTTTGGCATTAAGCAAACTGAGGTCTATGAATACTCTTTCACTCTTATTAAAGTTATGTTTTCTGGATACAGACCCAACAAAAACAGTTTAGGGTTCAATGTGAATTCTTTTGAAATTATTTTTTCAATTGTTACCCTCACCTCTTCCCAAAACATTCTGATTTTTCTACATTCCCATAAACAGTGAAATAGGGTTCCTTTACTTTCCATACATTTTGTGCATGTATCTGGTATGTTTTTGTTATATCTATTTAATTCCACTGGTGTAACATACATCCGCATTAACCATTTAAAATGTATCAGTTTAAGACGTACATTTATTGATTTGGTTTGAGCTCCTGCACAAGCCATTTCCCGTTGTTCCTCTGAAATTTCAATTTGCAGGTCCTCTTTCCAGTAATTCAGTCTTTTCTGTGAGTTTTCACTTGAGAATAGTGTCAATGAGTTGTAAAACTCTGAAATAATACCCTTTCTCTTATATTATAAAGCCATTATGATCTCGGTTAATAATATTTGGTAATATTTCTTGTAGTCGTTTTGCTAAAATTTTACAGATTATTTTAAGATCAGCATTTAATAGGCTTATTGGTCTCATATTTTCACATTTATTAGGGGGTTTACCTGGTTTTGGCAACAGTATAATTAAGGCATTATTCATGTATGGTGGTAAATTACCATTTTGAAATGCTTCTAAAACCATTTCCAACAGTGGTTTTATTAATTTATTCTTAAATTTTTTATAGAGGTCAACTGGAAGACCATCTGGTCCTGCTTTTTTCCCTGATTTCATATTATCAATGGCTTGCCCAACTTCTTCTTGACTAATTTTAGACTCCAGTATCTCCCTGTTTTCATTTGGAATACATGGTATAGATAATCCACCCAAAAACCCATTTAGTTTTGTTAAGTCAGTTTCATTTTTTGTATCATATAGTTTTCCATAATAATCTCTAAAGGCACTATTAATTTCTAAAGGATCTATAACTACCTGTCCGTTACTTATAATACTGGTAATTGGTGTTTTAGATTCTAATTGTTTAATCTGCCATGCCAATAATTTTCCTGATTTTTCACCTTGTTCATAAAAAGTTTGCTTCAATCTTAGAAGACTCAAGGCAGCTCTATTCGCTGATTTTTTGTCATATTCAGCTCTCAGAATCAGTAATTCGTTCTCTAGCTGTGGGTTACTTCCTGCATACACCTTTTGTTGAAGGATTTTTATTTTGTTCCAATTGGACTCTCTCCTCTCAGGTCTTAGATTTTGAACCTGTATAACTAATAATATGCCCCCTAATAAAAGCTTTGAAAGCCTCCCACTTTATACATGCCGTTGTTTGTGTAGTATTGATATCAAAGAACTCATCTATCTGTTTTTCTATGTACTTAACAAATTCCTCATCCTGAAGCCATTTTTGTTGAAAATGCCAAACTGGGTCCTTTGTCAATTTCTTATCGACATATACTAGACAGCAGGGTGCATGATCAGAGATCACAGTGTTATCATAGAAAAAGTTTTGAATCTTGGACCTTAATTCTGTAGAGATCAAAAAATAGTCAATACGTGAGAATATCTTATAGGTATTAGAATAACAAGAATAGGCTTTGACTTGTGGTTTCATTTCTCTCCATATATCTAACAATCTCAATTCTTTCATAAAATGATTAATGGTCATCCTACATCCAGTGTGCGTACAGTCCAGTCCTGTTCATCTATCAATACTGGGATTCAATGTACAATTAAAATCCCCTGCTATTATATGTTGCCCTGTAAGTGATGATAAAGTAAGGAATAAATTAACAAAGAAGTTTTGATCATCAATATTGGGGCCTTATAAGTTCACCAGATTTATATTTTCTCATAACAAAGATCCTTGGATGATTAGATATCTTCCAAATTTGTCTCTAATTACATTTTTCATTTGAAATGGGACTGTTTTATGTATGGGAATCATAACTCCCCTAGCTCGGGATGAAAATGATGAGGTGAACACGTCACCTTGCCATCTTCTCCTAATTCTTTTTACATCCTCCTCTAATAGATGAGTTTCTTGTAAAAATACAATTTTTGAATCTATGTCTTTTATTTTATTCATAACTTGTTTAAGTTTTTTTAAATTTTGTAGACCTCTGCAATTTCATGAAGTTAAATTAAGATTGACGCTTTGATCTATGATCAGTAAGGAGTTTCAGATTACCTTGCAATATGAACATACTCTTACAGAGAAGCAAAAACATGGATGATAGAACATTCATCCTACAAACTAAACAAAAACAAATTCCCTTTCCCCACATTCGTGGTAATCCCCCCAAAATCAAAAAATTTCGTCTCCCGTTATAGCTAGTGACTGTTCCACACCTGCGAGGATCAGTCAAACCACTCTCTCTTTCTCCTCTCAATCACTCTGACTCTACTACTATTTTTATGACATTAACTCTCTTCTGTAGTTTTTTTTAACATAACTTCTAAGTTTTATAGCAACTTTGTACATCATGGCTTTTTTTTTTTTTAATACAGTCTGTATTTTTTAGACATGTTATATGTTTCAGATCAATCAGATGCCTGTACAAATGCTTAAATGTTCTACCTTTGTCATGTTCATGCTTAGCTCCCACCAGTTTCCTTTTGGATCTGCTTGATGAGCTCCTGCGCCTCTTGAGGGGTCTTGAAGGTGTGGGTCCTCCCCTTATATGTGACCAGCAGTCTTGCCGGATGAATTACTCCGTGACGAATCCCTAGGTTGCGCAGCTCTTTGTGGGCGGGGTCGAACTGCCTCCTTAATTGTTGTATTCCTGCAGCCAAGTCCGGATAGAACCGCACCTGTTGATCCTGGTATTTAATTTCTCCTTTAGCTCGCGCCGCATTGGTGACTGTCATCTTGTCTCTGTAGTTGAGGAACTTCATAATCAGCGTCCTCGGTGGTGTCTTATTATCTCTCGGTGGGCCGATTCGGTGAGCTCTCTCTAAAACGACCGATGACTGCAGATCCGCGTTATTCAGCGCTTCTGGAATCCACTTTTCCAAAAAGTAACATGGGTCCCGTCCCTCCGCTCCCTCCGGGAGGCCCACCAGCCTCAAATTATTCCGTCGCGAGCGGGATTCCAAGTCTAGGATGTTATCTTCCAGACGTTTACATTTTGATTCCAGTGTTTGCAACTTAGATTGTAGGCTGGTGACATCATCTTCATCGCTTGAAATTCGGAGCTCCACCTGCGATACTCGCTCTATACAATCGTTTATTTCCTTTCTCATTCCTTCTATCGCTGCTATAATCCCATCAAATTTAGACGAAAACTCTGTTTTCATGGAGTTGATGGCAGTGAGCACTGCGTTTGTCCCCTCTTCAGCAGTTCCCGCTCCGCCGCTGGCTCCCTCCTCCGCCATTGTCTCTAGAGTTTTTTCTGTTTCGCCTCGAGTGTGGAAGTCTGTTAGCTTGGGTTGTTTTGTCGAGTTACCTTTTCCTCCACCTAATTTTCCAACCTTGGTCTTTACCATATCCGCGCCAAAATGCTGGGATGGGTTTTTGTTCCAATTAAGAGAGTTTTAGTAAACTTTTTTATTTTTAGGAGCAGAGCAGTGTGAAACACGTCTTCCTACGTGGCCGCCATAACCGGAAGTCCCCAGTCTCTTTCTTATGGTGGAGTCATGAACACTGACCTTAACTGAGGCAAGTGAGGCCTGCAGTTCTTTGGATGTTGTTGTGGGGTCTTTTGTGATCTCATGGATGAGTTGTTGCTGGGCTCTTGGGGTAATTTTGGTCAGCTGGCCACTCCTGGGAAGGTTCACCACTGTTCCATGTTTTCACCATTTGTGGATAATGGCTTTCACTGTGGTTTGCTGGAGTCCCAAAACTTTAGAAATGGCTTTATAACCTTTTCCAGACTGATAGATCTCAGTTACTTTGTTTCTCATTTGTTTTTGGATTTCTTTGGATCGCAGCATGATGTCTAGCTTTTGAGGAACTTTTAGTCTACTTCACTTTGTCAGGCAGGTCCCATTTAAGTGATTTCTTGATTGAGAACAGGTGTGGCAGTAATCAGGCCTGGGTGTGGCTAGAGAAATTGAACTCAGCTTTCCAAAGATGTGATAAACCACAGTTAATTTGTTTTAACATGGGGGGCAATCACTTTTTCATATAGGGCCATGTAGGTTTGCATTTTTTTTAACCTTAATAATAAACACTGTCATTTAAAAACTGCATTTTGTGTTTACTTGTGTTATCTTTGTCTAATATTTAAATTAGTTTGATGATCTGAAACATTTAAGTGTGACAAACATACAAAAAAATGAGAAATCACGAAGAGGGCAAACACTTTTTCACACCACTGTATACTATCTTTCTGTGCCATCCTCTTTTTTTCTTTTCTTTCTTGTTTTATTTATATGCCTTCCACAGGTTGTTCATGTGCTTTCCATTTAACCTTGACCTCCACTCTCCTTCTCTGATAGTTTCAATTTTTTGTGGGTATAGAACATTAACCTCTTGCACTCCGGTCAATTTTCCTAAAAACGCCAAAAAATAATGTGCCCAAAGTAAATCGAAAGCTGTTATTCAACCCTTTGCAGCATCTTCATGGGGTTGGTCTCATTTAAAAGAAAACACTTTGAATTTTTTTGGCAAAAAAAACATGATCTCTCTAAGTGCTCCGGCCACTGAGTTACAGTCATCTAAACATAGTGAACTTGAAGAAAATAAATTTGGCCTGGGTGTTTTTTTGGATACAAATGCTTGCAAATAACACACAGCTTCAGATCCGGGCTGGAAAATGCAACAGAAATGTAGAACCAAGTGTTATCCAGCTGAGGTCCAAATTTTGTAACAATACCACAAAAAATGAATATATTACACAGCTTTGTTCTCAGGCTGTTCCCAGGCGTTTTGGAACTGTGCCAAATGGCACAGTTTGGAAAAACATCTATAACTTTTGAATGATTCAACATAGAAGCTTCATCTTGGGCTCAAATGAAAGGTCACATTCAGGGCTGTGTCTGTGTGTGTGTGTGTGTGTGGGGGGGGTTGTCCCCCCACCCCCCCGCTACAGAGGACGGAGATCGGCCCTCCCTACCTGACGGATTACACTCGGATGTGGCATGTTTCCACAGCAACGCTGTCACCGCGGCTCCCCCCACCCCCCCGCTACAGAACTGTAGCAGTGGGGGGGGGGGGGCGTTCACGGTCCGGAGGCGACGAACGAACCGTGTAACGCGGTGCACGCACTTCGGACATTGTGCGCTGCACAGTTGTAATTTACCGATCGGTCAAAAGTCATTTTTGATTACAATTTTCAGGGATAAAAAATAATTTGGCTTATAACACCTTACCTCTTCACAGCCACATTGTCCTGGCCAACTTCTCTTCCTCATTGTTAGATGAACGCGACGCTGGTCCGCTCGTGGTTCTGGTCTCGCGACCCGGTCAAAACATAATTCCATGATTGCGGTTTTGGCGAATGATTTACGACCTTCGTCGTCGGCCTCCGTCGGTCTATGATGACCATATAAGAGAATCCTAAACACTCTGCTGGAATTAAAAAAAAATTAATAATAAAGCACTGCCTGTGGCTGCTGAAGCAGTCTCTCTTCACCCAGCCTTTGTAGACAAAACAGCTCAGCGAACTTCTGTGCTTCAATTGGCTCGCTGCATTGGTAGGCGGGTCCTTCTTACCAAGTTTTCAGTCATTGGTTCTTCAAGGTTTCAGAAACCCAATTCAAGGCTCTTATTAGTCGAATGGGAGGTCAATCAGATGAACTAATCTGTTCGCGGCTGTGTCTGCAGCTTTTATTTTCAGTGCGCGCTTGGACGCCATACACCACCTACATCACAATCTCCATCATGCGTCCTAGAGCGCACGAGAGTGCCCTCGTGCGCTGTAGGACGCAGAGACTTGCCCACCCGTGGGACAACGGAGCGCAAGAGGTTAAAGCAGTTTTTTTATTTTAATTGTTGTAATACCAGTTAGGCATGCAAGTGAGTGTGGATTTATGTTTTAATTGATGGGAAATCAATAACTTGGATAAATGTGATGCTGTCATCGTGGAGTTGTACGATCAAAAAAAGATTTTGTACATCATAACTCATACACTATCACTGGTCTTTGTCACATTTTAACTTTTACACACAAAAAACCCTGATCATCCAAACATGATGAAGTCATTTTCTAACTGCTAGTAAAAAATATCTATTCTAAAACATTATGAGATATGACGATTTTTGTCACTCTGTCAAAAACCTATGTGCTCATGCTGTTAGAGCAGTTGTACATGCAGGAATTTTATTTACAGACAGTGCTGGCTTTTTCTTTTACAGGTAAAGATGATGAACATTATCAGTGATTTGTTATCTGTAGCTAATTATGAATATACAGTAAATGATGTAGCACCGGTCAAAAAGGTCAGCATCAAGCATCATTTAATCTTCTAGTTGCAATATGAAGATTTTAATTTGTAATGTGAATTAATTTACTAATTTACCCATCAACAGTTTTACACGGATGTAATTTTCATTATACCTGTGTAACTTGCAAACAATGAACACTAATCATAGTTCAGTAAGGGCTTACCAATCAGAGGGTACAGATTAATTTCATAATGTATCTGTGTGCCAATATCATGGATTTGCAAAGATGATTAGCTTGTATATGATACTGTATGCTGAAATGCAAAAACAAGGCCTTCATTGTGCCAAAGTGTTGCATAACCATGCTGTCTCAATATGGTGTGGCATGCACAGCATCAGAACATTTAAAAACCAGAAGAGATCGTAAAGCATTGAAATTGAAATAGGGGTTCAGTACTACATCATTGTAACACTTTTATTAACAATGCACTGCAGAAAAAAGTATCATAATTTACTGATATCCATATTGGTGTACAATAACTAGTACAACTGGAAAAAAAAAATGTAATCTACAAGTGCCCAGGGGCAGTAATGTAATCCCACACGTCTGTAAACTGGTTTGTGCTAAAAGTCCAGCTGCTTTGTCCGAGTGTGTATGTGTGTGTGTGTGTGTGTGTGTGTGTGTGTGTGTGTGTGTGTGTGTGTGTGTTCAAAAGAACAAGAGATCATATTTGGAGGGGCCCTCCCATGTCACAGAGTGAGACAGGATTTTTGGAGTCGTTGATGAGGATTATAAGGAATATTGTTTCATACATCCACTGAACGGTTAATCTCCTTAAGCCTTGCTGGAGTCTGCACACCCTTTACTGCTACTGCTCAGTATCGGAAGCTGAATAGACGGTGTGTGTTGGAAAACAGTCTGTGTGTGAATGTGATCCTTACCTGTTGGTTCATAAGAAAGTAGCTGTGCAGACATGCAATTATAGGTCGCAGTAATTACATGTTATTTTACACCATGTTCCAATCATGACATTTGAGCTTGTTTGATGATAGATGTTCTCTGAGTGATTTCTGCTGAATAATTTTGGTCATATTGGTGTTGACATAGCTGCTGCTGCTTAAGTTCTTCTGTGTCCCACTAAGAAGCTTTTACAGAAAAAGCTGTAAAAAGCTATTACAGCTTTTCGTAAATAAAAGCTCCTTAATCCCATATATTGAAGATTGTATTGGTGTTGTCTGCAAAACCAAAAAGATTGATTATAAACAGGTTTTTGCTGCAAAAAGGCCCCATATTGTGCATTTTCCATCAATAATTTTAAGTTTTTACATTCTCAGGGACATATATACAGCAGGTAAAATAAGCATTGAACACATCACCATTTTTCTCAGTAAATATATTTCTAATGGGGCTATTGTAATGAAATTTTCACCAAATGTCAGCAACAACCTATGCAATAAACACACGCAAAGAAGTGAAATTATAGATGTCAATAAATTATGTGTAATTATGTGCAATGACACGGAAAAATTATTGAACATGCTTCTTGAAAGTTATATAATACTTCATAAAGAAGCCTTTGTTGGTAATGGCTGGGCAGCGCGGTGGCGGAGTGGCTAGCACTGCGGCAGCACAGCAACTCACCCTTGGCCGAGGGATCCCGGGTTTGATCCCAGCCCCCGACCAACAGTGATCTGTGTGGAGTTTGCATGTTCTCCCGGTGTCTGCGTGGGTTTACGCCGGGATTTCTCCGGTTTCCTCCCACATGCCAAAAACATGCAAGTTAGGTTAATTGGCATCAAAACTGGGGATTCTAAGTTGTCCTTAGGTATGACTGTGAGAGTGAATGGTTGTCTGTCTTTCTGTGTTGGCCCTGCGATGGACTGGCGATCTGTCCAGGGTGTACCCTGCCTCTCGCCCAAAGATGCTGGGATAGGCTTCAGCTCCCCCACGACACGAAAAGGATTAAGTGGAAGAAGATGGATGGATGGATGGATGGCTTCAAAATGCCTCCTGAGAAACTAGTTGCATGCATTACTCAGGTGTGATTTTGGCCCATTCTTCCACACAGTCTTCAAATCTTGAAGGTTCTGTGGGCCTCTTCTATAAACTCTGATCTTTAGTTCTTTCCATAAATTTTCAATTGGTTTCAAGTCAGATGAGTGGCTGTTCCATTCTAGCACTTTATTTTCTTTCTCTGAAACCAATTTAGACTTTCCTTGGCTGTGTGTTTAGGATTATTGTCTTGCTGAAATGTCCACCCTCTTTTTAAGATAAGATAAGCCTTTATTAGTCCCACAACGGGGAAATTCCAGGATTGCAACAGCACAGGATAGCAACACTCAGAGCAACAATCAGAAGGCAAGAAAAAAAAAAAGCAAGCAAGCAAGAGCAGCTAATATACATATGTACATATTACTATAAATATATATATATATACACACAGACACACAGTGCAGAGCATTTGTAGCTGGATGGAATAAATATATGAGTATATAAACACAGTGCGGAGCATTGTAGCTAGATGGAATAAATATGTAGATATATAAACACCCACAGTACGGAGCATTGCAACTAGGTGGAATAAATATGTAAATATATAAACACACACAGTGCGGAGCAATGTAGCTAGATGGAATAATATGTAGATATATAAACACACAGTGCGGAGCATTGTAGCTAGATGGAATAAATATATAGATATATAAATATAAACACACCCAGTGCGGAGCATTGTAGCTAGATGGAATAAATATGTAAATATATAAACACACAGTGCAGAGCATTGTTGCTAGATGGGATGAAACAGCACAACCGTCTACTTAGTTATCCTACATGGTATGATTATGTGCCCATACATATTCTCACCCTCCATAGCGATCGGTATTTTCCTAGTTGTATGCCGGAGGGGACCATTGTGCAAGTCTATTGCATCTTTTGCATTCGGAAAACTATTAGGTTGTTACGTCTTTTTTGCTATCTCTGCGAGCAGCCCTGCTTAGGTTGTACAGTCTGACAGCCGTTGGTAGGAAGGGCCTGCGAAACCTCTCGGTTGTGCACCTGGGATGATGTAGTCTGCTGCTATATGAGCTCCTCAGTGCATTCAGTATGTCCTGCATAGGGTGGAACTCGGACTCCAGCAGAGATGACAGTTTAGCCACCATCCTTCTCTCTCCTATCTCCTCCACCGGATCAATGCGCTGCCCCAGGACAGAGCTAGCTTTCTTGATCAGTTTGTTCAGTCTCTTCCTATCGGCTGCAGTAATGCCACTGCCCCAGCAGACCACTCCAAAAGTGATGGCTGATGCCACCACCGTGTCATAGAATGTCTTCAGCAGCGCCCCTTGTACACCAAAAGACCTGAGTCTCCTCAGTAGGAACAGCCTGCGCTGTCCCTTCTTGTAGAGTGCGTCAGTATTGTGTGACCAGTCTAGTTTATTGTTCAGATGAACACCCAGGTACTTTGTAGGATGTCACCATCTCAATCTCTTTTTATCTTCATTATCCTGGTAGATGGCAGAAGATATTCTATCAAGAATGTCTCAATGCATTTTTTCATTCATTCTTCCTTCAGTTTATGAAGTTTGCCAATACTGTATTCTGAAAAACAGCCCCACACCATGATGCTCCCACCTCCAAACTTCACTGCTGGTGTGGTGTTTTTGGGCTGATGAGAAGTACCGTTTCTCCTCCAAACATGGTTTGTATTATGGCATCCAAAAAGTTCAGTTTTGGTCTCATCTGACCAGACTATATTCTCCCAGTATTTAACAGGCTTGTCCAAATGTTGTGCAGCAAACTTTAAACCAACTTCATCATACTTTTTCTTGAGCAGTGGAGTCTTGCATGGTGAGCGTGTATACAGACCATGGTAGCTGAGTGCATTACTTGTCTTTTTCTCTGAAACACTTGTTTGAAACAATTGTACCTGCTAATTCCAGGTCTTTTTAACGCTCTTCACAAGTGGTCCTTGGCTCTTGGACAACTCCTCTGATTATTCTTTTCACTCCTCTGTCAGAAATCTTCCGAGGAGCACCTGGCCGTGGCTGGTTTATGGTGAAGTGATGTTCTTTCCACTTCCTGATTATGGCCCCGACATTGCACACTAGAACATTCAGTAGTTTAGAAAATCTTCTGTAACCAATGCCATCAGTATATTTTGGAACTATAAGGTTGCAAAGTAGGGATACAAGTTATTGATTAATTCATTAATTGTTAATTGATTCACCTTATTGATCGATTAACAATTAATTGATAAGTGGCAGTTTTCCTGAGAATCTGACTTTCCCTCAGTACAGTACGGTCTTTCTATCTTTAACATACAAAAGTTAATTATTACTGTTTTTGATGTACTGAATAAAACATGAACATCATATTCCTCGATGATTTATTGTACTATTTGCATTTTTTTACGACAGACAATGGCATTTTTTGTAGTTTTAGCAAATTTTGTACTGTATAGTGTGTACTTATGTGCTGGTGTATCTCTGTAGATTACAAATGTCATGATTTTTAATTTATTTTAAAAACGATTACCAATATAAAATTTATCTTTTTTAGTTGTATTACAAAAAAATAACTTTCATGTTCTAATTTACTGAGATGCACTATTAGACTGTTTTAACAGGAAAATCAATTGTGAACTGCTTCATCTGTTGCATGTTAAACATTATCACAGTACCCCTGGCAATCCAGGCACGATCTGGGCTCCCTCTGATGTCTGATAGGCTATGCGCGCTAGTTGACCCTGCAAGCAATGGGGGTCCTTGGTCACCTCATCTCAGCGGACATTTGAATAGGAAACACGGATAAACATGCAATAAAGTAAGTGTCACTGTCACTACGTTACAACACAGAGAGTGGAAATGAATCAGAGGGCTGTCTATCATTATTCTGACAGATTATATTAATTTCGAAGTTGCAGCAGATAACTGTCTGCAACAGTGACACAAATATCACAGCAGCTCAGAGTGAGAGTGAGCTGCTGTCTGACCCTCTCTGGCTGCTGTGAAGCCAATGCCAGCCTGTCCTGTTCATGCAAACCCGGCTCCTCTGCTGCTGTGTGTTGAAATATTACCTCAGTAACTTGGGTCCAGTCCTCTTTCTCGTCTAGTGGGGGGTGAAGGCAATGGGGATGGGTTTTTGCACTCCTTTAATTTTTTTCCTTGCCTCGGTCTGTTTCTCCGCCCTGCTGATTTGAAGCACATGGCTCTCCGACGTAACCCAGAAGGGTGAGTTTTTTTGCTCTGCACAGTGCATGCACTCTGGGGGCTTGGCGTCGTCTGCTTTTTCTTTAGTTTCAGTTGAAAGTTGGCAATGGGTGACCATGTGTGCCCCTGCCTGGACGGCGACGCCGCTACATTTCATAGAATAAGCTCCCATTGAAAAGGACTGCTGAGTTATTCATTAATTGACAAGTAACTTAATTTAGTTGACTAAATTCTTATCGACAATTAATCGAAAGTCAGTTAATCATTAACATCCTTATTGCAAAGGTCTTGAGAGAGCACTTTCCTTTGACCCATCATGAGGTGTTTCTTGTGTGCCACCTTGGTAATGAAACACCTTTTTATAGGCCATCAGTTCTGACTGAACCAGCTGATATTAATATGTATTGACTACTTTCTAATCACATTGTAAACACAAACATGTTTTATTTGAACAGCATAGTAATGTTCGTTGAAGGCACAGTACAAGTGGTGTGACTTAAAAACACATTGTTTGACATTTATAACTATTGAAAGGACCCCCCCAGCCTCACAGTGGTTTAGTCCAATCTGTTTCTCCTCTGCGGGCAGGGCTGCTGCAGCTCCTTCACACACGCTGACAGAGAGGCAGAGAGCGGTAAGGAAGTGCATTGAAAGCTTAATGAGTGAACGGTTAATAAGTTATTTATCATTCCATGTTTTCAGTAGTCACATACAGAGCATGAAAAGCGATATTTCATAGAATTGCTCGCTTGCCGAGAATTGCATCCTATACTGTGAAAGTCAATACAACTATGCTGAGAATTGCACCCCATCGTTGCAAACAGGTGTTTGTGTAAGTCAAGTCAATACAACTATATACTTTGAAAATACTTTGAAAAAATGATTACCCTTTTTTCTGACAATGCATAAATGCAAAATCTCGACTTTAAATATTGTAAAATGTGGAGTTGGATCACTATGATTTCTAACCCTCTTTGAAACACTAAAACGTCTGGCGAATAAACATAATTGAAAGATCATTTACAAGAGGTAATAACAATTTTTACTCCTAAAAATGTATAATGGGTACTTCTAAAAATGCACAAATGGTTACAAGCCTGGCTGTAGTGTTATATTTTATAGTTTTGGTAGTTTCTAATTAATTGATTAGTATGGTGCTCAAGAGACATAGCTGAGTCAAAACTAATACCAAGATTCTGAAGACTTGCCTGGACAGAGGAGCCTAGGATACCCATGTGGTGCTTAATAAGCGGGATCTTGTTTTCAGGAGCAATAATTAATGTCTGCGTCTTGTCTGAGTTAAGCTGTAAAAAGTTTGCACTTAACCACTGTTTGATGCTAGACAAACAGTTAGTTAAAGATAACAGCATGCAAAACTCAGACTCCTTAAAAGAGCAATACAACTGAATATCACCAGCATAAAGGTGATAAGAAATATCTGTGAATCCGTCCCAGTGGCAGAATGTAAAGTAAAAATAGAATGGGTCCTAGAACTGAGCCCTGTGGTATATGAATACTGTGCTGTTTCAGAAAAACTCTGATTCACGAACACGTCAAAGCTTCTGTCGGTGAGGTACAATGAGAACCATTTTAAAACAGAACTAGACAACCCTAGCTCTTTTTTTTGGTATACTTTATTGATCCCCAGAGAGGAAATTGAGGGCATCCACCTGGATGGATGAAGCAGCCACGGTACGGCGCTATCCCTTTACCATTCACACACACATTCACACTTAGGGCCACTTTAGAGTCTCCAGTTAACCTAACTTGCATGTTTTTGGCCTGTGGGAGGAAACCGAAGAACTCTCAGAGTAAACCCAAGCAGACATGGGGAGAACATGCAAACTCCACACAGATCACTGTTAGTCAGGGGCTGGGATTGAACCAGGGATTCCATGGCCAAGGGTGAGTTGCTCTGCTGCCACAGTGCTAACCACTGCGCCACCGCACCGCTCTTTGAGTCTGTTGATCATTATACATTGATCAACAATATCAAAGGCAGAAGAAAGATCCAATAAAACCAGAACTGTGTATTTACTAGTAGTGTCAGCCGCCATCATAATGTCACTGGAGACTCTGACTAAAGCTGTTTCAGGAGAATAATTTTTTTTGAAAGCCCTACTGAAATTTTTCCCTGATATTACAATTTGCCAAAAATGATATAAGCTGCTCAGCCTCTACCTTTTCCAAAATTTTTGATATGAAAGGAAGTTTAGAAATTGACCTATAATTTTTTGGCTGTGATGGTTCCAAACTCGGCTTCTTAAGTGCTGGTTCAACCACTGCATATTTAAAGGAGCTGAGAACCACACCAGCTAAAGGTGAAATGTTTATCAGTTCAACAACTGAAGGACCAATTCACTCAAAAACTGCTAAAAACAGCTTAGTAGGGAGAACATCAGCAGGGGGAGAGGAGGGTTTCATTTTCTGCAGCAGAGCAGTGATGTCCTGAAGGGTCACAAGATTAAAAGTGGACCAAGTGCAGGGTCAGGACATAACACTGGTACAGTTAAAAGAAGATGATGGTGAAATATTTTCCCTGATATCTCTGATATCTCTTGTTAACAAAGAAATTAAGAAATTTGTTACTGTCTGCTTTACAGAACACAGGAAATAGAGAGGCAGCAGGTGAGACAAGAGTGTTAATTGTGTCAAATAGGACTGGGATTTTTCTTATTTGTGATTCCTGGCATCCCTCAGTATATCATTTAAAGAGGCTCTAAGCTCCCTTAGATGGAGTCTGTGAACCTCCAATTGGGTGGATTTCCATAGGCATTCTACCTTATGAAAGTTTCTCCTAAAGGACCGAATGGAGTCATTTATCCAAGGGTGAGACTTTCTAAGACAAGCAAGGACAGATTTTACCGGCGCCACTTTGTCTAAAATAGCCATACAGTGGCTGTTTAATGTCTGAGTGAAAGCATCAGGAACTTTAAACCTCTTAACGTTCCAGGGCACCATGGGCAGGCGTATTTAAATGCCATTTAAATGTCTCAGCCGCGACACAGTGGATTGTGTTAAACATGCTTACAGTAGGCAGTCATGCCTTACATCACTTGAAAGCTTAGAATTTTGTCTGTTTGGTTATTAAAACAGATTTTTAAAAAAAATTACAACACTGGATTTAAATAGAACTTCTATCCAGCTAATGTTAGCATGAAATCAAACAAATGACTCACCAAAGGAGCTTCCTTGCCATCCCTGAATGAATGACCGTTCAACAAATACGGTCCATTTGTATTGCAAGAGGTCCAATAGATCCATTTGAGTAAGATTTGTTGTTGAACTTGATGACGACGGGGAAAACTGCCCATAAAATAGGAGCATTTGTTTGAAAATCGGCCAAGAAACTTTAGCTGTTTAGGCTAAAAACACCACACTTCGGGGAGGTTGAACTGGAAATGGAAACCCAAGGCGGAGGTGGAGCTCGGCAATTGATTGACAGCTCATTTGACACAATAGAGCCTCCTTTTTGTGAGTGAAAGCTGTAGAAACCCAATGAGCAATAAAGGTCCATGAAGGTCCAGCCTCATGGCTAACGGGAACACAACGAGCCAATTGTATCAGAGTAAGCAAATGATAGATGTGTGGCTTAGCCAGTTGATTTCTGAATTCAGGGATACCTTACAAGGGGGGATTCAGCCCACTTCCCCCTCTAAAGCCCGTGCGTAAAGCTAATGTAAGCCAGTCCGTGAATCCAAGGCAGAAGCGTTGTAACATCACTCACCTTTTGAAAAATGGCTAAAATTAACACTGACCATCAAAGAAATTATTAATTACTTGACCTGGTTGTTAGCTGAAGAATCACAGGGGGGGGAAGGAGGTATGTGACCATGATTTCATTTGGCACAGTTTGAGGACACCTGGTTACAGCCTGAGAAAAAAGGTGTGTCAGATATTAATTTCTTGTACGATTGTTACCAAATTTTTACCTGAACTTCACAACACTTGGATCTATACATTCCTATTGTGTTTTCCAGCCAGTGTCTAACAGCTGTATGTTATTTTCAGGCATTTGTATCTAAAAAAAAAACAAAACACCCAGGCGAACTTTATTTTCTTCAAATTTAGTATGTTTAGATCACTGTTACTCAGTGGCTGAAGCACTTAGAGGGATTCTGACTGTTTTGCTAAAAAAATTAAGAGTGTTTTCTTTTGAATGAGACCAAGCCCATGAAGACAGTGCAAGGGGTTGAAGAACAGCTTTGAATTTAGTTTGGGTATGTTTTTTCAGGCGCTTCGAAGGGAAATGGTCTGGAACGCTAAGGGGCTTGTTCCCATCAGTAAGTGTGGCTCAAACAAAGCAGAGAAGTCATTAGCTACTGCTTGGTTAGAGGCCTTTTCGTTGCCATTTTCAGAGGGGGAGGATTCACAGGGAAATTAACATTAAACAGCACATAGCTGTGATCACTGATATGGAGGTCATCCACACACACATTTTTGATATTCAAGCCCAGTGAAAAGACAAGGTCCAAGGTATGACCCTTAGTGTGTGTAGGGCCTGAAACATGCTGGATGAGGTTAAAAAAGTGAGTGATGGATAAAAAGTCAACAGCTATGTTACATGTAACATCAATATGAATGTTAAACTCACCAATGATTAAAACCCTCTCCAATTTAATAAGAGAAGATAAAAAGTCTGTAAAATCTGTAAGAAAGACACCTGCAGAGCCAGGAAGATGATAAGTTAAAACACAATAAAAGACATTAAAAGTCCCAACTTTTATCATCTGACACTCAGTGGAGGAGGAGGGCTCAGAGTTTCCCAGTCTGCGCAGGTGGCTGTCCCGGTATATGACAACAAGTCCTCCACCATGTTGCCCAATCCGGGGAGTACCGATAACAGAGCAGCCAGAGGTCCTTCAGGTGGAAAAACTAATTTTCTCTCTGCCATGTTTCCACCAGGAATATAAAATCTATATCTTCCCTCAAAAAAAGTTCAAGAGTGAGGGATGCGTTAGAAATGGAGTGAGCATTAAGTAATGCCATCTGAATGGACGATAACAGCTCAGCTGCATTCACGGCTGATCGGAGTGGAACTGACAGCAGGCATCTGTTGCAGTCACGTGATTCCCAGCTGTGCCGGGTGGTCGTTCTCTGGTCAAGCAGGGCAGACTAAGACCCTGATGGCAAAACCGTGATCCCGTTCACAAGCGTCCTGGGCAGAAGGGATTGTGAGATGGGAGAGCAATCCAGTGGGTGCAGAGGAGCATCCGTAGTCATGTTTTGGAGGGAAACTAGCAGCAGACAGTGGGTGCATTCATGGCAACCAAACCAGAAACCCTCGGTCCAGTGGGCTTGTCTCCTCTTGACAGTCAAACTCTGTAACCTCGTCTCCTGGGTTTCTTCCCAGGCTTGCCAGGATGCCAGATCACAAAGAAAAGCTGGTACTCAGGTGAGGAGGAAGACCACACAAATGGGGGTGGAAAAGTTTGTCTGTAGCCCTCCCAAGAGTCAAATGATCTTTCCATAGACCGTTTAATCTGGTACAATGGCTGTCAATCATAACTCATTGCAGCAAAGACACATTCATTTAGGGATAGGGTTAATATAACAACAAAAATAATAAACAGCGATAGACGACACAGACGAAGTGAAGCAGTAGCCAGGCCAAACACAGTCGCTGTCATACTTCCTTTAGTTATAGTAAGTATAGGTATATTACAAAAAAAATAACTTTCACATTCTAATTTACTGAGATGCACTAGTAGATGTTTTATTTTTTTTTTATTTAAGTTTTTGTAAAGGGTATACAGGTCGTTACAGCAATGCAGTGTTTACATTTTCATCACATGTTCCCTTATTTTCTGATATCTGACAACATTGGAAGATTAATTCTTACAACACCCCTTTTTTTTTTTTTAAAGTGAAAGAAAAAGTGAAATTAAAGAGAAAAAAAAAACAAAAAACAAATAACAAAAAAACAAACAAACCAGTAAAAAACAAACAAAAAGAAAAAGTAAGTAAATAAAGATAAAAGAGCATCTGAGTAGCGTTGGAACAAAGAGCGGAACCATTATTGAAATGGTATTTGTCAAAGATTAGATCTAATGGAAGACACATATGCGGTCCAGGGTTGCCAAAAGTTCATGAACACATCCATGTCCTGTCTCAGTGCGAATGTCAACTTTTCCATCGAGTAAATGTCTTGGATCACGTTAGTCCAATCTTCAGGTGTAGGACAGTCCTTCAACATCCATTTTTTAGTTAGAGCTTTTTTGCTTGCCAATATTAAAACATTGAATAAGTATTTTTCTCCTCGTCTTTCCAGTGAGTCCGGTAGTAAACCCAAATACAAAGTTACAAAAGAAAAGGGAACTGTAATTTTGAATATTTTCCCCAATATTGTCTGTACCTTGGTCCAATATTGGTGGATAACTGGGCATGACCAAAACACATGAAAATGATTTGCAGTCTTTTCACCACACAAGCGCCAACAGTTCAATCCCTTATGGGTAAATTTGTTTTGTGCAGGTGTTCTGAAAAATCTTGCCAAGTTTTTCCATCCAAATTCTCTCCACTGCAGGGATGAGGTACTTTTCCATTGCTGTTTATTTAGCTTTTCCCATATTTCCAGTTGTAAAGTGAAATTCCCCTCTTTTTCCCATCTCTCTTTTATATAAGATGTGTTGTCTCCTTTTAAGTCTTGAAGACCTTGGTATATTTTAGAAATGTATCTGATCCCTGGGATCCCTTTATATGCCATTAAGAAGACCTTCAGAACACCTGACTGGGCCCTTTCCAAAACCTCCTTTTTAAGTATATTGTTTATGTGGTGTCTAAGCTGGAAGAACCTGTAAAGGTCTTGATTTATTAGGCCTTGTTTTTTCAAATCTTCAAAACTTCTTAAGATTTGCCCTTTAAAAAAATCGTAATATTTTATCAGCCCTTTCTCCTTCCACTTTTTAAATCTGGTGTCTGTTTTATTAGGAGTAAAGTCCTGATCATAGGCGATCCATTGCAGAAGTCGATAGGGCTCTTTAGTTTGATTCTCTCTGACTATCTTAAACCAAATTTTTAGCGGGGTCTCTATCCACGGGTTAGTGTTATTCAAAAGCTTAGGTAAGACATTGTTCCCTATTATCGCCTGTAGGGGGATGTCACTTGTTATTTGGCGTTCGATCTCTTTCCATTGTGCAGTGTAGACTGGGTTACATATCTCTACTAAAGTTTTAATTTGTGCGGCTTTAAAGTAGTCCCTGATATTTGGCAGCGCGAGCCCACCTTTGTCTTTGTTTAGCTGTAGGGTTCTATATCTGATTCTAGGTCTCTTGCCCTGCCATATGAATCTTGAGATCCTTCTGTCCAGTTCCTGCCATGTTTTTTTGGGAGGTTCTACCGGTATTGTTTGGAAAAGGTATAGAAGACGTGGAAGTATATTCATTTTGACTGCTTCAATTCTTTGTGCAGTACCCAAGAATGGTATCATATTCCATCTTGCTAGGTCAGATTTTATTTTTGTCACCAGTGGATCATAGTTTAGTGATATAATTTTGTTGAGTTGTTTCGGGATATTGACCCCCAGATATTTCATAGATTCCGACTCCCAGTTAGTTTTGAGTTTGCTTAGTGAATAATGATTTGGGTCATAGTTGAATGTTAAAACTTGGGTTTTATGCATATTTAATTTGTACCCCGATAAATCTCCATACTCTGAAAAAACTGAGGTTAGTTCTGGTAAAGAAGTGTCCGGCTGCCCTAGGTATATTAAAATGTCATCAGCAAAGAGTGCTATTTTATGTTCCTTCTGACCAAGTGTAATACCTTGAATTTTTTGGTTTTGTCTTATCCATTGGCTCAGAGGTTCTATGAAGATTGCAAAGAGCAGTGGAGACAGGGGGCAGCCCTGACGACATCCTCTTTCCAGTTCAAAAGATGATGATAAATTACCGTTAATCCTTATTTTAGCTGTTGGTTTTTTATATAATGCCTGTATAGTTCTAATGAAGTTGTTATGAAAATTGAAACTGGATAAGATTCTATATAGAAAAGACCAGTCAACCGAATCGAATGCTTTTTCAGCATCTAATCCCAATATGACTGCATTTAAGTTATATTTTTTTATATGATGAATTATGTGTAAAGTGCGTCGAATGTTGTCTTGTGTCTGTTTTTGTCTTATAAAACCTGTTTGGTCTAAATGAATTAGGTCTGTCAGTATATTTTCTAACCTTTTGGCAAGGATAATGGTAAAAAGCTTATAGTCCTGATTTAGTACACTGATTGGTCTGTAGTTGGAGCACTCTAGTTTATCCTTTTCAGGTTTAGGTATAACTGCAATGACCCCTTCTCTCCAGGAGGGGGGGATTTCCCCTGTGTGGAGGACATAATTAAATGTTTTCAGGAGGAGAGGAGATAGTTGCTGTTTAAAGGTTTTGTACCACTCTGCTGTATAGCCATCAGCTCCTGGGGATTTGTTAGCTTTAAGTTTCATAATTGCTTTTTCCAATTCTTTAGGATGTATTTCTGACAGTAGTGTTTTATTTTGTGACTCCGTAAGTTGGGGAAGGTTTAATGTGTTTAGGAATGCCTCGGATGCGTTTTTATGTTTTTTGTGGGAGTATAAGTTCTTATAGTAATTCTCGAAGTTTTTAAGAATATCCTGAATTCTGAATTTTATTTCCTTTGATACTGGGTCTCTGATTTTGTAGATTGCTCTTTCTGTTTGATGTTTCCTCAATTTATAGGCTAGCAATTTTGCCAATTTACTGCCTGCTTCATAGTATTTTTGTTTCAGAAATGTAAGTTTCTTCTGGATTTCTATTGTGTAGATCTCATTTATTTGGTTTTTAATTTCCTTAATCTTGAGCGAGTCAGTAGAATGAGTGTTGCCTTTGTGTTCTTTTTCTAGGTTCCTAAGTTCTGACTCTAATGTGGATAGTTTTTCTTGTCTTAGTTTCTTTTGGGTTGCCAGTTTTGCAATAATCTTTCCTCTTATTACAGCTTTACATGCATCCCACAGTATTAAAGGGGATACTTCTCCATTATCGTTATCTTCCAAATATCTGAGAATATCTGATTCCAATTCATCTTTCAATGGTCCTTTCAGGACATTTGAATTTAACCTCCAAGAAAATGTATTATTTGTGTATTTTTGGATATTTAAGTCCATGTAGATCGGACTGTGGTCGGAGAGATCCATCAGTCCTATTTTACATGTTTTTACTCTTCCAATGTCTCTATTAAACATAAAAAAATAGTCAATCCTTGAGTAAGATGAATGTGGAGTTGAGTAAAATGTATAGTCTTTTACACTGGGGTTGAGTTCCCTCCACACGTCACAGATTCCCAATTCTTTTAGTAGCATCCGAGTCTTCCTGTTTTGGGTGTTATTTTGATGTGGGGAATTACCAGAAGCATCCCAGTATGGATTCAGTCTAAGATTGAAGTCCCCACCACATATCACTAAACCTTGAGCTTTAGTTATCATTAGGTCGAATACATTTTTATAAAATTTCCAGTTAGCCCCTGGGGGAGCATACACATTCAGCAGGGTGATATCTTCTCCCTCTAGCCGCCCAGTTACCAAACTGTATCTCCCTTCTTTATCTTTGTGTTCTGATTTTTTTTCAAATGTAATTTTGGTTGATATCAATGTCGCTACTCCCCTCCTCCTCCCTGATTTATATGAAGATGAAGAGATCATTTTAAACCCTTGTCTACTGAGTTTATTGTGTTCCACGTCTGTTAGGTGGGTTTCTTGTAAAAGTATTATTCCTGCTTTGTCTTTTTTCATTTTGCCTAGAATCTTGGATCTTTTAACTGGATTCAGGATTCCTTTTACATTATATGAAATTATTTTGGTTACACCCTGTTTCTCCATTGTGTTGTTTTGTTTAGTATAACTGTGTGGTGGCCCTCTTTTGTGCTACTCAGAAACTGAAAGAACATTAAAAACAAGAAAAACATTAAGAACATAGTGTAAAAAACTTTAAAACAAAAAGCTGTCATAAGAACTTCCTGAGCTGAGGTCTTTTTAAAGACCCTGTAAGAGCCTTGATGGAGTGAAGGCTCTGAGGGAAATTCCTCAAACTCTGTTACGTGTTGAGGGCCCTCTCTTACCACTGAAAGTAGTCCCATGCTTTTAACGTGAGTTTCAGAACCCAATCCAAACTTGTAATGATTTTTTTTTTTTTTTTCCTTTTATGCCTAAACCCTGTGAAATTGTGTGCACCCTCCCACCCCCATCACATCAAACATTCACGCAAAAACAGTATTTGTTAGTATGAGGAGAACATGTGGATTATTGTAACATTTCTATTTTAACAAGTTTTTTTTTTTTTTTTTTATTACAAAGACTTATTTGTTTCAAATAATATGATTGTTCCATGAAATGTTTTACCACATGCTGAATATGCATCTCCTTTAATGTTTGTTACCTTGTATGAGGGGGGTTGGATGTGCGGATTGATTCAAGAGAAAAGAAAAAAAAAAAAAAAAAAGGTCGCTATTCCAACCTGAAAACGGATAGTTTATCCGCGACGCTCTGGTGCTGGGTTTCCCGCTGCTGGTCCGTGGATTTTGAAGGTCTTTGTGTTGTCCATGTTTGCGCTTTGATCTTCTCACTCGGGTCTGCTGCGGGTTTAAATACCGTTACCGGGAGCCCTCTTTTCGCCATGTCAGCTGTTGCTTCTTCCGCCGAATTATAGAGACACGTTTCATCGCCGTAGAAGACCCTTAACTTCGCAGGAAATGGTGTCTGAAAGCGCAATTTCTTCTCTCTTAACACCTTTTTCGCGTCATTGTATTCCCTGCGCTTTTTAAGGACCTCCGGGGCGTAATCGTGTTCCACGTAGACTTTTCTCTCCTGGTGCATAAATCCTTTTTTCTGCCAGGCCAGTCTTACAACCTCTTGTTTTATTTTGAAATTGGAAAATCTTACCAACACCGAACGTGGGGGCGCTTCCGCCGCCGGCCTAGCGGCTAATGAACGATGTGCCTTTTCTATCTTCAAGTCGGTGGTTTGTGGAATATCCAATTTCTCTCTTAGTAAGGATTCCATGCATTCTGCCATTGAGTTAAAACCATTTTCGGTTCCTTCTATCAGACCATGAATTCTTATGTTGTCTCTTCTTTGTTTTCCTTCTTGGTCGGTTAGCTTAGCCTCTATAGCTGCTTGTCTTTTGCGTAGGTCTAGCACAGAATCTTCGAGCACTTTTATTCGATCCTCTGTTTCCAAGATTCGGTTCTCGGCCTGGTCCACTCTGCTGTTTGTCCTTTTCAATTCTTCTCTGAATTCCCGAAATTCGGCCGTAACATCTCGGCGAAATCGTCGTAGCTCCTCAAATAGTGATTTCAGGCTAACCCTTTTGTTAGCTATCACCAGTTCCTCGTCTTCTGAACGGAGATCTTCCAGTTCGGATTCTCTGGCCGATACGTGTCCTGGCCTGGAGAATTTCAGTTTCTTCTGTTTTCCTTTAGACATGATGATTTTGTCTTTTGATTTTCACTCCTCCAAAAATCCGTTAAGTTTGATTTTCAAGGTGTTATCCTGGATTGGGTCTGAGAACTTCAGTGTTAAGCTGCAGTCGCCATGGCGTCCAGACCGGAAGTCCACTAGTAGATGTTTTAACGGGAAAATCAATTGTGAGCTGCTTCATCTGTTGCATGTTAAACATGATCACAGTACCCCCAGCAATCCAGGCAAACCCAGTACGATCTGGGCTCCCTCTGATGTCTGATAGGTTATGTGCACTAGTTGGCCCTGCAAGCAGTGTTTAGTTTAGTTTATTGGTTTGTTTGTCAGGGACCATGTACAGAAAATAAACATTAAACACAGGGTAAAGATGCTCTGTACCAGATTATAGTGTTCTCACTAATTTCCATCTGTAGTCCCTGGGGCAGGCAGGAAGATATTAAAAGAAAAACAGCACATATAGAAAGCAATTCAGGTCGTGTTTCACAAACTGTTGACCTTGAAACAAGCAGGGAGTGACTTTAAAGGTAAAAAGATCGGAGAGACGGCACACATAAAAAACAATTAAATCGTACAATTTCATGATCCCATTTAAGGGAGAGAGTCAATGCTGGCAGGCTTGGTTACTTAAAATCCATTTTTTAGCCTCTGTGGTAACGTCTCTGTAATTTGTTCCGGTCTTCAAAGTAGTGGGGAGCTTGTTCCATTACATTATAGCTTTGTATGAGAATGCTGATTGTCCAAAAGCAGTTTTACGTAGGGGGATGCAACAATGCCACCTAGAGGAAGTCCTAATTACTCTGGTACTTTGTGGGTCCTTGGTCACCTCATCTCAGTGGACATTTTGAATAGGAAATGTGGATAAACATACAATGAAGTAGGTGTCACTGTCACAACTTCACAGCACAGAGAATGGAAATAAATCAGAAGGCTGTCTATCATTATCCTGACAAATTATATTAATTTCGAAGTTGCAGCAGATAACAGCGTCTGCAACAATAGATGGATAGATAGATATACTTGCACGGTGCAAGTATATCTTGCACGGTGGCGCAGTGGTTTAGCACTGTGGCAGCACAGTTTACCCTCGGCCGGGGGATCGCGGGGATCATGAGATCGTGGGTTCGATCCCAGCCCCCGACCAACAGTGAGCTGTGTGGAGTTTGCATGTTCTCCCCGTGTTGCGTGGGTTTACTCCGGGATTTCTCCGGTTTCCTCCCGCATACCAAAAAACATGTAGGTTTAGGGCGCTCGCGCACGCAGCGACCGGCAGCCGGTGGCTTGTCACCAGACTGCAAACCAAATCTACCTACGGGTACAAATAAGTAACAAAAAAAAAAAAAAAAAAATACTTTATTGATCCCAATCTGGGAAATTACAGTATAACAACAGCAGCATGACACAGTAGATGACCCAAACCAACAGAAACACACACAGCATCATCACTCTATTAAAGCAAGAAATCTCTGTGTGCGTGTCTGTCACGTTTATAGGACATCGTAGGACAGCCTATGATCTCTGCCTGATCATCATTGGACGTCCTATGAACTCAGGCATCATAGGGCTCACGATGCCATCAGTGTGTCTGTCACGTTTATAAGACATCATAGGACGGCCTATGATCTCTGCCTGATCATCAAGGACGTCCTATGAACTTAGGCATCATAGGACTCGCGATGCTGTCATAAAGATATGTCTATATGACGGCACATAGAAAGCAAAAAATCTCTGTGTGTGTCTGTGTGTCTGTCACCTTTCTAGGACATCATAGGATGGCCTATAATCTCTGCCTGATCATCATAGGACGTCCTATGAACTCAGGCATCATAGGACTCGTGATGCCGTCATAAAGATATGATGTCTATATGACGGCACATAGACAAATGTGTCTTTATGATGTCATATAGACCAACTCAGGCATCATAGGACTTGCGATGCCGTCATAAAGTTTGATGTCTATATAACAGCACATAGACAAATGTGTCTTTATGATGTCATATAGACCAGCACTCACGATGCCTAGACTAATGTGTCTTTATGATGTCACATGGCTCAAAATTGGCAAGGTGAATAAGTCACAGGGCCAGTCTTTACAGCGCGTTCGTGTTTTCTGCACAACAGATTTCTGCAGCAATGGCCAATTCTATGTTGCCGCGAGCAGAGTTGCCAGATCAAGCAGTCTTCGTATTGTTGCTCAAGATGAAGAAACTAAGAAAAAGCGTCACTTTCTCAGCAATGTCATTTTTAAAGAGGTACTGACACAGTAAAAATGTGTAACCTTGAAGAATGCCAGTCTACACTACAAATGTGTAAAATACCAAGCAAAGCGCTGATTTACTCCGGGTGCTCCAGTTTCTTGGTTTCTATGGGCGTGCACAGGCTTTCCTGAACAGGGTCGAAAGGCACTTTTTGCTCAGATCTATTTTATATGCATATTATTGCAAATGTTTTTAGGACCCTGTGGTCTCGTAATTTAAACAGGGTTCATAACTTATGTGGCAAATGATGGAAGCTGTGAGAAACTTGCTGCATCTCCGCTCTCAACTTGTGCGTGTGTGACAGTTGTGCGGAGCTCTGGTCTTCCTACGGGCATGAACTGCTGATTCTGTAAAAAAACAAAAAGATAATTTTCATAAAGCAGTGGCAGTAACTCCAGTATTTGAACTACAGGGTGTGTGCACTGGTTGGGGACTGCAGCAACATTCAGCTTATTTAAACAGGACAGCCTCCATATAGGATTTTTGGATTTTTGCCGCTGTCCGAAAAATCACATTCAAACAAGCAATGCACTATGCAGTAGTTGTTTTGCTCTTGAAGCTCAATTTTCAGGATCATAAACACTCCGCTCAGAAGGAAATAACATGCTTTGTGCCCTTTCAGTGCTCACTGTCACGGCTGTATTTAGCAATTTGTCTAAACGCTTCCGCCACTAACTGCCTGCTGGAGTCCGTCTGGAGAGTGTCTCACACGGTGCTGGCGGTGGCAGCACCCGGTGCTGTGGAAGCTTCCACAGTATCGAGTGTAAACATGCTGTTGGCAATAAAAACACGCTTAACATTTAACAATTTATTTAATAATCAATAGGGGCACATACAGTAAATGAACAACGAGATTTAGCCATAAACACAAAAAAGTGAACACTGCATATACGGATCCCTGTAATATGTGATGACAATGGTCTTGACTGCTGGTGAAGTTTACAGTTTTATTTTCTTATTTTAGCACAGTACACATTAAGTAAAACATAAACTACGACCACTGTAAGAGCTTGTGCCTCATTACAGGTCCATAAAGCAAATAACGTTAGCGTTCATAGGTCGACTGTCTCTGCTATGCGCTGTAGCCTGACAATTCCACAGGCAGGCACAGGAAGCAAAACCAAAACCACCGTTATTAAAATAAAAGCCTGCTTTTTTACTTCAGTGCATAGGATGGCATAAGGCCTCTGTACTTTGTAATATTAACTACTAATAGGAGAACATTTATGCAAAGATCAAACAGTACATATCCCAGAATTATTGATCAGGTAATTAACCTAAAATAATAAACCTTTCAGGAGGTTATTTACACTGTGGTTGTTGCAGGTGCTCATTATCCTCCGCGGTACTACATAATTGTGCGAGTAGGTTAATTTTGTCTTCTTTTAATTATTTTGTCTTTAATTATTCTGTCTTTTATTATTTAATTATTCTGTCTTTTGTTATTTTGTTCTTTAATAAGAACAAAAGGTGAACTACATAATTGCGATTATCGCAACAGCCCTATTCTCAGCACAAGATTATTTTGGTGTTCCAGCAGTCTTTTTCTCATTGATTTTTTAGCAACTGTTGAAGTTTGAATTTCATTTATTTTTGTTCACAAGTATACACATGTACTTTAGACACTACTGCCAGCTAATGTCGTGGTCTATTGACTCAGCTGTCTTTTTGACCTTCTGTCTGTGTATGGAAGGAGTGCGTGTTTGTGTGTGCCTCAGTGTGCAGACAGGCTGTTACCATTGTTGTTGTTTGATTAGGTGTGTTCCCTAGCCCCAGGTTGAAATGGCTCTCTAGAGTCTGTACTTTAAGTGTTCTGTACATGTCAAATCTGGTAATGGCAAAAGACTAGGTAAAACTGAGTAATAAATTAAACATAAAACAGTGCCATCTTTATTTACAAGTCTATTTGATCTTTTTTTTTTTTAAAACTACTGTACTTTAAATTCCAGTTTTTTTGTGCGGCTTATGCAAGGATTTAATCTTCTATATGGTCATAGCAACAGCCACACACTATTAAATAAATGCTCAACATTTTAACACTGAATTTCAAGGAACGATGGTTTACACTTTTAAAATCCTATTTCTTGCTCTTTGAAGTACCCACACAATGTTCAGAGCTTGTTCCTGTGTGTACTTTCCCTTCATATTTCTAGGTTCTGGCCTTTATCTGTCACAGTCTAATGAAGGCCGAAATGCCAAAAATGAGTGTAGAAATTATTCTAAAGCCATGGTTTTCTTTTTATGAAGAAATTCTGATGCAGTAGGGGTGGGACAAAAGATCGATTCAGTAATGGATCGCGATACTTGAAACTAACGACGATGCACCGATCCCTAAACACATGGATCAATCCTTTATTAATTATGTATACAGTATATTCATGTAAACGTTGCCTACTCTCTTAGGTATTCAATGAATTGCATTTTCAGTCCACTAGGTGGTGCAATGCAAGCGCCCAGTCAAGTGAAGTCATAGCTTGTCTCGCGAGATTTGCAGCCAGATAGCGCAGAAGCCCCCATTGTCGGAAGAAGTCATAGCTTGTCTGGCGAGATTTACAGCCAGCTTTGAAAGTTAGGCAGCAGTTAGTTCAAAGTTAGCTCAAATGTCAGGCCTTTTTTTGATTTTATAATAAAGATGTTAGGAAAGACCTTGACATGACACACAACCTGCAAGAAGTGTTGCATGAAAAACAAAAAAATCCATGCGGGCCAGCGTCTTGGAGCAACGTTAGCAACAGCCAAGCTAAAAACACACCGGCATGGAGCCTGCAGGCAGCGCTGGAGAAAAAGTAAGTAATGTTTATTATTTATGAAGCACTTTTCAGAGACATATAGTCACAAAAGTGCTGTACAATAAAATAGAATTAAAGGAATTTGATAGATAAAAATAATTTTAAAAAAACATCAAGTTAAAGTACAAGATTTAAAATAATTTAAAAATGTTACCATTAAAAAGCAGTTGAATTGAAACTCAACGGAAAGCCTCCTTAAACAAAGAAGTTTTCAGCTACTTTTTAAAAGAGTCCACAGAGTCAGATAAACATAGCTGGAGTGGGAATCTATTCCATACTGCACTGTCCACCGCCCTCCCTGTGTGCAGAGACGTGTCTCTGTGGAAAATGAACCCCCGAGAATACTCTATTATATGAAAGACATGTTAGCAGTTTTACTTTGGGACATGATTTGAGGTTGAATAAGGTGAAAAAAATTTGAAATATATGGGATTGCGATACTTGATATTGCAATATCGTTGAATTGGGATAGTGTGGAGAAACAAATAAGTTCAGGCGAGACGCTACGAGCTGGAAGGTTTAAGAGTTTTATTCCTCCATCATCATGTGACACACTGTAGCGCTGTGTGCTGTGCTGTGTGTTCTGTGTGTGCTGTGGGTCAGTGCTGTGTGTGTGTGTGCTATGTGAGGCATGTAAAGCAAGCTCTTTTATACAGACAAGAGAGAATGCATGGCACATTTGCATATTGATATACATATCAATCAATACATATCAATCGCGTGATTAACTGGCACCGGACTTCCTCTCCTTAATCCGGGGATGTATAACAATAGTCATTGTTCTGATTGTCTCCTAGGGGCTCTCTGTCCGTATGCAAATTGTTGAAGGTTGAATGTCCATGTAGATTGTGGTGGGTCACCACAGGGCTCCCCCCCAGAACACTCAGCAGGGGGTGTGACACCCCCCCCCCCCGACGTTTGGCTCCAGCTCCGGTAGAACTGTTGTAGGGCATGTCAGTCTGTGAGGGGGACGGGGGAGGGGTGGAAAGGGCAGTGTGCTCCGCTCCGAGTTCCAGCACGTTGAACGGCCGTGGATCGTGGGCGCACGGGCCAGTGTGCAGTCGTGCGTAATGGAACCAGACGGCGATCGGCTGGCTTAGGGAGTGAGGTGCGGGAAAAGCTCTGTGCAGGAGGAGGGGGAAGGGGTGGGAGTAAGCGAGTGCCGGCCTGGGACGTCAAAGGTGTCTGGGCCACGCAAAAATTGCATGTGGATCCGCGATGGTGAGGGACTTTCTCGTTAAACGTGGCGGAGATCCACAGCGGCTGTGGAAAAAAAACCAAAAAAACATTTTGTCTGACTCCTCCCGCGGCTCGATCCAACGAGGATGTGGAGAAGGCGAGCGGCCAAATTCCCCGAGGATGCGTAGCGGCTGTGAAACAACTGCAGCTGTGTGAGGGTGTGAGGCGGTTTGGCTTTTAGGTGCGGGAAGCAGCCCTAAAGTCATTTGGGAAAGCACTCGGCTAAATTCCCATTGTGCGTCGCGGCTGAGAAACCCATACAAAGTCCTGTGTGAGGGCTGCACGTCCACTCCAGGTGCGCGAGCAGCCCTGAAGGTTCCGAGGGTGGCGATCGGCTGTTTTTCTCAGGCATGTGCAGCGGCGGAGGATGATGTATCAGTCTGTGGAGCTGGTTCGTCCCTGTGCGTGGAGCCCGCTTGGCGCCATGACCACATAACTGGCAGTTGCGCTGTCCTCGTAATCCTGCGGTGTTCGTGTGGGGCTTCTGTGTGCGGGATATTAGCACTTTAATATTGAAGTGCTGGATATTAAAAGGGAGTTCTGCGCTGTAAAAGTGAACAAAAGTCAAGGCCCTGATAATATATGTGAGCGCTTGGTAAAGTCATGTGCACATGAACTGAGTCCTATATTTCATTACATTTTCAATAAGTCCTTACAGACACAACATGTGCCTAAGATCTGGAAAGAAGCCGTGGTTGTTCCCGTTCCAAAATCCAGCTGTCCTAAAACGGTAAACAACTTTAGACCAGTTGCTTTGACTTCAATTTTAATGAAAATTTTTGAAAAACTGGTCAGATGTGAGGTCCTAAAGCAGACTGAGCATACATTGAATCCTCTGCAGTTTGCCTATAGGCCTCACAGAGGAGTGGAGGATGCCACTGTCACTCTGTTTAACATGCTTTTTAAACATCTGGATTTTAATGGGACATACGCCAGGCTTTTATTTGTGGACTTTTCCTCCGCCTTTAATACAATCCAACCTCATATTTTAGTTGAAAGGCTCCTGCAACAATTTGATTTGAGCAATAATCTGGTGGGTTGGATTCTGGATTTCTTAACCAACAGGACACAGAGCGTAAGGGTCAGTGGTACATTGTTTGACCTAAAGTGCTCTTCTACTGGCTCTCCTCAGGGGTGTGTGTTGTCACCACTACTCTTCATCCTGTACACAAACATGTGTCGGAGCAGACATGACAACAGACACATTGTAAAGTATGCTGATGATTCAGTTATTGTCAGTCTCCTCCAGGATGGTGAGAGTGGCCACGGCCCAGTAGTTGATGATTTTGTTCACTGGTGTGAGGATTCCTACCTGCAGCTGAATACGACAAAAACTAAAGATATGATTATTGAGTTTAGGAGGAAAGCTCCCAGGCACAAAGTTACCGTACTAAAAGGCCAGACCACCGAATGTGTACAATCCTACAAATATCTTGGGACGATTATTGATAGTAATTTAAACTTTGAAGAGAACTGTGAAAGGGTGTGCAAAAAGGGTCAGCAACATTTGCATTGCTTGAGGAAACTTACATGCTTCCAAATTGACAGAACCATAATGACAATGTTTTATCGGGCTTTTATTGAATCTGTTTTATCCTTTTCTTTAGTGTCATGGTTTGGTCAGATAAAACTGAAACAGAGGAAATCCTTGGATCAGGTAGTTAGATGGTCCAGTCGTTTGCTTGGTGAGTCACAGCTGAGCCTGACATCCCTGTACACCAGACAAGTACAGAGGATGGATACCTCCATTTTAAATGATGACTCCCACCCTTTGCACTGCAACTTTCAGCTTCTTCTCTCAAGACGGAGGTTTGCTGTCCCAAAAAGTAAAACCCAGCGTTACAAAAACAGCTTTGTTCCTGTTGCTGTCAAAGAGTTGAACAAGTTGTAACAATATGTTGCACATAATTTAGGTACCTATTTATTAACTCCATTTAATATTTACTTATTTTTGTAGGATTTTATTTGGGTTCTAAATAGTTTAATGGGTTTTAGACCATTGAGTTTTTAACCTCTTTGACTAGTTTTTAACTTTTTAATATGACCCTTCTCTCTTACCTCTGGTTTTTCTCTCATCTCTTTGTCTTTATACCCTGATTGATGGAGCCTTGAGTATTTTTATTATGTTTATAGTCAGCTTCATGTGTGCCTGTCTTTGTGTCTATGTTGAATGTAATTGTGGCTTGTAAATATGGATGTCACCAGACTGCAAAACAAATCTACCTACGGGTACAAATAAAGTAACCTGAACCTGGAGGTCCGCTGTCCGGAGTTTAGTTAGGGTTGGGGAGCTCAGTGGAAATCAACGCAGCCGGCGTCTATGATTGTCCCCGTTCAGGCTGCTTCCTTCATTTGCTCATGCCGTTCACGGTGCGTTTTGGTCCCAGCGCTGCGCTCCGGTGAGGATGAAGAGGTTGCAGGCGTTCTCTGGTCCTCTGGGATCCACAGCGCGGTGAGAGGAAGCAGACGGTCATTCTCCCTCGTCAGGTCACCAGTGTGGAGGTAAAAGATCAGGCGAGGGACGCATCATGACGCGTGCTGGGGCTTCCCGTCCGGGTGATTTCCGGGGTGTTCGCCTCGTGTTCCATTCTTCGTCAAGGGTCACCAGTGTGGAGGAACAAATAAGTTCAGGCGAGACGCTACGAGCTGGAAGGTATAAGAGTTTTATTCCTCCATTATCATGAGACACACTGTAGCGCTGTGTGCTGTGCTGTGTGTCCTGTGTGTGCTGTGGGTCAGTGCTGTGTGTGTGTGTGCTATGTGAGGCATGTAAAGCAAACTCTTTTATACAGACAAGAGAGAATGCATGGCACATTTGCATATTGATATACAGTGGGGCAAAAAAGTATTTAGTCAGCCACCAATTGTGCAAGTTCTCCCACTTAAGAGATGAGAGAAGTCTCCAATTTTCATCATAGGTATACCTCAACTATGAGAGACAAAATGAGGAAAAAAAAAATCCAGAAAATCACATTGTCTGATTTTTAAAGAATTTATTTGCAAATTATGGTGGAAAATAAGTATTTGGTCGCCTACAAACAAGCAAGATTTCTGGCTCTCACAGACCTGTAACTTCTTCTTTAAGAGGCTCCTCTGTCCTCCACTCGTTACCTGTATTAATGGCACCTGTTTGAACTCGTTATCAGTATATAAGACACCTGTCCACAACCTCAAACAGTCAGACTCCAAACTTCACTATGGCCAAGACCAAAGAGCTGTCAAAGGACACCAGAAACAAAATTGTAGACCTGCACCAGGCTGGGAAGACTGAATCTGCAATAGGTAAGCAGCTTGGTGTGAAGAAATCAACTGTGGGAGCAATTATTAGAAAATGGAAGACATACAAGACCACTGATAATCTCCCTCGATCTGGGGCTCCACGCAAGATGTCACCCCGTGGGGTCAAAATGATCACGAGAATGGTGAGCAAAAAATCCCAGAACCACACGGGGGACCTAGTGAATGACCTGCAGAGAGCTGGGACCAAAGTAACAAAGGCTACCATCAGTAACACACTACGCCGCCAGGGACTCAAATCCTGCAGTGCCAGACATGTCCCCTTGCTTAAGCCAGTACATGTCCAGGCCCGTCTGAAGTTTGCTAGAGAGCATTTGGATGATCCAGAAGAGGACTGGGAGAATGTCATATGGTCAGATGAAACCAAAATAGAACTTTTTGGTAAAAACTCAACTTGTCGTGTTTGGAGGAGAAAGAACACCATACCTACTGTGAAGCATGGGGGTGGAAATGTCATGCTTTGGGGCTGTTTTTCTGCAAAGGGACCAGGACGACTGATCCGTGTAAAGGAAAGAATGAATGGGGCCATGTATCGTGAGATTTTGAGTGAAAACCTCCTTCCATCAGCAAGGGCATTGAAGATGAAACGTGGCTGGGTCTTTCAGCATGACAATGATCCCAAACACACCGCCCGGGCAACGAAGGAGTGGCTTCGTAAGAAGCATTTCAAGGTCCTGGAGTGGCCTAGCCAGTCTCCAGATCTCAACCCCATAGAAAATCTTTGGAGGGAGTTGAAAGTCCATGTTGCCCAGCGACAGCCCCAAAACATCACTGCTCTAGAGGAGATCTGCATGGAGGAATGGGCCAAAATACCAGCAACAGTGTGTGAAAACCTTGTGAAGACTTACAGAAAACGTTTGACCTCTGTCATTACCAACAAAGGGTATATAACAAAGTATTGAGATGAACTTTTGTTGTTGACCAAATACTTATTTTCCACCATAATTTGCAAATAAATTCTTTAAAAATCAGACAATGTGATTTTCTGGATTTTTTTTCTCATTTTGTCTCTCATAGTTGAGGTATACCTATGATGAAAATTGGAGACCTCTCTCATCTTTTAAGTGGGAGAACTTGCACAATTGGTGGCTGACTAAATACTTTTTTACCCCACTGTACATATCAGTCAATACATATCAATCGCATGATTAACTTTCGCCGGACTTCCTCTCCTTAATCCGGGGATGTATAACCATAGTCATTGTTCTGATTGTCTCCTAGGGGCTCTCTGTCCGTATGCAAATTGTTCTGTTTCATGCCGCCTAGCTGAGTGTGAAGGTTGAATGTCCATGTAGATTGTGGTGTGTCACCACAATAGGATTGTATCGTGACCCAGGGTTTCCTCTGGTAACATTTCTGCATGGTGGATCGCCACCCTTGAAGTTATGCTGCCACGCTAAGAGGAAATATAAATTTAAGAAAAAAATAAATTAAGGAATGACGCTCCGCAAGCACGCGCACGAACAATGCACATGACAGTCATCTGCGCGTCGGTGTTCGAAAGCGCCACTGCCTGCGTGACCATTCCAGTCTGCAGGCAGAGTGTCTCTCTAGCATTGCTGTCCGAGAGAATCATGAGCTTATTATAGTACTTTAAACACGGAAAAAAAGCCGAAGAGGTATGTAAGCAGTAGAGGAATTTATCGTGGTTTTTCACCCACTGGTAATGGGAACAATAATGAAGACTCGCTTAGCTAACAGGTGTAGTTAGGCTTCATACGCAGGGGAAGGCAAGAGTGACTGAACCACTGAGGATTTAGTTCACCAGCTGCTAAAATATTAACTAATTTAAGTTCATTATTATGTACCTGGCAAGTTAAGATGACCAAAATTTACGAAGTTGATGACTTTAATCCGTCACCAGCCATCAAACAAACTAAACATGCCAACGTTTGGATGTCAAGATAAGGGAGGTTTTTCCTGCTGTCTGGTTGGTGAGGAGATTTCTAAAAAATTATAAATGTATTGAAATATTATCACAGAAATAACTGCATCTTTAATTTATTTCCTTAAATATAATTTTATTAATAATTTTTTTCTTTGAAATCTAGAGTTAAATTATTGTGGCAATCACTTTTTCCCTGTTAAAACAAAAATTAACTGTGGTTTATCACATCTTTGGAAAGCTGAGTTCAATTTTGTAGCCATTTCTAAAGCTTTGGGACTCCAGCGAACCACAGTGAGAGCCATTATCCACAAATGGAAAAAACATGGAATAGTGCTGAACCTTCCCAGGAGTGGCCAGCCGACCAAAATTACCCAAAGAGCGCAGCAACAACTCATCCAAGAGGTCACAAAAGACCCCACAACAACATCCAAAGAACTGCAGGCTTCACTTGTCTCAGTTAAGGTCAGTGTTCATGACTCCACCATAAGAAAGAGACTGGGCAAAAATGGCCTGCATGGCAGAGTTCCAAGATGAAAACCACTGCTGAGCAAAAAGAACATAAAGGCTTGTCTCAGTTTTGCCAGAAAACATCTTGATGAGCCCCAAGACTTTTGGGAAAATACTCTGTGGACAAAACTTCAACTTTTTGGAAGGTGTGTGTCCCCTTACATCCAGTGTAAAAGTAACACAGCATTTCAGAAAAGGAACATCATACCAACAGTAAAACATGGTGGTGGTAGTGTGATGGTCTGGGGCTGTTTTGCTGCTTCAGGACCTGGAAGACTTAGTGTGGTCAATGGAACCATGAATTCTGCTGTCTACCAAAAAATCCTGTCACGCCATCTGTTCATGACCTCAAGCTGAAGCGCACTTGGGTTCTGCAGCAGGACAATGATGAAAATAAACCAGCAAGTCCACCTCTGAATGGCTTAAGATAAACAAAATGAAGACTTTGGAGTGGCGTAATCAAAGTCCTGACCTGAATCTTGATTGAATTGCTGGGGCATGACCTTCAAAAAGTGGTTCATGCTCGAAAACCCTGCAATGTGGCTGAATTACAACAATTCTGCAAAGATGAGTGAGCCAAAATTCCTCCACAGCACTGTAAAGGACTCATTACCAGTTATCGCAAACACTTGATTGCAGTGGTTGCTGCCAAGGGTGGCCCAACCAGTTATTAGGTTTAGGGGGCAACCACTTTTTCACACAGGGCCATATTGATTTGGATTTTTTTTTCCCTTAATCATAAATACCTTCATTTAAAAACTGCATTTTGTGTTTACTCGTTATCCTTGTCTAATATTTAAATTTGTTTGATGATCTGAAAGATTTAAGTGTGACAAACATCCAAAAAAATGAGAAATCATGAAGGGGCAAACACTTTTTCACACCACTGTAGAATGCTATGAAACTGTAGTTTAATCAGCAAAAAAGAAAGTCACTTACTCGACTCACTGACTTGTAATGAAGCCTTGAAGACAGGGTGATATTTGGGGGCACACAGGTACGTTACGCTTGAGGTGGGTTATTGTTTGGACAATTACATGAATTTACTCTCCAAGAAGCCACCCATCCGCACAGTGCCAGCTTGTAGTTTGTTCCCAACAATGCTGTTCATCAGAATCATTAGGAAAACTGGCTCTCGCTGCAAATTGCGCTTTGATGTTGGCCTGTTCATCTGCATTGTATGGGAATATGATGTACCTGGGTGACAGCTGGATAATGCCATCCCACACAGCTGGCATAGCTTGGCTCAGGGTTGACTGGGAAATTCCTGATTGGTCTGCCAGCTCCCTCTGGTATGCCCCTGTTTACAGAAACGCCAGAGTTGTCAGCACCTGCACTGGGATGGGCAGTGCACAGCTTTTTGCCGTGTCGTGCTCCAAGAGCAGCCTTAGCTCTGAGCATAATTCCACAAGGACTGCCCGTGGAAACCTAAACCGGCTGACAAGCCAGTCATGATTCTGAGCCAGAAACACTAGCTGTCTCTAAATACCCTTTCTCTTTTCACTGCGCAATTTGCAATATCCTCTAATAATGCTAACACCATTGTTGTTAAAGGCATTTTCTGCACTGCTTTGCGCTCACTTTTGTATCCACTCATCTAACTGCGCACACGTGGATGTTTGTTCATCATGTGTCTCTGGTGTGTACAGTAATTTTCACATCATTTTCAGTCTCCCAACATCACCTCTACTGTAAATGTTGCCGACAGACCAATAACAGTAGAAACATACGTACGCCAGCCATGAAATTCAGTGTTTCCTCTGGTTAAAGACCTTGGCACGGTGACAACATATTTTTCCCCCCGGGAAGGCAGGGGGTGGGGGTGGGGTAAACATACCAGAATATGTTAATTTTATACTGTTTATTTGTTTTTAAAATTTTACACAGTAACTTTGCATATGGAACTTACCATTTCAAGTACTGTACAACCAAGGCTTGAATATTGGGCCAATTGGGGTCCCATCAAGACATCCTGTGTTTAGACTTTTTAGTGGTGTTATCCTTCTGTCCTTCCTCTGCCTGAACACTTCCCTCTCCTTGGCTCCTCTCTTCTGTCTCACCTTGCACTCTCTGAGCTCTGTCTAATTCAGGTCCTCTCTCTGTCTATGGTGGTATACAAACAGGTTAGAAAATATCAAGTGTCATGTTTTGTCCTGCAGGATTTTTTTTGTCATGGTTTACATAAATGACAAAAATATGTGTATTTTTTGTATTTTTATTCTAGTGTTTCTTTTTTCCATTGAGAGAGTAGGGAAGGGAAAGAAACATTCATAATAGTAATGTACTATGCATACTTAAATTATATGAGTAATGACTTCAGTCTTCAAGGTTTGAGGTTTTTCTCAAAAATGTATAACAATTTTCTTATAGTTTTCTACTTTTCTCTGTAAATCTATCTAAAGTTGGAACCATGTTCCTCAAATTTGTAATTCCGTCTTGTAAACTTGACTTTTCTTGTACATTTGAGACTTTATTATAAATTTGTGGATTATTTTATGACTAATTTTTGTCTGTTTTTAAAATAAAATTACTGTTTTTTTAGATAAATTTGAAACAGACTGTGGTAATTTTTTTTTTTTACTTTTTCCTTACAGCAATTTACATTTTTGACCATAACTTTACAGTCAGAAGAGAACAATAATTTAACTCTGATTACAAAGAAAGAATATTAATAAAATTGTATTTAATGAAATAAATTAACTTAAATGACCAAGGATGCCGTTATTTCTGTTATATTTCTTTATATAGTTTTTTTTAATAAAGCTCCTCACCACCCAGACAGCAGGAAAAACCTCCCTTATTTTGAAATCAAATGTTGACACATTTAGTTTGTCTGAAGGCTGCTGACGGAATAAAGTCATTGACTTTGTGAATTTCGGTCATCTTAACCTGCCAGGTACATAATAGGGAACTGTAGCGGACTCTAAAGAAATAATTCACCACAATATGTGTTCATGTACAGAATGATCTGTTTAGGCAGTTATAGTTGTGTGCTCAGGCTTTCCCATCAGGCACCTCTCTAGGCAGCTGCTGAAGGACCTCAGTTTAGAGCTAGCATTTTCAGCTGTTGCTTTTTGTCACTACCGCTAGAGAATAAAAACGGCACGCCTGCTCGTGCGAGAAAAGAGAGAAATTGCCAGTCTCTTCATTCCTGCAGTTCCTACAGAACATAACTTAATATTGTAGTGGCTGGTGAAATACACACGTGGACAAAATTGTTGGTACCCCTCTGTTAATGAAAGAAAAACCCACAATGGTCACAGAAATAACTTGAATCAGACAAAAGCGGTAATAAATAAAAATTCTATGAAAATTAACCAATGAAAATCCGACAATGCTTTTGAATTGTGGTTCAACAGAATTATTTTAAAAAACAAACTCATGAAACGGGCCTGGACAAAAATGATGGTACCTCTAGAAAAGATTGAAAATAATGTGACCATAGGGACATGTTCAACCAAGATGTGTCCTCTAATTAACATCACAGGTGTCTACAAACTTGTAATCAGTCAGTCAGCCTATTTAAAGGGTGACAAGTAGTCACTGTGCTGTTTGTTGACATGGTGTGTACCACACTAAACATGGACCAGAGGAAGCAAAGGAGAGAGTTGTCTCAGGAGATTAGAAAGAAAATTATAGACAAGCATGTTAAAGGTAAAGGCTATAAGACCATCTCCAAGCAGCTTGATGTTCCTGTGTCTACAGTTGCACATATTATTCAGAAATTTAAGATCCACAGGACTGTAGCCAACCTCCCTGGACGTGGCCGCAGGAGGAAACTTGATGAAAAATGGAAGAGACGGATAATACGAATGGTAACAAAAGAGCCCAGAACAACCTCTAAACACATTCAAGGTGAACTCCAAGGTCAAGGTACATCAGTGTCAGATCGCACCATCCATCATTGTTTGAGCCAAAGTGGACTTCATGGGAGACGACCAAGGAGGACACCACTGTTGAAAACAAATCATAAAAAAGCCAGACTGGAATTTGCCAACCTGCATGTTGACAAGCCACAAAGCTTCTGGGAGAATGTCCTATGGACAGACAAGACAAAACTGGAACTTTTTGGCAAGGCACATCAGCGCTATGTTCACAGACGCGAAAATGAAGCATACCAAGAAAAGAACACTGTCTCTACTGTGAAACATGGAGGCGGTTCTGTTATGTTCTGGGGCTTCTTTGCTGCATCTGGCACAGGGTGTCTTGAATCTCTGCAGGGTACAATGAAATCTCAAGACTATCAAGGTATTCTAGAGAGAAATGTGCTGCCCAGTGTCAGACAGCTTGGTCTCATTCGCAGGTCATGGGTCTTGCAACAGGATAATGACCCAAAACACACAGCTAAAAACACCCAAGAATGGCTAAGAGCGAAACATTGGACTATTCTAAAGTGGCCTTCTATGAGCCCTGATCTAAATCCTACTGAACATCTGTGGAAGGAGCTGAAATATGCCGTCTGGAGAAGGCACCCTTCAAACCTGAGACAACTGGAGCAGTTTGTTGATGAGGAGTGGGCCAAAATACCTGCTGAGAGGTGCAGAAGTCTCACTAACAATTACAGAAATCGTTTGATTGCAGTGATTGCCTCAAAAGGTTGTGCAACAAAATATTAAGTTAAGGGTACCATCATTTTTGTCCAGGCCTGTTTCATGAGTTTGTTTTTTAAAATAATTCTGTTGAACCACAATTCAAAAGTGCTGTCTGATTTTCATTGGTTAATTTTCATAGAATTTTTTATTTATTACCACTTTTGTCAGATTCAAGTTATTTCTGTGACCATTGTGGGTTTTTCTTTCATTAACAGAGGGGTACCAACAATTTTGTCCATGGCTTATCCTCGGCAGTTCATCAGTCCCTTGCCTTTCCCTTCATATGAAGCCGGCTGCATCTGAATTCTAACCATGTAAGCGACTCTTCCATTATTACCCCTGTTTCCAGCGGGTTAAAACCATGATAAACGCCAGTGCTTACATACCTCTTATGATTTTTTTCCGCGTTTAAAGTACTTTAATAAACTCATGTTTCTGTCGGACAGTCACGCTTAGCAAGACACTGCTGACTGACTGGAAGACTCTTCTTCTTCTTCTTTTAGATTTGATTGGTGGTTGGCAACCAGCTTACAGGTGCATTAGCGCCACCGACTTGATTATCATCACTGTATATCTTTGTATAAGGAGTTCTTATAAGGAGTTCTGAACAACTCCTTTATGTGTGAAAAAAATTATCCGTCCTTGGACTGTGTCCTTGGCAGCGTCAACTCTTCTTCTTCTTCTTTTAGATTTGATTGGCGGTTGGCAACCAGCTTACAGGTGCATTACCGCCACGTACTTCACCCTATATCGTCACTCCATCTGGTCAGGAGCTGTAGTCCTTCTGTCATCATTGCTGTGTCCAATTGAACCTCACCTGTATCTTCAGACGTCACTCTTCTTCGTCTCTTCGTACTTCACTCTATATCATCACTTCACTCTATACCATCACTTCGTGTGAGCGGGGCACTTTTAAACTCCGCGCGGATGATGGCCACACGTGTTGTTCGTGTGCGCGCTTGCAGAAAGTCATTGCTTCAGATATTTTCTTAATAAATTCATATTAAATTTCTGGCACGGCGGGCCACCACCGAGAAATGTTACCAGAGGAAACCCTGAAGTTGCTGTGGGGCTGTGCATATTTCCACGGTCATTTCATCCTTGATACATCTGAAATTTTAGAGTTTAGTTTTTGTCTGACCTCTCACTTCTTTTACTTCACTCAATCAGGATAACTGAGTACATGTTACAGTTTATCTTGTTGTATATAACAGAATAGTTGTTTTGCTGCAGTTGAAGAAATGGATGCAAGGACAAATTGTTGTTCAGTGTTTCTGAAGCATCAGTTTTAAGTGCAGCAGTGTTTTGTAACATTAAACTGTGTTATTCTTAAATTGTTCAACTTAATTCACATAGTCAATTTTTAAACTCTTCTAGGAGTCTCATATTACTTCATTTCCTTCGGATGCATTTAAGGAATTGGAAAGTCCTGCATTATAGTCAAGGAGTATGAGTAGTGGATCTTCGAGACGACATAAGGAAATATAAGATTGAATAATGAAAAGGACCCACAATTTGCCAGTCTTTCTCCTCTGACCCCCCCCCCCCCCCCACACACACACACACACCATATTTGATCCGTTTGCCTCAGTGGGACCTACAGTAGCTAACAAGGCAGACCCAGATAAAAGAAAAATCCCTCCTTTCTTCAGTTAAGTACCCTTAGCCCAAACAGCATGCCCCTACCGTCTGTTAGAATTGAACCAAATTCACCCATTCAGCTGCGTCTCCTACTTTTGGGGCCTCAACTCCAACCTACCCCCATTTCTCTTGGGATTGTTGGAAAAACTGGGTCTAGAGGTGCAAAGGTCCTGAATGAAGTTGGAGTAGTGAGACAGGGTAATAACCTCAGCAAGGACTCCTGGCCTTGGGGGAGCAGTCCTTAGGGCCCCCAAAGCCCCTGGAAGTGTGCAGATGAGACTGAGGGTCTTTGTTGTGGGAAGATTGAAGTTGTGATGAGTGGTCTTGGTGGAAATTTTAGATCCCTTAGGGCTGGGAGGAAAGGAGAAATCCATCAGTCTTTCTCTTTTATCAAATATTTATGAATATGCCCATTCTTTGTTCTGCATCCTATGACCAGCTTTCCCATTTTGTCTTTAGATCTCTTTATTCTTTGCCTTTTAAGTTCTCTTTGCCTGCTTTTCATGTAAAGTCAAAATAAGGAGCAAAACTGAAATTAGTACAGTCTTTATCATACTTAAGGTCAAACCTCTCAACCTAGATTACATTAGATCACATTTTATTTCTGTAATATCCATTAACTTTTTGTTAGCTTTATATGACCCAACTACTCCTTAACCAGTCAGTCCATCTATGTTCCTAACTTTACCCTACCTCTTCCTCTACTCATTTACCTTATTTTGTGGGTCTTTTCTGAAACTTGTTTGTCAGACTGATTTGTGTGCCACTGAGGCTGGCAAGTCACACTGGGCTTATTCACAATAGAGAGGAAAATGGAGGCTAATTCTCCCTGGCAGACTCCTACAGTTACATGCTCAAAATCACTCGCACATACACAGAGGCATTCATAGCCTCTCTTGAGCTCTCCCAGCATGCTGACCATTCTGTACCAGTTCCAACTCAGTGGCTTAATGGACAGAAAGGGAACCTCGGCAGGGAGTGAACAGAAATATAGATCAGGTAGAGGAGCTGAGAAACTGAGTGGAAGAAAAACTGTAAGATTAGCCTGAAGGCGTTTTCACACCTGAAAGTCTGCACCAAGGTTGGGGCCAAGGTTCATATTCTTCTGCCACTTATCCGGGGCTCCGGGTCATGGGGCATCAGACCAGGCAAAGTAGCCCAGACTTCCACCTGGTTCACAGAGCACCATGATCCCAATGATCCATTCTGCAGGTGGTGAGCCCATTGGAGGGCAGACCCATGTACACTGGGTCCTTGATGTAACACTTTTCATGGAAATCCACTGGACGGCTCTTAGTCTGGTCTTTCAATAAGGTGGCGATCCACGGATTAACTTATGATTTGTGAAATCACAAGTTAAATAATAAAAAGTGCATTATTGTAACTGATTTTGGGTCAGTACTTTTTGTGATAATTTATGTATTAACAAAGTTAGATTATTCTTGGTACAGTTTGCAGTGTCTCTCAGAATTTTTTTTTTCCTTGCAAGTAAAATAGCTATTAAAATGATAATTTCCCTGATTGAATCGGAATTGAATCGGAATTGAATCGATTCAGAACCTCAAGAATCGGAACCGAATCGATTCTGCAAATTGGTGATCTGCTGCTGTCTGTCATTGTAATACTAATCATGTGCAGTCCTATCTGTTACTATCTGCACCTACACTACCACATTGAACTGCAACTACAGGTTCAGGGTTTCCTCTGGTAACATTTCTCCGTGGCAGCCCGCCTCGCCAGAAATTGTTCCGCCACGCTAAGCCGATATGATTTTATTAATAAAAATTTATGAAGCAGTGGCTTTCTGCAAGCGCGCACACGAACAACACCCGTGACCGTCATCCGCACAGAGTTTAGAAGTGCCCCACTCACACGAGTTTCCAGTCAGTCAGCAGTCTCGCTAAGCGTGACTGTCCGACAGAAACATGAGTTTATTAAAGTACTTTAAACGCGGAAAAAAATTCTAAGAGGTATATAAGCACTGGCGTTTATCATGAGTTTAACCCGCTGGAAACGGGAGCCATAATGGAAGAGTCGCTTAGCTAAGCGATGTGGTTAGAATTCAAATGTCGCTGGCTTTATATGAAGGGAAAGGCAAGGGACTGATGAATTGCTGAGGATATATTTCACCAGCCACTACAATATTAAGTTATGAGACTAGCAATTTCTCTTTTCTCGCATGAGCAGGTGTGCCGTTTTTATTCTCCAGCGGCAGTGACAAAGCAACAGCTAAAAACGCTAGCTCTAAACTGAGGTCCTTCAGCGGCTGCATAGAGAGGTGCCTGATGAGAAAGCCTGAGCGCATAACTATAACGGCCGTTGCTAAACGACGGGGAGCCGGCCATTTATGTCTGCACTACGTGGCCAGGAGCCACTTAGTGAATGAAAAACCCATGTGCAGGAGTGGTTTTGTGCGTTGTAGTGAACAAAACCCAAAACGTGTTAATGGGAATGAATGAAGTGTGGATGTGTATGTGTGTGAAACACCCAAGCTGCCGAGTGCCCGAGCTGTCGGACCCAAAGGGCTCCCTGACGCGCCTGATGGAAAATAAATAAATATGTGCATTTTTTTTAACCTAATAGCCAAATTAGGAGGTATTTACTTGTATTATTAGCATATTTGTAATTTGTGTGTATTGTGTGTATTTTCTACTATTGAATTAAAAAAAAAAAGAATCAAATTGTAGGTGCTTCCCGGCCAGATATTGTGATACTAGGACAGGGGTGGGCAGTGAGGGCCATTCCACTGCTGGTTTTTTGTTCCACCCAGTCTCTTCAGCAGGTGTGTGCTCTGATCAGCTTCAAGGATTGCTAATCATTGAAAACACCTGCTGAAGAGACTGGGTGGAGCAGAAAACCTGCAGTAGAATGGCCCTCCATGGCACATGATTGCCCACCCCTGTACTAGGAGACTGGCTTCCGGCCGTGTAGTCACTTCGCAACTTATAACTGCCTAAACAGATCATTCTGTACATGAACACATATTGTAGTGAAATTATGTCTTTAGAGTCCGCTACAGTTGCCTATTATGTACCTGGCAGGTTAAGATGACCGAAATTCACGAAGTCAGTGACTTTAATCTGTCAGCAGCCTTCAGACAAACTAAACGTGCCAACGTCTGCTTTCAAAATAAGGGAGGTTTTTCCTGCTGTCTGGCGTGGTGAGATTTATTAAAAAAAAACAAACTATAAATATAAAGAAATATTATAACAGAAATAACGGCATCATTGGTCATTTAAGTTAATTTATTTCATTAAATACAGTTTTATTAATATTTTTCTTTGTAATCAGAGTTAAATTATTGTTCTGTTCTGACTACAAAATTATGGTCAAAAATGTAAATTGTTATAAGGAAAAAGTAAAAAAAAAATTACCACAGTCTGTTTCAAATTTATCTAAAAAAACCCCCAGTAATTTTATTTAAAAAAAAACAGACAAAAATTAGTCATAAAATAATCCACAAATTGATAATAAAGTTTCAAATGTACAAGAAAAGTCAATTTTACAAGAGGAAATTACAAATTTGAGGAACATGGTTTCAACTTTAGATTTACAGAGAAAAGTAGAAAACTATAAGAAAATTGATATAAATCTTTTAGAAAAACCTCAAACCTTGAAGACTGAAGTCATTACTCAAGTTTTTAAGTGAGTGCTCTTTGTACCCTTAACTCAATTAGAAATTTTTGGTTGCCTACTTTTAATTATTAATTTTAAAGCACTGCTTTTACATGAGTAGAATTTCTGGTTACTATACCCACCTGATCATATAATTTAAGTATGCACAGTACATTACTATTATGAATGGGGTTTTTTTTCCCTTCCCTACTCTCTCAATGGAAAAAAGAAACACTAGAATAAAATTACAAAAAATACACATATTTTTGGTCATTTATGTAAACCATGACAAAAAAAATCCTGCAGGACAAAACATGACACTTGATATTTTCTAACCTGTTTGTATACCACCATAGACAGAGAGAGAACCTGAATTAGACAGAGCTCAGAGAGGGCAAGATGAGACAGAAGAGAGGAGCCAAGGAGAGGGAAGTGTTCAGGCAGAGGAAGGACAGAAGGATAACACCACTAAAAAGTCTAAACACAGGATGTCTGGGTGGGACCCCAACTTGCCCGATATTCAAGCATTGGTCGTACAATACTTGAAATGGTAAGTTCCATATGCAATGTTACAGTGTAAAATTTTAAAAAGAAATAAATAGTATAAAATTAACATACAGTATTCCGGTATGTTTACCGGAATACTGTGGGGATATGTTGCCACCTGGCTGGGGGGATATGCCATCCAGCTGGGGCAACATATCCCCCCAGCTGCTGGCTGGGGGGATATGTTGCCACCGTGCCAAAGTCTTTAAGTCAGAGGAAACACTGGGTATTACATCTGTAGTTTTCTGTAGGATTGCTGGGTTTCATCATCATTAATTGTTTATCTCTGTTTGCACTATGGGCGGTCTGGGTTTATCTTTTGTCACCATTTGCACTACAGGTTGCATTACTGTACATAGACTGCTGTTGTTTTTTTCCCAGCCTTATTCCTTTTTCTTTTTTATATTGTGCACACCACTGAAGAGAGAGAGAAACACCATTTCAGTTCTCCTGTATGTCCTGTACGTGTAGTAGTATTGACAAATAAAATCTTTGAATCTTGAATCTTGATGATTCCCAGCCCTAGTAACAGTCCTATATATGCACATTCTCGTACATGAGCAAACATTTGCATTTGTTCTGCTCCACAGACCACCTTTTCCAGTCGTTTCAGAGTTGGAGGAAGGTGCTGTTCTGCAGAACAGCACGGAGTGATAACACTGACAGAGGTTCTATACTTTTGGGGTCAAACCTCGGTCAGCACAGAACCACCACTATAGTGAGAGCAGGCCCTAAGTTGAAACTGGGAAAGACTCCACCATATTAGGAGGTGAACTAGTTTAGTGAGATTAGAATGTTACCAAGGGCTCTATGATTGATGTTGATTTTCAGGTGGCGTCTGGTTTTTATTGTTTGTTTGTTTGTTTGTTTTTTGTTGTTGTTTTTCAGAAACTCTGTGGGGTCGTCTCTGAAAATATCCGGCAAGTTTCTGCATTTTTATGATTTTTTTTTCCTGTTTATGCTTTTAACAAGCCATACTATATTTCCTCTCTCCAATTGCTGCCACGACTCATTTTCCCTCTTATCGGCTGCCTTAACTTCCTGTGTTTGGTCCGAAACGCTGAACCTTTCTGAAAATTGCTTTCACACTCAGTGAACCGGACCAAGGTTCAGTTTGATCCGCACCAAGACCACTTCTTTTTGCCGAACCAAATTTTGGCTCTTTGGCCTGGACCATGCTTCGAGGGAGGTTTCACACCTAAAATTTTGGTTTGAACCAAACCAATTTTAACATTTTATTAATGATTAGAGACTTATGAAAACATTAGCTTATGTTCCAGTACACTAATAAACAACTCAACATAAGAGAGATTTTATTTTCCTATATCGACTATGTGACAACCCCAGCCCTTTTGGCTTTTGGTGTCTTCTGCTCCTCCCTGGCTGCGCTGTGTCTGTCTTTCGGGTGCTGATTGGCTGTCAGTAATCATGAGTCACACCTCTGCTCTGGCTATAAAAGCTGCCTCATTTCTGCAGCTTGGCCCTGCCTGGCACTCTGGATCTGACCTGAGAGAGGAAAGGTGTTCCTCCAAACCCTACGTTCTTTTGTTTGGTTTGTTTTCTCATACAGATCCACTCATCCAGACACAAGCTTGCATTACTTATTTACTGACATTTACACATTTAAGTTGATTAGGTTTTGCTAAAATAAAAGTGAATTTCAATTATTTGGCCCACTCGACTTGTCTCCCTTCTTTGTTGCGAACCCTGAATCAGATTGTGACAACTATAAAAGATGGATGTCGCCATCATGAAGTTACTTGTGGAGTTGTGGTGTCTCTACTATTTGGGCATTTGGAGCCATAAGAAACTTTAATTGGGTGTGGAGGAGGGGAGTTATCGCCCCAGTCACACAGATCTGTGCTTGGGAATCTGTTTGAACGCTTGTGCGTACCTGCAATGTGTACAAATCGAAATGGAAAATGCATTTGATGTTCACACTCATTATTCCTATGTGACCGCAGTTTACATGGGAATGCTTGTAAATATATGTTAAGCCATGTCAGGATTGAAAATCGGCTCTTCACATTACCAGACTTGGGATCACTTGCAGTTACTTGCCTGTTTGTCTGCAACCACCTGCAGATACTTGTAGTCATATGCAAAATACAGTATGTCGATGAATTATAAAACTTTATTTTCTCCAGTATTCCGCATACACCACACCTGCATTCCACTTGAGTCACTTGTGTGCCACATTTCCATACACTTGGATTTACACAATCATTACCTCTACAGTATCAGTCTACGCCATAGCTGGATAGTGGTATATACACTAGGGCTGTAACTAACGACTATTTTACAGCTTGGGTAGTCGCCCACTCTAATCGAAGATTACTTGAGTAATCGGATACTTTTTTTAAAAAACAAACTTGCATTGACCATCATGTGCGAAACTTTATTTCCTAAAGAGCAGTAGTAATCGTACCAAACACTCAATAACACAGGTACACATTTTTTGAAATGTTTGTTGCATAGAATGTAACTTTAAACGTTACGTTGCACCATAAAGTTCTGTTTGCTAGTCGCTGGCATCCACTAGCAGCTAGTGGCAGTGGCTATATGTTCTTTGGTCATATGTGACCTGTGCTGGCAAAATGAGTTTGAATGCGCACCGCGTCATTACAAGTTACAGGCAGGAGAGGTCATAAATCATGACTCTTTCTTTGTTTGCTAGTGGCAAGTCCCGGGAAAACCCCTGTGAGAGCCTGGTATCATTGTAAAGCTTAGAAATCGTACTTTCTAAAAATACATATGTTTTGGCAGAAGACGTAACTCCTGACTGATTGAATGCAAGTTTTAAACCAAGCCAAAATATGAACAAATCGTCTTTTTCCAGGTCCATTTTTGTGCACTTCCTACAAAATAAATATCATTTTGAAGGTCTTTCAATACAGAATATGGAAAAAATGTAACCTCAGTTTTGATAATTTCCTCAAAATGACTCATTTTGCCAGCACAGGTCACATATGAGCATAATTAGGATAGCTGACTACATTCTATTCATCTTAATTTAAAATCTCAATTGCGTACCTTGTCTTGGGTGCATTGGCCGTGCATGGTGTGCAGTGCTTTCTGCCGAGACATTATAACATCGACGTTGTAGGATGCAAGCTCGCTGCTCGGCTTTACCATGTGCACACAGCACAATGTTTTCCTTCAGTTTGAGATTGAAATAATCCCAGACTTGAGATGCTTTTGTTTTTTTGACTTTCTTCCTCTTTGCCGGCACGCCACTATGTTCCTCTGAAATGGCGCTGTTAAACAAAGTTACGTCTTGTTTATGTAGCGTGACTGGAAGAAGGTCGTACCGGAAGAAGGTCATATAGACCAGAGGTGCTACATTAAACAACACGTTGAAGCATAGATTTTGAATCGAGGAATTTTTGCAATCGAATTATTTGAATTATAAGATAAGATAAGCCTTTATCAGTTCCACAATGGGGAAATTACAGGATTGCAGCAACAATGGGATAACAGCACTCAATGCAATAGTTAATAAGATAAGAATAGGTTAGCCAAAGCAGTTCACTCTCTTTTCTTGCTGCCTTCATCCCGATAAGACCTCTCCAGGTCTGTCTGGATTTTTCTTCTTTTGTTGCCTGTTTCTGGAGGGAGAGGTTGTCATCTCTCCCCCTCTCCTCAGAGGCCTCAAAGCTTCTCATCCAACTCCTTTATCTGACTGAATGTAACGCTTGAAGCTTCTTTTGGTTCCTAGAATGATTTTAACTGCCTAAAACTTTGATACCCTTTTGATTTTTCTTTAAGCTTTGACCTCTTTTTCTAGGAATTCATGACTAAATGGTAAATGGCATTCAGTATATAGCGCTTTTTCTCATCTCTAGATGACCAAAGCGCTTTACAAATCCTGCTATTCACTTATTCACACACATATTTACACACTGATGGCGTCAGAGCTGCCATACACAGGCAGTGGCCTGACCCACCAAGAGCAAGTGGGGGTTCAGTGTCTTGCTCAAGGACGCTTCGACATGCAGACTGCAGACAGAGTGGGACTTGAACCCCTGACCCTCTGATCAGTAGTCGGCCACACTACACCTGTGCCACAGTCACCCCTAGTGGAAGTAATCTTCAATTATTACACATGGCAACAAAAATATTTTTTTTTGTAAGTTGTCTGTGTTTTTTCAACTGATTTAAGACAATTTTGCACCACTGAATCCGAAAATGACATCCGTTTCTCTCGATCAGGTGCTAAGTAAAAATCTGTACTTACTTAGTACTTACTTAGTACTGTGCATGTACTTACCTTTATATAAAGGTAAGTACATGTAAATCGAATGTTACGTCATCATTGTTCAAAATTCAGAGAATTTCAAGACATAAAAAAGAATTTTGCATCATATAAAGCGAAAATACCCGTACATGTAAACAAAAACGTGTAAAACAACATGTGGCCATAATTCAAAAAAGTTGACCTGATTGAGCAAAACCAGTGTGATTTTTTAGATTCAGCACATCAAAATGGTCCTAAATCAGCTAAAAAAACCAGACAATAAATTTGGTGTTGACCAGTGTTATCTTTTCTAAAGCCGACCAAGTTATGATTTTCTTCTTTAATCTTAATTTTTCTGTAAGTCAAGCAAGATCAGACTTTTTAGAGCTTAATCCATTTTTAAGGCTTCCTACTGGCTGTAACCTGACTACCAAATACTAACCTAGAGGGGAAATCCATTGTTCCACAGCCACCTCCAGCAGACGCGAACTCCGGCCCTGAATCAGGCCCCACCTCACAGAGGAATTCCTGGCTGAAACCCCACAGAACTTCTGGGAGGACCACTGCTGCTAAGGCTCATCTCCAGCCCAGGTTGGACCAAAGCTGGGCTACCCAGAGTCATTCCTCCCATGCCTGTGACCCCTCCCGGGGCTTGACCATTCTGTCCTGTTCCAAGCCTCTTGGGAACCAAGTCACGCCAAGAGAGTAAGGAAGTTAACAGCATTAGCTCCAAGGAAAGCCATAACCTTTTTCTGTAACGACCGCCCCTTTTCGAGCATAAAGTAAAGATAATCTGTTTTTCCTTTTTCACATTTTTCCAAATTCCTTCTTCATTAATTTTGCATTATCCTCAATTTTTGTCATTATTATCATTTCATTAATTCTCCATCCAGCTACACAATTACATGACACCCTTATTCAACATATGCAAGACCTATAATTATGTAAATATTGCTGTTTCTTCATACTATGTGCAAAATTACCACTGCTCATGCTACGTTTGGTTACAGTGGGGCAAAATGTATTTAGTCAGCCACCAATTGTGCAAGTTCTCCCACTTAAAAGATGAGAGAGGTCTCCAATTTTCATCATAAGTATACCTCAACTATGAGACACAAAATGAGAAAAAAAAATCCAGAAAATCACATTGAAGGATTTTTAATGAATTAATTGGTAAATTCCTCGGTAAAATAAGTATTTGGTCACCTACAAACAAGCAAGATTTCTGGCTCTCACAGACATGTAACTTCTTCTTTAAGAGGCTCCTCTGTCCTCCACTCGTTACCTGTATTAATGGCACCTGTTTGAACTCATTATCAGTATAAAAGACACCTGTCCACAACCTCAAACAGTCAGACTCCAAACTCCACTATGGCCAAGACCAAAGAGCTGTCAAAGGACACCAGAAATAAAATTGCAGACCTGCACCAGGCTGGGAAGACTGAATCTGCAATAGGTAAGCAGCTTGGTGTGAAGAAATCAACTGTGGGAGCAATTATTAGAAAATGGAAGACATACAAGACCACTGATAATCTCCCTCGATCTGGGGCTCCACGCAAGATCTCACCCTGTAGGGTCAAAATGATAACGAGAACGGTGAGCAAAAATCCCAGAACCACACGGGGGGACCTAGTGAATGACCTGCAGAGAGCTGGGTCCAAAGTACTACGCCACCAGGGACTCAAATCCTGCAGTGCCAGACGTGTCCTCCTGCTTAAGCCAGTACACGTCCAGGCCCGTCTGAAGTTTGCTAGAGAGCATTTGGATGATCCAGAAGAGGATTGGGAGAATGTCATATGGTCAGATGAAACCAAAATAGAACTTTTTGGTAAAAACTCAACTTGTCGTGTTTGGAGGAGAAAGAACACCATACCTACTGTGAAGCATGGGGGTGGAAACATTATGCTTTGGGGCTGTTTTTCTGCAAAGGGACCAGGACGACTGATCCGTGTAAAGGAAAGAATGAATGGGGCCATGTATCGTGAGATTTTGAGTGAAAACCTCCTTCCATCAGCAAGGGCATTGAAGATGAAACGTGGCTGGGTCTTTCAGCATGACAATGATCCCAAACACACTGCCCGGGCAATGAAGGAGTGGCTTTGTAAGAAGCATTTCAAAGTCCTGGAGTGGCCTAGCCAGTCTCCAGATCTCAACCGCATAGAAAATCTTTGGAGGGAGTTGAAAGTCCATGTTGCCCAGCGACAGCCCCAAAACATCACTGCTCTAGAGGAGATCTGCATGGAGGAATGGGCCAAAATACCAGCAACAGTGTGTGAAAACCTTGTGAAAACCTAGAGAAAACGTTTGACCTCTGTCATTGCCAACAAAGGGTATATAACAAAGTATTGAGATGAACTTTTGTTCTTGACCAAATACTTATTTTACCGAGGAATTTACCAATTAATTCATTAAAAATCCTTCATGGTGATTTTGTGGATTTTTTTCCCCTCATTTTGTCTCTCATAGTTGAGGTATACCTATGATGAAAATTGGAGACCTCTCTTATCTTTTAAGTGGGAGAACTTGCACAATTGGTGGCTGACTAAATACTTTTTTGCCCCACTGTATCTTCCCATTTTACAAGCTATACAGATGTCTATTGTCATTTTGGGTTTTCTTGTAATAAATTTACTCACCTCTTCATTGGTGTGTTCACTGTCCAGATTCTGGAACCGCACAGTGCCAAGAACTAACACCCAGATTATGAGACTGATCAAATATTGCTAATTAAAGTTATTTTTTAATGCTTAACTTATTAATTGCCAAACTCTTAAGCTAAGTGTTTTCAATATGGTCCTCATCAACCCTGTCCCAAAGATGATTGGTGCCCCACCTAGTGTTACAAATGAGGTAATGCAAGAGTTATTAATAATTATTAATTTCAGCTATTAATTATTAATAATCATATGCATATTAATGGTGTCCCTACATGACGCTACATTATTGTGGTATTATGGTATGATTCAAATAATCTGTCATGAATCGCCCTTTTTAAGGGCTGTAGATGGACACCAAACACATGCTGTGAGTTTGCACATTTATTAACGGAAAGACAAACACTACATAAAACACTAAACTTACATATAAGGAAATGATGAAGGGCGCTGAGGGCTCACGACCAATGGTAAAAGTAAACAGCCAGGACGGAGCACTGGCTGAAGCACTCGGACACGCCGGGGAAAAGAGATGAACCCCAGCTGGAGTCACATCCGAAGGGAAACGGGGCTCACGGCTGAGGAAAATAGGGAAAAGATAAATATTACCTGGTCGGAGAGCACCCGTTCACTTCTGCAGCAACCCAGCCTCACACAGAGTAAAACTGATTCCTCTGAGGAGGTCAAGAGTAGGACATGGCAACGGGGGAAACGTTGCCGTATCCTTAAGTAGGTAAATGGAACAAAAGATTAATGAATGACAGGTGTGCGTACATGAATGAGGAAGTAATCAAAAAACAAGTGACAGCTGTGCAGTCCGCAAAACGAAGTTTGACAGTCAGAAGCTGCACGACGGTGTCAGCATAAAAGCACAAACCGGAAACCTAATAATAATACAAAAATAAGATGACACAACCCCAAAAGATATAAATAATACCATAATACAGAATGACCCACAATAACTAGACAAGACTATAAGGACAACACTAAGAATACAAACAACCCATAAATAAACAGAAACCAAAGACATAATACCTGCACATAACAAAGAAGCAAGCAAACAGAAAAGGACTAAACTGAAACTGGAGACTGAGCACGGCACCCACCCGTGCTAAGGATCATGACATAATTGTTGCAGCCCTAATATACGCACAAATGTCTGTGTGATTGGGACATTAGATTGGGGCGGGGGAGTAACTTGTTACTGGAACGCCACTATTTTTGCAATAACATGTTGTGTAACGAAATTACTGTTTAAAAATTCAGTAATACATTACAGCTACAGTCAATCGACATGTTGCCTGTTACCTGTTGCAAAAAGCTGTGAATCTTCATCACTTTGAGTGGAGGAAGAGATGAAGCTACTTTGTTTTTGTGGAAATACACAGATTATTTTTCCTTTCTCACGGTTAAAGACAAAAGCATATTGGTTTGCTGCAAGCTAAGTGCCGATTGAGTCTTACTGCAATCTTCAGAAACACCTGATTAAACAGCAACAAGCTCCGACAAAGCTAGTGTTAAGGAATGGCTAGCTATGCTAACAGCTAACACCAGGAAGTGAGTCTACGCTATCTGAACACCCACAGCTGGATTTCAAACATGGGCATGCATCTGGATAGTGTTTGAGCTAGCAAGGATTAAACTGATTGATTGCCAGATACATTGTTAAAGACTGAAGACATGATATCAATAGTCACTTTTCATCAGAAAGCTGAGACTGTGAGCCACTGAAGTTAAAACGCATTTACCTGCTACCTGGATAAAGATTATTCAAGAATGGATTTTGATATCCAAAAGACATTTGAGGGACTGCTTGGATCACGTCTCTGTCACAGTAGACATTGGACATTTGGACTGTGGATAATGAACGCTTTCTTTGGATCACTGCACATCGGATTAATCCATTATCATAAAGGTAAGATAAACAGACAGTTTTATGCCCCACACACTGACACCATGTTCAGCTACACCAGCACAAAAAACTATCTGTGAAGTCCTGTCTGAAACAGTCTGTTTTCAGCCTGTCACTAATAAGCCCATAATGTAATCCATTAATTGAATTATCTTGCTACTAGTGCACTGCCCATCGAACGCAAGTATTCCTGTCTGAAATGGGTATCCCAATTACTGTAGGCTTTACAGGCCCAAATGCAGGCTATGTTTGAAAGTGGAATACAAAGAGGTGTAGGCTGTATGTTGGCAATCACATGTTAGACTTAGACAAATATAAAAGGGAGTAAATGGCACTAAGATTTACTTGATTGTGTGAATATTAATTACAAAATACCTAAATATTGAAAATAAATGGGACATCCAATATTAGCAACTTTCAGATCCCTTGTTTATTTGTTTGTCAGATTACTTATTTGTGTGATCTTTTGTCATTTATATTCAAGATAATAGTGTATCTTGCACTTTTGGGAATGGGAGTTGTTCAGTCATCATAATTATTTTAGTTTATATCACTGTTCAGTGATGTAGTTAAGTGTAATATTGAATTTCTTCTGTGTATCGTCAAACTCATGCAGTACGATAACAGGACACGTTTACAAATATTTGAGACCCATTGTAGTGCATCATTTTATATTTTAGCAATATTTTGTTATTGAAAGATTTTTTAAAACTGTAATCAACCGAATTAACTACAAAACACCCAACATTATTATACACAGCAGAAGGACCCGTTTGACTGCAACCGTTGCATCAATGTTGCCCATTTGTCAGTAAATATTTAACTAAAAATTATTTATTTCATTATTTGGGCATTTTTGTGTCCTGCGTTTAGGCCCGGTCACACCTAGATGATTTAGGAAGCGTTTGCAAAACGTATGGAAAATTTAGAGAATACACTGGCGTATGTGGAATCAGTTATGGCTAAGTTTTGTCTAAGTTAAGAGCACGCTGAAGAACGCTGAAGCACGCTGGTATACGGCATAGTTTGCCAAACCTCTCTGATGACGTATCCAGCGTATGGCTGATACTGCCGCATTCGCAGAGTAAAGGTTGTAGGGAAATTGTGCGTTTGTTTACACACGTTACTTGTCAGCGAGTCATAGTTACTCACAAGTCAAAATATGTTGAGATTCATGTCTAGCGTACTCAAAAATTATTTCTAACATACGAGTAATGCTGTTTGAACCTATGTGTAGCTTGTTGAACGGGTTTCTAACTTGGAGTTACCCTATAATGGCATATTTGCAGCGTTGGTTCACAGGAAAAACCCGTACAGAGGTCTGCTCAGCTGCTGCCTGCAGTGTGCGCGCGCGCGCGCGCACACACACACACACACAGCTAAACACATGTACTTGTTCATTTAACAGACACATGCGGTAGTGCTCAGACACATCCCCGGAGCTACAGGATAAAGCTCCAAATCACTGTTTAGCCCTCCCCCCATGTTTTAGTTTTGACTGCAGTCTGTACCATCAGCTGTCTGATAGATCTGATAGATATGCCAAAATGTCAGAACTCCAGAGGAGGTGGATCCAATTAACTGATTGCCCTAAACACAGAGCTCAACTGTTTTCCATGATAAATCACACTTCGCTGTTGGCTGCGCCTCCTGGCAAAAGCACACTCCATGCATTATCTTGTTTTTTTCACTTTATTGAAAATAAACTTTTTTTAAACGCCATCAGTTAGTGTGCCTTTGAGCCAGGTTGTGACAACTGTCATCTGATGTTCCTGATGTGTCACATCAGCTGTTTTCGGCGTGACTTACCTGACAGATTTGACAGCTTGGCCAGGTCGGTCACATCCCCCGTCGTGGTCTTTGGAGGGGAGAATCATCTCAGTTGAACAGAGATGATCTCTCGCACACCTAGGATCCATGGATTGGGAGGCTACGGCAGTTTGGCATGACCGCGCTATGCACAAGTTTGGATCAGCTATGCAGAAGTTAGATTATTGTTGCGCCTAAGTTGTGAATGTTGGCAACACGCTAAGCATTAGTTGGTTTAAGTTATTTATAAGTTGTGGAAATATTCTATATATGTTACCAATATGTTAAGTATATGGTAAATGGCATTCACTTATATAGCACTTTTTCTCATCTCTAGATGACCAAAGCGCTTTACAGATCCTGCTATCCACCCATTCACACACACATTCACACACTGATCAGTCCTTCCAGGATTTTGCGATGTTGTGATTGCACCAATTCACGCGAAATCAGCCAATCAGCGCAACTATTGTGCGACCTTGCAACTTTGTCCAATCACCGAACTTTCCCGCAATTTTGGCGAATCCTCGTCAACTTCCGCCAATTTCACTTATCAAACTTGTCTCTAACTGGTGCTGAAATGGTCAGTCTAACTAATCAAATGCATCGCTGCACCGCGTTCACTTCCGTGTTTATAGTGAGTAGTGAGTTTATAGTTTACAGTGAGTAACGGAACACATCAGCAAACAGAGTGTGTGACTTAAAGAAAACACTCACCCGCGAGGTTTTCAACACCGTCCCTTCCTCCATCTCCCCAGCCTGCCCCTGGATGCCTTGCCACGTCTCCGTCCTGACCGCGTGTATGAAGCACTGGGTTTGTGTTGAAAAACATGCGCCTCCCCAAAAGCACCCCTTCATGGGAGCGTGCGTGAGGAGAGTATGGTACACTACAGCAAGTGTTTGAACATCTATACATCTTTAGAGGTAAAATCATTACTACATCTGGTCAATGAGTTTTAAAATTGTGAATGTCTGCTGTGGATGGACAAACGCACCCCCCCCCCCCCCCCCGGTAAATGAAAGATGTGTGTGTGTGAAGACCGACATGCAGCACACAGACAGGTAGGCATGGAAACAGAGAGAATATTCTCTGTATTTTTTTTTTTTTTCAGAAAAACACAGACTCCAATAGCCAATACAGTGCAAAAGAATAAATTATTTATTTTTTCCTCTCCGCTCGGTACGGAGTGGTTGGGGACTGTAGGGAGTTTTCAATGAAGGTGCTGCCAATAATTTCCAAATCTATACTCTTTAACATGCATTCAATGTGATTTAGCTGTCGTAATGGATATTGTGTTAATGTTTGTATTTGCTGTTGCACAAGTGTTTTTCTGTACAGCAGAAGTTTCTGCTTAATTTACAAATCACTATAATAGGAAATTTTTGACAATCCTGTGCTTTTCTTGTATTGTTATATAGAATATCACTGCAGTAAACTGGAAAAAAACATCTGCTTTAAAATTTGGAATTCTTGCCACAACTTTTAGTGCAAAAAACACTCTAAAAACATTGCCACTTTTATTGCAACTTTTTAAAAAAAGCTCCCACGAATTCAGGCTTTTTGGCCCGCAACAATCATAAAAACATCCTGTGAAATCCTGATGGTGGCAGAGGTGCCATACACCAGCACTGGCCTGACCCACCAGGAGCAACTGGGGGTTCAGTGTCTTGCTCAAGGACACTTCGACATGCAGACTGCTGACAGAGCGAAAATCAAACACCTGACCCTCCGATTAGTAGTCGGCTACACTGCACCTGTGCCACAGCCGCCCCATGTCCAACTTGTTATGGATATGCGATGCATATGGCCAAAAGTGAAAATTTCGGCGTATGCCAGACTAATTTTTATACGTTTTGCAAATGCTGCCTAAATCATCAAGGTGTGACGGGGCCTTTTGGTTGTTAAGTCATTCCGGCCATTCTGCTCCACAATCATGGCAATATTATTATTACGTTTTTTTTTTTTTCCACAATATCTTTATTGAACCTTTTTTTTTTTTTAACAAACATGATACAAACAATCAAACACTAACACTAAAGTACTACAAAAAAAAAAAATGCACTAAAAACACCAACAACCACCAACAAAATCAAGTCTTCAACAATGCTCCTCTGTTTAGTCTAGACAATCCAATACATAAGTATACATATTATGTTCACCAGTTTGGAATTTACAAGGTCCACACACATCATTCACCTTCTTCTTCAAGAGTTATGTTTAAATTTTTTACATAATCAATAAAAGGTCTCCATATATTCTCAAACACAATTTCCTTTGATTTCAGTATATATGTTATTCTTTCTAATGGAAGGTTTGTTAACATCTGTCTTAACCACTGAGTCACATCTGGTCTATGAGTCTTTTTCCATAATAGTGCAATACATTTTTTGGCATTAAGCAAACTGAGGTCTATGAATGTTCTTTCACTTTTATTAAAATTATGCTTTTCTGGGTACAGACCCAACAAAAACAGTTTAGGATTCAATATGATTTGTTTTGAGATTATTTTTTCAATTGTTACCCTCACCTCTTCCCAAAACATTCTTATTAATCTACATTCCCATAAACAATGAAATAGGGTTCCTTTACTTTCCATGCATTTTGTGCATGTATCTGGTATATTTTTGTTATATCTATTTAACTCCTCCGGTGTAACATACATCCGCATTAACCATTTGAAATGTATCAATTTAAGGCGTGCATTTATTGATTTGGTTTGAGCTTCTGTACAAGCCAATTCCCATTGTTCCTCTGAAATTTCAATTTGCAGATCTTCTTTCCAGTAGTTTAATCTTTTCAGTGAATTTTCACTTGAAGATAGTGTCAATGAGTTATAAAACTCTGAAATAATACCCTTTCTTTTACTATCTTTCATCATCATTTTTTCCAAGGATGAATAAATAGGTCGAGTGAGAGCTTTATTTTGATTTGATCGAATAAAGTTTCTAAGTTGAAGATATTTAAAAAAATGTATTCTATTGAGATTAAATTTGATCCTCAGCTCTTCAAAAGACATTATGTTGTCTGCACATGGCAAATATAAATCCTGAATCTTTTGTATCCCTTTTAAATTCCATACTTTAAATACAGCGTCCGCTCTCCCTGGTTTAAAATATTGATTACCCCATATTGGACTAAATTGTGACAATAACTGTGGTTCTTTTAAATAGTTTTTAGCTTCACACCATATTTTGATCATATGCTTTACAAATGGATTTTTAACTTGTTTTTGTAATTTTTTTGCCGAATCTGAGTATATGAATATGGGAAGAGGTAAAGGTAAATTGTATGATTCCATTTCAGTCCAGTGAGGGAGATCATTTGATGAAAAATAATATGTCATAGACCTCAGTTGTGCCGACCAATAATACAACATAAAATTTGGACATTTCAGACCTCCACGATCAAATGGTAAATATAATAAAGACAAACGTAATCTAGCCCTCCTGTTGTTCCATATAAATTCCACTAACTTTTTTTTTATTCTTGAGAATAGATCTAAAGGTGGTGATAAGGGAATGTATTGAAATAAATAAAGTATTTTAGGTAAAATATTACTTTTAAGTATATTGATTCTCCCGATCATCGACATTGGTAGTGACATCCATCTCTGAGTTAACTCATTGATATCTGACATTAAGGCTTCATAGTTGACACTGGCGACTGATTCTAGCTTAGGCATAATTTGGATTCCTAAATATTTAAACTGATTTACAACATTGAATTGATTTACCTCAGGGGCTGGGTAATTTCTCTGGGTCTCATTTAGCATTAATATTGAAGATTTAGTTTTATTTATTTTATATCCTGATATTTCCCCAAAATTCTTTATTAAATTCAACAAGGTTGGAATTGATTTTTTTAGATTCGACATAAACAAAATTATATCATCGGCGTACAGGGAGATTTTATGTTCTGTTGGTCCAACTTTAATTCCATATATTTGTGAATGTAAACGTATCGCTATCGCTAAAGGTTCAATTGCCATAGTAAACAGTAAAGGTGAAAGTGGACAGCCTTGTCGACATCCTCTATTGATTTTTATATTATTACGTTTTTAATTTTTAGATACTCACGTGGGAGGGGGGATTCGCGGTCCTGAAAAGTACAGTGGTACCACATGGGGGAAGCAGAAGCAGGGACTTTGATCTACTACTGACCAGGCAGGCTGGGCGTGCCTCCCCGTGAAGGACCGTGATCTGCCCGGTCAGTCGGGCCGCTGCTTCTCCCAGCATGTCCTGTTTTAATTTTTAGATACTCGCGCGGAAGGGGGGACTCGCAGTCCTGAAAAGTACAGTGGTACCACACGGGTGAAGCAGAAGCACGGACTCCTGTCTATCACTGACTGGGCAGGCTGGACGTGCCTCCCTGCGAAGGACCGTGGTCTGCTTGGTCGGGTCGCTGCTTCTCCCGGCATGTTCTGTGTTGGATACACCGGTGTTCTTTGTCAGACCCGGGTTCCTGCTGATGCTCCACCCAGTCTGCTCGTGCGCCTCATGTCCTCCACATATGCAGAATTATTCTTTAGACCTACACAATCACAGCAACTTTATGGTATAATTTTCTAAGCATTAAATGTTAACCAAAATGCAAATTTTTTTTCGCACACATCTCAGGCCCGGTGAAAAATTTTATTAACTGGAAAAAATATGTGCCCTATGCTGAAAATTTTCAGACGCATCCTGTGTATGGTTGATACTTCCCGCATTCACAGAGCAAAGGTTGTCAGGAAGTTTTGCATTCGTTTACACACGTTACTTGTCAGTGACTCATAGTTACTCAAAAGTTGAAATATGTCGAGATTAATGTTTAGCATACCCCAAAATTATTTGTAACATAGGAGTAATGCTCTTTGAACCTATGTGTAATTTATTGAACAGGTTTCTAACTTGGAGCTACCCTAAAGCATATTTGCAGCATTGGTTCACAGGAAAAACCTGTACAGAGCTCTGCTCAACTGCTGCCTGCAGCGCAAACACACACACACACACACACACACACACAGAGCTAAACACACGTACTTGTTCGTATAACGGGACCTGTCGGGATGTGTCTGAGCACTTGGCCCACTTATTTAGCCCTCCCCCCGTGTTTTTTTTTTTAACTTTTGACTGCAGTCTATACCTTAAGCTGTCCAGTGCTGTTCTGATAGATATGCCAAAACGTCAGAACACCGGAGGAGGTGGATCCAATCAGCTGATCGCTCGAATCACAGAGCTCAGCTGTTTTCCATGATAAATCACACTTTGCTGTTGGCTGTGCCTGCGGGCAAAACCACACTCCATGCATTATCTTCTTTTTTTCACTTTATTGAAAATAAACTTTTTTTATCGGCATCAATTAGCTTGCCTTTGAGCCAGGTCGTGTCAGGCCGCTGCTTCTCCCGGCATGTTCTGTGTTGATACACCGGTGTTCTTTGTCAGACCCGGCCCCCACTAACGCTCCGCCCTGTCTGCTTGCGCGCCTTATGTTCTCCACATATGCCGAATTATCCTTTAGACCTACGCAATCACAACAGTTTTATGGTATTTTTTTTTAAGCATTAAATCTTCAGTGTTATCTTTTTCTAGTCAAATTTGTCATTTTTCACTTCCTTGTTTTGTCCAGTGAATACTGTAGGGACTGACAGGTCATGATGCCGCATATTATCCAATCAGCATGGTCGTGATGCCGCATATTATCCAATCAGCATGGTCGTGATGCAGTGTATCATCCAATCAGCATGGCCGTTATGACGCGTATTATTCAAACAGCACGGAGTCAATCTGAAACCCCGCTCACACTTCCTGAAGCCAGGGCATGAAGAAACAGAGCGGTGACAGAGCAGTGGCAAAACTTTTATTGATAAAAATTACATATTTTGACTGAGCAACGCCATACTCAGGGATGCACACCCTCGTAACCTCAGCAAAGCACATATAAAACCTTAGGCCAGTCTGACAAACAGTTTAAGAGAGATGCGTGGAAAAGACACACAGACACACACACACAGAGATTCCGTGCATTTATAGATAGATGTGTGCAAGATGATTTAAGTATACATTTAAAAGTAACGTGAAAGTTACTTTTCCAAGTAACTACATAGATGCGCCGTCAAAAGCGTACTGACTCACTGTTTTTCAGTGTGGTTTGCTAGCTGCACTGTCTAGGAAAAGACAGCTCTCCAGAGGATCATTAACACAGCACAGAAGATCATTGGCTATGCCCTCCTCTCCTTAGAGGAGCTGTACAAGTCCCGCTGTCACAAAAGTCTCAGAGCATCCTGAAGGACACATCCCACCCAGCACATCACTTGTTCCAGCTGTTACCCTCAGGCAGGCGGTACAGGGCAATAAAAACAAAGACAAATAGACTAAAAAATAGCACATACCCTAGGGCCATTGCCCTATTAAACAACATGTGAATATGCAGCTAATCTATACATACAGAAACACGCAGTGGTGTGAAAAAGTGTTTGCCCTCTTCCTGATTTCTCATTTTTTTGTATGTTTGTCACACTTAAATGTTTCAGATCATCAAACAAATTTAAATATTACACAAAGATAACACAAGTAAATACAAAATGCAGTTTTTAAATGAAGGTGTTTATTATTAAGGGTAAAAAAATCCAAACCTACATGGTCCTGTGTGGAAAAAGTGATTGCCCCCTCAACCTAATAACTGGTTGGGCCACCCACCCTTAGCAGCAACAACTGCAATCAAGCGTTTGTGATAACTGGCAATGAGTCTTTTACAGTGCTATGGAGGAATTTTGGCCCACTCATCTTTGCAGAATTGCTGTAATTCAGCCATATTGGAGGTTTTCGTAACATGAACTGCCTTTTTAAGGTCATACCACAGCATCTTAATCTGATTCAGGTCAGGACTTTGATTAGGCCACTCTGAAGTCTTCATTTTGTTTTTCTTAAGCCACTGGCCCTGTGTGAAAAAGTGATTGCTCTCCCCTCATTAAAACATAAATTAACTGTGGTTTATCACATCTTTGGAAAGCTGAGTTCAGTTTCCCTAGCCACACCCAGGTCTTATTACTGCCACACCTGTTCTCAATCAAAAAAATCACTTAAATAGGACCTGCCTGACAAAGTGAAGTAGACCAAAAGATCCTCAAAAGCTAGACATCATGCTGCGATCCAAAGAAATTCAGGAACAAATGAGAAACAAAGTAATTGAGATCTATCAGTCTGGAAAAGGTTATAAAGCCATTTCTAAAGTTTTGGGACTCCAGCGAACCACAATGAGAGCCATTATTCACAAATGGCGAAAACATGGAAGAGTGGTGAATGTTCCCAGGAGTGGCTGGCTGACCAAAATTACCTCAAGAGTGCAGCGACGACTCATCCAAGAGGTCACAAAAGACCCCACAACAGCATCCAAAGAACTGCAGGCCTCACTTGCCTCAGTTAAGGTCAGTGTTCATGACGCCACCATAACAAAGAGACTGGGCAAAAATGGCCTGCATGGCAGAGTTCCAAGACGAAAACCACTGCTGAGCAAAAAGAACAGAAAGGTTTGTCTCAGTTTTGCCAGAAAACATCCTGATGATCCCCAAGATTTTTGGAAAAGTACTATGTGGACTGATGCATGTGCGGTATGCATGAGTACCATCACTTTTTCACACAGGGCCGTATAGGTTTGGATTTTTTTCCCTTAATCATAAACACCTTCATTTAAAAACTGCATTTTGTGTTTACTTGTGTTATTTTTGTTTAATATTTAAATTTGTTTGATGATCTCCAACATTTAAGTGTGACAAACATACAAAAAAAATGATAAATCACGAAGGGGAAAACTCTTTCACACCACTGTACATAAAAACTGCATATACCTTCATATAAAGCTTTATACTTGTATTTATTTATACTAGCCTATTTCAATTCTTATTTTTAACTTTGTATATATTTTATTTTATTTTTCCCTGCTCTGAAGGGGACTGCATGTAATTTCATTAATTTCATTTCATTTCCTTGGAGTAATAATTGATAATAAACTGTGTTGGAAGTCACATATTAATTATATTAAAGGTAAGGTATCCAAATCAATTGCAATATTACACAGAGGGAAATATTTGCTGAATCAACCCACACTATACACCTTGTATCATTCATTAATACTCCCATACATGACATATTGTAATGAAGTATGGGGAAATACATATAAAACAAACATATATCCACTCTTTATGCTTCAAAAGAGAGCTATTAGAATAATAAACAAAGCAGCTTACAGGGAACCAACAAACCCACTTTTTCTTAAACAAAAAACTCTCAAGTTGAAAGATCTGGTTGACTTTAAAACCGCAATAATAATGTTCAAAGTGAAGAATTTATCACTGCCCGCAAATATCCAAAAGTTGTTCCAAACAAGGGAGAAACGATATCACTTCAGAGGAACATGTATATTTCAAAAGCCTACAGTGAGAACAACCACCAAGCAACACTGTATTTCAGGGCAAGGAGTCAGATTATGGAACGATTTTGGACCTGAATTAAAATCATGTACAACGCTTGGACAATTTAAACAAAAACTAAAGGAAGAAATACTCCAAACATATTTACAAGACGACATGTAAACTCACATAAGGATTGACATTTCCAGCCTGTGTTGTGTTGTAGCTTTTTTTTTTTTTTTTTTTTCTCTGTGACATTTTGTCTTTGATTTGTTTTTGAATAGTAACCGCTTAACTTAGCCTAGCTTAGTTTTCTTTTTTTTTCTCTCAGTCATATTTTGTCTTAGCTTCGTTTTAAATTGTAATCGCTCTTGTCTTGTTTTCTCTTTTTTCTCTTTTGAATTCTTGGATGGAATATGGGTGGGCAATATAAGCTGCGGCTTCAGCCATCACCCATTTCGGATAACTCACGTGGAATTGTATAGTAGAAGGAGTCTTTGTCTAATTTGACCTTGTTGTTATATTATACAGTTTCTTTTAACCTGTACTGTACTATCCGAAATAAAATTCATTCATTCATTATACTGCTGTATAATAAGATAAGATAAGATGAGCCTTTATTAGTCCCACAATGGGGAAATTCCAGAATTGCAACAGCACAGGATAGCAACACTCAGAGCAATAATTTAGATGATAAGAAAATAAGAGCAGTGAATATACATATGTACACATAGATATATAAATATATATACACAGTGCAGAGAGTTGTGGCTGGATGGAATAAACAGCATAACCGTCTATTTAGTTATCCTACATAGTATGAATATGTACCCATACATATTGTCACCCTCCGTAGTGACTGATATTGTCCTAGTTGTATACTGGAGGGGACCATTTGTGTAAGTCAGTTGTGTCTTTTGCATTCAATACTATTAGGTCGTCATGTTTTTTGCTATCTCTGCGAGAAGCCCTGCTTAGGTTATAAAGTCTGACAGTCGTAGGTAGGAAGGACCTGCGAAACCTCTCAGTCACACACCTAGGATGATGTAGTCTACTGCTAAATGAGCTCCTCAGTGCGTTCAGTATGTCCTGCATAGGGTGGGACTTGGACTCCAGCAGAGATGACAGTTTGGCCACCATCCTTCTCTCTCCTATCTCCTGTACTGGGTCAAGGTGTTGCCCCAGGACAGAGCTAGCTTTCTTGATCAGTTTGTTCAGTCTCTTCCTGTCCGCTGCTGTGATGCTGCTGCCCCAGCAGACCACTCCAAAAGTCATGGCTGATGCCACCACCGTGTTGTAGAATGTCTTCAGGAGCGCCCCTTGTACACCAAAAGACCTGAGCTTCCTCAGTAGGAGCAGCCTGCGCTGTCCCTTCTTGTAGAGTGCGTCGGTATTGTGTGTCAGGTCTAGTTTATTGTTCAGATGAACACCCAGGTACTTGTAGGATGTCACCATCTCAATGTCTGTTCCCTGGATGTTTACTGGTGCTGTGAGGGGTTGTCCTTGCCTGCGGCAGTCCACCACCAGCTCCTTAGTTTTCCTCGTGTTGATCTGGAGGCAGTTCCGATGGCACCAGTCCACGAAGTCCTGAATAAGTCCTCTGTACTCAGCTTCATCTCCGTTGGAGATGAGGCCGACGATCGCAGAGTCGTCAGAGAACTTCTGTAGATGGCAGTGTGTTGTGTTGTGTGAGAAGTCCGCAGTATAAAGGGTGAACAGTCCTGGGTTCTCACAAACTGGCCGGTTTGTGAGGTAGTCCAGGATCCATGATGACAGGTGCTAGTCCACCCCTGCGCAGAGCAGCTTGTCCCTCAGGATCATCGGTTGGATGGTGTTGAAAGCACTGGAGAAGTCAAAGAACATGATCCTCACTGCGTTCCCAGGCTTCTCCAGGTGGGACAGGGAACGGTGAAGGAGGAAGATCACTGCGTCCTCCACCCCAATGCCATGCGGGTAGGCGAACTGGAGTGGATCCATCGCTGGTCCCACCAGGGGGCGGAGGTGAGCAAGGAGCAGTCTCTCCAGGGTCTTCATCATGTGAGACGTCAGGGCCACTGGTCTGTAGCTGTTCAGGTCTCTGGGGTGGGAAGTCTTTGGTACGGGTACCACACAAGATGTTTTCCACAACTGTGGTACCCTCCCCAGCTTCAGGCTCAGGTTGAAAATGTGCTCCACAATCCCACACAGCTGGTCTGCGCAGAACTTGAGGAGCTTTGTGCTGATGCCATCCGGTCTCGAGGCCTTCCTCACCTATAATGATAATAAAGGATCCTGATTCTGAAATTTAAATAAGTGGAATGTTGTTTAGATTAAATCCCTTATTGAACAGATTGTTTTATAGGGTAAACGAGGCTGGAATTCATGTAGAAACTAGATAAATACAAGGTGGAGATGAGTGAGAAAACAGCAGACAGTTTATGGTGAACAGCCACTAATAACATTACCTATTGTGTCCTAATTGCTCAAGCATGAGTGTATGCATGTGTGCCGGAGAGAGTGCAGCTCTTAAAAAAGGCAACTATCTGTGTTGCTTCTTAAGGTTTGGGGACACTAGGTTGGAGGGAGCCCCATAACCAGCTGAGCCTTCAAAACATGCACACACTCACTTGGACATATGAGCACACACTACTGTCTCTTTGCCGTATGGGAACCCAACCCAGTAGTCCTTTCATGTGGTTGTGAGCTCACGAAGAGATGGGAGGTTGTAAATTCAGGAGCAGGGAGGTGACACATGAAGTCTAAGCAGTCTTTTGTCTTCACCCTTCCTCGCCTCATCCTTTTGTTTCAGCTAAAGACAAGTTGGGGTTCTGAAGAAACAGTGGTTTTGTGGGTTTTTTTGGGCTCTACCCCAATAGTTTCCCATTTGCTACCAAAGTCTGGGCGGAGTACTTTGGGTGTAGTTGACTAAGTTTTGCCACATGTGTGGTTAAGCAATTAAAGGTCGTACTCCAAGACTTTGTTCAGTTCTGGAATAAATTATATACAGTAACTTGTAAATATCTCATAGACAAACTGCATTGATACAAAGAAAAATGCCTCCTGAAACACCACTCTTGCAAATAAACAGTCTCCTTTTGCACTGCCAGTTAAACATAATTCATTTTAAACTGAGCTGGTCTGCAAGGTCAGAATTTACATGTCCTGCTGCCCAGATCAACCTCTCTTCTATTTCTTAAATTAAATCTCCCCAATGATTCCCCGGGCTAACACACAAGCCCATTGTGTGAATTCGTCCACCAACAAGCTTGAAACATAGTAATACGACAAGTCACATGAATGCCGTCATCCACACTCACTTTCCTCTTTGCTTGTGGGTCACTGGCAGTGGCGGTTGTGGCTTGTATGACGCTCTGAGCGGACTGCCCCCCCCCCAACCCCCCCCCCCCCAATTTTTAAAAACTTTTTTAAAACTTTATTTCTCTCAAATGTTCAATTTTCTCACCAGTTAATGAGGTTTTTCTTGCAACTTTTTCCTGGCAACTTTATTACTTTTATTTTTTTTAAATTTTTGCATTGTTTCACCTTTTTTCCCGTCATATTTTCATGATTTTTCTTGCAAGTTTGTACCAATCCTCTCACTGACCCTGTTTACATGGTCACAAGTAAACCAATTATAATCAGCTTTCTGGAGTTACCTGATTATTCAAACTGTCATGTAAACAGAGTAATCTGATTACCTTTATCAGCTAAAGGCCATTATTGGTTTATGAGAAAGCGGATTAACACACCTGGTTTATTTGCCCAATAAACCGTTTACTTGGTGCATGTAAACACCATAAGCCGTTTATGTCATAAAGTTGATTTATTTCAATAATTCAATTCAAAAAAATGAAACTCATATACAGTGGATATAAAAAGTCTACACACCCCTGTTCAGATAACAGGTTTTTATGATGTCAAAAAATGAGACCAAGATAAATCATTTCAAAACTTTTTCCACCGCTAATGTGACCTATAACCTGTACAACCCAATTGAAAAACAAACTGAAATCTTTTAAGGGGAAAAATAAAAAACTTACAATAACCTGTTTGCATAAATATGCATACCCTTAATCTGATACTTTGTTGCAGCACCTTTGGCTTTTATTACAGCACTCAGTCTTTTTGGGTTGGAGTCTATCAGTGTGGCACATCTTGATGTGGCAATATTTGCCCACTCTTCTTTGCGAAAACGTTCCAAATCTGTCAGATTACAAGGGTATCTCCTGTGCACAGCCCTTTTCAGATCAGCCCACAGATGTTTGATCGGATTCAGATCTGGACTCTGGCCGGGACATTCCAAAACCTTAATCTTCTTCTGGTGAAGCCATTCTTTTGTTGATTTGGATATGTGCTTTGGGTCATTGTCGTGCTGAAAAATGAAGTTCCTCTTCATCTTCAGCTTTCTAGCAGACGCCTGACAGTTTTGTGCCAACACTGACTGGTGTTTGGAACTGTTCATAATTCCCTTCACGTTGACTAAGGCCCCTGTTCCAGCTGAAGAAAAACAGCCCCAAAGCATGATGCTGCCACCACCATGCATCACTGTAGGTATGGTGTTCTTTTTGTGATGAGCAGTGTTGTGTTTGTGCCAAATATACCTTTTGGAATTAGAAGAAGAACAACAGGAAGCCATCTCTTTCGTCATTCAGTTCATGCAACCAATCATGTACAGTAGAACGAAATTACAGTTCTCCTATCTACAGTGTTCATCACATGTAAAATCAGAGGGCTCACTGCCATGCAAGGCACCACCACAAACAATTTCTCCTTCCCCCATTCTATTACGCTAAGCACCAAGCTACAAGGTGGGAAGTACCCTTTTTATATGGTCTTTGGTATGATCCGGCTGGGACTTGAACCCCCAACTTCCCAGTTGTGGGGCGGATGCTCTATCAACTAGGCCACCAAATTATGGCCAAAAAGTTCAACCTTGGTTTCATCGGATCATAACACATTTTCCCACATGCATTTGGGAAATTTCAAATGTGTTTTTGCAAAATGTAGCCGGGCTTGGATGTTTTTCTTCATAAGATAAGGCTTCCGTCTTGCCATCCTAGATGGGAGATTGTTGTCATATGTACTAAACAGCCAGTACTTGCCAGAAATTCTTGCAGCTCCTTCAATGTTGCTCTCAGCCTCTTGGCAGCCTCCCTGACCAGTTTTCTTCTGGTCTTTTCATCAATTTTGGGGGGATGTCCAATTCTTGGTAATGTCACTGTTGTGCCATATTTTCTCCACTTGACGATGACTGTCTTCACTGTGTTCCATAGTATATTTAATGCCTTGGAAATTCTTTTGTACCCTTCTCTTTACTGATACCTTTGAACAATGAGATCCTTCTGATGCTTTGGAAGCTCTCTGCGGACCATGGCTTGTGCTGTAAGATGTGACTACAAAAATGTCAGGAAAAGCCTATTAGAACAGCTGAACTTTATTTGGGATAAATCAGAGGCACTTTAAATGGTGGCAGGGGTGTGTAGACTGTTTATACTGATCCATTACACACAGGGTGATATATTTCAAGTGTTTATTTCTTTTAATTTTGATGATTATGGCTTACAGCTAATGAAAACCCCAAATTCACTTTCTCAAAAAATAGAATATTGCATAAAATTAATTTTAAAAATGATTTTTTTTTAATTCAAAGTCAGCACAGATGTCTACTGGGAAATTTTAGAGCATTTTATGCTTCCCTCTGCTGACAAGCTTTATCAAGATGCTATTTTCATTTTCCAGCAGGACTTGGCACCTGCCCACACTGCCAAAAATACCAAAACCTGGTTTAATGACTGACTGTGCTTGATTGGCCAGCAAACTCTCCTGACCTACACCCCACAGAGAATCTATGGAGTATTGTCAAGAGGAATTTGAGAAACACCAGATCCCAACAATGCAGACGAGCTGAAGGTCGCTATCAAAGCAACCTGGTTTTTCATAACACCTCAGCAGTACCACCGGCTGATCGCCTCCATGCCACGCCACATTGATGCCAGTAATTCATGCAAAAGGAGCCCCGACCAAGTATTGAGTGTGTACATGGACATAATTTTCAGTCGGCCAATATTTCTATTAAAAAAATGCATTTTTTGAAATTAATTTTATGTAATATTGTAATTTTTTGAGAAACTGAATTTGGGGTTTTCATGAGCAGTAAGACATAACCATCAACATTAAAAGAAATAAACACTTGAAATATATCACTCTGTGTGTAATGAATCTATATAATATAGGAGTTTCATTTTTTAATTGAATTACTGAAATAAATCAACTTTTTGATGACGTTCTAATTTATTGAGATACGCCTGGCCTACTTTGTCCTGCATAAAATATTCTTGCAGTCTTTGTGGGAATTGAAGGTGGCAGTTTAACAGAGGGGATGGTTTTGGCTCACTTTGCTGACAAGGTGAATGGCCTTTTTAATTTTTTGCTAAGATTTTTCATTTGAATGAAGTTTTAATAATTTATTTATTGAAAGAAAAACTTCTTTCAGATTTTTGCAAAGATGTTTTTATTTTGAAGAGAATTATTTTTCTATGGAAGCTGCACATTTTCTGTTTTTTGTCATTGACCTTTACATTAATGATGAAGACCATAGTCCCTGTGTGAGTTGGTAATTTGTAAAAATCTGTGGGGTATTAAATATGTCCATGAGTGTATAGGTATTAAAGTAATATGGATACCAACTAAGTAAGATATAAAGTCGACATACACTACTGACAAAAAGTTAGGGATATTTGGCTTTCGGGTGAAATTTATGGAAAATGTAAAAAGTTCACACTACAATGATATTATATCATGGAAGTAGGGCATTTAAGTAGAAGTATGCAATGGTGATTTCCTCATCTCAAACAATTTATTGAAACAAAAGTCAGCAACAGTGGTGGGTATACCACAACAAAAAATGTCAGTGTCTCAATAACTTGTCATGTGCCCTTGAGCATCAATTACAGCTTGACAACAACGTCTCATGCTGTTCACAAGTCGACTTATTGTCTGCTGAGTCATGGCATTCCACTCTTCTTGAAGGGCGTCCCTCAGGTCATTGAGGTTGTGGGGTGCAGGGTTACAAGCCTCTACACCGCGACTCAGCTGATCCCATAGGTTTTCTATGGGATTCAGGTCTGGAAAAAATGCAGGCCACTCTATTTGAGGTACCCCAGCCTCCAGCAGCCGTTCCCCAATGATGCAACTTCGATGAGCTGGAGCATTGTTGTCCATGAAGATGAAATTAGGCCTGTGTTGTTCATGCAGGGGCACAATGACTGGATTAATGATGTTATTCGGGTAGTATTGGCTTGTCACTGTACCATTCACAAGGTGTAGGGCAGTTCTGTATTGACTAGACACACCTGCCCAGACTATAACACCACCAAAGACTCGTCTGGTGACAACAGTGGCTCTCCTTGATGTCTCCAGCATCATTGGCGGCCATCATTTCTGCTCAACATGAATCAACTTTCATCAGAGAGCAGCACTAAGGTCCACTGGTCCCTTGTTCAGCGTAAATTCTCCCTGGCCCATGCAAGACGATGACACCTGTGCCTGGTGGTGTGGTCAGATACCCTTGCAGGTCATCTAGCACACAGACCATGCTTATGTAAATGGTTTCAAATGGTCTGACCTGACATTTGGGTGCCTCTCATCTTCTTTAAATGTTCCTGGAGTTGAGTGGCATTCACCATCCGATTCTGCAGGGCACTGTTTACAATGAAGCAGTCATCAGCGTGGGATGTGGTCAAAGGATGTCCACTTCTACACTTTTCTGTGACTCTTCCAGTCTCTGTATCTCTGTTGCAACCTGCTGATGACACTCTGTAACACTCTAAGCTCAGTGGCCACTTCCCTCTGAGAACATCCTGTCTGAAGCCTTGCAGTGGTGAGGTACTGTTGATCAATTGTTAGGTGTTGTCTTGGTCTCATGATGTCAAAATGTGAACAGCATGTTGAAGAGGACTAGAAAATTTATTGGTCAATTCATGAATGGACCATGAATTCATGGTCAATTCATGGTCATTCAAAATTCACCTGTTGGGAATTTTGCCATTAAGCACTTTGTTAGAGAGCAGCAAGTTATGCAAAAAGTACTGAAACATTGAACAGCTGGACATGTGCATTCCAAAGGTTAGGGATGGTCAAGTTAAAGTCACCTGTATGACATGTTTAGGGACCCAGGAGACAGACACTGACACGAGCAGATAGTGACAATAATCTTTATTTAATAGTGAGAGCGTGTAATGCAAGTGTGAGTGCGTGGATAGTGCTCTGATCACTGGAGCTGAGCGACCTGGACGGAGACCCGGCAACCCTGGAACATATAAGCAGAAAACAATTACCAATGTTCCACACTCGAGAAGAGCTACAGGTAATGAGGCTTACTTGAATACAGCACAGGCTTCGCCCTGCTGAGTTCCAGTGGCCGTGCAGCGTGGAGGTAAAGGTGTCCGTGAACGTGCTGGGGTTTCCACCCGTGGCTGTGACAATGGCAATCCTGGTGATGACGCCGGCTGTGACTCCACAGACCGGGATGATGATAATCCAGACAATGACGAGGTTAGTGACTCCACAGAAAGTGACAACGATGATACAGCTGATGCTGATGACAGAGATTCCACCGATAGCGTAGGCCAATACTCCTGTAACTGATACAACAACAGTTCTGGCAACTGAGGAGCAAGACGTACCGGTAGTCGTGGTGGTAGCGAACCGCTACGTGTGCGTGATGGCGTTACCCCGTCAGCTGGGGACGCAGGTCCGCCGCCAAGGAGGTCCACCTGTGCACAGGGGTATAGATTAGGAGTTGAATAACAAATTGTCCTCTTACTTGCTTGTTGCCGAGAAGAAGTCCTGGATGAAGCAAGCGAGGTTCTTGACGAGACAAACGAGGTTCCAGACGAGACAGACGAGGTTCCAGACGAGACAGACGAAGTTCCAGACGAGACAAGAGAGATTCTTGACGAGACCAGAGAGCGGAGTTCAGGCTCATTCTCCGTTGAGGAAGACAGACGACTCCGTGCCGGGCTGTCAGCGACGCTGGCTTTTAACAGCCGTTGATTCACACCTGTTGGTCTGTGCGCAGCTGGAGCTAATGACGCCAATGACGGCCCAGAGGCCGCCATGACAGTACTCCCCCCTCTAGCAGTGCCTCCAGGCACCTGCCCAATCCTACCTGGATTCGCCCGATGAAAATCGCGAATCAGCTGATTATCCAGGATCAACGCTGGGCGAATCCAAGAGCGATCCTCCGGCCCAAAGCCCTCCCAGTCCACCAAATACTGAAGACCACGGCCCCGCCTGCGGACATCCAGGATGGCAGTCCACCCCCCAGGCCGGATGGCCATCGATCATCCTCGGGGGGTGCGGGAGCCACGGGAGCAGGACACAGGGGATCCGAGACGTATGGCTTGACCTGGGAGACATGAAAGGTGGGGCAGATACGCATCGAAGAGGGGAGAGACAAGCGCACAGACACAGGGTTAATAATACGATTGATGGTGTAAGGGCCAATGAAGCGCTTAGTGAGCTTCCGTTTTTCGGCCGGTACACCAATATTCCGGGTTGACAACCAGACCTTCTGACCCACCTTATAGTCCGGGGCGGGTCTCCTATGCCGGTTGGCCACCTGGATATTGCATTTGGTAGTCTTCAGCAAGGCTTGGCGGGCGAGGAGCCAAACTCGCCGGCAGCGCTTGATGTGTGCCTGGACTGAAGGCACCGCTACCTCCTTTTCCTCCTCCGGGAACAGCGGAGGGTCAAATCCGAATGATGCCTTAAACGGAGAGACGCCCGTAGCCGTGGAGATCGTGGCGTTGTGAGCATACTCAATCCATGGAAGGAACTTGCTCCAGGAGGATGAGCAGGAGGAGATGACACAGCGTAGGGCGGCCTCAAGCTCCTGATTAGCCCGCTCGCACTGGCCATTGCTCTGAGGGTGATAACCAGAGGAGAGGCTGGCTGTGGCTCCCAGTGCCGCGCAGAAGGCCTTCCAAACCTGTGATACAAACTGAGGTCCCCGATCTGACACAATGTCAGCAGGGATGCCATGAAGGCGGACCACATGTTGCACAAGAAGATCCGCTGTTTCCAGGGCCGAAGGCAAACCCCGAAGTGGCACAAAATGGGCTGCCTTCGAAAACCGATCCACGATGGTCAAAACCGTGGTGTAGTCATCTGAAATGGGCAAACCCGTCACAAAGTCCATAGCTACGTGAGACCGGGGCGTGAAGGAACCGGCAAAGGGTGTAGCAAACCCGCTGGGGGAGATGACGTCGTCTTCCCGGTGGCGCACTGAGCGCAGGCCCGGATGTAATCAGCAACGTCCTTCCGTAACCCTGGCCACCAGAAGGTCCTTTGAAGGAGATCCACGGTCCGACCCACTCCAGGATGACAAGCCAACTTGGAAGCATGACCCCACTCAATCACCTTGCCCCGGATAGCGCGTGGAACAAACAAGCGGCCCGGGCCCCCCCCCCCCTTCCCCCGGGATCCGGCTCGGTCTTCTGAGCCTGGCGAACCGTCTTGCAGATTCCCCAGGACAGGGCGCCCACGACGCAGGAAGGCGGCAGGATAGGGTCTCCTGGTCCTCAGAGGATGGTGTGTCAAATTGCCGTGAGAGGGCATCCGGCTTACCGTTCTTACTTCCCGGCCGGTACGTGATGGAGAAGTTAAAACGGCCGAAGAAGAGGGACCAGCGGGCCTGGCATGCATTCAGGCGCTTCGCCGTCCTGAGGTACTCCAGGTTGCAATGATCAGTCCAAACCACGAACGGCTGAGCAGCCCCCTCCAGCCAATGTCTCCATTCCTCCAAGGCGAGTTTTACTGCCAGTAACTCCCTGTCTCCGATGCTGTAATTCCTCTCTGCAGGAGTAAGACGGTGAGAGAAATAAGCACAAGGGCGAATCTTACCGTCCTCAGGAGAACGTTGGGAGAGTACCGCTCCAACTCCCGAATCAGAAGCATCCACCTCCACCAAGCACTGCAGCTTCGGATCCACCTGAGTAAGGACTCGGGCCGAGGCGAACTCCCTCTTGAGTTTTTCAAACGCTCCAGCTGCCTCCTTACTCCAGCAAAACGGGATCTTAGGGGAGGTGAGAGCAGTCAGGGGACGGGCAATATTGCCAAAATTAGGCACGAACCTCTTATAGAAATTAGCAAACCCCAGGAAACCTTGAAGCTGCTTTCTGGAGGTGGGTGCAGGACAATCCACAACCGCCTTGACCTTGGCTGGGTCAGGGAGCACCTGGTTCCAAGCTATAATAAACCCAAGGAAAGAGGTTTGATCAGTGTGGAACTCACATTTTTCAGCCTTGACGAATAGCTGATTCTCCAGAAGGCGCTGCAGTACCCTGCGCACATGCACCCGATGTTCCTCTAGTGTGCGGGAGAAAATGAGAATATCATCGAGATAAACAAAAACAAACGAGTTCAGAAAATCCCGTAGTACATCATTTATCAGTCGTTGGAAGACGGCTGGAGCGTTAGTTAACCCAAACGGCATTACCAGATACTCAAAATGCCTGCTGGGGGTCCGAAAAGCCGTCTTCCACTCATCTCCTTCCCTTATGCGCACAAGATGGTAGGCATTCCTAAGGTCCAGTTTAGTAAACCAGGACGCCCCCTGGAGAGAGTCAAAGGCAGTGTTCATCAGAGGCAAGGTATATTTGTCTTTTACAGTTATTTCATTCAGTCCCCGGAAATCGATACAGGGGCGTAGAGAACCGTCTTTTTTCCCAACAAAAAAAAATCCAGCTCCCACTGCCGAAGACGACGGGCGGATGATACCAGAGGCCAAGGACTCCTTAATGTATGTGTCCATAGCCTCGCGCTCCGGGGCTGACAGGCTGTACAGGCGGCTAGCAGGAAGAGGGGCCCCAGCCTTTAGGTTGATCGCGCAATCATAAGGGCGATGAGGGGGTAAGGACAACGCCCGAGACTTGCTAAATACTAGCCCCAAATCGTGATAGACCTCTGGCACTTTGGACAAGTCCGGTGGAGATGAATCAGGCAGAGGCACCTTGACGGATGGGGCGCATGCCGCCGATTGGAGGCAGGCACTAAGGCAGAACGTACTCCATGCCGTTACTCTCCCAGCTTGCCAGTCAATGGTGGGGTTATGTAGGCGCAGCCAGGGGTACCCCAAAATAACGGACGAAGAAGAAATGGGCAGCACTAGAAACTGAATCTCCTCCCTGTGATTTCCTGATACAATAACTGACACGGGAACCGTCTGATGAGCAATGGTGGTTAAAGACGCTTTAGACAAGGTGATCAGTTTGACAGGGGGATCTAGAGACTGACAGCTAAGGCCCATCCGGGTTGCCAGGTCTCTAGAAATAAAATTTTGCTCAGCTCCAGAATCTACTAACGCCAATGTGGAGTGTTCTGTATGTAAATGGATGCGTCTAAGAGGTAATTGACAACAAGTGAGGGGTTCTTCTGAGTTATTGCCCGTGAATCCCCCTACTGTGATCCACGGGCCTTCCCTTTTAACTTATTGGGACATTCAAAAACCCCATGTGACTCTTTCCCACAGTAGAAACAAAGGCCCAGATCCCTGCGGCGTTGTTTCTCAGCTGCTGACACTTTTGACCGGCCACTGATCATAGCTTCCTGAACCGGAAGTTCCTCTGACGCGGGTAGAGCGAGAGGAGGAGAGTTGGGGAGGCGAGGGCGGGGTTTAACCGAACGGGAAGTAGAACGCCGTTCAGCCGCCCGCTCCCTTAATCTGCTATCAAGACTAACCGCTAGGGCAATCAAATCCCGCAAATTGTCCGGTTTGTCCCGTGCCGCTAACTCATCCTTCAACTCATCGTTAAGACTACGTAGAAAAATACCACATAATGATGGCTCCCCCCACCCAATCTCTGCAGCCAGGACCCGGAAGTCAATAGCGTAATCAGCAGCTGATCTTTTTCCCTGTTGTAAACTCAGCAACCGTTCTGTCAACACCTCACCTCTATCCGTATGGTCAAACACAGACAAAAACTCGTTCACAAACTCTTGGTAGGTAAGCAAGGAATAACTAGGTTTCGCCATTATTGAATACGCCCAGTCCAAAGCTCTTCCTGCCAACAAATTTATGACGTAGCCAATCCGGCTAGAATCAAGAGTGAAATCCCCCGGAACACGAAGAAAAACTGACTCACATTGCAATATGAATCCATGAGCTTCCCCGAGTTTTCCGCTGAACCGGGCAGGGGTGGGAATAGGGGTGAGGCGAGAGGACGAGGAGGTGTTAGCTTGTCCAGATGCTAAGCCCACAGAGGCGGAACTGTCTATGGTGGGGGGAAACGTCTGGTGTCCCTCCAGACGATCCAGCCGACCATTTATTACAGTTAACTGATTTAAGACTACTGTCTGTTGGTGTGCAAGTAAATCTACCCGGGCGCTAAGAGTGTTGATTTGGCGCGACAGTGAGCTGTCCGCTGGGTCAGCGTGACAGAGTCGTACTGACATGTTTAGGGACCCAGGAGACAGACACTGACACGAGCAGATAGTGACAATAATCTTTATTTAATAGTGAGAGCGTGTAATGCAAGTGTGAGTGCGTGGATAGTGCTCTGATCACTGGAGCTGAGCGACCTGGACGGAGACCCGGCAACCCTGGAACATATAAGCAGAAAACAATTACCAATGTTCCACACTCGAGAAGAGCTACAGGTAATGAGGCTTACTTGAATGCAGCACAGGCTTCGCCCTGCTGAGTTCCAGCGGCCGTGCAGCGTGGAGGTGAAGGTGTCCGTGAACGTGCTGGGGTTTCCACCCGTGGCTGTGACAATGGCAATCCTGGTGATGACGCCGGCTGTGACTCCACAGACCAGGATGATGATAATCCAGACAATGACGAGGTTAGTGACTCCACAGAAAGTGACAACGATGATACAGCTGATGCTGATGACAGAGATTCCACCGATAGCGTAGGCCAATACTCCTGTAACTGATACAACAACAGTTCTGGCAACTGAGGAGCAAGACGTACCGGTAGTCGTGGTGGTAGCGAACCGCTACGTGTGCGTGATGGCGTTACCCCGTCAGCTGGGGACGCAGGTCCGCCGCCAAGGAGGTCCACCTGTGCACAGGGGTATAGATTAGGAGTTGAATAATAAATTGTCCTCTTACTTGCTTGTTGCCGAGAAGAAGTCCTGGATCAAGCAAGCGAGGTTCTTGACGAGATAAACGAGGTTCCAGACGAGACAGACGAGGTTCCAGACGAGACAGACAAAGTTCCAGACGAGACAAGAGAGATTCTTGACGAGACCAGAGAGCGGAGTTCAGGCTCATTCTCCGTTGAGGAAGACAGACGACTCCGTGCCGGGCTGTCAGCGACGCTGGCTTTTAACAGCCGTTGATTCACACCTGTTGGTCTGTGCGCAGCTGGAGCTAATGACGCCAATGATGGCCCAGAGGCCGCCATGACACTGTAAAGGTTATAGCGCATTTTAGGTGCATCCTGAAATTTCATCCAAAACCCAAATATCCCAAACTTTTTGTGAGCAGTGTATATTTTTAACAAATCTCATTCCATGTGCCCTTTCTTTTTAAAATTAATTTGCACCCCTGCCCCTCAAATAATGTCTGCACAGCCCTGAAATTAATTCATGTGGACAGTAAACTGAAGCCGACTACAACACATTGGAAAAAAATTATTTTACTTAACATAAGTCAGGCGCCTTCATGGCTGCCGCGTCATTGGATGCGCCTAAGGTGCGCGCCCAATGTGAAGTCAAATTCCTTGTGTGTTTACTTGTAAATATACTTGGCAATAAAGCTGATTCTGATTCTGATAACATAGATCTTGGTGGGACAGATAACATTGCAGTGCTTGCCCCACCCTCCTTAACCCCACTGTGGTGCTCTGGAGCAAAGCCCTTAACTGCAGCTGCTCCAGTGAAGCTGCTCAGTGGCCACAGGTCAGTCTGTGGTTGTACTGGACAGCTTCCTGGTGTGAATGTGTAACTGTGTGAATGTGAACAGTGCGTTCTTGAAAAAGAGAGGTTGCCTCTCAGTGGAACTACCCTGTATAAATAAGGGTTAAATTAAAAGAACAAATAAATAAAATAAGTTGTGATAACCAAATGTTGCGGTTTTAGGGCTCAGTGTTTTAAAATTCAGACTGCTGCATAATTTAAGGAAAAAACTTAAAACATTTTTTTTGTTCCTTTGTTCCACTTTGAATGGCCGCCATACTGGAGTTTGATCTGCAGAGTCTGCCTGCCGTAGACAGAGGGCGCCGGCATCCCACCTGTAGAGGGCGCCCATTTGCCACAAATACATGCTCAGCACAAAAAAATTATGACTCTTTTATTATTATTATTATTATTATTATTATTATTATTATTCTCATGGTGCCTCCAAAAGAATGGCATTCTGAGCCCCTACCCACATTCCCCATATCTGAAACCGCCACTGGACACTGGGACACTGAAAATGGATTCTGGCTGTACATGTAGTGTTGGATTTACAAACTTGAAATAACCTCACCGGGAATATCATATCTAGTTTCTATGTAAAGGCTGTTTCACTTCTTATCGTTGTGTGCTGATATTTTTTTCTTTTCATCTTTGTCGCGCAAACTTGGCTACACTTTAAATTTTTTTGATTATGGATTTGTTCTTCCTCTTGATTTATTCTTTTCCTTTCAAGGCCTAGATAATGATTTTCGTAGCCCAATATCATTGGCCATCTGCCAGTGTCTCCTCTGGCTTAAAAACCTTGGCACGGTGGGGGAGGGGAGGCATGGCACGATTGTAACTGGAATATGTTAATTTTATACTATTTATTTCTTTTTTTTAAAATTTTGCACAGTAACTTTGCATATGGAACTTACCATTTAAACTATTGTACAATCAAGGCTTGAATTTCGGAATAATGGGCTAGTTGGGGTCCTGTGTTTGGACTTTTTACTGGTGTTATCCTTCTCTCCTTCCTCTCTTGCACCCTCTGCCTGAACACTTTCCTCTCCTTGGCTCCTCTCTTCTATCTCATCTTTCCCTCTCTAAGCTCTTATTCAGGTTCTCTCTCTGTCTATGGTGGTATAGAAACAGGTTAGAAAATACCAAGTATCATGTTTTGTCCTGCATGATTTTTTTGTCATGATTTTCATAAATGAAACAAATATGTATATTTTTGTATTTTTATTATAGTGTTTCTTTTTTCCATTGAGAAAGAGTAGGAAAGAGAAGGGAAAAATTCATAAAAGTAATTAACTCATGCATACTTAAATTATATGATCAGAGGTGGGTATAGTAGCCAGAAATTCTACTCATGTAAAAGCATTATCTTATGAAATTAATAATTAAAAGTAGACACCCAAAAATTTCTAGTTAAGTAAGAATACAAAAAGCACCCACTTAATTAAAAACTTAAGTAATGACTTCAGTCTTGAAGGTTTGAGGTTTTTCTCCAAACTTTATAGTTTTCTACTTTTCTCTGTAAATTTATCTAAATTTGAAACCATTTTCCTCAAATTTGTAATTTCCTGTGGTAAAATTATGACTTTTCTTGTACATTTGAGACTATTATAGGGGCGGCAGTGGCTCAGGAGGTAGAGCAGGTCATCCAATAACCACATGGTTGGCGGTTCGAATCCCGCTCTCCCTGGATATCCTGCCGTTGTGTCCCTGGGCAAGACACTTCACCCCCAATTGCTCCTGGTGGGTCTGGAAGCGCCATGTTAGGTAGCATGCCGCCATCAGTGTGTGAATTTGTGTGTGAATGGGTGGATAGCAGGATCTGTAAAGCGCTTTGGTCATCAAGAGATGAGAATAAAAGCGCTATATAAGTGAATGCCATTTACCATTATAAATTTGTTGATTATTTCATAGCTGATTTTTGTCTATTTTTTAAATAAAATTACAGTTTGTTTTTTTGTTTTTTTTAGAAATTTGAAAGATTGTGGTAAAATTTTGACTTTTGCTCCTCATACAGTTTAAACTTTTAACCATTTTGCAGAACCAGAACAGAATAATAATTTAACTCTGATTTCGAAGAAATATAATTGTTAATAAAATTATATTTAATGAAATAAATTAACTAAAATGACCAAAGATGCAGTTATTTCTGTTATAATATTTCTGTGTTTTTACAGTTTTTTTTTTAGAGCTCTCTTCACCACCCAGACAACCGGAAAAATCCTCCCTTACTTTGAAATCCAAATGTTGGCAGGTTTAGTTTTTTTGAAGGCTGGAGGATGTTGATGGATTTAAGCCACTGACCTCATGACTTTCTGTCCTTTTCACTGGCTAGGTACATAATAATGAACATAAATTACTTAATGTTGTAGTGGTTGGTGAAGTAAACCCTCAGCAGTTCAGTGACCCTTGCCTTTCCCTCAATTCCTTCCCATGACTGGCGCCTAGCGGCTGCCCCGGCCTTGGATGCGCTCTGCAGAGTGTGCCCAAATGCCAAGTCACGTTTAGTTACCTTGTATTCATACATGTGTAATGACAATAAAGTTGAATCTCATCTCTCATCTCATCTCATTAGCCTGCATATGAAGCTGAACCACACCCGTTTGCTAAGCGATTCATTGTTCTCATTGCCAGCTGGTTAAAACCACGATAAATGCCTACAGTGCTTATATACCTCTTCTGCTTTTTTCCCCTCATTAAAGTACTTAAATAAGCTTGTGCTTTACTCTGATGCGGAATCAGGTTTGCCTCATGGACAGTGATGCTAGCTTGGTTTTCCTGCCGACTGGAACAGTCATGTGGGTGGCATGCTCCAGAAATTTTTACTACCCTGTTTGCTTCTTGTGTCAACATTGTAAAGATATTACACAGAACTAATGTATCACCAATGAGCATATTTGTGTATTGCATAAATATGTTCTTCTAGGACAACTTAAAGCGAACAGTGGGGAATATCAGTGGGACTTATTTGACATCGAAGTAAAAAAGTGCTACTGATAATAGTCAGTCAATAGTCATGGCTTCTCTTTGGTTATTGCTGGAAAACAACAGTTTGCTAGTCAAATTAGCATTATGTGATACTGGCAGATGAAAATGAAACAACCAAAATAGAATTTTAACTCATGCTGCTGCTCATAATGAATTTGCATGTGCTGATTTTAATATGAAAACTTGTGAGATGTTCTATTTTCCTGAGAGCCATTACCCCCTAGAGCCCCTTTCAAAATCTTTCAGAGTAAACTTTGCTTTTGTGTATTTTTTTTAGCTGATTCCAGAGAAGGTGAAATGAGCTAATGTCATGTCACTGCATCCTCCTCGTTGTCCATCCATTTGTCCATTTGTGATAATTGCTTACCCTTCAAAGCAATTGCCTGTCTGCTCAACTCACAGGTGCTTCTGCATCAAGTGTTGTGCAAATTGTCAAGTTTACGGTCAAAGTTGAGAAGATAAGAGCTCTGACCAGACCAAGGGTACTTGCTCTGTATGTTTATATTATGGCTCTTGGTGACCTCAGGGTGTGCCCATCAGGCCAGAATGAGGTACTTTATCATTGTTTACCCCTCCCCCTTTTTTAAAAATGATTAAGCAATATTACACGAGGAAGCTACGGTATTGATGAACATAGTAACTCTGGGTATGGTACAGCTGGACACCCGTGTGTCGAAGTTAGTATATTCATGATAACCTCAGCTTGTCCATTTTGTCATCCATCCCCACTGCAAAATGGTTCACTTGCCTTTCTTGGCATCTTCAGATGAAATAAAGGATCATTCCTCACATAATATGTGGACAGACACCATATTTCTTTTTAATACAAGCCTTTTTAATTTTTCTGCTGTGTTCTGCTGCTTCCAAACAGCGCTGACTGTGCAGCTTCCAGGGTGCGGAGTCATGCAGGACACATTATAAAGGGGTAGGATGTAAAACATACAACAGAGAGATGGGGGAAAAATGAAATAATCTACACTAGCAAGATTATGTCAGTTTTATGTCCAGAACGTCAGTTTTGGTTATATTTGGGTCATTGCCCAGTTCAAGGTGATGTGTAGTTTACAGTATATATAGCATATTGTATAGTATCATTAGTTTTTTTTTTTAACCCCTGCCAGACAAAGCCAAAGGGGTCGAAGAGCCCTTTGGGTGAAGGCCGAAGGGGGATTATGTTATGGGTCAGTCCATCTGTCCCACCTTTGTGAAATCAACTCCGACAGTTTTGTTCCGATTGTTTTGAAACTGGTACCATGGTTTGATATACACTGAGGATGCTTATATTGCAATTTGGTTCTGATCAAATGATTTTTGCAGAAATTGTAGCCTCTGACCTATGACCTCTTACTTCAGCTCACTTCATAGACAGCAACTGTCTTGTGAAATAAACTCCTCCTACAGTTTTGTTCTGATTGTTTTGAAATTTGGTATCATGGTTTGATATACTCTGATGATACACATCAGTGTTTCCTCTGGCTTAAAACCTTGGCACAGTGGCAACATATTTTTCCCCCGGGGGGGGGGGGTAAACATACCGGAATATGTTTTTTTTTTCCCACAATATCTTTATTGAACCTTTTTTTTTAACAAACATGACACAAACAATCAAACACTAACATTAAAGTACTACAAAAAAAAAATGCACTAAAAACACCAACAACCACCAACAAAATGAAGTCTTCAACAATGCTCCTCTGTTTAGTCTAGACAATCCATTACATAAGTATACATATTATGTTCACAGTTTGGAATTTACAAGGTCACACACATCATTCACCTTCTTCAAGAGTTATGTTTAAATTTTTTACATAATCAATAAAAGGTCTCCATATATTCTCAAACACACTTTCCTTTGATTTCAGTATGTAGGTTATTCTTTCTAATGGAAGGTTTGTAACATCTGTCTTTTAACCACTGAGTCACATCTGGTCTATGTGTCTTTTTCCACGTAGTGCAATACATTTTTTGGCATTAAGCAACTGAGGTCTATGAATGTTCTTTCACTTTTATTAAAGTCATGCTTTTTTTGGGTACAGACCCAACAAAAACAGTTTAGGATTCAATATGATTTGTTTTGAAATTATTTTTTCAATTGTTACCCTCATCTCTTCCCAAAACATTCTAATTATTCTACATTCCCATAAACAATGAAATAGGGTTCCTTTACTTTCCATGCATTTTGTGCATGTATCTGTATGTTTTTTGTTATATCTATTTAACTCCACCGGGTGTAACATACATCCGCATTAACCATTTAAAATGTATCAATTAAGACGTCATTTATTGATTGGTTTGAGATTCTGTACAAGCCAATTCCCATTGTTCCTCTGAAATTTCAGTTTGCAGATCTTCTTTCCAGTAGTTTAATCTTTTCTGTGAGTTTTTCACTTGAGGATAGTGTCAATGAGTTATAAAACTCTGAAATAATACCCTTTCTTTTACTATCTTTCATCAACATTTTTTCCAAGGATGAGTAATAGGTCGAGTGAGCGCATTATTTTGATTTTGATCGAATAAAGTTCCTAAGTTGAAGATATTTAAAAAAATGTGTTCTATTAAGATTAAATTTGATCCTCAGCTCTTCAAAAAGACATTATGTTATCTGCACATGACAGATATAAATCTTGAATCTTTTGAATCCCTTTTAAATTCCATACTTTAAATACAGCATCCGCTCTCCCTGGTTTAAAATATTGATTACCCCCATATTGGGCTAAATTGTGACAGTAAGTGTGGTTCTTTTAAATAGTTTTTAGTTTCACACCATATTTTGATCATATGTTTTACAAATGGATTTTTAACTTGTTTTTGTAATTTTTTTGCCAAATCTGAGTATATGAATATGGGAAGAGGTAAAGGTAAATTGTATGATTCCATTTCAGTCAGTGAGGGAGATCATTTGATGAAAATAATATGTCATAGACCTCAGTTGTGCCGACCAATAATACAACATAAAATTCAGACATTTCAGACCTCCACGATCAAATGGTAAATATAATAAAGACAGACGTAATCTAGCCCTCCTGTTGTTCCATATAAATTCCACTAACTTTTTTTTAATTCTTGAGAATAAATCTAAAGGTGGTGGTAAGGGAATGTATTGAATAAATAAAGTATTTTAGGTAAGATATTACTTTTAAGAATGTTGATTCTCCCGATCATCGACATTGGTAGTGACATCCAACTCTGAAGTAACTCATAATATCTGTCATTAAGGCTTCATAATTGACACTGGCGACTGATTCTAGCTTAGGCACAATTTGGATTCTATATATTTAAACTGATTTACAACATTGAATTGATTTACCTCAGGGGCTGGATAATTTCTCTGGGTCTCATTTAGCATTAATATTGAAGATTTAGTTTATTTATTTTATATCCTGATATTTCCCCCAAAATTCTTTATTAAATTCAACAAGGTCGGAATGATTTTTTAAGATTCAACATAAACAAAATTATGTCATCGGCATACAGGGAGATTTTATGTTCTGTTGGTCCAACTTTAATTCCATATATTTGTGACTGTAGACGTATCGCCATCGCTAAAGGTTCAATTGCCATAGTAAACAGTAAAGGTGAAAGTGGACAACCTTGTCGACATCCTCTATTGATTTTTATTGATTTTGAAATATTGTTATTTGTTAGGATTTCTGCTGTAGCATTATTATATATTATCTGAACCATTTTATTAAATTATTTCCAAGTCCAAACCTTTGTAAGACTTCAAAAAGAAAGGGCCATTCAACTCTATCAAAGCCTTTTCGGCATCCAGTGATAAGAGAGCTGTATCCGGTGCTTCTTTATTAGAATAAATAATATTAAATAGTCTTCTTAGCATTATGGAAGCCTTGTCTTCCCTTTATAAAGCCAATCTGATCTCGATTAATAATATTTGGTAAAATTTCTTGTATTCGTCTTGCTAAAATTTTCCAGATTATCTTAAGGTCGGCATTTAATAGGCTTATTGGTCTCATATTTTCACATTTATTAGAGGGCTTACCTGGTTTTGGCAACAGTATAATTAAGGCATTATTCATGTATGATGGTAAATTACTATTTTGAAATGCTTCTAAAACCATTTCCAAAAAAGGTTTTATTAATTTATCTTAAATTTTTTATAAAGGTCAACTGGAAGACCATTGGTCCTGCACTTTTCCTGATTTCATATTATCAATGGCTAGTCCAACTTCTTCTTGACTATTTTAGACTCCAGTATCTCCCTATTTTCATTTGGAATACACGGTATAAATAGTTACCGGAATATGTTAATTTTTATACTATTTATTTCTTTTTAAAATTTTACACAGTAACTTTGCATATGGAGCTTACCATTTGAAGTATTGTACAACCGAGGCTTGAATATTGGGCCAGTTGGGGTCCACCCACACATCCTGTGTTTAGACTTTTTAGTGGTGTTATCCTTCTCTCCTTCCTCTGCCCGAACACTTCCCTCTCCTTAACTCCCTCTCTTCTGTCTCATCTTGCCCTCTCTGAGCTCTGTCTAATTCAGGTTCTCTCTCTGTCTATGGTGGTATACAAACAGGTTAGAAAATATCAAGTGTCATGCTTTGTCCTGCAGGATTTTTTTTTTTTTTGTCATGGTTTACATTAAATGACCAAAAATATGTGTATTTTTTTTGTATTTTTATTCTAGTGTTTCTTTTTTTTCCATTGAGTGAGTAGGGAAGGGGGGAAAAAAAACCATTCATAATAGTAATGTACTATGCATACTTAAATTATATGATCAGGTGTGGTATAGTAACCAGAAATTCTACTCATGTAAAAGCAGTGCTTTGAAATTAATAATTAAAAGTAGGCAACCAAAAATTTCTAATTGAGTTAAGGGTACAAAGAGCAGTCACTTAAAAAACTTGAGTAATGACTTCAGTCTTCAAGGTTTGAGGTTTTTCTAAAAAAATTTAAACAATTTTCTTATAGTTTTCTACTTTTCTCTCTGTAAATCTAAAGTTGAAACCTGTTCCTCAAATTTGTAATTTCCTCTTGTAAAATTGACTTTTTCTTGTACATTTGAAACTTTATTATAAACTTGTGGATTATTTTATGACTAATTTTTGTCTGTTTTTTTTTTAAAATAAAATTACTGGGTTTTTTTTTAGATTACATCTGTAACAGACTGTGGTAATTTTTTTTTTTTACTTTTTCCTATAACAATTTACATTTTTGACCATAATTTTGCAGTCAGAACAGACTAATAATTTAACTCTGATTACAAAGAAAAATATTAATAAAATTGTAATTAATGAAATAAATTAACTTAAATGACAAGGATGCCGTTTTTTTCTGTTAAATATTTTCTTTATATTTATAGTTTGTTTTTTTTTAGAAATCTCCTCAACCACCCAGACAGCAGGAAAAAACCTCCCTTATTTTGAAATCAGACGTTGGCACGTTTAGTTTGTCTGAAGGCTGCTGACAGATTAAAGTCATTGACTTCGTGAATTTCGGTCATCTTAACCTGCCAGGTACATAATGGGGAACTGTAGCGGACTCTAAAGACATAATTCACCACAGTATGTGTTCATGTACAGAATGATCTGTTTAGGCAGTTATAAGTTGCGAAGTGACTACATGGCCGGGAGCCAGTCTCCTAGTATCACAATATCTGGCCGGGAAGCACCTACAATTCAATTCTTTTTTTTTTATTCAATAGTAGAAAATACACACAATACACACAAATTACAAATATGCTAATAATACAAGTAAATACCTCCTAATTTGGCTATTAGGTTAAAAAAATGCACATATTTATTTATTTTCCATCAGGCGCGTCAGGGAGCCCTTTGGGTCCGACAGTTCGGGCACTCGGCAGCTTGGGTGTTTCACACACATACACATCCACACTTCATTCATTCCCATTAACACGTTTTGGGGTTTTGTTCAATGCAACGCACGAAACCACTCCTGCACGTGGGTTTTTTCATTCACTAAGTGGCTCCTGGCGGCTCCGGTCGTTTAGCAATGGCTGTTATAGTTGTGCGTTCAGGCTTTCTCATCAGGCACCTCTCTAGGCCAGCCGCTGAAGGACCTCAGTTTAGAGCTAGCGTTTTTAGATGTTGTTTTGTCACTGCCGCTGGAGAATAAAAACGGCACGCCCTGCTCGTACGAGAAAAGAGAGAAATTGCCAGTCTCATAACTAAATATTGTAGTGGCTGGTGAAATATATCCTCAGCAATTCATCAATTCCCCTGCCTTTCCCTTCATATGAAGCCGGCTGCATTTGAATTCTAACCACATCTCTTAGCTAAGCGACTCTTCCATTATGGCTCCTGTTTCCAGCGGGTTAAAACATGATAAATGCCAGTGCTTACATACCTCTTTGTGATTTTTTTCCACGTTTAAAGGCCAAATGTCACGTAACAGGGTACTTTAAATATCTTGAAACTAGATATAAAAGGGAATCCGATCCGTTCGGGTCTTGGTGCATATGCTTCAGTAACAACGGAATATTCGTTAATTTAAAACTGCCGCGCTTGGCCTGACACGGCCCCTGGAATCGCCTGGGGAAGAAGGCGGAAGTGACGAAATCGTTTGCACCCTAGTTTGATGTTGGGGTATTTCAATTGATTGTTTATATGGAGACTGGAAGGTTGAAGTGAGCAACAAGAAAGAAAAATTGGATATTTCACCCATACCTTAAAACGGGACTATCAGGACAGCAGGGTAATAAGGGACACTCTCTCGGGAAATGTTTTCATACCTGTCAAGCTGAGACGTTTTTCGCCGTACTTCAACACAGTAAAAAGCGGGCTATAAGGAACGGCAGGAAGCAACAAGGCGCACCTCTCTGGGATCTGGTCTGTTCCGCACCCGCCTGACCACAGCTCAACGTGTTACACCATTGTCCTAATTACTTCTCATGGTAGTGAGAATAGCTGACGCTAAGCGATCAGCCCGCCCACCCAGACAATTAAACTAATGAGTGAACTCCACACTTCGAACCAGTAGTGAGAATAGCTGACGCTGAGCGGTCAGCCAGCCCCAGCTAGTGAAAGTGATCACACACAGGACTGCTCTCAAGACACTCAGTTTTTTTTCCAGTATATTTTTTCTTTTGGGTGTACAGAAACTGGCAATACGCACGTTTTTGCTAAAATTGCATTTTCCCCGTATTTTCCTTAAAATATTTGGACAATAACAACACGAACTACATTTAAAACATTTCCCAGAAAAGTGTCCAAACCACTCTGCCGTCTCCCACAGCCGCGCTTGGCACCAAAATACGGCGAAAACGTCTCCCTTGACAGGTATGCGCCTCCATTTTCATATTGATCTGGTCAATTTCTTGACAGCAGCGGCTCTCCTCCACTGTAATAATAATGGCTTCCGAAAAATCAATATTTATGGGGCGCCCTCGACAGACCCCCTCCGGCTTCGCAATTCTGGAGGCGATTAATGTCTAGTTCAATGACATTTTCCACTGGTTCTGCTCTCTGGTCATCGTTGGAACTGTTGTCATCAGACAAAGCATCTGATTCCGTCTCGGACGGCTCGAACCGGTAAGGTTCAGTGCCTCTGTCACTGTCTGAACCACTGACAAAAAAAAAGACAAAACTAAACTAATTTGTTCACAATCGCTGTCACTTTCCGTCATGATTGTCCAATGTTGATAAGTGTGAATGTGGATAGGCAGGGCAGCCAGGGTACAACTGGTGATGTCAAAAACATGGGCGTGGTCTGGACTGGCTGTCACAAGCCAGCAAGCAAGGTGGGGCCTTCACCTGGTGTATTTTGTGCAATTATGTAAATACAGGTGGGTGATATGGTCTCCGGTATGAATATTTGGTTTAAGCTATGTGTATTTTATCTAAATTCGTTGTCATTTAGAAAAAAAAATTACGTGACATTTGGCCTTTAAAGTACTTTAATAAACTCATGTTTCTGTCGGACAGTCATGCTTAGTGAGACACTGTTTGCTGACTGACTGGAAAACTCATGTGAGCGGGGTGCTTCTAAATTCCGTGCGGATGACGGCCACACGTGTTGTTCCTGTGCGCGCTCGTGGAAAGTCATTGCTTCATATATTTTTATTAATAAAATCATATCGGCTTGACGTGGTGGTATGATTTCTGGCGAGGCGGGCCGCCACAAAAAAATGTTACCAGAGGAAACCCTGCACATATTCTAATTTCACTCTCATCGGATGAGCTTGAGGTCAAAAGTCGGATGTCAGATTTTCCCTAAATCTTCTAAACACAATAACTACTGAAAGAAATGATATAGGCTTAGTTGCTTGGAGCACATCAAGACTGTACTTGATTTCTTGCCATATTCGCTGTGGCAGTGGCATCAGTGATCTTTTGCTTCAGGTCATTGATGTCCCGTATTTTTGTTTGATACACAATATCTTTAACATAACCCGTTAGAAAGAAGTCCCGGGGAGTGATATCTGGTGAACGAGGTGGCCATGGAATTGGGCCATCCCTTGCAATCCACCGGTCTGGAAATGTTTGATTTAGGAGCCCACGAACATTGAAATGCACAAATGCAATGTGATTAAAAACGCTGATAATCACTGAGTACACAGAACAAATCTCATTAACATATCTCATCAATGGCTTTTGTAATATTTTTTTTAAATTGTAAAAAGACTTTGTGGACATCCTGTATATCTCAATAACAAAGAAAGCTAGGTACAAACCAAACCTGGTACACAGGTTCACTCTGAGACCATGACCTCTGACTACAGGTTTGAGATCCAACGGTCAAGGTTGACACTCCCTATGCTCTCTTACTATAGAACGTGTAAAGCTCTCTAGGGTCACCAGACTTGCTACACAGACTCACCTCAGGATCCTGCCTAACAGCTATGGGTTATATACTTTGTTGTATATTTGTGGACGATGGGTTTATCATAAATTGGTTCTGCCACAGTTAATTATATTGAAAAGTGGAAAGCTGCTCTCCGTCAGTAAGTACTGGGATACTGAAAGAAAATGGAGGCGGGCGATATTGCACTCGCCTCAAGAGCGCTCTTGTTTTTTTTTTTTTTATCATCCACTGTCTCAAACAAGCCCTGTTTTTAAAATCTTGTCAGCCTCTAAAACAGATATTGTGCTAGACTTTATTTGTCATTTTGACAGACAGGATTATAAATATTCTGTCATAATCTATTATTACATGCCATTTTAATTTATTTTAATTAGATCGCCCTCAGTGTAATCCGTCAAAACGGCAGACAGAGTTCAGATTTTTTTTTTTTGGTCACTGTGGAAAAATATCATTCAGTGAAGAACAATTTTCAGTTAATGCATCTTCTGCTTTGAACCCACCATCCCTCCTGCACTGTGTGCCCTGCGATTGTGTGATTGTAACATTTAATGATAGCCTAGCACTGCTGTCTTTTCTTTGCTCTGCCCCTCCTTTGATAATGTCCAGACACAAATACTGCTGTCTCATGGTGCAGCAACTGCTGTTAGTCTTCAAGCTAAACCATCTGCCATTAAACAGATTAGGACTACTTCATACTGCATTGTGTTTCTTCCGCTGTCACCCTGCCCTGTTTGACGGCACTGTTCTTTGAATTAAGCACAATCATGACAATGATCAAATGTTTTAAGGTACAGTCACATTCCTGACAACAAAGCCGTTTTATTTTGTTTTTGTCTGTGCCTTTTTATGCAAATCTATACATGCCATCCATAATAGTAGGCCTTGTCAATTTTTCTCATGCTGCTTGTTTTTGCAGGTGTGGATTTGGCATCAAATGGCAAAGGGTGTTAGAAAAGTCTGAATGCACACATGCCCACAGCCCTGCGTGTCAGTTCAGACCAACATGGGCAAAACATATCCATATTGGTGCGATTTTGGAGGTCTTGGGGTTTTTGTTTTGTTTACTCTTCAATTTCTTTTTTCCTTTTCATTTTGCGTCTCATCCTTGGTGATCATTGTCACGATTTCCTGATGGTATGTGTCCCACTGCTGTTTAAAACCAGGGAATTTTTATTTATGGGGAAAGAGGAAGAAGAGGAGGAAATGCACAAAGAATGAAAGCAAGGAACGGGTCTTTACTTTGTGGAAATGTGTGTCTATGTTTTTGTGAATAGTCAGCACTTCACAGTTGTGGCAACAGTGGTCTGGCTTTTTGCATGAAAGGGATTGTTGACAAGTACACTGGCAGACTGAAGAAAACTGCAATAATATGCTAAGAAAGGAGAAGAATGACACTTTGGAAGACAAATGGTGCATAAAAAAAAGAGTATTGCAAAGTAAATAGAATGAGGTGTTTAACCAAGATTTTGTAAAAATAAAAAAGGAGGAAGGGGCTCTGTCATGATCCAGGGGCACAAGTGGGCACTGTGCCCAGCCTTCTGTTAAGTTTGGTGTTTTTCTGTCTGTTTCATTGTTATTTTGCCCAGTTTTTGTCATTGTGCATTTGTAGTTATGTTCTTATGTTGGGATTGTGTTGTGGTTTCTGGTTATGTTTTATTTTGACAGCGCTGTGCAGCTTCCAGCTGTCAAACTGGTCGGAGCTGCACACCTGTTATTCATTCTGTTATTTTCTCCACTCATGTACCCACTACCTGTCACTGATCATGGATTGCATATAAGGGCATGGCAAACCTCTGGGGTTTGTCATGTCCTTCTACCATGTGTACTCATCCTCAGGAGCTGTTGCCTGAGTGTGTTGGGTCTCGCTGTCGAGGAGAGTTGGAGAGCTCCGTCCAAGTACGTTTTCCCCTTATTTCCAGTCGTGAGCCCCGCTGCCTCTGGGAGAGATCCGGCTGGATTCCACCCTTGGCCAGGCATTCCCTGGCTCCCGTCCCCCTGGACGTTGAGCTCTGCTCTCCTCCAGCGTTTGCCATGTTTGTCCTTGTTTGTTACGCTTTGCACTATTTTATTTAATTGTTGTATGTTTATGTTATCGTCTGTTTTTATGTTAATAAATGTTCAAACTCACAGAGACCATTTGGTGTTCTACTTTCGCCCGTGAAACTGGCGATTTATGACTAAACTTAAAGAAAGAATGTTTAAATTTGCAAATTTAGTCTGCAAGCCTCTTTTATTCTTTCCACTACTGTTTTGTATTTTGGTCACCTATCACTGCTGCCTCCTCTTGGTATTCAGGTTAACCTCTTCTCCCTGTCCTCATACTAGACCAATTACCATGAGCTAACCCTTTGTTAGCCATGCTTTTCCCAACATCCTGTGGGAGATGACGCTGTCAACTATATCCTGTTCCACTTCCTGCCTGTGTTGCCGTCATCCCTACACCCCACACCAGTGACAGCACCCTGAGACCTCAGAGGAAGAGTGCTCTTAATCGGACAGCCGGTTCATCCAATGGCCTCCCTTAATCACTCTTTGGAATTGTTCCCTTCTCCAGCCACAGGATGTGACACAAGTCTCATCGTTGCTTCCTGCTGGATTGGAAAGTAGAGCAGTAGTGATGAGTTTGCCTGCGGAAATGGTTAACTGAAAGGTTTTGCACTGGCTTTGCAGGTTGTCATTAAAGAGAATAATGTAAACATCAGGGCTGAAAGTTGTTTAAACACATCATTATGTTTTTCACAGGCTTTGATTAATTATAGGATAGTTTGATTTATGCTAAAACGCACTTAAAATTGTGTACATGGGCAAGGAAGAGGGAATAAGTTGTACTTAAAAGAAGCTGACCAAGTTTGAGGTTTTTTTTCCACTGATCAGGCCTGGGTCAATAGTAAATTAACTTTTGCTTCATGAGAGCTTTGTAATCACGTTAGGTGGAGAGAAGCTCTTGGTCTGCTTGATCACCAGAGAGGTCAAGAAACTGAGAATGAAAATGTTGAACATAAAAGTCAAAATAGTGTTTACAGTGCATCCAGAAAGTATTCACAGCACTTCACTTTTTCCAAATTTTGTTATGTTACACCTTTATTCCAAAAGGGATTAAATTCATTTTTTTCCTCAAAATTCTACACACAATACCCCATAATGACAACGGGAAAAAGGTTTTTGGAGATTTTTGCAAATGTATTAAAAATAAAAAACTAAAAAAATCACATGTACATAAGTATTCACAGCATTTGCTCAATACTGTGTTGATGCACCTTTGGCAGCAATTACAGCCTCAAGTCTTTTTGAATATGATGCCACAAGCTTGGCACACCTATTTCTGGGCAGTTTTGCCCACTCCTCTTTGCAACACCTTTCAAGCTCCATCAGGTTGGATGGGAAGCATCGGTGCACAGCCATTTTCAGATCTCTCCAGAGATGTTCAATTGGATTCAAGTCTGGGCCTGGCTGGGGCCACTCAAAGACATTCACAGAGTTGGTCCTGAAGCCCTCCTTTGATATCTTGGCTGTGTGCTTATAGTTGTTGTCCGGTGAAAAGATGATCCATCGCCCCAGTCCTAAGGTCAAGAGCGCTCTGTGAGGCAGATTTTCACCCAGGATGTCTCTGTATATTGCTGCATTCATCTTTCCTTCTCTCCTGACTAGTCTCCCAGTTCCTGCCACTGAAAAACATCTCCACAGCATGATGCTTCCGGTTCTGGCGCCACACGAGTTGGCTGCCTTTTGCAACAGCGGCTCAATTCTTAGTCTTTTTATCTTCCTTCTTCTTTCTGATCCGGTGATAACTTTCTGATCCGGCACACCTTTCACTCTATATATATCACGGGACACACAGATTGCCCCAAAGGTCTCCCAAGTCGGCGGAGCGGAGCCTCTGTTTACAGGCAGGAGACGATACAGCAGGGAAGAGCTAGCTAGCACTCAACCTCCACCCAGTGCTAACGGGAGAAACTCGACATACCGGGGAGAACTGAAGCGAAAACGATGCGGGTGCCGGGCTGGAGTTTAGGCGGCGTGCAAGAAATATAAGACAGAATAATAAAGAGCGATGGCAAGAACCAAGCAGACCGCCCATAAATCTACTGGAGGAAAAGCCCCCAGGAAGCAGCTGGCCACCAAGGGGGCTGCTTGGAAAAGCGCTCCGGCCACCGCGGAGTGAAGAAGCCTCACCGTTACAGGCCCGGTACCGTGGCTCTGAGAGAGGTCTGGTCGCTACCAGAAATCCACGGAGCTGCTCATTCCGTAAGCCTGCCCTTCCAGCGCCTGGTGAGGAGGAGATTCGCTCAGGACTTCAAGACTGACCTGCGCTTCCAGAGCTCCGCCGTCATGGCTCTGCAGGAGGCCAGCGAGCCCTACCTGGTGGGTCTCTTCAAGGACACCAACCTGTGCGCCATCCACGCCAAAAGGGTCACCATCATGCCCAAAGACATCCAGCTGGCCCGCCGCATCCGCGGAGAGAGAGCTTAGGCTTTCTGCTGCACATCCACCAACCACAATGCTCCGCACTGTGTGTCTATATATATATATATATATATATATATATATATATATATTATATATACTGTATATATATAGTATAGTATATACTGTATATATATATATATATATATATATATATTTATTTATTTTAATATGTACATATGTATACTAGCTGCTCTTGTTTTTTCTTGCCTCCTGATTGTTGCTTTGAGTGTTGCTATCCCTGTGCTGTTGCAATCCTGGAATTTCCCCATTGTGGGACTAATAAAGGCTTATCTTATCTTATCTTATCTTATCTTATCTTATCTTATGCTGCCACCACCTTTATGAGCGTTGCCTGGTTTCTCTCCAAATATGAGTGCCTGCGTTCAACAACCAAAGAGTTTAATCTTTGTCTCATCAGACCAGAGAATCTGGTTTCTCATGGTCTGAGAGGTCCTTCAGGGTGCCTTTTTGGCAAACTCCAGGTGGGGCTGCCATGTGCCTTTTACTAAGGAGTGGCTTCTGTCTGGGCCACCCTACCATACAGTCCTGATTGGTGGATTGCTACAGAGATGGTTGTCCTTCTGGAAGGTTCTCTCTCCACAGAGGAACGCTGGAGCTCTAACAGAGTGACCATTGGGTTCTTGGTCACCTCCCTGACTAAGGCCCTTCTCCCCCAGTCGCTCAGTTTAGACGGCCGACCAGCTCTAGGAAGAGTCCTGGTGGTTCCAAACTTCTTCCATTTACGGATGATGGAGGCCACTGTGCTCATTTGGACCTTCAAAGCAGCAGAATATTTTCTGTACCCTTCCCCAGATTTGTGCCTTGAGACAATTCTGTCTCAGAAGTCTACAGACAATTCCTTTGACTTCATGTTTGGTTTGTGCTCTGACATGCATTGTCAACTGTAGGACCTTATAGAGACAGGTGTGCGCCTTTCCAAATCATATCCAGTCAACTGAATTTACCACAGGTGGACTCCATTTAAGCTGTAGAAACATCTCAAGGATGATCAGTGGAAACAGGATGTGCCTGAGCTCAATTTTGAGCTTCATGGCAAAGGCTGTGAATACTTAGGTACATGTGATTTCTTATTTTTTTATTTTTAATAAATTTGCAAAAATCTCAAAAAATAAATGTTGACATTATCCCTTTTGGGATAAGGCTGTAACATAACAAAATGTGGAAAAGGTTAAGCGCTGTGAATACTTTCCGGATGCACTGTAAAATGATACATTTTAGGGGTGGGACTCTTTAGGCATTCCACGATTCGATTATAATTCAGGGGGCTCTGATTTGATTCTGAAATGATTCATTCATCTTTTTTTCCTCTATTCTATTTTTTTCTCCCACTGTGTGACTATTGAAGTGACAATGTGAAATGAGTACACCATTAATTAATTAAATGTATCATAAATATGTCATGAATTATTTATAATTGGAAATGAACAGATCTTTCATGATGAAAAGTTTTAATTATTTTAAATTATATATAAAATATGTTTAATTTCATGGTTCCTGTACTTCAGTATGTTAATGGATTTATTTATCCGTCAATCTCATAAATAAATAGTGCATTTATTTATTTTATTTTTTTTGTGCCTGATATTGTCAGTGTTTCTGTACTCCACATTTCTTGTAGATTATATTCGTGTCTCTGTTTTTTGTACCTCAGCACCATTGAAAATAAGGGTTTCCCTGAATGTGTTTTCTGAGGATTTAAACTAAATAAATTATGATGATTTCATTTTGTCACTTCTGGCTCTCCGTCTGTGACATCTTGGTTCTTTTAAAGCAACGTATTTGCCATGACCCATGAGTTTACTTCCAATATTAATAAAACAAATGGAAGAGAAATGTTGCAAGTCACATGGAATGTTACACTCGGAGGGTATATATTCCACAAAAAAAAAACCATACTGTAACCTAAAGCAGTATATTTGTGCAATTCTTAGTACAACCAGAAATAAAGCTAAGTTAGCAGTCAGTGTTCATTCAGTCAGTCCAAGGAGCTTATGTGGTCTTCAGCACATATGCTTAGCTCACCGGCAATCGCTGTCATTAGGAACAGTCCTCTCGGGTTGCTGAAGATTCACATTGTCAGCTTCCATTGGGTTACACTGAGAAGTCTTCCGAGCATGGGAACGCAAAGCTGTCCTTCGTCCTCCTCACAGTAAGACAAACCACTGCATTGCCCACTGAAGCCGGGGCATTGCAAGCAGCAGCTGGTGCCACCAATCCGGAGGACATTGAAGGCCAGGGGACGTCTGGTGTGGTTTTGCATGTTTGGTGTTTTGGATCAGGTTGACAAGGCTTGTGCGCAGTCATGCACAGTGCCGCAGACTTGCATGTTCTGTGTTGCACCATAAACATGTCCGCTGCTACAGTTTTCACATTTCCCTGTTTTGTGCCTTTTTCCAGCCATCCATTTTCTAATAACGCTTTTCTGGAGGTCCGGGTCACGGAGGCAGCAGCTCAAGGCAGAGAAGCTCAGACATTCCCTCTCCCCGGCCACTTGCTCCAGCTCTTCAGAGAAGATATCAAGACGTTCCTAGGCCAGTTCCAGCGTGTCCTGGGTCTGCCCTGGGGTCTCCTCTCATGGGACAGCCCGAAACACCTAAAGTGGGAGGCGATCCAGGAGGCATTCTGATCAGATGCTTAAACCACCTCAGTGGCTCCTTTCGAATATGGAGGAGCAGCGGTTCTACTCTGAACCTCTCCTGATGACTGAGCTCTCACCCTATCTCTGAGGGTGAGTCCAGCAATCCTATGGAGGAAGCTTATTTCAGCCACTTGTATCCGTGATCTCATTCTTTCAGGCCATTACCCAAAGCTCATGACCATAGGGTGAGGGTAGGAATGTAGATTGACCGATAAATCGTCAGCTTTGCTTAGAGGCTCAGCTCCATCTTCACCATAACAGACTGGTATAATGTCCGCATCACTGGCAGAGGCTGCCTCCGATCCAGATCTGTCAATCTCTCGCTCCATTCGCCCCTCATTCGTGAATGAGACCCCGAGATACTTAAACTCCTCCACTTGGGGCAGGGAGCTTGTCCCCAACCTGGAGAGGACAATCCACTTTTTTCTGGCTGAGGACCATGGACTGGACATGGATGTGCTGATTCTCATCCCAGCCGCTTCACACTGAGTAGTAAACCATCCCAGCAAGGCCTGTAGATCATTGGTCGATGAAGCCAACAGGACAACATCATCTGGAAACAGCAGAGATGAGATCCTGTGGTCACCGAACATGACGCCCTCCCATCCTTGGCTGCGCCTAGATATCCTGTCCATAAAAATTATCAACAGAATCGGTGACAAAGGGCAGCCCTGGTGGAGTCCAACTCTCACTGGAAATGAGTTTGACTGGGTGTTGGCAATACGAACCAAACTCTTGCAATGGTCGTATATGGACCGGATAGCTCGTAACAACAAGCCTGATACCCCATACTCCTGCAGCACTGCCCACAACAGACCACGAGGGAGGCAGTCGAATGCTTTCTCCAAGTCCATAAAACACTTGTGGACTGGTTGGGCAAACTTCCATGAACCCTCGAGGATTCTCGAGAGGGTAAAGAGTTGGTCTGAGGTGCCACGGCCAGGACAAAAACCACATTGCTCCTCCTGGATCCGAGGTTCGACCAGCGGTTGGACTCTCCTCTCCAGTACCCTGGCATAGACCTTCCCAGGGAGGCTGAGGAGTGTGATCCCTCTAAAGTTGGAACACATCCTCCGGTCCCCCTTTTTTAAACGAAGAACCACCACCCCAGTTTGCCATGCCAAAGGCACTGTCCCCAACCCCTACACAACATTGCAGAAGCGTGTCAACCATGACAGCCCTACAACATCCAGGTTCTTGAGGTACTCAGGGTGGATCTCGTCCAACCCCGGGGCCCGGCCACCAAAGAGTTTTTTAACTATTTCGGCAACCTCAGTCCCTGTTATGGGTGAGTTGTCCACCTTGTCCTCAAGCCCTGCTTCCTCTGTGGAGGAAGTGGGATTGAGGAGATCTTCGAAGTATTCCTTCCACCGCCCAATGATATTCCCAGTCAAAGTCAGCAGCACCCCATCCGCACCATACACAGTGTGGACAGGGAGCTGCTTCCCACTCCTGAGTTGCCGGACAGTTTGCCAGAATTTCTTTGAGGCTGATCGAAAATCTTGTTGCATGGCCAGTTTGTCTTGGGAGACCCTACCAGAGGCAAATTGCCTCGGACAACATAGTTCCTGGGATCACTAGGGCACGCAAACTCCCCACCATGATATGGTAGCAATCCATGGGGGGTTTGCTTTTTTCATTCTGTCAAAATTAATTACATTATTAATTAATATTTAAGACTCGAAATCTTGACATTTGTGCATCGATTCAGAATTGTTCACATCCAAATCAAGATGCACTGGAAAAATGATTATTTCCCCCACCCCTAATACATTGTGTGTGGAAGCAGGTGCAAGTTTTTGCTTGGTGGTGCAAGAGCCAATTTTGCCTTATTGCCACCATTTGTGGACAGCCACTATAGGATTCAACCTGGCTTTAAAAACACGATTTGTAAGGAAGCATTTGTCATATTAGCTGATAAAGTGAATATCTGCATTCCCAAATCTTCCTGAAACACTCTAGCATAACACTGTTGGAACTGCAAAGAAGTTTTATGAAAATCTTAAGTTTCAATGCAGACTTTATTAGATCTTTTTGTTCATGTGCCCAATTTAAAGCACAGTTTCATCGGCCATTTTCTCCCTCACCATGCTGACTCACATCAAATGAAACCTGCTCATTGGTCAGGCTTGATTGCTCACAGCTTAGTCCCACAAAGAACCTATTTCAGAAGTGAGTGTGTGCGCTTTTGCTTGACTGCATATGTGCCAGTGACCCCCAACTTGATACCTCAAAGAGGCGTTGGAGAAGAACACGGGCCTTTGGCAGATAGCGACTGCTTCACCATAGCAACCTCTGATTTGGGGGTCACCATTTAGGGGGTTTCTTGAGTTCACCACTCCTCTTCACACACCCCTTTTTCTTCATCACAGGTTTTTGATTGGCCAGCGTGCGTGTGGGCTCTTCACGTGTGCAATGAGGCAGCACAAAGGTTACAGACTGAGTATCAGTGTGCGATGGATTGATGTTGAGATGGTACTTTTCGTGCTGTGTAGGGCCGAACTTGGTTCCATGTAGCAGTGTAGTAAACACATAAAAGCATGCCTGTTAAGGGGATTAGGATTCAGGCCCGGAAGCAAAGGAAGAACCCTTACGCAGGTAGGCATGGTTGTGTATGTGATGTGCTTTTGCAGGTGTGTGTCTTTAAAAATAGTTTGTGCAAATACATACACATTTACTTCTTCAAAACTCAGAAATAGATCAGCTTTTGTTTGTATAAAAACAAAAAAACATCATCAAGAAAGACGGTGTGAACTACGTAGGAGGATTAAACAGCTGATGGAAGGATGGGGAGCTCAAAGTGAAAAATAAATGTGTGAAAAGTGTGAATTAGAGAAAGGTTAGGGAGAGATAGAAAGCTGGTGGTAATAAATAGTGTAGTGTAGGCTGTGAGCTTGCTTTGTTGAGGCTGAGAGCTTGGAGTTTGTATATGATGAAGAAAAGCAGGAGATAAACAGTGGATTGAGTGAGTGGGAAATGATGGACAGATGGCCTTTGTTTTCATTACAGGTAATGTTTTCTGCATAAATATGTTCACATTGCTATGAGAATGGATGCTTGTTGTTTAATTTGATAAAATATGAATGATTGTGAGTCATCAAGTCCATCTTGTTGCTTTTTTCAGCATTTTAGATTGTAACTTTTAAAACAAAATAATAATTCAGCCCTATACCATGATATACATTATTATAATGTGCATTTAATCCTTTGTTTTAATAATTAACCTGCATATTGCATTATTAATCAGGGTTTCTTGGGAAATTCATGATGTTGTACACCTGCCAGCAAAGAAAACATTATATGCCAAACTTGCCAAACTTGGTATGCTGATTACTACTTGTGCACAGTTTGTCAGTATTTGAAAAGTTGTAGTTTTGTGGTTGCAACATATTTAAATGGAAAAATGCTTAGTTTTCAGCAAAAATGTACAGGTTTTGAAATTCATGGATGGTTTGCTTCTTGTTGTTGTTTGTTTAGCTCTTGTGGTTATTTAGTCACCCTTAAGTGAGAGGGGATAATAAGCTTCACATAATAAAACAGAATGCAACTTTTTTGTCCACCAGGGTGGACATTTACCTTCGGCACACTATATAAACTTAGCCATACATGCATGCATACAATCATGTCCTGTTATAGGACGCAGCTTGAATATAATCAGTAATGAAATAAAATTGTAAAAACAATTAAACAAACCATCTCCAAGTAGAAAGCTTGGAGTGCCAGAGATCTGTGTATGCTCATGTCATAGAGTTAAGAACAGCTAGGGTGAAAAGTCAAGTTTATTCACAAGTACATTTACAAACAACCAATGTTGACCAAAGTATGGTGCACAACAAAACAGTCATAACAAGACACAAACCACAAAATGTGACAAGGTAAAAAAAAATAAAAATAAGGGAGTAAAAATAAACATCATCATCATCATAGTAGTCTGTTGGGGGTGACAATGACTGTTTCATTTAGGTCTGATCAGATTCCTCCACGCAGCTCTGTCCTTCCCGGGCGACGTCTGAGCCGGTATGAGTTGCTGTCTGACTGACCATTTCATGAAACTGCTTGCAAAAAAATCTTTAAAATGTTATTTGACAGAAGCACTTTAATGTAAGGCTTTATTAGTCCCACAGTGGGGAAATTACAGGATTGCAGCAGCACTCAGAGCAATAGTAAATAAGATATTAAGATAAGAATTGGTTAGCCAACACAGTAAATAAATATACATATGTACACAGTTATATACACAGTGCAGGAGCATTGCAGCTAGATGGTATTAGCAACATTACAGTTAGTTAAATTACCCGGCAAAATATAAATATAGACCCAGACAGTATATTTCATATTTGAATGAATAGTGTTGTTGCCACCCTCGATAAATAACTGTAGTAGTATAAGTTGTGTATTGGAGGGGATGATCTCTATTGGGCAAAGTTGTGATGTTTAATAGGGCCTCTATCAGCAGCACTGGCTAGATTATAAAGTCTGACAGCCGTAGGTAAGAAGGACCTGTGGAACCTTTCCTTCGAGCACTTAGGATGGCACAGCCTACTGCTAAATGAGCACCTCAGTTCGTTCAGCATGTCCCACATGGGATGGGATTTGGACTCCAGCAGAGATGACAGCTTAGCCACCATCCTCCTCTCTTCTATCTTCTCCACTGGGTCGAGGATGGCCCCAGAATAGACCTGGCTTTTTTGATCAGCCTGTTCAGTCTCTTTCTGACGGCTGCAGTGATGCCGCTGCCCCAGCAGACCACACCAAATGTAATGGCTGATGCCACCAAAGAATCGTAGAAGGCCTTCAGGAGTGTCCCCCACACTCCAAAAGACCTGAGGTCCTCCTCCGGAGGAAACAGCCTGCTCTGCCCCTTCTTGTAGAGCACTGTTGGAGGTTGTGTGTCCAGTCTAGTTTATTGTTCAGGGGGAACTCCCAGGTAACTTGTAAGATGTCGCCATCTCAACGTCAGTTCCCTGGATGTTTACCGGTGGCTGTGGGGGGGGTTGTCCACGTCTTCGGCAGTCCACCACCAGTTCCTTGGTTTTCCCTTGCATTGATCAGGATGCAGTTCCGCAGGCACCAGTCCACAAAGTCCTAGATAAGTCCTCTGTACTCCACGTCATCCCCATGGGAGATGAGGCTGACGATCGCAGAGTCATCAGAGAACTTCTGTAGATGGCAGTGTGGTGTGTTGTGTGAAAAGTCAGCAGTGTGGAGGGTGAACAGGAAGGGAGCCAGAACTGTTCCCTGGGGGGTCCCCATACTGCAGATGATGGTGTCAGATACACAGTCCTGGGTTCTCACAAACTGGTCGGTCTGTGAGGTAGTCCAGGATCCACAATGACAGGTGCTGGTCCACCCCTGCACACAGCAGCTTGTCCCTCAGGATGACTGGTTGAATGGTGTTGAAAGCATTAGAGAAATCAAAGAACATGATCCTCACAGTGCTCCCAGGCTTCTCCAGATGGGACAGGGAATGGTGTAGGAGGAAGATCACTGCATCCTCCACCCCGATGCCATGCTGGTAGGCAAACTGAAGTGGGTCCATTGCTGGTCCCACCAGGGGGCGGAGGTGGGCGAGGAGCAGCATCTCCAGGATCTTCATTAGGTGTGATGTGAGGGCCACTGGTCTGTAGCTGTTCAGGTCCTTGGGGTGTGGAGTCTTCAGCATGGGTACCACGCAGGATGTTTTCCACAGCTGTGGTACCCTCCCTAGCTTCAGGCTCAAACTGAAGATGTTGTCATGAATCGCCCTTCGGGGCAGAGAAGAGAGATCCACGCACTGGACTGCAGTTTGTGATATTCAACAAAAGCACAAAGTTCCACACGGTGCACCAACAGAAAATCCAAACTGAAATACAAAGCAAACTCACAGCACACCAGAACAGGGCCAGAATTCTGGTGGAGACGATAGCTGAGACTCTGGCAAAGAGAAATGAAAATAACAGCCCTTAAATAAGGCTAGAAACAATCAAACACAAATAGTAACCCGTGTGAATCACATGAGTGGGCTGGGGAGAAAATGACAATTAGGTGTGAGTCATGAGGAGAGGAGACGGGGCTGACAGTTTGACAGGAGCACCGCCCACAACCAGGGAAAAAAACCAGAAATGCCCCTGACAACTGCAACCCCTGTGAGAGAAAGAAAGAGAAGACACTGGCAAAAATAAAGTGCAAACAAATAAGGACAAGCCCCAAATAAGTAAATAACAAAACTACACTAAATGTAAACAGGAAAATAAATCATTCAAAGAAACAATACCGAATATGTGAAAACAAACTAGAGATAACATAACAGGCATAGAACTCCAAAATACAACATTATACAAATAAGAAAATATAAAAGGCAAAGAGACAGCACAGTGAAATCCCCCCATGCTCAGATCGTGACAGATGTGCTTCACAATCCCACACAGCTGGTCTGCACAGGACTTGAGGAGCCTCAAGCTGATGCCGTCCGGACCTACAGACTTCCTCACCTTGATCTTCTTCAGCTCAGCTCTCATCTGGGTCTTAGGGCACATTCACATGGCCACTGTTTGGTCCGGACCAAAGGACTAGCCGCGGATAGTTCGGTTCGTTTGGTGCCATCTGAATGTGCATTCGAACTCTGGTGCACCTGAAAACGGGGTCTCTGTTCACTTGCAAACAAAGTCTGGTGCGCTTTGTTTGCAGTGTGAATGCAAACGGACTATCCAATAGACCAAAGGGCGACAGTGCCCCTTGGCATTTGTGTAACCATAGCAACACGTAGCCTGAGAATAGGAAGTGATGTTTACCGTAGTACTTTTTGGGTTGAAAATAACAATAAAGACAACCACACAGATCCAGGAAATCCTTTTACCGGAGAAAGCCAAGGAGAAAAGTTAAGAAATGTCTCGTTTGTGGCAGACAGACAACCCGGCTGAAGGGAACGGATTTCCCTTTTCGGTCCTGGCCAGTCAATTAGCTGGATTTTTCTTCTTCGCCAAGATTTTTTCTTCCTGGTCAGTGGTGGTTTCGGCTACAGTGCCCCAAATGAGCAGTTGTTGTTTCTGTGTGGACATTGTCCAGGCAGGTTTGGTCCGCTACAGTGGGAATGCAAACCAACCAAACAATGGTGCGAAAATTCTCAGCATTTCCCACCCAATCGAACCGAGACCCCCAGACTATTCTGGTGTGAATGCTGCCTCAGTGAGGCACAGACCGGGGCAGTGGGGCTATGTGCTGGGGGTTGGATCTGTGAGGGAAAAAACAGCAGGGGATGTGCACTTACAGCTGGGGGGTGAAGGGAGGGCAGTGGACAGCGGGACTAGATCAAGGTGGAGGCAACAGGGGGTGGTGGGCAGGCGGAAAAGAGGGTGGTTGGTCAAATCTGTTAAAGGACAAGTTTGGGTCATTCACCCACTCTCTACCCCCCACAGCCTGGGAGTAGGTATTCTGGTGCCCAGAGATAGTTTTGAGCAATACCTTGCTCATTTAGCAAAACTTATTTTAACATCAGTTGCTGCTGTTGGCCAATATCATCTTATTTTCTTATTGAGAAAGGTGTACTTGGCCAATGGTTGGCTAACATATTATGTAAGTTTAAGTTTAATCTTTATTTGAAAGGGACATTACATACTAATGAACATTAATACAAATGTAACTATGCCAGATTTAACAGTACTGCTAATTTGCATCTGTAGTCCTCTGGCAGGTCACAAAAACACGCAAACAATCATACACGAAAAGAACATCTGCAATAAAACTGTACAAAATGGATATGGAAAAGTGAATTTGACTGATTTTGTGTATTTGGCTATATTTACAGTCCAACAGAAAAATCGCTTTATGAATCAAGGATTTGAATACATTTGTAATTTATCTTTTCTAACAGTTCATCAGCGTAACATTGCATCCTTCAAAGTAACCATGACAATGAATGAATACTTCAGAAACCTTTCAGTATAATCTTAGTGGAAAAAGTGAAGTACTTTAACCCTTTATATGGCACTCAGTAATATACTTGAAAATTCAGAATTTCAACCCTAGACCATTATTGGCAGATGTTAGAAGATTGTTTCAATGATTATTATTTGCCACTCAGTGCTGTCAGTGCTGTTGACTATTTCAAGCACTGTACACTGTCACTTTTATTGCACTTGTCATTTGTTTTTGTTTTTTTTTAAATAAAGTGTTTCATCATCATCATCATTCTTCTTCTTCTTCTTCTTCTCCTTCTTCTTCTTCTTCTTCTTCTTATTCTTATTCTTATTCTTCTTATTATTATTATTATTATGATGTTACAATATTATGCCAACTGAAGTTGCCCAATAAAGGGTTAAAGCAGTCTTGTAGATTTTATTTTGTTGGAGGTAGATTAACTTTTACTGATGTTTGTAATGCAGGGTCCGTCAGGCTTTTTTGTCAATGTTCATATTGTCATCTATTGAAAGTGGTGCGGATTCATATCTACATTTTATTGCATGCATAGTTTTTTTATTTTTATCTTTAGTGCTACTCCATGTTTAATGTTGCAGCATTGCACCCAAGACAAATTCCTAGTTTGTGGTACTATATGAACAATGGCAATAAATCTGATTCTGATTCTGATTAAAATGCAGATGACATAAGGTAGTAGGGGCTGTAAGTTCAAGGTTATTTTATTTACAGTTAACATAACACATCACAGGATAGTGGGACAAGAATATTTACTCCAAACCAAAAATACAAGGAAGACAACTAAATGGGAGCTTGGGGAGACATGAAGATCCAACGACATCCTGATAAAGACTAGGGAAGTGAGTGCATATTTTAAATACACATGGAGACACAAGACAGATTTTCAGTAACATGAAATACACATTTGATCTGAGCATACCACAATGACCAGAACTGAACATTACAGCAACACATAACTAAGGACAGTGACACACATCAAAAATATAATATTTTGGTTGGTCCTACACATGAATAGGGACACACATTAGACCTTGTTCTCCTCGCATGGTTTGTGGTGTTTTAACTTGCAGATCTGTGACAATGTGTTCGCTGAGCACATGCCGATTTTATTTGATGCGGTCTTCTCATGTACCAAAGTTCAAACCTGCACTCCTACACAGCACTGGTCGTGTTTTTAACCCCTCCATGCTGGTCAGTTTTCGTCTGCTTTTACCCAGCTCTGTGCTCCTCCTGACGTAATTCTGTCTGATACAGAGGAGCTAAATTCCTGGTTTTATTTCTCCTGCCAAGCCATCCTGGACTCCATGGCTCCATTAAAAATTAAGCAGTCCAGAGCCAAACCTAAGCCATGGTTCAGTGACAGAACTCGGGTAGTCAGAAGGGAATGCCGCAAAGCTGAGCGCAGGTGGAAGAAGGATAAGCTGGAGGCATCTCGTCATATTTTAAAGGACTGTTGGCATCGTTATCAGAGTGCTGTTAAAGAGGCTAAAAGGGAACATCTGTCTAATATTATTGCATCTAACCGTCATAATCCACGTGTGTTATTTAAGACCACTGACTCTGTTTTTAATGCCTCACCCACTGGCATTATGGAAGCATCATCTGATATGTGCAATGACTTGTTGCATTTTTTTATTGACAAGGTCACTACTATTAGGGCTCTCATCCCAGCTCCTGCCTCTGATTCCTCTATCTCTGTCCCTTGCTCTGCTGTCTTTAATCAGTTTTAGCCTGTAACCCTGTTGCAATTAGAGGATGTGGTTGGTCATATTAAGCCCTTAGGTTCCCCTTGTGATGCTCTCCCTCCTCACTTTTTTTAAGACGGGATGCATTGAAACAGAATTCTTGGCAGTTACAGGATAGTTACCCAGCACTGAGTGGCAAATACGTTGCAACTTTGGTTTGTATGCAGCAAAAAAAATAGAGTGATCCCACACTTATCGCGGTTAATGGGTTCCAGAACCGACCACGAAAAGTGAAAAACCGCGAAGTAGCGTCACCCCTAATGACGTCACCCATAAATAATACGTACGTTCATTCTCTCACTCTCTCTCTCATATGATACGTGTGTGTGTGTGTAAGTGTACATACATACGTAGATGTAAATAAAGTGTACATAAATATGTTTTTAGAACTCTTTTATTCTTATAACAAGATACGTAACTCAAGATGAAGATGATTTACTGCACAGGTTAATGAGAGCTTTACTGCTCCTCAGGTGACGCCTCATCATCAGGTGCTAGAAGCGCAGGATCGTCGAGGGCAGCTTCCGATAGAGCTGGAGAAGCTGCAGGAGGCGGCGTAGTGGCTCGACGGGAAGACTATTTCGCACAAAAAGGCACAAGAGAACAGCAAAAAGTTCCACGCGGCGAGACTAGCAATAAAGAACAATGATCTTCCTTCGCTGGGTATGGGAGAGAAGCTGGGTAAAACGTCTCGGCCAATCAGCTTGCGAGGTAAAACGTCTCGGCCAATCAGCTTGCGAGATTCCCGAGCGGTGAAGAGGTAGGCGGAGAGGAGTGGAGCGGTAGTCAGAGAGGTGGATGTTCTAATGTAGTCTCCCTGCCTTCTACTAGCGCCCGCCCATTTTTTCTCAATTTTGAATTTTTGATGAATATTTTTGAAAAATCCGCGATGCACTGAGGGCGCGAAAGGTGAAGCGCGAAGTAGCGAGGGATCACTGTATTACACAAAATATTTAGTCACAGTAGTACACGAAGTGCCTTTTTTCACATTAGATGTTAATACCACACTGTTTACTTGACTGTAGTGATGTGTGGATAAGCGCATACATGAGTGAAGAACTGTTTTTGAGCCTTTAATTACAGTGGTGTGAAAAAGTGTTTGTCCCCTTCCTGATTTCTTTTTTTTTCCACAATATTTTTTATTGAACCTTTTTTACAAACATAACACAAACGATCAAACACTAACACTAAAGTGATTAAAAAAATATATATATACTAAAAACACCAACAACCACTAACAAAGGCAGGTCTTCAACAATGCTCCTCTGTTTAGTCTAGGTACTCCATTACATAAGTATACATATTATACATTCACCAGTTTGGAATTTACAAGGTCCACACAGATCATTCACCTTCTTCTTCAAAAGTTATGTTTAAATTCTTTACATAATCAATGAAAGGTCTCCATATATTCTCAAACACAATTTCCTTTGATTTCAGTATGTATGTTATTCTTTCTAGTGAAGGTTTGTTTAATACCTGTCTTAACCACTGAGTCACATCTGGTCTTTGAGTCCTTTTTCCACAATAGTGCAATACATTTTTGGCGTTAAGCAAACTGAGGTCTATGAATGCTCTTTCACTCTTATTAAAGTTATGTTTTTCTGAAACAGACCCAACAAAAACAATTTAGGATTCAATATGATTTGTTTTGAAATTATTTTTTCAATTGTTACCCTCACCTCTTCCCAAAAACATTCTAATTTTTCTACATTCCCATAAACAATGAAATAGGGTTCCTTTACTTTCCATACATTTTGTGCACGTATCTGGTATGTTTTTGTTGTATCTATTTAACTCCACCGGTGTAACATAGCATCCGCATTAACCATTTAAAATGTATCAATTTAAGACGTACATTATTGATTTGGTTTGAGCTTCTGTACAAGCCAATTCCCATTGTTCCTCTGAAATTTCAGTTTGCAAGGTCTTCTTTCCAATAATTCAGTCTTTTCTGTGAGTTTTCACTTGAGGATAATGTCAATGAGTTATAAACTCTGAAATAATACCCTTTCTCTTACTATCTTTCTTCAAGATTTTTTCCAAGGATGAATAAGTAGGTCGGGTGAGAGCATTATTTTGATTTGATCGAATAAAATTTCCTAAGCTGAAGATCCCTTCCTGATTTCTAAATTTTTTGTATGTTTGTCACACTTAAATGTTTCATGATCATCAAACAAATGTAAATATTAGACAAAGATAACACAAGTAAACACAAAATGCAGTTTTTAAATGGAGGTGTTTATTATTAAGGTTAAAAAAAAATCCCAAACCTACATGGCCCTGTGTGTGAAAAAGTGACCCCCCCCCCCCCCCCCGGTTTCAAACATAAAATTAACTTTGGTTTATCATGTCTTTGGAAAGCTGAGTTCAATTTCTCTAGCCACACCCAGACCTGATTCTGCCACACTTTTTCTCAATCAAGAAATTGCTTAAATAGGACCTGCCTGACAAAATGAAGTAGACCAAAAGATCCTCAAAGCTAGACATCATGCTGCAATCCAAAGAAATTCAGAACAAATGAGAAACAAAGTAATTGAAATCTATCAGTCTGGAAAAGGTTATAAAGCCATTCTAAGGCTTTGGGGACTCCAGCAAACCACAGTATATGGGACATTATCCACAAATGGAGAAAATGTGAACCTTCCCAGGAGTGGCCGGCCCGACAAAACTACCCCAAAGTGCAGGTGATAACTCATCCAAGAGGTCACAAAAGACCCCACAACAACATTCCAAAGAACTGCAGGCCTCACTTGCCTCCGTTAAGGTCAGTGTTCATGACTCCACCATAAGAAAGAGACTGAGCAAAAATGGCCTGCATGCAGATACCAAGACAAAAACCACTGCTGAGCAAAAAAGAACAAAAAAGGATCATCTCAAATTTGCCATAAAACATCTTGATGATCCCCAAGACTTTTGGGAAAATACTCTGGACTGGTGAGACAACTGTTGAATTTTTTGGAATGTGTGTGTCCCATTACATCTGCATAAAAGTAACCCAGCATTTCAGAAAGGAACATCATACCAACAGTAAAATGTGGTGGTAGTGTGATGGTCTGGGGCTGTTGTGCTGCTTCAGGACCTGAAGACTTACTGTGGTCAATGGAACGCACAAATTCTGCTGTCTACAAAAAATCCTGAAGGAGATGTCCAGCCATCTGTTCGTGACCTCAAGCTGAAGCGCACTGAGTTCTGCAGCAGGACAGATGATCCAAAACAACACCAGCAAGTCCATCTCTGTATGGTTAAGAAAAACAATATGAAGACTTTGGAGTGGCCCTTAGTCAAAGTCCTGACCTTAGTCTGATTGAGATGCTGTGGCATGACCTTAAAAAGGCGGTTTGTGCTCGAAAACCTCCAGGTGTGGCTGAATTACGACAATTCTGCAAAGATGAGTGGGCCAAAATTCCTCCACAGCGCTGTAAGACTCATTGCCAGTAATCGCAAATGCTTGATTGCTGCTGTTGCTGCTAAGGGTGGCCCAACCAGTTATTAGTGTTTAGGGGGCAATCACTTTTTCACACAGGACCATGTAGGTTTGGATTTTTTTTCCCCTTAATAATAAACACCTTCGTTTAAACCTCTTCCACTCTGTTCAACTTCCCTAAAAAACGCCTAAAAATAACATGCCCAAAGTAAATCAAAAGCTGTTCTTCAACCCTTTGCAGCATCTTCATGGGGTTTGTTCTCATTTAAAAGAAAACACTCTGAATTTTTTTGGCAAAACAGTCATAATCTCTCTAAGTGCTCCTGCCACTGAGTAACAATCATCTAAACATACTGAATTTGAAGAAAATAAAATTCGCCTGGGTGTTTTTTTTTGATACAAATGCTTGCAAATAAATACTGCTGTCAGATACTTGCCTGGAAAACACAACAGAAATGTAGAACCAAGTGTTTTCAAGCTCAGGTCAAAATTTTATAACAATACCACCCAAAAAATGAATATATTACACAGCTTTTTTCTCAGGTTGTAACAAAGCGTTCTTGAACTGTGCCAAATGGCACAGTTTGGAAAACTGTGTTCCAGAGTTCACTATCTCAGCAGTTTGCACAGTAAAACCAAGGGGTAATAACCCAGACATACACAGCACAGTTCCTGTTTTTTTTACAGACAAAAATAGCCTACAGTGTAAGAAAAAATTATGCGAAAAATTAATACATTTCACTAAAGTATACACAAAACAACCCTTCCCCCTCCAATTTTGCCAGAGTTCATCTATCTCACCCAGTTTACACAGATACAGGTCAACTGGACCCCTGACCAAGTGCGCACTCCCAAGTGGACCACGGAATCCAATCTGTACATGTACAGGTGCATTCTCCATCCAGTGATTTATAAATGCTGCCCCAGATGAAACCCAGTCTGTGGGACTATAATGTTCTGAATGAGGCTTTAGAAAAATCACTTTGTAAATCACTGGATTGAAAATGTACAGATTGAATACCGGGGTCCACACATTAGTGTGCTCACTTGGTCAGGGGTCCATTTCACCAGATCACGTTTACACAGTAAAACAAAGGCATAATAACCCAGACATACACAGCACAGTTCCTGTTTTTTTACAAGAAAAAATAGCCTACAGTGAAATAAAAATTATACTAAAAAATTATTACATTTTTCTACAATATACACAGTAACAAATAACCCCCCCCCCCACGCTGCACACAAAAACGTTGCCATGCAGGACCCTTGTAATTACCGATTGGTCATAAAGTTATTTTTTATTACTATCTTTATCGATAAAGAATAATTTAGATTATAAGACTTACCTATCTACAACCGCACTGTCGCTGGTATTGTCCGCTGGCGTCTGACGATCGTCAGCTATTCCGTTGATGGAAACCTCCATTGTTTACTGATTCGCCGTCCATGTCACCCGACCCAGTCAAGCCATCTACGCTTTCATGCATGCCCTTTCGGTTTAATTTGTGAACCATTTTTCAAAACAAGTAAATTAATGGCTAATGTTACCCTGACCCTTCTGCACAGTATCACAAAGGACTGCGCGTCACACAGCGGCGAGTCAAAAGAGATTTTATGCACGGGAACGCATGGCATTTTACTGGAAATATAAACATGGAACCAGTGCATGTAGGGTGTCATTGAAGTCAGAAATTGATTGTCTAAACGACACATCCATCGTCAGATTACTCAGCTTCAGTTGGCTCATTGTATTCGCGGTCGTTGATGGGGCAGATACTTCTTGCTAGGTTTTCGATCATTGGTTATTCAAGGTTTAAAAACCCAAATCAAGGCTCTTGTTGGTCGAATGAGATGTCAATCTCATTTCTAAACCAATCAAACACTCCTTTGGCTTTCTGTTTACGGCTGTGTCTGTACTGGAAGACCGGAAATACAGCTTTTTTTTTTCATTGCGCACTGAGACGCACTAAGATGCAAAGACGTGACCGGCCGCGGAATCTCCCGAGTTTAACTGGTTAAAAAGTGCATTTGTGTTTTCTTGTGTTATCTTTCGCTAATATTTAAATTTGTTTGATGATCTGAAACGTTTAAGTCTGCCAAACATACAAAAAATGAGAAACCACGATGGGCAAACACTTTTTCACACCACTGTATTTATTTTTCTATGTTTTGTCAATTAATACAAGATGGAATGATAAGATTAGCTCTCCACAATGCAAGCAGGCACTCTGTGTACTGCTGGTACTTAATACTGTGTTTTGTTTTTTTTTAAATTTTGTTTTTACTGCATAAACCCTATTGCTGCCATTCATTTTTGCCACTCAGTATTTTGTAACTGCCGTAAGTTCTGCTCTGTGACATCATGTGCATACCCTCTATAGGTCAGTCAGTTTTAAACAATTTTAAACAACAGTTTGTCTTCCGGTGTGGTTTCTGCACATTTTAAGCATGCAGTAGTAAAACCTTTGATAAAGAAACCTGGTCTTGATCAGACTATGTTGGCTAATTTTAGGCCTGTTTCAAAGCTGCCTTTTCTTTCGAAAATATTGGAGAAAATAGTTTACTCTCAGTTAGAGGCCTTTCTGGATGATGAGAATGGTGTCCTGGAGGTGTTCCATTCTGGATTTAAAACCCTCCATAGCACAGAGTCAGCTTTGATAAGGGTCTTTAATGACATCTTCCTGGCATCTGATTCTTGGCTTTTCGATCCAAGATGGCGCCCACAGTGGCCGCCATGGTGCTTCGCAGCCCTTTAATTTGTTTGTTTCTGTTCATCAGTTGTGTGTCTGCCTGCTCTTATACCCGAGAAGACCTTCTAAATATCAGGTCTTTCACTCCCACGGACCTTCTCCCGGTTTTTTTGGCTCCTGCCGCCGATCTGGTCCACTTTCTAGCCCAAAAAGTGAGACGGCGGAAGAGAGGAAAACGTGCGGGAGCTCTCGAACGGCTTCGGAAGAGGGGCACGCGCACAGCCTTGCCTGGAATATTTCTGACCAATACCAACTCTCTCTCTAACAAGGTAGATGAACTGAGACTGCTGATGCGATTTAAGGACCTTGCTAATTCGTCCGCCCTCTGTTTTACTGAGACTTGGCTTAATGATTCTACTCCGGACAGCGCGATCAGCCTTGAGGGATTTCAGCTGTTTCGTGCTGATCGCGTCACAGAGCTCTCCGGTAAGTCTAAAGGAGGAGGAGTGTGCTTTTACATTAACAGCAGCTGGTGCTCTGATGTAACTGTGATTTCCCGGCACTGTTCTCCCGACCTAGAATTTCTCTCCATTAACTGCAAGCCATTTTATTCCCCGCGGGAGTTTGCTTCATTCATATTGATCGCTGTGTACGCCCCTCCCGACGCGGACGCGCGCGTGGCTCAGCACGCGCTCGCAGATCACATCCAACATGCGGAGCGGACTTTCCCGGACTCCCTGGTTATTGTGGTTGGCGACTTTAACCAGAGCAATCTGAGTCACAAGCTCCCCTGATACAAACAGTTTATTAAATGTCCAACCAGAGGTGAGAACACACTAGATCACTGTTACACCACAGTGAAGGACGCATATCGCGCTGTTCCCCGCGCTGCGCTCGGATTATCTGATCACGTGATGGTCCACCTCATTCCCACATACAGACAGAGACTGAAGCTCACTAAACCTGTTGTGACCACCAGGAAGAAATTGACCAGTGAAGCTGGAGAGAAACTGAACACATGCATGGAAATAACTGACTGGGACATGTTTAAAGGAGCCACACATGATCTTAACGAGTACACAGTCACTGTGAACTCATACATCAACTTTTGTGAGGAGAACATTCTTCCATCGTGCACCAGGGTGAGATACTCTAATGATAAGCCCTGGTTCACTGCCAAGCTCAGACAGATCAGGAAGGAGAAGGAAGCAGCGTTGAAAAGTGGAGACAGGGACTGCTACAGGGAGGTTAAATATCGGTTTAACAGAGAGCTGAAGAGAGCTAAATCTGTGTATTCTGAGAGACTCCAGCAGCAGTTCACTGCTAATGACTCGGCTTCTGTGTGGAGAGGACTGAGGCAAATCACCAACTATCGGCCTCAGGCTTCTAAAGGTCAGGATGACAAAGCCCTTTGTCAAAAACTGTCCCAACATTACGCCCGTTTTGACACCTCGTCAACTGTGTCCAACTCCCCCCCTCCACCCAGCTCCACTGCCTCCTTGGCCGCTAATTCATCAAAACCGGTTCCCCCCCTCTGCCCTTGTCATCAGTGTGCAGGACGTGCGCAGACAGTTCTCCAGACTGAACCCACGCAAGGCCCCCGGTCCAGACGGCGTGTCTCCCTCCACCCTGAGACACTGTGCGAAAGAGCTGGCTCCTGTCTTCACAGACATTTTTAACACCTCCCTTAAGCAATGCCACGTGCCGACCTCCCTCAAATCCTCCACCATCATCCCTGTCCCCAAGAAGCCACGGATTACTGGACTTAACGACTACAGACCTGTAGCGCTCACCTCTGTAGTCATGAAGTCCTTTGAGCGCCTGGTCCTGTCCCACCTCAAGACCATCACCACTCCCCTCCTGGACCCGCTGCAGTTTGTCTACCGAGCCAACAGGTCTGTGGACGACGCAGTCAACCTGGCCCTCCACTCCATCCTGCAGCACCTGGACTCCCCGGGAACCTACGCCAGGATCCTGTTTGTGGACTTCAGCTCTGCATTCAACACCATCCGCCCCGCTCTGCTCCAGGACAAGCTGTCCCTGCTCGGCGTGCCTGACTCCCTCTGCAGGTGGATCACCGACTTCCTGACGGACCGGAGGCAGCATGTGCGGCTGGGGAAGTCTGTCTCAGACTCTGTTAGCATCAGCATCGGATCACCCCAGGGCTGTGTACTTTCCCCCCTACTCTTCTCCCTTTACACCAACTCCTGCACCTCCAGCCACCAGTCTGTCAAGCTGATCAAGTTTGCGGACGACACCACCCTCATCGGGCTCCTCTCCAACGGCGATGAGTCCGTCTACAGGAGAGAGGTGGCCCAGCTGGTGTCCTGGTGCAGCCACAACAGCCTGCAGCTGAACGCTCTGAAGACAGCGGAGATGATTGTGGACTTCAGGAAAGTCACAACCCCCCTGCCCTCCCTCACCATCACAGGCTCTCCCATCACCATTGCAGATTCCTTCCGCTTCTTGGACACCACCATCACCCGGGACCTCAAGTGGGAGCCAACCATCAGCTCCCTCATCAAAAAGGCCCAGCAGAGGATGTTCTTTCTGCGGCAGCTGAGGAAGCTCAAGCTACCCACCAAGATGTTAGTGCAGTTCTACACGGCCATCATCGAGTCCATCCTCACCTCCTCCATAATCGTGTGGTACGCAGGAGCTACTGCGAGGGACAGACTAAGGCTGCAGCGCGTCGTGCGCACTGCTGAGAAGGTGATCGGCTGCAAGCTCCCATCTCTTCAGGATCTGTACATCTCCAGGACCCGGAGGCGTGCAGGCCGGATCATGGCCGATCCTTCACACCCTGGTCACGTACTGTTTGCCCCCCTCTCCTCAGGTAGAAGACTTCGGTCCATTCAGACTAAAACCTCCCGGCACATGAACAGCTTTTTCCCCTCTGCCATCAGACTGCTGAACATTAAGTGACTTATTGACTCTCGTGCACTATATACAGCAGCTCAACCAGACTCATGTCATTCATCACTGTTTTTCTGTTGCATTATCGACTGCACATCATCTGCTACTTGCTAATTTATTTAAAACTGCTGTGACTAGTATTACTCATTATTATTATTATTATTATTATTATTATTATTTATTATTCTACACTTATTGCATGGTTTTAGTCTTTAATTTTTTTTTTAGTTTATCACTTTATCTTATCATGTTTTAATGTTGTAGCATTGCACCGAGACAAATTCCTAGTTTGTGTACTACATGAACAATGGCAATAAATCTGATTCTGATTCTGATTCTGATTCTGATTTTGTGATTTTCATCCTGCTTGACCTAAACGCCATCTACAGCATCTTGTGGGTATTTATGGTACTGCTCTGGAGTGGTTCAGGTCCTACTTGACTACTTGATAGAACCATGTGTGTCAGCCTTGCTGGTTTTGAGTCATCCTCTGCTTCCCTGTCATGTGGGATCACACAGGGCTCAATTTTAGGGTGCCTGCTTTTCTCCCTTTATCTGTTTCCACTGGGTTCCATTCTTAGAAAGCTTGGTATCTCCTTCCACTGTTACGCTGATGACACTCAGATATAGGTACCATTAAAGCGGAAGGAGGCCTTTTCATTAAAATCACTCCTTGCATGTCTTGATGAGATTAAAGATTGGATAGCTTTAAACTTCTTAAGGTTTAATGAAAATAAGACTGAAGTGATGGTGTTTGGACCCAGTGGCTCTAGTGATTCCCCATCTGTTGACTTGGGCCCCTTGGTATGGTTTGTTAAGCCAACTGTTACTAATTTGGGTTTTAAGTTGGACAGTGATTTTAAATTGGATCCTCAAATCAGTGCAGTAGTGAAGTCCAGCTTTTTTCATTTAAGCCAGTTGGTAAAGGTTAAATCAGTCATTTCAAAGCAGCACTTTGAAACAATCATCCATGCCTTCATCATGTCTCGGCCGGATTACTGTAATGCACTTTTTTTTGGAGTCAGCCAATCTTCCCTCTCACATCACCAGTTGGTTCAAAATGCAGCTGCACGTCTTTTAACTAGAACACATACAGACGTCTCCTCCTGCGGCCATGTCCAGGGAGGTTGGCTACAGTCCCGGGGATCTTAAATTTCTGAACAATATGTGCAACTGTAGTCACAGGAATATCAAGCTGCTTGGAGATGGTCTTATAGCCTTTACCTTTAACATGCTTGTCTATAATTTTCTTTCTAATCTCCTGAGACAACTCTCTCCTTTGCTTCCTCTGGTCCATGTTTAGTGTGGTACACACCATGTCAACAAACAGCACAGTGACTGCTTGTCACCCTTTAAATAGGCCGACTGATTACAAGTTTGTAGACACCTGTGATGTTAATTAGAGGACACATCTTGGTTGAACATGTCCCTATGGTCACATTATTTTCAATCTTTTCTAGAGGTACCATCATTTTTGTCCAGGCCTGTTTCATGAGTTTGTTTTTTAAAATAATTCTGTTGAACCACAATTCAAAAGCATTGTCTGATTTTCACTGGTTAATTTTCATAGAATTTTTATTTATTACCACTTTTGTCAGATTCAAGTTATTTCTGTGACCATTGTGGTTTTTTTCTTTCATTAACAGAGGGGTACCAACAATTTTGTCCACATCTGTAAGAGGGACCACATTACATCCATTTTAACTTACCTTTACTGGCTGCCTGTGCTTTTTAGGGTTCATTTTAAAATTCTTTTATTCGTTTTTAAATTATTAAATGGCCTTGCCCCACCTTACTTCTCTGAGCTGCTTCACCCTTACACCCCTGCTCGGTCTCTCTCAGGTCAGCTGATCAGCTGCTCCTGGAGATGCCAAAATCGAAGTGGAAGGTCAGAGGCGACAGAGCTTTTTCTGTTGCTACTCCTAAATTGTGGAATACCCCAGTACACAGACAACCTCCGGTCATGTGCACCGTGAAGATATGGTCTGAGGAGGCAATGGACGCTCTAAAGGACTGTCTTGAAACCACTGCCTGGGAGCAGCTCTGCGATCCATATGGTGAGGACATCGATGGCCTCACTCACACCATCACGGACTACATCAACTTCTGTGTGGACAACACCGTACCCACCAAGACCATACGGTGTTGCTCGAGCAACAATCCCTGGATCAACCCTGAGATAAAAACACTTCTGAGAGAGAAGAAGAGGATCTTCAGGTCGGGGAACAGGGAGATGCTGAAGTCCGTACAGAGGGAGCTGAGAAGGAAGATCAGAGAAGGTAAGGACAGCTTCAGGAAGAAGATGGAGGACAAGCTGCAACAGAGCGACATCTGTGAGGTCTGGAGAAACCTTAAAACCATCTCTGAGCTCCAGAATACCTCCTACCAGGCCACAGGGGGCAGGGGAGTGGGCGAACAATCTGAACCTGTTTTTTAATAGGTTTGACCAACCACCCTCCCCCCCCCCCCCGACTGCACACCAACCACTGCTGCCTCTAAAGTCATCGAGACCTGCTGTTCACACCCCACTCCACCAACACCCCCCCACCACTCCCAGCACACAGCCCCCCAACCTGACCCTCACTAAGACCCAGGTGAGGACAGAGCTGAGGAAGATCAAGGCGAGGAAGGCACCGGGACCGGAAGGCATCAGCGCAAAGCTCCTCAAGTCCTGCGCAGACCAGCTGTGTGGGATTGTGGAGCACATCTTCAACCTGAGCCTGAAGCTGGGGAAGGTACCGCAGTTGTGGAAAACATCTTGTGTGGTACTTGTACCAAAGACTTCCCACCCCAAAGACCTGAACAGCTACAGACCAGTGGCCATGACGTCTCACATGATGAAGACCCTGGAGAGACTGCTCCTTGCTCACCCCCGCCCCCTGGTGGGACCAGCAATGGATCCACTCCAGTTCGTCTACCAGCATGGCATTGGGGTGGAGGACGCAGTGATCTTCCTTCTTCACCGTTCCCTGTCCCACCTGGAGAAGCCCGGGAACGCGGTGAGGATCATGTTCTTTGACTTCTCCAGTGCTTTCAACACCATCCAACCGATGATCCTGAAGGACAAGCTGCTGTGCGCAGGGGTGGACCAGCACCTGTCATCATGGATCCTGGACTACCTCACTAACCGGCCACAGTTTGTGAGAACCCGGGACTGTGTGTCCGACACGATCATCGGCAGCACGGGGGCCCCCCAGGGAACGGTTTTGGCTCCCTTCCTGTTCACCCTTAATACTGCGGACTTCTCACACAACACAACACACTGCCATCTACAGAAGTTCTCTGATGACTCTGCGATCGTCGGCCTCATCTCCAATGGAGATGAAGCTGAGTACAGAGGACTTATCCAGGACTTCGTGGACTGGTGCCATCGGAACTGCCTCCAGATCAACGCGAGGAAAACTAAGGAGCTGGTGGTGGACTGCCGCAGGCAAGGACAACCCCTCACAGCACCAGTAAACCTCCAGGGAACAGACATTGAGATGGTGACATCCTACAAGTACCTGGGTGTTCATCTGAACAATAAACTAGACTGGTCACACAATACCGACACACTCTACAAGAAGGGACAGCGCAGGCTGTTCCTACTGAGGAGGCTCAGGTCTTTTGGTGTACAAGGGGTGCTCTTGAAGACATTCTACGACACGGTGGTGGCATCAGCCATCACTTTTGGAGTGGTCTGCTGGGGCAACGGCATTACAGCAGCCGATAGGAAAAGACTGAACAAACTAATCAAGAAAGCTAGCTCTGTCCTGGGGCAACGCCTTGACCCAGTGGAGGAGATAGGAGAGAGAAGGATGGTGGCTAAACTGTCATCACTGCTGGAGTCCGAGTCCCACCCTATGCAGGACATACTGAATGCACTGAGGAGCTCATTTAGCAGTAGACTACATCATCCTAGGTGGGCGACTGAGAGGTTTCGCAGGTCCTTCTGACCTACAGCTGTCAGACTGCATAACCTAAGCAGGGCTGCTCGCAGAGATAGCAAAAAAAAAACGTGACGACCTAATAGTATTGAATGCAAAAGACGCAACAGACTTACACAAATGGTCCTCTCCAGTATACAATTAGGACAATATCAGTTGCTATGGAGGGTGACAATATGTATGGGTACATATTCATACCATGTAGGGTAACTAAATAGACTGTTATGCTGTTTATTCCATCTAGCTACAATGTTCCGCACCGTGTATATACTGTATATTTATATATTTATGTGTACATATACGTACATATTCACTGCTCTTATTTTCTTATCTTCTAAATTATTGCTCTGAGTGTTGCTATCCCTGTGCTGTTGCAATCCTGGAATTTCCCCATTGTGGGACTAATAAAGGCTTATCTTATCTTATCTTATCTTATCTTATCTTAATTTGTCTTTGTCCATCAGACAGGCCTCTTCACTGTCCAGTTTTTAAACTCATCTTAAAAGCCATTTTTATTCTCTGGCTTTTGACCCAGTTTGAGATATTGATTTTATTTGTTCTATTGTCTCTATTGTATGACTACTGTTTTGTTTGTGCTGTTTTGTACTCTTTTTAGCTGTATTTTATTGTTTTTATGTTTTATGTTTTTATATTTTATTTATCATTGATGTACAGCACTTTGTGTCAGCTGTTGTTGTTTTTAAAGTGCTTTATAAATAAAGGTGATTTGGATTGCAAAAATATTAACCAGGATGATGGCAATACACACATGCACACACCTCAACACTTCACTAATCACATACTTAATGTGGGACTTTGCTCATTATGCATGTGAGAAGGTGGAAGCAAAACATGCTAATGAATGCAATTGAAGCTTCACTATCTAAATCCACATGATTTGTTTCGATGCGTTTGTTAACCTCAGTTTTCCTGTGTAATTTTCTTTTTTTTTTTTATCTCAGGTGATGTTAAATATTCTGTCATTGCAGGTCAGTTTTGTGACACTTTCATTACTACTTCTTATAACTGAATGAATCATTAGATGAGTGAACGTTTTTCTGGCAAAATGAAAATATTTATCATTGTGAAAGTTTGTCATTCATCTAATTCTGTGGAATAGATGTGGGAAAGTATTGATTGAGCAATGTTTTGAAAAAAATCATCTTGTGATGTAGTTGTCGTGAGGTGCCAACTATCAATGTGTTTATTAAAGTGTGTAGGTACTTTCAGCTGATTCTCCTGTCAGTTTATTAATATCACCAACTTATATGGCTTCAAATAAAGCATTTAGGGTAAACTAAACTGTGAACACATAAAGAACAGAGCAGATAATACTGCAAAACACAAAAGCAATGAAACAGGGCCTCTGTCTTTTTTTATTTGATCTCATATGTGGTTGTTATTATGCTTTCTGGTGGAAATTGCACATAAACAATACTGTATCCCAGTCAAAGGCATGCACCATGGGAGTACCACAAGGTTCAATTTTAGGCCCACTGCTTTTTACTTTGTATATTAATGATTTGCCATCAGTATGTGAAGATGCTATAAAAATTCAGATGTATGCAGATGACACAGTCATCTACACACATGGGAAGGATGATAAACAAGTGGCTGACAAGTTAATGATAGCAATGGAGAAAGTGTCAAAATGGCTTAATTAATCGTGCCTCACTCTGAACATAGGGAAAACAGCTGCCATGTACTTTACCATAAAAAAGTCACACGTACTATCCAAGTATAACTATAAATGGAGCAAATATAGCAATTGTGCCAGAGTTTAAGTGTTTGGACATCACATTAGATCCCACGCTCAGCTTTAAAAAGCACATATAACAGATGAGCCGCACTCTGAAATATAACCTTGCAAACTTTCGATGCATCAGAAACTCACTTACTCTAGAAGGATCAAAAACCTTTCTGAATGCCATGATTTTGACACATTTCTCCTATTGCATCTCATGCTGGTCACAAGCCAACAGTACGACTCTGAAACCCTTGGAATCCCTGTATAAACAATCCATCAAAATTCTGGATAAGAAGACGTGACAGTGACATGGGTGGTGCAGTGGCGCAGTGGTTAGCACTGCACCAGCACAGCAACTCACCCTTGGCCATGGGATCCCTGGTTCGATCCCAGCCCCTGACCAACAGTGATCTGTGTGGAGTTTGCATGTTCTCCCTGTATCTGCATGGGTTTACTCCGGGATTTTTCCAGTTTCCTCCCACAGGCCAAAAACATGCAGGTTAGGTTAATTGGAGACTCTAAAGTGGCACTAGGTGTGAATGTGTGTGTGAATGGTTAAGGCAGGGGTGTCAAACTCATTCCATGGAGGGCCAAGACCCTGCAGGTTTTACCTCCACCCAGTGTCTTCAACAGGTTATTCACCAAATTTCTTCCAACTGATTGCTGATCAGTGAAAACACCTGCTGAAGACACTGGGTGGAAGAAAAACATGCAGGGTCTTGGCCCTCCATGGAATGAGTTTGACACCCCTGGGTTAACGGATAGCGTCGTACTGTGGCTGCTTCATCTATCCAGGTGGATGCCCTCAATTTCCCCTCTGAGGATGAATAAAGTATACGAGTACAAAAAAAAAAAAAGACAATATCATCATTGTGGTATATGTGCCAAACACAAGATGTTAAGCTTTGAAAATATGATCATGTATACAAATACACTACTGTTCAAAAGTTTGGGGTCACTTAGAAATTTCCTTATTTTTGAAAGAAAAGCACTGTTTTTTTTCAATGAAGATAACTTTAAACTAATCAGAAATACACTCTAATATCTAATATACATTGCTAACTGTGGATGTTTATATATCTACATATTTATTCCATCTAGCTACAATGCTCCGCACTGTGTGTTTATATACTCATATATTTATTCCATCCAGCTACAATGCTCTGCACTGTGTGTCTCAGAATCAGAATCAGAATCAGAATGAGATTTATTGCCATTGTTCATGTAGTACACAAACTAGGAATTTGTCTCGGTGCAATGCTGCAACATTAAACATAGAGTAGCACTAAAGATAAAAATAAAAAACTATGCATGCAATAAAATGTAGAATATGAATGAGTAATACTAATCTATGCAATTTTAAATATATTCACAAGCAGCAGATATTGTGGAGTTCCACATAGTGCAGTTGGTAGTGCAAAAGAAAACAGTGATAATTATCATGAGTCCGGTTGAGCTGCTGTACGTAGTGCACGAGAGTCTAATAAGTCACTTAGTGTTCAACAGTCTGATGGCAGAGGGGAAGAAGCTGTTCATGTAGCGGAAGATTTTTATTCTGAATGGACTGAAGTCTTCTGCCTGAGGGGAGGGAGGCAAACAGTGCGTGCCCAGGGTGTGGAGGGTCGGCTATGATCCGACCTGCACGCCTCCGGGTCCTGGAGATGTACAGGTCCTGGAGGGATGGGAGCTTGCAGCCGATCACCTTCTCAGCAGTGCGCACAATGTGCTGCAGTCTTAGTCTGTCCCTGGCGGTGGCTCCTGCGTACCACACGATGATGGAGGTGGTGAGGATGGACTCGATGATGGCCGTGTAGAACTGCACCAACATCTTGGTGGGTAGCTTGAGCTTCCTAAGCTGCCTCAGGAAGAACATCCTCTGCTGGGCCTTTTTGATGAGGGAGCTGATGGTCGGCTCCCACTTGAGGTCCCGGGTGATGGTGGTGCCCAAGAAGCGGAAGGAATCCGCAGTGGTGATGGGAGAGTCTGTGAGGGTAAGGGGGGGCAGAGGGGCTGTGACTTTTCTGAAGTCCACGATCATCTCCACTGTCTTCAGAGCGTTCAGCTGCAGGTTGTTGTGGCTGCACCAGGACGCCAGCTGGGCCACCTCTCTCCTGTAGACGGACTCGTCGCCGTTGGAGATGAGCCCGATGAGGGTGGTGTCGTCCGCAAACTTGATCAGCTTGACAGACTGGTGGCTGGAGGTGCAGGAGTTGGTGTACAGGGAGAAGAGCAGGGGGGAAAGTACACAGCCCTGGGGTGATCTGGTGCTGATGCTAACAGAGTCTGAGACAGTCTTTCCCAGCCGCACATGCTGCCTCCGGTCCGTCAGGAAGTCGGTGATCCACCTGCAGAGGGAGTCAGGCACATTGAGCAGGGACAGCTTGTGCTGGAGCAGAGCGGGGTGGATGGTATTGAATGCAGAGCTGAAGTCCACAAACAGGATCCTGGCGTAGGTTCCCGGGGAGTCCAGGTGCTGCAGGATGGAGTGGAAGGCCAGGTTGACTGCGTTGTCCACAGACCTGTTGGCTCTGTAGGCAAATTGCAGCGGGTCCAGGAGGGGAGTGGTGATGGTCTTGAGGTGGGGCAGGACCAGGTGCTCAAAGGACTTCATGACTACAGAGGTGAGCGCTACAGGTCTGTAGTCGTCAAGTCCAGTAATCCGTGGCTTCTTGGGGACAGGGACGATGGTAGAGGTTTTGAGGCAGGCCGGCACGTGACATGACTTCAGGGAGGTGTTAAAAATGTCTGTGAAGACAGGAGTCAGCTTCTTCGCACAGTGTCTCAGGGTGGAGGGAGACACGCCGTCCGGACCGGGGGCCTTGCGCGGGTTCAGTCTGGAGAACTGTCTGTGCACGTCCTACTCACTGATGGCAAGGGCAGGGGGGGAGGAGGGGGGGGGCCGCCTTTGATGAAGTGGGGACCATGGAGGCAGTGGCGCTGGGGGGGGGGGGGGGAGTTGGACACAGCTGACGAGGTGTCAAAACGGGCATAGTGTTGGGACAGTCTTTGACAAAGGGCTTTGTCATCCTGTCCCTTAGAAGCCTGAGGCCGATAATTGGTGATTTGCCTCAGTCCTCTCCACACAGAAGCAGAGTCGTTAGCAGTGAACTGTTGCTGGAGTCTCTCAGAATACACAGATTTAACTCTCCTCAGCTCTCTGCTAAACCGGTATTTGACCTCCCTGTAGCAGTCCCTGTCTCCACTTTTCAACGCTGCTTCTTTCTCCTTCCTGATCTGTCTGAGCTTAGCTGTGAACCAGGGCTTGTCGTTGGAGTAACTCACCCTGGTGCGCGATGGAAGAATGCTCTCCTCACAAAAGTGGATATATGAGGTCACAGTGTCTGTGTACTCATCCAGATCATGCGTGGCTCCTTTAAACATGCCCCAGTCAGTTATTTCCAAGCACGTGCGCAGCTCCTCCCCAGCTTCACTGGTCCATTTCCTCGTAGTGCTCACAACAGGTTTTGTGAGCTTCAGTCTCTGTCTGTATGTGGAAATCAGGTGGACCATCACGTGATCAGATAGTCCGAGCGCAGCGCGGGGAACAGCGTGATACGCGTCCTTAACTGTAGTGTAACAGTGATCCAGCGTGTTCTCTCCTCTGGTGGGGCATTTAATAAATTGTTTGTATCGGGGGAGTTCGTGGCTCAGGTTGCTCTGGTTAAAGTCGCCAACCACAATAACCAGAGAGTCCGGAAAAGTCCGCTCTGCTTGCTGAATGTGATCCGCGAGCACACGCTGAGCCTCGCGCACGTCTGCGTCGGGCGGGACATAAACAGCGGCCAGGATGAATGAAGCGAACTCACACGGGGAATAAAATGGCTTGCAGTTGATGAATAAATATTCCAGAGCAGGAGAACAGTGTTGGGAGATCACAGTTACATCGGAGCACCAGCTGCTGTTGATGTAGAAGCAGACTCCTCCTCCTGTGGTCTTGCCGGAGAGCCCCGTGTCTCGGTCTGCACGAAACAGCTGAAATCCCTCGAGGAGGAGTGCGCTGTCCGGTGTCCTTTTCCTTGAGCCAGGTCTCAGTGAAGCAGAGGGCACACGAGGTGGAGAGGTCCTTAAATCGCATCAGCAGTCTCAGTTCATCTACCTTGTTATAAAGAGAATTGACATTGGACAGAAATATCCCAGGCAAAGCCGTGCGCGTGCCTCTCCTGCGAAGCCGCACGAGGGCGCCCGCTCGTCTTCCTCTCTTTTGCCGTCTCACTTTTTGGGCTAAAAAGTGAACCAGATCGGCGGCAGGAGCCAAAAAAACTGGGAGTAGGTCCGTGGGAGTGAAAGTCCTGATATTTAGTAGCTCTTCACGGGTGTAAGAGCAGGCAGACACACAATTGACAGACAAAAACAAACAAAGAAAAGCGCAGCGAAGCACCATGGCGACCACTGTGGGCGCCATCTTGGATCAGTTGGATCAGTCTGTGTATATATATATATTTATAGTAATATGTACATATGTATATTGGCTGCTCTTGCTTTTTTTTTCTTTCCTTCTGAGTGTTGCTATCCCTGTGCTGTTGCAATCCTGGAATTTCCCCATTGTGGGACTAATAAAGGCTTATCTTATCTTATCTTATCTTATCTTATCTTATCTTAATGTGGTAAATGACTATTCTAGCTTCAAATGTCTGGTTTTGGTGCAATATCTACATAGGTGTATAGAGGCCCATTTCCAGCAACTATCACTCCAGTGTTCTAATGGTACAATGTGTTTGCTCATTGTGTCAGAAGGCTAATGGATGATTAGAAAACTCTTGTGCAATCATGTTAGCACAGCTGAAAACAGTTTAGCTGGTTAGAAAAGCTATAAAACTGACCTTCCTTTGAGCAGGTTGAGTATCTGGAAAAAATTATTATTTCAAATACAAATCATTATTTCTAACCTTGTCGATGTCTTGACTATATGTTCTATTCATTTTACAACTCACGGTGGTAAATAAGTGTGACTTTTCATGGAAAACACAAAATAATTGTCTGGGTGACCCCAAACTTTTGAACGGTAGTGTATATGTTTGGTTTTTAAAGTTATCCATGGTTCTGCCCCCCCACCTCTTAAGACTTTTGTGTACTTAACTTCTGAACAAAATACCAGAGTAACAAGGACTTCCTCTAGGTGGCATTGTTGCATCCCCCTACGTAAAACTGCTTTTGGACAATCAGCCTTTTCATATAAAGCTATAACGGAACAAACTCCCCACTGCTTTGAAGACTCGAACAAATTACAGAGACTTTACCACAGAGACTAAAAAATGGATTTTAAGTAATCAAGCCTGCTAGCATTGACTCTCTCCCTTAAATGGGATTTGAAATTGTACTCTGAAATTGTTTTTATGTGTGCTGTTTTCTTATCTTTTTATCTTTTAAATTTAATTCCTGCTTGTTCAAGGGACAACAGATTTTGAAATTGGACCTGAATTGCTTTTTATATGTGCCTTTTTTTTTCTTTTAAAATCTTCTTGCCAGCCTTGGGGACTACAGATGGAAATTAGTGAGAACTCTATAATCTAGTGCAGAGCATTTTTACCCTGTGTTTAATGTTTTTCTGTACATGGTCCCTGACAAATAAACTAATAAATTATAACTATGAGATTTAACATCATTTGCATTGGTGTAATGTTTGGTATGTGGGTTTCCTTTCCAAAACCATTTTTTTTTTTTACATTTTAAAGAAGATAGGTTAGTTAATATGTGCTCTTATAATTTTATCTTTTAAAATCTTATAATTGTGTTACTGCTTTAGAGCTTGTACATTTTTACCCCTCAGCCTCTAACAGGCTGATTCAGGGTATTGTCATCACTCCACCTGGTGGATGAGCATCTGCTTCAGCGTCAATACCCAACTTGTAAATGCAATAACTAGAGAAAGAAATGATGTAGGCTTTTCAAATTAGTACCATAATTCTTTGTCACATTTGAATTTGGGTGACCTTGACCTTGAGATAAAGGTTTGAGGTCAGATTTTTCATAACTCTTATAAACATGATTACTCGCAAAAGAAATGAGGGAGGCTTTTGATATTGATACCATAGTTGTAGCTATGAGAAATCTCAGACGAGTTTGAATTTGGCTAATCTTGAACTTGAGATCAAGGTGAGAGGTCAGTTTCTTCAAAAACATGGTAAACATGATAACTCAGAAAGAAAATGATGTACATATTTCACATAGATACCTTAGTTCTATCTCTGAAAAATCTGCGGTGAGTTTGTATTCTGATGACCTTGACCTCAGGTCGAGGTCATCAAATAGATCAACTCTCAAAAAAACTTTGCAAATGTGAAACCTTGTGAATGAAATGATGTGAGCTTTTCATATTGATACCATTGATGCATCTATGAAAATTCTTGGACGATTTTCATTTCAGATGACTGAACAAAAATTCAGCTGAGGGGTATCACTGGCAGTCGCCAGTAATTTTTTCAAGTATCTTTGGTTTTTGCTGTTCTTTAAGCAAAGCCAGAATAAAATTATTTGTGAAAGGAAGCTCAAAATGTTTGTCATATATGTATTCTGCCAGCTGTAATCTTGTGTATGTAGCTGTATAGCTTCTCTGCTCCTTAATGCCGTCCTTCACTAGTCTCTTTTCCACCTCTTCACATCAGTCTTAAGTCTTTCTAAGTACCGAGTCATAGTCTGTGGTTGTGAACAGAATGTTGCTTATCAGGCATCCGCAGTAACTCTTCATTTTCTCTTATTCATTAGTTTACCATTAGAACCACAATACATATTTATGTTACATCTTGAAAGATTAAACAAATCATGGACCCCTCAAACCAGGATTTAAGGTAACATCTTGTGCTTCATTGCTTATAAATTTGTATTTTTTTTTTTCCACAATATCTTTATTGAACCTTTTTTTTTTTTTAACAAACATGATACAAACAATCAAACTCTAACACTAAAGTACTACAAAAAAAAAAAAATGCACTAAAAACACCAACAACCACCAACAAAATCAAGTCTTCAACAATGCTCCTCTGTTTAGTCTAGACAATCCAATACATAAGTATACATATTATGTCACCAGTTTGGAATTTACAAGGTCCACACACATCATTCACCTTCTTCTTCAAGAGTTATGTTTAAATTTTTTACATATCAATAAAAGGTCTCCATATATTCTCAAACACAATTTCCTTTGATTTTAGTATATATGTTATTCTTTCTAATGGAAGGTTTGTTAACATCTGTCTTAACCACTGAGTCACATCTGGTCTATGAGTCTTCTTTCCATAATAGTGCAATACATTTTTTGGCATTAAGCAAACTGAGGTCTATGAATGTTCTTTCACTTTTATTAAAATTATGCTTTTTCTGGGTACAGACCCAACAAAAACAGTTTAGGATTCAATATGATTTGTTTTTGAGATTATTTTTTCAATTGTTACCCTCACCTCTCCCAAAACATTCTTATTAATCTACATTCCCATAAACAATGAAATAGGGGTTCCTTTACTTTCCATGCATTTTGTGCATGTATCTGGTATATTTTTGTTATATCTATTTAACTCCTCCGGTGTAACATACATCCGCATTAACCATTTGAAATGTATCAATTTAAGGCGTGCATTTATTGATTTGGTTTGAGCTTCTGTACAAGCCAATTCCCATTGTTCCTCTGAAATTTCAATTTGCAGATCTTCTTTCCAGTAGTTTAATCTTTTCAGTGAATTTTCACTTGAAGATAGTGTCAATGAGTTATAAAACTCTGAAATAATACCCTTTCTTTTACTATCTTTCATCATCATTTTTTTCCCAAGGCTGAATAATAGGTCGAGTGAGAGCTTTATTTTGATTTGATCGAATAAAGTTTCTAAGTTGAAGATATTTAAAAAAATGTGTTCTATTGAGATTAAATTTGATCCTCAACTCTTCAAAAGATATTATGTTGTCTGCACCTGGCAAATATAAATCCTGAATCTTTTGTATCCCTTTTAAATTCCATACTTTAAATACAGCGTCCGCTCTCCCTGGTTTAAAATATTGATTACCCCATATTGGACTAAATTGTGACAATAACTGTGGTTCTTTTAAATAGTTTTTAGCTTCACACCATATTTTGATCATATGCTTTACAAATGGATTTTTTAACTTGTTTTTGTAATTTTTTTGCCGAATCTGAGTATATGAATATGGGAAGAGGTAAAGGTAAATTGTATGATTCCATTTCAGTCCAGTGAGGGAGATCATTTGATGAAAAATAATATGTCATAGCCTCAGTTGTGCCGACCAATAATACAACATAAAATTTGGACATTTCAGACCTCCACGATCAAATGGTAAATATAATAAAGACAAACGTAATCTAGCCCTCCTGTTGTTCCATATAAATTCCACTAACTTTTTTTTTATTCTTGAGAATAGATCTTAAAGGTGGTGGATAAGGGAATGTATTGAAATAAATAAAGTATTTTAGGTAAAATATTACTTTTAAGTATATTGATTCTCCCGATCATCGACATTGGTAGTGACATCCATCTCTGAGTTAACTCACTGATATCTGACATTAAGGCTTCATAGTTGACACTGGCGACTGATTCTAGCTTAGGCATAATTTGGATTCCTAAATATTTAAAACTGATTTACAACATTGAATTGATTTACCTCAGGGGCTGGGTAATTTCTCTGGGTCTCATTTAGCATTAATATTGAAGATTTAGTTTTATTTATTTTATATCCCGATATTTCCCCAAAATTCTTTATTAAATTCAACAAGGTTGGAATTGATTTTTTTTAGATTCGACATAAACAAAATTATATCATCGGCGTACAGGGAGATTTTATGTTCTGTTGGTCCAACTTTAATTCCATATATTTGTGAATGTAAACGTATCGCTATCGCTAAAGGTTCAATTGCCATAGTAAACAGTAAAGGTGAAAGTGGACAGCCTTGTCGACATCCTCTATTGATTTTTATTGGTTTTGAAATATTGTTATTTTGTTAGGATTTCTGCTGTAGCATTATTGTATATTATTTGAACCCATTTTATGAAATTATTCCAAGTCCAAACCTTTGTAGACTTCAAAAAGAAAGGGCCATTCAACTCTATCAAAGGCCTTTTCGGCGTCCAATGATAGGAGAGCTGTATCCAGTGCTTCTTTATTAAAATAAATAATATTAATAGTCTTCTTACATTATGGAAGCCTTGTCTACCCTTTATAAAGCCATTCTGATCTCGATTAATAATATTTGGTAAAATTTCTTGTATTCGTCTTGCTAAAATTTTACAGATTATCTTAAGGTCGGCGTTTAATAGGCTTATTGGTCTCATATTTTCACATTTATTAGAGGGCTTACCTGGTTTTGGCAGCAGTATAATTAAGGCATTATTTATGTATGATGGTAAATTATATTTTGAATGCTTCTAAAACCATTTCCAAAAAAGGTTTTATTAATTTATTCTTAAATTTTTTATAAAGGTCAACTGGAAGACCATCTGGTCCTGCACTTTTTCCTGATTTCATATTATCAATGGCTAGTCCAACTTCTTCTTGCTAATTTTAGACTCCAATATCTCCCTGTTTTCATTTGGAATACACGGTATAGATAGTTCGTTCAAAAACCCATTTTAGTTTTGTTAAATCAGGTTCATTTTTGGTATCATATAATTTTTCATAGTAATCTCTAAAGGCTCTATTAATTTCTAAGGATCTATAACTACCTGTCCATTACCTATAATTACTGGTAATTGGTGTTTTAATTTCCAATTGTTTAATCTGCCATGCTAATAATTTTCCTGATTTTTCCACCTTGTTCATAAAAAGATTGTTTCAATCTTAGAAGACTCGAGCAGCTCTATTCGCTGATTTTTGTCGTATTCAGCTCTCAAAATCAGTAATTCATTCTCCAACTTGGGTCACTTCCTGCATACACTTTTTCTGAAGATTTTTTATTTTATGTTCCAATTTAGCTCTCTCCTCTCGAGTCTTCTTAGATTTTGATCCTGTATAACTAATAATATGTCCCCTAATAAAAGCTTTGAAAGCCTCCCACTTTACACATGCTGATGTTTGTGTAGTAGTTGATGTCAAAGAACTCGTCTATCTGTTTTTCTATATACTTGACAATATTCTCATCCTGAAGCCATTTATGCTGAAATTGCCATCTACCTGATTCCTTTGTCAATTTTTTATCTACAATATTAGACAACAGGGTGCATGATCAGAGATCACGATGTTATCATAAAAGCAGTTTTGAATCTTGGACCTTAATTCTGTGGAAATCAAAAAATAATCAATACGTGAGAATGTCTTGTAGGTACTGGAATAACAAGAATAAGCTTTAACTTGTGGTTTCATTTCTCTCCATATATCTAACAATCTCACTTCTTTCATAAAATGATTAATAGTCATCCTACATCCAATGTGCGTACAATCCAGTCCTGTTTGATCTATCCACACCTGGATTCAATGTACAATTAAAATCCCCTGCTATTATATGTTGCCCTGTAAGTGATGATAAGATGAAGAAATAAATTAGCAAAGAACTTCTGATCATCTATATTGGGACCATATAAGTTCAAAAGATTTATATTTTCTAATAGCAAAGAACCTTGAATGATTACATATCTTCCAAATTTGTCTCCAATTACATTTTTCACTTGAAAATGAACTGATTTATGTATGAGAGTCATAACTCCCCTGGCTACCGGGATGAAAATGAAGAGGTGAATACACTTCCCTGCCATCTACTCCTACATTCTTTTAACATCCTCCTCTATCAGATGAGTTTCTTGTAAAACACAATTCTTGAACCCATGTCCTTTATTTTATTCATAACTTGTTTAAGTTTTTTTAATTTTGTAGACCTCTGCAATTCCATGAAGTTAAAACTTAAGATTAACACTTTGGTCCATGATCAATAGAGAGTTTAGGATTACCTTGCAGTGTAAACATGCTCATACAGAGAAGCAAAACATGAGTGGTTGAACATCATCCTACAAACTACACACAAACAAATTCCCCCTTCCCACACTTGTGGCAACACCCCCAAAATCAAAAGAAAAATTCTGTCTCCCGATATAGCCAGCGACCGTTCCCACCCACGTGGGAACAGCCTAAGCCACTCCTTCTTCATCCTCCCAATCACCCCTAACTCTACTGCTTTTAATGACGTAACATTAACTCTCCTCTGTAGTTTTCCAACTTAAACTCCAAAAATTTTTAACAACTTTGTACATCATAGTTTTTTTTTTTTTGTTTGTTTTGTTTTTGTTTTTTTTTTAATATATAATACAAATCATATTTTGTAACTTACTATTTACTTCAAGTCAGTCAGATGCCTGTGCAAATGCTTAATTATTCTACCTATATTTTTGTTCATGCTTAGCTCCCACCAGTCTCTTCTTCTTCTTTGATCTTCTTGATGAACTCCTGCGCCTCCTCTGGGGTCTTGAAGATGTGGGTTCTGCCCTCATACGTGGTCAGCAGTCTCGCAGGATAGATTACACCATGACGAATCCCAAGGTTGCGCAGCTCCTTACGTACGGGATCAAACTGCTTCCTCAATTGTTGGATTCCTGTGGCCAAATCTGGGTAGAACCGCACCTGCTGGTCCTGGTGTTTAATCTCTCCTTTAGCACGTGCAGCGTTGAAGATCTTCATCCTGTCTCTGTTGCTAAGAAACTTCATAATTAAGGTCCTCGGCGGTCCCTTATCTCTCCGTGGGCCAATACGATGTGCTTTTTCCAGAACCACTGCTGATTGCAACTCCTCGCTGCCCAGCACCTCCGGAATCCACTTTTCCAGAAAGGAACATACGTCCCGACCTTCTGATTCCTCTGGAAGACCCACCAGCCTCAAATTATTCTGTCTCGACCGAGATTCCAAATCCAAAATATTATCTTCCAGAGATTTATTTTTTTTTTCCAAAGTGCGCACCTTTAATTGAAGACGGGTGACGTCATCTTCAGCACTAGCGAGACGGAGCTCCATCTGCGCCGTTCGTTCTACACAGTCACCCAATTCCTTTCTTATTCCTTCCAACGCTGTCATAATCCCATCAAATCTAGAGGAAAAGTCCGCTCTCATTGAACTCATGGCAGCCATCAGCGCATCTGCGCCATTCCCCGCAGAAATCGCACCGCCGCCAGCCTCCTCCGCCATATATGGAGCCTTGTTTGCTGCGTCACAGACCTGAAAGTCCGTTAATTTGGACTGTTTCGGCGGCTCGCTTTTTCCTTTTCCTGGTTTTCCAGCCTTAGGCTTCGCCGACATATCCTCGCTCAAATGCTGGGATACGTTCTGTCCCAAATGAGAGAGTTATTTGCCGATTTTTTTCTCCAGGAGCAGAGCAGAGCGAGACACGTCCGTCCTACGTGGCAGCCATAACCGGAAGTCATAAATTTGTATTTTAAGTCTGTCTTTTGTCACTTCTTAATTTTGCCATGTCTACATCTCTCCATAAGAGTCTATTCTCTGTATTTACTGATTTAAAAGTGCTCACAAAACATGTTGCGACTTGGACCTGTTCCCCGTAAATAACACCAACACTGAACCATATGAAACTGATAGAGCTATTTTTGCTTGTCATGATCTTGATGTTCTCTGTTGCGCAACAAACATCTGAGCTGTTTGGCTCCAGGTCAAGACAGGAAGCTTTTACAGATGTGCCACTGTTGTCATTGAATTTCTGTCTCATTTCTAAGACAACTGGTTCTGTAACTTACCAGGATGTGATTGAAACACATCCAACTTTTCCATGCATTTACTCCCGCCAGTACTTGCTGTCATTTTACAGCTGTTTTCTGATCCACCTTTTTAATGTCAATAGCTTAGTCTGTTGTGGTGAAGAGGGAGCTGAGCTCTAAAGCAAAGCTGTTGATTTACCGGTTAATCTATGTTCCTACCCTCACCTATGGTCATGAGCTTTGGGTATTGACCAAAAGAATGAGATTGCGGATACAAGCTGCTGAAATGAACTTTCTCCAGAGGATTACTGGACTCACCCATAGAGATAGGGTGAGGAGCTCAGTCATCCAGGAGAGGCTCAGAGTTAAACCACGCTGCTCCTTCATATTGAAAGGAACCAGTTGAGGTGGTTTGGGCATCTGATCAGGATGCCTCCTGGATGCCTCCCACTTGTGGTGTTTCAGGCATGTCCAACTGGGAGGAGACCCTGGGGCAGACCCAGGACATGCTGGAGAGACTATGTCTCCCAGCTGGCCGGGGAATGTCTTGGTATCCTCTCTGAAGAGCTGGAGTAGGTGGCCGGGGAGAGGGAAGGCTGGGCTTCTCTGCTTGAGCTGCTGCCTCCCCGACCCGGACCTCCAGAAAAGTGGTAGAAAATGAATGGATAATTTGGTCTGTTCTTGCAAATTTAAAATCAGTTTACCTTTTATAGAAATGATAGCTGCCATGTCTATTTAAGGCAACATGAATCTGCAGTGATCCGCAGCTTGCCATCACAGAATTAATGAAACTGGCATGAGAAGCACTGAATTTACAGTGAAGACTGACACTAAAAATGTACTATATTGATTTGTTAATATCAAGAAGTTTAAGTGTCATTCCAATATAGATAAATCCTAGTTTAAATTAAAAAAAAAGGGCTCAACTAATGATGTAATCATTTATAGAATTAAATTTGTGTCAGTTGATGTAGCCGATGACATACCAAAGACATATAAGATATTTTGGCCTTTCTGTATGGCAATTTCTGTTTCCTTTTGCTAAACTATATGACATCTATAGGTGAATGATTTTTAGTTATCCTGGCCAAGCCAAAAGGAGCTAATGTGACGACATAGCGTCCATCTGTCCATCCACATTTCACGGAAATCGCTACTTCTAGGCATTTTCCCCGATGCTCACCAAACTCACTCGCAATGATCCTCAGGTGGGTCTGCATCCAAGTTGTGCTCAAGGTCAAATATCAGGAGATCTGGGCATGTATGATTTCACGAAAAGCGATACTCCTCCTCTGGCCATCTGACCTTGACTTTCTGCACATCGTAGATGGGTCTGTGTCTATCTGTACCTTAGGGTCAAGGTCAATGGTAAGGAAATCTGAGCACCCCCCGGGGTGATTTCGTAAGGCCTGAATTGAGCTACGCCGTCGACTGACAGTCTGGTTCTTTATTTAAGTAAAACCGGGGGTGGCTGTGGCTCAAGTGTAAGTGTGGCCAAGTACTGATTGGAGGGTCAGGTGTTCGATTCCCACTCTGTCTGAAGTCTGCATGCCCACAGTGTCCTTGAGCAAGACACTGAACCCCCCAGTTGCTCCTGGTGGGTCACGGCAGCGCCTGTGTTATGGCAGCTCTGCCCACCATCAGTGTGTAAATGTGTGTGTGAATGGGTGGATAGCAGGATCTGTAAAGCGCTTTGGTCATCTAGAGATGAGAAAAAGCACCTACATAAGTGAACGCCCATTAAGTAAAGTAAATAAGGAAGGAAGGAAGGTTATGCCTTGTGTGGTACACTGATAATTCCTGTTTAAAGTTTAATGAATATCTGTGAAAATATACACTGGTGTTATAGCCTTTGAATGAAATGGATCATCGTACCCTGGAAACAAACAAACAACAAAAAAAAATAATACAGGTACTGTATTTATGCAGTTTGTGTTCAAAGTTGTAAAAGGTTGTAAATTAGTGTATTTTAACTAACTAACTAACTAACTAACCTGCACTTATATAGCGCTTTTTCTAGTCACAAAGACCACTCAAAGCGCTTTCATTAATACTAACCCTCTATTCTAAGGGCCTATAGGAAACAGATATCTAGGGACAATTTAGAACAGCCAATTAACCTAACATGCATGTCTTTGGCATGTGGAGGAAACCGGAGAAATCCCGGTGTAAACCCCGCAACACGGGGAGAACATGCAAACATCCACACAGATCACTGTTGGTCGGGGGCTGGGATCGAACCCACGATCCCCACAATCCCCCGGCCAAGGGTATAACTGTGCTGCCGCAGTGCTAACCACTGCGCCACCGTGCAGCAAAAGTCTCAGTGTTTAAATCTAACCAAACTTTGAGGCAAAAGGAAGGTAAATTATGACTAAAATGGAAACATAAAAATGACCACAGATGAGACTTAAGCTCCGGGTTTTCAAAAGTGTTTGATGTGGGTCCACATTGCCCCACCTGTCTGAAGATGGAGCTTGTGGTTTATCTTCCTCACCACATCTTTTTTTAAAGTCAGGCTAATGGTGATGGAGCGAACCATCATCAAAAGTCAGGCTGACACAGTCTTTGTTGTCTTCGGTCACAGAGGGGAAATCATTTAGCTGGCAGGTTTATCTGGTGAAAAAATCTGCTGTATGGTTCTCAATATGTCTTCACCTATTTTTACTTTTTAGCTCATGCCAGTAAAAATTAATTGAGTCAATTTCATGCACATCTGTCAGTCAGCAATTTGCTAAGCTCTTTAAAGTGCTGATGACACGTTTTTGACATTTTTTAGCACGTTGTGTAAACCCAAAGGTCATTGTCTATGATCAATATAATATTTACAACAGTGCCTGCATAAACTAGTTATCACCGAAAAACCGCAGCCGCTGACTGGACTGTGGTGCCGCCCACCAAATTAAGGGCAGCACCCCAATGACGTAATCAACAGAATGGACTCCGGTGTTGTTAACTAGAATGACAGCAGCTTTGTAGCTCACAGTTTCTCTGGTTTCTTGTTTTAATTTTACGGCTATGCCTTTGCGTTGTGTCGCAGGCTTAGATAAACAACAGACCGTGAAAGACCACATCACACGCTTCAGCTCCAACTGCCATAAGCCTCCTCGTGCGCTTTTAGGCAAGAGGAGCGCACGAGGAGGGGAAGGATTAATGGATTTATGCACAGCTTTGACCTACTTTCTCTGATCCCATGCTGACATCTCACTGGTCCGTCCACGTCCCGTCTCTCATTATCACCAGCTGATTCAAACTCCTGCTGATCATGTTTCCCAGTCCTCGCCCAGGTGCTTCTCATCACACCATCACCAGCAGTGCATGTACTTCACGGCTGTTTGCCAGTAACGCATTGCTGGTCAATAGTATTGTCATCTGTGCTGTTAGTCTGCCAGTATTTTCAGCACTCTCACGACGTTAGTCACTCCATGTTCGCCGTGGTTCTCGTGCGTCCTTGAACCAATGTTGGCTCTGGGGCGCACCTTTGGCTAACACGTCTCCTCTCATTTGTTGTCTGGGTGATGCCAGCCCCTGAATGCCATCAGTAAGTGTGTTTGTGTTTTTTGTACGTCTTCACCTTTTTGGGAATTGTCTGTCGTTTTATATTAAATGTGCTGTGGTGAACCCTGCATGTAAATCCTCGTTATTTCATGCTCCCTCTCCATGCCCTGCCTAAGAGCGCACGGAGAGGTAGGATTTACGCATAAATAAAGAGGATTTACACGAGGATTTACGTGTAGGATTCACCACAGCACATGTATTGAACATAAAGACTGATCCCAAAAGGTGAAGACTTATAAAAATACACAGAAACAAACAGTAGGCGTTCGGGGCCGACATCGCCCAGCAAACATGGAGAGGAGACGTGTTAACCACGGTTGCGCCCCAGAGCCGACATCGCTACAAGGGGCGCAACAGAACTACGGCTGTGTGGAGTGGCTAACATGTCGTGATAGTGTTGGCAATATTGGCTGGCTGACAACATGGCAGATGATGCACACAAAACATGAACAGCTGACTGTCACTGAGTCTGACTCGCTAGGTACAATGCCCGCTTGGCACGGCTCAAACCTATACGGTTTGATGCCCCCAGATTCTTCATTGTCATCCTATTCTTCGGAACTGTAATCGTCTGAAGATTGGACGACACAAACCAATTCCAGACTACATGTGCTGGAACCATCGTCGATGTTTTCAACCGCTTCCATCCTGTGTGTACAAAAGGCAGCCAAGCGCTGTGTTCCGTTGATGATGTTACAACATGGCCGGGGGGTTTTCCAGCCACTGACGCAATGGGTGACGTGGCGCTCATGAAAACGTTGGATATTCGCGTGAAAAAAAGCCTGTTTGACATAGAACTGCACAGACCAACCTGTTTCGTCATATTGTATTATGTGTTGAAAAATTAGAGGAAGTCAAAAACGTGTCATCAGCACTTTAATCCTCCAAGGCAATTACCCTGATACTCCATAGACCCATGTACAGTGATCCTCATGTGGGTCTGTATTGAGGTTGTACTCAAGGAAGGTCATAAATTAAATCAACTTTTAGTAGGCCTAGGTTATATAAGTACATGTACAGTGGTGTGAAAAAGTGTTTGCCCCAAGACTTTTTGGAAAATACTCTGTATTTTCATTTAGAAACTGCATTTTGTGTTTACTTGTGTTATCTTTGTCTGATATTTACATTTGTTTGATGATCTGAAACATTTAAGTGAGACAAACATACAAAAAAATGAGAAATCAGGAAGGGGGCAAACACTTTTTCACACCACCGTATATACAGAGAGAGGCTGTTGGAGACTTTGACATGCGTACATGAGACCTTAATGAGCTACTCTGTCATGGTCCGTTTTATGTTCAGTTGTCATTCTTATCAAGTTTGAATGGATCATAATTTTTTTATTTGGCCAAATTTTTCTGTCAGGATCTAATGAAATGTTGTATTTCTCTTCTTTTCACATGATTTTGTGGTGCCACCCAACATCTGTCTTCTGACGTAACTGCATGCATAATCGTACCTTCACAACCCAACAGGTAAGTGCTTTCATTTCACTCGCTTAACTAGGGCTGGACAATTAACCGAAATAAAACCGAAACCGATATTCTGGGTGTAAAACCTTTCGTTTTTGTTTGTTTTTTCCTCTTTTCCTGTTGTGTGCTTGTGTATAGAGTGATTTTCATGTACTAGCCCTTTAAGATGTGTCCGCAGAGTCATTTGTACGGGCACGTAACTCTGCACCCTGAAAGTAGCACAGTTCGTGCTGTTTGGAGGGGGCATTGCAGCAGACACCTCCCACCCCTCACACTCCCTCTTCAGCCCCCTGCCCTTGGGGAAAAGGTACTGGAGCCTCTGGGCCTATTTCACAAGCTAAACAGCTTTGTTCATCAGGCCATCAGGATCCTGAACTCTGTCCATCCCCCTGCCCTGGACCGTAACGCACTCACCCGCACATAACTACCTCAGCTGTTGGCACAGAAAGACTGGCACACCAACAGTAATACCTTTGCTGCTGTATGCCTCTGCACTTTACTGCAACCATTTGCACAAATCCCATATCTGCTGCTGTCTGTTATTGCAGTACTGATCATGTGCAGTCCTATCTGTCACTGTCTGCACCTACACTACCACATTGAATTTGCAGCTACAAGTAGTACTGCTCTACTTTTCTGTGTATAGGATTGCTGGGTTTTATCGTTTATCTTTATTTGTAATATTGGAGGTCTGGGTCTATCTTTTGTCGCCATTTGCACGACAGGTAGTATTACTGTACATAGACTGCTGTTGTTGTTTTTCCAGCCTTATTCCTTTTTCTATTTTATATTGTGTACACCACTGAAGAGAGAGAGAAACGCCATTTCAATTCTCCTGTATGTCCTGTACATATAGTAGTATTGACAAATAAAATCTTTGAATCTTGAATTGAAAACACTGCAGTAAAATTACTTATAATGAAAAGAAATTTGTTCTCCGTCCACATAGTATGTGATGATTGACTCTTAATTTCATCTAAAAATACCAAGAAAAAAGTGAGTAAATTGCACAGAAACTAACTCACAGATGCTTGAAGCTAAGTTGCTGTCAGCCTTTGATGGCTATCTGTATCATTTCAAACATTTTCCAGCAGGAATTCAAGGCCAAATGGACAAGCTAAGGCTGTATTTAAAAGCCTGATAAGAGTCTCATAATCACTATGTGGTGGTAATGCTGTAGAGGGTGTAAGGGAAGGATGTGGAGGCGAGGCACGAGCGTAGGTCGACACAGATTCTTTATTGAACCCTCTATCATATGTACAGCCTGAGACCCCAGCGTCCACACTGGGGCCGTGAAGAGCCTAGTCTGGAAAGGCCTTTTATACATGTACAGACAAAGAGAATGTATGGCACATTAGCATTTTGATTGTCAGTAATACACATCATTAACATGACATACACTGGTGCTGCTTTGACCGCTGCTTCTGGTCTCAGCGGCTCCCAGTTATTCATTCCATTCTCGGGGGGCGCGTAACTTAACAGTCCAGTCTGATTGTCCCCTGGGGCTCTTTGTCCATATGTCTATTGTCCTGCCCTTCCTCCTGCCCTGATGGGTGTGAGAGGATGTCCCCCCGCTGAGTCAGGTGTCCACCACAATGCAATCATTTGGGGTAGCAGTGGCTCAGGAGGTAGAGCAGATCGTTCAATAACCGGATGGTTGGCAGTTTGAATCCTGCTCTCCCCAGATATCCTGCTGTTGTGTCACTGGGCAAGACTCTTTGCCCACCTTGCCTCCAGTGTCCATAACACTGGGTATGAGTGTGTATAAATGTCCGGTAGTGACCGGAGAGGCCGTTGGTGCGGATTGGCAGCCACATTTCCGTCAGCCTGCCCCAGGACAGCTGTGGCACAGTAGTAGCTTGCCACTACCATTGTCTGTCTGGAGTGAATGCATAATGTATCTATTTGTAAAAGCGTCTTTGAGTGTCAATGATAAAGCGCTGTATAAATCTGATGTATTATTATTATAAAAGACTCCCCCAATGCAGCTAATAAGCTAATTTGCCACCGTCGTGAGTCACATGACCCACAAACCCTCAAGAGGTATTGACAATGTTTAATTTGTGTGAAATGACAACAGTCCTATTCTTTATGTATTATGCTCATTTACTTCCACACAGCAGTGATATGATACCACACTCTTGTGTAATATTGCTTAATTATGAGCCTTGTCGGTGAATTATAAGGGAGAAGAAAGGAGGTAGAACCCCCCACCCCACCACCAAAACCAACGTGAAAGGGTCAATTAACCGTGATGCTGATTTAAGGTCAAATTGCTCAGCCCTGCTCTTAACACTATCTGTCATAACACAACATATTTTTCTCATAAGATAAGAGGTTTTTGACCAGGCATATTCCATAGTAATATCATCTTTAAAATTAAGCCAAGGTCTCCTGAACTATAAATTTGTTTAATGGTGATTCCCTGGGAACAGAAGAAATTAGGAATGCAGTCAATTTGAGGAGGAAGTGTTGAGTGTTTGGATTTGGTTAAATTTATGTATGTTTGTAAAACTCTCTTAGGTGGTTGAAAGGGGCTTGAAGTGTGTCCTCGCTGATGTGGGGGAAAAAAAAAACTTAAATTACCATGTGTTTGTGATCATAAACCTCAGTGTTTTTTCAAGGTATTTTACTACAGAGCTCACAGGCGCCTTTGTGTTTTCCTTCCTGCAAAATTCACGCACATACAAATACACACATGAATCTATAGTGTTTCACACATGGAGTGCCTTTGGCAACTCACAGAGAGTTCACTTCTTTCAGCTCAGCCACAAAATGTTTTCTCACTGTAGTGCTCTGACCTGCTCTCACACCCTTCTGACCCATATCACTTCTCCTCCCAGTGGTTGTCTTTCTTTCCTGCCAGCATCCACAGGCTACAGTTGACTTGTCAAACCTGTTCAACTGGCCACTTTCCCACAGCTGAGGATTCAAAAGTATTTTAATTATTTTAAAGTAAAAAGGATTTTGTGAAAGAGTGGAACTTCCTCTTGTGGTGTTTGGACTACACTGAAAAAAAGGACTTTATGACTTTGTAATTATTACATTGTTTCTTTTTTTCAAAATTTTTTTGTAGAAATATCATTTAAAGGTGCAAGAGATAACATTCTGACCTCCTGGCCAGCAGGTGTCACACTTACTGTTGACTGACTATAATCTTGTACCGGTTGCCAGGTAGAGAGATAAACAGCACTTCCTGGAGGAAGCATCAGTATACTGCAGACTGCTAAAATCTCAGACCTTTGGTTATTATGAGTCAGACAGCATGTCAAGTGAGGACTCTTGTGGTATAGAATCGTGAATTTAACATAATCCTCTCTGATGCGCATCTCCGGTAAAACATTTTTTTTAAATAACTATATCATATAGTGCTATTGACAGTAATGCTAATGTAGCACAGCAGTGATCGAACCGGATAGCTCTCTAGTTTTGACAACGTACTCTTTAGTTCATATTGTAAGGACTTTGACTGCTGTTAGTTGTGTGGTTTCTGTAAATATGCCGAATCACACTTTTATGGTCTGTTTATGTTCATCCATTTTAGCTATGCATGCTTAAAAAAAGGTTGTTGCTATTAAGCTCCAGCAATCATTTGTCAGTTCCAGTTCATTTTAGGTTGTAAATGTGTTTTGTTTTTATTGTTTTAAAATATATAAATAAATGTTGTGAAACGTTGGATGCCTGAATTCATTTGTGTCCTTTCAGTTACCTGTAGAAGATGAAATCCATTGTTGATTCAGTGTGAAAAATTCACAAAGTAATGGTTTACCTCACCTCTATGTAAAACTAAAGTATTTTCAACCTTTGTATAACATAGTGATAAACAAGAACCTAAAATATACTGTATGTATTTGATAATTACATAGAATTGTAATCAATAATTCTTAGAAAAGTTGGAAATAATTTATGGTGGAATAATAATCTTTTTTCAAATAATATTGTGTAAAAACAGTACTGCATCTCCAAAAATTGGCACATCGCCATTTAGATCTATATCAAATAGCTCAGACATATTCATCCAAATTTCAAACAAAAAAATCTTAAAATAGCTAAATTTATATGGGATTATTGTAAAATATGAAAGTTTTACCTTTTAGATTTGAGTTATTTCTAAAAATAAATTCACTACAATATTCAACTTTTGGAGGTGAGCAGAATGTACAAGAAAATCAACCTCAAATCAAGTAAGTTAACATAAACAATCTGCCTTTCATTTCAAAAATCTTAGGAAGAGTTAAGCTATTCAATTATTTGACCACTTGCAGGGAAATGGTTTATTTGAAGCGTTTCAATCTGGGTTTAGAATCCATCATAGTACTGAAACAGCTTTAGTGAAGGTCAATAATGACCTCCTCGCATCTGATAATGGACTTGTTTCTGTACTTGTCCTTTTAGACCTTAGTGCTGTCGTATTGATAGAATGATCAGCTCATGTGCAGGGAACCACACCAGAGAAAACACGACTCAGAGAAACAACGTTTAAACAGTTTATTGATTTCAAAAACAGGAAGCACTGTTATGGAAAACGCCACTCGCCAGATTAAGACTAAGCCTGTGGGGAGAGACGAGGGTGAATTAGTGGAGGAAGGCAGCTAAGGAAGTGGGTGGTGTAATTGCCACTTAAGTGAGCCGAGCAGAGAACCCAACAGAGAGAGACCCAGCAGAAATAGACGAACCAGCGGGATGAAACGGCCAAGAAACAGGTAGGGAAGGAGCTGGGTGGTGTCTGACCGGGTGGAGAAGGCTGCTGAAGCGGGATGAGGTTGATGGGGTAGGTGAGCGCACAACAATCCCTGAAGACACACCACGCAGATGGCAGCAACCTGAGAAAAGGAGAAAAGCAGAGGAATTAATTGGGTTATCCTCGACTAGGAATTGCTTATACTTACTGAGGCAGTATATCCAACGAGCCAGCGCTGAAGTCTCCGCTTGGTGGTCTTTTATGCGCTGGCGAGGCAGAAGTGGCAAGTGTGTCTAATCACACAGGTGAAGTGATTGCCTGTGAGGTTGGGAAAATTCTTCTCAGGAAGAAGGGGGCATGCGCTCACCTGAACATGACAGTGCCCCCCCCCCCCCCAAGGAGCGCCTCTTGGTGGTCCACTGGGCTTTTCTGGATGGGCTTGATGGAAGGCCCGAACCATCTCCTTGTCATGAAAGTAGGACTTGGGGATCCATGATCTTTCTTCCGGGCTGTAGCCCTTCAAGTGAACCAGATACTGGAGGCCCCAGCCTCGACGGCGAACGTCCAGAATTCTCTGGATAATGTAGTTGGTCTGGCCATCGAGGATCCGAGGAGGAGGAGGTGGCTTGTGGGGGGGGGGGGGGGGACTGGTGAAAAGGGGTTTGATGCGGGACACGTGGAATGTAGGATGGACGCGGAGGGCCCGTGGGAGCTGTAGGCGGACCGTGGCATCGTTGATGATCTTGGTAATGGCATATGGACCCAAGAAGCGGTGTGACAATTTTCTGGAGTCTCTTTTCAATGGTATTTGGTCTGTCAATAACCAGACGCGCTGCCCGACCTTGTATTTGGGAGCCGAGACCCGCTTACGGTCCGCATATTGGTGGTTGCGCTGCGGAGAGCGGCTTGGGTGGCTCTCCAGAGTTGGCGGCAGCGGCGTGCATGAGCCCCCATGGACGACACAGCAACCTCCCTCTCCACCATGGGCAACGGGGGGAGTGTACCCCATAGAGGCGTCAAATGGAGTGAGTCTAGTAGCAGCAGAGACAGCCGAGTTATGAGCATATTCCACCCAAGCCAGATGTGAGCTCCATGTGGACGGGTTCTCGGCTGCGGCACATCTGAGGGCGGCCTCCAGGGACTGGTTGGTACACTCAGCCTGCCCGTTGCTCTGGGGGTGGTAACCAGACGTGAGGCTGACAGTCATCCCAAGTGATGGGCAGAAAGACTTCCAAGCCATTGAGGTGAACTGTGGACCCAGGTCAGACACGATGTCCAAAGGGATACCATGGAGTCAGGTGACGTGGGAAATGAGAAGGTCAGTGGTTTCGGATACAGTGGGTAATTTGGGGAGGGCTACAAGGTCAGTAGCCTTAGAAAAACGGTCAACAATGGTGAGAATGACAGTCTTGCCTTGGGAAGGGGGAAGTCCAGGAACAAAGTCTAAGGCAATATGGGACCATGGTCAACCGGGCACAGGCAGGGGGTGAAGCAGGCCAACAGGAGGTGAGGAGTTGGATTTGTTGCAGGCACAGGTCTGACATGCTTTCACATATTCCTGTACGTCCCTCCGCAGGGTGGGCCATCAGAACACTCGTCGAATAAGGTCTGTAGTGCGGGACACTCCAGGATGACAGACAACGTGACTGGAATGAGCCCACTGGATGACATCGCTGTGGAGTGCGGCAGGAACAAACAGACAGTTACCAGGCCCTCCCGCTGGTTCGGGCTCCAGCGACTGGGCCTGTCGGACCCTCTGCTCGTTCTGCCAGGTAAGGGCTCCGAGGACGCTAAATTGCCGGAAAAGCACATCAGATTTAACATTGCATGAGCCAGGCCTATAGGTGATGGTGAAATTAAATCTAAGGAAAAATAGGGCCCAGCGGGCCTGCCTAGCGTTGAGTCAGCGGGCTGACCGGAGGTATTCTAGGTTCTTATGGTCGGTCCACATGACTATGGGATGGAAAGCCCCCTCCAACCAATGCCTCCATTCTTCAAGAGCCAATTTTATGGCTAGGAGCTCCCGGTCCCCAACGTCATAATTCCTCTCAGTTGGGGTGAGCCTCCAAGAGAAATATGCACACAGGCGGAGCTTCTGATCGGAGGCTGAGCGCTGTGAGAGGACAGCACCCACCCCCGAGTCAGACACATCCACCTCTAGGGTGAATTGGAGCTGAGGGTCGACCTGGGCCAAGATGGGAGTATTGGAGAACATCCATCCATCTTCTACCACTTTTCCGGAGGTCCGGGTCGCGGAGGCAGCAGTTCAAGCAGAGAAGCCCAGACTTCCCTCTCCCCAGCCACCTGCTCCAGCTCTTCAGAGAGGATACCAAGGCGTTCCCAGACCTGCTGGGAGACATAGTCTCTCCTGCAAGTCCTGGGTCTGCCCTGGGGTCTCCTCCCAGAGGGACGTGCCCAAAACACCTCAAGTGGGAAGTGTCCAGGAGGCATCCTAATCAGATGCCCAAACCACCTCAACTGGCTCCTTTCAATGTGGAGGAGCAGCGGTTCTACTCTGAGCCTCTCCCGGATGACTGAGCTCCTCGCCTTATGTCTGAGGGTGAGTCCAGTGATCCTACGGAGAAAGCTCATTTCAGCCGCTTGTATCCGCGATCTCGTTCTTTCGGTCATGACCCAAAGCTTGTGACCGTAGGTGAGAGTAGGAACGTAGATTGATTGGTAAATCGACAGCTTTGCCTTAGAACTTGGCTCCCTCTTCACCACAGCAGACCAGTACAACGTCCACATCACTGCAGATGCTGCTCCGATCTGTCTGTCAATCTCTCACTCCATTCTTCCCTTACTCGTGAATAAGACCCCAAGATACTTAAACTCCTCCACTTGGGGCAGGAGCCTGTCCCCAACCTGGAGAGAACAATCCACCTTTTTGGAAAAAGCCTGTTCATCTGCCTCGGACCAACGAAATGGCACCTTAATGGAGGTCAGCTGTGTGAGAGGCTGTGCAACCCCACTATAGTTCCTGATGAACCTGCGATAAAAATTTGCAAACCCCAAGAAGCACTGAAGCTCCTTGCGGGAGTGGGGTGTAGGCCAATCTAGCACAGCCTTCACCTTGGCCGGTTCCGCTCTCAGTTCCCCCCTGCCACAATAAATCTTAGGAAGGAAGTGGAGCAGGTAGAAAACCCACACTTTTCAGCCTTCACAAACAGTTGGTTTTCCAGAAGCCGTTGTAACAAGGCTCTGACATGGACCTTGTGTTCCTCTGACGTGCAGGAAAAAATGAGAATATCGTCTAAATAGACGAAAACGAATTGATTAACCATATCGCGGAGAACGTCATTAATGAGTCGTTGGAAGACGGAAGGGGCGTTAGTGAGACCAAAAGGCATAACCATGTACTCAAACTGCCCCAGGTGAGTTTTAAAGGCCGTCTTCCACTCATCCCCCTCGTGAATACGGACTAAATGATACACATTGCGTAGGTCGAGTTTGGTAAACACCCGCGCGCGCTGTAGGAGCTCAAATGCGGAGTTTATCAGAGGCAGAGGATATTTATCTTTAACGATAATAGCATTTAATTCCCAGTAGTCAATGCACGGACACAGAGATCCGTCCTTCTTACTGACAAATAAAAATTCTGCCCCAAGAGGAGCCGAGGAAGGCCGAATGAGGCCGGCGTTCATTGAATCCTTAATATATTTCTCCATTGCTTCCCTCTCTGGGCCTAAAATGCTATAGAGCCGGGTGGACGGCAGCTGCGCACCTGGGAGGAGATCTATAGCACAGTCGTACGATTGATGAGGTGGTAACGAGAGCGCTCTCGACTTGCTAAAGACCTCCCCAAGGTCATGATAGACCTCGGGTACGAGGGTGAGGTCCAGCGGCTCGGCGGAAGGGGAAGAGATGGATAAGGATGGCGAACATTCGGCCGAACTTAAACAAGATGCCAAACAATGTGGATTCCAGGAGGAAATTGAATTTTGTGTCCAGTTAATTATGGGATTATGCTTCCGCAGCCATGGGTACCCTAGGACCACCAGGGAGGAAGAATTTGGGGGAGGATGAGGAATGGACAACTCCTCCTGGTGGTTTCCTGGAAAGAAGGACGGGTATCGGTGCCATGCATTCAGTTACAAAGGCCACATTTTTTGCCCGATAAAGTTTGTGACGTTCAGTGGGGTGGATAGTTTGGGGGGGGTGATGGGAATACCCATCTCCCACACAAGCCGGGATGAAACAAAGATTGTGCTCCGCCTCTTGGAGTCAATTAAAGCCGAAACCCTCCTTTCAACCCCCAGCAACTGAATAAGGCCGAAATAGATAGATTGCTGGGGAGATGAAGAAAGGTCCCGCCCGTCAGACCCCCCCATGGGCTACTGACGGGCCAGTGCTTTTGGCATCAGGTGGCAGTTATCCATTTATAACTCTAAGAGCCACAATACATGCAAGCGCCGAACCTCCTCTGCCGCTGGCATTCCTCTCCGGGGTCCAAACAGACCCGGCCGTGCACCATCGGTTCAGAGGACGAGTCGCTCCACCTGAGTCAGTAGCCTGGATGGGCACTCGCTCGAAGGGTGGGCGAGAGGAGGATTTGCGCTCCTTTGCACACTCGCAGTAGTGGTTATCTAAACCAACAGCTTGGTCAATTAAACCATCCAGAGATGAGGGAACAGCATGAAACGCCAGGTCGTCGTGGAGGTTGGCATTTAAACCCTGGAGGAACGCGCTGCGTAACACAACGTTGTTCTACCCAGAGTCCGCCGCGACTACCCGAAACTCCACTGAGAAGTCGGCTATAGACCGGCTTCCCTGGTGGAGAGACAAAAGGCGGCGCATAATGTTACCCTCACTCTCTGTGCGGTCGAAAGTATGGGAAAATTCAGTGACAAAGCGATTGAATGTATAGGTGGGACCCTCTGGACTGTTGAGTACGGACCGAACCCAACTGAGAGCTCGGTCCCGCAGCAGGAGAGTCATGAAATGAATTCTGGAAATCTTGTCCAGATACTTCCCGCCCACCTGGCCCAGATAAAGCCGAACATGACAAAGAAAGTCCTTACATTTCCCCACCGCCCCTGTGTATGGGGCAGGTGAGGGAACGGAAGTTGTTCGGCGCACGGTGGAAGAAATAGGGACCGCAGGTGGAGTGGAGGGAGCTGGAAGAGAAATATGGGCCAAATGTTCGGTGACCGTGTCCAATTGCTGCATAGTAGTTTGCAGCTGTTGAGTGACGCGGCCACCTGTCTCTCTGTGACGTCCAAGTGGTGAAGTGCGGAGTGTTCCGCTGATGCAGCTCCCGCTGAGCTTACGTTATGGCTGGCTTATTCTGTCATATTGATAGAATGATCAGTTCACGTCCAGGGAACCACACCAGAGAAAACACTGACGACACAGAGAAACAATGTTTAAACAGTTTATTGATTTCAAAAACAGAAAGCACTGTTATGGAAAATGCCACTCGCCAGAGGAAGACTAAGCCTGTGGGGAGAGACGAGAGCGAATTAGTGGAGGATGGTGGCTAAGGAAGTGGGTGGTCTGATTGCCACTTACGTGAGCTGAGCAGAGAACCTAACAGAGAGAGACCCAGCAGAAATAGACAAACCAGCGGGATGAAACTGGCAGGAAGCAGGTAGGGAAGGAGCTGGGTGGTGTCTGACTGGGTGGAGAAGGCTGCTGAAGCGGGATGAGGTTGATGGGGCAAGTGCGCGCACAACAATTCCCGAAGACACACCACGCAGATGGCAGCAACCTGAGAAAAGGAGAAAAGCAGAGGAATTAATTGGGTTATCCTCGACTAGGAATTGCTTATACTTACTGAGGCAGTATACCCAACGAGCCAGCGCTGAAGTCTCCGCTTGGTGGTCTTTTATGCGCTGGCGAGGCTGAAGTGGCAGGTGCGTCTAATCACACAGGTGAAGTGATTGCCTGTGAGGTTGGGAAAATTTTTCTCAGGAAGGAGGGGGCATGCGCTCACCTGAACATGACAAGTGCAGGTTTTGATACTATCGATCATAATATTTTACTTGTTAGATTAGAAAACCATGTTGGACTTAGTGGAACTTCATTGCAGTGGTTTAGATCTTATTTATCTGATAGGTTCTAGTTTGTTCATGCCAATAATGTGTTTTCTTCCAACTCAGCTCAGTCACAGAGTTCCACAGGGATCTGTGCTAGGCCCTATTCTTTTTAGTTTATGCTTCTGATAGGCAATGTTATTAGAAAGCACTGTATACATTTTCATTGTTAAGATAAGCCTTTATTAGTCCCACAATGGGGAAATTCCAGGATTGCAACAGCACAGGGATAGCAACACTCAGAGCAACAATCAGAAGGCAAGAAAAACAAGAACAGCTAGTTAGGCAGATGACACATAATTATACCTGCCAATGGAGCCAGATGATAGTAATCAATTAGCCAAATTAGAGGCCTGCCTTAAGGAAATCAAAGCTTGGGTGACTTGTAATTTCTTGCTATTAAATTCAGATAAGACTGAAGTCATTCTTGTTGGTCCAACAAACCTTAGAAATACCTTTCCAAATCAAACTCTTGGTTTGGATGCGGTTACTCTTTCTCTTAATAGTTCTGTGAGGAACCTTGGAGTTATTTTTGATCAAGGTCTGTTTTTTAATTCACATATTAAACTTGTTTCTAAGACTGCCTTCTATCATTTGCGTAATATTGCCAAGATTAGGAGCATCTTGTCTCAGAGTGATGCTTAGAAACTAATCCACGCTTTTGTTAGCTCTAGATTAGATTATTGTAACTCTTTATTATCAGGTTGTCCTAAAACATCTTTTAAAAGTCTTCAGCTGATCCAAAATGCTGCAGCAAGAGTATTGACAGGTACTAGAAAGAGAGCTCATATCTCTCTGGTTCTGGCCTCTCTTCATTGGCTTCCCATAGAGTTTAGAATTAAAAATCCTTCTTCTTACTTACAAAGCTCTAATCAGGCCCCTTTTTATTTAAAAGATCTGATACTACCCTATTATCTTAACAGAGCATTATGCTCCCAAAATCAGAATCATCAGAATCATCAGAATCAGCTTTATTGGCCAAGTATGCACAACTCATACAAGGAATTTGACTTTGACTAAAAACTTACTCTTGTTTGTTCAGGTGTAAGATTTAAATAAGATTTCAATGACAGCAGATTCACAGTCTACAGATTTACAGTCTAACCACATTTCTACAAAAAGATGCAAATATATACAGAAAGTATAAAAAAATGCAGGATTACTTGTAATACCTAGAATCTCCAAAAGTACAATGGGAGGCAGAGCCTTCAGTTATCAAGCTCCTTTCCTGCGGAACCAGCTGCCAATCTGGATTTGGGAGTCAGACTTGAGCTCTGTTTTTAAGAATAAAGTTAAAATTTTCCTTTTTAATGTAGCCTATAATTATGGAGGGATCATGTGCCCCTGAACCCTCCCTTAGTTATGCTGCTAATGGGTTTAGACAGCCGGGGGACCTCCAACAATGCACTGGGCTTCACTCCTTTCTTCACTGTCAATTAAATATTTCTGCTGTTCATTAACATCTGTTTGTTCTCTCCCATAGATTGAGTCCCCGCTCTGCTGTTTGCTCTCTACATGTCTGTTCTTTTCTCTTCTTCTCTATCCCCTCTCCCCCCAGCCAGTCGCAGCAAATTACAGCCCCTCCCTGAGCCTGGTTCTGCTGGAGGTTTCTTCCTGTTAAAAGGGAGTTTTTCCTCTCCACCATCGCCAAGTGCTTGCTCACAGGGGATCGCCTGATTGCTGGGGTCTTTCTGCAATTGTGGGGGTTTCCCCTACAGCTGAAAGTGCTATGAGATGACTGTTGTTGTGAAATGGCACTATATAAATAAAGTTGAATTGAATTGAATTGAAACAGGAATTTATTTGGAGGAAAATATTTATTAAAAAATAAACAGTCCAGAAGCAGGGTCCATGGGGCAGATCTGGGAGAGCAATAGCGAAATTAATTAAATCAGGATGAGGACACACTCTGGAAAGCGTTTGATGTCCCCATTGTCAGTGTTGACATTTTTTACTGTAGTCAGGTACAAATTGTTGATGTAAAAAAAGACAGTCTCTAAGAAAATGTCATCACAGACTAACAGCATTAAAACATGACAGTATGTGAACTACTAGACAGTTTTAGGACTACAGCAGTGCTCCAATGAGTTTGCTTGGTCTACATAATGTGAATTACAATATACTGGAGATGAAGGAAAGACCAGGTACAGAGATGGAATTACTTTTTATGTGTATTGTGGGAGGAGGGAGGAGACCCAGGACACGTTAGAGAGACTATGTCTCCCAGCTGGTCTGAGAACGTCTTGGTGTCCTCTCTGAAGACCTGGAGGAGGTGGCTGGGGAGACGGAAGTCTGGGCTTCTCTGATTAGACTGCTGCCTCCACAACCTGGACCCCCAGAAAAGTCGTAGAAGATGGATGGATGGCTGTGTTGTACGTATATTCATTCCTGCTGCAAGACTGGACCTGATTAAAGAAGAGGAACAACATTTTTTTCTTTTTTTTAAATTACACATTCTTCGAACACCAAGTGCACAGACAGGTTGTGGTTTTAATAAAAATGAAAAGTCTAAGTCATTTTAGCTGCCAAATTTTGACCATTGAGAAGTTATTCAAAAAAGAAAAAAAAAATATCTGTTGCATCTACTTTTGGCAAAATAATCCATAAATATGACTGGTTTGACCAGGTTACTCACTAAATATATAAAACTAGAGGGCACTCAGAGAGCGCATACCTCCGCCAAGGCTCCGTACCTCCCTCCCTTTGTCCTTTCTTCCGTCCCTTTGTCTGTCCATATTGCCATCCATCTGTACATTGCAAGCTAGGGCCTTGGCGGAGGTATGCACTCACGGATCGCCTCCAACATCTAATGAGTTCATCTTTGAGCCAAGGGCCACCTCTGGTGAAAATTTAATCCAAATCTGTCCAGTAGTTTTGGAATATTATTAACCTTTTGTGTATGTCTGTCGCCGAATTGCGACATAACCCCTAGTGGTCGAGTGGTAAATATTTTTTGTCAGTAAAATAGTTCAGATTTCCAAGGCTATAACTTGAAAGTGGTAAGAGATAATGGCTTACTGTCAATTCGAAAGATGTAAAATATCATCCAAAGTTTCAGATAGGAATAAATTTACGCATCTAATTTGCATAATGTCATGGCACCTCTTTAAATTCCATAACTCAGTCAAAACTGGACTTTGGGCGTATTTACACAATGAATGGTTCAGTCTTTTGACACTGTTTTTTGTACAGAGGTACCTCATCATCTTATCTTCAAAGTACATGAACAAGAAGTCAGTACAATGTAAAAAAAAAAAAAAAATTCTCACTTACTTTTGACAAAGGGGGGCTGGCTGGTTGGCTGGCTGGCTGGCGTGGCCACTGCGTTTTCACCAATCATGGTTGTTATTTTGCGTTCTGTCCGTCATGTTAAAGTCTCTACCACATCTACAAAGTCTTATGATTATCCCACATAAATTTCGCTTGTATCCCGCGGCTATTTTCCGTGTACAAAGCCGATAAAAGTGACGGTGACCAATCGTGGACATATTAGCTTTCTGGGCTAAAATGCTAAAAACAGGAAAAGCAAATGAGTTCTTCTTCTTTGGTGTGTTATGTGTCATCCACTGAGTCCTCCAACGGATGTCTGCCACCTTTGAAACTGGCAAATCTGTCAAATCAGTACAATCCCCAATGGCAGGCCCCAATACAGGCAATCATGTGAGAGTGAGATGACAGGCGCAGTGCCGCTCTCTGCCACTTAAGAAGCACGCAAATTCACACACTCAAAGGGGTTAGAGCCTTGGCGGAGGTATGCATTTTGAGATAATCACCAAAATCTAATCATGTGTTCAGTGCCATTACACACCTTTCCTGAAAATTTGAATGAAAGGCACTATATAAGTGCAATACCATTATATTATTATTATTATTATTATTATTAAAATACGACAGCAAAAACAATTTTGGCTACATTTATATGACATGCATAATAATACAAGACTGTTATTAATAATAATAACAAGACGTCGACGATGCAGACATGTTTCCTCCAAGCGTTTGCTTTCAGATTTTGATCATGATATTCCTTTTAGTGTCAGATCAAGAGTACTGGGTGGTTTCATGCAGCAAAAGCATAGCCTCTCCACCGTCTGTCACCTCCCATTCTCGCTTCCTGAACTGATTTTCTAAGTCCCCACCCTTCCTTAATTCTAATTGGCTGCTTAGAAAGATCTGACATTGACGGGCGCAGGTGTACAATAGTCTGACAAGTTGAACTTTTTCAGCCCTGAGCACTACAACAAAAAGCAACCCACCGCTCAAAGCGTTTCAAACACTGGAGCACATAGAGAATGAATAGAAAGTAGTCGCCCACAGCAGAAAAAGAGGAGGTTGGTGGACAACGCCCCCTTATACTTTTTCTGGCAGTGTTTGGCTTCCGGGTTGCTGAGGCGCATGGCCCTATGGCATGACCACGCACGTAACCTCAGTGAACCAGTCTATAAAGAGGCGGTGCATGGAAAAAGTGCCAGATTAATAATATAAAATAATATTCAAAAAATTATTGCATACACATCTTGAGCCGAATCACCACCAAAATCTAATCATCTGTTCCCCGTGCCATTACACACCCTTCCTGAAAATTTCCTCAAAATCCGTTCATAACTTTTTGAGTTATGTTGCTGACAGGCAAACCAACTAGCCAACAGACAAACCAACCAACCAACAGACAAACCAACCATCCATCCATCCATCCATCCATCCATCTTCTACCGCTTTTCCGGAGGTCCGGGTCGCGGAGGCAGCAGTTCAAGCAGAGAAGCCCAGACCTCCCTCTCCCCAGCCACCTGCTCCAGCTCTTCAGAGGGGATACCAAGGCGTTCCCAGACCAGCTGGGAGACATAGTCTCTCCACCGAGTCCTGGGTCTGCCCCGGGGTCTCCTCCCAGTGGGACGTACCTGAAACACCTCAAGTGGGAGGCGTCCAGGAGGCATCCTAATCAGATGCCCATACCACCTCAACTGACTGCTTTCAATGTGGAGGAGCAGCGGTTCTACTCTGAGCCCTCTCCCGGATGACTGAGCTCCTCACCCTATCTCTGAGGGGTGAGTCCAGCAATCCTACGGAGAAAGGCTCATTTCAGCTGCTTGTATCCGCGATCTCGTTCTTTCGTCATTACCCAAAGCTCGTGACCATAGGTGTGAAGTAGGAACTTAGATTGACTGGTAAATCGACAGCTTTGCCTTAGAACTAAGCTCCCTCTTCACCACAACGGACCAGTACAACGTCCGCATCACTGCAGATGCTGCTCCAATCCGTCTGTCGATCTCTCGCTCCAATTTTCCCCTCACTCGTGAACAAGACCCCAAGATACTTAAACTCCTCCACTGGGGGCAGGAGCCTGTCCCCAACCCGGAGAGGACAATCCACCTTTTCCGGCTGAGGACCATGGACTCGGACTTGGAGGGTGCTGATTCTCATCCCAGCCGCTTCACACTCAGCAGCAAACCGTCCCAGCAAGAGCTGTAGGTCATTGCTGGATGAAGCCAACAGGACGACATCATCTGCAAACAACAGAGATGAGATCCTGTGGTCACCAAGCATGACACCCTCCATTCCCTGGCTGCGCCTAGAAATCCTGTCCATAAAATTATGAAACAGGATCGGTGACAAAGGGCAGCCCTGGCGGAGTCCAACTCTCACTGGAATGACTCTGACCGAGTGTTGGCAATACGAACCAAACTCTCACTAACGGTCGTACAGAGAACCGAATAGCTCGTAACAACAAGCCCGATAACCCCATACTCCCGAAGCACCCCCCCACAAAAATCCACGAGGGACGCGGTCAAATGCCTTCTCCAAGTCCACAAAACACATGTAAACTGGTTGGGCAAACTCCCACGAACCCTCAAGAATTCTCGAGAGGGGTAAAGAGCTGGTCCAATGTGCCACGGCCAGGGACGAAAACCACATTGCTCCTCCTGAATCCGAGGTTCGACCAACGGCCCGGACTCTCCTCTCCAGTACCTTGGCATAGACCTTCCCAGGGAGGCTGAGGAGTGTGATCCCTCTAAAGTTGGAGCACACCCTCCGTGGTCCCCTTTTTTGAAGAGAGGAACGACCACCCCCGGTTTGCCATGCCAAAGGCACTGGCCCCCGACCGCCACGCAATGTTGCAGAGGCGTGTCAACCATGACAACCCAACAACATCCAGGGCCTTGAGGTACTCAGGCGAATCTCGTCCACCCCCGGGGCCCGGCCACCAAGGAGATTTTTTAACCACCTTGGCGACCTCAGCCCCTGTAATAGGCGAGTCATCCCCCTCGTCCCCAAACCCTGCTTCCCTCTGTGGAAGGCGTATCAGTGGGATTGAGGAGATCCTCGAAGTATTCCTTCCACCAGCCCGACGATATCACATCCTTCCTCATGGATCGTCACCTTATCGTGGTGGGGGGGGTTTGCGTGCCCCAGTGATCCCTGGAGCTATGTTGTCCGGGGCAATTTGCCTCTGATAGGGTCTCCCAAGACAAACTGGTCCTGGGTGAGGGCCAGACTAAGAACGATCCAACAGACTCTCATGATAATTATATATCAAGGATTCAGTGTACCCCGCCCCGGTAGGGGTTACCGGGGCCCCACCCTGGAGCCAGGCCTGGGGGAGGGGCTCGAAGGCTAGCGTCTGGTGGCCGGGTTTCCACCCATGGGACCCGGCCGGGCTCAGCCCGAGGAGTTACATGGGTCCGCCCTCCAGTGGGTTTCACACACCTGCAGGGGGATCATGGGGGGTCCCGGTGTGCTATGTGGATTAGGTGGCGGTCAAGGCGGAGACCTTGGCGGACTGATCCCAAGCTTTCTAAACTGGCTTTTGGTACGTGGAATGTCACCTCTCTGGTCGGGGAAGGAGCCTGAGCTGGTGTACGAGGTTGAGCGTACCGGCTAGATATAGTCGGCCTCACCTCAACACACAGCTCCGGTTCCGGAACCAGTCTCCTGAGAGGGGCTGGAGTTGGCCTTTTCTGGAGTTGCTCCGGCAAGAGGCGACGAGCAGGGGTGGGTATTCTTGTATCGCCCCACCTTGCTGCCTCTAATTGGAGTTTCCCCCGGTGGACGAAAGGGTTGACTTCCCTGCGCCTTCGGGTTGAGGACAAAACGGGTCCTGACCTATCATTTGTGCATATGCACCAAAATGATGTTTCAGATTACCCACCCTTTTTGGAGTCTGTGACTGGGGTGCTGGAAGGTACTCCTCCTGGAGACTCCATTGTCCCTAATGGGGGACTTCAATGCGCACAGTGGGGCAACGACAGTGACACCTGGAGAGGGGTGATTGGGGAAAGAACGGCCCTCCTGCCCGATCTGAACCCGAGTGGTGTTCAGTTATTGGACTTCTGTGACTACCACAGTCTGTCCATAACGAACACCATGTTCAAGCATAAGGGGTGTCCATATGTGCATCTCGGCAGCCAGGGACACCCTAGGTCGCAGGTCGATGATCGATGTTTTGTTATCGTATCATCAGACCTGCGACCGTATGTCTGGGACACCCGAGGTAATAGAGAGGTGCAGAGCTGTCAACTGATCACCACCTGGTGGTGAGTTGGATCCGATGGCAGGGGAGGAAGCCATTCAGACCTGGTAGACCCAAACGTATAGTGAGGGTGTGCTGGGAGCGTCTGGCTGAGGCCCCTGTCCGGGAGGTCTTCAACTCCCACCTCCGGAAGAACTTCAGCCACATTCCGAGGGAGTCTGGAGACATGGAGTCTGAATGGGCCATGTTCTCCACCTCTGTTGTTGAAGCGGCGGCCCAGAGCTGCGGCCGCAAGGTGGTCGGTGCATCTCGTGGTGGCAACCCCCGAACCAAGTGGTGGACACCAGTGGTGAGGGGAGCCATTAAGCTGAAGAAGGAGTCTTATCAAGCTTGGTTGGCTTGTGGGACTCCCGAAGCAGCTGAGGTGTACCGGCAGGCCAAGCGGAGTGCAGCTCGGGTGGTTGCTGAAGCAAAAACGCGGGTATGGGAGGAGTTCGGTGAGGCCATGGAACAAGACTTTCGGTCGGCTTCAAAGAGATTCTGGAACAAACCAACCAATGCCACTAAAAACATTACCTCTGCCCTCCCTTGGCAGAGGTAATTATTATCGAGGTGTGGCAACAACACTGTTCATTCAATGTGAAATAACTGTCTGGGACGATATTTATATTTGCCGGGTACTTTAACTAACTATAGTGCTGTTGATACCATCTAACTGCAATGCTCTTGCGACTGTGTGTATACTGTGTACCTATATATATTTATTTACTGCTTTGGCTAACCTGTTCTTATCTTATTTACTAGTACTCTGAGTGCTGCTGTCCCTTTGCTGCTGCAATCCTACAGTTTCCCCATTGTGGGACTATAAAGCTGTTCTTAGTTTTATCTTATCTATTTGTACATTACTGTGTGTAAAATGTTTTGACAAAACTTACATTGGTATGCTGCCAACTGTCCTTCTTCACTGACAGTCCCATCTGGTGGTTGTGGTCCTGAGCTGCTATAGAGTGCAGGCCTCATACACAAGTGGGGTGGACGAAAAGCTACTGCTGACGTCGGAATTTGTAGTGATGTGTTTGACAGGAATACTGAAAAGTCACCATTGTTGTTCCATAATTGCCTTTCAAAACATGTGACCTCCTTGATCAGTTGCTTAGTGGGTGTTGGCATATACTGTACATAATCAACCATACCTGACTGGGTATACAAGCCATTTTTACTATGATCAAAGCTCATCTGGTAGTGATAAAAAAGAAGTTATTTGTATTTGACACTAATAAGCAGCATAACCAAGACATATTGATTTGGGTTTTTTTTTCCTTTTGCAAATAACTCCATCAGTTTGTCAGATGGTCTTAAAGTTGAACATGGTCTCCCCTCAAAACCTCTCAGAGGTCAGTCTGTAATGTGTGGACATTTTGTTGAGAGAAAAAAAAGACATTGACACCGACTTAAAGACGCACTCTGGTCGGCTCACTAAGACCACCTCAAAAACAAATAAGTATTGCCCAAAATAGTATATTGTGGCTTTTTACCCAACAAAAAAACTTTCATTACCTTAGAATTGCTTGGAAAGGGGCTTTTAAGTCTTTCACCTACTTAAGTATGCACAGATCTATGAATATTCGTCTTATCAGCCTGCATGGCGTTGCACGTTGATTGTGTTGCCATGCTCCCTGACATGCTGCAGGGGCTTGCATGTGATTGGTCACTGCAGCTCCTGGATGCTAGTCGATTCACGACACTTTCAGACGTTAAAATGTTGCCTATATCTTTAAAAGTAAAAGTTGAAACATTTTTCTGAAAACGGTCGAGGTGAGAGATAAATGTGTAATTGCCAAATATGTATTTACTTTTTACTACCTTTGCTGGAGGTTTCTTCCTGCTAAAAGGGAGTTTTCCCTCTACAGCCATCGCCAAGTGCTTGCTCACAGGGGATCGCCTCTGATTGCTAGGGTCATCCTGGTAAAATTGGCGGGGTTTTCCCCTATAGTTGAAAGTGCTATGAGATGACTGTTGTTGTGAAATGGCACTATATAAATAAAATAAAATTGAATTAACAACGGTCCCCTGTCTGCCGGCGACTGAGCAGGGGGTGGACCCGATTTGAATGTGGCTCCTCTCAGCTCACAGTGCGGCGCCTGTCCACCGGCGAAATGACCTGAGAGCAGCTCGATTTGAATGTGGCTGTGTGAGACCGCGGTCTCGTACAGCCAGATTCAAATCGGGTCCCCCTCACCTTTCTGTCCTCTCTCTGCTTTCTCTCTGCTGCTACCCCAACCCGCTCTGCCTTGCTCCTGTTGCTCTTTGGCTCCTCACTCTTTCCCAGAGGTAGCCAAGAGTATCCCTCTGATTGGTTAATGTTATAACCACCCAGGCTAGGTAGGAGTGCTTATGTAGTTATTAGTGGTCTGTCCAAACTTGCCCGTTTCAGGGGGGCATCACCAAACTGGAATTTCACAGCAGAAAAACACAGACTTTAAACTGTGGTGAGATTTTGTGCTTGATATGGCTTGTAAGTCACAAAAAACATGTTTCAGACATGTTAACAACAAAAAAAACTTGACTTTGCCAGAGTGTCACTTTAAATGATATGCTTGGCCAGCTGTGCAAGGATGAAATAGGGGCAGCTGAATCAGAAACTGTGTTTTTATCCCCTTACTCAACAATTCCTTGCTCTGACATAAATTCTGGACCCAGGGGACAGAAGACAGACTCGAGAGAATACAATTATCCTTTTATTATCAACCCGTGTCTTGTGTGTGAGTGTGTGTATGTACAATGTGGTGCGTGAAGTGCAGGACTCGTGCGGGGGCTGGGCAGGACGCCGTTCGGCCTGGCAACCCTATGGAGACAAAGCAGAGACGTTAACGCTGCACCAGTGCTGAGAGCGTAATAAAGACAGTCGCTTACTTTTGCAGGTGGTGATGCTGGGCTCTAGTTGGCCCTGTGGGCGACAGCCAGGGAAAGAGCGTCTCGCTCTGTGCCGGGGGAAGAGGGAGTTACCCTGATGCTGACGTGGAGCTGAGCTGCCGCCAGGGATAGAGGGTCCACCGCCGGGGAGGTCCACCTGTGCACGGGGGAAAGGAACTTGACAAGGTAAGTGGAGGTTAAGCTTACATGCTTCGACGTGTTGCTCGTAGTCAGAGGTTGAGCCAAGACGTGGCTGGAGACGAGAGACGTGTCCTCGTGAGTTTGACAGACGGCTCCGTGCTGAGTTGCTGGCAGGCCTGGCTCTTAAAGCCCGCTGACGATTGGCAGCAGGTGTGCACGCAGCTGAGACTGATGATGGCCCTGCGGGCGCCATGACAGTACTCCCCCCTCTAGAGGTGCCTCCTGGCACCTGCCCTATCTTAACCGGGTGCGTCCGGTGAAAGTCACGGATGAGCTGTTTATCGAGGACAAGAGACGGACGTACCCAGGACCTATGCTCAGGGCAGAATCCCTCCCAGTCCACCAGGTATTGTAGGCTGTGACCCTGCCGGCGGACATCCAGGATGGTAGTGACTCCCCACGCCGGATGGCCATTGATCATCATCGAGGGAGGTGGAGCCGCGGGGGGCGGGCAGAGGGGGCTGGAACAGACGGGTTTCACCTGTGAAACATGGAAGGTTGGGCAGATGCGGAGGGAGGGGGGAGAGCTAGGCGAACAGCCACAGGGTTAATCACACGTACAATAGGGTAAGGCCCAATAAAACGCTTGGTCAGCTTACGTTTCTCTGCTTTCAAATTAATGTTACGTGTTGACAGCCATACCTACTGACCCACTTCGTACTCGGGAGCTGGTCTCCTGCGGCGATTGGCCGTCCTGATGTTACGTTCGGTGGTTCGAAGGAGAACTCTGCGGGTGGTAGTCCAGAGCCGGTGGCAGCGCCTGACATGGGCGTGGACAGAAGGCACCGCCACCTCCTTTTCCTCCTCCGGAAACAAAGTAGGGTCATACCCCAAAGATGCCCTGAAGGGGGACATCCCAATCGCTGAAGAAACCGTGGAGTTATGGGCGTACTCAATCCACGGCAGGTGGCTGCTCCAAGAAGAAGGGCTGGAGGCAATGACGCAGCGTAGGGCGGCCTCCAGTTCCTGATTCGCTTGTTTGCACTGCCCATTGCTCTGAGGATGGTAACCAGATGACAGGCTTACTGTTGACCCCAGCGCGTGACAGAACGCCCTCCAAACCTGGGGAACAAACTGGGGCCCACGATCCGAGATGACATCCATGGGGATCCCATGAAGACGAATGACGTGCTGAACCAACAGGTCCGCTGTCTCCCGTGCCGTCGGCAACCCCCGGAGGGGAACGAAGTGAGCCACCTTGGAGAAGCGATCAACAATGGTCAGGACCGTCGTAAAATGATTGGATGGCGGGAGGCCCGTCACGAAATCCAGGGCAATGTGTGACCAGGGACGACTAGGGACCGGCAGGGGGTGGAGCAGTCCGGCCGGTGGGGAGGAGGATGACTTCCCGGTGGCGCACTGAGCGCAGGCCCATATCTAGGCATTGACTTCTTTCCACAGCCCCGGCCACCAGAACGACCTCTGGAGAAGCTCAATCGTGCGAGACACCCCAGGGTGGCACGCCAACTTTGAGGCGTGAGCCCACTGAATGACCTCACCCTGGACCGGCGTAGGGACAAACAACCGTTCTGAGGGGCCGCCTCCCGGATCGGGTTCAATCTCCTGCACCTTCACAACCTTCTCCCTGATGTCCCACAAGAGGGCGCCCACGACGCAGGATGGAGGAAGGATCATTTGTTCCTGGTCCTCACATACCTCCGCCGAGAACTGCCTGGAGAGGGCGTCTGGCTTAGCGTTCTTGTCCCCGGGGCGATAGGTGATCGTAAAGTCGAACTGACTAAAGAACAGGGACCAGCGGGTCTGACGGGAGTTCAACCGCTTAGCAGTCCTCAGATATTCCAAGTTCTTATGGTCGGTCCAAACTACAAAAGGCTGGGCCGCTCCCTCCAACCAGTGGCGCCACTCCTCCAATGCGAGCGTAACCGCCAACAGCTCCCTATCGCTGATGCTGTAATTCCTCTCTGCTGGAGACAGGCGGTGTGAGAAGAAGGTACAGGGGCGGATCACCCCGTCTATCGGAGAGCGCTGGGAGAGTACTGCCTCCACCGCGGAGTCCGAAGCATCCACCTCGACCAGGCACTTGAGAGCCGTGTCCACCTGTGTAAGGACGTGGGGCGATAAGAACTCCCTCTTGAGTGCGCCGAACGCTGCTGCAGCCTCCTCCGTCCAGTGGAAGGGGACCTTCGGGAACGTGAGACAGGTCAGCGGGCGGGCCACCATGCTATACTTGGGCACAAAGCGGCTGTAAAAATTGGCAAACCCCAGGAACTGCTGGAGTTGTTTCCTGGACGGGGGGGTGGGGCAGTCCACCACCGCATTGACCTTGGCCAGGGCGGGGAGAACCTGGTTGTGGGAAATCACAAAGCTGAGAAAAGACGTCTTGTTAGCATGGAACTCGCATTTCTCGGCCTTCACGAACAGTTGATTCTCCAGGAGTCGTTGGAGGACCCGTCTCATGTGCACCCGGTGCTCCTCAAGCGATCGGGAGAAGATGAGGATGTCGTCCAGGTAGACAAAGACAAAGATGCCCAGGAAATCCCGGAGAACGTCATTGATCAGGCGCTGGAAGACGGCCGGAGCGTTTGCCAGCCCAAACGGCATCACCAGGTATTCGAAGTGGCCGCTTGGGGTCCGGAAGCCAGTCTTCCACTCATCTCCCTCCTTGATCTGCACGAGATGGTACGCGTTGCAGAGGTCGAGTTTGGTGAACCAAGAGGCCCCCTGGAGGGAATCAAACGCCGTGTCCATGAGGGGCAGGGTGCACTTATCCTTCACCGTGATATCATTGAGACCCCTGAAGTCGATACATGGCTGCAGGGAGCCGTCCTTCTTGCCAATGAAGAAGAATCCGGCCCCCACCCCTGAAGAGGACGGGCGGATGATCCCTGAACTGAGCGACTCCTTTATATACGTATCCATCGCCTCCCGTTCCGGAGCAGACAGGCTGTACAGACGGCTCAACGGCAGCGGGGCACCAGGCCGGAGATTAATAGCGCAGTCATAAGGGCGGTGGGGAGGAAGGGACATCGCCCGCGACTTATTGAAAACCGCCCCCAGATCGTGATATTCAGTTGGCACCTTGGACAGATCTGGGGGTGGGACGTGCGTGGGGCCACAGACACCGACGGGGCACATGCCACGGACTTCAGGCACGCGCTGAGAGAGAACAAACTCCAGGATGAGATGCTTCCTGTCTGCCAGTCGAAGGATGGATTATGCAGCCGCAGCCAAGGGTAGCCCAGGATGATCGGGGAAATGGAGGAGGGCAGCACCAGAAAGCGTAGATCCTCTCGGTGGTTCCCAGAAATGATCACTGACACTGGAGCGGTCTGCTGAGAAATAGTCGTTAGCAGGGCTTTGGATAGGGCTATCAGCTTGAGCGGTGGCTGGAGAGTTTGACAGGTGAGCCCTAACCGGGTTGCCAGGTCTCCTGATATGAAACTCTGCTCAGCCCCTGAGTCAATCAGTGCATGAGTGGAGTGTTCAATGTGTTTATGGATGAATCGGATGGGCACGAGGCAGCTGGTGAGGGGTTTAGACTGGGACGCATTTGTGAGTCCCCCTACTGTGACCCACGGACCTCCTCTTTTAACTGACTCGTACAATTCTCCAATTCGTGTGCACTGCTACCACAATAAAAACATAGCCCTAACTCCCTACGGTGCTGTTTCTCAGCAGGTGGAATCTTGGAGCGCCTGATTACCATATCCTCCTGCCCCTGAAGTCCTTCCGGAGAGGGCAGAGCCAACTGGGGTGACTGTGAGGAATGAAAAAACTGCACGCTCGAGCGGCTAGAAGCTCTTCGCTCGGCTGCTCGTTCCCTCAGCCTGTTATCCAAGCTAATGGTAAGAGAGATTAGCTCGTTTAGTCATTCTGGCTTATCCAACCTAGCTAGTTCGTCTCTTAGACTGGGGCTTAGGCTACGGATAAAAATGCTACACAATGAGGCGTCCTCCCACCTGACTTCAGCGGCTACCACCCGGAAATCGACCGCGTAGTCCACAGCGGACCTACCACCCTGCTGAAGGTTTAACAACCGGGTGGTGAGCACAGTGTCCCGGTCGGAGTGGTCAAACACCTCATGGAAATCGGCCAGAAACCACTAGTATGTTAAGTTAGCATAACTGGGCTTAGCCATAACGGCATATGCCCAGGCTAGCGCCCTACCTTCTAGCAGGTTAGCGATGTAGCCTATCTTGCTATGATCCATAGGAAAGTCCCCTGGTACTCGCTGGAAAACCGTCTCCCATTGCAGGATAAACCCCCGGGCTTCCCCGAGCTTCCCACTGAAGCGTGCAGGTGTGGGCACCGGTGTGAGGCGGGCCAAAGGGACCTGGCTAACCTGGCTAGGCGGGGGGGCTAGCGGAGCCCGGTGGAGCCCCGGAAGCCGGTGGAAACATCTGCTGTCAATCCAGACTGTCCAACCGGCTGTTAATTAGGGTTAACTGGGTAAGGATAACGTTCTGTTGGTAAGCTAGTTGTTCTACTCGAGCGTCTAAGGTGTTTAAACGGCGTGCTAGCACGCTGTCCGCTGGGTCGCTCTGACGGAGCCGTACTGACATAATTTCTGGACCCAGGGAACAGAAGACAGACTCGAGAGAATACAATTATCCTTTTATTATCAACCCGTGTCTTGTGTATGAGTGCATGTATGTACAATGTGGTGCGTGAAGTGCAGGACTTGTGCGGGGGCTGGGCAGGACGCCGTTCGGCCTGGCAACCCTATGGAGACAAAGCAGAGACGTTAACGCTGCACCAGCGCTGAGAGCGTAATAAAGACAGTCACTTACTTTTGCAGGTGGTGATGCTGGGCTCCAGTTGGCCCTGTGGGCGACAGCCAGGGAAAGAGCGTCTCGCTCTGTGCCGGGGGAAGAGGGAGTTACCCTGATGCTGACGTGGAGCTGAGCTGCCGCCGGGGAGAGAGGGTCCGCCACCGGGGAGGTCCACCTGTGCATGGGGGAAAGGAACTTGACAAGGTAAGTGGAGGTTAAGCTTACATGCTTCGACGTGTTGCTCATTGTCAGAGGTTGAGCCAAGACGTGGCTGGAGACGAGAGACGTGTCCTCGTGAGTTTGACAGACGGCTCTGTGCTGAGTTGCTGGCAGGCCTGGCTCTTAAAGCCTGCTGACGATTGGCAGCAGGTGTGCACGCAGCTGAGACTGATGATGGCCCTGCGGGCGCCATGACATGCTCCCCTTCTGAGTAATGGCTTGCTGTTTTAGAGAACTGACATTCAGAGGACCTAAATGAGGATTGGACTGAGTCTTACAAGTGCAAATCTCCAGCTGGTTCCATCTCACTCTGCTGAGGTAAACTTGAGTCACTGCTCTAAGTCATACAACATTTGGTGATCCTGTGAACTGTCTTGAACTTTCGACCTCAAAAAGAATGCAAGCGTAATGCTTTGGATGTGCTATTTCTGCAGTAAGCTTGGTGTTTAAGTTTGCCGTCTTTTTTTTTTTTTTTGCAGTCTGGAAAAATAGACAGAAGACACAAGACATGGGCAAGACACAAGAGTGTTTCCCATACCCTGAGTAATGTTGTAATGGATAACTGTTTTAACTACTGGACATAATCTTTATTATGCCTTGGTGAACGGAAGCATAAGGTAATCACTCATTGCGTCTGTGTGTGGCTCTGTCCGCAGTATGTCTGTATGTGGTTCAGTCTCCCTGTCTGTTTAAGCTCAGCTGGTCAAAATTAAGTGCAACTAAAGGTTTGTATCATTCGCCATGTTTACATGGACACCAGTAACCGGATTAAAAGCCTGATCGGAAAAAAATGCTTCATGTAAACATGCCAATCTGAATATTCTGATCTGATCACACTCATTCGGATCAAAATTTCCTTCCGATCGAGACGGGTTGGTTATGCCAATTGTTGAGCCAATTGGTGTGCATATAGACAATTATTCCGAAGTTTGGGTCAAAAATATGTTTACTGCACATGTTTGTACATCAGCCACACATTGACGTGATGTATTTCCGCCTCTACAGCAGCTAGCGGAAGACATGGCGGGAGTAAAACAGAACTGGTCTGTATCGTCCTGCTGTCTCCCTCTGTTCGTTATATGCAGAAGTATGTACTGCTGGGCTCGTAGCTTCGCTACGGAGACCAGCAGAAGCAAAAGTACAGTCTGTATAACACAATACAGGTCCATTTCAAAAAGAGAAAGACACAAAGCAGGATTTGTTTATATAGGAATTTGCTTCTTCTTCTACTATTTCCCGAATGTCAGACAATTCTACGCATGTCAAAATGATTTAGTCTGTTGAAACGTGTGACACATGTAAACGCACGTCATAATCTGATCAGCTTTTTCAGGATCCATGTAAACAGTAAAGTTCTGATCTGAACTGTAATCAAATTGAAATTTTGCGCATGTAAATATGGCTATTGTACGGCTATATTTTCTCAACTTTTAATTTGCCAGAATTTCCAGATAAGGCTTTGTTTTCAAAATAAACACAAATTTAACTCACCTTTGCCATCAATGGACCCGGAAAAAAGGTAATGTAATAACTATGCCAGGCCACTAGAGGCGGCAGTGTGACTTTTTTACAGCACACGGATGACTTCGTGTCACAGTCGATTAGGGCTGGGCAATATACCGAATATATTCATTGTATCGGTACATTTGGTTGCCCACGATACATAAATCATTATCTCGCAGATACTCAAATATTTATCACATTAAAATGAGCTGCTGCTGCTGCTGCAAGACAGGTTCGTCTGCAGCTTGGCTGCTGAAGTCTGAAAGCAGAAGCTCTCTAGCTCACCGCGGCTGCCCCGCCCCCCTGCATGCTCACAGAGAAATCTAAACTGCAGTGAGCAGAGATGAAAAGGAAGATAACAGAATAAACGTAGGCTCACCTTAAGCACAGGAAACTGAGTGGGGGTGGGGGATAAACATTTCAAGTCTGAACTCTGCACATTCATTCACTAAGTGAACGAACTTAGCAAATGAACTTTCAAAATAAGAGCTTCTATCCAGTCTTGCAACCCTTCAAAATAAGAGCAAATGGTGTGCCAAATAAACAACTGATGGAATGTAGACACATTTAAAAAAAAGCGATAAATTATACTTCTGTCACCGGAATGGTGACCTAGTTGATAGAGCATCCACCCCACAACCGGGACGTTGGAGGTTCGAGTCCCAGCCGGGTCATACCAAAGACCATATAAAAATGGTACTTCCTGCCTTCTAGCTTGGTGCTCAGCATAATAGAAATGGGGAAGGAGAAGTTGTTTGTGGCGGCGCCTTGCATGGCAGTGGTCCCTCTGATTCTAGATGTGATTAACATTGTAGATAGGAGAAACATAATTTCGTTCTACTGTACATGATTGGCTGTATGGACTGAATGACAATAGAGATGGCTTCTTCTTATTATTATCATTATTTGACCGCCAAGTATTAACTATGTTTGGTAAACTGAAACATTTCTGCCCATGTGGATACACTTGATTATTTGATAATCTGAGTTCTGTTAAAGGGAAAAAAGACACTTTTTACACTCAGTTGACACTCAGTTACATATTGTTGCGAAGAATTTTCTCTGACATAAGTTTTCATTTTTTTATTCAGCTTTTTCTTAAGTGAAAAGAATATGTTTTATCTTATTATTCAGCTTTTCATAAGTGAAATAAATATATACATACATTTCTAATAAAAATGTAAGTAAAAAATTTTTAAAGCATGAACCAGGAAATGTGCAGGAGGAGGCAGAGCGGACCAGTCACAGGTCTTGCAATTTGCATTGCCACAATGTGTAGTTACATTTCTGCAAGTAGTGGGGTACAATGTAGCTACTGCATTGGGTACACCATTGTTTTGACACAGAAGCATAAGGGGGCGTATCCACCAAACACATTTTTTCTGCTGTAAGCGACTATTTTCTCTTCATTCTCTATATATTTCCTCGACTTTTAATTTGCCACAATTTCCAGATAAGGCCATGTTTTAAAAATAAACACAAATTTAACTCACCTTTACCATCAATACAGCTGCGAAAAAAGCTATTGTAATAACTATTCCCGCCCACCAGAAGTGGCAGTGTGACTTTTTTACAACCCCCCATGCTACCATGCTACAAGCACCGAGGCATCAGCACCTTGGTGCTTTCATTATTTTATGAGCTGGTAGGAACTTTAATTATGAGTCTACAGGTAAGTACTGTAAAAGTTACTGGATGCTGTCTTGCATACAGCAGATATTTGTAACATCTTTTCTAATTGAGGAATTTTGTTTTAAAAAGATTCTTGTACTCCTAAACACTATAAACACTGCTTTTAATTTGGCTATGTCTTATACAGTGGTGTGAAAAAGTGTTTGCCCCTTTCCTGATTTCTCATTTTTTGTATGTTTGTCACATTTATGTCATGATTTGCCCCATGGGGCAGGAACAAAGACCCAAGCGCTGGATTGCTAGTTGTGCAGTTTATTAAGGAGAACATAAAGTCCAAACAGTGAGCAAAAATAAACTGACATCAACTGAGGAGTGCAGGGAAATGGTGAGAATACAAAGAGGAATGCACGTTGAAACAGGGTAGGGGTTCCGATGGAGTTGAGAAACAACAGAGATAACCATGAGGCACTGACAAGTGTGTAAACAGAGAAGCGGTCTTAAATAAGGCAGGCAATTAAACACAGCAAATGCCATCAGGTGTGGAACACATGAGCGGGTAGGTAGACCTACTTACTAGGCATAAACGACTGAGCTGCACAAACAGGGTGATAACAAGGTGGGAGTATCTGGAAACCGAGGTAGAGAGCTCCTGCCACAAAGAAACAAAATATAAACACCAGGAACTAAATGCCAGGATAATAATAATAATCACAATAAGAACATGAATGCAGAACAGAACAACTGACAGCTAGGAACACATCCAAAACTAACATACAGTAAAATAAACACACCACACTGGGAAAATACGTACAGTAAATAATCAGAAATAAATTAAGAGCCTGAGCACGATGACACACCGTGCTCAGCCTCGTGACAGAGCCCCCCCCCCCCACCTTAAAGGGTGGATTCCAGACACCCCATGGTAACATCAAAGAAAAAGAAAGTCCCCCACCCACCCCCCTAACAGGAGAAGAATAAAGAACCAACCCGGGAGGGCGGTGGGAGAACCAGGCTAGGAGGGACTGGAAAAACAAAACCCTGCTCAGGACCCACACCAGGCAAAAAACCCAACCGCCTAAGCCCCCTTGACCGAAGAGCTGGACAGTTCAGGCGGGTGGCCAAAGTCCCAGGCCTGGCAGATGGCATGATGGAAAGAGTTGGGTGGCCTACCAGAGAACGTGGGCCACCCAACCCCGCGGCATAGTCTGTCGGGTGGTCTGCCAGAGTTCTTTAGCCACCTGAACAGAAAGAGTGGTCCAGGAGGCGGCTGCCCAACGGGAAGAACCAGCGGTGAGCCAGGTGGATGAGTCGGGGAACCCATGCCGACGTCATGGTGAGGAGAGGGAACCACGACGGCCTCGGGCAGAGGAGGGGGAGCCACAATGGCGTCTGGCAGAGGAGGGGGAACCACGATGGCATCTGGCAGAGGAGGGGGAACCACGACGGCATCTGGTAGAGGAGGGGAAACCATGACGCCCTCGGACTGAGCTGTAGCACCCTCGGTGGTCCCGGACTGGGACATTGCAGCACCCATGGTGGGCTGGAATGAGGTTACACCCGCGGTGGCTCCAGGCTGGAGCATAGCTGCACCCGCGGTGGTCCCAGACTGGGATGTAGCAGCACCCACGGAGGCTCCGGGCTGTAGCAAAGCTGCACCTGCAGTGGCTTCAGGCTGGAGCAAAGCTGCAGAAATGGTGGGCCCGGACTGGGCCAAAGCTGCACCCACGGTGGGACCAGACTAGGCCAAAGTTGTACCCTCGGTGGGCCCGGACTGGGCCAGAGCTGCACCCACGGTGGCCCCTGGGCTGGAGTGTAATGCCCACAGCGGGCCCCCACTGGAGCATAGCACCCAAGTTGGTCTCAGGCTGGGGCGCAGCACCCACAACGGTCCCCAACTGGGACACAGCACCCACGGAGACCCGGACTGAGGAGGAGTTGCACCCACGGAGGTCCAGGGCTGGGACGGAGCCCCCGCGATGACCTCATCAGACGGGGAAGCGGCACCCTCGGCAGCCCCAGGCTGGGATGGAGCACCTGCGAAGTCCACATCCAGAGGGGGAGCAGCACCCACGGAGGTCCCGGGCTGGGACGGAGTGCCAGTGACGACCTCAGCGGGAGGAGCTGGACCAACGGTGATCTTGGGTGGCGAGCCTGGACCCACAGAGACTTCTAGCGGAGCTGGACAATCCTCGGTGACCCTGGGGGAAAACTCAGGCAAGAGAGGCAAAGAAACAGGGTCAGGGTCACCAGCGACAGTGGAGCCTGACGAGGTGAACTCAGGTGCAGCTGACGGCTGCACTTGGCTCTCCCCACCAAAAGCCAGGCAAGGTCTCTCCAAAATAGAAACAGCAAAGAAAAGGAGAGCACTTGCCTGATCTCAAGCTCCACTACCGTCCAGGACTCCATCGATCCAGATGATTGTTTCTTGGGCCTGGTCCTCTGGAGGTCGAGCTTGAACACTTCTGTGGCGGCCCCAGCAGCGGGCATGGTGGTCGATGCAGTCCTGGGACCCCTCAGCGATGTGGTCCATGCAGGTGGCTCGCCCGGCATGGCAACAGGAGGTCAGTTCCCTGCTGGTGCTTGATCCAGCGCTGCTGAAACCCAGGGACGCTCACTCAGCGCAGGCTCCAGATCACAGGCAGCACTCTCCCTCCGTCCGAACCCTGGCTGCGGGGCTGGAACCAGGTTCTCCAGGGCCGCAGGCTCCTCCATCACCCTGCGGCTCAACCCAGTAGTCGGCGGACACTCGGGGAGAATAGGAGGAGACACGGAGAGGGCAGGTGAGAAATTAATGGCTGCAGCAGGTGGTGAGGGCTCAGGGGACTGTGAACACTGAGCCTCACTACCGGAAATCAGGCAAGGCATATCATCATAAAATGTGGGAGAATGAAAAGATACTTACCTGTGTTCCCGGGGCATAATGTTTCCTGCTGCAGCAGGTGTAGAGTCATCCCTCTCTGTGGCTGCGGTGGACATGGGCCCTTCAGAGGATCGTGGAGGAGCCGCCCCAGCGGACACGGAGATGGGCTGCCTGACTGCTGCCTGAGAGGTGGAGGCATTCTTCTGGCAGGATTTCCTGGATAGCGGCATTCTGGAGCAGGTGGAGCGGGAGCAGGAACAGATGCTGGAGACTGGTGAGGAGCCGATACTACAGAGGCCCGGGAACGCCTCCCCTTCAGTGCGGGCCAAGGTTTCCTTGGGGAATTCCTCACCATCTCACTGTTCTCACGTTGCAGAGCCACCACCACAGAAATCCTCTCCACCCCCTCAGCATGCTCCTTGAACTGAGGGCACTGGCGAGTAGCTGCCTTCGCAAGACCCAGGTACCACAGTGCGTCATTCGGGGTAGGACCGATGCGAGTTGCGGAGATGAGCCCATCCATCCCCATAAGGGTTCTGCAACACTCCCACCCCAGGCTCATCGGGTACCTGTGCCCACCTGCAGAGTCCATGGAAGCTGGCGACATATGGACCGCTCCAGAAAAAACAGGTGAGTGAACCAAAAAAACCCACAAACTAGCAGCAGCTGGGTCTTAACGGGTCAGTGCCTACTGTCATGATTTGCCTCGCGGGGCACGAACAAAGACCCAAGCGCTGGAGTGCTAGTTGTGCAATTTATTAAGGAGAACATAAAGTCCAAACAGTGAGCAAAAATAAACTTACATCAACAGAGGAGTGCAGGGAAACGGGGAGGATACAAACAGGAATGCACGTCGGAACAGGGTAGTAAACAACTGAGCAGCACAAACAGGGTGATAACAAGGTGGGAATGTCTGGAAACTAAGGTAGAGAGCTCCTGCCACAAAGAAACAAAATATAAACACCAGGAACTAAATGCCAGGATAATAATAATAATCACAATAAGGACATGAATGCAGAACAGAACGACTGACTGCTAGGAACACGTCCAAAACCAACATACAGTAAAATAAACACACCACACTGGGAAAATACGTACAGTAAATAATCAGAAATAAATTAAGAGCCTGAGCACGGTGACATACCGTGCTCAGCCTCGTGACAACTTAAATGTTTCAGATCATCAAACATATTTAAATATTAGACAAAGATAACACAAGTAAACACAAAATGCAGTTTTTAAATGAAGGTGTTTATTATTAAGGGAAAAAAGTCCAAATCTACATGGCTGTGTGTGAAAAAGTGATTGCCCCCTAAACCTAATAACTGGTTGGGCCACCCTTAGCAGCAAAAACTGCAATCAAGCATTTGTGATAACTGGCAATGAGTGTTTTACAGCGCTGTGGAGGAATTTTAGCCCACTCATCTTTGCAGAATTGTAATTCAGCCACATTGGAGGGTTTTCAAGCATGAACCACCTTTTTAAGGTCATGCCACAGCATCTTAATCGGATTCAGGCCAGGACTTTGACTAGGCCACTCCAAAGTCTTCATTTAGTTTTTCTTAAGCCATTCAGAGGTGGACTTGTTGGCAGTGTTGCCAGGTTTCATGAGAGAAACAAGCGACCAGCTCTATGGAAACAAACCCCAAAAAAGCCCAACAGGCAACCTACCACATTATAAAAGAGAGGCTGCTTGATAACATATATAGATATATAGATTTATTTTTGTTTGCAGTGAATTAACTGCAAACACAGTCAGCATTGAATAACGGAATTTTATAAAATGTAATTAAAGGAAAATACATATGCATTCTACATAAGGAACAGCAAATTTATTAGCAAACACAGTCAACATAAAAACTTTGACTAAATTTTTAAACTCTGATCAAAAGAAAATGTGCATTCTGCATAAGTAACAGCGCTAAACACGATTACAGTTTAGTGATGTGGGATGATGGGGTTGTTGTCCGCTACTCCTTTAAAAAAAATGGTCCCCACTAGGGGCCATAGCTGGTCCCCGATGGAGCCACTCCAGTTCGCCTACCAGCATGGCATCGGGGTGGAGGACGCAGTGATCTTCCTCCTACATCGTTCCCTGTCCCACCTGGAGAAGTCTGGGAGCATGGTGAGGGTCATGTTCTTTGATTTCTCCAGTGCTTTCAACACCATCCAACCGGTGATCCTGAAGGACAAGCTACTGTGCGCAGGGGTGGACCAGCATCTGTCATCGTGGATCCTGGACTACCTCACAAACCGGCCAGTTTGTGAGAACCCAGGACTGTGTGTCCGACACGATCATCGGCAGCACGGGGGCCCCCCAGGGAACGGTTTTGGCTCCCTTCCTGTTCACCCTTTATACTGCGGACTTCTCACACAACACACCACACTGCTATCTACAGAAGTCCTCTGATGACTGTGATCGTTGGCCTCATCTTTGATGGAGATGATGCAGAGTACAGAGGACTTATCCAGGACTTCGTGGACAGGTGCCATCGGAACTGCCTCCAGATCAATGCGAGGAAAACTAAGGAACTGGTGGTGGACTGCCGCAGGCGAGGACAACCCCCCACAGCACCAGTAAATATCCAGGGAACAGACATTGAGATGGTGACATCCTACAAGTACCTGGGTGTTCATCTGAACAATAAACTAGACTGATCACACAATACCGATGCACTCTACAAGAAGGGACAGCACAGGCTGTTCCTACTGAGGAGACTCAGGTCTTTTGGTGTACAAGGGGCACTGCCGAAGACATTCTACGACACGGTGGTGGCATCAGCCATCACTTTTGGAGTGGTCTGCTGGGGCAGTGGCATTACAGCAGCCGATAGGAAGAGACTGAACAAACTGATCAAGAAAGCTAGCTCTGTCCTGGGGCAACGCCTTGACCCAGTGGAGGAGATAGGAGAGAGAAGGATGGTGGCTAAATTGTCATCTCTGCTGGAGTCCGAGTCCCACCCTATGCAGGACATACTGAACGCACTGAGGAGCTCAACCCTAACTGGCCACAGTTTGTGAGAACTCAGGATTGTGTGTCCGACACTATCATCTGCAGTATGGGCCCCCCCAGGGAACAGTTCTGGCTCCCTTCCTGTTCACCCTTTATACTGCGGACTTTTCACACAAAACACACCACACTGCTATCTACAGAAGTCCTCTGATGACTGTGATCATTGGCCTCATCTCTGATGGAGATGATGCAGAGTACAGAGGACTTATCCAGGACTTCGTGGACAGGTGCCATCGGAACTGCCTCCAGATCAATGCGAGGAAAACTAAGGAACTGGTGGTGGACTGCCGCAGGCAAGGACAACCCCCCACAGCACCAGTAAATATCCAGGGAACAGACATTGAGATGGTGGCATCCTTTCAAGTACCTGGGTGTTCATCTGAACAGTAAACTGGACTGGTCACACAATACTGACGCGATCTACAAGAAGGGACAGTGCAGGCTGTTCCTCCTGAGGAGGCTCGGGTCTTTTAGTGTACAAGGGGCGCTCCTGAAGACCTTCTATGATTCGGTGGTGGCATCAGCCATCACATTAGGCGTGGCCTGCTGGGGCGACGGCATCACGGCAGCCGACAGGAAGAGACTGAATAGACTGATCAAAAAAGCTAGCTCTGTCCTGGGCCGGCGCCTCAACCCAGTGGAGGAGATAGGAGAGAGGAGGATGGTGGCTAAGCTGTCATCGCTGCTGGAGTCTGAGTCCCACCCCATGTAGGACACACTGAATGCACTGAGGAGCTCATTTAGCAGTAGGCTGTACCATCCTAGGTGCGCGACTGAGAGGTTTCGCAGGTCCTTCCTACCAACGGCTGTCAGACTTTATAACCTAGCCAGGGCTGCTTGTAGAGGTTGTATTGAATGCACAAAACGTAACAAACTTGCACAATAAGGGTCCCCTCCATTATACAACTAGGACAATATCAATCGCTACAGAGGGTGACAACTAGGCTGAGTCAAATACGAAATATACTGTATGGGTATGTATTCATACTATGCGGGGTAAATGAATAGACAGTTATGCTGTTTGTTCCGCCTAGCTACCATGCTCCACACTGTGTATATTTCTGTATACATATTTTTTTTTTTTACATATTCACTGTTCTTATTATCTTATCTTTTGAATTATTGCTCTGAGTGTTGCTATCCCTGTGCTGTTACAATCCTGGAATTTCACCATTGTGGGACTAATAAATGCTTATCTTATCTTATCTTAAATATTACGTGACAGCCAACAATTTTAATTATGTGGAAAATTATCTTTTAAATTGACAAACATATGTGTAACTCATGGCAAAATTTGATCGGGATCAAAAGATAATTTTGCTCATACCATTCATTTCAGTGAAGATTTTTTTTTTTTTTTCAATTTAAGGTCCCATATTCACTGATTTGTTTAAACAAAATCCTGGATATCTCATGCCCCATTAGTGAGTACAGAGCCGAGTGGAGTCAGGCGGGCCTAATCTCTATAGAAAAACCAGATGGATCATTGGCACCAGAAGTGAAGCCCCTGGCCGGCCTGTTTTACCTCAATAAGTTCCCTAAAAATTAATAGATTTTGAACTTCTTGGTATGGAGACACAGCTTATAATCTTAAGCAACCGAGCTGGGAGAGCTGTCACACAGACAGCAAAGCAAGCCCAAATAAGCAACTGCACTTTAAAAAACAAGCCCAAAAACCCACAACACGTGACTGACAAGATTTGCAAGTGACTTTAGAAAAAAAAAAAAAACAAGCCCAAAGTCACTTATAATAAGCGGACTTGGCAACTATGCTTGCTGGTGCTTTTTGAATCATTGTCCTGCTGCAGAACCCAAGTGTGCTTCAGCTTGAGGTCACGAACAGATGGCCAGACATTTTCCTTCAGGATTTTTTGGTAGACAGCAGAATTCATGGTTCCATTTACCACAGCAAGTCTTCCAGGTCCTTAAGCAGCAAAACAGCCCCAGACCATCACACTACCACCACCATATTTTACTGTTGGTATGATGTTCCTTTTCTGAAATGTTGTGTTACTTTTATGCCGGATGTAATGGGACACACACCTTCCAAAAAGCTGAACTTTTGTCTCGTCAGTCCACAGAGTATTTTCCCAAAAGTCTTCGGGATCATCAAAATGTTTTCTGGCAAAACTGAGACGAGCCTTTATTCAATTCAATACAATTCAGCTTTATTTATATAGCACCATTTCACAACAACAGTCATCTCATAGCACTTTCAAATGTAGGGGAAACCCCCACAATTATACCCCTTTATGTTTTTTTGGCTCAGCAGTGGTTTTGGTCTTGGAACTCTGCCATGCAGGCCATTTTTGCCCAGTCTCTTTTTATATGGTGGAGTCATGAACACTGACCTTAACTGAGGCAAGTGAGGCCTCCAGTTCTTTGGATGTTGTGAGGTCTTTTGTGACCTCTTGGATGAGTCGTCGCTGCGCTCTTGGGGTAATTTTAGTCAGCCGGCCACTCCTGGGAAGGTTCACCATTGTTCCATGTTTTCCCCATTTGTGGATAATGGCTCTCACTGTGGTTTGCTGGAGTCCCAAAGCTTTAGAAATGGCTTTATAACCTTTTCCAGACTGATAGATCTCAATTACTTTGTTTCTCATTTGTTCCTTAATTTCTTTGGATCGCAGCACGATGTCTAGCTTTTGAGGATCTTTTGGTCTGCTTGACTTTGTCAGGCAGGTCCTATTTAAGTGATTTCTTGATTGAGAACAGGTGTGGCAGTAATCAGGCCTGGGTGTGGCTCGAGAAATTTTACTCAGCTTTGTAAAGATGTGATAAACTACAGTTAATTTATGTTTTAACGGGGGAGGGGGAGCAATCACTTTTTCACACAGGGCCATGTAGGTTTGGGTTTTTTTTTACCCTTAATAATAAACACCTTCATTTAAAAACTGTATTTTGTGTTTACTTGTGTTATCTTTATCTAATATTTAAATTTGTTTGATGATCTGAAACATTTAAGTGTGACAAACATACAAAAAAATGAGAAATCAGAAAGGTGGCAAACACTTTTTCACACCACTGTATTTGTTATTTCATTTTAGAGTTTAAAGTATTTTTGTACCATTTTATTTTTTTGTGTGTTGTCACTTGACACAATTTTCTCTCTCCTCCAGAGTATATCTGTTATCCAAGATATTTTTGTCTACACCAGTGTTTTAGGACTCATCATTGAGAATTTCCCCTCACTTTCAGTGTCCCTGAACATTGACACTACGGTCACACTGCAAGTCTTGATGCTCGATTCCGATTTTTTGCTGAGATCCGATTTTTTTGTGTGGGCGTTCACATTATTATTTAAATGTGACCCCCATCAGACTCCAGTGTGAACGATCTACAGCTATGAAGTGACCCGCATGCGCAGAAGAAAACGTAACATCAGACACAGCGTTGTGTTTGGGAGACAGAACTTCTTCACCCTGATGCAGCGCAGCAAAATAAAATGTTAAAATCATAAATGTGAGACCAGCTCCCTTCCTCTACACACCAGATGACCACTGTGATCAGCTCTTCTTTAACAGAAATGATCGATTAAACAGCTTTCTTTAAAATGAGACCCCGTGTCTCAATGAGATTACCTATAAAAATAAGGTTAATAAATAATCCTCGCGATTACAATAGGACTGTCGCCCACTGATGTTGTCAGCGGCTCTTGCCCTAATAAACTACACGGCTCGTACCAGCGGCGTAACACCGGTCCTGCTGCAGGAAGGAGGAGCCGTCAGACGCTAGCTTTGATACAATACAATTATGTGCAGCATGCAGTTCTGTGTAAATATATATATATATAATGAAATACTGGACTTGCCTTAGAGTGGTAATAGGAGCAACACTGAAATGAAACAGATCTAGTTTTTTATTCATAAAAAAAACCTTAGGCCAAAAAGACATTTTGCTCTCAAGCACCTTAGAAACATTAGCTTGTTTGAAAACATTTAGGATCCCTGCAGGAGGAGAACATGAGAGACAAAGAAAATAAATAATGCCTGTCATGGATGGTGCTGTAATCCCAGGTTTCATCTTCTTTTAAATAATAATTATTTTTTGAGAAACAATCCTCCATGACTACAGTACTTTACCTTCAGTCTTGCATACTGTATATATGTTTCATTTAATGGGTGTGGTGCGTAACTAGAGAAAACTGCAGAAAGACTCATGGACGTCTATATGCAGAACTAGACAAACATTTGTAAGCAGACATTTACACGGAGAGACCAATTTTACAAAGATATAAACTCACAGGGGAAGTCCCACTGTGCTGGTCTGCTGTGACTGGGTGGCCACAACCAGTGGCCTTTGGCTCAGAGTCCAAGGTGGGCTGAGAGTTTATGTTCCACCCGCTCAATGAAGAAACACAAAGAAGGACTGTGTTTGCGAAAACAGAGATGGTGGGATAAAGGGGAGAGGAAGTCCACAAGAAAAGGAGGGGAAGTTGGAGAGAAGTGTTGAAGCAGTGATTTCAGGGATGTGTTGGGGAGATGTGAGATGGACAAACAGAGGCGAGCAAGCCGAGTTGGGAAGATGGCCCTGAAAGCTGACACAAAGGCGATGTGGAGAAAGACAGATGGGGAGGAGGAAGGAGAGGGAGAAATGGAGGGTAGCCAGATGGAACGCCACTCAAACTTTTGACAACCTGTGGGAGGAATATCATTGGAGCATTCTTTTTTTCTGATTACTGTACCTGCTGCAAGAGTCTTGCTGTGTTGTCTGGTTAATCATAGCATTGCAAATATGAACTCTCTCTGTGTATATTACTGTGTGGGTGTTCTCCTCTCAGACACTATTTTGAGTTCATCTTTTGTGTGTGCCTGTGTGTGTTCTTCCCATTACACCCATGGTTTATCTGTAATGTGCCTTGAAACCCCCAGTGGGTAACAGCCAGCAGCTGCTGATCTGGATTCTGCTCTTAAATCCCTCTGTAAAGAGATGACTTGCTCTGAGAGCTGTTCTTGGATCAGGAGTAAGCAAAATAAGCCAGTAGGGCAAAAAGGGATATTATAGATGAGAATCTGTGTGTGCTGGTGAATTAATACTGGTCACATTTCAGCATTTTAAGGAGGTTTTTGGTGGGTTGATGTATCTCTATGAGCCTGGATAAGAGGAATGAGCTCAGAATAACGGAACAGTTTTGCCTGTGTGTGTTTTTGTGCCAGACAGCTCACAGCTGTAGAGGGCAAAATGCCAAGCCCAAAGTCAGCTCCTATTGTCACGCTAACAGTCGGCCTGCTGCCTGCTTAATTAGGATAAATCTCTTACTCTTGCTTTCTTCTATTCTCCACCTTACCCACTTTATCTCATTTTCTCTGTTTCTGTTCGCCCCCCCCCCCCAACCTCATCTGTCTTCCGCTGTCTGTCACTTTTTGCTTTCATGCCTCTTTTTAACTCCCCTCCTCTGGAAATCAGTGTTAATGCTGGCTATGAGTGTTTCTAGAAGAGCAGCTGTAGTGTGTTTCTGCTTGAAGTCCATGCGCGCGCGCGCACACACACACACACTATGGGTGAGGGCCACACGCATGCAAGTGGCTGCTTAGTGCGGCTGCTGCTGCTGCTACTGTTATTTCACACATCCTGGCTTTTATTACAGTTTCCTTGTCACTGTGTTCCACTTCTGTGCTCATTAAAAAGCTTCATGTATGTAAACACATGGTGTAATTATGCACCTTGTTCTCACTGTGTTCATGCCTCAGACCCTCTGTGACACATGTAGGCTCACATAATTTCTCATATGGACGCAGCTTCACCAGTAGGCTGGCACCTGTAGTGAGCAGGGCCCCTGTGGAGTTTGGTGGGCATGTTGCCAAACTGGATTTCTGGTGGTTTGCCAGACTGGCTGTCAGCACGTGAGCTTAACTTTGTCTTTGCTTTTGTTTGACTGTCCAACCTTCACACTCAGATTATTAAGGCTCCTCTAGGAGTTCAAGCTGATTTTTGAAAGAAATCAACCTGGACTGAACACGTTTCTCCATTTCCTAAATGTCAGTTGAAAATTTAGATGACTGAAACAAAGAATATTTGATTTAATTACACCAGGGCCTCCCCATATACATGTAAAGTGGGGTTTGTACTAAAAATATTGCACATTGTCTGATCATCGTCATAGCAGTCTGTCGTGGGCGACAATGACTGTTTCATTTAGGTCTGATCAGATTCCTCCACGCTGCTCTGTCCTTAGCCTTCCACTGCCAGGAACTCCTATCTATATCCAGATTCTTCAAGTTTCTTTTTATAGTGTCTTTAAATCTGAGCCTTGGTCTACCCTGATTGCGTTTGCTCTTGCATAATTGTGAGTAGAGTAACTGCCGAGGGAGACGCTGGTGGTCCATCCTCTCAACATGTCTGAGCCATCTCAGGTTCGTCTGTATTAGCATGTCCTCCATTGATGGTAGACCAGCTCATTTCAACACTTCTATGTTGGTTATCTTGTCTTTCCATGAGATGTTCATTATGGCTCAAAGGTGTCTCATCATGTATGCGTGGAGTTTCTTTACCTGTACTCTGTAGACAGTCCAAGTTTCAGCACCATAAAATAGAGTAGCCAGTACTGTCGCTCTGTACACTTTGCATTTCACACGGATAGACACATGTCGATTGTTCCACAGTCGCTCCCTCAAGTTTCCAAACACAGTGCTTACTCTTCCCATTCTGAGAGATAGTTCATCCTCCAGCCTAGCATTCTCTGAAACAGTACTCCCTAGATACTTGAAAGTCTTGCACTTGACTAGTGGCTCTGTACCAATGCTGATCTCTTCTGGTAGTGATGTTGATAACTGGAACTTTGGTGGCTGATAAAGGCACTCTGTCTTTTTGATGTTGATTTTGAGGCTGAATTGGCTAGCTGCTCTTGCAAATTTCTCCACTAAAGATTGCATATCTTCCGCACTGTGTGCAACTAGAGCACTGTCGTCGGCAAAGAGCATTTATCTTACTACCTTTATCGATGTCTTCCTCTTGGCTTTAAATTGTGTCACACTGAACAAGTCTGCTTCTTTCCTTGTTTGAATGTATACTCCTTCTGAAGTGTCTTTGAAGGCCACCTCAAGCATGGCTGCCAGCTATAGCGAGACGAGTGTAGGCGCCAGCACACACCCTTGTTTCACCCCGTTGCTTACTGAAAAGTCTTTAGATACTGAACCACTCATTGCCACGTTTGCTTGCATACCTGTATGGAGTGCCTCAATCAGGCTGACAAACTTCTCTGTACAGCCATATTTCTTGAGTACCTGCCAAAGTCGAGAAACAGTATTGAAGGCTTTACTGAAGTCTATGAAGACTACATAAAGCGGAATGTTCTGTTCAATACACTTTTCTTGAACCTGTTTCAAGCAGAAAATCATGTCCATTGTGCTTCTTCTACTTCTAAAGCCGCACTGGGTTTCCACTAGTACATTCTGCGAGATGTGTTCATTGAGCCTGTTCAGTAGTACACTTGAGAGAATCTTACCAACAGTGGCTAGCAGTGATATACCTCGGTAATTTCCACAGTCTTTCCTGTCACCTTTCTTGAACAAAGGCACAATACTTGCGTCCTTGCAGTCTTGAGGTACTTTCTGGGCATCCCATATCTCTTGGATGAGCTTGTGCAGGCAGTTGGTCAGCTGAACAGAGCTGCTGCTGAGATGGAAACCAAAGGGTTAAAGGGTGACGTGGCTTTAACAGCAGCACTGATCCCCCCCAACTGACCTGCTGGACAGGAACTAACAACTCCTCAGACCTGTTAACACAATTTTAACAAGTCTGATCACCAGGAGCAAAAGCAAAGTAATGTTTGTATTTCCTTACCAGGATTATAACAAATTGGATGATTTTTTTGTTATCGACAGGTGCTCGGTTTGTCTAAAGTCAGTCCTGATAGTTATAAATCTACCACTGAAATAACCCTGTACATGGGCTTTTACAGTTTTATAAGCTCTGTTCGCCAGGATGGACGGATAGATACATAGATGGATAGATGGATGGATGTACTTTATTGATCCCAAACTGGGAAATTACAGTGTAACAGCAGCATGACACAGTAGATGACCCAAACCAACAGAAATACACACAGCATAATAGAAAAGGAGTTACCCAGGGGAGTACAAATGCTTAGATAACTTTATATACTACATAGGCTTCTACTACAGCTACATCTCAAAAAATTAGAATATCATGGAAAAAGTTCAATATTTTTTGTCAGTCATTTCAGAAAGTGAAACCCATATATTATATAGATTCATTACACAGAGAGTGATATATTTCAAGTGTTTATTTATTTTAATTTTGATGATTATGGCTTACAGCCAATGAAAGCCCCAAATTCAGTTTCTCAAAAAATTACAATATTACATAAAATTAATTAAAAAAAAGTTTTTTAATACAAATGTGGACTGACTGAAAAGTATGTCCATGTACACACTCAATACTTGATCGGGCTCCTTTTGGATTACTTACTGTATCAATGTGGCATGGCATGGAGGTGATCAGTCTGTGGCACTGCTGAGGTGTTATGAAGGTCCAGGTTGCTTTGATAGTGACCTTCAGCTCGTCTGCATTGTTGAGTCTGGTGTCTCTCATCTTCCTCTTAACAATACACCATAGATTATGGGGTTTAGGTCAGGAGAGTTTGCTGGCCAATCAAACACAGTGATGCCATGGTCATTAAACCAGGTTTTAATACTTTTGGCAGTGTGGGCAGGTGCCAAGTCCTGCTGGAAAATGAAATCAGCTTCTCCATAAAGCTTGTCAGCAGAGAGAAGCATGAAGTGTTCTTAAATTTCCTGGTAGACAACTGTGCTGACTTTGGTCTTGGTAAAACACAGTGGACAAACACCAGCAGATGACCTCTGTTCAAATAAAAGTAAATTTTGCATTTGGAATTGCATTTGCATTTGGAAATCAAAATCCCAGCATCTGGAGAAAGAGTGGAGAGGCACAGAATCTAAGTTGCTTGAGGTTTAGTGTGAAGTTTCCACAGTCAGTGGTGATTTGAGGAACCATGTCATCTGCTGGTGTTGGTCCACTGTGTTTTATCAAGACCAAAGTCAGTGCAGTCGTCTACCAGGAAATTTTAGAGTACTTAAAGCTTCCCTCTGCTGACAAGCTGTATGGAAATGCTGATTTCATTTTCCAGCAGGACTTGGTAACCCCCCCCCCCCCACACACACACACACACACACACACTGCCAAAAGTGTCAAAACTTGGTTTAATGACCATGGTATCACTGTGTTTGATTGGCCAGCAAACTCTCCTGACCTAAACCCCATAGAGAATCTATAGAGTATTGTCAAGAGGAAGATGAGAGACACCAGACCCAACAATGCAGATGAGCTGAAGGTCACGATCAATGCAACCTGGACCTTCATAACACCTCAGCAGTGCCACAGGCTGATCACCTCCATGCCATGCCACATTGATACAGTAATTAATCCAAAAAGAACCCCGATCAAGTATTGAGTGTGTACATGGACATACTTTTCAGTCGGCTAACATTTGTATTAAAAAGCTATTTTTTAAAATTAATTTTATGTAATATTGTAATTTTTTGAGAAACTGAATTTGGGATTTTCATGGGCTGTAAGCCATAATCATCAAAATTAAAACAAATAAACACTTGAAATATATCACTCTCTGTGTAATGAATCTATATAATGTATGGGTTTCACTTTCTGAAATGAGTGACAAAAAATATTGAACTTTTTCATGATATTCTAATTTTTTAAGATGTACCTGTAGGTTAAATAGATGATTATCCTTATGAATCTATGACTAGTACTGACTGTACAAAGAAGGATTACAAGGCGCAGGGTGAAATTTGAGGTACCAATTAGACAGTAAGGTGTAGTATGGCAGCATTGTTATGATCAAAATTCAACATTAGAGTGAGTTGTTGTACAGTGAAATGGCATGTGGCAGGAAAGATTTTCTGTACTTGACTGTTGTAGCAGTCTGCTGGAGATAGTCGAACTGCATTGCACTAAGTGGTCATTACCACATTTTATTAATGCTAGCCAATATATATGACTGTATATAGCTGCTATCATAGACTGTATTGAGCCAAAAAGGTGTTTTTACCACTACACAAACACATACCTGTTAATTAGTGCCATATAATTCATTCAAATACTAGAATTTTTCTGTACTGTGGACTTCTTGAATAGTTTAGACGTACTATAACAGATTGTTATTTATTAGATGCTTCCTTTTAAAAAGCTCCAGAACAGCACAAACATGGTATCCCTTTTAGACCAGCAAGGCTTTGTTCTGGTTCCCCTTCTGGAATCTAATTTTGAACCAGCCAATACATTTATACCAAAAATAAATCGGTTCTATCTACAGTATCCCTTAGCCTGTTAGGCCGTGGGGCCACCACTGATGACTTGGCCACTATCTCTCTCCACTCCTCACAGTTCTCAGCTTTTCTGATAGCCTCTTGAAAGCTCAGTCCTGTCCATTCCATGATATTCTCCTCCCAGCCCTTCTTTTGTCTACCTCTCTTCCTTTTGCCTGAAACTGTTCCTTATAGCATTATCTTGACTAGCCCTGTCGATCTTGTTTTGTGGCCACACCATTTCAGCTTCCTCTTTTTCACTGTTGTCAGGAGATTGTCATATGGTCTGATGACAGCTCTAATTCTTCTCTGTACTTCTTCGTTGGTGACACGCTCTATGTATGTGATGTGCAGCATTTTGTGAAAGCATGTCATTTCCAAATCGGTTCAGAGTCTGAAAAATTGGTCCTCAAATGGAACCAAAAATATATTTATTTGCCTTTTTTTTTTCATCCCCCGCCGGTCGAAGCCCAAAGAGGCGACAAGCCCTTTGGGCGAAGACCGAAGGGGGATTATGTTATGGGTCAGCCCCTCCGTTTGTCTGTCTGTCCCACTTTTGTGAAATCAACAGTTTTGGTCCGATTGTTTTGAAACTTGGTACCATGGTTTGATTTACACTGAGGATGCGCATATTGCAATTTGGTTCTGATTGGATGATTGTTGCGGGAATTGTAGCCCCTGACCTATAACCTCCTGTTTCACCTCACTTAACAGGCAATAACTGTCTTGTGAAATCAACTTCTCCTACAGTTTTGGTCCGATTGTTTTGAAACTTGGTACCATGGTTTGATATACTCTGGTGATATGCATATCGCAATTTGGTTCTGATCGGATGATTTTTGCAGGAATTGTAGCCCCTGACCTATGGCCTCCTGTTTCACCACAGTTCATAGACAATAACTGTCGTGTGAAATCAATTCCTCCTACAGTTTTGTTTTGATTGTTTTGAAACTTGGTACCCTGGTTTGATATACTCTGATGATGCGCATATTGCAATTTGACTCTCATCGGATGACCCCGAGATCAAAGGTGAGAGGTCAGATTTTCCCCTAAATCTACTAAACACAATAACTACTGAAAGAAATGATGTAGGCTTTTCAAATACAGTAGTTGTATCTAATATACATCTTGGATGACTTACACTTGCACCTAACTATGGGTTTGGGTCTGTCAAGAGGTCAGTTAACATTGCAGTTGCACAATGGTAAGTGATACATTTACTATTACTATAAAACGAGTAACGCTAGGGCCACCAAACCTGTCTCACATGTTCACCTTGGGATCCTGTTCTCAGACTATGAGTTTGAAGTCAAAGGACAAGGTTAGCATTCCCTATGCCTTATTACTATACCACAAGTAAAGTTAGGGTCACCAAACTTAATCACCAAACTGTTCCCCCAGGGAACAGTTCTGGCTCCCTTCCTGTTCACCCTTTATACTGCGGACTTTTCAAGCAACACACCACACTGCTATCTACAGAAGTTCTCTGACGACTCTGCGATCGTCGGCCTCATCTCTGATGGAGATGATGCAGAGTACAAACGAGTACGCGAGTACAAACTAAGGAATTGGTGGTGGACTGCCGCAGGCGAGGACAACCCCCCACAGCACCAGTAAACATCCAGGGAACAGACATTGAGATGGTGACATCCTACAAGTACCTGGGTGTTCATCTGAACAATAAACTGGACTGGTCACACAATACCGACGCGCTCTACAAGAAGGGACAGCGCAGGCTGTTCCTCCTGAGGAAGCTCAGGTCTTTTAGTGTACAATTTGGTGATGGTATCAGCCATCACATTTGGAATGGTCTGCTGGGGCAACGGCATCATGGCAGCCAACAGGAAGAGACTGAATAGACTGATCAAAAAAGCTAGCTTTGTCATGGGGCGGTGCGTCGATCCAGTGGAGGAGATAGGAGAGAGAAGGATGGTGGCTAAGCTGTCATCTCTGCTGGAGTCTGAGTCCCACCCCAGGCAGGACACGCTGAATGCACTGAGGAGCTCATTTAGCAGTAGGCTGTACCATCCTAGGTGCGCGACCGAGAGGTTTCGCAGGTCCTTCCTACTTATGGCTGTCAGACTTTATAACCTAAAAAAGGGCTGCTCGTAGAAGTCGTATTGAATCCACAAAACATAACAAATTTGCACAATAAGGGTCCCCTCCATTATACAACTATTACAATATCAGTCGCTGCAGAGGGTGACAACTAGGCTGAGTCAAATATGAAATATACTATATTCACATATTCATACTATGTGGGGTAACTGAACAGACCATTCTGCTGGTTATTCCATCTAGCTACAATGCTCCGCACTGTGTATATTTCTGTGTACATATGTACTGCATATTCACTGCTCTTATTTTCTTATCTTCTGAATTATTGCTCTGAATGTTGCTATCCCCGTGCTGCTACAATCCTGGAATTTCCTCATTGTGGGACTAATAAAGGCTTATCTTACCTTATCTTATCTTACACAGGTTTTACCCTGTGACCCTGAATTGTGACTATGGTTTTTGGATCACAAGGTCAACATCAAAATGGCTTATAAACTATATCTTAACAACAAACAAAACTAGGGTCACCAAACTTGGTATGCAGGTTCACCTTGGGATCCTGACCTCTGACTATGAGTTTGGGGTCAAAAGGTCAAAGGTCAAGGTTAGCATTTCTTATGCCTTATATACTGTACAACGAGTAACGCTAGGGCCACCAAACCTGGTACACAGGTTCACCTTGGGATCCTGACCTCTAACTATGGGTTTGTGGTCAAAAGGTCAAAGGTCAAGGTTAACATTTCCTATGCCTTATTACTGTACAATGAGTAAAGTTAGGATCACCAAACTTGGTACACAGGTTCACCCTGTGACCCTGAAATGTTACTATGGTTTTGGCATCGCAAGGTCAAAGATCAACATCAAAATGCCTTATAAATTACAGTGGTGTGAAAAAGTGTTTGCCCCCTTTCTGATTTCTCTTTTTTTTTTGTATGTTTGTCACACTTAAATGTTTCAGATTATCAAACAAATTTAAATATTAGACAAAGGTAACACAAGTAAACACAAAATGCAGTTTTTAAATGAAAGTGTTTATTATTAAGGGAAAAAAATCCAAACCTACATGGCCCTGTGTGAAAAAGTGATTGCCCCCTAAACATAATAACTGGTTGGGCCACCCTTTGCAGCAACAACTGCAATCAAGCTTTTGCGATAACTGGCATTGAGTCTTTTACAGCGCTGTGGAGGAATTTTAGCCCACTCATCTTTGCAGAATTGTTGTAATTCAGCCACATTCCAGGGTTTTCGAGCATGAACTGCCTTTTTAAGGTCATGCCACAGCATCTGAATCGGATTCAGGTCAGGACTTTGACTAGGCCACTCCAAAGTCTTTATTTTGTTTTCCTTAAGCCATTCAGAGGTGGACTTGCTGATGTGTTTTGGATCATTGTCCTGCTGCAGACTCCCAAGTGCGCTTCAGCTTGAGGTCAGAAACAGATGGCCAGACATTCTCCTTCAGGATTTTTTGGTAGACAGCAGAATTCATGGTTCCATTTACCACAGCAAGTCTTCCAGGTCCTAAAGCAGCAGAACAGCCCCAGACCATCACACTACCACCACCATATTTTACTGTTGGTATGATGTTCCTTTTCTGAAATGCTGTGTTACTTTTATGCCTAACGTAATGGGACACCCACCTTCCAAAAAGTTCAGCTTTTGTCCCGTCAATCCACAGAGTATTTTCCCAAAACTCTTGGGGATCATTAAAATGTTTTCTGGCAAAACTGAGATGAGCCTTTGTGTTCTTTTTGCTCAGCAGTGGTTTTCATCTTGGAACTCTGCCATGCAGGCCATTTTTGTCCAGTCTCTTTCTTGTGGAGTTATGAACACTGACCTTAACTGAGGCAAGTGAGGCCTGCAGTTCTTTGGATGTTGTTGTGGGGTCTTTTGTGACCTCTTGGATGAGTCGTCGCTGTACTCTTGGGGTAATTTTGGTCAGCTGGCTACTCCTGGGAAGGTTCACCACTGTTACATGTTTTCACCATTTGTGGATAATGGCTCTCACTGTGGTTTGCTGGAGTCTCAAAGCTTTAGAAATGGCTTTATAACCTTTTCCAGACTGATAGAGCTCAATTACTTTGTTTCTCATTTGTTCCTGAATTTCTTTGGATTGCAGCATGATGTCTAGCTGTTGAGGATCTTTTGGTCTACTTCACTTTGTCAGGCAGGTCTTATTTAAGTGATTTCTTGATTGAGAACAGGTGTAGCAGTAATCAGGCCTGGGTGTGGCTAGAGCAGGGGTCACCAATGCGGTGCCCGCGGGCACCATGTCGCCCGCAAGGACCACATGAGTCGCCCGCAGGCCTGTTCTAAAAATAGCACAACTCGCAAGTGAGCTGCGTCTAAGATGTAATTTTTTCTGCCGCTATTTTTTAAAATCACACTTGCATTTATATAGATTTTAAAATGACAATGTCTTAAAAATAAAAAAAAAATGAAAATATGTTTATTATACGTAAAGTTAAGGTGAACTCTGACCTAGTTCAAAGGTCAGTATTGTGCGCATGACAAAACTTTCGCGCTTGTGGAGAGTAAGCTAGCGGGCAGTGGAGATGGTGAGCGCAGTGCAGTTTCCTAGCCCAAAAACATGGCCAAAAAAAAAAAAAAGACAGAAAATTTATCATTTTCAAAGTGAGCGGGAGGAAGAGTTCTTTTTTCCTACCGTGAAAGGAAGCTGTGTGTGTTTCATTTGCGGGGCGACGGCGAAGCGGGACTATGTGGACCTTGTTCTCAATAAAGTTTTGGAAAAAAAAAACAAAAAAACTTCAATACGCGTCATGAAACTGCTGCCCACTCTTTTTTTTTTTTTTTGTACCCGTAGGTAGATTTGTTCTGCAGTCCGGTGACAAGCCTCAACTCCCTAACCTGCATGTCTTTGGCATGCGGGAGGAAACCCACGCAAACACGGGGAGGACATGCAAACTCCACACAGATCACTGTTGGCCGGGGGCAGGGATCGAACCCACGATCCCCGCGATCCCGCGGCCGAGGGTAAACTGCTGCCGCTGTGCTGGTTATTACTCAGCATGATTCTTGGCAAGAACTGTATGGATTTAATTCCAGTGAAGAAGAACACACAAAAGTGTGTTTATTAAATGTAACAGATTTTGAGCAGAATTGCTCAGTTAAAAATGTGATAAGATTTATTTAATATGAAAGTTGATTTTTCTTAAATGTTGCATAACTTTTTCAAACATGGTTCAACATAGTTCATGAATTAAAAGGGTTTAGTTTTTTATGGTTAAAAGGGACTGGTGAAAACTGGACATTTTTTTAATGAAATGTAGAAGTGATCATCTGAACAATTGCTAAGATTAATAAAAATAAAGTGTTGAATATTGATCTTGTCTGTTACCCACTCTAAGTTATTGATAATTATTTATATATATATATATACAGTATATACTGTGTATATATATATATATATATATATATATATATATATATATATATATATATATATATATATATATATACACAATTTGTTATTTTAGAGGAGTGTGTCAAGTTGGTGCCCTTCACATGATTCGATACCCATGGAGTAGCTCTTGGTTTCAAAAAGGTTGGTGACCCCTGGGCTAGAGAAATTGAACTCAGCTTTCTAAAGATGTGATAAACCACAGTTGATTTAATGTTTTACCGGGGAGGGGAGTGGTCACTTTTTCACACAGGGCCATGTAGGTCTGGATTTTTTTTTTTACCCTTAATGATAAACACATTCATTTAGAAACTGCATTTTGTGTTTATTTGTGTTATCTTTGTCCATCCATCCATTCATCCATCTTCTTTCGCTTAATCCTTTTTGGGTCACGGGGGGGCTGGAGCCTATCCCAGTATCTTTGGGCGAGAGGCAGGGTACACCCTGGACAGATCGCCAGTCCATCACAGGGTCAACACAGAGAGACAGACAACCATTCACTCTCACAGTCATACCTAAGGACAATTTAGAATCCCCAGTTGATGCCAATTAACCTAACCTGCATGTTTTCTTTGTCTAATATTTAAATTTGTTTGATGATCTGAAACATTTAAGTGTGACAAACATACAAAAAAATGAGAAATCAGTAGGGCTGAGAATGATCCACAATTTCCAGAATCGATTCAATTCCGATTCTTAAGATTCTGAATCGATTCAATTCCGATTTGATTTGATCTAATCCAATCCCGATTCGATCTGGGAAATTACCATTTTAATAGCCATTTTACTTGCCAGGAAAAAAAATCTTCCAAAACTTAATGCTGCATATTGTACTAAGAATACTCTAACTTTGTTAATACATAAATTATCACATAAAGAACTGACCCAAAATCAGTTACAATAATGGACTTTTTATTATTTAACTTATGATTTCACAAAGTGCTCACAAGTGCTTTCTTTAGTATAAACAGTGTGTAGTGTCAAGTTAACCACCCAGAGTCAGTAAACAAATTCAATGCATGAAGCATGTAGATATAATCTTACTGTATTTCAGTCCCTCCAGGATTTCATGGCTGTTTTTGCCATTGTTGTGGCCCAAAAAGCCTGAATTTGTGAGAACTTTTCCAAAAAGTTGTGATCAAAGCTGTGACAATTTTAGAGCTTTTTTTTGCACTGGAAGTTGTGTGAGGAAGTACAGATTTTAAAGTAGCTGATTTTTCCATAGTTTACAGTGATGCTATTCTATGTAACAGCACAAGAAAAGCACAGGATTGCCAAAAATATACTGTTAAACAGTGATTTATGTAGAATTAAATGCTCAGTAAAGTTGTCAAAAAATGACCAACATTGTATTCTTGCTGAGAACTTAAATTACAAAAAGAAATAAAAGAATTAGTCATTACAACAACTAAATTGCATTGAATGCATGTTAGAGCGTGGAAAAAATTATGGCAGCACCTTCTTGAATCTTGAATTTGAAAACTAAGACCCCTGAAAAATTTGAGGTCTTCTATGCTGAAATCCACATGAAGCAGGGATGGGTCCTCCACTGACAACCTCTTCCTTTCAGAACGTCTCAGTGCAGGATGGACCTTGGAGTGGAAACCCAGTCTTCACAGATCTGAAGGGGAGATGAAAAGAATAGATTTCATAGTAAAATTAATAATCATATTTTTAAATCCCCACACCACAATAGGATTTAATAATTTAGTTTCTTTTATTTTTTGTTGTTTATATTTTAACTCCAAATCAATTTTTAAAAGGGTTTCAATTCATTTCCTGGGAAGATTTGTTCATTTCAATTAAGTTCTGTTAAGTAAAAATGGCTTGTACTGCAGCCTTTATTAATTCTGCCATTTTCATTTTATTTTGATCTATTATTATCTTCAAATCTCTCACTTAAGTGCTAGAAGTCCATAATCTCATAAAATATACCTTTATTCTGCATTTATTCACAGGGCTTAACCAACAGTTAACGACTGTATCCATAATTTGTAAAAGAAAACACCATCATGCCGGATAAATTATTAATTAACGACACAAATGCTAAAACAAACAAATGATATTTTACTTACAATCTCAGCAGCTCCAAGTCTCTGTTCACGAGTTTCAGCCAGTCTCTGTGCGTTTTCTGTTTCAAGTGTTTATCAGTCGTCGACTTTATGTTCCAACACAGCGCTGCACGTAGTACAAAACCGTTTATCCCCGCTTTATGAAAAGTATTAGGAAACTATTGAGGACAGTCTTTATGGTGACTTGTGTTGATAAATTAAGAGACACGCATGTCAACTCCACTCGGAAACATGGAAGTAAAGACGTGTGCTGCAGGGAACTCTTGCTGGCTGAGAACCATTTTAACACCACAGAGGAAGAACTAGCATATCCATTAGCGTGTTAGCTGTTAGCGCTCTGGGTGTTTGTGGCTCTTCACCGCTGTTCCTGGCTCATTGACATGGTTTCGACCCCATCAGACTCAGCAGACGTTCACAGACATAAAAGCATTATATTAAAAGATCGATCCGAGGATTTTGTAGATCGATATCGACTCAGTCAAACGTGGATCGATCTAGATCGTTCTATCGATCTTTTGAACCCACCCCTGGAAATCAGGAAGGGGGCAAACACTTTTTCACACCACTGTGTATTTCAACAACAAAGAAAGCTAGGGTCACCAAACTTTCTACACACGTTCACCTTGGGATCCTGACCTCAGACTATGGGTTTGAGGTCAAAAGGTCAAAGGTCACTGTTAGCATTTCTTATGCTTGATTACTGTACAACAAGTAAAGCTAGGGCCACCAAACCTGGTACACAGGTTCACCTTGGGATCCTAACCTCTGACTATGGGTTTGGGGTCAAAGGTCAAGGTTAACATTCATTATGCCTTATTACTGTACAACAAGTAAAGCTAGGGCCACCAAACTTGGTACACAAGTTCACCCTGTGATCCTGAAGTTTGACTGTGGTTTTGGGACTGCAGTTTCAAAGGTCAACGTCAAAATACCTTATAAAGTATATCTCAACAACAAAGAAAGCTAGGGTCACCAAACCTGGTACAGAGGTTCACTCTGAGACCATAACCTCTAACTACAGGTTTGGGGTCAAAAAGTCAAGGTTAGCACTCCCTATGATCTCTTCCCTATAGAATGTGTAAAGCTGTCTAGGGTCACCATACTTGCTACATGGGTTCACCTTGGGATCCTGACCTACAACTATGGGCTGTATACTTTGTTGTATATTCGTGGAGGATGGGTTTATCATAATTTGGTTCTGCCACAGTAATTACATTGAGAAGTTGAAAACTGCTGTCCGTCATTAAGTATTGAGATGTTCAAAGAAAATAGAGGCGGGGGATATTGCACTCGCCTCACAGTGCTCTTGTTTTACTTGCAAACAGTGATGTCAGCAGTGGGCGTGTCATCCAGCTCACAGTATGCAAATAAGCTTGATAGGCTGTACGGAACTTGTGCTAAACATTTAAATTTCTTGATGTCAAATTAAAAACACTTTCAGCCACTAAATAGCTTATTTCTCAGCTCAGATGTTTTCAGAAAGACACTTTGCTGGATTGTTTTCAAATTATCAGAGAAAGTTTATTGCTGAGACACCATGTTGGACGATTTGGAAATCCATGAAGATCCCACCTGTGATTAGATTGACAGAGATGTTCAGGAGCCACTAACTTAGAGTCAGAGTCAAGTCTGAAGGCTCGACTTTAAAGCAGCACTATGTAACTTTCTTGTCCCGGTTAGGAACAGTGAAAATACTACAACTATGACAACTATAACCTCAGTTCCAATAGCCAGTCACAGGGTGCAGCTATAGCCACCAAAAACTAAGCACCCTGTGATTGACTGTTGGGACTGAGGTCGTAGTCACCATAGTTGTAGTCTTTTCAGTGTTCTTACCCGGAACAAGAAAGTTACATGTGCTGTTTTAAAGGTGAGGCTTCAGATTTAACTCTGGCTCTAAGTTAGTGACTCCTAAATATCTCTGTTAGAGGTGTCATTCAATCAGAAAAGTTGGCATAGCAGTAGCTGTCAGGCATTATTCATTACGTTCTTTCTTTCTGACTATATGCCATTTTGCCCCTGCTGTATAATTTTGTCTGCCTTGTCTGTTGAGCAGCATGAAACTTTTGAAATTTTCAAGATGATTATTTAAGATGTTATTTTGATAGGGGATGGACTTTTCTTTAGAGCCAGCATGAATTATCAATTTCGCAAACTATTTTTTACTCTCTAGTTTTTAGCCCTGCAGGTGGACTCTTGTTAGCATAATAAAAGCCAAGGGATGAACTGATTTGCATATTCATGAAGCTTAAAAGCTGTTGAGCTGCATCACTGTGTTTAGACAGCACGGAAGTTTCCTGTTTTTGACAACCACACAGTTGCCTTCATTGTAGAGCATCTGTGCATCTTGTGCTTAGTACCAACTCTGAAACATCTGAATGTAAAGCAAAATAATTTGAAGTCTGTAGCACATACAGCGGGGAAAATAAGTATTGAACACGTCAACATTTTTCTCATTAAACATATTTCTGATGGAGCCATTGAGCTGAGATTTTCACCAGATATCAGTAACAACCCAAGTAATCCATGTATACAAAGAAATCAAGGCAACTGTGTTCACAAAACAAGTTATATTGAATAAAATGAAATGACAGAGGGAATAAGTATTGAACACACTTAGTGAAATTCTTTTAATATTTAGTAGAAAAGCCTTTGTTGGTAATAACAGCTTCCAGACACCTCCTGTATGGAGAAACTAGGCACAGGCATTGCTCAGGAGTGATTTTAGCCCATTCTTCCACACAAAATGTCTTCAAATTTTTAAGGTTCCGTGGCTGTCTTCTATGAACTCTGATCTTCAGTTTGTTCCATAGATTTTTAATTGGATTCAGGTGAGGTGAGTGACTGGGCCATTCCAGCCACACCTCCACACCATGATGCTCCCACCTCCAAACTTCACTGTTGGTACAGTGTTTTTGGGGTGATGTGCAGTGCTATTTCTCCTCACAATATGCTGTGTGTTGTAGCATCCAAAAAGTTGAATTTTGGTCTCATTTAACCAGACTATAGTCTCCCAGTATTTTACAGGCTTGCCCAAATGTTGTGCAGCAAACTTTAAACGAGCTCCAACATGCTTTTTCTTCAGCAGTGGAGTCTTGCGAGGTGAGTGGGCATAGAGCTCATGCCGGTCGAGTGCATTACTTATTGTTTTCTTTGAAACAGCAGTACCTGCTAATTCCAGTTCTTTCTGGAGCTCTCCACAAGTGGTCTTTGGCTCTTGGATAACTCTTCTGATAACTCTTTTGACTCCTGTCAGAAATCTTGCGAAGAGCTCCTGGTCGTGGCCAATTTATGGTAAAATGATGTTCTTTTCACTTCTGAATGATGGCTCCAACAGTGCTCACTGGAACATTCAGCAGTTTAGAAATGTGCCTGTAACCAACGCCATCTTTATGTTTTGCAACAATAAGGTTGCAAAGGTCTAGAGAGAGCTCTTTGCTTCTACCCATCATGAGTTCTTTGTGGTGTGACAATCTGATATTCAGAGCTTTTTAAAGGCTATCAGTCAGGACTTAACCAGCTGAATTTAAGTTGCACTGATGGGGGATGGGATAGCTTCCTAAATTCTGATGGATTTCATCTGATTTCTTGGCTTTCTATGCCCTTTTGCACCTCTTATTTCTTCATGTGTTCAATACTTATTCCCTGTCATTCCACTTTATTAAATATAGCTTGTTTTGTGAACACAGTTGCCTTGATTTATTTGTATGTATGGATTACTTAGGTTGTTACTGATGTCTGGTGAAAATCTCAGGTCAATGGCTCTGTCAGAAATATGTTTAATGAGAAAAATGTTTCATGTTCAATACTTATTTTCCCCACTGTATGTACGGTATGTGTTCACTTTGGCATGCATATTTAACCATGAATTCTAGTGTGAACATGTGCTGTCTAACTGAACATTGCTTGTCTCGATTGGTGCTCCCATTTAAACAGCTGTTGTGAAACTCCTGTCAGGTTTGAGTGTAAAAAAAAAAAAAAAGATCACATGCACACACACATGCTGTCCCGTACCGGTGTGATACACAGACTGGTTGAACAACATGTCAGAAATATACAAGCCATTTTTTATACTGTTGCAATGAGAAATATGTGGGCCCGTAGCTCATAAGGATGTCAGGTAACACCTTTTGGACAGCCAAACTAGTGAATGGTTTCATGTCGGATTTTAGATTAATAAAACCAATTTGTTCAGCATTAAAGCATCTTCAAAAATAAGGTGAATTAAATGTAATGCAATTCTCTATGTGGAAATATTCAGGCATCACCTGTTGGCCCGTTCTCCTTCACTGAAATGCAGCATCTGTATGCAATTTTATAGATGCCATATTCTGTGCATATGCAACCCACATCTGGACTCAGGTCTGCTGGATTCACTTCTTCGCTCAGGCATGACTGATCAGGAATGCACAGAGCTGACCGCACCCTTTCTCCCCTTAAACCACTGGACACAGGCCTGCTGGGTGTGTCTTTATGTGTGTGACAAGTGTGAGAATGCTCTGCTCAGATTACTGGGCATTGTTTGTCTTGTAAGCTATAGTGGCACTCCTTTTCTTTTCTTTTCATGCTGAGGTATCAAGTCATTACTCTCACCTTGTTTCATGCCCCCCTCCCCCCGGGTGTTCTGTGTATTTGGTCCAGAAGATGAACTGAAATTCAGTGGCTCACCTCATAGATTTATAGCAGATCCAAGTTGAGGTCATGGTCAAAGGTCAGGGGATCTGGGCACTTATGTTATTGCAGAAAAATCACTCCTCCTCCTTGACAATTAACTCGATTCTCACCAGACTCACTCACAATGGCCCACAAGTAGGTCTGCATCCAGGTTGAGGTCAAGGTCATTATCATAGATCGGAAGATCTGGGCATTTATGATTTCACATAGGGCTATCACGATAACCGCAATTATGTAATACCAAGCTATGGACAAGCCTACCACGGAGGATAACGAGCAACTGCAGTGACCGCAATGTTCACTTTTTTTGTGTGTGGCTAAATCTTGTTGTTCATTTATTGAATATTAAATAAATTGTTAAGGGCAGCGCGGTGGTGGAGTGGTTAGCACTGCGGCAGCACAGCAACTCACTCTTGGCCGGAGGATCCTGGGATTGATCCCAGCCCAGCGGAAGAAGATGAATGAATGAATGAATAAACTGTTAAATGTTAAGTGTATTTTTATTGGCAGCAGTATGTTTGCAGGGCAAAAAGTGTGTTATTTGTACTACTTTTGGTGAAATCAGATCAGATTGCTTGTGGCAGATGGGGGGGTGGGGACAAGGTGAGAAAATGTCCTAAATTTGATAAAATAATGGCTGGATGGACTTCTCTAAGTGTCTATGGCTACGGTCACACTGCAGGTTTTAATGCTCAGTTCTAATTTTTTTACACAAATGTGACCCATATCTGATTTTTGATTGACAGTCTGAACAGCACATATCCGATTTTTTTCACACCAGACCCAGGCCACTTTCATATGTGGTCCTAATTCGGATATGTATCTGATATTTTCTTTGGTGGAAACTCTTTGGTGGCCGGGCCTCAGGGGTGAATGAGATTCACCCTGAGTACCTCAAGGCCCTGGATGTTGTAGGGTTGTCATGGTTGACACACCTCTGCAACATTGCCTGGAGGTCGGGGACAGAGACTTTGGCATGACAAACTGGTGTGTGTGGGGTGTGTTCCAGCTTTAGGGGGGATTACACTTAGCCTCCCAGGGAAGGTCTATGCCAGGTTCCTGGAAAGGAGAGTCCGGCCGTTGGTCGAACCTCGGATTCAGGAGAAGCAATGTGGTTTTCGTCCTGGCTGTAGCACATCAGACCAACTCTACCCTCTCGAGAATCCTTGAGGGCTCATGGGAGTTTGCCCAGCTAGTACACATGTTTTGAGGACTTGGAGAAAGCATTCGACTGCATACCTCGTGATCTCTTGTGGGGGTTGCTGTGGGAGTATGGGGTAATCAGGCTAGTTGCTATGAGCTATCTGATCCCTATACGACTGTTACAAGAGTTTGGTTCATATTGCGAACACCCAGTCGAGCTTGTTTCCAGTGAGAGTTGGACTCTGCCAGCGCTGCCCTTTGTCACCAAACCTGTTCATAATTTTTATGGACAGGATTTCTAGGTACAGCCAGGGAATGGAGGGTATCATGTTTGGTGAACACAGGATCTAACCTCTGCCATTTGCAGATGATGTCCTGTTGGCTTCATCAAGCAATTACCTACAGGTCTTACTGGGACATTTTGCTACTGAGTGTGAAGCGGCTGGGATGGGAATCGGCACTTCCAAGTCCGAGTTCATGATTCTCAGCCGGAAAAGGGTGGATTGTCCTCTCCGGGTTGGGGACAAGCTCCTGCCCCAAGTGGAGAAGTTTAAGTATCTCGGGGTCTTATTCATGAGTGATGGGAGAATGGAGCGAGAGATTGACAGACGGATCGGAGCAGCATCTGCAGTGGTGCTGGCATTGTACTGGTCTGCTGTGGTGAAGAGGGAGCTGAGCTCTAAAGCAAAGCTATTGATTTAAAGGTCAGTCTATTTTCCTCCCTTCACCTATGGTCATGAGCTTTGGGTAATGACCAAAAGAATGAGATTGTGGATACAAGCGGCTGAAATGAGCATTCTCTGTAGGATTGCTGGACTCACCCTTAGAGACAGGGTGAGGAGCTCAATCATCCGGGAGAGGCTCAGAATAGAACTGCTGCTCCTCCACATCGAAAGCAGCGGTGGTTTGGGCATCTGATTGAGATGTCTCGTGGACGCCTCCCACTTGAAGTGTTTCAGGCATGTGCCACTGCTAGGAGACCCCGGGGCAGACCCAGGAAACGCTGGAGAGACTATGTCTCCCAGCTGGCCTGGGAATGTCTTGGTATCCTCTCTGAAGAGCTGGAGCAGGTGGCCGGGGAGAGGGAAGTTTGGACTTCTTTGCTTGAGCTGCTGCCTCAGCGACCCGGACCTCCGGAAAAGCGGTGAAAGATGGATGGATGGATGGTGTCCAGAGGAATGAAGGATTTGTCTTCTAACCAAAGGAATCAACAAAATTTGACTCCTTTGACCAGCTTAGTCTCTAAAAACTGCACGAGTCAGAGTGTGTACATGTGTTTGTGTATGTAGTCTCTAAGGGACATTTCACTAAGTAAGTAATTGTATTGTTAAAATACCTGTGTTGCGCACACACAGACACACAGAGAAATAAACATGCTTCATTCCCTCCAGATCATGGAACAGTGTTGTTTATTGATGGTAGTCTCACATGAAAGTGTAAGACTTGTACATACAACTGGACTGAATCATACATAAAGTTTTAACAACCCATTTTGGCTCTCAAGTGAGTACAAGGAGGTTTTCTCACGTGCAGAGAGAAGAATGTCTTCTCAGTCTGATGGTGTCCTCGTGTGGCTGGAAGTGGAAATTACAATTTGGGCATACAGAATTGGTGACCACAACTTTATAACCATTAAATGTGTGAAATGGTCATTTTACATTATTTATGAGTTAAGCTGTAAGTCTTTGAGTCTCCAATATGCATGTCAAAGTTTGACAAACAAAATAACCAGGAAAAATGCTTCTGGTGTGTATTAAGTAGCAAAAGTGTCACCAGTGTAAATACAATTTTGTGGCCTTTTGTATTTGAGTAGAGCTTAAACATTGCAATAAAAATCACAGAAATTTAAAAGAAAGAATCAAGACAAAAGTCTGCAAAAAAAGAATGTAACTTTTTTCAAATTATTGATTAAGCTATTAATTTTTCACCTAAAAAAATACTAATATTAAGGCTATGAAAAAAAATCTAGTAGTATCAGCTTTTCCCCATTAATGTCGTAATACATAAATGTCATAATACCTGCCCACCCACACACCCACCATCCAAAAATGAAACTAAGTAGAATTAAAGCGAAGGACCGATTTATTTTGTTTTTGCTTATATTTAAAAGCAAGAAAAAACAGGTTTCTTCAGTAAGCAAATAGTTACGCCTTAAATATTTAGCACTTAGTAGTGGTGGTAGTCTTCACTTCAAAGCTCTGGAGGGATTCAGGGCCTTTAGTAACACTGCCACAAGACAACTGTTGCTGGGATACCAGGCCTGCCCTGCCTCATTAACCTGATAGGATACTTTATACTGTGTGACTCAGTTTTTCCACATCACCCTACTCTATTATCATGTGAATAAATCCATTTTCTCTTTCCTGACTGCAGTTTGATCATAGTTGAACTTCATTATTATTATAAGTTCTGTTTTCTTCTATGTGTGGTGAAAAAAAATCAACAAAATATAGTTTACAGGTGCGCATGCATTTGTGTCTGCGTGTTCTATATTGTACTGAAACCTCTGCCAGTAATATTTAGGTCAGACTGACATTATTTCTCTAAACTTCTGTAATTTTTGGTAGTATTGTTGCATCATTCCTGCAAATACGAGGGGGAACTGAAAAGTTCATTGGCTAACCATGATGCAGTGGTCAAATTTGACCAAATGTGGTTTGTTGTACTCATACTCTTGACAGTTCTCCCACTCTCAGCTCAGCTCTGCCCTCTTGTTCCTCGGCCACTGGACAAAATTGTTGGTACCCCTCTGTTAATGAAAGAAAAACCCACAATGGTCACAGAAATAACTTGAATCTGACAAAAGTGGTAATAAATAAAAAGTCTATGAAAATTAACCAATGAAAATCAGACAATGCTTTTGAATTGTGGTTCAACAGAATTATTTTAAAAAACAAACTCATGAAACAGGCCTGGACAAAAATGATGGTACCCTTAACTTAATACAACCTTTTGAGGCAATCACTGCAATCAGACGATACTCATGGATATCCCTGGCTGCAGAACGCAGTGGTGCAGGGTCAGATCCAATAAGCTTGGCTGGATATGTGTGGTTGGGCTAAGGTGAAATTTAGAGATTGAGTCACAGTGGGTAAAAGGCAGTTGAATATATAACTATCTCTTTTTATCTGGCTTCGCCACATTCTGTGTTCCACAGTGAAGGCCCTTTTGGTATTTGACCTTCACAACTTTGAAATCAATGAAATAACTACGGCTGCAGTTGTCACTGTGTGACCGCAAGGTGCCACTGAAACATAAGTTTTCAGAAGTTTCAAACAGTGCCTGTAAGCTTGTCAGGTGCATTTGTGTATATGATGTGTATGCGTGTGTGAATATGTAAGGAGAGGCCCTTCTTGCCCTCAGAAGATTCCAGCACTTGCTCTATGAAGCAAATATAGATCATACAGTTTAGCAAGCACACAAGTCAAACATAGTTTCCTTTACTTACATTTCCACCTAATTCCTAATTTTAACCTTTTATTTTAACTTTATCCACAATGTGATTGCATGGAATTAAGATTAAAGAAATAAACTTAATACTAAAAGAGGAATTAGATAGATATACAAGCACTGATTCTCCATGTTATTGTCCCAGTAAATGTGGAGTTCTCCACGGTAATAGAAGCCTTGCACTTACCCTGTGGTGTAGATGAACCCCTGTATTTAGCTGCCTCTGAGAATGTGTTTCTGCTGACACTCAAAAACACTGAAACTGTGCACACTGAGATTTAAAATTTGGTAAAGACAATCCTGGCATCTTTTAAAGAATAAGTGTATTGTGGACTGGTAGATGTACTAAATGCTGTTTTTGTGTGTGCTTCTTTATCTACTTCATTTATCTTTTTGTGGCAGTGTCTGACTTATCAGTGGCAGGTATGACCAGCCTCTTATAGCTGACTGGGCTACCTGTCAAGCAGGTTCCCTCCAACTGTGTTACACAGGCAGTGGCATTATGTGAAGTGTAAAGTGTTATTAAATAGTTAGTGTAGCAAGTTTTCCTTTATGATAAACATAATTAATGAATCCTGTCTGATTAAGTTGTTTGCATATTTCTTTTTATTATCTGGAATGTCAGGAGGAATGTCACCCAGCTGCATCTGCTACTCAACTCTTTTGATTTTCTTTTAATGCAGGAATGTGGGAATCTGGTTGATCTTTTGATAACCTGCAATCGTATCTGATTTTATGTTGTTTGGAGGTCAAAGACGGATTACCTTAACCTCACATAACAAATATATAAAAGTAGCTTAACTATTTCAACAGTAACTAGAAAAGCACTCGGAGAGCGCAGACCTCCGCCAAGCGGCACAGTTCCCCCCATACAGTGTTTGTGTGTACGTTTTCAGATTCCTTGACCATGAAAACATATGACTAGCAATTGGATTGACAATGATAGGATTAGTGGTTCAGTAGTTATTCACGAAAATGGTATTTTCCGTAATGGCGGTTTTCTTCTGGACGGTGATCCGGATCACCACCAAAATTTAATCAGTTCTTCCTTGTACCATTTCCAACAACGCCTGAAAGTTTCATCGAAATCCGTCCAAAACTTTTTGAGTTATCTTGCTAACCAACAGACAAACAGACAGACAAACAGACAGACAAACAGACAAACCCCGGCAAAAACATTACCTCCTTGGCGGAGGTAATTATGACAAAATAACTTCATCAAAATAATATAGCCATCTAATTTATTGCACTTTTTGTCAGATACTACAGTAGATCAGGAGTGTCAAACTCATTTTAGCTCAGGGGCCACATACCGCCGGATTTAATGTCAAGTGGGCCAGACCAGTAAAATAATAGCAAAACAACCTAAGGGCAACTCCAAATTTCATTGTTTGTTTTGGTGCAAAGAAGTACAAGTTCATTGTGAAATATTTACATTTATTGAACCATTGATCTTTTATAAAACATGAACAAACCTGAATGATGAATCTTCATCAAAGTATGAACAACCTGAATTTTTTTCTTTTCTGCTTTGTTTTGAACTGAAGCTGCTAATAAACAATACCTTAATCACGATAAAAACAAATGTCATTTAAGGAACAAGATATCGTATTGCTGCCATCTACTGTTTAGTTCTGGAACTTGTTGGTATTTTGAACAATGGCCCCGGTTTCATGGTCACAGTAAGTCGATGACTGGCAATAAGCTGATAATGCCAATAATCAGTTTTATTGTGTTTACATGCACTGAATAAATGGATTAATGGAGGGTAAACCACTTGAGTTAATGACCCCATTTACACGGCCTTTATCGGATTATTCTGTTTACATGGCCACTTGAATAATCAGATAACTGTAGAAATCCAATCATAACCGGTTTATTAGTGTACATATAAACATGATCATTGACCATGTTTACATGCACGTGAATAAACCTATTATGATTGGATTTGTGGCGTTTCAATCCAGATTAAGAAAGACCCTGAATCAATTTGGTAGGTGAAATAACATTTATGAGCTATAACAGCCCTTTGAGACTATTCACAAGTTGGACAGAACATGTTACATTATAATCTTCACAATTCAGCCTTGAAGAATCAAATCAAGTGATTTTTTTGGCCGATAAAATGTTTCAATCCAAATTGGGAGCCTTAATGAATTTTTGGCAGATGAAGCATACATTTTATGGATTCTACTTGCAATATGTAATTATAGGAGGCAAATAATGCACAAACACTAGTATTCATAGGAAAGAAAAGCTTAATTGACTTTTCAGTCACACTCCTCAGCCTCCCTGGGAAGGTCTATGCCAGGGTACTGGAGAGGAGAGTCCGACCACTGGTCGAACCTCAGATCCAGGAGGAGCAATGTGGTTTTCGTTCTGGCCATGGCACATTAGACAAACTCTTTACCCTCTCGAGAATCCTTGAGGGTTCATGGGAGTTTGCCCAACCAGTCCACGTGTTTTGTGGACTTGGAGAAAGCATTCGATCGCATCTCTTGTGATCTCTTGTTGGGGGTGCTACGGGAGTATGGGGTATCAAGCTCGTTATTATGAGCTATCTGGTCCCTATACGACCGTTGCGAGAGTTTGGTTCGTATTGCCAGCACCCCTTTGTCACTGATTCTGTTCATAATTTTATGGACAGGACATCAAGGCACAGCCAAGGATTGGAGGCTGTCATGCTTGGTGACCACGGGATCTCATCTCTGCTGTTTCCAGATGATGTTGTCCTGTTGGCTTCATTGACCAATGACCTACAGGCCTTGTTGGGATGGTTTGCTACTGAGTGTGAAGCGGCTCGGATGAGAATCAGCACCTCCAAGTCCGAGTCCATGGTCCTCAGCCGGAAAAAGGTGGATTGTCCTCTCCAGGTTGGGGACAAGCTCCTGCTCCCAAGTGGAGGAATTTAAGTATCTTGGGGTCTCATTTACGAATGAGGGGAGAATGGAACAAGAGGTTGACAGACTGGTCAGGGCAGCCTCTGCAGTGATGCGGACGTTGTACTGGTCGGTTATGGTGAAGAGGGAGCTAAGCTCTAAAGCAAAACTGTCGATTTACCGGTCAGTCTACTTTCCTACCCTCACCTATAGTCATGAGCTTTGGGTAATGACCGAAAGAATGAGATTGTGGATATAAGCAGCTGAAATGAGCTTTCTGCATAGGATTGCTGGACTCACCCTCAGCGATAGGGTGAGGAGCTTAGTCATCTGGGAGAGGCTCAGAGTAGAACCGCTGCTCCTCAATTCAAAAGGAGCCAGTTGAGGTGGTTTGGGCATCTGATCAGGATGCCTCCTGTACCCCTCCCACTTGAGGTGTTTCGGGCACGTTCCGCTGGGAGGAGACCCCGGGGCAGACCCAGGACACGCTGGAGAGACATATGTTTCCCAGCTGGCCTGGAAACATCTTTGTATCTTCTTTGAAAAGCTGGAGCAGGTGGCCGGGGAGAGGGAAGTCTGGGCTTCTCTGCTTGAGCTGCTGCCTCCGTGACCCAGACCTCCGGAAAAACGGTAGGAAATGGATGGATGGATAGATGGATGGACTTTTACATTGTTATACACGGATTTTGTTAATTTCACCACACTTTCTTAACCTATAAAAAGTTGCTACAGGATAAAATGTCATTTCTGATTATTCTAACACAAAACTCATGGGTCTAAAATTATGGGAAATCCCTTACCGCATTAAATATTCACAGACATACCGTCACTAATTGCAAGGACAAAAAATTACATCCGGTTTGCTCAAAAGCAGCCGTCGGTGTCATAGTCTGAGCGCCGATCTCGTCTGCGCTCAGGTTATGCGGTATTTCCCTTCCAGCCTGTATTTATTTCTGTTGTTTTCCAGGGCTCTTATTTGACAGCGTCCCTGCGGAGCTTCCGGCTGTCAGAGCGGAGCTCAGCAATGACAGCTGGGGTTAATTCAGCAGATGATGCCCTCATCAGCTGATTAATCCCTTGCCCTATTTAAGGGAGCAGCTGCGGTTACTCTGGCCTGTGACCTCACACATACAATGTACGTTGCTCTCGTACAGCACTCAGCTGGGGTCCCTACGTCCGGCTCCAGTCATCCTGTTATCCTGTAAGTTTCTCCTTCAGCTTATGTTTATTCGTGACTGTGTCAGTACGGTAGTCATTGTTCTTGTTTTCGCCCCACGTGGCGGTTTACTTTGTCATCCTTGTCTTTATTAATAAATTATGCAAACTCATCGGGTGGCCTATAGCGTCTCATTGATGGTCCACAAGGACCATCCTTAACAGTAGGTCGCAGCCCAGCGAGACGCCTGTCACCGTGAGCTTGCCGTGGGCTTGAGGTTTTTCCCTGTGCTGGGGCTTGTATGGTGTTAGTATGTCCGCTCTTGAGTGTGGGTATTGCCCTGAGTGGTTTCAGGAGATGGATGGCTACCTGGCCAAGGTCCGTCTCCTTATGCCCACGTATGTGGCACATGACTACCTGTTTCTCGCCCAGAGGAAAGTATCACCTCACCTCCTTTCCAGAAGGAAAGGAGAGGGTGACGTGGATTGTGGCGCAACGTGAACTGTTTGAGAGAGCACTCGAGAAGGCAGCCAAGGAACCCTCACCTTCTCTCCCGAGTACGGCGTTCCTGACAAAGGTGGAGATCCCCGGACTGGAGGGAAACCCCGGCAGGAGGCCGACGGAGAGGCATCCCCGCTCCTCGCCTCGGGATTCAGCTCCTGTCACCCGTCCAGCCTAGGTGCCGTGTTTCCCTGATCCCACCTTTGTGTTGCCATCTGCCAGTAAACGTCGTCGCCATGCTCGAAATAAGCCTCAGCGAGAACCCCGTCCGGTTCCAGTGCCAGGTCATCGGAGAGACTCCATCTCCCAGTCAGCTGATGCTCCTGCGTCCCGTCAGAGGGGTAAGACAGCCGCTGCCATCTCTGGGTTGAATGTGCCTCGTCCCTGGCCCGCCTCGACTGTTTCTTCCTCCTCCTCGACGCTCTCCCCGGCTGCTGTGAGCTCCGTGAATCCTGCTCCGGCGGTGCCCGTCCCCGATCCTGTGCAGGTGGCTCCTCCTCGTCTCCCCGGGGGGCCTTCCGTCACCATCCGGAGGGGGAAGGGAAGGACTCAGCCCGCTTCAGCAGGCACCATCAGCCCTCTGGAGGAAAGGCAAGTGCAATTTCATTCTCCCCCTCGTCCTTGTGATTTGCCTTGTCTGACTCCTGGGGGTGGAGTTCGGGGTTCGCAGTCCCTTGAGCTCATTCCACCTGCTGTAGCCTTTAACATTGAACCTGCTGCCTCTGTGTCTCCTTCCCCTGAGCACTCCCCACGGTCTGGATTACACCGCCGGATGGGGAGGGAGCCTGCAGCCCCGGAGAGTTTGGGTCCGGCCCCGCAGCCACGTCATGGGCAGAGAAGGAGGGCGGATTGCCACCTGGAGCATGCGCCGATGACAAAGCGTCTCCGGGTCTCCATGGAGGAGCTGTTCGACCCAGCAGGTCAAGGATCTCCTGCCACCACGCCGTGTGGGTGTTCGGCGTGGACGTCAGCGTCGGGGGGTCCTCAGACTGTGAAGACCATCATGCTGGTTACGGAGCCCGCCGTAGCCGAGTGGGAACCAGAGGAGGACCTTCTTCCTACTGAACCCTGTTCGTCAAAGTCCTGGACGGCGACAGAACTCGAGATCAGACAAGTGCTCTATTTTGTCTTTCTCCTGTCTATTCTAGAGCATTTTTGCCTGTCTTTCAGGGAGACGAGCCGGATGCAGCCGTCCGCTGCATCTGAGCTTGTCTTGCTGGGTTCTGTCGCTGCCGGTGATCCTGACCCCGGTTCTCTTTCCTCTCCTGAGCCTTCTCCCATGGTCATCAGTGTGGTGTCCATTCCGGTCGCTGTTCTGGAAGTTCCGGGTTCGGGTTTGGAGGTCGTCTCTGGCGCTGTTCTGGCCCAGTCGGGGTCCGTCGTGGGTGCAGCTCTGACCCAATCGGGGTCCGTGGTGGACGCTGTTCCGGTTCAGTCTGGGTCTGACCCAGTCGGGGTCCATCATGGGTGCTGTTCCGGCCCAGTCGGGGTCCGTCGTGGGTGCAGCTCTGTCCCGATTGGGGTCCAGCAAGGGTGCAGTGCTGGTTCGTGTGAAGTTCGGAGAAGGAGCTGCAGATCCTCCGCCGTTCGACGTTGGACTGGTTCCTCATTTTTTCCCCGTTCCCCTTCCACTGGGTGCTCTGGAGGTTCCCCGCTCTCAGCTCGGCTTCCCCTCACCGTTTTCCCCGGCAGGTAGGCCGTCCCCGAGCCCTCCCTTTTGGTCCTGGTGGCCTTTTGACGCGGGTCAGCCGCCTGGGAGATTGCTTCGCCGGTTCGGCATTCTGGGTCGGCCACCCGACCTTCTGGACCGTTTGTTCAGCGACCTGGTCTGGCCGCCAGAGATACTGTTTATTCAGGCCTGGGACTGGGGTAGACCGCCTGAACTGATCCTTTTTCCCCTGCCAGCGATCTGGACGCTAGACGCAGGAAGACCCCCTGAACTCATTATTGTTTTTTCTTGCTGCGTGGTGCTCTATCTGCTGTCATCCCTGTATTTTTTTTTTTTTGCTCCCCTCCAAAATATCAGGGATGCTTCTGTTGTTATTTAAACTATATTGAACTGTGTTTATCGCCGCCTTGTAGCGTATGTTTTTTTTCTCTTCCCCTGTAATTCTGGGATGCCCTTGTGTTTTGTGTCATTTGAACTATATTGAACTGTATATATATCGTTGCGTTTAGCGTGTCCTTTGTGCTTTCTTTTCCTTTGTAGCGTGAGATATGTTCCGTGATGCCCGTTTATTGGGACCTTATTTGTATCTATGCTGTAGTGGGTTTTTTTGCCTTGATATTCTGTGCCTATATTGCAGTTCTTGTAGTCTGAGAGGTTTTTCTTTTTTTGTTCTGCCTTGTATTTGTTATTTGTATTCCTGTTCTATATACATCCTGAAGTGTATTGGTGGGTTTTTTGCCCATGTTCCTAGTGGTTTTGTTGTCTCCCTTGTCTTTTTTTTTTCTTTCTCCCCAGTGTTATTTTTTTCTGATTCTAGCCCTCCTAAGCCTTTTCTTTCCCCCTCCTCCCGCCCTGTACGGGTCCTCTGACCCTTTCAGTGGGGGGAGGCTTAGGTGTTACAGTTACGCCCAGAATGCGTCCTTCAGGGGGGAGTACTGTCATGGTCTGAGCGCCGATCTCATCTGCGCTCAGGTCATGCGGTATTTCCCTTCTAGCCTGTGTTTATTTCTGTTGTTTTCCAGAGCTCTTATTTTGACAGTGTCCCTGCGGAGCTTCCGGCTGTCAGAGCGGAGCTCAGCAATGACAGCTGGGGTTAATTCAGCAGATGATGCCCTCATCAGCTGATTAATCCCTTGCCCTATTTAAGGGAGTAGCTGCAGTTACTCTGGGCTGCGACCTCACACATACGATGTACGTTGCTCTCGTACAGCATTCGGCTGGGGTCCCTACGTCCGGCTCCAGTCATCCTGTTATCCTGTAAGTTTCTCCTTCAGCTTATGTTTATTCGTGACTGTGTCAGTATGGTAGTCATTGTTCTTGTTTTCACCCCACGTGGCGGTTTACTTTGTCATCCTTGTCTTTATTAATAAATTATGCAAACTCATCGGGCGGCCTATAACGTCTCATTGATGGTCCACAAGGACCATCCTTAACAGTCGGGCTCAGAATCTGAAAAGAAATTGCCTTAGTTGAGCAAGGCATGCTCCCGCAGCGAGCCGATTAGTTTCTGGCGGCCCATCACTTTTTGCCACAACACCCTGTCAGCTGGTTGTCGTCAGCTGGCAGCTTCTCTTGTTTTGAACATATTCAAAAAAATTTGTGACAAGAAAAACTGGTTTTGACCATAAAAACATCTGGTAAACGGCAGTGAACTGTTGCACAACCCCCCACCACCACCCCAGAACCCTAATGAACCAGTGGTGGATGTTCCCCAGCACCCGCCGCACTGTGAGACATAGGGGTAAATTTATTTTTAAAGAACAGTTATTAAATACAGTAAGTACCATGACATTTTACTGTGTGCTGGATCTGGTATCCATAGTTGCATGGCTGCACGGTGGCGCAGTGGTCTAGCACTGCGGCAGCACAGTTTACCCTCAGCCGGGGGATCGCGGGGATCATGTGATCGTGGGTTCGATCCCAGCCCCCGACCAACAGTGAGCTGTGTGGAGTTTGCATGTTCTCCCCGTGTTGCGTGGGTTTACTCCGGGATTTCTCCGGTTTCCTCCCGCATACCAAAAACATGTAGGTTTAGGGCGCTCGCACACGCAGCGACCGGCAGCCGGTGGCTTGTCACCAGACTGCAAACCAAATCTACCTACGGGTACAAATAAGTAACAAAAAAAAAAAAAAAAAAATAGTTGTAGTATGCAAAGGGCAGGTCCTACCGCAAGGTGCTCTTGGGGCTGTTTGCTTTCGGCTTTGGGACTGTGACTAGGATTCTTCTTTGACTTGGCACTGAGGCGTCGTCTCTTCAAATTTAGTCTGCTGGTGGGATCATTAGCTTCCCCGGGCAAGCCCGGGTATTGGCGGAGGGCGCAACGAGAACGCTGATCCATTGCCCTCCAATGGTATCCATAAAAAAAGATTTGTTGCATATTTTTAGTGATCTGTTATGGTGGAGAAGGGAACAGACTGCAAGTGGAGTCAGTGCAAATTGGGGATCACGTTTGCGTCTGCTACTCTTATGCGACCCCAAATGAGCAAATTGGGAATACTTTATTGAAAAATTGCTGCTTGTATATTCTATTACTTAGTTTACACAGTTTGCAAATTCATCCCACGGGCTGGTTTGGACTCTGGCAGGCCCATTTTGACCCGCAGGCCATAACTTTGACATCCCTGGACTAGATTACTGCCACTATTTTTATGTCATCCAATAAAATTACTTTAACTTTGTACTACTCACAGATCTCTCGACACTTGGGTAAGTAGTTTAATCATACACTGACAAGGCAGTATTCATTTAGTGATATAGTTGTTGGCTTTCCTCTGTCTTGTTTGTGTTGGTTTGAATCAGTAAATTTTCCAAATAAACAGCATAATCATGATGCCTTGAACCAGTTTATCTTCTAGCTTTTGTTTCATACTTTATTCATAAGTTTAACTGATCCCTTCATTGTTGCACGAAAGAGTGTAATGCTAGTTAATTATTTAAGGACTATGGCTCTGTGTGTCATCATGTGGACAAAGGTCTTAAAAAATAAATGTCTGTGTGTGTTCTTTATTGCTCATATTTGTAAGTTAAGCTAAAGCCTTAGAACCTGGCAGTTGTCCCTTTGTGTAAGCAGCAAATGCTGACTTAGTAGATTTACTCACTAAAAGGGCAAAAATAATGAGGACAGGGACCTGAAAGAATGATTGGATATACAGTCTTAGATTACACCACACCCACAAATGTGGAATCAGTTTTCATGAATGCAGTAGATCCACAATAAGGTGCCACAGTTTCCAGATCATTGTCAAGACAGATAAAACCTCCTAATTTTCATTGTAGTTGTGGAAAGAAGAATGTAAAAAAAAAAAAAAAAGGAATTTTTTTTTAGGTGTTATAGGGTTGCTGTGGCGAAGTGTAAATAAAAACAGTATAGATTTATTGTCACATGCTAGTACTCACATACTTCCTCTGCAGCTGCACTTTGGTGGGAAGATGCTCCCTCCTCATAATATGCAGTACCCTCTGCAGACTTTGTTTTTGTCCTTCGGGGTTTATATGTACTGTTTTTATGTACCTGCACATTCCTCGTTACCCCACCTGTTGAGCAACACATGCTTCCCAATATGCGCTGCCCTGCATGATGTGGAATAAGCCTTGTGTAATGTATTATTTTATACATTAAAGAATACACATTGATGTTTAGGGCTTAATATGAAGAATCTGTTGTAGTAGAAACAACTTCTATAGGTAATTCAAAAGTTGCTTCTTGCACCTCAAACTGCTGACATGTATATAAATGGTGTAGTATAGTATTGTTTAATTGATATTTCTATACAGTTGCACTAAAATTATTCAACCCACATTGCAATATATGTTTATTTTCAAGTTGTTCAGACTTTCAGTTGTTTGCAAACAAACAAGAAACATTTAACACGAGTTGAATTATATACATTTTTCTTGTTTGATTTAATTTGCAAACAGATTAAAGTTTGAACATTTTGAAAATAAACAAAATCTGCAGTGAGGTGTAAAGGTGGCAGTAGGAGGGCTTGGGGAATGGTTGACGTCGAGGGGTGGGACAGAGATCAGTGATCAAAAAAAAAGGACAAAGAGAGGGAGAGGCAGGAAATCAGGAAGAAGGGCCGGGCTGACTCATATTTCAGCTCCGTTTGAACTGGAGTGGGTGTAATCTTAACCCTACACTGGCAGCACGAATAGTCAAGTCTTGTTGTCGTACATTTGCACGCTCGAGATCTCAAGCAGGAGCAGAGTTCAGGGAATACTCCTCGGCACGTACTTTGTTTTAACTCCCCTGTGTGGATAACGCTACATATGTGCAGCAGGTGTGGGCTTCGATTTTTGTTTTATTACTTGATCAGCTCATTGACGATTGGGATCCAGAAGTCTGTCAACACTTCAGCCTACCTGCATATCTTTTCCAAAGCATAACAAAGGGAAGCATCAAAGCAAAAAGCTCAGGAGAAAAAAACAAGGTATTGGGGGAAGAAGTTGGATTAAAATATCTTGAAACACTGACAGGCATCATCATCTTTGCAGGAGACATCTGGGAGGATTTCACATGTGACTGTGTTTATGCTAGCTTGTGAGCATGTATGTAACTTCATCAGGCTGGGAATAGATCGAAGCACCTCTTAACCCCTTCGGTCTACCCTGGCATTGACATGGCACGAGTCAGCTGATGTGTGCTAACAACTGGAGATAACGACACGCGAGGGCATACACAGAACAACCACTGATTTACTCTGATTGAAAAGTATCTTGATGTAATTTGGAAACCACTCTCCACCCTGTCATGCACCAGTGACAAACATTAGATGCCAGTGACTGTGCACATGCATGTGTGTGCCACAGAAGGGCGGTGATTTTCCTGATTGCTGGATTGCCTAATTGTCCCTTTGGGTTCAGGAATCACGCCTGGAGTCTTAAAGCACAAAGGATGAATGGAAAGGGCAAGAGATGATTTAAGGCTGGCTTTTTACTCAGGGAAAGAGGTTGGGAGTTGAGGTTCTCCAGGTCAGACTCATGATGTGGAAGTGTGCAAGCAAATGGAAGAAAAACTGTTCCAGCGACAAGCTTTCTCCTGGAATTCAATGCTTAACCTAGGATATTCTTGTGATTGGGACTTCAGTAGTAAATATCTCACCCCAACACCCGAATATTTATACCTGTGGATTATCAGAAGTTCAGAACACAGTTTGATCTGTGAGGATGAGAGGGGACAGGAGGTCGACTTCATTCCGAAAGGAGAAACCGCCGGGCCTGTCCCGGGCTCTGAGCTGGCTCAGCGTGTCCACCCTCTCCCACCAGAGCAGACGCATCTTCCACAGCCAGAACGAACTTCACATCCTTCACACCCGCCATGCACGCTCACGTTCACACACTCACCTCCAAGGAGCGGACAAAGATAAAGATGAGGACTATGACAGCTGGGTGTACCGGCCTCAGCACAAAATTGGTGAGAGAATCATTGGCGATGATTCGATGTTACTGCTTCTTTGTTAATTCTCCTAATCAATTCTGTTCTTTGATGTGTTACACTGATCATTGGTGTCCAGCATGCAGCTATTTTGCCCATAAATGGTGGTTCCCTGTGACTTTGATGCAAAAAACTCACACACAACAAAGGAAATTCACAAGAAAAAAAAGTCAACTCATGAGAAAAATTACAAATTTAAAAGACTAACAAAGGAAGTGTACAAAATAATATAGCAAATAAAAATGAAAAAGCTGGAGAGGTCACAAATTTTACAGAATTACAGATGTGAATTTATAGCTAATTCCTGCAAAGTCAAAATGAATAAATATAATTGTACTGCTTCTGTCCGTTTGTGCATCCGTTCACATTTCACGAGAATCGCTGCTTCGAGGCAATTGCCCGGATGGTCACCAAACTCACACACAATGATTCTCAGGTGGGTTCACATCCAGGTTGTGCTCAAGGTTAAAGTCAAAGTTCACAAACTAGGAGTATGTGCCATTTCAACTTTGAGAAGGCCTAGGTTATATACATTGGTTTGTGTGTTTAAAAATTAAATCTGTAGGTTGCCCACACTTTTGCAATGTCATAGTAGTGTGCATTTATTTATTTATTGTTGGTAATATTGTCATTTTATCCATATGAGACAGTACTTACATCTTTTCAATTAAAAAAATGTGCTATTTGTCAAGATGTCAAGAAAGGGTTGGTCCATTTTTTGGCATACCACAGCATACAGTATGTGTGTCTATAGAGAGCGAGAAGTGAAGGCTCTTGGTGACCTCGGGGTGTTTTTTTTTTTTAATGGGCAGAAATTGCTTAAAAATGCTTCTTCCCATAGCAGAGGTTGCTGACCTCTTAACTGGATCCACACCCACTAAATCACATTGCATCTTTGGTTTGGCTCTCACTTCACTTGAGTACATTTTTGTTCTTGAACTCATTTAAGGAGGCAGTGCATGATTTATTTATATCCACAGGCAAAACAACAAGTGTGTTACTGTTTTTTGTTTGTTTTTTCCCAATGGCTAATTGTTCAAATTATGTGTGGTCAGTGGGACTAATATGTAGTCAAAGGGCTTTATGTCTTTGTGTGATACGATACACAATGATGCATCAGACTGGAGCAGGTGACATTACAGTCATGGTGAGGTCACAGGCTGGTACTAATGTGAGTGAGGGATTTGGTGCCAGGGAGAGGGAGGAGTTTACATGTTTGAGGCTTGATAGCTTATCATGGGAGCTACTTGATAACAAAACTATAAAATTCTAAGTTTACTTTAGCTCTGAATTTTTTATTAAATAGTTGGACAGCCTGATACCTGAGGTAAGCATGCCACTTTAACTTCAGAGGTATTGTGTTTTCAGGTAGCCTCATTGTTTGTATCAGTGGAGCTTTTTGCAGTGTTTTATTGTTTTTAGAAAGCTGCCTCTTTTCTCTTACAGTTACCCAAAAACATATATTTTGGTTCTGTCTTTGGTTGTTTTTTAGGATCAACAGCTTCACTCAGACCAAACAGCATGTGAATCATCCGTCAGAGATGGTTCAACCTGTTAAAATGTTTGGTACAGCAAAACTGAACTTAAAAAAATCATCTTAAAAAGAAATAGTGATGAATTAATTGAGCTACAGATCGAATACAATCATTAGAATACAATTTCAGTTTCAGTTGTTCATTCCTGTCTTGTTCCTTTTGACCAAGCAAATCATGGTCTTTTGAGTTTGGTCACCTAAGCCTGGGTTGCTAATTTTTCCTTCAAAAGAATGCAAAGCATGTTGCTGCTGTCGTGATTTATTGCAAGACTCAATTCATACTTGTCAGCCTCTCACCGCTGGACCTGCCCTTTCCTAAAACAGCTCAGGGATACACATATCTGGAGCTGTAGAAGATCTTGACATTTTTGAATGTCAAGATCAGTGTCAAATGATGCATGGCATTAAGGTGCAAGTCAAGCATGGACCTGTTTCTGTAAAGCCCTTATCTCACAGAGCAGGAAATACTAAGGAACTCACAAACGTTGCGATTGTTGGGGTTTCCTAAAAGATTACTCAACAGTTAGCCAACAGTTTTTACAGTGGCAAACAGTTTTCCTTGTTGTAGAAACCATTTTTGTCACCGTATAAACTGTTGGCAAACTGTTGAGCAGTCTTTTAGGAATCCTGATGAAACCTCAACAGTCGCAACGTTTGTGAACGCTCCTCGGCATTTGCTTTTCTGTGACATACTACCGTAAGAGATGGGTTTTAGGAAAGAAGATGAGTATCTGATTATTCTATCCATATGTGACCCTCACGTAGGTTTTATTATTTAGGTCAGTGAGGTAAAATAATTGAGTGACAGATGGTATTTTGAGTTCTTTATTGGCATATATAATTCTTAGTTTGAATATTAAATGATCCCCATGTTCCCATAATAATCTTTAACTCATTCAATTAGATGATGAAATTCAGCATTAACAAAGTGCTGATGCCTCGGTGCGGGGACACACGCACACGCACACGCACACGCACGCACGCACGCACGCACGCACGCACGCACGCACGCACGCACGCACACACACACACACACACACACACACACACCACTGTATATCTCTTCACTGAGGCATGATAATAATATTACATTTATTATTCCATAGATTTATCTTTTACTGCTCATTTTTTCTCTCCATTTCTTCCTCTCTTATTCTGTTGTACACAGTTTGTATCTTTTTATAGCAAATTCTAGGCCAGAGACAGTGTCATAGACAGGTCAAAAAAATACTACTCCATCCAGAACAAACACATATACAAACTGAAGGGATACACACTGCACACACGACACAGAGGAAATGTCTCAGGAATACATTTTCAGTTTGAACCTTGAGTATTTATAACATCTGGATCTTGCTTACACGCGACTGCCAGGACCTATTACAAGACACATGGGCAGCCACGCGCCGTGCTTGTGTTTAAATATAGCCCTAAAATGAGTACTTAGGGATCCTAAACCTACAATTTTGACGCAGCCTTCAACTTGGCTGGTTGAGTATTTGCCTTGGTTGCTGAGGTAACGATTATGTGAGTGGCTGTTTCCTGGTGTGGTTAATTTTAACCTTCCTGTTGGGACAATTTGGAACCAATCATATGCAAGAGTATGGTACACAAGGAGTGATTGGCTTTCACAGTGAAAATCTTGTAAATTTTAATTGACTTGAGATAAACTGACAGTGTCGGTGTCGGTTAACAAAGGTAAATTTATTTTCCAACTTATTCCAGAGAAGGCGAAATGAGTTAATGTCATGGTATGTTCTTGTTGTCTTATTTAGCCTCAGAAAATTTAGGAGAACTTGACTTCATGTAAGACTTATGGAAATTATAATTTTTGATTAGCTTTTAATTGGAACTGAACTGCATACACTGGACATTATCCTACTTTTATAAAACGAGGCTCAGTATGTAATATAATTTCCAATAAATATTTGCTAATTCAAGGAATATTTGGCTTTTAAAGCAAACATGATTTGATACAGAAGTGATGCAGCTACTCTGCCCTTTTCTTTTATCTTTCTTCTCTGGCCATCAAGCCATAGGCCTGTTATATGTGGATGAATATTCTTTTTTTACCTCCACCAAGGTTATTATGTTTTCATCGCTTGTAGTTTTAGTAATGTGGCTGTCATGCGGTGGCCCTCGCCAGCCACCATAAGACAGCAAAAGTCACCAGTGAAGTTTGCATTGATGTTTATTAACGAACAAAAGATAACATAAAGCAATGAGCCATGGTGGGCTAAAACACACAACACTAGACACAGGCGATCATAAGGCTAACACGAAGCACACTTATGATCACGAACATGAAACACTCGTTGACGTGCGAGCCGAGGAATGCTCGCTCGACGTCTGGCAAGGATAAACGTTGACATGGAATCATAGACCAGGAATAGTTGACGTGGAATTGTTGACGAGACTGCTGCATCATTCTGCTCCCAGCGCCCGCTTAAATACAGGGCTGCTGATGAGCCGAAGATGCAGCACAGCTGTCAGGCTTTGACAGCAGGAAACCCCTCCGAGCGCTGTCACAATAAGAGCTCGGGGAGCCAGAAGGTGAACACTGCTGTCAAACCTGGCAGAGAGGATGCATAGCCCGAGCGCGGACGAAATCGGCGCTCAGACCATGACAGTGGCATGCATAGTTTAGTCATAATGAAACTACAAAAGCAAATAGAAAGCAAGTTTTGGCTACATATATACATTAATACATCAGTGACACAATGCACTGGCTATGTGGTGATCATCCATAATTATAAAGAAATAGCAACAACAAGATGATTATATACACTACTCACAAAAAGTTAGGGATATTAGGCTTTCAGGGGAAATTTCAGGATGCACCTAAAGTGCACTATAACCTTTACAGGTGAACTTGATTTGACCTTCTCTAACCTTTTGAATGCACATGTCCAGCTGTTCAGTGTTTCAGTACTTTCTGCATAACTTGCTGTTCTCTAACAAGGTGCTTAACGGTAAAATTCACAACAGGTGTTTGATCCATGACTCGACCAATACATTTTCTGGTTCAGTTAGAATTGGTATTTAAACAGTCCTCTTCATCATGCTGTTCACATTTTGACATCATGAAACCAAGACAACGCCTAACAATTGATCAACAGTACCTCACCATTGCGAAGCTTCACACAGGATGGGATGTTCTCATAGGGAAGTGGCCACTGAGCTTAGAGTATCACAGAGTGTCATCAACAGGTTGCAACAGAGAGACTGGAAGAGTCACAGAAAGGCATAGAAGTGGATGTCCTTTGGCCACATCCCACGCTGATGACTGCTTCATTGTGAACAGTGGCCTATGGAACCAGATGATGAATGCCACTCAACTCCAGGCACATTTAAGGGAGTTGAGAGGCACCCAAGTGTCAGGTCAGACCATTCAAAATCATTTACATCAGCGTGGTCTGCGTGCTAGATGACCTGCAAGGGTACCTGACCACACCACCAGGCACAGGCGTCATCGTCTTGCATGGGCCAGGGAGGATTTACGCTGGACAAGGGACCAGATGGCCTCAGGGCTGTTCTCTGATGAAAGTCGATTCACGTTGAGCAGAAATGATGGCCACCAATGATGTTGGAGACGTTAAGGAGAGCGCTATGCATCAGCCACTGTTGTCACCAGACGAGCCTTTGATGGTGGTGGTGTTACAATCTGGGCAGGTGTGTCTTGTCAATACAGAACTGCCCTACACCCTGTGAATGGTACAGTGAGAAGCTGATATTACCTGAATAACATCTTTAATCCAGTCATTGTGCCCCTGCATGAACAACACAGGCCTAATTCCATCTTTATGGACGACAATGCTCCAGCTCATTGAGGTTGCATCATTAGGGAATGGCTGCTGGAGGCTGGGGTACCTCAGATGGAGTGGCCTGCACTTTTTCCAGACCTGAATCTCATAGAAAACCTAGAGGATCAGCTGAGTCATGGTATAGAGGCTCGTAACCCTGCACCCCACAACCTCAATGACCTGAGGGCCACCCTTCAAGAAGACTGGAATGCCATGCCTCAGCAGACAATAAGTCGACTTGTGAACAGCATGAGACGTTGTCAAGCTGTAGTTGATGCTCAAGGGCACATGACAAGTTACTGAGACACTGACATTTTTTTTTTTGTGGTATACCCATCACTGTTGGCTTTTGTTTCAATAAATTGTTTGAGATGAGGAAATCACCGGTGCATGCTTCTACTTAAATGCCCTACTTTCATGATATAATATCACTGTAGTGTGAACTTTTTACATTTTCCAGAAATTTCACCCAAAATCCAAATATCCCTAACTTTTTGTGAGTAGTGTATAAACTTGCTGCAGCAATGACCATTTTAGACATCTCCGATGTATTTGCCTGTAAAGGGAGTATTATGTTTTAATGGGAAGGCATGTTAGGGTAGGATGTGCATTAGAATCAACTGTTTACTTATTTTTTGATTTATTATTTTTGTTGCATACTGTGGTTCCCTATAGCAAAGATAGGGAAACAGGTATGGGATTTTTTAAGTTGGTGACAGCCTACAGGTACGTGAGAGGTAGGGTGTTGAGTATGTTCGTGATGTGAAACTTTGAAGGCCAGGGACTTAGACAGATTGTATCCATTGTGTGTTTTTTGGACACCTTGTTGTGAGTTTTGGACACCAACCTTATGGAAATGTCAAAGCAAAAAAAAAAAAAAATCTAAAGCTGGGAAATGTGACATTTATAAACTACAATAGAAATCATCCTACTAACAGCAGGCCAAAACAAAGGGAAAATTACCTGAACCAGCAATAAAATACAGCATAAGCAGTTTATACATTCCATTTGCACAATATGCTCCTGTGAACACACACAGCATAAGCTCCACAGAGAGGCATAAATCAGACTTTACCTGCAGTCCACGGGCTGTTTTCCGATCAGGATGTGCATTGGTACCATACACGAACGTTTTCCCATCTAACAACACTCCACCAGGAGTGGAGAGAGAGAGAGAGAGAGAGAGAGAGAGAGAGAGAGAGAGAGAGCGAGCGAGCAGCGCAGTCCGTCTCCGATTCCCCTTCCGACAACACTCCACCAGTGTGTGAATGGGAAGAGATCCAGGGTGCGCTGGGTTCTTCTTCTGGCATACACCTCAATAGGGCTTATATGAGCAAGTTATAGTAAATAAATGTTAATATAATTAAATGTAGATATAGTTTTGGTGTCCCAGCACCCAGCGGTAACCTGTTCCTCTGTCTGCTTGTCAGTCCACAGTGCCTGTATTGTGGAGGGACCCACAGATCCTAAACTCTGCCAGCCGTGTCACGTGCGCTTGATTCCTCCTCCGGCATGCACCTCCACCGGTAATGGTCGGTTAAAAAAGGGCATCTTTGACCTCTTTTATGGTCAAGCGGTCAGTGAAACCATGTCAGGGCACTCTTCAGGTATTCTGGCATCAATATGCAAAAGATGAGAGCCTGTGGTCAAGTGGCTTCTGTGTTAATAGGGGGGACGAAGTTAGATTATTTGTTTATTTGACAGGGACAGTGCAATAAACATAGACAATTAATCAAATGACAATTAATCTGATGTGTTGCACAAAGAGTGTATAGCTATTAGCTAATTTGCAACTCTTGTCCCTGGATGGGCTTTAGAAAGGAGAAACAAGTAAAAAGTAAAAAAGAATAAGGAAAAGAAAAAATGAAAACAGAATAAATAATAACCACATACATCAATGCAAAAAAGATTATAAATACATTATAAATACACAATTATAAATATTATAAAGATTATAAAGATTATAAATATTATAAATGCACAATATAACAACCTGACTCACATTTGCCTATTTCAGGCCTCTCTCCCTTCGTCACTCACTATAAACAAACACATTCATTCCTTCCCTTCATTCACTCTCATCCTGCAGACAATCATTTCATACATGGGTACATTCTTGTTTATTTTTCAGCCAGTTTTTAACCTTTTTAGTGAATGTTTTAAAGCCCGTTATTATTTTAATTTCATTTGGCATCATTCTGCCACATACAAACATACCCACACCGCAGAACACCTTTTGTAACATAGATGTGTGTTTGATAGCAGAATTACAAAAAAAACCCTGCTGAATGGATTTCCATGAAATCTGGGGGGAGGGTGGTCCAGATGAGACGTCATTAAATTTTGTTGCAGATTGAACACGGTGAGATAAGGTGTTGGTCTTTGTGGTATTTTGTTTTGCTTTTTTTCACTGAATACTGCATGGATCTTTATTTTCTTTTTTAAAATCAAGCATATTTAGAATGGTTTTATATACTGTATAAGAATGAGTGCAGTTTGGTGTGGATCCAGATAAATTTCTGAATCTAGTGGAAATAAATGTGTTTGTGTCATGTTTATGGGGAAATAATCTGTGTTGGCCCTGCGATGGACTGGCCATCTGTCCAGGGTGTACCCTGCCTCTAGCCCAAAGATACTGGGATAGGCTCCAGCCCCCCCCCCCCCCCGACCCGAAAAGGATTAAGCGGAAGATGAATGAATGAATGAATAATCTTTTTCAAACTGATGCATGATGATAAATAAGGCTAGAACCTTGCCACTACCTGTCACTGTTGGCAGACCTGGACCCAAATGCAGTACTTAAAGTCCACGGTTTGATTTATTAAGAGCTTGCCAAATGGGCGCAGCTAAAAAACAAACACAAAATAATGACGGCTCGGAAGCTGTAACAAAACTTAACTTGGCTTGACAAGATTCAAGGCAGGATTACAGGCAGACAAGAAGTGTGTTGTTCACGCACGTATGACTAACGACACCCATACAGGATACACAGATTGGGGCTGACATATATAGGCGCAGGTAATCAATACAATAATGAACAGGTGGACACAATCAGGGGTAAATGGAGACCGCAGAGCATGGTCACAGAAAACAGGACAGACAGGGCTGCACAGATAAACACCAACAGAAGACGCACGACAGACATGAACAGAGGATCAGAGGGGAGACGAGACCGTGGCACATAATACTGCTAATAATAATAAATTAAGAGAGAAATCCAACAGAGAAAAGAATATACAAAGCAGAATAATAATAATAATAATAATCCACAGAGAATAATAAGGGTGAACTCAAAACGAGGACGTGGGGTGGGGCTCCTGCTCTGAAGACAAGATAATACAAATTATAAATTAGGATGAGGACATGGGACCCAGCCCACGCCCTGACACTACCACTAATGTACACATAGCTGTGATAATAGGGATTCAGTATTGTTTCAGTGGTTTTCACTTATCTCGAATAGTTTATGAATTATAGATAAGTGAATATGATTGATTTTGGTGTGGATCTAGATCTGTTGATAGACTGGTCTTGTCATGATTCAGTGCAAGTGAGGCTCAAACGCAGAGCTGCCAGAATGAGCACTCAGACTCAGTTGTAAAAGTTCACCAGTTTATTGTAAAAATAAAACTACACACAATTCTAAATGAAGAGCACAACTGAGGAAAACGCAACACAAAAACGCACACTTAAATGGACACAAAACTGGGACCCGCTGGAGCACACGTAGCCTATGGGAAAAGAGCAGACAGAGAGAGTTAGGGACAGAATTTCCTGAAGGGGAGAATAATAATGGGAAAGCACCCTTACTCTGTGAGCAGAGGAGTCCGGCAGGGAACTCCTGCATGGACCAGGGGAATGGGGGAAGATGGTGACCTGGGTGGATGTCTGGCGTTCTTCTTGGTCAGGCGAGCATGATCAGCTCCAGCGGACACACCGACGGGTGGCAGCAACCTGAGGGACAGAAGGGCAATGGGGAGAAAACACAGGTCAACCAAAGATAATAGCATATCAGGCTTAGACGTTCTTTCGTGGTAGCAAACCTAACAATCCAGCGATGGGTTCTCCACACGCTGGCTCTTAAAATGCTGGGTCATCAGGATGTAGCAGGTGTATAATCACACAGGTGTATCTGATCCTCCGGAGCTGAGAAGACAGGAGCAGGAGGGGAGGGGGAGCATGCTGATCATCACATGTCTAAGTAACTTTTTGTAACATTGTGAGATTGGGTTCTTCGTAGACTTTTGCGAATATCATAAAAAAATTGGTTAATCAACAGACAACTTACATATTCTAATCACATTTTAATTAGTAGACAAACAGCCTTGGTCGAGGTATGCCCTCTTTGGTTACCCTCCATTTTGTTTATTTATTTATTTATGGTCTTTTGATTGATTGATTTGAATTATTTGCTTCTTATCACCCTTACTCTTTCATCGCTGTCCTGAACCATACTTTTTCCCATTAAAAATATAAATTCACTTTATTCTTTGGCATATGCAATACTTTTTCTTTCTGCATGATATGCAAAATGATGCAAGTTGATTTGATCAAATCTCTCTGTCATCTCTGTTGATCTCATCTCTCAATGATGGCTTTAGGTGGGAAGCCAACAGAAATACAGTGCATCCGTAAAGTATTCACAGCGCTTCACTTTTTCCACATTTTGTTATGCTACAGTCTTATTCCAAAAGGGATTGCATTCATTTTTTACTTCAAAATTCTACACACAGTACCCCATAATGACAACATGAAAAAAAGTTTGAGATTTTTGCAAATTTATTAAAAATAAAAAACTAAGAAATCACATGTACATAAGTATTCACAGCCTTTGCTCAGTACTTTGTTGATGCACCTTTGGCAGCAATTACAGTCTCTAGTCTTTTTAAATATGATGCCACAAGCTTGGCACACCTATCTTTGGGCAGTTTCACCCATTCCTCTTTGCAGCATCTCTCAAGCTCCATCAGTTTGGATGGGAAGTGTCAGTGCACAGCTATTTTCAGATCTCTCCAGAGATGGATTGTATGGCATTCACGCCAAAGAGTTCAATCTTTGTCTCATCAGACCAGAGATCTCATGGTCTTAGAGTACTTCAGGTGCCTTTTGGCAAACTCCAGGCGGGCTGCCATGTGCCTTTTACTTAGGAGTGGCTTCCATCTGGCCACCCTGCCATACAGGCCCAATTGGTGGATTGCTGCAGAGATGGTTGTCCTTCTGGAAGGTTCTCCTCTCTCCACAGAGGGACACTGGAGCTCTGACAGAGTGACCATCGGGTTCTTGGTCACCTCCCTAACTAAGGCCCTTCTCTCCCAATTGCTCAGTTTAGGCAGCTGGCCAGCTCTAGAAAGAGTCCTGGTGGTTCTGAACTTCTTCCATTTACAGATGATGGAGGCCACTGTGCTCATTGGGACTTTCAAAGCAGCAGAAATTTTTCTGTACCCTTTCCCAGATTTGTGTCTTGAGACAACCCTGTCTCGGAGGTTGACAGACAATTCCTTTGACTTCATGCTTGGTTTGTGCTCTGACATGCACTGTCAACTGTGGACCTTATACAGACAACTGTGTGCCTTTCCAAAGCATGTCCAATCAGCTGAATTTACCACAGGTGGACTCCAATTAAGCTGTGGAAACATCTCAAGGATGATCAGTGGAAACGGAATGCACCTGAGCTCAATTTTGAACTTCATGGCAAAGGCTGTGAGTACTTATGTACATGTGATTTCTTATTTTTTTATTTTTAACAAATTTGCAAAAATCTCAAAAAAAAAACATTTTCATATTGTCATTATGGGGTATTGTGCGTAGAATTTTGAGGGAAAAAATTAATTTAATCCATTTTGGAATAAGGCTGTAACATAAAATGTGGAAAAAGTGTAGTGTTGTGAATACTTTCCGGATGCACTGTAAGTGTCTTGTTTCTGTTTTTTATCACATCTGGAAATGTGGGCATGTTTACTGCTTCTTGCAGTCTTTTAATGTTTTTTTTGTGGTACACCAAGTCACCAGATGAAATGCACTTACTGTCTCTGATTATGATTCATTCAGATATTTGCTGTTGGCAAATGAGTCTGCACCATGTTAACATGAAAGTTTAAAGATGTGGAGATTAGTATTTATTGGATTTCCCATGGGATATGGTTTTTCTGGTATCTGGAGTATGTTTCTGCAGTTCATTTTTTCTGCTGCACCCATGTAGGTCAACAGCATACTGACCTAAATATCAACCATACCTTGGCACACTAGTGTTATGGCAGCCAGAACCAGAATTTGGTCATTTTTTCTAAATTTAGGTTGAATGAAGAGGATCTTTTCGGACACATTTGCCTGCGTTAGATACTTAGTGAAATTCAAGAGGATTCAGATGACACCAAACTCTTGCATAACAGTCTTATTTAGGGGGTTTGGGGACACATTTGAACACATAGAAATATGCTCATCATCACTCTAAGGTCTGTGTGTAAATCCAGATTAGCAAATGATAAATTGCTGCAGTATTGGAGCGGATCAGATGTATAAACCAGGAGGGCCTTATTAAAAGACAGACATGGAAAGCTGGTGATGTGGCCCAATGCCCAGGGCACACACTCTCATTAGTACTGTACATGGAAAAAAAAATCCTTAAAATTTTTTAACAGGCACTGTTATTTAGAAATATTTTTAATTGCTCTTTTCTTTGTTTTTCTATGTGCTGCCCATTGTGTGGTGATCTCCAGGTAAGTCATATTTTTTTTCTCTCTGACCTTCTTGACATCCTTTTAATGCCTGTATTTGTTGATCCCAGATCAGAATATTGTATGCAAAATGCCCCACAAAGCACCTTTAATAAATCCCATTGTACCTTTATTCAAAATAACATACCACCAACTTCCCCTTTCCACCTTCTCCTGCACGGTTAGTGACACTTTGTGTGTCATATTATCTGTGTTGTGGGATGTAATCTGGTCATGCTCTAACTTTATGGTAGAAAAGAGGAGTACAGGAAAAACAAGTGATTATACTTGTGAACAAGACTCCAATTTTAAGGGGATAAAGGTCTGTGGCTGATATTACATTGATAGGATGAACTAATGTTGTCCCAACAGAGTCCAGAAGAGAAAGCTTAAAAATCCATATCGCTGCATATGCAAAAGCTGTGATTGTGTGATGGAAATGGAAATCATATTAAGTCATTTTAAGAACAAATCCAACCCAATGTCCCCACTCCTGTGGTGCTATAGATGATAAATCTGTATTTAATGAAAGGGATGGTAGGATCTGATTCTTCCAAATTCCATGTTTGTTCTTGTTGCATGTCTGAATGTTTGTGTTACGTAAGTTACAGCATGCTTAGTTATCATCTGCCTTTGTCGTTTAGTCTTATCTTACAGTGACACAGAGCACACAGCATATGCTGTGTTTGTGTGGTAGTGGATGTGACGAAATATGTGAAGGACACAGATAAGATGTCTATGTGTAATGTAGGTGCTTTGGCATGACGCATCAGGGTTTTGTTTTTTGTTTTTTTTTTAAGACTGTATTTTAGAAAAGGACAGCAGTGGTCAGCAGGAATTAATTTAAATGTAGAGAGTCTACGAGTTAACCAGAGGTCCCACACTTCCGTGCAGTCCAGTGTTGAAATGTTTTTGTGGAAGATAAGTTTAACCTTTTTTATAATCATACGAAACATCTTGACAAATGGAAAAGGTTTTCATTACACAAATATATAATAAATCCAGTGCTTCATAAATATTGAAAAATTAGGGATGTCAAAAGGGATATGTTAGTAAAAAGTTAACATAAATTCTTAATTTTTTTATTTCTGTGATTGTGATGCTTGGCCCTACAACCTGCCCGCAGCCACCAACCAATCACTGCTCAGTACTCATCAGATTGAAACAGCATATCTTAGAGTCAAGAGAGCAGGCTAAAAGGAAAGTGTGTGACTCATTTGAAAGGGGACAAAGACAAAAATATTAAAATGTATGCAGCAAATTATGATGATTCACATACAGTAAATGATTATATTTAGCATAATAGCAACCCTCCTTTCAGCTTTTACTATTTCAGCTTTGAGAGCAGTGCTGGGGGAGACCTTAAATTCCAACAGTTTTATGGAGAAGGTTAAAACCATTTTGGTCACATCAGCATCCAATTAAGGTGGAGGTTTGCTAAAGTGAAATTTTACTGTCCCATGAGGTGTGTTTATCCAGGGATTTTTGTGTCTTTAATTGGAGATGGTTGTAGGGGGTTGTGATTTTGTGGCTTTCAAATTTTAGCCTTTAATTAGTGACATCTGGGCAAGACAGAGGTGTTAAAGCCAACAAGCTGCACACACACACTTTTATTATAATTGTATAACTATCCAGGCTATACAGTCTTGCCAAATAGTAGTAATTTGCAGTAACTGTGATTGCTTTAAGAATGCCGTGAATGGAGCAAATAGTGCTTATAATTGAAAAGAGCTCAGAGAACACATACCTACCGCTTAAGTGCTAAATCTAGATTTGTATTTGGATCCGCACCATATTCCACACACTCAGACCCCAACTGCCACCTATGCCTGAATTTTTTTAATCAAGTTCCATGTAAAATTCTCAGTAAAATTAAACTGAAAGTGGCCCACATTGCACCTTAAAGAAAGTGCAACAAAAAACTTGCTGGAGTTACACCCTTCACAAGTTCCGCCCTTCCATCAATACATAATCTTGCTAACAGACAAACAAACCAGACAAATGCTGCTAATAAAAACATAACAGAGGTGATTAGGCATAGAGCACAGAAGTTTACCATGCTACAGAAACACCTTCAAGAAAGACAGAAGCCAACTTTATCATTCAGCCCATTCAGAGCAAGGTACGCCCAATAGAACAAAATTGTTTCTCCGAGCTTCAGCGTTATTTACACCCGGAACTGGACTGGCAACTGCCATGAAGGAATGACTTTGAACTGTGGAAAATAAAAATGGAGAACCCAGAGTAAACTCACGCTAACATGGGGAGAACATGCAAGCTACACACTGTAAGCCCAGACGGTCTTTCTGCAAGGCTGCATTACAAAACATGGATTCCCACTGTGCTTTACTATTAATTGTTTGAAAAAACAGCATTTCTTTACAAGAAATTGTACAATTGTATCTGTAAATTGAACCATGGGGTTTTTATTTTTTTTTTTTACAAGATCGCGGATACAAGCGGCTGAAATGAGCTTTCTCCATAGGGTTGCTGGACTCACCCTCAGAGATAGGGTGAGGAGCTCAGTCATCCGGGAGAGGCTCAGAGTAGAACCGCTGCTCCTCCACATTGAAAAGAGTCAGTTGAGGTGGCATGGGCGTCTGATTAGGATGCCTCCTGGACGCCTCCCACTTGAGGTGTTTCGGGCACATGCCACTGGGAGGAGACCCCGGGGCAGACCCAGGACTCGGTGGCGAGACTATGTCTCCCAGCTGGTCTGGGAACGCCTTGGTATCCTCTCTGAAGAGCTGGAGCAGGTGGCTGGGGAGAGGGAAGTCTGGGCTTCTCTGCTTGAACTGCTGCTTCCGCGACCCGGACCTCCAGAAAAGCGGTAGAAGATGGATGGATGGATGGATGGGATTTTTATCTGTTTTCTGTTTTAGGATTTTATTCATTTTAGTAACTAGTACATACCCATGCATGGCCGTTTATGCCCATAGAAACCAAGTATAAGCAAGTATTTCTGCATGCCCTTAGAAAGCAGGTGTAAGCAAGGGTGTAAGCAAGCACGTCAGCACTCATTCAGTGATGCCTGCCTTTGATTTTTGAGGGTGTCATAGTGAGTCCTATGATCTGTGATGATGTCATAGGGAGTCATATGATCATGAGTCATGCCTGTGTTTGATCTTGGAAGCTGTCCTATGTCTTATGATCTTTGATGATAGGGAGTCCTATGATGCCTGCATTTGGTCCTTAGTGTGTCCTATTCTTAATCAGGTGATGAGTATCTGTTCCCTCCTGTTTCTGGAAACTCCCTTTCAGTTTCAAGTGCTGTGTCCTATTGGTAATCAGGTGGTGATGAGTATCTCTTCTTTGGTGAGTGATGGTGTATATGACATCATAAAGACATGAAGGCAGGCATCATAGGACCTCATGCCTACATCATAGGTAGCCAGTCCTATTGTGTATATGACGGCATCGCGAGTCCTATGTTGCCTGATATCATAGGATCATCACAGGACATCAGGCAGCCATCATAGGCCGTCCTATGATGTGCTCTGATCGTGACACACAGACATGATGTACTGCTTCGAATGGGTGTGGTTTAAAGTAGTGTGTCCTCTTGTTAATCGGGTGATGAGTAAGATTTCCATATTTACACCGAAACTGACAGATTTCTTGAATTTATAGAGTGACATTTTGTAAGAGTTCCAGATTTACTGCTTCAAATGGGTGTGCTTTAAAGTGCTGTGTCCTATTGTGTATATGACGGCATCGTCCTTTTGTCTGTATGACGGCATCACGAGTCCTGATGGTCTATATATCATAAAGACATCAAGGCATAGGGACATCGTAGGAACATCATAGGCCGTCCTATGATGTCCTCTGATCATGACACACAGATTTCTTGAATTTATAGAGTGAACCCGCGACTTGAAAAGGATTAAGTGGAAGAAGATGGAGTGATAGAGTGATGATAGTGATATCCAAAATAAAGATAAACGAAAGATAAGCCTTTATTAGTCCCACAATGGGGAAATTTCAGGATTGCAGCAGCACAGGGATAGCAGCACTAGTAAATAAGATAAGAATAGGTTAGCCAAAGCAGTAAATAAATATACATATGTACACAGTTACGGTATATACACAGTACAGGAGCATTGCAGTTAGATGGTATCAACAGCATTACAGTTAGTTAACCCCTTGCACTCCGGTCAATTTCCCTAAAAACGCCAAAAAATAACATGCCCAAAGTAAATCGAAAGCTGTTCTTCAACCCTTTGCAGCATCTTCATGGAGTTCGTCACATTTAAAGAAAAACACTTTGAATTTTTTTAGCAAAACAGTCATAATCTCTCTAAGTGCTCCGGCCATTGAGTTACAGTCATCTAAACATAGTGAACTTGAAAATAAATTTGGCCTGGGTGTTTTTTCGGATATAAATGCTTGCAAATAACACACAGCTTCAGATCCGGGCTGGAAAATGCAACAGAAATGTAGAACCAAGTGTTATCCAGCTGAGGTCCAAATTTTGTAACAATACCACAAAAAATGAATATATTACACAGCTTTTTCCTCAGGCTGTTCCCAGGCATTTTTGAACTGTGCCAAATTGTGCCAAATGGCACAGTTTGGAAAAACGTCTGTAACTTTTGAATGATTCAATATAGGAGCTTCATCTTGGGCTCTAATGAAAGGTGACACTCAGGGCTGTGTGTGTGTGTGGGGGGGGGTTTGTTCCCCCCCCCCCACCCTGCTACAGAGGACGGACATCGCCCGTTGCGCCACTTTGCGTCATGCAGCGATGACGCACAGCTGTAATTTACCGATCAGCCAAAAGTAATTTTGATTACAATTTTCAGGGATAAAGAATAATTTAGCTTAGAACACTTACCTCTTCACAGCAGAAGCGGAGCTGGCGAACTTCTTCCTCATTGTCAGACGAACGCGACGCTGGTCTCGCGACCCGATCAAAACATAATTCCATTATTGCGGTTTTGGGCTTCCATGATTGCGGTTTTTGGCTAACGATTTTTCAAAACAAATAACAGTAGTAATTAAAAATAGACTGGCGAACGCGTGTGTGTCACTCAGCCTTCGTCGTCGTCCTCCGTCGGTCTATGATGCCCATGGAAGACAATCCTAATGTCTGCCCTGCTGGGACAAAAACAAAAAAAACACCGCCTGTGGCCGAACATGCCGATGCGCGAATGGCAGTCGCTGTCACACAGGTTGCACTTGTGGATGGTCTCCGTGCTGCTGGGTCTGTAGGGTTCTTCCTGCTGGTCCTTTTTTTCATCTGCTACAGCAGTCAGTCTCTCTTCACCCAGCCTTACACAAAAAAGCTCGCGAACTTCTGTGCTTCAGTTGGCTCACTGCATTCACAGCATTGGTAGGCGGGTCCTTCTTGCTAGGTTTTCAGTCATTGGTTCTTCAAGGTTTCAGAAACCCAATTCAAGGCTCTTATTAGTCGAATGATCTGTTCGCGGCTGTGTCTGTAGTGGAAGAACTTTTTTTTTTTTTTCAGTGCGCGCTTGGAGGCAGCACCCTCGTGCGTCCTAGAGCGCACGAAAGCGCCCTCGTGCACTCTGGGACGCAGAGACTTGCCCGCCCGCGGTACAACGGAGTGCAAGAGGTTAAATTACCCGGCAAAATATAAATATGGACCCAGACAGTATATTTCACATTAAATGAACAGTGTTGTTTCCACCCTCGATAATAATTGTAATTTTCTTAGTTGTGTATTGGAGGGGTTGATTTCTATTGTGCAGAGTTATGACATATAATAAGGTCTCTATGAGCAGTATTTATACAGTCTTGACAGCCGTAGGTTGGAAGGATCTGCGGAATCTCTCCCTCGAACACTTAGAATGGCACAGCCTACCGCTAAATGAGCGGTAGGCCTCAGTGCGTTCATTGTGTCCTGCATGGGGTGGGACTCGGACTCCAGCAGAGTTGACAGCTTAGCCACCATCCTCCTCTCTCCTATCTCCTCCACTGGGTCGAGGCGTTGCCCCAAAACAGAGCTAGCTTTTTTGATCAGCCTGTTCACTCTCTTCCTGTCGGCTGCTGTGATGCCACTGTCCCAGCAGACCATTCCATGCATAAAGGCTGATGCCACCACAGAATCATAGAAGGTCTTCAGGAGTGCCCCTCACACTCCAAAAGACTTGAGTCTCCTCAGGAGGAACAGCCTACGCTGCCCCTTCTTGTAGAGCGTGTTGGTGTTGTGTGACCAGTCCAGTTTATTGTTCAGGTGAACACCCAGGTAAGATGTCACCATCTCAGTGTCTGTTCCCTGGATGTTTACTGGTGCTGTGGGGGTTGTTCACGCCTGCGGCAGTCCACTACCAGTTCTTTGGTTTTCCTCACATTGATCTGGAGGCAGTTCCGCAGGCACCAGTTCACAAAGTACTGGATAAGTCCTCTGTACTCTGCATCATCCCCTTCAGAGATGGGGCAGATGATCAGAGTCATCAGAGAACTTCTGTAGATGGTAGTGTGTTGTGTTGTGCGTAAAGTCAGATGATGACGTACTGCAGATCATGGTGTCAGACACACAGTCTCGGGTCCTCACAAACTGCGGTTGGTCTGTGAGGTAGTCCAGGATCCACAATGACAGGTGCTGGTCCACCCCTGCACACTGCAGCTTGTCCCTCAGAATCACTGGTTGGATGGCATTGAAAACACTGGAGAAATCAAAGAACATGATCCTCACAGTGCTCCCAGGCTTCTCCAGGTGGGACAGGGAACGATGCAGGAGGAAGATCACTGCATCCTCCACCTTGATGCCATGTTGGTAGCAAACTGAAGTGGGTCCATCGCTGGCCCAACCAGGGGGCGGAAGTGGGCGAGGAGCAGCCTCTCCAGGGTCTTCATTAGGTGTGATGTGAGGGCCACTGGTCTGTAGCTGTTCAGGTCCTTGGGGTATGGAGTCTTCAGCACGAGTACCACGCAAGATATTTTCCACAGCTGTGATTCCCTCCCAAGCTTCAGGCTCAGATTGAAGATGTGCTCCACAATCCCACATAGCTGATCTGCACAGGACTTGAGGAGCCTTGAGCTGATACCATCTGGACTTTGATCTTCTTCAGCTCAGCTCTCACCTGGGTCTTAGTGAGGGACAGACTGAGGCAGGGGGGCTGTGTGCTTGGGGGGAGTTGGGTCTGTGAGGGGAAAAACAGCAGGAGATGTACGGGGGGGCAGGTGGAGGCAGCATGGGTTGGTGGGCAGGCGGAGAAGAGGGTGGTTGGTCAAACCTGTTAAAGAACAGGTTCAGGTCGTTCACCCATTCCCTACCCCCCACGGCCCGGGAGGAGGTATTCTGGTGCCCAGAGATGGTTTTGAGGCCTCTCCAGACACAGCTGACATCTCTCTGCTGCAGCTTGTCCTCCATCTTCTTCCTGTAGCTGTCCTTCCCCTCTCTAATCTTCCTCCTTAGCTCCCTCTGTACGAGCTTTAGCTTCTCCTTGTTTCCCCTCCTGAAGATCCTTTTCTTCTCCTTCAGCAGTGACTTTATCTCAGGGTTGATCCAGGGTTTGTTGTTTGAGAAACACCGTATGGTCTTGGTGGGTACAGTGTTCTCCACACAGAAATTGATGTAATCTGTGGTGGTGTGTGTGAGGCCGTTGATGTCCTCACCATGTGGATCCCAGAGCTGCTCCCACACGGTGGATTCAAAACAGTCCTTCAGAGCGTCCTCTGCCTCCTCGGACCATACTGTATCTTCACTGTGCGGGTAACAGGAGGTTGTCTGTGTACCAGGGGTTTGTAAATAAAAGAGCAAAAGAAATGAAACAAATGGCAAACAACCGAAAGGGTGTAGGCTGAAGCTAAAGCTTATATACCGCCTTCCCCCTTTACAAATTTGAAAATCAACACGACTATTTAAATCAGACTTCAAAATCAACAACATTTATCATGATACTGGATGAGTTTGTCATTTCTGTAGATTTTTTTTAAACAATTTCAAAGTAGAGCACATTTTTACTATTATCAAAGAAACAGTTCCCACAGTTTAGCTCCTGTAACAGATACACAGTGACACTTTGCATTTGTTCTGACTTTGGGTTTGTTATAGATCATATTTGTTATCCTTCTTTTTAAACAGTTTCTGGACACCGAGTGGTAATTAATTGTCCTTTGTTTTGCACAGGATTTGAATATTGTTGTAATCTACTAAATCTTTAAATTCAAGTGTGTGTAATTGAATAAATAATGGATTTGTTGGTTCACGGTGAGGTTTTTTAGATACTATATGTATAGCTTTCTTCTGAAATAAAAGCATTGAATTTCTGTTTGTTTTATAAGTGTTTCCCCAAATCTCCACACAGTAAATCATACAAGGGACTGTTAATGAGTTAAATAAAATGCAAAATGACTTTTGATGCAATAAGTCCTTAACTTTGTAGAGTATTGCAATAGATTTAAGTATTTTGGTTTTGACATAATTAATGTTTGATTTCCAGATTAATTTGTTGTCAACAAGGACTCCTAAGAACTTAGTTTCCAGAACTGTCATTTTCAACTTGATTTGAATTTTTTGTGGTTATTTGATGTGTGATTTCCAAATATAATGCATTTTGTTTTTCCAAGGTGAATAGATAATTTCTTGGCGGAAAACCATTGATTAACTATTTCAAATTAATTTTCCACTGTATCCAGAAGCTCTGCTTTAGATTTTCCCCACGACACTAAAGTTTATCTACTTTTTATATAATAGAAATAATACTGTTATAGTAATACTATTATTAGATTATTTGGCACTTCAGGACTGTTTTCTGCATACAGACTGGGAGGTTTTCAAAATAGCAGTCTCTCAGGGAGACAGGATTGATGTGGAGGAATATGCTGAAACGGTCACCAGCTACATCGCGAAGTGCACAGAGGATGTCACTATATTGAAGACCTTCACTGCACAGGGCAACTATAAACCCTGGATGACTGCAGAGGTACGCTCGCTGCTCACAGCCAGAGATGCAGCCTTTAGAGCGAAGGACAGGATTGCCCTCCGCTCAGCCAGGTCTGCGCTCGCAAAGGGAATTAAGACGGCGAAACGCGCCTATGTGGAGAAAATCCAGGGACATTTCTGTGACACAGGGAACACCAAACAGGTGTGGCAGGGAGTACGGGCGTTGACGGATTATAAGTCTAGGCAGGGGGTCGATGATGATGACGCTTTGCTTCCAGACAGGCTCAATAACTTCGTTGCACGTTTTGAAGCATCAAACCCAACAATCAGAGGGAGGGCTGGCCCATCTTCACCATCTGTGGAGCCAGCTATCACCATCAACGCAGCGGACACACAGTGGACCCTAATCAGGGTCAACCCACGTAAAGTTGCAGGTCCGGACAACATCCCAGGACGTGTGCTCCGAGTCTGCGCGAGTGAGTTGGCAGATGTCCTGACTGACATATATAACATTTCCCTGAGTCAGGCCATTGTCCCTAGATGCTTTAAGACCTCTATCATAGTACCGGGGGCAAAGAAAGCAGTTGTGTCCTGTCTGAATGACTGTCGTCCTGTCGCACTGACACCAATTGTGATGAAGTGTTATGAACGGCTTGCTAAACCACACATCACAGCCTACCTCCCTGCATCACATGACCCACTCCAGTTCGCGTATTGTTCAAATCGCTCCACAGAGGATGCTATAGTCACCACCCTGCACTCTGTCATTACCCACCTGGATCGGAAAGACACCTATGCCAGACTCCTGTACATTGATTTCAGTTCAGCATTTAACACCATTATTCCCCAGAGACTGATGGAGAAAATACTCCTTCTCAGTCTGAACACCGCCACATGTCTCTGGATCCTGGATTTCCTGACGGAGAGACCTCAGTCTGTCCGGGTTGGAAACAACATCTCCAACTCCATCACGCTGAGCACTGGATCCCCTCAAGGCTGTGTATTCAGTCCACTGTTGTTTACACTTTTAACACATGACTGTGTGTCCAGACACAAGGGGAACCAGATTATTAAGTTTGCGGATGACACCACAGTGGTGGGACTTATTCAGAGGGATGAGGAATCAATGTACAGGGAAGAAGTTAGAGACCTGGAGGGCTGGTGCAGGGAGAACAATCTGGTGCTCAACGTGGACAAAACGAAGGAGATGATTATCGACTTCTGGCGGTCACGGCCTGAACATGTCCCTCTCTGCATCAGCGGCCGTTCGGTGGAGAGAGTGGAGAACATCAAGTTCCTCGGAGTGCAGATCTCGCAGGACCTGACCTGGAGCAAGAATTCCTTGGGGATCAGGAAGTGGGCCCAGCAGAGACTGCACTTCTTGAGAAAACTCAAACAGGCCTCTCTCCCCATCTGCATCCTCAGGACCTTCTACAGAGGTGTGGTGGAGAGTGTTCTGACGTACTGCATTGCAACATGGTGCTCCAGTTGCAGTATGTCAGACAAAAAAGCTCTGCAGAGGATAGTTAAGGGAACCGAGAAGGTAATTGGAGTTTCCCTCCCCTCTGTTCAAGAACTTTTTCAGAGCCGTTGTAGGAGCAGGGCACTGAACATTGTTAAGGACCACTCTCACCCTCTGCACAAACACTTTGAACTGCTGCCATCTGGCAAACGATTCCGGAGCATCAGAGGCAGAACCACCAGACTGATCAACAGCTTCCTTCCACAAGCTGTTAGGATGCTGAACAGCTGATCCGGAATCCTTTACACATATTACTGTACATTATGGACATTATGTATATTATATGTATATTATAGTTTTAGTCAGTTTTAAGTATTTATTTCTCTTAGCTACTTAGATTCACTTAGCCATTTTAATTGTTTTATATATACATAGGCAGTTATTATCATTTTAACTGCAACTGTAATAAGTTAACATTACTGTAATATCCAAATGTGTCTCAGGGATATGTGAATGGCTGTCGGGGTGGGGGGTGAGGAGGGGTGTGAGTGTGTTTTTAAATTATGTACTTTTTACAATACGGATGCTTAGAGAAACTCAATTTCATCTTGCTTGCACTACAGTTGTATGCATAACATCATGACAGTAAAGGTTGATTGATTGATTGCTACATTATTTATCTATCCATCCATCCATCTTCTTCCACTTAATCCTTTTTGGGTCACGGGGGTCTAAAGCCTATCCCAGCATCTTTGGGCGAAAGGCAGGGTACAAAGATGGTGACCTATGCCTGGGCAGGGCAAAGCCAGAGGAAACTCTGTTGGAGGCCTGCAGCGGTCCTGACATACAAAATTATTTATCTAATTACATAAAAGTTGCTATAATGTAAATCTATTATTTTATTTATGATTTCTTAAATTATCTGTTATAGGTTCATACTAGTCATTGAAACAATAGTTGTTTCTGGGGGGTCTGGCCAGCGCCTGTGTGTGGCAGCTCCGCCGCCATCAGTGTGTGAATGTGTGTGTGAATGGGTGGATAGCAGGATCTGTAAAGCGCTTTGGTCATCTAGAGATGAGAAAAAGTGCTATATAAGTGAATGTCATTGACCATTTTTTAACCATTTTAATAAGACTATCAATCTCAATAGTTTGCCACAGTTAACCCACAGTTGGCATTTTCATAGTGTTACTTTTGCTGCATTGGTTTAGGGTTTCAGTTTGATTATTGTTAGAAATCTTTACTAGCTACATTACATTAAATTGCATTTCTACTTAATTTTTTGTGTTAATCTCAGCAGTCGCGCGTGTTGTGTACTGCACATGTGGACACCAGATTACACAAAAATGCTAATTGAACTTACTGTCTCTGTGGCTTATGTACTTTACCATTGATTAGTAAAGGTCAATAGTAAGTTATGTGCTTTTTGCAGAGTAGGAGAAAGCCATTACAGATTATCATTGGTAATCAATTCCGTTTTGCATTTAGCCATCTGCTCTGGACTAAATCAGACTTATTGTTGACTGTTTCCATCACTATTGTCACTGTTTTGTCAGGTTTTTTTTATTGATTTACTGGTGAAGGAGCATTTTTGTTTTGTGTGTTTTCCAAGTTTTAAATCCTATTATTTTATATAAAAAAAAGAATGTGTTCCTAATGTTGTAGATTTTTGATACCTGTTATTCTTATGTATTTTTTTACTATCTTGTCATACCTCTCCAATCCCTACCTAGACTATTTTCCTCCTACAACGGTTACAATTTTTCTAGATTTTTTTTCTAGATTTGTCAGTATTTGTGTCCAGTTCTTGTGATGTTATGGGTTATTTAGAGTGACCCATGTGAGGACTTTGAGATTCACCAAGCTTCCAACTGCATCTGATAACAAGCAGTTGAATTGCCTGGATTAAAGCGATTATATTTGATCAGTGCACAATGGATCGGCCTCAAGCTGGGCCTCCCTGTCACCCTCTGAACTGCTGACTGCCCAGATTCTTCCACGGCCATGATTCACTAAAAAGATCAGACACATAGCAGGCAAAAATACCAACTTAGTTAATCACTTACACAAATGCAAATTGATAATTTAGATTAATATTTTTATTTCGTTAACACTTCCTATTATATATACGGTGTGTATATATATATATATATATATATATATATATATATATATATATATATATATATGAGATTAATCAGGGGGCTTTTGGGTGGCAGCAGATTTAAGTGTTTTATAGTGAGGCTGAACTTAATACTGGTGGGGTGGAGGGGGGGGGTCAGCATGATAGGGAGACAATCAGGGATGTGGGAAGAGAGAGGGAGGGAAAGAGGGGAAGCAGAGGGAGGGAAGGGGGGGGGTCACAAGGCAGTTTCCTGCAGTGTAGAAGTTGGCTAGCTGCCACTCAGAGCGTGTGCATGTGTGTGAAGGGAGAAAGAGAGGGAGGGCAATGGAGAGTGGATCGTCTCTGCCAGGATCAGTCTGCCTAAATGTGAACGGTTCGACCAAGCCGGGGAGAGAAGGGAAGAGAATGAGGAGGGCGACAAGGATGAAACGTTGAAAGGAAATGGTGATTCAGAAGAAAGAAGGGAGAAACTGCTCCTCGTTTCTAGTGAACAAATCAGGAAATAAGTGAAGAACCATGTTCTGTCTGAAAGGTGAGTATGTTGCTCCAGTGGGAGTGTGAACTTCTCCCCCAAACTTTCTGAGACAAAGAAAAGTTAAACTTGTCCCTCCTCTACACATTATTCTACTGTTACTTGTTTTTCGTTAGGAAATTTATATGGAATCTGCTTTTCTTCTTTATCAGGTTCTTTGACTTCATTCCAGCATTTTTCTTTGACTGTTCCACTGATCTTCCTTCCAGTTAATCTTAGACATGCTGTATATCCTGTGAACCTATTTTCTTTTTCATACTTTGGTGTCCGTTGATGTGTGTATATGTTTGTGTCTATATGCGGGTATGTGTGCTGTCCGCAGTAACAGCTGGTAAAGCGGCAGTTGCTGGGCTGCTGCCCTGCACAGTGTGGCCATGTGTTGGATATTACTTGGCTGACCAGTTAAACACAGATGAGAGGAAACTGATTCCTCTTTTACCATATTTAATACTTTTGTGTTCCTTTACATGCTCTCACTCTCTAGTTTGTACTGTAGGACAGCTTTCCTTTTTTTTCTTCTGTCTTCTATGCACAAGCATCTGCTGATTGCAACAAATACCTCCTTAAAGACTAGAAGAATAGTACTGTTTAGCGCACAGCTTTTGCAGTTGTGAAATATTGGAGGTATCATTGTAGCATACCACAAATGCACTAATGCCCTAGTGTGAAAATGCTGGATAAAATTTGTCCCCATTCCAAACCAGCTGCCATAGTTGATGTTGAAGTGAGATACGCCATACAGTGTGCTATTGTGAAGAAAAACCATTTAATAGTGTCATTTGACCTAGTTTGAAGATGTTGCCTAGCAGTGCTGAGTCAACAGTATATTGAGCTTCTCATGGTACAATCCCTTTATATCTAACAAATGAAAAATTGTCCATTTCTTTCTTTAGTCTGTAGGTTTATGACTTCCAGAGCTCAGAAAATGTAATGTGAACACATCAGCTATATGTCACAGTGTCCCAGTTTATCAGCTGTGTGCAGAAATGTATGCTGTCAGTTACTCTGTGTGACTCTGGCCAGACTTGGATAATGGAGAGAAACAGATGTGGGAGTTGTGTTGCAGAAGGAATTCAGTTTTGTTAGATGAAGTAATTCACCATTTCTACACAACTCAGTTAATGTCTTTTCTGGCTGTTTTTGACTCTGAGCAACCAACAGAACTTGTGGTAGAAAGAGCATAACCATATTGACACATCCCCTCTCTTTGGCATCATTAAGTCTAAAGTGTGAGCCTCATTATTTAAAAAAAAAAAAACAACTTATCTTCAATTTCTGCCCCCGTCATTTAAATCAGGATGGGAAATCATGATATCACAATACTCAGAGTACTGCAAGATCCTGAATGTATCGCAACGTGGCCCAAGTACCATGATATTGTATCCTGTGGCCTCTGGTGATTCCCACCCCTACACTCATTCATACTGTCTTTCCCTTATTATCAGTTACAGTTAAAACCAAACACACCAGTTTGTATTTCCTGCTTCAGAACTCATGACAAATTGACCCAAATACTCAGCATTACATTAAATACTATGATCCAACCAGTAGATTACACTATGTTGGCTGCCAGTTACAGAATGTCCACTTACGTTATGGCTTTTCAGTCACGGTTGCCAAGTCTCGAGCAGATGGTACATATTTCACTTCATGTTTCCCTACATCCAGCTGTGGCCAGAGTGAATCTGTTTTCACCACCACCCCCCAGCTCCAGCAGTAAACCCTTGGATTGCAGTATTAGGTCCTCTGGCTGCGTGTGGGTTTTGGTATGTTATGTAAGTTATTTATGCACTTGAGCCCCAATCCAGTAGTCAGCCCCAAAATTAGATGCGAGATGAGACATGAGTAGGGATCAGTTGGAGTTGGATATGTCGCACTCAATCAAATCGGAAGTTTTGTACAGTGTGAGAGCTTTACAGACTAACATTGCTGTGCATGTTAATGAGGGTCAACTACGTTCCACACAATCCCCTCCAATTCTTTATTGCAAAGTAAGCTTCCAAGGGCAGCTTGAGCCATTTTTACTCTTGGAGAACATGCTAGTGTAAGTATCTCTTGCTGAGCTGAACTTTACTTTTGACCAATTTGATGGCAGTTCACTCAGGTGTATGAACATTGTAGCAAGCTTCATATGTCTTTATTTGGGACAGCAGATGTGGCAGTGCAGCCACACTCAGATGCTCTGCTTATGAAGTGTGCACTTGGTCTATATGAAATGTTGTGTAGTTAAGTCAGAGTGTGACGTATCATGAGAGTTAGACTATATAATACGTGGTTATAGAGACTAGGGATGGGCATAATTTACCGATTAACCGATAATTGATCATTAAGAATTTCACCGAGGACGTTCATTTTCGTCGACAAACCGTTTTTTTTTTAAAACAATCCGAGGCCTAGTGCACGGCTGTCCTCAAACAATGCAATGGCAAAATTTGGGCACCAGGGGGCAACATTACACCATCGCCGTACCCTGGCGTGCCTCAGTTGATACTTGCGGGCTTCCGTAGGGCAATCGCTAAATCATGAAGTGGTTACGGCGAAGTGTTGCGTGGGACCATTTCAATTTAAAAATGACCAGGTGTACTACAATCACTGCAATGCAGCATACAAATATACCTCATCGACAGGGTCCATGGAACACCCTTATTACGCGAAGAAACCGCCAACAGTGGTTGCGCGCTGAGTAATGGCGGACGTGAAGATTCTTTTTTTTTTTTTCAGAAACTTTATTGAGAAAGTCATGAAGATTCGGTGTACACACGTCGAGGGAAGCTGCAGGAGGCCGCGTAGTGGCTCGACGGGAAGACTATTTCGCACAAAATTGCACAAGAGAACAGCAAAAAGTTCTGCGCGGCTAGACTAAGTAACACGAGCGATAGAGCAATGAATGCGGTCTTCGTTTGTTGGGTGGCCGCTCGGCAGGGAGAGAAGCTGGTAAAACGTCTCGGCCAATCAGCTTGCGGGGTGAAACGTCTCGGCCAATCAGCTTGCGAGATTCCCGAGCCGAGCCAACACGAGAACAGAGAGAGGGCTCTCCGTGCTGGTGATTCCTGATGTTCTAATGTAGTCTACCTGCCTTGTTACGTACCTAAAAATGTTAATGATTAACCGATTATTAATCATTAATTCTCCCGACGATCGGTGAAGAAAATTTCACCGAATGCCCATCCCTAATAGAGACACAGAATGGAACAAGCACAATAAGAACAGCCAGCAATAAAAAAAAAAATCCATCCATAAGGGTACATGTCCACAGAGTGCATAAAAATGCTCTAGACCTATTTTTTGGGCACTTCACAGGCACTCTTAAAAAAGATCTCCACCCTGCATCCTAGCAACCGCTTGACCTGTCACTCAAAGCTTGCCATTGCCGTTTCACACATTTTGCACTGAAACGCTCTACTAACTGCACTAAACTGCATCAAACTGGTAACAAAACCCACATCCCTTCAAGCTTTTGCTATTAAATATTAGTAGTGGCATATAGGATACGTTTAGCCTGATTCTAATCTGCTGGTTAGAGAGGTGTGTTGCTGATGAGCGCTGCGGCACGCCAAAAGTTTTAACTTCTTTCAACTTTCAGTGAAAATGCTCTCTGTGGACATAGAATACAACCTAGTCTGGAATTTCCCCATTGTGGGACTAATAAAGGCTCATCTTATCTTAATAGTCATCAGTCTGGATTTTCTGATTTGATGTTCTTCTTTTGATGTTTGTCATTTTAAGTCAGCTTCAGCTGAAAGGGAACAAAAGACAGATACAAGGTTAGTTCATTCCAGTAAATATGAAATGAGCTAATCTCACGGTACTACATTTACTGCCCCACTGTCTGCTTATCCGTTTAGAAATGGTGAGAATTGCTTCTCCTCCTGGGCAGCTCAGTGGGGCAGTGGTTAGCACTGCGACAGCACAGGAAGAAGGTTGCAGGCTCAGTCCCACCCCTAGCCAGTGGTGATCCTTCTGTGTGGAGTATGCATGTTCTGCCCTTGTCTGCGTGGGTTTTCACCAGGTACTCCAGTTCCACAGTCCAAAGACATGCACGTTGAGTTAATTGGCATCAACTGGGGATAAATTGTCTTTAGAAATAAATGTGAGTGAGTGGTTGTCTGCCTCTCTGTGTTGGCCCTGTAATGGACTGGCAATCTGTCCAGGGTGTACCCTGGTTGATGCTGGGATAGGCTCCAGTCCCCAACCACCGCCCCCTTCAACAACCCAAAAAGGATTAAGCAGTTGAAGATGAATGAATGAATTAAAAAACTGAGAAATACTTTCCCAAATCAGACTCTTAGTTTGGATGGAGTTCTGTGAGGAACCTTGGAGTTATTCTATATAGAATAGAATAGAATAGGCTTTATTGTCATTGTACAGTTGTACAGTACAACGAAATTGTGGGTGCTCCACCAGGCTACTGCGCAATAAAGTAAGAGAGAAGGATTAGATAAAACATGGTTACAGAACACACGATTAAACACACGACTGAAATAAAAATAGCCCACGATTCTGGAAATATACACAGGTATGATAGTGGCTTCATGGATGGAACTATGTACATAAGAGTGTGGCGTGCAGAACACACAATTGAGTAAAATGGCCCAAGGATTGTGGAAAATATACATAGTAGTGGTTTCACGGATAGGTCAATATACATTAAAGTGTGGAGTGCAAAGACAGGTGTGTTATTGTGATAATTAAAAAGGTCCTCAGTTCTGTGCATTTGAGCATTCAGACAGAGGGGGGGTGGGGCCTCTGACTGTTTGCAGTTCAGATGGTCCAGGGGAAGAAACTGTTTGTCATTCTGAAGGTGTGGGACCTGATTGATCTGAACCGTCGTCCAGAGGGAAGCAGATCAAGCAGGTGGTGGGCGGGATGTGAGGGGTCACCTGTAATGGCCTTGATCTTTCTGAGACAGGAGGATCTGGAGATGTTCTCCAGGGAGAGCAGAGGGCTGCTGAGGATTTTTTGGGTTGATGATGACCGTCTACACAGCCTTCCTGTTCTCAGCACTGGAGCAGGCGTACCACACACCAAGACAGTAGGTGAGCACGCCCTCCACAGAGCAGCCTCAGAAGGCTCTTTGAGTATGTGTTATTTCAGTTTTGAGTAAGTCTAGGCTATATGGTATGTGTAGAGAGGTGAAAGTCCTACGTGGCCTTGGAGTATGTTCATCATTCCAGAATGACCATATGTATGAGTAATTGGGTATTTAACTTCAGATTCTATCAACTTAGATCTTTAACCCCTTGCACTCTGGTCAATTTCCCTAAAAACGCCAAAAAATAACGTACCCAAAGTAAATCAAAAGCTGTTCTTCAACCCTTTGCAGCATCTTCGTGGGGTTGGTCTCATTTAAAAGAAAACACTTTGAATTTTTTGGCAAAACAGTCATAATCTCTCTAAGTGCTCCGGCCACTGAGTAACAGTCATCTAAACATACTGAACTTGAAGAAAATAAATTTGGCCTGGGTGTTTTTTTGGATACAAATGCTTGCAAATAACACACAGCTTCAGATCCGGGCTGGAAAATGCAACAGAAATGTAGAACCAAGTGTTATCCAGCTGAGGTCAAACTTTTGTAACAATACCACAAAAAATGAATATATTACACAGCTTTCTTCACAGGTTGTTCCCAGGCGTTTTTGAACTGGGTCAAATTGTGCCAAATGGCACAGTTTGGAAAAATGTCTGTAACTTTTGAATGATTCAATATAGAAGCTTGATGTTGGGCTCTAATGAAAGGTGACACTCAGGGCTGTGTGTGTGTGTGTGTGTGTGTGTGGGGGGGGTGTTTATTCATTCATGAATGAATGAATGAACAAACAAGCCCCCCACACACAAAGAAGCATGCCGCGTAAAAAATGTGTGGCTTTTTTTTACAAGAAAAAATAACCTACAGTGCACTAAAAATTATACTAAAATATCTGTAATGTAGAAGATAACAACTCCCACCCCCCCACACCCCGCTACAGAGGACGGACATTGCCCGGTGCGGCGCGGTCACGGTGCGCCGCGGTCTACTACGCACAGTTGTAATTTACCGATCGGTCAAAAGTCATTTTTGATTACAATTTTCAGGGATAAAGAATAATTTGGCTTGTAACACTTACCTGTCCACAACAGCAGTGTCGCTGGCGAACTTCTCTTCCTCATTGTCAGACAAACATGACGCTGGTCCGCTTGTTACAGACTCGTGGTTCTGGTCACGCGACCCGGTCAAACCATAATTCCATTATTGCGGTTTTGTGCTTCCATGATTGCGGTTTTGGCGAACGATTTTTCAAAACAAATAAGAACAGTAGTAAGAAAAAAAGACTGGCGAACGCGTGTGTGTCACCCAGCGGCTAAAACAAAACTGATTTTGCAAGGGAGGCACGCTTTCGAACTACTGTGCTTCAATTGGCTCGCTGTATTCACAGCCGTTGGTAGGCGGGTCCTTCTTGCTAGGTTTTCAGTCATTGGTTCTTCAAGGTTTCAGAAACCCAATTCAAGGCTCTTATTAGTCGAATGAGAGGTCAATCACATCTAAACCAATCAAAGCACTCCTTTGGCTTTCTGTTCGCGGCTGTGTCTGTAGTGGAAGAACGGAAATGCAGCTTTTTTTTTTTCAGTGCCTCCTAGGATGCACAGTGTGCCTCCTAGGACACCCTCGTGCACCCTAGGACGCAGAGACATGTCCGCCCGCGGTACACCGAAGTGCAAGAGGTTAATCAAATCAGTCAGGGAACACAGGTAAAGTATGATACAGCCCGTTTTATAGATTTTTAAAATATTTTGCTCAGTCTAGATTTAAGATCACATCTTTAAACCACATTAATTTAATATCTGAGTTGCCAAAATTAAACATCTTCTCTTCCAAGAGCTGGCATTTAACTTGATTTAGCAAATCATTAAATGCCTCCCCTTGTTATTTGAACTTGCAGTAGTTGTATTTCTCCAGTAGCGAGTGCACCTGTATTGTGTATGTTTGGAGAGGCCATGACCCTTTGACCCAAGGCTGTCCCATTACCTGCCCCCTGACCTTGTGGGTAGAAGTGTTGATGGATTTTCTCACAATCGATGTGGAGGGCTGATTATCTCCAGTGGAGGGGAAAGAAACAAATACGTAGGTGTAGAAATGAAGACAGCAGTTTAGATTTAGGTTGTATGGTTTGTGAAAAACTACTTTAAATTTTGGTGTGAAGATTGTTGCTGTATATTTCATCTAGGAAAACTTGAGATATCAGTTTCAAACTGATATCTCAAGTTTTCCTAGATGAAACTACTGACAGTTTGGTTGCACACAATTCATTTTCCAGTTGGAGCTACACTGATGTAGAAAATGTATAGAAAACTGATATCATGATATTTTTGTGAATTTTCACGATAAGGATATTTTTCACAATATTAGTTATACAGACTTTTCTTTTAAATTTATGTGTAAACGACAGTTTCACAGGCCAGCATCATTTAGCTTCAACATATTCAGTAAAAACAAAACAAAAACTCTTGTCTCTCCAGTTTATAAACAGCAGCTCAGATTTTTTTTTTTCCACAATATCTTTATTGAACCTTTTTTTTTTTTAAACAAACATGATACAAACAATCAAACACTAACACTAAAGTACTACAAAAAAAAAAAAAATGCACTAAAAAACACCAACAACCACCAACAAAATCAAATCTTCAACAATGCTCCTCTGTTTAGTCTAGACAATCCAACACATAAGTATACATATTATGTTCACCAGTTTGGAATTTACAAGGTCCGCACATATCATTCACCTTCTTCTTCAAGAGTTCCATCCATCCATCCATCCATCGTCTACCGCTTTTCCGGAGGTCCGGGTCGCGGAGGCAGCAGTTCAAGCAGAGAAGCCCAGACTTCCCTCTCCCCAGCCACCTGCTCCAGCTCTTCAGAGGGGATACCAAGGCGTTCCCAGACTAGCTGGGAGACATAGTCTCTCCACCGAGTCCTGGGTCTGCCCCGGGGTCTCCTCCCAGTGGGACGTGCCTGAAACACCTCAAGTGGGAGGCGTCCAGGAGGCATCCTAATCAGATGCCCATACCACCTCAACTGACTCCTTTCAATGTGGAGGAGCAGCGGTTCTACTCTGAGCCTCTCCCGGATGACTGAGCTCCTCACCCTATCTCTGAGGGTGAGTCCAGCAATCCTACGGAGAAAGCTCATTTCAGCCGCTTGTATCCGCGATCTCGTTCTTTCGGTCATTACCCAAAGCTCGTGACCATAGGTGAGAGTAGGAACGTAGATTGACTGGTAAATCGACAGCTTTGCCTTAGAACTAAGCTCCCTCTTCACCACAACAGACCGGTACAACGTCCGCATCACTGCAGATGCTGCTCCAATCCGTCTGTCGATCTCTCGCTCCATTTTCCCCTCACTCGTGAACAAGACCCCAAGATACTTAAACTCCTCCACTTGGGGCAGGAGCCTGTCCCCAACCCGGAGAGGACAATCCAAGCTTCTTCAAGAGTTATGTTTAAATTTTTTACATAATCAATAAAAGGTCTCCATATATTCTCAAACGCAATTTCCTTTGATTTCAGTATATATGTTATTCTTTCTAATGGAAGGTTTGTTAACATCTGTCTTAACCACTGAGTCACATCTGGTCTATAAGTCTTTTTCCATAATAGTGCAATACATTTTTTGGCATTAAGCAAACTGAGGTCTATGAATGTTCTTTCACTTTTATTAAAATTATGCTTTTCTGGGTACAGACCCAACAAAAACAGTTTAGGATTCAATATGATTTGTTTTGAGATTATTTTTTCAATTGTTACCCTCACCTCTTCCCAAAACATTCTTATTAATCTACATTCCCATACACAATGAAATAGAGTTCCTGTACTTTCCATACATTTTGTGCACGTATCTGGTATATTTTTGTTATATCTATTTAACTCCTCCGGTGTAACATACATCCGCATTAACCATTTGAAATGTATCAATTTAAGGCGTACATTTATTGATTTGGTTTGAGCTTCTGTACAAGCCAATTCCCATTGTTCCTCTGGAATTTCAGTTTGCAGATCTTCTTTCCAGTAGTTTAATCTTTTCAGTGAATTTTCACTTGAAAATAGTGTCAATGAGTTATAAAACTCTGAAATAATACCCTTTCTTTTACTATCTTTCATCAACATTTCTTCCAAGGATGAATAGATAGGTCGAGTGAGAGCTTTATTTTGATTTGATCGAATAAAGTTTCTAAGTTGAAGATATTTAAAAAAATGTGTTCTATTGAGATTAAATTTGATCCTCAACTCTTCAAAAGACATTATGTTTTCTGCACATGGCAAATATAAATCCTGAATCTTTTGTATCCCTTTTAAATTCCATACTTTAAATACAGCGTCCGCTCTCCCTGGTTTAAAATATTGATTACCCCATATTGGACTAAATTGTGACAATAACTGTGGTTCTTTTAAATAGTTTTTAGCTTCACACCATATTTTGATCATATGCTTTACAAATGGATTTTTAACTTGTTTTTGTAATTTTTTTGCCGAATCTGAGTATATGAATATGGGAAGAGGTAAAGGTAAATTGTATGATTCCATTTCAGTCCAGTGAGGGAGATCATTTGATGAAAAATAATATGTCATAGACCTCAGTTGTGCCGACCAATAATACAACATAAAATTTGGACATTTCAGACCTCCACGATCAAATGGTAAATATAATAAAGACAGACGTAATCTAGCCCTCCTGTTGTTCCATATAAATTCCACTAACTTTTTTTTAATTCTTGAGAATAAATCTAAAGGTGGTGGTAAGGGAATGTATTGAAATAAATAAAGTATTTTAGGTAAGATATTAGTTTTAAGTATATTAATTCTCCCGATCATCGACATTGGTAGTGACATCCATCTCTGAAGTAACTCATCAATATCTGTCATTAAGGCTTCATAATTGACACTGGCGACTGATTCTAGCTTAGGCACAATTTGGATTCCTAAATATTTGAACTGATTTACAACATTGAATTGATTTACCTCAGGGGCTGGGTAATTTCTCTGGGTCTCATTTAGCATTAATATTGAAGATTTAGTTTTATTTATTTTATATCCTGATATTTCCCCGAAATTCTTTATTAAATTCAACAAGGTCGGAATTGATTTTTTAAGATTCGACATAAACAAAATTATGTCATCGGCATACAGGGAGATTTTATGTTCTGTTGGTCCAACTTTAATTCCATATATTTGTGACTGTAGACGTATCGCCATCGCTAAAGGTTCAATTGCCATAGTAAACAGTAAAGGTGAAAGTGGACAGCCTTGTCGACATCCTCTATTGATTTTTATTGATTTTGAAATATTGTTATTTGTTAGAATTTCTGCAGTAGCATTATTATATATTATCTGAACCCATTTTATAAAATTATTTCCAAGTCCAAACCTTTGTAAGACTTCAAAAAGAAAGGGCCATTCAACTCTATCAAAGGCTTTTTCGGCATCCAGTGATAAGAGAGCTGTATCCGGTGCTTCTTTATTAGAATAAATAATATTAAATAGTCTTCTTACATTATGGAAGCCTTGTCTTCCCTTTATAAAGCCATTCTGATCTCGATTAATAATATTTGGTAAAATTTCTTGTATTCGTCTTGCTAAAATTTTACAAATTATCTTAAGGTCGGCATTTAATAGGCTTATTGGTCTCATATTTTCACATTTATTAGAGGGCTTACCTGGTTTTGGCAACAGTATAATTAAGGCATTATTCATATATGATGGTAAATTACTATTTTTTTTTTTTTTTTATTTAAGTTTTTGTAAAGGGTATACAGGTCGTTACAGCAATGCAGTGTTTACATTTTCATCACATGTTCCCTTATTTTCTGATATCTGACAACATTGGAAGATTAATTCTTACAACACCCCTTTTTTTTTTTTTAAAGTGAAAGAAAAAGTGAAATTAAAGAGAAAAAAAAACAAGAAACAAATAACAAAAAAAACCAAACAAACCAGTAAAAAACAAACAAAAAGAAAAAGTAAGTAAATAAAGATAAAAGAGCATCTGAGTAGTGTTGGAACAAAGAGCAGAACCATTATTGAAATGGTATTTGTCAAAGATTAGATCTAATGGAAGACACATATGTGGTCCAGGGTTGCCAAAAGTTCATGAACACATCCATGTCCTGTCTCAGTGCGAATGTCAACTTTTCCATCGAGTAAATGTCTTGGATCACGTTAGTCCAATCTTCAGGTGTAGGACAGTCCTTCAACATCCATTTTTTAGTTAGAGCTTTTTTGCTTGCCAATATTAAAACATTGAATAAGTATTTTTCTCCTCGTCTTTCCAGTGAGTCCGGTAGTAAACCCAAATACAAAGTTACAAAAGAAAAGGGAACTGTAATTTTGAGTATTTTCCCCAATATTGTCTGTACCTTGGTCCAATATTGGTGGATAACTGGGCATGACCAAAACACATGAAAATGATTTGCAGTCTTTTCACCACACAAGCGCCAACAGTTCAATCCCTTATGGGTAAATTTGTTTTGTGCAGGTGTTCTGAAAAATCTTGCCAAGTTTTTCCATCCAAATTCTCTCCACTGCAGGGATGAGGTACTTTTCCATTGCTGTTTATTTAGCTTTTCCCATATTTCCAGTTGTAAAGTGAAATTCCCCTCTTTTTCCCATCTCTCTTTTATATAAGATGTGTTGTCTCCTTTTAAGTCTTGAAGACCTTGGTATATTTTAGAAATGTATCTGATCCCTGGGATCCCTTTATATGCCATTAAGAAGACCTTCAGAACACCTGACTGGGCCCTTTCCAAAACCTCCTTTTTAAGTATATTGTTTATGTGGTGTCTAAGCTGGAAGAACCTGTAAAGGTCTTGATTTATTAGGCCTTGTTTTTTCAAATCTTCAAAACTTCTTAAGATTTGCCCTTTAAAAAAATCGTAATATTTTATCAGCCCTTTCTCCTTCCACTTTTTAAATCTGGTGTCTGTTTTATTAGGAGTAAAGTCCTGATCATAGGCGATCCATTGCAGAAGTCGATAGGGCTCTTTAGTTTGATTCTCTCTGACTATCTTAAACCAAATTTTTAGCGGGGTCTCTATCCACGGGTTAGTGTTATTCAAAAGCTTAGGTAAGACATTGTTCCCTATTATCGCCTGTAGGGGGATGTCACTTGTTATTTGGCATTCGATCTCCTTCCATTGTGCAGTGTAGACTGGGTTACATATCTCTACTAAAGTTTTAATTTGTGCGGCTTTAAAGTAGTCCCTGATATTTGGCAGCGCGAGCCCACCTTTGTCTTTGTTTAGCTGTAAGGTTCTATATCTGATTCTAGGTCTCTTGCCCTGCCATATGAATCTTGAGATCCTTCTGTCCAGCTCCTGCCATGTTTTTTTGGGAGGTTCTACCGGTATTGTTTGGAAAAGGTATAGAAGACGTGGAAGTATATTCATTTTGACTGCTTCAATTCTTTGTGCAGTACCCAAGAATGGTATCATATTCCATCTTGCTAGGTCAGATTTTATTTTTGTCACCAGTGGATCATAGTTTAGTGATATAATTTTGTTGAGTTGTTTCGGGATATTGACCCCCAAATATTTCATAGATTCCGACTCCCAGTTAGTTTTGAGTTTGCTTAGTGAATAATGATTTGGGTCATAGTTGAATGTTAAAACTTGGGTTTTATGCATATTTAATTTGTATCCCGATAAATCTCCATACTCTGAAAAAACTGAGGTTAGTTCTGGTAAAGAAGTGTCCGGCTGCCCTAGGTATATTAAAATGTCATCAGCAAAGAGTGCTATTTTATGTTCCTTCTGACCAAGTGTAATACCTTGAATTTTTTGGTTTTGTCTTATCCATTGGCTCAGAGGTTCTATGAAGATTGCAAAGAGCAGTGGAGACAGGGGGCAGCCCTGACGACATCCTCTTTCCAGTTCAAAAGATGATGATAAATTACCGTTAATCCTTATTTTAGCTGTTGGTTTTTATATAATGCCTGTATAGTTCTAATGAAGTTGTTATGAAAATTGAAACTGGATAAGATTCTATATAGAAAAGACCAGTCAACCGAATCGAATGCTTTTTCAGCATCTAATCCCAATATGACTGCATTTAAGTTATATTTTTTTATATGATGAATTATGTGTAAAGTGCGTCGAATGTTGTCTTGTGTCTGTCTTTGTCTTATAAAACCTGTTTGGTCTAAATGAATTAGGTCTGTCAGTATATTTTCTAACCTTTTGGCAAGGATAATGGTAAAAAGCTTATAGTCCTGATTTAGTACACTGATTGGTCTGTAGTTGGAGCACTCTAGTTTATCCTTTTCAGGTTTAGGTATAACTGCAATGACCCCTTCTCTCCAGGAGGGGGGGATTTCCCCTGTGTGGAGGACATAATTAAATGTTTTCAGGAGGAGAGGAGATAGTTGCTGTTTAAAGGTTTTGTACCACTCTGCTGTATAGCCATCAGCTCCTGGGGATTTGTTAGCTTTAAGTTTCATAATTGCTTTTTCCAATTCTTTAGGATGTATTTCTGACAGTAGTGTTTTATTTTGTGACTCCGTAAGTTGGGGAAGGTTTAATGTGTTTAGGAATGCCTCGGATGCGTTTTTATGTTTTTTGTGGGAGTATAAGTTCTTATAGTAATTCTCGAAGTTTTTAAGAATATCCTGAATTCTGAATTTTATTTCCTTTGATACTGGGTCTCTGATTTTGTAGATTGCTCTTTCTGTTTGATGTTTCCTCAATTTATAGGCTAGCAATTTTGCCGATTTACTGCCTGCTTCATAGTATTTTTGTTTCAGAAATGTAAGTTTCTTCTGGATTTCTATTGTGTAGATCTCATTTATTTGGTTTTTAATTTCCTTAATCTTGAGCGAGTCAGTAGAATGAGTGTTGCCTTTGTGTTCTTTTTCTAGGTTCCTAAGTTCTGACTCTAATGTGGATAGTTTTTCTTGTCTTAGTTTCTTTTGGGTTGCCAGTTTTGCAATAATCTTTCCTCTTATTACAGCTTTACATGCATCCCACAGTATTAAAGGGGATACTTCTCCATTATCGTTATCTTCCAAATATCTGAGAATATCTGATTCCAATTCATCTTTCAATGGTCCTTTCAGGACATTTGAATTTAACCTCCAAGAAAATGTATTATTTGTGTATTTTTGGATATTTAAGTCCATGTAGATCGGACTGTGGTCGGAGAGATCCATCAGTCCTATTTTACATGTTTTTACTCTTCCAATGTCTCTATTAAACATAAAAAAATAGTCAATCCTTGAGTAAGATGAATGTGGAGTTGAGTAAAATGTATAGTCTTTTACACTGGGGTTGAGTTCCCTCCACACGTCACAGATTCCCAATTCTTTTAGTAGCATCCGAGTCTTCCTGTTTTGGGTGTTATTTTGATGTGGGGAATTACCAGAAGCATCCCAGTATGGATTCAGTCTAAGATTGAAGTCCCCACCACATATCACTAAACCTTGAGCTTTAGTTATCATTAGGTCGAATACATTTTTATAAAATTTCCAGTTAGCCCCTGGGGGAGCATACACATTCAGCAGGGTGATATCTTCTCCCTCTAGCCGCCCAGTTACCAAACTGTATCTCCCTTCTTTATCTTTGTGTTCTGATTTTTTTTCAAATGTAATTTTGGTTGATATCAATGTCGCTACTCCCCTCCTCCTCCCTGATTTATATGAAGATGAAGAGATCATTTTAAACCCTTGTCTACTGAGTTTATTGTGTTCCACGTCTGTTAGGTGGGTTTCTTGTAAAAGTATTATTCCTGCTTTGTCTTTTTTCATTTTGCCTAGAATCTTGGATCTTTTAACTGGATTCAGGATTCCTTTTACATTATATGAAATTATTTTGGTTACACCCTGTTTCTCCATTGTGTTGTTTTGTTTAGTATAACTGTGTGGTGGCCCTCTTTTATGCTACTCAGAAACTGAAAGAACATTAAAAACAAGAAAAACATTAAGAACATAGTGTAAAAAACTTTAAAACAAAAAGCTGTCATAAGAACTTCCTGAGCTGAGGTCTTTTTAAAGACCCTGTAAGAGCCTTGATGGAGTGAAGGCTCTGAGGGAAATTCCTCAAACTCTGTTACGTGTTGAGGGCCCTCTCTTACCACTGAAAGTAGTCCCATGCTTTTAACGTGAGTTTCAGAACCCAATCCAAACTTGTAATGATTTTTTTTTTTTTTTTTTTTTCCTTTTATGCCTAAACCCTGTGAAATTGTGTGCACCCTCCCACCCCCATCACATCAAACATTCAGGCAAAAACAGTATTTGTTAGTATGAGGAGAACATGTGGATTATTGTCACATTTCTATTTTAACAAGTTTTTTTTTTTTATTACAAAGACTTATTTGTTTCAAATAATATGATTGTTCCATGAAATGTTTTACCACATGCTGAATATGCATCTCCTTTAATGTTTGTTACCTTGTATGAGGGGGGTTGGATGTGCGGATTGATTCAAGAGAAAAAAAAAAAAAAAAAAAAAAAAAAAAAAAAGGTCGCTATTCCAACCTGAAAACGGATAGTTTATCCGCGACGCTCTGGCGCTGGGTTTCCCGCTGCTGGTCCGTGGATTTTGAAGGTCTTTGTGTTGTCCATGTTTGCGCTTTGATCTTCTCACTCGGGTCTGCTGGGGGTTTAAATACCGTTACCGGGAGGCCTCTTTTCGCCATGTCAGCTGTTGCTTCTTCCGCCGAATTATAGAGACACGTTTCATCGCCGTAGAAGACCCTTAACTTCGCAGGAAATGGTGTCTGAAAGCGCAATTTCTTCTCTCTTAACACCTTTTTCGCGTCATTGTATTCCCTGCGCTTTTTAAGGACCTCCGGGGCATAATCGTGTTCCACGTAGACTTTTCTCTCCTGGTGCATAAATCCTTTTTTCTGCCAGGCCAGTCTTACAACCTCTTGTTTTATTTTGAAATTGGAAAATCTTACCAACACCGAACGTGGGGGCGCTTCCGCCGCCGGCCTAGCGGCTAATGAACGATGTGCCTTTTCTATCTTCAAGTCGGTGGTTTGTGGAATATCCAATTTCTCTCTTAGTAAGGATTCCACGCATTCTGCCATTGAGTTAAAACCATTTTCGGTTCCTTCTATCAGACCATGAATTCTTATGTTGTCTCTTCTTTGTTTTCCTTCTTGGTCGGTTAGCTTAGCCTCTATAGCTGCTTGTCTTTTGCGTAGGTCTAGCACAGAATCTTCGAGCACTTTTATTCGATCCTCTGTTTCCAAGATTCGGTTCTCGGCCTGGTCCACTCTGCTGTTTGTCCTTTTCAATTCTTCTCTGAATTCCCGAAATTCGGCCGTAACATCTCGGCGAAATCGTCGTAGCTCCTCAAATAGTGATTTCAGGCTAACCCTTTTGTTAGCTATCACCAGTTCCTCGTCTTCTGAACGGAGATCTTCCAGTTCGGATTCTCCGGCCGATACGTGTCCTGGCCTGGAGAATTTCAGTTTCTTCTGTTTTCCTTTAGACATGATGATTTTGTCTTTTGATTTTCACTCCTCCAATAATCCGTTAAGTTTGATTTTCAAGGTGTTATCCTAGATTGGGTCTGAGAACTTCAGTGTTAAGCTGCAGTCGCCATGGCGTCCAGACCGGAAGTCGGTAAATTACTATTTTGAAATGCTTCTAAAACCATTTCCAAAAAAGGTTTTGTTAATTTATTCTTAAATTTTTTATAAAGGTCAACTGGAAGACCATCTGGTCCTGCACTTTTTCCTGATTTCATATTATCAATGGCTAGTCCAACTTCTTCTTGACTAATTTTAGACTCCAGTATCTCCCTATTTTCATTTGGAATACACGGTATAAATAGTTCATTCAAAAACCCATGTAGTTTTGTTAAGTCAGATTCATTTTTGGTATCATATAATTTTTCATAGTAATCTCTAAAGGCTCTATTAATTTCTGAAGGATCTATAACTACCTGTCCGTTACTTATAATACTGGTAATTGGTGTTTTAGATTCTAATTGTTTAATCTGCCATGCCAATAACTTTCCTGATTTTTCACCTTGTTCATAAAAAGATTGTTTCAATCTTAGAAGACTCGAGGCAGCTCTATTCGCTGATTTTTTGTCATATTCAGCTCTCAAAATCAGTAATTCATTCTCCAACCTTGGATCTCTTCCTGCATATACTCTTTCTTGAAGAATTTTTATTTTATGTTCCAATTGGACTCTCTCCTCTCGAGTCTTCTTAGATTTTGAACCTGTATAACTAATAATATGTCCCCTAATAAAAGCTTTGAAAGCCTCCCACTTTACACATGCTGATGTTTGTGTAGTATTGATATCAAAGAACTCATCTATCTGTTTTTCTATATACTTAACAAATTCCTCATCCTGAAGCCATTTATGCTGAAATTGCCATCTACCTGGTTCCTTTGTCAATTTCTTATCTACATACATTAGACAGCAGGTTGCATGATCAGAGATCACGATGTTATCATAAAAACAGTTTTGAATCTTGGACCTTAATTCTGTGGAGATCAAAAAATAATCTATACGTGAGAATGTCTTGTAGGTATTGGAATAACAAGAGTATGCTTTAACTTGTGGTTTCATTTCTCTCCATATATCTATCAATTTCAGTTCTTTCATAAAATGATTAATGGTTATCCTACATCCATTGTGCGTACAGTCCAGTCCTGTTGATCTATCTATACTGGGATTCAATGTACAATTAAAATCCCCTGCTATTATATGTTGCCCTGTAAGTGATGATAAGATAAGAAATAAATTGGCAAAGAACTTTTGATCATCTATATTGGGATCATATAAGTTCACCAAATTTATGTTTTCTAATAGCAAAGATCCTTGAATGATTACATATCTTCCAAATTTGTCTCCAATTACATTTTTCACTTGAAATGGGACTGATTTATGTATGAGAGTCATAACTCCCCTGGCTCGGGATGAAAATGATGAGGTGAAAACATTTCCTTGCCATCTACTCCTAATTCTTTTTACATCTTGCTCTATTAGATGAGTTTCTTGTAAAAACACAATTTTTGAACCCATGTCTTTTATTTTATTCATAACTTGTTTAAGTTTTTTTAAATTTTGTAGACCTCTGCAATTCCATGAAGTTAAATTAAGATTAACGCTTTGATTTATAATCAATAGGGAGTTTGGGATTACCTTGCAGTGTAAACATGCTCAAACAGAAAAGCAAAAAAATGAGTGGTTGAACATTCACCCTACAAACTACACACAAACAAATTCCCCCTTCCCACATTTGTGGCAATCCCCCCAAAAGCAAAAGAAAAATTCCGTCTCCCGATATAGCCATCGACCGTTCCACACCCACGAGGAACAGCCAAAGCCACTCCTTCTTCATCCTCCCAATCACCCTAACTCTACTGCTTTTAATAACGTAACATTAACTCTCTTCTGTAATTTTCCAATTTAACTCCAAAATTTTTTTTTTTAGCAATTTTGTGCTTTTTTTTTTTTTTTTTTTAATATGTAATACATTCTATATTTTGTAATCTTGTTATATGCTTCTAATCAGTTAAATGCTCAAATATTCTACCCTATATTCTGTTCATGCTTAGCTCCCACCAGTCTCTTCCTGGATCTTCTTGATGAGCTCCTGCGCCTCCTCGGGGGTCTTGAAGATGCGTGTTCTGCCCTCATATGTGACCAAAAGTCTTGCAGGGTGAATCACTCCATGACGAATCTCAAGGTTGCGCAGTTCTTTGCGGATGGGGTCAAACTGCTTCCTTAATTGTTGGATTCCTGAGGCCAGATCTGGGTAGAACCGCACCTGCTGATCTTGGTATTTAATTTCTCCTTTGGCCCGCACCGCGTTGGAGATCGTCATCCTTTCTCTGTAGCTGAGAAACTTCATAATTAGCGTCCTCGGTGCTGCCTTGTTACCTCTCGGTGGGCCAATTCGGTGGAAGCTTTCCAAGACGACTGATGATTTTAGCTCCGCGTTGTTCAGCGCCTCCGGGATCCACCCCTCCAAAAAGGAGCATGAATCACGACCTTCGGCTCCCTCCGGTAGACCCACCAGCCTCAGGTTGTTCCTTCTGGACCGAGATTCCAAGTCCAGAACGCTATTTTCCAGATCTTTATTTTTTTTTTCCAAAGTGCGCACCTTTATTTGAAGTCCGCTAATTTCATCCTCCGCACTTGAAACACGAAGCTCCGCCTGCGTCACTCGTTCCACGCAGTCACCCAACTCCTTTCTCATTGCATCCAACGCTGCCATAATCCCATCAAGTTTAGCGGAAAAGTCTGCTCTCATTGAGCTAATGGCAGCCAGCACTGCACCTGTGCCGCCATCGTCAGCAGCAGCAGTTACCGTACCACCGCTAGTTTCATCCGCCATATCCGCAGCTTTTTCTACTGCGCCACAAACTTTAAAGTCCGTTAATTTGGACTGCTTCGGCGATTCAATTTTTCCCCCTCCTGATTTCCCAGCCTTAGTCTTCACCGGCATATCCTCACCCAAACGCTGGGAAAAGTTCTGTTCCAAATGAGAGAGTTATTTGCCGAATTTTTATTTCCAAGGGTAGAGCAGAGTGATACGTGTCCTTCTAGGCGGCCGCCATAACCGGAAGTCTCAGCAGCTCAGATTTAGTTTAAAATGTCTTTTTTGTTCTGTTGATATAAACCATTACATCTTAAGTGCACAGAGCTGTCGGGTTTTATGCTGAGTCACTTACCTGCATTGTAGCTCTCGTTGCATGGACCTCTCCTGGAGCCTTTTGGCTCTTGTTGCACTGAATGGATGTTTTTTTTCTTTTTCTCTTCGGATGGTTGAATAAAATCAAGATGAAGCAGCCAAAACAGAACGAAAATACAACTAGACACTTTGAACGGCACTTTGTCGGACGTTAACACCACTCCAGCGGTGTTGTTGATGTGCAGAAAAAAAATGCAGGCATATTATCCACATTGCTGCGCCGCTTGTTTTTTTTTTTTTTTTTTTTTTTACATGGTAGCAGTCTGAAATAGCCTTAAATTTGTTGCAAAATCCACCTATTTTCAATACAAAGAAAGAATCTACAGACAAAGATAAGGATTTGCAATGGGAGACCCACTATCAGCCATTATGAGCAGCTTTTTCATGGAAGATCTGGAAAATAAAGCCATCAACACAGCACCCATACAATGCAAACCCACCCTCTGGAAAAGATACGTGGACGATATATTGGAGAAAATAAAAAAAGGACACACATAAGAACTCACAGACCATCTGAACAAGACGGACAGCACTGGGAACATAAAATTCACACACGAAGAGGAAAAAAAATGGTACCATAGTGTTATGTCGGAATTACCTTAGTAATGACGAGGTCAGGTGCACAGTTGAACTTCACTTTATTAAAGGGTGATCACACACAATACAGCCACCATGCAGGGGCATCGGCAAAGAGGCCGAATAAAGATACCTGCTGGTATTTATAGGGCAGTGCAGTGGCGGAAGAGGAAGTGGCCTCCATGACACCGCCCTTCATAATAAAACACAACACCACATTTTTTACCCCCTGTAGAAAGTCCAAAACCACACATACAGTTGAGACCCTCCCCAATTTAGGACCTGAATCATGCATTAAACTAGAACTGAAATCACTAAAAGGGCCTATCACATTCACACAACAAAACTAAGCTAGGGGGGACTGGTGGACTACCGTCCCACCCCACACGGCAAGGTGGTTTATTCTGCCACCTGTAAGCTGGTCCAAAAGACCATTTGTAACTAAGAACATTGTCGTGCTCCTAAAATAAAACACACCCAGAACAATAACAGTTTAGTTTTTTGTTGTTTTGTTTTTTGTTTTGTTTTTTACACACACAAGCATATGAACACTGGAACTTATTCTATTATTTTTCAAAACTACACTACTGTCCAGAAAGGACAGTAGTGACAGAAAGGGGTAGAACTGGCTTGTGGGGGGCCCAGGGCAGCCCCTCAGTAGACCTGCCCCTGGAAGCGGCATGCCACCAGGATTGCAGCTGACCTCATAGACGAGAGCGCCTCTTCTCTTTGCCATCGACCACCTCTCTCGTCCGGACCCGCCGTCTGAAGCCTCCTCCCAGGCACGCTGCAGCTCATTGGCGTGTCTCCACCAGCCATCCGACAGCTGGAAGTAGGCTGTGCCCCGCTCAGCCACGATGCACAGCCGCTCTTGGTGTTCCTCTGGCTGTCGTTTGGCCCACATCTGCCGTGGACGTCCCTCCCCTCGAGCCTGGACCAGGTCCATAACTCTCAGAGGAGCTCTGCTCGGCCTGCAGTATTGCTCATCGGCACGCAGTCCCTCTGTGTCTGTCGGTCTGGCCCCAGCTCCTTGTAAAGCTGCTGCAGTGGTCGCCGTTGTAGCCCATTGTGGCCAAGCTCCGGAGGAAACTGTGGCTAGCTCGTCGGCGCAGGCGCCTTGCCGCCCCGAGCGCCGGTACTGAGACCCTCCTGCATTGAACCTGAGTGAGGCTGGTCCTGCTTGACCACCGTGGTGCCCAGTAAATCTTCGTCCCACACAGCACTGTTCTTCACACCGGAACCAGACTGTTCCACTGGCCACAACCAGTCCACTCTTCCCCAGCATCGTCTTTAATGGCGAACCCCAGTCCATAAAACAGGTCACGGCCCATGATGTTGTCGCCTCGGGCTTTCACATGGAATGTGAAGTCAGCCATCACCGCCGACTTGTACCGAGCCATTAACTCCAGCGTTCCAACCATGCACAGTCTACCGCCTCCATAACTGTAGAGCGGTGCTGGGTTACCTCTTATTCTGTAGTGAGGGAAAAATTTCCTCACCATGGCCCAATTTAATAATGATCCCTCCGCACCCGTGTCAACCAGCAGCGGCACCTCCTCACCATCCAGCATCACCTTGCAGAACGTGAACCCATTGGTACTTAGGGACACCGCATGGACAGTTGCCGGGGCGGGTGACTTTGTTTTTCTCTGTGAGCTCTCCGGCTTGGACATACAACACATCCTAACATGATGGTTCAAGCGTCCACACTTGCTTCAACACTTCCCTCTAGCTGGGCATTCCCTAACCTTGTATTGGTGCTTCGTGGACCCACAGCCCATACACAAGGGTTTTCTCAGGGCAGACCTTTGGCTGATAGTGTTGGCTTCCGCGTTGTCTTCGGTTGCGTTATCCTTGCTGTCTGGGTCTGCTACTAATGCTGCAGTGGTAGGCCCCAGCTGCCGTTGTGATTGGCGCCACTTTAGTTCCGAAGCTAGCTTGTCTGTAGTCTCCACTTGGAAAGCTAGCTCGACAGCCTCGGATAACGTCAGGTCACTTGGCGCCGAGAGTAGCCTAGCTTTTAAAGCATTGCTGGTTGTATGCACCGCCAGCTGGTCATGTGCCATTCCCTCCTCCAATGGCCCGAAACAATACTTGGTAGCCAGCTGCCGCAGGTCAGCGACAAACTGGCAGACAGGCTCACCAACTCGCTGGTGTCGTGGGAACCGAATCCTCCGGATGGTGATGCTGTCCGGGGCGTGGAAATGGCGCACTAGCAACTCGACCACATCCTCATACGAGTCGGTAACTCCGAGTGTACACAGGATATGCTGGTCCTCAATCCCCAAATTATGCACCAGAAGTGTAGTACCCTCAGTCTATCTAGCTTACCCAGGTCGAGCACCACGATGTAGCCCTGAAAGGCGGCAAACCATTTTGGCCAGGGCACAGGTGGCTCGCCCAGGAGCTCCAGGAAGGGCCGAAGCAGTGAAACACATGCCTTCATGTTTTTTTTCTCGTCGCCAAAATGTTATGTCGGAATTACCTTAGTAATGATGAGGCCAGGTGCACAGTTGAACTTCACTTTATTAAAGGGTGATCACACACAATACAGCTACCATGCAGGGGCATCGGCAAAGAGGCCGAATAAAGATGCCTGCTGGTATTTATAGGGCGGTGCAGTTGTGGAAGAGGAAGTGGCCGCCACTACACCGCACTTCATAATAAAACACAATGCCACACATAGCCTTTCTGGACATGAAAATCCACCACCATGATGACAGCAGTATAAAAATCTCTGTCTACAGGAAGCCAACCCACATGGATCAGTACCTACTACAGACATCAGAACACCCCACAGCACACAAACTATCAGTTGTTAGGACACTATACGAACGGGCCACCATCATCACAAACCAAGACAGACAGGAGGAGGAAAACCACATAAGACATGCACTCACACGCTGCCAGTATCCGATTCGAGCCATAAATAAAGGGAAACAGCAAGTCAAAAACAAAGAAAACAAACAGAAAACAAGACACAGACCAAAAGCCGAAATCAAAAACAAGGACATCATAACCATACCAAACATCCGAGATATAACAGAACCAATCCAAAGGATCATGAAAAAAACACATAATAAACATAGTGGTAAAACCACATAAAAAATTGAGACAGTCATTAGTACACCTCAAGGACAAAATAAAACAAAGCAAAAAAAAAAGCAACGTAATATCATACAGATATGTAATCATGTAACAAAACCTACATCAGAGAAACAGGAAGATCATTCACCACAAGGAAAAAAGAGCACCAGACGGAATGTGAGAAGGAAACACCAGGACGGCTCACAAGATCACAAAAAGAAAAGGCAGAACTAGCAATATTAAAATCAGCTATATCAGATCACTGCAAAAGAAATAATCACATCATGGACTGAGACAACGCAAAAATCATTAGATCAGAGAATAACAGACATAAACGCTGGATCAAGGAAGCCATAGAAATCAGGAAGTGGGGAAAAGACAGCATGAATTGGGATGAGGGGGCATTTATGCTTTCCCACACCTGGGACTACATTCTCCAGAGACCATCGGACGGCGGAAGGCAGGGCCAGCCCAGTGGATCTGACAGTTCTGCTGGTCTGACCTCGCCTAGGAAAGCCAGCTGATAAATGGCACTTCGCAGCAATCAGCTGGCACTTCTGATGAAGACTGCAGTGGACAGTCGAAACATGTAAAGGTAAAAACATTTCCTTTCTATCCTTGTCTTTAATAAGAAAACAAAAGGCTAATAGCCTTAAAACTTAAATATTTCCATTCAACTGGATGCAGACACTCTGACTTTGGAGCAGCAGCTACCCATGCCATGTTTGTTTTGCCATTTCTATGGTAACACGTAACTTCCGTTGGCAGTATAACGGTGTGACATTGTCACGCAGCAGACCTCAAATATCGCGATATTCATTTTTACACTGGTATCAAAATTTATACTGGCATTATTGTGAGCGATACAATATAGCTCACCCCTATTCTTGTCCATTTAAAGGGAAGTGTATAACCTGACCGCATAACTGATAATCAATCAAACATTTATATTTACTGCTTAAAATGAAAAAGAAAAGGAAACTAGAATAATAGATAACTGACTGGTAGTTATTGATCTTGCTGATATTCTTGTGTGTACGGTGCATCCGGAAAGTATTCACAGCACTTCACTTTTTCCACATTTTGTTATGTTACAGCCTTGTTCCATAATGGATTAAATTCATTTTTTCCTTGAAATTCTACACACAATACCCCATAATGACAATGTGAAAAAAGTTTTTGTTTTTTTTTAAATTTTAGATTTTTGCAAATTTATTAAAAATAAAAAAACTAAGAAATCACATGTACATAAGTATTCACAGCTAGGGGTGGGTTCAGAAGATCGATTCAACGATCTGGATCGATCCACATTTGACTGAGCCTATATCAAACCACAAAATCCGCGGATCGATTTTTTAATATAATGCTTTTATGTCTGTGAATGTCAGCTGAATCTGATTGGGTCGGAACCGGGTCAGTGAGCCAGGAACAGCGGCAAAGAACCAGAAACACTAACGGAGAAAAACTAACGGAGATGCTGGTTCTTCTTCTGTGGTGTTAAAATGGTTCTCATTTGACAAGGGTTCCCTGCGGCGCATGCACACGTCTTTACTTCTGTGTTTACATGAGCGGAGTTGTTGAGGTGCGCTTCTCTTAATTTATCAACAGAAGTCACCGTAAAGAGTGTCCTCAACAGTTTCTGAATATTTTTCATAAAGCGGGGATAAACGGTTTTGTACTACGTGCAGCGCTGTGTTGGAACATAAAGTCGACGATTTATAAACACTTCAAATGGAAAACGCATGGAGACTGGCTGGAACTCATGAAGAGAGGGAGACTTGGAGCTGCTGAGATTGTAAGTTAAATATAATTTGTTTGTTTTGACATTTGTGTTGTAAATTAATAACACTGGTCAACACCAAATTTATTGTCTAAGTTTGTTTAGCTGATTTAGGACAATTTTGATGTGCTGAATCCAAAAATCACATTAGTTTTGCTCAATCAGGTCAACTTTTTGAACTATGGCCACATGTTGTTTTTTACGTTTTTGTTTACATGTACGGGTATTTTCGCTTTATATGATGCAAAATTCTTTTTTATTTCTTGAAATTTCTCAAACTCTGAAGAGTTTGCATGCGCCAATTTATGACATTGTCATGATGGCTAATTACTGTTGGACTCTGAAGAGAGACATCCCTGCCACTGAGCATTCTAGAGGTTCGAATAAATGGAAGTTGAAGCTCTGAATTTTGAACAATAGTGACTTAACATTCAATTTACATGTACTTACCTTTATCAATGTCTACTATTCAATTTACAGTAATCGAAGTTTGTAACATTTAATCAATAAATTGTGTCAGAAAATGATTTTTTCTTTTAAAAATCCATTTCGGATGAGAAATATTAACAAAAATCAACCGATAATGTCACAAAAATGTAATCGATTTAGTCAGAAGATCAGATTTTTTAAAAATCAACTTAGCATAAAAACCTGACCTGATCGAGAGACACGGATGTCATTTTCCGATTCAGCGGTGCAAAATTGTGTTAAATCAGTTGAAAAAACACAGACAACATACAAAAAAATTATTTTTGTAACCCTGTGTAATTCATCCAGCATGACGGTGTTTTCTTTTACAAACTATGGATACAGTAGTTAAATGTTGGTTAAGCACTGTGAATAAATGCAGAATAAAGGTACATTTTATGAAATTATAGAGTTCTAGCATTTAAGTGAGAGATTTGAAGATAATAATAAAATCACAATAAAATGAAAATGGCAGAATTAATAAAGGCTGCAGTACAACAAGCTATTTTTACTCAATAGAACTAAACTGAAATGAACAAATCTTCCCAGGAAATGAATTGAAACCCTTTTCAATAATTGAAAGTTAATTTGTAATTAAAATGTAAACAACTAAAAATAAAAGAAACTAAATTATTAAACCCTACCATGGTGTGTGGATTTAAAAATATGATTGATTTTACTTTGAAATATATTCTCCTTTTCATATTCCCTTAAGATCTGTGAAGACTGGGTTTCCACTCCAAGGTCCGTCCTGCACTGAGACCTTCTGAAGGGAAGAGGTTGTCAGTGGAGGACCCATCCCTGCTTCGCTGTGGATTTCAGCACAGAAGATGACCTCAGATTTTTCAGCGGTCTTAATTTTCAAATTCAAGAAGGTGCTGCCATAATTTTCTCCAAACTGTAACATGTATTCATTGCAATTTAGTCGTTGTAATAGCTAATTCTTTTATTTCTTTTTTATTTAAGTTCTAAGCAAGAATACAATGTTGGTCATTTTTTGATAACTTTACTGAGCATTTAATTCTAAATAAGTCACTGTTTAACAGTAAATTTTTTTTGCAATTTTGTGCTTTTCTTGTGGTGTTACATGAATAGCATCACTGAATGTAAACTATGGAAAAAAAACTGCTATTTTAAAATCTGTACTTCCTCACACAATTTTCAGTGCAAAAAAACTAAATTTTTGGAAAAGCTCCCATAAATTCAGGCTTTTTGGGCCACAACAATCACAAAAACAGCCGACGAAATCCTGGAGGGACTGAAATACAGTGAAATTATGTATACTTACTTCATGCGTTGAAGTTGTTTAATTACTCTGGGTTGTTAACTTGACACTGCACACCCTTTGCACTAAAGAAAGCACTTGTTAGCACTTTGTGAAATCATAAGTTAAATAATAAAAAGTGCATTATTGTAACTGATTTTGGGTCAGTTTTTATGTGATAATTTATGTATTAACAAAATTAGAGTATTCCTGGTACAATTTTCAGTATTAGGTCTCTAAGATTTTTTTTCCTGGCAAGTAAAATAGCTGTTAAAATGATAGTTTCCCTGATGGAATCGGGATCGGATTGGATCGAATCCGAACTGAATCAATTCAGAACCTCAAGAATCAGAATCGAATCGATTCTGGAAATTAGTGATGATTCCCAGCCCGATTCACAGCCTTTGCCATGAATTTCAAAATTGAGCTCAGGTGCATCCTGTTTCCACTGATCATCCTTGAGATGTTTCTACAGCTTAGTTGGAGTGAACCTGTGGTAAATTCAGTTAATTGGACATGATTTGGAAAGGCACACACCTGTCTATATAAAGTCCCACAGTTGACAGCGCATATCAGCACAAACCAAGCATGAAGTCAAAGGAATTGTCTCTAGACCTCTGAGACAGGATTGTCTTGAGGCACAAATCTGGGGAAGGGTACAGAAAAATTTCTGCTGCTTTGAAAGTCCCAATGAGCACAGTGGCCTCCATCATCTGTAAATGGAAGAAGTTCAGAACCACCAGGATTCTTCCTAGAGCTGGCCAGCCATCTAAACTGAGCGACTGGGGGAGAAGGGCCTTAGTCAGGGAGGTGACCAAGAGCCCGATGGTCACTCTGTCAGAGCTCCAACGTTCCTCTGTGGAGAGAGACAACCATCTCTGCAGCAATCCACGAGTTAGGCCTGTATGGTAGGGTGGCCAGACGGAAGCCACTCCTTAGTAAAAGGCACATGGCAGCCCATTTGGAGTTTGCCAAAAGGCACCTGAAGGACTCTCAGACCATGAGAAACAAAATTCTCTAGTCTGATGAAAAAGATTAAACTCATTTGCGCGACTGCCAGGCGTCATGTTTGGAGGAAACCAGGCACTGCTCATCAGCAGGCCAATACCATCCCTACAATGAAGCATGCTGTGGGGATGTTTTTCAGCGTCAGGAACAGGGAAACTAGTCAGGATAGAGGGAAAGATGAGTGCAGTAATGTACAGAGACATCCTGGATGAAAACCTACTCCAGAGCTCTCTTGACCTTAGACTGGGGCGAAGGTTCAGCTTTCAGCAGGACAGCGACCCAAAGCACACAGCCAAGATATCAAAAGAGTGGCTTCAGGACAACTCTGTGAATGTCCTTGAGTGGCCCAGCCAGAGCCCAGACTTGAATCCAATTGAACATCTCTGGAGAGATCTGAAAATGGCTGTGCACCGATGCTTCCCATCCAACCTGATGGAGCTTGAGAGGTGCTGCAAAGAGGAATGGTCGAAACTGCCCAAAGATAGGTGTGCCAAGCTTGTGCCATCATGTTCAAAAAGACTAGAGGCTGTAATTGCTGCCAAAGGTGCATAAACAGTATTGAGCAAAGGCTGTGAATACTTATGTACATGTGATTTCTTAGTTTTTTATTTTTAATAAATTTGTAAAAATCTGAAAAAAAAAACCAAAACTCTTTCACGTTGTCATTACGGGGTATTGTGTGTAGAATTTTGAGGAAAAAAATGAATTTAATCCATGTTGGAATTAGGCTGTAACATAAAATGTGGAAAAAGTGAAGCGCTGTGAATACTTTCTGGATGCACTGTGTCTACAGTTCTTCCACACTGCTTGCTTTTTCTTTCAATTACTCTATGTATCATTCATCAATTGTGCTCATTTCTAAACTGACATGGGGCGCTAAAAGAGAGCTCATATTGAGATTCCGTCCTCTGTAAACAAGTCAAATAATTAACTGGAGAGTTGTGGTGTTGACAGGAAAACAATAGACTCAGAGGTTCCAGGACTCCAGTGAACCTTTTTATCTGTGAAAAGAGTCCTCAAAACAATAGTGTTTTTGAGAAGTTTTAAGAAGATTTTGGAGTCCGTAATCTGGTTATGTTGTGTGTTTTTTTTTTTTTTTTTTTTAGTTAAGGCCATGGTAACTGAGGAGGATATTTTTTTTTTAAGCTACAAGTGTGAGGAGACAATGCTGGAAAAAGTGTTGTTGTGGGCGAAGTTAGGAGACAATGGCCGGCTCCCTATGGATGACTTCCCCACACAGAAGACTAACTCAGCATGCAGGTGCTCCTCTCACTCCATTCAGACCTATGCATTTCCATGGCTACCATTGTCCCATTCCCTTTAAAGCTTTCCGCTTTGGCTTCGCCACCGTGCGCTCACGGGACACGGCAAACATGAGTGTGCATAGATAAATATAAAATGTCAGTATTAAAGTGCATACTGCATGACTTTAACATTGTTCAGCAACACACACACACACACACACACACACACACACACACACACACACACACACACACACACACAGAGTAATAATCACCATTCAAAGGCAGTGGACTGTGAGAGTCTGGCAGCCATACACATATTTTTTTCTATATGAGTGTACCTGTTGTGTTTCTCACTACTTAATTCACCCCCCCACTGTGAAGATGATCCTGTTCTGTGTGCAGTCCTGCATTACTTGACACCCCCTGTTGTTGTTCCTTTTTGTGACCTAGATGGTCCACTGTGTGTAAATATCTGTGGGTTTAGGGCGACAACAGTGTTCGGTGCAATTTGGGCCACAACCATACTCTTTTGGCCTGCCCTGTGGGGCTGTATGTGTCCACATGCTGTTTATGGGGTGGAGGAAAAAAATGGTGTGTGTGTGTGTGGGGGGGGGTTTCTGTGGTTCGTCCATTATGTCCTCTGTGTGTGTCTCTTCACAGCGGTTTTGGTTTTTGTAATCAGCTTGTGTGTTGGCCGCCTCACCATGCTGTGGAAATGATAACCATCAGTAATGGTGGTTTTAGCTTCCAGCTATCTGCTGAGGCTTTAGTGGGATAACAACCACACACAGTGGTTACCCATTTCTCCAAAGTTTCCAACAAGGTTTATATGGAAGCAGTTAATTTCACTTGCAATTCTGATCATTGTTTTTTAAAACTTGCTACTTCAAAATATTTTAAGCATTCGGAATATGTAACTTTCTTTTAAAGTCATGTCTTCAGCAGCTCTAAAGATAAATATAGTCAGTTTAGACAAATGTGAAATGAAAAGCAGAAAATTACTTTTTTTAACTTTACCTCAATTTTTAGTCCGGGTCGTAGAGGCAGAAGATTCACATAGCACTATGATCCCTCCTGCAGATGGTGAGCCCACTGGAGGGCAGACCCATGTGGCTCCTTTGGGTACGCTGGATCCTTGCTGAAACATTTTCATTGGGATCAACTGGACCACGCTTGGTCTGGCCCTTCACCTAGGACCAGTTTGCCTTGGCAGTCCTAACCAGGGACAAGTTTACTCCCCCAGGGGCTAAAACATGCAGATTAGGTTAATTGGCATCAACTGGGGAGGTATGGATGCAAAGTTATCCCTTTCCCCTTGCCCCTTCCCCCCAGGCCACAGTTGTAACTAATGTGTTCTTAATCTGTCCTGCCTGGTTAAATAAAGGTTAAATAAATTTAAAATAAATCAAATAAAAAGTTGTCCCAGGCAATATAGCTCCTGGGGTCATTAGGGCACAGAAAACTCCACCACAATAAGGTGGCAATCCACGGAGGGCCCACGATTTTTATTGAAAAAATATGTGACAGATGTTAGCTTCCACCAGAGGGAGACATTTTCCATCTTAAACATTTGTCTACCTTCCCTATTTTTCTCCCTTGTCTGTATGTACCCTTTGCATTTCTACAGTTTAATGTGAATTTTGTCCTGAAATTGAGCTCTCATAACGTCAGGTTTCAGTCTTGTACAAGCAGGTGGAGGTACTCTTCGACTGTCTCATTGTTTTCACACATGCACTACAGCCCTGGGCTTTTTAGGAAGTTGCCCACTGGAGGAGATTGTGAGAACATGAATGTCTGATAAAGTTATGTCAGACATCTTCAGTACAAAAATATGGTTTGATAATTTTTAAAAGATTGCCCTTGAAAGTGGGAATAAACCTAACTATTTATGTTAATTTTTCAGTATATCTTTGAAGTTTTTTGAGTCCTTTTTTTTTAGGTGTCAGCTATTTTTTAACATCTACCATCATGTTTGGTAGATGATAATGCTTTTTGGGTTTGGCTTTTGAGTTTGCACCATGCTCTTTATGCTCTGTTCCTGCAGATGCATTACCTGAATCATGTACAGTAACCCCAGTAGTGCACAGGCATGTGAAGTGGCCTATTTTCTGGCGTGTGCTATATGTCACAAGCTCCAACTGTGTGTCATCTCCCATTTTGATTCTGACTAAATTCTGGGCTTCTGGACTTCTCTGTAGCCTCTGATTGATTTTTACTCATATTATATTTACAGTTGTAATCAAAATTATCAAAAACCCATATTGCATTTTAGGTTTATTGGCAAAATCTCATTTTTTTTAAAAAATAAACACATTACACAAGAACTGTTTAAATAGTTAAATAAAACTAATATTACAAGGATTTTATTTAAATTCAACATTAAATCCTACTTTCAAGGACTCCCGCAGTCTCAAAATTATTCAGCCCCCTGAATAGAATTCTTCAATAAACCACACATTTGCAAATCAGATGTGGTCTCAAGCACACCTAATACAACCAATCAAGGGCTTCATTAGTTGCATCAGGTGTGCTTGAGATAGAACATCTCAAATACCTGCACTGTTGATGGTGACGTTTGATTGCATGTTAGAAATATGGCTAAGTCAAGAGAATTGTCCAGAAAGTTCAGAGAAGAGATCATTGCCTTGCACAAACAATGAAAATGATACAAAAAGATAACAAAGGCACTGAATGTTCCTACGGGGGGGGGCGCTGAAACTTCATAGGCTGAAAAGTTCATAGTGGTCAGATTTGATCAAATGTGGTTTATTTTTCAACCGCAGGGATCCAAGCGCTGCAACATTGATGGAAGAAGTGTGCAGATCAAAGGGGAGACTATGTTGAAAAATAAACCACATTTGGTCAAATTTGACCACTATGAACTTTTCAGCCCCCGCCTCCCGTAGAGATACAGTTGGAAGCATAGTTTGCAAGTCTAAAGTTAAAGGAACAGTAGCTACACTACCTGGACATGACAGAAAGAGAAAGCTATCAATGGATGTCACCAGAGTCCTGAAGAGGTATGTGGTCAAAAACCCTTGACTGACTGCAAAAGACTTAAGATAAGATAAGATAAGATAAGATAAGCCTTTATTAGTCCCACAACGGGGAAATTCCAGGATTGCAACAGCACAGGGATAGCAACACTCAGAGCAACAATCAGAAGGCAAGAAAAAACAAGCAAGCAAGAGCAGCTAATATACATATGTACATATTACTATAAAATATATATACACACACACACACACACACAGACACACAGTGCAGAGCATTGTAGCTGGATGGAATAAATATATGAATATATGAACACAGTGCAGAGCATTGTAGCTAGATGGAATAAATATGTAAATATATAAACACCCACAGTATGGAGCATTGCAGCTAGGTGGAATAAATATGCAAGTATATAAACACACACAGTGCGGAGCAATGTAGCTAGATGGAATAATATGTAGATATATAAAACACAGTGCGGAGCATTGTAGCTAGATGGAATAAATATATAGATATATAAATATAAACACACCCAGTGCAGAGCATTGTAGCTAGATGGAATAAATATGTAAATATATAAACACACACAGTGCAGAGCATTGTTGCTAGGACTTGCAGCAAGACTTGATGGCAGCAGGCACTGAAGTCTCAGTTTCCACCGTACAGCGCACACTGAAAGGCTCCATGCCCAAACTCCAAGACATACACCACTACTGACCCAAAAGCACAAGAAAAGTCTGCTCAAATTTTGCTCAAAACTACATAAATTCGCCAAAAAGGTTTCAGGATTCTGTTCTGTGGAGCGATGAAATAAAACTAGAACTTTTCATGTCTATGGATCAGCGGTATGTCTGAAGAAGGAAGAATGAAGCATTTGCTGAAAAGAACACCCTGCCTACAATGAAGCATGGCAGTGGCTCGGTAATGCTCTGGGGTTGCTTCTGTTCCTTTGGCACCGGAAACCTATAGTATGTGGACGGCAAGATGGATTCAATCAAGTATTAGGGAATCCTGGGAGAAAATCTCATGCCGTCCGTAAGGAAGCTGAAGCTTCGATATCATTGAACCTTCCAACAGGATAATGATCCCAAGCATACCTCAAAGTCCATTAAGGCTTGGTTTCAGAAGAAGTCCTGGAAGTTACTAGAGTGGCATCACAATCACCTGACTTGAACCCCATTAAAAATCTCTGGTGGGATTTGAAAAAGGCAATTGCAGCATGCAAATCCAAGGATATTAATGAACTGGAAGCCTTTTCCTATGAGGAATGGGCTAAGATTCCTCAGGAACGCAGAAGCTGGTGTCTGGCTATGCACCACGTTTGCAGCAGGTCATAACAGCAAAAAGGTGCTCTACTAAATACTAAAGATGCTTGTCATGAAGCAGTTGAATACTGTTGGGACTGCAGTAGTCATTAAAAGTGGCATTTTGTGTTGAATTTGGAGAAGCCACTTGTAATATTAGTTGTGCTGAGCTATTTAAATTGTTATTGTTTGATTTGTTTATTACAGACGGCTGCTAGTTTGTACATTTTGCCAATAAACCTAATTTGCAGTGGGGGGGGGTGAATAATTTTTTTGATTGCAACTGTATCAATGATTCTATGTTGTCTTTTTCCATGCGTTCGTGTTAATTTTGTATTATGCTGCCATTAGATCAGTCTATACTGCTCATCACCCATGGTGTGTGGCTAAATCTGAGGCAGCAGTTTGATAATTGGCCTACATGAGCGTGCCTTACTCACAAGTTTACGTCATTGGAGTTAACCTGCTGACACTCGGTATGCCTGCTCCTCTTGAACTTCCACACATTCGTGGAGCTGATCTACTCTGTTCACTGCAGCCTGGTGTCCATATGTGTAGTATGTCTGTCACTATCAGAGGCTAGGGGCTGGAGGCAGGATAATCTGGGTTTACAGATTAGAACTGTGGCTAGGAGTTGAGGAGGGAGGGGAGGAGGAGTTGAAAGGAAAGGCCGTGTGGGGGGCCACTGAAGAAGGCTGGTGCTCTATTTTCTAATGATGGAGAAAGAGGAAGGAGGATGTTCTCAGATGCTGCTGAACACTCTTTGAACCCTGGGTTTCTGTGATGGAATTTTTTTTTTTTAAATGAGACCTTGACCATCTTAGCACATCAAATGGGTTCATGACTTCTTGTGGATCTTCTCTTGCTTGGTTTGTGGAGATGTTTTTAGGTCATTGCAAAGGACAGCATAATATTCAGAAGAAAAAAAAATCATGCTTTGACCACAAATATTTCCAATAAGGTGTTGTCCTGTTATTACTTAACCTTAATGCTGCATTTTTGGAGTAGTTAAGAATTTTTGTGGTCAAAAAAGATGGTGAAAATTGTTGTTTTTGGAAGCTTACAGGATGACTAGCAGAAAGGCATCTTGTAGTAATGCAGAATTTTAAAATTTTCAATAACTTATGTTGTAATAGTTCTGTGGTATATTTGTTTTGCTGTTAAATTTTGTAATCGAACACTGAGCGCAACCTTCCTTTGTCAGGAAAATCAATGCAAGTCAATAGGATCCCCTGAGAGAAGGAAAGGAAAGACAAAAACAGTAGGAGGAGACAGGGGGAGGACTGGGTCTCTTGTGGGCTACAGAAACCTCCAAACCTCCATCCTATCTTCCTAGAAAGGGAGGGAAGGGCTCCTGGGTTTGTGTGTGTGTGTGTGGGGGGACCCTTCAGTCAAGCGTCCATCCCATCAACGTGGTTAGAGGGCCCAGAGAAAGAGGACTGTGTAAGGAAGAAGAGGAGGAGGAGTTAGGGGGGCTTGGGTCCTGGATAGATCAGGGGAGGGCAGGTGGAGGGGTTTAGGTCTTAGCTGGGGATGATCACATACGTGCACTGCCTCTCCTCGGAGCCGGCGGTCAGCTGCTTGCACAGGGCCTGCTATGTGGACCCCCCTGGCACAAGACGAACTCTTTACACCTTTCAGCCCGCTAACAAGATGGGGAACAGCCTCGAACCCCCAGCCTTTGCAAGCCCCAGACCAGCCAGGCCAGAGGGGTGCCTGCGCAAACGACTCCTCTCTCTTTCCAAGGTCCACCAGAAACAGGACTCTTTCTGGACACCGAAACCGCTGCTTGGACCTGTGGCCTTCACAAACTCAGATGGCAAAGGTACTGATTTGAGTGGTGGCCATTTTCAGTGGGCAGGCTGTAAAGTTTGTTTGTTCAAGATGGTTAGTTTTCTGTTTTCAAATGCACACATTTAGGTTGCTGAACTTTTGTAGGATATTGCAAAAGAAATTGTACATTTTAGATAAAATACACTAATTATGGGGGCTCTTTTATTTAGGTTTAAAGTTGGGATATTCAGGTAGAAGCCTCTTTCAGCTTCTTAACGAGATTTAGTAGACTTAACGCAGGGCCAAATTACTGTTTTACTACACTAATGATTGTGGTGTTTGCCTTGGCTGGAAACAGCCTCCAGCTTTAGAATGTGTTTACCCCACCCGCACTTTTTGTGGGAAATTGATTGATGATTATGTGCTACTGTATATATCACAGTGCTACAGAGTCACGACACATGTGGTGGAAGCTTTCCACAAGCCGGGCTTTGTCTTCTCTTATTAGGTGATTTCTATCCACCCTGTAACTGAGTGATCTGTGCCGTCTGTCTTTGCCGGTGTGTATATCCTGCAAGGCATGCATCCAGATTGTGGCTTTGTGACCTTGGAGACCTTTGACCTTTTAATATGTATGGGAGAAGACTGATACTCACGGTCACTAATGCATAAGAGTGTTGCAAGTCATATAGCACATTATCAGGGAAGTCATTTAATAATAATAATAATAATAATAACGGAATAGATTTATTTGGCACTTTACATGTCAAGTGACATCTCAAAGTGCTTACAGTGCTTTGAGATGTCACATTTACCTGGTGTGAGACTTTCCTGTTGCCATTTGAGACTACATTGTGAACATATCTTTTGCAATGTGCATGGCTGCATCCAGAGCATGCTTCTCACACTCATTTGAGATGTAGCCTGGATGCCCCATTGGGTGTGCACCCTTGGGAACAAGACATAAAAGCTAACAGCTGGAGGTGATGGGCCAGGCCTGCAGGGAAGTGTAAGGGAGCTGACAGTATGGGTTGATAGAGCTGACCCACTTTCACCTCTCCCACTACATAAAGGAAATATTAGAGCGATCAGAAAGAGTGTTAAAGGGTAGTAGAGTAATTGACCTGTGTCCACATTATGAGCAACAGCTTTTGTGTTTCTGTTGGCCCATTTTAGACTTTATCCACACTCTTGCTCCTTTAAGTAGTCTTTTAACTTTTTCTGCAAGCGTGCATCTCAGAAAACCCCCCCAACCCAAACTAACCCTAATTTCTGTGCTTGTACATAACAATATGCTGCCATATGACTGTGGCCTGTCCTCATGCCTGCTTTGGCTAACATGCTGTGACAGCTCAAGATGCCGCTGCCATCGGTACAGTATTGTCTGGGATCTCTAGGTTGAATCAACCTTCCAGTCAGTCTGTGTTTATGCACGGCTGAATAAATGACCCTTGCACACAGAAACTGGAACCTGGTTAATAGCTTCTTTTGTGTGTATTTGCTTCTTTGTGCCGCTCTGTGTGTGTGTGTGTGTGTGTGTGTGCTTTTTCATGCTGTCTTTATATTCTTTCTCCTCCAGATTCTACAGTCTTAAGACAAATCTTTTAAAAACAACAGTTTCATTTTAAAATATTAGAGCAGGTGTTTGACTGGCTCCCCATAGTAGTAAAGCAGGTTCAGATATCGACCAATCAGCACCAATGGTTCCCGGGGGAAGAGCACCTGCGGGAGCCCATGCTTGTGGAGTAACTAGATGTGCCCAAATGAAATGGATTGACTCCGTTTATTGGGGGAAAGCCCTGCTGAAAATGAGTTAGAGTAATATGATTTGGGCTGTGGGGATTGGGAAGTGAGTGTTGGGGTAGGGGTGGGGGGTTGCTTCAGCCTCCGCTCTTCAGTGTTGTTCTATATTTGTGTTTCATTCACATCAGCTGTGATATGAATATGCTGTATGTATAGTATACTGTGTACACTATATTTGTAAGAGAAGAGATGAAAAAGTAACTGCTTTCTGACCAGAGTAAAAAAAAAAAAAAAAAAGTTCTATCATGAAAACTTTTTTTTCCTCAAACCAGCTAAGGCACTCCAACTCATGGGGCCCAGTCTGATTGCCACTCAAAACCCTTCACTCAACAAAAACCTCTTGTCTTCAAATGTCTTAATTTGAACTCATTTTAAACTGAATCTAGAATGCTTTCAGGCCTTCCTTTTCTCAATCATTTGTGTGGTATTCAGTTTTAAGCCATGACTATAAAACATTCACCCGTTACCTTTTACTGGATCTGATACTCTAACTGTATATTTAAGGCTTTTGTGGGGTCATTAAATGAATGGGTCAGAGATGTCAAACTTTTTATTAGGAAGTACATAAGAAAACAGTTTGACCCCAGAAGTGATGATTTTTGGGTTTGGTCAGGGTTTGTCAGCATATGTAAAAGGTTTTTTTTTTATTATTAAGGTTGTCAAAGATTCTTGTTGCCCAAAAAATTTTGAAAACAGTCAATTTTTTTGCTGAATTCATTTTTCTGCAAAATCATCCTAAATAGTTGTTTGCAAACACTTGGAACACATGTCGCTACAGTTCTTTTTGGTTCAGCAAGTAGTGAACACTAGCAGCTCTTTAAGAACCTTTATGACAAAATTGTTTAAAACCTTAAAACTATGTATGTGCGACCTGTTTTGCAACCTTTTACAAACCCATCAGATTAAATGTTCTTGATTGTTACTTGGCATTCACCACTGTGTGAGATACTAGCTTGATTTTCCTCAGCATTTGCCACTCCATGAGATAGTACCCTTACCACTGCATCTCACAGAGTAGTGAATGCTGAGAAACCTTCATGAACGTTGGCTTTTTGGGTTCGTGTCAGGGTTTGTAAAAGGTTGCCAGACCAGTTCACCAACAGTTTTTAGGGTTACCAACTGTTTTGTTAGGGTTTTTTTTTACCCAAAATATTTTGAAAAAATTAAAAAAAAAATTGCAAATGTATTATTTTGCAAGCAGTTGCAAAATAGTTGTAATTTAGAAAACAGTCTTTTTTTTTTACTGAATGTATTTTTAAAATCACCCTAAATAGTTGTTTGCAAACACTTGTAACAAATGTCACTACAGTTCTTTTTGGTTCAGCAAGTAGTGAACACGAGCAACTCTTTAGTAACCTTTATGACAAAATTGTTTAAAACCTTAAAAGCTATGTGCGACCTGTTTTGCAAACTTTTACAAACCCTGACAAAACCCAAGAAGTGCAGCGTTCTTGAACGTTCCTCAGCATTTGCCACTCTGTGAGATACTACCCCTAAGCACTGAAACTGTACAGGTTGTAGTACACAAGCATTGTGTATAGCCCATCCATCCATCCATCTATCTTTTACCACTTTTGCAGAGGTCCGGGTCACGGAGGCAGCAGTTCAAGCAGAGAAGCCCAGACTTCCCTCCCCCCAGCCACCTGCTCCAGTTCTTCAGAGAGGATACCAAGGTGTTCCCAGACTAGCTGGGAGACATAGTCTCTTCAGTGAGTCCTGGGTCTTCCCCGGGGTCTCCTTCCAGTGGGACATGCCCAAAACACCTCAAGAGGGAGGTGTCCAGGAGGCATCCTGATCAGATGCCCAAATCACCTCAGCTGGCTCCTTTAAATGTGGAAGAACAGCCGTTCTACTCTGAGCCTCTCCCGGATGACTGAGCGCCTCACCCTATCTCTGAGGGTGAGTCCAGTCCAGCAATCCTACAGAGAAAGCTCATTTCAGCCGCTTGTATCCGTGATCTCATTCTTTTGGTCATTACACAAAGCTCATGACCATAGGTGACGGTAGGAACGTAGATTAACCGGTAAATCGACAGCTTTGTTTTAGAGCTCAGCTCCCTCTTCACCACAACAGATGAAACTATTGACATTAAAAAGATGGATCAGAAAACAGCTGTAAAATGACAGCAAGTACTGGCTGGAGTAAATGCATGGAAAAGTTGGATAAGCTCAGGTCCCTCTTCACCACGGCAGACTGGTACAACGTCTGCAACACTGCAGATGCTGCTCTGATCCGTCTGTCAATCTCTTGCTCCATTTTCCCGTCACTCGTGAATAAGACCCCGAGATACTTAAACTCCTTCACTTGGGGCAGGGCCTTGTCTCCAACCTGGATAGGGCAATCCACCTTTTTCCGGCTGAGGACCATGGACTCAGACTTGGAGGTGCTGATTCTCATCCCAGTTGCTTCATACTCAACAGCAAACCATCCCAGTAAGACCTGTAGGTCATTGCTGGATGAAGCCAACAGGACAGCATCATCTGCAAACAGCAGAGATGAGATCCTGTGGTCACCAAGCATGACACCCTCCATTCCCTGGCTGCACCTAGAAATCCTGTGCATAAAAATTATGAACAGGACTGGTGACAAAGGGCAGCCCTGGCAGAGTCCAGCTCTTACTGGGAATGAGCCCAACTGAGTGTTGGCATTATGAACCAAACTCTCACAATGGTCATATAGAGACCGGATAGCTCGTAACAACAAGCCCGATACCCCATACTCCCGAAGCACCCCCCACAAAAAACCACAAGGGACGCTGTCGAATGTTTTCTCCAAGTCCACAAAACACATGTAATCTGGTTCGGCAAACTCCCACGAACCCTTGAGGATCCTCGAGAGGGTCAAGAGCTGGTCTGATGTGCCATGGCCAGGCTGAAAACCACATTGCTCCTCCTGAATCTGAGGTTCGATCAATGGCTGGACTCTCCTCTCCAGTACCTTGGCATAGACCTTCCCAGGGAGGCTGAGGAGTGTGATCCCTCTAAAATTGGAGCATACCCTCCGATCCCCCTTCTTGAAGAGAGGAACCACCATGCCAAAGGCACTGTCCACAACCTCCACGCAGTCTTGCAGAGGCATGTTAACCATGACAGCCGTACAACATCCAGGGTGTTGAGGTACTCAGGGTGAATCTTGTCCACCCCCGGGGCCTGGCCACTGAAGAGTTTTTTAACCATTTCGGTGACCTCAGCCCCTGCGATGGGCGAGTCGTCCCCCTTGTCCACAAGCCCTGCTTCCTCTGGTGAAGGTGTGTCAATGGGATTGAGGAGATCCTCAAAGTATTCCTTCCACCACCCGACAATATCCCCAGTCAAAGTCAGCAGCGCCCCATCTGCACCACATACAGTGTGGACAGGGAGCTGCGTCCCCTCCTGAGTCGCTGGACAGTTTGCCAGAATTTCTTCGAGGCCAATCGAAAGTCTTGTTCCATGGCCTCACTGAACTCCTCCCACACTCGAATTTTTGATTCAGCAACCACCTGAGCTGCACTCTTCTTGGCCTGCTGGTACACCTCAGCTGCTTCGGGAGTCCCACAAGCCAACCAAGCTCAATAGGACTCCTTCTTCAGCTTGATGGCCCCCCTCACCACTGGTGTCCACCACTTGGTTCGGCGGTTGCCACCACAAGATGCACTGATGACCTTGCGGCCGCAGCTCTGGGCAGCCACTTCAACAATGGAGGTAGGGAACATGGCTCATTCAGACTTCTTGTCTCCAGATTCCCTCGGAATGTGGTTGAAGTTCTTCTGGAGGCGGGAGTTGAAGACCTTCTGGACAGGGGCCTCAGCCAGACGTTCCCAGCACACCCTCACCATACGTTTGGGTCTACCAGGTCTGAATGGCATCCTCCCCTGCCAACGGAGCCAACTCACCACCAGGTGGTGATCAGTTGACAGCTCTGCACCTTTCTTTACCCGAGTGTCCAAGACATATGATCGCCGTTCCTCCCAGTCACCCCCCTTTTGGTTTCACTGTTGTTGCCCATGTGTGCACTGAAGTCCCCCAGTAGGACAATGGAGTCTCCAAGAGGAGCACTCTCCAGCACCCCATTCGGAGACTCCAAAAAAGGTGGGTACTCTGAACCATCACTTGGTGCATAGGCGTAAATGATGGTCAGGACCCGTTTGCCAACCTGAAGGCACAGGGAAACAACCCTTTCGTCCACCGTGGAAAACTCCCAATATAGAGACAGCAAGGTGAGAGGATGCAAGAATACCCACCCCTGCTCGCCGCTTCTCACCTGGATCAACTCCAGAGTAGGCCAAGCTCCAGCCCCTCTCCAGGAGACTGGTTCCAGAACTAGAGTTGTGTGTTTAGGTGAGGCCAACTATATCTAGCCAGTATCTCTCAACCTCGTGCACCAGCTCAGGCAACTTTCCCATCAGAGAGGTGAAATTCCATGTCTCAAAAGCCAGTTTAGGAAGCTTGGGATCAGACCGCCAAGTTCTCTGCCTTTGACTGCCACATGTTCCACATAGCACCGAACCCCTATGGTCCCTCCTGTAGGTGGTGAGCCCACTGGCGGGCGGGCCCATGTAACTCCTTCGGGCTGAGCCCGGCTGGGTCCCATGGACAGAAACCCGGCCACCAGGCGCTAGCCATCGAGCCCCTCGCGGGGCCAGGCCTGGGGGCCCCACCCCCAGTGTATAACATTTTGAAGAAAATAATTGCATTAAAAAGGCATTGTTAAGCATTGAAACGGATAGCTGATACAGCAAAAAAAAACCTGATATCAGCTGTCGTTTACTCATATCAGCTGTTGTTTACTCATTTTCTATTTTAAGCATTTATGCATTACTTTTGGCTACTCTTCCTTTTATTTCTATTCGTCGGCTTTCCTGCTTGAATCTTCCTAGGTCCTCTCCACTCTATTATTTTTAATAGGTGAGCTCATCTTTCCACTTACCCCCTGGTTAATACAGAAGTACCTCCAGTGGTACTTGTACGCACTGCTGGGAGTTAGTCCTTTAACTAAGTAGGCCAGTTGTCCTTCAGTCTTAATTGTCCGCACTGAATCTAATTTGCGACTTTTCAAACCTTTTGCGAAGTACAGTACCATTAAGAGACCCTTTTTGTTTAAATTCAATTTTGGTGATTTTATGGTTTTCAACAGATTTCATATATTGGCAATGATCTTTGTTAGTTGCTCATTCAAGTCTGTAAAATCCTTAGCCATACACAATCAATCATAGATGAGTAAAGACAAGTACCCACTTAGCCTGAATGTGCATGAAAGCCCTGAACAGCAGTGTGAAGGTGCCAGAACAATGAAGCAGAGAGCGTGACATGCAACAGCCTAATGAGATGAAGAAGAAGGGAATGTGACACACTGAGATTAGGGGCCGTTATGGGTCATTAAACTGTAAAATGGGTTTTGGCTCTGTTTTGTTTTTTTGTTTTGTTTTTCACTTGAAAGCTAACATGTTTGAATTACATTTTTTCTATTTTGAGTATTATAGCTTCAGCAGTCCAACTCACATAAATATACATATTAATTTGAGTGGGATGTAAAGTCAGTGGGTATGTACAGTATCTGACAGTTGGAGACCTCTCAGCTTGTCAAGGGCTGATAGGTAATTGCTGTCAGTGATTGGTTAATGATGTGCTATTCCATCATGTGCGACCATGGCCTAATGAAGTCATTTTTGACAAATATTGAGGTAATTGAGTTGGGTCCAGTTTAGTCTGTGGGTTTGTCTTTATCCAGAAAAAACTGCCAGGTTTTTTTGTTTCTTTCTTATGTAGTGGGTACTTGGTCATATGTACTTGATTTTGATTGGTTCGCACTTTGTTTGTCAGTTATTTGTAATTTATTTGTACCTAACACCCTAGTTTTTATTTAGCAAATTAATCAGTTTAATTGGTTTTGATTTGATCTTTGATACTACGAGCACTACAACGCCGATGGAAGAAGTGTGTGAACCGAAATAGAGACTATGTTGAAAAATAAACCACATTTGGTCAAATTTGACCACTATGAACTTTTCAGCCCCCTACCCCCGGGAAATCTTTATATTTAGTATTTACAAGTACTTCGCACATCCGTCTGTCCCTCAATCTGCCTTGGTAGAGGTATGTACTCTTGGATTGCCTCCAAAATCTAATGGGTTCATCCATAGCCCAAGGGCCACCTCTGGTAAAAATGTCATCAAAATACATCTAGTACTTTTTGTGTAATTCTGTTAACAATCAGACAGACAGACAAACAAATTGCCCCAATCACATTACCTCTTGGTGGGGGTAACTATTAGGGGTGGGAATCGTGATGAACCTCACAATATGATATGTATCACAGTACTTGAGTCACAATGCAATACTATCACAATACTGTGTTTCCTTAAGTATTGCAATGCTATATATTGTATATATAATTAATAAAAGATTGGTTCATGTGTTTAGGGATTGGTGCATCACTGTGAGTGTCAAGTATATCGATACTACATCAAGTCAACCTTTGGCCCCACCCCTAGCACCATCTAATGGAGTGAAAAGTCAAATGGGTTTTATTACTCTGGTACCTAATTAAGTAATTTTGTATTTGTGATATTTATTAATCCTTCTTCTTCTTTTTCTTTCGGCTGCTCCCTTTAGGGGTCGCCACAGCAGATTCTGCCTCCATTTCACCCTATCCCTTGCATTTTCCTCTTTAACACCAACCCTCTCCGTGTCCTCCTTCACTACATCCATGAATCTCCTTTGTGGTCTCCCTCTTCCTGCTTGGCAGCTCCATCTTCATTTGAAGCATTTATCAGTCCCTTCAGGATTTTGTGGGATGTTTTTGTGATTGTTGTGGCCCAGAAAGCCTGAATTTGTGGGAACTTTTTAGAAAAGTTGCAATATTTTGAGAGATTTTTTTTGTACTAAAAGTTGTTGGAAGAATTACAAATTTTAAAGCAGATGCTTTTTTCCATAGTTTACTGCCATGATATTCTATAACACTACAAGAAAAGCACAGGATTGTCAAAAAATTCCTAATAAACAGTGATTTGTAAATTAAGCACAAACTTCTGCTATACAGAAAAACTCTTGTGCACAATATCCATTACAACAGCTAAATTGCATTGAATGCATTTTAAAGAGTATAGATTTGAAATTATTGGCAGCACCTTCATTTGAAAACTCTCTTATTGCAGCAGTCCCCACCCATTCGGTACCGAGCGTAGAGGAAAAAAGAAATAATAAATCTGTTGCTCTCTATTGTCTATTGGAGTCTGTGTTTTTCTGAAAAAAATTACAGACAGTATTCTCTCTTTTGATGCCTAACTCCTACCCGTCTGTCTATCTGCTGCGCGTCTTGACACACACCTTTCATTTACTGGGAGTCCTATCGGAGAGAACACTTCCATGTCCAGACCAGAGATCCACAGTTTTAAAGCTCATTGACAGGGTGTAGTAATGATTTTACCTCTAAAGATGTACAACATAAAATGATCAAATACTGGCTGTAGTGTTAGATTTGCTCATTTGTTTGTGGTTTTACGGCATCTGTCCTTCCATGCGCTCCCGCGATGGGGTGGTTCTCAGGCAGAAGGACGTTTTTCAACACAAACCCAGCACTTCGTACATGTGGTCAGGATGGAGACATGAAGAAACGTCCACCAGGGAGACAGAGGAAGGGATGGTGTGGGAAAACTGGCTGGTGAGTGTTTTTTTTTAAATCACACACACTGTTGTGTGGGTGTGTGTGAGTGTGGTACAGCAACGCATTTGATTGGTTAGACTGAACGTTTGCGCACTACTCAAGGACAAATTTGATTGGCAAAAGTGGTGGAAGTTGATGACAGTTGGCCAGAATTGTGGGCAAGTTGCGGTGATTGGACAAAGTTGCAAAGTTACGCAGAAGATACAACCAATCATTTTGCGTGAACTTGTGCGATCACAACATCTCAAAATCCTGGAGGGACTGAATTATGCCTCATAACTAAGGAAGAAGACTAGTGATGGGATCCACCGTTCACTAAAATGTACTGAATCACTTTGGTTCGTTCACTAAAAAAATCCGTTCTAAAGATCCGTACACCGAATCACTGTGCTATACTGGAGCTCTAACTGCCTGCCACTCATTGAACTGAAAAACACGGCTGAACTGAGCGGGCATGGCTCGCTCCTTTGCTGCTCTTCAGTACGTTCACTGACTGAACTGATGAGAACGTGAGGGAGACAACTGCTGTACAAATCCGCAGCTATATGAATCAGCGGCTGTACGAATCAGCTGGTCTGTCGGTCTCTGCTCCTCAATACACGTTCAGGTACTGACAACATGCAGGAGGCTGCTGTACGAATCAGCACAGCAGCCGGGCAAAGCGGCTTGGATTTGTGCTGTGCATTTAAACATGGTAAACAGATGTAACAGATTATTATTATTATACTGGATTATTTTAAGAGTATATTTAACCCTTTTATTTTAGTACTTGGGAGTTTTATTGGTTTCAATTGAGTTTGCTGTTTTCCTTTTTTGTTTTTTATCGGTTGATTTGTTGCATGTTGTTATTATTGCATGTTTTGTTGTGGTATTTTAGTGGGTTTTTTAAAGGATAACTTTACAAAAAACAGCAATTGTAAATTTAACTCCATTCCTGTAGCCTGACAGTGATTGGTAATAAACCTTGTTTAAACGCTACTGCCTACTGTTCCTTACTGAGGGGCATCATCCAAACGAGGAGTTCTGTTGTTTAGGGAGCTTTTGCCCCAGTTACACAGACACCTTTTATGAGTCTGGCATTTTAGAGGTTTGCTTGACAATTGTTAGATATGACCGCAGGTTTTATTGTGATTTTTTAAGTCTTTTAAATTGACCTGGATCATGTTCTTAGACTTGCTAAGTCTGATTCCAGCAGCAGCTGTCTCAATCAGAGCCCACATACAGTATTACAGTATTACCTTGCATTTAAGTTTTTTCATTGTCCCTCTTATCGTCATATTACAGATTTTACCATGGAGTGTAAACAGGGAACAAGGTGAGATCAGAGAGTGCATACTTTGCAAGTTTAAATAATGGCTGAAAGAAAACCACTCTTGGTTTTTTTTTCCGTTCCGGCGCTCCCCATTCATTGTCTATGTGGAAAGCTTCGTGGCGCATTTTGGGTAGGTCGCACGCAATTTTTTTTCAGCTGTTGAACTAAGTCAACTAAAAACTTTTAAAGGAGCAGATGTGTGTCATATAAAAACGGATTCAGCAACTAAATGATATATTTCTCGCTTCAAAATCACTTTCGCCATTTCATTTTGTCGTGTTGAATCCATCCATTATTACCTCCTGGTTCCTGCAGACCAGGCAGGATGAGCCTTTCATGAACGACTCGTCCAGTAAAAGCAGCTCCTTGCAGAGCTCCAGGTTTGCGAGGCTGTAATAGGTTGTAGAAGGCTAGGAGAGCTACCAGTCAGTAGTCATGTTTACATGGACACAAGTAACCGGATTAAAAGCCTGATCAGAATAAAAATGCTTCATGTAAACATGCCAATCTGAATATTCTGATCTGATCACACTCATTTGGATCAAAATTTCCTTCTGATTGAGACAGGTGGGTTGTGCCAATTGTTAATCCCATTGGTGTGCATATAAACACTTATTCCGAAGTTTGGGTAGAAAATATGTTTACTGCGCATGTCTGTACATCAGCCACACGTCGACGTTACTTATATTTCCACCTTTACAGCAGCTAGCGGAAGACATAGCAGGCATAAAACAAACCTGGTTTGTATCGTCCTGCTGTCTCCCTCTCTTCGTCATATGCAGAAGTATGTACTGCTAGGTTTGTAGCTTCATTACGGAGACCAGCAGAAGCAAAAGTACAGTCTGGATAACACAATACAGGTCCATTTCAAAGAGGGAAAGACACAAAGCGGGGTTTGTTTACATCGGAAGTTGCTTCTTTTTCTACTGTTTCCGGAATGTTGGATAATTGTGCGCATGTCAAAAGGATTTAGTCCGTTCAAACGTGTGACACATGTAAACGCACGTCCTAGTCAGATCAGCTTTTTCAGGATCCATGTAAACAGTAAAGTTCTGATCTGAATTGTAATCAGATTGAAGAAATTTTGCACATGTAACTGTGGCTAATGATGTGTGTGTGATTCGGAAGCAGGGGATGAATTGGCCGCTATTTCCTAAGTGAGTTGTTCAGTTACGGTAAGTGATTCAGTACAGTTCATTCACACAAAAGAACTAGTACACGTGAACGAATCGTTCATGAACATTTCAACTCTAAAGGAGACCTCGAGCAGTTCTCCCACTTTGTTACTTTATTATAGGTCTTTAAAGAAAAATATCAGCAGTGTATGAAGTCCAACATCAAATGTCATGTTACTTTCATTCATGTTTGAAGTAAATGCATTTAAAAACAAATTGGTGGCTTGATTGCCACCAAATCTGATGCCTCAAAACTTTTTAAAGTTGGCACCTGTCTGGATGTTTTAATGGATGTTGTATTGTCTTGAGTGTTAGTGCTGGATAACATCTTTAGCTTAATAGAGTGGATGTGGGATCAGCTGGATGCAGTGGAGGTGGAGGATGGAGGAGAACTACTGAGTCATGGAGAACTGCATTACAAGAGGGATCAGGTGTAAGAGAGGCCAGCAGCCCCATATGTGTGACAGCTTGATTATCACAACAGGACATAAAAGCCAGATAATTGCTGAATCACTCGGGCATTTATTGACATTGATTAAACAACTACAGTCCCAGATGATGTAAATTGGGTTATTTCTGTAGCTACAGTGCATACAACAAAAAGCATAAAACTAGTGTAGCTCTTACTCTGGTCCCCATCTGTACACTGACCAAGCTGGACGTGGATTGGATGAATGATTTTCAGGGCAGTTCAACACATATTGAGATTTGTCAACTGATGTGTCAGAAGAGAGAAACAGATGCAGCAGAGGGTTGATTGGTTTTAATATCTTACTAAAAATGGATTAAGAATATTACTTCATTCAGGTATGTGTCCTTTTAGTCATTATTCTTGTAAAAATCTGTTTTTCTACCTTTTCTTGCTCATTCAATTTCCGCTTATTTGCTGCCATCTCTGCTTTGATATATGGAGCCTCCTGGTGGTGGGGTTGGGGTTCTGTACTATGTGCAAGTCCTTTGACTTGTCAACAAATGTCAGTCTGTTTTTTATTTTACAGGCCAGTAAATTTGTACAGTTTCTCTTAGGCATGTATCTTCTGAAATAGTGATCTGCTTTTTATGAAACTTCACGCTCGCAGTCACAACTATATTCTTTGGAAGCACACTAAATTTCATACAGTTCTGTTTGTCAGTTTGTGCTGAGGAAGTAAGACTATGAACTGAAAGAGTGCTGTGGTGTAGTGGGTTCAGACCTCAATATGGTATACTGGAGGTCCCTGGTAAGAATACCAGGAACTTCTCATTCTTCTTAACAACTGAAGTGTACCATGCCTCTCCTGCACATTTTCAAATGTAAGGTATTATTAAGGGCATCAGCTGATGAAAATCATTCAGTCAATCAGTTCAGTCAGTCTTTGCCTGCATTCATTCTCAAACCTCTGTCATCAGGCATGGAGAATGTTTCTCCCATTTCTTGTGAGGTTACATCTTCAAATGCCACTAAAGCCATTCTATATCATAGCTCTTATGCTGGCAATAGCTGATATGTTTTTGCCTTGCAGTTCTGAATACCACAATTCACAAATTTCTTTTGGAAAAAAAATAATGCAAAATCTTGAAGTCTACAGCTGCTTGGAACCTGATGATCACCAATTTTGGCTATATTTTTGACTTTTTAAGGTTCTTTTCATCTTTTTTTGTGGTGTTTAACCCAGGATTTCCAATGTGTATATAGTTCATCTTTAAATTAACATACTGTATATTGCTGCTGAGTCACATGATATAAAAAAAGAAATAAGAAAACGTTATTAATCATCACGGGTCAAATTTCCTTGTAACAACAGCTAAAATTTCGATATATGCAAAGAAAATAGAAAATTTGAGATTAAAGGTAAAAGTACAGTACATACATTATATACCCTTTCAGGATTTATCTCAAGTATCATGTTTGATAATCTTAAAATAAAAATGTTAAGGTATGTATCTGGGTGTAAATACTAGACCTGGTTTGGTGGTCCAGTCATTTGGGGTCCTTATGTTATCTTGCTGTGATGAGTGTGTGCAGACATGTGCATTCTAATGACAAACATCTGCTGTTGTGCGCACTGACCAATCTACACACAGTGTGTCCACAAAACTTGAGCTTAAACTCGCCTGTATAAACAATTACATAATGGATGTAGGAGTTTTTTCTTATTGGACTGATAATGCAGAACCATTACTACAATTTTAAGACTTAATCTGGGCTTTGGTTGCTTCAGTATCAGCTTTTTCTTTCATCTTTACGCTCATGCAATTCTACAGTGGACTTGTTGTGAGTAATTGAAAACTCGAATTGCGCCATAGTGCAGGATAAGTGGGTTTAAGTACTTTGTGGCTGTGCCGACCTCAGTCACATCTCATTAATTTAATGAGCACCGCTGCTAGCAGGAGCATTTTTCCACCTCATGCTGCTTTCTAGTCTGACTCTCTGAAGTTTCTGGCCCTGTTTGACCTACTGACCAGTGTGTGCATTATTTTAGTTTTTTTAGTTCACGAAAAAGCATCTTTTACTGATAAAGCAGAAAGATCTGTTTGTTCTTCATAGCCATCTTCTGCAGTACAACACAGGATTTCAGTTAATATGTACTAATAAAAGAAAAGCAAAACAAGTTGTTTTAAAAGTTAATATAGAATAAGATAATTATAAAGAAACCAGTCATTGTAAAACCAGACGAGTGACAGTCTAAATCTCATGTTTTTATTACTTAGTTATGGACCTCCATGCCCCTCAGCACCAGCCTCCCTCTTCTCTTTTCCTTAACACCAGGCCCCGTTTGTGTCCCAGTCAGCTGGAGGTTCCATTAAGCCTCAGAGAGCAAAGCCAAGCCTCTGAAAAGCTCCTGTCCCCCCATAGACACTGATTATAAAAGGAGACAGAAGAGAGAAAGTGATTTTGAGAGCCCCTCTAAATCTGTCTCGTTAATGAGTTGTCCTCACCATGGCAACATCTCTCTTTCAAGGGTTTTTCCTTCACCATGCAGGATTGGATTAGGGTTAACGGGTGAAGGAAAAGATCTTCAACTACTCTTGTTTTATTTTATTTTTTTGAGAAACAATATGAAAGGTTTTTTTTTCTTTTTAAATCATTTGGGGTTTTTTTTGTAAAAGATGAATTCTCTAATTTGAAAAAAAAAATTAACAGGAAGACTTTTCATTTAAATTCTTCATATTCACCACAAGGTGGCAGAACAATTCTGCTAACCGAAGAATTAAAGAGCAACTTTTATTCTGTTTTTCTTATTTTCAGAGTTGCTTGTCTGTAAATCCATTAGTTTAATAAATATTGTTCTTTATGTAAATCTAAATTAACATATTGATTAGATTATGACAATTACCAAACAGAATTAGGACTGGATTAATTGCTCATCGGACACTGTGCGTCCGTATATCTCTGGCAAAAGGAGACACATGAGGTGTCAGAGGGAATTTAATTTAGAATAATAGAGGTTTTAAATTTTCCGAGTATTTGATCAGGGAGCGCTGCTCGTTTCCCTCGAGGCCCATTAGGAGGGCGCCCTCATTGCATCCAACAGGGGTCTGCCCCCATCCTTCCTTCCATTAATGCTCAGAGGGGACAGAAGGGGGTGGCACAGAAAGAAGAGGAAGGAGGGGTTAATGGATATAGGGTTGTGCCTTTTCCCAGACAAAGTCTCAATATAGGATTATCAGTGGAGGAACCCAGGCTTAACACGTGCATATGTGCTCATACACAGATATGGTGATTCAATAAAGCGGTATGTGTAGGTGTGTTTTACAGAGGATACTGATTAACATCATTAGGCACACTAAACCTGTTGTGAAACATATTTAACACTCTGTCTGTACCTTGGACTGAAAAACTCTAATTTTAATACTAATACAGGACAACATTACAAAAGACAACAGGACACAAATACCAGAGAATGTCAGGCAAATCTTTAACCCAACCCTGTAAAAATGGTGAGCAAACCATCCCCAGCATTCGGATTTCAAGGGTTCATAAAGGTTCTTAAACAGTTGCTAGCATGCACTACTTGGTGAACCCAAACGAACTTTAGTGGCATGTGTTAGAATTGTTTGCAAGCGCAATTGTTTTACAAACGTTTACAGAAATAAGTTGAAATTGAAATTTTGAACATGTTCAAAATTTCTTTGCACCAAGAAAAACATAACTGTTTGCAAACTGTTTTGCAACCTTTTACGAACCCTGGTGAAACCAAAAACACAGATCCAGTGTACCTTGGGGTCCTGCCCTGGAGCCAGGCTGGAGGGAGGGACTTGATGGCAAGCACCTGATGACTGGGTTTCTGCCTGTGGCACCCAGCCCACTTCAGCCAAACGAGCCACATGGGTTTGCCCTCCAGTGGGATCATGGGTAGTATGTGAGCTGGGAGGTGGTCTGGACTTTTCTGCTTAAACTGCTGCAACCGCAACTCGGACGCCGGAAGCGGTAGTGGATGGATGGATGGACAGTAGCGTCCTTTATTGATACTCCTGTTTATTATTATCAAGCTAAAGCTTTTGGCAGCTACTATACTTAAAAATATGTTTTTAATGAAGGAATGCAATGACATACTAATGGAAAGAGGAAAGAAAACCACAATAATTAAATGTTAACAGTGGGTTTATATTTTGTTTTCATAACTAAAAGTAATCTAGAGTCAGTTGGACTTGGCATGGCTAACCAACAGAATTGAGGCACTAATTGGATCAATGCTATAGACCAGATGAGCACAACTGAATGCAGTCATGCATTGTAAATGTATTGATTAATAAAAAATAATCAATGCCAACAACCAGAACTTGCATCTGACTTTTATGTCCAACCTCCCAGTGTGCTACAGCCTCGAGGTTAGCTGTCTTGCTTGCTTCCTTAATTTGTAATTGATGGCTGTGTCTCTGATTGTTAATGGGTTGTACTTTTGTGTTTCACCCCCACTCTTGTCTAGTCTCCACTCATGACCTGCTGCTGATGAGGCGTGGGGTACATTATGCAAAATGGCTCGAACAGTGTAAAGTTGATTTTACAGATAAACACACTTGCATAAATTGTGACTGATATAATTTTAGCCAATTTCCCATTGGTGCCCTTGTGTTTTCCTGATACACACATATGCACACACTTGATTTTCCTGCCTGTGCTACATACTAGCCCCAGGTGGCTTGTTGCTTTGTGCCCTTGAGCTACTGGAAACACTTAACCTAAATTAGCTCAGTCTGTCTATGCACCTCAGTGCCGAAATCAGACAAGACCCTTGCCTCAGTATCCTGAGCTGCAAAATGACCTGTCATTCTGTATCGAAGCTCATTTGTAAATGTCTACAATAAAATTTGAAGAAGGAAAAAAAATCCTGCTGATTGTTGGTTTTCATTCATCTTGTTCCTTTAAGGTTTTTTTTTTTTGCCTCAGTCACTTTCAGATATTGCACTAATGGTCTGAAGGACTGCTGCTGCTAATGATACTGATAAGTATTGTTAGTTCTTTCTATTTGGTATCTTTCACAGTCCCAAGTATGGTGTTGCAGAATGAATATGTATACATATTTCTATAAGGACACAGTGGACCAGTACAGCTGCTGCACTCCAGTCTAAACTGTGTATATTTGTAAAATGTTAGCTTTATGGCATCCTATGTGTGAGGTTAATTATGAAATTGGATTAATGATTGTGTGCAGTTATGAAGGAGAAAGACAGACACACACACACACACACAGACTGCCTATTAACAGAAAAACCCAGACAGCTCTGGTGTTGAAATGTAGGTCAGGAAACAGTATGGTAGTCAACATACACTCACCGGCCACTTTATTAGGTACACCTGTCCAACTGCTCGTTAACACTTAATTTCTAATCAGCCAATCACATGGCGGCAACTCAGTGCATTTAGGCATGTAGACATGGTCAAGACAATCTCCTGCAGTTCAAACCGAGCATCAGTATGGGGAAGAAAGGTGATTTGAGTGACTTTGAACGTGGCATGGTTGTTGGTGCCAGAAGGGCTGGTCTGAGTATTTCAGAAACTGCTGATCTACTGGGATTTTCACGCACAACCATCTCTAGGGTTTACAGAGAATGGTCCGAAAAAGAAAAAATATCCAGTGAGCGGCAGTTCTGTGGGCGGAAATGCCTTGTTGATGCCAGAGGTCAGAGGAGAATGGCCAGACTGGTTCGAGCTGATAGAAAGGCAACAGTGACTCAAATAACCACCCGTTCCAACCAAGGTAGGCAGAAGAGCATCTCTGAACGCACGGTACGTCGAACTTTGAGGCAGATGGGCTACAGCAGCAGAAGACCACGCCGGGTGCCACTCCTTTCAGCTAAGAACAGGAAACTGAGGCTACAATTTGCACAAGCTCATCAAAATTGCACAATAGAAGATTGGAAAAACGTTGCCTGGTCTGATGAGTCTCGATTTCTGCTGCGACATTCGGATGGTAGGGTCAGAATTTGGCGTCAACAACATGAAAGCATGGATCCATCCTGCCTTGTATCAATGGTTCAGGCTGGTGGTGATGGTGTAATGGTGTGGGGAATATTTTCTTGGCACTCTTTGGGCCCCTTGGTACCAATTGAGCATCGTTGCAACGCTACAGCCTACCTGAGTATTGTTGCTGACCATGTCCATCCCTTTATGACCACAATGTACCCAACTTCTGATGGCTACTTTCAGCAGGATAATGCGCCATGTCATAAAGCTGGAATCATCTCAGACTGGTTTCTTGAACATGACAATGAGTTCACTGTACTCAAATGGCCTCCACAGTCACCAGATCTCAATCCAATAGAGCATGTTTGGGATGTGGTGGAACGGGAGATTCGCATCATGGATGTGCAGCCGACAAATCTGCGCCAACTGTGTGATGCCATCATGTCAATATGGACCAAACTCTCTGAGGAATGCTTCCAGCACCTTGTTGAATCTATGCCACGAACAATTGAGGCAGTTCTTAAGGCAAAAGGGGGTCCAACCCGTTACTAGCATGGTGTACCTAATAAAGTGGCCGGTGAGTATTGTCCAATGTGCAAGGCGTCGCTACATGTGCAGTGGATATAAAAAGTCTACACACCCCTGTTCAGATGCCAGGTTTTTGTGATGTAAAAAAATGAGACCAAGATAAATCATTTCAAAACTTTTTCCATTATTAATGTGACCTATAACCTGTACAACCCAATTGAAAAACAATCAGAAATCTTTTAAGGGGAAAAATAAAAAATACAAAACTTACAATAACCTGGTTGCATAAATATGCACACCCTGTTATAAATGGGGATATGGCTGTGTTCAGAATTAACCAGTCACATTCAAACTCATGTTAAATGGGAGTCAGCACACACCTGCCACCATTTAAAGTAACTGTGATTAACCCCAAATAAAGTTCAGCTGTTCTATTAGGCTTTTCCTGACATTTTTGTAGTCACATCTTAAAACACAAGCCGTGGTCCGCAGAGAGCTTCCAAAGCATCTCATTGATCTCATTGTTCAAAGGTATCAGTGAAGAGAAGGGTACAAAAGAATTTCCAAGGCATTAAATATACCATGGAACACAGTGAAGGCAGTTATCATCAAGTGGAGAAAATATGGCACAACAGTGACATTATCAAGAACTGAATGTCCCTCCAAAATTGATGAAAAGACGAGAAGAAACTTGGTCAGGGAGGCTGCCAAGAGGCCGGCAGCAACATTGAAGGAGCTGCGGGAATTTCTGGCAAGTACTGGCTGTTTAGTACATGTGACATGTCTTCTTCATATGTCTGGGCTATGGGGTAGGGTGGCAAGATGGAAGCCTTATCTTATGGAGAAAAACGTCCAAGGCCGCCTACATTTTGCAAAAGACATTTGAAATCTCCCAAACGCATGTGGGAAATGTGTAATGGGCCGACGAAACCAAGGTTGAACTTTTTGGCCATAATTCCAAAAGGTATATTTTGTGCAAACACAACACTTCTCATCACCAAAAGAACACCATACCTACAGTGAAGCATGGTGGTGGCAGCATCATGCTGTGGGGCGATTTTTCTTCAACTGGAACTGGGGCCTTAGTCAAGTTGGAGGGAATTATAAACAGTTCCAGATGCCAGCCAGTATGTGCACAAAACCTTCAGGCTTCTGCTAGAAAGCTGAAGATGAAGAGGAACTTCATCTTTCAGCACGACAATGACCCAAAGCACACATCCAAATCAACAAAAGAATGGCTTCCTCAGAAGAAGATTAAGGTTTTGGAATGGCCCAGCCAGAATCCAGACCTGAATCTGATCGAACATCTGTGGGGTGATCTGAAGAGGGCCGTGCACAGGAGATGCCCTCATAATCTGGCAGATTTAGAGTGTTTTTGCAAAGAAGGGTGGGCAAATATTGCCACATCACGATGTGCCACGCTGATGGACTCCTACCCAAAAAGCCTGAGTGCTGTAATAAAAGCCAAAGATGCTGCAACAAAGTATTAGTTTAAGGGTGTGGATATTTATGCAACCCCAGGTTATTGTAAGTTTTTTATTTTTCCCCTTAAAAGATTTCAGTTTGTTTTTCAATTGGATTGTACAGGTTATAGGTCACATTAATGGTGGAAAAAGTTTTGAAATGATTTATGTTGGTCTCATTTTTTTTTTTACATCACAAAAACCTGGCATTTGAATAGAGGTGTGTAGCTGTTTTATATCCACTATATACATGTGTATGCATTTACATTTGATTACTTGCATTTATGCATGCATATTGATTTTAGATGTATTTATTGTCTTATAGCATATATGAGAAAAGGTATATACATGTGTATCAGAAGCAGGAAAAAGGGCATATTGAAATGTTATATTATTGTAATGCCTTATTACCATGTTATTAGTTAAGATTTGTGGTCTCTGACTGCAGTAGATCATAGAAACCGAATACTGAGACATGCACAATAACGTCTCTGCATGTACTGAATATATACTCATTAGCGGTCAGCTTTCAAATAAATAAGTAAAATAAAAATAAAAAAGCATCATCACGATATTAGAATTTTAAACTCCCTAGCAAAACCCAGGGAAATGCTTGATACTCAGTATTGTCGGTACCACAGGATAAACATTGCAAAGAAAAATTAAGAGGATAACATTTTTCTAATATTTATTATTATCTAAGTATTGATTATTTTTAAAATCAGCATTAATATTCATGCAGTTTGCAGTAGGCCATTATCATGAAGAAGAAGAAGAAGCAGCCAACTTTATTGTCATTCAGTCCATACTGCCAATCATGTACAGTAGAATGAAATTACATTTCTCCTGTCTACAATGTTAATCACATCTAGAATCAGAGGGGGCGCTGCCATGCAAGATGCTGTCACAAACAACTTTTCCTTCCCCCATTCTATTATGCTGAGCACCAAGCTAGAAGGCAGGAAGTACTATTTTTATATGGTCCATTTTTATAAGTACCATTTTTATATGATCAGTTAGGCATGTAGTATTATGCCATGTTCATCATCCATACATACACAAACACTTGTGGTTATTTGCAAGTCCTCAGAGGGGTCACAAAATAGTGAGAGGGACCGGGAGTCAATATGACTGGAGACGTTAAGGCCAGATGGTAATGGATCCTAATGCAATCTGAGGCCTGCTTGGGGACTATCTTCTTGTTACACGACCAGCAGCTAGAAAGAGGCTTTCTTTAGGAAATTACTTTTCACTAGTAGGCCAGAAATGTGTTCCACCTGCCCAGTCACAAAGTCAGAGTGGAGGTAGTTTAGATTAATAATTGAATAAAAGTGAGTGCTACAGGTGCTGTGTGAATTGGGCTGCAGTCCGACATCTAAACTGCTGAATTTTCTTTTTCTTTTACGAGTGCACTGCCTGTAGAACGCAAGTATTCTTGTGTGAAAACGGGTATCCCAATTAGGCTTTACAGGCCCAAATGTAGGCTGTGTTTGAAAGGGGAATACAAAGAGGTGTAGGCTATATGTACAGACGTGGACAAAATTGTTGGTACCCCTCTGTTAATGAAAGAAAAACCCACAATGGTCACAGAAATAACTTGAATCTGACAAAAGTGGTAATAAATAAAAATTCTATGAAAATTAACCAATGAAAATCAGACAATGCTTTTGAATTGTGGTTCAACAGAATTATTTTAAAAAACAAACTCATGAAACAGGCCTGGACAAAAATGATGGTACCCCTAGAAAAGATTGAAAATAATGTGACCGTAGGGAAATGTTCAACCAAGATGTGTCCTCTAATTAACATCACAGGTGTCTACGAACTTGTAATCAGTCAGTCAGCCTATTTAAAGGGTGACAAGTAGTCACTGTGCTGTTTGATGACATGGTGTGTACCACACTAAACATGGACCAGAGGAAGCAAAGGAGAGAGTTGTCTCAGGAGATTAGAAAGAAAATTATAGACAAGCATGTTAAAGGTAAAGGCTATAAGACCATCTCCAAGCAGCTTGATGTTCCTGTGACTACAGTTGCACATATTATTCAGAAATTTAAGAATAATATGTGCAACTGTAGTCACAGGAACATCAAGCTGCTTGGAGATGGTCTTATAGCATTATTAGTATTATCTTTTTCTAGTCAAATTTGTCGCTTTTCCTTTCCTTGTTTTGCACCCGGAGTGCTATGGTTACTGATGTCGTAATGCCGCGTATTATCCGATCAGTACGGAGTCAATCCGAAACCAAACCCCACCCACACTTCTAGAAGCCTGGGCATGAGACAGAGCGGTGGTTTAACTTTTATTGATAAAAATTACATATTTTGACTGAGCGACTCCGTACTCTGGGACGCACATCCTCGTAACCTCAGCAAAGCACTTATAAAATCTGAGGCCCGTCTGACAAACGGTTCAAGAGATATGCGTGGGACAGACACACAGATAGACAGACAGGTAGACACACAGACGGAGATTTTGTGCATTTATAAATAGATAAATGTTTGGCTTATTTACAGTCGTGAAAAAATGAGGACACCCCATTAAATATTCAGTTCTTTATTAAGAAATGTTCACAAATCTATGTCTAACCTTGTTTTTGTTTTTATTTGCATTTTTTAACATTTAGTTTAGCCATTTTAAGTGGGAATAAATGTGGGGGTGTCCTAAAAAAGATGGGGGGTGTCCTAATTTGTTCCTCCCTATTTGTTTAGAATTACATTTTACAGACAATTTGAAAAAGTCTTTAATTCATTTTTAATTGTTTAGTTGTATTACATGAATCTCCCAGTATTTTTAACATTGATATTAAATATCCATATGTCCAAATACATAAAAAAAAAAAACCCCACAGAGGCTTATACAGGGTGTCCTAATTTTTTCACATGACTGGAATAAGGTGGATGATAGTTTAAGGGAAAAAAAAATTCAGTTTAATAGTCATGCTTTTCAAAGTTGTGCTTCAACACAGCGACATTGCTATAAGGTGAATGCCAAAATCAACAAGCTAAGATGTTCATAGTAATGAAGTTTACTGATGGACTGCTATATTGATGCTTTTAGCTGATAACTGCTGTATTGATTGGTTATTGGCAAACAAGGCACAGCTTTTTTAATTTCCCTGGGAAAAAAGGCAGCACTTTATAATGAATGCAAGATAAGCACACAGACTAAACACTGGTATCTAGCTAGGATTACATATTCAATAAAATTCAATATGTAGCCATCCATGGAGTCATGATCCTCATGGACAATGCTTTGATTTACTATTTTTTTTTTTTTTTTGGTGTATCCAAACATCTCAAAAATATCATAAAGTATACTTCAGTCCTGGAGTTTTGCAAAACCTCCTCTATATTTACACATTCAGTTGGAAGAGCTGAGCTTCTGTCTGGATTTTTGAATTTATTTTTTTTTTCCACACGATTTTGAAGTTATCATCCAGAATGTAGCATTTTTCTGTAACTTTGCCAAACCCTTTATAATATACATGTATAAATTTATGTATTTGTGTGTTTTTAAAATGTGTTTTGACATTATTATTCCAAATGTTTTATTTTTCTGCAGTTTTTGCAAATGACATACTCGTTAAAATACTGAATGTGACTTAGTCATAAGATTTCAGCTTCTGTCTGGATTTTTAAAAATAGTTTTCCAAGACTATAAAATTATTGTCCAAAGTGTCCTTTTTTCAGTGTGTATCTCTCTCATAACAAATCAAAATATGCAGGTTTAAAAATAAAGAAGAAACATGCTTTCCAAAAGACCAGTTTCATTCGTGCTTTATTGTCCTACCAACTTCAGGGGGGTGACGAGCCGATGGGTTTGTATTTCATTGGATTTAAAACCCTGTTGCCATGGAGGAAATGGACGGTTAGCTACAAATCCACTCTGATAGGGGCATAAAAGTCTCAAGTTAGCAACAAAAGTGCCACCTTCTTTAAAGGCCCCCCAAAGCTCATGGTTACAAATCAGCCTGTTTGTGAAATCAGATTTTTAACTCCCTGTTCAACAGACGTGTGCATTTTGAATGTGACCTACCCTCATTGTGCTGAAGCTTGCATGAGGCTATAAAAGTTTCCCTGTTCAGTGGATGTCATGAAAAGTCACATTTAATGGTTGCACACCTCTCTTTGATTCTGAACATTTCTGGCTTGCTTTTGATTGACCCCGATTTGTAACATTAGTGGTTTCCTTCCTGAGTTCTGTTGTTTCAAACATAAAATGTTTCAGAGCACATTTGACCCATAGCTTTTTGGGTGTATGTTTTTTGTGCACATGCACTAACAAAGGTACATGTGCATATCCTCTATCTTTTCTCTTTGTGTTTTTTTTTTTTCTTTCAACTTGGCTTGAATTTCAAAGGGGGTCAGTAGGGAGCACTCAGGTCGAATGCCAGGGGAGATAAAATGAGGCATGACTGCCAAGACTGTTTGTCTCCCTGTGTGTAATTTCTGTTTTTATTGAATCTTGGCTCAAGATTTTTTTTTTTTTTTGCACCACACTGCATCTAACTGTCTTATCTGATCTAGTCCACTGTTTCTTCTGTCTTTTCTATCCAGCATTGAATCTCTGTGCAGCAAAAATGACTCAACCTTTACCACATCAAAGAATTCTGTCGAAGCAACTTTACTTCCCACTCCATCTCACTCCTATTATCTTATTTTGAAAGTCTTTGTGCCTTGTTCCCGTTACCATTTCATTATTGTTCTGCCTTTTTAAAAACACCTTACTTATGCATCACCCTTCACAGATAGACATCAAACCCAACACCGTGTTTGAAGAGAAAACACAAACATTTTTTATCACCACATCAATGCTTGTATACTGACATACATATACTTGTGAAGCAGAAGAACCAACACAAACACAAAGAGCAGGGTCTGAATATATTTGGGATGATGTGTGTGAACTCAGGGCGTAGCTTGCAGGGTGTCACCCAGACTTGGAGGTCTTTCTCATAGATCACAAAAGAAGAGCAGCCTATAGGAGGCCCCCTCTGCCTTTCATTTGGAATAATGACTTTGCAGATGCACATGTTCACGTGTTAATTTTACATTTTAATATGCTCTAGGACAGGCATGGGCAAACTACGGCCCTTTGGGCTTTTTAATCCGGCCTGCCAAACACTGATACATAGTTGTACAAATTTTTGTAAAGACCGTATTTATTTTGCCTTATTCCTGCAGTATTCAGGTTTTCAGTTGATCCTAGTAATACGCGACCTCACGGCATCAGTAACCACAGCGCATCGTGAGCAAAACAAAGAAGCAAAAAGCAATAAATTTGACTAGAAAAAGATAATACTAAAGATTTAATGCTGAAAAATTATACTATAAAGTTGCCATGATTGCATAGGTCTAAAGGATAATTCGGCATATGTGAAGAACATGAGACACGTGAGCAGACTGGGCGGAGCATCAGTGGGGACCCGGGTCTGACAAAGAACACCAGTGTATCCATCAAAGGACATGCCGGGCGAAGCAGCGGCCCGACTGGTCAGACCACAGTCCTTCGCGGGGAGGCACGCCCAGCCTGCCCAGTCAGTGGTAGATGGGAGTCCCTGCTGCTGCTTCACCCGTGCGGTACCACTGTACTTTACAGGACCATGAGTCCCCCTCCCGTGTGAGTATCTAAAAATTATAAACTTAATAATAATACCGCCATGATTGTGGAGCGGAATGGACGGAATGACTTATTGACCAAATGCAGGACAGAAAAATGCCCAAATAATGGAATAAATCATTTTTTGTTAAATATTTAATTACAAATGGGCAACACTGATGCAACAGTTGCAGTCAAACGGTTCCTTCTGCTGTGTATAATAATGTTGGGTGTTTTGTATTCAATTCAATTCAGCTTTATTTATATAGCACCATATCACAACAGAAGTCATTTCATAGCACTATTAAAAGCAGGGAAAACCCCACAATTGCAGAAAGACCCAGCAATCAGACGATCCCCTGTGAGCAAGCACTTAGCAACGGTGGAGAGGAAAAACTCTAGCAGAACCGGGCTCAGGGAGGGGCAGTCATCTGCTGCGACTGGCTGGGGGTGAGGGGATAGAGAAAAAGAAAAGAACAGACATAAAGAGAGCAGACATTAACGGTGAGAAACCAAGTACATTATTGGAGGTCACCCGGCAGTCTGAATCTATTAACAGCAAAACAAAAGGGGGGTTAAGAGACACAAGATCCCTCCCTAATCGTAGGCTATATTGAAAAGGAAGGTATGTCATAAATTCCCTTGTCAGGGCTGAATAAAGGCTCCAAATGCCAGCTGTGAGTTTGCAAATTTAATCGTGAAAATACACAAAAGAACAAACAAGACCAAGCCAAAAACTAAGAGTAAGAGACACAGGAGAAGCCAAAAATAGCAAAGGCTAAGGCGAAAGGAGTCACCAGCTACACCTGAGAAACTAACCGTTGAGCGCACGCTAGAAAAATGCAGAAGACAAATCAAAGACACTTACATTTGTTAGTCAGTAGTAGGGTGCTGTGCCCGACAATGGTGCACAGCCCCTTAAATAAGGCTACAAACAAAATAAAACAAGTAGCAACAGGTGTGGGAAATCTGAGCGGGCAGGAGAAAACAAAGATACAATTCGGACCAGCTGGGAATAATGAGGGAGTCATCGGAGCTGACAGCTGACAGGGCCACACTCATGCAGAGCAAAACCCCAGAAAGCCATTGACAGCTGTCAACCCCGAGAGAAAGAACACAACAGAATACAAATATAACGATATGGCAGAAAATGGAGACAGGCAACCTCAAAAATACAATAAACAAACTATAATAAATGTAAACGGAAAAATAAATCCTACTGAGAAACAATATAGGATAAGTGACAACTCAAAATGACAACACAGTACAAATATGAAAAAAAGCAGACAACCTGAACCCGGTGGAATCCCCCCACTCTCAGAAGGTGACAGAGCCCCCCCCCCTCCCCAAGGGGTGGATACTAGACACCCTGGGGTAACATCAAAAGAAAAGATCCCCCCCCACACACACACACACAGAAATCCCACCACAACAAAAACAACAACAAAAAAAACCAAACCCACCCCGGGTGGGAGGAGGGGGACCCAGGCACGGAGGGACCGAACCAAACCAAAAGGAACAAGAAAAACTCTCAGGATGGCTTCCCAGCAAGGCCCAGGCTGAAGGGAAACAACAAAAACAAAATCCCGCTCAGGACCCACACAGAACTGGGCACTTAGGCCCCCCTAGACCAAAGAACAAGGCAATTCTGGTGGTCGGCCGAAGTCCCAGGCCTGACAGACGGTGAGGTGGTAAGAGTTGGGTGGTCTGCCTGAGAATGTGAACCACCCAATCCAACGGCAATGCCTGTCAGGCGGTTGGCCAGAGTTCTTAAGCCACCACTGCAGAGATGGTGGTCCAGGGGGCGGCCGCCCAACCAGGATGACCAAAGGTGAGGAAAGAAGAGGAGTAGGGGGAGCGCCGACAACGTCAGGCAGAGGACAGGGCACCATGACGATGACAGGCAGAGGAAAGGGAACCATGACGCCGTCAGGCAGAGGATGGGGGACCACGATGGCGTCTGGCAAAGGAGGGGGGACCATGACGGTGTCTGGCAAGGGAGAGGGGGGCCATGACGCCCGCGGACTGGCCACCAGCACCCTCGGAGGTCCTGGACTGGGACATAGTTGCACCCTCGGTAGCTCCGGACTGGAGTAAGGTTGCACCCACGGTGGCTCCGGACTGGAGCAAGGTTGCACCCACGGTGGGTTTGGACTGAAGCGCAGCAACACCTGCAGTAGCTCCGGGCTTGAGCACAGCAGCACCCATGGTGGCTCTGGGCTTGAGCAGAGCTGCACCCACGGTGGCTCCAGGTTGGAGCACAGCAGCACCCGCAGTGGTTCTGGGCTGAAGCAGAGCTGCACCCACGGTGGCTCCGGGTTGGAGCACAGCAGCACCCGCGGTGGCTCTGGGCTGGAGCGAAGCTGCACCCACGGTGGCTCCGGGCTGGAGCAGAGCTGCACCCACGGTGGCTCCAGGCTGGAGCGGAACTGCACCCATGATGGCTCCTGGCTGGAGCGGAGCTGCGCCCACGGTGGCTCCGGGCTGGAGCGGAGCTGCGCCCACGGTGGCTCCGGGCTGGAGCGGAGCTGCACCCTCGGTGGCTCCGGGCTGGAGCAGAGCTGCACCCTCGGACAGAGAATGGGGATCCACGACAGCCTCGGGTGGAGGAGAAGAATCCACGACGGTCTTGGGAGGAGGAGGTGGATGAACAACTGCGGACCCAGATGAGGACTCAGGCAAGAGAGAGAAAACACATGCTGGGTTATTACTACCGGCAGCAGTGGAGCCCAATGGAGAGAGACCAGAAGCAGTTGCCCGCTGCAACTGGCTCTCCCCACCCCGGGCAGGACAAGACATCTCTAGCTCTGATGAGGTGACAACAGAACAGAGCACTTGCCTTGTCTTGGACTCCACCGCCGTCCAGGACTCCGGCGATCCAGGCAGGGGCGACTCGAGTCAATCCCTCTGGGCATTCACTCTCGGCGTGGTCACCTTGGGAGAAAAACACAAAGAAGACGCCGGAGAAGAATCACCGGCAGCAGCAGAGGGCTTCTGCACCTGACTCCCCCCGCCCTAAGCCAGACAAGATTTTCCTGAATCTGCAGAAGAAGGAAAAGAACAGGGTACTTGCCTGCTCCGCCGCCATCCAGGACTCCGGCGAACCTGCTGCAGTGACCTCAGCAGCTGGCGTGATGGTGGTTGCAGTCCCTGAGCCTCCAAGCGAAACACCCAGTGCAGATGGCTTGTCGGGCTCACTTGATCATGTTGTGAAAGCAGTTGTAAAGCTTGTTAACTTAATCTGAGCGAGAGGCCTTCAGCATCATCAATTTATTAAGTTCCTTGAGGAAACTGATGCTGATCACCAGGATTTGCTTTACCACTCTCGTGTCTGCTGGTTAAGTTTGGGGAAAGTATGTCAACAAGTGTGGGAACTCAAAGGGGAGATTAGCTTATTTTTAGAGTTAATTGGGAAAGCCAAAGATTTTCCTGAGATGTGTGACACAAATTGGCTTTGTGATTTTGCTTTTGCTGTGTACATACTGGCACACATGAATGAGCTGAATGTAAAGCTGAATGTAAAGCTACATTCAGCTTGTAGCTGAAAGATCAGTTTGTGCATGACATGTACATGAATGTGAGAGCCTTCAAAGCCAAGCTGACTTTATTCACAAGGCAAATGTCAAACAACTCATTTCCTCATTTTCCTACACTCAGGACACTAAAAGAGGCCCCTGAACATGTGAAGAAATACAGCAGATCACTGGACGACCTGCACGGAGAATTCTACCATCAGTTCTCTGATTTTGAAAAAATTGACAAGTGTCTTCAGCTTTTGCCATGTCCCCTGTCACAAGACTGAAACGGCACCACAGGATATGCAATTGGAATTGATTGATCTTCAGTATGACTCTGTCTTAAAGGAGAAGTTCAGCTCCCTTAAACTGGATGAGTTTTATGCTTCAGTTAGTGAAGCCAAGTTTCCAAACATTTGGAAGATGGCACAGAGGATGCTGGTGTTGTTAGGCTCTACTTACATGTGTGAGCAGACCTTCAGTGTGAACCTCAACAAAGCTCCCCACAGATCCCAGCTAACTGATGAACACCTCAGATCTGTCCTGAGAATTGCCACAACCAAACTGACACCAAACTCTGATGCACTGGCAAAAAAGGGTGATCAACAACACTGTTCCCACTGAAACTGAAGGTAAGTTTTCTTTCACTTTTAGGTAATGGCTTTTACATGCACTTTATTTTAGTTGACACAACCAGTCCACCATCTATCTGACAATGGCCTGGCCCTTTTGTCAAATTTTAAACTCAGTGTGGCCCCTGAGCTAAAAAGTTTGCCCACCCCTGTTCTAGGAGGAAGGGGAAATTTTTTGCAGTGAAATTTCAAACCAGATTATTTTTGTGCAGGTGGCCAAAAGAATTTCACTTTTTTTCTTGATTATGTGAAATACATAGCGACACTCAACCAAAGAGGCATGTAATACTGTGGGGCAATATACTGTATGTTTTAAAGTAGAACTGAACTGAACAGCATTGAACGGCACTGGGTGATAGTACATACAATTATAAAGATAATTTATCATTGGCACCCCCTCCACAAATCCTGGAATCTTGGAGAAAATCGCGATTTTGAATTTCCCGCCCTGAAAAATCAGACAAATCCGCCGATTAACCGGAAGTGCAGCCGGAGTTCCGCGTGACGTCACGAGTGTGACACAATCCTCCATGTTTACCATTGCGAGCACGTCGACACTGGTTGTTTTTGGTGCATTTTGTCGTGATAGTCGACTACAAAACACTTCCAACACCTGGGAAGATCTGTTCAGTGGCCAAGGAAAGCTGTCATGGCGACGAAAGAAAAGAAAGGGGGAGGAAAAGCGACCGGGAAGCGATGCGTTTCTAGATATAGATATTGCAGTGATCCCTCACTTATCGCGTTTAATGGGGACCAGAACCGACCGCGAAAAGTGAAAAACCGCAAAGTAGCGTCACCCCCCCCCCCCCCCCAAGGGCGTCACAAGCACTATTTTGCACAAAAAGGCACAAGAGAACAGCGAAAAGTGCCACTAAGCAACACGAGCAGGGAGAGAAGCTGGGTAAAACGTCTCGGCCAATCAGCTTGCGAGGTAAAACATCTCGGCCAATCAGCTTGCGAGATTCCCGAGTGGTGAAGAGGTGGGCGGAGAGGAGTGGAGCGGTGGTCAGAGAGGTGGATTTTGAGTTGTGCGGGCTCTCCGTGTTGATACCTGATGTTCTAATGTAGTCTAGAACATCAGGTGCATTCTAATGTAGTCTAGAACATCAGGTATCAACACGGAGAGCCCGCACAACTCGAAATCCACCAAAATCCACCTCTCTGACCACCGCTCCACTCCTCTCCGCCCACCTCTTCACCGCTCGGGAATCTCGCAAGCTGATTGGCCGAGACGTTTCACCTCGCAAACTGATTGGCCGAGACGTTTTACCCAGCTTCTCTCCCTGAAGAGCGCCCATACCCAGCGAAGGAAGACCACATTCATTGTTCTTTATCGCTCGTGTTGCTTAGTGGCACTTTTCGCTGTTCTCTTGTGCCTTTTTGTGCAAAATAGTGCTTGTGACGCCCTGGGGGGGGGGGGTGACGCTACTTCGCGGTTTTTCACTTTTTGCGGTCGGTTCTGGTCCCCATTAAACGCGATAAGTAAGGGATGACTGTATTCCCCGGCGGCGGACCTCACCTCTGCATCGCCGTCTGCCAGCTGCTGTCACAGGTGCATCAGGTCGCTGTCTCCCGGGCTCGCCCTTGTGCACGCCTGCCACCTGCCACACTCCTGCATCCTCCTCTGTCTCGTCACCGATCCTGAATGCCTCTTCACTCTGAAAACTCTGGTTTTCTTGACTGCTGGAACTGCTGGAACGGCTATCATTTGCCATTGTTGTTTTGTTTAGGGATCACACTCGTGACGTCACGCAGCGTCGTCTGCACTACTTCCGGTTTGTTTGGCACTGCCAGCCAGAGGCAAAAGTTTATCGGCTTATAGCTTGGCCATCGTACGGCCTAAAAATTTCTTTTATGTGTTGAAAAATACAATAGGTAATAAGGAATTAATCTGCTATTCTACTTTTTGCGCCAAAAGGTGGGTTCAGTTCTACTTTAAAGGCCAAATGTCACGTAATTTTTTTTTCTAAATGACAACGAATTTAGATAAAATACACATAGCTTAAACCAAATATTCATACCGGAGACCATATCACCCACCTGTATTTACATAATTGCACAAAATACACCAGGTGAAGGCCCCACCTTGCTTGCTGGCTTGTGACAGCCAGTCCAGACCACGCCCATGTTTTTGACATCACCAGTTGTACCCTGGCTGCCCTGCCTATCCACATTCACACTTATCAACATTGGACAATCATGACGGAAAGTGACAGCGATTGTGAACAAATTTGTTTAGTTTTGTCTTTTTTTTTTTTGTCTTTTTTTTTTGTCAGTGGTTCAGACAGTGACAGAGGCATAGAACCTTACCGGTTCGAGCCGTCCGAGACGGAATCAGATGCTTTGTCTGATGACAACAGTTCCAACGATGACCAGAGAGCAGAACCAGTGGAAAATGTCATTGAACTGGACATTAATCGCCTCCAGAATTGCGAAGCCGGAGGGGGTCTGTCGAGGGCGCCCCATAAATATTGATTTTTCGGAAGCCATTATTATTACAGTGGAGGAGAGCCGCTTCTGTCAAGAAATTGACCAGATCAATATGAAAATGGAGGTGCATACCTGTCAAGGGAGACGTTTTCGCCGTATTTTGGTGCCAAGCGCGGCTGTGGGAGACGGCAGAGTGGTTTGGGACACTTTTCTGGGAAATGTTTTAAATGTAGTTCGTGTTGTTATTGTCAAATATTTTAAGGAAAATACGGGGAAAATGCAATTTTAGCAAAAACGGGCGTATTGCCATTTCTGTACGCCCAAAAGAAAAAATATACTGGAAAAAAAACTGAGTGTCTTGAGGAGCACTCCTGTGTGTGATCACTCACAGCTGGGGCGGGCTGATCGCTCAGCGTCAGCTATTCTCACTACTGTTCGAAGTGTGGAGTCACTCATTAGTTTAATTGTCTGGGCGGGCTGATCGCTCAGCGTCAGCTATTCTCACTACTGTTCGAAGTGTGGAGTCACTCATTAGTTTAATTGTCTGGGCGGGCTGATCGCTCAGCGTGAGCTATTCTCACTACCATGAGAAGTCATTAGGACAATGGTTTAACACGTTGAGCTGTGCAGCGGTTGCGGAACAGACAGAGATCCCAGAGAGGTGTGCCTTGTTGCTCCGCCGTTCCTTATAGCCGTTTTTTACGGTGTTGAAGTACGGCGAAAACGTCTCACTTGACAGGTATGAAAACATTTCCCAGAGAAGTGTCCCTTATTACCCAGCTGTCCCTGATAGTCCCGTTTTAAGGTATGGGTGAAATATCCAATTTTTTCTTTCTTGTTGCTCACTTCAACCTTCCAGTCTCCATATAAACAATCAATTGAAATACCCCAAGCATCAAACTAGGGTACAATCGATTTCGTCACTTCCGCCTTCTTCCCCAGGCGATTCCAGGGGCCGTGTCAGGCCAAGCGCGGCAGTTTTAAATTAACGAATATTCCGTTGTTACTGAAGCATATGCACCAAGACCCGAACGGATCGGTTCCCTTTTATATCTAGTTTCAAGATATTTAAAGTACCCTGTTACGTGACATTTGGCCTTTAAGGTTGGAGGATATTTTCCCCTAAAATTCAGACATTTCCTTTAGCAGTGATGCAAATACACATAGTGTTTGCCTATGAAAATCTGCCAAAAACACAGGCCTTTTGGTTGGTTTGGTGTTTGCTCTGGGATTTAAAGCTGCTTTCAAAATAAAATTTGTGAGTATATGTAGTAAAAAAAAAAATAAATCAGTAAACCCACCATCAACCCACTATTGAGTCTTTTCAAGTCCAGAAGACAAACTTGCGTTGCTGTTTTTTCCTCTGGTAGGTCGTGTTTGTTGTCATCACTTTAGTGATGTCATGAACTTGCCAATCCAGGAAGCCACATGGTGGGTGACCAATTATTTTTCCACAGATTATACTTTTATCCCTCTGTCAAACATACAAATTCAGTGCACACTGGGTACACAACCAGTAATGTTTGTTCTTCTGTCCTAGCGTGATCATTTTGGTCTTCATCTACTAAATCATTGGACTGAATACTGTGTGAATGCGTTCCCACTGCCAACAAAACCCAGGTGATGGAGAGTTTTACTGTGTTTTATGGCAAGTGGGAAAGGGGCTTGAGCGTGCCACATGGTCTTGTGTTGTTGTAGAGTTTAGTTTAGTTTATTGGTTTGTCAGAGGCCATGTACAGAAAAAACATTAAATACAGGGTAAATATGCTCTGTACCAGATTATAGCGTTCTCATTAATTTATAGCTGTAGTCCCTGAGGCAGGAAGATATTAAAAGAAAAACACCACATATAGAAAGCAATTCAGGTCAGGTTTCAGAAACTGTTGACCCTGAAACAAGCAGGGAGTAAGTTTAAAAGGTCAAATGGTAAGAGAAATGGCACACAAAAACAATTTAAGAGTACAATTTCAAATCACATATAAGGAGAGAGTCAATGCTTGTAGGCTTGATTTCTTAAAATCCATTTTTTAGTCTCTGTGGAAAAGTCTCTGGTGATGTTCTGTGTCTTCAATGCAGTGAGGAGCTTGTTCCATTCCATTACAACTTTGTATGAGAAGGCTGATTGTCCAAAAGCAGTTTTATGTAGGGGAGTGCAACATTGCCACCTAGAGGAAGTCCTTGTTATTATTCTGGTATTTTGTTATTCTGGTATTATTATTCTGGTATTTTGTTCAGAAGTTAGGTACGCAAAAGTCTTAAGAGGTGCGGGTGCAGAACCATGGATAATTTTAAAGACCAGCCATATATTTGCATACATGATCATATTTTCAAAGCTTAACATCTTGTGTTTGGCAAGTATACCACAATGGTAATACTGTCGTGTCTTCTTATCCAGAATTTTGATGGATTGTTTATACAGGGATTCCAAGGGTTTCAGAGTTGTACTGTTGGCTTGTGACCAGCATGAGATGCAATAGGAGAAATGTGTCAAAATTATGGCATTCAGAAAGGTTTTTGATCCTTTTAGAGTGAGTTTCTGATGCAACTAAAGTTGGCAAGGTTATACTTCAGAGTGTGGCTCATCTGCTTTATTTGCGTTTTAAAGCTGAGCGTGGGATCTAATGTGACGCCCAAATACTTACTGTGTTACATTTTCTATATTTGCTCCATTTATGTAGTTATACTTGGTTAGTGCGTATGATTTTGTTTGTTGGTAAAATACATGGTAACTGGTTTCCCTTCATTCAGAGTGAGGCATGATTGATTAAGCCATTTTGACACTTTCTCCATTGCTATCATTAACTTGTCAGCCACTTGTTTTGGCAGGTGTGTGTGGGAAAGAGTGAAAATGCATGTGTTCTTGTCTGTGTGCTTATATATAGTAGGTCAAATGGATAGAAGGGATGTTGTGGAGGTTAAAGAGGACTGGTGTTTCCCGGTTCACTCCGAGAGCTGAGAAGGACATGCAAGGGGTTTGGTATGTTTTCCAGGTGTAATACAAAAGTCATTTGGCAAGGGTGGAAGTTTATAGACTCTCTCTTTCTCTCTCTGTGTGTGTGGGTGTGTGTGTGTGGGTGTGTGTGTGTGGGTGTGTGTGATGCCCCGGAACTTTACCCTATGCTAAGATCGTTATTGCCAAGAAAACAGTTAACTTGTTTACCCAGCCTAGTCTGTCTGTCACCCAGGTTTCAGGCTGTACACATGTGTTGTGTCAGAGAGAGTTTTTGTTTATTCAGGAGAGAGTTTGAAGTTTAACTGCTTTTTTATGAGTGTTGTAGAAACTACAGCTATGCAATTCAACAGGTTTATTATTCACAATAACTCATGCAGTTAAAGTATGAGTCTGACACATCAGCTGAGAGATAAATGTTCTCAGTTTCAATGAATGTAAAAGTTTTTTGTTTTGCATTATTTCTTTATCTCGTTCCCTTTCGTTGTTGCCCCTAGAGTATTTACATCAAACCAAAAAAAATTCCCATAAACCTCTCTTCTTATTTATATAACAAATTTATTTTCTGATATGCTTAGAAGATTTCTGGTGCACAGCTTGTCATAAATAACTCTGCCTTTGGCAGATGAAAGTTTAAGCAGGATCCAAAATGCAGACAGGATTATGGTGCAAATAATAATGTATTAAGTAAAACTCTGGACATGCATCATGAGGGCTGGAATAGACGCTGAAGTCACAGGTAACAAAAGCTCATGGAGAATCACTTAGTACAGACGGGGAGCACGACAGGAGGAATAACAATGACCCAACACAGAGCACAATCACAGACTAACATATATAGGGAGACTAGGACTGTGCGATATGACAAAAATTTCATATCACGATATAAGTTATCTTGTATCATGATAACGATATATATCGCAATATACATTTTCTGTAAATTCTACAGTTTAGATAATCACATAAAAAGGACTTTTTTTAAAACTTTTTTTACATGTACCGTTTTCCCTCATAATTTTGCAGTGTTGTTATAAAATAGTTTTTTAATGTGCATTTGAGACTTGATTCTTATAAATTTCAGGTTTTTCTTCTAAATCATATCAATTGAATAAAAAGTAAATGTCAATAAGTTAAATATTTCCTGAGGCAGAGTAGAATAGCATAAAAAAACATAACAAAAATTTCTGAAAATGAGAAAATTACCCGTGGCTGCCATCTACAGATATAAATTAGCTGTTAGTTTAAATCAGTGAAAATTTAAGTATAGAGCTACAGCTTGATTATGGCATTCTGGCGTGATTTAACCTGTTTGCTTCTTAGTGAAAATATTTCAGATTGGTCATGATCTGAAAATCAAAGACACAAAAGGTAATGTAATAATATACATGTGATGACTTTAACTTTATTCATTATCACTATTTGACTAATTAAAATTATTATAAATCAAATAAATTCCATTAAGAGCCAACTTGCTCCTCCGACCCCTATAATTTATTTATTATGTATTTTGCATGTATGTGCCACCATCATGCACTTTTGCAGCTTTAATAATTTTTTTCAGACAAAACTAAGAAACTTAGCAGTAACTGAAACCAAAGAAACGATGGTCTGCTATGGTTTCCAGTTAGCGCAGCTTAGCATCGTCATTTAGCATTTTATAATTAGACATGGTGTTAAGATAGATAGATGGATGGATAGATGGCTAGATAGATAGTTTGATAGATAGATGGATGGATGGATGTACTTTATTGATCCCAAACTGGGAAATTGCATTTAACGTTACTTACCTCATATTAAAATGAGGTTAGCAGACTATCCTCTCTGACACAGCACAATAGAAAACAGTCCCTCATCCCTGGCAAAATGGAGTAGCAGCTATCTGAGCCAGTAGTTTGGAGTTAGCAACCACTGGACTCAGTTTGTTGCGTCTTTTGCATTCAATACTATTAGGTCATCACGTTTTTTCTGCTATCTCTGCGAACAACCCTGCTTAGGTTATACAGTCTGACAGCCGTAGGTAGGAAGGACCTGCGAAACTTCTCGGTCGCGCACCTAGGATGATGTAGTCTACTGCTAAATGAGCTCCTCAGTGCGTTCATTATGTCCTGCATAGGGTGGGACTCGGACTCCAGCAGAGATGACAGTTTAGCCACCATCCTTCTCTCTCCTATCTCCTCCACTGGGTCAAGGCGTTGCCCCAGGACAGAGCTAGCTAGCTTTCTTGATCAGTTTGTTCAGTCTCTTCCTGTTGGCTGCTGTAACGCTGTTGCCCCAGCAGACCACTCCAACAGTGATGGCTGATGCCACCACCGTGTCATAGAATGTCTTCAAGAGCACCCCTTGTACACCAAAAGACTTGAGCCTCCTCAGTAGGAACAGCCTGCGCTGTCCCTTCTTGTAGAGTGTGTCGGTATTGTGTGACCAGTCTAGTTTATTGTTCAGATGAACACCCAGGTACTTGTAGGATGTCACCATCTCAATGTCTGTTCCCTGGATGTTTACTGGTGCTGTGAGGGGTTGTCCTTGCCTGCGGCAGTCCACCACCAGCTCCTTAGTTTTCCTTGCGTTGATCTGGAGGCAGTTCCGATGGCACCAGTCCACGAAGTCCTGGATAAGTCCTCTGTACTCAGCTTCATCTCCGTTGGAGATGAGGCCGACAATCGCAGAGTCGTCAGAGAACTTCTGTAGATGGCAGTGTGTTGTGTTGTGTGAGAAGTCCGCAGTGTAAAGGGTGAACAGGAAGGGAGCCAAAACCGTTCCCTGGGGGGCCCCCGTGTTGCCGATGATCGTGTCGGACACACAATCCTGGGTTCTCACAAACTGTGTCCTGTTAGTGAGATAGTCCAGGATCCATGATGACAGGTGCTGGTCCACCCCCTGCGCACAGCAGCTTGTCCTTCAGGATCATCGGTTGGATGGTGTTCAAAGCACTGGAGAAGTCAAAGAACATGATCCTCACTGCGTTCCCGGGCTTCTCCAGGTGGGACAGGGAACCCAATACTGGGTGAACAAATGTCCTGTCTTTTTGCCTGTTTTCTTCCTCTGCCACTAAACAGCAAAAGCTCATTTTCACCTTGATTGTCATTGTATTAATGTACCTCCATTTAGGGGTGTGCCATATCATATCGTTCACGATAATACCGGTATAAATTTTGATACCGGTGTAAAATGTAAAAATGAATATCGTGATATTTGGGGTCCATTACGCTGCCAACGGACGTTACGTGTTACCATAGAAACGGGAAAAAAACATGGCGTGGGAAAGCGGCGCTTCATGCTTGGAACATCTTTGTCTGGTTGTGAGGAAGTAATTTAGTTTTAACCACTTGCGCTCCGTTGTTCCGCGGGCGGGCAAGTCTCTGCGTCCTATGACGCACGAGGGCGCACGAGAGCGCGCTCGTGCGCCCTCGTGCGCATGACGCATGATAAGGATATTGATGGTGATGGTGTAGGTGGTGTGCCCTCCAAGCGCCACTGAAAAAAAAATCTGCAAACACAGCCGCGAACAGATTAGTTCATCTGATTGACCTCTCATTCGACTAATAAGAGCCTTGAATTGGGTTTCTGAAACCTTGAGGAGCCAATGAATGAAAATCTAGGAAGGAGGACCCGCCTACTGTGAACGCAGGAGCCAATTGAAGCACAGAAATTCAGGCTGGGTGAAGCGATATTTACTGCTGCAGAAGGACTCTGTACGAATCTACTACAGACCCAGGCTCACCCAGCAGCATGGAGAACACCCACAAGTGGGACCTGCACTCATTCCAGCAGAATAGACGGAGGCCGACGACAAAAGTCGTAAATCATTCGCCAAAACGGCAATAATGGAATTATGTTGATCGGGATCCACGAGCGGAGTAGCGTTGCGTTCGTCTGACAATGGGGGAAGAGCTGTTCGCTGCGACTCTGCTGCTTTGAAGAGGTAAGGTGTTATAAGCTAAATTATTATTTATCCCTGAAAACTGTAATCCAAAAATGACTTTTGACCGATCGGTAAATTACAACTGTTCATTTGCCGTGTTCGGACCGTGAACCCCCCCCCCCCCCCCCGCTGCAGAAGAGGAGCGGGGGGGGGCCACGGTCCGAACGCCCCCCAGTCCGCGGGAGGAAGCATATCAGTCTATTCCATCATGTAGCAATGGCCCTCTTCTGTAGCGGGGGGGGGGGGGGGGGCGTTCACGGTCCGTTCACGGTTCCCCCCCACACACACACACACACACACAGTAGCGAGGGGGGGGGGAGCCGCTGTGAAAGCATGCAAGGAGTGTAATCCGTCATGTAGAGGGCCGAATTTGGTCCTTGATAGCGGGGGGGGGGAACGAACCCCCCCCACACACACACAGACACAGCCCTGAGTGTGACCTTTCACTAGAGCCTAAAATGAAGATTCTACATTGAATTATTCAAAAGTTAGACGTTTTTCCAAACTGTGCCATTTGGCACAATTTGGCACAGTTCCAAAACGCCTGGGAACAGCCTGAGAACAAAGCTGTGTAAAATATTCATTTTTTGTGGTATTGTTACCAAATTTGGATCTCAGCTGGATAACACTTGGTTCTACATTTCTGTTGCATTTTCCAGCCGGATCGGACAGCTGTGTGTTATTTACAAGCATTTGTATCCAAAAAAACAGTGTCCAATTTTTTTTTCTTCAAGTTCAGTATGTTTAGATGACTGTAACTCAGTGGCCGGAGCACGTAGAGAGATTATGTTTTTTTTGCCAAAAAATTCAAAGTGTTTTCTTTTAAATGAGACCAACCCCATGAAGATGCTGCAAAGGGTTGAATAACAGCTTTCGATTTACTTTGGGCACGTTATTTTTTGGCATTTTTAGGAAAATTGCCTGGAGTGCAAGTGGTTAAGGCCGTTTCAGAGTGTTGCCTTCTTTAAAACCAAAAACCAAAAAACGGTGCTGTGATGTGAATAATCTGCCCACATTTTTTTTTTTTTTTTTGCATGTCAACAACGCCGCTTTGGGGAAAAGTTTTACTTCGCCCTGAAGTGGTGTTGCTGATGTCTGAAGTGTCCAGAAGTTTATTTTCGTTCCATTGTGGCTGTTCCAGTGTGATTTGTTCAACCAACCGAAAGGAAAAAAAAAAATCCCTAACAGCCCCAGGAGTTGTCCGTGCAACAGAGATTTCTAACGGGGGTAAACTGAGAGAAAAAGAGAGACAGGAGGTCTTACCAACAGAAGTGTCTTGGGAAACAACAGACAGGTAGGCCAGCATATATTCAGTATGATAAAAAATTATGAAATAATAATAGTTTTAATAATGTGGAACATCCTTCTTAAGTAGTTTTCCTTTAATTGGGCTCACCTGGCAAACTGATTATGACAGGTGTCTGAGATTGATATCCATGATCCAAAGAGCCCTGAGACACAATACCATCCATGGGGCTGCACGGTGGCGCAGTGGTTAGCACTGTGGCAGCACAGTTTTACCCTCGGCCGGGGGATCGCGGGGATCATGAGATCATGGGTTCGATCCCTGCCCCCGGCCAACAGTGATCTGTGTGGAGTTTGCATGTTCTCCCCGTGTTGCGTGGGTTTACTCTGGGATTTCTCCGGTTTCCTCCCACATGCTAAAAACATGCAGGTTCGGGATACGGGGCGCTTGCGCACGCAGCGACCAGCAGCTGGTGGCTTGTCACCAGACTGCAAAACAAATCTACCTACGGGTACAAAATAAGTACAAAAAAAAAAAAATGAGTTTAATTGAAAAACAAAATATTGAGTGTTTATGACACTAAAATCATATTTGCATCATAATTTGGAATGTGGTGTAGTTTTGAAAATTCTCCAGATTTTTCTTAAAACATCTGAATAGTCCTGAAAACATTGCCTTATGAATGTAAGAGCAATTTAGCTATGGTTAGTGCATCCTATTTATTACATTAAAAAATGTAAACCCTAAACACATTACTTCTGTCTTCATCTCATTTCTATGCTCTGGGACATGAGGGGGTTTTGCTGCTTTTATCATTAAATTAATTTAGTCTAGTATGTTATTTCACCGGATCAGGAAGAGGGTCTAAATAAAACAGGGAGAGAGCGGGCTTATTTAAGCATGCCACAGGTTTCAAGCAATATGGGAAAGAAAAAGGATCTCTCTGCTGCTGAAAAGCATCAAATAGTCCAATGCCTTGGACAAGGTATGAAAACATTAGATATTTCATGAAAATTTAAGTGTGATCATCGTTCAATGAAGAAATTTGTGGCTGATTCAGAGAACAGATGGGTTTGTGCAGATAAAGGCATAATGAAGAAGGTTTCTGCCAGACAGATTAATCGGATTAAGAGAGCAACTGCTAAAATGCCATTACAAAGCAGCAAACAGGTATTTGAAGCTGCTGGTGCCTCTGGAGTCTCACAAACCTCAAGATGTAGGATACTCCAGAGGCTTGCAGATGTGCATAAACCAACTATTTGGCCACCCCTAACCAGTGCTCACAAGCAGAAACAGTTGCAGTGGACCCAGAAATACATGATGACTAATTTTCAAACAGTCTTGCTTACTGATGAGTGCTGTGCAACCCTGGATGGCCCAGATGGATGGAGTAGTCGATGGTTGGTGGATGACCACCATGTCCCAACAAGTCTGCAACGTCAGCAAGGAGGTGGCAGAGTCATGTCTTGGGCCGGAATCATGGGGAGAGACCTGGTAGGCCCCTTTAGGGTCCCTGAAGGTTTGAAAATGACCTCAGCAAAGTGTACAGTTTCTGACTGGCCACTTTCTTCCATGGTACAAAAAGAACTGTGCCTTCTGTAGCAAAATTATCTTCATGCATGACAATGCACCATCTCATGCTGTAAAGAATACCTCTGTGTCATTGGCTGCTATGGGAATAAAAGGAGAGAAACTCATGGTGTGGCCCCCATCCTCCCCTGATCTAAACCCTGTTGACAACCTTTGGAACATCCTCAAGCAAAAGATCTATGAAGGTGGGAGGCAGTTCACATCAAAACAGCAGCTGTGGAAGGCTATTCTGACATCTTGCAAATAATTCAAGCAGAAACTCTCCAAAAACTCAAAAGTTCAATGGATGCAAGAATTGTGATGGCTATATCAAAGAAGGGGTCCTATGTTAACATGTACTGTAACTTGTCCTATTAAGATGTTTTGATTGAAATGGCTTTTGATTTCAGTACATAGGACCTCCTAATGCTGCAAATTCAACAAATGACCATTTTCAGTTCTTTACAACCAGTAAAATGTTCTGAAACTCTGTTGTGCATAATAATTTGTAACAGTGCATTTTGAGTTTTTTGTTTTTGCAAAAAAAATAGTTATCATTGGAAGGTTTGTTCAGTAAAATCTGAATTATGCTGTAACAGTTGATGACTTGAAAATTATACTGATTGTCATTTGCATTGACTATTTAGGAAAATCAGAGCCAGACATCATTTGCATAGTAATTTGGAACCCGATGTACAGGCTATATGTAGTCTGCACAACCAACTTTACTCTCATCTGCTTGTTACCGTTCTCTCCTAAATTTGTTTTTTTCTCATTAAACGTCTTCATAAAGGTACATTTTTTAAGTTTTGAATGTTTTTGGTGACAAATTTGTGACCTTTTTCATGCAGAATTGTAACTTTTTACCTTAAGCCTCTTACCTTGTGTTTTTACTCTGAAAAGTTGAAGAAATCAGAAGCAGCACCAGATTTAAATTAAGGTTAGTCAATCAGTTGTTTTAATAAGCAATAGATCAGTTGACTATTACAATCCAAATTTATAAATTTCGTCCCACCTGAAGGTTATAATAACATTTATAACTAGTTTGATACCTGTTGTTTTGTTTTTTTTTTAATATTGACCTAGTAAAACTGTGGTGGTTTCTGGTTTCCAACAATAGAGTGGCCTAGGATGAAGTCAAATTCCCGGCCTGAATTTTTGTCCCAGTCCACCCCTCAGTGTGCTTAAGATGTGGTGATTTATAATATTTTCTGGTAATATTTGATCCAAAATTTAAAAAAAAGTTTTAAACACATTCTAAACTGCTCTTTATAAACTGGAGAAATAAGAGCTTTTGTTTTGTTTTTACTAAATATGTTGAACATAACGCTGGCCTGTGAAACGATCCTTTATGAATTTAAAAGAAAAAACTGTATTCCTTCGCATCGTGAAGAATATTGTTATCGTGAAAATTCACAGAAATATCGTGATATCATTTTTAGGCCATATCGCCCACCCCTACCTCCATTGCTTCCGCCATTTAAAATGCCTGCCACTGTGCTCTTCTTTTGTGTTTGGATTGCAGCTGTTCAAATCAGTTTGGTGGCTCTTGGCTGCCACTTACAATACAGGCATGTGAACTGCAGATTATATTCACTGCGCATGCATGAAATGCGACTGCTGAGTAGTAACTGCAGTGGCTCAAAAACCACTCTGAATACTGCTGTGTACGCAAACGTAGTCTACAGAACGCAAACGTTTTTCCCTTGGAGGGACTCTGAACAGTCCTTATGTCTCCCAGCTGGCCTGGGAATGCCAGGGTGTCCCCTCTGAAGAGCTGGAGGAGGTGACTGGGGAGAGGGAAGTCTGGGCTTTTCTGCTTGGCTGCTGCCTCTGTGACCCGGATCCCCAGAAAAGTAGTCGAGGATGGATGGATGGATAGGTAGTGTTTATTCTACCTGCAAACATCAGTCACTTAGCTGTTCAAACGCTACTTTTGTAATTCCTCATGTTTGCTATTCCAAATTGGCCTTTTGTGTGTGTGTGTGTGTGTGTGTGTGTGTGTTCAGGCTTCACAGAGTAACCCTGTGCTCTTTCCGTCATATGCTGCTCAGAGTGTGAACAGATGAAAGATTGATATTGTTTGGGCTGGGTTATAGTGGGGCTTCCGTTGAGCGGGACAGAGCGGAAGGATGTATGGCTGAATGGTTATCCCTAATCCTGGAGCTGGCCTAGATTTGAGGTCCCATTTCAGCAAATAGAGAAGTTGACCTGCCTGTCAAACTGTGTCTGTGCATGTGCATGTAAGATAAGTCTTTATTAGTCCCACAATGGGGAAATTCCAGGATTGCAGTAGCACCGGGATAGCAGCACTCAGAACAATAGTAAATCAAGATAATAAGATAAGAATTGGTTAGCCAAAGCAGTAAATAATATACATACAGTATGTACACAGTTATATACACAGTGTATGACCATTGCAGCTAGATGGTATCAACAGCATTATGGTTAAATTACCCAGCAAAATATATTGCACTGTAGCCCTAAGAACAATAGGCTTTTTATTGAGAGATGCTGTTTAGGCTCATGTCTACATTAATTATCCCAACACTGTATGTGTGCCAACAATACTGTATGAGTTATCAGCCAGAGGGCTGCAGTTTATTAGGGACAATGTGCAGTGTTGAAATGTTGAGCAAAAGATTTAAACATTCACATTTCACCTGTGTGTAATTCATTAGAAATTTAAATAAAGACTTTAAAGAATATTAAATTAACTAAAGAATAAACCTTTATCAATTGTGTTTTTAGTCAGTTGAATGTCAAATTATCTTGCTCACAAGATTCATGTTTTTAGAAGAGTCTAGGAGAATTTCATAATTGTATAAAAGTAATGTAGAAGCTTTAACAGTTTAGAAACATGACCATAGTTTAGCTAGTTTATAACTTTATTAATAGTTGTTTTGGGGAATGAAGTTTATGCCAGTGCACAAACTCATTAATTGGTTACTTATGTTGTTATTAGTTTAGCTTCATTATAAAATGTTCTTATTTATTCTGCAGTTTGACAATGCCAGTATTCTTTAAGGATTACAGAAATTTTACATTTTTTTTTTTTTTTTAATAGCAAGTGCTGCCACTGGACCAGTGCTCGACAGGGGATATCCCATGTTGAACACTTCCCTCCTGTGCAGCAATTCTATCCTAACTCACCCTATAACACCACAACAACCACAGCAGATATTAGTAGCAACATACAAATAAGTGCAGAATGTGAACAAAAATGTCCACATTTCTAATTTAGCAACATTGCAGCCTTTACCTCTTACCTAAAATTGGATTTTTTTCTAAGTAACTCATTAAAAATTTTCAGTGGTATACCTCGTAAAGTCAGATTTCTGACTAAAAGTCTTCCTGCACAACATTATTGCATAGGCGGAAAAACAAAATGGGCATCTCCCTGAAAGGTGCTGTTGTGCTCGCTGTATCAGAATACTATCAGCTACAGGACAAATATGTTGCACATCTCTGAATGATTGAGGAGAATGAAAGAATGCAACAAAGTGTTGTTTGTTTTTAAATGTACTAGTACATACCCGTGCATACCTGTCCATGCCCGTAGAAACCAAGTTTAAGCAAGTATTTCTGCATGCCCGTTGCTAAAGGGTCTCCTCCTGTCTGAGACGGCTGTGTTGTTCAGTCATGCCTGTGGCGTACTGCTCAAACCTGAGGTGTTTCATCTTCACGGCATGTTTTCTGCCGTGCAGCAGTTCTCCTCACTCTATTGCTTGCCATCTGGTGGGTCTTCTTTTTCTTGGTTCAGACCACTGGTTGAGGGATAGGTGCATTGTAATTCCAGTTCATGGACAGGATCATGAAAATAGATCTGAGCAAAAAGTGGCTTTCAACCCTGTTCAGGAAGAACCGTGCATGTCCGTCGAAACCCAGAAACCAGAGCACCCAGAGAAAATCAGGGCTTTGCTTGACATTTTACACATTTGTAGTGTCGACTGCCATTCTTCATGGGTACTGCATTGAATGGGTGTGGTTTAAAGTAGTGTGTCCTATTCTTAATGGGGTGACAGACTGACACACTGACAGAGATTTCTTGAATTTACTGCTTCGAATGGGTGTGGTTTAAAGTAGTGTGTCCTATTCGGTCTCAGCTTCTCTGTGCCTTGCCTGGCGTGCAGCATTGGCGGCCAGCCAACTATTCCGCATTTCCTCGGTCTCAGCTTGTCTGTGCCTTGCCTGGCGTGTAGCGTTGCTCACTTTGCGGGCATTTCGGGCTTCAAATTACTCAGCACGTGCATGGCGCACTGCCACACGTTTCCTGTCTGTCTGTGCATCCCTTGTCTGTCGTAGCCTGTGTTGGCGAAGGGTCTCCTCCTGTTTCAGACAGGTTTGTTGTTCACAGTCATGCCTGCGACGTACTGCTGGAACCTCAGTTGTGTCATCTTCACAGCATCTTTTCTGACATGCAACACAGTCATGCCTGCGACGTACTGCTGGAACCTCAGGTGTTTCATCTTCACAGCATCTTTTCTGACATGCAACACAGTCATGCCTGGGAGGTACTGCTCGAACCTCAGTTGTGTCATCTTCACAGGATCTTTCCTGACGTGCAGCAGTTCTCCTCACTCTATTGTTCTCCATTTATGTAGCGTCTGGGTTAAATTAATGTGTCCTATTCTTAATCGGGTGATGTGTAGCTCTTCTTTCCTGTTTCTGGCAACTCCCATTCCACAGTTTCGGTGCTTGTGAATTGCAGGTGTGGTGTAAAGTGCTGTGTCCTATTCGTAATCGGGTGATAAGTATCTCTTCTTTGGTGAGTGATGGTCTATGTGACATCATAAAGACGTCAAGGCAGGCATCATAGGACACTACATCATAGGTCGCCAGTCCTATTGTCTATATGACGGCATCGCGAGTCCTATGTAGCCCGAGATCATAGGATCATCATAGGACATCATGCGCCATCCTGTGTTGTCCTGTGATTGTGACAGACAGACACACAGAGATTTCTTGAATTTATAGAGTGAATAGAGTGATTTCATTTCCATATAAGAACTACGGGACCCGTACCATTTGAAACTTCCGGTGAGTGACTTAAGAAAATCTGACTTTGGACAACTTCTGCAACAACACATTTGTGCCGTTTCTCACACTTGTGCAGATTGCTACAGTGTTTAAAGGAGTGCAAGATGAAGAGCCCAACATGGATTTTAAATTTTGTTTTTCACCACATTCAGAGGAAGATTCAAGTGTTTCTGCTGAACTAAAAGTTGTACTGAGCTACATAGCTAGACAAACAACCTATAGTTTTTTTTATTATTATTATTGCTTTCATCGCTCTAGTTTGTGGTCTTCATTGGTGCAGGTTATTTCATTTAGTGTGAACATGCTAACTGCGCTTAGGTATGGGCAAAAACAACTGAACTGTGTCCCGCAGAAAGAGGTGGTCTTGATCCAAACCATCTGATGAACTGGTGTGGGCCTCATGGTGGGAGAGCATACCAAAACAAACATTTGATAATGTGTGATTTTTTTAAAATTTGTAAACCCAAACCATGCTCCAGGATGAGGTGCAGACTGGTCAGATGACTCAATATGCACTGAACTGTACAAAAAATGAAAGAGCCACTCTTTCAAAGCTCTTTCATAGCTCAGGAGAAAAATATTGTTTCAGCGGTCTCTCGCACAATGATGCATCAAGGTTAAAATGTTTTGTCAGATGTAGGCGTGGGCAGTATGGCCTAAAAATGATATCACAATATTTCTGTGAATTTTCATGACAGGGATATTCTTTGTGATATCACAAAATAGTTTTTTTTTCTTTTTAATTTATAAAGGAGAGTGTCACAGGCCAGCAGTTATTTACCTTCAATATATTCAGTAAAAACAAAACAAAAACTCTTTATTTGTTCAGATTATAAACAGCAGCTCAGATTGAGTTTCAAATATTTTTTTTATTCTGTATTAAATATTGTAAGAAAAATAATATAAACCACTACATATTCCGTGCACTTAGATGTCGGGGTTTTATGTTGAATCAGTTTACCTGCATTACAAGTCTCCATTGTACGGACATATCCCGGGGCTTTTTAGTTCTCGTTGCACTGAACCAATATTTTTTTTTTCCTTTGGGTGGTTGAATAAAATTAAGAAGAAGCAGCTGAAATGGAACAAAAATAGAACTATGGACACTTTGGAAATCCACACTGTCACACATTAACACCTCTCCGGAACATAGTTGTTGACGTGCGTAAAAAAGCGTGGGCCACATTGCTGCACCGTTTTTTTTTAAATGGTTCAGACTGTTTAAGGCTGTTTCAGACTGACAGCAGTCTCAAACAGCCTTAAAACTTAAATATTTCCACACAACTACACACAGACACGTCGACCACGGAGCAGCAACTTCCCACACCATGTTCGTTTTGCCATTTAGAATAGAATAAAATAAAATAGAATAGAATAAGCTTTATTATCATTGCACAGTTGTACAGCACAATGAAATTGTGGGCGCTCCACTAGGCTACTGCGCAATAAAGTAAGAGAGAAGGATTACATAAAACACGGTTACAGAACACATGATTAAACACACGACTGAAATAAAAATAGCCCAGGATTATGGAAATATACACAGGTATGGTAGTGGCTTCATGGATGAAACAATGTACATAAAAGTGTGGCATACAGAACACACAACTGAACACACGATTGAATAAAATGGCCCAAGGATTATGGAAAATATACATAGGTATGGTAGTGGTTTCACGGATGGGTCAATGTACATGAAAGTGCGGAGTGCAAAGACAGGTGTGATTATTATTATAATTGAAAAGGTCCTCAGTTCTGTGCATGTGAGTGTTCGGAGGGAGGGGGGTGGGGTCTCTGACTGTTTGCAGTCCAGATGGCCCAGGGGAAGAAACTGTTTGTCAATCTGGAGGTGTGGGACCTAATTGATCTGAACCGTTCTCCAGAGAAACGCAGGGCAAACAGGTGGTGGGCAGGATGTGAGGGGTCTCCTGTGATGGCCTTGATCTTTCTGAGACAGGAGGATCTGAAGATGTCTTCCAGGGAGGGCAAAGGGCCGCCAATGATTTTTTTGGGGCAGTGTTGATGACCCTCTGCACAGCCTTCCTCTTCTTGGTCGTGGAGCCGGCATACCACACACCCAGGCAGTGGGTGAACATGCTCTCCACTGAGCAGTGGTAGAAGGCAAGCAGAAGCTTCTGGTCCAGGTTGTTCTTCCTCAGGACATGGAGGAAGTGCAGCCGCTGCTGCGCTTTCTTCACCAGGGCCTTGGTGTTGGCAGATCAGGAGAGGTCAGAGAAGATGTGGGTGCCCAGGAACCTGAAGGTGGGGAAGGTTTCCACACGGTCACCATGTATGAGGAGGGGGTGTGTGGTCCTACCTGTTCTTTCTGAAGTCCAGTATGAGTTCTTTGGTTTTTTTGGGCATTCAGTTTCAGGTTGTTTGCTTGGCACTACAGCAGCAGGTTCTCTACCTCCACCCTGTATGCCTTCTCATCGTCATCGGTGATGAGCCCAACCAAGGTGGTGTCGTCCACGTACTTCATGATGACTGTGGTTAGGTGGGTTGGAATACAGTCAAAGATGTACAGGGAGGACAGTAGAGGGCTTAGCACGCAGCCCTGGGCGGAGCCAGTGCAGAGAGACAGTGTGGAGGAGTGGTGGAGGCCAAGTCTGACTGTTTGTGGGCGGTTGGTGAGAAAGATTTTTATCCAAGAATAGGTGGGGGGCAGGGTCTGGAGTTGAAAGCTGAGCTGTAGCTCCTTGGGTTCTTCAGGTGGCTCAGCACTCTGTGGAGTGTGCTGGTGATGGCGTCTTCTGTCGACCAGTTCTCCCTGTAGGCAAACTTTATTATCTGTGAGTAACATGGTAACATGTCAGCAGCATAACGGCATGACATCACCATGCAGCAGCCATAAATATTGCAGTATTCATTTTTACACCGGTATCAAAATTTACGTATACTGGTATTATCATGAATGATACAATATGGCACACTCCTGGTCAGGCGTACATTAAAAAGTGAGATGCACTAAGCAGAATGAGCAGTTCTGGTCTTTGAGACCTTATCTTTCTGTACCTGCAAAATAATTTATACAAACCTCATAATATATTAGTCACACATGCTAACAGTGTGTAAATACTCACAGATTCTTATGGGTCACAAGCTTTGATGTAACACTGGTAACGAACAGTGCAACACAATATTTATGGTACTTGTTTTTCACTCAAGTGATGCAAACCAGAGCAAATGAGCTAAGATGTAAAAGCACCCTTAGAGTAAATCAGAAAAGTTTTTGCTTTTCTATAGATGGAGCCTCATATCATAACATCATGTGTACTGTTAAATGAAATTCTAATGCTACCTACTACTGTACCCTTGATCATCACTGTAGATTGCTGACCTTTTTATTTACTTTATCAGTGACAGTTCTGCTTTTGATGCATGCTTTTAATACGCCCTTAAATGCACACTCACATAGCTAGGTTCTGGTCCTGTGTGAATGTCTGTTTATTTTTAATCAGTAAATTTAGGAACACCTGACAATATTCAAAATTTGTCCAAAAACTAATTCAAACTAGACCCTCGTACTGCACTTTAAACGTAGAGAGGTTTAGATGAAAGAGGGAGGGCACCAGTGAGGAGGGGGAAACCTTTTTACCCACAAATTCAAGGATCATTTGCAGACCCATTCAACCTCTTGTTGCAGCCCCCTCCCTCTCACCCCCCTTCCTTTTACTCTTCAACCATTTTGGTTGAAATAAAATACAGTGGCAGAAAGGCGGGGCTGATCTGCCCTTATGTGTGCTTCTGGAGAGTGTGCATGATAGATTGCAAGCAGATTGGACAATGGGAGGTTTGTATGTGGTCTATATTCACGCAGTGCAGTCTTGTCATTAACCATGTCCACACACAGCAGGTTGGCAATGATGAGAGGACATTATTTGAGTTATGAATATTTTTTTCTTGCTGTTAAACAACCAAGAATATAAAATAGACAAAAAACAACATTGGATCAGTTGAAATAAATGCCTTAATTGCATTGGTTTGATATTCTATATGTATTAACATTTTTTGTAGTATTCTAAAAAGCATCACGTGGAGAGTGCCTTGTTTTGAAAAAATAACTCCACATTTTTCTTTCCAGGAATATGCAAGGTTGTCCTGCGGGGTGGCACATAGTTTAATTAGATGCATAAATATTCCTCAGATGAGTCCATCATTGCAGCGCTGTGCTTTCCTTTTCAGGAGCGCAGCATGGTCAAATGTACAGAAAAGGGAAACAGAGCCTAGCAAAAATTGCAATATTGAGCTTGTTTGCTCTAATAAAAGAAAAAAAAATTAGAGATATTAAAGAGCGTGAGAGAGAATGACTGATGATGAGAAATGAAGGAAAAGGCAGCCAGAACTCCTTGGTAACGACAGCACAGAGGAACAGAGGGGCTGGTCCTACACCCCTCCTGCTGTTCGTGTGTACGTTTGTCTCCGAGGACTGGACTGCCTGAGGGGGGGAGTGGCAAACTCTCTGTGTGTGTGTGTGTGTGTTCACAGAGCGATGGGGCAGAGACTTATTGTCGGCGTAGTACACGCTCGCGTACACTCACAGCCCAGCCGTGAGAATGTGAGTGGAAGAGGAACAATTCCAGTCTGCCTTCATCCTGTCTTTTTTTTCTTTAATTTGTTGGACTTATCTGTTTTTTGTTTGTTTGTTAGAGTGAGTTTTGTTTTTGTTTTGTTGTTTTAAAGAGAAACGCGTTCATTCAACCAGAATAATGGTGTTTATTGGGACCTCATTAAAATCCGTGATTAAGTACTTCAAAAGAAAGGGTAAGATGCTGCGTTTTTGTGTATTGTTTATTTTTTTCTATCTTTTCAAATGTCGTAAGTAGATGAATTCTTTTGTGTATTTGTGTTTGTGTGTCTGATTCTCCCAAAGCGTTCCATTAATTTAAACTTTTTTGGAATCAAAAGTGTGCACATTCCAGCCTTAATAATTTTTATGATTGTTTGGGAACTACTGATTTCCTGCAGTTATATGGCTTCCTGACTGTTGCACCCTGTTACCAGGTAACCATGGTGACAAGACTTTAGAGAGTCAAAAATTGTTTGAACTAAATAAACCTGCATCAGTTATAAAGATGACATCTCAGGTTGCACCTGTGTATTCTGGCATGACAAATGACATTTGCTTAAATAGCAACTGGTAAAAAAAACTGTAACCTGATTGAGGTTGTTATGCATATGATACCAGTGTCTAAACAGATTATTATAGGTTTGCTGCTGTAATTATCGCTGAAAGAACTAAACATCTGTGTTAATTTCTCGGAAATTGTTTGGTTCCTTTGCAAGTTCATAGCATGAAGTCAGTTTCAAACTCTGAATATCATAGTTTGATATTAATATAAGCTGGCCTAGGTCAGTGTGCCACGTATAAGTGCTAAAGATTATGATTAAAGCGATTAGTTAATGTTGCAAGGAGGCTGTTTTGTCAATGGCTTTGTATTAAGCACATGAAGAGGTAACAAAGACGTGGTCAGTGCTGTACAAGCGGCTTGTGAAGATGTCAGTTGGGTTTATTTTTAGCCTGTGTTTGGACTGAAGTCGAGGCTAAGAACATACACTTAATCATTACCTCAGCATTTCTCTGCTCCTCACCATGTCTATCTTGCACATGCCTGCAGTTTGCTCCTGTGCAGCTTGGCCCTTCAGTGGGTGTCCAGCGCTGTTTTGAAGGTTGATCTGAGTTACTGGTGTATGGGTCTGCAACCTGCGGCTCTGGAGCCACATGCAGATCTTTTGCCCATAAGGCTCCCTGTGGTTTTGACTCTCAAAAACTAAAATCTTACGAATATATGAGGGAAAAATTGTTCAGATATATTTATCTGAAAACTTCAATCTAATATTAATATTTATTATTTATTCTTATCAAAATAGAAACCTTGGTAATTCAAATAAGATAAGCCTTTATTAGTCCCACAATGGGGACTAATAAAGGATTAATTCAAAAGAAAACTTGCAAATTTACAAGAAAAAAAGTCACAAAATAATGATTTAAATAAAAGGTCTCAAATTGATCTGAAAAAAGTTGCAAATTTACAAGGAAAGTTGCACATTTGACATAAAAGCTGCATAGTTAAGAGGGGGAAAAAAATCATCTATTTCCAAATAATTAAGTTTATATTTAAAATTTGACTGTTTTGTTTTCTTTTTGATGGGCAGATGTATTTTTGCAGATTTATTGGCCACAAATTGCCATTAGGGCTGTGCGATATGGCAAAAATTTCATTATCACAATATAAGTCATTTTACATCATGATAACGATAAAAGTCATCTTATATCATGATAACGATATATATATCACAATATACATTTTCTGTAAATTTTACAGTTTAGATAATCACATAAAAAGGACCATCTTTTTTTTAACTTTTTTTTACAGTACATTTTTTTTTTTTTTTTTTGTTATTTATTTGTACCCGTAGGTAGACTTGGTTTGCAGTCTGGTGACAAGCCACCGGCTGCTGGTCGCTGCGTGCGCAAGCGCCCTAAACCTACATGTTTTTGGTGTGCGGGAGGAAACCGGAGAAATCCCGGAGTAAACCCGCGCAACACGGGGAGAACATGCAAACTCCACACAGCTCACTGTTGGTCGGGGGCTGGGATCGAACCCACGATCTCATGATCCCCGCGATCCCCCGGCCGAGGGTAAAACTGTGCTACCACAGTGCTAAACCACTGCGCCACCGTGCAGCCCATGTACCTTTTTCCCCTCATAATTTTGCAGTGTTGTAGTTTTTTTAATGTGCATTTGAGACTTGATTCTCATAAATTTCAGGTTTTTCTTCTAAATCATGTATGAATAAAAAGTAAACATCAATAAGTTAAATATTTCCTAAGGCAGAGTAGAATAGCATAAAAAAAACCATAAAGATTTCTGAAAATGAGAAAATTATCCATGGCTGCCATCTACAGATATAAATTAGCTGTTCTTTTAAATCAGTGAAAATTTAAGTGTAGAGCTACACTGAAGATGTCATTCTGGCCTGATTTAACCTGTTTGCTTCGTAGTAAAAATATTTCAGATTGTTAATGATCTGAAAATCAAAGACACAAACGGTAATGTAATAAAATACATGTGATGACTAACTTTATTCAGTATCATTACTTGACTAATTAAAATTATTAGAAATCACCTCCGACCCGTTTTAATTTATTTTTTTATTTTTTTATTTAGCATCTCTGTGCCACCATCATGCACTTGTGCAGCTTTAATACATTTTTTCCAGACAAAACTAAGAAACTCAGCCACAATTTAAACCAAAGAAACGATGGTCTGCTACGGTTACCAGTTAGCACAACTTAGCATCATCATTTAGTATTTTATAATTAGACATGGTGTTAATGTTACTTACCTCCTATTAAAACGAGGTTAGCAAACTATCCTCTCACAAACACAGCATGATGGAAAACAGTCCCACATCCCTGGTAAGCAGGAGTAGCAGCTATCTGAACTGGTAGTTTGGAGTTAGCATTAGCAACCATGGGACTGAAGCCTAGCCACCCACCTGTTCGCTGCGCGCAGTCATTCACTGCGGGGGAGAGATGGGGCGCTGACAAGTAGTAGTGAGGAGCTTTACTGAATAAACAGGAGTAAGTGCATTTTAAATCATGGTACAAACGATAGAGTATTCTATGAAACGCTAGACGTTTTTATATCATCATGCAATATACTGTATATCGTCATATCGCACAGCCCTATTTGCCATTGTAGATATTGACAGTTCCTATGCTAATGAGCCTGTTGGAATTAATGAAACTTGCAGATTAAATACTTTGAGCTAGATTAAAGGTAAAGAAAGTTGAAAAAAAAGTCACTGCAGCTTGATAATTATACAACATTTAGTTCCGACCAAACAATTTGCTTGGACAATAGGGATTCCAGGAATTACTATATTCCATGATAACTGCACTCCAACGTTTCACTGGATATGTATCACTCCACTTCATACGTGTTCATGTAACCATTAATTACTAACAGTAATTTACTGTCAACTCTCAGTGAGAATTGGAATACTGTGTTGGATACCTTAATTTCCACAGTGAGACGCTGTTTGAAAAGATTTCTTACCTGACCCGGAAGTCCCACCCTTTTGGGAAAAAAAAACTTTATTCAGTTTACAAAGTCTGCCCTTGTATAAACATTGTTAAGCTATTTCAGGTCTGTTTAAAAAAATAGGCAGTGCTAGAGTTGTATTTATTGTCTTGATTAACAAACCACAATACCTCTGTGGTGATGGACTCTTTGTTTCATCTGAAAATGCCAAGAAAAAGTGTGCCAAAGCCAAATCGCTAGCATGCTAACTAGCCACGAGCATTGGCCATGTTTTGATCTTGGCCCTTCTGTGGTACCGACTCAACAGGTGACCGGTATGTTTTATAAACACTTACTTTTGCACTTGACAGTATTTAATTTGTTAACATTTGTGTGAAATGACAATAGAGGTCTTCATGTTAATTGAGATATTTAGCAACAGTTATTGACTACATTTAGAAGGAACTTTTTCTCAGCTGCGCAAAATAACTAGTTAAACAAACAAATCATAATATTTTGTCCAGTATTGCTGTCATTTAATAAATTGTGCTTGTGGAACTGTTGTATAAAAGCAATATTCACTTGAGGTTGTACGGTATCAATGAATATAGAAACTATGGGTGTGATACTTCGAAGGCAGTGGCTATGGATACGGAACCGCACCCATAGAATTCTTGCTACAGATACGGCTCAAATCTGATTGGCCAGTAAGTTCTATTAATGTGTATCTTAAAAGCAGCAGGCTACAGGTACGGAAATCTGAGGCATTTATTTGTTTCAAAATTGTAATTAATATCTGTTTACTACCAAAAGCCAGTTTAGAAAGCTTGGGATCAGTCCACCAAGGTCTCCGCCTTTGACCGCCACCTGATCCACATAGCACTGGACCCCTATGATCCCTCCTGCAGGTGGTGAACCCACTGTAGGGCGGACCCTTGTAACTCCTTCGGGCTGGGTCCCATGGGTGGTATGGGCATCTGATTAGGATGCCTCGTGGACGCCTCCCACTTGAGGTGTTTTGAGCACGTCACATTGGGAGGAGACCCCGGGGCAGACCCAGGACTCGCTGGAGAGACTATGTCTCTCAGCTGGTCTGGGAACGCCTTGATATCCTCTCTGAAGAGCTGGAGCAGGTGGCTGGGGAGAGGGAAGTCTGGACTTCTCTGCTTGAACTGCTGCCTCCACGACCTGGACCTCCGGAAAAGTGGTAGAAGATGGATGGATCTATTTACTACCTTTTTAAGCTTACCCACTCCCAAATCCTAAGGCTAACCTCTTAGTTTTAATTCTAAATTTCATCTCATATCAAGTAAAATCGTTTGGGCAAGGTGACAATAGCAGGATGCGAACCAGCAACATTCTGATCACAGGCCCACCGTATCTACCTAAGCCACAGCAGCAGCTGGCTTGGACTTGATCTGAAATGGTTTTGTCGGATTGTCAACTCTTCCAAACCAATAGACATTACGTGCAGGGATACAGCTTCTGTATCCATAGCCACTGCCTACTTCTAATGCCCAACGCATCACGGAGGGCATTAGACGTATCACACCCGCAGTTACTATATTCATTGATACCGTACACCCTCTCGTGTAATATTGCTTAATTATTCAGTGTTACGAGAATTTGGTACATAGATGATTTGATTACTACCTCTTTTGCCAAAGTGACTGAGTGTAATTTTTATTTTTTTCTTTCAGTTCACATCTCTCTTTTTAGCTAACATTTTCTGTTGTTACACCAACCATTTAAAACACACAAATGTGTCATGCTGGAAAGTCAATTTGTTTGTGGGGGATTAGGGACTCAGTTCAGGATTAGTGCGCATGCTGTCAATAAAATTCTATTGCTCTTATCGATCATAACCAGCATCATCATAAGTCTGCCCTATGTGTGCATGCTGATGGATTTCCCAGGGATTGCTGTGTGCAGTCTTTGCCTTTTTAGCTCTGCTTCTCTTTGTAAAAATTTTTAGTAGGAGCTTCCCCTACTGGTTTGTTTACTAAAGAGCGTAGGCAGAGCTCAGATGTCAATGGACAGGAGTGTTAGTGGACTTCTGAAAGCATTTCGCGCCACAGTCCCCCTCTTTTTGAGATTGTGTGTACATGCATGACTCTCTCTTTCTCTCTCTCTCTCTCTCTCTCTCTGTGTGTGTGTTGAGGAGCTAGGGGGGTATTGTGGCCCTGAAAAGCCTGATGTGGAGACTGATGCAGAGGGACAATGCATGCTTTGTGTCTTCAGTCTCCATGTCCTTGGTTTGCATATAGCTTCAATGAGGTCTATTCAACCCCCATGGCTTGAAAGGAGGGCAGGGAGGGGCTACCTGTGCTGATTGTGTGGTGGAGTGAGAGCATGCATTTAAAGAACATGTGTTTGAAGGAGGTTAATTGTGTAAAAGTCGAAGCAGTCCTAAAGAAACAACTTTGTCATTTTAACATTTTAAATTCTGCTTCCACTGGCTAGTCTGTAGTACATGGATGGGCAACTGGTGGTCCGTGGATCACATGCAGCCCACACCCTCATCCACTGTGGCCCATCAGTCAATTAAATAAATTGACATTGATAAATGTCAATTAATGCCTGTTTATCTGCACCCTATTCGTGTCCAACTACAGCTTTTATGAGATTAATGACTTTTTTGCACTTTGTCTCCAGATTTTTAACATGAACTCTCCATGTGTATGCACTATCAAACCACAATCCTAGATATTTGAACTCACTGACTTTCTCTATTGGTTGATTATACAGTATAATGTTAATGGTTCTGTACCAATTCTGCGTTTTTTTGTGCAAGTCATATAGCAGGTTTTACTGTTTGAAAATTTAAATCCCCAGTCAATATGACCACGTTTCCACTTTCTCCATTGCTTTCCTGATGTTTTTGAACACAAATGTCTTGTTTCTTCCCCTTGTCGAAATGGCTCCATCATCTGCATATAGTGCTGTTTTGATGGATCTCTCTAGATCCGCAAACATGTCATTAATCATTATATTGAATAAAACAGGGCTTATCACACTCCCCTGAGGAACACCATTTTCTATTTCAAAGTCATTAGAAACTTCTGATCCTACTTTAACCCTAATTGTCCGGTGTGTTAAAAAATCCATTATCCAATTATACATCCTACCACCAATGCCCATTTTCTTCAATTTGATAAGAAGTCCATCCCTCCACAGTGAGTCATAAGCCTTTTCCCAATATCCAGATAAACTATAACCATTATTTCTTTCATTTTGAGAGTCTTTTCAGTATCATTACTTACCCTAACTAGAGTATCCACTGTGGATCTTCCTCTTCTAAAACCATTCTGATAGTCATTTATTAATCGTTTTTGCTCTAGTACATATGAGAGTCTGTAAACTAACACCTTCTCCATCCATTTCCTTAAGTGTGACTGACGTTAATGCTATTGGCCTGTAGTTGCCTGGATGAGCTGGATCTTTCCCTGGCTTATTAAATGGTACATTCTTCTATGCCACCTTCTAATGTTACCAAATGACACGATTGAACACAGTAGTGCCTAAATTTTCCCCAGTCTGCCTTGTCAAAACACCATCTTGTAAAACAGCTTCCCTCTTGTATACATACTTCAGTTTTAATGACTGTAAGTATCGGGAAGTGATCACTTTCCGTAGTTGTCCTGTTCATTATCGTCCATTCACAGGTGCTCACTAAAGAATCAGATACCAGAGTCAGGTCAATACATGATAATGTGCCCCTATGCACAGCCACCCTGGTACCTTCACCACTGTTTAGACAAATTAACGATCTTTCATCTAACATCTCTTCCACAACATTTCCATTGTTATCTGTATGTGTGCTTCCCCACAAGCTATTATGGGCATTAAAGTCTCCACACCATACCTCTTTCATATGCCCTTCCCCTCCCATAACACTGAAAATATCTGCTGTTAACTTCCTACATGGGTTGTAATAATTAATCAGCTTAATATTTCCTTGTCCATTTAGCCTACATATTTCAATAATATTACACTCTATATCCTCAGGGGAGGGAATCACCCTTTATGCCAGGCCGTCTTTAATGAAAGTGGCACATCCTCCTCCATTTACAGTGTTAATTCTATCCTGTCTGATTGAAGTGTATCCTGGAATAACAAAATCTAAGTGAGGTTGAAGCCATGTCTCCTGTACACACACTACATGTGGAACAACTTCTAGTTCGTAAAGATACTTCTTGAGTTCTTGTCTGTTTGCTATAAGACCCCTCGCATTCCACTGTAGTATGTGTAGTACCATAATTAAGGTCTTGTTTCAGCATGTGCAGTCTCCCCAGTTTCAGCTTTCAATAAAGCATGAATATGGTCAGCTGTGATATCTTTCACATCTGGGAAGCTTCCTGCTGTTTCCACAATGGTTTTGATTCTTTCACGTTTCTTCTTTAGTTGTGCAGCAACATTCATGGTGTGGCAGATAAAAGCTATAAAGTTTGTCCTCTTAACTAGCAATGTGTCATCATCCATTTTGCATTTGTGAACATAAACATTCCTTGCAGCGGCACGATTCTGTGCTTGCGTGGGACCCGTTGATGGCTGGGCTTCCATTTGAACTGAACTTCTTTGAGGAAGGCCTGCTGTGTTTCTGACTATTCCTGCCTCTCTAACTGTCTTTAGAGCTTCCGCATATGAGATTTTCTTAGTTATTCTGATTTCCTGGGCTTGTCTAGCTTCCCTCTGCACAACACATCCTCCGTATGCAGCACTGTGCTCACCCCCGCAGTTGCAACACGTTACTTTGGCGTCCTTGTCACATTTAGCGTATTCGTGCTCCCCTCCACATCTAGCACATCTTAGCTTTCCCTTACATTGCTGAGCAGAGTGACCCATCCTTTGACATTTGTAGCACCTGAGTGGCTTTGGGGCGTATTCTCTGACACTGTAATACATGTATCCTATTAGGACTGATTTAGGGAGTGTTTCCTCAAACTGAGTCATGACAGACAGTGTGTCCTTCAGTGAACCTTCTCTTTAAGCCTTTAGCCTTTTCACATCCTTCACCTTTCCTCCTTGGATCTTGTTTTTCACTTCTTCCATAGACATGCACAAAGGGACACCTGATATAACTCCCCTCAAGTTAGCTGTCATGCCAGGGACATGCACCTTCATTTGTTCTCCATTTAGACATGTCATTGCCAGTATTTTCTGTTGCTGTTGTTTACTTGTTGCATGAATTAACAGCTGGTTATTATTCAAGAACTTTGCAAACTTAACTCTCCTAATTTCTTTCTCAATTGCTTTTGGTAGCTTAACTGGGTGATAGTGCCCCCCACCCTGATTGAACTCAATGACAACCTTCCAGTCATTCCCTACATCCTCAAACTGCCATCCATTTTGGCTTGTTCGTGTTATCTTCACATTGTTACTTCCTCCCTCATCACTCTCATCTGACCCGCTTCTAGGTCTTGTTGCCCCCCTAGTTGCTCTTTTCCAGCCCCCAAGCCTGGATAGTGTCCAGCCCACCTCATATTTATCGTACCCATCAGGGCTAGATGCCATAATGTTACAGACAGCGTACAGTTTTTGCTATCCGCCACAAACAAATCAATCCTACCGCCAGCCAAACACAGACGTAAATTCTTCTTCTTCAAATGGTCCCTGATTTGTCCGTCCCTCGGTTTAGCTGGCCAGCATTACCGTCACACACTTTATATATGTCAGACAGACAATTAACCGCCACGTACTTCACTTTATATCACTATTCTACTTCTTCTAGATCTGATTGCCGGCTGGCAACCAGCTCACAGGTGCACCACTGCCACCCACCGGGTTGGAGTGTGGACAAGAGAATGGCAGGGAAAATAAAAACTAAATTCTTTTAATTAATCCAGTTGCAATTCAGTTCAATTCAATTTCATTTATATAGCGCCATTTCACAACAATAGTCATCTCATAGCACTTTCAAATGTAGGGGAAACCCCCACAAATGCAGAAAAACCCCAGCAATCAGGCGATCCCCTGTGAGCAAGCGCTTGGCGACGGTGGAGAGGAAAAACTCCCTTTTAACAAGAAGAAACCTCTAGCAGAACCAGGCTCAGGGAGGGGCAGTCATCTGCTGCGACTGGCTGGGGGGTGAGGGGATAGAGAAGATGAAAAGAACAGACATATAGAGAGCAAACATTAAGGGAGTGAAGCCAAGTACATTATTGGAGGTCCCCCGGCAGTCTAAATCTATTAGCAGCAGAACTAAGGGAGGGTTTAGAGACACATGATCCCTCTCTAATTGTAGGCTATATCGAAATGGAAGGTTTTTACCCTATTCTTAAAAACAGAGATCGAGTCTGACTCCCGAATCCAGATTGGTAACTGGTTCCACAGGAAAGGAGCTTGATAGCTGAAGGTGCTGCCTCCCATTGTACTTTTGTTGGAGATTCTAGGTATTACAAGTAATCCAGCATTTTGGGAGCGTAATGCTCTGTTAGGATGATAGAGTAGTATCAGATCTTTTAAATAAAAAGGGGCCTGGTCACTTCCGGTTATGGCTGCCACGTAGGACGGACGTGTCTCGCTCTGCTCTGCTCCTGGAGAAAAAAAATCGGCAAATAACTCTCTCATTTGGGACAGAACGTATCCCAGCATTTGGGCGAGGATATGTCGGCGAAGCCTAAGGCTGGAAAACCAGGAAAAGGAAAAAGCGAGCCGCCGAAACAGTCCAAATTAACGGACTTTCAGGTCTGTGACGCAGCAAACAAAACTCCATATATGGCGGAGGAGGCTGGCGGCGGTGCGATGTCTGCGGGGAATGGCGCAGATGCGCTGATGGCTGCCATGAGTTCAATGAGAGCGGACTTTTCCTCTAGATTTGATGGGATTATGACAGCGTTGGAAGGAATAAGAAAGGAATTGGGTGACTGTGTAGAACGAACGGCGCAGATGGAGCTCCGTCTCGCTAGTGCTGAAGATGACGTCACCCGTCTTCAATTAAAGGTGCGCACTTTGGAAAAAAAAAATAAATCTCTGGAAGATAATATTTTGGATTTGGAATCTCGGTCGAGACAGAATAATTTGAGGCTGGTGGGTCTTCCAGAGGAATCAGAAGGTCGGGACGTATGTTCCTTTCTGGAAAAGTGGATTCCGGAGGTGCTGGGCAGCGAGGAGTTGCAATCAGCAGTGGTTCTGGAAAAAGCACATCGTATTGGCCCACGGAGAGATAAGGGACCGCCGAGGACCTTAATTATGAAGTTTCTTAGCAACAGAGACAGGATGAAGATCTTCAACGCTGCACGTGCTAAAGGAGAGATTAAACACCAGGACCAGCAGGTGCGGTTCTACCCAGATTTGGCCACAGGAATCCAGCAATTGAGGAAGCAGTTTGATTCCCATACGTAAGGAGCTGCGCAACCTTGGGATTCGTCATGGTGTAATCTATCCTGCGAGACTGCTGACCACGTATGAGGGCAGAACCCACATCTTCAAGACCCCAGAGGAGGCGCAGGAGTTCATCAAGAAGATCAAAGAAGAAGAAGAGACTGGTGGGAGCTAAGCATGAACAAAATATAAGGTAGAATAATTAAGCATTTGCACAGGCATCTGACTGACTTGAAGTAAATAGTAAGTTTACAAAATATAGATTGTATTATATATTAAAAAAAAAAAAAACAAACAAACAAAAAAACTATGATGTACAAAGTTGTTAAAAATTTTGGAGTTAAGTTGGAAAACTACAGAGGAGAGTTAATGTTACGTCATTAAAAGCAGTAGAGTTAGGGTGATTGGGAGGATGAAGAAGGAGTGGCTTAGGCTGTTCCCTGTGGGTGTGGAACGGTCGATGGCTATATCGGGAGACAGAATTTTTCTTTTGATTTTGGGGGGTTTGCCACAAGTGTGGGAAGGGGAAATTTGTTTGTGTGTAGTTTGTAGGATGAATGTTCAACCACTCATGTTTTTGCTTCTCTGTATGAGCATGTTTACACTGCAAGGTAATCCTAAACTCTCTATTGATCATGGACCAAAGTGTTAATCTTAATTTAACTTCATGGAATTGCAGAGGTCTACAAAATTTAAAAAAACTTAAACAAGTTATGAATAAAATAAAGGACATGGGTTCAAGAATTGTGTTTTTACAAGAAACTCATCTGATAGAGGAGGATGTTAAAAGAATTAGGAGTAGATGGCAGGGAAGTGTATTCACCTCTTCATTTTCATCCCGAGCCAGGGGAGTTATGACTCTCATACATAAATCAGTTCCTTTTCAGGTGAAAAATGTAATTGGAGACAAATTTGGAAGATATGTAATCATTCAAGGTTCTTTGCTATTAGAAAATATAAATCTTGTGAACTTATATGGTCCCAATATAGATGATCAGAAGTTCTTTGCTAATTTATTTCTCATCTTATCATCACTTACAGGACAACATATAATAGCAGGGGATTTTAATTGTACATTGAATCCAGGTGTGGATAGATCAACAGGACTGGATTGTACGCACATTGGATGTAGGATGACTATTAATCATTTTATGAAAGAATTGAGATTGTTAGATATATGGAGAGAAATGAAACCACAAGTTAAAGCCTATTCTTGTTATTCCAGTACCTACAAGACATTCTCACGTATTGATTATTTTTTGATTTCCACAGAATTAAGGTCCAAGATTCAAAACTGCTTTTATGATAACATCGTGATTTCTGATCATGCACCCTGTTGTCTAATATATGTAGATAAAAAATTGACAAAGGAATCAGGTAGATGGCAATTTCAGCATAAATGGCTTCAGGATGAGGAATTTGTCAAGTATATAGAAAAACAGATAGACGAGTTCTTTGACATCAGTACTACACAAACATCAGCATGTGTAAAGTGGGAGGCTTTCAAAGCTTTTATTAGGGGACATATTATTAGTTATACAGGATCAAAATCTAAGAAGACTCGAGAGGAGAGAGCTAAATTGGAACATAAAATAAAAAGTCTTCAGGAAAAAGTGTATGCAGGAAGTGACCCAAGGTTGGAGAATGAATTACTGATTTTGAGAGCTGAATACGACAAAAAATCAGCGAATAGAGCTGCCTCGAGTCTTCTAAGATTGAAACAATCTTTTTATGAACAAGGTGAAAAATCAGGAAAATTATTAGCATGGCAGATTAAACAATTGGAAATTAAAACACCAATTACCAGTATTATAAGTAACGGACAGGTAGTTATAGATCCTTTAGAAATTAATAGAGCCTTTAGAGATTACTATGAAAAATTATATGATACCAAAAATGAACCTGATTTAACAAAACTAAATGGGTTTTTGAACGAACTATCTATACCGTGTATTCCAAATGAAAACAGGGAGATATTGGAGTCTAACATTAGTCAAGAAGAAGTTGGGCTAGCCATTGATAATATGAAATCAGGAAAAAGTGCAGGACCAGATGGTCTTCCAGTTGACCTTTATAAAAAAATTAAGAATAAATTAATAAAACCTTTTTTGGAAATGGTTTTAGAAGCATTTCAAAATAATAATTTACCATCATACATAAATAATGCCTTAATTATACTGCTGCCAAAACCAGGTAAGCCCTCTAATAAATGTGAAAATATGAGACCAATAAGCCTATTAAACGCCGACCTTAAGATAATCTGTAAAATTTTAGCAAGACGAATACAAGAAATTTTACCAAATATTATTAATCGAGATCAGAATGGCTTTATAAAGGGTAGACAAGGCTTCCATAATGTAAGAAGACTATTTAATATTATTTATTTTAATAAAGAAGCACCGGATACAGCTCTCCTATCATTGGACGCCGAAAAGGCCTTTGATAGAGTTGAATGGCCCTTTCTTTTTGAAGTCCTACAAAGGTTTGGACTTGGAAATAATTTCATAAAATGGGTTCAAATAATATACAATAATGCTACAGCAGAAATCCTAACAAATAACAAGATTTCAAAACCAATAAAAATCAATAGAGGATGTCGACAAGGCTGTCCACTTTCACCTTTACTGTTTACTATGGCAATTGAACCTTTAGCGATAGCGATACGTTTACATTCACAAATATATGGAATTAAAGTTGGACCAACAGAACATAAAATCTCCCTGTACGCCGATGATATAATTTTGTTTATGTCGAATCTAAAAAAATCAATTCCAACCTTGTTGAATTTAATAAAGAATTTTGGGGAAATATCAGGATATAAAATAAATAAAACTAAATCTTCAATATTAATGCTAAATGAGACCCAGAGAAATTACCCAGCCCCTGAGGTAAATCAATTCAATGTTGTAAATCAGTTTAAATATTTAGGAATCCAAATTATGCCTAAGCTAGAATCAGTCGCCAGTGTCAACTATGAAGCCTTAATGTCAGATATCAATGAGTTAACTCAGAGATGGATGTCACTACCAATGTCGATGATCGGGAGAATCAATATACTTAAAAGTAATATTTTACCTAAAATACTTTATTTATTTCAATACATTCCCTTATCACCACCTTTAGATCTATTCTCAAGAATAAAAAAAAAGTTAGTGGAATTTATATGGAACAACAGGAGGGCTAGATTACGTTTGTCTTTATTATATTTACCATTTGATCGTGGAGGTCTGAAATGTCCAAATTTTATGTTGTATTATTGGTCGGCACAACTGAGGTCTATGACATATTATTTTTCATCAAATGATCTCCCTCACTGGACTGAAATGGAATCATACAATTTACCTTTACCTCTTCCCATATTCATATACTCAGATTCGGCAAAAAAATTACAAAAACAAGTTAAAAATCCATTTGTAAAGCATATGATCAAAATATGGTGTGAAGCTAAAAACTATTTAAAAGAACCACAGTTATTGTCACAATTTAGTCCAATATGGGGTAATCAATATTTTAAACCAGGGAGAGCGGACGCTGTATTTAAAGTATGGAATTTAAAAGGGATACAAAAGATTCAGGATTTATATTTGCCATGTGCAGACAACATAATGTCTTTTGAAGAGCTGAGGATCAAATTTAATCTCAATAGAACACATTTTTTTAAATATCTTCAACTTAGAAACTTTATTCGATCAAATCAAAATAAAGCTCTCACTCGACCTATTTATTCATCCTTGGAAAAAATGATGATGAAAGATAGTAAAAGAAAGGGTATTATCTCAGAGTTTTATAACTCATTGACACTATCTTCAAGTGAAAATTCACTGAAAAGATTAAACTACTGGAAAGAAGATCTGCAAATTGAAATTTCAGAGGAACAATGGGAATTGGCTTGTACAGAAGCTCAAACCAAATCAATAAATGCACGCCTTAAATTGATACATTTCAAATGGTTAATGCGGATGTATGTTACACCGGAGGAGTTAAATAGATATAACAAAAATATACCAGATACATGCACAAAATGCATGGAAAGTAAAGGAACCCTATTTCATTGTTTATGGGAATGTAGATTAATAAGAATGTTTTGGGAGGAGGTGAGGGTAACAATTGAAAAAATAATCTCAAAACAAATCATATTGAATCCTAAACTGTTTTTGTTGGGTCTGTACCCAGAAAAGCATAATTTCAATAAAAGTGAAAGAACATTCATAGACCTCAGTTTGCTTAATGCCAAAAAATGTATTGCACTATTATGGAAAAGACTCATAGACCAGATGTGACTCAGTGGTTAAGACAGATGTTAACAAACCTTCCATTAGAAAGAATAACATATATACTGAAATCAAAGGAAATTGTGTTTGAGAATATATGGAGACCTTTTATTGATTATGTAAAAAATTTAAACATAACTCTTGAAGAAGAAGGTGAATGATGTGTGTGGACCTTGTAAATTCCAAACTGGTGAACATAATATGTATACTAATGTATTGGATTGTCTAGACTAAACAGAGGAGCATTGTTGAAGACTTGATTTTGTTGGTGGTTGTTGGTGTTTTTAGGGCATTTTTTTTTTTTTTTTTTTTTTGTAGTACTTTAGTGTTAGTGTTTGTTTGTATCATGTTTGTTAAAAAAAAAAAGGTTCAATAAAGATATTGTGGAAAAAAAAGGGGCCTGGTTGTTTAGAGCTTTGTAAATGAGAAGGATTTTAAACTTAATTCTAAACTCTATGGGAAGCCAATGAAGGGAGGCCAAAACCGGAGAGATATGATCTCTCTCTTTCTAGTACCCGTTAAAACTCTTGCAGCAGCATTTTGGATCAACTGAAGACTTTTTAAAGATATTTTAGGACAACTTGATAATAAAGAGTTACAATAATCTAATCTAGAGCTAACAAAAGCGTGGATCAGTTTCTCAGCATCACTCTGAGACAAGATGCTCCTAATCTTGGCAATATTACGCAAATGATAGAAGGCAGTCTTAGAAACAAATTTAATATGTGAATTGAAAAACAGATCTTGATCAAAAATAACTCCAAGGTTCCTCACAGAACTATTCAGAGAAAGAGTAACCACATCCAAACTAAGAGTTTGATTTGGAAAGGTATTTCTAAGGTTTTTTGGACCAACAAGAATGACTTCAGTCTTATCTGAATTTAATAGCAGAAAATTACAAGTCATCCAAGATTTGATTTCCTTAAGACAGGTGTCTAACTTGGCTAATTGATTACTATCATCTGGCTTCATTGACAGGTATAATTGTGTGTCATCTGCATAACAATGAAAATGTATACAGTGCTTTCTAATGATGTTGCCTAATGGAAGCATATGTAAACTAAAAAGAGTAGGGCCTAGCACAGAGCCCTGTGGAACTCCATGACTGAGCTTAGAGTTGGAAGAAAACTCATTATTGACATGAACAAACTGAAGCCTATTAGACAAATAAGATCTAAACCACTGCAGCGAAGTTCCATTAAGTCCAACATAGTGTTCTAATCTATCAAGTAGAATATCATGGTCGATTGTATCAAAGGCTGCACTAAGGTCTAAAAAGTCAAGTACAGAAATAAGTCCATTATCAGATGCGACAAGGAGGTCATTAGTGACCTTCACTAAGGCTGTTTCAGTACTATGATGGATTCTGAACCCAGATTGAAACTCTTCAAATAAACCATTTCCCTGCAAGTGGTCAAATAATTGCGTAGCAACAACTCTAAGATTTTTAAAATGAAAGGCAGATTAGAGATTGGTCGATAGTTAGCTAAAATTCCTGGATCGAGCGTTGGCTTTTTGAGTAAGAGTTTAATTACAGCAGTTTTAAAAGCCTGCGGTACATGACCTAATGTTAAAGAAGAATTGATTATTTGAAGAATAAAGCTACCAATAAATGGGAAGCCTTTTTTTAAATAACCTGGTAGGAATAGGGTCTAAAAGACAAGTTGAAGGCTTGGATGAGGAAATTATTTTATCTAACTCTAAAAGGTCAATTGGAATAAACTTATCCAAACAGATATCAATTGAAGGAGTTGTAGTAGTTACTATATTTAAGTTTACAGTGGGAAGAATCTGACTGATTTTATCTCTAATAGATGAAATTTTATGATTGAAAAAGTTCAAAAAGTCCTGATTAGTAAGCTGTAGGGGGATGCGAGGATTGACAGAGTCCTGACTCTTTGTCAGCCTGGCTACAGTGCTGAAAAAAAACCTGGGATTATTCTTGTTCTCTTCTATTAATGCAGAGTAATAACTTGTTCTATCTTTATCTTTTTTTAACTGCTGACCAGTATTACTCACTCTTATTCTACACTTTATTGCATGTATAGTTTATTTCTTTTATTTTATCATGTTTAATGTTGCAGCATTGCACCGAGACAAATTCCTAGTTTGTGTACTACATGAACAATGGCAATAAATCTGATTCTGATTCTGATTCCTAAGAGATTTTTTATAAATTAAAAGATGATTTCTCCAAGCTGAATAGATTTCATCTACAGACGTGGACAAAATTGTTGGTACCCCTCTGTTAATGAAAGAAAAACCCACAATGGTCATAAAAGTAACTTGAATCTGACAAAAGTGGTAATAAATAAAAATTCTATGAAAATTAACCAATGAAAATCAGACAATGCTTTTGAATTGTGGTTCAGCAGAATTATTTTAAAAAACAAACTCATGAAACAGGCCTGGACAAAAATGATGGTACCCCTAGAAAAGATTGAAAATAATGTGACCATATGGACATGTTCAACCAAGATGTGTCCTCTAATTAACATCACAGGTGTCTACAAACTTGTAATCAGTCAGTCGGCCTATTTAAAGGGCGACAAGTAGTCACTGTGCTGTTTGGTGACATGGTGTGTACCACACTAAACATGGACCAGAGGAAGCAAAGGAGAGAGTTGTCTCAGGAGATTAGAAAGAAAATTATAGACAAGCATGTTAAAGGTAAAGGCTATAAGACCATCTCCAAGCAGCTTGATGTTCCTGTGACTACAGTTGCACATATTATTCAGAAATTTAAGATCCACGGGACTGTAGCCAACCTCCCTGGACGTGGCTGCAGGAGGAGACAGATAATACGAATGGTAACAAAAGAGCCCAGAACAACCTCTAAACACATTCATGGTGAACTCCAAGGTAAAGGTACATCAGTGTCAGATCACACCGTCCGTCGTTGTTTGAGCCAAAGTGGACTTCATGGGAGATGACCAAGGAGGACACCACTGTTGAAAACAAATCATAAAAAAGCCAGACTGGAATTTGCCAAACTGCATGTTGGCAAGCCACAAAGCTTCTGGGAGAATGTCCTATGGACAGACGAGACAAAACTGGAACTTTTTGGCAAGGCACATCAGCTCTATGTTCACAGACGCAAAAATGAAGCATACCAAGAAAAGAACACTGTCCCTACTGTGAAACATGGAGGTGGTTGTGTTATGTTCTGGGGCTGCTTTGCTGCATCTGGCACAGGGTGTTTTGAATCTGTGCAGGGTACAATGAAATCTCAAGACTATCAAGGTATTCTAGAGAGAAATGTGCTGCCCAGTGTCAGACAGCTTGGTCTCCAGTCGCAGGTCATGGGTCTTGCAACAGGATAATGACCCAAAACACACAGCTAAAAACACCCAAGAATGGCTAAGAGGGAAACATTGGACTGTTCTAAAGTGGCCTTCTATGAGCCCTGACCTAAATCCTATTGAACATCTGTGGAAGGAGCTGAAACATGCCGTCTGGAGAAGACACCCTTCAAACCTGAGACAACTGGAGCAGTTTGCTCATGAGGAGTGGGCCAAAATACCTGCTGAGAGGTGCAGAAGTCTCATTGACAGTTACAGAAATCGTTTGATTGCAGTGATTGCCTCAAAAGGTTGCGCAACAAAATATTAAGGGTACCATCATTTTTGTCCAGGCCTTTTTCATGAGTTTGTTTTTTAAAATAATTCTGTTGAACCACAATTCAAAAGCACTGTCTGATTTTCATTGGTTAATTATCATAGAATTTTTATTTATTACCACTTTTGTCAGATTCAAGTTATTTCTGTGACCATTGTGGGTTTTTCTTTCATTAACAGAGGGGTACCAACAATTTTGTCCACGGCTGTAAATTAGTGGAATGCCATTTTCTTTCTAATTGACGAGTCTTCTGTTTTAAGCTAGGAGTTTCTGTGTTAAACCAAGGGGTTAGAAATCTCTGATTGGACTTTTTCTTTTTTAAAGGGGCCACCAAGTCTAGAGTCTAATGCAGAGAAGCTGTAACACTATCTACCATACAGAAGGAGCAAGCTCTCCATCGCTTATTTCTGTATTTGCACTTAAATATCTAAATTGGCCTACATATATTTTTTGACTGCCTAATATGTTTTCCAAAACAAAACTTAAATTAGCCCTTTCCGTTACTGCAACCAGATGTTTCCTTTGTTCCGGGTATCCCTGACATTCCAACCATCTCACACTTTCTTATTAAATGGCCCATTTATTTGCAACTGTAGATCCCCGCCTGACCAGCAGACTGCCTCCTTTACAAGCTTTGTGAACTGTGTGCGGACACCACCCACACATACATTCACCAGGCACCCCACAATGGTTCATTTGCACCTGTGAAGAGGGGGTACAGACGAATGTAAGAACACTCCCAGGCATTGTCTTAATTCCTCCCCTTCCTCCTGTTGGCCCATCCTCTCTCCCAGCACATAGATGTGTTGTATTTGCCAGGAAAGAGACGAATAAACAGGGTGTTTTAACTTGCATTTGGCTACCTAAATGGAAATTGTGTTACCCTTAGAGTCACTAACTTTGGAATGGATACATTCGCTTGGTAAGCTTAACTACTTTCCCGTTGTGTGTCTGTTTTGTATTTAAACCTGTGATGGCCACAGTCACATCCCTTGCTAGAAGCTTGGGATACAAAATAATGATGAGTAAATCATTCGAGTTGTTGATATAGGTTATGAAAATGCATACATTAGGTTAAGTTTTCTTTATCTTGTTCTTTCTGTATGACATGTTGAATGTGTTTCAGCATTAGCAGCTGATGTGTGACCTGACGCACAGTGGTCTGTTTCCTCTGTTATTGTACATGATTGTTCCCTGGACCAATAAGGTAGTTCAATTGAGTTCTTGAACCAGATATTGACTAGTAAATCCTTATTCATGCTGCATTTCCACTCTAGTCCGCTTTGGTCCGCGTGCGCTTTGGACGAGCCCGGCACGCACGCGGCGCTGTTCATGCTCATTTTTTTCATCTACCCAGGCCAAGCGGTTGACGCATGCGCACAACCATCATTTGTGGTTTACTCCCGCCCGATAGGTAGCGCCAACGCGCTGACGTATCAGAATTTCCACCAACGAAGAAACTCTGCTCGCTTTCTGCTACTTGACTTCCCAGTTAGTGATTGGAAGATGGATAATGTGATGTCTGACGATAGAGTAGGTGGCGGTAATGCACCTGTAAGCTGGTTGCCAACCGGCAGTCAAATCTCAAAGAAGAAGAAGAAGACTTCCTGGTTTTCACTTTTTTTCCATGGTGCTGCTGCTAAAGTTTGTATGTATGATTCATGTATGTTTATTCTTGTTTTCCGCTTCCTCGTTGTGTTCCTCGCCACCTTTTTTGGTATGTTGTGCCGATATCGCCACCTTGTGAATGGGATGTTCAGTCTTGCGCATGTGCTTTTCAACGCTTTCAGGTCGTGGGCAGGCGGCGCGGTCACAAAATTTAGGCTGCACGCGGTCGTCCGCAGTCGAGCACTGCGGACACTAGCGGAGTAGAGACGATGACGTAAATTTCATCACACAGGGTTTCTGGTCACGCGTACATCGACAGCAGAGGTGCAGCTTAACGGTTTCCTTCCAACTTGTCCCACCCCCACCCCCACCCCCACCCTGCTTTGTGTGGCCCACTGAATGTGTGACGCCTCATATAAGCGTCATGTTTATGGTGTGAAGACTGGCACCTTCCCACGAAACACCTGTTTCCTTCCATTTATCTGCAAATCTAAGCAAACCCTCATGGTCATCTGCACTTTAGACAGTGTTTTATGACTCAGCACTTCAACCATTTTCCCCAAGAGTTCATGTTATTATAACTGGTAAACTTTACTCAAATAAAAAATGTAATGCCATGTTACAACAATGGCCGGAGTATTTTGGTTTTTTTAGTTTCACAAAAACTAGCAATGGCCGGAGTATTTTGGTTTTTTTAGTTTCACAAAAACTAGTGCATTGCCCATAGAACGCATGTATGAAAACGGGTATCCCAGTCAGGCTTTACAGCCCCTAATGTAGGCTGTGTTTGAAAGTGGAATACAAAGAGGTGTAGGCTGTATGTCGGCAATCACAAGTGTGACGTTTGCAAGGTTCACACAAAGACAATGGAATCAGAATCAGAATCAGAATCAGGTTTATTGCCATTGTTCATGTAGTACACAAACTAGGAATTTGTCTCGGTACAATGCTGCAACATTAAACATGATAAGAGAAATAAACTATACATGTAATAAAGTGTAGGATAAGATTAAGTGATACTGGTCAACAGTTAAAATATATATTAGCCAGCAGCAGATACTGTGGAGAACTATATAGTGCAGTCGGTAATGCAGGAAGAAAACAGTGATGATTGACATGAGTCTGGTTGAGCTGCTGTACATGGTGCACGAGAGTCACTTAGTGTTCAGCAGTCTAATGGCAGAGGGGAAGAAGCTGTTCATGTGACGGGAGGTTTTAGTCTGGATGGACCGAGCAAGATGGTTGTGATGAATAGGCTTTATTTACACACCCCCGACCCCAACTTGCTTCTGCGCACAGAGTGGAGTGGAGGTCATTCTCCCAGACCCCTGTTTGAATCATGGTTACACACACATGATACATCTTGCCCTAATCCTGCTAAGCACTGCTGGGTCATTATAATGCAGTTATAATGACACAGCAGTATAACTCAGAAATAACATTTAACACACATACAGTAACGTTTCAAACTGGCAAAGCATGCTGGGAAATCCCTGCTCCCCTTAAAATGGCCCCGACGTTACACTGCCCCCCCCTGGACTGGTTTCTGTCCCCAGAAAATTCAAAGTCCACTTTCAGAAATCCAATGCGAGTCAGCCCGGTGCCAAAGCGGCATGCACGGGCCATCTGAGTCTCGGTCGGAGAATCTGGTTGGGGTAGGGTCCCGGTTTGGCCATCAGCGGGCGGATGGACACATCTGACAGCCTCTGTAGGACCACACACAGTCCCTTCCCTGGCAGTGGGAGTCCCAGGCCCGCTCCGGCCGACTCCCACCGCTGCCAGTTCTCCCAGGCGGCCGCTGGCCCGCGTCCATGCGTCCAGCCCTTGCCGCGCCTGGAAAAATGGCCGCATCTTCGTCCTGCTCGCTCCGCTGCGTCGCTCCTGCGCCTCTGTGACGTCATCTGCCGGGAGAAGCATCTGCAGGAGGCGGCTTTTTCCCCGTCCATGCCACCTCGCTCTAATTTAGCGTCGGCGAGGGGCCAGTTTGTCGTGCGCTGTGTGCGGGGCAGTACCATGCCATGTACCCTGGCTCTGTGCAGCGGAAGCCGTCCTTCCTCGCGTCGCCATGGCTGTTTCCTTCGTGCACGCGCTGCTGTGATCTGCCGTAGCTCCTCCTCCACTCGCTCTCAGCACGGTGGTTTCCTCCGATGATCAGCGCGGCAGCCAACTCGACCTGGGCCAGGCGGTCATCCGACAGGTTCTCGCCGTTGTAGCGGGGAATCTTGGCTCGCTGCTGGATGGATGGGACCGTCATCTCCCGGTCGATTGCCGCTCCTAATTGCTCTGGAATCGCCAGCCCGTCCTGCCCTGAAAAGGGCGGGAAACGGGGCTGGTTTGCTCTGCTCCGTCCATCGTAGCGAAGCTTTCCGGGGGCCGGCGTCTCAGCTCTATACTCCGTTCCCGGCTGAGCGATGAACCGCTCCGGCCGCTGTACCTCCGCCTGGATCCTCATCTTGCTCCATGTCCCACTCCTGACACCAGTGTGACGTTTGCAAGGTTCACACAAAGACAATGGAGCAAGATGGTTGTGATGAATAGGCTTTATTTACACACCCCCGACCCCAACTTGCTTCTGCGCACAGAGTGGAGTGGAGGTCATTCTCCCAGACCCCTGTTTGAATCATGGTTACACACACATGATACATCTTGCCCTAGATGTTAGACTTTGACAAATATAAAAGGGACTAAACACTAAGATTTATTTGACTGTGTGGCTATTAATTACAGAATACTGAATTATTGAAAATGAATGGGACATCCAATATCAGCGACTGTTTCAGATCCCTTGTTTATTTGTTTGTCAGATCACTTATTTGTGTGATCTTTTATCACTTATATTCATAATAGTGTATGTTGCACTTTGGGGAATGGGAGTTGTTCAGTCACCATTATAATTATTTTAGTTTATATCACTGTTCAGTGATGGAGTTAACTGTAATGTAGTGTCTTTCTTCTGTATATTGACAGTAAACCCATGCAGTACTATAACAGGACACATTTACAAATATTTGAGACCGATTGATTTGATTTGATTTTGTATACTTTATTGATCCCCAGAGGGGAAATTGAGGGCATCCACCTGGATGGATGTAGTGCATCACTTTATATTTTAGCAGTATTTTGTTATTAAAAGTTTTTTTTTAAACTGTAATCAACCAAATTAACTACAAAACGCCCAACAACAATAAATCTATCTATTATTATACACAGCAGAAGGACCCGTTTGACTACAACTGTTGCATCAGTGTTGCTCATTTTTGTCAGTAAATATTTAACTAAAAATGATTTATTTCGGCATTTTTGTGTCCTGCATTTGATCATTAAGTCATTCCGGCCATTCCGCTCCACAATCATGGCAGTATTATTAGTAAGTTTTTAATTTTTAGATACTCACGCGGGAGACGGGACTCGCGGTCCTGTAAAGTACAGTGGTACCACACGGGTGAAGCAGAAGCAGGTACTCCCGTCTACTACTGACTGGGCAGGCTGGGCTTGCCTCCCTGCGAAGGACAGTGGTCTGCCCGGTCAGGCCGCTGCTTTTCCCGGCATGTTCTGTGTTGATACACCGGTGCTCTTTGTCAGCCCCAGTCCCCATTGACACTCCGCCCAGTCTGCTCGCACACTTCATGTTCTCCACATATGGTGAATTAGCCTTTAAACCTACGCAATCACGGCAACTTTATGGTATATTTTTTTTTAATCATTAAATCTTCAGTATTATATTTTTCTAGTCAAATTTGTCATTTTTCGCTTCCTTGTTTTGTCCAGTGAACACTGTGGTGACTGACAGGTCATGATGCTGTGTATTATCCAGTCAGCATCATCATCTTCTTCTTCTTTTAGATTTGATTGGCGGTTGGCAACCAGCTTACAGGTGCATTACCGCCATGTCGGGTTATTGGGGTTGTGGGGTGCAGGGTTTCGAGCCTCTGCACGGCGACTCGGCTGATCCCATGGGTTTTCTATGGAGTTTGGGTCTGGAGAAATTGCGGGCTGCTCCATTTGAGGTGCCCCGGCCTCCCGCGGCTGTTCCCTGGTGATGCGACCTTGGTGAGCTGGAGCATTGCCATCCATGAGGATGAGGTTGGGCCTGTGTTGTTCATGCGGGGGCACAATGACTGGATTGGTGATGTTATTCAGGTGGTATCGGCTTGTCACTGTGCCGTTCACGGGGTGTAGGGCAGTTCTGTGTGGACTAGACACACCTGCCCAGACAAACACCATCAACACCGAAGGCTCATCTGGTGACAGTGGCTGATGCATAGTGCTCTCCTTCACGTCTCCAGCATCGTTGGCAGCCATCATTTCTGCTTGGCGTGAATTGACTTTCATCGGGGAGTAGCGCTGGGGCCCGCTGGTCCCTTGTCCCGCGCGAATGCTTCCTGGCCCATGTGGGATGATGACTCCTGTGCCTGGTGGTGTGGTCGGGTGCGTTTGCAGGTCGTCTAGTGCGCGGACCACACTGATGTAGACAGTTTCGAATGGTCTGATGTGGCGCCTGGATGCCTTTCACCTCCCTTGGATGTGTCTTGAGTTGAGTTGGTGTTCATCGTCCGGTTCTGCAGGGCACTCTTCACAGTGAGGCGGTCATCAGCGTGGGATGTGGCCGGGGGACGTCCACTGCTGGGCCTTTCTGTGGCTCTTCCAGTCTCTCTGTATCTCTGTTGCGGCCTGCTGGTGACACTCTGACACTCTGAGCTCAGTGGTTACTTACCTCTGAGAGCATCCTGTTGAGGTCTTGTAGTGACGAGGTACTGTTGATCAATTGTTGGGTGTTGTCTTGGTCTCATGATGTCAAAATGTGAAGAGCGTGATGAAGAGGACTGTTTTAAATACCAATTCTAATTGAACCAGAAAATTTATTGGTCGATTCATGGAGCAAACACCTGTTGTGAATTTTGCCGTTGGGCGCCTTGTTATAGAGGAGCAAGTTGTGCAGGAAGTGCTGAAGCATTTAGTCGTTGGACATGTGCATTTGAAGGGTTGGAGGAGGTCAGATTAGGTTCACCTGTAAAGGTTGTAGTGCATTTTAGGTGCATCCTGAAATTTCACTTCAACCGGCAACCCCTCCCTTCCGAGGGTGTGGAAGGTGAAACTGGGCATCCTGGCAGAACTAAAAACAATTTCTGTCACAGGTCTGTGGTGGATCACTCCCAGTTAAATGGAGTGAGACTGGACATCCTGGTAGATAAGCGCATCTGTCGCAAGGTCTGTGGTGGACTTTTGCCAGTCGGTGCATCGTGACATGCACTACACAAAGAGCAGAGATAAACAAGCCTATCATCTGGTCAGTCACTGCAACAGATATTGGAGTCAGTTTGTCTTGGCCTGTCCTTGCCACTGATAATACTTCTATCTGCCAAGAATGTGCCGCTAGTCCAGCAAAAGCTAGCGGTACTCAAATACTTTGCAAGCAGTTTCATGAAATGGTCACTCAGAAAGCAACTCATACCGGCTCAGACATTGCCCGGGTTAACAAGGTCAGGAGTTCCTGGCAGCGGAGGGCGAAGGACAGAGCTGTGTGGAGGAATCTGATCAGACTTAAATGAAAGTCATTGTCGCCCCTGACAGACTGCTATGATGATGATGATGATGATGATGATGACTGCCACGTACTTTACTCCATATCATCACTCTATATATGTCCAATCAGCATGGTCGTGATGCCGTGTATTATCCAGTCAGCATGGTCATGATGCCGTGTATTATCCAGTCAGCATGGAGTCAATCAAAAACCCCGCCCACACTTCCTGAAGCCAGGGCATGAAGAGACAGAGCAGTGAAAGAGTGGTGGCTAAACTTTTATTGATAAAAATTACATATTTTGACTGAGCGACTCCATACTCGGGGATGCACACCCTGGTAACATCAGCAAAGCACGTATAAAATCTTAGACTAGTCTGACTAACGATTCAAGAAATATGCATGAAACAGACACACAATATACTGCATTTATAGATAGCTACTGTCCTCACTACAGAACCCTGTTAAACTATCAACTATACTAGCTCCCTAGTATCTGCAACATGGATTTCCTCTCATATCTCGCACTGCTGCTTTCTGTGTTCTGGCTCTTTGTCTCTGAGGTAAACGCGTTCGGCTCCATGACGAGCAGAATAGCGGGCAGAATACAATATTCCAGGGACGTGTTGCTGCGCTTTAACACAGCTGGTGCAGAGTCTCTGATTGCGCCCAAATTTCATCTGCCGGACTTTATTTTGAGAGACGGTCACAGCGGTGAAAAAAGAAGCGGCAGGAGGAAGCGTGGAAGACGTGGAGGTGTGAAATTGCGCCTTAGGAGACGTCAGTTTGGTAACATTCCTCTTCCTTCAATCATTTTTGGGAATGCACAGTCTGTGAGAAACAAGGTGGAGGAAATTCAAGGCAATGTACGTTACCAGAAGGATTTTAAGAACTGCTGCGTCATGGCTTTCACTGAATCTTGGCTTACTGCGCATGATCGAGATGCAGACCTGTGGATTGACGGCTTTGGAGCTCCGCTGCGCTCGGATCGGCAGGAAGAGGTAACTGGGAAGCGTCAGGGGGGCGGAGTATGTTTATACATTAATAAGCAGTACTGCACATCTGTCACGGTCAGAGAGCGCATCTGTACACCCCATGTGGAGCTGCTGTCTGTGTCACTACGCCCCTTTTATTTGCCTCGAGAGTTTCCCCAACTTTTCATCACAACTGTGTACATTCACCCGAGGGCAGACGCTGACTCCGCCTCCAGTACCATCTCTGATGTGGTGCAGCGGCTGCAGTCAATTTCTCCAGAGGCGCCAAACTTCATTCTTGGGGATTTTAACCATGTTTCTTTAAAGAAGACACTTAAAAACTTTCATCAGTATGTCTCCTGCCCAACCAGGTGAAAAAAGACATTGGACCTGTGCTATGGATCCATAGAGAGGGCCTATAAATCACTCCCCCTTCCTCCTTTAGGATCATCAGATCACAACTGTGTTCATTTGCTGCCCACATATAAAACTGCTCTCAGAAGAGGCAAAGTGGAGACCAGAGACATTGATGTGTGGACAGAAGATTCAGAGCACAGCCTCCAGGAATGCTTTGACTGTACAGACTGGAAGATGTTCATAATGGCCTGCGGGGATGATTTGGACTCTCTGGCTGAGCTCACATGCTCATACATGGCTCACTGTCAAAATAAGTTTGTTCCACGTAAACGTGTCAAAATATATCCCAACAACAAACCATGGGTTACTAAATCAGTTAAATCCTGCTTACAGAGGAAAGCTCTTGCCTTTAAACAAGGGTCTGTTTCTGCGCTACAGGTTGCCACCAAGGAGCTGAAGGCCGAAATTTTAAGAGCAAAACAGAATTATAAATCAGAGTTGGAAAGCAAGATGGCAGCAAATAAACTTGGTTCGGCCTGGGCCAGTATGAAAACTATTGCAGGCCTTCAGAGCACAGAGCGCAGTAATCGTGTGTTTTTAGATGGTTTTAGTTCAGACACAGAGCTGGCTAATGCTCTTAATTGTTTTTATGGTCGTTTTGACTCCTTTGATTTTAGCACAGAAATCCAAGATTTGAAACAGAAACTCAAAGACAATCAGCACTTTAATATTGAGGTGCAGGATGTTAAAAGGGAGTTCCGCGCTGTAAAAGTGAACAAAAGTCAGGGCCCTGATAATATATGTGGGCGCCTGGTAAAGTCCTGTGCACATGAACTGAGTCCTATATTTCATTATATTTTCAATAAGTCCTTACAGACACAACATGTGCCTAAGATCTGGAAAGATGCCGTGGTTGTTCCCGTTCCAAAATCCAGCTGTCCTAAAACGGTAAACGACTTTAGACCAGTTGCTTTGACTTCAATTTTAATGAAAAGTTTTGAAAAACTGGTCAGATGTGAGGGTCCTAAGGCAGACTGAACATGCATTGGATCCTCTGCAGTTTGCCTATAGGCCTCACAGAGGAGTGGAGGATGCCACTGTCACTCTGTTTGACATGCTTTTTAAACATCTGGATTTTAATGGGACACACGCCAGGCTTTTATTTGTGGACTTTTCTTCTGCCTTTAATACAATCCAACCTCATATTTTAGTTGAAAGGCTCCTGCAACAATTTGATTTAAGCAATAATCTGGTGGGTTGGATTCTGGATTTCTTAACCAACAGGACGCAGAGAGTAAGGGTCAATGGCACATTGTCTGACCTAAAGTGCTCTTCTACTGGCTCTCCTCAGGGGTGTGTGTTGTCACCACTACTCTACATCCTGTACACAAACATATGTCGGAGCAGACATGACAACAGACACATTATAAAGTATGCTGATGACTCAGTCATTGTCAGTCTCCTCCAGGATGGTGAGAGTGGCCACGGCCCAGTAGTTGATGACTTTGTTCACTGGTGTGAGGATTCCTACCTGCAGTTGAATACAACAAAAACGAAAGATATGATTATTGACTTTAGGAGGAAAACTCCCAGGCACAAAGTCACCATACTAAAAGGCCAGACCACCGAATGTGTACAATCATACAAATATCTTGGGACAATTATTGATAGTGGATTGAACTTTGAGGTGAACTGTGAAAGGGTGTGCAAAAAGGGTCAGCAAAATTTGCATTGTTTGAGGAAACTTGCACGCTTCCAAATTGACCGAACCATAATGACAATGTTCTATCGGGCTTTTATTGAATCTGTTTTATCCTTTTCTTTAATGTCATGGTTTGGTCAGATAAAACTGAAACAGAGGAAATCCTTGGATCAGGTAGTCAGATGGTCCAGTCGTTTGCTTGGTGAGTCACAGCTGAGCCTGACATCCCTGTACACCAGACAAGTACAGAGGATGGCCGACTCGATTTTAAATGATGACTCCCACCCTTTGCACTGCAACTTTCAGCTTCTTCCCTCCAGACGGAGGTTTGCTGTCCCAAAAAGTAGAACCCAGCGCTACAAAAACAGCTTTGTCCCTGCTGCTGTCAAAGAGTTGAACAAGCTATAAAAATTATATTGTACATATTTTATATTTACCTATTTTGTAAGATGTGTGCCTGTGTTTGTGTCTATGTTGAATGTAATTAGTGGCTTGTAAATATGGATGTCACCAACTGCAAAACAAATCTACCTACGGGTACAAATAAAGTAACCTGAACCTGAACCTGAACCTATTGCTTGCTTCACATTTTTTAGCTCATTTCTGAGAAGGCAAAATGAACAAATGCCATGGCAGTGGTCCATCTATCTGTCTACATTTAACGAGAATCACTACTTCTCCTAGCATTTCTCTGGATGCTCTCCAAACTCACACACAACAATCCTCAGGTGTTCCTCTAGCTAGGTTCTCCTCAAAGTCAAGGCCAAAGGCCGAGAGATCTTGGCACTTATGTGATTTCACAAAAATTGCTACACCTCCTAAACAATTGCCCAAATGATCAATAAACTCACATACAATGATTCGCATTGGGTCTGCATTCAGGTTGTACTTGAAGTCAAGGGCAGTTAGAGAAGTGATGGTCCTTGGTGACCTCATGGTGTATTGATAAAGCTACCCAGTCATTGATGGTCTTGTTGTTTCTTCTGTGTAAAAGTTTTGTCTTATTTTTACCTCCGCCAAGGGAGGAGGTAATTTTTTTTTGAAGTATTGGTTTGTTGGTTTGTCTGTCTGTCTGTCTGTTAGCAACATTACTCAAAAAGTTCTCAACGGATTTTGATGACATAGATTTTGGTGATGATCCAGATCACAATCTGAATCTAGGAATGTTTTGAAAATAGTTTTTATATAATATGGCACTTTTCATATACTACCCCTTTAAGATGTGTCTACTGAGTTATGTGCGTTGCCATGCCATAGGCCTATGTACGTCCGCAGCCTGGAAGTTGTGGACGTGCATAGTATGTGATGATTGACATTATTTTTTCATCTGAAGATGCCAAGAAAAAGCAAGATGGGGCGCCCTAGCAGCACAGCGAGGTATCAACAAACGACAATTTCAGTGGCAATGTTAGCTACATTTAAACAAAGAAAATGCTGACATGGTGCACTACTGGCTCATGTAGCCATCACCGTCTTATGAAAGATGATGATAGCAATCAGAAATACAAGTTTTTTAGATTCACATCGGCTAGCAGAAATTACCGAAGGAGTATATTGTGGGCTGCCTTTTCATAATGGGATGAGAAACATATCAGCTCAGTAGAAAAAGAAACCATCTCTGTTGTCATTCAGTCCATACAGCCAATCATGTACAGTAGAATGAAATTATGTTTCTCCTATCTAGAATGTTAATCACATGTAGAATCAGAGGGGTCGCTGTCATACAAGGCGCCACCACCAACAACTTTTCCTTCCCCAATTCTATTATGCTGAGCATCAAGCTAGAAGGTGGGAAGTACCATTTTTATATGGTCTTCAGTATGACCCGGCCAGGACTTGCCCCTGGCCAGGAGCATCCTCCCCACAATCTCCCGGCTGTGGGGCAGATGCGCTATCAAGTAGTCCACCACGCCGGTGGTGGGCTAGGAATATTCATTCCAATTTGAGCTGCTAATCAGCCTCAAGAGTACAGTAAACATATCAACACTGCAATTAAACTAGTTTAAAATAAGACTGACACTCACTTGCTGACATATGGACCAAAGCTCTGTAGAGATGAAACAAAGTGTCGGGATTAACGAGGGCTAACGAGTGTAAACAAACAGTGTCTCCCTTACGGGAGACGGGAGGTTGTTTTTCCTGTGAGCTCCGGTGGATAAATTTTAACTACTGGACGGATTTTGGTGAAAATTTCACCAGAGGTAGGCCTTGGGCCAAGGATGAACCCATTAAATTTTGGTGATGATCTGAGAGTGCATACCTCCAGCAAGCACCTTGTTTGTATTTGTGCAGCAGGATTACACAAAAACTACAGAATGGATTTGGATGAAATTTTCACCAGAGGTGGTCCTTGGCCTACAGAGGAGCCCATAACATTTTGGTGATGATCCGAGAAAGCATACCTCCGCCAAGGCTCTTTTCTTCTCACAGTGTGTTAGCAAGAATCCTCCAAAACAATACTGGATAGACTTTGATGTAATTTTCACCAGAACTGGCTCGTGGCCTACACACAAACCCATTCCATTTTGGAGGTGATGCATGAGGGACGGAAGGGGCCTTGGCGGAGTTATGCGTTCTCTGAGTGCTTTTCTAGTTCTAAATGTACTGGTGTATTTTGCTGTGTTTTCATTCATCAAAAGAAAGGATAAACTGTGTAGCTCAGTAATATATGTATATTATAGCATTAACTAAAGTCTTAAATCTCCTCTCTGTTTCTTTGCAGCTGTGTCTAACTTGGATGAGGAGAGTAAGTGGACGGTTCACTACACGGCTCCGTGGCACCAACAAGAGAACGTCTTCCTACCAGGCAGCAGACCGCCCTGCGTGGAAGACCTTCATCGCCAAGCCAAAGTCAACCTTAAAACAGCCCTGCGAGGTAAAGATAATTAGAATTTGAGCTCTCCTGGTTGCACGACTGGTTGCGTATTATAGAAATTTGAATCTTATTTTGGATAATGAAGATCTCCCAGCCTGCCAAAACAATTTATAAATTAGCTTAAAAAATGTCATAATTTGTGTCATTGCAAGCTTGAGACGTCAGAATGCGGTTTGCCGACAACACTGTATAAATGCCTAAACTTAATAATTGTTTAAGATAATAACACAGCACTGTGAGTTGCTCTATATCCTGTTTGTCCATTGTAATAGGAGTATAGAGGCTGTCTTATTTTCAAACAAACACAAGAATCCAAGTCACACCACAGTGACAAATACCAACAACTTTACCAGATCAGGAAGTGGGAATACCAGTAAATGCTGACACCTGTGCATGGGAAAGATGCATGATTCACATTTTCTAGACAGCAGTTTGAGAGACAGGTACAGAAAAAAAAAAAAAAATGCATGGTGTGTGTAGTGTGAGCTTATGTATAGTATGGCTGTTAAGTTTCAGCATAAACCAGGGGCTGGTGAAACTAACAGGCTGTACTGCAGGTCTTAGGCTAAGTTTCTCATAACTTTGGATTCTAAAGCCCCTTTTCCATTAGTACCTACTCAGCCTGGCTCGCTTTGACTTTACTTGACTCTACTCAGCTCAACACAGTGTGGTTTGTTTTCCATTTCAGCTGAGTATCACCTCAAGTGGGTGGAGTTGGGCTCATAACAGGAAGCCAGCCCTTTATGTTGTTTACATGCTGACATTCTCACTGATAAATAATGTAAAAGATGCTTAAAATCATAAAACACTCACTATCTTCCCCATGAGCAGCCATCAGCTCAGAGACCTCCTTGGTATACTTTCATTTCAGGTTGCTCTGCTGCAGCAGGGCTGACGGGGCTGAAAAGTTCAGAGGCTGAAAAATTCATAGTTGTCAGATTTGACCAAATGTAGTTTATTTTTCAAGCACAGGGATCCAAGCGCTGCAGCACTGGTGGAAGAACTGTGTGCACCGACAGGAAGACTGTTGAAAAATAACCCCATTTCATCAACTTTGACCACTATATGAACTTTTCAGCCACGGTGCCAGCGAACCGTTCCGAAATGAAACACCAGGAAGTCTCTGAGCTGATGGCTGCTCACAGGGAAGATGGTGAGTGTTTTGTGACGGTTGTTGATTTGTGTGTAGCCATTTATTTCGTTGATTATCACAGAAACAATAAAAACTCATGGCCGAATTTACAAATGGCAGTTTTGAATCTTGTGAAGATGTCGCTCTCATCCACTGATGCCCTGGCCAATCAGTGGCCTGCAATCCGTTGACGTCACATTTTCAGTTCGACTCAGCACAATTGGAACCTCACTGAAGTAGGTCCCAAAAAAGTACCTGGTACCAGGTACTAATGGAAAACCCTACAAACTGAGTAGAGTCGAGGCGAGTAGGGCTGAGTAGGTACTAGTGGAAAAGGGGCTTAAGTCTGGTCTTGTAGTTAGGCCAGTTGCGTCAGCAGGATGAACCCTTCGATTCAGTAAGATGGGGTTGTAACTGTTCAGCTAGTAACAAACCTACAGCACTGTGGCATGTCGGGTATGATTTTACATTGAAAAGACTGTTAAGAGAAGATTGACAGAAACAAAATGCTGCACCTAAACCATAAAAAGGAGTTGATTGAGAAATTTTGATATTTTTAAACTGACCAGAGAGCTGTCATCAAACATCAAAAATCATAACCCAGCTCCTTTTTCTGTCAAATAATTTAATTTGATTCCAGTCTTTTTAGGTGAGAAGGTTGTTTTAGTTATTTTCTAATAACTGATTTTTCATGGATACTACATGCTTGGTAATTATTTGTGCCAAGTGTGAATCCATTTTTATTAAATGTCAGTAAAATGCTTTGGCCCTTGGTGAGTTCAGCAAATCAGAAGCAACAAACTAGCAAATTGTCATGTTGCCACGTGATCCTGCCTCACTAAGACCATCGTGATTTAAGAGTAGTCTTTCGTCTGGTTGGCGCAACCAATACAGTATAAAGTCCAGTCTAAACTGGTCTTAACTAAGCTAACTTGGCACTTAGAACCAGTCTCTGGCGACATTTCAACCCTCTTGCTCTGCACACTCCCTGTGGGAGGGGGAGCTCATGCTCACTGCGGGTACAGCTGGAACAAGTAAACCGGCGAGCTGGTTTCCTGACCAAGCTAAAAAAGTCTCCTCCTTTTTGACAGCATGATCGCTTCGCACAACGAAGCCCTCAGTATTTGCCCAATTGAAGAGGTTAGCTTCAACTTTGGCTCGGTTTCACATATAACACCCATGATTACGCTTCGTTTGTATGATCGTGCGACCGTTCTCACCATCATTACCAGCTGTATGAGAAAGCGCTACTGGAAAAAAAACCCCTCAAAATAGACAGTAAGGTCCATGAAGTCGAAATGTTCACTATGTAGTTCTCTACTGTGCTGTCTGAGATACGCATATTGTAAACAAACAAATGGTGCTTACTGATGATGTAATGCCATGTCTCGGTCATCTGTAGCAGTGGTGTTTATTTATTTAATAAATGTTTTATTTATTTTGGATATTTTATTTAGGATATGTTAATTTTTTTTAAAATATTTTTTCCACATTTCTATTCAAGTGTTTAATATTGTTCATAAATCAATGTTCAAAGCTCTTTGAAAAGTTGTACATAGACTGTTATCATTAGATCACTATATCTGGGGCATAAAATGGTCTTCAAGACGTCAACAATAATATTGCTTATCGTGATAATTTTGAGGAAAATTTATTTACCCATCAAAATTTGTTATTGTTACAGGCCTAAATATTGCAATACTCAGCAGTATAGCAAGATCATGATAATATCATATCATGGCCCAAGTATCGTGATAGTATCGTATCATGGTGCCTCTGGTGATTTCCACCCCTATTAAGCAAGGCATCAAGCCATCACACTGGCATACATAGGCCTATATACTATACATTTACTAGATACGCTGGTGCTTAAGCCCAGCTGTCAAAAATGTGAGTGACGGCTGGGAACATGGGAGGGGGTAACAGTCAGCTTCAGTAAGGCTGCATTCACACCAGGATAGTCCGGGGGTCTTGGTTCGATTGGGTGGGGAATGCCGAGAATTTTTGCACCTTCGTTTGCTTTGGTTTGCATTCACCCTGCAGCGGTCCAAACTGGCTGGACAACATCACGCAGTTACAACAACTGCTCCTTTGGGACACTGTAGCCAAAACCGCCACTGACCAGGAAGAAAAAATCTCGGCAAAGAAGAAAAATCCAGCTCATTGATTGGCCAGGACCAAAAAAGGAAATCCATTCCCTTCAGCCGGGTTGTTTGTCCGCCACAAACGATGCATTTTTTAACTTTTCTCCGGTAAAAGGATTTCTTGGATCCACACGGATCCAAGAAATCCGGTCTTTATTGTTATTTTCTACCCAAAATGCGCTACGATAAACGCCACTTCCTCTTCTCATACTACGTGTTGCTATGGTTACACAAATGCCAAGGGACATTTCTGCCCTTTGGTCTGCTGGATAGTCCGTTATTGACACTGCAAGCGAAGCGTGCCAGACTTCGCAAGTGAGCCGAGACCCCTGTTTTCAGGCGGACCTGACCTCGCTTGTTTGGCACGCACCAGAGTTCGAATGCGCGTTCAGACAGCACCAAACAAACCAAACTATCCGCGGAAGCGGAGCAGAGTTCCTTTGGTCTGGACCAAACAATGGCTGTGTGAATGTGCCCTAAAGCCCCTTTTCCACTAGTACCTACTCAGCCCAACTCGCCTCGACTCTACTCAGCTCAACACTGTGTGGTTGGTTTTCCATTTCAACTGAGGACCACCTCAAGTGGATGGGATTGGGTTCATTACAGGAAGGCGGCCCGTTATCCTGTTATGTTCTTTACATGCTGACATTTTCACTGATAAATAACGTAAAAGATGCTTAAAATCACAAAACACGCACCATCTTGCCTGTGAGCAGCCATCAGCTTGGAGACCTGGTATACTCTCATTTTGGGTCACTCCGCTGCAGCAGAGCCGACAGGGCTGAAAAGTTCAGAGGCTGAAAAGTTCATAGTTGTCAAATTTGACCAAATGTAGTTTATTTTTCAAGTGCAGGGATCCAAGCGCTGCAACACCGATGGAAGAACTGTGCGCACCGATGGGGAGACTGTTGAAAAATAACCACATTTGATCAAATTTTATTACTATATGAACTTTTCAGCCTATGAACTTTTCAGCCACAGCACTGGCAGAGCGTTCCGAAATGAAATACCAGGAGGTCTCCGAGCTGATGGCTGCTCACAGGGAAGATGTGAGTGTTTTGTGACTGTTGTTGATTTGTGTGTAGCCATTTATTTCGTTGATTATCACAGAAATAATAAAAACTCTGCTGAATTTTCAAATGGCGGTTTTGAATCTTGTGAAGACATCACTCTCATCCACTGACGTTACGCCCTGGCTAGTCAGTGGCCTGCAATCCGCTAACGTCACATTTTCAGCTTGACTCAGCACACTTGGAACCTCACTGAAGTAGGTCCCAAAAAAGTACCTGGTACCAGGAACCAGGTGTGGTATAAGAAACCACAGGTTTGGATGGCATCGGCGTGATGACGCAGCCGTTTGGTGATGTCATCACACCAAGCTCTTATAATGTGAGGGTCAGCCATCTTATGGCCTCTTTCCCTGTTGGCTCAGCCTACAACAGTAAACCCGTACTGTAAGTTTAATAAAGTTCGTGTTCCAAGCCGACACCGCTCTCTGTGAGTCTCTCCAGTTTGACAGACATAACATTTGGCCATGAGAGTTAAACCATGGAAGCATGTTTGGGGTCACTACGACCGTTTCTGGAAACCCCAGGTGAGCTGCCCGTTCCGTGGCACCGCTGGTTCTACACGTTAAAAGATTATGTTGACGCGGCTGACCTGAATGGCGCTGACGATGAGAAGCTAAAGAGCATACTGGTTCTCGGTCTAGGTGAGGAAGGACAGCGTGTGCTCTGTACTCTTGGTCAAGCAGACTTATTCAGCGAATGTGTGATTCTGATAGAGACATTACTACGGCTGAATTAACGTTACAGCTCGAAAAGTTGCTTTCTTCAACCGCAACTAAAAGGCGGGTGAGTCAATTTGGCGTTATGCCTTGGAGGTACGAGTCTTAGCAAGCATGTGGGCCTTCAGACCCTTAAAATGACTGTCTGTGGCGCACTTTTGCTCCAGTAACCTCCCCACTGGTGGTCAAGATTTTTTTCAAGAAAATATTCAGTTCAGATGTCAGAGATTTCCAAGGCTATAACTTGAAAGTGGTAAGAGATAATGGCTGACTGTCAATTTGAAAGATGTAGAATATGATCCAAAGTTTGAGATAGAAGTAAATTTACGCATCTAATTTGCATAATGCCACGGCAGCCATATCGAATTACATAACTTTCAGTCAAAAGTGGACTTTGGGTATATTTACACAAAGGATGGTGTTTTGTTTTTTTTTCCACAATATCTTTATTGAACCTTTTTTTTTTTTTTTAACAAACATGATACAAACAAACACTAACACTAAAGTACTACAAAAAAAAAAAAAAAAAAAATGCCCTAAAAACACCAACAACCACCAACAAAATCAAGTCTTCAACAATGCTCCTCTGTTTAGTCTAGACAATCCAATACATTAGTATACATATTATGTTCACCAGTTTGGAATTTACAAGGTCCACACACATCATTCACCTTCTTCTTCAAGAGTTATGTTTAAATTTTTTACATAATCAATAAAAGGTCTCCATATATTCTCAAACACAATTTCCTTTGATTTCAGTATATATGTTATTCTTTCTAATGGAAGGTTTGTTAACATCTGTCTTAACCACTGAGTCACATCTGGTCTATGAGTCTTTTTCCATAATAGTGCAATACATTTTTTGGCATTAAGCAAACTGAGGTCTATGAATGTTCTTTCACTTTTATTGAAATTATGCTTTTCTGGGTACAGACCCAACAAAAACAGTTTAGGATTCAATATGATTTGTTTTGAGATTATTTTTTCAATTGTTACCCTCACCTCCTCCCAAAACATTCTTATTAATCTACATTCCCATAAACAATGAAATAGGGTTCCTTTACTTTCCATGCATTTTGTGCATGTATCTGGTATATTTTTGTTATATCTATTTAACTCCTCCGGTGTAACATACATCCGCATTAACCATTTGAAATGTATCAATTTAAGGCGTGCATTTATTGATTTGGTTTGAGCTTCTGTACAAGCCAATTCCCATTGTTCCTCTGAAATTTCAATTTGCAGATCTTCTTTCCAGTAGTTTAATCTTTTCAGTGAATTTTCACTTGAAGATAGTGTCAATGAGTTATAAAACTCTGAAATAATACCCTTTCTTTTACTATCTTTCATCATCATTTTTTCCAAGGATGAATAAATAGGTCGAGTGAGAGCTTTATTTTGATTTGATCGAATAAAGTTTCTAAGTTGAAGATATTTAAAAAAATGTGTTCTATTGAGATTAAATTTGATCCTCAGCTCTTCAAAAGACATTATGTTGTCTGCACATGGCAAATATAAATCCTGAATCTTTTGTATCCCTTTTAAATTCCATACTTTAAATACAGCGTCCGCTCTCCCTGGTTTAAAATATTGATTACCCCATATTGGACTAAATTGTGACAATAACTGTGGTTCTTTTAAATAGTTTTTAGCTTCACACCATATTTTGATCATATGCTTTACAAATGGATTTTTAACTTGTTTTTGTAATTTTTTTGCCGAATCTGAGTATATGAATATGGGAAGAGGTAAAGGTAAATTGTATGATTCCATTTCAGTCCAGTGAGGGAGATCATTTGATGAAAAATAATATGTCATAGACCTCAGTTGTGCCGACCAATAATACAACATAAAATTTGGACATTTCAGACCTCCACGATCAAATGGTAAATATAATAAAGACAAATGTAATCTAGCCCTCCTGTTGTTCCATATAAATTCCACTAACTTTTTTTTTATTCTTGAGAATAGATCTAAAGGTGGTGATAAGGGAATGTATTGAAATAAATAAAGTATTTTAGGTAAAATATTACTTTTAAGTATATTGATTCTCCCGATCATCGACATTGGTAGTGACATCCATCTCTGAGTTAACTCATTGATATCTGACATTAAGGCTTCATAGTTGACACTGGCGACTGATTCTAGCTTAGGCATAATTTGGATTCCTAAATATTTAAACTGATTTACAACATTGAATTGATTTAAGGATGGTGTTTTTTGTCACGGTTTTTTGTTATCTTCAAAGTATATGAACCAGAAAATCAGTGCAATGTAACCAAAGAAATTCGTCAAGATTTACCGCTGGCCAGGCGGCTCGTTTCTTCCATTTTTTCGTTATTTTGTCTTCTCTCAGTCATTTTCGCTTTCTCTCCCACATCCAGAAACTCTTATCATTATTCCACCTCAACTTCGCTTTTATTCCGCCGCAATTTATCTTATATGACGACACGGAACTGGCGCGATTGTTCTGTCCAGTCACATGGCACTGGGGTCGATGGCAGGTGAAAATTAACCAGCTTCGGCCACCCTCTGTTATAGCAAAATGTAGATATTTACCTTGATAAGCTAAATCTCTTTTTAGAATCATAGTTGGCAAATTTGGGAGCAAATGCCTCCTCCGTGTTGTGATAGAGCACATCAACATTTGTTTACAAACTCTTCTTCGTTGGTGTCCCAGAAGTGAGGTTTTTGGATGGTTATTTGGGAGACATAAGTCCTCCAAGAGTTATATATGTCTACCACCTTGTGAGGTGGAATACTTAGTACAACTGGGGATTTTTTATGGTTTATGGCACATCACATGACAGGCGCAGAACTGCGACGTAGACAGTGAGGGTGCTTTCCATGTCCATGAAAACAAGACACAAGAAGGGTTAAGAGACGAGTTAATTCAGTGTCAAGTTAGAGGGAGAATACAGCACAGAGTGACCACAGCGCAGAGGAACAACACAACACGGAGGGAGAGCAGTAACCGGACTCGCCTCAGTTCCTCGCCCAGCATGAACGTCAGGGAGCCGCTGCAGGAGAGGGAGCTCGCATCTATCGGGAACCCCAGGACACAACAACCCAGCGCAAGTTTTACCAACGACAATGGCTACATATCTCCATGACCAGACTCCCCAGGAGAGGGGGAGAACAAACCGGTCTCACCTCCGATCCTTGTCCGGCATGAGCTTCAGACAGCTGCCAACACATCATCCTGTCCTCAGCCAGCACCAGGTGAGAGAGAGAGAAGAAACTGGACTGCTTCTGAATCCACACCCAGCACCAGCCTCCAGGAGCCGCTGCTGAGCTGCAGGATGAAGAGTCCGCGACCGAACAGAACACAGCAGAACCACCAGATGTCTTCCGAATCCACAACCGGCATCAGCCTCCAGGAGCCGCCGCTGAGATGCAGAATGAAGAGTTTGTGACCCAGCAGGATGTAGCAGAACCACCACAACCTGGTGGATGCCCTGCAGCAGACGTGAGAGTTACAACATCACAACCGCAGCGCCAAATGCAACTGAACAGAGCACCACCCACAGTGATGAATGGGGTTTGGGTCCGCAGAACCAAGCGACTGGGCTCACAGTTGGCCTTAACATCGTCACCACCACCGACACCCATGAAGAGCGCCGCACAGCAGAGATCAGTTGCTGTTCAGATGCCGGATGGATTGAGATGGCAAGCCAGCTGTCTGCGGAAGGTGAAAGCATCTGGCACTGATCAAGACGCAATGTTGGAGCCGACCCAGCTGGTGTGGGATCCCGACTGGGACATTGTTGACGAGTGTGCCGCGGCTCCAGTGGGATGGCACCTAGGCCTGCTGAACTTGACGCCTCCAGGGGTGCATCCACCACAAGCTCGCCTCAGAGCCCCTCCGACTGAACTGCTTTCCTCAGAGGAAAAAAAGAGGACTGTTTAGCTAGGGGCATGGCTGCCAATGGATAGTGGCAGAATAACCCACTCAGATGCGCTGGGCTACGCAGTGGTCTACCCGCTATCCCTAGCTAGTTTGGGGGTTCATTATGTACCAAATTGGGGAGGGTTAATTTGAATGCATGTGTTTTCTGTTTTTCCAAGGCGGGGAATGAATGTGGTATAAGGAACCACAGGTTTGGATGGCATCAGCATGATGATGCAGCTGTTTGGTGACGTCATCACGCCGAGCTCTTACAATGTGAGGGTCTTCCATCTTATGGTCTCTTTCCCTGTTGGCTCAGCCAACAACAGTAAACCCGTGTGTTAAGTTTATGCCTCATGTAATAAAGTTCATGTTCCAAGCCAACACCACTCTCTGACAGTCTCTCCAGTTTGACAGACACAACACCAGATACTAATGGAAAACCCTACAAACCGAGTAGAGTCGATGCAAGTAGGGCTGAATAGATACTAGTGGAAAAGGGGCTTAAGTCACAGACCAACTGGCCCCAGTAAGAGTGTGGCTTTACTTAAGACCTTTTGGCTGAACCAGCCCCAGTTGTTTATGTAGTTGATTAGCCTTGTCTGAGAGCAGATTAGACACTGAGGTAAAGAAAGAGCGATCAGCTGAGAGGTAGGGCTGTAAACTCATGCATACAGTTGTTGGTTAATCACCTTCTCTCTCTCTCTCTCTCTCTCTCTCTCTCTCTCTCTCTCTCTCTCTCACTCACTCACTCACTCACTCACTCACTCACTCACTCACTCACACCAGGGTACCATTGCCCTTTCCCATTATTTGACCTGTAGAGTGTTGGTCTTGTACATTACTTCCTGCAATATTTATGTGGTTGGGTATGAAAATGTATAAACACCACCTGGTAAATGGGAGTAATTCAACACTCCCCCCTCCTGAGAACCTGTCTTTACCCACCAGCCCCAGGGGTCCAAACTGAAAGACAACAGGTGTCCAACAAGAGCACCTGTGCTGACCGTTTAGCTTTGATGTACATTAGCACTTTAAACCATTGTCCACTCCTAAGAAGTGTTGGAGAGAAGAGCTTACTGGCTAACAGCTTAGACTTAGAGATATACCATTGTTTTTCTTATTATTAGGCATTGAAATATTATATCGATGCTATTCTGTGACCAATATGACCTTTTCTGCATCCATATTTTATTTATCTTCAGTTTGTTTGGACTATCCACATTTGATGGTATGGGTATTTCTCCTCAGCTCAAACTTTGTAAACATGCATGCTGGAATACTGATTTCACCCATGTCTTTAATTTAACTACTCCTCAATTATTGCTATTATTGTACACCTACAGTTCAAATTTCAGCCAGTTCTTTGCTTGCAGAAATACTCTGACTGGAGTGTGTAACCTGTTCATTCATCTGGAGGTTAAACTAGCCAAATGTCAGTTTAATTCTTATGTAACCAGATACAGTGCCCAGTGCAGCTATCGTGAACACAGTAAGATACACGAGCCCGCTTTTTGCTATGCTCACCCCAGTGATCAATAGCCAATCAGATGGCAGCATGCAACCTCTCTTTGTCCTATTCAAACACTCACACAGGGTTCACCTCATGTTTCATGCTGAGGTTTTTTTCTAGGCAGAAAATCGTTCCGAAAATGAAGTTATATAATGGATGATGCTGTTACTAATAATGTATCTAGAACTGTGGAATCCGATGTTGATATATTGATAGCTTTGTTTTTTGCCAGTGTTTACATAATGAGTGTAGGTGTAGAAAGTTGAAGGACATGAGGGTGGTGATGGCTATAGCATTTAAAACATACAGTATACATCTAATTTTGTATGAAAAAGGAGCATAAAAAAGACCTTAGATTACAAACACAATACATCAGGAAACCCTAAAAGGAACTGCTTCATATTTGGCTGTGAAATATCAATGTCTCTGACTGTACAAAAGAAAACGTGCAAAATATGGTGATAACAAAGATTTTTTTTTTCTAATTATGAAATATTTTACCTAACTAGCTAATGGGATAATAGGTTAAAGGTTAAGTCTTGACTAACCTTGACATACAGTCAATTGAGTGGTTGGCAGCAGCACAGATCGGTGATGTAGCAATTCTTGTTCGCTCGCCTTCTTTTATTTCTGCCTGGCAACAAGCGGGGCTCAGCTCATCATAACTTATTTATTTCATTCATCAACTGTCCCCAATCATGCAACACCAATCATCTTAACAGTTCCACTTCCTGTCATCATCCTCATTATCGTCATGCTTTTCTGAATCTCATCTTCCCCTCTGCCACCCCATCGTTTTGTGGTTACAGTTGCTACGTATGCCAGCGCCATCAGGATCCATTAACGGGGTGTATTATACATGCATCAGTGTCTCTTCTCTTCTGAGGTGTGCTGTAATTAGCTGTGGTCATAAACGGGACATGAAAGGGATCAAGTTCAGCATCTTTGAGGTGCCAGGGTAACGGGGATGATTTTGATTGTTTGATATCCAAGGAATAAAAACCCTAAACTGAAGATGAAAGAACTATACAAGAATGATTTGAATACAAATTAAGAAAATCTGTCAGTTTGTTGGAAGTCTTTCCTTCCCGCAGTTTGTTACATTTCTTTATCCCTCAGTTGCCTATTGTATACTGCTACTCATGCTGTTGATAATTCATATTGTAATTCATTCATGCTGTTGATAGTGTGTGATGTGTGTGTGTGTGAATAAACTGTTAAGTGTTAAAAAAGTGTGTTAAGTGTTGGGAGAGCATCAGAGAAAGCATACATATCTTTTAGGAATGCACAGCTACATTTGCATTATCCTTATTCAGAGTTAGCACTACATTAGCATAATTGTCAATTAAAAAACTGAACAAAGGATGAACTAGAAAGACATTTACTAAGGGAGACAGAAAAAAAATGAAGAAGATGATGTAGTAAATGCCTCATGAGAGGAAAAAAGAGGGGGATGGAGCAGAGAGAGAGAGATGGTTCTGCCATCTGTGTGTGACAGACTGAAACCGAAACCCCTCCTCTGGTTACACACACACACACACACACACACACACACACACACTCTGATTTGACTTGTTATTGCATTTTGGCTCACACACACACACAGATACATCAGAGCCTCATCACAGCAGGTGGTGACAAGGAGAGGTGTGGGCAGTGCTTGGCGGTGTCCCACAGTGATCATACACATGACGGCCAAAACACACACACACACACACACACACACACACACACACACGATGGTATATTCTACTATGCACAACTAAATGTGTGCATCTCTTACAGTCATGCCACACTCTTCATACCAGTGTTATTGGAGATCTGAATGTATAATGAAGTCTGCTTGGATCATTCTGCATTCATTAAGATTAGTTTCAGTTTTAATATTGTTTTCACTGAATGATCATGTTTTAGGCTGCAGTTTGTGGTGATGTTAATTATATTGACTCCACTCTATTCCCAATTAGCACTGGGACAGTGATTATCCAGTTGCATTCAAGTTCAAGTTAAAAAAAAATCTCTGCTTCATGAAACTTTTTTCTCTTTCTCAGAATGTGACAAGTTGAGGAAGGATGGCTTCCGGAGCTCCCAGTACTACTCTCAGGGACCTACATTTTCTGACCCCATAAAGGCCACCAGCAGCCTGCAGGATGATGAAGACGATGAAAATGACAAGAAGGTAAACATGTATGCAACTTTAAAAAAATGCATTTAAATACTTGAAACACACACTCAGAACAACAAGTAAAACCGTTAGACTTTAATTGTGCAGAGTTTGTGGGGATGTGCGCATTGTTGCTGCACTCTAGTGGTTATATGGAAACATAACACCATGTGTGTGTTGAGTCTTCCCTCTAAATTAAATTAAGCCCTTCCAGAGCATGTGGGACACCATGCGGTGTATGAGGCAGCGCCTCCCTCCATTTCAAAACAATATTTGATTGGAACCTTTTTGTTCATTTTGGCTTCAGTTAACTCTGCTTGGTCACTTTTACTTTTTATTGTCCTTGAATCTCTAGGAATTTCTTTCATTATTTCTAGTTCTGGTTAAGGTTAATTTCAGCTGATTTTACCCGAGTTGTTTCACACTCACTCTCAACAAAGAGGATTTCTCTTGTTCATATCTTAAATCTTTTTCACTCAGTGGCATTTATGTGGGGAAAATAAATAGTTTCTGAGCTTTTTTGTTTTTCCCGTTTGCCATTTCCCTCTACAGTCAGGATGGGTCGCGTGTCTGATCTTGCAGAGCTGTAATTGTATGCAATTGTAGAGGCTGATGGATGGAGGCAGTCAGTCAAAGAGGGAAATAATGGCACTATTAAAGAGAAAAGGGTAGAAAAGCAACTAGAAAGTGATTCGGAGGCAAAAACTATTATTTATCCTTCTCTGCAGTGTGTCACTCCATTAGTGTGAAGTGAAGTGTAAGTGGTCTGACAGCTAGATATGTCTCATCTCCGCTCCCAGTTTTAAAGCCTCGCATCCACAGTGTGATATAAAAGGTCCTGGAAGGGTCACTGGTTCTTTCACTGTTATTCTCAGGGCTTCTTTTGTTTCCCTGAGCCCCTCGATGCCAGGCACTCATTTCACCTCTGCATTCACCCTTGACCTTCATACAACATACTGTCTTTGTTTACTGTGGCCTCTCATTTCCTGTTTTGCTGCTTTTCAACACTCGCCCCATCTCTTCAGCTTCAGTCAATTCCCCCTTGTCCTGTCTTCCTTGTACCCTTCTCCTCTCTCTTCTACCAGTTCCTGTTGTCCTGAGGCCGCTGAGCCTAACTTTGTCTGACAGCAGCTTCAAGTGGGGCTCCTGGATGAGCCAGTGAAATGCAAAATGACAAACTGCAGCTGAGATGTTTGTGTTCACCCCCTTCCATCCCATGTTGCTGCCCCATATTTATCCATCCGTCCATCCATGCGTTGCCAGTCTGGTGTTTGGAATAGTGGAGGTAAATGGTGACTACCAGAAGGCTCTAGACTTTGTTTTTGTACTTTTGGAATCCTCACAGTTCTGCAGATCCAGTTCGAGTCGCAGTTTAAAACTAAGAAACTTTATCATATTTTGTTGCCCCTGTAGTTATTCTTAGATCAAAACATCAATGATTCTCTGGATCCCAGATTTTCTGTGGAGCGTAAAAAAGGTTTAAAAGCCATTAAATGATTTTGGGAAAATTAACAGCTGCGTGGAGGAATCTGATCTGACCAAAATGAAACGGTCATTGTTACCCCCAACAGACTCCTGTGATGATGAAGATGATGAACATAAACTAGGCTACAGGTCCACAGAGAGCGTGTTTTTTTTTCCTGGCTGGGAGCTCCTACTTTCTGTTCATTTTCTATGTAGTTGAGTGTTTAATGTGCTCAGCGCCCTTGATGCAAAAACACTCAGCGTTTTGTCGCTGAGCCCACAACACTTAAAGTTGAAAAAAATTTCAACTTCTAGAGCGCCACATCGCTCATCAGTGGCACAACTCTAGCCAGTCGATCAGAAGTAGGCTAAAAGTATACCATGATCAATATTTAACAGCTCAGAGGGATGTATGTTTTCTTACCGGTTTAATGCAGATTAGTGTAGCTAGTAGAGGGTTTCAGTGCAAAATGTGAGAAACGCTGATGGCAAGCTGTGAGTGACAGGTCAGGTGGCTGCTTTTTTTTTATTTTTATTTTTATTTTTTTTAAGAGTGCCTGTAAAGCACCCAGAAAAATAGGTCCAAAGTGTTTTTATCCACTTGGTGGATACACAGCCATAGAGTAATAAAAATATAAGGACTGTCCCAAATATTAATTTTACAGTTTCAAATATTTGGGAGCAGTCCAGAGCTATAGCAGCATCTGTGCTTTTCAGAAATTGGTCTTTTCTTAAAATATGGAACTTACTCATATTTTTTTGTTCATAAATTTGCTAAATTTATATAATATATTTTATAATGTTTCAGTGAAATTCAGTCAATATCAATGGCCAGAAGCTATGAGTATGTGTCATTTAATTTTTTTCTGTATATGTGTATAAAGATAGAGGTGTGTGTTTTTAAATGCCTTTTTAAAGTCTGCTTTAAAAAAAGCATTAAGTATTAAACTTGAAAATACCTGCAGAAACCCTGGTGTTGATCATGCTCTGAATTTAACTCTCACAGACTATAAATTCTGTGTCTTAATAGCTATTTAAACATTTAGCAGACTGAAAAAAATGCTGCATTGTTGTTGACTACTGGCTCAATTTCAAGCCTGGTCGCTGCAGTTAAACATTGCTGTCTGGAGCTCTCCACTGTAAAGATAAAGAACTCTCAGTGTGTCAACACAGTTTACTGCATGAGTGATTCCCTCTGAATCCCTCGCCTTGCTGTTTTTCTGCAGCGTTTATCCTGCCAGCTCACTGTGATGGGCTGGTGTGTGTGTGTGCGTCTTTTACTGTTTCCATTTGGGATTGATCGTGAAACATGTTTATAGGGGCCCACAAGCTGCTAAAGGTCACTGCAATGTAATATACTGTATTAATGTTGATGCCAATATGACCTGAGTAGTCTGTCAGTTATTGTTTGGCTGTATAGTATTCCATTTCCACTCACCTTTTCTTCTATTATGTTGACATTTTGCTTTATTTATTAATTTTGAGCTCTGATATTCACATTACATTGCCTTTTATTACCACAGAAAACTTTTCCTTTCTTGTTTTTTTTCCTACCACTCATCCTGTCTATTACATATTACATTTGTCTGTGCCCAGTAGGTGATTTGTATTTTTAACTAGGCGGTGGTAGTGATGGGAGTGTATTTACACATTTAGCATAAGTTAAAAAGATATACACATGAATTAAGTACAAATTTGCAAGAATAAAGGTGCACAAATATGGTAAAAAAGATGCTAATCTGCGATTTGAAAGTTACAAATTTTCCATAAGCAGGTCCCAAATGACAAGAAAAAATGTACATTAAAAAAATTCCACAAAAAAGTAATAAATTTACAAGAATAATGTCACACATTTACAACATGCAAATTTGCAAATGTATAATAACAAAGATATATATTTGTGTAATTTTTTTTCTGTGTAAACTTGTAAAGTTTTTCTGATAAATTTGCTACTTTTTTCTGGCAAATTTGTGACTTTTCCAATAAATTTATTACTTTTTTCCTATAAATTTGCCACTTTGTGATAAATTTTATGCCCTTTTCCCCACACAGATTTACAACTTATATACTCAAAAATTTGTAACTTTTTTCACTTAAGTTTTTGAGTTTTTAAATAATTTTTCAGCAATTTCCTTTGCAACTATACACTCACTAACATATTCAGTTGTATTGTTTAAACTATCCGTGCTCTTTTTTAGGGAATGGGGAAGTGGCAGCTTAACCAGGGGAATGGCATCCTCTGCCATCCCGCCTCAAATCACCTATTGACTGTTCCTAAATATTTGATAGCTTCAGATATTCAGCTTTTTTCTTGCTCTCCAATTTCACTAAAAGTAAATCAAAATGTCAGAATATGGAGGAAAAAATTCTTAAATATGAAAAAAAGTAGAAAACTCTATTTATTCATTTTCTTAACCGCTTAATCATTTCGAGCTGGGGGGGGGGGGGGGGGGGGGGGGGCTGGAGCCCATCCCGGCGTCTTTGGGTGAGAGGCTGAGTACGCCCAGGACAGATTACCAGTCCATGGCAGGGCCGACACAGACAGACAACCATTCACTCTCACATTCACACCTAAAGACAGTTTAGAATCCCTAATTTGTGCCAGTTACATGCATGTCTTTGGACTGTGGGAGGAAACCAGAGTACCCGGCGAAAACCCAAGCAGACACGGGAAGAACATGCAAACTCCACACAGACAGGTCCCCAGCTGGACAGCTCTTGGGTTTGAAAGCAGAACCGTCTTGCTTGCAAAAAACACAAGAAAAAAGAAACAGTGTTACAAGAAGAAACTGAAAATTCATGAGGAAAAAAAAAATCTTAATTTATTGAGGAAAACTGGAAATTTAGTAAGAAATTGTATATTTCTAGGGACAAAATAGCACATTTACAAGTAGAAGTCAGAATTTTCCAAGAAAAAAGTTCCAAATTTAAAAGAAAAGATAATAAATTGAATTAAATTATGATGTTGGATTACTACTGTCCATCACCTTGTTTGCAATGGTGATGTACAGGCTGGCAGACGAGGTCAGGCAGGAGTCTCCATGGACCATGATGTTTGCAGACGACATTGTGATCTGTAGTGAGAGTAGGGAGCAGGTGGAAGAGAACCTGGAGAGGTGGAGATATGCTCTGGAGAGAAGAAGAATGAAAGTCAGTAGAAACAAGACAGAATACATGAGTGTGAGTGAGAGGGAGGCAGGTGCAACTGTGAAGATGGAAGGAGTACCGGCAGTAAAAGTAGATGAGTTTAAATACCTTGGGGTCAGCCATTCAAAGCAATGAAAAATGCACAAGAGAGGTGAAGAAGAGAGTGCAGGCAGGGTGGAGTGGGTGGAGGCGAGTGTCGAGAGTGATTTGTGACAGAAGGATAGCAGCAAGAGTGAAAGGGAAGATTTACAAGACGGTAGTAAGACCTGCTATGATGTATGGTTTAGAGACGTGATGCTGACAAAAAGACAGCAGCTGGAGAGTTGAAGATGCTAAGATTTTCATTGGGAGTGACTAGGAGGGACAAGATTAGAAATGAGTATATCAGAGGGACAGCCCAGGTTGAGCGGTTTGGAGACAAAGTAAGAGAGGCAAGGCTGAGATGGTTTGGACATGTCCAGAGGAGGGATAGTGGATATACTGGGCAAAGGATGTTGAAGATGGAGCTGCCAGGCAGGAGGAAAAGAAAAAGACCACAGAGAAGATTCATGGATGTAGTGAAGGAGGACATGGAGAGGGTTGGTGTTACAGAAGAAGATGCAAAGGATAGGGTGAGATGGTGGCAGATGATCCGCTGTGGTGACCCCTAAAGGAAGCAGTCGAAAAAAGAAGACTGAATATTTAGAGCCCTGAAACTGGTGTTTGGGATGGCCCTTATATACACTATGTCTGTTTTCTTCCCCCCTCCTTCACTCACCCTCTCTTTTCAGCGCTTCATCTTCTGTATTTCACTAATCCATCATCTCCTCCTTCTCTAGTCCACAGCTTCATCACTGGAGGATGACAAATCACAGCTCTCCATGAGGTCACAGACACCACAGAGTGGGGGTGAAGTGGGGGAGATGTCAGACGCTGACAGACAGGTGGTATGGAACAAGGCTGCGCCCCTCCCTACCCCAGAGGAGAAGATGAGGCAGGTTGCTCAAGCTGTCCCCACAGACATCGTCGCCATCAACGTCACCGGTATGTCACAGCTAAAAAATCGACATCACAAACTGTTGGTTCCATCTCTTTTCATATAGCGAGTAGTGGCCAATCAAACATCACACGTGTCCTGGTCCTGTAGTTCCATTTTGTAGAAACATACAAGTTGTCTGACATCATTCTCCATAGTATTTATTCTTTTACATTAACCACTCAATTTTTTATTTGGTTTGAGGAATTTTCTGACATTTTCAGGCATATTTAGGAAAGTTTAATCTTATATTGAGATACTGCAGCCCCATTAAATACTTAGCCCTGTTTATTACAAAATGCATTGATTTTCTTGTTAATTCTGTCATTATTTGGCAAAGAAAAGGCTGACCCAAGCAAGTAAAATGTCAGAATTTTCCTTTATTCGACCATCTGTGGATGAATATTGTTTCCACCCATCCACATTGAATTCCACCTGCTCCTTCTACCTCTTTTACCTTCTTCCTTCACATCATACCTCTGACCGCCACCCTTCTTTAGGAATGTGTGAGTGTTGTTGTGTGAAATAAGCTGACAGCTAAACCAGAGGTCATGGCTTTTTGACATTTGACCGGTGAACACTTGTTTGTATAAATTTGCAACTTTTTTCATAAATCAACAGCTTTACTTGTAAATTTGAGTATATATATACTGTATATATTTCCTCATAGGTTCAAATATTTTTCCTAAAATTGCAACTTTACTCCTACATTTGGAAATTCTTTGAGGAAAATTTTTTTGTGATACAGATTAGAGTCCTTTCTTATATATTTGTAAATTTATTCATGTATATTTGTAACTTCTTTGGTAAATTTTGGTACTTTATCATTAAGCTGTTACTTTTCTCTCATGAATTTGTGAGATTCTTCCCCTAAATTTCCAGTTTTTTTTGTAATTAAATAAAGGTAATGTGTAATTTACCTATGAATCTGATGGATTATCCAGAAAATTGAGTATTAGGTGTAGCTGCAGTTAGCGTGTGACTTTTTCTAGTGCTATTAGCCCCACAATCAGATATACATAACATCTCATTCTGTAAGGCATGTAGTTAAATATATATGATTTAAGCTTTCACTAAAGGTTGTTTTACTGCAAAGTTACCATAAATTCGATTTCTGAGTGGGACAGTTAGCATAGCAGTGTTTTCCCCAATCCTCCGTAACCCCACTGTGGTGCCCTTGTTGGTGCCCTGTGGTGGCCCTTGGGCCCTTACCCTCAGCTGCTCCAGTGGAGCGGCCTCAATGGCCACAGGTCAGTCTGTGGTTGTACTGGGCCACTTTCCAGGTGTGAATGTGTAACTGTGTGAGTGTGAACAGGGCATCCTTTAAAAAAGAGAGGTTGCCCCAATGGAACTCCCCTGTATAAATAAAGGTTAAATATAAATTTTAAAAAGTTAAATAAAATTTTGTTCTGCTCATGCCAGTATTAATATAACTGTGATCCTGCTATCGGTTAGGACACTGTGGCTGTGTTCGGAATGTTCACTCACTCGCTCCCTCCCTACTTCGCTATATAGTGAATTTAGACATAGTGGACTATATGGTAAATTCAATATAACAATAAAATTAACAGCTTTCGGACACTACTGGCTTGTTTTTGTGCACGGTTTAATGACGTCATCACGTGAGATAGTAAAACAACAGACTAATGGTGGTAAAAAAAAAAATGAATACCTGCATGTAATTTGTAGTAAATAGGTATTAAATCGTTTCTGCTGAACTAATAAATATAAATACCTTAAGGTAGTTTATGTTGCGATGTGAAGCTCTCCTTTCACTGCTCCATTGGCTGTGCAATGCATTATGGGATATCTATAAATTTAAGGAAATCTGTGTGTCTGTCACGATCATAGGACATCATAGGATGGCCTATGATGTCTGCCCGGTGTCCTATGATGATCCTATGATCTCAGGCTACATAGGACTCACAATGCTGTCATAAAGATATGATGTCAATATGACGTCATATAGACATACAGACAGGTAATGTCATATAGACAGGGTGCCTTGACTAGGCAGTCAACGGCAGGCCATCACTCAGGATGATCCTATGATTGCAGGCATCATAGGACTCACGATGAGGCCATATAGATATGAGGTCTATGTGACGTCATATAGACAGGTGTCTTTCACTATCTCTATCACTTCATCACTCTATAAAAGCAAGGAAATGTGTGTGTGTGTGTGTGTGGCATGTTCGTTAGGACATCATAGGACGGCCTATGAACTCAGGCATCATAGGACGACTCGCAATGCTTATTAGACGGCACATAGACAAATGTGTCTTTATGATGTCATATACATCAAGCCTGCCTTCATGAAAAGGAAGAAGAACAAGAACAAGAAGAAGAACAAGAAGAAGAAGAAGAGCTGGACGTCACAAAAGGATGCCATGACGATGAAACACCTGAGGTTCCAGCAGTACATCGCAGCCGTATCGGACAGGACACCCTTCATCACCACAGGGTATCACAGACTTTAAAAGCACATTTCTACGACATCATAGGACGGCCTATGATCTCTGTCTCATCATCATAGCGCGTCCTATGAAATCAGGCATCATAGACGACTCGCCATGCCTACATACGGCAAATGTGTAACCTTGACGAATGCCAGTCTACACTACAAATGTGTAAAATGCCAAGCAAAGCGCTGATTTTCCTCCGGGTGCTCCAGTTTCTTGGTTTCTACGGGCATACACGGGCCTTCCTGAACAGGGTCGAAAGCCACTTTTTCAGGATCGTGCCCATGAACTGGAATTACGACGCACCTATCCCTCAACCAGTGATCTGAACGAAGAGGAAGACCCACCAGATGGAGAGCAATAGAATGAGGAGAACTGCTGCACATCAGAAAGGATGCCGTGAACATTAAACACCTCAGGTTCCACCAGTACGCCGCAGGCATGACTGTGAACAACACAGCCGTCTGAGACAGGAGGAACCCTTCAGCCATGGGCGTGCAGAAATACTTGCTTATACTTGGTTTCTACGGGCATGGATGGGTATGTACTAGTATTTGCTAATGTAGTGACCATCTGTTGTACACTACTTTTCAAAATGCATTGTGGGATATTTTGAGTGTACTATATAGTGAATGAAATTTTCAGTTAAGATTTCAAACAGTACTACAAGATGGCTGATTCACTATATAGTACACTATATGGGGAAGGAGTGAGCATTTCAAACACAGCATGAGTGTGTAATGTGGTCCCACTTCCACAAATCAGTAGTGTCACTTTATATTACTGAGACAGAGTGGGTGAAACACACATGCGCGGACACAGATCAGGGACTTTTCTGCTGCTTTGAGGGAGAACGTGAATGGACACTATCTGCCCTCAATCAGTTTCTATTTCCCTAAACGCCTGCAGGCTGTCACCAGTTATGCAGCTAGCATAAAAAAGAGCATCTCATAGTGATATATCACTCTGGCTTCAGGAAAACTGACAGTGTGAGATATTCAGGAGGAAGTGTGTGAGTGTGTGTGTGTGCATGCTTCACCTCATATCTGCCCAGTGCATTTGTGTGTGTTCTCTTTTCAATGGCATGTGTGTCTGTTGTTCACACTACAGTGACTCACATTAAAAGGGGTTTTAATTAACACTAACCATGAACATATCCATTTAACCTGATTTATTTTCTCTCTGTAAAAAAAATGCAATTAAAGTGGACCCATCATGCGTTTCCATTTTTCTCTCATATATTATAACAATTTCTTAGTGTTTCTCTTAGACCTGTGTGTTGTGCAGAAGACATACATTTGGTTAAACACAAAAGCCCCGCCCAATTGCAGCTTGGGGCGGGGCTTCTGCTTGTGAGGCAGTTAGAAAAAGAGATGATTTATGGAGAGGTAAATTAGCATAATGGGGTCTACTTTAACCTTGGCTTCTACATACATACAGTATTTTGACCGGATGACAGAAAAAAAAGTTCAGTTCACGCCAAATGACAAAACTTTTTCCTGCTTACCTCAGGAGTTATCAAGCTGAAGAATAATTTGGTATAGAATATTATCAGAGCATTGTATTGTTTCTAGCAGAGCATTGTATTGTTTTCTAATCCTGTCCCTCCTAGCCACTCCCAATGAAAATCTTAGCATCTTCAATTCCGCCACCTCCAGCTCCACCTCCTGTCTTTTTGTCAGCGCCACCATCTCCAAACCATACAACATAGCAGGTCTCACTACCGTCTTGTAAATCTTCCGTTCACTCTTGCTGCTACCCTTCTGTCACAAATCACCCCTGACACTCATCTCCACCCACTTCACCCTGCCTGCACTCTCTTCTTCACCTCTTTTGTGCATTTTTCATTGCTTTGGATGGTTGACCCCAGGTATTTAAACTCATCTACTTTTACTACCGTACGTTCCTTCCATCTTCACAGTTGCACCTGCCTCCCTCTCACTCACACCTCATGTTATTCTGTCTTGTTTCTACTGACTTTCATTCCTCTTCTCTCCAGAGCATACTCCACACCTCTCCAGGTTCTCTTTCACCTGCTTCCTGTTCTCACTAGAGATCACAATGTCCATCGGCAAACATCATGGTCTATGGAGACTCCTGCCTGACCTCATCTGTCAGCCTGCCCATCACCATGGAAACAAGAGGGGGCTCAGAGCCGATCCCTGATGTAATCCCACCCCCATCTTGAATCCATCTGTCGCTCCTATAGCGCACCTCACCACTGTCTCGCTGTCCTCATACAAGTCCTGCACCACCCTCACATACTTCTCTGCCACTCCTGACTTCCTCATACAGTACCACACTTCCTCTCGTTGGCACCCCTATCATGTGTTTTCTCTAGATCAGGGGTCTCCAACCTGGGTTGAGTTGTTGAAGCCAGGTTAAGAGAAGAGGTGACAATCAGTGAGCAGCAGTATGGTTTCATGCCAAGAAAGAGTACTACAGATGCAATGTTTGCTTTAAGAGTGTTTGATGGAGAAGTATAAAGAAGGTCAGAAGGAGTTGCACTGTGTGCTTTGTGTTTCTAGAGCAGGGGTCTCCAACCTGGGGCTCCTGGAACATTCAGGTTTCTGTGGGAAATTTTCTAATTTCACTTCTTAGTTTATCCAAAGATTTGCAAGTAATTTGCTGTTGTTGTGCAAGGGTGCCTACAGAACACCTGCACAGCAATGACAGATTATTTGCAAATCTTTGGACCAATTAAGAAGTGAAATTAGAAAACTTCCCACAGAAACCTAAATGTCCCAGGAGCCCCAGGTTGGAGACCCCTGCTCTAGATCCACAAAGACACAGTGCAACTCCTTCTGACCTTCTCTGTACTTCTCCATCAACACTCTTAAAGCAAACATTGCATCAGTAGTACTCTTTCTTGGCATGAAACCGTACTGCTGCTCACTGATTGTCAGTTCTTCTCTTAACCTGGCTTCAACAACTCTTTCTCATATCTTCATAGGGTGGCTGATCAATGTTATGCCTCTGTAGTTACTGCAGCTTTGAGCATCACCTTTGGTCTGGAAAATTGGTACAAAAACAATTCTTCTCCACTCCCCAGCATCTTCTCAGCTCTCCAAGATTGGGTGGTAAACAATCTGGTTAAAAACTCCACTGCCATCTCTCCTAAACATCTCCATACCTCCACAGGTATGTCATCTGGACCAACCGCCTTTCCATTCTTCATCCTCTTCGAAGCTGCCCTCACTTCTGCCTTGCTAATCCTCGGGACTTCCCTGTTCTCCATCTTTCCTTCATCCATCATTTCTTTATTCATTCAGCTCTTCAAAGTACTCCTTCCACTTTCTCACACACTCTCGTCGTTTGTTAGTACATTACCATTTCTGTCCTTAATCAACCTAACCTGCTGTACATCCTTTCCAGCTCGATCTCTCTGTCTAGCCAATCAATACAGGTCCCTTTCTCCTTCCTTAGTGTCCAGCCTCTCATACAACCACTATAATGTCTTATCCTCTGCCACCTCTCTCTTTGCCATGTACCTAGATTCCAAATACTCCTGTTTACTTTCATCTCCCTGACTATCCCACTTTTTCTTTGCTAACCTCTTCCTTGAATACTTTCCTGTACCTCCTCATTCCTCCACCAAGTCTCCATGTCTTCCTTTCCTCTGTCCACTGGATACACCACATACCTTTTAACGCGTTTCCTCAATACTTTTGCTTTTTCACTGTTAACCTGTCCTCACGGTCCCTGATTAGCAGCTCATTTCTTCCTACCACCCAGAGCCTGTATCAACTCCTTCCTGAACTCTGTGTGACCTTCTTCCTTCTGTAACTTCCCCCACTTAATCTTTGGTTCTGCCTTCACTGTTTTCCTCTTCTTGTTTGCAAAGTCATCCTACAGACTACCATCCAATGCTGTCTAGCTACAGTCTCCCCTGCCACCACCTTGCCGTCTCCTATGTCTTTCAGATTTCTCCTTCTCCATAAAATGTAGTCCACCTGTGTGCACCTTCCCCCACTCTTGTAAGTCACCCTATGTTCCTGTCTTCTTGAAGTATGTGTTCACCACAGCCATTTCCATTCTTTTAGCAAAATCCACAACCATCTGTCCTTCCACATTTCTCTCCTTAAGACATACCTACCCAAGACCTCCTCATCACCTCTGTTCCCTTCACCTACATGCCCATTAAAGTCCACTCCAATCACCATTCTCTCCCCCCTGGGAACACTCTCTACCACTTCATCCAACTTACTTCAGAATTCCTCTTCTACCTGACATCCAACTTGTGGGACATACGCACTGACAACATTCAACATCACACCTTTGACTTCTAGCTTCAAACTCATCATTCTGTCTGACTCCCTCTTTACCTCTGACACTCTTCACATACTCTTCCTTCAAAATTACTCCTACTCCATTCTCTTCCTATCTACACCATGGTAGAACATTTGAACTCCCCCGCCAATGCCCTAACCGTGCTTCCCTTCCAGTCTGGTTGTCTTGAACACAGTATATCTACCTTTCTTCTCTCTGTCATATCAGTCAACTCTCTGCCTTTACCAGTCATAGTCCCTACATTTAACATCCCTACTCTCACCTTCACACTTCTAACCTTTCCTTTTCTCTCTCTCCCTCCTAACATGCCTTCCCCCTCTCCTCCTCCTCAATCTTCGACCAACAGTAGTCCAATTTCCACCAGCACCCTGTCAGTTAACAGCACAGCTGGCAGTCATTGTTAACCTGGGCCTCGACCGATCCGGTATGAAAGTCTCATTCGTCATGATCCACGTTTGATTTGGCAAAGGTTTTACATCGGATGCCCTTCTGGCACAACCCTCCCCATTTACCCAAGCTGGGACCGGCACTAGGAGTACACTGCTTGTTCACCCCCCTGTGGATGGTTCTTTTATAAAAATTAATGAATATTTTATATCATAATTTGGTCAGATGTAGGTGAAAAAATAGCTCAGTGAAAGTAGAATAAAATAATGTATATTTTTTTAAAGCTACTGAATGAAAAGCACATTTTTTGTCCTTAGCAGTATGAGTGTGACTATTGACACTGCACAAAAAAATAATGTATAAAAATCATGTTAATGCTAATCATTGATATATCCCAGGCTGAAATAATTCAACACACACACAACATACTTTGCACATGCTGGTCAGTGTGCTTGAGGCAGTTAAATTGTTAGGGTTAGGAGTGTCCTTCCACACAACAGTCATGTTGTAATCATAGCTGCGTATGAGCAGTGTACCAAACTTTGATTCAAAGCAAAAAAATTTAGCCGGAAACTTAAGAACAATTTCAAAGTCTGAAAGTATAAGTATTACATATTTCTGTACGATTCAATGAGAGGGAGAAAATGTTTTGTCATTTTGGTTGAGCTGGATCTACAATATTCTGCCCAGTTAATGCTGCATGTTCAACTGAAAAATAATTATAAGCCCTCTGCATGTCGTTGAGGTTTGTTCCTTCTGACTAACCTACTGTTGTTTGCCTGTGTGTCCGCCTGCCTTGCTCTCGCCCTTCCCTAGCCGCTACCAGGGGCAGTGGTTTTGACCGACAGGGCTAGCAGCCGGGCGCTCCCCATTACACTGACACCGTGTCCCCGGCGGCCCAAGAAGGGTCAAACGCAGAAAGACTATATCAGGGCTGCCTGACTAACCTCAACCTGGAGCTAGGTAGGATCACTGCGTAGATAGCTGCGTCGTCCAACAGTCCTGGACATACATCCTCATTTCACTACTTCCAATAACCTTTCTCTCTTTAGATTTCTGCTTCTGTCACCCATAATTATGTACAGAGAATAGTAATATTGCAAGGGACAGAGGGGCTCAATCAGGTCCAGAATGTTGCAGCTGTGCATTCTTTCACTTTCATTTGAGTCTTTGATTTATGTATAGCCACATAGAGGAACCAGGTTTGTATTCCTTCTCTAGTTTGTTTTCAGTGGTTTCGCTTCAGGGCATCATTTGCTTGGCACCACAAGGTTGGAAAGGGACATTCAACATGGTGTGCTTTAGAATGGCATTTATCTCCAAAGATGTTCTTCAAAAAAATGCACACACCCATCTCCTCCTACCCCCTCTTGGGTCATATGTCCCAGTCCCTCCTTGATCAGGACATGATCATGCAAACCTGTCCTCACTCTCCCTGATTAGCAGCTCGTTTCCAGATCACAGGTAAACCACAGAAAAGCCATAAACATGTCAAACTTGCTCTCACACTAGAAATATGAGAAAAAGAAACATATAATGTAGTTGATTATCAAGTCTGTCAGTGTTAATGTTTGGGGGGGCTTGTAAAGGATTATTGTTTTGCTTGTTGGAAAACTGTGTCATATGAGAAAAGTTAATTGCAGATTTGTAGCCTTTACACAGCACTGTCAGTTGTATTTTTTTCTGTTACTTGTTAGTCTATATTAGATAAATTTTTCAGTGTATGAACTTGGCAGTGTAGGGTTTTCCCTGCATTTGGTTAGTGCTATGAGATGACTTTTGTTGTGATATGGCGCTATATAAATAAAGCTGAATTGAATGTCCCAACAATGTGGCAATAGGCCCTCATCATTGACACCCAGTCTTCCTTGATGTTTGTGCCATCTAATTCTCAAACTAACTACATGACAGGAAATATGAAGGTTTCAGGGGTCCCTTTACTGCTGAGCCCAGTGTTAAATGAGCACTAAGCTGACATAGTGCTTTACTGACACCACATGGCTAATGTTTATTTACACATCACTGAGCTCTGGGATGACCGTACCATTTAAGGCAGATGTCATTTCTCTGTGTGATAATATCAACGGGGCTGATAGGAAAAGAGCTTTAAAGTCTGGTTAGTGCCCAGCTGACGACAGCCTCCGAATGTCATGATTACTCGGCCGGGATAATTGTCCCACTGCTCCATCCCTCCCTCTCCTTGCACTAGAGCTGCCTGCAAAGTAGACCTGCAGCTTAATCTATCGCAGCAGCAACAGCAGAGCCGTCAGTCCAGCTTTTGGCTAAGGAGGAGGAGAGCGTTTGTGTGGTTTACAGATAGAGGGAGAGAGGAAAGGACGAAAAGTGTGTGGTATGTTTTTGGAATACAAAGCGTCAACAGGAGAGCCACCACAGATGGAGGACACGGTAGACGTCCTCTTCCATTTCACACATTCAGTCTTCTAATTGTTTGTTTTATTAGCTGTATGTTAATTGCATAGTGGCATTTGTGTGTATTGTCTTGCATGTATGCGTTTTTATGTATATGTGTCTTATGTTACATCCTGTGTTTTCTGGCTGCCTCATACTTCATCTGCTGCTTGCACTAGACTCGGTGAGACAATTTGAGCTTTTCTGACTTGATCAGAGTAGGAGAGGAAGCAAAGGAGGGATTTCCTCTTTTGTTTTCAGACTCATGTCATTTTCTCCTTAATGAAGCAGACCAGAAGTGATTAACACAAACAAGGTTACTCCAAATCAAATTACTAGCTTTCATGTGACCGACAGTTTATCAGAGTTCATCCAGGAGAGCAGAGAGATGCAGGAGTCAAAGAATAAATTACATGCTGATCTATTTTTTCTCTCCTTCTATTGACAGCAGCAAAAGGACATGGTGGAGACTCCGGCCACATTCTATGTTCCTCCCAGGACAGTATTCCAGTTTGGGTCGAACCGGAAGTGTCAATTCAACTCTCAGGCGGTCAGAAACCAAAGACTCAAGCAGCCAGACAGAGGAAGTAAAGATCGTACCACCCTCTATGAGAAGAATTCGGGCACAGAGGGGACAGGGTATTGCTGCACAGATGGCAGGCATTTCTGCTTCCTCTTCAACAGGAAGTATAGCCATCTCCAGTCCTGACAGCTCTGGGTTCTTGATGCTGTCACAGCATCTTAACGGAGACCCTTCCCGCTTTCACAGTCTGCCCCGACAGGGTGCCAGGGTGTCCCTCAGTGCCGATCCCCTCTATAGCAGCACACCCATCAAGTCAGAGGACCAACCTCAGAGGCAGATTGCAAAGCTTCAAGTTGATGATACAGCTGTACATATGAGAAACGCCCCACGAACAGGCACTTTACCCAGGCCAAAGTCTCAGGAGGTGAAGGGGACACAGTGCAGTGAGTGGGGTGGGGGTCCAGCATGTGCAGTCTCCCCTCATGCCACATACTCCACCTCATTAATCCCCAACGCCACCCTGTCCAGTTCCTCTGAAGTTATAGCTCTGAACAGCTCTGGCCAGACCCCCCAATCCTCAGTTTACCCCCATGCTCGATCGCGCAGTCTGGCCTCTGCTACCAACACTGACCCCCTGACCTCCAGTCCAGCAGCCTTCGTGCACAGCTCTACCTGCTCCGCACTGGCCACTTCTACTCCATCTCACACGCCACAGGATGGTGTTGCGATACCCACCGCACCTGCCAGTGAATCAGGCCACTCGGACAGTAGCATCCACAGCCACAGCACCTTGGCCCCCACACCACCGTCTTGTTTAGCAGAGGAACAGTGGATCTACGACACACCAGAAAATGTGGTGACTCCTCATCGCACTCTGACCTCCAGCTGTTCCACTCCAATCAATCAGCTGTACAGTAGCCTGAATCTTTCCTCCAGGACGACTACTGATTCCAGCTCCCTCTACTCACAGGACAATGATGGATACTACACCTCAATGCACCTGGACTCGGGCCTGCGCTCTCGCAGCCATGGAGCAGCAGCCGGACGGGCCACCAGGCATAGCATGTACGAGTGCCGGGAGATGTCTGGTCAGGATGATTCTGGAAGCCTGTACAGCAACCGCTCTCTGTCCTGCAGCATCTCCCTTCGCAAATCCAAAAAGCCCCCACTTCCTCCAGCTCGTACAGACTCTCTCAGGCGCAAGCCGGGTGCAAAAAAGCCTCTCGGAGGTGTTAGCACCATCAGTGGGTCCAACGAAGAAAACAGCAGGAGGCTCAACGAAACTCTTATTGCCAGTCTTCAACAAAGCCTACAGATGGGGCTGAGAGGAGGGAAGGGAAAGGGCGCCTCACTGTCCTCAAACTCGCACAGCCCGAGCAGTGATTACGACGACCCTTGGGTGCTGCGGCCACGCAGTCAAAGCAGCATCAGTGCGGGTAGCTCCGCAGCATCACTAGCAGCAAACACAAACTGTAGCGGAGTGTCTAATGCATACTCTTTATGCCATGTGACTCCTGCAAACAGTGACACCAGCAGCTTGCAATCAGACTATGCAGTCTCTTGGGGTTACTATATGGATTACCCTCGTAATGGAGACCAGGGGGTGCAGACACTGCCAGTTAGTGTTGCAGATGGAGTTCACCCGGGAGTCTTACAGAACGGAGGTGAGACCCACAACAGCAGTCAGGCCTCAAGAGCTCCAGGCCAGGATGGAGGTGTTTCAGTGAAGCCCAAAACTTCCCACCTCCTCACGCGACAGAGTGCGACAGACTGACCTCTCCGTCTAGTGGCTATTCCAGCCAGTCCAACACCCCCACAGCCGGGAACCCCAGTCCCTGCGGTTGTCAGATCCATGTCTCCGTTGGGCAGCCGACCAAAGCCCAAAGTGCCCGAGAGGAAGTCGTCTCTGATCTCATCAGTGTCCATCTCCCTCTTCGCTCTACCTCGCTTTCCTCCAACACTTCAGATTCACTGAAGAGCTTTGTCCTCCACCTCCACCGCCTCCAGCTTTACCCCTGTCTTCCTCAGCTCCCAACACTCCGCTCAGTCCACCTCCACCCTTCCCTTCCTCCACTACCCTCCAAGTTCTAGTGCAGCCTCTCTCTCACTTCTCCACCTGCTCCCCCATTACCAACCACTCCTCAAGGCACCTCTTTGAGCCTTCTCTCTTCTTCCTCCACCTCCCCCGAATTTCCTCCTCCTCCATCCCCTGAGACGCTCACCCACTCCAGCTCACCCCTTAATGGGAGCCTCAGTCCTCCCCCTCCACCCCCTCCAGTCCCCTCCATGGGGCCCCCACCACCTCCACCGCTGCCAGCTTTTTTCTCCTCTTCTTCCTCCCCATCTGCTAAGAAGCCAATGAAGGATGCTTCCAAATCAGCCTCTTCCACCAGCCCGACAAAGTCCCCTAAACCTCTGATCACACCATTTGCACTGCAGAGTGTTCAGCTGCGTTCAGTCAAAAGGCCAGAGAGGGAGTTGAATGGAAAGTCAGATGACATTACAGAACTGAAAACTGGGATGGACTTCATTCAGAGCTCAAAGCCCCTGACCCTGAAAGCAGCTCACACTGAAGAGCAGCCCACTGTGTTATGCGTGCTGAGCAACTCTCCAGAAGAGGAGTTCCATCACTCATCACCATTGCCTGTGTCAAAGCTTTTGGAGGAGCTGTCACTTGATGGTAGCATCACAGATGAAACACCAGACATCGCCATTTCTAACAGAAAAGTTGTGGATCTGAGTTACTGTAGTGTAAATGGTAAAGAAAAAGAGGAGGAACTTGTATTACCCAGTCCCCCACTGAGCTGCAACAGCTCACCCAACAAACAGAACCCCCCAGCAGTCTCCAAGAAGCCCAAACTTTCCTTCATCCCAACGATAGATAAACAGAACAAAGATACAAGCGAAAGAAAAGAAGACCAAGTAGATGTGGTGTTGAGTCAAGCAAAGGAGGGGGTCTGTGAGGAGAAAAATGAGAAGATTATTGAGAACTGTGAGCCATTAGCAGAGAGAATTGAAACATCCAGAGATATCCAGGAAGAATCGAGTGTCTCTAATTCTGTTAGTCAGGAGACAAGTGTGCACTTGGCAGTTTGTACAAATGGGGACTTTGAAGAAGAGGAAGAGGAGGGAGATGGAACCAGCAGCACCACAGGGTCCATCAGCTCCAAGGAGGACGATGCAGGTGAGTCTGAATGATAATTCTGTCCTTGTGTGCTTTTCTTCACTCTCAAAATTATAATTAGAAATTGCTGATTATAATTTTAAGATTGTTGATGTCAGTCAAAACTTTATTTGCCCATTAGTTAAGCCTGTTACCATAATCCTAAATGGATATCAGTGCTGCTGACTGTGTGGCCAGCTCCTCTGGCAGCTGTGAAATTTAGTTTGCTCTCCAAAGCAAAGGAGCCAAACTTGAAGCCACGAGCTTTTAAGGGTTGGAAAAACTGTGAAAACAGAGTGAGAGAGACAGCTTATCGCAGGGACAGCAGAGCTACGCCTTCATGGAATCATCCTCTTTCTCTCTTCTACTCATCTCTCTACATTTTATATGCAGAATCTTTTGTGGCCGCAGTCTCCTCATTCTTTCCTGCATCCTAGCTCCACTGTCTCAACTCATCTTCACCGTCCATCCTTCTGTCCAGTTATCCATTTTTGACTTTCTGCTTTTTCCCATTTTTGCCCTGTTAAGCTCTCATCTGCTGTCTGTCCTGCTCAGCCTCGCTCTTTCTTTCCTGCTCCCTCTTTGAGGTGGGGGGAGTCTCCCAGTGGAGACGCTTTTTGTGGTTGGGAGGAGAGAGGGGAGGGGTTTGATTGTATCGGAGGGGAGGGGAACAGATCTGGTAAGGGGATGAAGGGGAGGATGGGGAGAGCGTAAAGTGAGACCGCCTGCAGCGGCTCAAGCAGTCGAGGCTCAGACATGAGCGCAGAGGAGAAAAGAGGCTAAAGTAAAGGAGAAGAAAATCTGGGGACAGAAAGAGAATGTAAGAAGACAGTTCAGCCCCTCTTCCGTACCAGTCCAGATTTCATAGGCAGCCAGATTAATGCGGCAGGATGGAGTGTGTGTGAGTTCTCTGTTCTAACTGTGCGTACCTAACTTGTATGTCTCTCTGTCTCAGGTGAAGTTTTCGATTCCAGCACGGCCGAGTCGTCTCCAGCTCCGTCTGCCAACGGGGCATCCGAGGAGAACATGGTGACCCCGACACCTACACGCCCCCGAACCACTGAGGACCTCTTCGCTGTTATTCACAGGTACCATGATGGTCTTTTCTTATTTTTTGCTGCTTTGTGCCATCCATTCCTCAAGCATTATAATTCTCATCTCCTCTCACGCCACCACTCTTGATATATAATTTATTCCTTTGATGCAGTACTATTCTGTCGTTCTCACTTTCTGTCGGAATGTAATTCCCCTTTGCCTCTGTCCCCATAAACTGCAGTGTGCCACCTTCCTTCTATTGCTGTTTAACCCATGAGTTCTGATTCTGTTCCCCCTTCCTCTGTCACAACTTTATCCAGCTCTGTCCCATGTGGACGAGTGCACAACCGTTAAATAGCGGATCTCTGGAGATGCAACAAACGGGCAAAAATTGAAGAGGCAAACTGTCAATTTTTTTTCTCTGCTCAGGAGGAAGAAATATGGAAAAAAATGTCTGTTGCTTCCTTCATTATTTAAATACTCAGCACCTTCTGGTCCTAATCTAGGTTAGAGGCCACTGGAGACGTTTCTCTTTCTTCATACACACACTCCGTACATGCGCTGCTGTCTCTGACATATACTGCCTACGTGCTCCAGCGTTCAGTGGGAGTACGCTCATGAATTTCTCACGTAGCCCACCAGTTTGCGTTTCGCGGTCACGTGCCGCAGCAGCGGTCGGGGGTTCTCTTGAACATCACAGGATTTCATTTCACGGGATGAGCTGACGTATTTGCAGCGCCCACATCACACGTCCATGTTTGCTTCGTCATGCGGTTTAATTGTGTAAAGAGTGTGCACTTGAACCTAAACTGTGTCTGCTTACTGGGAACCTCCTCTCATCACACCTCAGCCAGCGGTAAAGAACAATGAAGATAATTTCACAGACTTGGAAAGTGTTGATGGGTTCATGGCAGCGCTGATGAAAGACAGGAATCCACACCCCCAAGTACAGTTAAAGCTGCAGGATGTGTCGCTCTGAAATTTAAAATAAAAATCCAGTTAAACTGGTTCAAGTGAAGCCGTGTAAACTAGCGAATTATTATTTATAAAAATCTTGGATATGCATAAATTTCATCTTTTTTTTTGTTGTTGTTGTTTAGAGTAAGTTGATCTTCTTTTTTTTTTACCCTTTTTTCCTCTGTCCACTTCTTTTACTTTTCCATTTTACCTCCAGCTTCCCTGTCTTCCCTTTCTTCCTCTGGGAAAACAAAGACTTGAATGAAATTCCTTCACTGCCGCAGCAGAAAATACAACTTTGTTTCGGGGAGATCCTCCAAATTAAATTGACTTCTGCCAGGAGTCAGAAATCGATCCAGCGCTCAGAGGCTGCCTTGTTTACCTCTATCACTGAGATTGGCATCACTGCCGTTCGCTTGTGTATTTTGGCTTTTGTGAGCTCAGCTCACTGCGGAGTGCCTGGATTAAGGTATGTGTGAGTATCTGCACGTGTGATTGTGTGTGAGAAAAGTCTTATGTAATGCTAATGTGGCGAGGGAGCTCACAGGGGACAACGCTAGACGGAGGTTGAATTTAGGGCGCAGACATATTTTGCGGTCTTTGTGAATCAGAAAGCACTCTTACCGTAGATTCTCACACAGACCATTATATTCTTCAGCTGTCCTTCTTGTCTTGACCTTCAGCAAATCCTGGATCTTCTCCAATCATACTTTTCCCTGAAGGAAAAAAATTTCATGGATCTAATCTGAGTATTAACTGTATTTTTCTCCTTTATCAGTTTTATTTTTTTTTCTCTCTTGTTCACAGTGCAAAGGGAGTATGGGTGCAATGTTTCTAGTCAAGTGGCAAGTAGTCCCTTCCCTTTTAATTAGGAAGCAGTGATGCTGCTTTGGGATTACAGCAATAATCCCTTGGTGCAATCCCCCCCACACTATATCAGAATAATAAGGCTGTTTACCTGCTGGCCCTAACGCCCCACATTCTTGCTGTGCTTTGGTGCAGGACTTATTGACAGTGTAGGATGAGCAGTGTAGTCAAGTGCTCTGATACACCCCCCGCTGAGAAGATGCTGAATCCTCCTCATGATTAAAACAGCTTTGGGCACTCTTCCCAGTTTGTTTTTGATTTGTTTTGTCGTCGTTCTTGCCGTGCTGTAGTGTCTGCAGTTTCTGCTGTGCAGCTGCTACTGATTTCTTTAACCAGAATGTGCAACTCTTTTAGTTTGTTCTTCTGTCATTTAATGCTCCTAACTGTCTGACTTATTTAAGATTTACGCTGTGATGACACATGGCAAATTTGGGACGATTTGAGGGGTAGGGAGTTTAAGGTGCAATCTTTCTAAGCTCCACAATAAAGTGTAATGACACATGACTCACAGGTATGAAATCCCATGTAATGTTGTCTTAAAGTGATTTGAATAACTGAATATTTTCAGTCAAAACTGCCCCCCACTTATTACATTTTGCAAGTTGTTCTCTTGGTTTCTTCACTTAGGCATTAGCTAAACACACTGATCACAGTTGCAGTGTACAGTATTTTGGTTCAAATGCTTTTGCCACTGTAGAGCATCTTTATTTTCTCACATTATGTACATACAGTGTGTTAACCTGTGTCAACCTGGTGTCATGGTGTGAGGACAACAACCTCACCCTCAACAGGGACAAGACAAAGGAGATGATAGTGGACATGAGGAAAGGGAGGAGGAGACCCCATCAGCCGCTTTTCATCTGGAAGCTTGAGGTGGAGAGGGTGAGCAGCTTTAAATACCTAGGCATCCACATCAGCGAGGACCTTAAGTAGACACAGAACACCACAGAGCTGGTCAAGAGAGCTCAACAGCGACTGTACTTTCTGAGGAGGCTGAAGAAGTTTGGCATGTCTTCCAGGATCCTCAACAATTTGTACAGCTGCATCATCGAGAGCATCCTGACCAACTGCATCACTGTGTGGTATGGCAGCACCACTGCCCTGGACCGCAAACGCCTGCAGAGAGTGGTGAAGACAGCAGAGAAGATCTTCAGGACTCCACTCCCCTCTCTGCCAAGCATCTACCACTGCAGAGTCCAAAAGAGAGCTGACGCCATCCTCCGGGACCCCACCCACCCCCAGCACAGACTGTTCACACTTCTACCCTCAGGCCAGAGGTACAGAAGTGTGAAATGCAGGACAGCCAGACTGAAGAAGTCCTTCTTTCCCACTGCCATCAGACTCCTGAACAGATGATAACTCCCAAAACTCCGTAACACAGCTTTGCACATACAGTGGGGCAAAAAAAGTATTTAGTCAGCCACCAATTGTGCAAGTTCTCTCACTTAAAAGATGAGAGAGGTCTCCAATTTTCATCATAGGTATACCTCAACTATGAGAGACAAAATGAGGAAAAAAAAAAAATCCAGAAAATCACATTGAAGGATTTTTAATGAATTAATTGGTAAATTCCTCAGTAAAATAAGTATTTGGTCAATAACAAAAGTTCATCTCAGTACTTTGTTATATGCCCTTTGTTGGCAATGACAGAGGTCAAACGTTTTCTGTAAGTCTTCACAAGGTTTTCACACACTGTTGCTGGTATTTTGGCCCATTCCTCCATGCAGATCTCCTCTAGAGCAGTGATGTTTTGGGGCTGTCGCTGGGCAACACGGACTTTCAACTCCCAAAGATTTTCTATGGGGTTGAGATCTGGAGACTGGCTAGGCCACTCCAGGACCTTGAAATGCTTCTTACGAAGCCACTCCTTCGTTGCCCGGGCGGTGTGTTTGGGATCATTGTCATGCTGAAAGATCCAGCCACGTTTCATCTTCAATGCCCTTACTGATGGAAGGAGGTTTTCACTCAAAATCTCACGATACATGGCCCCATTCATTCTTTCCTTTACACGGATCAGTTGTCCTGGTCCCTTTGCAGAAAAACAGCCCCAAAGCATGATGTTTCCACCCCCATGCTTCACAGTAGGTATGGTGTTCTTTCTCCTCCAAACACGACAAGTTGAGTTTTTACAATTAAGTTCTATTTTGGTTTCATCTGACCATATGACATTCTCCCAGTCCTCTTCTGGATCATCCAAATGCTCTCTAGCAAACTTCAGACGGGCCTGGACATGTACTGGCTTAAGCAGGGGGACACGTCTGGCACTGCAGGATTTGAGTCCCTGGCGGCGTAGTGTGTTACTGATGGTAGCCTTTGTTACTTAGGTCCCAGCTCTCTGCAGGTCATTCACTAGGTCCCCCCGTGTGGTTCTGGGATTTTTGCTCACCGTTCTCGTGATCATTTTGACCCCACGGGGTGAGATCTTGCGTGGAGCCCCAGATCGGGGGAGATTATCAGTGGTCTTGTATGTCTTCCATTTTCTAATAATTGCTCCCACAGTTGATTTCTTCACACCAAGCTGCTTACCTATTGCAGATTCAGTCTTCCCAGTCTGGTGCAGGTCTACAGTTTTGTTTCTGGTGTCCTTTGACAGCTCTTTGGTCTTGGCCATAGTGGAGTTTGGAGTCTGACTGTTTGAGGTTGTGGACAGGTGTCTTTTATACTGATAAAGAGTTCAAACAGGTGCCATTAGTACAGGTAACGAGTGGAGGACAGAGGAGCCTCTTAAAGAAGTTACAGGTCTGTGAGAGCCAGAAATCTTGCTTGTTTGTAGGTGACCAAATACTTATTTTACTGAGGAATTTACCAATTAATTCATTAAAAATCCTTCAATGTGATTTTCTGGATTTTTTTTTTCTCATTTTGTCTCTCATAGTTGAGGTATACCTATGATGAAAATTGGAGACTTCTCTCATCTTTTAAGTGGGAGAACTTGCACAATTGGTGGCTGACTAAATACTTTTTTTTCCTCCACTGTAGGAACTCGCACACCGGCTGCTAAATTTCCACACTGCTCACCTGTACAGTAGATATAGTCTCACCCGTCTGATGTCCATATCATCTCTGCTGATACTTATCATGCACAGTCTTCTGGTACTACCGGTACAGAAATTAGCACTGGGTGCTAATTTGTAATTATACACTGCTCGTTGCACAATGCTCATTTGCACACTGTACATAGGTTCATGCCATCTCAGGTTCACATCATCTCTGATATCAATATACCACTATCGCTTTAGTCATCCAGTGAATTTTCAGTTTCATTCCTCTTGTCTGACTGCTTTAACTGTCCAAACTGCCTAGTGTGTGTTATTAGTACTCATTAGTTGTAGTATTTAGTATCAAGGTGTGTGCTTAAGGAGTCCTAACTGTGTGTTGGTGTGTGTGTGTTATTAGCATCCATTAATATTACGATTCAGTTACTGTGGTAGTATGTCATGACCTTATTAGAATTGTTGTCTCTGTACCCATTACCTTGGCATTTGTTCGGAGGGCAAAGTAAGAATTTCATTGCCCAGGAAATGTAGCATATCTTAAGACTGTTGCATTTGCTAAATTCAAGCTGTTTCAGCAAAATTGCAACCATTCCTCACCTGACTCAGGGACAGAGTATTGATGCTGTGTACTGCCTCTGTAACAGACTGTCCGATTGCCATGAGTGCTGCTTCCTGTGCACACTGATCTCTTTGCAAAGATGAAGAAAGAAAAGAAAAGGCTTTGTTGTTCTGTTTATCTCATCCTTCCACAACGATAGAAATACACAAACTGATTTTTGTTCCCACTACACTTTCCTCTTTTCTCAAGTTGGCATTCATATACATGGTTTCTGAGGGCATTAAAAGTGTTTTATGGTGATTATGGTTATTCTGCAAAATATAGAAAATTTAAAAAAAATCATTTTAAAAGCAAAAAATATGATTCCTTTTTTTTTAAATATGAAGTTTAAAAATTAAGCATCATTTCCTTTTTTAAATTTTCAAGCTGGGAAATATCAGTTTTATTAGGAAGTGATACAACAGATTCTTCAAGTCAAAGAATTCATTGGAAAAAATGCCTTTAATTCCATTTTGTAACACTTAATATTTTAAGTACTTCTTTCAGCACTTTTCAGTGTTTTATTGGATTAAAAAATTTTCAAAAATACCATTGACAGGTCATTAAACCTGAACTCCTGGAAAATTAGCTTTTACTATTTGATTTAAATTCCTTATAAGATTAAATTGGTAACGATATCTTTCTGCCCACAGGTCAAAGCGCAAAGTCCTGGGCCGCAGAGAGTCTGATGAGGCTGGAAGCCACCCACCGTCTCCCCCTGTTACGCCAGCAGCCATGTCTCCAGGGACGGCATCATCGTTGCCCCGTCAGATGGGCTCCATCCAGCGCAACCTCCGCAAGTCTTCCACCAGCAGTGACACCTTCAAGGCCCTGCTCCTCAAAAAGGGAAGCCGCTCTGAGACTAGTTTCAGGATGTCTGCCACCGAGATGCTTCGCTCCACTGACCCTCGTTTCCAGAGGACGCGCTCCGAGTCTGCGTTGGACCCTCTAGTCGCCTCGCCCACCACACCCACGGCCCCTCACAGCCCGTTAAGTTCCCCAGGGCGGGGTAAGAGGGCCTCAGATGAGTGGAGTCGCTACGAGGCCTTTGCCCTGTCGTCACCGACGTCTTCACCGTATTCGAGCGGATTCAAGTATGGACGCTCCCGCATGCCTCCCTCTGCTGCCAGCAGCAAGTACAACGCACGCAATCGGATCCTCAGCAGCCCGATGACGGTGATCTGCGAGCGTGAGGGGGAGCTGGCAGAGAGCGAGTATGCAGAAACTATGGAAAGTCTGTCGGGGTCGGCTGCCCAAACTGCCCCTGCTCTCAAAGACTCCAATGGCACTTTATCTGAAGAAAGCAAAGGTTAAACGAGCAAGATGCCCCTTAGAATCGGGGAACTGAACTCATTCTTAGTAACCAGGGAGGGTGCTGGGAAAGGAGCTGATGGGCCCTCCAGAGACACCATCCTGAGCCCCACCCCTCTCAGGGAGTGGCTGTGTTGTGTCCTGATGCGGAACCATTGTTGTCTCCGTCATGGACCAGGACAAACCTGTATCGCCTGAGAACTGGTTCTCCACCAGCCTTTCCAGAGTCCCGTGATTCTCATTCTGTCCTTTGTTTGGTGATTCTCCCTTTTTGTTGCCTGTTGCTTTTTTTTTAAACCTGGGTCCTTGTTTGTTTTTGTCATTTTTTTTTAATCCAACAGAAGCTGTTTAGTTTCTACAAAGTTAAGATGGCAAATTTATGTGAAATAAAAGGAAAAGTCGTTAACGGTTTGCTTAACTTTGCTGCTGTGGTGCTATGTAGGAAGGAGTGGAATGTAAAGGTCTTTTCAGTTTCTGCTTTTTTCACCACATCTTGCCTCTCGGAGGTACACGAGAGCACCATAGTTTGCAGGTGGGAGCTTTAAACAGACCATAAAACCTTCAGAACGGGCACGAGGAGGTGGTACAATAGACGGCTTCATGGTACAGCACCAGGCTTTTGCATTCCACTCAGTTCAGTAGTTTGCAGAGCCGCTGTGTTCAGAGATCCCCAGGAACTGCTGAGGGCTCATTACTGCCATAGAATGACGGAACTAAACGGGAAGAAGAGTTGAAGATTCAAAAGACTCAACCAAAACATCAAATGTAATCCATAAAAATGCTCATTAAATCTCAATCAGTTAGCTGCATTTTCATTTGTAGGTTTTTGCACTGTGCACAGTATTTTTTTCTGTCTGATTTTAAAAGTATGTTTAAAGATTATTCTGGTGATGTCATGATTTGTGTTTGGGGGTTAAGTATAAACCTATAAATGTAAAATCCAGGAATTACATTAGATTTTATTGTCCAGGTGTTTTAGTGATCTTGTGAGCTACCAAAGAGCTTAGAAGATTTTAACCCAATTGGCTGTAAATCTGATTGTGAACACAATCTGACACTTTGCGCTTACATAGTTCACCCATCGTCATGCTTGCTGAGGAGGCCTTTTTAGGGCTTAAATGATTTCTAAAATGTTGTTTCTGCTAAGTTTATCCTTTGCAGTTTTTTTTTTTATAATGCCCTGGCTGTAAATACATAGAGAAAACTGAGTTTCAAATCACATTTGACCTATTTTCAGAGACTTTGTACATTTTTAGAGCCCTGTATTTGTTGAAAGGGAGTGGTTTTCTTTTTGTAGATTATTTATTTTCACACAACTGAGCATCAATGTGGTAAACTAGTCAACCAGCAAGGAAAAGGAAAGAAAGATTACTCTACCAAAAGGCCACATTTACAAACATGACCCCAGCAGGCCATTTTTCTGTTTAAGGTGCTTAAAAATGCAATAATGTCAATTTTTATGCTTAAGCCTTCCACTGCCCTTAATCTTAGCTCATGCAAATCCCATGCTGGTGCTCACAGCTGGATAAATGTGGTCTATTTAGGTGGCAGGAGTGAGACTTTGTGACTTCCTAACAGCTATAACAGGCTGTCATTAATCACCTGTGACCAAAGCACGTCATTTCGGTTCCTGAGAGCTGGTGGGGGGTGAAGACGGGTGAAGCAGTGATGTGAAGTTGAAGACAGGCTGGTAATGTTGTGTGGCTGTAATAAAGCAAGGTGATATTTAAAGAATGGATTTGAGTCTTTTTTTTTTGTTCTCCACTGCAAGTGATTCACTACCATCTGTCGGTGCAGAGTCCCCCAAATGACAGTCTCAGTGTGGTCGCCATGGCACCCGCACTTGTCCATCATCCGTAAAACTCCAGAGGACAAAACTCACCCCCTCCTCTCATGCGCGAGGTCATCACTTGTGTTTTCTTCTGGACATCCCTTTAGAGTTTCCGGTTCTCATCAGCTGACATCCTGTGTTTTGACACCTTAGACACTATGAATCTAATCTTCTTCCGGCTGCTCCCTTTAGGGGTCGCCACAGCGGCTCATCTGCCTCCATCTCACCCTATCCCTTGCATCTTCCTCTGTAACACCAACCCTCTCCATGTCCTTCTTCACTACATCCATGAATCTTCTCTGTGGTCTTTTTCTTTTCCTCCTGCCTGGCAGCTCCATCTTCAACATCCTTTGTCCAATGTATCCACTATCCCTCCTCTGCACATGTCCAAACCATCTCAGCCTTGCTTCTGTTACTTTGTCTCCAAACTGCTCAACGTGAACTGTCCTTCTGATATACTCATTTCTAATCCTGTCCCTCCTAGTCACTCCCAATGAAAATCTTAGCATCTTCATCTCTGCCACCTCCAGCTCCACCTCCTTTTTGTCAGCGTCACCTTCTCCAAACCATACATCATAGCAGGTCTCACTACTGTCTTGTAATTTTTTTCCTTTCACTCTTGCTGCTACCCTTCTGTCACAAATCACCCCTGACACTTGTCGCCACCCACTCCACCCTGCCTGCACTCTCTTCTTCATCTCTCTTGTGCATTTTCCGTTGCTTTGGATGGTTGACCCCAGATATTTAAACTAATCTACTTTTACTACCACTGCTCCTTCCATCTTCACTGTTACACTTGCCTCCCTCTCATTCACACTCGTATTGTCTTGCTTTTACTGACTTTCATTCCTCTTCTCTCCAGAGTATACCGCCACCTCTCCAGGTTCTCTTCCACCTGCTCCCTACTCACTGCAGATCACATCTGCAAACATCGTGGCCCACGGAGACTCCTGCCTGACCTTGTCTGTCAGCCTGTCCATCACCATGGCAAACAAGAAGGGGCTCAGAGCCGATCCCTGATGTAAACCCACCTCCACCTTGAATCCATCCGTCACTCCTACAGCACACCTCACCACCGTCTCGCTGTCCTCATACATGTCCTGCACCACCCTTACATACTTCTCTGCCACTCCTGACTTTTTCATAGAGTACCACACTTCCTCTCTTGGCACCCTATCATATGCTTTCTCTAGATCCACAAAGACACAGTGCAGCTCCTTCTGACCTTCTCTGTACTTCTCCATCAGCACTCTTTAGAACAAACATTGCATCTGTAGTACTCTATCTTGGCATGAAACCGTACTGCTGCTCACTGATTGCCACCTCTCCTCTTAACCTGGCTTCAACAACTTTTTCCCATATCTTCATAGTGTGATTGATCAGTTTTATGCCTCTGTAGTTACTACAGCTCTGAGCATCACCTTTGTTCTTGAAAATTTGTACCAAAACACATCCCCACTCCTCAGGCATCCTCTCACTCTCCAAGATTGTGTTAAAACAATCTGGTTAAAAAGTCCACTGCCATCTCTCCTAAACATCTCCATACCTCCACAGGTATGTCATCCGGACCAACCGCCTTTCCATTCTTCATCCTTTTCAAAGCTGCCCTCATGTCTGCCTTGCTAATCCTCAGGACTTCGTTGTTCACGATCTATCCTTCATCCATCCTCCTCTCTCTCTCATTTTCTTTATTCATCAGCTCTTCAAAGTACTTCCACCTTCTCAACACACTCATCATTTGTTCGTACATTACCATTTCTGTCCTGAATCAACCTAACCTGCTGATCATTCCTTTCCAGCTCGATCTCTGTCTAGCCAGTCGATACAAGTCCTTTTCTCTTTCCTTAGTGTCCAGCCTCTTGTACAACTCACTATATGCCTTATCCTTTGCCACGTCTCTTTGCCATGCACCTAGATTCCAAATAGTCCTGTCGACTTTCATCTCCCTGACTATCCCACTTTTGCTTTGCTAACTTCTTCCTTAGAATACTTTCCTGTACCTCCTTATTTCACCACCAAGTCTCCTTGTCTTCCTTCCTCTGTCCACCGGATACACCACATACCTTTCTACCGTTTCCCTCAATACTTTTGCTGTACTTTCCCAGTCATCTGGTAATTCTTCCCTACCACCCAGAGCCTGTATCAACTCCTTCCTGAACTCTGTGTGACTTCTTCCCTTCTGTAACTTGCCCCCACTTAATCTTTGGCTCTGCCTTTACCGTTTTCCTCATCTTGCTTTCCAAAGTCATCCTACAGACTACCATCGATGCTGTGTTAGCTCCATTCTCCCTTGCCCCACCTTGTGGTCTTCTATCTCCGCTTTCTCCTTCTGCACAAGATGTAGTCCACCTGTGTGCACCTTCCTCCACTCTTTTAAGTCATCCTATGTTCCTCTCTCTTCTTAAAGTATGTGTTCACCACCAGCCATTCCATCCTTTGAGCAAATCCACAAACCATCTGTCCTTCACATTTCTCTTAAGACCATACCTACCCAGAACCACCTCATCACCTCTGTTCCCTTCACCTACACACGTGGACAAAATTGTTGGTACTCCTCTGTTAATGAAAGAAAAACCCACAATAGTCACAGAAATAACTTGAATCTGACAAAAGTGGTAATAAATAAAAATTCTATGAAAATTAACCAATGAAAATCAGACAATGCTTTTGAATTGTGGTTCAACAGAATTATTTTAAAAAACAAACTCATGAAACAGGCCTGGACAAAAATGATGGTACCCTTAATATTTTGTTGCGCAACCTTTTGAGGCAATCACTGCAAACAAACGATTTCTGTAATGGTCAATGAGACTTCTGCACCTCTCAGCAGGTATTTTGGCCCACTCCTCATGAGCAAACTGCTCCAGTTGTCTCAGGTTTGAAGGGTGCCTTCTCCAGACGGCATATTTCAGCTCCTTCCACAGATGTTCAATAGGATTTAGGTCAGGGCTCATAGAAGGCCACTTTAGAATAGTCCAATGTTTCGCTCTTAGCCATTCTTGGGTGTTTTTAGCTGTGTGTTTTGGGTCATTATCTGTTGCAAGACCATGACCTGCGACAGACCAAGCTGTCTCGACACTGGGCAGCACATTTCTCTCTAGAATAGAGAGAAATGTAGTCTTGAGATTTTCAATCATTGAAACATTGAAATCTCAATAGTCTTGAGATTTCATTGTACCCTGCATAGATTCCAAGACACCCTGTGCCAGATGCAGCAAAGCAGCCCCAGCACCATAACAGAACTCCTCCATGTTTCACAGTAGGGACAGTTTTCTTTGTATGCTTCATTTTTATGTCTGTGAACATAGAGCTGATGTGCCTTGCCAAAAAGTTCCAATTTTGTCTCGTCTGTCCATAGGACATTCTCCCAGAAGCTTTGTGGCTTGTCAACATGCAGTTTGGCAAATTCCAGTGTGGCTTTTTTATGATTTGTTTTCAACAGTGGTGTCCTCCTTGGTTGTCGTTCACCTTGAATGTGTTTAGAGGTTGTTCTGGGCTCTTTTGTTACCATTCGTATTATCCGTTCTTCCCATTTTTTACCAAGTTTCCTCCTGTGGCCATGTCCAGGGAGGTGGCTACAGTCCTGTGGATCTTAAATTTCTGAATAATATATGCAACTGTAGTCACAGGAACATCAAGCTGATTGGAGATGGTCTTATAGTCTTTACCTTTAACATGCTTGTCTATAATTTTCTTTCTAATCTCCTGAGACAACTCTCTCCTTTGCTTCCTCTGGTCCATGTTTGGTGTGGTACACACCATGTCACCAAACAGCACAGTGACTACTTGTCACCCTTAAAATAGGCCGACGTTAATTAGAGGACACATCTTGGTTGAACATGTCCCTATGGTCACATTATTTTTCAATCTTTTCTAGGGGTACCATCATTTTTGTCCAGGCCTGTTTCATGAGTTTGTTTTTTTAAAGTAATTCTGTTGAACCACAATTCAAAAGCATTGTCTGATTTTCACTGGTTAATTTTCATAGGATTTTTATTTATTACCACTTTTGTCAGATTCAAGTTATTTCTATGACCATTGTGGGTTTTTCTTTCATTAACAGAGGGGTACCAACAATTTTGTCCACGTGTGTACATGTTCATTAAAGTCCGCTCCAATCACAACTCTCTCCCCGCTGGGAACACACTCTACCACTTCATCCAACTTACTGTATGAATCTAATAACGAAATATTTTCCACAGGTCATCAGGGACATCCTATGGGGAGACAACATTTTACCCTTCACAAAACTAAACAAAAACAGTATTTTTCAGAGCAGTCTTTCCTCACCTACACTGTGATGCATGACAGACAACAGCGTCCATCTGGCTGTCAGATGGGAATCAATATAAACTCCTCCCTGCTATAATCACACTATTGACACCTCACTATTTCCTGTGTTCTCTTGGAGTCAAGACCAAGAGGGACCAAATCAAACTATTGACCTGAACAGTCAGGAGGGAAAAAATAGATGCCATCTGTTTCTCCTGGTCAACAGGTGCTGCTCCAGGTGATTAGCTCTAAAGTTGAATTTGTAAAAATAGTCATTGTGCCTCTATAACTGATGCTCATGGTAAACATGACTAAAGTTAGTTTCATGGAATCAGCTAATCCCTTTGAGCCCAAAGCTTAGGCTTTTTTTTGTTTTGTTTTTAAAAAAGGCCATTTTCAGATTCCCACTGGTTCGCAAGAGACAACAAATGAGAAGAAAGATTGTTTAAAGACATTTTGTTTCAGCTACAGTAGATAAGTATATTAAATAATACATTCCATTTATATAGGACTTCTCATATGCGAAGATAAATCTCAGTGCTTCACAAACAAGAAAGTTAAAGCATAATGAGCAAGATGTATTTTAAACCCAGTTTAAAAACATCTAATGGGATGGCAGTTCTAAGATGCTCTGGAAGAGAGTTCCACAGGACAGAAGAAAAGGAGCGGAAGGCTCAATCTAGCAATGTCCGGAGGCACGTAGGAAATGTACAGGTTTGTAAAAGCTGAGGTAGCTGGGGAGCCTTGACCATTTAATGCTTCATCGGACAAGAGGAGGATTTTAAGTGTAGAAGTGAAAAAGACAGGTATGAAGTGCTATAGTGAGGCTGGGTTTATTGCACTGGTGCTGACATTGTGGAAGTTCTTGTGTGTTTTCACGTTGGTTCTAAATTCAAGTGGCTATATGGAAGTAGCAGGCAATGAGTCCTGTGATCTGTATTTTTTTTTAGCTAATTCCAGCTAAGATGAATGGAACTAATGCAATGGGGTGGCGTCCGGCGTCTGTCTGTCTGTCCACATTTCATGGGAATCTCTACTCCTCTTAGATATTTGCCCCTATGCTCATCAAATTCACTCACGATGATCCTCAGGTGGGTCTGCAACCAAGTTGTGCTCAAGGTCAAAGGTCAGGAGGTCTGGGCACTTATGTGATTTTAGAAAGATCACTACTCCTAGGCAATTACCTCGATTCTCATGAAACTCACTCAGAGTGACCCTCAGCTAGGTCTGCATCCAGGTTGAAGTCAAGATCACTGTCAAAGGTCAGAAGATCTGGGCATTTATGATTTCCTGAAAACCATTACTCCTGCTAGGTCATTGACTTTGACTTTATGCACATCCTAGATAGGTTTGTATCTAAGCTGTGCCTAAGGTTAAGGTCAATGATTAGGAGATCTGAGCACTCCTGGGTGGTTTTGTCAGGCCAGAATGAGCTACTCAGTCATCGACGGTCTGGTTTAAATGTTAATATATTTTTTGTGATATATTTAAGCAGAGGATGCAGCATCTGTGGCACTTCTCTATCTGCTGACAAGCAGCCTGAGTACCATACTGTAATACAATATGGCAGTATGACCTAAGGTGTTGCCGAGATCCTGAGTTATCTCAAATATCTGAATATTTACAGTATTCCAGAAGAGTCAACCCCTCCGTGGATCAACATTTTATTCTGGTGGAGGGGTTTGTGTGTCACAGTGATCCAAAAGCTATGTTGACAGTGGCGACCTACCCCTGGTAGGATCTCCCAAGATAAATTGGTCCTGGGTGAAGGATCAGACTAAGAGTGGTCCAATAGATCGTCATGAAGAAGTTAAAACAAGGATCTGGTGTACCCCATCCATTTTGAGGTTACCAGGGTTTGAGGGCAAATGCCATGTGACTGGGATTCTATCCATAGGGCCAGGCTGGGCTCAGCCCGAGTGAGCCACATGGGTCCGCCCTCCAGTGGGCTCACCACCACCAGGACAGATCATGGTGCTACGTGATTTGGACTGCAGTCTGGTCTTCTCTGCTTAGACTGTTGCCCTTGTGACCCGGATCCCCAGATAAGTGGTAGAAGATGGGCCGATGGATGAGAGTCCAGGGATAAAGAAAATATGTAGAAAATTTACATAACAGGTTCATCTTGAAGATATGAGCATCAGCTGAGGTGATATACAGTGGGGAAAATAAGTATTGAACATGTCAACATTTTTCTCATCAACCATATTTCTGATGGAGCCATTGACCTGAGATTTTCATCAGATATCAGCAGCAACCCAAGAAATCCACAGATACAAAGAAATCAAGGCAACTACGTTCACAAAACAAGTTATTTTTAATAAAGTGAAATGACACCGGGAATAAGTATTGAACATATGAAGAAAAAGAGGTGCAAAAAGGCATAGAAAGCCAAGAAATCACCTGAAATCCATCAGAATTTAGGAAGCCATCCCATCCCCCATCAGTACAAATTAATTTCAGCTGGTTAAGTCCTGACTGGTAGCCTTTAAAAAGGTCTGTGAATATCAGATTGTCACACCACAAAGAACTCATGATGGGTAGAAGCAAAGAGCTCTCTCTAGACCTTCGCAACCTTATTGTTGCAAAACATAATGATGGCATTGGTTACAGGTGCCTTTCTAAACTGCAGAATGTTCCAGTGAGCATTGTTGGAGCCATCGTTCGGAAATGAAAAAAACATTATTTTACCATAAACCGGCCACGACCAGGAGCTTCTCACAAGATTCCTGACAGAGGAGTCAAAATAATTATCAGAAGAGTTATCCAAGAGCTAAAGTCCACTTGTGGAGAGCTCCAGAAAGACTTGGAGTTAGCAGGTACTGCTGTTTCAAAGAAAACAATAAGTAATGCACTCAACCGACATGGGCTCCATGCCCACTCACCTCGCAAGACTCCATTGCTGAAGAAAAAGCATGTTGAAGCTTGTTTAAAGTTTGCTGCACAACATTTTTGGCAAGCCAGTAAAATACTGGGAGAATATAGTCTGGCCAGATGAGACCAAAATTGAACTTTTTGGATGCCACAACACACAGCATGTTTGGAGGAGAAATGGCACTGCACATCCCATCATGGTGTGGGGGTGTTTTTCAGCACATGGTACAGGCAAACTTCACATAACTGAAGGAAAGATGAATGGACAAATGTACAGAGACATCCTTGATGCTGAAGATGAAATGAGGGTGGACATTTCAGCAAGACAATGATCACACACACACAGCCAAGGAAACTCTCAACTGGCTCCGGAGAAGGAAAATAAAGCTGCTAGAATGGCCCAGTCAGTCACCTGACCTGAATCCAATTGAAAATCTATGGAACAAACTGAAGATCAGAGTTCATAGAAGACACCCATGGAATCGTCAAGATTTGGAGACAGTTTGTGTGGAAGAATGAGCTAAAATCACTCCTGAGCAATGCCTGCACCTATTGTCTCTATACAGGAGGCATCTGGAAGCTGTTATTACCAACAAAAACTTTTCTACTAAATATTAAATGAAGTTCACCAAGTGTGTACAATACTTATTCCCTGTGTCATTCCACTTTATTAAATACTGTGTAATGTTTTATGAACACAGTTGCTTTGATTTCTGTGCATGTCTGGATTATTTGGGTTGTTATTGATTGGTGGTGAAAATCTCAGGTCAATGGCTCCATCAGAAATATGGTTAATGAGAAAAATGTTGACGTGTTCAATACTTATTTTCCCCACTGTATTTCCCTTTAAACAAATATTTATTTTTGGTTCTGCCTTACTGACTGCATTTGAGACTTTCTCCTCACAGTTATGGCCTCAACCAAGGTTACGTTTTTGCCAACATTGGGTTGTCTGTTAGTAAGGTTACTTAAATGTAATTGTGTGTGGGGTTTTCTCCACCCAGAGAAGGCAAGGGGAAGGGAGAATGATGGACCGAAGGAGGAGATGTCACCGGGGGGTATCAAATGGGATGGTTAGGTCTATGCACCCCCCAGGGAGAGTAACAACTGCCGGTGCTGCTAAGAGAAAAAGGCAATTGGAGCAGTGCCAGCGTTATGTCATGTTAATGTGCCACACAGTTATTTGTTCAATTAACAATGTGTTATGGTCGGAAGTTCTGGGTCTTGATGCATGAGAATAAAGATATAAAAGAGGAAAGCATAGAGACCCGGGATACTCTTTTGCTGTAAATTATGTTGGAGAAGGAATAAAGTTTCTGTGTCGTCCAGCTCATTGCCCTGCTTGCCTCCTTTCTCCACAGTGGTGACCTTAAGACGTGCCGTGGAAAACGAGCCAAGCGTCGCCCCGGAGACTACCTGGAGGGAGGGCACCGGCGTCGCGTGCGCCGGCTCAGTCAAGCTCCCAGACTTCTGGCTTCACAACCTGACTGTGTGGTTTTTGCACACAGAAGCCCAGTTCGCACTCCGTGGGATGACAATGGATGACACAAGATATTACTAAGTGGTCGCTGCACTGGATGCGCGTGCCACGCAACAGGTGACAAGCCTGCTACAGGAGCCACCAGCCCAAGGAAAACATGAAGCACTCGAGAGGATGCTTCTCCAGCGTTTCACCCTTTCTGATGGTGAGAGAGCAGAGAAACTCCTAACGTGTTCGGAGTTAGGGGACAGATCAGCAGTGGATCTCATGGAGAGCATGCTGGCACTGAGGGGGAAGGACGATGAATCTTTCCTGTTCACCCACTTGCTCCTCAGGAACCTACCGGCTACAGCAACGGCAATCTTGGCCAACTCGCCGCAGCTAGTTGCTAGGGACTACCGTGCCCTGGTGCAAGAAGCAGACTGCATCATTTCGGCGACCAGAACTCTCAGCGCGCAGGCAGTGGCACCAGCATCCATGAGGGACTTCAGCGAGGTCGAGGAGCCATGGGTGGTAGCCGGGACGGACACCAGGAGACGAAGGAACGGGGCGATTTGTTTGCATCATCCGTTTCGATTTGAATGCCCAACGCTGCCTGGCGCCATGCCAATTCAAGGAGCCGGGAAGACGGCACGTTTGGAATTTGGTTGCAGCTGCGACCGATGTTGACAGGAACAGACCGCTTTATGTCACAGACACACGTTCAGGGAGACAGTTTTGGTGGACTCCAGCTCCCAGAAGAGCCTCATCCTACCTGTCAACGCAGACAGGGTGGCAGGAGGCAGCGGTCCCGAGCTCACGGCTGCTAACGGGTCCACCATCAGGACATTTGGCGAGCGGACACTGACGATATGCTTACATGGACGCAACTTTCAGTGGGACTTTGTGATAGCTGCATGTTCAAGCCCCATTTTAGGCACAGATTTTTTAAGTGCTTATGGGTTATTAGTTGATGTTGCTAATAGGAGATTAGTGGATGCTGTCTCTTTTGCCTCTCTGCCTCGTACAGCTTGGGGAGCTGGGTCGACAACACTGGCTAACATTATCGCTCCAGGGGGTAAGTGCCAACAGTTACTCGCACAGTTCCCAGCACTCATGGTCCCGACATTTTCAGCTATGATAACAAAGCACAGGGTCAAACATTTCATAACTACAAAAGGGCCGCTGGTATTCACGTGACCTCGGCGCCTGGATGCAGCTAAACTGGCCAGCGTGCACGAGGACTTTGCCAACTTAGAACAGTTGGGCATCGTCAGGCACTCCCAACAGCCCGTGGGCATCCCTGCTACACATAGTGCCTAAAGCCAACGGGTCGTGGCGACCATGTGGCGATTTGCCGCGCTTGAACAACGTTTCGGAACACAATCGCTACCCTATTCCACACATCCAGGATTTTTTCCATACACTTGGCCGGGGCGCGTGTTTTTTCCAAAGTGGATCTGGTCCACGGTTACCACCAGGTTCCCAGTGCGAGCAGAAGATGTTCCAAAAACAGCGGTAATAACTTCTTTTGGCCTTTCTGAGTTTTTACGCATGCTGTTCAGATTAAAAGGTGCGGCGCAGACTTTCCAGAGGACGATGGACGCAGTGCTTCAAGACTTGTTCTTTGTTTTTGTCTACTTAGACAACATTCTGGTAGCCAGCGCGTCCGAGGAGGAGCACATCGCCCATCTCAAGACAGTTTTCCAGTGGTTGGAAGCGCACGGGCTGATAGTTAACCTGGCGAAGTGCTAGTTCGGTGTGCTAGCGATTGACTTTTTGGGCCACTGCATTTCACCGAAGGGTGCGATTCCGTTACCGGAAGTGCGCGCTGTGGCGGACTTTCCATGCCCACAAACCATGAGAGCACTACAGGAGTTTTTGGGAATGGTTAATTTTTATAACCATTTCCTTCCCTGGGCAGCCCAGCTGATGCAGCCACTGTATGCCACACTTAAAAAAAAGAAGCCCGTGGAAGCCATCGACTGGACTCCCAAGTGAGTCCAGGCTTTTACTAACGCCAAAACAGCGCTTATGGATGGCGTGTTGTTAGCCCACTCAGATCCGTCTGCACGGATTGCGCTCACAACGGATGCGTCTGACATTGCCATAGGGGCAGTGGTGGAGCAGTGCGTCTCAGGTTCATGGCAGCCGTTCGCATTTTTTAGCTGGACTTTGCGTGACAACGAACGCAAGTACAGCACATTCGATAGAGAATTGCTGGCTCTCCACCTGGCAACATGCCATTTCCAGTTCTGGCTGGAGGGGCGTGAGTTCACTGCATTCGTGGACCATAAGCCGCTCACGCACGCAATGTCCAAGACCTCAGAACCATGGTTGGCCTGGCAGCAACGGCATTTGGCCGCAATTTCGGAGTTTACTACCGACATTCAACACATTGCCAGTAAATTCAACGTCATGGCCAATTGCCTGTCGCGCGCATTAATCGCCCCGGTCTACATGGGGATAGACTTCCCTACCATGGCCGTGGAGCAAGCTGGGGATGCGGACATTTGCACGCTCCAGTCTGTGATAACTGGATTAAGTCTGGAGACCAGGGTGGTGCAAGAAGGGTGCCCTCCCTTGCTTTAGGATGTCTCCATTGGCCGGCCACACCCGGTGGTTTTGAGCTCTTGGTGCCGTCGCGTTTTCGAGTCGGTCCACTCCCTTTTGCATCCAGGAGTGTGCGCTTCAGTGAAGCTAGTGGGGGCGAAATTCATCTGGCCACGCTTGAGCAAAGATGTGAAAGAGTGGGCTGCAGCTTGCGTCGCGTGCCACTGGGCCAAAGTGCACAAGCACACCAGAAACCCCCTCAAGCCGTTCCAAATCCCGGCCAGGAGGTTTGACCACGTCCATGTGGATTTGGTGGGACCCCTCCCGCCGTCGCAAGGTTTCACGCACCTTTTGACAGTCATGGACCACAACACACGCTGGCCTGAAGAGGTCCCACTGGCTTCTACCACGTCCCTGGAAGTGGCGCATGCTTTTTTGTCGGCTTGGGTTGCACATTTCGGATCTTCATCGGACATCACGTCCGACAGAGCTCCACGATTCGTTTCAGAACTCCGGTCCGCGATGGCCCAGAGCCTGGGGGTCAAAATTCACCACACTACCGCGTAACCCCCCAGGCTAACGGGTTATGCGAGCGTTTTCATAGGTCATTTAAAGCAGCGTTCAGAGCTTCACTCACGGACACAAATTGGGTCGACTGCCTGCCCTGGGTTCTTTTAGGGTTGCACTCTGTACCTAAGGAGGATTTGGCAGTCTCCACGGCAGAACTCGTTTTAACTCAGCTGCTGCAGATTCCCAGAGAGTTTTTACTGGAAAACCCCCTGCCCGAGGCTAATCCGCCCACACAATTTTTACATAGTACAGAGGCTGTGAGCATGCAGGGCCCAGCCCAACATTGTTTTCCCCGCACATTTGTCCCAAAAAGCTTGCAGAATGGCAGTTTTGTTTTTGTCAGGCACGATGCGCACCAGACCCCGCTGCGCCCACCGTACAACAGACCGTTCAGGGTGTTGGAACCTGGGCCGGAGCATTTTGTGTTAGACTTGGGGGGATGTAGGGAGACCATCTGCATTGACAGGCTGAAGCCCACTTTTGTGTTGGCAGACGAGTAGGTGGTGTTGGCCCAAGCTCCCTGGCGCGGATGCCCACCATTGGTAGGGACCTGCGCTCGCAAAGCTGATGTGTTTTCCCTCCCCCCCCTTTCCCTCCACAGACTAACGTGCCCTCCGGTACATCTCACCAGCAGGGCGGTTCGACTGGATCAGCGACCCCCTACAGCTGCTATGGGCGTCGGCTCAAGACCAAAAGACACGGGGGTTAGTGCCCCTTTTGGGTGTTCGGAGTGGGGCTGTGTGGGGGCATGGTGTGGGGGTTTTCTCCACTCACAGAAGGCAAGGGGAAGGGAGAACGATGGACCGAAGGGGGAGGTGTCACCGGGGGGTATCAAATGGGATGGTTAGGTCTATGCACCCCCCTGGGGAGAGTAACAACTGCCGGTGCCACTAAGAGAAGAAGGCGGTTGGAGCGGCACTGGAATTATGTCACATTAATGTGCCACACAGTTCTTTGTTCAATTAACAATGTGCTATGGTCGGAAGTTCCGGGTCTCGATGCATGGGAATAAAGATATAAAAGAGGAATGCATAGAGACCCGGGATTCTCTTTTGCTGTAAATTATGTTGGAGAAGGAATAAAGTTTCTGTGTCGTCCAGCTCATTGCCTCACCTGCCTCCTTTCTCCACAATGACTATATTTTGATTAAATTTATTTGAAGAGTGGCAAAAGCAGCAATCCATTCAGCTTTGGTTTGAGCTGGATAATGATCTGATTCCAGAAATCTTTTTAAGTGATATGAAATGGAGAAATGCACTGCCTTGGCAGAGATTTGTGCCCTTTGGGTGTTTCTGGTTATTATATAGTTTTGATGATCCTCAACACCAGCTGAATTAAAGGCTTTGTAAAATGAATACACATAAGAAAAATAAGAGACAATATGGCCCAGTATGCCGGATGTAGTGGTGCCAGAGTGGATGTACTGGTGGAACACATTACCAGGGCCCATAGTGGAAAGGGGTCCATTGGAAGCATTAATTGTTGAATTTAATTAGGTTTATATGGGAAGTTTCCCACATACTCTGTGGTACCCAGGGCCCAAAATTTGGTGCACACCCCAGGCTGTGGGTCTAATATAAAGTACTCAATCTTAAGGCTTGCAAAAATAGCATCAGAGTGCCAGTGCTGGCTCCATCCATCCCTCTCTCACAGCTTCTGAGTCTATAATGTACATTAAATTCTTTCTGTTAATCTGTCGCCGCAAATGACTTATACTATTAAAGTAATTTCACACTCTGTCCTCTGTGTCAACTCAATGCAGGCCGGAGGGCTGTAGATTGAATTAAAACACAAAACTCTGGTGTTTAGATTAAAACGGGGAGCCTCATTATACATTTCCTAACTGCTGCAGCGTTTCACCACGCCAAGCACAGCCAATGAGATCAATATGACTGGTGAACAGCCAACGAAGATGGTGCGTTTCTGTTGGTGTATGTGTGTGAAGGGGGGTATAAAAAAGACATAATTCTTGCTGAGTGTCTGAACATGATATTGGGAACAATTCTGCCACAAATAAAACAAATGACTCAGCAGATGTCCGCTTGAGGAGGGCGAGTAAGGAGAGGAGAAAGGGCAGCATGGACTGTGGCTGATAGAAAGGTCAGCGCATGGAGTCCCATCTGAAATAAGGCTCAGATAAACCCTTGACAGTGAAGTTTTAGTTTTATTGAGCAAAAATACAACCACAGTGAACACTGAGGCACTAAATCATCAGAATAATTAATTAAGTTTTATTGTTGTTGAGGTAAAACAGCTTAAAAATCATTTGCTCATCATTGCTCAAATGCAGTGCATCACTAAAACACAATTATTGATTTTACATTTAAAAAAGGAGGAAAATCTGTTTCAAAAGAATCCACGTTTATGCCAGCTCTTATCATCCACCCACCAGGTACCAAAAACACTGCTACATGTGAGCCACCCCACGCAGCCGGGTGGAAAAGCATTCATTAATCCGTCAGCAAACAGAAATGATAGACTATTTGACTTCAGTGATGTGGCTGGTCCAGACTTCATATGACTCAGCCATTCATCATAATGCATATGAGAGCGGTGGCAGTAAGTGAGCCATGAGATCAGATAAACTGAGATTTACCAGCATCTGGCAGGCTGCCGGAGAGTCACCTTTCCAGCACAAAGGAAAGGCTGACTGACAAGAGGTAGAAACCTGTAGCGAAACTGTGTTGACCTCCAAAGTAAGGCTTTGCATTTAAAGGTCCCATTCACTCAAACATGGCGGATTTGTGGGTTTTAACCTTCTAAAATGCTTATTTGGGCCATATGACCAGTAAAAATATTCAAATCTCTCTTCACTTCTATCATTATATTTTAAAATTTCAGCAAAATGGTCCAAAGCTGCTTTTGCTGAGATCTCTCCTGGATCTTTTTCACAAAGTCAGTGACAAATGGTTCCTTCTTCACTTACAACACATCACCATGCTGTTTGCTGTGATGATTTAGTCCCACCCAGAGTTTGAGCTCAAAGTGTTAGCTTCAGAGCTAACAATACTATACTAGGGAGTTAGCTTACCAAGTGTGGTTTATATTGTTATTTTAATTCCAGCCACCCTAAGAGAGATCCCTGTTCCCAACGGATTCAACAACACAGCTGATAATATATCATCATTGTCATTTTGGCTTATTTTGTTATGTTTTTGCTGTGATGATACATTGAACTGTTAACATTAGCTTGGCTAGGTGGTCAGAGTCGATCTGCCTATCATTAGCTTAGTACTGGTTGATCACATTTTCTACAAATGTTATCCACCCCAACTGGAATCCTTCTTCATCTGCCAAAACACTGACCATATACGCATGTCATTCTTTGATGTTATTTTAGCTTAATTTACTCTGACCAGAACCAAAGGCCTCTAGCAGCAGTTAACGGTTTCCCATTCACTTATTCTGCGTTCTTTCTGTGGTGGTTGTACTTGTGGGACCACTGAAACCACTGTTTTTCATTTCATTCATTGTTTAAGACTGACTCAGGCAGTGTTACTGTAGCTACCTGAGCTAGGAGCTAACCAGCATGCATTAGTGACATTAGCAACATTCTAAGCTATGTAAGAGGGAGGGCAGAATTAACTGGGGCTCATGGGCATTTAAAGAGACATTCTGAGGAACACTGCAAAAGATGATTCACAATTATGCTGCAATAATAAACCCGTGGGATCTGTTAACCACTTGCACTCCGTTGTTCCGTGGGCGGGCAAGTCTCTGCGTCCTAGGACGCATGAGGGCGCACAAGAGCACACTCGTGCGCGCTCGGACGCATAACGCATGATATACTGATGATGGTGCAGATGGAGATGGTGCTGGCCTCCAAGCGCCACTGGGAAAAAAATGCTGCAGATGCAGAACAGATTAGTTCATCTGACTGACCTCTCATTCGACTAATAAGAGCTTTGAATTGGGTTTCTGAAACCATGAAGAGCCAATGAAAGAAAACCTAGGAAGGAGGACCCGCCTCCCAACGCTTTGAATGCAGTGAGCCAATTGAAGCAGAGAAGTTCGTGAGCTGTTTTTTTTTTAAGGCTGGGTGAAGACTGGCTGCTGGAGCGGATCAAAAAGGACACAGGAAGAGCCCCACAGACCCAGCAGCATGGAGACCATCCACAAATGCAACCTGTGTGACAGGGAGTGCCATTCGTGGATCGGCATGTTCGGCCACAGGCTGAGTGACACACACGCCTTCGCCAGTCTTTTTTTAATTACTACTGTTATTTGTTTTGAAAAATCATTCGCCAAAAACCGCAATCATGGAAGCACAAAACCGCAATAATGGAATTATGTTTTGATTGAGTCGCGAGACCAGAACCAGAGCGGATCAGCGTTGCGTTCGTCTGACAATGAGGAGACAAGTTCGCTAAGACTCTGCTGTGAAGAGGTAAGGTGTTATAAGCTAAATTATTATTTATCCCTGAAAATTGTAATCAAAAATGACTTTTGACCGATCGGTAAATTACAGCTGTGCGGTTCACGAAGTTTGAAGTTTGTGCGCCGCGGTACAAGGGGTTGCTCGCAGTGTACAGGCTGTGAACGCCCCCCCACCCCCGCTATTCTTCTGCAGCGAGGGGGGGGGGAGCCGCGGTGACTGCACTGCTGTCCTACATCACCACATAAGGCTAATCCGTTGTGTAGCGATGGCTAAAGTCCCTCCTCTGTAGCGAGCGGGGGGGGGACCCCCCCCCACACACACACAGTAGCGAGGGGGGGGGGAAGCCGCTGTGACAGCGTTGCTGTGGAAACATGCAACGAGTGTAATCTGTCATGTAGCGAGGGCCGAACTCTGTCCTTGGTAGCGGGGGGGGGGGGCACCCCCCCCCCCCCACACACACACAGACACAGCCCTGAGTGTGACCTTTCCTTTGAGCCTAAAATGAAGATTCTACATTGAATTATTCAAAGTTACAGACGTTTTTCCAAACTGTGCCATTTGGCACAATTTGGCACAGTTCCAAAACGCCTGGGAACAGCCTGAGAACAAAGCTGTGGTAAAATATTCATTTTTTGTGGTATTGTTACCAAATTTGGATCTCAGCTGGATAACACTTGGTTCTACATTTCTGTTGCATTTTCCAGCCGGATCGGACAGCTGTGTGTTATTTACAAGCATTTGTATCCAAAAAAACACTGTGTCCAAATTTTTTTTCTTCAAGTTCAGTATGTTTAGATGACTGTAACTCAGTGGCCGGAGCACGTAGAGAGATTATGTTTTTTTTGCCAAAAAATTCAAAGTGTTTTCTTTTAAATGAAACCAACCCCATGAAGATGCTGCAAAGGGTTGAAGAACAGCTTTCAATTTAGTTTGGGCACGTTATTTTTTGGCATTTTTAGGAAAATTGCCTGGAGTGCAAGTGGTTAACATGTGGAAAAGGTGCAGTAAATGGGACCTTTAAAACAAATGAAACACACGTACACAGGGCTATGTGCACCCAAAATAGCTGCAGTCAGTGCTCTTTCAAGTCGCACAAATCTTTTTTTCTAACATTATTCAAATGTAAATAATATAAAGACAATTAACTCACTTTCCCCCAGGTTTTGTTCAAATGTCACACTTTTAGCATGTCAATTTACTCACATTTTTAAGTTATAGAATGCCCTTATTGCAAGAACTACAGTGGTGAAAATAAGTATTGAACACTTCAACATTTTTCTCATTAAACATATTTCTGATGGAGCCACTGACCCGAGATTTTCACCAGATAATGCAGTAATGGATACTGTATATACAATGAAATCAAGGCAACTGTGCTCACAAAACAAGTTATATTTAATAAAGTGGAATCACACAGGGAATAAATATTGAACACACTTGGTGAAATTCATTTATATTTCGGGGAGGAAAAGCCTTTGCTGGTAATAACAGCTTCCAGATGTCTCCTGTATGGAGGAAACTAGGTGCGGGCATGCTCAGGAGTGATTGTAGCCCATTCTTCCACACAAACCATCAAATCTTGAAGGTTCCGTGGGTGTCTTCTATGAACTATCTTCAGTTTGTTCCATAGATTTTCAATTGGATTCAGGTCAGGTGACTGGGCCATTCTCGCAGCTTTATTTTCAAGATTCAAAGATTTTATTTGTCAATACTACTATACATACAGGACATACAGGAGAATTGAAATGGCGTTTCTCTCTCTCTTCAGTGGTGTGCGCAATATGAAAAAAGAAAAAGGAATAAGGCTGGAAAAACAACAACAGCAGTCTATGTACAGTAATGCTACCCGTAGTGCAAATGGCGACAACTAGCTCCTTCTCTGGAGCCAGTTGAGAGTTTCCTTGGCAGTGTGTTTGGGATCATTGTCTTGCGGAAATGTCCACTCTTGTTTCATCTTCAGCATTTTGGCAGATGGCAACAGATTCTTATCAAGGATGTCTCTGTACATTTGTCCATTCACCTTTCCTTCAATTATATGAAGTCTGCTTGTACCATGTGCTGAAAAAACACCCCCACACCTGATGGGATCGTGCAGTGCCATTTCTCCTCCCAAACATGCTGTGTTGTGGCACTCCATCCATCCATCCATCCATCTTCTACCGATTTTCCGGAGGTCCGGGTCGCGGAGGCAGCAGTTCAAGCAGAGAAGCCCCAGACTTCCCTCTCCCCAGCCACCTGCTCCAGCTCTTCAGAGAGGATACCAAGGCGTTCCAAGACCAGCTGGGAGACAAGTCTTTCCACGAGTCCTGGGTCTGCCCCGGGGTCTCCTCCCAGTGGGACGTGTCCGAAACACCTCAAGTGGGAGGCGTCCAGAAGGCCATCCTAATCAGATGCCCATACCACCTCAACTGACTCCTTTCAATGCGGAGGAGCAGCGGTTCTACTCTGAGCCTCTCCCGGATGACTGAGCTCCTCACCCTATCTCTGAGGGTGAGTCCAGCAATCCTACGGAGAAAGCTCATTTCAAGCCGCTTGTATCCACGATCTTGTTCTTTCGGTCATTACCCAAAGCTCGTGACCATAGGTGAGAGTAGGAACGTAGATTGACTGGTAAATCGACAGCTTTGCCTTAGAACTAAGCTCCCTCTTCACCACAACAGACCGGTACAACGTCCGCATCACTGCAGATGCTGCTCCAATCCGTCTGTCAATCTCTCACTCTATTTTCCCCTCACTCGTGAACAAGACCCCAAGATACTTAAACTCCTCCACTTGGGGCAGGAGTTTAATGGCACTTTGGATGGCACTTTGTGGCATCCAAAAAGTTCAATTTTGGTCTCATCTGACCAGATTATATTCTCCCGGTATTATACTGGCTTGCCCAAATGCTGTGCAGCAAACATTAAATGAGCTTCATCATGCTTTTTCTTCAGCAATGGAGTCTTGTGAGGTGAGCGGGCATAGAGCCCATGTCGGTTGAGTGCATTACTTATTGTTTTCTTTGAAACAGCAGTACCTGCTAACTCCAGGTCTTCCTGGAGTTCTCCACGAGTCGTCTTTGGCTCTTGGATAACTCTTCTGATAATTCTTTTGACTCCTCTGTCAGAAATCTTGTGAGGAGCTCCTGGTCGTGGCCGATTCATGGTAAAATGATGGTCTTTCCACTTCCAAATGATGGCTCCAACAGTGCTCACTGGAACATTCAGCAGTTTAGAAATGCACCTGTAATCAGTGCCATCATTATGTTTTGCAACAATAAGGTTGTGTAGGTCTAGAGCGAGCTCTTTGTTTCTACCCATCATGAGCTCCTTGTGGTGTGACAATCTGATATTCACAGACCTTTCTAAAGGCTATCAGGACTTAACTAGCTGAAATTAATTTGCTTTGCACTGATGAGGGATGGGACGGCTTCCTAAATTCTGATGGATTTCAGCTGGTTTCTTGGCTTTCTATGCCTTTATGCACCTCTTTTTTTCTTCATGTGTTCAATACTTATTCCCCGTGTCATTCCACTTTACTAAATATAACTTGTTTTGCGAACACAGTTGCCTTGATTTCTTTGTATGCATGCAATACTTGGGTTGTTACTGATCTCTGGTGAAAATCTCAGGTCAATGGCTCCATCAGAAATATGTTTAATGAGAAAAATGATGACATGTTCAATACTTATTTTCTCCGCTGTAAGTGCTTCTGTTTATTGACACCTGGTAATATTTGTTATAAAAATGACAGCTACTTAATGAAAATCAAATTCAGTTAAATTAACACCAGTATGACAACTTCCTGGAATTTCCCCATTGTGGGACTAATAAAGGCTTATCTTATCTTATCTTATCTTAACTTTCTAACCTAAAACTGTGTATTTTTTTAGTGCTTTATACCGCTATACGAGGGTGGCTGAAAAGTTCATAGTGGTCAAATTTGACCAAATGTGGGGGGTTTTCAACCGCAGTGATCCATGCGCTACAACACCAATGGAAGAAGTGTGTAGACAGAAGGGAAGACTATGTTGAAAAATAAAACCACATTTGTTCAAATTTGACCACTATAAACTTTTCAGCCCCCCATCGTAGCATGTGTAAGAATTTTTTTTTTTCAAAGAGCCAATGACTACACTGTTAACCCTTCTTGTGTCTTGGTTTCACAGACATGGAAAGCGCCCTCACTGTCTATGTCACAGTTCTGCACCTGTCATGTGATGTGGCCATAAACCATAAAAAATCCCCAGTTGTACTAAGTATTCCACCTCACAAGGTGGCAGACGCGTATAATTTACTGCTCTTGCCTTGGAGGACTTATGTCTCCCAAATAACCATCCAAAAACCTCACTTCTGGGACACCAACAAAGAAGAGTTTGTAAACAAATGTTGATGTGCTCTATTGCAACACGGAGGAGGCATTTGCTCCCAAATTTGCCAACGATGATTCTAAAAAGAGATTATTTAGCTTATGAAGGTAAATATCTACATTTTGTTATAACAGAGGGTGGCCAAAGCTGGTTAATTTTCACCTGCCATCAACCCCAGCGCCATGTGACTGGACAGAACAATCGCGCCAGTTCTGTGTCGCCATATAAGATAAATTGAGGTGGAATAATGATAAGAGTTTCTGGATGTGGGAGAGAAAGCAAAAATGACCGAGAGAAGACAAAATAACGACAAAAATGGACAAAACGAGCCGCCTGGCCAGCAGTAAGTCTGACGAATTTCTTTGCTTGTTTACATTGTACTAATTTTCTGGTTCATATACTTTGAAGATAAGATGACAAAAAACCCAAAACAAAAAATGGTGACAAAAAACAAAACCATCCTTTGTGTAAATATGTCCAAAGTCCACTTTTGACTGAAAGTTATGTAATTCGATATGGCTGCCGTGGCATTATGCCAATTAGATGTGCAAATTTACTCCTATCTCAAACTCTGGATCATATTCTACATCTTTCTAATAGATAGTAAGCCATTATCTCTTACCACTTTCAAGTTATAGCCTGACTTCTGAACTGAATATTTTCTTGAAAAAAATCTTGACGACCAGGGGGAGAGGTTGCTGGAGCAAAAGTGCACCACAGACGGTCATTGGGCCTCCTACTATAACTGATAATGCACTGATGGAAACAAATTATTTTAAGTGCACTTTTTCCCATCTAGCAATCAGTTCACCATATGGATAGAAAACACAACCTTCCAAAACAAAGTCTTGTTATTTTCAGATCTGAGTGTAAGCGATTAGTTATCACATTATTCCTTTATCTTTTTCACTACAACTTTTTTTTCCTTGTCAGGCAAAATGTGAGAATAAAGCACTGTCAGTACAGGACAAAAAGAAGGTAGTTAGCAATACACACAAGAAAAGCTTAAAATAGTGGAACATTTCCCTTATTCAAAAATAGTAAGAGGTACTTCTGGGTTTTCTGCACCAAATGAAAGTGGTGGGTGGTAGTGGCCTAATGGTTAGGGATGTGGACTGGTGAGCGGAGGGTCGCAGGTTCGATCCTTGAACCGGCAGGATTAGATCTGGGTGGGACAGATAACATAGCAGTGTTTGCCCCACCCTCCTTAACCCCACTGTGGTGCTCTTGAGCAAGGCACTTAACCTCAGCTGCTCCAGTGGAGCTGCTCAGTGGCCACAGGTCAGTCTATGGTTGTATTGGGCAGCTTCCTGGTGTGAATGTGTAACTGTGAGTGTGAACAGGGCGTCCTTGAAAAAGAGAGGTTGCCTCTCAGTGGAACTACCCTGTATAAATAAAGGTAAAATTTTAAAAAAAATCTTTCATTTTGTCCCCACCTGCTGATCATGTTGCTTCACTGTGTTCTCCCTGTATTAAATAACAGCCTGTTGAGTCTCTTCTGAAGACGAAGTCATGTGTTTGGTCTCATCAACTGTAATTCACTAATATTTAGTGAGAAGTAACAAATCATATATTTACTTTATGAGAGCCTACTTTACTTTGGGCTGCACGGTGGCGCAGTGGTTAGCACTGCGGCAGCACAGTTTACCCTTGGCCGGGGGATTGTGGGGATCGTGGGATCGTGGGTTCGATCCCAGCCCCCGACCAACAGTGATCTGTGTGGAGTTTGCATGTTCTCCCCGTGTTGCGTGGGTTTACTCCGGGATTTCTCCGGTTTCCTCCCACATGCCAAAGACATGCATGTTAGGTTAATTGGCTGTTCTAAATTGTCCCTAGATATCTGTTTCCTATAGGCCCTTAGAATAGAGGGTTAGTATTAATGAAAGCGCTTTGAGTGGTCTTTGTGACTAGAAAAGCGCTATATAAGTGCAGGTTAGTTAGTTAGTTTATGTGTTCAGTTAAAGTGTAAGATAAAATATCACAATTACATATTTTTTGTTTTCAGTAAAGATGACCTTCACACTGTCTACTGCTCCTCTGTCCTCTTCAGTACCCAGACTTCATTCCTGCGGTTAGTCAGTTTAAACGGGCTGTCGTACCCGGCCACGTAGTACGGTTTGTCAACAAATTCAACGCCGTCCCTCTTCAGGCTCTCCACAAGTTTCAGGAGCTCTTCTCGCTTCATATCATCATTGGAGAAACCACCATATGTCCTGGAACAGAAGGCACTTTTTTGTTAGTACACCTTCTAAAGATGGAAAACACTATTGACAGAATGTTTTTTACCTGACGTATGCTGTGAACTCTTTCCGGTTCTCCACAAACACCTCTGGGTTGTTTGGCTCTGGCGGACTGGTCTGATGCTCCTCGGGGACATAGAAGGAAACGGTGAACCGCGACTCGCACGCAGGGCCGGCTCCTGGGACCACGTGGCACGTCACGGGTGCAGTCATCTCCACTTTGACCTCTGAAAAACCAGCGATAAACAGACTTGAGGAATAAATGGAAACACCAGCAGCATGTATCCAATAGGCCAAAACTGATAAAGATGGGTCTACCATGTAATCAACTTGTATAAGATGTGCCAGTATTACATTTTCCAAACAAACGATCAGCCGCCAGCTGGTGGATCAGAACATTGGTGCACAATGACACCTGAACAGATGGTCAGCATACAACCACAATGCGCAGCAGATGAAAACGATTAAACACCGTGTTTATAGATCACACTCTCCTTATGCTGCTGACCTCAGTATTCAACAACACCAACAATACACATTCTCATAAATAACACGGGGTAAACTGCTGAGTAAGATAAAGAGTGGAGCTGTGGGAAAAGTGCTGAGGTGGAACTACAGCACACTTTTACTTGCATTTCCATTCATTCATAATCCTTCTGTTTTGTGGGACATTTGAACATCAAAAACTGTTCAGACTGCTTCACAGTAAGAGTTTGTCAATAGAAGAAAAGCATCAAAATTCTAAGATATGTTAACATTAGGATCTGTATCTTTTATCTTGTGTAATTGGACATATGATGAAAATGTCACTTTTCAATGTTATGCCAAGAATAATATGGGTACCACCTCTCGCCCAAAGATGCTGGGATAGGCTCCAGCCCCCCGTGACCCGAAAAGTATTAAGCGGAAGAAGACGGATGAATGGATGGATGGAATATGGGTACTTGGAGTGGCTACCAACAGAAAAGCTGCCGTCACTTCAGCTCGGGTCTGCTTTTGTCCAAATACATCTCATTAAATAAGTTTTTGATTTGGCTCCAGTTGTGACATGAGAGCCAGACCTCAATGGAATGATACAGCCCTCCCAACTTCATCTCCACCAATGTTAATGACACCTCCCAGTGGGCGCTGGAACCTACACACCTACAATGCCACTAACAAGTTAGTTCAGCAGCAGAACCAGGGTTTTTTATGGGTATTCACTGTAAACTGGTGCTACCCCCTAGATATTTGATTATATATCTAGGCTGCACGGTGGCGCAGTGGTTAGCACTGCGGCAGCACAGTTTACCCTCGGCCGGGGGATCGCAGAGATCGTGGGTTCGATCCCTGCCCCCGGCCAACAGTGATCTGTGTGGAGTCTGCATGTTCTCCCCGTGTTGCGTGGGTTTACTCTGGGATTTCTCCGGTTTTTTCCCGCATGCCAAAAACATGCAGGTTAGGGATACGGGGCGCTTGCGCACGCAGCGACCGGCAGCTGGTGGCTTGTCACCAGACTGCAAAACAAATCTACCTACGGGTACAAAATAAGTACAAAAAAAAAATATATATCTTTTGTCATTCTGACCTTTTTGTTTTGCCCGGGATTGACCTGGGAAATTGAGCTGTTAGCATGGCTCAATCAGCAATGTGACTTGGCGTGAATTGGGTCTTTATAGTTCTTCTCTGTAAATTCTAATCACCCTGTAGCATGTGTGTTTGGGGCACATTATTGTGAAGTGCAGTGTGGTGACGTGCACTTCCTGTCACGTCACCGCACTGCCCTATATAGCGGGGCAAGTCACCATAACACAGCCTTTTTACGCCAGATGCCCACACTAGGTGCCATGCCGTGTACTGCTGCCCTTTATATTTAATAAAGCTGTGTTCGACGCTAACCCATCTTACCTCATTCATCACCAGGTATTTCCATACATAATATTTGGCGACTGAGGATTAACGTATGGAGGCGTGCATTACACCACTCTGTCCCTTCCTCAAGCTCTCGGGCGAGCCACCGATTCCATGGCTGCATTGGTTGGAGGCCTATCAAACATACATTACGGTGCTGGACCTCAGGAAGCTCGATAAGGTGAGGGCATGGGCACTTCTCGTCCACAACCTGGGTATTGAAGCCCAGAGGGTCCTACGGACGCTCGGCGTGTCGGACTCATATGAGGACGTCATGAAGCTGCTAGCTAAACGTTTCGCCACCTCAGACAGCGTGACTGTTCGGAGAATCCACTTTCACCAGAGACACCAGTGGGTAGGTGAGCCCCACCGCCAGTATGTCATTGATTTGAGGCAACTAGCTAGCTAGTGTCATTTCAGACCGCATGAAGACGAGATGGTATGCGACCAACTAGCAGAGCACATGTGCAACGCTGAGCTGCGTGCTAGGCTACTAGTGGCACCTAATGACTTGACATTAGCTGAAGCAGTTGCGCTAGCTCTCCGGTTGGAAGCCATAGATAAGCTAGCTGTGGAGCTAAATTGGCACCAGCACAGAAGCCGCCAGAGCCGCCTGCCTCAGCGAATGTTGCAGACCCTGATAGTGAGGATAGCTTGGACAAAGATTATTGGGAAATCAATGCTGGCAGCCGAAGGTCTGCCCCAGGAGACTCCCGTTGCAGGGGCTGTGGGTCTGCGATGCACCGCCATAAAGCAAAGGAATGCCCGGCAAGAGGAAAACGCTGTAGTAGATGTGGACGTTGAATCACTGCTCCAGGGTGTGCCGTTTGTCTTACCCGGGGAACCCACGGGAGATATAACCCCGCCTGCCCCGACGGACACTGGGAGTGAATGGTATGAAGAACTAATGGACACCCTCGCTTTCAAGCCGACCAGTTCTCGCTCAGTGTCGGTACCCATGCCGATGAGTGACACCATGCTAGCTCCAGATGCCTCTGGTACTTGGCCGCAGTTGGGTGGGGTGTCTGCAGCTACGATGGTGAACACTACAATGTTTATAGAAGAGGACGTGCTCAGACCAACAAGCATGGAGTCACCGCAAGCTCAGCAGCAGCTCATCAGGCCGAGTAAAATTCCACTTCAGGTTATGGACTTGGTTCGGGTTTGGGGTGATGAACGACCATGGCGAAGATGGGTCAGACTACAGCCAGCAAAACGTCAAGCACGTCTGCGCATAGTGGCGAAGTTGGGAGCGGCGTGCTTCCAGTTGTTCAACGGCTCGATGAGGCATGCCAACCAGATACGGCATGTCCAGGAGGATGCTCCAGGTGGCGAGGCTGGACGAGAGTCGGTGAGGGCTCCGGGCTCTGCCATCCAGAAGATTAGCCATCGCTCTGGGGGCCTGCTGCCTCCAGGGGCATGCCTGCTGAGGGGCTGCCCTGGCCCTCCCATGTCGGTTCCACCTTTTCCACCCAAGTGACTGTGCAGTAGCACGTTGTTTATAGTTGTGATGTTGTTGTGTTTTATCATGTGTAGTTTAGGAGGACGGCAGATATTTTTTTAGTTTGAATAAAGACTATTTTAGTTTATCCCGGTGGCAGAGTAATCCACCATGCCGTGTGGGTTGTGTGGCAGTCCACCCACCAACCTTGTTTTAGGTTGTTTTGTGTGAATGTGTTAGGCCATTTAAGTACATTAGTTTATGTTATTTTAGAGCAGGGGTCACCAACCTTTTTGAAACCAAGAGCTACTTCATGGGTATCGAGTCATGTGAAGGGCACCAGCTTGACACACTCCTCTAAAATAACAAATTGTGTGTGTGTGTGTGTGTGTATGTATGTGTATATATATATATATATATATATATATATACACACACACATAAATAAATAATTATCAATAACTTAGAGTGGGTAACAGACAAGATCAATATTCAACACTTTATTTTTATTAATCTCAGCAATTGTTCAGATGATCCCTTCTACATTTCATAAAAAAATGTCCAGTTTTCACCAGTCCCTTTTAACCATAAAAAACTAAACCCTTTTAATTCATGAACTATGTTGAACCATGTTTGAAAAAGTTATGCAACATTTAAGAAAAATCAACTTTCATATTAAATAAATCTTATCACATTTTTAACTGAACAAATCTACTGCAATTCTGCTCAAAATCTGTTACATTGCAACCAGCACTGTCCTTTCATGAGAAGAAACTAAACAAGCACTGAGAGTGCTTATATGCACGGTGGACCGCGGCAGCAGTTTACCCTCGGCCGGGGGATCGCGGGGATCGTGGGTTCGATCCCCGCCCCCGGCCAACAGTGATCTGTGTGGAGTTTGCATGTTCTGGTGGTGCATGTTCTCGTTTTTCATGCAAAAACATGCAGGTTAGGGAGTTAAGGGGCGCTTGCGCACGCAGCGGCTGGTGGCTTGTCACCGGACTGCAGAACAAATCTACCTACGGGTACAAGATAAGTCCAAAAAAAAAAGAGTGGGTAGTGAAGTGGCGCTTCGCCATCGCCCCGCAAATGAAATACACGCAGCTTCCTTTCACGGTAGTAAAAAAGAACTCTTCCTCCCGCTCACTTTGAAAATGATAAATTTTCTGTCTTTTTTTTGCCATGTTTTTGGGCTTGGAAACCGCACTGCGCGCACCATCTTAACTGCCCGCTAGCTAAGCTTACGCTCCACAACCGCGAAGGTTTTGTCATGCGCACAATACTGACCTTTGAACTAGGTCAGAGTTCACCTTAACTTTACGTATAATAAACATATTTTCATTTTTTTTTATTTTTAAGACATTGTCATTTTAAAATCTATATAAATGCAAGTGTGATTTTAAAAAATATAAAAAAATATAAAATAAAAAATAGCGGCAGAAAAAATTACATCTGCAGCTCACTTGCGAGTTGTGCTATTTTTAGAACAGGCCTGCAGGCGACACATGTGGTCCCTGCGGGCGACATGGTGCCCGCGGGCACCACGTTGGTGACCCCTGTTTTAGAGTGTGATTCGGGTTCCAAATTGGGGTGGGTTTGATTGTGTGTGAGTGGTTTTGGACTTTCTAAAGGGGGGAGGAAATGTGGTGTGTGTGTTTGGGGCACATCATTGTGAAGTACAGTGTGGTGATGTGCAATTCCGTTCACGTCAAGTCACTGCCCTACATAGTGGGGCGAGCCACCATAACACGGCCTCTTTACGCCGGATGCCCACGCTAGGTGCCATGCTGTGTACTGCTGCCCTTTATATTGAATAAAGCTGTGTTCAGCGCTAACCCATCTTGCCTCATTCATCACCAGGTATTTACATACAGTGGGGTAAAAAAGTGTTTAGTCAGCCACCAATTGTGCAAGTTCTCCCACTTAAAAGATGAGAGAGGTCTCCAATTTTCATCATAGGTATACCTCAACTATGAGAGACAAAATAAGAAAAAAAAAATCCAGAAAATCACATTGAAGGATTTTAAATGAATTAATTGGTAAATTCCACGGTAAAATAAGTATTTGGTCAATAACAAAAGTTCATCTCAATACTTTGTTATATACCCTTTGTTGGCAATGACAGAGGTCAAACGTTTTCTGTAAGTTTTCACAAGGTTTTCACACACTGTTGCTGGTATTTTGGCCCATTCCTCCATGCAGATCTCCTCTAGAGCAGTGATGTTTTGGGGCTGTCGCTGGGCAACACAGACTTTCAACTCCCTCCAAAGATTTTCTATGGGGTTGAGATCTGGAAACTGGCTAGGCCACTCCAGGACCTTGAAATGCTTCTTACGAAGCCACTCCTTCGTTGCCCGGGCGGTGTGTTTGGGATCATTGTCATGCTAAAAGACCCAGCCACGTTTCATCTTCAATGCCCTTGCTGGTGGAAGGAGGTTTTCACTCAAAATCTTACGATGCATGGTCCCATTCATTCTTTCCTTTATACGGATCAGTCGTCCTGGTCCCTTTGCAGAAAAACAGCCCCAAAGTATGATGTTTCCACCCCCATGCTTCACAGTAGGTATGGTGTTCTTTCTCCTCCAAACACGACAAGTTGAGTTTTTACCAAAAAGTTCTATTTTGGTTTCATCTGACCATATGACATTCTCCCAATCCTCTTCTGGATCATCCAAATGCTCTCTCGCAAACTTCAGACGGGCCTGGACATGTACTGGCTTAAGCAGGGGGACACGTCTGGCACTGCAGGATTTGAGTCCTTGGCGGCGTAGTGTGTTTCTGATGTAGCCTTTGTTACATTGGTCCCAGCTCTCTGCAGGTCATTCACTAGGTCCCCCCGTGTGGTTCTGGGATTTTTGCTCACCGTTCTCGTGATAAATTTTGACCCCACGGGGTGAGATCTTGCGTGGAGCCCCAGACGGAGGGAGATTATCAGTGGTCTTGTATGTCTTCCATTTTCTAATAATTGCTCCCACAGTTGATTTCTTCACACCAAGCTGCTTGCCTATTGCAGATTCAGTCTTCCCAGCCTGGTGCAGGTCTACAATTTTGTTTCTGGTGTCCTTTGACAGCTCTTTGGTCTTGGCCATAGTGGAGTTTGGAGTCTGACTGTTTGAGGTTATGAACAGGTGTCTTTTATACTGATAACGAGTTCAAACAGGTGCCATTAATACAGGTAACGAGTGGAGGACAGAGAAGCCTCTTAAAGAAGAAGTTACAGGTCTGTGAGAGCCAGAAATCTTGCTTGTTTGTAGGTGACCAAATACTTATTTTACTGAGGAATTTACCAATTAATTCATTAAAAATCCTTCAATGTGATTTTCTGGATTTTTTTTGTTCTCATTTTGTCTTTCATAGTTGAGGTATACCGATGATGAAAATTGGAGATCTCTCCCATCTTTTAAGTGGGAGAACTTGCACAATTGGTGGCTGACTAAATACTTTTTTGCCCCACTGTACATAACACACCTCACTAGAGAACTGTGTTCCCAGCTGCTTTGTTAATCCACTGTCAATTATATACCTTGCATCATTCTTTTTTTTTTAATATTTTGGCCATGAGAGCCCTGTAATCTCACTTATAGCTAACCTATCTTAGCTAAAGTTTCTGTTTCCCCTTGAGTTAGCAGAGCTAACATTTCAGTCATTTAGGGTTGTTTTTGTTTTTGTTGGGTTTTAGGGACCTTTATTGTGTGACACGGGTGGTGGCGGAACCGGAAAGGTGGAGCCACCACCCAGGGTATAAGAGGGCAGTGAGAGGGAGGGGTGGTCTCTTGGCCTCCTCCCTACCTAGCAGGTGCTGTATTCAGGTTCAGGTTCAGGTTACTTTATTTGTACCCGTAGGTAGATTTGTTTTGCAGTCTGGTGACATCCATATTTACAAGCCACTAATTACATTCAACATAGACACAAACACAGGCACACATCTTACAAAATAGGTAAATATAAAATATGTACAATATAATTTTTATAGCTTGTTCAATTCTTTGACAGCAGCAGGGACAAAGCTGTTTTTGTAGCGCTGGGTTTTGCTTTTTGGGACAGCAAACCTCCGTCTGGAGGGAAGAAGCTGAAAGTTGCAGTGCAAAGGGTGGGAGTCATCATTTAAAATCGAGTCGGCCATCCTCTGTACTTGTCTGGTGTACAGGGATGTCAGGCTCAGCTGTGACTCACCAAGCAAACGACTGGACCATCTACCACCTGATCCAAGGATTTCCTCTGTTTCAGTTTTATCTGACCAAACCATGACATTAAAGAAAAAGATAAAACAGATTCAATAAAAGCCCGATAAAACATTGTCATTATGGTTCGGTCAATTTGGAAGCGTGCAAGTTTCCTCAAACAATGCAAATTTTGCTGACCCTTTTTGCACACCCTTTCACAGTTCACTTCAAAGTTTAATTTACTATCAATAATCGTCCCAAGATATTTGTACGATTGTACACATTCGGTGGTCTGGCCTTTTAGTATGGTGACTTTGTGCCTGGGAGTTTTCCTCCTAAAGTCAATAATCATATCTTTAGTTTTTGTTGTATTCAGCTGCAGGTAGGAATCCTCACACCAGTGAACAAAGTCATCAACTACTGGGCCGTAGCCACTCTCACCATCCTGGAGGAGACTGACAATGACTGAATCATCAGCATACTTTATAATGTGTCTGTTGTCATGTCTGCTCCGACACATGTTTGTGTACAGGATGAAGAGTAGTGGTGACAACACACACCCCTGAGGAGAGCCAGTAGAAGAGCACTTTAGGTCAGACAATGTGCCATTGACCCTTACTCTCTGCGTCCTGTTGGTTAAGAAATCCAGAATCCAACCCACCAGATTATTGCTCAAATCAAATTGTTGCAGGAGCCTTTCAACTAAAATATGAGGTTGGATTGTATTAAAGGCAGAAGAAAGGTCCACAAATAAAAGCCTGGCGTGTGTCCCATTAAAATCCAAATGTTTAAAAAGCATGTTAAACAGAGTGACAGTGGCATCCTCCACTCCTCTGTGAGGCCTATAGGCAAACTGCAGAGGATCCAATGCATGTTCAGCCTGCCTTAGGACTTCACATCTGACCAGTTTTTCAAAAATTTTCATTAAAATTGAAGTCAAAGCAACTGGTCTAAAGTCATTTACCGTTTTAGGACAGCTGGATTTTGGAACGGGAACAACCACGGCATCTTTCCAGATCTTAGGCACATGTTGTGTCTGTAAGGACTTATTGAAAATGTAATGAAATATAGGACTCAGTTCATGTGCACAGGACTTTACCAGGCGTCCACATATATTATCAGGGCCCTGACTTTTGTTCACTTTTACAGCGCAGAACTCCCTTTTAACATCCTGCATCTCAATATTAAAGTGCTGATTGTCTTTGAGTTTCTGTTGCAAATCTTGGATTTCTGTGCTAAAATCAAAGGAGTCAGAACGACCGTAAAAACAATTAAGAGCATTAGCCAGCTCTGTGTCTGAACTAAAACCATCTAAAAACACACGATTACTGCGCTCTGTGCTCTGAAGGCCTGCAATAGTTTTCATACTGGCCCAGGCTGAACCAAGTTTATTTGCTGCCATCTTGCTTTCCAACTCTGATTTATAATTCTGCTTTGCTCTTAAAATTTCGGCCTTCAGCTCCTTAGTGGCAACCTGTAGCTCAGAAACAGACCCCTGTTTAAAGGCAAGAGCTTTCCTCTGTAAGCAGGATTTAACTGATTTAGTAACCCATGGTTTGTTGTTGGGATATATTTTGACACGTTTACGTGGAACAATCTTATTTTGACAGTAAGCCATGTATGAGCGTGTGAGCTCAGCCAGAGAGTCCAAATCATCCCCGCAGGCCATTATGAACATCTTCCAGTCTGTACAGTCAAAGCATTCCTGGAGGCTGTGCTCTGAATCTTCTGTCCACACATCAATGTCTCTCATCTCCACCTTGCCTCTTCTGAGAGCAGTTTTATATGTGGGCAGCAAATGAACACAGTTGTGATCTGAGGATCCTAAAGGAGGAAGGGGGAGTGATTTATAGGCCCTCTCTATGGATCCATAGCACAGGTCCAATGTTTTTTTCGCCTGGTTGGGCAGGAGACATACTGATGAAAGTTTTTAAGTGTCTTCTTTAAAGAAACATGGTTAAAATCCCCAAGAATGAAGTTTGGCGCCTCTGGAGAAATTGACTGCAGCCGCTGCACCACATCAGAGATGGTGCTGGAGGCGGAGTCAGCGTCTGCCCTCGGATGAATGTACACAGTTGTGATAAAAAGTTGGGGAAACTCACGAGGCAAAAAAAAGGGGCGTAGTGACACAGACAGCAGCTCTACATCGGGTGTACAGATGCGCTCTCTGACCGTGACAGATGTGCAGTACTGCTTATTAATGTATAAACATACTCCGCCCCACTGACGCTTCCCCGTTACCTCTTCCTGCCGATCCGAGCGCAGCGGGGCTCCAAAGCCGTCAATCCACAGGTCTGCATCTCGATCATGCGCAGTAAGCCAAGATTCAGTGAAAGCCATGATGCAGCAGTTCTTAAAATCCTTCTGGTAACGTACATTGCCTTGAATTTCATCCACCTTGTTTCTCACAGACTGTGCATTCCCAAAAATTATCGAAGCGTTTCCCTCTTGCCGAACACTTCCTTGCCTTATAACGGTGCTTCGTGGACCCACAACCCAAACACATGGGCGTTCCCGGGGTGGACCTCATCTTCACAGCATTAGCGTAGCTTCTCTCGTCCTCTACCCTGTCGTCACTGTCCGGGTCCATCGAATTATCCCAAAAATTATTGTGAGAAAGCGTCATTAATAAACGTGTGTCCAGTTCAACACTCAGTCTCGTCCTTGGCTCCTACTACTGACATAACATTTGGCGAAGAAGATAAAAGGTATGGACGCGTGTGTCACTTCAATTCGGCCATTTTTGGAGCCACCCATCTCTTGGGCGAAGTCATTTGCCGCATTTCAAACATACTTGGTGGCATTGGACCTTGGGAGGCTGGAGAAGTTGAGGGCACGAGCACTGCTGGTTCATAATTTAGGAATGGAGGGACAATGTATTTTAAGCACTTTGGGCGAGTGTGATAGCTTTGAGGAAGTGGTGGAGCTAATGGTGCGACATTTTCATGCCCCGGAAAATGTCATCGTCCGCAGAATCCAGTTTGGACAGCGCCGCCAGCGGACTGGCGAATCGGTGCAACAGTTTGTGGCAGACCTACGGCAGCCTGGCCAAAGACTGTCAGTTTGGCGCATTGGAGGAAGAGATGGTCCATGACCAGCTAGCAGAACATACTATTTGCCCGGCTACAAGGTTGAAGCTCCTTACGTTCTCGGGTGAGCTGACGTTATCTAAGGCCATCGAATTAGCTCAGCAGTTGGAGGCGGCAGACAAGCTATCACAGGAGCTCGTTGGGAGAGTATTACATTGCCAGTTTGAACCACAGTTGACAGCACAGGCAGTGGACCCGGACAGTGACGACAGGGTAGAGGACGAGAGAAGCTACGCTAATGCTGTGAAGATGAGGTCCACCCCGGGAACGCCCATGTGTTTGGGTTGTGGGTCCACGAAGCACCGTTATAAGGCAAGGAAGTGTTCGGCAAGAGGGAAATGCTGCGGCAAGTGTGGACTCTTGCATCATTTTGCTAGAACATGTTACAAGTTCGAGTGAGGGGATCCGAGATGTAAGGAGGATCCTCCCGCTCTCATGGTTATTCACACTGTGTCCCCGAGTACCAACGGCCATTCCTACTGCATGGTGAAACTGGACGGGGTAACAGTGCCATTGCTGATCGACACGGGAGCGGTGAGATCCGTGTTAAACTGGGCAACTGTGAGGAGTTTTTTCCCACATTATTGTATTAGAGGTGATTCGACACCACTCTGTGGTTATGGTGGAGGAAGACTGGTCACGGTGGGATCGGTGAGACTGACAGCTAGGTAAAGTCAGCAGAGGTGTGCGACCTGAGGTTCACCGTGATTGCCAATGGAGAGAACATAATGGGATGTGATTTGTTTTATGGCCTGGGCTTCGCCATCACGAGCAGTGCTGGAGAAAAGTGGTCGGGTTGTGGTGTGTGGGACTGGCCGGTCCTGTGGACGGTGGACGGAGCTGTGTGGGACGAGAACTTGCCTGGCACTCTGGAGGGTGAGCAGAACCAACCCCACTCAGGGCCATCACGGGAGGGCTTCGGTGCCAGTGCCCAAGTAGCCCTAGCTGAGGGAACTGGGCGGGACGGTGAGACGCCCGTAATGGCGGGTGGCGCCGAGTGGCTGGCTCCATCTGCTCCCGGATTTTGGTTGGGAGGGACCAGAGAGCAGGGAGTCACAACGGCGAGGCCAGCAGCGGAAATGAAAGCGAGCGGGGCAGGACCAGCTGGCACAGTGAGACGACGTGCCAAACAGGAACACTGGAAGCCGAGTAGGGTCCCTCTTGAGGTCGCAGACGTGGTCCGGCCCCGGGAGGAGGTCCGGTTGAGAAGAGTTCGGGTCAAGCGTTGGAGAGGAGAAGACCAGAGGCGGCTGCAGGTGGTGGCTGTTCGGAAGGATGCCTACCTCCAGCATTCAGATGGCGCATGGAGGCACCCTAATGAGCTGCGGCGCACCTGGGAGAAGAGGGAGGTGATTGGGCCTGAACGTGGGTCATCCCCAGTGGTGAGGAAGACGAGGCGGACCGGAATTGAATCAACTGACAGTAATCCGGGAGGTGGTTCTTCTCCTGGGGCAGACTGATGGTGGACAGTGTGTTTAATACATGTGTAAGAACGGGGGACAGCTGTTATGTTCATATTGTTCTTGTTTGGTGGGATTATTTTGTGTTAATTTAGGAACACGGCAGTTATTTTCTTTTAGTTGGACTGTTTCCTTAGTATAGATGGCAGAATAATCCGTCTTGCTGTGTGGGGGTGGGACGGTAGTCCACCTGTCCTCCCCTAGTTTTTAATTGTTTTGAGTGACAGTGATAGGCCCCTTTTAGATATTTCTGTTTAGTTTTCTTAGTGCGTGATTTGGGTTCCAAATTGGGGGGGGGGGGGGTTCGATTGTGTGTGTGTGTGTGTGTGTGTGTGTGTGTGTGTTTTGAACCTTTTTGAAGGGGAGGGAGAATGTTGTGTTGGGTTTTAGGGACCTTTATTGTGCGACACGGGTGGTGGCTCCACTTTTCCGGTTCCGCCACCACCCAGGGTATAAGAGGGTAGTGAGAGGAAGGGGTGGTCTCTTGGCCTCCTCCCTGCCTGGCAGGTGTGCATGTATTGTGAGACGGCGTCACTAATAAACGTGTGTCCAGTTCAACATTCAGTCTTGTCCTTAGCTCCTACTACCGACATAACACTTATTATACCCTAGGGACAGGTCCTGTCCTATGGGCAACTCAAACCACATACCCATGTCACTAATGAGGTTTTATTTGGACTTTTACATTGCCACATTCAAACAATTTTGTGTTAGGAAGCTCAGACTGGCTCCAACAGCTGAAAGTAACAGTTAACATTAGCATGGCATCAACCATGGAACTCAGCAGTGACAAAAATCTGAGATTGGATTGAAGTGGGGCTCATTTGCATTTAAAGACACACTCTGAGAGATATAAATTCTCTATAAAAACAAATTTCATTGTCTTACAGCTTCACATCAAAATCTTTTCACTTTTCCTCCTCCTTCAAATGCCAGATTCTATGAATAATGACACCCACATCCCACAATGTTAATAGTGATTAGTACAACATGAAACAGAAGAAATCCTGTGATAAAAGGACTTATCGGTTGAAGGACATGCCCAGTTGTATGTGTGGCCCAGGATAATGTCTTAAACTGCATTGGTCCTTAAAAGCAGTTAGGCCAGAGAGTCCTGATAACACTACGAACCTGCTATAGTCACCAAAAACACTTCGTCTACACTTGCCTTTTTCCAGGGGATGGGGCTTAACCGAAATTTCACAGCAAAAAACAGAGACATGACAAATTTGAGTGATTTTGCTTACAGACATGTTAACAAGAAGAAAAAAAGAAACATGCATTAAAAGAGATTGTTCTGAAGAAGGGCGTTTAATCTGGGTGGAAAATGGTGCAGCAATATTTTAATTCTGAGTTACTTTGATCAAAGCATGCCAGAGTTATTTCATTCCCACCTCAGGGAATTGTGTCCACATGTGGGAAAATGGTATAATGTGTCTCCTTTAAAGGAGCTATTTGTAGCTTTTACAAATAGTATTACAGAACATCTGAATCAGAGGTTTCGCTTGATTTTTTTTATCTGTCATTTTGACAGAGAGGGTTGTAAAAATCCTGTCATAATCTATTATTATCCGTCATGTTAATTCATTTTAATTAGATCACCTTCAGTGTAATCTGTCAAAATGACAGCTTTCAGATTTTTCTATCAGTGCTGAAAAAAAAAAATCTGTCAATGAAGGACAATTTTCAGTTAACGCAACCTCTGATCTGGACTGGTCCTAACTGTAATTTCAGTCTAGATCTGTGCAGTGTAATACAATGGCATCTTTGGTATAAAGTTCTAACTGTTGTTTTTAAGCACTTGTAATCAGAATTTTAAAAAAGTAGAAAAACTACAAACAGCTCCTTTAAAGATGTATATTATGGTTTTCAATGTGATGAAAACTCACTGCTTTTATTGTTGCCTTGAATGTAGTTGAAGAGCCTGTGGAACCCAGCACTCATGGCTGAATCCAGCTGCATCCCACTCAGAGTGGTGCTCATCCACTTAGTGGCATGGTAGGTGCAGATTTCATAGTCGTCTCCCTAAAACACACAAATAAGCACAATGTGGATCAAGCTGGCCGATGTTTTATTTTTAATATTTTCAAGAGCACAAAATAATTAAAAATAATCTATCATAGTTGTATAGTCTTATTAACAACATAAAGTTTAAAAGTGATAGAGAGAACATTTTGACCTCCTAGCCAGTAGGTGTTGCACTTACTCTTGCCCAACAGCTTGGCAGAGACACATGACATCAATCCAATTATGCTATTGGCTGTGACATCTGCAGTGTCAGGATCCGGCACCTTATTATGAAGTGCGATGTAGTGACGTGCACTTCCTGTCATGTCACTGCACCGCCCATGTATAAGGCAAGGGCAGCATCTGGTGGCCTCTTTTGCTGGATGCCTCCTACTGGTGCATACCGTGTGACTCCTCTTATACATAGTTCAATAAAGCCGTGTTCGCCAACCAACATCCTGCCTCATCCTTCACCCAGGTATTTCCATACATAACATTTGGCGATTAAGGATTAACTCAGGGAGGCGTGCATCACCCCGCTTCATCCCTTTCTTGAGCTCCCGGGAAAACCATCGGTTTCTTGGCCGAATTGGTGGGAGGCTTATCAGGACACTCGGCACAGCGGACTCATGTGAGAACATTGTGAAGCTGCTAGCTAAACATTTCTCCACCCCAGACAACGTGACTGTCCAGAGGATTTGTTCTTGGCAACAATATCAGTGGGTAGGTGAGCCTATCCACCAATATATCATTGACTTGAAGCAGCTACCCAGCAAGTGTCATTTTGGACTGCTTGAAGATGAAATGGTATGCGATCAACTAGCTGAGCACACGTGTAACGCTGGGCTGCGTGCTAGGCTATTAATGGCGCCTAATGACTTAACGTTAGCTAAAGCTATGGAGCTAGCTCTCCGGTGGGAAACAGTTGTTAAGCAAGCTGTGGAACTAAATTGTCACCAACCATAAAAGCAGCCGGAGCTGCTTGCCTCAGCTAATGTCGTGGACCCCGGTAGCGAGGATAGCTCGGACAAAGATTTTTGGGAAGTCAGTGCTGCCAGCCAAAGGTCTGCCCTGGGAAACTTCCGTTGCAGGGGTTGTGGGTCCGTGACACACCGCCATAAAGCTAAGAAATGCCCGGCTAGAGGAAAACATTGTGGTAGATGTGGACACTTGAATCATTACGCTAGGGTGTGCCGTTTGTTTTACCCGGGGAATCCATGGGAGAAATCACCCCGCTCACCCCCGACAGACACTGGGAGTGAACAGTACAAAGAGCTAACAGACACCACGGCGGTTGAGTCGACCAGTTTTCACCCAGGGTCGGTACCCATTCTGACGAGCAACACAGTGCTAGCCCCAGATGCCCCTGGTACTTGGCCACAGTTGACTGGGGGGGGTCTGCAGCTACAACGGTGAACACTACAACGTTTATAGAAGCGGATGGGGCCAGACCGTCGAGCATGGAGTTACCGCATGCTCAGCAGCAACACATCAGGCCAAGTTAAATTCCACTCCGGGTTATGGACTTGGTGCGGGTTCGGGGTGAAGGACGTCCATGCCAAAGACGGGCCAAACGACAGCCAGCAAAACATCAAGGGTGTCTGAACATTGTAGCTGAACTGGGTGTAGCGTGCTTCAGGTTGTCTGACGGCTCGTCAAGGCAGGCCAATCAGCTTCGGCATGTCCGGGGAGAAGCTCCAGGTGGTGAGGCTGGATGGGAGTCGGTGATGGTGGTGTAGGATCCTGGCTCCGCCATCCAGAAGATCGGCCATCGCTTCAGGGGTCTGCGGTCTCCAGGGGTGCGCCTGCAGAGGGGCTTCCCTGGACCCCCCTATGCAGGTTCCAGTTTTTTCATCCAAATGGCTGTGCGGTAGCACTTTATTTATAGTTCTGATGTTTTAATGCATGCAGCTCGTGATATGGAGTTATTTTATGTGTTTTGTTTTCAGTCAGGAGCACAGCTGTGATTTTTAGTTTCAATAAAGACTTTTAGTTTACCAGTGGCAGAATAATCGACTGCGCTGTGTGGGCTGCACGGTAGTCTACCCGTCAGCCCTATTTTAGGTTATGTTGTGTGAATGTGTTAGACCATTCTCGTCATTGTTTTTCGTTATTTTAGAGTGTGACTCGGGTCCCAAATTGGGGAGGTTTTTAATTGTGTGCATGGTTTTGGACTTTTCTAAAGGGGTGGTCGTGTTGGGTTCCGGCACCTTATTATGAAGTGCGGTGTAGTGACGTGCGCTTCCTGTTTCCTCCCACAATCCAAAGACATGCATGTTAGGTTAATTGGTTGTTCTAAATTGTCCCTAGATATCTGTTTTCTATAAGACCTTAGAATAGAGGGTTAGTACTAGTGAAAGCGCTTTGAGTGGTCTTTGTGACTAGGAAAGCGCTATATAAGTGCAAGTTAGTTAGTTAGTTAGTTAGTCACGTCACTGCACCGCCCATATATAAGGCAAGGGCACCATCTTGGTTCAGGTTACTTTATTTGTACCCGTAGGTAGACTTGTGGCCTCTTTTGCTGGATACCTCCTGCTGGTGCATACCATGTGACTGCTCTTGTACATAGTTCAATAAAGCTGTGTTCGCCAACCATCATCCTGCCTCATCCTTCACCCAGGTATTTCCATACATAACAACATCCTTACCGGCCATAGATATAAATGTACTTCTTAATGAATTAGAATATCAGTGAAAAGTTAGTTGATTTCAGTAGTTCAATTCATAAAGTAAAACTCATATAGATTCATTACACACAGAGTGATATATTTAAGGTGTTTATTTCTTTTATTTTTGATGATTATGGCTTACAGCCAATGAAAACCCCAAATTCAATTTCTCAGAAAACTAGAATACCATATAAGATCAATTTAAATAAAGATTTTTAACAGAAATGCTAGCCTACTGAAAAGTGCAGTCGGAGGGACTTGGAGGGGTCACATGCCCAAGATGGTAGCTTAGTGGGGAGGCTCCGATAACCGTGTGAAATTTTCTTTTAAAAAACCCTTACATACTGTCAATATCATAATAAGGACACAATACTAGTATGTTAAAGTCTTCAGTGGGGAAACTTTTAACTTTTTTTTGAAATTTTTTACTCGCGGACGCAAGACTTGCACTAAAACAACTTCGCCGAGTCCACAGGATAGTACAGACGCTAATGCTAACATGGCTAGCATAGCAGAAGTACTGAATGAGCTGAAAGCACTGCGGTCAGACTTTGGAGTAAAGCTGGATAATATCGAGACAAGACTGACTGGAATGGCAAATGCTTTGACTGCACTGGAAAGTAGACTATCAGAGACAAAACAAGAAGAAAACAAGAAGTTATGACCAACGCAGCACATATCAACAAAGCCAAAGCTCATATCAATGAGATGGTGGAGGCCCTTGAAAAAGCTAAAACGGCTTCAGAAACAGCAACTAAACAAATCGCTTTCCTCGAGGAACAAACAGAAGACCTCGAAAACCGGGGAAGGAGAAAGAACCTGCTCATCTACGGAATATGAGAGGAAGCACAAGGGAGACAACCACTATTCGACTTTATCACCGACATGCTACTGAGACGGCTGGGGCTGCCTACCCAAAAGTCATTCACCTTGGAGCGGGTTCACCGTGCGCTAGCCTCCGGGAGAACCAAAACAGAGTGGTCCTGGTCCGCTTCTTAAAATTACAGGAGAACGAGTTTGTCTACAGAGAAACAAGGAAGCAAGAAATTACGATGGGGTTAAGATTACTTTTGCACAGAACTTCTCGGCGGTGATGGTCCGCATCCGACGGGGATCTCACCCGGTCATCAAGCTGTTAGTCGACATCGGCGCCTTCCGTAGATTCCTACACAATCCGTGCATGATCAGGGTCCTGCATGGGAACAAGATCTATCTCTTCTCAACACCACGGGAAGCTGAAGAGTTCTACAAAAATCTTCCACAAGCAGCAGCAAAAACCCAAGATGAGTGAGCTACGAAGGACATGTTTCCGTTATGATAAAGAACGATAAGAGGACACTTTATAGGACTGCATCTGCACAATGGATTATTAGCAGGTGATATTCAGAATGTGTGAATAGAGGTTCAAAGAATGCAGTCAAAGCGTTTAGCTTCCTATATATATTGTGTTGTTCAAACTGTCTATATGGTTCAAGTTCAATTTGAGCTGAGTTCTAATGTATGTTGGCAGTGAAGCATTAAAAATAAGTTACTATTCTTGATAAGGGTTAAAGTATTTACATTAATACACGGTTGATGAATATTAGTGGTTATAGAGGGCTACCGGTGAGGTGACACTGACTAGTTGCTCCTCAGTGTTGTGGATCAGCGTCCTTCAAATCCACTTAGTTTTAAGGGGAGGGCAGGCATTTCATAAAAGGGAATGCTAATGTTTAGTGAGGAATTGTTCAAAACAGGTTCTGTGTTGAATGTGCATGTGTGTGTATGCACGGATGTATGTGTAAACCTGCAGCTTTATTATAATGTCCAACTTATTTTATTTTACATGATCCCAAAATTTATCTGAGCAAAATATATGGAAAGGATAAAACAGGATAATAATTTGAATGTCAGTGTTACAAGCTGGAATGTCAGGGGAATGAGGAAATGAGCAAAAAAGAAACAAATACTAAACAGAATTAAATATTTAAAATCTAAGATTATCTTCATACAAGAAACACATTTGGACGTGTCAGAAGTACAATTGTTGACTAAAAGATGGCCAGGTCAGGTATTTCATGCCTCCTTTAATAGGCAGGCTAGAGGGGTTGCTGTTCTGATACATAAATCGATACCATTTCAAACCTCAAAACTTATTAGAGACCCATACGGGAGATATATTATAGTTCAAGGTAATATTTTGTCACAAAAAGTAAACTTTATAAATGTATACGGTCCCAATGATGATAACCCGTCTTTTTTTGAAAAACTATTCTTGACTGTGTCTACTTTAGAGGGCCTTTACATTATAGGAGGGGATTTTAACTGTACCTTGGACCCAATTATGGACAGATCTACTCAAACTGACAACACTCATACAAAAACCAGAAAAATACTTCATAATTATATAAGAGATCTAAGAATAAATGACATCTGGAGGGAAAAACCCCTAACAGTAAAGAATATTCATGTTAGTCAAGTTCATATAAAAGCCATTCATGCATTATTTTCCTAATATCTGTGGCATTACAACCTCAGGTTAAAAAATACTGGTATATTAGTATTGTAATTAGTGATCATGCAGCAGTCTCAATGGAAATTCAACTCGGTAAGGCAGAGTATTGTCCAAAAAGATGGAGACTTCAGACATTCCTGTTAAAAGATCCAACCTTTGTTAAATTTGTAGAAAACGGCATAGAAAAATATTTTGAACTAAATAGAGATGAAACAATGCCCAGCAGACTTAAGAGATCGAGCTTCATCCACCAGAGCAGGACACTTGAAAGGAGAGACCCAGAACTGATGGACCACATACCCACACCAATACCACCCATAGCATCTGTTCCCTCCTGGAACCGACAGAACTTCCCAGCCATACGCATAGACATATCGGGCATTGGGAAGAAAGGAACACAGTCAGACCAAGAGAGGAAGTCGCTGGCCCTGGAGTTCATTCAGTCTGCCTACCCTAAAGAGCAGTGGACTCACGTCTACACAGACGGCTCTGCCATGGAAGCAACCAGGAATGGTGGAGGCGGCGTGTACATCAGGTACGCTGACGAGGAGACCCATATTCCCATTGCGACTGGAAAGTACGCCACCAATTTCAGGGCTGAGGCAGAGGCCCTGAGAACAGCAGCGGCCCACGTCAGGGAACACCAAGACAAGGCACACAAGCGGGTCGTCATCTTCACTGATGCCCTCTCTGTCTTGGATGCACTTCAGGACCCCCGACGCAAAGAACTGAATGAACTCGCCCTCACTCTGTCTCAACTAGCAACACAGGTGAACGTATCACTCCAATGGATTCCTGCCCACTGTGGAATCTATGGAAATGAGACGGCTGACAGACTTGCTAAGGAGGGTGGGCAGCAAGACCAGGAAGACAGGCAGGTCTCTTACAGTGAGGAGAAAACCATTATTAAGGCCCTGTCTCACAAGTGGCAGCAGCAACACCCAAACTTCTGCAAGGATGACAACTACTATAGTCTGAGCAGGGCTGACCAAGTCGTTCTGTTCAGACTCCGAACTGGACATAACAGAATGCATGCTCACATGCACCAGAAACTTAAAGTTGGACAATCGGACAGATGCCCATGTGGTACTGCCCAAATGACCAGCGAACACCTCCTCCAAGACTGCCCAGACCACGCTGGACTCAGACGAGCTACGTGGCCTGACCCCACATCGCTGAACCAAAAGCTGCACGGGGACCTCGGGGATCTCCGCAGGACGGCAGCATTCATCAGGGCAGCTGGTGTGACCATCTAGTGATCGACGAAGAAGAAGAAAAACAATGCCCAGCGTAAGGTGGGAAGCTTTTAAAACTTATATAAGAGGAGAAATCATCAGTTATACCAGTGCCAAAAATAAACAATACAATCAAGAAATACAGTCCCTAGAAAAACAAAATTGATGAAAATGAATATTATCATCAAAGAAAGACAAGAGAAAAGCAACAACAACAAAACCAAGCAGTTTCAGCTATTTCTGAGGGCTACAGCTGTAACTCTCAAAGACAGCTACAAACCAATCTCTTGAAAATTTGAAGTGAGTTACACAATTTGAAATCCATACTTAAATCATTCCACAACTTTACCCCAATAATAAAATTGCATCTCCGTTTAATACATTTCACTGTAATTGCAGATTTGCCATTGAAATCTATAGATTAGGCATTAATATATGAATTTTTTTTAGGGGAATGAATGAATGAACAGGGAGCATGTGGATTCTGATGCAGCGCATGGGGGGGGAGGCATGGTGTGATACTGTCAGTCTGAAGATTTTAAACGACAAACCTCTTCTGTGCAAAGTATTCTGTCCACTAATCTGTCATCATATCACATCAACATTATATCTCTTATCTGTTTGTGCTTGCGCATCCCGATTAATTAAAAAACACACTCGGCCGTTGTTTCTGTTAAATGAGGACAGTTTAGTTGTTTCTGTTAAATGAGGACAGACACAGCAGAGTTTTTCCACTGCACAGAGGAAAAAACAGTGCATGGGTTTATGATTCAGTCCACTTTTTAATTTAACTACCAGATTGCAGTGAGACCAGTCTGCCCTATACTGGCAAAAGAGCTGTCACTGCGGCTCTGGAGAAGAGCCAGCAGGTGCACACAAAACCGACATTCATCATTATCTAATGATAACAGATTTTTTACATTTTTTAACCTCATTCACTGTTGTTCTTTTAACAGAATGATTCAAAATGAAAATATCCTGACAGTTGTTTTGAATTAAAACAACAATTTTGCATTCCATCAGAGGAGATTAACTGACCTTGGGGGAGATGAACAGCTTGCTCTTTCTTGGTTTAAAAGATAAGTTTGGATGAGCTATAATATAACTGAAAGAAAGTTTACAACTCTGTCACAATCATGGACAAAGAGAAAGACTGGTATAATCTCTGAATTGTAGCCTACAGCTCTCATCCATGTGCAGTTATGATCACATCTCCCCAGTGCCAACAGGGCTGTGGAGGAGGAAGTTAAAAAGCTCCTTAAAAACTCCTTGCCCTTAAACACATTTTCATTTTGTGAATGAGCCCGCATTGTCTCCAGTGCAAAACAGATTTGTCCTCCCATTTAAACGGTGTCATATTAGTATTAAGCCTTTGATCTTGTGCCCCTGTTTATTAAAGGCAATGAGAGCAAAGACAGTGATTGGTTTATTTCATGTTATACCCCAAACACACCTTTGAATAGTTAAGAGCATTAGGACAGCCTCTTTGCACTTTGCACCCAGCACAAAATTCGCTTTTGCACTGCTGTAATAGCAAAATGAACCTGGAAACTCCCATAAATGCACCCCACACCTCAAACAATTGATTATGGAGTGACCCCTTGTAATATGGCCCTTAGTTTTTATTTGTTTTACTCTGCATACACTCCTCTGTGGATTGCAACCTTATCAAGGTAGAGGGGTCTGCGTGCCTCAGTGATCCCAGGAGCTATGTTGTCAGGCAACTTGCCCCTGGTAGAGTCTCCCAAGACAGATTGGTCCTTGGTGAAGGGCCTGACCAACATGCAGGTTAGGTTAATTGGCATCAAAACTGGGGATTCTAAATTGTCCTTAGGTATGACTGTGAGAGTGAATGGTTGTCTGTCTCTCTGTGTTGGCCCTGCAATGGACTGGCGATCTGTCCAGGGTGTACCCTGCTTCTCACCCAAAGATGCTGGGATAGGCTCCAGCCCCCCCCGCGACCCGAAAAGGATTAAGCGGAAGAAGATGAATGAATGAATGAATATTATCATAGTTACGATCCCCAAACGTTAAACAATCTAAATATCTTGAGAGCCAAATATGATAAATTAACAACTGAAAAAGTGGCTAAAAGTTTAATGTGGACCAAACAAATGTTTTATGATCAAGGAGAAAAAGCGAGTAAGTTACTGGCTTGGAGGATTAAGAAAATACAGGCTGATAGAACAATTCAGAGTATAAAGTCAGCATCAGGTAACCTGACTACTGACCCCTCAGAGATAAATGAAAACTTTAGAGAGTTTTATAAACTATTATACAAATCAGAATATAATGGAAATGAAGGAGCACACAATATGTTTCTCAATCAGTTAAAATTTCAGACACCATCAGAGGAAGACAAATCAACACTTGATAGTCCATTAACAATAAAAGAATTACTAGAAGCCATAGGAGACATGAATAGTGGTAAAGCACCAGGACCAGATGGACTACTGGTAGAATTCTATAAAACATTTCAAAATTACTTAGTACAGCCACTTCTGGACATGTATAGAGAATCATATGAACAAGGAACACTTCCAGATTCATTGAGATTAGCTACAATACCCCTCCTATTAAAATCAAATAAACCTCCAGATGAATGTGCCTCTTACAGGGGAATTAGTCTCATGGGATGTGACAAAGCATATTATGTAAAGCACTCTCGAGGAGATTAGACAAATATATACCCAAACTAATAACTGATGACCAGCAAGGTTTTGTTAGAAAAAGACATGGTTATTTTTTTTTTTTTTGATTTTGTATACTTTATTGATCCCCAGAGGGGAAATTGAGGGCATCCACCTGGATGGATGAAGCAGCCACAGTACGGCGCTATCCCTTAACCATTCACACACACATTCACACCTAGGGCCACTTTAGAGTCTCCAATTAACCTAACTTGCATGTTTTTGGCCTGTGGGAGGAAACCAGAGAAATCCCGGAGTAAACCCACGCAGATACGGGGAGAACATGCAAACTCCACACAGATCACTGTTGGTCAGGGGCTGGGATCGAACCAGGGATCCCATGGCCAAGGGTGAGTTGCTGTGCTGGCGCAGTGCTAACCACTGCTCCACCGCACTGCCCAACCACATTATCATAATATCAGACGGGTCCTAAATATACTACATGAGAAATACAATACAAACTAGAAAAGCACTCGGAGAGCGCAGACCTCCGCCAAGAGCAACAGTCCCCCCCAGTATTGTGATTTATACCATAAATATTCTACACTAATTTTTTTATTGTTCTTTCTCTGTATCATGTGTTTCTGTATGCCATATATTGGTCAAGAAAACCAAAAAAATGTTATTTGAACTACATGAATACAATTTATTTAATTTAACAAGAGATACAACATGTACAAGTCTTTAGTTGGAGAACACATTCATGAAATTTATTCCTAATAATAAGTTCTGGATATTAAAAAGCTACCATTCACATAATTTTTCTAACTTCGTTTCTTTCCAGGAAATTAAAAATATGTACATCTACGTAGTCTAGAATAGAACAATATTAACTCCAATGTGTTGACAGTAAAGCACAAATTACATAGAAACAGGAGGAATAATAATAATATGAACTTGTTGGATAAAAGTACTATTTAAAGTCAGAATATTTTAGTCAGTAAAAAACACACATTATTGTACACTGAAGAGGCAGCAATATACTGTATATATGAGTAGATGAAGGCATATCTACAAAAAGTCCAGTTGGACAAAAGTAAACTGGTGTCTGACTATCAGAAATTACAAGAACAGTTTTACAAAAAATGCAGTTGGCTAAAACTAAACTGGTGTCCGACCATCAGAAGTTACAAGAACAGTTTTTCAAGGAAACTAACAAGTCAAGGCTGAATTACTCACAAGACATTTTCACTATACAAAAAAGAGGCAGAATTTTTCACAAGTAGATGCAGACTGCATCGTGGTCTGAAAAATAGCAATCTGCAACTCTGATGTCACTATGCTGATTATTCGGTACATAAACATGGTCCAACAGAGTGCCAAAATCAGTAGTTGGTCCTGTAACTTGTTGTTTGAAACCGAACTGTTCCAACAGCGTCACTATTTGGTGGTGTGGGAACTCAATTAGGTCGATATTAAAGTCGCCCAAGATGACAGATGGCACATTCTTTGGTAATGATGTCAAAACTGTCCTCAGCTTCGTGGTAAATGCTGCTAATGCCATGGATGGAGGCCTGTAAACAGTGACCACATTTGAGATTAAGATTGAGATTCAACTTTATTGTCATTACACATGTATGAATACAAGGTAACGAAACGTGACTTGGCATTTGGGCACGCTCTGCAGAGCGCATCCAAGGCTGGGGCAGCCGCTAGGCGTGTTGAGGGTGTCTTGACAGCAACAGCAACATATTCCAGGCCAGACACATTGAATTGAAGTTGCTGAGGCACCAGATGATTCCTGGCAAGAGCCATTACTCCTCCCCCACGCCCAAGAGCAACTGGCCTGTCTGCTCTGACCACCTTAGAATCTGGGAGGACTGAGACGACCTGTTGTTGTTGTTTCAGGAACGTTTCAACAAAACAGAAGACATCAACTTCATGAAGAGTGGCATCTGACTGTATGTCTAGCTTGTGTTCCAAGTAAGATCTTACATTCAGTAATCTGATGTTCACCTGTCCATGAGCAGGAGTTGGACTGCTTGATGTGGCTGCAGTTGCTGCTTCTTGTCTCAGCCGCTCCATCTCCCTAACAACTGCAGGATTGACACGGATGGAAGTGGCGTCGAAACCCAACAGAAACAGGCCGTTCAATTTCTTAACGCGGCTCAAGGCAACATAGGCCTGGCCTGGCATGAATGAACCCTTTCCTTCCATGGAGACGACTATCTGGTCCATCGTCTTTCCTTGTACTTTATGGATCGTGCATCCCCATGCCAGTGAGAGTGGAAATTGGGAGCGCTTTGCCTCGAGAGATCGCCTTCCCCTTCCAGCAAAAAGGTGTACATCTTGCCTCTTGATTGGCACTGCTTCTGGGTAGGACTGTTTGTACTGACTGTTAGCGATAGCTTGCATACCCACACGTCTGCTGTCAAATTTGACGAAAATTATATGCACACTACTGCCTGAGCTCTCTATTCCCACTACCGTGCCACAGACTCCATTCGCAAGACCATCAGAAACATCAATATTAACAGTGACCATGACTCTGGCGCCAACAGCCACTGAGACTACTTCCCTTAGGCCTCCAGTGTGTGATGGTTTGGTGGAAATTATTACATCTATGAGTCCTGTCTGGACGTCTTTCTTCTGGTCGACAGCTTTAATGTCAAAAACTGTGTTGGGCAGTTTTTTTAAGATGTTTTGCATTGTGCTGATCGACTTCCTTGTTTGTCTTGAAGACATGAAGGGCGTTTGCTGGGTAGCTGCTGTCAGTTTTTGTAACAACTCGGGTCTTGAGCAAGTTTATGTCATCTTGTGTACAGGTCACTGTTCTGACCCTCATCAAAAGTTGTGCAAAGTGCTGGTCATCCTTTTGCCTCATGCTCTCTGTCAGCTCCATTAACTTGAAATTTTCCTCCCACAGGGATCCATGGAGGTGAGCGTAGCTGTCTGAAGGCAGGCCAAAGACATGGTTTTGGCCAACGGGTTGCAGCTGGTACAAATCTCCAACAGCCAAAACACTCACTCCTCCAAAACGGGAATCCTGGTCAGATGTCCCGCAGATGTCTTGAAGTCGGCGGTGGACATGGTAGAGGAGGTCAGCTCCAACCATAGAGATCTCATCTATGATAAGGAGTTTCAGCTTGCTGAGACGTGATCGGAGCGTGTTGAGCTTCTCACTGCCTGCTGGTTGGTATTGTTTTTGGTTTTTTGGTCCAGAGCTGAAGCCAAGAGATGAATGAAGTGTCATACCCTCAATGCCAAATGCTGCTGTCCCAGTGAAGGCAGTGAGCAATACTGGAAGCTCATCTGGATCAAAGTGTCCTGACAGAGGTTTGAGAAGTTTCATGGTTGCATAGTGAACTAGTTTGATCACGTGACTCTTCCCAACTCCTCTGGGCCCACTCAAGAAGACTTTGAACTGCGGCATGGGGCGGTCATGTTTCAAGGCGAAGATTGCATCTTTACACCACTTTCGGTGAAACATCACTACTTCCAGTTGTTTGGTGTTTAGAGACCTCATCATGGCCCTGTACTCCTGAGGGCTCATGAGGACCTTGCTCAGCTCAGATGTAAAACGTTCATGAAGCTCAGAGTGGTTGCTCGATGAAGCTTCTGGAGCAAGGTCAACATTCTGTAGTTGGTCTTCATCAGGGACCTGTCTTTCATGGACCATTCCATCATCTTGTTGCTGTGCTTGTTGGAATTCAGCATTGGGAGCTAGATCATCCCAGGCGTCCTGTGGAGGACCCATCCTCTGCAAATCGTCATATGCTCTGTCCAGCTCTTCAGCATTGACACTGTATTTGGCCTCATTAGCATGGACAGTGTCCTTGACGCTTTCATAATGCTCTGTGTAGGAGGCAAAGTCACCTTTCAGGTCTTCCACTTCATCTCGCCAGGGAAAGTATAGCATAAGGAGGTTCCTGCACCGATCTTCACCCTCTTTCTTTTCCTTGTGGAACCTTATGACGCACTGGCGCTTGCGCTTCTTCATGAATCCCAGGCCATTGCGCAAAGTGATGGTAGCTGGCAGTACGTTGGAATGGCCCTCATCGTGTGATACACCTTCATCATTGTCATCACTGCCCTCTAGCACATCTGGCATGTGGTCAGCTGAGTCTTCTGGACCGTCTGTGTATCCTGTTGTATACGTGGCTGAAAACTCTGCCAGAGATATATTTTTGAGGTGATCAGGCCTGGCAGCATACCGGTCCAGCGGTGACGTGCAAAAAATGTCCTCATCATCATTGTCCATTTCTTGCAGGACCCTTTGCGGTTTCAACACAGACACTCGTTTGTCTTGAGGCGCTGTGTTTACAAACATCACCTTTCTGCTGGCCCTCTTCAGTGGCAGTGAGAGAATGTGGTAGGCAGCCTCCTGGGCACTGACCTCCCTGTTGTTCAGGAAAGCTGACCCCACCTTTCTGAGTTTAGATTTCAGGTCTTCTCCCCTGCTTTCTTCTGCCACCTTCTTCAGGAGTTCGCTCATGGCCCTCTCACTTTTCATCATGTAGCTGGTGATATACATGATGCAGGAGTATGGGTCCATGATGAACTGGAGGTCCATGTTTGCACGCCATGTTTGCAGGATCTTGGGGTTATATTGGTTGATCCATCTTTCAGAGGGTTGACGCTTCAGCACCACTTGCTTCCCAGATTTCATGATTTTAACCAGCTCCTGGTATACCTGTGGCTGCACTTCAGCTTTACTCAGCATATTGTCGATGGAAATGTCCTCAGGAAGATCTTTGTTTTCCATGACTTGGGATACTCGTATGAAAGTTTCTGTTTTGCTCTTGATGAGACGCTCAAAATCATCTGCATCAGGCTGTCGAGTGATGACAGTTTCAACAGAGGGATAATGTGGAAAGCGAAATCTGCAGGATCCTCCTCTTCTGCATGTAGCATTGTGCACATGTTTCTGGAGAGAAAGGACAAGGTCCCGCAAGTTGCTGTCTTCTTCTCCCGGTATGGCGCATGTTTGGTGCAGGTCAATGAATGAGGCAATTTCCTCGTCACTGTTTACATCCAGTTTCGGTGCATCCTTGATCCACAAGATCGTGTGGGCATGTGGCAAACCTCTGGCCTGAAACTCGATGCGAATCATGTAGTCAGCCAGTTCACCAATGGGATGTGCCTTTCCACCTATGAACTCTTTAAAGAAGGTGTCCAAGCGGTGTGTGAACTGGCGAGCAGCAGTTACAGGATTGGACCTAAGCCACCTGCACTTTTCTTCCCATGGCATAGACTTGACATCATCAGCTGTCAGATGTTTACCATATTGATGAGCTATGCTCTTGATCACTTCTGGCCACTGCATGTCGGCTGCTGATAGAGTGAGGAACCATGTGGGAATTCCCAGTTGGCGGACCATGGCCAGTAGGTCTAGCAAAACTGTATGTATGCTGGGGAGCCCCGGATGTTTTTCATGAATTTGAAGGCAGTGTCAGTGCGTAGCATGGCCTGAACGTTGTCCGAACTTTTCATGAGCCCAGCGTTGATCTTGCGGTTTTGAAAGGTTTGACCTCTGGTCTGCCTCATAGAAATTTGAATGTTATCACTGACTTGTTTAGCTTCTACTGCATATTGGGCTGCAAGCAGGTAATCAGTGTCACTGGCAAATCTGCCATCTGCGTTCAGCAGCCTCTGGTTGAAGTATTTTCTTGCCGTAATTTTCTTCTGTCTCTCCTTAGACAAACCTCCTCAGCCAAATGGATATTTTGACGGATTAGCTAGTTCCTCAAAGTTCTTGTCTGTCAGGAATGGGCAGGGTTTCTGATGCTGCCCTGGTGCCAAACAAAATGTGTTGTCTTGATCGGCTACCTGTTCTGGCTGCAGCAGTGTATCGTAGGGGATGCCACGCAGTTTACTTGTCTGTTCAAAATGAATTTGGTCTTCTTCATCCTCCAGCGCTTGCCTTTTTACTCTGGCTTCAGTTTCCTGTCTGGTTTCACTGCCCACATTGTCCAGCGCCACATAGTGATCCTGGCCCATAAGTCCAATTGTTATGGTGCAGTCACTTCTCTGTTGTAGCGGATGAACATTGTGTGGCCATTCTGGAGTTATTGTGTTTAAGACTTCAATGTTCAGATTGAGCATATCTGCAACTCCTTGAACTGCAAGGTTGTCCGCCCAGGCGCCATTTCTCAAACCGTCAATGTATATGTCATATTGTCTTTTCTGTTGCTGACTAACGGTTTTACACCGAGGTGACTGGTGTGGGCTGTTGTAAGTTGCTATAGTACTTCTTGAAGGGCGTGGTCTCCAGATAATCAATTAATTTTTGCCGTACATCAGGCCCACTGATGTTCTGTACTCCAACTGAACCTAGGGAAACTGACACAGCATGGAAGAAACAGTCTCCATCCCCAGGGACGTCCTTAATCTGCAAGCTGCGCCTTCTTGCTACATGAGCCAGAATGAGGTAGTCATTTCCTGTGGGCAGAGGTGATGAAGGAGCTGGTGCTGGCACCTCATCAACTTCCATGTCTTCGTGAAAGGCTTTGGAAATTGCTTCCCACAACTCTGGATCATCAGCTTCCCACCTGTTTGTAAATATTATATTTATAAAAATGTAAAACAAATAACTGAATGAACAATCTGAAAAAGACATACATATACATGTATATACAAATCAAGATTTGCCATTAAATTATAATAAATAGGGAAAATTATATCAGTGGAGTCATCTGTGAGGAGGATATTGAAATGCTCTGTCATGACTTGTTAAAGTGTGAAGATTTTAAGATGCCATGGCTAAATATTTTCAGATGCTTTCACAATATTGCAAATATACAGATGCATATAATCCAAAAAGAAATATTAGGAATTTCATGTATAAACATGGATTCATACACTATGATGATCCTTTTAGACAAGTGACATATTAAAAAATGTGTAAAGATGCTATTAAAACGATCTGAAAACATATGGAAATTGCAGTGGCCATGGCTAATCAAATACTTGTACAATAAATTTATAGAAAATAATAAATACTTTTGATGGGACTCACCTGTCTTCCCAGTCCAGACATATATGCACATCCTTATACAGAGGGTTGTTCTGTTTTAGCCAGGTGAGTGCCTCCATCACTCTTTTTGGACGAATGTACTCATGCATGTAGTGTACTTTGTAACTCAACTTCCGCTTTAGCTTGAGGGCGACAACTTCTGCTGTATCTGGAAGTCTTGGCAGCAAGGACACTACTGGCTGCAGCTTACATGGCACATTCACTGCACTTCCATGGATGGCCTTTTGTCCTCCTTTTGGTAGGCCCACGAGCTTCATAAATGGTATCCTCTGGCTGATCAGTCTGAGCGCTAGAGGCCTCAGATCAATTAATGCTGGTGGTATGTCATCAAGGGCCAAATCATTCACCCATGACTGTGTGGGTATTTTTCCACGCTTCATTGATCCGTGACATGTATTGCATACCCATGATTTGTTGTGGGTTACAAGCTGACTACCTGATTTGATGATTCTATCAATGGCTTCGTTTGTCTTATATTTCTCAGCTTTCATTTCTACAACTGAAGATCGGTAATGCAGCCTGTGGCAAGAAGAGCAGGCATAAATGGGTCCTTCCTCTATTTTAGACATAAAGACAGCAGCGCATTCGTCTACAGTCATACTTGTTGTCTTCTGTGCTCTGTGAAACTGGGACCTGCTTTTCTCTTTCTCCCGCCTAGTGTCAGCAGCCTGTGGGCTCTCATCCTGTCTGTGCTGCCGTGTACTGTCTCTGTCTTTAGCACGGCGAGAAGCAGCAGCCTGTGGGCTCTCATCCTGTCTGTGCTGCCGTGTACTGTCTCTGTCTTTAGCACGGCGAGAAGCAGCAGCCTGTGGGCTCTCATCCTGTCGATGCTGCATTTTAGCGGCTCTGTCATAAGCTCGACGAGCTTCAATAGCATCTGGGGATAGCCCTTGTCTGAGTCGCTGCATTTCTTCTTTCGCTGCAGCACGGTGATTCTTAGCATCCTCTGTGTTAGCTCTCTGCCTTTTCTTTCTCATGCACTCTGCACTGTGTTGCCTTGTCTGTTTCACACTTTTACACTTTGAACGAGGCATGACTGGCAATATGGAGCAGATCTTCTTTAAAAAAAAAACCATAACCTCCTGGCGGACGTAATGAGAAGAAAAGTCAATAAAAAGAATAAAAAATAAAACTAAGGTCGACGAGCTTCAATAGCATGTGGGGATAGGACTTGCCTGAGTCGCTGCATTTCTTCTGTCGCTGCCGCTCGGTGATTGTTAGCATTCTCTGTGTTAGCTCCCTGCCTTTTCTTTCTCATTCAGTCTGCACTGTGTTGCCATGTCTGTTTCACACTTTTACACTTTGAACGAGGCATGACTGGCAATATCGAGCAGACCTTCTTTAAAAAAAAAAACCCCTAACCTCCTGGCAGAGGTAATAAGAAAAAAAATCAATTAAAAAAAATAATTCACGAAAATGGCATTTTCCGTAATGGCGGCGACAGTTCCCCCCATACAGTGTTTGTGTGTACGTTTTGAGATTCCTTGACCATCGTGGGTTCGATCCCACCCCCAGACCATCGGTGACCCTTCTGTGTGGAGTTTGCATGTTCTCTCCGTGTCTGCGTGGGTTTACTCCGGGTACTCCGGTTTCCTCCCACAGGCCAAAGACATGCAAGTGAGGTTAATTGGCTTCAATTGGGGATTCCAAATTGTCCTTAGGTATGGATGTGAGAGTGAATGGTTGTCTGTCTCTTTGTGTTGTCCCTGTGATGGACTGGCGATTTGTCCAGGGTGGACCCTGCCTCTCACCCAAAGATGCTGGGATAGGCTCCGGCACCCCCGCGACCCGAAAAGGATTAAGCAGTAGAAGATGGATGGATGGATGGAAAACATATGACTAGCAATAGGACGGTGATTGTCCGCATCGTCTGTGTTATCTCCTTGCCTTTTTTTTTTCTCATGCACTCTGTTGCCTTCTGTGTTTCACACTTTTAGACTTTGAACGAGGCATGACTGGCAACATCGAGGAGACCTTTTAAAAAAAAAAAAACCTAACCTCCTGGAAGAGGTAATAAGAAAAAAAATCAATAAAAAAAAGAAATCACGATAATGGCATTTTCCGTAATGGCGGCGACAGTTCCCCCCATACAGTGTTTGTGTGTACGTTTTGAGATTCCTTGACCATGAAAACATATGACTAGCAATAGCATGGTGATTGTCCACATCGTCTGTGTTATCTCCCTGCCTTTTTTATTTTTTTCGTCATGCACTGTGCACTCTGTTGCCTTCTGTGTTTCACACTTTTACACTTTGAACGAGGCATGACTGGCGATATCGAGCAGATCTTCTTTTTTTTAAAAAAACCTAACGTCCTTGCGGAGGTAATAAGAAAAAAAATCAATTAAAAAAAATAGCGCCTGAGTTGCTGCATTTCTTGTGTCGCTGCACTTTGAACAAGGCATGACTGGCAATATCGAGCAGATCTTCTTTGAAAAAAAAAAAACAAACTAACCTCCGCCCTATGTCACAATGTTAAAGAATCCTTTTAAAAATTCCTGTATGAAGACGGTGATCCATATCATCCCCAAAATTTAATCAGTTCTTCCTTGTACCATTTCCAACAACGCCTGAAAGTTTCATCGAAATCCGTCCAAAACTTTTTGAGTTATCTTGCTAACCAACAGACAGACAAACAGACAGACAAACCCCGGCAAAAACATAACCTCCTCCTGGCCTTCGGCTGGCGGAGGTAAAGATACAGCAGTAATGTTAGCACTTGATGCATGCCAAGCATTTGACAGAATAGAATGGAAGTATCTTCTGGAATTACTCCCAAGATATGGATTTGGTAAAACATTCCTCCAATGGATTTGACTACTGTACACAAATCCTACTGCACAAATTGTAACTAATGACAATATCTCAGAACCCTTCAGTCAACCAGGACAACCAGACAGGGTTGTCCTCTGTCACCACTTTTTACATTAGCAACAGAACCTTTAGCCATTGCAACAGGAGCACACATGGGGATATCAGGTATCAGAACTGGAGGAAGAGATCACATCATTTCCTTATTTGAAGATGATATTATATTCTTCCTGTCAGATTTAAGAAATAGTATTCCCAATTTGATGAGATTAATAGAAGATTTTGGAGCGCTCTCAGGATATAAAATTAATAATTGTAAATCAGTATTAATGTTTCTTAATGAGGATGAGAGAAAAAATCCCACTATATACACCCCGTTTACAACAACTGTTGAAGGTTTTAAATATTTAGGTATCAAAATTATCCCAGAACTTAATAAGATCATTTCAGCAAACTATGGTCCCCTGGTAGACGAAGTTACAGAAACACTGAACAGATGGTCTAATTTACCCATATCAATGATGGGACAAATAAATATCGTAAAAATGACAATTTTACCCCAATTTTTGTACCTTTTTCAAACTCTTTCACTGCCATTACCAGCTTCGTTTTATGACAAATTGGACCAATTGTTTAGTCAATTCATTTGGAATAACAAGAGAGCAAGGCTCCGTCTAAAATTACTACATCAGCCTTATGAAAGAGCAGGACTTCAGTTTCCTAATCTTAGATGCCCAGCTAACATCAGCAACATATTATTTTTGTACAACTTCACCTCCAGTCCAGTCAAGCATAGAACAATAATCTATTTCAGAGTTACCTTTACATAGTTACTTGTATTCTTCAGCTATCAAAACACTAAAAAGTGTACAAGAAATCCCTTTCTGAAAAATACAATTTTAGTATGGTACACTGCACATAAACATGTAGGGGACCTTCCAACATTATCCCAATTTACCCCCATCTGGGGTAACAAACAGTTTAAACCTGGTACAAAAGATGGAGGGTTTGGAACTTGGAAGATGACGGGCATTCAGAAAGTAAAAGATCTGTACATGGATGGAATCTTGCTTACCTTTGACCAATTATGCGAAAAATATCAAGTTCCTTCAAAACATTTCTTTAAATACTTACAGTTAAAACATTATATAACATCCAAATCCAGGCAGATTATGTGTATTCCTCCGTTAACAAAAATAAAATAAGTCTCTCTTAGACACTTGTAAGGGAAAGGTTTACTTTCTACATATTATGATCTATTATTGTCTACTTCTAAAGACTCAGCAATAGACAGATTAGATGCTTGGAGAGGTGATATTCAAGAAGACATAGATGAAATAGACTGGAATGAGGCTGTTTAAAGGCACAAACACAAACAATAAATACAAGGTTCAAGTTACTTCAATACAAGTAGTTGATGAGGATGCACATAACCCCTGTCAAACTTCATCATATGTTGGGAAACATTCCAGACACATATACTAAATGTTTGAATGAAAAATGGACCCTTATTCACTGTCTATGGGAATGTCCAAAGATCCAGAAATTCTGGAAAGAGATCATTAAATGTTTGTCAGAAGTATTTAATGTCAGTATCCCTTTAAATGTCAAATTATATGTATTTGGAATTTATCCAATGGGCTTCATACAAACACAGAAACTGATCAAACTGCTGGACTTTGGACTTCTACAAGCTAAAAGAGTCATTGCATTATATTGGAAGAGTATGGAGGCTCCTTCTATGAAACAGTGGATAAAGGAGCTTTGACGGTGTATTGGTCTAGAAAGATTAACATACAGTATATTGTCAAAGGAAAATGGAAGGAATTTAAAAATCTCTGGGAACTATACATGAGCATCATAGAAGCTGGAAAATAGATTGTATTTGTTAAAAAGTGGGTCCAATTTCACTTTTCATTTTACATTTATGTATATTATTTATCTTTGATTTATTTTTGCAGGTTTAGTGTGGGTGGATGTGTGTGTGTGTTTGCATTCTGGGACTTATGTTAATGTGTTCCAACTGTTCATTTATATTTTGTTGTTTTTGCAACTATTAATAACAAAATCAATAAAAATATTGGGAAAAAAAGAAAAATGCAGTCGAAACCAGTTTACATACACTGTATAAAGACACTTAACCTTTTTTTTCTCACTATCTAACATTAAATCAGATTAAACTTTTCCTGTTTTAGGTCAGTTAGGATTACCAAAATTATTTCTATTTGCTAAATAATTCTTATATTTGCTATATATTTTTTAGAAAATGTTTTATTACTTTCTTCAAAGTCAGAAGTTTACATACATTTCCTTAATATTTGGCAGCACTGTCATTAAACTGCATGACTTGAGTCAAACATTTTGTGCATCCTTCCACAAGCTTCTCACAATAATTTGCTGGAATTCTGGCCCATTCCTCCTGACAGAACTGATGTAACTGAGTCAGGTTTGTAGGGCACCTTGCTCACACACATTTTTTCAGCTCTGCCCACAAATGTTCTATGGGATTGAGATCCGAGCTTTATGATGACCACCCCAAAATACTGACTTTGTTGTCCTTAAGTCACTTTGTGACTAATTTGGCAGTATGCTTAGGGTCACTGTCCATTTGGAAGACCCACGTGAGCCCAAGCTTTAACTTCCTGACTAGTGTCTTGAGATGTTGCTTCAATATTTCCAAATAATGTTCTTTCTTCATGATGCCATCTATTTTGTGAAGTGCACCAGTCCCTCCTGCAGCAAAATAACCCCACAACATGATGGTGCCACCCCCGTACTTCACATTTGGAATGGTGTTCTCAAGCTTGCTAGCTTCCCCTTTTTCTTCCAAATGTAATGATGGTCATTATGGCCAAACAGTTCAATTTTAGTTTAAACAAACCACAGGATATGTCTCCAAAAATTAAGGTCTTTGTCCATGTGTGCATTTGCAAACTGTGATCTGGCTTTTTTATGTTCTTTTTGGAGCAATGGCTTCTTTCTTGCTGAGTGGCCTTTCAGCTCATGTCGGTACAGGACTCATTTCACTGTGGATAATGACACTCTTTTACCAGCTTCAGCCAGCATCTTCACAAGGTCTTCTTTTGTTCTGGAGTTGATACGCACATTTTCACCAAAACACGTTCATCTCTGGGACAGAGAATCTGTCTCCTTCATGAGCGGTATGATGGCTGAACATTCCCATGGTGTTTATGCTTGAGTATTGTGGCGGCATGAAATAATAAGCAGCGAACTGAGGTTTAAAAGTGGGTTTTATTCATCATTCATCCGCCATCACAAGAACTCACTCCAGCGCCGTGCAGGCGCGCCGGAGCGAGCTCTCAGGCTCTCGTCACAGATAGTCAATGCATGTAGTCAGAAGCAGTGGTCAGAGAGAGAGAACATGTGAATTTCAGTCAGCTTATATACCCAGTTACAGACAATACATGAAAGGCACATTAGCATCACAGTACAGAGCAGGAAGCATGAACATTTGCATTTGAGTCATACATAACAGCAGGATACTGGTAGGAAAGAGCTAGACAAAGAGAGGCTGCCTATTGATATCAATACACACATCTCATTGTTCTGCTAATTGCTCCAGCTGAGCGCTCTGCTTGTCCGTAGGCTGTGGGGGTGACCCACAAGTATAATTGTCTGAACAGATGAACATGGCTCCTTCAGGCATTTGGAAATTGTACCCAAGGACAAACCAGACTTGTGGAGGTCCACAATTCTCTTTGTACTGGAGTGGTGGCCTAGTGGTAGAGCATCCGCCCCTCAGCCGGGAGGTCATGGGCTCAAGCCCTGGCCGGGTTATACCAAAGACCAACTAAAAATGGTACTTCCCACCTTCTAGCTTGGTGCTCAGCATAATACAATGGGGGAAGGAAAAGTTGTAACCAGTGGACTACAGATGGAAATTAGCCACTGGCTACAATCTGGCAAGTTTACACTGATTTGATATCAAATGTTCATTAACTTGCACTGTCCTTAAAAACAGCAATTTACAATCCTGACAGCTTGCCTGATTTCTTTTGATTTTCCCATGATGTCACACAAGGACACAGTGTGTTTGAGGTGTGCCTGAAAATACATCGACAGGTGTACCTCCAATTAACTCAAATGTTATCAGTTAACCTATCAGAAGCTTCCAAAGCCATGACATCATCATCTGGGTTTTCCCAAACTGTTTAAAGGTGTAGTATTCTTAGTGTATGTAAATTTCTGATTTTGAAGATAGTAATAAAAAGAATTATCTAAAAATATTTAGCAAATATAAAAAAATATGTAGCAAATAGAAATTATTTTGGCAATCCTAACTGACCTAAAACAGGAAAAGTTTAGTCTGATTTAATGTCAGACAGTGAGGAAAAAAAAAAGGACTGCATGTCTTTTTATACAGTGTATGTAAACATCTGGTTCCAACTGTATGTCCAAGTACACACTCAATACTTGGTCAGGGCTCCTTTTGCATGAATTATGGTGAATGAATGGCGTTCACTTATATAACGCATTGATGCTATGCTACATCAATGCAGCATAGCATGGAAATGATCAGCCTGTGGTACTGCTGAGGTGTTATGGAAGCCCAGTCTGCTTTGATAGCTGCCTTCACTTCTTCTGCATTGTTGGGTCTAGTGTCTCTCATCTTCCTCTTGACAATACCCCATAGATTCTCTATGGGGTTTAGGTCAGGAGAGTTTGCTGACTAATCAAGTTCAGTGATACCATGGTCATTAAACCAGGTATTAGTATTTCTGGAAGTGTGGGCAGGTGCCAAGTCCTGCTGGAAAATGAAATCAGCATCTCTATAAAGCTTATCTGCAGAGGGAAGCCTCAATCAAGTATTGAGTGTGTACATGGACATACTTTTCAGTAGGCCAACCCTTCCATTAAAAATCATTTTTTTATTGGTCTTATGTAGCATTCTAATTTTCTGAGATACTGAATTTGGGGTTTTCGTTAGCTGTAAGCCATAATCATCAAAATTAAAAGAAATAAATGCTTGAAATATATCGCTAGATAGGACATGGCTAGCTGATCCAGATCACGATCTGGACCCAGGAATTTTTTGAAAATTATTTTATACTAGTGCATACCTGTGCATGCCCGTAGAAACCAAGTATAACGAAGTATTTCTGCATGCCCGTAGAAAGCAAGTGTAAGCAAGCATTCCTGCATTTGATCTTTGACATGGTTACCATGGCAACAGTAACCATGGTGAAGCCTGCCTTTGATCTTTGACATGGTTACCATGGCAAAAGTAACCCAGGTGAAAACTGCCTTTGATCTTTGACGTCACCACTCGTTCAGTGATGCCTGCCTTTTACCTTTGATTATGTCATAGCGAGTCCTATGATCTTTGATGATGTCATAGTGAGTCATATGATCGTGAGTGATGCCTTCCTTTGATCTTTGATAATGTCATAGTGAGTCCTATGATCGTGAGTGATGCCTGCCTTTGATCTTTGACATGGTTACCATGGCAATACAAAGTCCTATGATCGTGACAGACACAGAGATTTCTTGAATTATATATAGAGTGATATTACTATTGAGCTTTTCATGTACCTCCCCTTTAAGATGTGTCCTTGGAGTTACGTGTGTGGCCACGCACCTCTGCACCCCGGAAGCAGTGCATTCTTGTTTACCACCAAACACTGCAGAAAAAGTAAAATGGCTTGGAACGAAAAGAAATGTGGTCTCCATCCACATAGTATGTGATGATTGACATTATTTAATCTGAAGACGCCAAGAAAAAGCAGGCAAAGTGTGGATTTTAAGACGGGGTTCGGAATGCGTGCAGACGTAACTCCGGTGGCATGTACCACAAGCCATGTGACCCACACGGTATGTAAACACACTGACTTCAGCTCTGGACGATGTTTAATTTTTTTGTTTGTGAAATCACAATAGGCCCATTCTATTATGCTTGTTTACTATGCACAGCAGTGATTTGATGCTAAACTGTTGTGTAATATTGCTTAATAATTATGAACCTTGTCAGTAAACTGTAAGGGAGAAGAGAGGAGGAAAAAAAAAAGGAAAACCGACCTGAAAGATTTAATAAACAATGATGTTCATTTAAGGTCGAATTGCCCAGTTCCAGTGTATATTCAATACAATTATGATAGTCTTGTTATTATAATATAGTCAAATAATGTAATCATATTGTTTTTGCTGTTATTTCTCTGTTAGCAGGATCACACAAAAACTCATAGATGGATTAGGATGACATTTTCCCCAAAGGTGGCTCTTGGCCCAAGGATGAACTCATTCGATGTTGGAGGTGATCCGTGAGTGCATACCTCCACCAAGGCTCTATCTCGCAATGTACAGATGGATAGCGATATGAATGGACAAAGGGACAGAGGGGAGGACAAAGGGAGGGAGGGATGGAGCCTTGGCGGAGGTATGCGCTCTCTGAGTACCCTCTAGTTTTAGTCCTGGTTTTATTTAAGCCTTGAACAGGAAACCAGCCTTTTAAGTTTAAATATCTGCTACCAACTTATTAGGTTATTATATTGGAATGAGGTTGGATGTGTTAATGTTAGAAGGACAGGATGTCATGTTCAATCATATCAGTAATACTGGTTCATTGAGATGCTTCAGATGCACAAAATTTAACAGATCAGAATTTAGTAAAAAGCTTAGTTAAGCTTTGCCTGTTAATACCAAAGCAGCTGGATTGTAGAGGAAGGGAACTCCACCCACAACACAAACAGCATCTTTAAATTATGTGCAACTCCAAATGTGAAAATACGTAACAGCAACAAAAACAGATTTTAAATTAAAAAAGAGATTAGAGCAAATACAGTTTACATCTCATAACATCTAAGTCCTATATGACACAGCAATAAACCAAAGGTTAGATACTCATGTTCACAAGCAAAAAAAAAGCTGTTCAGAGTTTTTCAACCTCTATACAGTATCTCACAAAAGTGAGTACATCCCTCACATTTTGGTAAATATTTTATTATATTTTTTCATGGGACAACACTGAAGATATGACACTTTGATGCAATGTAAAGTAGTCAGTGTACAGGTTGTATAACAGTGTAAATCTGCTGTCTCCTCAAAATAACTCAACACACAGCCATTAATGTCTAAACTGTTGGCAACAAAAGGGAGCACACCCCTAGTGAAAATGTCCAAATTGTGCCCAGTTAGCCATTTTCTTTCCCCGGTGTCATGTGAGTCATTAAGCTGGATTCATGCTGCACCTCTGCTGTCCATGCACGTGTAACCGGAAACCTCCTGTGACAAAATTTACATCATCGTCTCAACTCTGCTAGTGTCCCCAGTGCTCGACCGCGGACGACCGCGTGCAGCCCAAATTTTGTGACTGCGCCGCCTAACCAGGACCTGAATGCGTTGAAAAGCGCATGCGCAACACTGAACGTCCCATTCACGAGGTGGCGATATCGGCACAACATACCCAGACAAAGTAGATGAAGAGGACAAGGAGGAAGCGGAAGACGAGAATAAACATACATGAATCATACATAAATACTTCAGCAGCAGCAGCATCATGGAAAAGGAGTGCAAACCGGGAAGTCAAGCAGCAGAAAGCAAGCAGCGTTTCTTCGTTGGTGAAAATCCTGGTGCATCAGCACATTGGTGCTACCTATCGGGCAGGAGTGAAACTACAAATGATGGTTGTGCGCATGCGTCAACCACTTGGCCTGGGTCTATGAAAAAAGTGAGCATGAACAGCGTCGCATGCATGCCGGGCTCGTCCAAAGCTCACGCAGACCAAAGCGGACTAGAGGGGAAATGCAGCATGAATAAGGCATTAGTGTTACAAGGTCTCAGGTGTGAATGGGGAGCAGGTGTGTTAAATTTGGTGTCATCGCTCTCAAACTCTCTCAAATTGGTCGCTGGAAGTTCAACATGGCACCTCATTGCAAAGAACTCTCTGAGGATCTGAAAAAAAGAATTGTTGCCAACACCCTGAAATTGAGCTGCAGCACGGTGGCCAAGACCACCGTTTAACAGGTGGTCTTAACACCATTAAGACCACCGCGGTTTAACAGGACAGGTTCCACTCAGAACAGGCCTCGTCATGGTCGACCAAAGAAGTTGAGTGCACGTGCTCAGCGTCATATCCAGAGGTTGTCTTTTGAAAACAGACGTGAGTGCTGCCAGCATTGCTGCAGAGGTCAAGGGGGTGGGGGTCAGCCTGTCAGTGCTCAGACCATACGCCGCACACTGCATCAAATTGGTCTGCATGGCTGTTGTCCCAGAAGGAAGCCCCTTTTAAAGATGATGCACAAGAAAGCCCACAAAAGTTTGCTGAAGACAAGCAGACTAAGGACATGGATTACTGGAACCATGTCCTGTGGTCTTATGAGACCAATATAAACTTATTTGGTTCAGATGGTGTCAAGCGTGTGTGGCGGCAACCAGGTGAGGAGTACAAAGACAAGAGTGTCTTGCCTACAGTCAAGCATGGTTGTGGGAGTGTCATGGTTTGGGGCTGCATGAGTGCTGCCGGCACTGGTGAGCTAGTTATTTGAGGGAACCATGAATGCCAACATGTACTGTGACACACTGAAGCAGAGCCTGATCCCCTCCCTTCGGAAACTGGGCTGCAGAGCAGTATTCCAACATGATAACGATCCCAAACACACCTCCAAGACGACCACTGCCTTGCTAAAGAATCTGAGGGAAAAGGTGATGGACTAGCCAAGCATGCCTCCAGATCTAAACCCTATTGAGCATCTGTGGGGCATCCTCAACGAAAGGTGGAGGAACACAAGGTCTCTAACATCCATCCACCAGCTCCGTGATGTTGTCATGGAGGAGTGGAAGAGGATTCCAGTGGCAACCTGTGAAGCTCTAGTGAACTCCATGCCCAAGAGAGTTACGGCAGTGCTGGAAAATAATGGTGGCCACACAAAATATTGACACTTTGGACACAATTTGGACATTTTCACTTAGGGGTGTACTCACTTTTGTTGCCAGCAGTTTAGACATTAATGGCTATGTGTTGAGCTATTTTGAGGGGACAGCAAATTTACACTGTTATACAAGCTGTACACTGAGTTCTTTACATTGTATTAAAGTGTCATATCTTCAGTGTTGTCTCATGAAGAGATATAAAATATTTACAAAAATGTGAGGGGTGTACTCACTTTTGTGAGATACTGTATGAGCCTGACATAAAGTTAATGTCATATTGTGCTTTACCTTTACAAGTTATATCAATAACTTATAGGCATTATAGAAGGCAGTCGTGAGCCATATAATGGGTCAGGGTAAAAGCTCCCACTGTCCCTCACTTTTTATTACTTACAGGTTTATACAGGCTCAGGTTTTACTGAATATAACACATATGGTACAGCGGGGAAATTAAGTATTGAACACATCAACATTTTTCTCATTAAACACATTTCTGATGGAGCCATTGACCTGAGATTTTCACCAGATATCAGTAACAACCCAAGTAATCCATACATGGAAAGAAATCAAGGCAACGGTGTTCACAAAACAAGTTATGTATATTTGATAAAGTGGAATGACACAGGGAATAAGTATTAAACATGCTTGGTGAAATTCATTTAATATTTAGTAGAAAAGTCTTTGTTAGTAATAACAGCTTCCAGATGCCTCCTGTATGGAGAAAGTAGGTGCAGGCATTGCTCAGGAATAATTTTAGCTCATTCTTCCACACAAACCGTCTTCAAATCTTGGAAGGTTTCGTGGGTGTCTTCTCTGAACTCTGATCTTCAGTTTGTTCCACAGATTTTCATTTGGATTCAGGTCAGGTGACTGACTGGGACATTCTAGCAGCTTTATTTTCCTTCTCTGGAGCCAGATGAGCGTTTCCTTGGCTGTGTGTTTGGGATCATTGTCTTGCTGAAATGTCCACCCTCGTTTCATCTTCAGCATTTTGGCAGATGGCAACAGGTTCTTATCGAGGATGTCTCTGTACATTTGTCCATTCATCTTTTCTTCAATTATACAGTATGAAGTTTGCCTGTACCATGTGCTGAAAAACACCCCCACACCATGATGGGATGTGCAGTGCCATTATTCCTCCAAACATGCTGAGTTGTGGCATCCAAAAAGTCCAATTTTGGTCTCATCTGACCAGACTATATTCTTCCAGTATTTTACTGGCTTGCCAAATTGTTGTGCAGCAAACTTTAAATGAGCTTCAACATGCTTTTTCTTCAGCAATGGAGTCTTGCAAGGTGAGCAGGCATAAAGCCCATGTTGGTTGAATGCATTACTTATCGTTTTCTTTGAAACAGCAGTACCTGCTAACTCCAGGTCTTTCTGGAGCTCTCCACGAGTGGGCTTTGGCTCTTGGATAACTCTTCTGATAATTTTTTTGACTATTCTGTCAGAAATCTTGCAAGGAGCTCCTGATTGTGGCCGGTTTATGGTATAATGATGTTCTTTCCACTTCCGAATGATGGCTCCAGCAGTGCTCACTGGAACATTCAGAAGTTTACAAATGCACCTGTAACCAATGCCATCATTATCTTTGGCAACAATAAGGTTGCAAAGGTCTAGAGAGAGCTTTTTGCTTCTACCCATCATGAGTTCTTTGTGGTCTGACAATCTGATATTCACAGACCTTTTTAAAGACTATCAGTCGGGACTTAACCAGCTGAAATTAATTTGCACTGATGGGGGATGGGACGGCTTCCTAACTTCTGATGGATTTCAGCTGTTTTTTGGCTTTCTATGCCTTTTTGGACCTCTTTTTCTTCATGTGTTCAATACTTATTCCCTGTGTCATTCCACTTTATTCAATATAACTTATTTTGTGAACACAGCTGTCTTGATTTCTTTGTATGTATGGATTACTTAGGTTGTTACTGATATCTGGTGAAAATCTCAGGTTCATGGCTCCATCAGAAATGTTTAATGAGAAAAATGTTGACGTGTTCAATACTTATTTTACCCGCTGTAACACCTGTAATGATGCCGTTTATGACCTCAACAAAAGACCCGTGACCTGACTTCCGTTTTCTCTCCCTCACTCATATACTGTATGAGACTGTAAAGAGTAAGTTGTAGCTGCAGCTATTGGCCTTTAATGAAAGCACCAAGGTGCTGATGCCTCGGTGCCAGAGCCTTGGCAGACGTATGCGTTCTCGGATCATCACCAAAATGTTATGGGTTCCTCTCTAGTCCGAGGACCACCTCTAGTAAAAATTTCATCCAAATCCATCTAGTAGTTTTGGAGTATTCTTGCTGACACACGGAGAGAAGATGAGTCTTGGTAGAGGTATGCGTTCTCAGAGCATTACCAAATTGTTATGGGTTCCTCTCTTGCCCAAGGCCCACTTCTGGTAAAAATTTCATTCAAATCCATCCAGTAGTTTTGGAGTACACGCACGTGCAGTGAAAATAATCTGCAGTTCACAAGCCCGTACTGCTGGCAGCAGCCAAGAGCCACCAAACTGATTTAAACTACTGCAATCCAAACACAAAAGAAGAGCACAGTGACAGTCATTTTAAATGGTGGGAGCGATGGAGGTATGGGTAGCGTTAGGCCTTTTTAGGGGTGCTATAGCACCCTTAAATTTAAACTCAACATCCCTATAAACTGGAGTGAGAAAAGTGATAATAAAATTTTGATTTGTTGTTTGACAAGCTGAAATAACATCCAAAACATATGCAGTAGTTTCTGGTTTAAACTTTTTAAAAATGAAAACACCCCCGCCACGCAAATGGTATGATCCCTCCTCTCATCTTTCTCTCTCCTACACTAGCAGTGTGTTGGAGCCCCGCCTGGCTGCAATGCACACACATGGAGAGGTGTCTGATGGATCCAGTAAGTAGCTGCAATGTAAGACTAGGAAAGCTCAACTCCCGATTTTATTAACGATAAAAACACTTTCTGTCATGAGCAGGGTTTTTTGACTTCTTTCAAACCCTGCTTCATGACGTTGTGGCTGGCTTTTCCCATTATATTTGTGGTCAGGCAGCACTTTGGGCACCTCTGAGTGCAGCCACGCCTCCTCCTCCTGCCTAGGTTAACAGCTGTTTGTCAATTGTCTTCATTCTGTTAACTCACACACACACACATGCTTACATGCACACCCACATCCATTCATTCTCATTCTTATGTTCAGACATACACTCACGCACCTGTCAGCTCATTATCATTTGTGTTTTCACTCCACACTCACACACACCCACACACATGTTACTCGCACCGGCATGCACTCAGCTGATTAGTTAGTTGCAGTATTTAAGATCTGTGTTCGCGAAAGTGCATTGCCGGGTGATTGTTTGTTCCACACAGTGTTTGCTCCCCTCAGTGTAGAACTTAACTGCTTGTTCTGCTGCTGCTTGGATCGTGTTTTCCACCAGCCTGCTCACTGCCATTTTTGTTCCACTGGGACGGCTATCTGGGACTGTCTCGACTGCTCCAGCTCTGTAAGTTTTTTCCCCTATATTTGCCCACGCCAAACCAGTTCCGTCTGGAAGCGTCTGGGCCATTTCATCCACGTTCTATTTTCCCGCGAGCTGTAGAGCGTCCTGGCAGTCTCCCTTGTATGCTTGTGACATTCATCGTTTGTGTTCTGTACACCATCATGTTTTTGTTAATAAAGCACACTCAACTTACTCCTGCGTTTGGATTTCATGTTCTGCTTACACCTGCACTGCGCAAAGATGCACACATGACACTTTCAGCCAATCAAAAAGGATCTGACCATCCCTGTCACCTGTTTTGACAGCAGGGCTGAAATAAACGACAGCGGCTGACGACATTTATTAGGATCTGAGTGCGTAATGGGTGGAGGAGGAGAAATGATCATAGACTGTATATGGATGCATAAAGCAGCCCTGTGAAACAGCTCTATGCATCCAAGCTGAAATTATTTATTATTATTATCCTATTATTAATTATTTGCAATGTGATTATGCTTTGTGCTGTGTGCTCACTTCATCCTCCTTGTGGAATCTGGAGTCAAGCTCAGAGAAAAATCAGGTAAATAATTCCATACTCTTTTTGCTTTTCATCTTTATTTTTCTCTGCCCAAGGTACTGGCGTGGTTTAAAAAAAATCTTTCAGATTACTGATTGCAGCAGCAGCGTAAACACTCTCATCCTGCAGCAGGACAAACATATGTGGTGGGATGAAGCCGATGTGAAGTGTGCAGCTCATGGCTCTGCTGCTAGAGGATATGGTTAATTAGTGAGGAGGGAGAATGATTTTTAAAACTATAACTTTTAATTAAAAAGATAATGTCAAGCCCTGATTACTGTTCATATTGTTAGGAAGGAGTTAGCTAAGACAGCTAGTAGCAGACGTTGCATGGTCAGTCAACCACTGTGCGCTGTTTGAATTTAAGAGAAAGAAGCTGCTGTTGTTTTGGTATAAGCAAAATATTAAAGCCAAGCTGTCACTGTTTTATGTAGCATCACGTACCATGGTCACTAACTAGAAGCCACGGAGGAGATGTACTGTATGAAAGATGATGACTAACAAAATCACGTGTATGGGGAGGGGGGCTGCCTGTCCCCCATCATCCTCATGGACATAAGAAAGTTTTTTTTCAGAGGAAAGAGCCAGGTTCAAGCATTCATAAGCCAAACAAGCTTCCCAATCGCAGAACAGACATTTTACCTCAAAGCTATCACTTAGTCATGAATAGTTGAGGCTTTCTTGAACACTTGAGCCTTTCATCAAAATGACTCACATAGACGAGGCCTCATGTGGAACTTCATTTGCTCTACTCGGCCGTGTAGTCAACAAATTATACAGCATGCAGATTTTTACAATGTGTATTTTTCAATTTAAATAAAAGTGCTGTCTTTTAAGAAATATCAATGATCATAAGGGAAAAAACAAATAATAAAACTGGGGTGACTCCAGTGAATGTGTCTGTGTTACTTCGTGTGCTTGTACTACTTATCCATTTTTATTAAGAAATAATAAATTTTCAAGTCATATACTGTTCCAGTATATTCAACTCTGGCCTTATTCTCATGCAGGGCACAATGGCAATAGTGCCTCAGCATAATGATGCGTAATAATGATCCAAGCTCTTTGAAACACAACAAGACACTTCATCTTGCAAATAAAAATGAAATTAAAAGAACAACACAACTGGGATTCAAACCCAGGTCGCCCACTTGCAAACCAGACATACTACCACTAAACCATAATCTCAGTTGCAATAAACAGCCACTGTTTGTCAAAAATACATCAATGGGAGAAACGAGCTCAAACTGTTCTCAAACGGGAGAAGTCCGTGTTTTTGGTGCTGGCTCCATCTGGTAATTGGCTGTGACAAATCCCTTACACAGTCAAACATGTCAAAACAAAACATGAGGGGCGGGGAGTTCCATTGGGTACCGCTGCTCACTTTATTTCATGTTGCGTGCAAAATCATGAACAGCTTCCTGATCCAGTCACGTGGTCCGATGTCAACACATACGTCACGATGCACGCCTCGCCAAATGTTTCCTGCACCGTTCGGAGCACCGGTGCCTGCCTTCCCACCACTACCGGCTGGACAAGAGAAGGCTGCTGGTCCCAGGAAGATGGCTGCAGGAGGGCATGACTGAGGAGGAGGAGGTGGAGGAGCAGTGATTGCCAGGACCACCATGATGCTGGCATTTGGGGGGAGACACTTCTGTGTGGAGCAGTTGGTGGTGCTGCGGGCGAAAGACGGAAAGAGGCAGAGTGAGGAGCTCTGGTCTGTAAGTATCTGGTCCCCAGATAGCAGCACCCCATGACGATGATGACAATAGGAATCTGGATGTGCTGCCGGCAAGTGTCTTCCCCTGTACAGGTTTCCTGAGGGCGTCGGTGTCGTGGTGGTAGAGCATGGCCAGGAAGAGTGGATCCTCCTCAGCTTTTATGGACTTTTATGTTTTTAGCCCACTTTTAGTCTTCTTTGTTTAGGCTTTTTTATTTTATAAGACTTTTTATTTTAGTGGGCATTTCTTGCACATAATTTGTAATAAAATCCCTTTGAACATCCTCATAAGTTCCCCTTTGATTGCTGCCTGTGACTCTTCACCTGGTTTTGAAGAACTTGAAATTATGATTTTAACTACTCGCTCTCATCTTCCAGGTGTAAAATAGAAAACTTACCTTCTTCTCCCCTGCTGTGAATTTTGGGTTCTGTAGTCCAGATGAGAAAAAAGTCTGTCCCAGAGCCTTAAGCATGGCTGATGATCAAAACCGCCTTTTCTGACCCCAAAATATCAGAAAACTGCAAACATGGAGCGTTACATAACATATAAGTCTCTGGTGTGTGCTGGCTTTCATGAGATACAAGTTAGATTATACAAATTAAATGCATATTTGGTTTCAACCCCAACATAGTTAATTTAATGAATAAACATAAAATCGATCATATAATCACCAATAAAATGTCCTGCCTGGTCCTATCGGGGCTTGTTCTGCGGTGCGTCTGTAGATAGTTTTCGTAGCAGCCCTTCCGGTAACATGAATCCGAACATCTGATTGGCTATGCTTGGGGAGTTTCATAATAAGAGTCGCTGCTGAGTAAATAACCCGCTAACGTTTTGAACTTTCACCTTCTTTTAAACCTGTTTTGCTTTTCTGAGCAGCCATGGATTATCACAACACTGCAGCCCAGAAACTCATCTGTCTGATTAAATTTATCCTGTCGAATAATAGACCATAAAGTTTGTTTTTTGCTCCAGAAAAATAAAATTATTCATATGCATTCTCTATATAATTAAAATCTAAATAGATAAAAATAATAAATAGTAATGCAACATTTCGTTAGCCAGAATACAAGAACAATGTTTTCAAGCTACATTTTATATTATGGTATTGTATAATGAATATAATTATAGGATGGATAATGACTAGAATGATATTGTGGCCACACATAGTATGTGACCTACTTTGTGACTGATGTAAGGCCTCACATTTTAGATCAGAACAAAGACAGAGCTTCCTTGGAGATAACAGGAAGCTGCGAGGATGTTAGCTTTGGTATGCAGGGCTTGAGACTGTGGGGGTTGTAGAAGAGCTCGGAATGACGAGGCGATGTGACTTATAAACCAAAGTTTATTATCAGCTTTGCTCCTCTAACAAGTCTCATTTAGTGCAGCAGAAGAAGAAGTAAGAGAGCGAACACATTTGGCTCTGTGTACTTATACTCACACACAACAAAAGACATGCATACGAAGCTGACATCCCCCATTAACTTAATTACCCTCCTTTGTCTCCGTACCCCTCCACCTGGCCCTGGGAGGTCAGGGCGACCTATCTGGTCTCCACCGCAGTGCCTCGGATGCTCTTTGATCTTCACTGGCGGTTGAGACCCTTTGTCCTGTTCTGAGGTGTGAAGTCGCTTTACATATGTAGTCACCAAACATTCTCACATGCTTATACATATGTAGGTTATGGGATATATGATTAATATAGACCACAGCCCCCCCCAAACGACTAAGAAAAGGACAATAGGAAAATTCACATTTTAAGATATTTATTATGATGCGGCGGCATGAAATAATGCAGCGTAGTTGGAGGTTTTAAGTAGAGTTTTATTATCATACCGCCGTCACGAGCTCCGCTCCCGGCGCCGTGCATGAGCGCCGAGAGCGAGCCCACGGCTCTCAGAGAAAGAGGAGGAGAGGCGGACACAGAGTCTGTGTCCTGCAGCCGAGGTTGAGAGAGTGAGAGGAAGTGTTACAGAACCTGTGCAGTATTTATACCCAACCCAAACAATACATCAAAGCAGATTCACAGCGGTTGGTCTGGTCAAAGGGACTGCAGAACAGGCATGAGATATTTGCATTTGTGAGACATACATCACAATAGGCAGATTTGCTAGACTCTGCTCTAGCTGCAGAACAAAGAGGTTAACAGGCACATCTACATATTGATCTGAGTCTCTAGGTCACAGTAAGGACAGGACGCATGAACACAATGCATGAAAGGTAACATTATCACAGTAGTGTAGCGGAAAAAACCAGAAGTAGCGAGCTGTCTGTCCTTAGTCTGTTGTGGGGGTTAACCGAACCGCCACAGGCTCCCCCCCAGAGGGCGCGGCAGGGGGCCGAGACCTCGATAATCCATCTGTGTGAGCGAGCTGTGGGAGAAGCTCGCTGCAGGCGGAGGGGGAGGGAGGGGAGGGGTAGTAAGTGCCGGCAGGGGCTGTAAAATCGTCCTGAGCCGCGCAAAAATTGCTTGCTGCTCCGCGACATCGAGGGGCTGTCCCGTTGCGCGTGCGGAGATCACAAGAAGAAAAATTAGTCTCTGACTCCTCTCGTGGCCATAAAGAAAAGCAGGAGCGGCTGTAATAAAAAAAAATAAACAAAAGCAGAGGGACTGGCGTGTTGGCTTTAGGTGCAGGAGCAACCCCAAAGCCCCCGGGAACAGCTGACGGCTGAAATCCCTTTGTGCCGTGGCTGAGACCATTAAAAAAAATCCAGTGGCAAGCTGCGTGCTTGCTTCAGGTGAACGAGCAGCCCTGAAGGTTCTGTGAGCAGCGGCGGAGGACGATGGTGGTCTCTGGAGCCGTTACTTGTCCCGTGCGTGATGCGCCGTCATCGTAACTCCCCGGTGCGCACGCGGGGGTTCCGTGCTTGGGTGGGCCGCTGGAGAGGAGAACCAGGGTGCAGAAACTTGGTGGAGATCGGCGCAGACGGCGCCGATAAAAATCCAGGTTGAGCTGTGGCTGTAGATTGGCCATGGAGCGTTGGAGCGGTGAGAGGAAATAGACGATCTTTTGTCCCTCAGGCTCGTGCAGATGCGTTGGAGCGGTGAGCGGGAATAGACGATCTTTGTTCCTCAGGCTCGGGCGTGGTGCGTTCAGGTCCACGCGTTGCGTTCTCCGCCGGCCATGGAGGACGCCGTCGTGGAGAAGGGACGAAGTGCCCGCGCTCTCGTGTGAAGGAGCTGCGAGCGCGGCCGGTCCAGCGTGGATGAGCAGATCTCAGACGTGCAGATCTCATCCTGAAGAACGGGTCACCAGTGCAGTTGTCCAGCTCAGAAGGTTGCTTCGCACAAAGCGTGTGCGTGTCCGGGTGCTGCGTTCGCTGGCCACTCGTTTTTTTCAGCGTCAGTTCGCCAGCGTGGCCATCCAAATCAGAAGGCTGCGTCGCACAAAGCGTGTGCGTCTTCAAGGGGTCACCAGTGCGGCGGCATGAAATAATGCAGCGTAGTTGGAGGTTTTAAGTAGAGTTTTATTATCATACCGCCGTCACGAGCTCCGCTCCCGGCGCCGTGCATGAGCGCCGAGAGCGAGCCCACGGCTCTCAGAGAAAGAGGAGGAGAGGCGGACACAGAGTCTGTGTCCTGCAGCCGAGGTTGAGAGAGTGAGAGGAAGTGTTACAGAACCTGTGCAGTATTTATACCCAACCCAAACAATACATCAAAGCAGATTCACAGCGGTTGGTCTGGTCAAAGGGACTGCAGAACAGGCATGAGATATTTGCATTTGTGAGACATACATCACAATAGGCAGATTTGCTAGACTCTGCTCTAGCTGCAGAACAAAGAGGTTAACAGGCACATCTACATATTGATCTGAGTCTCTAGGTCACAGTAAGGACAGGACGCATGAACACAATGCATGAAAGGTAACATTATCACAGTAGTGTAGCGGAAAAAACCAGAAGTAGCGAGCTGTCTGTCCTTAGTCTGTTGTGGGGGTTAACTGAACCGCCACAATGACATACTAACTGCTACACCTCTTGACAAAGAAGAAACTTTCCAGCAGCTATGCTCCTGTAGAGAATTCAGTGGTAATCATAACAGCATAGTAATATCACAAGTCAGTCCTAAACTGTTACAGCACAATTAGTGAACAACTTTTGAGTAGTTTGCATCAGTCCTTGTGCCGTCTGGGCTTTAATCTTCTTCCGAATCTGCTGTGGGTCCGTTCGGGCGTCCTGGTGGGACCTTCCTGTAAGGAATCTGCAGCTTGGGAAGGAGAGTGATTATTTGTTCCCTGCAGGGGGGCTGAGTCTTTTCTCTTGGGGGGGTCTACCCCGCCGAGGTGCTCTCGCCAACCGTGCAGGCTCGTCTCTCAACAAGAAGGCAGGTTTAAGTCTGTCAATGCTGACTGTTTCTTTTCTGTCCCCAAAATCAAGCACAAAATGCTTATCACCAGGTTCCAGCACTCTGAATGGTCCATCGTATGGTGGGCGGAAGGTTGGTTTTCAAGCTTCATGCCTAACAAAAACGAATTCAGCATTTTTTAAAGCTTGGGGGACAAAAACCCGTGGAAAAGAGTGATGTGCCGGCCCGGGGAGAGAGTCCGGTCCGTTGCTGCCTAAAAACCTCGGGGCTGGAAGATGCCCTGGCTCTGGGTTCTCTGGTAAAAATTCACCTGGGAGCCTGAGAGGTTGTGCAAAAACTAATTCTGCTGGGGAGGCGTCTAGATCCTCTTTAGGTGCAGCACGCAACCCCAATAAAACCCAAGGAAGTTTATTTACCCAATTTGTATCCGTTAGTGAGGCTCTGAGGGCGGCCTTTAAAGACCTGTGAAAACGCCTTTAAAGACCTGTGAAAACGCTCGCATAACCCATTAGCCTGAGGGTGATAAGTGGTGGTGCGGTGAATTGTCGCTCCTAAGCTGCTGGCCATGGCTGACCAAAGCTCCGAGACAAATTGAGGCCCCCTATCGGACGTGATGTCCGATGGGACGCCGAAACGTGCCACCCAGTTTGTCAAAAAAAACGCGAGCGACTTCCTCCGCTGTGGTTGACGCCAGAGGGACCGCCTCCGGCCAGCGCGTAGTACGGTCTATCATTGCTGCACGGTGGCGCAGTGGTTAGCACTGCGGCAGCACAGTTTACCCTTGGCCGGGGGATTGTGGGGATCGTGGGATCGTGGGTTCGATCCCAGCCCCCGACCAACAGTGATCTGTGTGGAGTTTGCATGTTCTCCCCGTGTTGCATGGGTTTACTCCGGGATTTCTCCGGTTTCCTCCCACATGCCAAAAACATGCATGTTAGGTTAATTGGCTGTTCTAAATTGTCCCTAGATATCTGTTCCCTATAGGCCCTTAGAATAGAGGGTTAGTATTAATGAAAGCGCTTTGAGTGGTCTTTGTGACTAGAAAAGCGCTATATAAGTGCAGGTTAGTTAGTTAGTTAGTTAGTTAACAGATGTGTGAAACCTTGGGAGGAAGGTAGTGGTCCCACGAGGTCGACATGAACGTGGTCGAACCTTCTAGCAGGGATTCGAAAAGGCTCTAGAGGGGCTTTTGTGTGTTTGTGTATTTTGGCGCGCTGACAAGAAATGCAAGTCTTTGCCCATTCTTTTACGTTTTTGCGCAGGCCAGGCCACACAAACTTTTCGGCGACCATTTTAACCGAAGCGCGCACACCTGGGTGCGCGAGGGAGTGAATTGAGTCGAAAATACGGCGGTGCCATGCAGCTGGGACTACCGGGCGAGGTCGGCCGGTTGAGATGTCACATATTAGGGGGGGCACACCGTCGCGTAAACCCCTTTCCTCCAGCCTTAACCCTTTTGGTCCAGACAGGAGTGCGCGCACGTCCGCATCACTACTTTGCTCCTCCGCCATGGCTGCATAATCTATCCCTACGTGGATTGGGGCTGCGTATGTGTCCGCATTGGCAAAGAGTTCTGTGGCTGAGGTAGTATAATCTGTCTCCTCGCGCTCTGGCGATGTCACAGCGCGAGAGAGGCAGTCTGCTACCACGTTAAGTTTGCCTGCCACATGTCGAATGTCTGTGGTGAACTCTGAAATCGCAGCTAGCTGTCTTTGTTGCCTGCCTGACCACGGTTCAGAAATTTTAGCCATCGCAAAGGTGAGCGGTTTGTGGTCTACAAAAGCCGTGAAACGCCGCCCCTCCAACCAGAACTGGAAGTGGCGGATGGATAAATGAAGCGCTAGCAGCTCCCTGTCAAAGGTGCTGTATTTACGCTCAGTTTGGTTTAGCGATTTGCTGAAAAATGCCAAAGGTTGCCAGGTTCCGCCGACGTGTTGTTCTACAACCGCCCCTATGGCCAGGTCTGAAGCGTCTGTGGTTAGCGCAATGCGGGCTGAGGGATCAGGGTGAACCAACAATGGGGCATTAGCTAGGGCACTTTTTACTTCCGCGAAGGCGCATTCGCGCTCCGGGGTCCATTCGACCGCGTTGGAAGGTTTTTGTTTTCTGAGCGCGTCATATAGGGGCTGCATGAGCTGAGCTGCGCGGCGGAGGAAACGGTTGTAAAAATTAACCATTCCCAAAAATTCTTGCAGCGATTTGACCGTTTGTGGCCGTGGGAAACTTTTTACTGCGTGAACTTTGTCTGGCAGTGGGACTGCCCCCTTCGGTGAAACTCTGTGTCCCAAAAAATCAATTTGTGACACGCCGAATTTGCATTTGGCTGGATTGATTATTAACCCGTGCTCTTCTAGTCTCTGAAAAACCATAGTGAGATGCTGTTCGTGTTCTTCCTCAGACGAGTTGGCTACCAGCATATCGTCGAGGTAGACGAACACGAAAGGGAGGTCGCGTAATACTGCGTCCATCATCCGCTGAAAGGTTTGAGCAGCGCCTTTGAGGCCGAAAGGCATCCGCAAAAATTCAAAAAGACCGAAGGGGGTTATTACAGCTGTTTTAGGAATGTCTTCCGCTCTAACGGGGACTTGATGATAGCCGCGGACCAGGTCTATTTTTGAAAAAATGCGCGCACCCGCCAGATATAGTGAAAAATCTTGGATGTGAGGAATTGGGTAGCGGTCATGTGCTGTCGCATTGTTTAATCTGCGGTAATCGCCGCACGGTCTCCAAGAACCGTCGGATTTAGGGACCATGTGAAGCGGTGACGCCCAGGGGCTTTTTGAGCGCCTGATAATGCCCAGTTTTTCAAGGGTGGTAAACTCGTCCCGAGCTATGGCGAGCTTGGTCGCGTCTAAGCACCGAGCTTTGGCGAATACGGGCGGGCCCGTTGTAGGAATAAAGTGTTCGACCCCGTGCTTAGCCACTGTAGCTGAGAATTTGGGAATTGTGAGTGCTGGAAATTGGGTGAGGAGTGGATCAAACTTACCTCCTGTTGTAGTGACGCTGGCCTGCACGGGTGGTGGAGAAACTCGAGCTGAGCAGGGAATAGAAGCAAAGGACAATGCATTAACCAAGCTTCTGTTCGCTAGATCGACCAATAACCCATGTGCACACAAAAAGTCTGCGCCCAACAAGTTAAAACTCACCGCCGCTACAACAAATGTCCATCTATAGTTGCGGCCATGGATGCGGAGGGGCAGGTTCCTTTCGCCAAAAGTGTCGATGATGGAGCCGTTGGCTGCCACCTCTCCATTGCCCCGGGGGCCCATGGCCCGGTCTGCTTGGGAGGGCATTATAAAACTCAGTTGAGCTCCCGTGTCAATGAGGAACTGCTTGCCGGTGTGTCCGTCCGTCATATATAGAAGCTTGCTTTTTTCACCGAGAACTACCGCTGTTAACGGTTCTCGGCTTTGGCGTTTTCCCGAAATCGTGAATCTGCAGGGGGGAAGGCATTTGTAAGCCTTCTCGGCGAAGCGGTGGTGGTAATAACAGACGTCGCTCCGTCTGTTACGTCTTGGCCGTGTCGCTGCCATGGCGGGCGGATTCTGCTCGGTGGTTTGTGGCTCCCCGTGGCTCCGGACATCGGCGTTGAGGCCTGTGGATGCTGCTGTGGCTGTCTGCTCCCTGCAGGCGTTGACGAGTCGCTGCGCTTCGCGAGCCAGCGTGCGGAAGTCTTGCTGGGTGCTGCATCGCATGTTGGCAAGCGTCCCTCTCATGTGTGGCGGCAGCGTACTGAGGAATATAAATTGGAAGAGGAAATTGTCATTGTCCTCTTCTTTGAGTTGCAGCAAGTCCTCCATGAGGGCCTTGGGTCTGCATCCTCTGTGGCCGTAGACCGCCAGGATCCTCTCGGCTCTCTCCTCGGCAGAGGGGACGAAATTCGCCACGATGGTTGCTTTTAGTTCTCTGTATTTGTCCTGGGCCGGCGGCCGCTGGATTATGCACCGCGCACATCTCGAAGTGGCGGCGTCGAGTTTGGCGACAATGTGATAGAACTTTGTATCGTCAGCCGTGATGCCCGCAAGTGCAAACTGGGCTTCAGCTTGCTGAAACCACGAGGCGGGGTCTTCCTGCCAGAAGTCCGGCAGCTTGACGGTGACGGCATTTGTGTGGACCGTCACTGATGTGTCCGCAGGGTGAGAGTGTCTTCCGTCGGCTCTCACAGCGGCGCTGGTGCTCGGTTGAGCCCTCTCTATCACTTCTGCCGTGGGGGAACGTCGTCCATCCGTTCCCCTGTCTGCATGGGCGCTGGCGTCTGCCTGGGTCGCCACAGATGAGTCGATCGCTGGGGAACGCCTCTGGTCCAACCTCGCGTCAGGGTCACCAGTGTAGAAGAGCTCGGAATGACGAGGCGATGTGACTTATAAACCAAAGTTTATTATCAGCTTTGCTCCTCTAACAAGTCTCATCTAGTGCAGCAGCAGAAGAAGTAAGAGAGCGAACACATTCGGCTCTGTGTACTTATACTCACACACAACAAAAGACATGCATACAAAGCTGACATCCCCCATTAACTTAATTACCCTCCTTTGTCTCCGTACCCCTCCACCTGGCCCTAGGAGGTCAGGGCGACCTATCTGGTCTCCACCGCAGTGCCTCGGATGCTCTTTGATCTTCACTGGCGGTTGAGACCCTTTGTCCTGTTCTGAGGTGTGAAGTCGCTTTACATATGTAATCACCAAACATTCTCACATGCTTATACATATGTAGGTTATGGGATATATGATTAATATAGACCACAGGGGTGATATTAGAGGATTAAAGAGGAGATGCATTGTTATTGGCGATTGTAGTGCAATGTGACCTGTGATGCAATGAGACTTGTGAACTGTGAGAGTCCTGGTATTTAAGGACGAGAGCCCCCTGTAATGCTCTCTTTCTTCTTTGAGATGTTGGTGAATGTGAAAAAAGCTGCCATGAGAGAAATCTGTCTCATCATTTCCACATTCCCACAATGGTGACCCAAGACGTAGCATGCAGCGTGAGGAGAATTCCCCGGGGCCAGCCTCGTCAGGAGCCCCCAGCCAAGCGAATGCCGCTACGGTCCAGCTACCGGACTTTTGGCAGGACAATCCGTGCTCCTGGTTCCACGCGGTTGAGGCACAGTTCAACCTCCGGGGGATATCGGTAGACGACACAAAATTCTACCATGTGGTCGCAAAACTGGACAACCACACGGCTCAGCATGTGGAGAGCCTTATTGAGCAGCCGCCAGACAGCGACAAATACGGCGTGTTGAAGGCTGCACTCATCCAGCACTTCACCCCCTCCGTTGAGGAGGGAGCAGAGAGACTCCTGGCGCTGACTGGGTTGGGAGATGACACGCCCGTTAATCTGATGGAGAAGATGTTGAGGTGGAAAGGCTCAGACGATGACCACTTCATCTTCACCCACCTCTTCCTCAGGACCCTACCGTCGGCGACGAGAGCGACCCTGACCAGTTCGCCGTTGTTGGCCCAGCGGGACTACCATGCGTTGGCCCGGGAGGCGCAGCGAATTGTCAACGCCAGCAGGCAGCGCGCAGCCACGGCCGCAGCAGCGGAACTCGACGCAACGACCGGAGATGGCAGGGGGCCAGGGGCAGCAGTAGCAGACCCACCGACGATGGCGGCGGCGGGAGCCAGGGAACGCGGAGGAGACGTCCTTTGTTTCTACCATCGCCGCTTCGCAGAGAGGGCACGCAAATGTGTACCACCGTGCCAGTTCGAGCATTCGAGAAACGACCGGGGGTCGGTAGCAGCCGCGGCCCTCGGGGAGGGGGACAAGCAGTTTTTGCTAGATTTGGGGGGTAGGAAAGAAAAAGTTGGCATAAACAGACTCAAACCTGCTTTTGTGGTGGCGGATGAGCAAGTGCTGTTGGCAAGGGCCCCGCAGCAAGGTAGACCCCCACGGGGGGCTTCACAGAGTAATGTTTCCCCAGATCATCCGCAGGGACTGACAAAAGGTTTCCACCCCCAGACGGCAAACCCCCAGCGTGACAACGCCGCGGAGACGTTGAATCCCGGCTACAGCAGATACGGCAGGAGACTGAAGCCTAGACAGCATGCGGACTGATGTGTATTGATTCTATCACGGCATGCATGCTGTTATTCTCTTGTTTGTTCTAAAATGTTTGGTGGGGGGTGGCCACACATATGTGACCTACTTTGTGACTGATGTAAGGCCTCACATTTTAGATCAGAACAAAGACAGAGCTTCCTTGGAGATAACAGGAAGCTGCAAGGATGTTATCTTTGGTATGCAGGGCTTGAGACTGTGGGGTTGATATTAGAGGATTAAAGAGGAGATGCATTGTTACTGGCGATTGTAATGCAATGCGACCTGTGATGCAATGAGACTTGTGAACTGTGAGAGTCCTGGTATTTAAGGACGAGAGTTCCCTGTAATGCTCTCTTTCTTCTTTGAGATGTTGGTGAATGTGAATAAAGCTGCCATGAGAGAAATCTGTCTCATCATTTCCACATTCCCACAATATCATTTATTGGGTACAGAGAAGGGGTGGGACTATATAAGCATTGGCTTCTCCCCACTCCTTTTGAACAAAGACATTTTTTTGTTTATTTTTTTGGTTTTGATTCCTTGTTTTTAATTTTTTTTGTCTTGATGTTCAAATAAATAAATAAAATCAACTTTAATTTCAATAGAAAAAATTACTAATTCACAAAAATGATTAAAGGTGCTGTCTTTTCTGGTCCAAGCTATAACAGAACAGGTCCATTTCTAAGAGGTTTAAAGAGTAGATTTAACTGAGTAGCCATACAACAGATGGGTTGTTCAATAACTACTATTCCAAGAAGAAATTAAAGTATTCAAATTCGACAAACCAGCCTATTTTGCCTTCCAAAGATCATGTACAAAACATAACTCATGTATGCAGTGTTGCCAACTCTCACTCTTTTGCCTTCTCTCTCATTCCACAAACCTTATTTCTCACTCCAAAATGAGAAAATTACTGTCAATATTATGTTGATTTTCTTTAGATTTTTCCACAATAGCAGTTCTCAAGGCAGCATAAAGCAGACTGAACATATTCTAAAACTTATTTTTAAGTAAAAAAGTGTATTTATTGAAAAGAAAAACTGTTTATGTGTATTGTGTGCCTGCCTGCTCACTCCACCCCTACCCCCCAGTGTCCCCACTCAAGCTTTTCTGAAAAGTTGGCAGCTCTGACTATTTCAGCAAACAAGCAAAGTTTTTCACAGGTTCACCTGCTTCCACAGTATCCCTAGGAAATAAAGAAGAAACTTCTTAATCAGCCAAGCACATTTCAGCTCGTAGCTTTTATCAAAACCTCTTTGCTCAAATATTTATCATTCAGTGTAATTAAAATGCTCAGAGCAGAATATATTTTAACACTGTGGCAGCACAGCAAGAAGGTCATGGGATCGATTCCATCCTTGACCATTGTGGGTTCGATCCCACTTTGACTGTTGTCGGTAAACGAGAACCAAGGATGAGGCTGGATGTTGAACTGAACACAACTTCATTGTTGACTCACTCTCACAGTACAAGCGCTCTGTCAGGCAGAGGTGAGGTCAAAGAGACCACCCCTCCTCCTCACAGCCCTCTTATACCCTGGGTGGCGGCGGAACTGGAAAGGTGGAGTCACCACCCATGTCACACAATATGTCCCAAATAACAACACAACACTTGCCCCCCCCCCCAAAAAAAAGGTCCAAAACACACACATGCAATTGAGACTCTCCCCAATTTGGAACCCAAACCACACACTAAAACTGAACAGAAATATTTGAAACCAGTGACATACACACAAAACAACTAAAGCTAGGGGGAACAGGTGGACTACCGTTCCGCCCCCACACGGCTAGACGAATTATTCTGCAATCTTTACTAAAACACAGTCCATTAAACAGAAAACTACAAACTAGAGGAGGCAGACCGCATCATCCTGGCAAACAGGGATTTCAGCGTTCAGGCAGTGAGACTGGGATCTCCAGTGGAGCCCAGTGAGGTTGAGGAGCCGAGGGTGGTGGCCGGGACTGCCACCCGGAGAAAAAGGACCAGGATGTGACACACATATTTGAGATGCTTAAGCTTCATACGTATATTACTTTTGAGATGCTTAGGCTGCATATGTATATCACTGTTACCTCACGTCTTAGAAGGAACAATAAGTCTGGACCTCCTGGGGATGACTGGGGAGGGTGTGAAATGTGTCTTTAGAAATGGCTCTGAGAAGACTTCCTGACCACCAGGGTTTAGGTGGAGAAGAGAGGACCTGGGGGGTGATGTATTGTCTCTGGGGAGTGAATGACAATGTGATTCTGTACTCTGATGTCCCGGGTATAAAAAGGGGAGATGTGGGAAGTTAGTTCTCTTTCTGTTTGAGAAGATGTTGGAGACACGTGATTGTTAATAAACCTGAATTGGGAAATAAATTCAGTCTCTTCATTTCACGCTCTCCACACTGGTGACCTTTAGACGTATGATGGGCAGAGACAATTCCCCCGAACCAGACTCGTCAGGGACCAGCCGGGCAAGCGCAGTCTCAGTCAAGCTACCAGAATTCTGGCAGGACAACCCGGACTCATGGTTCCTCCTGGCTGAAGCCCAGTTCGCTCTCAGGGGAATAACAGCAGATGACACAAAGTTCTACCACGTCATCGCCAAACTCGACAGCCGCACAGCTCGACATGTGCGGAGCCTGGTGCAGCGCCCACCCACTGGTGACAAATACGGCGGGTTGAAAGCTCCCCTCATCCAGCGTTTCACTCCCTCAGCCAAGGAGAGAGCTCAGAGACTCCTGGCCTTGCACGACTTCGGAGAAAGCACGCCTGTTGACCTGATGGAAGACATGCTGAAGCTGAGAGGCTCAGACAATGACGATTTCCTCTTCACTCACATCTTCCTGAGAACTCTACCGTCGCAGACGAGGGCGACCCTGACGGGCTCCCAGCTTGTGACCCAGCGGGACTTCCGCGCACTAGCCCAAGAGGCGCAGCGGATCCTCGACGCCAGCGGACGGCACACGGCCACCGCAGCAGCGGCAGATCTCGGCACGACGACCGGGAGGGGAAAAGGGCCAGAGGCGACGGAGGCAGTTACACCAACAACGGCGGCGGCAAAGCCCCGACACCGTGGAGGAGACGACCTCTGTTTTTACCATCGTCGCTTCGCAGAGAGGGCACGCAAGTGTATACCGCCGTGTCAGTTCCAGAGCTCGGGAAACTCCAGGACCGGGAGTCGGTAGCAGCTGCGGCCCTCGGTGAACAGAACAAGCTGCTCTACCTGACGGATGCGCGTTCTGGGAGACAATTCCTCGTGGACACAGGCTCCCAAGTGAGTTTCATCATGCCAACCTACGCTGACCAGTTGGTGGGCCCCGGGAGTCACGGAGCATCAGCGGCGAACGGCTCGAGCATTAAGACCTTCGGTGAAAGGACCCTACTTCTGTCCCTGCACGGCCGCACATATGAGTGGACTTTTATTATAGCGGCGGTGAGTTTCAACATGTTAGGTGCTGATTTTCTGTGCTCACATGGGTTGTTAGTTGATCTCCCCAATAGACGCTTGGTTAATGCACTCTCGTTTTACTCTATCCCTTGTGCAGCTCGAGTGTCCCCGCCCACAGCACAAGCCAACGTCGCCACAGCAGGCGGTAAGTTTCATACACTCCTCACTCAGTTTCCAGCACTAACGGTTCCTACTTTTTCAGCAGCCGTGGCTAAACACGGGGTGGAGCACTTTATCACTACCGCTGGTCCCCCTGTTTTTGCAAAAGCTCGGCACTTGGATGCAGCTAAACTGACCATAGCGCGCGAGGAGTTCGCCAACCTTGAAAAGTTGGGCATTATTCGACGTTCGAATAGCCCATGGGCTTCTCCGCTCCACATGGTCCCTAAGGCTGACGGCTCGTGGCGACCTTGCGGTGATTTTCGCAGGTTGAACAACGCCACAGCGCATGACCGCTACCCAATCCCTCATATTCAGGATTTTTCGGTTCATCTGGCAGGGGCGCACATTTTTTCTAAAATAGACTTAGTCCGCGGTTATCATCAAGTCCCAGTACGCGCTGAGGACCTTCCCAAAACAGCGGTAATAACTCCGTTCGGACTTTTTGAGTTTTTGCGCATGCCGTTTGGGCTTAAAGGCGCCGCGCAAACTTTCCAGCGCATGATGGATGCGGTGCTATGCGATCTCCCTTTTGTGTTCGTCTACCTGGACGACATTTTGGTAGCCAGCGCGTCCGAAGAAGAGCACGAAAAGCATCTCGCGGCAGTTTTCCAGAGGTTGGGGGAACACGGGTTAATAATCAACCCAGCGAAGTGCCAGTTCGGGGTGGCGCAGATTGATTTTTTGGGGCACCGCGTCTCCCCAGAGGGAGCAGTTCCGCTGCCGGACAAAGTGCGCGCAGTAGCAGATTTTCCCCAGCCACAAACGGTCAAAGCGCTACAGGAGTTTTTGGGAATGGTGAATTTTTATAACCGTTTCCTCCCCTGCGCAGCGCAGCTCATGCAACCATTGTATGCTGCGCTTAAAAAACAAAAACCCTCAAATGCAATCGAATGGTCCCCGGAGCGGGAGCGCGCATTCTCGGAGGTAAAAAAAGCCCTTGCGGACGCCATGTTGTTGGCTCACCCAGACCCAACGGCCCGCATAGCGCTCACCACTGATGCGTCAGACGTGGCCATAGGCGCGGTAGTGGAGCAACAGGTTGCCGGGGCTTGGCAGCCACTGGCCTTTTCCAGCAGGACCTTGCGCGAGGCCGAGCGAAAATACAGCGCGTTCGACAGGGAGTTGTTAGCGCTCCACTTAGCCATTCGTCACTTCCAGTTCTGGCTGGAAGGTCGGCGTTTCACCGCGTTTGTCGACCACAAACCGTTCACTTTTGCGATGGCCAAAGTTTCGGAACCATGGTCGGGCCGGCAGCAGAGGCAGCTGGCTGCAATTTCAGAGTTTACTACTGATATTCAACACATAGCGGGTAAACTTAATGTGGTGGCAGACTGCCTCTCTCGCGCTGTAACCGCTCCAGTCCGCGCAGGGATAGATTATACTACCGCGACTGCTGGCAACATGAAGCTGCTTTTCATCATGGACACACATTCGGGGAGATGTTTTTTGGGAGACTCTGGCTCCCAGAAAAGCCTCATTTTGCCAGTCAGCACAGACAGGCTGGCAGAAGTCTGTGGCCCGTCTTTAACAGCTGCCAACGGATCCCGCATCAGGATGTTTGGAGAAAGGATGATGGCTGTATGTTTACATGGACGCAATTACCAGTGGGATTTTGTGGTGGCTGCATGTTCGGTCTCCATCTTAGGTGCTGATTTTCTGTGTGCTTATGGACTACTTGTTGATGTTGCCAACAGGCGTTAAGTGGACACTGTATCTTTTTCCTCCTTGTCCTGCATAGCTCGGGGAGTTGGTTCACCAACACATGCTAAGATAAGATAAGATAAGATAAGATAAGCCTTTATTAGTCCCACAACGGGGAAATTCCAGGATTGCAACAGCACAGGGATAGCAACACTCAGAGCAACAATCAGAAGGCAAGAAAAAAAAAAAAACAAAAAAAAAAAAACAAGCAAGCAAGAGCAGCTAGTATACATATGTACATATTACTATAAAATATATATATACACACACACACACACAGACACACAGTGCAGAGCATTGTAGCTGGATGGAATAAATATATGAATATATGAACACAGTGCAGAGCATTGTAGCTAGATGGAATAAATATGTAAATATATAAACACCCACAGTATGGAGCATTGCAGCTAGGTGGAATAAATATGCAAGTATATAAACACACACAGTGCGGAGCAATGTAGCTAGATGGAATAATATGTAGATATATAAAAACACAGTGCGGAGCATTGTAGCTAGATGGAATAAATATATAGATATATAAATATAAACACACCCAGTGCTGAGCATTGTAGCTAGATGGAATAAATATATAGATATATAAATATAAACACACCCAGTGCAGAGCATTGTAGCTAGATGGAATAAATATGTAAATATATAAACACACACAGTGCAGAGCATTGTTGCTAGGTGGGATGAAACAGCATAACCGTCTATTTAGTTATCCTACATGGTATGATTATGTGCCCATACATATTCTCACCCTCCATAGCGACCGGTATGTTCCTAGTTGTATGCCGGAGAGGACCATTGTGTAAGTCTATTGCATCTTTTGCATTCAAAAAAAAAACAAAAAAACAAAAAAAAAACTATTAGTTTGTTACGTCTTTTTGCTATCTCTGCGAGCAGCCCTGCTTAGGTTGTACAGTCTGACAGCCGTTGGTAGGAAGGACCTACGAAACCTCTCGGTTGTGCACCTGGGATGATGTAGTCTGCTGCTAAATGAGCTCCTCAGTGCATCCAGTATGTCCTGCATAGGGTGGAACTCGGACTCCAGCAGAGATGACAGTTTAGCCACCGTCCTTCTCTCTCCTATCTCCTCCATCGGATCAAGGCGTTGCCCCAGGACAGAGCTAGCTTTCTTAATCAGTTTGTTCAGTCTCTTCCTATCGGCTGCAGTAATGCCACTGCCCCAGCAGACCACTCCAAAAGTGATGGCTGATGCCACCACCGTGTCATAGAATGACTTCAGCAGTGCCCCTTGTACACCAAAAGACCTGAGTCTCCTCAGCAGGAACAGCCTGCGCTGTCCCTTCTTGTAGAGTGCGTCAGTATTGTGTGACCAGTCTAGTTTATTGTTCAGATGAATACCCAGGTACTTGTAGGATGTCACCATCTCGATGTCTGTTCCCTGTATATTTACTGGTGCTGTGAGGGGCTGCCCATGCCTGCGGCAGTCCACCACCAGCTCCTTAGTTTTCCTCGCGTTGATCTGGAGGCAGTTCCGATGGCACCAGTCCACAAAGTCCTGGATAAGCCCTCTGTACTCAGCTTCATCTCCGCTGGAGATGAGACCAACGATCGCAGAGTCATCAGAGAACTTCTGTAGATGGCAATGTGTTGTGTTGAGAAGTCCGCAGTATAAAGAGTGAACAGGAAGGGAGCCAGCACCGTTCCCTGGGGGGCCCCCGTGCTACTGATGATCGTGTCGGAAACACAGTCCCGGGTTCTCACAAACTGAGGCCGGTTCGTGAGGTAGTCCAGGATCCATGATGACAGGTGCTGGTCCACCCCTGCGCGCAGCAGCTTGTCCTTCAGGATCATCGGTTGGATGGTGTTGAAAGCACTGGAGAAGTCAAAGAACATGATCCTCACCATATTCCCGGGCTTCTCCAGGTGGGACAGAGAACGGTGAAGGAGGAAGATCACCGCATCCTCCACCCCAATGCCATGCTGGTAGGCGAACTGGAGTGGATCCATCGCTGGTTCCACCAGGGGGCCGGAGATGAGCAAGGAGCAGTCTCTCCAGGGTCTTCATCAAGTGGGACGTCAAGGCCACCGGTCTGAAGCTGTTCAGGTCTTTGGGGTGGGAAGTTTTTGGTACAGGTACCACACAAGATGTTTTCCACAGCTGTGGTACCCTCCCCAGTTTCAGGCTCATGTTGAAGATATACGTCACAATCCCACACAGCTGGTCTGCACAGGACTTGAGGAGCTTTGCGCTGATGCCGTCCGGTCATGCTAATGTTCAAGCTCCAGGGGGTAAGTACCAGCATTTGCTGTCCGAGTTTCCAGCACTCACGGTGCCCACTTTTCCGCTACAGTAACCAAGCATGGGGTCGAGCATTTTATCACTACAAAAGGTCTGCCTGTTTTTGCGTGCCATTGCTGCTTGGACGCGGCTAAACTAGGCATCACGCGTGAGGAGTTCACTAACTTAGAACGCTTGGGCATCATTAGGTGCTCCAACAGCCCTTGGGCATCTCCGCTCCACATGGTGCCCAAATCTGATGGGTTGTGGCGGTCATGCGGCAATTTCTGACGCTTGAACAACGCCACGGAACACGATCCTTACCCCATCCCGCACATCCAGGATTTTTCTGTGCACCTGGCCAGGACACGCATTTTTTCAAAATTGGATCTGGGCCGCGGCTACCACCAGGTCCCAGTGCGCGCAGAGGACATCCCGAAAATGGCGGTTATAACTCCCTTGGGTCTTTCTGAGTTTTTGCACATGTTGTTTGGGTTAAAGGGTGCAGCACAAACTTTCCAAAGGATGATGGACACGGTGCTCCATGACTTGCCGTTTGTTTTCGTCTACTTAGATGACATTTTGGTGGCTAGCGCATTAGAGGAGGAGCACCTCGCCCATCTCAAACAAGTTTTCCAATGGTTGGAAGCGCACAGTCTGATTGTTAACCCAGGGAAGTGTCAGTTCGGGCTGCTGGAAATCGACTTCCTGGGCCATTGCATCTCGCCAGAGGGAGTGATCCCGCTGCCAGACAAGGTGTGCGCAGTGTCAGATTTTCCACGTCCGCAGACCGTGAGGGTGCTGCAGAAATTTTTGGGGATGGTCAGTTTTTACAACTCCTTCCTCCCCTGCGCAGCCCAGCTGCAGCCGCTGTACGGCATGCTCAAAAAAAAGAAACCAGCGGATAGCATTGACGGGACCCCCGGTTAAGTCCAGGCCCTCACAGGCACCAAAACAGCGCTTGCCAATGCAGCTTTGCTGGCCCACCCAGCCCGGTCAGTGCGAATGGCACTCACCACAGACGTATCGGATGTTGCGGTAGGGGCTGTGGTGGAGCAATACGTCTCTGGTTCGTGGCAGCCCCTTGCCTTTGAGATGGGTTTAGACCCATCTCAACAGGGGGAGATGCAAAAACGTAAGCTTATGTTACGAGGTTATAGTGAGGTGCCCTAATAGGACACCTCAACAGGGGGAATTGTCGGTAAAATGACATGATTGGCCTGTCTTTCTCACACTTCTTTATCTGCTTGCTTCACACGCTACACTGCAGAGTTTAGGTTACACCCTATAATTCACTCGCTGAAACCAGTCAGAATCAGTTCTACACACAGCTGAACTGTCACATAAGCGGAAATGTACTGATACACTGAGGGAAAAACCCCTCCCTCTTGTAAGAGGGAGTGGTTAAGCTTTATAAAATCTATAGGGCCCACTTTTTGAGTAGCACTCTGTTGGGGTACTTTCCTAAAGAGTTGTGTTCCAGCACTGCTTGTATCTATATCTCAATTTCAGTAAAATAAGTGAAAGCATACTTCATCTCTCAGTCTGGTTATTTGGCCTTCGTATAAAAGAACTGGGGGTTAAGGTATTTAGACGTAACACCTTTTTCAGCTGTACTTTGCGCGACAGCGAGTGTAAGTATAGCACTTTTGACAGAGAACTGTTGGCTCTCCACCTTGCTACGTATTACTTTCAGTTCTGGCTCGAAGGTTACGAGTTTACTGCGTTTGTCAATCACAAACCGCTGACCTACGTGATGTCCAAAGTCTCGGAACTGTGGTCAGCTCAGCAACTACGGCACTTGGCTGCAATTTCGGAGTTCACAACCAACATCCAACATGTAGCCGGTAAATTTAACGTTGTGACAGATGGCCTGTCACGCGCGCTGGTCTCTCCGTTGTACATGGGCATCGATTTTTCCGCAATGGCCACTGATCAGAATCAGAATCAGAATCAGAATCAGCTTTATTGCCAAGTATATTTACAAGTAAACACACAAGGAATTTGACTTGACATTGGGCGCGCACATTAGGCGCATCCAATGACACGGCAGCCATAGGCGCCTGTCTGCAGTGGGGGTAAAGGGGGGAAGGGGGGGGGGGGAAACACAATAGGCAGAGAGAAAAAACATAGTTATCAGAATCACGCTCGTATAAGCTCATATAAGCTCATGAGCCAAATTTTGATTACACAGAAAAAAACCCTCTATGCACATTAGCAGACAATAGATACAATCACACAGCAGAGGGAGGGAGAGCAGTGTGTGTATATTTGCATGTCATTGTGTAGTGTGAGTGTAACAGTTGTTAGTGAGCAGCAGAGGGCGCCTCCAGGCAGTGGATAGATGTTATAATCATGTGACTTATAAACAAGTCAGAGATCAGAGTCTGTCTCTCTTTTCCTCTTCCTTGCAGAAGGCACATGGGCAATGTCCTTGAGAGACCAATCCGCTGACGACAACAACTGATTGTTGATGTATGGGTAGACATAAGCCACTTCCCAGCGTTATCTTCATCGAGGAGGAATGTAAACAAAGGCACCAAAACACAAGGTCAAATCTGCACAGTGCACTCAGAGAATAAAAAATTTCTCTCTCTTCGATTCTGTGCTTCAATTTCATACAGGCTTGAATCATACTTTAGATCATTCTCTGGAGAGCACTCAGCAATCCACAGATGTTATCCACCTACCGAAACATAGGTAAAACATGTCCAGAGAGTTCGTTCTCTCTTCAGTGCATGCCAGATAGTAAATTCCATGTTAATCCTGCCGCTGACAGTCAGTGCTCCCCCCAGCTGGACGAATTGTTGAATTTGTTAAGGGAGCTACGCCGGGGTCCGCATTTGATTAGCTCACCCAGATAATTTCGATACACTAGGAAAACTCCAGGGGCCAAACAGAAGATCCTGTGATCAGTTCAATCTCAGTCGAATCACACAGACACATGAATTCCAATACCATGAGTCTCCCTTGGGTTCCCCCTGACCCGATCTTCTACTTTTTAAAGTGGTGACAATCGCATATAAGTCGCTTTCCAGATCCATAATTTCCATTTGGATTAAGATTCAGCCAGGAGAAGAGTGACATTGCAAGCTGGGATCAGAAGGGAGAGGATTAGGAGGGAGAGGGAAGAAAAGCGTCTGCTCTCTCTCAGAAGCGGAAGTGAATCCAGGGACGCAGACATTTGCGTGCTCCAGTCCGCAGCTACCGGATCAAAGCTGGAGAGCAGGGTGGTACAAGAAGAGTGGCCCCCCCCCCACTCTGCGACGTCTCCACTGGCTGCCCCCACCCAGTGGTTCCCACTCTTGGTGCTGCCACGTTTTCGAGTCTGTCCACTCCCTTTCACATCCTGGCGTGCGAGAGCCTCAGTTAAACTAGTGGGGTCTAAATTCGTCTGGCCTCACTTATGCAAGGATGTGAAAGAATGGGCTGCAGCATGTGTTGCGTGCCAACGGGCTAAGGTGCACAAGCACACCAAAGACCCCCTCGAGTCTTTTCAAATTCCAGCCAGGTTCAACCACGTACACGTGGATTTATTGGGTCCCCTCCCGCCGTCGCAGGGGTTCATGCACCTCCTAACAATCGTGGACCGCACCACGTGTTGGCCAGAGGTAGTTCCGCTGAATTCCACCACTTCAGCCGAGGTAGCCCACGTGTTTTTGTCGGCTTGGGTCACACGGTTCAGATCCCTGACAGACATCACTTCTGACAGGGGTCTGCAATTTGTTTCAGAACTCTGATCCATGATGGCCGACAGCCTGGGGGTCAAAATCCACCGCGTACAACCCACAGGCAAACGGTTTGTGTGAGCATTTTCACAGGTCACTTAAAGCAGCACTCAGAGCCTTGCTAATGGACGCAAATTGGGTCGACCACCTGCCTTGGGTCTTATTGGGGTTGTGCTCTGTGCCTAAGGAAGATCTGGCAGCTTCCCCAGCAGAGCTCTTTTTTTCTCAGCCGTTGCGTATCCCGGGCAAATTTTTGCCAGAGAGCCCCGCACCCGGTACTGATATGCCCGTATGTAGTGGAGCTGAAATAACGAGGCGGCTTTGAATTAAAAACAGGGTTTTTATTGAATAGCTCCTCTATCAAATCTCAACAGGTGCAGAGCTTAGCAGAAGGCAAGAGAGAGATCTCTGCTTTGCTCGCTGGTTAAATACAAGCACACATGGCACCACTCATTGAAACAGCTGACGTCAGAGTCCACTCATTGAAAAAGGTAACATCTCCTCGTTATCTAAATCCCCTATTAGTCCTGTTAACTCCTCCCTTCGCCTTGGGAGGTGATGGGAAGACCTTCTCCTCTCTCAGGGGTGAAGGTGTCGAGTCTGTTGCCATGGCGTCCTGTGACGTCATGGGTCTTCACACGGCGGTGAGATTCCTTTGTTCTTTCAGAGGTGTGAAGTTCCTTTGTATATGTTGTCCCAAACATTTCCACATGCTCTAACCAATGTAGGTATGGAATATCTGAGTGATATATACCACAGGCCCCCCAAACAACTATGAAAGGACACAGAAAGATTCACAGTCTAGGGTAATTACTAAGACATACTACACTCACCGGCCACTTTATTAGGTACACCTGTCCAACTGCTCGTTAACACTTAATTTCTAATCAGCCAATCACATGGCGGCAACTCAGTGCATTTAGGCATGTAGACATGGTCAAGACAATCTCCTGCAGTTCAAACCGAGCATCAGTATGGGGAAGAAAGGTGATTTGAGTGACTTTGAACGTGGCATGGTTGTTGGTGCCAGAAGGGCTGGTCTGAGTATTTCAGAAACTGCTGATCTACTGGGATTTTCACGCACAACCATCTCTAGGGTTTACAGAGAATGGTCCGAAAAAGAAAAAATATCCAGTGAGCGGCAGTTCTGTGGGCGGAAATGCCTTGTTGATGCCAGAGGTCAGAGGAGAATGGCCAGACTGGTTCGAGCTGATAGAAAGGCAACAGTGACTCAAATAACCACCCGTTACAACCAAGGTAGGCAGAAGAGCATCTCTGAACGCACAGTACGTCGAACTTTGAGGCAGATGGGCTACAGCAGCAGAAGACCACGCCGGGTGCCACTCCTTTCAGCTAAGAACAGGAAACTGAGGCTACAATTTGCACAAGCTCATCGAAATTGGACAATAGAAGATTGGAAAAACGTTGCCTGGTCTGATGAGTCTCGATTTCTGCTGCGACATTCGGATGGTAGGGTCAGAATTTGGCGTCAACAACATGAAAGCATGGATCCATCCTGCCTTGTATCAATGGTTCAGGCTGGTGGTGGTGGTGTAATGGTGTGGGGAATATTTTCTTGGCACTCTTTGGGCCCCTTGGTACCAATTGAGCATCGTTGCAACGCTACAGCCTACCTGAGTATTGTTGCTGACCATGTCCATCCCTTTATGACCACAATGTACCCAACTTCTGATGGCTACTTTCAGCAGGATAATGCGCCATGTCATAAAGCTGGAATCATCTCAGACTGGTTTCTTGAACATGACAATGAGTTCACTGTACTCAAATGGCCTCCACAGTCACCAGATCTCAATCCAATAGAGCATCTTTGGGATGTGGTGGAACGGGAGATTCGCATCATGGATGTGCAGCCGACAAATCTGCGCCAACTGTGTGATGCCATCATGTCAATATGGACCAAACTCTCTGAGGAATGCTTCCAGCACCTTGTTGAATCTATGCCACGAAGAATTGAGGCAGTTCTGAAGGCAAAAGGGGGTCCAACCCGTTACTAGCATGGTGTACCTAATAAAGTGGTACACTTTATTAGGACCTTGTTGTGAGGAATCTGCAGTGTGGGAAGGAGAGAGATTATCTGTTCCCTGCCTGGGGGCTGAGACTTTCTCCTTGGGGGGTCTACCTCGCCGAGGTGCTCGGGCCAGCTGTGCAGGTCCGTCTCTCAACAAGAAGGCAGGTTTGAGTCTGTCAGTGCTGACCGTTTCATTTCTATCCCCATAATCAACCACAAAGTGTTTGTCACCATTTTCCAGCACTCTGTACGGGCCATCGTATACTGGGCGTAACGTTGGTTTTAGAGCTTCATGCTTAACAAAAACAAACTCAGCGTTTTTTTAAAGTTTGAGGAACAAAAACTCGTGGAAAGGAGTGATGAGCTGGACCGTGGAGAAAGTCCGGACTGTTACTGCCTAAAAACCTTGGGACCGGGAGGTGCCCTGGTTCCGGGTTTTCTGGTAAAAATTCACCTGGTAGTCTGATAGGCTGAGCGAAGACTAATTCTGCAGGGGAAGCGTCTAAATCCTCTTTAGGTGCCGCACGCAACCCCAATAAAACCCAGGGAAGTTTATTTACCCAATTTGTGTCCGTTAATGAGGCCCTGAGGGCGGCCTTTAAGGACCTGTGAAAACGCTCGCATAACCCATTAGCCTGAGGGTGATAAGCGGTGGTACGGTGAATTGTTGCCCCTAAACTGTTGGACATGGCTGACCAGAGCTCTGAGACAAATTGAGGCCCCCTATCTGACGTGATGTCTGATGGGACGCCGAAACGTGCCACCCAATTTGTTAGAAAAACGCGAGCGACTTCCTCCGCTGTGGTTACCGCTAGCGGGACTGCCTCTGGCCAGCGCGTGGTGCGGTCTATCATTGTTAGCAGGTGTGTGAAACCTTGGGAGGAAGGCAGCGGCCCCACGAGGTCGACATGAATGTGGTCGAACCTTCTAGCAGGGATTGGAAAAGGCTCCAGAGGGGCTTTAGTGTGTTTGTGTACTTTGGCGCGCTGACAAGGAATGCAAGTTTTTGCCCATTCTTTTACGTTTTTGCGTAGGCCTGGCCACACAAACTTTTCGGCAACCATTTTGACCGAGGCGCGCACACCTGGGTGCGCGAGGGAGTGAATTGCGTCGAAAATGCGGCGGCGCCAAGCAGCTGGTACTAACGGGCGAGGTCGGCCGGTTGAAACATCGCATATTAGGGGGGGCACGCCGTCGCGCAACCCTTTTTCCTCCAGCCTTAACCCTGTTGGTCCAGACAGGAGCGCGCGCACGTCCGCATCACTACCTTGCTCTTCCGCCATGGCTGCATAATCTATCCCTTCATGGATAGGTGCTGCATATGTGTTTGCGTTAGAGAAAAGCTCAGCTGCTGAAGCAGTGTAATCTGTCTCCTCGTGCTCTGGCAGTGCCACAGCACGGGAGAGACAGTCAGCTACTACGTTAAGTTTGCCTGCTACGTGTCGAATGTCTGTGGTGAACTCTGAAATCGCAGCTAGCTGTCTTTGCTGTCTGCCTGACCATGGTTCTGAAATTTTAGCCATAGCAAAAGTGAGCAGCTTATGGTCCACAAAAGCCGTGAAACTCCGCCCTTCTAACCAAAACTGGAAGTGGCGGATGGACAAATGAAGCGCCAGCAGCTCTCTGTCAAAAGTGCTGTATTTGCGTTCAGTAGGGTTTAGCGATTTGCTAAAGAATGCTAAAGGTTGCCAGACCCCACTGACAAGTTGTTCTACAACTGCCCCTATAGCCAGGTCTGAAGCATCTGTGGTTAGAGCAATGCGGGCTGAGGAATCTGGGTGAACTAACATTGTGGCGTTAGCTAGGGCGCTTTTTACTTCCGCGAAAGCGCGTTCGCGCTCCGGGGTCCATTCGACCGCGTTGGAAGCTTTCTTTTTGTGATATATACCACACGTACACCTTTTTCCCGGGACAGGGGCTGCCAGCGCTCCCGGCCCAGCGCACCATTGTTTTCCCCGCACCTTTGTTCCGAAGCGTCTGAAAAATGCCAAATTAGGTTTTGTTAGGCACAATGCCCACAGAACCCCGCTGCGTCCGCCATACGACGACCCGTTCAGAGTGTTGGAAACGGGGGAAACATTTTGTGTTACACCTTGGGGGGCGTAAGGAAACCATCTGTATAGACAGGTTAAAGCCCACTTATGTGTTGGCAGATGAGCAGGTGGTGCTGGCTCAAGCTCCCCGGTGTGGGCACCCACCTACAGTGGGTCTGAAGGTTTGTGTTCCCCCTGCAGAGGACTGTTTTCAGGAAACCAACTTTTTCCCCTTCCCACCCTTTCCCCATCCACAGATCGAGTCTTTCTCCTACCCACCTCGACAGGAAGGCATTTTGACTGGCCCGGTGGCCCCACACTACAGCTGTTACGGGGGCTTGCTCAAGCCCAAAGGTCCAGAGGGTTAGGACCCCATCTGGGTGTTGGGGGGGGGGGGACACAAAGGAGATGGCACTCCACCCAGGACTTCGGGGTGTTGGGGGGGGGGGGGGAAGGTAGTTACAGATGGTAATGGGGGAAGAGGCAAGAGATAAATATGTGCCTTTTGCCCCCACTGTGCCAGGTTCACACATGAGGACGCAGGGGCGCAAATGTATTGTATTAAGCCTTGCTCTGTGACGTGTATGTTAATGTGTGTACATGCTTGGTAACTGGTATGTTAATGCGTTTACTCTGGGTGCCAGAGGCGGGAAGAAAGTGTATAAAGAAGTTCACTTTGGCACTCAAAGTTAGTCTGTTCTGTGTTGGAGAAATAAAGTTCTGTGTCGTCAGCTCGTGTCTCGTCTGCTTTCATCCTCCACAAGGTTAGCATTCTTTTTTCACACAAAGGAAAGACTAGGAGATTTAGGCACTGATTCCTAGATTTAGGCTTTTGATTGCTATATACATTCTATTAATCTAGGCCTGCAAAAAGGTCTGCATCTCGGTTGAGAGCATTCTAGTTGTCTTTCATTCTAATGCTCAAATATGTTTTATGGGTTCATGCAGATTGTACAGTGGCGTGAAAAAGTGTTTGTCCCCTTCCTGATTTCTCCTTTTTTTTGTATGTTTGTCACACTTAAATGTTTCAGATCATCAGATTTAAATATTAGACAAAGATAACACAAATAAACACAAAATGCAGTTTTTAAATGGTGTTTATTAAGGCAAAAAAATCCAAACCTACATGGCCCTGTGTGAAAAAGTGATTGCCTCCTAAACCTAACAACTGGTTGGGCCACCCTTAGCAGTAACAACTGCAATCAAGCGTTTGCGATAACTGGCAATGAGTCTTTTACAGCGGTGTGGAGGAATTTTGGCCCACTCATCTTTGCAGAATTGTTGTAATTCAGCCACATTGGAGGGTTTTCGAGCTACTACAACATCCATCCATGCGATGGATGGATATTCTGTACCTGGCAAGTTAAGATGACCGAAAATCACGAAGTCAGTGACTAGATTTCAAAATAAGGGAGGTTTTTCCTGCTGTCTGTGTGGTGGAGATTTCTAAAAAAAAAAAACTATATACATTCGTGTGAAAAAGTGTTTGCTCCCTTCCTGAGTTCTCATTTTTTTTTGTGTTTGTCACACTTAAATGTTTCAGATCATCAAATTTAAATATTAGACAAAGATAACACAAGTAAACACAAAATGAAGTTTTTAAATGAAGGTGTTTATTATTAAGGGAAAAAGAAAAAAAAACAATCTAAACCTTCATGGCCCTGTGTGAAAAAGTCATTGCCCCCTAAACCTAATAACTGGTTGGGCCACCCTTAGCAGCAGCAACTGCAATCAAGCGTTTGCAATAACTGGCAATGAGTCTTTTACAGCACTGTGGAGGAATTTTGGCCCACTCATCTTTACAGAATTGTATTTCAGGAACAATGGAGGATTTTTGAGCATGAACAGCCTTTTTAAGGTCATGCCACAGCATCTCAATTGGATTCAGGTCAGGACTTTGACTAGGCCACTCCAAAGTCTTCATTTTGTTTTTCTTAAGCCATTCAGAGGTGGACTTGCTGGTGTGTTTTGGATCATTGTCCTGCTGCAGAACCCAAGTGCACTTCAGCTTGAGGTCATGAACAGATGGCCGGACATTCTCCCTCAGGATTTTTTGGTAGACAGTAGAATTCATGGTTCCATTTACCACAGCAAGTCTTCTATGTCCTGAAGCAGCAAAACAGCCCCAGACCATCACACTACCACCACCATATTTTACTGTTGGTATGATGTTCCTTTTCTGAAATGCTGTGTTACTTTTACACCGGATGTAATGGGACACCTTCCAAAAAGTTCAACTTTTGTCTCGTCAATCCATAGAGTATTTCCCCAAAAGTCTTGGGGATCATCGAGATGTTTTTTGGCAAAATTTAGATGAGCTTTTGTTTTTTGCTCAGCAGTGATTTTTGTCTTGGAACTCTGCCATGCAGGCCATTTCTGCCCAGTCTCTTTCTTATGGTGGAGTCATGAACACTGACCTTAACTGAGGCAAGTGAGGCCTGCAGTTCTTTGGATGTTGTTGTGGGGTCTTTTGTGACCTCTTGGATGAGTCATCACTGTGCTTTTGGGGTAATTTTGGTGGGCTGGCCACTCCTGGGAAGGCTCACCACTGGTCCATGTTTTCCCCATTTGTGGATAATGGCTGTCACTGTGGTTCGCTGGAGTTCCAAAACTTTAGAAATGGCTTTATAACTTCTTCCAGACTGATAGATCTCAGTTACTTTGCTTCTCATTTGTTCCTGAATTTATTTGGATCGCAGCATGATGTCTAGCCTTTGAGGATCTTTTGGTTTACTTCATTTTGTCAGGCAGGTCCTATTTAAGTGATTTCTTGATTGAGAACAGGTGTGGCAGTAATCAGGCCTGGGTGTGGCTAGAGAAATTGAACTCAGCTTTCCAAAGATGTGATAAAACACAGTTAACTTATGTTTTAACGGAGGGGGGGGGGGATCACTTTTTCACACAGGGCCACGTAGGTTTGGATTTTTTTCACCCTTAATAATAAACACCTTCATTTAGAAACTGCATTTTGTGTTTACTTGTGTTATCTTCAATATTTAAATTTGTTTGATGATCTGAAACATTTAAGTGTGACAAACACACAAAAATTGAGAAATATGGAAGGGGGCAAACACTTTTTCACACCACTGTATTTGTCCAAGCATTTCTCAAAATGGCTCTTTCTATAGTATTGATTGCTATCCTTTGTTTAGCTACTTCCAAAATTCCATTCATTGTAACTATAACATGCAGTGTGTACTAGACCAGAACAGAATATGAGACGAACCAGTGAATTTTACAAAGAACAGAGGAAGTTCTGGTCTGAGAAGAGCATCTCCCTTTTATTTACTACATCCTTATTTAAACAGGAGTCAATGTCCAGCATAAAAAACACAGAAGATATGAGGTGCAATAACAGGGTTGTTGGGGTACAAACAATCTAAAAACTAACAGAATATCCTCCTAACCTTTTTACACACACTTGAAGACATGAAGTACAAATTGGAGAGAGCTGCTACATCAGAATGTCTGCAATGCTTCACATTCCCAACAGAAAGGAGCCATCGGGGTGATGATGAGGAAAATAGGCCCTAAGTCGCTCTTTAAGCAGTGAGCAAGCATGTTTACAGACATGAGCATAGTTTGACTCCACGTATTCATGCTAATGTGATTTAGAGTTTGGTTTCAGATTGTCTAGGTGGAAAATCCTACTCATTACAAGTCACAAAGGCAAGGGCAGTGAAAAAGGCAAAAAGTCTGAGTGGTTTGTCAAATATTTTTAAACATGGAACCAATGGATTTCCCTATAAACTACTGCTAGAAACAGCAGCAAACAATCACTTCAGCAGTAAAACTCCAGTTAATATCAATATAATAAGGAGGCCTGTATGATAAGGGTCAAGAAGCAGTTTATTGACATTAAACTGCACAGTAAAAGCAGTAATGGGGTTCTTAATAATCTTCCATTTATTTTCACAAAAATAACAATTAAACAAACCCTTTTAAGTAATTAAACCGTTTTGTGAGACCTTGCATATCCCACAATTTAGTGCACCGTGTACAGGCTATGTGTTTTTTAAGGCTGGTAGTTCTGATGGATGAATGTCAGCACCTCATCTTTGGACAGTTTCTCAGGGTCCATCCGCGTCTGTGAATCATGGACTATGACCCCGTCCACCCAGGCCCAGAAGAGCCGCTCAGAGTGGCAGACGCTGAGGAGGAGAATGAACCATCATGTCACAACACTACAATCAATTATTCATTAAGTTTGTGCAGCAAAAGAATATAAAATGCATATCAGCGAGGATTTACACACTGGAAGGGAGCAGCAGAGTTTGGTGGCATCACATATGTTGACTCCTTGGTGAGTTTATTAAAAAAGAACTTCATCTTGGAGTTTTTACTGTACGCCATTGTCCATGGCTCTGAAGGGCAGAGGAGAGGAAGAAATGTAAGAAGAGCAAGTACCCTGAAAATGACACACTGTTTAGCTCGCTGGAATGTTTTGACTGAAAATTAAACAAAGCATGCATACAGTCCATACCATTGACCGTCTTAATGATATAGAGGCCTGTGGGGAGGAAGTGTCTGTCATCTCTGCCAGTGTAGGACAGACGAGGGATGCCTCCTGAGCTCTTTGTCACCTTCATCTCCAGCCTGGGTAAAATCGAAAGCTTCTGTTATCTTTTTAACAGAAGAAAACTAAAGTACATATTAAATACCAGCTTGGAAGAGGTGTTTCTCAAACCTGACAAAGATTTTCTCCATTTCTTCCAGCCTGTAAACCTCCTTCACTCTGTGTAGTAAAAACAAAACCAAAAAATATTTTCATTACAACATATTACAACAACAAATCTCAGCATTTTTTTTAAAAAAGTCTTATATTGTGCAAAATGGTGTTTCAGTGGGTTTTAACCTTATAAACCACAGCCATGGCTCACTTCACAAGGAAATACACACAGCCTTTAATAAATATGCACACCCTGTTATAACTGGGGATGTGGCTGTGTTCAGAATTAACCAATCACATTCAAACTCGTATTAATGGGAGTCAGCACACACCTGCCACCATTTAAAGTGCCTCTGATTAACCCCAAATAAAGTTCAGCTGTTCTAGTAGGCTTTTCCTGACATTTTTGTAGTTACATCTTACTGCACAAGCCATGGTCCCCAGAGAGCTTCCAAAGCATCAGAGGGATCTCATTGTTCAAAGGTATCAATCAGGAGAAGGGTACAAAAGAATTTCCAAGGCATTAAATATACCATGGAACACAGTGAAGACTGTTATCATCAAGTAGAGAAAATATGGCACAACAGTGACATTACCAAGAACTGGACGTCCCTCCAAAATTGATGAAAAGACGAGAAGAAAACTTGTCAGGGAGGCTGCCAGTAACATTGAAGGAGCTGCAGGAATTTCTAGCAAGTACTGGCTGTTTAGTACATGTGACAACAATCTCCCGTCTTCTTCATATGTCTGGGCTATGAGGTAGGGTAGCAAGACGGAAGCCTTATCTTACAAAGAAAAACATCCAAGCCCGGCTACATTTTGCAAAAACACATTTGAAATCTCCCAAACGCATGTGGGAAAATGTGTTATGGTCCAATGAAACCAAGATCGAACTTTTTGGCCATAATTCTAAAAGGTATATTTTGCGCAAACACAATACTGCTCATCACCAAAAGAACACCATACCTACAGTGAAGCATGGTGGTGGCAGCATCATGCTTTGGGGCTGTTTTTCTTGAGCTGGAACTGGGGCCTTAGCCAAGGAACAGTTCCAAATACCAGTCAGTGTTGGCACAAAACCTTCAGGCTTCTGCTAGAAAGCTGAAGATGAAGAGGAACTTCATCTTTCAGCACAACAATGACCCAAAGCACACATTCACATCAACAAAAGAATGGCTTCACCAAAAGAAGATTAAGGTTTTGGAATGGCCCAGCCAGAGTCCAGAACTGAATCAGATCAAACATCTGTGGGGTGATATGAAGAGGGCTGTGTACAGGAGATGCCCTCACAATCTGACAGATTTGGAGTGTTTTTGCAAACAAGAGTGGGCAAATATTGCCACATCAAGATGTGCCACACTGATTCTATCAAAACAGAACAGGCGGGTTTTTTGTTTGTTTGTAAATTGTATCAAAAGGCTTTGGGGTCCTGACGGAAGACCCATGCAGTCTGGTATGGACCAGAGTCTACATTTTGAGGAGCCCTGACCTAAAAGGTCTTGGTAATTGCTGCCTACCCCTGCACCATCTGACTGGGTAAAGGTTTTTTGTATGAGGCGCTGTAAGCCAATAACAAGCAACAAGGTGTAACCTACAGTAGAGGTAGAGTATAACAGTCAATGGGAATGTGATTGGAAGGGAACTAAAAACAGGACTTGTTCATTTGTGACATCATAAAAGCCAGGAAGTGCAACACACTTATTTGAGTTTAACTAAAAAAAAGGCAGCGTAAGCTTCTATACAAAGTCAAAGTTTTAATGTTTATCAACACAAAAGTGAGCAGTGGACACATTTTACACAGTATGGACCCATTAACAGAGCAAGTGGACTGAACTTCTGGGTTTTGGGATGCACACCAACGGGCTCCACATTCAGTTCTCTACATTAGCAAAACAAATGCACTCTGACTGCCTCCTTACTTGTGGCAGGCTAACTCAAAAAACCTTCACCCAATCAGATTAGAAACCCATTATTTTTAATGAGCAGTCTGAAAACTGACCATTTCAGACAGAGCTTTCAAGGTCCCATACCATGTGTTTTAACACTTTCTAATTTATGTGATGTTATGGTAAATTATCCTTTTAAAATTTTTTTTTTAGATTTAGTATACTTTATTGATCCCAGAGGGGAAATTGAGGGTCATCCACCACCTGGATGGATGAAGCAGCCACTATACGGCGCTATCCCTTAACCATTCACACACACATTCACACCTAGGGCCACTTTAGAGTCTCCAATTAACCTAACCTGCATGTTTCTGGCATGTGGGAGGAAACCGGAGAAATCCCGGGGTAAACCCACGCAGACACGGGGAGAACATGCAAACTCCACACAGATCACTGTTGGTTGGGGGCTGGGATCGAACCCACGATCCTACGATCCCCACGATCCCCCGGCCAAGGGTAAACTGTGCTGCCGCAGTGCTAACCACTGCGCCACCGTGCAGCCCAAATTGCCCAAAGGTCTAAAAAAAAGGAAAAAGAACATATACATATTCTGTAGCAGTTCTATTAAAAATAAACTAGTTTTGTGCAAGTCTCCTGTACTCTCACTTACAAGCCTAATAAAAAAGACCCCACTGAACACCATGTTCTCAAACTAGCTGATTTATTTGAGTGGTCATATTTCCAAGCAAACGCACGTCCACAAGATTGGGGGAGTATCCCCTGGAGTGCCTAAATCCACATACTGATAGTACTATTTTACTATACTATACTATACTATACTATACTATACTATACAGTACTATATTATTTAATTAATTAATTTAATTACTACTCTGTTAAATGTAGTCACCCTCCTAGACATCAGACTTTCTTGCCGGTTTATTAAATCACAGAGATATACTGTATCTTGCATCATTCTGGCCCATTTTTTTTTTTTTTTTTTTTTGGCCAGGTTGGCCCAGGAAATGACGCTGTTAGCATAGATAGCTCAGCGGCACAACCATCTACCCCCCCCCCCCCCCCCCCCCCCCCCCCCCCCAGACATCCCAATAGCCAGACTAGCCCAGTAGATTAGGTCACTAGCGTTAGCTTTGCTGGGCAATTGTGGTTGGTCTTTTTGGAATTTTTCTATATAATCTATTCACCCCATTCAACATCCGTGATCCCAACTGGAACATCTACCAGTGCTTGGCTGACTGACCAATTATGTCAGTTAGCTCAGGCCATGTTTGTCACCTGAGCCATTAGCTAACAAGCTAACAGTAGCCTCAATATGGCATCAGCTATAGATCTCAGACTGTCAGAAGAAGTGAGGGTGGGCTGAACTGGAATGCATTAACATTTAAAGCAATATGCACTGAAGTGGGTTGTATTGTGAAAGGCTACTTAAGCTGGATGGAAAATGGTGCAGTGATATTTAATCCCTGAGGTGTTTTGACCAACACACGTCACCAACATTTCATTAATACCTTTGGGAACTGTGTCAACGTGGATAAAGGACATAACATGTCCTCTTTCAAGACAGATTTTTTTTTATGAGCTTATATAGAAAAGGTTTTCGGTCTTTACAATTAGTACATGTTTTTGTCCTTGATGATATTTAAAACTTAAAAATTAAACCAAGGAAGATGCACAGTATAGAACCTTTAATGTGACACAGACAGGATGAAATTTAATTTAACACATTATACCTATATTTTAATATCTCGTATTAGTCTATCCAAATGTTTGTAATTGTGTAGAAAATTCCACATCATCTCTACAAAGCAGCACTTGACTGGAGTGAGTACCTGATAGGATTCATGTCGGGCCTGCTGGGTTTAGCCACTGCCTTCACAAACTTCTCAGCCATCTGAATCCTAAAAATGGAAAAGCTTCAATTAGGAAACTATAAAAAACATAAAAATCACTTCTGTGTGTAAAGTTGTTAATTGCACTGTATGTACTGTATAATGACAGGAACTATTAGAACAGATTACATAAATGCTTAAAAATATAAATAAATCTCTTTGAAAGGGAACAGATTTTTTTTTAAATCAGTTTTAATCATCAGTATTGGTGAACAGGCAGAATAGAGAGAACATGTAAAAGTAGAGGGACAGTATAAACTCTACAGAGAGGGTTCTGTCCTAGTAAGACTGAAGCACCAACAATTTTTCAGGGACATTAGAGAGAATTGGTGATTTGTGGAGTGATGATGGAAATGACAACCAGACTGTCAGAGCAGCTCATTCCAGCTTGATGAACAGACTCCGAGTTCACCAAGACCCTTTACTTCTCTCTCCATATATACGTATGCACATGTATGTATATAGCTGAAAGCTGAAAGACATCTTGGATGCAGACCCACCTGAGCATCATTGTGAGTTTGGTTAGCATCCAGACAACTGCCTCGGAGAAGTAGTAATTTTCACTAATTGTGGTTGGATGGATGGAGTGCCAAAGCATTAGCTCATTCCACCTTTGCCAAAATAAAAAATACTGCACCCCCGCCCCCACACCTTTGGAAACAGTTTTGTTTTTAAGGTTTCTTAGAGCAGTGGTCCCCAACCTCTGGTCCCTGGAAAATTCAGGTTTCCATGGGAAATTCTGTAATTTCCCTTCTTATTTAGTCCAAAACATTGCAAATGATTTGCCACTGTTGTGTATGTGTTCTGTAGGCACCCATGCACAACAATGGCAAATTATTTGCAAATTTTTTGGACCAGTTAAGAAAGGAAATTGCAAAATTTCCCACAGAAACCTGAACATTCCAGGGACCAGAGGTTGGGGACCACTGCCTTAGAGAACAGAGGCGATGTCCTACCGCTGGTTGAAGTGCTGGTCCCTGACATCAGTACCATTCAGCACGAGCGCATCCATTACATGAACGGCACTGATTCTACGCTGAGCTTTGCCCTGAGGATCAAACAGATGGCAACGCACATAAAGAGACAGGCTTCAGAAGTGTTTAAACTGCGCACAACTTCAGTCCTTGATTCTCTCACCTCTCCCTTCAGCTCTTGAACAATTTCCACACTCAGAAGTGTATCTCTTGGAAGCTCCAGTTTGAAATTCTCCATTTTCTTCCAGCGCATAGGCATCTTCCCATCCCATGTGTATATTTGAGACTTCTAAATAAGTCAATAGGAGATGGAAATAGGTTGAAAAGTGGGTTATTTCATGCCCAGTTAAAAGAAAGAAAAGATAACAAGAGGGGCTGATTTTGCTATTTTGGGCACTACCAAAGCCCAAAGGTGGCCATCTCACAAATCATCCTTTTGCCTGCTTATTTTTGTAATGCTCAGCTTGTTAATTGGAAAATCATCTCATCTTTGGTGTTTGGGCTCAAGACTCACCCCCAGTCCAAGAAGAAATATCTGCTCTCCACCTCCCACAATGCACCTGTGATCCAGGACATTACGTAACTTATCCAGTGTGCTGGAGCTGAGAGGTGTCAGCTTGCACTGGAATGAATCCCCGTACGAATTCTGATGTGAAACAGATGGAGGAAAAATGAGGAATTGAGAGCAAAAAGAGAAGAAAATCCACTGTTGAAAGGTACAAGTTCACAATTGTTATATTTATTTTAATAAAAAAATGAATTATTTCTTTTGTTTATATTGCATGTATGAAACATTTAAAACTAGATATTTAGAAAAATGTACATAAAATTTGTGTTTTCTACTTTTGGGACTCTTTTAGAGCAGGGGTCTTCAACCTGTGGTTTTAGAGCAACTTGGGGCTCTTTTGCTCCAATCAAAAGGTCCCCCATCTTCGACATAAAATCTTAAGTGAAAAGTTTCAAATTGCCATGAAAGTTTGAACATTTTGTTTAAAAAAATTGAAGATTAACAAGAAAAAGTCTCAAATTTACAATAATATTAAACCCATAACAAAAAAATATGAAATCTATAAGAAAAACAGGTTGCAAATTTATATGAAAAAGTCTCAAATTTACAAGAAAAGCCGCAGATTTAAAGCACAGCTTTAGAATAAAAAGTTTTAAGATAAAACACTGCAAATTCACAAAAATGGATGCAAATTTACAAGGTTTTTTTTAATACAACTGTACAGATTATGGGTCACATTAAAGATGGCATGGAAAAAGTTCTGCGATTATTTACCTTGGTCTTTTTTTTGTTTGTTTACAAGACAAAAACCTTTAACTGAGGTGGAAAAATGTTTATATATCCTCTGTACACACACTGATCTAATTAATTCAATCTTAGGCCATGTTTCATGTGAACAGCCATTAATTTAACAGCAAACAACAGAAAAATATAAAAGATATAACAGCTTCACGACAATGACAGCACCATCATGAGACATTTATCAACATTTCTATGGATCTCATATGTATTAACTGACCTTTAATAGTTCATAGAATTTTAATTTTGGGTCTGAGGAAGCAGGGGCAACTCTGGCCTTGTCGGGGACCTGGATATGAAAATAATAAATACAGTGTATACTTAACCTGAAACAACAGATGCAGACATATTACAGTATTTGGTGCATGACAGCTCATGAGCATGACAAGTTTCTCCACTCACCCCCCACATTTTCAGGCACTCCTTCCTGATGTCAGCTTGTCTTGGCTCTGAAAGTATTCTAAAGAGATCAGGGCAGCATAACAGTTTCAGAAATAAATGCCACATTACACAAAGGAATACAGTGAAGTAGAGATAAATCAATGAGTACAACAATGACTACTCACGGGTCTACAACAAAAGCGTGGATCTTCGCCAAGGCTTTGATCTGGACTGCACAGAGGCTACAGTGACAGTTAAATTCAATCTCTGTCAGTCACTTTGTTTCAACCACAGTCAATGACCATGTTTACATGTACACGAATAAACCAGTTATGATTGGACTTCTGGAGTTATCTGATTATTCAAGTGGCCATGTAAACAGAATAATCCGATAAAGGAAATGTAACCGGGGTCATTAACTCCAGTGGTTTACCCTCCAATAATTTGTTTATTCGGTGCATGTAAACACGACAAAACTGATTATCACCATTATCAGTTTATTCCCAGTAATCGGTTTATTGTGACCATGTAATCAGGGTTAATGACGTCTTTGCTACCACTGTGTGTTTCTACCTCTCATTGGAGTTGACCATAAACTGGTAGAAGTCAGTGTCATCCTTTATGATGTGGAGCGGAACCACGTCCGTAATGTCTCTGTCCGTTCTCTTCAGCTGGTTCAGTTTCAGGTTGACTTTGAACATATACTCCCTGACGGGGTTTGAACCAGGTTTCAGACCGCGGCACACTATATACCTGTGGACGACAATGTGACAACAGATTTAATGCTTCATTCAGAAAAATGTCATTTTTCCAAAAGCTGGTTCTGATGAGGCTAACTCTTCATGGGGGTTCTAATAATTGTTAGTTATAGTAACCATCGGTCGCCTCTCATATAGTGAGAATTATAACCTAAATGTACAATCTTTTCTACAGCGGGGAGCTGTTTGACAAGACGGTCTTGACAAGAAGTGCACCGACCACGGTACATTATATGCCTGTCCACAACCATTATCCATAGTGCATAGATAGATAGATACATAGATAGATAGATCGATAGATAGATGTACTTTATTGATCCCACACTGGGAAATTACAGTGTAACAGCAGCATGACAGTTGACAACCAAACAACAGAAACACACACATGACAGACAAAGGGATTACCCATGGAAAGTAAAAAACTAACACGACTATAAAACCTATATACATCATAGCTTAATATATGACCCGTATAAACACATGAATCATCCCACTGCACAAAGAAGGACTATCAGGAGCAGAGTGAAAAGTGAGGTACCAGTTAGTCTGTAAGATGCAGTGTGGCAGCATAGCTATGCCAGCATACAACATCATAGTGAGTTATTGTACAGTGAAATTGCATGTGGCAGGAAAGATTTCCTGTAACTGGCTGTTTGACAAAGGAGCTGTAGTAGTCTACTGGAGAAAGTGCTTCGCTGTCTATCTAGTGTGTGGTGGAGGGGGTGATCAGGATTGTTCATGATGGATCGCAGTTTATTTAGTGTTCTTCTCTCCATCACTGTCTCAAAGGTCTCCGGTCTGAGACCAATTACAGAGCCAGCCCTCTTGATGATCTTGTCAAGTCCGTTGGTATCTCTGGCCCTGATACTGCTACCCCAACAGACGGCAGCAAAGAAGATGGCGCTGGCGACAACAGTCTGGTAGAAAAGCTCCAGCATCCTGCTGCACACGTTGAAGGATCTCAGCTTTCTCAGGAAGTAGAGTCTGTTCATTCCCTTCTTGTGCGCAGCATCGGTGTTGGATCTCCAGTCCAACCCGCTGCTGATCCTGACACCCAGATATTTGTAGTCCTCAACCACTCCCACATCCTCCCCACTAACCTGCATTGGCTGAGAAGGAGCCTTCCTCTTCCTGAAGTAGGGATGGGCATAATTAACCGATTAACTGATAATTGATCATTAAGAATTTCACCGAGGAAGTTCATTTTCGTCGACAAACCGTTTTTTTTTTTTTTAAACAATCCGAATGTAGGTTATTAGGCCTAGTGCACGGCCATCCTCAAACAATGCAATGCATTTAACTGTGCCACTGGGAAAATTTGGGCACCAGGGGGCAACATTACACCATCGCCGTACCCTGGCGTGCCTCAGTTGATACATGCGAGCTTCCGTAGGGCAATCGCCAAATCATGAAGAGGTTGCGGCGAAGTGCTGCGTGGGACCATTTTAATTTAAAAAATGACCAGGTGTACTGCAATCACTGCAATGCAGCATACAAAAGAAAAAAGTAAAAGAAAGAAATATATGTTCCGTTATGTGTCCTGTATGTGTCTCCCGTTATTGTCTGGCTCGCAACTTGAAGCCTCCCTCGTTTGCGCAATGCGCATGTGTTCACGTTTTACTGCAAACTTGTCTTGTTAATAAATTCATCCTCGAAGAAAAACACTCTGTATTTTTTTTATTATTATTCTCAATACATAAGAGTACAGTGATCCCTCACTTATCGCGTCACCCATAAATAATACGTACGTTCATTCTCTCACTCTCTCTCATATGATACGTGTGTGTGTGTGTGTGTGTATAAGTGTACATACATACGTAGATGTAAATAAAGTGTACATAAATATGTTTTTAGAACTCTTTTATTCTTATAACAAGATACGTAACTCAAGATAAAGATGATTTACTGCACAGGTTAATGAGAGCTTTACTGCTCCTCAGGTGCTAGAGGCGCAGGATCGTCGAGGGAAGCTGCAGGAGGCGGCGTAGTGGCTCGACGGGAAGACTATTTCGCACAAAATGGCACAAGAGAACAGCAAAAAGTTCCACGCGGCTAGACTAAGCAATACGAGCGATAAACAGCAATGAATGCGGTCTTCGTTTGCTGGGTGGCCGCTCGGCAGGGAGAGAAGCTGGGTAAAACGTCTCGGCCAATCAGCTTGCGGGGTGAAACGTCTCGGCCAATCAGCTTGCGAGATTCCCGAGCCGAGCCAACACGAGAACAGTGAACAGAGAGAGGTGGATTTGAGTTGTGCGGCTCTCCGTGTTGATACCTGATGTTCTAATGTAGTCTACCTGCCTTGTTACCTACCTAAAAATGTTAATGATTAACCGATTATTAATCATTAATTCTCCCGACGATCGGTGAAGAAAATTTTACCGAATGCCCATCCCTATCCTGAAGTCAATCACCATCTCTCTGGTCTTGCTGACATTCAACCTCAGGTGATTCTGCTCCGTCCACTCCACAAATCTGTCTACCAGTGTCCTGTACTCCCCCTCCTCCTCTTATACACCCCACAACAGCTGAGTCATCAGAGAATTTTTGCAGGTGGCATGACTCAGTGTTGTACTGAAAGTCAGTGGTGTATAAGGTAAAAAGAAAAGGAGAGAGCACAGTCCCCTGTGGTGCTCCTGTATCACTAGTCACCACTCCAGACAAGACACTGCCCAGCCTGACAAACTGTGGTCTGCCTGTCAGGTAGTCAGTAATCCAGAAGATCACAGAGCTGTCAACCCCCATCACCCGCAGCTTCTCACCCAGCAGCACTGGCTGGATGGTGTTAAAGGCACTGGAGAAATCAAAAAAAGTGATTCTCACAGTATCTCCTCCACCATCCAGGTGCAGATGAGCTCATTGCAGCAGGTAGATGACAGCATCTTCAACTCCTAAATGGGGCTGATATGCAAACTGCAGAGGGTCCAGCCACGTCTTCACCTGCGGCCTCAGGTGGGCTAAGACAAGTCTCTCCAGGACCTTCATCACATGAGATGTGAGGGCAACTGGTCGATAATCATTCAAATCCGATGGAGATGACTTCTTGGGGACAGGAACCAGGCAAGATGTCTTCCACAGCACCGGTACTTTCTCCAGACTCAGGCTCAGTTTGTACAGGTGTTTCAGTACCGGAGCTAGTTGGTTGGCACAGGTCCTCAGGGTCCTTGCGGAGATGCCGTCAGGGCCCGAAGTCTTCCGCTGACGGAGTCTCTCCAGCTGTTTCTCCACCTGATCTGTAGTCACCGTGAAGTGAGGGAGGGTCCTGGTGCCCCCTGAGGAGGAGGAGGAGGAGGAGGAGGGGGGAGATGGAGAGAGGTTCTAGATGGGAGCGTGGGTGGGGAAGGGTGCGTGGGGGTCTGGTTGTGTTGCTCGGGTGACAGACCGTGAGTTGAACCTATGAAAAAACAAATTCAGTTCCTCAGCTCTCTCCTGGCTCCCAGATGGCTGCCTGACTCTCCCCTTGTACCCAGTTATTTGTTTCCTTCCCTCCCACACATCTTTAGTGTTGTTTTGCCTGAGTTTCTCTTCCAACTTCCTCCTATAATTGTCCTTGCACCTCCTCAGCATCTCTCTCAGCTCATGCTGCACTCCCCTCAGCTTCTCCTTGTCTCCAGCCCTAAAAGCTCTCTTCTTTTTGTTCAGAAGTGCTTTCAGGTCACTGGTGACCCATGGTCTGTTGTTGGAGAAGCAGTGTACAGTCTGAGCTGGCATGGTCATGTCTTCAAAGAATCTAATGTATTCTGTGATGCAGTCGGTCATATTGTCTATGTCCACCCCATGTGGTTCACAGAGTACGCTCCAGTCCGTCATCTTGAAGCAGTCCTGTAGTGCATCAGCAGCCTCCTGTGTCCACCTCCTCACAGTTCGTGTATAAGCAGGCTGCCTTTGCACAAGGGGGACATACTTGGGTGATAACATGACCATGCAGTGATCTGATTTACCAATGGGGGGTAGAGCTGTGGCACTATATGCATCCCTGACATTGGCATACAGTAAATCCAGTGTTTTGTTCTCTCTGGTGGGACAGTCAACAAACTGGTGAAAGTTTGGTAGTGTTTTTCCCACTGAGACATGGTTAAAATCACCTGTGATGGCCATGAATGCATCCGGGTGCTTCTCCAGTAATGTGGCCACAGTGGAGCTGATGACGTCACAGGCCACCGCTGCGTCAGCTGATAGAGGGACGTAGACGATAACAATTAAAGCGCACTTCATTTCTCGCGGCATATAATAGGGTCTCATACTGACAGCCAGTATTAGGTGGCTACGTATTAGGTATTAGGTGGCTAGGTGTTAGCACACCAACAACTGAAAAACGCAATAACCAATTCATGATTCAAGATATTCTAGACCTGTAATAAAACTAATAATCATGAAATTGCAAGGAGCTTAAGTTAAGAAAATCTACATTTCAAAGTGGAACAATTTTAGAAACAAATATCAAATATCAAACAAATATCAGAAAATCATTTGACCCTCTACAATATGCACATCTTCAATACATGTGCAAACATTGTGTCAAATGAAAATGTTCTCGCTTGAAAACTTCAGGAGGAGTTGGCGGACAAACCATGTAACCTCTATTGAAATTTCATTCAAAACATGAAAAAGTTCTAAAACCTGAAATGTTCACAAAAATGATCCATAATCAAAAATATGCACATAGTAATATGCACATCTTCAATTCATGTACAAACACTGTGAAATAAAAAAGTCGTAGTTTGAAAACAGTGGGAGGAGTTAGTCAAACAACCTGTATGTATGGACAGATGGACAGACATCATCATACCATGACATGTCCCCATCTTTAGAGACGGGCCATAAAAATGGACATGTCCGTTTGTGTTTTTCCTGGTCAGAGCTAGTCTGCTTAGGTGCATTGTGGTACTTTTAATAAAAAAGCTTTAAGAGAAACTTTAATAGAGGCTTTAAGATAAACTGACCTACAGTTTCTATTAAAGCCTCACATTGTAATGTGTAATGACTATGTACTTCATCTAAGGCCCCATTCACACCATCATATTTATACTGTACAAACCGACGTCTGACCCCAAAATATGGAACATTTTACTAGTCTGATCACTTGTTACTGTTATTTAGAATGAAACATTTCCCCAGTTGAGGCATGATTGCGAGAGGTATGCATAGGAATGGAATGAATCTGTTTGCTCATAGACAATAGTGTGTGCATGATGTATAATTGGCATGACAAGCTCTCTTTCTGTGTGTGTGTGTGTGTGTGTATAATGGGACAGCACAACTTGATCATGAAAAAGCTCAAAATAAGCAGCAAAGACTACAAAGGCACTAAAACGACACTAAACACTGCACTTCTGGTGAAAAAGAGGTGCTTCATGATGACATAAAGCCATGCATGTGTCATGTTACGACCTGATGACATGTATACGGGAGAGAAATGAGCTAAGCCCAAAACAATGTGAGTGCAGCCTGGTGGGTCAGTCGTTTCTGATACTGGACAGCACAACTCGCGCTGAAGATGCCAACAGTCTGGCTGCCCTCCAGTCCCTTTGTTGCAAACGTCAGGTCCCTTGCCAACAAGATTGATGAACTCAGGTCGGACTTATTATCCCGATCAAATACACAGAATAGCTGCTGAATCACAGACATGATGACACTCCCAAATAAACCATTTCCTCATGAAATATCACTTGAAGAAATTTCTGCTTATAATTTCAAATTTGGTTTGCAACAGAAAAGAGAGATTTACTTGCATTTGACTTTTTTCACCCTTATATTAACTCCGGTAACTTACTAAGCTTGATTTCTGTAAAATAAGTACATTCGTTATACCGGAAAGTAGCACATCACCATGTAAGTGCTATCCAAAGACCAAGGCATGCCTTTGAGAATAATTTGAAATCTTCACATCTAATAATATTGTATTTTATCTTGTGGATAAATATTTTTCATTATGTTCAGATGTGTATAAAGATCCAATCTTCCAGCTGCATGTCACATATATATTCATCTTCAGATAACTGGAAAATATATATCCAGTTCAATATTCTATATGCAATATGTTTCATACTGAACAAGGAGAAAAAAAACATTAAATTAGAATTAAAAGTTCAAAGTTGAAAAAGCCAATGACTCTGAAGTTGTTTCTTTGCTTTATTTCTAAGATGCCTTTTTTTCTCATTTTAGTCTAAGAAACTTTAAATCTGCTTCAGTGTGCTGTAGTTATGGTATCTGTGTTTTAAAATCATAATTTAAAACTAGAAAAGCACTCGGAGAGCGCAGACCTCCGCCAAGCGCCACAGTTCCCCCCCATACAGTGTTTGTGTGTACGTTTTCAGATTCCTTGACCATGAAAATATATGACTAGCAATTGGATTCACAATGATAGGATTAGTGGTTCAGTAGTAAAAGCATTACCACCTTGGCGGAGGTAATAAACTGAAGTGTTGCTGTTGTGTCCATCTCCTCCATCTCCAAACTCCCAGGCTGCGGGCGTTGCAATTCATGGCACAACCGCGTACAACCCACAGGCCAATGGGTTATGCGAGCGTTTTCATAGATCACTGAAAGCAGCACTCAGGGCTTCACTGACAGATGCAAATTGGGTAGACAGGTTGCTGTGGGTTTTATATTGGGGTTGCGCTCCGCGGCAAAAGAGGATTTGGAAGCTTTCCCGGCAGAGAGCTTGTTTCTGCGCAGCCCCTATGGCTGCCCGGGGAATTTCTGCCAAATAATCCCACGCCAGACAGCTGCCCGTCTCAGCTTTTGCAGCACAGCGCAAACACAGGCACGCTGCCGGGCCCTGCCCACCCCTGTTTTCCGCGTGCTTTTGTGCCTAAAACTTTGAAGAACGCGGAGTTCGTGTTCGTCAGACACGACGACCAGCGCCCTCCATTGCGCCTGCACACATGTTGAAAATGGCCGTATCTCACAATGTTAAAGAATCCTTTAAAAAATTCCTGTATCCAGACGGTGATGCGGATCATCCCCAAAATTTAATCAGTTCTTCCTTGTACCATTTCCAACAACGCCTGAAAGTTTTATGGAAATCCGTCCAAAACTTTTTGAGTTATCTTGCTAACCAACAAACAGACAAACAGACAGACAAACGCTAGCAAAAACATTACCTCCTGCGGCCTGCGGAGGTAACAAAAATGTAAACATTTATATATTCTACATTCATCACACAAAGTGAAATATTTCAAGCCTTTCTTTGTTTTAATTTTGATTATTATAACTTAGAGCTTTTTGATTTAAAATTACAAATCATCCTGAGGGGTTGTGATTTGGATTCATAAATCTCTCCCTTTTACATGCACTGATGTGGTCTCAGATCCTAATGGTAGATACTTAATCATCATGGGGCAGCTCGGTGGAGCAGTGGTTAGCACAGTGGCAGCACAGTAAGAAGGTCACAGGATCGATTCCACCCCTGACCATCGTGGGTTCGATCCCACCCCCTGACCATCGGTGACCCTCCTGTGTGGAGTTTGCATGTTCTCCCCATGTCTGCGTGGGTTTACCCCAGGTACTCTGGTTTCCTCCCACAGGCCAAAAACATGCAAGTTAGGTGAACTGGAGACTCTAAAGTGGCCCTAGGTGTGAATGTGAATGGTGAAGGGACAGCGCCGTACCAGTGGCTGCTTCATCCATCCAGGTGGATGCCCTGAATTTCCCCTCTGGGGATCAATAAAGTATACAAAATAAATTAAAAAAAATCACTGGTACACAGTGTGGTACTCCTGTTATTCTGATGAATGTGTACGCTCCCAACTGGGATAATGTGGATTTTTTTAAACATTTATTTTCTAAGCGCCCTGATGTGTCTTCTCATTCCCTTATCTTAGGAGGGGACTTTAATTGCTAGTTAAACCCAGAACTGGATTGATGCTCTACAAAATCTGCCTCTTCCTCACAATCAACCAGGATAATTAACACTTTTATGAGTGAGTTCTCAATTTCAGACCCTTGGCGTGTTCATAATCCAACAGGTACAGTCTATTCCTTTTTCTCACCGGTACATCATACATATACGCGCATAGATTATTTCTTAGTTGATAACAGAATTTTTCCCTCAGTGGAATCATGCTCCTATGAATCGACTGTATTCTCTGATCATGCCCCTGTCGTAATGAGCATACAGATGGATCGTCCTGTCAACTACACGCCTTGGCGTTTTGATACACACCTTCTCTCAGACACCAAATTTGTGGAAATGATTGGTAATCAAATTGATATATTTTTGAGCATTAATAGGACTCCGGATGTTTCAGTATCTACCTTGTGGGAAACACTCAAAGCCTACCTACGAGGGCAGATCATAGCTTATGCAAGTTTTCAGAAAAAATGTGGAAGAGAGATATTGAATGAATTAACGACTCGTATCGCCTGCATGCTACTTCACCAACTCCAGACATGTATAAGGAACAAGACTTCTATAACAATCAGAGATTAATGTACTAACAGCAGATCATGCTGCAGAACGTCTCTTTAAATCCAGAAGTAGTACCTACTACGAACATGATGACAAGGCTGGCAAATTAATGGCTCATCAACTTCAAATTTCTTCTTCTATTCAATTCAATTCAACTTTATTTATATAGCGCCATTTCACAACAACAGTCATCTCATAGCACTATCAACTGTAGGGGGGAACCCCCACAGTTGCAGAAAGACCCCAGCAATCAGGCGATCCCCTGTGAGCAAGCACTTGGCGACGGTGGAGAGGAAAAACTCCCTTTTAACAGGAAGAAACCTCCAGCAGAACCAGGCTCAGGGAGGGGCAGTCATCTGCTGCGACTGGCTGGGGGGTGAGGGGATAGAGAAGAAGAAAAGAACAGACATGTAGAGAGCAAACAGCACGATGGGGACTCAATCTATGGGAGAGAACAAACAGATGTTAATGACCAGCAAAAAAAAAAAAAAAAAAAAATTTCATAGAGAGTGAGGAAAGGAGTGAGGCCCAGTGCATTACTGGAGGTCCGCCGGCTGACTAAACCTATTAGCAGCATAACTAAGGGAGGGTTCAGAAACACATGATCCCTCCCTAATTGTAGGCTATATCAAAAAGGTAGGTTTTAGCCCTATTCTTAAAAACAGAGATCGAGTCTGACTCCCGAATCCAGATTGGCAGCTGATTCCACAGGAGAGGAGCTTGATAGCTGAAGGCTCTGCCTCCCATTGTACTTTTGGAGATTCTAGGTATTACAAGTAATCCTACATTTTGGGAGCGTAGTGCTCTGTTAGGATAACACGGTAGTATCAGATCTTTTAAATAAAAAGGAGCCTGATTGTTTAGAGCTTTGTAAGTAAGAAGAAGGATTTTAAACTTAATTCTAAACTCTATGGGAAGCCAATGAAGGGAGGCCAGAACCGGAGAGATATGATCTCTCTTTCTAGTACCTGTTAAAACTCTTGCTGCAGCATTTTGGATCAGCTGAAGACTTTTTAAAGATGTTTTAGGACAGCCTGATAATAAAGAATTACAATAATCTAATCTCGAGCTAACAAAAGCGTGGATCAGTTTCTCAGCATCACTCTGAGACAAGATGCTCCTAATCTTGGCAATATTACGCAAATGATAGAAGGCAGTCTTAGAAACAAATTTAATATGTGAATTGAAGGACAAATCCTGATCAAAAATAACTCCAAGGTTCCTCACAGAGCTATTAAGAGAAAGAGTAACCGCATCCAAGCTGAAAGTTTGATTTGGAAAGGAATTTCTAAGGTTTTTTGGACCAACAAGAATGACTTCAGTCTTATCTGAATTTAATAGCAGGAAATTACAAGTCATCCAAGCTTTGATTTCCTTAAGACAGGCTTCTAACTTGGCTAATTGATTCCTATCATCTGGCTTCATTGACAGGTATAATTGTGTGTCATCTGCATAACAATGAAAATGTATACAGTGCTTTCTAATAATGTTGCCTAACGGAAGCATATATAAACTAAAAAGAGTAGGGCCTAGCACAGATCCCTGTGGAACTCCATGACTAAGCTTTGAGTTGAAAGAAAACTCATTATTTACATGAACAAACTGGAACCTATCAGATAAATAAGATCTAAACCATTGCAACGAAGTTCCATTAAGTCCAACATAGTGTTCTAATCTATCAAGTAGAATATTATGATCGATAGTATCAAAAGCTGCACTAAGGTCTAAAAGGACAAGTACAGAAACTAGTCCATTATCAGATGCGGTGAGGAGGTCGTTAGTGACCTTCGCTAAGGCTGTTTCTTCTCACCAGATATCACAAATACGAAGATCTTCAAGTATTACTGTGGATCCTAAGGAAATTAGTAAGAATTTCAGCATTTTTACTCTCAGTTATTCATTCATCTTCTTCCGCTTAATCCCTTTCGGGTCGCAGGGGGGCTGGAGCCTATCCCAGCATCTTTGGGCGAGAGGCAGGGTGCACCCTGGACAGATCGCCAGTCCATCGCAGGGCCAACACAGAGAGACAGACAACCATTCACTCTCACAGTCATACCTAAGGACAATTTAGAATCCCCAGTTTGATGCCAATTAACCTAACTTACATGTTTTTGGCATGTGGGAGGAAACCGGAGAAATCCCGGAGTAAACCCACGCAGACACGGGGAGAACATACAAACTCCACACAGATCACTGTTGGTCGGGGGCTGGGATCGAACCCAGGATCCCCCGGCCAAGGGTGAGTTGCTGTGCTGCTGCAGTGCTAACCACTCCACCACCGTGCCACCCCACTCTCAGTTATATACCTTGGAAAATTCTTCAATCATTCAAGACATGAATAATTTCTTTGACACATTCGAAGTTCCCACTATAGGCCCTGGGATGGTTGAAGAGTTGGAGAAGCCATTGACAGTTCCCGAAATATTAGTAGCTATTTCCTTAATACAGATTGGTAAATGCCCAAGTGCAGACAGTTATCCCATTGATTTCTACAGGAAATTTCAACATAAATTACCCCGTTTTGTCTGATATGTTCAATGAATCCTTTAAGTTAAGTAACTTACCTCCAATGCTCTACCAAGCCTCTATTTTTCTAATATTGAAGAAAAATAAGGACCTTCTTAGCTGTTCTTCTTACCACCCAATCAGTCTGTTAAATGTGGATTTTAAATTACTTTCTAAAATACTGGCCCTATGTCTGGAAACTGTACTGCCGTCCATTATTTCTCCAGACCAGACAGGATTCATTAAAAACAGGCACTCCTTTTTTAATTTAAGACGACTGCTTAATATTATTTATCACCCTTTCCAGGTAAGGTCATGGATCGTCACCTTATCGTGGTGGGGGGTTTGGGTGCCCTAGTGATCCCAGGAGCTATGTTGTCTGCGGCAATTTGCCTCTGGTAGGGTCACCCAAGACAAACTGGTCCTGGGTGAAGGGCCAGACTAAGAACGATCCAACAGACTCTCATGATAAATGCTAGAACAACGATTCAGTGTACCCCACCCGGTATGGGGTTACCGGGGGCCCACCCTGGAGCAAGGCCTAGGGGAGGGGCTCGATGGCTAGTGTCTGGTGGCCAGGATTCCGCCCATGGGACCCGGTCGGGCTCAGCCCGAGGGCGTTACATGGGTCCGCCCTCCAGTGGGCTCACCACCTGCAGGAGGGACCATGAGGGTCCGGTGCTATGTGGATTTTTTTTTAGATTAGATTCAACTTTATTGTCATTACACATGTATGAATACAAGGTAACGAAACACAGTTTAGCATCCAATCAGAAGTGCAAAGGACAGCAGTGCAGTATATACGGTAATTAACAGTATGTGCAAGTTAAGCAAATATATGCAAATATATGCAGCAGTTGAGAAAGTTAAGAGTACTGTTATGTGCAAATAATGTGCAATAAGTTAGATGTAGTTATGTAGTTATGCAGTTATGTACAGGTGAGGATGGTAAAAGATGATGGTAAGAGAGTCAGCGGGGAACTAAGTTCAATAACGTGACAGCTGTTGGAAAGAAACTGTTCCTAAACCTGCTGGTTCTAGTCCGAAGGCTTCTGAAATGTCTTCTGGAAGGGAGAAGCTGGAACAGTCCATGAGCAGGATGGTTGGAGTCCCTAAGAATGCTGCGTGCCCGGCGCAGACATCTTTTCCTGTAGACGTCCTCTATAACTGGAAGTGGAGTCCCTGTGATGCGTTGGGCGGTTTTCACCACCCGCTGCAGCACCTTGCGGTCAGCGACAGAGCAGCTCCCATACCAGACTGTGATACAGTTGGTCAGGGTGCTCTCTATCACGCAGCGGTAGAAGTTGCCCAGGATGTCAGTTGACAGATGGTTCTTCTTCAGTGTCCTCAAGAAGAAGAGGCGCTGATGGGCCTTCTTGATCAGGCTGGTGGTGTTAACTGACCAGGACAGGTCCTCTGAGATGTGGGTCCCCAGGAATTTGAAGCTGGGGACATGTTCAACAGCTATGCCATTGATATGGATGGGGTCATGTGTCTCTTCCCTCTCCTTCCTGTAGTCCACTATGAGCTCCTTGGTTTTGCTGGTGTTAAGGAGCAGGTTATTGTCAGCGCACCAAGTAGCCAAGTGCTCAACCTCTGCCCTGTAATCTGACTCGTCGTTGTCCCTGATGAGTCCAATCACCGTGGTGTCATCTGCGAACTTTATGATGGAATTGGATCCATACATAGGCCTGCAGTCATGGGTGCAGAGGGAGTAGAGGAATGGGCTGAGCACACAGCCCTGTGGTCCCCAAGTTTAGTGAGCAACTTGGAGGGGATAACTGTGTTGAATGCTGAGCTGAAGTCAACAAACAACATTCTTGCGTAGGTGTTCTTGTCATCCAGGTGTGAGAGTACATAGTGCAGCGCTGTAGAAACCGCATCCTAAACTTGGGGACCTGGGAATCAGTACCTCCACCTGCAACTGGATCATGGATTTTCTGACCAACAGACCCCAACATGTTAGGTCAGGCCCCAACCGTTCTTCCGTCATCACACTCAAAAAAAGCCTGCCCCCTACACTGGACCCTCATCAGTTTGCCTACCGGAGCAACAGGAGTACAGAGGATGCTTAACACCAGCAAAACCAAGGAGCTCATAGTGGACTGCAGGAAGGAGAGGGAAGAGACACATGACCCCATCCATATCAATGGCATAGCTGTTGAACGTGTCCCCAGCTTCAAATTCCTGGGGACCCACATCTCGGAGGACCTGTCCTGGTCAGTTAACACCACCAGCCTGACCAAGAAGGCCCATCAGCGCCTCTTCTTCTTGAGGACACTGAAGAAGAACCATCTGTCAACATCTGTCAACTGACATCCTAGGCAACTTCTACCGCTGCGTGATAGAGAGCACCCTGACCAACTGTATCACAGTCTGGTATGGGAGCTGCTCTGTAGCTGACCGCAAGGCGCTGCAGCGGGTGGTGAAAACCGCCCAACGCATCACAGGGACTCCACTTCCAGCTATAGAGGGCGTCTACAGGAAAAGATGTCTGCGCCGGGCACGCAGCATTCTTAGGGACTCCAACCATCCTGCTCATGGACTGTTCCAGCTTCTCCCCTCCAGAAGATGTTTCAGAAGCCTTCGGACTAGAACCAGCAGGTTTAGGAACAGTTTCTTTCCAACAGCTGTCACGTTATTGAACTTAGTTCCCCGCTGACTCTCTTACAATCATCTTTTACCATCCTCACCTGTACATAACTGCATAACTACATAACTACATCTAACTTATTGCACATTATTTGCACATAACAGTACTCTTAACTTTCTGCACTGCTGCATATATTTGCTTAAATTGCACATACTGTTAATTACCGTATATACTGCACTGCTGTCCTTTGCACTTCTGATTGGATGCTAAACTGTGTTTCGTTACCTTGTATTCATACATGTGTAATGACAATAAAGTTGAATCTAATCTAATCTAATCCTCTGTACTCCTGTTGCTCTGGTAGGCGAACTGATGAGGGTCCAGTGTAGGGGGCAGGCCTTTTTTGAGCTGTGCCAAGACCAGTCGCTCAAAGCACTTCATGACTATGGGCGTCAGTGCCACAGGGCGATAGTCATTTAGGCACGATGGTGTTGAATGTTTCGGCACTGGTACTATTGAAGTGGTCTTGAAGCACGCTGGTACCACGGCCTGGGCCAGGGACAGATTGAAGATGTCTGTGAAGACCCCTGCCAGCTGCTCAGCGTATGCCCTCAGCACACGCCCAGGAATGCCATCAGGGCCAGCAGCCTTACATACGTTGACATGACTCAGTGCGTTACGGGCGTCGGTGTGGGTGAGTGTGAGGTGGTGGAGGTCATCAGAGGGTGGGAAATTGATGTTCTTTTCCTTGTTGTCCTTGTCAAAACGAGCATAGAAGTCATTTAGCTCATTGAGAAAGGGCACAGTCATGGCTATAGGTATGGAGTTGCTGGGCTTATAATCAGAGATAGCTTGAATGCCCTGCCACATACGTCGGGGGTCAGAGTCCCCAAAATGTTCCTCCACCTTCAGCTTGTAGCTGTGCTTGGCCTTCTTGATGCCCCTCTTCAGATCTGCCCTGGATGAACTGTAGGCCTGTGCATCACCAGATCTAAAGGCACTGTTACGTGCTTTTAGCAGAAGCCGCACTTCTCTGTTCATCCACGGCTTCTGAATTGGGTACGTGGTGATCTGTCTTTCCGTGGTGACACTGTCAATAGTGGTGTTGATATGGTCCAGGACTGAGTGGGTGTAGGAGTTGATGTTTATGTGGGAGCCACAGGTAGCCTGAGAGGTGAACATACTCCAGTCTGTGTTCCTAAACTTCTCCTGGAGTACAGAGTCAACCCCCTCTGGCCACACTTTGATGGTCCTCACTGATGGCTTCACCCGGTTGATGAGCGGTACATACTTGGGGTTAAGGAACAAGGATAAGTGATCAGATGGCGGTCAAAGGTGGAGACCTTGGTGGTCTGATCCCAAGCTTCCTAAACTGGCTTTTGGGATGTGGAATGTCACCTCTCTGGTGGGGAAGGAGTCTGAGCTGGTGCATGATGTTGAGAGATACCGGCTAGATATAGTCGGCCTCACCTCAAAACACAGCTCCAGTTCCAGAACCAGTCTCCTGGAGAGGGGCCGGAGGTTGGCCTACTCTGGAGTTAACCCGGGTGAGAGGCGACAAGCAGGGGTGGGCATTCTTGTATCCCCCCACCTTGTTGCCTCTATTTTGGAGTTTTCCCGGTGGACGAAAGGGTTGTTTCCCTGCGCCTTCGGGTTGGGAAATGAGTCCTGACCATCATTTGTGCCTATGCACCAAATGATGGCTCAGAGTACCCACCCTTTTTGGAGTCTCTGACTGGGGTGCTGGAAAGTGCTCCTCTTGAAGACTCCATTGTCCTACTAGGGGGCTTCAATGCGCATGTGGGCAACAACAGTGAAACCTGGAGGGGGGGTGATTGGGAGCAACGGCCTGCCTGATCTGAACATGAGTAGTGTTCAGTTATTGGACTTCTGTGATAACCACAGTTTGTCAATAACGAATACCATGCTCAAGCATAAGGGTGTCCAAATGTGCACCTGACACCAGGACACCCTAGGTCGCAGGTCAATAATTGATTTTGTTATCGTGTCATCAGACCTGCGGCCATATGTCTTGGACACTTGGGTAAAGAGAGGTGCAGAGCTGTCAACTGATCACCACCTGGTGGTGAGTTGGATCCGATGGCAGGGGAGGATGCCATTCAGACCTGGTAGACCCAAACGTATAGTGAGGGTGTGCTGGGAACGTCTGGCTGAGGCCCCTGTCCGGGAGGTCTTCAACTCCCATCTCCGGAAGAACTTCAGCCACATTCCGAGGGAGTCTGGAGACAAGGAGTCTGAATGGGCCATGTTCTCCACCTCTACTGTTGAAATGGCTGCCCAGAGATGTGGCTGCAAGGTTGTCAGGGCATCTCGTAGTGGCAACCCCCGAAACAAGTGGTGGACACCAGTGGTGAGGGGGGCCATTAAGCTGAAGAAGGGAGTCCTATCAAGCTTGGTTGGCTTGTGGGACTCCCGAAACAGCTGAGGTGTACCAGCAGACCAAGCGGAGAGCAGCACAGGTGGCTGCTGAAGCAAAAACTCGGGTATGGGAGGAGTTCGGTGAGGCCATGGAACAAGACTTTCGGTTGGACTCACTGGAGAGACTATGTCTCCCAGCTGGTCTGGGAACGCCTTGGTATCCTCTCTGAAGAGCTGGATCAGGTGGCTGGGGAGAGGGAAGTCTGGGCTTTTCTGCTTGAACTGCTGCCTCCGTGACCCGGACTTCCGGAAAAGTGGTAGAAGACGAATGGATGGATGGACCCTTTCCAGACATCCAGTCCACAGGCTATAATCTCTCAGGATGCAGAAAAGGCTTTCAACCGGGTGGAGTGGCAGTACCTTTTCTACTCTGGAGAAATCTGGGTTTGGTAAAAACCCAGTTTTGGTAAAAACCAAAACTCCTCTGGCACTATATCCGGGCTACAAAAGAAGCTTGAATAAAAGTGAACTCTTTCCTTTAAATAAAGCAGCAGAAGAATATCCATTACTCCTCAGAATAGCACAGCACAGTTTTACTTATTTAGGGGTGGAGGTAACCCATAAATTCAATGAACTATATAAAGCAAACCTTATGCCCCTCCTCACCCGTATACAAGAAGACTTGGATCGTTGGTCAGTGTTGAATTTGTCTTTAGCCGGCTGTGTCAATGCAGTTAAAATGAATACTTTGTCTGAACTTTTGTATATATTTCAATCTATACCAATCTTCCTTCCTTTAAGCTTTTTTCATAAAATTGCCACTACTAATTGCCTTGATCCGATGGAGGAGATAGGAGAGAGAAGGACGGTGGCTAAACTGTCATCTCTGCTGGAGTCCGAGTTCCACACTATGCAGGACATACTGGATGCACTGAGGAGCTCATTTAGCAGCAGACTACATCATCCCAGGTGCACAACCGAGAGGTTTCGTAGGTCCTTCCTACCAACGGCTGTCAGACTGTACAACCTAAGCAGGGCTGCTCGCAGAGATACCAAAAAGACGCAACAAACTAATAGTTTTTTTTTTAATGCAAAAGATGCAATAGACTTACACAATGGTCCTCTCCGGCATACAACTAGGAACATACCGGTCGCTATGGAGGGTGAGAATATGTATGGGCACATAATCATACCATGTAGGATAACTAAATAGACGGTTATGCTGTTTCATCCCACCTAGCAACAATGCTCTGCACTGTGTGTGTTTATATATTTACATATTTATTCCATCTAGCTACAATGCTCAGCACTGGGTGTGTTTATATTTATATATCTATATATTTATTCCATCTAGCTACAATGCTCCGCACTGTTTTTATATATCTACATATTATTCCATCTAGCTACATTGCTCCGCACTGTGTGTGTTTATATACTTGCATATTTATTCCACCTAGCTGCAATGCTCCGTACTGTGGGTGTTTATATATTTACATATTTATTCCATCTAGCTACAATGCTCTGCACTGTGTGTTCATATATTCATATATTTATTCCATCCAGCTACAATGCTCTGCACTGTGTGTCTGTGTGTGTGTGTGTATATATATATTTTATAGTAATATGTACATATGTATATTAGCTGCTCTTGCTTGCTTGTTTTTTTTCTTGCCTTCTGATTGTTGCTCTGAGTGTTGCTATCCCTGTGCTGTTGCAATCCTGGAATTTCCCGTTGTGGGACTAATAAAAGGCTTATCTTATCTTATCTTATCTTATCTTATCTATTACGGAATTTGTTTGGATAAAAAAAAGACTCCAAGGATTAGACAATAATTTTTCCAGAGACCTAAAGAAGTCAGAGGCATGGGGTTACCAAATATAAAATTTTATTATTGGGTGGCTAATTTAAGAATTATTCAATTCTGGTTGCATTCTGAATTCTTCTAACCTTCGCCTGTTTGGCTTACAATGGAAGCTGCCTCTTGTGGATCAGTATTTCTGTCAACCTTAGCTCCCTCCATTAAAACTTGCTCTTCTGATTAGATGAGAAATATCATTGTCAAGACTTCACTGAGAATTTGGAATCAATTCAAAAGTAGTTTGCACCTTCAAACATACTCGATATCTGCTCCTATAACTGCTAACCATTCTTTTCCTCCATCTTTAGTAGATGGCACATTTAAACCCTGGTCCAACCATGGTATTAAATCATTTACAGATCTATATATCGATAACTCATTTGCTTCCTTTTGCCGACTGTCCGATAAATTTGGATTGCCTAAGCATCATTTTTTTAGATAATTTACAAATCCATAGCTTTGTGACCAACACATTTCTTCAATTTCCAGATTCACCTGATAATTCCCCTCTGGATTCCTTCCTAGAGCCTATACGTTAGTTAACAAGAATGATTTCCCATATTTATTCTCTGATTCATTCCCTTTGTTTGGTTTCTCTGGAATCTATCAAAACATCATGGGAAGCAGAGTTAGGCAATAACATTCCAGATGATCTTTGGAGAGATGTCCTTTATCAAGTACATAAATCATTCATTTGTGCAAAGCATGTATTAATTCAGTTTAAAATTGTACACCGTCTCCACTTCACCAAGGTTAAACTGTCTAAAATTTATAGAGACACAGATCCAATCTGTGATGGATGTCGTCTAGCCCCAGCAAACCATGTTCACATGTTCTGGTCTTGCCCTGTCTTGCAACCCTTCTGGGCAGAAATTTTCAAATCCCTATCAAGAATTATTAGAAAACACTAGTGCATACCCATGCATGCCCATAGAAACCAAGTGTAAGCAAGTATTTCTGCATGCCTGCCTTTGATTTTTGACATGGTTACCATGGCAACAGTAACCATGATGAAACCTGCCTGCCTTTGATCTTTGATGATCTCATAGTGAGTCCTATGATGTCATAGCCATGTTGTAGCTATCAATGCCTAAGATAAGATAAGATAAGATAAGATAAGCCTTTATTAGTCCCACAACAGGGAAATTCCAGGATTGCAACAGCACAGGGATAGCAACACTCAGAGCAACAATCAGAAGGCAAGAAAAAAAACAAGCAAGCAAGAGCAGCTAATATACATATGTACATATTACTATAAAATATATATACACACACACACACACACACACACACACACACACAGACACACAGTGCAGAGCATTGTAGCTGGATGGAATAAATATATGAATATATGAACACACAGTGCAGAGCATTGTAGCTAGATGGAATAAATATGTAAATATATAAACACCCACAGTACGGAGCATTGCAGCTAGGTGGAATAAATATGCAAGTATATAAACACACACAGTGCGGAGCAATGTAGCTAGATGGAATAATATGTAGATATATAAAAACACAGTGCGGAGCATTGTAGCTAGATGGAATAAATATATAGATATATAAATATAAACACACCCAGTGCTGAGCATTGTAGCTAGATGGAATAAATATATAGATATATAAATATAAACACACCCAGTGCAGAGCATTGTAGCTAGATGGAATAAATATGTAAATATATAAACACACACAGTGCAGAGCATTGTTGCTAGGTGGGATGAAACAGCATAACCGTCTATTTAGTTATCCTACATGGTATGATTATGTGCCCATACATATTCTCACCCTCCATAGCGACCGGTATGTTCCTAGTTGTATGCCGGAGAGGACCATTGTGTAAGCTATAGCTATAGCTATAGCTCCCCTATGGGCGTTCATTAAAGATTTCCCCTCCTAAACTTCCGCATACCTAGGGAGGCCGAAATTTGGGCACGCACGCACACACTCGTAACCTCAGCACAGCACGTATCAAATCTGAGGCCAGCCCGACGAACGGTTCAGGAGATACGTGTGGAACACACACACACACACGCACGCACGCACGCACGCACGCACACACACACACACACTTCTTAAATTATAGATAGATGGTGAACCTAATGTCCTGATGGGTCTGTTTGGGATTGCTTCAACTGTATTGCTCACATCAACAGAATCAATCTTTATTGCTTTTATCATTTTGTTGGCTAGACGCTAGGGGTGTGCCATATCGTATCGTTCATAATAATACCAGTATAAATTTTGATACCGGTGTAAAATTGATTATCGCGATATTTGGGGTCTGCTGTGTGACGATGTCACACCGCATAGAAACGGCAAAACAAATATGGTGGGAAGCTGCCGCTCCGAAGTCAGACTGTCTCCAGTTGAGTGGAAATATTTGTTTCACTTTCTGTTTCAGACTGCTGTCATGTTAAAAAACAAAAAACGGTGCAGCAGTGTTATCTGCCTGCATTTTTTCCGCATGTCAACAACACCGCTGAAGTGGCATTAATGTCGGACAATGTGCAGCTCGAAGTGGCTGTAGATTTTTACTTCCATTTTGGTTGCTTCATCTTGATTTTGTTTAACCAGCCGAAGAGAGAGAGAGGGAGAAGAAAATTTGTTCAGTGCAACGAGATCCAAAAAGCCCCAGGACAGGTCCATGCAACGGGAGTAATGCAGGTAAAGTGATTCAGCATAAAACCCAACCTCTGTGTGCAGTTAAGATGTAATATTATTTTCTTGTAATATTTGATACAGAACTAAAAAACGTTTTAAACTAAATCTGAGCTGCTGTTTATAAAATGGAGAAAGTTCTTGTTTTGTTTTTCCTGAATACGCTGAAGGTAAATAATACTGGCCTGTGAAACTGTCCTTTTTGCAGAAATTTAAAAGGAAAAAAAAAAACTGTATTCTGTAATACTGTGAAAAATATCGTTATTGTGAAAATTCACAGAAATACTGTGGTATCATTTTCAGGCCATATTGCCCACCCCTACTAGACACACAGTATTACTTAAGTGGAAATCCCCAACAGCTCCTTTACATATTCACTGGATAAAAGAAGTTCACAGTTGTTTCAACTTGGAGAAGATTCAACACGCGCTAAGAAGCTCTAGTAAGAAATTTAACATGATTTGGGACCCTTTTCTTAAACACGTTAAACAGCTAGATTTTTCCAATATTTCTGACTCTACATGATACTTTATTCAGGCATGGCAGGCTAGGTTTTTTTTTGTTTCGTTTCTTTGTGTGATTTTTTTTTGTTTGTTTTTGTTTCCTAATTTTTCAATTTCTCTGACATAGACATGCAACTGGGGGCGGGTACTGTAATCTGACTTTTGTTCTCTATAACCCACTTAATATTAGTAAGGCTGAGTTATCGATCTTATTGAATTACAGTTACTCAACTGGTTTTTATTGTGTGGATGATACACTCAGTGTTTACCCTCACCCCCTTGTATTATCTTACTGCACTGGAAAATGCAATAAACAGAGTTCTGAAAAAAAAAATTACAAATCATGATACTTTAATTTTTTGAGACGCATCTGTAAAGTCAAGCAGCAGTAGTATTACCTCTCGGAGTTTGCAGGCCTGCTGGTGACGGGTTTGAACAGCGAGATCCTGTCGAAGCAGAGGTAGAGCAGGTAGACCAAGCCCACGCTGAATGGAGTAAAGAGATCAAAAGTCTTACACACAAAGTGGCCACCTGGAGAGCACAGACAGACACTTTAGAGTGAAAGCAAAATAAATTGCCTTATGTTAAAAAAAAAGAAAATGTACAGGAAGCATTAGAAAATGTGAACTCTGTCAACATTTCACATACAGTACCTGTCCTGAGTGTAGAGAGCGCTGTAAGGAACTGACACAGCAGCAACTGTTTACTCAGGATCTCCTGGATGTTCTCTTGGCCTTCCACAGAAAAGCCCTATGAGAAGCAGAGTTCACTGAGTGGAAAGCTGAAGACTGAGTTTAAGAATCTGTGACCTTTCCTTACATTTGAATTCTGCAACATAAATCCTACAAACACACTCTGCATGACTCATCTTACCCCATCTGCCATGAGAAAGTGTAGCCCTCTTCTTTCTGTGCTCTCCATGACAAAATTTCGGAAGGCAGTCACATTTTCGGGGCGTGTGATGTCACCGTCTCCATCCACCCCTCCCTCACCTGGGACATACACAGAGGTCAAGCTTTCACTGAGTCATTCATCATCCAAAACTTTGACTTGCCCATCCTCTCCCCTGGGTGCAGCATGCAGGTTTTATTAACGTACCATAATAAGGCTCAAACAGCTCGCTCGGTGCTGCATAGAAATCCTCCAGTTTGAAGTCGCACGGTCCTTTCAGCGTCATGCCAAAGCCCTTGGCGTGCCAGCGTCTTTTCCACAGTATGTACTCTGAAAAGCCTCCAGGCCCCGCGCACACATCACCGAAGTACAGAAGCTCACCATCACGGTCCTTCGTCAGGGGTCTCTACATAAAGACAGGCGTCATCTCACCATCTGTTTATATGGGGGATCAAAAAAAAGTTTGAAAAATCTTCTATTAGTCTGACCAACTCACCCCCTGAGGATCCTTTGGGTTGGTGAACATATGGTCAAAACAGTAGTCGATGTTGGCCATCTTCATTGCTGCTCTGAATACAGAAGAAGTAAAACACAACCTGTGAGTGTCTGTGATGGACTGTCACGTCACAGAAAAACCAGCTCTTTATCCTCCATACAGAAGCAAATAGTAGGAATGGTGTGGAATTTCAACTCGCTGGGTAGTATTTTTTCTTGACGAGGTCTTCCAGAATGAGGAATGAATTCCTGTTGCATCATTTTTTTATAAGCTAAACTGCCATAAAATTAAAGTTAGCACAACTTCTTCAGCAAATGTTTGAACCTTTTTCAGAGGAAACATTCAGATGTGCTAGAATGAGAACCCATGTGAAAATAACACAGGGAAATAACGATATGTCCTAGAGATGCACCAATACCTGGACTTAACGTTGGTATTCACTGCAAAAACTGAAATCTAAGTAGGATGAAATGACCGGAGTGGTGGCCTAGTGGTAGAGCATCCGCCCACAGCCAGGAGGTTGTGGGTTCACACCCAAGCCGGGTCATACCATAAAAATGGTACTTTCTGCTTTCTAGCTTGGTGCCCAGCATAATAGAAGGGGGAAAAGAAACTTAACATACAGTGGAGTGCGGCTAGTGCTGACCCCCACTGAGAGTGCCATGTCACGTCAGCATGGAGCAAGGCAAACGGCACCAGAGAGAGTACGATCTCGTAAACCTTTTCCACCAAAAAAGAGCTGGTGCCTATGCTTAACCAGTTCAACTGACGTGTCCCATAAGAACCAGCTGGTTTTCGACCAACATGGAGCTAGTCAGGGCTACGTCATTATGCAGTGTCAAGCATCTTTACGCAACCCACAGAACAGCATGGAAGAAGAAGGTAAAGGAGGAGAAGAAGAAGAAGCACTAACTTGTGAACATGGAGGCGCTTGTCTCTTTGGGAGTGCCGCTTTTATTATTCCAAACCTGTATTACCATCCAGAAACGATACACCCATCTATTTCTAACTGCCTATCATCGCTATATTCTTAATCGCAGAGAACGGCAACTAACTTCGGAATGGAAAAAGGTGGTCAGTAGTATTTTAAGGCACTTTCAGCTGGTTAGTTAACCCCGTCCACGATAGCGGACATAACCAGTGTCAAGTGGTTCACAGCTCTGGCCTAGCAAGGAGTTGAAGCCAGTTTAGCACCAATTTTGAGGGCCTGGAGCTAGTGCTTAGGTGGTCGAAAAGCAAAGAACTGGTGCCAAGTCAGGCTCTGGCTCCAGTAAAGCACCAGAACCAGCTTGGTGGAAAAGGGGTATTACTTGTTTTAAGAAATCAGGATAAGTCAAGTTTTCTTGTTCTGTTAACCCCTTGCACTCTGGTCAATTTCCCTAAAAACGCCTAAAAATAACGTACCCAAAGTAAATCAAAAGCTGTTCTTCAACCCTTTGCAGCATCTTCATGGGGTTGGTCTCATTTAAAAGAAAACACTTTGAATTTTTTGGCAAAACAGTCATAATCTCTCTAAGTGCTCCTGTCACTGAGTAACAGTCATCTAAACATACTGAACTTGAAGAAAATAAAGTTTGCCTGGGTGTTTTTTTTAGATACAAATAATTGCAAATAACACACAGCTGTCAGATACTGGCTGGAAAATGCAACAGAAATGTAGAACCAAGTGTTATCCAGCTGAGGTCAAAATTTTGTAACAATACCACAAAAAATGAATAATATTACACAGCTTTTTTCTCAGGTTGTTCCCAGGCATTTTTGAACTGTGCCAAATTGTGCCAAATGGCATAGTTTGGAAAAACGTCTGTAACTTTTGAATGATTCAATATAGAAGCTTGATCTTGGGCTCTAATGAAAGGTGACACTCAGGGCTGTGTTTTGTTTTTCTGTGTTTTGCTGTGTGTGTGTGGGGGGGGTTGTTTATTCATTCATGAATGAACAAACAAGCCCCCCACACACAAAGAAGCATGCCACATAAAAAATGTGTGGCTTTTTTTTACAAGAAAAAATAACCTACAGTGTAATAAAAATTACACTAAAATATCTGCAATGTAGAGGATAACAACTCCCCCCCACCCCCCCGCTACAGAGGAGCGTGGCGCACGGACCGGACCGTGCGCCGCGGTCCGTCATGTGGCGATGACGCACAGTTGTAATTTACCGATTGGTCAAAAGTCATTTTTATTACTATTTTCAGTGATAAAGAATAATTTAGCTTATAACACTTACTAACTAACTAACTAACTAACTAACCTGCACTTATATAGCGCTTTTCTAGTCACAAAGACCACTCAAAGCGCTTTCACTAATACATAACCCTCTATTCTAAGGGCCTATAGCAGACAGATATCTAGGGACAATTTAGAACAGCCAATTAACCTAACATGCATGTCTTTGGATTGTGGGAGGAAACCGGAGCCCCCGGAGTAAACCCACGCAGCACAGGGAGAACATGCAAACTCCACACAGAAAGGTTCCAACCCCTGCCAGCCTGGGGATTCGAACCAGGAACCTTCTAGCTGTAAGGCAACAGTGCTAACCACTGCACCACCATACTTACCTGTCCACAACAGCAGTGTCGCTGGCGAACATCTTTTCCTCATTGTCAGACGAACATGACGCTGGTCCGTTTGTTATGACTCGTGGTTCTGGTCACGTGACCCGGTCAAACCATGATTCCATTATTGCGGTTTTGCGCTTCCATGATTGCGGTTTTGGCGAACGATTTTTCAAAAACAAATAAGAACAGTAGTAATAAAAAAAGACTGGCGAACGCTACCGTTACACACAGCGGCATACGCAAAACAGATTTTACGCACGGGACGCACGCTTTCAATCGTCGATCTTCTCTGCTTCAATTGGCTAGTTGTATTCGCAGTCGTTGGTAGGCGGGTCCTTCTTGCTAGGTTTTCAGTCACTGGTTCGTCAAGTTTTCAGAAACCCAATTCAAGGCTCTTATTAGTCGAATGAGAGGTCAATCAAATCTAAACCAATCAAAGCACTCCTTTGACTTTCTGTTCGCGGCTGTGTCTGTAGTGGAAGAACGGAAATGCAGCTTTTTTTTTTTTCAGGACGCACGAGGAAGCACTAGGACGCAGAGACGTGACCACCCGCGGTATCCCGGAGGGCAAGAGGTTAATGGAAAATTACCTCTACCAAGGAGATAATGTGATCAGTGCATTCTGTCTGTTAGCAAGACTACACAAAAACTACTTGTAATATAAATGTGTTTTTAATGTGTGCCCTGATTTGTTTCTCAGTTGTTTTTATGTTTTAACAATCCAGTTCTCTTCCCATGATGAATTTATCTTAAGGCACACCATGACCTGGACAATATGACCTGTTTCTAGAAACTGTTTTCCTTAGCACAGCAAGTTTCTCACTCCTTAAATCACTGTTGCATGCTTATGAAACAAAGGCGTGACCTTTATTCCTCATGTGTGTGTGTGAAATGTAGCAGGTGTTCAGTTCACAGTATGTTTTGGGAACCGGGCAGAGTTGAATTGCCTGGGAGCAGAAAACTGGCCCTTCCTGCTCCCCACGCAATTCTATGATGGGGGGGGGCTTGCTCGGAGCAGAGATGGCCACTCTGTTCTGTACCTAGCCTTCCTTTAAAAACAGGGGCTTTTCCTTAATACGGGGAGTCTGCCGTGAGTTTTGCGCAGAACGTCCGGCTAAGGGAAAAAAAAATCACGCTCTTCCTGGCTGTGGGCTCCCGGTCACCTGTATCAAACGGTAAGAGCTTGTGAAATGACATGAAATGCATTGATCCTTGTGTGAAGGAAATGTGTGACATGCAATGATTTCTCTTTTGTGTATGGAGATATGGTCTGTGGGGAATAAAGAGATACAGCTTATTCTAGCAGCCATGTCTCAGTGTGAATTATCTTGTCTCAGTGTGAATCACTTTCTTTCATATGCACCGACTCCTCACGAACCTGTCTAAATATTTTCATAAAACATTTTGGCGTCACGAACAGGATTCGAAGAAAATAACAGAGGTTAAAGAGGAGCTGTGCATAGGAAAGTCATGTTTAAGAAAAAAATTAAACAGAGTGTAGCTGGGGGCTCTCCCAGCTGTTGTGCTGATTGTGCTGTTGTCCCAGGCTGGAATGGTTTATGGGGACAAGTTGGTGTATGCTTAACAAGTGGGGGCGGACGCCCAGAGCCATGGGGGGATTTGGTTGGGGACGGGTCCCCTTCGGTGGTGTCTGCGTGTCTTCGGGGAATTGAAGTTGCCCTGAAAGCTCCGCTAGGTGGTATTCAGCTGCAGATGTGGTATTGTGTGAGCTGCTGTCCTCTCTCTCCCATCAGCGAGGGGAGGGGCGAGCAGCGCTCCCTGTCTTTCTCTGTTCCTCGCTCTCCCAAAGGGGGCGGGTGAGGGATAGTGCTCTAGTGCTCCTCTCTCTCTCTCTCTCTCTCTCTCTCTCTCTCTCTCCCCGTCTGTTCCTCGCTCTCCCAAAGGGGGCGGGCGCGGGAAGTTCTCTCTCCCTCTCTCTCTCCTTTTGCCTGAGGGGCGGGGGAGAGGCAGAGTTGGCCTTTAGAAAAAAACAGAAGTGTGAATTTTTGCTCAGCTCAAGTGAAGAATGCAAGAGGCGGGGGTGCCTGCCTCACAAGGCTTGGGAGATGCTGGGTTGCATAAAGGAAATATAAAAACAATAGGAATCAACAGTGACTCAAATGCTCTAAATTTAAGCAAAGAGGACAGTTTGACCCAGTTTTTAATGGGTTTGGAATAAAGCAGAAGCCCTCCCAGAGGGTGAAATTTCTGGGAATCTGCTGGAATAAGGGAGAAAGAGAAATCACAGATAAAGCCCGAGAAAAGATAATGGCTTTTGCCACCCCGCACACCAAAAAGGATGTGCAGCGGTTTATTGGGCTGTTTGGATATTGGAGGAGTCACATTCCTCATTTGGGGCAAATTTTGCAGCCTTTATATCAAGTGACAAGGAAAAAAGAGCAGTTTGAATGGACAGAAAAACAGCAAGTGGCTTTTGACATGGCCAAAGAGGCCATACAGCAAGCTCTATCATTAGGAAAAATGCAATCTGGTCCGGTTGAGTTGCAGGTGTCGGCCCGGAATGATTATGCAAATTGGAGCTTATGGCAAAAACAAGGCAAACAACGGAAACCTTTAGGTTTCTGGTCAAGGAAGCTGCCGAGTGCAGGAATTCGTTACACGCCCTTTGAAAAACAATTATTGGCGTGTTATTGGAGTTTGGTGGAAACAGAGGCATTAACTGCAGGGCATGAGGTGCTCATGAGGCCATTGATACCTATTCTGACGTGGGTAATGAGTGACCCCACCACACATCGGATAGGTACCGCCCAGGAGAGTAGCATCATTAAGTGGAAATGGTACGTGTCTGAAAGAGTGAAATCTGGACAAAAAGGAGTTTCGGTCTTGCATGAACAAGTTGCTGATGTCCCAGAGGCAGATGAGTCTTGTTTTGAAGTTGAGCAGCTGCAGGAATCTCCTGTGTTAACAGGGCCCCGCTATGACGAACTCACAGACGAGCAAAAGAGCAGGGCGTGGTTTGTGGATGGCTCTTCTCAGTGGGTAGCGGGAAAACGAAGGTGGAGAGCCGGGGCTTTCAACCCTCATCTGGGGCAAATTTTGGAAGAAATGGGGGAGGGAAAAAGCAGCCAATGGGCCGAGTTGAAGGCCGTGCACATGGTGATACAACATGCGGGTGTGTCAGGAGCATATATCTACTCTGACTCCTGGTCAGTGGTTAATGGGTTAACCACATGGATGCCTACATGGCAGTCCAATCAATGGCGGATTCAAAAGAAAGAGGTGTGGGGTAAAGAGTTGTGGGAGGAAATCTGGCAAAAGGTCCAAGGGGTCACTATCCATGTCACCCATGTTGATGCCCATACCCAAAATATGGACTCAGAAGCCCTCCACAACCGTTATATTGATGGAGTGGTCAGAGCAATGTCAGTGGAAAGGCAATCCACTGTGGATTTGGCCCGGTGGGCCCATGAAAAGAGTGGACATTGGGGAATTCAAGCTACCACCCAATGGGCCAGGGATAGAGGCATTGATTTAAAAACTGATGATGTAAAGACAGCCACTGAACAGTGTGAGGCCTGTCAGCATCACAGAAGAGGTGTCCCACAACATCTCACTGGACATATACAAAGGGGAAAGAGCCCAGGACAAATCTGGCAAATGGATTTTATTGGTCCTCTTCCAGAGTCACAACGGTGTAAATATGTATGCACGGCTGTGGATACATTTTCGGGTGTGGTAGTAGCACACCCGGCCAAAGTGGCTAATCAGAAGGCCACACTGGCCTGTTTGGACCTAATTGAAAGGTTCTATGGGCTACCTGTACAGATTCAAACTGACAACGGGACCCATTTCACCGGAAACCTGGTGAAAGATTGGGCCAAACATAATCATGTGGAATGGATCTATCACGTTCCATATCATCCCCAAGCTGCGGGTTTAATTGAGAGAATGAATGGGTTGTTGAAAGCCACCTTGAAAAAAGGAGGGATAAACAATAGTTTGGAAGGGTGGAAAAAACGCTTACCACAAGCGCTGAAACAGCTAAACAATAGACCCATTGCACCTGGTACAACACCACTGAACCGAATGATCACTGTCAATCTTGAACATTCTGAAGGACAAATTATTAAAATGTGGAAGATTAACCCAGAAGCAACACTACCAGTGCGAGCGACGAAGGGCTCGGCTGGATTAGATTTAAGAGCTATGGAAACCCTCACCTTAGTACCAGGAACACCTACTGTGGTAAAAACAGGGCTAGGGTTGCAATGTCCAAATGGAATGTATGGTCACATATTGCCAAAGTCTGGATTATCCCTAAAAGGTTTAACGACTCTGGCAGGTGTGATTGACAGTGATTATCAAGGGGAATTGGGAGTGGTGTGCTACGTACTGGGATCAGAGCCCATAACCCTGAATAAGGGGGATAAAGTGGCCCAATTGGTCATTAAACCATGTCTAATGACTGACCCTGAAGAGATTGCTAAGCCGGCTGTGATGACGCAAAGGGGCGAAAAAGGCTTTGGTTCCACAGATAAATCTGGGGCCAAAGTATGGGTGAGGCAAGAAAATGGCCCTCCCCGCCCGGCTGAGATCATAGCTCAAGGGACGGATCAGGTGGTGACCATTTTGTATCCAGGAGAGGAAACCTGGATAAATGTACCAATATCAAAATGTTATCTAAGGGAGAACTAATTCTGTGTTTTCTCTTCTCCTAAGTATGTGCTTGCTTTGCAGGAATGTTCGGGTGGAGACTGGTGATTGGACACCCGCCACGTCATGGGTCTTCTTCAACACCCCCACAAGCACCGAGGACATGGCTATGTCGTCTGCTGGGACATGTGCCGCCCTGCCCTCGTTGTGATCCTGTGGATGAGCATCGCCGGTTGCTGGATCCAGATCCACGCCACACCAGGCCAAGAAATGTTTGAGGTGGACCAACCTGTTTCGTTGGAGTGGAGGGAAAGTCGAATCGTGCCAATCGGAGTCAAGACGGTTTCTATTGTTTATCAAACCAAAAGTGCAAAATACTGAACTTAACCAGCCACTGTCCTATCTACATATGCCCCAAATGTGTCAAAAATCAATATAATGTGCCTGCGGTGGAGAAGGGGTGCATGCTGAACTTAACTGCCAATGTAACCATATGCGTGGCCAAAGCGACTAATGACTTACTGAAATGTGATACTACCTTAAATGGTACAAAGCTATCCATCAATATAACAGGAGATAAGGAAGTGTATTTGATGAATGGAACAGTCATAAAGGGGCGACAAATCCCCTTTGTGTACCCTATTGTAGTGGTCGACAAAAACCCGAAGCATATATCCCCAACGAACCTGGCACCCATACTATCGACCTGTACAACGGTGGCCACACAAACCAGCCATGTCACCGTCAATTGGATGGTAAGGATACCACCCATTCCCAAATGTTCAACCAAGAAGAAGAGAGCATGGTATGACACGTTGCTGGGAGGATTTGGCACAGTTTTGGGAATCTCCAGCACCATTAACAACGAGGTAACCAGATCAATGTTGGCAGATACTGGACATCAAACGTCTTTAGGCATTCAACAAGTTGGGTTTTGGATGCCTACGGTGGTGGGGCCTCAAATGGAGGCCGCTAATCTGTTTCAAAAACGTCTGAATCGGGATTTGACCATGTGGAATGCTACGAGTGAATTGATGACGAACATCACTCGCGCTTTCAATTGGACTGTGTGCAACATTCAAGTTTTGGATATCCGCACGCAGTTGGAACGTTTCACTCGCATTGTCACTACCAATCACGCTCGACAATGGCGAGAAGTGTGGAACATCACTGAAGAATGGTGGTTAATTCCGCATCCTGAAAAAACCATCTGCAATAGCACGATGTGTAGCGGGCAATGGACTCAATTAAATGTCACAAAAGCTGTTGACGTGTGCAAATATCATGTGTTACCAGTAATTACTGCCACGGCATTTTGGTTTATTCAATTAAAAGGGGGATGGTTTGATCCAGGGCAAAATAATACATATGATTTATCAGAATGTGATTTGACTGACCAAGGATATGCATGCCTAAGTCGAGAAATATATACTGAACCATGCTTAACCATGACAGAGGCACTATGTGAATGGAGAATAGAAAAACCTCGTGACATGATGTGGCAAATAGGGCCCCATACTCTATGTGTAGCCACCTTAAACTCCCATCCAATGTTGCCTAGGGTACCTTTCACTGGGTGTCTGCATGGTGTTCACATGTGGCAATGGCATAATCGGACATATCGTCTTACCAACTTTTCCAGTGAAGCTCACCTGACCGCCCTGCAATGGCGGGTGCTGGAAGTTCCATGGCAGGTGTCCCTGGATCGATTCAGAGGCGCACTGAATGGATCCACGGAGATACAAAAGCTCATTGGTGATCATATGTCTAATGTGCGTGCTGCAGTGATATCCACTGTGGTGGCCCAAGGAAAGGTATTGCATGCAGCTCATCAGATAGAGCAAGTTTCTGCTCATCACTGGTGGGATATATTCTCAGGCATGTCAGTCACTGCTCGCAAAACACTGGTGCCTCCCCTAGCTATATTAATTGCTGTTCTATCTGTCTTAACAATATGCAATTTCAGTGCTTTCTGCTATATTAGAAGAGTAAAACAAATTCTAAGTAAAAGAATATATAATTCTCTAGCAATATGAAAATCACAGTCATTTTTCGAGATGGAGGGTATGGTACCATATCTTGCAAAGTAGAGGTGAGTGCTGACCCTCCTGGTCACTGGATATTTTTTTTTTTTTTTTTTTTGTTACTTATTTGTACCCGTAGGTAGATTTGGTTTGCAGTCTGGTGACAAGCCACCGGCTGCTGGTCGCTGCGTGCGCGAGCGCCCTAAACCTACATGTTTTTGGTATGCGGGAGGAAACCGGAGAAATCCCGGAGTAAACCCACGCAACACGGGGAGAACATGCAAACTCCACACAGCTCACTGTTGGTCGGGGGCTGGGATCGAACCCACGATCCCCGCGATCCCCCGGCCGAAGGTAAACTGTGCTGCCACAGTGCTAAACCACTGCGCCACCGTGCAGCCAGGATATGTTATGATTATGCCGTGGGCTTGAGTAATGAATGGAGTTACTACAATAGACAATTTACTACGAGAAATGAACTATTGTGGTATGTTGTAACATGCATTTGGGACATCAATTGGGTGGAGTTATCTCACCATAATCATGTCGGCATACCTTATGAGGATGAAAGTATTCCCCAAGAAGACAGTAATTACCCAATGTTCTTCACCAACTGATAGAACAAATAAGGTCAAAGGGTGGAAAATGTGATATAAATATTTTTAATGTGTGCCCTGATTTGTTTTTCAGTTGGGGAAGAAAGCACTTAGTTGGGGAAGAAAGCAATTATCTTTACCAACTGATCACAAATAAGGTCAAAGGGTGGAATGTAATATAAATGTGTTTTTAATGTGTGCCCTGATTTGTTTCTCAGTTGTTTTTATGTTTTAACAATCCAGTTCTCTTCCCATGATGAATTTATCTTAAGGCACACCATGACCTGGACAATATGACCTGTTTCTAGAAACTGTTTTCCTTAGCACAGCAAGTTTCTCACTCCTTAAATCACTGTTGCATGCTTATGAAACAAAGGCGTGACCTTTATTCCTCATGTGTGTGTGTGAAATGTAGCAGGTGTTCAGTTCACAGTATGTTTTGGGAACCGGGCAGAGTTGAATTGCCTGGGAGCAGAAAACTGGCCCTTCCTGCTCCCCGCGCAATTCTATGATGGGGGGGGCTTGCTCGGAGCAGAGATGGCCACTCTGTTCTGTACCTAGCCTTCCTTTAAAAACAGGGGCTTTTCCTTAATACGGGGAGTCTGCCGTGAGTTTTGCGCAGAACGTCCGGCTAAGGGAAAAAAAAAATCACGCTCTTCCTGGCTGTGGGCTCCCGGTCACCTGTATCAAACGGTAAGAGCTTGTGAAATGACATGAAATGCATTGATCCTTGTGTGAAGGAAATGTGTGACATGCAATGATTTCTCTTTTGTGTATGGAGATATGGTCTGTGGGGAATAAAGAGATACAGCTTATTCTAGCAGCCATGTCTCAGTGTGAATTATCTTGTCTCAGTGTGAATCACTTTCTTTCATATGCGCCGACTCCTCACGAACCTGTCTAAATATTTTCATAAAACACTACTTGACACATTTTGATGAAACTGTCATCAGAGATGGCCCTTGGGTCAAGGATGAAGCCATTAGATTTCGGGTCAGATTGGGAGCAATATGTGCATTATAACTCTGCATTGTTTAAAACATTGTGTGACAGGGCTTCTTGCTAATATTATGAAAAATAATGGGCTAATCAACAGGAAAACAGGCCGACCCAGACAACTTATGCTCTGTCAGTTGACACATTTTCATGACATTTTATCTGTGAACAAACCGATTTGGAGGACCTATACAGTCTCTGAGTGCCCTCTAGTTTGCCTTTATTGTAAGTGAAAAAATGCTTAGCAGTGTTCAGTATTTATCTGGTGTGTTCCAGCTGTGTGGCATTGACTTCAATGATTCCCTGACCACTGTGCTTGTAGACAAATGACAGGCCAGAAGAAGAGATTTATGAATCAGTTGCCCTCATCTGTAGTGGACTGTCCAACCAAATGAGTCTTTCACTTTTTAATTCAAGAGCAACTTTTGAGGTTAAAAAGAAGGTAAAAACATATGGAGTCAACAGTTTTATTATTAGAGCTATGTAGGTTCCCCAAATGTGACCCTTGAGTATCTAAATACCTTAACACAGGCTTTGACCTTAGAAATTTTCTGGTGTGACGTGGAGGTATAACCCAATGTTATCATCTAATCCAAATCTCCCCCATTATCTAATAACAGGTGTGAAACTGGTCATTTCCTGTGGTGAGCTACAAGAAGAGACAACTATGAAAAAAATCCAGTCAACATTCTCCCAAAGCTGTCCCGAATCATTGCGCATAATCAACGTTGGTTGATTTCCCTGCCTAAACCACACCACCATAGTTTGACACTCTACCAGTGGAGAAAAGAATTTAGGAAACACATCACTGACTTACTCCTATGTGAAGAAATTAACTAAATATTCAAAAAATAATAAAAGCAAAACACCAGTAAATTATTAAAATAATTTGATGTGATACAGACTAACCTGTTGAGGAAGATGCCGCCTCTAATCGTTTCATAAGGGTTAGAACGTGTCCGTGCTCTCCTCATCTCCTCGCCCTCCAGGTCATCAAATACTGTCTAAACATCAGAGAAACACTGATTTCACAGCTGAACAAAATGGGAGACTATGCCTCTTTAAGCGCAAAAAAGAGAGTAATACACCCACATATGGGAAAAGCTGAAAGTATAACTTACACGTCAAATGTTAAGTCTTATTATTAATTTTAACACAATTTGTTCCGAACAGGAATAAAATTAAATCAAATTCCAAACCCACCTTGCACCTTAAAAGAGTGTGCAGCAGATCTTCTGTGCAAAACTCAGTCTCATCTTCAATTTTAAGTTTTTTCTGGACAGAGCCAAGAGAAAGTGTGCAATAAAGTAAAGACTATGTGGGTAGTGAACAGAGGATATTTATATTTGACCTACCTGCCCCACACTCATCCATTCACTGAGCTCATCTGCATCTGGGGTCTCTGTGGTGCATTCTGGGAACCAATCAACTTTCTCCACAGCACTGGGCTTTTCGGGGTCGGGGGTGCAGAAAGAGAGGAGATTATACAAATATGCCTACTGGACAACTTTTTATACTTAAAAATAGGGCGTAGAAAACACTTTTGAAAACAATTAAGAATTACTACCTCTGGTTCGTCACGCCAGTCAACATTCAGCTCTCCCTGGAAACCCTGCAGTGTGAGGCCAAGACCCCTCCTCCCTCGCTGGGTGGAAGCCTCCACAATCTCCTTGCGCCCCTGCCCGAACTTCCCCAGACCTTCACCTTCTCTGAAGCCCATTTTGGCCTGAAGGAGAAAGACGAGATGGATGAACAAGAGATTAAAAAAACAAAGCACTGGAAAAGTAAAAATCCATGAAATGATGCATACAATAATCTGACAACCATAAAACGTCTTATCTTGGCAACCTTTTCACAACATTACCATGAGCTTCTGTGACACACTGTTGTACATTGAGAACTTGGAAGAGGTCTGTGTGGGGGCATAGAGGTTTTGAGGATCAAAGGACGATGACGATGATGAAATGGAAGGCCTGGAAAACCCTGGTCTGTCATCCTCCTGGTCACTGAGGGAGTCATTTTGACTAGAGTCTGGAAAAGACAAATGAAAAAAAAAATGCACATATAAATCATTAATTTAAAGCAGCACTACGGGGCGGGGGCTGAAAAGTTCATAGTGGTCAAATTTGACCAAATGTGGTTTATTTTTCAACATAGTCTCCCCTTCGGTCCACACACTTCTTCCATCGGTGTTGCAGCGCTTGGATTGCTGCAGTTGAAAAATAAACCACACTTGGTCAAATCTGATCACCATGAACTTTTTTTTCCTCTGTAAAGGCCTGTGGGGCAGGGACAGCAACCCCCTATCCCTAGCCTTGCCTTTCTTGCCATTAGTGTACATGGTGACACTGTTGTTCGCAGCTGTGTCAGCATGTGCTAGTAAATGACCATTCATGCCTGTCTCATGTGCAGAATGTCTTGTCTTTTTTGTCCCCACAGTTTAGTTTTGTAGGTCCCCAGCCCCTCGCAAAGTTATCCAACTTTTCTCGCACTTTCTGATAAACCTAAATTGAGAAGGGTTCAAGACACCTACGACAACTCTGTATTTTGAGAGAAAATTTGTCGGACTTATTTTTTGAACATTCCCACAATCCGTGCAACAGGAAAGAGGCAAACAATTTTGATCAAAGACTGGCACATCTCAGTTATCACTATGTAGCCACATCATGACCTAAACAGAGTTTTCCCACAAGAAGAAGCAACAGCCTGAAATGGGATTCCCATTCAATAATGCGACTGAGGCAAGGTTATATTTTCTAGAATGTTAAATCATTGCTGTGAAAAGAAATAATTATACATCTACCTTGCCTGAACTGCTCATCTGAGCTGCTGTCATCACGGCACCTCTTTCCCTCCTGTAGAGGAGCCAGCGGCCCCTCAGCTCTTCTCTTCATTATAGCTGAAAGAAAGAAGGTTCTGCATGAGGCCATTATTAGACACAGAGGACAACTCATCATGGTTCCATCATTCAAGCATATGACAGCAAAACAACAAAGGTAGAAGGGCACAATGAAAGCCGACTATGTAAATATAGCTGAAATGCAACAAAATGTGCTGAATTCTCAGTGCTGCATCACTCAGACAAGAAACCTGCTGGTGGCTCAATGAAGTTTAAGTGAGAACAACAAAAAACATGGAGATTTCTAGGTAAATATGGAGCCAAAATAAAACTTAAAATCGGTTTATAAATTAAAACGTGCTCTGTCTGAAATTAAATCTATGACTACAATGTACATTCATAAATTTGTTAGGACAAAAAGAGATTCATGAGATAAAATTTAAAATAACTGTAAAGGAAACAAGACTGCTTCAGTGTGCAACGCTGAGTAGAGTTTAATATTATGAATTAACCATTTTAGCCAAAGCAGCTTTTTTTTTTCCTCCAGAACATTATTTACCTCCACCAATCAATATGCAAAACTCAGTTCCCAGCTTGATGAGTGTCTTACACCATCCTAGAGAAATCAGATTTTTTAACCCTATTTTAATATGGTATTTTAAGTATTTAAGAAACTATTTCAGGCTGATAATACACAGTTGTGCTCATAAGTTTACATACCCTGATGGAATTTATGATTTTTGGCCATTTTTCAGAGGATATGAATGATAATACAAAAACTTTTCTTTCACTCATAGTTAGTGGTTGGGTGAAGCCATTTATTCAAAGATTCAAAGGCTTTATTGTCATGTGCACAGTTATGAAATGCTACATTTCCTGAGCAATGAAATTCTTACTTTGCTCTCCGAACGAATGCCAAGGTAATAGGTACAGAAACAACAATTCTAAGGTCATGACACAGTAACTTACAGTAACTCAATCCTAATACTAATGGATGCTGATAACACACACACCATCAGACGGGTGAGACTATATCTACTGTACAGGTGAGCAGTGTGCAAATTTAGCAGCCGGTATGTGAGTTCCTATATGCAAAGCTGTGTTATGGAGTTTTGGGAGTTGTTATCTGTTCAGGAGTCTGATGGCAGTGGGAAAGAAGGAGTTCTTCAGTCTGGTTGTCCTGCTGTACCTCCAGCCTGAGGGTAGAAGTGTGAACAGTCTGTGCTGGGGGTGGGTGGGGTCCCGGAGGATGGCGTCAGCTCTCCTTTGGACTCTGCGGTGGTAGATGCTCTGCAGAGAGGGGAGTGGAGTCCTGATGATCTTCTCCGTTGTCTTCAACCACTCTCTGCAGGCGTTTGCGCTCCTGGGCAGTGGTGTTTCCGTACCACGCAGTGATGTAGTTGGTCAGGATGCTCTTGATGATGCAGCTGTAGAAATTGTTGAGGATCCTGGAAGACATGCCAAACTTCTTCAGAAAGTACAGTCACTGTTGAGCTCTCTTAACCAGCTCTGTGGTGTTGTATGTCCGCTTAAGGTCTTCGCTGATGTGGATGCCCAGGTATTTAAAGCTGCTCACCCTCTCTACCTTAAGCTTCCGGATGAACAGCGGCTGATGGGGTCTCCTCCTCCCTTTCCTCATGTCCACTATCATCTCCTTTGTCTTGTCTGTGTTGAGGGTGAGACTGTTGTCCTCACACCATGACACTAGGCTGGCCACCTCCCTCCTGTAGGATGCTTCATCATCACCAGTGATGCGTCCTATCACTGCTGTGTCATCTGCAAACTTTAGGATGATACTGTCCTTGTGGGAGGCAACACAGTCATGGGTGAAAAGACTGTAGAGGATGGGGCTGAGAACACAACCCTGTGGGACACCTGTGTTAGTGATGATGCTGGCTGAGGTCCTGTTACCCATCCTAACAGACTAGGCCTGCCTAGTTAGAAAGTCCAGTAGCCAGTCACAGAGGGTGGGGTGCAGGTCAAGTGAAGACAGTCTGTCGATGAGTTTGTGGGGGATGGTCGTGTTGAAGGCGGAGCTGTAGTCGACAAAGAGAATCCTAATGTAGGAGTCTTTATCTTCCAGGTGGGAGAGAGAATAATGGAGTGCTGCAGCGATGGTATCTGAGGTGGACCTGTTGGGCCAGTAAGCGTACTGCAGGGGCTCAAGGGTGCCCGGCATGCTGTCCTGAATGAGGGGCAGCACCACTCTCTTGAAGCAATTCATGATGATTGGAGTGAGTGCTACCAGTCTGTAATCATTCAGACAGGTCCGCAGGCTCTTTTTGGCAGAGAGGACTGATGGTTGTCGTTTTGAAGCAGGAGGGGACTATGTTCTGGTTGAGGGAGAGGTTGAAGATTGCTGTGAGAATGTCGGTCAGCTTGGCAGTGCATGCTCTGAGGGCCTGCCCAGATATGTTGTTTGGTCCTGCTGCCTTGCGGGGGTTGATATTCCTAAGTGCCTTGTTTACCTGGCCTGGTGAGACTCTTAGTAGGGGTGTGTGAGTGTGCGTCTCTTCTCTGTGCTGTAGCTGGTGGTCTCAAAGCGGGTGTAAAAGATGTTGAGATTTATTATCAAACAATCGTGTTTGCTCTTTTTAAATCATAATGACAACAGAAACTACTGACCCTGATCAAAAGTTCACATACCCTGGAAGTTTTGGCCTGAAAACACACAAAAGTTGACACGCACGGGTTTAAATGGCTACTAAAGGCAACCATCCTCACCTGTGATCTGTTTACTTGTAATTAGTGTGTGTGTATAAAAAGTCAGTGTGCATGGATGTGTTTCATCCAGTGACATTGCTGGATTCTGAGCCATGGAGAAAACAAAAGAATTATCAAAGGACCTGCAGGAGAAGACAGTTGAACTTTATAAAACAGGAAAAGGATATAAAAATATATCCAAGGAATTGAGAATGCCAATCAGCAGTGTTCAAACTCTAATTAAGAAGTGGAAAATGAGGGATTCTGTTGAAACCAAGCCACAGTCAGGTAGACCAATAAACATTTCAACCACAACTGCCAGGAAAATTGTTCGGGATGCAAAGAAAACCCTCAAATAACTTCAGCTGACATACAGGACTCTCTGAAAAAAAGTGGTGTAGCTGTTTCAAGATGCACAATAAGGAGGCACTTCAAGAAAAATGGGCTGCATGGTTGAGACGCCAGAAGAAAGATATTACTACACCACTGCCACAAAGCAGCCCGCTTACAATACACCAAACAGTAAAGAGACGAGCCTCAAAACTTCTGGAACAAAGTTATTTGGAATGATGTGACCAAAATTGAACTTTATGGTCACAACTATAAACGCTACATTTGGAGAGGAGCCAACAAGGCCTATGATGAAAAGCACACCATCCCTACTGTGAAACATGGAGGTGGATCGCTGATGTTTTGGGGATGTGTGAGTTACAAAGGCACAGGGAACTTATCAAAATTGATGGCAAGATGAATGCAGCATGTTATCAGAAAGTACTGGAAGAAAATTTGCACTCATCAGCCCGGAAGCTGTGCATGGGACACACTTGGACATTCCAACATGACAATGATCCAATACAAAAGGCCAAGTCAACCTGTCGTTGGCTACTGCAGAAAAAAGTTAAGGTTCTGGAGTGGCCATCTCAGTCTCCTGACCTCAGTATCATTAAGCCACTTTGGGGAGAGCTCAAACGTGCAGTTCATGAAAGACAGCCCAAGAATTTACAGGAACTGGAGGGTTTTTGCCAAGAAGAATGGGCAGCTTTACCATCTGAGAAAATAAAGTGTCTCATTCACAACTACCACAAAAGACTTCAAGCCGTCACTGATGTTAAAGGCGGCAATACACAGTAATAAGAACTAGGGTATGTAAACTTTTGATCAGGGTCATTTGGGTAGTTTCTGTTGTCATTATGATTTAAAAAGAGCAAACACAATTGTTAGATAATAAATGGCTTCACCCAACCACTAACTATGAGTGACAGAAAAGTTTTTGTATTATCATTCATATTCTCTGAAAAATGGACAAAAAACCCATAAATTCCACCAGGGTATGTAAACTTGCGTAAACAGGTGGTGCGGTGGTGCAGTGGTTAGCACTGCACCAGCACAGCAACTCACCCTTGGCCATGGGATCCCTGGTTTGATCCCAGCCCCTGACCAACAGTGATCTGTGTGGAGTTTGCATGTTCTCCCTGTATCTGTGTGGGTTTACTCCGGGATTTCTCCGGTTTCCTCCCACCGGTCAAAAACATGCAGGTTAGGTTAATTAGAGACTCTAAAGTGGCCCTAGGTGTGAATGTGTGTGTGAATGGTTAAGGGATAGCGCCGTACCGTGGCTGCTTCATCCATCCAGGTGGATGCCCTCAATTTCCCCTCTGGGGATCAATAAAGTACACACAAAAAAACTTATGAGCACAACTGTATGTGTAACCTAAAAATAAAAAAACAAACAAACCTGAAGGGCACTTAGTTGGTGGTCCCAAGAGGTTATCATGTGTTTAATAAAGAGGATATAAAATAGCATTTTAAATGAAATATAAACCAAACTCCAACTCTGTGTACAAAATACTCTTCACATAATCCATACATTACTACAGTAATGTTTATTCAACATAAAGAGGGATATAAAATAAAATATGTTATTACCTCCGCCAAGGAGGTTATGTGATCATCGGCGTTGGTTTGTCTGTTTGTTTGTTAGCAAGATAACTCAAAAAGTTATGGACGGATTTTCATGAAATTTTCACAGATTGTCAGAAATGGGGTATCCTACAGATGATTACATTTTGGTGGTGATCCGGATCACTGTCCAGAAGAAGACCGCCATTACGCAAAATGCCATTTTTGTGAATAACTACTAAACCACTAATCCTATCATTGTCAATCCAATTGCTAGTCATATGTTTTCATGGTCAAGGAATCTGAAAACGTACACACAAACACTGTATGGGGGGAACTGTGGCGCTTGGCGGAGGTCTGCGCTCTCCGAGTGCTTTTCTAGTAGTATATTTTATGATAACTTTACAAAAGTGTTTATTTCAAAACACAGCAAAAAAAGTAATGCAATGGCGATATCACATTGCTCCAAGATTAAAATGCATTTAACATTTTTATTTGCAAACAATAGTTTGTAAATTTTAAATAAGCATTTTTTTAAAATTAAATATGCATCTTTACAAACTCAAGCAGGACACTGGGCCTAAACTGAGTCCCCGCATGACCTTAAAATCAGATATTTCAATTTAAGACCCATGCAAGCTGAAGTTAAGACATTCTAATCTAAAGATTTTTATTTGTCCCTTTCAGAAAGGTTAACACTCAATAGACACCTTATGATAGTTTTGTACATCCATTTAGCAGAGGTTAGGACAGTAATCAGAAACTGTACTCAAGTAAAACTAGTGTTACCATAAGATATTACTCTCTCAAGTGTAACAGTAATCACAGAGACTTGCAAAAAGTTACTGCATATGCAGTCATGTCAGCTGAAAACAACTTTTAACAAGATATATTAAAAACACATTTCCACACAGTTTTCTTTCTGTGGAGCATTTTCATAATCAACCAACTACGTGTTAAGGTCTTAATTTTGCTGTCTGGACATTCTGGTGTATGATATACATACAATTTATTGTTTATTTGAGTAACCCTTAAAGCCACAGAAGCAGTTTTGGGACCCAGATGATATAGTGGACACTGCTACGGCAGAGGAACCAGAACTACAGGGTTTAGGTTTGACAACATTCGATAAGGCTAGGGCAGGTCAGTGTCAGTCAACAGAAACAAACCAAGCAGTACCTTCTTACTTCTCGTTGCCAGACGTGGGCAGATAACGTTAAAACTTATCCAGATATGGAAGAAATATTAACCGTATGTTGTGTTTTACGTTATGAATATGCTCAATGTCAGCCCATGTCGGTCTCCAGAGCGTGTGTGAGGCAGATAAACAGACTGAAGAGGTTTGGATGATTTCCAGCTGAATCGAAACTGAAGCAGATTTAGCCGTTAGCTTGTTACGTTAGCAGAAAATTTCATTTTCCTGTCGTGACACAGCATAGATAGAATAGAAACCCCATTTAAATTTGGGAATTCGCGGTTAAGTTTGCATTTACACGACAGACTTAACGTCAAGTTTTTGAAGCTAGCGTTGCGGTCTGTTTGTAGCCATAGGCGCATTACCTGATGACACAGAAATCATGCGACTGTCTATTCTTCTTCTTTTGAGATTGCAGCACACACACAAAAAAATCTGCGCTGTCCTGCCCCCTGCTGTATGTCGGTAAGCTTTACTGAAAAAAAAAAAATCACTTTTGACCCCCAAAAACTATCTGTAAAAAGCTGCATAACATAACGAAATGTTAGGGCCTTTAAAAAACACTTAAAGGAACCCACAGAGGTTCAAGTTAAAGACTTTACAAATGCTACAATTTGTGATTTCGCTTAGATTTGAAAGTTGTTTTTTCCTACATTCACCTGTTGATGGATGAGGTTGATGGCTTATCTAAAATGAAATGTACTCTCATCTATCTATCTATCTATCTATCTATCTATCTATCTATCTATCTATCTATCTATCTATCTATCTATCTATCACACGCCATTCAAAATAACAAGATTTTCTGTGAATACTAAATCTATAAACCCTCTGTAAGCAGCAATTCCTTGAAGAGAAAAAATATGGTTGGACACTCATCAAACTGCATTTCACACACCTAGCAATGGGCATTTGGCAAAGAGGCCGCAACATGGATGTCTTCTGCCTTATATAGGGCAGTACAGTGACGTGACGGGAAGTGCACGTCACCACACTGCACTTCATAATAATGTGCCGTTTATTGTACATAACAGCCTCCCTCCCCCCCCCACTTTTGAAAAGTCCAAAACCACACACACAATTGAAACCCACCCCAATCTGGAACCCGAATCGCACTCTAAAATAACGTAAACTAAACTGGCCTAACACACTCACTCAAAACAACCTAAAACAGGGCTGACGGGTAGACTGCCGCACAGCCTGTGCTCCTAAACTAAAAGAAAAACATAAAATAATCCCATATCATAACATGCATTCATAAAACACAAGAACTATAAATAAAGTGCTACTGCACAGTCACTTGGGTGGAAAAACTGGAACCGGCATTGGGGCGCCCAGGGCAGCCCCTAAGCAGCAGCAGGCACCTGGAGCAATGGCTGATCTTCCGGACGCCCGGATCCCACACCGCCATCACTGACTCCCGTCCAGCCTCGCCACCTGGAGCGTCCTCCCGGACACGCCGCAGCTGGTTGGCATGCCTCATCGAGTTGTCGGTCAACCGGAAGCACGCCGTTCCCAACTTCGCCACAAGATGAAGCCACAGACGTGCTTGATGGTCTGCTGGCTGTCGTTTGGCCCATCTTGGGCATGGTCGTTCATCACCCCGAACCCGAACCAAGTCCGTAACCCGAAGTGGAACTGTACTCGGCCTGATGTGCTGCTGCTGAACATGCGGTAACTCTATGCTCTTCGGTCTGGCCCCGCCCTCTTCTATAAACGCTGCAGTGTACACTGTTGTAGCTGCAACCCCCCCACCCAACTGTGTCCAAGTACCGGAGGCAGCTGGGGCTAGCATTGTGTCACTCATCGGCATGGGTACTGACACTGGGCGAGAACTGGTCGACTTGAAAGCGAAGGCGTCTGTTAGCGCTTTGTACCGTTCACTCCCAGTGTCCCTCGGGGGCGGGCTGGGTGATTTCTCCCTTGAGTTCCCTGGGTAAGACAAACGGCACACCCTGGCATAGGTTCAGGTTCAGGTTCAGGTTACTTTATTTGTACCCATAGGTACATTTGTTTTGCAGTCAGGTGACATCCATATTTACAAACCACAATTACATTCAACATGAACACAAACACAGGCACACATGAAGCTGACTATAAACATAATAAAAATACTCAAGGTTCCACCAATCAGGACATAGGACAAAGAGATAAGAGAAAAAACAAAACAAAACAAAACTAGAAAAGCACTCGGAGAGCGCAGACCTCCGCCAAGCGCCACAGTTCCCCCCATACAGTGTTTGTGTGTACATTTTCAGATTCCTTGACTATGAAAACATATGACTAGCAATTGGATTCACATTGATAGGATTAGTGGTTCAGTAGTTATTCAAGAAAATCGCATTTTCCGTAATGACGGTTTTCTTCTGGACGGTGATCAGGATCACCACCAAAATCTAATCATCTGTAGGATACCCCATTTCTGACAATCTGTGAAAATGTCATGAAAATCCGTCCATAACTTTTTGAGTTATCTTGCTAATAAACAAACAGACAGACAGACAGACAGACAGACAAACCAACACCAATGAAAACATAACCTCCTTGGCGGAGGTAAAAAAAAAAACCCAAGGAGATAAGAGAGAAGGACCATATTAAAAAAGTTAAAGACTAGTCAAAGAGGTTAAAAACTCAAAAGTCTAAAACCCAATAAAAGATTTAGAACCCAAATAAAAAACCTACAAAAATAAGTAAATATAAAATAAAATTAACAAATAGGTAACTCGGGCTTCCGGTTATGGCGGCCACGTGAAGGGGACACGTCTCGCTCTGCTCTGCTCCTGGAGACGAAAAAACGGCAAATAACTCTCTCATTTGGGACAGAACCTATCCCAGCGTTTGGACGAGGATATGTCGGTGAAGCCTAAGGCTGGAAAACCAGGTAGAGGAAAAAGCGAGCTGCCGAAACAGTCTAAATTAACGGACTTTCACGTCTGTGACGCAGCAGATAAAGAAGCTCCATATATGGCGGAGGAAGCGAGCAGCGGTGCGGTGAATGTGGGAAATGGCACAGGTGCATTGCTTAACGCCATTAGTTCAATGAGAGCGGACTTTTCCGCTAAGTTTGATGGGATTATGGCAGCGTTGGAAGGAATGAGAAAAGAATTGGGTGACTGTGTAGAACGAATGGCGCAGGTAGAGCTTCGTGTCGCTAGTGCTGAAGATGACGTCACCTGTCTTCAATTAAAGGTGCGCACTTTGGAAAAAAAAAATAAAAGTCTGGAAAATAATGTCTTGGACTTGGAATCCCGGTCGAGACGGAACAACTTGAGGCTGGTGGGTCTACCGGAGGAATCCGAAAGTCGGGACACATGTTCCTTTTTGGAAAAGTGGATTCCGGAGGCGCTGGGCAGCGCGGAGCTGCAATCAGCAGTCGTTTTGGAAAGTGCATATCGTATCGGCCCACGGAGAGATAAGGGACCACCGAGGACGATTATTATGAAGTTTATCAGCAACAGAGACAGGATGAAGATCTTCAACGCTGCGCGAGCTAAAGGCCAGATTAAACACCAGGACCAGCAGGTGCGGTTCTACCCAGATTTGGCCACAGGAATCCAACAATTGAGGAAGCAGTTTGATCCCGTACGTAAAGAGCTGCGCAACCTTGGGATTCGTCATGGTGTAATTTATCCTGCGAGACTGTTGACCACGTATGAGGGCAGAACCCACATCTTCAAGACCCCAGAGGAGGCGCAGGAGTTCATCAAGAAGATCCAAGAAGAGACTGGTGGGAGCTAAGCATGAACAAAATATAAGGTAGAATATTTAAGCATTTGCACAGGCATCTGACTGACTTGAAGCAAATAGCAAGTTTACAAAATATAGATTGTATTATATATTAAAAAAAAACAAAAAAAACAAACCAAAACTATGATGTACAAAGCTGCTAAAAATTTTGGAGTTAAGTTGGAAAACTACAGAAGAGAGTTAATGTTATGTCATTAAAAGCAGTAGAGTTAGGGTGATTGGGAGGATGAAGAAGGAGTGGCTTTGGCTGATCCTCGTGGGTGTGGAACGGTCGATGGCTATATCGGGAGATGGAATTTTTTTTTGATTTTGGGGGGATTACCACAAATGTGGGAAGGGGGAATTTGTTTGTGTGTAGTTTGTAGGATGAATGTTCAACCACTCATGTTTTTGCTTCTCTGTATGAGCATGTTTATACTGCAAGGTAATCCTAAACTCCCTATTGATCATAAACCAAAGTGTTAATCTTAATTTAACTTCATGGAATTGCAGAGGTCTACAAAAATTAAAAAAACTTAAACAAGTTATGAATAAAATAAAAGATATGGGTTCAAAAATTGTGTTTTTACAAGAAACTCATCTAATAGAGGAGGATGTAAAAGAATTAGGAGTAGATAGCAAGGAAGTGTTTTCACCTCATCATTTTCATCCCGAGCCAGGGGAGTTATGACTCTCATACATAATCAGTCCATTTCAAGTGAAAAATGTAATTGGAGACAAATTTGGAAGATATTTAATCATTCAAGGATCTTTGTTATTAGAAAATATAAATTTGGTAAACCTATATGGTCCCAATATAGATGATCAAAAGTTCTTTGCTAATTTATTTCTTATCTTATCATCACTTACAGGGCAACATATAATAGCAGGGGATTTTAATTGTACATTGAATCCCAGTATAGATAGATCAACAGGACTGGACTGTACGCACAATGGATGTAGGATGACCATTATTCATTTTATGAAAGAATTGAGATTGCTAGATATATGGAGAGAAATGAATCCACAAGTTAAAGCCTACTCTTGTTATTCCAATACCTACAAGACTTTCTCACGTATTGATTATTTTTTGATCTCCGTAGAATTAAGGTCCAAGATTCAAAACTGCTTTTATGACAACATCGTGATCTCTGATCATGCACCCTGCTGTCTAATATATGTAGATAAGAAATTGACAAAGGAACCAGGTAGATGGCAATTTCAGCATAAATGGCTTCAGGATGAGGAATTTGTTAAGTACATAGAAAAACAGACAGATGAGTTCTTCGATATTAATACTACACAAACATCAGCATGTGTAAAGTGGGAGGCTTTCAAAGCTTTTATTAGGGGACATATTATTAGTTATACAGGTTCAAAATCTAAGAAGACTCGAGAGGAGAGAGTCCAATTGGAACATAAAATAAAAATTCTTCAAGAAAAAGTATATGCAGGAAGTGATCCAAGGTTGGAGAACGAATTACTGATTTTGAGAGCTGAATATGACAAAAAATCAGCGAATAGAGCTGCCTCGAGTCTTCTAAGATTGAAACAATCTTTTTATGAACAAGGTGAAAAATCAGGAAAATTATTGGTATGGCAGATTAAACAATTAGAATTTAAAACACCAATTACCAATATTATAAGTAATGGACAGGTAGTTATAGATCCTTTAGAAATTAATAGAGCCTTTAGAGATTACTATGAAAAATTATATGATACCAAAAATGAATCTGACTTAACAAAACTAAATGGGTTTTTGAACGAACTATCTATACCGTGTATTTCAAATGAAAACAGGGAGATACTGGAGTCTAAAATTAGTCAAGAAGAAGTTGGGCTAGCCATTGATAATATGAAATCAGGAAAAAGTGCAGGACCAGATGGTATTCCAGTTGATCTTTATAAAAAATTTAAGAATAAATTAATAAAACCTTTTTTGGAAATGGTTTTAGAAGCATTTCAAAATAGTAATTTACCATCATACATGAATAATGCCTTAATTATACTGTTGCCAAAACCAGGTAAACCCTCTAATAAATGTGAAAATATGAGACCAATAAGCCTATTAAATGCCGACCTTAAGATAATCTGTAAAATTTTAGCAAGACGAATACAAGAAATTTTACCAAATATTGTTAATCGAGATCAGAATGGCTTTATAAAGGGAAGACAAGGCTTCCATAATGTAAGAAGACTATTTAATATTATTTATTCTAATAAAGAAGCACCGGATACAGCTGTCCTATCACTGGACGCCGAAAAGGCCTTTGATAGAGTCGAATGGCCCTTTCTTTTTGAAGTCTTACAAAGGTTTGGACTTGGAAATAATTTCATAAAATGGGTTCAGATAATATATAATAATGCTACAGCAGAAATCCTAACAAATAACAATATTTCAAAATCAATAAAAATTAATAGAGGATGTCGACAAGGCTGTCCACTTTCACCTTTACTGTTTACAATGGCAATTGAACCTTTAGCGATGGCGATACGTCTACAGTCACAAATATATGGAATTAAGTTGGACCAACAGAACATAAAATCTCCCTGTATGCCGATGACATAATTTTGTTTATGTCGAATCTTAAAAAATCAATTCCGACCTTGTTGAATTTAATAAAGAATTTTGGGGAAATATCAGGATATAAAATAAATAAAACTAAATCTTCAATATTAATGCTAAATGAGACCCAGAGAAATTACCCAGCCCCTGAGGTAAATCAATTCAATGTTGTAAATCAGTTTAAATATTTAGGAATCCAAATTGTGCCTAAGCTAGAATCAGTCGCCAGTGTCAATTATGAAGCCTTAATGACAGATATTAATGAGTTACTTCAGAGATGGATGTCACTACCAATGTCGATGATCGGGAGAATCAATATACTTAAAAGTAATATCTTACCTAAAATACTTTATTTATTTCAATACATTCCCTTACCACCACCTTTAGATTTATTCTCAAGAATTAAAAAAAAGTTAGTGGAATTTATATGGAACAACAGGAGGGCTAGATTACGTTTGTCTTTATTATATTTACCATTTGATCGTGGAGGTCTGAAATGTCCAAATTTTATGTTGTATTATTGGTCGGCACAACTGAGGTCTATGACATATTATTTTTCATCAAATGATCTCCCTCACTGGACTAAAATGGAATCATACAATTTGCCTTTACCTCTTCCCATATTCATATATTCAGACTCGGCAAAAAAATTACAGAAACAAGTTAAAAACCCATTTGTAAAACATATGATTAAAATATGGTGTGAAACTAAAAAATATTTAAAAGAACCACACTTACTGTCACAATTTAGTCCAATATGGGGTAATCAATATTTTAAACCAGGGAGAGCGGATGCTGTGTTTAAAGTATGGAGTTTAAAAGGGATCCAAAAAATTCAAGATTTATATTTGTCATGTTCAGATAACATAATGTCTTTTGAAGAGCTGAGGATCAAATTTAATCTTAATAGAACACATTTTTTTTTAAATATCTTCAACTTAGGAACTTTATTCGATCAAACCAAAATAATGCTCTCATTCGACCTATTTATTCATCCTTGGAAAAAATGTTGATGAAAGATAGTAAAAGAAAGGGTATTATTTCAGAGTTTTATAACTCATTGACACTATCCTCAAGTGAAAACTCACAGAAAAGATTAAACTACTGGAAAGAAGATCTGCAAACTGAAATTTCAGAGGAACAATGGGAATTGGCTTGTACAGAAGCTCAAACCAAATCAATAAATGTACGTCTTAAATTGATACATTTTAAATGGTTAATGCGGATGTATGTTACACCGGTGGAATTAAATAGATATAACAAAAACATACCAGATACATGCACAAAATGCATGGAAAGTAAAGGAACCCTATTTCATTGTTTATGGGAATGTAGAATAATTAGAATGTTTTGGGAAGAGGTGAGGGTAACAATTGAAAAAATAATTTCAAAACAAATCATATTGAATCCTAAACTGTTTTTGTTGGGTCTGTACCCAAAAAAGCATAACTTTAATAAAAGTGAAAGAACATTCATAGACCTCAGTTTGCTTAATGCCAAAAAAATGTATTGCATTACTGTGGAAAAAGACTCATAGACCAGATGTGACTCAGTGGTTAAGACAGATGTTAACAAACCTTCCATTAGAAAGAATAACATACATACTGAAATCAAAGGAAAGTGTGTTTGAGAATATATGGAGACCTTTTATTGATTATGTAAAAAATTTAAACATAACTCTTGAAGAAGAAGGTGAATGATGTGTGTGGACCTTGTAAATTCCAAACTGGTGAACATAATATGTATACTTATGTAATGGATTGTCTAGACTAAACAGAGGAGCATTGTTGAAGACTTGATTTTGTTGGTGGTTGTAGGTGTTTTTAGTGCATTTTTTTTTTTTTGTAGTACTTTAGTGTTAGTGTTTGATTGTTTGTGTTATGTTTGTTAAAAAAAAAGGTTCAATAAAGATATTGTGGAAAAAACAAATAGGTAACTCAATTATGTGCAATATATTGTTACATCTTGTTCAACTCTTTAACAGCAGCAGGAACAAAGCTGTTTTTGTAGCGCTGAGTTTTACTTTTTGGGACAGCAAACCTCCGTCTGGAGGGAAGAAGCTGAAAGTGGCAGTGCAAACCCTGGTAAAAAATAAATATGCTAAATATATTTAATTTAGGTATATATTTTTTTCAATATATATTTTATTCAGTTTTTTTGAAAATAAGACAGAACAAAAAAAAACAAAAAAAAAACAAAAAACAAAACAAAAAAAAAACAAAAAAACAAAACACTGCCAGTGCTCAAGAAAATACACAATGAAATAAGTGATTGTTACACAAAGCCCATATAACTACAAAAGTGTAAGCAGTCCATACTAAGCAAGTTTCATGATACAATCCTTTCATGTTACAGGCTGAGTCTTCTTTTTCTTAATGTGATCCATAAATGGTCCCCAAATTTTAGTAAACATATCTTGAGTATTAGACAAATGATATCGAATCTCTTCAAGGTACAAGCAGGATGCCAAATCATTAAGCCAGTTAATATAACTGGGCGGCGTATTGGCCTTCCATTCTTTCAGAATGACCCTCTTCGCAACAATCATGCCAAACCTAATAGCATGCTGAAGTGACTGTGAGCAGAGCAAAGTTTGATCTGAACAACCAAGTATTACTGTTAAGACATCAGATATTATGACTTTTTTATATATGACACTGTACAAATTAAAAATCTGAGACCAAAAATTTTTAAGCGAGGGGCAGGAGAAAAATAAATGACATAAAGTACCATCACTTATTTTACACTTGTCACATAGTGGTGAAATGGTCGGAAAAAGTCTATTAAGGCGGGTCTTAGAGTAATGTAATCGATGTATTACTTTAAATTGTATTAGCTGAAGTCTGGCATTTACTGAACATGAATGAATACCAACCAAGGCTCTTTCCCATAGATCATTTGAGATCTCTATACCTCTATACCTGTCATAATTTAGGTATATTTTAGTGTATTTTAATATATTTTGGTAAAGTAAATTTTAAGTGTGCTATTTTGGAACAACTTTTTTTGTATTCAATACATTTTAGTTAAATTTAAATTGAAATAAAGTTCAACTTTAAGTATGCTTAATGTATTTTTATGTACTAAAGTGGAACAATTTTAAGTACACTTAATGCATTTTTAATATATTATGATCTGTGACGATTTACTCATTCACTAATACACTATGATTACACTACTTTCATATTTTAAGCGCATTTATTGTGTATTAACAATAGTCTTATAATTGATTTATAGTTTATTTAAAACCTATTTAAAATGACTCTGCAATACATAGAAATGTCATTTAAAATACTCTTTAAATATACAATGTTTCTATTGTAAATACATTTTTCGTATAATGAAAATACTTCCAAGTATACACTTAACAAATATATTTTATTTGTATTTCAAAACAAACCAAAAATACATTCAATTACAATGTAGTGCAAAAATTGTAACTAAAGGTTTCGAACCTCGAGAAGTGAATTATGCAAAAAGTAAAATAATCTCAAATGAGTTAGTGCTGTCACTTCACATGACTCTGGTCTGAAGTGTCCCCTTAACGTCATTGTCTGCAAGTTGAAATAAATTTAATAGAATGCATATTACTGACCCCTTGGATCAATATTTTGATGTAAAGAAATTAATTTCATTTATTTTTTTCAAAGTTCTTCCCTTTGCTGATTTCAGCCTCAAATCCATAGGCAAAAATTCAATATTTCTCTCCCACACACCTAATTTTCCAAACTTGTAGACAATAACATCAAGCATATCCTCAGAGTGAGCGGCATCTGAAAAGAGCAGCCCTCTCGGAGCTTAGAAGCACATTAAGAACTGCTAGACAAGAGATAAACTGAACACATTCATCACCACTTTTTGTCAAAACTTATGTGGTGTTGCTTGGTACCTGGTAGCATGAAAACAAATGTACAAATAACAAAACTTTTTTTTTTACCCTTTTTGGCAAACAGCCCTTAACAATGGGTAGAAAAAGAAACAATCAGACCTTACACGAAACATTTATGGCCTCTTATGTGAAAAATGTTCATTGTTGCACTTCCTGTGTAGTGCAGCTCGCACCTCAGACACTGTGGTTCCGGGAAACTCCTCAATCACCGCGTCTGCAAAAGAAAACTTACTTAATACAGATTTTAAGTATATAAACCACGTTTTTGTACTGCTATGTACTAAAATGTATGAGGAGATCGTTTCACATGACAAATCACCTAAGACAAGGAAAGAATTATTTTTATTCACTCTACATGCTCTATAGTTTAAAGGTATGTCTGGTTACACAGTTGAAATGACCTGTAATGGCCTGCACCTTGGCTACATCAAGCTGGCCTTTGGTCATATCTCCTCTTCCATTTCTCCCGGTTAGTGTGGAATTTGCCAGAGTGTCCTTTGAAAAAATCAGAACGGCCAGTTCTTGTGCGAAAACAGTCATCCTTGTGCGGTTTAAACGTAGGAAAGACCTTTTGGAAACAGCCACCGACTTCCCAGGTAAGAAGTGCTGTACAGATAAAGATAATAAAAGTGACATTGTGTGTTACACATTTTTGATTCAAACACATCAATTTGAAGCAAACATATTGCATACAATTCAATAGGCTTACACAATGGTCCTCTCCGGCATACAACTAGGAACATACCGGTCGCTATGGAGGGTGAGAATATGTATGGGCACATAATCATACCATGTAGGATAACTAAATAGACGGTTATGCTGTTTCATCCCACCTAGCAACAATGCTCTGCACTGTGTGTGTTTATATATTTACATATTTATTCCATCTAGCTACAATGCTCAGCACTGGGTGTGTTTATATTTATATATCTATATATTTATTCCATCTAGCTACAATGCTCCGCACTGTGTTTTTATATATCTACATATTATTCCATCTAGCTACATTGCTCCGCACTGTGTGTGTTTATATACTTGCATATTTATTCCACCTAGCTGCAATGCTCCATACTGTGGGTGTTTATATATTTACATATTTATTCCATCTAGCTACAATGCTCTGCACTGTGTGTTCATATATTCATATATTTATTCCATCCAGCTACAATGCTCTGCACTGTGTGTCTGTGTGTGTGTGTGTGTATATATATATTTTATAGTAATATGTACATATGTATATTAGCTGCTCTTGCTTGCTTGTTTTTTCTTGCCTTCTGATTGTTGCTCTGAGTGTTGCTATCCCTGTGCTGTTGCAATCCTGGAATTTCCCCGTTGTGGGACTAATAAAGGCTTATCTTATCTTATCTTATCTTATCTTATCTTATCTTATATGAAATGTAACTTACCATCTCCCCTTCACTCTCTGATGAAGACATTGCTGATGACATAGAAATTGACATTGAATTGTCTGAGACGTGTCATTGAAGCATTAACTTTTGCAGTGCAATCCTTCATCAATTTCAATGTCTCTGGGAGTTCTTCAAAAGCAGAATAAAGAAGGTAACAGCAGGATTACATAAGCCACATTTACAAATAAGAATACAAATATATTTCCATAAGAGCCTTTATACATACCATGAAGACAGTCAATTATCTCAGCCATAGTTGTTGGCACAGCATGTTGAACCTCAATCAAAGACTACAAACAGAGAAAACATTTTTAAATAATTATAATTAAGTCCACCAAATTATAAGTACTTACCTCTGAATTGGCATCTTCAATGTCTTCAGCCTAGAAATTGACACATTAGTCATGATAGAATTTAATGTAAATACCAAGTCAAACAAAACTTACAACGTGCAAAGGGCGAGGACTGCCGATGTCAGTTTCATCACCACTATGATCAGGTGAAATCTGCCGTATGCGTCTTTTCTTTAAGAAAATAAAAATCTTCTTGGAATGTCCGTTTCAGAACCAGGGAGGATATATTTCCTTTTCAGTCGGACTCGGTCCATTTTCTACGTTTGTCTGTACTCTGAGCTAGCTAAAGTAACGTTAGGTTGTTTTGATTTGAAAACGGATGGGATAAGATACATGACTACTTTTACCAGAGTGCTTAGCGCGAATGGCGCATGCGCATAACAATCGCCCCGAACAAGTCAGCCAATCATAGCACAATGACGTCTTTCACGCATGCGCAATGCTAGGCGCGAATGTCGGTTGCTTTAAGCGGGAAGAAGAAACGGAGAGGCACAACCATAATATATATTTAGTAAAAATGTCAAAATATAGGTTTGCCCTTGTTAGTTGGGCGAAGGGACCTGACAAAGATAAAACCAGCATCGTTCCCATCAGCTGGATAATTGATTTTGACCCAGCTGCTACTACTGACACGACATATCTTGTTGAATGTCGAACAATTGTTCGACATTCAAAAAACGTGACATATCTGTATTGCAAAGAAAAGCTTTACAACTTTACACTGGCATTGTGATGAATACTGGTTTGTGTTATGATCATTTCACCTGTAAGGGGGTTATTTATCATTCTTACAATAACACAACTCTGAAAAAGAGAACTAACTCTGTTGTACAGTTAAGTGATGGACGATTTTGTGAAATATCAACACTTATTGATTTCTCTAATGTCTCTCTTGTGAATGGTGGCATATGTGTGTTGGTGAAAGAGCTGAAGAGTACTAAAACCATTTTTTGGCAAGATGCACAGTTAAAGATACATTTGTAGCGGTTTGATTAAACCCCCCACAACACACAGACAGAACACAGAGACAGTCAGCTTGCACTCCTGGGGTTTGTTCCGCTGCATGCTGCGTTTACAGCCGTGAAGTTAAAGTGTTCATGCATTTTGTCCTTACTGTGCTTCGCTCGGCTAGAGCAAGTAACAGAACAGTGTAATGTGTATTAATGTCTACAGGCAGACGCGTTTTGTCTGGCTCACCTCTGTGATGCTAATTGTTGCCTTTCATCCATTGTACTCATGCGTCCTGTCCTCACTGTGACCTAGGGACTGAGATCAATATGTCTCTCAAATGCAAATGTCTTATGCCTGTTCTGTTATGTCTTTGATCATACTAACTGCTGGGGTATGTCCCTTTGATGTATTGTTGTGGTCGAGTATATATGCTGCAACTCTGTAATGCAAACTCTCTCTCTCTCTGACACACACTTCAACCTCTGCTGCAGACACGCACTCTGTGTCTTTACTGAGAGCTGTGAGCTCGCTCTCGGCGCTCATGCACGGCGCCGGGAGCGGAGCTCGTGACGGCGGTATGATTATTAAAACTCTACTTAAAACCTCCAATAACGCCGCTTTATTTCATGCCGCCGCACATTCTACGTTTATTACTGAAGTGTCAAGGACCAATAATGTATTTGCTGTGGACCCCCTGTCACTAAAGCGTAAATGTGTAATGTTAAGTTGTCTTAACAAGTTCTTTGTTGTCCCCCTTCCAAACAATATTGAACGAGATTGAAGTATCTTAAAAATAAAATATTAATCTGTTTCAATTATACATTGTAATTATTTGTATATTTTTGAAAAATGCTTAGTGTTTTAAGCCTACCAAAATATGTACTGATTAATACATTTTCATTTATGTTCATACATGCAATTAAAACTGTAAATACTCACTTATGTACTTTGAAATAAGTCAAAGAATAGTGTAATGTATTAAATGTATTGAAAGTATGCAACAAAATACAATTTTAGCTAAATATTACTTTAATATATTTATTGTATTATATAAAAATATATACTCAAAGTATGCATAAAATATACTTTAAATGTATAATGAAATATTTGAGTAAGTATATTTCCAATTAGATATATATATTTTATTTGAAATATATTTTTGGAAAAATATATTTCAGTATAGTGTATTAAAAAAATACTTATTACAAAGTATGTTTTAAGTACAGTTACATAAATATATTTACGTTATACTTGAAAGCGATTCTTAGAAAGTACAAGTATATTCTAATATATTTAACTTGTATTTTTGAAAAAAAGAATATAGTAATAATACACTTCAATATATTTTTTTTTCACCAGGGATGCAATGAGTGAAATTGAAACTTGTAGCAAAAGGCGCACATTAAAAAGGGGAATAATGGGGTCTTGGGTCTCCTGTATAAGAAACTGTAATTTACCCATCCCTCACCCCAATGTACAGTTTGGTACAGCTTTTAAAGCCGTGTGACATCATCATTACCAGCTTAACACTAGAGTGTATATAGTCCTAAAGTATCAGGGGTGATATGCAAAAGTGCACATCTTCATCTGTGCTGTATCTCAAGAGGACCCCGCTCAAGAAGCAACCTACTATTTAAAAAAACCTTCCTAATAAACAGAAGGTAGTTTCAAGTGTCCTGTCTGACATTTTAGGTTATTTCACAACTTATAAATACAGTATGTGTTATTACCACTCTGGGAAATGTGTTGGTGAGTAAGACGTGGTGAGGTCTATATTGACTTTTACTGTAAAAGAGATTTTTTTCCCTTTGTAACACTGTGTCTTTTGATTAAATCTTTCTGATGCTGTGATTTGTCTTCCTATAGGGCTCTCAGAGTGGACAACAGACAGGAGAATCCCAAATATGAAGAGGCTTTTCTTTTATCCGTCTCCAAAGATGGGCTTTCATATCTTCATCATATTTCAGAGGAAGGTTAAACAAAGTTGTCTCTGAATTTAAATGCTTGAATCACTCCTTCAGTCTTTCATTTAGTCAATTGCAAGTTAACTCAGTGATTATTTGTAAAACCAGCAGCATACCAATGGACTGAGAAACAAACCTTTGTGGCTTTTGGTTGATCTATATCACAAAAAACCTGAAGAAAATGGTACAGTTCAGGGATTTTCCAAGCAGCAGAGAGGACATGTCTTTTTTTTTGGGTTCTGAGGAACTCCACTGGTATTTCTTACCTTTTACAGGTCAACAAAATATGTTAAATACCTCACCATTAAATACAGATGTACATATGACCCTGTGGCTAAGTGTGAGGCCTTTCAGACCCTATAGTGACAATAATGGGACCAGATTTATACTGTAAAGCAGCATCATCCAAATTGGCTGCATAATGGGTCATTTCTTCTTTCAGCGTTAGGTGTCGGCACAGCGGATCATCTGCGTCCATCTCCCCTATCCACTGCATCCTCTTCTGTTACACCAACCCTCTCCATGAATCTTCTCTGTGGTCTTCCTCTTTTCCTCCTGCCTGGCAGCTCCATCTTCAACATCCTTTGTCCAATATATCCACTATCCTTCCTCTGCACGTGTGTAAACCATCTCAGAGATTGGAATCTTAGCATCTTCATCTCTGCCACCTCCAGCTCCAACTCCTGTCTTTTCGTCAGTGCCGCTGTCTCCAAACCACAGTAGATCATAGTAGATCTCACTACCACCTTGTAAATCTTGCCTTTCACTCTAGCTGCTATCCTTCTGTCACAAATCACCCTGGCACTTGTCTCCACCCACCCCACCCTGCCTGCACTCTCTTCTTCACCTCTCTTGTGTGCCGCCATCGCATTGGATGTTTGACTCCAAGTATTTAAACTCATCTGTCTTCACTACCTCTACTCCTTGCATCTTCACCGCAACACCTGCCTCCCTCTCATTCACACACATGTATGGTCATTTACTGCTCTATTATTTTAGTTATTTTCTCAACTGATAATATTCATTTTTCTGTGACCCTCAGCACTTACTGGTTTGTGTTAGCAACAGTTGACTGTTAAAAAAGTTATTAATGTCAAATGTCAACCCAATAAGGTGATCTGTAAGTGAAAGTGAATCTATTTGAGTCCATTCAGAACATTTTAGAGCATAATATAAGCTATATTCCCTTCAGAGTGATAAAGGTGAAACTTGTGTAGATATATTTATTTTTAAAGTGCAGATGATAGAGTCTTTGGTTATACAAGCTGCAAGAAAATATGAGCAGGAGCAATCAACTCAATGTTTTTGTCTAAATGTTTAATGTGTGTATATAAAAGGGTATGATTTGTTCATGGGATTGTCTCAGATATTTGTTTCATGTACTGTATTTATCAATATGTTGTGATGGGGAAAAAAGCAACTGAGCAGTGAAGTAAATTATCCATGAAGTGTCGATGTTTCCTCAAGTTCCCATGTGGGATTCTGAGATGATTTTTTAAATTACTTTATTTGTTTCAAACAAAATAAGTCCATCCATCCATCCATCCATCCATCTTCTACCGCTTTTCCGGAGGTCCGGGTCACGGAGGCAGCAGTTCAAGCAGAGAAGCACAGACTTCCCTCTCCCCAGCCACCTGCTCCAGCTCTTTAGAGGGGATACCAAGGCGTTCCCAGACCAGCTGGGAGACTTAAGGCCCTTTTCCACTAGCCTCACTTAGCCCTACACCGCACCACTCAGCCCGCTTTAGGCGCTTTTTTCCATTAGCCCCAGCACCGGTTAGCAGGTACTTTTTTCATACCTGATCCAGGGCAGGGTCTAACCGAGCTGAGTAGGGCTGAGTAGGGCTGTGATATGACTTTAAGAGACTGGTCGCCGCTGATTGGTCAGGTCGTAACGTCATGAAAGCGACTTTTTCTGCTGAATTTACTCCACGACCGCCATTTGTAATTGTTCAGCCAGTGAACACAGTGCGCCCCTTTAATACGGTATATTATATTAATATACTGTATAATATACTTATATAATAATATACTCCTAATATTATATATTAGGAGGTGCGCAATTTTCTTTCTATATTAGGCGACGATCGCATCCAGCGCGAGTTGGATGGATCTACTTGAAATGCAGGTGTCCGAGCAGATGGCTTCCCAAGGGCACATCCGTACTGCCAAACAGTGTCGGGAGAAGCTGAAAAAGCTGAAAAGCGATTACCGAGCAGTGAAGGACCACATTGCTCGAAGTTCAGCGGCTCGGAAGGAGTGGAAGTGGTTCGCTGAGAGACATTGGGCTCGACACGGTCACTGTCACGGTCACTGTCACGGTCACGGCCTTGGAAACCGTGGATGGTGAGTGTTTATTTGATATTGCGCATCTTTTCGCCACTTTATCCTTTCTGTGCCAAGCTCACTGTTTTTAAGAAATAGGAAGGTTGTTAGATTGTGGGTAATGGTTGTTACTGAGGCTTTCCTATTGTTTTGCAGCCAACTGCAGATTCACGCTTGCTTTGTGTTAAGTATTAGCGCGAACAAAACGCTGAATTACGCTTATTGTATTCCGGTTAAAAACTTGAGAGTGTTGTGTACATGTTGCACTTTGGTGTTAAGTTTTAAATTGCGTGCATTTTCTTTCTAGAATCGCAGTTCATATCACAGGGGTCCACCTCAGTGGACATGATGGACACAGCGGACTCTCCTGGTGCTGCGTCTGCGTGTGCGTCTGCCGGAGTGCCAGCTGAATCGACTCCACATCTCCAGCTCCGTCTGGATCACGTTCAAGTGCTGGTAAGGCACAATAACCACGATTTTTTGGGGGGGTTGAAACAGGTCCAGCAGCGGAAACCAGGGTCGAAAATCCATCCATCCATCCATCCATCTTCTACCGCTTAATCCTTTACAGGTCGCGGGGGGGCTGGAGCCTAACAAGTTATGTACCAAATTGATTAATGCAATTTCCTGTAGCTGCATATTAATTAATTGAAAATGTCTTTTTAAATGTGCAAAAAGGTTATTCTTTGGTCTTCACTTATCGGTGTTCCACAACCATTTTTAGGTGTGGTGATTGGTGCTGTTGTAACTCCTGTTTTAGAAAAACAAATAAAGCTGATGAACTGCCATTGAAATCCACATGCTTCATTGAAATGCTTCGCGTCAGCTGACTGTATTAACCCATTCAGATTTCTGTGGCCACGCTACAAGCAACTAGTTTAAACATTACCCATCCATCCATCCATATTCTTAATCTTAATCCTTTTTAGTTTTGCAGGGGGGCTGCAGCCGAAGACAGCACCCTGCGTGTTGCAAAATCTGCTCTACTGAGGGGCAACAACATGACAGTTCAGCTTATATACAGCAATGAAGCATAATATAATAGTGACATTCCACCACAGACTTTCACCTGTGTAATTCCATAATAGTGATCCAGCTTTAACGACCATGCCTTTCTGTCTTTCCATCTAGGCAAGACGAAAACAGACAACTCCCATTGCTGACCTTACATTAGCGATGGTCAACATGCATGACGAAGAGATGCGGCTCTTGGAACGGCAACATGACCAGCGGCAAGAATCAGGAGTACATGCAGCATTTGCGACAGGCGGCCGCAGATGTGCGGGCAGATGCGCGTGAAGCCCTGGAGCAGGACGCTGCGTTACGAAGGGAAGAGCTCGCAGAGATGTCATCGCCCAGTCTGTTTTGTTGTTTGTAAATTTTGCTTCTGGATTAAAATTGTATTGTTTGCATCAAAAGTCTGGTTTATCTGTTATGACACCGTATGAGAAAAGCCAATAATTACATACACATTCCATTCTCTGTTCACTCCACATGCTGCTGTTCATCAGGTCAGGTGTATAGCCTTCTAATGGTAATTTAATTTTTAACAACACAACGAAACGTAATGTCTTGGTAGGGTTTTTTTTTATTTTAAACAAATTTGCAATGCTGAATCCATTTCTCTTGAACGGGTACATTTTTTAGGTTATAAGCAGTTGTACAGGTGTGCTTGAACTTGTAGACACTGATAAAGGTAAGTACGTGTAAGTTGAATGTTGCATCACCAGTCAAAATTTAATAAATTAAGAAGGAATCTAGCAAAAATTTGGCACTAATAACAGTAGACAAATCGGACAAGGAGACACAACTGTGTTTTTGTTGCACACAACTGTTGTTACCAACAAGTGCAAAATTTATATTCCCTTTTCCCAAAAATTAAAAATCAATTTGTAAGTAAAAGTGGGAGACCTTTACATGGGAAAATATGACATGTGTCAGCACATGATTTATAGTTCAATTTGCATTTCCACCTAAGCAAAAGTGGCTTGTCGAGCTGGATTTTTGTGAAGATGGCCTGTGCGGTGTTTCTGCATGTAATTACCTGTCAAGTGATACGGTTTTGCCGTATTTTAATACAGGGAAAATGCAATTTTAGCAAATACGGGCGTATTGCCATTTCTGTACGCCAAAGAGAAAAATATACGGGAAAAAAAAAACTGAGAGTGTGGGGAGGAACACGTCGTGTGTGACCCCCACAGCGTACGGGGCTGTCAGAGCGCTCAGCGTGAGCAATTATCACAACAGTGACGAAGTGTGGACTCATCATTAGGCTGATGGCTTTGCACCTTCTTAACAGATAAGCGTTATGAACAAGAGGACAGGTAGATGGACCACGCACAACATTTTATGTACAAAAAACATTTTTGAAATATGTATGCACATAAATGTGGACTAAATAGACAAGTATTGCATCACAGCATCTCGTATTATATTGTAACGTGCAGCTCAACATGGCGACGTCCCACCGGGAGGTTCGAACTCACGCCTCACGCTCCAGAGTCCCACACTCTACCTGTGTCGCCAATAGGGTCAACCCATTTGGTAAGCCAAGTAGGGTGCTTATATTGAGTTTGCTACAATATCACCACCCTGCTCCTCTGCTCTCTGTGCCGCTGCCACCACTGGTTCATCTACTGCATCATCCAATGTAGTGTCAAACGTCTCTCCATGACTCTCACACAGATTGTGCAGAGCACAAGTCAGCACCATAGATTTAACCAGTTTCATGTCACAGTCATTCCTCTCTCCTTCTCTCCTCGTCATCAGCCATTTTGTTTGTTGTGGAGGATTCAGTCGCATCTTTCACGTCACAAGGGTGTGGCGCCGCCTGCTGTTCAACAAATCCCACCCACAGCAGGTGTGCCAGCAGGTGTGCCAGCAGTAGTTGAAAAGCAACTGAGGCTGAACCGAACCGAAGTGAGTAGAGCCGGGTTTTCAATCGGGGCTGAGCGGGGCTAGTGGAAAAGCGCCTATAGTCTCTCCACCGAGTCCTGGGTCTGCCCCGGGGTCTCCTCCCAGTGGGACGTGCCTGAAACACCTCAAGTGGGAGGCGTCTAGGAGGCATCCTAATCAGATGCCCATACCACCTCAACTGACTCCTTTCAATGTGGAGGAGCAGTGGTTCTACTCTGAGCCTCTCCCGGATGACTGAGCTCCTCACCCTATCTCTGAGGGTGAGTCCAGCAATCCTACGGAGAAAGCTCATTTCAGCCGCTTGTATCCGCGATCTCGTTCTTTCGGTCATTACCCAAAGCTCGTGACCATAGGTGAGAGTAGGAACGTAGATTGACTGGTAAATCGACAGCTTTGCCTTAGAACTAAGCTCCCTCTTCACCACAACAGACCGGTACAACGTCCGCATCACTGCAGATGCTGCTCCAATCCGTCTGTCGATCTCTCGCTCCATTTTCCCCTCACTCATGAATAAGACCCCAAGATACTTAAACTCCTCCACTTGGGGCAGGAGCCTGTCCCCAACCCGGAGAGGACAATCCACCTTTTTCCGGCTGAGGACCATGGACTCGGACTTGGAGGTGCTGATTCTCATCCCAGCCACTTCACACTCAGCGGCAAACCGTCCCAGCAAGAGCTGTAGGTCATTGCTGGATGAAGCCAACAGGACAACATCATCTGCAAACAACAGAGATGAGATCCTGTGGTCACCAAGCATGACACCCTCCATTCCCTGGCTGCGCCTAGAAATCCTGTCCATAAAAATTATGAACAGGATCGGTGACAAAGGGCAGCCCTGGCGGAGTCCAACTCTCACTGGGAATGACTCCGACCGAGTGTTGGCAATACGAACCAAACTCTCACAACGGTCGTACAGAGACCGAATAGCTCGTAACAACAAGCACGATACCCCATACTCCTGAAGCACCCCCCACAAAAATCCACGAGGGACGTGGTCAAATGCCTTCTCCAAGTCCACAAAACACATGTAAACTGGTTGGGCAAACTCCCACGAACCCTCAAGAATTCTCGAGAGGGTAAAGAGCTGGTCCGATGTGCCACGGCCAGGACGAAAACCACATTGCTCCTCCTGAATCCGAGGTTCGACCAACGGCCGGACTCTCCTCTCCAGTACCTTGGCATAGACCTTCCCAGGGAGGCTGAGGAGTGTGATCCCTCTAAAGTTGGAGCGCACCCTCCGGTCCCCTTTTTTGAAGACAGGAACCACCACCCCGGTTTGCCATGCCAAAGGCACTGCCCCCGACCGCCACGCAATGTTGCAGAGGCGTGTCAACCATGACAACCCAACAACATCCAGGGCCTTGAGGTACTCAGGGTGAATCTCGTCCACCCCCGGGGCCCGGCCACAAAGGAGATTTTTAACCACCATGGTGACCTCAGCCCCTGTGATAGGCGAGTCATCCCCCTCGTCCCCAAACCCTGCTTCCTCTGTGGAAGGCGTATCAGTGGGATTGAGGAGATCCTCGAAGTATTCCTTCCACCGCCCGACGATATCCCCAGTCGAAGTCAACAGTGCCCCATCCGCACCATACACAGTGTGGACGGGGAGCTGCTTTCCCCTCCTGAGCCGCCGAACAGTTTGCCAGAATCTCTTTGAGGCCAACCGAAAGTCTTGTTCCATGGCCTCACCGAACTCCTCCCATACCCGGGTTTTTGCTTCAGCAACCACCCGAGCTGCACTCCGCTTGGCCTGCCGGTACACCTCTGCTGCTTCGGGAGTCCCACAAGCCAACCAAGCTTGATAGGACTCCTTCTTCAGCTTAATGGCCCCCCTCACCACTGGTGTCCACCACTTGGTTCGGGGGTTGCCACCACGAGATGCACTGACCACCTTGCGGCCGCAGCTCTGGGCCGCCGCTTCAACAACAGAGGTGGAGAACATGGCCCATTCAGACTCCATGTCTCCAGACTCCCTCGGAATGTGGTTGAAGTTCTTCCGGAGGTGGGAGTTGAAGACCTCCCGGACAGGGGCCTCAGCCAGACACTCCCAGCACACCCTCACTATACGTTTGGGTCTACCAGGTCTGAATGGCTTCCTCCCCTGCCATCGGATCCAACTCACCACCAAGTGGTGATCACTTGACAGCTCTGCACCTCTCTTTACTTGCGTGTCCAAGACATACGGTCGCAGGTATGATGATACGATAACAAAATCGATCGTCGACCTGTGACCCAGGGTGTCCTGGTGCCAGGTGCACATATGGACACCCTTATGCTTGAACATGGTGTTCGTTATGGAAAGACTGTGGTTAGCACAGAAGTCCAATAACTGAACACCACTCGGGTTCAGATCGGGCAGGCCGTTCCTCCCAATCACCCCCCTCCAGGTTTCACTGTCGTTGCCCACGTGCGCATTGAAGTCCCCCAGTAGGACAATGGAGTCTCCAAGAGGAGCACCCTCCAGCACCCCAGTCACAGACTCCAAAAAGGGTGGGTACTCTGAAACATCATTTGGTGCATAGGCACAAATGATGGTCAGGACCCGTTTCCCAACCCGAAGGCGCAGGGAAGCAACCCTTTCGTCCACCGAGGAAAACTCCAATATAGAGGCAGCAAGGTGGGGCGATATAAGAATACCCACCCCTGCTCGTCGCCTCTCGCCCGGGGCAACTCCAGAAAAGGCCAAGCTCCAGCCCCTCTCCAGGAGACTGGTTCCGGAACCGGAGCTGTGTGTTGAGGTGAGGCCGACTATATCTAGCCGGTATCTCTCAACCTCGTACACCAGCTCAGGCTCCTTCCCCACCAGAGAGGTGACATTCCACGTACCAAAAGCCAGTTTAGAAAGCTTGGGATCAGTCCGCCAAGGTCTCCGCCTTTGACCGCCACCTAATCCACATAGCACCGGACCCCCATGATCCCTCCTGCAGGTGGTGAGCCCACTGGAGGGCGGACCCATGTAACTCCTTCGGGCTGAGCCCGGCCGGGTCCCATGGGTGGAAACCTGGCCACCAGACGCAAGCCTTCGAGCCCCTCCCCCAGGCCTGGCTCCAGGGTGGGGCCCCGGTAAAACCATACTGGGCGGGGTACACTGAATCCTTGATATACAATTTATCATGAGAGTCTGTTGGATCGTTCTTAGTCTGGCCCTTCACCCAGGACCAGTTTGTCTTGGGAGACCCTATTAGAGGCAAATTGCCCCGAACAACATAGCTCCTGGGATCACTGGGGCACGCAACCCCCCCCACCACGATAAGGTGACGATCCATGAGTAAAATAAGTGAATTTTAAAATCACTTGTGACTTTTTAAATGAGTCTGTATTAATCCACACTTAATTCTTTTAAATTGTGTTTTTGAAGTACTTGTTTTTATTCCTGAAGTTGTAAACCGTGAAAACTAATCTCTTCCTGAAACAGCTGCTTGGCTAGTTCAAAAACAGACCCGCCCTTCTGATAAGCCTGAAGCTTCCTGCAATTAAAGCTGTCTTTATGGAGTCTATTTCTGTTTTTCTAAGCTGTCATCTTGTGCCCACACACATTTTTGTTACGATGAAGTTGAAGTCTCCCTTGAACAGAAAACTTCAACATTAGTGGGGTCTGTACAGACCTGAGTTTGCTTATTTTTATTGCACTTTACTTTGGTGAAATGACTCTTATGCTGAATTTTTACTCATGTTGTGTATGTAAAGAAAAGACTTGAGAACAACTATTATGGAGCCTGACAAGATTACAGGTTGTAAAAATCTATTTTTATACTTCAACATTTTCTATAATTTACATTTTTATTTTCAGAGAAAATTGGGAAATTTAGATTTTTTAAACTATTTTCATGAGACTTTATTTTGATTGTTTGACATTTTCTTTTTCATAGAGAATCATGTAGTAATATGCACGATACAAGTGTGACTGCACTTTTATATAGCAAAAAAAGTCTTGTATTCATGCGCTGTAAAAAGGATTTTTTTAGTTTCAATAGAGCTATGTTGTGAATGTAAGGATTGTTATTTGATTTTTTATGCTTTTTTAGTGCTTGTTACATCATATTTGGTACTGTTTTCTGTAAGGAATATGCACCATGAAATAAAAATTTAAAAAAAAATCTTCAGTTTCATTTTTAAAAAATCTTGTTTTTTATAACCAACCATCACAAGGATGTGTTGATGCATCTTGAAATCAGTTTAACAATATTGCATCATCACTGTGTGGCGGTTTGGTTAACCCCCACAACAGATTAAGGACACTCAGCTCTCTTCTCTTGGTTTTTCCCGCTGCACTACTGAGGTAATGTGCCATTCATGTATTGTGATGTAATGTGCCATTCATGTATAGTGTTCATGCGTCCTGTCCTTACTGTGACCTAGAAGCTGAGATCAATATGTAGATGTGCCTTGTAACCTCTTTGTCCTGCACCTGGAGCAGAGGCTAGCAAGTCTGCCTATTGTTATGTAGGTCTCTTAAATGCAAATGTCTCATGCCTGTTCTGCAGTCCCTTTGATCGTACCAACTGCTGTGAAGCCTCTTTGATGTATTGTCTGAGTTGGGTATAAATACTGCACAGGTTCTGTAACTCGCCCTCTCAATTCCACTTCTGCAACTGCTGCTGCTGGACACAGACTTTGTGTCCTCCTTCTCCGAGAGCCGCTGGGCTCGCTCCCGGCGCGCATGCACGGCGCCGGGAGCGGAGCTTGTGTCAGCGGTATGATTAATAAAACCTGCTTAAAACCACAGCATCGCTGCTTATTTTTTCATGCCACTGCACTGGTGACCCCAAAGACGCACACGCTTTGTGCGACGCAACCTTCTGGTCTGGACATCCACGCTGAACCGGCTGAGGGACACAAGACGTCTCCTCCCTCTCGCCGCCCCAATGCACCATGATCTGAAGGCAGAAAAGAACACGCTGCCAGTGAACGCTTCACTGGTGACCCCGAACATGCACACGTTTTGTGCAAAGCAACCTTCTGATCTGGACAGCTGCACTGGTGACCCGTTCTTCATGATGAGATCTGCACGTCTGAGATCTGCTCATCCACACTGGACCGGCCGCACTCGCAGCTCCTCCACACGACAGCGCAGGCACCTCGTCCCCTCTCCACGACGTCGACCCCCAGGGCCGGCGGAGAACGCAACGCGTGGACCTGAACGCACCACGGCCGAGCGGTGACAAAGATCGTCTATTCCCTCCCACCACTCCAACGCATCTGCACGAGCCTGAGGGACAAAAGATCGTCTATTTCCTCTCACCGCTCCAGCGCACCATGGCCAAGCTGCAGCCACAGCTCAAACCTGGATTTTATCGGCGCCGTCTGCGCCGACCTCCACCAAGATTCTGCACCCTGGTTCTCCTCTCCAGCTGGCCCACCCACGCACGGAACCCCGGCACACGCACCGGGGAGTTACGAGGACGGCGCCCCACGCACGGGACAATAACGGCTCCAGAGACCACCATCGTCCTCTGCCGCTGCTCACAGAAAAATCAGGGCTGCTCGTTCACCTGAAGCAAGCACGCAGCTCGCCACTGGATTTTCTAATGGTTTCAGCCACGGCACATAAGGGATTTCAGCCGTCAGCTGTTCCCAGGGGCTTTAGGGCTGCGCCGGCACCTAAAGCCAACAAGCCAAGTCCCTCTGCTTCTTTTTTTTTTCTTACAGCCGCTACGCAGCCTCGCCGCTCCTGTTTTCTTCATGGCCACGAGAGGAGTCAGAGACAAAGTTTTCTTCTTGTGATCTCCGCATGTGCAACGGGACAGCCCCTCGACGCGCGGAGCAGCAAGCAATTTTTGCGCGGCTCGGACGATTTCACCATCCCCCTGCCGGCACTTACTACCCCCCTCCTCCCTCCCCCTCTGCCTGCAGTGAGCTTCTCCCACAGCTCGTTCCCATAGAGGGATTATCGAGGTCTCGGGCCCCTGCCGTGCCCTCTGGGGGGGAGCGTGTGGCGGTTCGGTTAAGCCCCACAACAGATTAAGGACACTCAGCTCTCTTCTCTTGGTTTTTCCCGCTGCACTACTGAGGTAATGTGCCATTCATGTATTGTGATATAATGTGCCATTCATGTATAGTGTTCATGCGTCCTGTCCTTACTGTGACCTAGAGGCTGAGATCAATATGTAGATGTGCCTTGTAACCTCTTTGTCCTGCACCTGGAGCAGAGGCTAGAAAATCTGCCTATTGTTATGTAGGTCTCTTAAATGCAAATGTCTCATGCCTGTTCTGCAGTCCCTTTGATCGTTTCCGGTCTAACCACCACCGCCAAACACACACCCAGACCGCTAGGGGGCGCTGGAACAAGATGCGAGGAGGTGGGGTCCGGGTGACCCCCGGGGGTCACACAAGGGTTAAGCCAGACTAGATGGGTTTTATTAAGAGCAGAACTTCCCAAACTAATATGAGAAAAGAACTCAACATTATTCAACATACAAATATGAATCAGAAACATGGTCTTATGGATGCGGAGAAGGCTTTTGATCGCTTAGAGTGGCCTTACCTTTTTACAGCAATGGGAAAATTTGGCTTGGGAGAGGATTTTATCAATTTGGTCAAACTAATATATTATTCACCTAGAGCTAGTGTGCTTGTAAATGGTGCAAAGTCATCTGAATTTATACTTGGGAGATCTACTCGACAGGGAGACCCTATATCGCCATTAATATTTGCCTTGGCCATTGAACCATCGGCAGAGGCCATTAGAAGTCATAACAGCATTGCTGGCTTCCAAATTAAAAATAATACATTCAAAATTGTGCTGTATGCGGATGATGTTTTGTTGTTTATTACAAACCCAGAAGAATCTATACTAGCTTTACTGTCAATTATTGAAACCGTTGGGTCCTTCTCAGGGTACAAGATCAACCTTGACAAATCCTTGGCTATGCCAATTGGGTACGACAAAAACATACCAAATCTCCCTGATTTTCCTTTTTCTTGGTCTGCCTCAGGGCTCTCATATTTGGGGATTAATATTACATCAAATGTTCAAAACCTATTGAACTTGAACTTTCATCCTGTACATAAGAGTATTAAGAATGATCTAATAAGATGGAAGGACTTGCCAATTTCTTGGATGGGTAGAATTAATCTGTTAAAAATGAATGTGATACCACGTCTATTATACCCAATGCAGATGCTACCTGCTTATATTTCTAAGAAATTGGCAAAAGAGACTGAAAAAGATCTGTCACATTTTATTTGGCAAGGGAAAAAACCCAGGATTAGTATGAAAACTCTGCAGTTGCCCAAGGATAAAGGAGGTCTTGCATTTCCTAACCTTATACTGTACAACTGGGCCTGTCATGGCAGAATTATTCACGGATGGGTTCATGGCTATATGGAAAGAAAAGAAAACCCAATAGATTCATGGGGTTGTGACCCCTTTGAACTACTGGGGGAACTTACTTGTATAAAAATGTCTACAAAAGTCAGGGATAATCCAACTCTGTCAAACTCCATTAAGATCTGGCAATACATGAATAAATTCCCTGATAGAAAAAGTACCTTTTCATATCTCACCCCACTCATGAATAATAGAGATTTTCCTCCTGGCATTAATAATGCCATATTTAGATCTTGGTATGAAGCGGGAGTGAGAGTGATAGGAGACCTGTTTGATGAGAATAATATATTTATGTCCTTCACACAAGCTCAAAATACCTTTAATTTACCAAAAAAAAAGACTTTTTTGCCTTTCTCTAAGCCCAACATTTTATTACAACAAACAATAAATCTTTACAGAACGCAATTTCATTAGGACCAATTGAGAGATTTATAATAAACTTTAAATTAAATAAAGGCCACATATCATACTTTTATAAAAGCCTGCAGAACTATAAAAAATACGATATGGGAAAAATAGTTAAAAGATGGGAGGAAGATCTTCAAAGTAGCTTTGATGAAGAGGCATGGAGAAAGTGTATTCAAGCTATTCATTATTTATCAGCAATAAATTTAAAGAAATGCAGTATAAAATATTACATAGACAACACAGGACACCTTATATATTGAATAAAATTGACCCTAATAAATCACCGTTATGTCTTAAATGTAAACTGACAATGGGGACATATATACGGTTCCGCCGGACCGGCGGCGCCACACGAGTCAGCTGCCTGTTGCAACAGCCTTTTTTTTATCTTCCTTCTTCTTTCTACACCTTTCACTCTGTATATATATCACGGACGCACGGATCACCCCGGGGGTCTCCCGGGTCGGCGGACGGAGCCACGGTTTGCAGCGGGAGACGTTACAGCGGGGAGGAGCTAGTGCTAGCTAGCACTTGGCCGCCGCCCGGTGCTAATGGGAAACTCGACATACCGGGAGCTGTAGCGAAAATGATGCGGGTGCCGGGCTGGAGTTTAGGCGGCGTGAAAGAAATATAAGACAGAATAATAAAGAGCGATGGCAAGAACCAAGCAGACCGCCCGTAAAATCTACTGGAGGAAGAAGCCCCCCCCCCCCCCCCCCCCCCCCCAGGAGACAGCTAGCCACCAGGGCTGCTCGGAGAGGCGCTCCGGCCACCGGCAGAGTGAAGAGGCCTCGCCGTCACAGGCCCGTGGCTCTGAGAGAGATCTGTCGCTGCCAGAAATCCACGGAGCTGCTCATCCGTAAGCTGCCCGTCCAGCGCCTGGTGAGGGAGATCGCTCAGGACTTCAAGACCGTCCTGCGTTTCCTGAGCTTCGCCGTCATGGCTCTGCAGGAGACCAGCGAGGCCCACCTGGTGGTCTCTTCTTCGCTAAGGGTGTCACCATCATGCCCAAAGACTTCCAGCTGGCCCGCTGCATCCGCGGAGAGAGAGCTTAGACTTTCTGCTGCACATTCACCAGCCATAATGCTCTGCACTGTGTGTCTCTATATATACATTTATAGTAATATGGACATATGTTTACTAGATGTTGTTTTTTCTTGCCTTCTGATTGTTGCTCTGAGTGTTGCTATCCCTATGCTGTTGCAATCCTGGAATTTCCCCATTGTGGGACTAATAAAGGCTTATCTTATCTTATACATTGTTTTTGGTCTTGTCCAAAAATCGCTAAGTTTTGGATGTATGTATCTAAAGAAATCAGTGCTATATTAAAGCATAAGATACGTAAAGATCTGGGCCAGTTTCTATTGGGACTGCCAACTAAAGAAAGAAGTATGAATGCCAAACAAACTAAACTATTAAATAAACTCCTAGGTTTAGCTAGAAAATGTATACTGTTTAATTGGATCCACGAGAAACCACCTACTGTAACTCAGTGGTACAAGGAAATATTCAGAGTGTTACCAATGGAAAGGCTTAGTGCCAGACTAAAAGGAAACAACAACGTTTTTATGCATATTTGGCAGCCTGTAATAGAATACTTGCCTGTAGACCTACGTGAAATTATCATGAAGGGGAAGGATACGCTGGATGTGAATACCTTATGTTGACTTTATATTGTACAGATGGAGTTCTGTTGTGCAGATGAAATAGAGTGATGCCCTCAGAGTGTGCTTATTTGAACTGTGGAAGGATGCTTAGAGTACAGATGCAATTGTGATAATTATTTGTTTTTTGTCTCCCCCGTTTTGGTTAACTAATTATTAGTATGTCCAGCTGGTCACAATTCTGAGTTTGTATTATTAATTCTATTACTAATTATTTTAACTCGGGCTTGTGTGTTGTGTTTGTTTGTTGCTATGTGTTGTATAAGAAAGCAAAATAAAATGTGTTTGATAAAAACCAATAGCACTTACATTGAATGTAAAGTGACGGAAAGAATAGTTACAGACTGACATATTTTGTAGAAAAGAGGGGCTTATTATCTTTTTGTCAGTGTGGATTTAGAAAAGGTAGGCAGGGGAACCATGGATGCTATAAGCTGTCTGGAAAACGAGGTTACTAAAGCACAGGTTAACAGTGAGTTGGTGGTGGTAGTGTTTTTTGACATTGAGAAGGCATATGACATGATGTGGAAAGATGGTCTCTTGATAAAATTGAAACTGACGAGAGTGAAGGGGAGGAGTTTTAATTGAATAAAAGACTTTACGGCAAATAGATCCATTCAAGTTAAGATTGGAAATGAAATATCAAACAGATGCTTTGTGGAAAATGGAACTTGGCAGGGCAATGTAATTAGCCCGTTGGTCCTTTCAATAATGATAAATGATGTCTTTGATCAAATCCAGCCAGATATTGGTAGATATCTCTTTGCCGATGATGGGGCATTGTGGAAAAGAGGCAGAAATATCCTGCATATTAATAGAAAAATGCAAGAAGCTATAAAAATGGTGGAGCAGTGGGCATATAAATGGGGCTTTAAAATTTTCAGTGGAAAAAAACAAACCCGGTTATCTTTACTAGGAGAAGAAGTGTATCTGAAGAAGACCTTTTCATGTATGGAAGGCCTTTGGCGAATGTGAAAGTTTTTAAATTTCTTGGAGTTATGTTTGATTCAAAACTAACATGGTCTGAGCACATAAATAAAATATAATTGGGAAATGTAAAAAAGTCTTGAATATTATGAGGTAAGGGGGGGTGGATTGGGGTGCCAGCTCTTCTTCATTGAAAATGCTCTATGTTACCATGATTAGGTCTGTACTTGATCATGGTAGTGTAGTGTATGGGTCTGCTTCAAAATCTTTGTTAGGAAAACTTAATAAGATTCAAGCCCAAGCCTTACGCTTTTGTACTGTTGCAGTTAAATCAACCCCCATCCCTGCCTTGCAAGTTCTTGGAAACAAAAGTTCTAGAAAACAAAAGGCCAAAAAAGCCATGAAAAGAGACCACAAAAAGACAAAAAAAAAAAGATAAAAATGGGGGGAGTAGGTATGCCACACTTTCCCCTGCTTAACTAAATGTCGTCCCAACATTTTCGGTCTCAGTTCATTCTGTCTTCAACAGTTTGAAAACTTACAGGTTTGAGTCCATTGTTCAAGACATACGTATATCTGATGACAGATTCCACATAACATACAGTATATCTCATTTTCATGTCATGTGCTAAACAGTGGAAGTCACTGTGCACTACGACCACCATCTGTTTACTCCGCTGTGCTCGTGGGTAACTAGTCTTGACTGGGAAAGGTGTGACCTTTGACCTGTAGTATAATCCCATAGAATCTCACATCACTTATAACAAAAAACTCATCACTTTTCTTCATTATAAGAGTCTTTTTACAGTAAAATACATCCATTCTAAACTGGATGGCATGAACATTTAGCACTAAAATACATCTTATAAACTCAGTTCAGTGAAATGCAGGCTGTCCCAACCTATCATACGTGAATGTTTTTGGAGCATGTTTATTTCTGAAAGGATATGGTCTTGCAGGTGGTGAAGATGGTGGCGATGCCTCTCTGTTGGTTCTCGCCATCTCCAGCTCTGCATCCTCCCTTTCCTCATCCGGGCCTGCCACCTCAGCCACTTCATGCTCTAGCTCAGTCTCCATCTGTTCTTCTTACCGTATGTCCACATCTGATGTCCACTGGGTCTGTGGTCCTATCCTGTTGTCCCCCTCGGGTGCCGGTGTTGCCATCCGTGGCTGAAACTCTCTAGCCTCAGCTCTGAGGTTGCTCCTGGTTCATGCTACAGGGTCTCCTTGCAGTCATCCAGAGATGCATCGCCAATCATCCTCTTCACAGTCAGATGGAGACTCGGGTTCTGCATTCTGTGTTGTCAGTGTCTTTTTCTCTTTCTGTGTTCTCTCACCCCTTTTCTTTTCCAGGTTGTGCGACTCAACTGGCAGGAAGTCACAGGAAAGCAGTGGATTCCGATGAAGCACTCTCGTGTGACCCTGACCATCCTCTGGTTGTACTTTATAGTATGGGCTTTATGGGTGTTTTCTTTGCACAACTACATGCACTTTTTGTTCCCAGAACAACCCAAGTTTCCCCGGCCCACCTCTTTCTGTCAGGTTCCTAATGAGAACTCTGCAGCCAGGGTACAGCTCTGTCCCTTGGACTTTTTGGTCATACAACCTTTTTCCCCTCTTTCCGAACCCTTTGCAGCCTTGGAGGCTAACTGGTATGCCTCTTCCATCCTCTGTTTCCACTTCTTTGCATAATCTTCATGAGATCCACTGCCATCAGAGTGTGGAATGCCAAACATGATGTCAATGGGCAATCGGGGGTTATGACCAAAGAGCAGATAATATGGTGCATATCTGGTGGACTCATTGCACGTGCAATTGTAGGCATGCACGACCTTGGCAAGAGAACTTTTCCAATCAACTTTGACTTAATCATCCAGGTTATGCAGCATGGCCAGCAGGGTGCAGTTAAAACGTTCTACTTGACCATTCCCCTGGGGGTGGTACGGGGTAGTGCGAGAACCTTGGATGCCACAGTACTTTTGGAGCTCAGCAAATAACTTGTTCTCAAACTCCCTGCCCTGATTGTGATGCAGTTTAGTAGGGAAGCCGAATTTGAGGACAAAGTCACCAAATATTTTTTCAGCTGCCGTTCGAGCACCATTGTTTGTACACGCATACGCCTGAGCGAATCGTGTGAAATGGTCCGTGACCACAAGGATATACTCATATCCACCTCTGCACTTCTCTAAATGCATGAAGTCAATTGAGACCAGCTCAAAGGGGTATGTAGTCACAATATTGCTAAGTGGTGCTCTGACTGCTTTCAGTGGTCTTTTCCATTTCACACAGCTACACACCTTGTTGATGTGATGTTCAATGTCTCTCTGCATGTGAGGCCAGAAAAAGCACTCACGGACCAGATGGAGTGTACGTTCAACACCCAAGTGTCCCATTTCTTCATGCAGTTCTTTAAAGATGAGGGGGGGGGGGGACTTTGGGGACACTACCAGTTGTGTTCGTGTGGCTGTCTGTCGCTGAAGAATACCATCAGCATCAATCTGCAACTTAGCTTTCTTTCTTGCAAACACATCCAACTCACTGTGAGTATCCACCTTTGGCCACTGACGTAGTGTGGTGTACTGTTTCACCTGCTGCAACAGTGGGTCCTCCTCTTGAGTAGATCTCAGTGCTTGAGGCGAGATCTGCTTTACCATGTCCACCTGGAGTTCACTGCTCAGCAACGGCTCTCTCTCTTCCTGGTGACCTGACAACCCTTTGGAGACTCTGGACAAGATTTCAGGCTGTATCTGTTGGGAACAGGTGAGCATGTACTTTTCTGTGTCAAAGGGCATTCTTGATAGCCCATCTGCATCAGAATTAGTCTTCCCTGGCCTGTACTTTATGGTGAATCTGAAGTCTGTCAATTCAGCCACCCATCTCAGCACTGTGGCATTCAGTTTAGCAGTTGTCAGCACATATGTAAGAGGGTTATTATCTGTATATACTACAAATGAAGGAGCATAATACAAATAATCCCTAAACCTCTCGCATATTGCCCATTTCATTGCTAAAAACTCTAGCTTACCAGAATGTAGATGGCGATTTTTCTCTGGAGCAGAGAGGGTGCGGGAGCCATAAGTAATGACCTTTAACCTTCCTTCCTGTCATTGATAGAGCACTGCTCCAAGTCCCTCCTGGGATGCATCACAATGCAGAACAAATGGTTCCTCAAAATTTGGATAACCATGCATGGGGGGAATGGATAGGTGGTCAATCAGCTGACTGAGGACTGCAGTGTGCTCTTCTGTCCATGTTATGCACTGGTGTGAAGGTACCTGGCTTTGCTTCTTCTTTCTCACACTGGTCTTTTGCTTCTTAAATGTCTTTTGTGGCACCAATGCTTGCCTTCTCAGTGCACGGCAGGGCATAGAGGGGCCTAGCTATACGTGAGAAATTTGGGATATACGTGCTGTAGTATGAGATGAACCCCAATATTTTCTTCAGTTCACTCACTGTAGCTGGCTTCCAGTGTTTCATGTCTTGCATTTCTGCAGGGTCCATTGTGTAGCCTTCTTTGGTGACAATTTTCCCCAGAAATCTGACACTGTTTTTGAAGAGCTCACATTTCTTTGTAGTCAGTTTAAAGTGCTGATGACACGATTTTGACATTTTTTTAGGATGTTGTGTAAACCCAGAAGTCATTGTCGATGATCAATATAACATTTACAACTGTGCCTGCATAAACTAGTTATCAAAAAACAGCAGCCGCTGACTGGACTGTGGTGCTACTCATCGAATTAAGGGCGGCACCCCCATGACGTAAGCGGGAGAATGGACTCCGGTGTTGTTGACTGGAATGACAGCAGCTTTGTAGCTCACAGTTTCTCTGGTTTCTTGTTTTAATTTTATGGCTGTGCCTTCACGTTGTGTCGCAGGCTTAGATAAACAGCAAACCGCGAAAGACCACATCACACATTTCAGCTCCAACTGTTATAAGTCTCCTCGTGTGCTTTTATGCAGGAGGAGCGGATGAGGGGAAGGATTAATGGATTTACTTGCAGCTTTGACCTACTTTCTGTGATCCCATCACCAGCTGATTCAGACTCCCGCTGATCATGTTTCCCGGTCCTCGCCCAGGTGCTTCTCATCACACAATCACCAGCAGCAGTGCGTGTACTTCGTGGCTGTTTGCCAGTCATGCACTGATGGTCCATAGTATTGTCATCTGTGCTGTTTGTCTGCCAGTATTTTCAGCACTCTCACGACGCGTTAGTCACGTCATGTTTGCCGTGGCTCTCATGCGTCCTTGAAGCGATGTCGGCTCTGGGACGCACCTGTGGCTAACACGTCTCCTGTCATTCATTCGCTGGGTGATGCCGGCCCCCGAACGCCATCAGCAAGTGTGTCTGTGTTTCTTGTACGTCTTCACCTTTCAGGGAACTGTCTGTCTTTCTGTATTAAATGTGCTGTGGTGAACCCTGCACGTAAATCCTCGTTATTTCATCCTCCCTCTCTGTGCCCTGCGTAAGAGCGCACGGAGGGTCATGATGAATGGATTTACGCCCAGAATTCACCACAGCACATGTATTGAACATAAGAATTATGACAACAGTTCCCAAAAAGGTGAAGACTTAAAAAAATAAACAGAAACACCCACAGTTGGCGTTCGGGGCTGACATCACCCAGCGAACATGGAGAGGAGACGTGTTAACCACGGTTGTGCCCCAGGGCCGACATCGCTTCAAGGGGCGCAACAGAACCACAGCTGTGTGGAGTGGCTAACACGTCGTGATAAGTGCTGGCAACATTGGCTGGCTGACAACACGGCAGATGATGCACACAAACCATGAACAGCTGACTGTCAAAGAGAGAGGGTGCGTGTCTTCGGACTGGCGAATCTTGGACAGTGCCCACCTGAAAGTGGCTCAAAACGCAACATAAAACACATGTACAAAACAAAAACAACAAGAACTCAAAATATAATCCATAATAAACCCGATGCCTGAGCCACAGAGAATACACTGCTATGATTTTATTGAAAAATTGGGTTTAAATAAATTATATTTATGAACAAATAATTTGTTGCAATATCTGTAACAAAAGAATAACACTCGATGTTCCCCTGCTGTGCGTTTGTTGTTGCTGCTGCGGTGGGCATGTGTGCCTCTCCCCCCGTCACTCTCTGAGTGTGACTCGCTTGGCACAATGCCCGCTTGGCACGGCTCATACTTATACGGTCTGATGCCCCCAGATTCTTCATTGTCATCCCATTCTTCTGAACTATAATCATCTGAAGATTGGACAACACAAACCAATTCCAGACTACATGTGCTGGAACCATCGTCGGTGTTTTCAACCGCTTCCATCCTGTGTGTACAATGAGCAGCCAAGCGCTGTGTTCTCCTGGCATGACTACATGGCAGCGGGGTTTTCCAGCCACTGACGTAATTGGTGACGTGGAGCTCATGAAAACGTCGGATATTCGCATGAAAAAAAGCCTGTTTGACTTAGAACTGCACAGACCAACCTATTTTGTCATATTGTATTATGTGTTGAAAAATTAGAGGAAGTCAAAAACGTGTCATCAGACCTTTAACTCTGTGTTGCTGGTAATGCTGAAGCACTTTTCTAACATCTCTCAGATGGCTCTCGAACGTTTGGCTATGTATGAGATTATCATCGAGATATGGCTGGCAGATTTCATCTCTCAGTCCGACAAGGCATTCCGCCATGCTGCACTGGAATTCAGAAGGTGCAGCAGACAACCCAAATGGAACCCAAACCCACTCATATAGGCCCCAGGGCATTATGAAGGCTGTGAGTGGTCTACTACTTTCTTCCATAAACCCCTGGTGGTAGGCCTTGCCTTGGTCAAATACTGAAAACCAGGTACTACCATGTAAACTGTCAAGCATGTCTTGAATGCAGGGAATAGGATGGTGATCGGGCAGAGACCTCTGGTTGAGTTTTTGATAATCGCAGCACAGACAGAGGTTCCCATCTTTTTTCCACACACAAACAATGGGAGATGAGTAGTGTGACCTTGATTTTCGGATCCAGCCCCTGTTTAATAGGTCTTCTAAATACTGCTTGATTTCTCTATGCAGTGGTTTAGGCACAGACACATAAGTATGTCTTACCGGTGTAGTATCTGTGAGTCTGATTTTCAGTTGCAGGGAAGGGATGCATCCCATATCATCGTTTCTGGCAAATGCTTTGCACTCTTCCCTCAGCATCTTCTTCACTTGTCGCTGCTGAGCTGGGGGGCGGTGAGTTAGTGTGATTGGTGGGTCCCACCTTCCCTCGTCCTTAGCTGTGTTCCATCAGGTTCAGGCTTATTCTCTCTGCTGACCTCCGGAGGCTTGACTGGAGAAGCAGGCAGGAGAGTGACTGCCTTGGCTTCCATGGGATAAACAGCTCTGACAAGCTGGACCTGCCCCAACACTGTGTGTGGGTCCAGGATGACATCATGGCAGGTGTTATTGGTGACAGTCAGGGTTAAATGTGAATATGTCCCTTTTCCAAGAGTTATCATGCTCTCTGACATACTCAGACCATTAGACTATGGGGCATGCTCATCAGGAAGAAAAGGGGCTTCTTGGCTGGACAGCAGAGGGCCTGTTCTCACAGAGCATTTAACATTTTTCATTTGGCCAGCTGGGATTACTTCCTTCTGCCTAGCGACTCTCACCACACCATCACTGCATTCAGGGTCACTGTTCTTAATCATCTTCACCAACATCTCAGTCTTCTTATAGTCAACAGAGAAAGCTGTGCTAACAGCCTGTGTTAATACTTTGTGTGGCTGCTGCACACCATTTTTCAGTAACAGTTCAATTACATTATACCCAATGACTGGTTCTTCTGCGGCTCCTTTCTCACCTGTTATGAGCATGGGCACCTGAAGTGTGAACAGCGGGGCTTGTGAGGGATTTAGTTGGAATGTGATCTCCACCCACCCAAGAAAAGGGATGTCTGTTTGGTTGACAGTTTTTCCCACAAGGGCACTCGGGCCAAGAAGTTCTTCAGTGCTCTGCACCTTTACCTTTGGAATACAATTCCTCCTTCGGGTGTCATTGATGAGTCAAACTTGTGATCCCATGTCCCATAATGCTTGGGTCTTCACCCCATCTAGGTAACAGTTCACCATGCATTTCTTTCCAACAAGACGCAACAGTTGTGAACAGTGTTGGGGGGAGATATGACTAACATTAGTGGATCCTGCCAGTCTTCCACCTTGGGCACACTTTTCTGCTAGTAATCTCTCTTCTAACTGGTGAATGCTTTCTGTGAGATTAGCGTGAGTGTCTGGTGACCCACTCAGCTGCTCTTCAGTAGTAGGGAAGGTCCCTCCAACTGTTTGGCCCGCAACATTAACTGAATCCCTTTTGCTTCTTGAGTTCCTTTGGGCACGACAGCCTTTTGAGAGATGTCCATTTAGGCCACATTTGAAACAGTGGGTGCATTGATCCTCCTCATCTTTGTCTTGACATCCACTGCATGCGTTCTTCTTTCTGCTTTGGAACTGATTAGATGGTCGTGGTGAATGCTGGACATTCTTCCTCAGCTCAGCCACCTCCTCTCAGTTGTTTTACTGCTTCCATCAGTTCAATCTCTATCTGACTTTTTGCAGCTTTTATCTTCTGATTTTTGACATTGGCTTTGACTGACATACTTTGTTCAGATGGCTAACCAGAGTCTGTCTGCTGTCATCATATGGCTGGTAAGTAGATATCTCTGTGTGTAGCTCATTAATTCTAGTCTGTTTGTGATAGCTTTCTTTAATTTCTGTTGTCTCTCCAAGTCAATGGCAACAGCGTCATTCATTTTTTCTATCAGCGCCTCATCAGTCACCCCTGGGTTATCGAGGTTTCAGCTGCATTTTAACATTATCACTCAGTAGCCCTGTGCTGACTGACCTGAGAAAGTTCTTCTGAATGAGGTCCGGGCTGTGCTGTACTGTACATCTGAGCTGGCATGTTAGGCAGCTGCCATAAGCCTTTCTTTGAGTTCAATTGCATGGAAAAGAAAGTTCTGAGGGGATTCTTTTTCATCTTGAGTTATGTTTACAAGTCTGTGGAACATATCTGTTGAGCTGTTTTCTCTGAAATGGGCTTTGAGGATTGTCTTCAGATGTGCCAGTGTTAAATTACTCTTAGTTTCCAACATATCCCGTAAACTGAGCCCTGGAGTAGCAGCTTTCACAACAGCTTCAACAATTTCAGCATCAGTGTGGACCTTACTGTCATGAACTGAGCCGGGTTGTCCTTTGGGCTCGGTTCTGACCTTCTGTGGCTCAGGGTTATCTGTGTATTGTGTTATCTTTTCCGTACCTGTAGCCACTGTTTCTGTCCAGCAGCTGTGAGGCAGCCTCCTTTGACCTACATTCGTGTGGGTGCTCTCTGACAGCTTGCCGGTCCGACCACGCCCCATCTCTCATGTTGGTCAGCTGGTTCTACTCCCGTTGATTACCTTTCCCGCTCCTTGTCCAGGTGCACCCAATCTCCGTCTTCCAGCAATGGTGGTACTTAAGTAGCTCATTACCAGTCCACTATTGCTGGATCATTGTATTGTCGTATGTGTCTGTCTCGGTTACATTTCGCTGTGGCAGCACGCACCACTGTACACTGTGATGTGCCCGCAACACGTCCCTCCGTGTTTGCCAGTAAGTGTACCCTGCTTGTTGTTTTTGTATGTCTGCATGATTTTGGAACTGTTTGTCTTTTCTTTAATAAATTTGTCTGTGGTGTAACCCTTGCACATAAATCCGTCCTTTCTCCTCACTCCTCCGTGCGTGGCTTAATAGCGCATGGGGAGATCCATGACACCTTACGTTGTCCAGTGCCTATTTGGTGCATGAGGTTAGTATAGGATAAATTATCCCTCTGCCCTGGCTCACCTATTTGTTACTTGATGATGTCATAGCAAGTCCTATGATCGTGAGTGATGCCTATGTAGACGTCATGTAGAGATCGTAGGAACATCATAGGCGGTCCTATGATCTTTTTAGTGAGTCCTATGATCGTGACAGACACACACACACACAGATTTCTTGAATTATATACTGTATAGAGTGATGTCTGCTTTTTTCCCCACTCTCTCTACGACTCTGGTTCCACATGTGCACTCCTCCTCCTAGCTACTCTCCATTAGTCATGGCCTTATTCTGCCATCTATTGGCTCAAATATGTAACTGCATTGTAAATTCAAAAACAAAAGGCCACAAAAGTCATGAAGAGACCACATTAAAAACCAAAAAAAACAAAAAAAAGACAAAAATGGGGGGGTATGCCACATTCAAAATCTTAACTGAAAATTTCATTCACTATAGTACACTCAAAATATCCCACAATGCATTTTGAAAAGTAGTATACAACGGATGGTCACTACATTAGCCAATATATCCCATAATGCAATGCGCAGCCAACGAAGCAGTAAGAGGAGAGCTTCACATCACAACATAAAGTATTTATCATCACTCTATATATAATTCAAGAAATCTCTGTCTGTCTGTTTGTCTGTGTGTCACGATCATACGACTCGCTAAAAGATCATAGAACTCGCTGTGACATCATCAAAGATCAAAAGACTCGCTATAATATCATCAAAGATCAAAGGCAGGCATCATTGAACGAGTGGTGATGTCAAAGATCAAAGGCAGATTTCACCAGGGTTACTGTTGCCACGTAACCCTGTCAAAGATCAAAGGCAGGCATCACCATGGTTACTGTTGCCATGGTAACCATGTCAAAGCTCAGATGCAGGAATGCAGAAATGCTTGCTTACACTTGCTTTCTATGGGCATGCAGAAATACTTGCTTATACTTGGTTTCTACGGGCATGCACGGGTATGCACTAGTATTTATTAATTCAGCAAAAAGGATTTGATTTAATACATATTTACAACAAATTACATGCAGATATTAATTTTTTACCACCTTTACTCCGTTACGTTTCACTGTCTCAGTGAAACGTAATGGAGAAAGCTGTCTCACTTTTTTGTTTATTTCTAACTTGGGCAGTGTGTAATATATGGCAAATGGGCATTGGGCAATTGTTATTTAGAGCTTGTTGAATTTGGCTTTGGGACCCTACATGAAAATAATGATTTATTGCTGCATGTGTGTGATATTAACCAACTTTTATTCCTGGGCTGCTTGAAGTGTGGTCACTAACATTTTGTAGTGAATTTTATTTGGAGTGACCCCGAAGGTTAATTATAGCAGCCCTTAGTGTTATGTATGAGGAAAGGGAGTCGGAGTCTCTCTTCATGCAGCCAACTAACTGTCTTTATTATAGAGAACAGAACTATATACACAGTGGGCTGTGCCCGCCTGATGTCACCCTGTGGGCGGGTACGGCATCACACACACACTACACAACATTCCCCTCCCCCTTACAAAAGTGTAAGACCACACACACAATTGAGACCCTCCCCAATTTAGGACCCGAATCATGCACTAAGAACACAGGGAACTGTAATATCCGAACACACTCATCCAAAAAAACAACTAAAATTGGACCATGTCTCTAAAATGTAAAAATTAATCCCATATCACACATACTCACATGCACACCAGCATAATATATACATATTTACATCAAAAGTGTTCATGTCACACCTATGTCCACTGACAGCCAGAGGTAACACCGGCTCGGAGGTCCCAGGCAGCCCCATGAATGGAATTAGGGGTTGAGGCAGCCCATACGTTCCCATGAGTTTACTTCTCGTCGCCAAATGTTATGGATGAATAAGGAGTCGTAGAATCGTCTTGTAGGGAACCAACAGCCAACCAACACTTTATTAAGAACACAGATCTATTTATATAGGGGCCGTGCCCACCTGACATCACGCCGGGGCGGGTGCAGCAGCACACACACAAGCCACACTCACGACACCACATACGGGGGCTGCTTTCTGAGTACCAGATAAGAATGTGGTGGCAGTGAAACAGACATCTAATAGTTTGTGTCATGTCTTTGGGTAAAAGACATTGATAAATTTATAACGTTAATAAATTGGTTAAAAGGAATAAATAAGTTAAAATTAGTGATAAAGTTGTCAAAAACCTGTGTTTAAAAAGTTATCGAAGTGAGACATCTTTTTCTTAAAGGATTGTTTTTTTGTTACTGCAGAGTGTGTGCTCTTCCGTATATAGATGATCTTTGATGTGTTTTTTCCCTCGGCTACAGTCAGCTAGCCACACAGAAACGAAGTTAAAAAGTTCATTGAGTACGCTGTGTTGTTCTTCTTCGTTTGAGTCTTGGGAAATTTTTGTCTTTGTGAGTATTTTTATGTACAAGCACTTGATAGAGATCACTGATGTTCAAAAGTATTACGTGAATGTGTTTTGTTAAAGCGATGATGTTTCTGTTAGTTATTTACTTGTATTAGCTCTTTGTGTTAGCATACCGCATGTTAATATGTAGATAGTAATTGCATTGTCCTGTATGTTTCAGTTACCGCGCCATGCTATACATGTGCATATACATGTGTAATAACAATATATACATGTGTAATATATATACATGACAATTTATACATGTGTAATGACAATAAAGTTGAATCTCATCTCATCTCATCTCATGCTACACACGCATGCAAGAAAACTTTATAAAGACAAGAAAAGCAAGCCTTGTGTGCGAAGTTTTCTTCAATGGTTCGCTGGCTGTCTAGCAGCACAGAGAAACGTGCTGTGAGGGCAGCACAGTAAAAAGACATTAAAGCCGTCCGAGGCGGGACGTTTTCTCGGCGGATTCAAGCAACACAGAGCAACATTAAGCAGACATGAGCTTACGTTCAGGAAAAAACTATGAGCTGCGAAACGAAGCAGAGCAACGACCAGACGTGGACGTGGAGAAGCCAGACGCCGCAGACCAAACGTCGGACATGCAGCCACCATCACCGCCATTCGACACCAGGTCCAGGGTTACCAGCAGGCAGTCTCACACATCATCTACAGGGTCTTCAGCCATAAAGGCCTACGCCAGGGCGCAAGCTGCTTAAGCTCAACTAGCCTTTGCTGAAAAAGAGGCTAATATGATGAAGCAAAAGGCTGACTTAGATGCTAGCCTCCACATTCTAAAATGTCATAAAATTATAGCAGCAGCCGAAGCAGAAGTTGCGGCCTACGAAGAAGCAGAGAATCAGAGCGGGGAGAGAAGCATAGGGCCCCCTACTGAAACTGAGCCTCTTGATACAGTACGGCGCACCAGCGAATATGTTGCACAACAATATGAGTTACTCTCTTCAGAAGCTTCCAAGAGGCCACAGCAGCCCCTTGAAATGAGAGACAATGCAGTAGAAGTGCAAGCCACCAATCAGTCAGTTGATCAGCGAACAACTACAACCCAGTATGTACCTCCTCCAATGAATACAGGCATAAAACAAGAGGAAAAGGTAACCAAGGGTCTGACAAACACCCACCTGTTAAACCCTCTAGCTCACACCTTTCAACCTCTTAACAATAACTCGGCTGAGTTTAATGGAGGACAAGATTTTGCAAAATATCTCATCTGCAAAGAACTAGTCAGTACTGGTTTACTGCATTTCAATGACAAGCCTGAAAACTATTGGGCATGGAAAGCCTCATTTGTTAGTGCAACTAAAGACTTAAATCTGTCAGCAAGAGAGGAACTAGACTTGCTCACAAAGTGGTTAGGGCCAAAATCCTCAGAGCAGGCCAAAAGGATCCGTGCAGTACATGTCCTTAATGCCTCTGCAGGTTTGATAATGGTCTGGCAGCGCCTCGAGGAGTGTTATGGCTCCTCAGAGGCCATCGAAGACGCACTCTTAAAAAAGGTAGAGGACTTTCCAAGGCTAACAAACAGACAATGCTAGGTTAAGGGAACTCGGTGACCTCCTTTTAGAGTTACAGTGTGCCAAAGTAGATGGTGCACTACCAGGGCTAGCATACCTAGACACAGCTAGAGGGGTAAGACAAATAGTTGAAAAACTTCCCTTCAACCTACAGGAAAAGTGGACAACTGTGAGGACGAAATACAAAGAGACTCATAGTGTGTCATTTCCCCCTTTCTTTGTTTTTGTGCAGTTTGTTCAGCAACAAGCTAAAATGAGAAATGATCCAAGCTTTGCTACGTCTAGCTGTAACAGTCAAGCTTCCACACGCTCAGAAAAGCCCACTCCATACAATCGCAAAGCCACTGTCAGTACACAAAACAGATGTCGCAGAGAAAAGTGGTTCTGAGACTAAGAAAGGAGAAGAACCAGATCGGCAGTGCCCGATTCACAAGAAGCCACACCCACTCAAAAAATGTAAGCTGTTCAGAGATAAACCTATAGAAGAACGTCAAGCTTTTCTCAAAGAGCATCGCATTTGTTATAGGTGTTGTGGTTCAGTTCAGCACATCGCAAAAGATTGTAAAGTGGCAGTCATGTGTAGTGAGTGCAACAGTCCCAAGCACATATCAGCACTTCATCCAGGTCCTGCTCCTGTCTTGAAAAGTGCCACATCAGGAAGTGATGAACAAAACAAAGGTGAAGAGCAAACGGAGAGCTCTCCTTCAGTCATCTCCAAGTGCACAGAGGTGTGTGGTCAAAGTAATAGCCCACGCTCTTGCTCTAAGACCTGCTTATTGAAAGCCTATCCAGAAGGTCAGAAAGACAGAGCAATGAACATGTATGCAGTAATTGACGAACAAAGTAATAAGTCCCTGGCTAAGACAGAGTTCTTCAGCCTGTTTGATATTAAAGCTACACCTGCACCGTACACATTAAAAACCTGCTTTGGCAAAGCTGAAACTGCAGGCAGGAGAGCTGTGAACTTCTTCATACAATCCATGGATGGAAAAACAGATATCCGGCTGCCTCCCTTGATCGAATGTGATTCAGTGCCAGACGACAGAACTGAAATACCCTCACCTGAGATTGCTCAGCACCATCCCCATCTGCTCCCTATCGCAAACAAAATCCAACCTGTCGACCACCACGTTCCAATCCTCTTACTCCTGGGAAGAGACATCCTCAGGGTACATAAGGTACGCGAGCAGATTAATGGGCCAAATAACGCTCATTATGCACAAAGACTGGACTTGGGTTGGGTTATTGTAGGAGAGGTATGTGTAGGAAAGACTCATAGCGCATCAGAGGTGAATGTTTACAAGACACACACATTAGACAGTGGTCGCACACCTTATTTTGAGCCATGCCCAAACGTCATTACAGTTAAAGAGAACTATGGCATTTTGTCAGAGCAAAACACTCAGTCAGTCATAAGGTGTAAAGACACAATTGACTTTGCTCACAACACAGACAAGCTTGGTCACTCTGTGTTTGACAGATCTGAATCAGATGATAAAGTTGCACTGTCCATAGATGACAAAACTTTCCTAACTCTTATGGACAATACAGTTAGCCAGAACAAAGAGAACAGTTGGGTTGCTCCTCTGCCCTTCCGCTTCCCAAGAAGGAGACTCCCAAGCAATAGAGAGCAAGCCCTGAAACGTCTGTACTCACTCAAAAAGAATCTGGAAAGGAAACCAGAAATGAAGAGTTACTACATCCAATTCATGCAGAAAATGTTAAATAATGATCAAGCTGAAATTGCACCACCCCTGCCAAAAAGTAAAGAACACTGGTACCTGCCTCCATTTGGTGTATACCACCTGCAGAAACCAGATCAAATACGAGTTGTTTTTGATTCTAGTGCAGAGTATGACGGCATATTGCTAAATCAAGTGCTCCTTAGTGGACCTGATCTCAACAACTCTTTGATAGGGGTGCTATTGAGGTTTAGAAAAGAGCCCGTAGCCCTGACAGCAGACGTACAGCAAATGTTTTATTACTTTGAGGTGTGCGAAGAACACAGAGACTATCTTCGCTATCTGTGGTTTGAGGATAATGACATCACTAAGGGTGTAGTTGAATATAGAATGAAAGTTCATGTTTTTGGTAACAGCCCGTCACCCGCTGTAGCCATTTACTGTATGAGACGGGCAGCGCAAGAGGGTGAGAAAGAACATGGCACTGACGCAAGACAGTTTGTTGAGAAACAGTTCTATGTCGATGATGGACTCACGTCAGTTGCCACACCAAAGAATGCTGTTGATCTGTTAACAAGAACCAAGTTGCATCCAACTATAGCCTAGTTATGGAAGCGTTTCCTGTGGAGGACCGTGCAAAGGATTTAAAAGATTTGGACCTTGGAGTAGATCCTCTCCCAGTTCAGAGGAGTCTGGGACTTTGTTGGAATCTACAGACAGACAGCTTCACTTACCTCGTAACCAATGAGACCAAACCATTCACACACAGGGGAGTGCTGTCAACAGTCAATAGCCTGTATGACCCTTTGGGCTTTGTTGCTCCCATAATCATGCAGGGCAAAGCGCTACTCAGAGAACTGTCATCTGAAGAGAGAGACTGGGACGCTCCACTTCCTCCAGAAAAGGAGGAGATGTGGGTCACATGGAAAGACTCTTTAAAAGCCCTTGAAGATCTGCAAATCAAAAGGTGCTACAGTCCAGGTTCATTAAGTACTATGAAAAGTAATGAACTGTATATCTTCTCTGATGCGTCTACTGTAGCAATAGGAGCTGTAGCTTACTTGTGCTCTTTAGACAGCGATGGTCAGTACCATGTGGGTTTTGTGATGGGAAAGTCTAAACTTGCTCCTCGTCCCACACACACTGTACCACGGCTCGAACTTTGTGCTGCTGTACTTGCGGTTGAGATGTATGAGCTAATCACAGGCGAGTTAGACATAAAAATAGACAATGTGAAGTTTTTCACTGACAGTCGTATTGTGTTGGGGTACATACACAATACCTTCAAAAGATTCTACATGTATGTAGCCAACCGTGTCGCACGCATTAGGCTATCCACACAACCTGACCAATGGCATTATGTTGCAACTGAGCTAAATCCAGCTGACCAGGCAACTAGACCTGTTGCAGCCGCCGAACTCAAAAACAGTAAATGGTTCACAGGCCCAAACTTTTTGTATACAGACTATCCTGATAAGTCACACAAAGACAATCTGTATGCACTAGTGGAACCTGAAGAGGACAAAGAAATACGTCCAGAAGTAAAAACACTGTTAACAGCAGTATCAGTGTCACAGTTGAGCTCTGAGCGGTTTAAAAGATTTTCAAGCTGGATGACGCTATGCAGGGCAGTAGCCAAACTTATTCATGTTACTGCATCTTTCAAACAAAAGTCCAGTGGACAGAAAGGATGGAAAAGTCTCAAAGAATGTACAAACATGAAAGAACTCACTCAAGCCGAGAACGTTATCATTCACTCAGTCCAGCAGGAAGCATACAAAGAGACATTCGAAAAGATAAAAGAAGGAAAACAGGTAAACTCCAAAAATGACACACTCAAGAAGCTCAATCCAATTGTAGACAAAGATGGACTACTACGAGTCGGTGGACGTCTCTCCTCTGCCGATCTCACAGACAATGAAAAGCACCCTCTGATCATCCCTTCTGCCAGCCATGTTGCCACACTTCTTGTAAGACACTTCCATGAATGCTCAGCTCATCAGGGACGACACATTACTGAAGGAGCTGTCCGTGGTGCTGGTTTCTGGATAGCTGGAGGTAAACGACTTGTGTCTTCTATCATATATAATTGTGTTACTTGCCGTAAACTCCGAGGCAAACTGCAAGCCCAGAAAATGGCAGACTTGCCTGCAGACCGTGTAAATCCTGAACCTCCCTTTACTACTGTGGGCTTGGATGTGTTTGGGCCATGGACTGTTGTTACGCGTCGTGCTAGAGGGGGTAGTGCTCAGAGCAAAAGATGGGCTGTCCTCTTTACATGCATGTCAACTAGGGCTGTACACATCGAAATGATTGAAACCATGTCCACTGATAGTTTTATAAATGCATTAAGAAGGTTTTTCTCTGTTCGTGGCCCAGCTAAGCTCTTGCGCTCAGACAGAGGCACTAATTTTGTAGGAGCTTGTAAGGAACTGGGTTTAGACACTGATGACACAGCAGTGGGAAAGTACCTCCGGGACAAGAGGTGCTCATGGACATTTAACCCTCCGCACGCATCACATATGGGAGGGTCCTGGGAACATCTCATAGGGGTGGCAAGGCATATCCTAGATGCAATGTTGTTAAAAAACACTCAGACATGTCTCACTCATGAGGTTTTAAGCACATTCATGGCCGAGGTAATGGCTATTATAAACGCAAGTCCTCTTGTTCCAATATCTGCTGACCCAGACTGTCCAGCAATACTCACTCCAGCGATGTTACTCACGCAGAAGTCAAGTCGCATGCGCACACAGCGACCAGCAGCTTGGTGATATAGTGCGTGTGTGCGTGTGTGTGTTTTTTGTACTTTTTTACGTTTTTAGAAAATCTTCTGTGTCGTTTCTGCCCTGGAGCGTTTGTGGAATATATGGCGAACAGCTCCCTGGTATCTGCAATATGGATTTCCTCTCATATCTCGCACTGCTGCTTTCTGTGTTCTGGCTCTTTGTCTCTGAGGTAAACGCGTTCGGCTCCATGACGAGCAGAATAGCGGGCAGAATACAATATTCCAGGGACGTGTTGCTGCGCTTTAACACAGTTGGTGCAGAGTCTCTGATTGCGCCCAAATTTCAGCTGCCGGACTTTATTTTGAGAGACGGTCACAGCGGTGAAAAAAGAAGCGGCAGGAGGAAGCGTGGAAGACGTGGAGGTGTGAAATTGCGCCTTAGGAGACGTCAGTTTGGTAACATTCCTCTTCCTTCGATCATTTTTGGGAATGCACAGTCTGTGAGAAACAAGGTGGAGGAAATTCAAGGCAATGTACGTTACCAGAAGGATTTTAAGAACTGCTGCGTCATGGCTTTCACTGAATCTTGGCTTACTGCGCATGATCGGGATGCAGACCTGTGGATTGACGGCTTTGGAGCTCCGCTGCGCTCGGATCGGCAGGAAGAGGTAACTGGGAAGCGTCAGGGGGGCGGAGTATGTTTATACATTAATAAGCAGTACTGCACATCTGTCACGGTCAGAGAGCGCATCTGTACACCCCATGTGGAGCTGCTGTCTGTGTCACTACGCCCCTTTTATTTGCCTCGAGAGTTTCCCCAACTTTTCATCACAACTGTGTACATTCATCCGAGGGCAGACGCTGACTCCGCCTCCAGCACCATCTCTGATGTGGTGCAGCGGCTGCAGTCAATTTCTCCAGAGGCGCCAAACTTCATTCTTGGGGATTTTAACCATGTTTCTTTAAAGAAGACACTTAAAAACTTTCATCAGTATGTCTCCTGCCCAACCAGGCGAAAAAAGACATTGGACCTGTGCTATGGATCCATAGAGAGGGCCTATAAATCACTCCCCCTTCCTCCTTTAGGATCATCAGATCACAACTGTGTTCATTTGCTGCCCACATATAAAACTGCTCTCAGAAGAGGCAAGGTGGAGACGAGAGACATTGATGTGTGGACAGAGGATTCAGAACACAGCCTCCAGGAATGCTTTGACTGTACAGACTGGAAGATGTTCATAATGGCCTGCGGGGATGATTTGGACTCTCTGGCTGAGCTCACATGCTCATACATGGCTCACTGTCAAAATAAGTTTGTTCCACGTAAACGTGTCAAAATATACCCCAACAACAAACCATGGGTTACTAAATCAGTTAAATCCTGCTTACAGAGGAAAGCTCTTGCCTTTAAACAAGGGTCTGTTTCTGCGCTACAGGTTGCCACCAAGGAGCTGAAGGCCGAAATTTTAAGAGCAAAACAGAATTATAAATCAGAGTTGGAAAGCAAGATGGCAGCAAATAAACTTGGTTCGGCCTGGGCCAGTATGAAAACTATTGCAGGCCTTCAGAGCACAGAGCGCAGTAATCGTGTGTTTTTAGATGGTTTTAGTTCAGACACAGAGCTGGCTAATGCTCTTAATTGTTTTTATGGTCGTTTTGACTCCTTTGATTTTAGCACAGAAATCCAAGATTTGAAACAGAAACTCAAAGACAATCAGCACTTTAATATTGAGATGCAGGATGTTATAAGGGAGTTCCGCGCTGTAAAAGTGAACAAAAGTCAGGGCCCTGATAATATATGTGGACGCCTGGTAAAGTCCTGTGCACATGAACTGAGTCCTATATTTCATTATATTTTCAATAAGTCCTTACAGACACAACATGTGCCTAAGATCTGGAAAGATGCCGTGGTTGTTCCCGTTCCAAAATCCAGCTGTCCTAAAACGGTAAACGACTTTAGACCAGTTGCTTTGACTTCAATTTTAATGAAAATTTTTGAAAAACTGGTCAGACGTGAGGTCCTAAGGCAGACTGAACATGCATTGGATCCTCTGCAGTTTGCCTATAGGCCTCACAGAGGAGTGGAGGATGCCACTGTCACTCTGTTTGACATGCTTTTTAAACATCTGGATTTTAATGGGACACACGCCAGGCTTTTATTTGTGGACTTTTCTTCTGCCTTTAATACAATCCAACCTCATATTTTAGTTGAAAGGCTCCTGCAACAATTTGATTTAAGCAATAATCTGGTGGGTTGGATTCTGGATTTCTTAACCAACAGGACGCAGAGAGTAAGGGTCAATGGCACATTGTCTGACCTAAAGTGCTCTTCTACTGGCTCTCCACAGGGGTGTGTGTTGTCACCACTACTCTTCATCCTGTACACAAACATGTGTCGGAGCAGACATGACAACAGACACATTATAAAGTATGCTGATGACTCAGTCATTGTCAGTCTCCTCCAGGATGGTGAGAGTGGCCACGGCCCAGTAGTTGATGACTTTGTTCACTGGTGTGAGGATTCCTACCTGCAGCTGAATACAACAAAAACGAAAGATATGATTATTGACTTTAGGAGGAAAACTCCCAGGCACAAAGTCACCATACTAAAAGGCCAGACCACCGAATGTGTACAATCGTACAAATATCTTGGGACAATTATTGATAGTGGATTGAACTTTGAGGTGAACTGTGAAAGGGTGTGCAAAAAGGGTCAGCAAAATTTGCATTGTTTGAGGAAACTTGCACGCTTCCAAATTGACCGAACCATAATGACTATGTTCTATCGGGCTTTTATTGAATCTGTTTTATCCTTTTCTTTAATGTCATGGTTTGGTCAGATAAAACTGAAACAGAGGAAATCCTTGGATCAGGTAGTCAGATGGTCCAGTCGTTTGCTTGGTGAGTCACAGCTGAGCCTGACATCCCTGTACACCAGACAAGTACAGAGGATGGCCGACTCGATTTTAAATGATGACTCCCACCCTTTGCACTGCAACTTTCAGCTTCTTCCCTCCAGACGGAGGTTTGCTGTCCCAAAAAGTAGAACCCAGCGCTACAAAAACAGCTTTGTCCCTGCTGCTGTCAAAGAGTTGAACAAGCTATAAAAATTATATTGTACATATTTTATATTTACCTATTTTGTAAGATGTGTGCCTGTGTTTGTGTCTATGTTGAATGTAATTAGTGGCTTGTAAATATGGATGTCATCAACTGCAAAACAAATCTACCTACGGGTACAAATAAAGTAACCTGAACCTGAACCTGAACCTGAAGTACGGTTTCTGCCCCTTCCGGAAACTTCTCCTCAGGGCAGTTGTTTGGAAAACAGTGGAAACAAGTACAGCATCTTGCAGATACATTTTGGAAGAGGTGGAAAGGAGAATATTTGTCTACCTTGCAGAAACGCACAAAATGGAATGACAGCAAACCAAATGTCAAAGAAGGAGACATTGTTCTGTTGAAGGACATACAAGTAAACAGAAATGAATGGCCCATGGGACTTGTTGTAAAAACTTTGCCCAGCAGTGACAAAATGGTCCGCAAAGTGGAAGTGCGGATCGTAAAAGAAGGGACTGCAAAAGTATTCCTGGGACCCATCTCAGAGGTCATAGTCTTACTTTCAAAGACTGAGTGATACTGTATTTTTGATGTCATGTAACACTGGAAATGTTTTATTGTGTTGGGTATTTGTGATGATATATTGTGATTATATCAAGCGGGGAGTGTCATGTCTTTGGGTAAAAGACATTGATAAATTTATAAAGTTAATAAATTGGTTAAAAGGAATAAATAAGTTAAAATTAGTGATAAAGTTGTCAAAAACCTGTGTTTAAAAAGTTATCGAAGTGAGACATCTTTTTCTTAAAGGATTGTTTTTTTGTTACTGCAGAGTGTGTGCTCTTCCGGATATAGATGATCTTTGATGTGTTTTTTCCCTCGGCTACAGTCAGCTAGCCACATAGAAACGAAGTTAAAAAGTTCATTGAGTACGCTGTGTTGTTCTTCTTCGTTTGAGTCTTGGGAAATTTTTGTCTTTGTGAGTATTTTTATGTACAAGCACTTGATAGAGATCACTGATGTTCAAAAGTATTACGTGAATGTGTTTTGTTAAAGCGATGATGTTTCTGTTAGTTATTTACGTGTATTAGCTCTTTGTGTTAGCATACCGCATGCTAATATGTAGATAGTAATTGCATTGTCCTGTATGTTTCAGTTACCGCGCCATGCTACACACGCATGCAAGAAAACTTTATAAAGACAAGAAAAGCAAGCCTTGTGTGCAAAGTTTTCTTCAATGGTTTGCTGGCTGTCTAGCAGCACAGAGAAACGTGCTGTGAGGGCAGCACAGTTTGAGTCTATATTCAGTAGAGATGATGGCAGTACTCTTAGCTCTACAGTGGCTAGAGGTACATAAGCAAAGAAATGTGTTAATTTGTTCTGATTCTGTCTCAGTTCTTAGGAGTTTGACCTCATTAAAGTCAAGCCGTCAAGATATCTTATAAGGTTCTGCAAAGCTACTCTAACCTCGCCTGTCAAGGTAGGGCACTCAGTTTAATGTGGGTTCCAGCTCATGTAGGATTATGGGGAAATGAGAGTTGATTGTTTATCAAAACAAGCATTACATAAAAACAGTATTGACCTACATATTCGATTAAGTAAATCAGAAATCAAAGGAATAATCTGGACTAAGGTAGAAGAAGAGTGGCAAGGTGAATGGAACACAGAAACAAAGGGTAGATTTTTGCACCGTTGTAAAAATAAAATTAACTCATCTTGTAAAAATATTGGAAGGTCTAGGAAAGTAGAAGTGATCTCTATAACCATATATGGTTGGGACACACAAATTTAAATGGCACTCTGAAAATTATAGGAAAACATCCAGATGGCTTATGTGAGTATTGTCAGGTTGAAGAATCCATCATACATGCGGTAATTGACTGCCCCCCATACAATGCTGAAAGGACACTTGATAGGAGCTAAGGAAGTCAGGAGAACAGGATCTTAACATTAAAGCCCCAATGAATTTAAGGCATAACACAACCATTAGCCTTCTTTGAGTTTCTTAGAAAGTCTGGCTTAAGCAATAGATCAGAGATTCCCAAAGTGGGGTTTGCGACCTCCCGGGGGGGTTCCGAGATGCTGAGGGGGGGTCGCGAGATGATTTTCAGAATCCTTAGGTGATTACTCAGGTGACATGTCACTTTAACTGCGCCACAGTAAACATCACAGGTCACACACAGGTCAGTGTGCACCAGTAGATTTCATCTGAACAGCTCAAACCAACACACTGTGATGACACAAAGGAGATGACACTCCACTCAGTACTTCGGGTGTTGGGGGTGCTAGCCAGAGGTGCCAGAGCACCGGGGGGTATGTAGTAAATAAAGATGTGCTTTTCACCCCAGCTGTGCCAGGATCACACCTGAGGACACAGGGGCGTGAATATGTTAATCTGTGTATGTTGATGTGTGTTCACACTTGGTAACAGGTATGTAAATGTGTTTAACCTGAGTGCCAGATGCGGGGAGAAAATGTATAAAGCAGATCGTTTTGGCACTCAGTTAGTCTGTTCTGTGTTGGAGGAGAAATAAACCTCTGTGTCGTCAGCTCAAGTCTCGTCTGCTTTCATCCTCCACACTACGCATTAAGCCCAGGATATTATTTTTAAAAATGAAACGTTGGTTAATACCAACCAAAGCTTAAAAAGCATCATATGACAGTGTTTCCTCTGGCTTAAAGACCTTGGTGCGGTGGCAACATATTTTTCCGGGGAAGGGGGTTAGAAAACACATGACACTATTGTAACCGGAATATGTTAATTTTATACTATTTATTTCTCTTTTTTAAAATTGCACAGTAACTTTGCATATGGAACTTACCATTTGAAGTATTGTACAAATGAGGCATGAATGTTGGAATACTGGGTCAGCTGGGGTTCCACCCAGACATCCTGTGTTTGGACTTTTTACTGGTATCATCCTTCTCTCCTTCCTCTGCCCTCACCTCTCCTGGACCCTCTGCCTGAACACTTTCCTCTCCTTGGCTCCTCTCTTCTGTCTCATCTTGTCCTCTCTGAGCTCTGTCTAATTCAGGTTCTCTCTCTGTCTATGGTGGTATAGAAACAGGTTAGAAAATATCAAGAGTCATGTTTTGTCCTGCAGGAGTTTTGTCATTGTTTACATAAATGACAAAAATGTGTATTTTTTTTGTATTTTCATTCTAGTGTTTCTTTTTTTTTTCATTGAGTAGGGAAGGGGAAAAAAACCCATTCATAATAGTAATTTACTCCTGCATACTTAAATTATATGATCAGAGGTGGGTATAGTAGCCAGAAATTCAACTCATGTAAAAGCAGTGCTTTGAAATTAATAATTAAAAGTAGACAGCCAAAAATTTCTCGTAGAGTTAAGGGTACAAAGAGCACCCACTTAAAAGCTTGAGTAATGACTTCAGTCTTGAAGGTTTGAGGTTTTTCTCCAAAATTTATAACAATTTTCTTATAGTTTTCTACTTTTCTCTGTAAATTTATCTAAATTCGAAACCATTTTCCTCAAATTCTCATGAACCTGGGTTTGGCTTCCAGTTCTGACTTATTGTTATGTTTTGCCCTAGTTTCCACCTGGCGCTTCAGGGAGCTTGGGTCTCCGCTCCCCGACAGCTTGGGCACGCCCCCTCCTCCTGTCAAGTGCCATCAGCTGTACTGTCACGGGTGTTCACACACATACTCACATACACACACACACACACGCACGCACACGCTCCATTCATTCCCATTCATACACTCATGCACGCTCTCTCACACACCAGGTCCAATTAAGTTCAGCCCACGCTTTCTCGCACAGGCAATCTCTTTCCTCGTTAGCTTCAGGAGTATTTGTTTGCTTCTGTTGTGGAAAGAGATTGTTGGAGCATTCACCTCCATGCGCGGCAGCTAGCTCTCCACGTAGGAGTTATCATTACCTTCTTTGTATTCAGCCCAGCACTTTAAGTTCAGTTAACCCTTTGGTGTTACGGCTGGCCCAGCTTCTCTCTCCATCTTCTAGACTACACAGATTGCCCCGGGATCGCTCCAGCCCCGTAAGTCTTTTTATCGCATTTCCCTTTGTGCTGCAGCACTAGGCTCCTTTTTGACTGGGCTGTAGAGCATCCGGCAGATGCCCTGTATGTATGGTGGCCTTATTTTCATCATTTGCACATCCCTGTATTTTGTGGTCAGCTGGACTTGTTACTTTGTTGTTATATTTAATAAAATGGCACTTTCTACTTCCGCAACTGGGTTTTTCATTCCCTCCCTCGTGCGCTGCACAATGGCGCACAGGAGTTTGTGACACAAATTTACAATTTCCTCTTGTAAAATTGACTTTTCTTGTACATCTGAGACTTTATTATAAGTTTGTGGATTATTTTATGGCTAATTTCTGTTTATTTTTTAAAATAAAATTACTGTTTTTTTAAGTAAATTTGAAAGAGACTGTGGTAATTTATTTTACTTTTTCCTTATAACAATTTACATTTTTGACCATAATTTTGCAGAGCCAGAACAGAACAATAATTTAACTCTGATTTCAAAGAAAAAAAATTAATAAAATTGTACTTAATAAAATAAATCAACTTAAATGACCAAATATACAGTTGTTTCTGTTATAATATTTCTATAGATTTATAGTTTTTTTTTAGAAATCTCCTCAACACCCAGACAGCAGGAAAAACCTCCCTCTTTTTGAAATCCAAATGTTGGCACATTTAGTTTGTCTGAAGGCTGCTGATGGATTAAATTCATTGACTTCATTAATTTCGGTCATCTTAACTTTCCAGGTACATAATAGTGAACATAAATTATTTAATTAATATTAACTAAGGTAAAGGTAAAAGCAGCTCCTTTTCATTCTTGTCTGAAATAAGAAAAACAAAACGAATGATTAAAAAGAAGACAAAATGAACCAACTCAAGCTCTTAACCACACCTGTTAGCTAAGCAACTCTTCCATTATTGCTCCCGTTACCAGCGGGTTAAAACCATGATAAATGCCTCCAGTGTGTACGTACCTCTTCTGATTTTTTTCCATGTTTAAAGTATTTTAATAAGCTCATGTTTCTTCCGGACAGTCACGCTAGCGAGACACTGCCTGGCAACTGAAGCGGTCACGTGGGCGCAGTGCTTCTGAACTCCGCGCGGATGACGGTCATGCGCGTTGTTTGTGTGCGCGCTTGCGGACTGCAATTCCTTCATATTTTTTTTGTAAATTCACGTTTCCTTATAGGAGTTGCAGGAAATTTACAGGTGTGGTGGGCTGCCACCGGGAAATGTTACCAGAGGAAACCCTGTGTGAGGTGGCATATTTAATTACACAGGCAAAAAAGCCACACACAATCAGAGAAACCCTAATAAAACCTGCTGCGATCGCTATGAGTCGGACAATGCATGGGGATAAACAGGTGCGGGAGCTGGAAGCAGTGCCGCTGTCTGACTGGACCATATCCCGGCGCATCACGGACATGGCCCAGGACATAAGGTGTCAGCTGATCGACAGAGTGAAGAAAGGGAAATATGCTTTGCAGTTATAGTAGATGAATCCACAGATATATTAAACTCAGCCCAGCTGCTTGTTTTCATCAAATACAGTTTTGATGGAAAACTTAACGAGGACATGCTGTTTTGCACCCTGCTGAATGTAAAGTGCACAGATGAGGACATTTTCACAAAACTTGACAACAAACTAAAAGAAGAGGGACTGTCTTGGGATGAGTGCATTGGTGTGTGTACAGATGGTACTGCAGCAGTGCTGGGTAAAAAGAAAGGATTAAAAGCAAGAGTCTGACAAGTGGCACCCCACATAAACTTTACGCACTGTATTATTCACAGAGAAGCTCTTGCGAGTAAAATGCTCGACCCAGATCTTAAAGTAGAACTGAACTGAACGGCATTGAACGGCACTGGGTGATAGTACATACAATTATAAAGATAATTTATCATTGGCACCCCCTCCACAAATCCCGGAATCTTGGAGAAAATCGTGATTTTGAATTTCCCGCCCTGAAAAATCAGACAAATCCGCCGATTAACCGGAAGTGCAGCCGGAGTTCCGCGTGACGTCACGAGTGTGACACAGTCCTCCATGTTTACCATTGCGAGCACGTCGACACTGGTTGTTTTTGGTGCATTTTGTCGTGATAGTCGACTATAAAACACTTCCAACACCTGGGAAGATCTGTTCAGTGGCCAAGGAAAGCTGTCATGGCGATGAAAGAAAAGAAAGGGGGAGGAAAAGCGACCGGGAAGCGATGCGTTTCTAGATATAGATATTACAGTGATCCCTCACTTATCACGTTTAATGGGGACCAGAACCGACCGTGAAAAGTGAAAAACCGCGAAGTAGCGTCACCCCCTCCCCCAAGGGCGTCACAAGCACTATTTTGCACAAAAAGGCACAAGAGAACAGCGAAAAGTGCCACTAAGCAACACGAGCGATAAAGAACAATGAATGCAGTCTTCCTTCGCTGGGTATGGGCGCTCTGCAGGGAGAGAAGCTGGGTAAAACGTCTCGGCCAATCAGCTTGCGAGGTAAAACGTCTCGGCCAATCAGCTTGCGAGATTCCCGAGCGGTGAAGAGGTGGGCGGAGAGGAGTGGAGCGGTGGTCAGAGAGGTGGATTTTGAGTTGTGCGGGCTCTCCGTGTTGATACCTGATGTTCTAATGTAGTCTCCCTGCCTTCTGCTAGCGCCCGGGCAGCTTTCGTGCCATTTTTTCTCAATTTTGAATTTTTGATGAATATTTTTGAAAAATCCGCGTTGCACTAAGGGCGCGAAAGGTGAAACGCGAAGTAGCGAGGGATCACTGTATTTATAAATAGCACAGTCAAATGCAGAGGCCAGTTCTGTTCATGTGTATTGCCACTATAGTCTGTAGAAGTATTGTAATACATAGCCCAATTTGTCACCATGGGATGAGACGCCGTCTCGGCGCTCAGCCCATGTTTCTCCTCATCCCTGCTTCTCATTGAGCAGCGTCTCAGCAGGCTCCCAGCTGGCAGCGTTACGGGACGGCTGGGGCCAATTAATCCTCATCAGCTGGGCGCTGCCAATGAGAATAAATAGGAGCAGCCTCGATCACTCGGGGCTGCGACATAAGCACTGCTAGGCTGAAGCCCCTACGTCTGGTGTCAGTCTTCTACTCCTATTACAGCATTCCTATGAGTGTTACCCGCTGTGAGTATGTATGCCTTGTTACCCTTACGTCCGGTGCGAGCTCCCTGCTCCTGTGTTGTGCAACTCAAGAGTGTTCCTCTGTACGAGTACCTGTGCTTTCCTCATCCCTCACCCCTTTCCTTTAATAAAACATCACGACTCACTGGCTCGCCCTTGGCTCTTATTGCGTGGCTCCCTAGAGCCCCGCATGACAGTATGTCGCAGCCTGACGAGTTGCCGGCGGCCGTGAGTCGCTGTGGAATTGTACCTTTCTGTCCGGGTGTCAGCGCTGCTAGCATGCCGTTTCCCAGGAGTCACTCCCGACGCCAGGGCGACGAGCTGAGGTCCATCTCGGGGGCTGTCGATAGGACGCTCTTCACCCTGCACAACGCCTCCAACTCGAGACGCTGACATCCGGGCCGTGCTGAGGATCTCCTGGACTGTTACCCTCATTCTTTGTTCCATCTCGAGGACAGTGCCAGGATAGACGCCACAGGTACACAGCGAGAGAAGCCCCGCGGGTTGGATGGAAATCCCGGCAGGAAGCCGAAGTGGATGACGTTGCCCCCCGCTTCGGGATCCCGTTCCTGCTGCCATTCCAGCCCGGGAGTTCGCGCCAACCAGAGGGCTTCCCCCGACCTGCACCACATCACTCGGGATTCCCTCCAAGGAGCTGCAGCTGACAGCAGTTACGTCTGGGGCCGAGCAGCTGTCGCGAGCTCCACTGTGCATCCTGTCACCATCTTCGGGCATGTGGCGGCGGCAGTGAGATTGGTGGAGAGGACTTCAGGGCTACGAAGCTTTCCCGTGCTCAACGCCTTCCTCGCCTCGATCTCCGATCAGGAGCGGCGATTCCTGGGTTCCCCCCTCGCTTCGTCCCCTGGGAATAGCCGTCATCACATCGCCGAGTCACCTCTGCACGAACCCCGTCCGGATCCAGTTCTGGGCTGCCGCCAGGACCTTTCCCCCCACGCAGCTGTCACCTCCTCGTCTCGTCAGTGTGGAGATTTCACAGCCTCGTTCCCTGAGCCTCGTTCCCCCGCTGTCACTCCAGGACATTCGGGCTGGCTCATCCCGGCTGTTTCCTCCTCCTCCTCGACGCGCTTCCTGACTGCTGTGTGTGCCTGGAATCTCGGCCTGGTGAGCTCTCTGCTGGAGACTACGCGAGCGATCCTCAGACGGTTTCCCAGGGGGTCCTCCGTTATCGCCGGGCGGGGAGAGGAAGAAGCAGTGTCCACCACAGCAGGCGATATCCAACCTCCAGGAGACAGGCAAGTCACAGTTTATTCACATCGGCTTAATGATTTGTTCTGTCACATTCCTGGAGGAGGAGTTCAAGGTTCGCAGCTCCCTGAACTCCCCCCACCTGCTGTAACCTGTGTTCCTAATCCTGCATCCTCTGTGTCTCTCTCCGGCGAGCGATCCCCGGCTCCGGGTCAACGTGGTGGGATAAGGAGAGGGCCTGCGGTTCCGCAGCTACGTTGCGGACGGAGGAGGAGGACTGACTGCTGCGTGGAGTCCGCGCCGACGACTAAGCGTCCCCGGGTCTCCACGGAAGAGCGGTTCGGTCCAGCGGGACGAGATTCTTCTGGCTTCACGCCGTGTGGATTGTCGGCGGGGTTACCGGAGCTGGAGGAACCTCAAGCTGCGCTGACCATCGTGCTGGCTGCGGGGCCCGACGCAGCTGAATGGGAGCCTGACAACGACCTCCTGATGACGGATCCTGGATCTTCGCAGTCCTGGACGGCGTCAGAACCTGAGATCAGGCGAGTGCTCTCCTTTCTTTTCTCCCTTTATATCTTTGAGCACTTTAGCCTGTCTCTAGGGGAGATGAGCCGGGTGCAGCCGCCCGCTGCGTCCGAGCTCGTCTCGCCGGGTTCTGGCGCTGCCGGTGATCCTGATCCCGGTTCTGTTTTCTCTCCTGAGCCTTCTTCCAGGGTCACCGGCGAGGAGTTGCCGTTCCTCGTGGTGCTGGAGGGTCCAGGTTCAACGTTGGAGGTCGGTTCTGGTGCGGTGTCCAACGTGGGTTCGCCCGAGACCCAATTGGGGTCCGACGTGGGTGCTGTTCCAGCGGTGTCCGATGTGGGTTCGCCTAAGGCCCAATCGGGGTCCGACGTGGGTGCTGCCCCAGTGTTGTCCAGGTCCGGTGAGGAGGTGGCCGTTTCCCTGCGGCCTGACGCTCGTCGCCCTCGTCATCGGCTCTCCCCTGAGCCTCTTCCACCGGGACCCGCTTTGACCCTTCGTCCGTCTCAACGGTCCTGGTGGTTGAGTGATGCGGGTCGACGGCCCGACCCGCAAGACTTTCGGTTCGGTGATCTGGTCCAACCCCCCGATGATCTGTGTTTGCTTCTGGGTGGCCTGGCTCGGCTACCGGTGGACTGGGTTCCTGGGATCTGGGTCCGGAGTTCGCCGTCCGAACATTTCCCTTTCCCCGGTTCGCCAACTGGACAATGGGCGGGGAGACCTCCGGAGCCACCTCGGCCATTTTGGACTCTGCCTGCCATATTCCTCAGGTGTCGCTTTTCTTTTGTTATTATTAAGGTCACTCGGGTGTAATATTTTGTCCTTTTGGTGAATATATATTCATAGTGCTGTGTATTGTTTTCCATTGTCCGTACTCAGCATTTTCCTTTTTGTGCCTTGTTCGTAGCTTTGTCTGTGCGTTATAGAGTTATGTGTTTTGTTTCCCATCAAACCATACTCTGTAATTGTCCGTTTGTCCCAGTCACCTTCACTCCTCTAGGTGACTGTGTGTGTATATATATATACGGCGCTGTGTATTGTGTTTTTTTTTCTCCCCCCCTTCATTATCCGTACTCAGCGTTTTTTATCACTCTTGTCCTGTCCTTAGTTTTGTCTGTGCATTATGGAGTAGTGTTTGTTCTGTTATCCATATTCTGTAATTGCTTTACAGAGCACTTTAAGTGCCCTGGTTTTTTTTTCTTGTGCGATGTAGAGTACCGTATTTGTTTGTTTGTTTTTTTTTTTTCTCTGCCCTGTTACTCTACATTGGTCCATTGGTGTTGTCCTTCCCTTTGCTTCTTCCCCTCCGGCCCTGCCTCCCTTCCACCCACCCTAGGTGGGGGGGGGGGGGGGGCGCTGGGATGTTTCTGGTCGTTCAGGAGCCCGACCTTGAGGGGGAGGCTCTGTCACCATGGGATGAGACGCCGTCTCGGCGCTCAGCCCATGTTTCTCCTCATCCCTGCTTCTCATTGAGCAGCGTCTCAGCAGGCTCCCAGCTGGCAGCATTACGGGACGGCTGGGGCCAATTAATCCTCATCAGCTGGGCGCTGCCAATGAGAATAAATAGGAGCAGCCTCGATCACTCGGGGCTGCGACATAAGCACTGCTAGGCTGAAGCCCCTACGTCCGGTGTCAGTCTTCTACTCCTATTACAGCATTCCTATGAGTGTTACCTGCTGTGAGTATGTATGCCTTGTTACCCTTACGTCCGGTGCGAGCTCCCTGCTCCTGTGTTGTGCAACTCAAGAGTGTTCCTCTGTACGAGTACCTGTGCTTTCCTCATCCCTCACCCCTTTCCTTTAATAAAACATCACGACTCACTGGCTCGCCCTTGGCTCTTATTGCGTGGCTCCCTAGAGCCCCGCGTGACACAATTTTTTGAATGAATGAATGAATTTATTTATTTCGGATAGTACAGTACAGGTTGAAAGAAACTGAATGATATAACAACAAGGTCAAATTGAACAATGACTCATCTGATTATACAATTCAACATAAGTTATCCGAAATGGGTGATGGCTGAAGCCGCAGCTTATATTGCCCACCCATATTCCATCCAAGAATTCAAAAGAGAAAACGGGCAAGAGCGATTACAATTCAAAACAAAACTAAGACAAAATGACAGAGAAAAAAGAAAACTAAGCTACAACACAACACAGGCTGGATATGTTACAACTGGCCGCTCATTAGCGGCGCCAGCTGCACGCACACTTGCGCCTCGTCAGCAGCGTGGGATATAAGCCACTCTGCCCTGGGCTTCGGCATGAAGCCGTCTGATTCCTTCAGCCCTCTTGCTGCAGAGGAACCCCCTCATCTCCCAGCAAGATCTACAGCGTAAGCATACCTACCTTTGCCTTTCCAGTCTCTCCCCTGTGCACAGGTGTATTCCCCGGCGGCGGACCTCGCCTCTGCATCGCCGTCTGCCAGCTGCTGTCACAGGTGCATCAGGTCGCTGTCTCCCGGGCTCGCCCTTGTGCACGCCTGCCACCTGCCACACTCCTGCATCCTCCTCTGTCTCGTCACCGATCCTGAATGCCTCTTCACTCTGAAAACTCTGGTTTTCTTGACTGCTGGAACTGCTGGAACTGCTATCATCTGCCATTGTTGTTTTGTTTAGGGATCACACTTGTGACGTCACGCAGCGTCGTCTGCACTACTTCCGGTTTGTTTGGCACTGCCAGCCAGAGGCAAAAGTTTATCGGCTTATAGCTTGGCCATCGCACGGCCTAAAAATTTCTTTTATGTGTTGAAAAATACAATAGGTAATAAGGAATTAATCTGCTATTCTACTTTTTGTGCCAAAAGGTGGGTTCAGTTCTACTTTAAGAGTGTTCTTGAGACTGCACTACATAAAATCACGCCCACTCAACACCAGGCTGTTGGCTACTCTCTGCAATGAACTGGGATCAGAGCATCAGGGCCTGCTGTTCCACACAGAGGTCAGGTGGCTTTCGTGAGGAAATGTCCTCAGCCGCCTGTATGAACTGCAGGATGAGGTGTGCTTATTTCTGATGGAGAACAGGTCCCAGCTCGCTGACCACCTGACTGACCCTGACTGGTTAACAAGGCTAGCGTATTTGTCCTGCATATTTGACAGACTGAACGGACTTAACATGTCATTACAAGGTGAAAACACAAGCATCATGTTGCTGAATGATAAAATCCGTGCATTCAAAATGAAAGTGGATCGCTGGACTGCGAGAGTTGAGATGGGCAGGACTGATATGTTTCCTGAGCTGGAGGAGGTCATGGAGGAAAATAATCTGAGTGTTAACACTGTGAAGAAGTCCATCACTACCCACCTTCAAGCCCTCCTGGAACACTTTAACAAGTTTTTCCCCGAGGAAACAATTCAAGAAAAATATGACTGGATAAGATCGCCATTCACTGTAACGCCCACAAATCATCTGCCATCCAACATGGAGGACGCACTGATTGAGCTGTCAAGTGACCGCACCTTAAAGACAGCTTTTCATTCAAAAATGCTTGCTGAGTTCTGGATTTCAGTCGAGAGAGAATACCCACAGCTATCCAGGGCAGCGATGGATGTGCTGATGCCGTTTGGCTCTACATACCTGTGCAAAAAGACTTTCTCGGCACTGACATATATCAAAAATAAATACAGATCTAAACCTGGAGAATGATCTCGGAGTGGCCATCTCCAAAATTAAACCCAGAATTGACTTGTTGTGCTCCACGCATATTGCCCATCCATCTCATTAGGTGAGATTAATGCTGAAACATAGTTTGCCAAAATATACATTTGCACCGTAACAATGTTCACATATTTACGCAATACTACAGTTTATAGCTATTACTTTGACTGATTGTTCTGCTAACATGGAAATGAAAGCATTGTGTCAAAATTAAGTTTGCACGACAGCAACGATGTTTACTCCTAAATTACATGGAAATTACTTTAATGTATTCTGCTTTAATCGTTTAGTAAATTGTTATATGTAAAACCATATCATGGTTGTCAGGCTGTTCTGTGGCGGCATGGTGTTGGACTTCTCCACCCAGGGGACAATGGACCGAAGGAGGAGGTGACACCGGGGGGTATCAGATGGGACAATAAGGACTATGTGCCCCCCGGGGAGAGGAGTAAATGCCAGAGAGAAGAAGTGTGTCATGGGCAGTGAGAGTGCGCTCCTCCTGTCCCGTCTCACTTTCACTAACTCATCACTGCACCTGAGGCAGAAGACGCACCTGCTCCCACTCATCAGCCAGTGTACTTAAGGAGGACCTCTCTGTGCATTCTACGCTGGCTCATCTGGGTATACTGCCCTTCAACGGACAAGCAAGTATCGTTTTGACAAGCGTAGACACGTCATCTTACCTTGTTTCTCTTCTCTCCTCAGGTTACTGCCACCGTGCAGGTGTGTCTCTGGGACTGTGTGCGCCCTCCTGCCACATCTCCACTTCTCCTCAGCTTCCAACCTCCACCCGGTCAGGCACCACCAGCTCATCCCCGTCACCCTACTGGTTCGCCTATTCCCCGCTGGAGCCCTGCCGGTTCTCCCTCAGAACCCAAGTAAGTGACAATTTGGCTCACCCATTTCCCCTTACTCCGTTCCTCCACTCACAGCTCTCGTCTTCTCTTCGCAGGTTGATTCCTCTGGCAAGTGACTGTTTCCATAGCTGTCCGTTCATTTTGAAATTCAGTAAAACTCTCAAATGTGCCTCCTTATGTGGGTGTTCTCCTGTGCTGTCGTATCGTGCACGTGAGCTGTCAGCTTATTAGTCATGACAAAGTGTGTTGGAACAAGCCGGCGTTAAGTTATGTTAATGTGCCATACAGTTCTTTGTTCAAACAACAATGATTATGGTTGGAAGTGTCGGGTCTTGACGCATGGAAATAAATTTATAAAAGAGGAGTGCACAGGGACCCGGCATTCTCTTTTGCTGTAAAAAATGTTGGAGGAAGAATAAAGTAACTGTATTGTCCAGCTCGTTGTCTCACCTGCCTCCTTTCACTACACTGGTGAACCCAAGATGTGCCATGGAAAGTGAGCCGAGCACCACCTCGGAGACCGCCTGGAGGGAGAGCACCAGTGCCACGTGCGTGGTCCCAATTGAGCTCCCAGGTTTCTGGCTTCACAATCTGACTGCATGGTTTTTGCACATAGAAGCCCAGTTTGCACTCCGTGGGATAACAACAGATGATACCAGGTATTATTACGTGGTTGCCGTGCTGGATGCGCGTGCCACGCAACAGGTGAAGAGCCTGCTCCAGGAGCTGCCGGCCCAAGGAAAATACGAGGCGCTCAAGAGGACGCTTCTCCAGCGCTATACCCTTTCTGACAGTGAGAGGGCAGAGAGGCTCCTAACGCGTTCAGAGTTGGGGAACAAATCAGCAGTGGAGCTCATGGAGAGCATGTTGGTGCTGAGGGGGAAGGACGACGAATCTTTCCTGTTTGCCCACTTGTTCCTTAGGAACCTACCGGCTACAGCGAGGACGATCCTGGCCAATTTGCCGCGGCTGGTTACTAAGTACAACCGCGTCCTGGCGCAGGAAGCAGACCACATCACTTCAGCGACCAGAATGCTCAGCGTGCAGACAGTGGAACCAGGAGGGTGCCACTGTCCAGGAGGGACTCTATCGAGGTCGAGGAGCCATTCGTGGTAGCTGGCATGGACACCAGAAGATGAAGGAATGGTGCGATCTGTTCTTATCCTCGCTGTTTCAGCTCAAATGCCCAATGCTGCCTGTCGCCATGCCAATTCAAGAAGCCAGGACGGTGGAGAGGAAAAACTCCCTTTTAACAGGAAGAAACCTCTAGCAGAACCAGTCTCAGGGAGGGGCAGTCATCTGCTGCGACTAGCTGGGGGGTGAGGGGATAGAGAAGATGAAAAGAACAGACATATAGAGAGAAAACATTAAAGGAGTGAAGCCAAGTACATTATTAGAGGCCTCCCGGCAGTCTAAATCTATTAGCAGCAGAACTAAGGGAGGGTTGAGAGACACATGATCCCTCCCTAAATGTAGGCTGTATCGAAAAGGAAGATTTTTACCCTATTCTTAAAAACAGAGATTGAGTCTGACTCCAGAATCCAGATTGGTAACTGGTTCCACAGGAAAGGAGCTTGATAGCTGAAAGCTCTGCCTTCCATTGTACTTTTGGAGATTCTAGGTATTACAAGTAATCCAGCATTTTGGGAGTGTAGTGCTGTGTTAGGATGACAGGGTAGTATCAGATCTTTTAAATAAAAAGGGGCCTGATTGTTAAGAGTTTTGTAAGTGAGAAGGACTTTAAACTTAATTCTAAACTCTATGGGAAGCCAATGATGGGAAGCCAGAACCGGAAAGATATGATCTCTCTTTCTAGTACCTGTTAAAACTCTTGCAGCAGCATTTTGGATCAACTGAAGACTTTTTAAAGATATTTTAGGACAACCTGATAATAAAAAGTTACAATAATCTAATCAAGAGCTAACAAAAGTGTGGATCAGTTTCTCAGCATCACTCTGAGACAAGATGCTCCTAATCTTGACAATATTACACAAATGATAGAAGGCAGTCTTAGAAACAAATTTAATATGTGAATTGAAAAACAGATCTTGATCAAAAATAACTCCAAGGTTCCTCACAGAACTATTCAGAGAAAGAGTAACTGCATCCAAACTAAGAGTTTGATTTGGAAAGGTATTTCTAAGGCTTTTTGGGCCAACAAGAATGACTTCAGTCTTACCTGAATTTAAGAGCAGAAAATTACAAGTCATCCAAGCTTTGATTTCCTTAAGACAGGCGTCTTAACTTACTTAACTTGGCTAATTGATTACTATCACCTGGCTTCATTGACAAGTATAATTGTGTGTCATCTGCATAACAATGAAAATGTATACAGTGGTTTCTAATGATGTTGCCCAACGGAAGCATATATAAACTAAAAAGAGTAGGGCCTAGCACGGATCCCTGTGGAACTCCATGACTGAGCTTAGAGTTGGAAGAAAACTCATTATTAACATGAACAAACTGAAGCTTATCAGACAAATAAGATCTAAACCACTGCAGCGAAGTTCCATTAAGTCCAACATAGTGTTCTAATCTATCAAGTAGAATATTGTGGTAGATAGTATCAAAGGCTGCACTAAGATCTAAAAGGACAAGTACAGAAACAAGTCCATTATCAGATGCAACAAGGAGGTCATTAGTGACCTTCACTAAGGCTGTTTCAGTACTATGATGTATTCTGAACCCAGATTGAAACTCTTCAAATAAACCATTTCCCTGCAAGTGGTCAAATAATTGCAGAGCAACAACTCTTTCTAAGATTTTTGAAATGAAAGGCAGATTAGAGATTGGTCGATAGTTAGCTAAAACTCCTGGATTGAGAGCTGGCTTTTTGATTAAGGGTTTAATTACAGCAGTTTTAAAAGCCTGCGGTACATGGCCTAATGTTAAAGAAGAATTGATTATTTGAAGAATATGGCTACCAATAAATGGGAAGAATTTTTAAAATAACCTGGTAGGAATAGGGTCTAAAAGACAAGTTGAAGGCCTGGATGAGGAAATTATTATATCTAACTCTAAAAGGATCTCTGGTGGATCTCTGGCGCCTTAAAACCAGATGCTTCGGGTAGATGGTAGCTCGTCAACCTGGGAAGGTAGCCCATCTAGGGGAAGGTAAACCCTGATTTCAAACCTCTGCTGCCTTGCGGCATACCCGATCACGGGAAAGGCTTCAGGAGTCAACCCTGAGGAAAAATCCAGAGTCGGAGCCCCTAAGGCAGTTCTATGTTGTGCTCAACATCGTTCTGGCAGCTCCTGTGATGGCGCTGGCTGGTGCCAAACTGTAGCAGCCCTGCTGTTCCTTTGGATTCATCAGTGACGTGGAGAGGGGGGGACATGCTGCATGGGCAACATCTTGCCCTCCATATCTTCCTGCCCAGGCTTGAATCCTATCAATGCCCAACGCTGGAAGGTAGAACACCGGATCACTGGAGAGGACACTCCAGCTTCGCCTCTGGCGTAGACAAAACACGGGGAATGACAGTTACCGGTTATAAGCCACCGCTCAATAGGCATAGAGCGCGGCACCAGGGGTTGTTAACGACTGTGGGAGGGATCATCGGATCTCACTGGACAGCTACCGCCCGCCTCAAGCTGGGCAGCCCCCAGCCAATAAGGTGTTGTCCCGCCACAGCCTGCTTTCCTCAATGGGTGCATGGGGATGAGGAGAAGTCCGAACAGCAGGCTGAGAACCTTCGCACCAGGCAAGACAAAAAAACAAAAGAGACCACCTCTAAAACTGGGAGCGTGGAACGTCCGCACTATGATGACAGGACTCGCTGCTAACCTCAAGGACATCAACGACACCAGGAAGACTGCCATCATCAATAATGAGCTGAAGAGACTGGGAGTGGATATCGCCACTCTCCAGGAAACATGATTGGCTGATGCAGGCACACTGAGAGAGAAGGACTACTGGCAGGGAAAGGGCAGTGACGAACACAGGGAACACGGAGTGGGCTTCGCAGTGAAGAACACCTTGCTGAAGATGGTGGAACTGGGCAGCAATGGCTCTGCACGACTCCTCACCCTCCGCCTCAACACCACTCAAGGCCCAGTCACCCTCGTCAGTGTGTATGCCCCAACACTGACAGCCACACCAGAGACAAAAGACGAGTTCTACGAGAATCTCGCAACAACTGTCAGGATCATCCCCAACTCTGAACAACTCATTCTCCTTGGAGACTTCAATGCCAGAGTGGGTGCTGACCACGACTCCTGGCCCTCCAGTCTTGGACCATTTGGCGTGGGCAGAATGAACGACAACGGACAGCGGCTGCTCGAGTTCTGCACATATCACGATCTGTGCATCACAAACTCGTTCTTCAAGACCAAGCCCCAACACAAGGTTTCCTGGCAACATCCGCGCTCAAAGCACTGGCACCAGCTGGACTTGATCCTGACCAAGCGCACCTCACTGAAGAATGTGCTAATCATCCGTTTGTTCCAGAGTGCAGATTGCGACACAGACCATTCATTGGTGTGTTGCAAGGTCAAGCTGCAGCTGAAGAAATTCCATCGTGCTAGACAGCCTGGAAAGGCACGGATTGACACCAGCAAGATGACCCAACCAGAACTTGTTGAGCAGTTTGCCTCCACCTTTGAGAAGGAACTTGGTGTACCACAAGAAGGAGAATCTGCAAAGCAGAAGTGGGAAGAGCTGCAAAACACCATCCACCACACAACCTTGGCTACCTTTGGGAGGAAGACCTCGAAGTCACAGGACTGGTTTGATGCCAAGTTGACAGAGATGACCCCCGTCATTGAAGCCAAGCGCTCAGCACTTGCTGAGTACAAGAAGTACCCAAACGAGAAGAATCTCCAGATTCTCAGGGCTGCGAGAAGCAAAGTTCAGCAGACTGCTCGGCGCTGTGCCAGCGAGTACTGGACTCAGCTCAGCCAAGACATTGAAACCGCTGCCATAACAGGGAACATCCGTGGTATGTACGATGGCATCAAGAAAGCACTTGGTCCAGCTCAGAGCAAGACGGCCCCCCTCAAATCCTCCACTGGGGAGATGATCACAGAAAAGAACAAGCAGATGGAGAGATGGGTGGAACACTACTCCGACCTCTACTCCAGACAGAACACCGTGACACCGTCAGCCCTTGATGCCATCGACTTCCTGCCATCCATCGACGAACTCAGCAAGGCCATCAATAGCTTGGCCACTGGCAAGGCACCCAGCAACGACAGCATACCCCCCGACCTGATCAAGCACTGCAAGACCGCCCTACTGCTGCCATTGCATGACGTCCTCTGCCAGTGCTGGAAGGAAGGTGCCATACCACAGGACATGAGGGACGCCAAGATCATCACCCTCTACAAAAACAAAGGGGAGAGAAGCGACTGCAACAACTACAGGGGCATCTCCCTCCTCAGCGTTGTTGGCAAAGTCTACGCACGAGTTGTTCTCGTTCGTCTACAGAAGCTTGCCGAACGTGTCTACCCCGAGTCTCAGTGTGGCTTCCGCGCTGAGCGATCGACGGTAGACATGATATTCTCCATCCCCCAACTCCAGGAGAAATGCAGAGAACACAACATGCCCCTGTACGTCGCCTTCATCGACCTCACCAAAGCGTTCGATCTGGTCAGCAGAGAGGGCCTTTTCAAGATCCTGCCAAAGATAGGATGCCCACCAAAGTTGTAAAGCCTCATTGAATCGTTTCACACCAACATGCAGGGGATAGTGCAGCACGACGGCAACGTCTCAGAGCCATTCAACATACGCAGCGGAGTGAAACAGGGATGTGTACTTGCGCCAACCCTCTTTGGAATTTTCTTTGCTATGCTCCTGAGGCATGCCTTCAGCACAGCAACAGAGGGAATCTACCTGCACACAAGATCTGACGGCAGGCTTTTCAACCTCGCCCGCCTGAAAGCCAGAACCAAAGTACGCGAGGCTCTAATCAGAGACATGCTGTTCGCAGACGACGCTGCAGTCGCAACCCACACACAGCAGGAGCTTCAGACCCTGATGGACCGCTTCTCCCAGGCATGCAGGGACTTCGGGCTTACCATCAGTCTGAAGAAGACTAACGTCTTGGCACAAGGCACGGAAGCACCACCAACCATCACCATCGATGACTACGAGCTGGAGGTCGTGAATCAGTTCACGTACCTGGGGTCCACGATCAGCAACAACCTCTCCCTTGATACAGAGATCGACAAGAGGATTGGAAAATCAGCCTTCACACTCGCTCGCCTCACCACACGAGTGTGGGAGAATCCCAAACTCTCTGTCAAGACAAAGATGGCAGTGTACAATGCCTGCGTCATCAGCACACTGCTCTATGGGAGTGAGACGTGGACAACATACGCCCGGCAGGAAAAGAGACTGAACTCCTTCCACTTGCGCTGCATTCGCCACATCCTGGACATATCCTGGCAGGACAAAGTGCCCAACACAGAAGTTCTGTCCCACGCCGGCCTTCCCTCCATGCTCACTCTACTCAGGCAGCGCAGGCTCCGCTGGCTAGGCCACGTTTACCGTATGGAGGATGGCAGAATCCCCAAAGACGTCCTCTACGGAGAACTGGCGACTGGCAGGAGAGACGTTGGCCGCCCACAGCTGCGCTTTAGAGACGTCTGCAAGAGAGACATGAAGGCCCTGGAGATCAACATAGAGCGCTGGGAGGACCTTCCAACGGACCGCTCCAAATGGAGAGGCACCCTGACCAGACAGCTCAAGGCGGGTGAAGAGAGACTGACTGCTGCAGCAGATGAAAAAAGGACCCGCAGGAAGAACCGCCACAGACCCAGCAGCACGGAGACCACCCACAAGTGCGACCTGTGTGACAGGGACTGCCATTCGCGCTTCGGCCTGTTCAGCCACAGGCGGTGCTGTTCCAGCAGAGTAGATGTTTAGGATTCTCTTCCATGGTCATCATAGACCGACGGAGGCCGACGAACTCTAAAAGGTCAGTTGGAGTAAACTTATCCAAACAGATATCAATTGAAGGAGTTGTAGTAGTTACTGTATTTAAGTTTACGGTGGGAAGAATCTGACTGATTTTATCTCTAATAGATGAAATTTTATGATTGAAAAAGTTCAGAAAGTTGTGACTAGTAAGCTTTAGGGGGATGCGAAGATTGACAGAGTCCTGACTCTTTGTCAGCCTGACTACAGTGCTGAAAAGAAACCTGGGGTTATTCTTGTTCTCGTCTATTAACCACTTGCGCTCCGTTGTTCCGCGGGCGGGCAAGTCTCTGCGTCCTATGACGCACGAGGGCGCGCGAGAGCGCGCTCGTGCGCCCTCGTGCGCATGACGCATGATGGTGGTGATGGTGATGTAGTAGCGTCCAAGCGCCACTCAAAAAAAAACTGCAGAGACAGCCGCGAACAGATTAGTTCATCTGATTGACCTCTCATTCGACTAATAAGAGCCTTGAATTGGGTTTCTGAAACCTTGAAGAACCAATGAATGAAAATCTAGGAAGGAGGACCCGCCTACTGTGAACGCAGGAGCCAGTTGAAGCACAGAAATTCTGGCTGGGTGAAGCGATATTTACTGCTGCCACAGATGAAAACAAAGGACGCTGGACAAACAGACCCAGGCTCACCCAGCAGCATGGAGAACACCCACAAGTGGGACCTGCACTCATTCCAGCAGAATAGACGGAGGCCGACGACAAAAGTCGTAAATCATTCGCCAAAACGGCAATATGTAATGGAATTATGTTGATCGGGATCCACGAGCGGAGCAGCGTCGCGTTCGTCTGACGCGTGGGAAGAGCTGTTCGCCACGACTCTGCTGCTTTGAAGAGGTAAGGTGTTATAAGCTAAATTATTATTTATCCCTGAAAACTGTAATCCAAAAATGACTTTTGACCGATCGGTAATTTACAACTGTACTGCGCACGAAATACGAAGTGCGTGCGCCGCGATAAACGGTTCATTTGCCGTGTTCGGACCGTGAACGCCCCCCCCCCCACCCGCTTCAGAAGAGGAGAGGGGGGGGGCACGGTCCGAACGCTCCTCGGTCGGCGGGAGGAAGCATATCAGTCTATTCCATCATGTAGCGATGGCCCTCTTCTGTACCGGGGGGGGGGGGGGCGTTCACGGTCCGTTCACGGTTCCCCCCCCCCACACACACACACAGTAGCGAGGGGGGGGGGAGCCGCTGTGAAAACATGCAAGGAAAAAAAAAAAAGAGTGTATTCCGTCTTGTAGCGAGGGCCGAATTTGGTCCTTGGTAGCGGGAGGGGGGGAACGACCCCCCGCCCACACACACACACACAGACACAGCCCTGAGTGTGACCTTTCATTAGAGCCTAAAATGAAGATTCTACATTGAATTATTCAAAAGTTACAGACGTTTTTCCAAACTGTGCCATTTGGCACAATTTGGCACAGTTCCATAACGCCTGGGAACTACCTGAGAACAAAGCTGTGTAAAATATTCATTTTTTGTGGTATTGTTACCAAATTTGGATCTCAGCTGGATAACACTTGGTTCTACATTTCTGTTGCATTTTCCAGCCGGATTGGACAGCTGTGTGTTATTTACAAGCATTTGTATCCAAAAAAACACTGTGTCCAAATTTTTTTTCTTCAAGTTCAGTATGTTTAGATGACTGTAACTCAGTGGCCGGAGCACGTAGAGAGATTATGTTTTTTTTGCCAAAAAATTCAAAGTGTTTTCTTTTAAATGAGACCAACCCCATGAAGATGCTGCAAAGGGTTGAATAACAGCTTTCGATTTACTTTGGGCACGTTTTTTTTTGGCATTTTTAGGAAAATTGCCCGGAGTGCAAGTGGTTAATGCAGAGTAATAACTTGTTCTAGCTTTTCTAAGAGATTTCTTATAAATCAAAAGATGATTTCTCCAAGCTAAATAGATTTCATCTAAATTAGTGGAACGCCATTTTCTTTCTAATTCACGAGTCTTCTGTTTTAAGCTACGAGTTTCTGTGTTAAACCAAGGGGTTAGAAGTCTCTGGACTTTTTCTTTTTTATTGGGGCCACCAAGTCTAGAGTCTGATGCAGAGAAGCTGTAACACTATCTACCATGCTATCAATTAAGGAAGGCGCAAGCTCTCCATCGCTTATTTCTGTTGTGTTGACACATGGCATAGAGTTTAGGATTCTCTGCAAAAATTCTCTGCAAAAATTTGGTAACAACATCATCTGAAAGACATCTGCTGTAGTAATATTTTTCTTTAGAATCAAATAGTCAGGAATAGTGAAATCAAAGATTAACAGACAATGGTCTGACAGTACAGGATTATGAGGAGACACTACCAGATTTTCTATTTCTATGCCATATGTCAGAACAAAGTCCAATGTGTGGTGGAGATAATGGGTAGAATTTTCTACTTTCTGGGAAAACCCCATCGAGTCTAATATTGAATTAAATGCCTTATTAAGACAGTCACTATCTACATCAACATGTATATTAAATCCCCCTACTATAATTATTCTATCTGATTTCAGCGCTAAATCAGCTAAGAATTTGGCAAATTCGGATAAAAACTCTGAGTAGACTGAGGGAGGACGGTAAACTATGGCAAAGAAAATTGGGTTTAATCTAAGATTGCTAACATGCCCAATACTGAGGACCAAGGCCCTCAAAGAAATTAAAATATGTTTTTTGCTTTACATTAACTAGTAATTTAGAATGGTAAATTGCTGCTCCTCATCCTCCATGACCAGAACTTCTGGGATTTTGATAGTTTAGATAACCAGAGGGAGTTGATTCATTTAAACCAACATAATCATCTTGCCCTAACCAAGTCTCTGTAAGGGATGTTAAATCAATCTAATGATCAATTAACAGATCATGGACTAGCAGAGACTTGGGCAATAGAGACCTAATGTTTAGCAAACCACATTTAATTTTTAAATTATGAGGAGGAAGAGAGGCCAAATCATTAAATTTAGAGACTTAATTAATTTAGGGACTTGATGTTCCAGCTCCATTTTAGGAGCAGATTTTCTATGCGCTTATGGATTGTTAGTCGATGTTGCTAATAGAAGATTAGTGGATGCTGTCTCTTTTACTTCACTGCCCTGCACAGCTCAGGGAGCTGGGTCAATAACACTGGCTAACGTTATAGCTCCAGGGGGTAAGTACCAACATTTGCTCGCACAGTTCCCAGCACTCACGGGCCTGACTTTTTCAGCTACAATAACGAAACATGGGATGGAGCACTTTATAACGACGAAAGGCCCGCCGGTGTTTGCACATCCTCGGCATTTGGACGCAGCTAAACTGGCCAGCACACGAGAGGAGTGCAGTTTAGAGCAGTTGGGCATCATTAGGTGCTCCAACAGTCCATGGGCATCCCCGCTACACATGGTGCCTAAAGCCGACGGGTCGTGGCAACCGTGCAGCGATTTCTGACGCTTGAATTAAAATTAAATTTAAATTAAATCACCCTTTATTGTCATTCAACCATACAACCAATCATGTACAGTAGAATGAAATTGTGCTTTTCCTATCTACAGTGTTAATCACACACACCCCATGTGTAGAATCAGAGGGCTGCTGCCATACAAGGCACCACCACAGATTTCCCTCCTCCATTCCATTATTGCTGAACACCAAGCTGGACGGCAGGAAGTTCTGCTTTTATATGGTCTTCGGCATGACCCGGCCGTTATTTGAACCCCTGCCTCCCGGGTGTGGGGCGGATGCACTACCAACTGAGCCACCACTCCGGTATTAAACAACGCTATGGAACACGATCGCTTTCCTATTCCACACATCCAGGATTTTTCCGTGCACCTGGCCGGGGCATGCGTTTTTTCCAAAGTGGATCTGGTCCGCAGTTACCACCAGCTCCCAGTGCGTGCGGAAGCCGTTCCAAAAACAGTGGTAATAATGCCTTTTGGCCTTTTTGAGTTTTTACGCATGCCATTCGGATTAAAAAGCATGGCGCAGACCTTCCAGAGGATGATGGACTTAGTGCTTCGCGACTTGTCCTTTGTTTTTGTCTACTTAGATGACATTCTGGTAGCCAGTGTGTCCGAGGAGGAGCACATCACCCATCTCAGGACAGTTTTCCAGAGGTTGGAAGCACATGGGTTGATAGTTAAGCCGGAAAAGTGCCAGTTTGGTGTGCCAGTGATTGACGTTTTGGGCCACTGCATTTCACCGGAGGGCGCGATCCCGTTGCCGGACAAAGTGCACGCTGTGTCAGACTTTCTGCGCCCGCAAACCGTGACAGCAGTACAGGAGTTTTTGGGAATGGTTAATTTTCATAACCGCTTCCTTCCCCGGGCAGCCCAGCTGATGCAACCGTTTAATGCCGTGCTTAAAAAAAAGAAACCCATGGAAGCCATTGACTGGACTCCCGAGCGAGTCCAGGCTTTTACTAATGCCAAAACAGCGCTTGCGGATGGCGCGTTTTTAGCCCACCCAGACCCTTCTGCATGGATAGCGCTCAAAACAGACACGTCTGATATTGCCATAGGGGCAGTAGTGGAGCAGTGCGTCTCAGGTTTGTGGCAGCCGCTCACATTTTTCAACCGACAACGAATGCAAGTACAGCGTGTTCAATAGAGAATTGCTGGCTCTCCACCTGGCGATGCCCCATTTCCAGTTCTGGCTGGAGGGGCGCGAGTTCGCCGCATTCATGGACCATAATGCTACATGTGTAAATAGGCTGGTACCAGCAAGATGGCAGCCGGGTTGGACGTGGATGGACCGGGGGTAGTTGACTACTGGTTTCCGGTAGTGATGCCACCCGGGGTATAAAGGAAGTGGGCGGAAGATGCACTGTCTCGTTTGTTGTGGAGCCACCTGGCATGCAGGCGAGTGCCATATGCCTTTGAATATAGTTTGTGCTATCCTGAATAAACCCTGTTAACTGAGTCTTGACTTACTCGTCATTCTCATAATTATGGACACAACATCTGGCGATGAGGTAAAAGCAGTAATGGAGCGCTCCATTGCCAGCTTTCGGCCTTTTCTGGAGGCCCCGGGTGAGCCACCCGTCATGTGGCCTCGTTGGTTTGCTGCCTTTACCAACTACACATGTGGACAAAATTGTTGGTACCCCTCTGTTAATGAAAGAAAAACCCACAATGGTCACAGAAATAACTTGAATCTGACAAAAGTGGTAATAAATAAAAATTCTACGAAAATTAACCAATGAAAATCAGACAGTGCTTTTGAATTGTGGTTCAACAGAATTACTTTAAAAAACAAACTCATGAAACAGGCCTGGACAAAAATGATGGTACCCCTAGAAAAGATTGAAAATAATGTGACCATAGGGACATGTTCAACCAAGATGTGTCCTCTAATTAACATCACAGGTGTCTACAAACTTGTAATCAGTCAGTCAGCCTATTTAAAGGGTGACAAGTAGTCACTGTGCTGTTTGGTGACATGGTGTGTACCACACTAAACATGGACCAGAGGAAACAAAGGAGAGAGTTGTCTCAGGAGATTAGAAAGAAAATTATAGACAAGCATATTAAAGGTAAAGGCTATAAGACCATCTCCAAGCAGCTTGATGTTCCTGTGACTACAGTTGCACATATTATTCAGAAATTTAAGATCCATGGGACTGTAGCCAACCTCCCTGGACGTGGCCACAGGAGGAAACTTGATGAAAAATGGAAGAGACGGATAATACGAATGGTAACAAAAGAGCCCAGAACAACCTCTAAACACAGTCATGGTGAACTCCAAGGTCAAGGTACATCAGTGTCAGATCGCACCGTCCATCGTTGTTTGAGCCAAAGTGGACTTCATGGGAGACGACCAAGGAGGACACCACTATTGAAAACAAATCATAAAAAAGCCAGACTGGAATTTGCCAAACTGCATGTTGACAAGCCACAAAGCTTCTGGGAGAATGTCCTATGGACAGACGAGACAAAACTGCAACTTTTTGGCAAGGCACATCAGCTCTATGTTCACAGACGCAAAAATGAAGCATACCAAGAAAAGAACACTGTCCCTACTGTGAAACATGGAGGAGGTTCTGTTATGTTCTGGGGCTGCTTTGCTGCATCTGGCACAGGGTGTCTTGAATCTGTGCAGGGTACAATGAAATCTCAAGACTATCAAGGTATTCTAGAGAGAAATGTGCTGCCCAGTGTCAGACAGCTTGGTCTCAGTCGCAGGTCATGGGTCTTGCAACAGGATAATGACCCAAAACACACAGCTAAAAACACCCAAGAATGGCTAAGAGCGAAACATTGGACTATTCTAAAGTGGCCTTCTATGAGCCCTGATCTAAGTCCTATTGAACATCTCAGAATCAGAATCAGAATCAGGAAAGATTTATTGCCAAGTACATTAACAGATCACTGATAACATACGAGAGAATTTGACTTGACACAGAAAATGAACCTGCATTTCCAGTGACACGGCTGCATCGGGGACGCGCCTGCCCACAGGATAGAGGGTACAGGTAGCATAAGAATAAGAATAATACGAGGAACAATAGGAAGGAGCAAAAAAATCATTGATTCAGAATACTGGTTGCATAATCAATCAATATTATGATTACAAGGAAAAAAAAAGCTTTCGATGCACATACGCAAAACAGGATTCACAAGACACAAGACAAGACACAAGACACAAGACACACTATTGAACATCTGTGGAAGGAGCTGAAACATGCCGTCTGGAGAAGGCACCCTTCAAACCTGAGACAACTGGAGCAGTTTGCTCATGAAGAGTGGGCCAAAATACCTGCTGAGAGGTGCAGAAGTCTCATTGACAGTTACAGAAATCGTTTGATTGCAGTGATTGCCTCAAAAGGTTGTGCAACAAAATATTAAGTTAAGGGTACCATCATTTTTGTCCAGGCCTGTATCTTGTTGCCTTAAACCTGGGCTAGATGGAGAAGCTCTGAGCGTGAGCTGTGTTGGTCCATAATTTGGGAATGGAAGGGCAGAGGATTCTGGAGAACCTTGGAGGTGCTGACAGTTTTGACGAGGTAGTGCAGCTGTGGTGCGGTACTTTAGGGTGCCAGAAAACATCACTGTGAGGCGCAATCAGTTTAGACAGCGCCACCAGCAGTCGGGAGAGCCGGTGAGAAGATTTTTGGCAGACCTCCGTGAGCTTGCGAGGGAATGCAGATTTGGGGCCCTGGAGGACGAGATGATTCAGGACCAGCCGGCAGAGCACGTCTGCTGTTCGGCGGCCCGGTCCAGGTTGTTGACACACCCAGGCGAGTTGACGTTAGCTGAAGCTGTCGAGTTTGCCCAACAGTTTGAGGCGGCAGAGACCATCGCGAGAGGCCTTACTGAAGAGGCTTCTCTGGACAAGAATGAGTCTTGCGCAAAGGCACTGATCATGGACCCTTGTGATGGCGAGTGTGGAGAGGATGATTTTGTTTCCGTGGTCAGGATAAGATCTGCCCCTGGTACGCCAAAATGTTATGGGTGTGGGTCCACTGAGCACCGCTATAAGTCCAGGATGTGCCCGGCAAAAGGAAAGCGTTGTGGCAAGTGCGGTGTTTTGAACCATTTTGCCAGGGTGTGCGAAAACTTTGCACGCTGGAGCTGTAGAGGTGAACCAGGTGCTGCGCAGAAGACTCCGACAGTGGTGCATACCTTCTCCCCGGAGACGACAGGGAGGATCGGCTGCACCGTCACGGTAGATGGCATTGAGATCCCGCTTTTGGTGGATACTGGAGTGGTGATTTCCATCCTGAATCTGAAAACCATGGAGAGACTGTTTCCCCACCACCAGATTAGAAGGCAATATGAAGAGTATTGTGGTTATGGACGGAACAGGTTGGCTATTTTGGGCTATGTGGAAATGGAGGCCCGGTATAAGGACAGTGTGGCACCCAGTGTTTGCATCAATGTTTCAGTATCCGGGGTTAACGTTATGGGTTGTAACCTATTTTACAGTCTTGGGTTCTCCATCGCTAATGTGTTGGGTGAAGAATGGTCTGGATGTGGACTGTGGGGCCGACCTGCTCTGGTCGTGGAGGGTGCTGAGGTGTGGGATTCAGACTGGTTGGACAGAGTGACAGAGGAAGAGCACATGCCGCACCACGCGGAGCCATCTCAGGCTGGACCCGATGCCGTCACGCAGGCTGCTCTGGACGAGGGTGCCGGACGGCATGCCGGGACCAACGATGAGGCTCGTCAGGACGAGATGCCAACGTCGGGAGAAAACGGGGCTAGACCACGGAGTGTGGTGATCGTAAAGTGCTCCCAGTGATGGCCTGCCAAGAGGAGACTGACACGAGCCCACAAGCCGGAGTGATTGTGACAGAGGCTTGTCGCAGGATTGGTGATCTGGATAAAAGGAAGAGGGCTCCCTCGAAGACCAAGGTTGATGCTCAAGTATGACAAGATCACAGTCCACGCAAGCAGCGGGACGACCAGAGGCGGTTCCAGCTGGAGCCCAGCTGGATGGAGGAAGATGGGGGTAGGTCTATTCATGTCTGGAGACACCTGAGGGATCTGCGGCTGCCAGTGGTGGAGAGGAGATGGTGCAGCAGGAGCCCTGATGTGAAGAGACAGAGACGCCTGGAGAAGGATCCATCCAAGGACTGAGGGGTTTGGTTTTGTGTGTCTGTTGTGTTTTCCTTAGTCCTGTATGTGTTATTTACTATTTGGTGCCCCGGTAGATTTATTTAAAAAAAAAAAAAAAGAGAGAGTGAGTGCAGTAGGCTTATTAGTTTGTGTAGTTGCGAGCCTGGGTTGAGTGCTTGCATGACAGTTTTAATGGCCTGTGTGGTGTTATGCCTGTTTTGCGCTGTGTTTCAGGGTGTTTTATTCGATTAGTAATTATGTGTTAAATTTTGTAGTTAGAGGGGTGTTGGCTCGATAAATGATCGTGGTTATGATGAATTTGAGCCCGCCTGTTTATTTGATCTATTTTAACTGAATGACCCAACATGCTTTTGTTCTGTGTGCCCATTGTGGGGTGGGGGCCGCCAATAGTATATGTATAGTGGTTTGGTATGTTATTTGTGTGTAGTATAAGTGTGGGGATTGTTTTACAGTTAGAGACACGGCCTTATGCTATTTCATTTTGTTGTTCTCTTCTAGTGGCAGAATAACCCACTCAGCCGTGTAGGGGGCGCTGGTAGTCTACCCGGCCCCTCAGCCTTAGTTGTGTGAGTGGATAGGTGTTATTTATTTTTGTACATGTGTTTTTCCTGTTAGTGTGTGAGTCAGGTGACAAATTTGGGTGGGTTATTTGCGTACCTGACTTTTTTTTTGGGGGGGGGGTATTACATATGTAAATAGACTGGTACCAGCAAGATGGCGGCCGGGTTGGACGTGGGTGGACCGGGGGTGGTTGACTACTGGTTTCCGGTAGTGATGCCATCCGGGGTGTAAAGGAAGTGGGCGGAAGATGATCTGCCTCTTTCGGCGTGGAGCCACCTGGCATGCAGGCAAGTGCTGTAAGCCTGTATAGTTTGCGTTATCCTGAGTAAACCCTGTTAACCGAGTCTTGACTTACTCATCATTCTCATAATTATGGAGACAACACATAAGCCGCTGACCTACGCAATGGCCAAGGTCTCGGAACCATGGTCGGCCCGGCAGCAACACCAGTTGGCTGCAATTTCGGAGTTTACTACCAACATTCTACATGTTGCCAGTAAACTCAACGTTGTGGCCGATTGCCTGACACGCGCATTAATCGCCCCAGTTTACATGGGAATAGATTTCCCTGCCATGGCCACGGAACAAGCCAGGGATGTGGACATTTGCACGCTCCAGTCTGCGCCAACTGGGTTAAGGCTGGAGAACAGGGTGGTGAAGAATGGGTGCCCTCCCTTGCTCTGCAACATCTCCACGGGGCGCCCACGCCCAGTGGTTCCGAGCTCTTGGCACAATTGCGTTTTTGAGTCATCCACTCCCATTTGCATCTGGGAGTGTGCGCTGTGATGAAAAGTAGTGGGGGCGAAATTCGTCTGGCTGCGCTTGTGCAAAGATGTGAAAGAGTGGACTGCAGCTTGCGTCGCGTGCCAGTGGGCCAAAGTGCACAAGCACACCAGAGCTCCAAATCCTGGCTAGGAGGTTCAACCACGTCCACGTGGATTTGGTGGGACCTCTCCCGCTGTCACTAGGTTTCACACACCTTTTGACAGTCGTGGACTGCACCACGCACTGGCCTGAAGTGGTCCCACTGGCTTCTACCAAGTGGCGCGTGCTTTTTTGTCGGCTTGGGTGGCACATTTCAGATCTCCATCGGACATCATGTCTGACAGGGGTCCACAGTTCGTTTCAGAACTCTGGTCAGTGATGGCCCGGAGCTTGGGGGTCAAAATTCACTGCACTACTGCGTACAACCTCCAGGCTAATGGGTTATGCGAGTGTTTTCATAGGTTGCTTAAAGCAGCGCTCAGAGCTTCACTCACGGACACAAATTGGGTCAGCCGTCTGCCTTGGGTTCTTTTAGGGCTGTGTTCCACACCTAAGGAGGATTTGGCAGCCTCCCCGGCAGAACTTAATTTTTCTCAACCGCTGCGGATCCCCGGAGAATTTTTACCAGAAAACCCCACACCAGAGGCTAATTCGCCAATTCAATTTTTACACAGTACGGAGGCTGTGAGCGCACCGGGCCCGGCCCAACATTGTTTTTCCCACACATTCATCCCAAAAAGTTTGCAGAACTCCAGTTTTGTTTTTGTCAGGCACGATGCTCACCGGACCTGACTGCACCCACCGTACGACGGACCGTTCAGGGTGTTGGAACCTGGGGCAAAACATTTTGTGTTAGACTTGGGGGGACGTAGGGAGACCGTCTGCACTGACAGGCTGAAGCCTGCTTTTGTGTTGGCAGACGAGCAGGTGGTGTTGGCCCAAGCTCCACAGCGCGGACCATTGGTGGCTCCGGAAGTTGTTGATTCCTCAGCAAGGACCAGCGCTCGCGAAGCTGATGTGTTTTCTCCCCCTCCCTTTTTCCCTCCACAGAGTGACATGCCCTCCTGTACAACTCTCCAGCAGGGCAGTTTGTCTGGATCGGTGACCCCCTGTTACAGCTGCTATGGGCGACAACTCAAGCCCAAAGGATGGGGGGATTAAGGCCCATTCTGGGTGTTTGGGGGAGGGAGCTGTGTGGGGGCATGGCGTTGGACTTCTCTACCCAGGGGACAATGGACCGAAGAAGGAGTTGTCACCGGGGGGTATCAGATGGGACAGTAAGGACTATGCACCCCCCGGTGAGAGGGTTAAATGCCGGAGAGAAGAAGTGTGTTGGAATGAGCTAGCGTTATGTTATGTTAATGTGCCATATGGTTCTTTGTTCAAACAACAATGGTTGTGGTTGGAAGTGTTGGGTCTTGACGCATGGGAATAAAGGTATAAAAGAGGAATGCACAGGGACCCAACATTCTCTTTTGAAGGAAAAAATGTTGGAGGAAGAATAAAGTAACTGTGTTGTCCAGCTCGTTGTCTCACCTGCCTCCTTTCACCACTGTTCTGCTCTTTTGTGTTGTTATGTCTGTGTTTGTTTAAGTTTATTAGTGCGTGAGTCCTGTGTGTACATTTTTTTATGTTTCAGTTGTGGGAATGTATAATTGACGAGGCAGGTTTGTCTCAAGGCAGTTTTATTACACATTCTCCAACATGAGCAAAGTAGAAAGAGAGCATCTCAGAAAAACTCGTCCCTTATATAACCAGGACTCTCATAGCTCACAATTCACATTGCATTAAATCACAAGTAACAATGCATTTCCTCTTTAATCCCATAACATCCCCCTCAGTCTTTGGCACACAAAGGATCCCCCCAAGGCCGTCTCTTGCATACCAAGGATTAAACTTTCACAGCTTCCTGTTATCTCCAAGGAAACTGTGCCCTTTGTTCTTATCAAAGATGTGAGGCAAAGAGTAAGTCACATGTGTGGTTACACGACCCCCCCCCCAAACATTTTAGATCGAACAACAGAATAACAGTCTGCATTTCGTGATAGAATCATTACACATCAGTCCCCCTGCTGCTTGGGCTTCAGTCTTCTCCCGTATCTGCTGTAACCAGGATTCACCGCCTCTGCGGCGCTGTCATGCTGGGGGGCTGCTGTCTGGGGGTGAAAACCTTTTGTCAGTCCCTGCGGGTGTTCTGGGGAATCTCCCCGTGGGGGTCTACCATGCCGAGGGGCCCTTGCCAACAGCACTTGCTCGTCCGCCACCACAAAAGCGGGTTTGAGTCTGTTTATGCCAACCTTTTCCCTCCTACCCCCCAAATCTAGCAAAAAATGCTTGTCCCCTGTTTCCAGCACTCTGAACGGTCCATCATAAGGTGGTCGCAGTGGGGGGCGATGTGCATCGTGTCTGACAAAAACAAACTCTGCGTTTTTCAAAGTTTTAGGGACAAAAACGCGCGGAAAACTGTGGTGAACGGGGCCGGGCAGCGTGCTCGATTCTATGCTACGCTGCAACAGCTGAGACGGGGAGCTGTCCGGTGCAGGATTATCTGGGAGAAACTCCCCGGGCAGCTGAAGTGGCTGTGCAAAAACGAGCTCAGCCGGGGAGGCTTCTAAGTCCTCTTTAGGTGCAGAACGTAACCCCAATAAAACCCACGGTAGCTTGTCTACCCAATTTGCATCCGTCAGTGACGCCCTGAGAGCCGCTTTCAATGACCTATGAAAACGTTCGCATAACCCATTAGCCTGCGGATTGTACGTGGTTGTGCGGTGAATTGTGACACCCAGGCTGCGGGCCATTGTTGACCAAAGTTCGGAAACAAATTGAGGGCCTCTGTCAGACGTAATGTCCGACGGGACTCCAAAACGCGCCACCCATGCTGTTAAAAACGCGCGCGCCACCTCCTCGGCTGTGGTTGACGACAGTGGAACCACTTCCGGCCAGCGCGTGGTGCGGTCCACCATTGTCAGAAGGTGTGTGCACCCCTGTGACGGCGGGAGGGGGCCCACGAGGTCCACGTGAACATGATCGAACCTCTTAGCCGGGATGTGAAACGGCTCCAAAGGAGCTCTCGTGTGTCTGTGTACCTTGGCTTGTTGACACGCCATGCAGGCTGCTGCCCACTCCTTAACTTGTTTGCAAAGGCTCAGCCACACAAATTTCTCTCCTACCATTTTGACCAACGCGCCAAAGAATGAATCGAGTCAAAAACGCGGTGGCGCCACGCGGCCGGTACCACAGGACGCGGTCGCCCAGTGGAGACATCGCAGATTGGGGGGGGGCATACCGTCTTGCAGTACCCTGTTCTCCAGCCTTAACCCTGTTGGTCCAGACTGGAGCGCGCACACATCCGTGTCACTAACCTGCTCCGCGGCCATGGCTGCGTAATCTATCCCTACGCGGACTGGGGCCGCCACAGCACGCGAGAGGCAGTCTGCCACTACATTAAGTTTACCCGCCACATGTTGAATATTGGTAGTAAACTCTGAGATCGCTGCCAGCTGTCTCTGCTGCCGGCCTGACCATGGATCAGAAACCTTGGCCATCGCGAATGTCAGCGGCTTGTGGTCAACGAATGCGGTGAAACAGCGTCCTTCCAGCCAGAACTGGAAGTGGCGAATGGCCAAGTGGAGAGCTAACAACTCCCTGTCGAACGCGCTGTATTTATGTTCACTATCGCGTAAAATCCTGCTGAAAAAGGCAAGGGGCTACCAAGCCCCGGCTACATGCTACTCCACGACCGCCCATATGGCCACATCTGACGCGTCAGTAGTGAGCACTATGCGGGCCGTTGGGTCTGGATGCGCCAACAACGCAGCATTTGCCAGGGCTGCCTTGACTTCCGAGAACGCTCGCTCTCGCTCCGGGGACCATTCGATCTTATTCGCGGGTTTTTGTTTTTTGAACGCGGCGTACAGTGGTTGTATGAGCTGCGCTGCGCGGGGGAGGAAACGGTTATAAAAATTCACCATTCCCAAAAACTCCTGTAACGCCCTGACTGTTTGTGGCCGGGGAAAATCTGCTACCGCGTGCACCTTGTCAGGCAGCGGAACCGCTCCTTCGGGAGAGACGCGATGCCCCAAAAAATCAATCTGCGTCACCCCGAACTGACACTTCGCTGGGTTGATTATTAAACCGTGCTCTCCCAACCTCTGGAAAACCGCCGTGAGGTGGTTTTTGTGTTTGTCTTCGGACGCGCTGGCTACTAAGATATCGTCCAGGTAGATGAATACGAAAGGGAGATCGCGCAACACCGCGTCCATCATGCGTTGGAACGTCTGTGCAGCCCCATTAAGCCCAAATGGCATGCGCAAAAACTCGAATAGGCCAAAAGGAGTTATCACCGCTGTTTTGGGTATGTCCTCAGCACGCACTGGGACTTGGTGGTAACCGTGGACCAAATCTATCTTAGAAAAAACGCGTGCCCCTGCCAAATGAACGGAAAAATCTTGGATATGCGGGATTGGGTAGCGGTCATGCGCTGTGGCGTTGTTCAACCTGCGGAAATCCCCGCAAGGTCGCCACAAGCCGTCAGCCTTCGGGACCATGTGTAGTGGGGAAGCCCATGGGCTGTTCGAACGCCTGATGATGCCCAACCTCTCCAGGTTGGCGAACTCCTCGCGTGCTATGACCAGTTTAGCTGCGTCCAAGCGCCGAGCTTTTGCAAAAACGGGCGGTCCGGTGGTGGTAATAAAATGTTCCACCCCGTGTTTAGTGACGGTTGCCGAAAATGTGGGGACCGTGAGTGCTGGGAACTGAGTGAGCAGTGTGTGGAACTTACCGCTTGGAGCTGTGACGTTGGCTTGTGCTGTTGGCCGGGCCATTCGAGCTGTACAGGGAATAGAGTCAAAAGAAAGTGCATTAACCAGGCGCCTGTTAGCGACATCAACCAACAAACCATGTGAGCACAAAAAATCAGCCCCCAACATATTGAAATTCATTGCTGCTATGACAAAAGTCCACTCAAATGTATGGCCGTGTAGAGACAGGAGTAGAGTCCTCTCACCAAAGGTCTTAATCTCCGAGCCGTTCGCTGCTGCCACCCCGGGACCTCTGGAACCTGCCAGCCGGTCAGCGTAGGAAGGTGTGATGAAACTCAACTGGGCGCCTGTGTCCACGAGGAAATGCCTCCCCGAGCGTGCGTCCATCAAGTAGAGCAGCTTGTTCTTCTCCCCGAGGGCCGCAGCTGCTACCGACCCCTGGTCTTGGCGTTTTCCTGAGCGCTTGAACTGGCATGGTGGTATACATTTGCGTGCCCTCTCTGCAAAGCGGCGGTGGTAGAAACAAAAGGTGTCTCCTCCGCGTTCCTTGGCCCCCGCCGCCGCCTTAGTCGGTGGTTCTGCTACCGCCGTCAATGGCTCCTCGCCGTCTCCGGTCGTCGCGCCGAGCTCTGCCGCTGCCGCCGTGGCCGCGCGCTGTCTGCTGGCATTGACAATTCGATGCGCCTCCCGGGCCAGCGCACGGAAGTCCCGCTGGGCCAATAACGGCAAACTGGCCAGGGTCGCTCTCGTCTCTGACGGTAGGGTCCTGAGGAAAATGTGGGTAAAGATGAAGTGGTCATCGTCTGAGCCTTTCAACCTCAGCATCTTCTCCATCAGGTCAATGGGCGTGCCATCTCCCAACTCGGTCAGCGCCAGGAGTCTCTCTGCTCTCTCCTCGACCGGGAGAGTGTAGTGCTGGATGAGTGCAGCCTTGAACGCGCCGTACTTGTCGCTGGCTGGTGGCTGCTCCAGAAGGCTCTCCACATGCTAAGCCGTGTGGTTATCAAGTTTTGCGACCACATGGTAGAATTACGTGTCATCTACCGATATCCCCTGGAGGTTGAACTGTGCCTCAACCAAGTGGAACCAGGAGCGCGGGTTGTTCTGCCAAAAGTCCGGTAGCTGGACTGTCACGGCAAACGCTTGGCTGGGGGCTCCTGATGAGGCTGGCCCCGGGGAATTCTCTTCTTGCTGCATGCTACGTCTTGGGTCACCAGTGTGGGAATGTGTAATTGACGAGGCAGGTTTGTCTCAAGGCAGTTTTATTACACATTCTCCAACATGAGCAAAGTAGAAAGAGAGCATCTCAGAAAAATTCGTCCCTTATATAGCCAGGACTCTCACAGCTCACAATTCACATTGCATTAAAATCACAAGAAACAATGCATTTCCTCTTTAATCCCATAACATCCCCCTCACAGTCTTTGGCACACAAAGGATCCCCCCAAGGCCGTCTCTTGCATACCAAGGATTAAACTTTCACAGCTTCCTGTTATCTCCAAGGAAACTGTGCCCTTTGTTCTTATCTAAGATGTGAGGCAAAGAGTAAGTCACATGTGTGGCTACACGGTCACCTCCGGGGATAGTGGGGGTCGCCAGTCTCGGTCACCTTTATTTTGGGGGTTGTGGGCTGAAAAGTTTGGGAACCCCTGCAATAGATTATAGTCTCTGCACCTATTTCGCTGGTTGCCAACCACTGTTAAAATACAAGAAGAAGTAGTTTTGGACAGCAGGACACCACACACAGGCAAGAGGCTTCCTTCTTTTGCTATATTTTTTTGGTCATTTGTCTTGTGATATTGTGGCTGTCAACCTCAATGACTCAACCCCCCCGCCCCCCCCACACACACATAAAAAAGATATAAAACTATTACTTATGAATTTTTTTTTTTATTTTAAAAACATACACTAATTCTGAATCCCATGCATGCCATGTGCTCTCTCTTTGCTGTTTACTATGGAGAGCAGCGGCCATTTTGTGAAAAAAATCACAACCCTGTCACAGTTCGTGAGATTGTGACGGAGTTGTGATTTTAACACTTTGGTTGTTAAGTTATCCACTTATTTAAATGAATTATTATATTTGATCAGCATTGTACCACATGCATACTGAATATAATCTATGTTCCATATTAAAGCTCTGAGATGGCACCATCATCAACAGCAGAAAGGCCAATCCTGACAGGAAAAATACCTGCAGCGTGAATGTCGGAGATGGAGATGGAATGTAGAGACAGGGAAAAAGGAATCAAGGACTAAGTGAAAGAGAACAGTGGCAGAAACGTAAGAAGTGGAGAGTAGCTTACAAAAGAAGGAGAGGAGAGAAGCACTGAGCATCTACCTACAGCATTTTAAAAAACATTACTTTGTAGAGAGAGGAGTTCCATTGTGCGTCAAGGATCACCTGTGTAGAGAGAGGAATGAGCAGGTGAGGCGGTAGCTGGAGCAGAGCAGACTTTATTAATCTCTCTCTATCATCAGTCAAGAAGAAGAAGAAGAAGAAGCATGATCCAGGTCGCAGGCATCTCTCTTTTTATACCGTACCACTCGCAACGCGACCTGGGGTGTTGGCATTAACATACATACATTTACAATGACAATCCCCTTTGTCACCCAGCCTGTCGGCGCATTATTATGCAGACCATTTGTTACCCAGCCTGTCAGCGCATTATTATGCAGACTGGAAGAGAATGCATATTATCATGCAGTCTTAAGGAGAAAACCACCGACTGCCATACATACCCGTTTCTCAGCTTTTACGCATCTCCTCCTGCTATACCATTCAGTCTGAGTAGAGAACGTACTGACTGCCCCCCCCACCCCCAGAAACTCAGACTGGGCCTTAACCCTCATGTCCTGTGGGCTTCAGCCACCGTCCGTAGCGGCTGTAACGGGGGGTTGCCGGCTCCGAGGCGCTGCTGTGCTGGTGGGGCGCTCCTGGAGTCGTGTCCATCTGTGGGGGGACATGGGGGGGGGGGACATCTTCAGCATGCCATTGTGACTGAACTGACGAGTCCTTTACCTGGGGAGTTCTCAGTGGGGGTCATCCGTGCCGAGGAGCTTGGGCCAACACCACCTGCTCATCTGCTAATACGAAGGCGGGCTTAAGCCTGTCTATACAGATTGTTTCTCTGCGTTCCCCCAAGTCTAACACAAAATGTTTCTCCCCAGGTTCCAGCACTCTGAACGGGCTGTCATAGGGTGGGCGCAACGGGGTCCGGTGGGCATCATGCCTGACAAACACAAACGACGCATCCTTCAAGGTCCTTGGCATGAAAGCGTGGGGAAAACAGTGGTGGGCCGGGCCGGGTACCGTCCCTGCCTCTGCGCTATGTAGTGAAGGCGGGGATGGATCAGTGTTTGGCGCAGGGTTGTCCGGCAAAAATTCTCTGGGGAGCTGCAGCGGCTGGGAAAAAAACTAGCTCTTCTGGGGAGGCCGCCAAATCTTCCTTCGGTGCTGAATGCAACGCTAATAGAACCCACGACAACCGGTCCCCCCAATTTGCATCTCTAAGCGAAGTCCTGAGCGCTGCTTTAAGTCACCTATGGAAACGCTCGCATAACCCATTGGCCTGGGGGTTGTACACGGTTGTGTGATGAATTGTGACGCCCAGGCTCTGGGCCATCATGGACCAGAGGTCGTAAATGAACTGTGGGCCCCGGTCGGACGTGATATCCGAAAAGGTGCCGAAACGTGCCACCCATGTTGTCAATAAAGCGCGTGCAACTTCTGCGGACACGGTGGAAGCTAGCAGGACTGCCTCGGGCCAGCACGTGGTGTGGTCCACCACTGTCAGGAGGTGTGTGAACCCCTACGATGATGGGACTGGGTCCACGAGGTCCATATGAACGTGGTCGAACCTCTTAGCCGGGACATGGAACGGCTCAAGGGGGGCCTTTGATTATCATTTTAAATACATGTTTATTTGTCTTTCTTTTCTGAGTTAGGTATTTAGTTAGTTTTGAGTTTGATTATTATTATTTTTGAAGTAACTATTAAACTAACTGCTGTTTTTGTATTTTGTTGTTAGATAATGTGTTAGTTCTCCCTTGTGTGTCAAGCTGGTCTGATCAGCCAGTATTTAAACCCCTCTGTCCGTCTAGCTTTGACGGGTACAATAAAGATGAGGTGGGCTGGACACTATCCAGGTCTGGGGGGGCGGAAAAGAGCAGCTAGGGGGGCAACAAGACCTAGAAGTGGGTCAGATGAGAGTGATGCGGGAGGAAGTAACAATGCGAAGAAAACACGAACTAGCCAAAATGGTTGGCAATTTGAGGATGTAGGGAATGACTGGAAGGTTGTCATTGAGTTCAGTCAGGGTGGGGGACACTATCACCTGGTTAAGCTAACAAAAGCAATTGAGAAAGAAATTGGGAGAGTTAAGTTTGCAAAGTTCTTGAATAATAACCGGCTGTTTATTCATGCCACAAGTAAACAACAGCAACAGAAAATACTGGCAATGACATGTCTAAACGGGGAACAAATGAAGGCGCATGTTCCTTATATCCTATAAGGATATAATATTTTATATTCCTTATATCAGGTGTCCCTTTGTACATGTCTATGGAAGAAGTGAAAAACAAGATCCAAGGAGGGAAGGTGAAGGATGTGAAAAGGCTAGAGTAAAAGAGAAGGTTCACTGAAGGACACACTGTCTGTCATGATTCAGTTTGAGGAAACACTCCCTAAATCAGTCCTAATAGGATACATGTATTACAGGGTCAGAGAATACGTCCCAAAGCCACTCAGGTGCTGCAAATGTCAAAGGATGGGTTATACTGCTCAGCAATGTAAGGGAAAGCTAAGATGTCCAGATGTGGCGAGGGAGCACGTAGTATGATAAATGTGTCCAAGGACACAAAGTAAAGTGTTGCAACTGTGGGGGGTGAGCACAGTGCTGCATATGGAGGATGTGTTGTGCAGAGGGAAGCTAGACAAGCCCAGGTAATCAGAATAACTAAGGAAATCTCATATGTGGAAGCTCTAAAGACAGTTAGGAGGCAGAATAGTCAGAAACACAGCAGGTCTTCCTCAAAGAAGTTCCGTTCAAATGGAAGCCCAGCCATCAACGGGTCCCACGCAAGCACAGGATCGTGCCGTGCAAGGAATGTTTGTGTTCACAAATCCAAAATGGATGATGAAACATTGATCGTTAGAGACAAACTTTATAGCTTTTATCTGCCTCACCATGAATGTTGCTGCACAGCTAAGGAAGAAAAGTGAAAGAATCAAAACCATTGTGGAAGCAGCAGGATGCTGCTTCCACAATGGTTCATTCATGCTTTATTGAAATTCATGCTTTATTGAAAACTGAAACTGGGGAGACTGCACATGCTTTAACAAGACCTTAATTATGGTACTACACACAATACAGTGGAATGCGAGGAGTCTTATAGCAAACGGACAAGAACTCAAGAAGTATCTTTACAAACTAGAAGTTGTTCCACAGGTAGTGTGTGTACAGGAAACATAGCTTCAACCTCACTTAGATTTTGTTATTCCAGGATACAGTTCAATCAGACAGGATAGAATTAACACTGTAAATGGAGGAGGATGTGCCACTTTCATTAAAGATGGCCTGGTGTCATGAAAGGGTCAGTCAGAAAGCAACTCATACCGGCTCGGACGGTGTTGAAGGAATCTGATCAGACCTAACCCCCAACAGACTGCTATGAAGCGTGAAGCGGTCGTTCAGAGGTGATTCCCTCCCCTGAGGATATAGAGTGTAATATTATTGAAATATGTAGCCCAAATGGACAAGGAAATATTAAGCTGATTAATTATTACAACCCATGTAGGAGTTAACAGCAGATATTTTCCTGGTTATGGAGGGGAAGGGCATATGAAAGAGGTATTGTGTGGAGACTTTAATGCCCAAATAGCTTGTGGGAAGCACACATACAGATAACAATGGAAATGTTGTGGAGGAGATGTTAGATGAAAGATCGTTAATTTGTCTAAACAGTGGTGAAGGTACCAGGGTGGATGTGCATAGAGGCACATCATCATGTATTGACCTGACTCTGGTATCTGATTCTTTAGTGAGCGCCTGTGATGGACGGTTATGAACAGGACAGCTATGGGAAGTGATCACTGCCCAATACTTACAGTCATTAAAACTGAAGTATGTATACAAGAGGGAAGATGTTTTACAAGATGGTGTTTTGACAAGGCAGACTGGGGAAAATTTAGGCAATACTGTGTTCAGTCGTGTCATTTGGTAACATTAGAAGGTGGCATAGAAGAGTGTTCATGTCAGGTAACCAATCATATTCTGAATGCTGCAATAGCAAGTATACCTAAGAAAACAACACAAGGTAGGAAGAAGGTTGTACCCTGGTGGAATGACAAATGTAGTGTTGCAGTAAAAGAGCGAAACAAGGCATTCAGGAGCTGAGGAAGAATATGACTGTGAAAACTTAATACAGTACCAAAAGAAAAGGGCAGTAGCTCGAAGGATTATTAAAAACAAGAAAAGGTCGACTTCCGGTCTGGACGCCATGGCGACTGCAGCTTAACACTGAAGTTCGCAGACCCAATCCAGGATAACACCTTGAAAATCAAACTTAACGGAATTTTTGGAGGAGTGAAAATCAAAAGACAAAATCATTCATGTCTAACGGAAAACAGAAGAAACTGAAATTCTCCAGGCCAGGACACGTATCGGCCGGAGAATCCGAACTGGAAGATCTCCGTTCAGAAGACGAGGAACTGGTGATAGCTAACAAAAGGGTTAGCCTGAATCACTATTTGAGGAGCTACGACGATTTCGCCAAGATGTTACGGCCGAATCGGGAATTCAGAGAAGAAATTGAAAAGGACAAACAGCTGAGTGGACCATGGCCGAGAACGAATCTTGGAAACAGAGGATCGAATAAAAGTGCTCGAAGATTCTGTGCTAGACCTACGCAAAAGACAAGCAGCTAAGAGGCTAAGCTAACCGACCAAGAAGGAAACAAAGAAGAGACAACATAAGAATTCATGGTCTGATAGAAGGAACCGAAAATGGTTTTAACTCAATGGCAGAATGCGTGGAATCCTTACTAAGAGAGAAATTGGATATTCCACAAACCACCGACTTGAAGATAGAAAAGGCACATCGTTCATTAGCCGCTAGGCCGGCGGCGGAAGCGCCCCCACGTTCGGTGTTGGTAAGATTTTCCAATTTCAAAATAAAAACAAGAGGTTGTAAGACTGGCCTGGCAGAAAAAAGGATTTATGCACCAGGAGAGAAAAGTCTACGTGGAACACGATTACGCCCCGGAGGTCCTTAAAAAGCGCAGGGAATACAATGACGCGAAAAAGGTGTTAAGAGAGAAGAAAATTGCGCTTTCAGACACCATTTCCTGCGAAGTTAAGGGTCTTCTACGGCGATGAAACGTGTCTCTATAATTCGGCGGAAGAAGCAACAGCTGACATGGCGAAAAGAGGCCTCCCGGTAACGGTATTTAAACCCCCAGCAGACCCGAGTGAGAAGATCAAAGCGCAAACATGGACAACACAAAGACCTTCAAAATCCACGGACCAGCAGCGGAAACCCAGCACCAGAGCGTCGCGGATAAACTATCCGTTTTCAGGTTGGAATAGCGACCTTTTTTTTTTTTTTTTTTTTTTTTTCTCTCTTGAATCAATCCGCACATCCAACCCCCTCATACAAGGTAACAAACATTAAAGGAGATGCATATTCAGCATGTGGTAAAACATTTCATGGAACAATCATATTATTTGAAACAAATAAGTCTTTGTAATAAAAAAAAAAAACTTGTTAAAATAGAAATGTGACAATAAATCCACATGTTCTCCTCATACTAACAAATACTGTTTTTGCGTGAATGTTTGATGTGATGGGGGTGGGAGGGTGCACACAATTTCACAGGGTTTAGGCATAAAAGGAAAAAAAAAAAAATCATTACAAGTTTGGATGGGTTCTGAAACTCACGTTAAAAGCATGGGACTACTTTCAGTGGTAAGAGAGGGCCCTCAACACGTAACAGAGTTTGAGGAATTTCCCTCAGAGCCTTCACTCCATCAAGGCTCTTACAGGGTCTTTAAAAAGACCTCAGCTCAGGAAGTTCTTATGACAGCTTTTTGTTTTAAAGTTTTTTACACTATGTTCTTAATGTTTTTCTTGTTTTTAATGTTCTTTCAGTTTCTGAGTAGCACAAAAGAGGGCCACCACACAGTTATACTAAACAAAACAACACAATGGAGAAACAGGGTGTAACCAAAATAATTTCATATAATGTAAAAGGAATCCTGAATCCAGTTAAAAGATCCAAGATTCTAGGCAAAATGAAAAAAGACAAAGCAGGAATAATACTTTTACAAGAAACCCACCTAACAGACGTGGAACACAATAAACTCAGTAGACAAGGGTTTAAAATGATCTCTTCATCTTCATATAAATCAGGGAGGAGGAGGGGAGTAGCGACATTGATATCAACCAAAATTACATTTGAAAAAAAAATCAGAACACAAAGATAAAGAAGGGAGATACAGTTTGGTAACTGGGCGGCTAGAGGGAGAAGATATCACCCTGCTGAATGTGTATGCTCCCCCAGGGGCTAACTGGAAATTTTATAAAAATGTATTCGACCTAATGATAACTAAAGCTCAAGGTTTAGTGATATGTGGTGGGGACTTCAATCTTAGACTGAATCCATACTGGGATGCTTCTGGTAATTCCCCACATCAAAATAACACCCAAAACAGGAAGACTCGGATGCTACTAAAAGAATTGGGAATCTGTGACGTGTGGAGGGAACTCAACCCCAGTGTAAAAGACTATACATTTTACTCAACTCCACATTCATCTTACTCAAGGATTGACTATTTTTTTTATGTTTAATAGAGACATTGGAAGAGTAAAAACATGTAAAATAGGACTGATGGATCTCTCCGACCACAGTCCGATCTACATGGACTTAAATATCCAAAAATACACAAATAATACATTTTCTTGGAGGTTAAATTCAAATGTCCTGAAAGGACCATTGAAAGATGAATTGGAATCAGATATTCTCAGATATTTGGAAGATAACGATAATGGAGAAGTATCCCCTTTAATACTGTGGGATGCATGTAAAGCTGTAATAAGAGGAAAGATAATTGCAAAACTGGCAACCCAAAAGAAACTAAGACAAGAAAAACTATCCACATTAGAGTCAGAACTTAGGAACCTAGAAAAAGAACACAAAGGCAACACTCATTCTACTGACTCGCTCAAGATTAAGGAAATTAAAAACCAAATAAATGAGATCTACACAATAGAAATCCAGAAGAAACTTACATTTCTGAAACAAAAATACTATGAAGCAGGCAGTAAATCGGCAAAATTGCTAGCCTATAAATTGAGGAAACATCAAACAGAAAGAGCAATCTACAAAATCAGAGACCCAGTATCAAAGGAAATAAAATTCAGAATTCAGGATATTCTTAAAAACTTCGAGAATTACTATAAGAACTTATACTCCCACAAAAAACATAAAAACGCATCCGAGGCATTCCTAAACACATTAAACCTTCCCCAACTTACGGAGTCACAAAATAAAACACTACTGTCAGAAATACATCCTAAAGAATTGGAAAAAGCAATTATGAAACTTAAAGCTAACAAATCCCCAGGAGCTGATGGCTATACAGCAGAGTGGTACAAAACCTTTAAACAGCAACTATCTCCTCTCCTCCTGAAAACATTTAATTATGTCCTCCACACAGGGGAAATCCCCCCCTCCTGGAGAGAAGGGGTCATTGCAGTTATACCTAAACCTGAAAAGGATAAACTAGAGTGCTCCAACTACAGACCAATCAGTGTACTAAATCAGGACTATAAGCTTTTTACCATTATCCTTGCCAAAAGGTTAGAAAATATACTGACAGACCTAATTCATTTAGACCAAACAGGTTTTATAAGACAAAGACAGACACAAGACAACATTCGACGCACTTTACACATAATTCATCATATAAAAAAATATAACTTAAATGCAGTCATATCGGGATTAGATGCTGAAAAAGCATTCGATTCGGTTGACTGGTCTTTTCTATATAGAATCTTATCCAGTTTCAATTTTCATAACAACTTCATTAGAACTATACAGGCATTATATAAAAAACCAACAGCTAAAATAAGGATTAACGGTAATTTATCATCATCTTTTGAACTGGAAAGAGGATGTCGTCAGGGCTGCCCCCTGTCTCCACTGCTCTTTGCAATCTTCATAGAACCTCTGAGCCAATGGATAAGACAAAACCAAAAAATTCAAGGTATTACACTTGGTCAGAAGGAACATAAAATAGCACTCTTTGCTGATGACATTTTAATATACCTAGGGCAGCCGGACACTTCTTTACCAGAACTAACCTCAGTTTTTTCAGAGTATGGAGATTTATCGGGGTACAAATTAAATATGCATAAAACCCAAGTTTTAACATTCAACTATGACCCAAATCATTATTCACTAAGCAAACTCAAAACTAACTGGGAGTCGGAATCTATGAAATATCTGGGGGTCAATATCCCGAAACAACTCAACAAAATTATATCACTAAACTATGATCCACTGGTGACAAAAATAAAATCTGACCTAGCAAGATGGAATATGATACCATTCTTGGGTACTGCACAAAGAATTGAAGCAGTCAAAATGAATATACTTCCACGTCTTCTATACCTTTTCCAAACAATACCGGTAGAACCTCCCAAAAAAACATGGCAGGAGCTGGACAGAAGGATCTCAAGATTCATATGGCAGGGCAAGAGACCTAGAATCAGATATAGAACCCTACAGCTAAACAAAGACAAAGGTGGGCTCGCGCTGCCAAATATCAGGGACTACTTTAAAGCCGCACAAATTAAAACTTTAGTAGAGATATGTAACCCCAGTCTACACTGCACAATGGAAGGAGATCGAATGCCAAATAACAAGTGACATCCCCCTACAGGCGATAATAGGGAACAATGTCTTACCTAAGCTTTTGAATAACACTAACCCGTGGATAGAGACCCCGCTAAAAATTTGGTTTAAGATAGTCAGAGAGAATCAAACTAAAGAGCCCTATCGACTTCTGCAATGGATCGCCTATGATCAGGACTTTACTCCTAATAAAACAGACACCAGATTTAAAAAGTGGAAGGAGAAAGGGCTGATAAAATATTACGATTTTTTTAAAGGGCAAATCTTAAGAAGTTTTGAAGATTTGAAAAAACAAGGCCTAATAAATCAAGACCTTTACAGGTTCTTCCAGCTTAGACACCACATAAACAATATACTTAAAAAGGAGGTTTTGGAAAGGGCCCAGTCAGGTGTTCTGAAGGTCTTCTTAATGGCATATAAAGGGATCCCAGGGATCAGATACATTTCTAAAATATACCAAGGTCTTCAAGACTTAAAAGGAGACAACACATCTTATATAAAAGAGAGATGGGAAAAAGAGGGAAATTTCACTTTACAACTGGAAATATGGGAAAAGCTAAATAAACAGCAATGGAAAAGTACCTCATCCCTGCAGTGGAGAGAATTTGGATGGAAAAACTTGGCAAGATTTTTCAGAACACCTGCACAAAACAAATTTACCCATAAGGGATTGAACTGTTGGCGCTTGTGTGGTGAAAAGACTGCAAACCATTTTCATGTGTTTTGGTCATGCCCAGTTATCCACCAATATTGGACCAAGGTACAGACAATATTGGGGAAAATATTCAAAATTACAGTTCCCTTTTCTTTTGTAACTTTGTATTTGGGTTTACTACCGGACTCACTGGAAAGACGAGGAGAAAAATACTTATTCAGTGTTTTAATATTGGCAAGCAAAAAAGCTCTAACTAAAAAATGGATGTTGAAGGACTGTCCTACACCTGAAGATTGGACTAACGTGATCCAAGTCATTTACTCGATGGAAAAGTTGACATTCGCACTGAGACAGGACATGGATGTGTTCATGAACTTTTGGCAACCCTGGACCGCATATGTGTCTTCCATTAGATCTAATCTTTGACAAATACCATTTCAATAATGGTTCCGCTCTTTGTTCCAACTCTACTCAGATGCTCTTTTATCTTTATTTACTTACTTTTTCTTTTTGTTTGTTTTTTACTGGTTTGTTTGTTTTGTTTTTTTTGTTATTTGTTTCTTGTTTTTTTTTTCTCTTTAATTTCACTTTTTCTTTCACTTTAAAAAAAAAAAAAAAGGGGTGTTGTAAGAATTAATCTTCCAATGTTGTCAGATATCAGAAAATAAGGGAACATGTGATGAAAATGTAAACACTGCATTGCTGTAACGACCTGTATACCCTTTACAAAAACTTAAATAAAAAAAAAATAAAAAAACAAGAAAAGGTCAAGATGGAGAGAATTTTGTTCCACCCTTGGTAGGAAAACAGAACTAGATGATGTCTGGGGTATGTTTAAAAAAATGAGTGAGAAAAGGGTATCAGTTAAAATTCCAGCTTTAGTGGATGGGGACAAGATGGCTGCATCAGACAAAGAAAAGGCAGAAGTCTTAGGTAGAGCATTTGCAGCAGTGCATAGAGGAGACCATCCTGGTGAGAGCCATAGACAGCAAAGGGAGCATAAACTCAGAGAAAATGCAAACTTAAAAAATGAAGTGAAAGAAGACATGACTGCATTAGACCTCGAGCCCACAATGTCAGAGCTTAAGAGAGCTTTGCAAGATAGTGGATACACAGCTCCAGGATATGATCAGTTAAGCTATGCTATGTTCCGGCAGTTGCCTATGCAATCAGTGCAACTGGTGCTGAAATTGTTTAACAAAATATGGAAGGAGGGGGTTATCCCAAGTGGGTGGAAAAAGGCTGTATTTTTACCATTTAATAAGCCAGGGAAAGATCCAGCTCATCCAGGCAACTACAGGCCAATAGCATTAACATCACACTTAGGGAAATGGATGGAGAAGGTGTTTGTTTACAGACTCTTATATGTACTGGAGCAAAAACGATTAATGAACGACTATCAGAATGGTTTTAGAACAGGAAGATCCACAGTGGATACTCTAGTTAGGGTAAGTAATGAATTTGAAAAGACTCAAAATGAAAGAAGTAATGGTTATAGTTTATCTGGATATTGAAAAAGCTTATGACTCACTGTGGAGGGATGGACTTCTTATCAAATTGAAGAAAATGAGCATTGGTAGCAGGATGTATAATTGGATAATGGATTTTTTAACACACAGGACAATTAGGGGTAAAGTAGGATCAGAAGTTTCTAATGATTTTGAAATAGAAAATGGTGTTCCTCAGGGGAGTGTGATAAGCCCTGTTTTATTCAATATAATGATTCATGACATGTTTGAGGATCAAGAGGGATCCGTCAACGAGGGGAAGAAATGAGAAATTTGTGTTCAAAAACATCAGGAAAGCAATGGAGAAAGTGGAAAAGTGGTCATATGACTTGGGATTTAAATTTTCAAACAGTAAAACCTGCTATATGACTTTCACAAAAAAACACAGAACTGGTACAGAACCATTAACATTATATAATCAACCAATATAGAAAGTCAGTGAGTTCAAATATCTAGGATTGTGGTTTGATAGTGCATACACATGGAGAGTTCATGTTGAAAATCTGGAGACAAAGTGCAAAAAAGTCATTAATCTCATAAAAGCTGTAGCTGGACATGAACGGAGTGCAGATAAACAGGCATTAATTAACATTTACAGAGCACTAATGCGATCGACAATAGACTATGAATGCAGGATTTATGGAGCAGCAGCAAAGACGACTCTGGAAAAAATAGACAAAATGCAGCATAGAGCGATTCGCCTGTGCATTGGAGCCGTCAAAACAACACCAAATAATGCAGTTTTAATAGAAGCAGGAGAAATGCCAATGGATTTGAGAAGAGTTAAACTTGCATTATCATGCTGGGTCAAGCTGAAAGGAGGTGAGGAAGTGAATATTTCAAAAACAACACTACAAGACTGCTGGGAATATTCTAACTTCCAGGGACACGGGTTTGGGTGGACAATTGAAAGAAAAGCCAGAATGTATGGGCTACACACTATCGATATAGCTAACACCAGTCCAGTGAGTAATGTTCCCCCTTGGCTGTTATCGGGAATAGAAGTAGACGCTAGTCTGCTAATGAGGAAAAAGGATTGGCATATGAGTGAAGCTGATGTTCAAACAAGCATTTACCTCAGGAACAATTACTATAACTTCTTACAGTTCTATACTGATGGTTCAAAGAACAAAGAGGGCTCTGATGGGGTTGGAGTATACATTCCAGAGTTTAAAGTGACCATCGCAAAAAGACTCTCCAACAATACATCCATGTTTACAGCAGAGACGGTGGCAATAATTATTGCTTTGCAGTGGATAGAGGAGATCAGACAGGACCGGGTGGTGGTGTGCACGGATTCACTTGCAGTGTTAAAAATCATACAGACACTAAAATCTACAAGGGAAGACTTGGTGATTGAGCTATATCACAGTTTATTTAGGGTACACAGGGGTGGTGGAGAAGTTCAGTTTTGTTGGGTTCCTGCACATGAAGGGTTGAAAGGGAATGACTGTGCAGACAAATTAGCAAAAAGTGCTCTTGGAAAAGAAATAACTATACCATTGTCTCTTGGAAAAGGTGAAGGGAAAGCAGTAATCAAGAAAAAAGGAATTGAGCTATAGCAAAAAAGATGGGATGAAGATCATAAAGGTAGATTGTATTACAAAATACAAAAATCTATTGGAATAAAGAATTACATAACAACCAAAAGGAGGGAAGACATCATTATGGCAAGACTCAGAATGGCTCATACAGATTTAAACGGCACTTTATTCACCATGGGGAAAAGCGAAAGTGACAAATGTAGAGAATGTGGAGTAAAAGAAAATGTCGAACACGTCTTATTACACTGTCACAAATATGGAAATGAAAGACAGATAATGAAAAATGAAGTTAGAGAGGCTGGTAGGGAATGGGATTTAACTGGGATTCTGGGAACAGATGGAGATAGAGAGGCAATAAGAATCACGAGAAGGGCTCTTTTCTCTTTTTTAAATAACACAGGATTAAGTCATAGAATTTAGGGGTCGGGCTCAGATGACATAATATTATACACTCTTGTACAGTGGGTGGCAGTTTGCACCTTTTAGTTGTTTGCTATCCGCTAGTAACCGAGAGAAGAAGAGAGAAGAAGTTTGTTAGGTCAGATTTTCTTTTGTTAAGCAGTTGGTTTGATGTTACCTTATGTTGCCATTAAGACTTAAGTTTAGTTTTGTTCTTTTGACTGCTTTTATGGGCCCAGTTTTACCATTTGATTTGTGTATAATATTGCTGTCTTTTTGGGTAAATAAAAACTCAATGTTTTCTAAAATGACTATTGCGTCCTCATGTCTAACCAGCTTGGTCCCTCATAGGAGCCTTGCAAAGAACAGCTGACATGATGGTGGCAAAGGGCCGTGACATCCCGGATGCACAAGAGCTATTCAAGGCCTTGACGGAGACAAACGCAACATTGAAGCTGTTCTTTGTGAAGAGTGAAGATGTGGAGACAACAATGGAGAAAGTGCCAAAGCCGATACCAGCAGCACTTGGAATAATGAGAATCCACCAGGTGATCACTCTGGCTCCAGGAGAACTGATACTTTATGATGTCAGCTACATGTGCACAACACGGAAGCAGTTTAACTGCAAGTGCTTCAACACAAAGAGTTTCAGATTTGGCCAGAAGGTACCAACTGCTGTACAACAGCCAGCCAGTGGAGGGAATCCACAGCCAGAAAAAGAATCCAGTGGGAAAGTCCAGAGCTGATTGGACAGTGGTGTATTCTCAGATATGATGATGATCTGTATCCAGGCATCATTCTTAATATACAGTGTTGGGCAAGTTACTAAAAAATAGTAACTAGTTACAGTTACTAGTTACTTCTTTTCAAAAGTAACTGAGTTACTTACCAATTACTGCATGATTAAAGTAACTAGTTACTTGGAAAAGTAACTTTCACGTTACTTTTAAATGCATACTTAAATCATCTTGCACACATAGCAAGCTAATTTAACTAATGGATTACATTACAGGCTTATTAATGTCAGTCTGAAAACATTTTAGAACATGTTCAGTCTCCTTTATCCTGCCTTAAGAGCTCTTATTGCAGAAAAAAATCAACAAAATTGCCAGTAATTTCCTCATTTTGGGGTGAGAAATAGGGTTTGGGGTGTGAGAGAGAGGGAAAAAGAGTTGCAATCCCTCCAAAAGAGTGAGTCGGCAACACTGCATAAAGCTGTCAATGTTTCTTACCTTTACATTATGGATTTAATCCGATGTGCAGTGATCCAAAGAAAATCCATTATCCACAGTCCAAATGCTTGTTGTGACAGAGACATGATCCAGTCTCTTACATTCCTTTTGGTGATCAAATCCATTTTTGAATAATCTTTATTAGTAGATTAGTTTATTTGACAGGGACAGTGCAATAAACATAGACAATTAATCAAAGACAATCAATCTGATGTGTTGCACATAGAGTGTATAGCTAATTAGCTAATTTGCAACTCTTGTCCCTGGATGGGCTTTAGAAAAAAGGTGTTATCCAGGTAGCAAGTAAATGTGCTTTAACTTCAGTGGATCGATCAATCAATCAATCAATCAATCAATCTTTATTTCGGATAGATTAATAGTAAAGATTAAAAGAAACAGAATAATATAACAAAGGGGGAAAGAAAATCCAACAAGGTCGTATTAGACAATAACTCCTCTGATTATACAGTTCAACATAAGTTATCCGAAATGGGTGATGGCTGAAGCCGCAGCTTATATTGCCCACCCATATTCCATCCAAGAATTCAAAAGAAAAACAAAACGAGCGATTACAATTCAGAATAAAGCTAAGACGAAATGTGACAAAAAAAAAACAACTAAGCAACAACACAACGCAGACTGGATATGACAATCCTTATATGACTTTATATGTCATCTTGTATATATGTTTGGAGTATTTCTTCCTTTAGTTTTTGTTTAAATTGTCCAGTCTCAGTTGTCAGATGGAAAATGACATCAGATCTTCAGTCTGTAACAATGTATCTTGCAATCAGTCAGTTTAATTCTTGCTGGGTCACAAACTGTCCAGATGCATACCTGTGATTCAAATCCAGTCATGGATGTTCAGATAGTGTAAATCCACTAACACAGTGTTAGCATAGCATAGCACTGGTTTTATAGGACCTTGTTGCTGTTCTTAGGCGCTTTTGAAGATTGCAGTTGGTCTCAATTGCATTTAGCTCACAACCCACCAATATGCTTTTGTCCTTAACCACGACAAAGGAAAAATAATCTGTCCATTTCCACAAAAACAAAGTAGCTTCATCTTTTCTGCCGTGAACAGGCTCTTTGCAGCAGGTTGACTGACAGCTGTGTCAGCTACGTAGGGTCAGTTTGTATTTATTTTTGCTAAAATTCATCATCATCATAGCAGTCTGTCGGGGGCGACAATGACTGTTTCATTTAGGTCTAATCAGATTCCTCCACGCAGTTCTGTAATTCACCTTCCGCTGCCAGGAACTATCTATCCATATTAATAAAACAAGTAACGCGAGTAACGCATCTGATCAAATTTTAGTATTTGTAACGCATTACTGAATTTTTAAACAGTATTTTCATTACACAGCACGTTACTGCAAAAGTAGGGATGTTACAGTAACACGTTACTTTGTAACTTTGTAACACGTTACTCCCAACACTGTTAATATACGTGAAACACGTGTCCAGGTGAAATGCATGCATCGTGTTGGGTCAAACCGATTCTTCTGGCCACGTCAGGATGATATCCTCTGTCACCTGTTAGATGATGTCCTTGAACTCATTTCACCCCCGCAGCCTGTGACGAAGAGCCACAGAAAGGTTTCAAAAGAGGTGTAGACACGAGTTACAGGATGAATTCCATGAAGCAAGAGCCGCACGCACAAAGATACCCAACCACGCACGCACGCACACACACACACACACACACACACACACACACACACACACACACACCAAAAGTTCACATTATCTGACTTGAGCTATTCAGTTTACAATGTTTTAGTAATGTGTTGCTGTAGTTGTCATTGTTTGTTTTTTTGAATTTGGGTTAATAAAACTCAGTTCAAATGCAATTTATATCTACTGTCCTTTTGGTTACATAATGAAATATAAAGTTATTTTTTAAACTGTACTTGTCCCTTCAACCCCATTACACCTATATTTTTATAATTTTTTTGTTTGTTTATGAAAAAGTAATTTAATGTTTGTTGGCTTCTGTTTGAAATGTTTAGAGGTATAATAGGATTATTGATTTTGGTTAACTCCAGTGGGCTCACCACCTGCAGGAGAGATCAGAATCAGAATCAGAATCAGATCATGGGGATCATGGTGCCATGTGAACTGGGTGGCAGTGTGGGCTACTCTGCCTGGACTGATGCCCCCACGACCCGGATCCCTGGGTAAGCGGTAGAAGATGGATGGATGGATTTGGGTTAAAATTCTTAAGGTAAACTACATTCTTAGAGAAACGATCCACAATGGTGAGCACGGTGTCGAAACTGTTGGACGCTGGGAGCCCCGTTACGAAGTCCAAGGCAATGTGGGACCATGGCCTTCCAGGATCAGGCAGGGGGTGGAGGAGACCTGCTGGCGGTGATGATGACGTCTTCCCGGTGGCGCACTGGGGACAGGCGCGGACATAGTTCATGACGTCATTCCGGAGACCCGGCCACCAGAATGATCTCTGGAGCAGCTCCACCAGGCGGGTAATCCCAGGGTGGCAGGCGAGCTTGGACGAGTGGGCCCAGTGGATCACGTCACCCTGGACAGGAGATGGAACGAACAATCTTCCTGCAGGCCCTCCGCCTGGATCCGGCTCAGCCTCCTGTGCCTTCAGGACCTTGTCCCTGATCTCCCACGAGAGGGTGCCCACGATGCACAAAGCAGGGAGGATGGTGTGCTCCTGCCCATCAGAAACCTCTGAAACAAAGTGTCTGGACAGGGCGTCAGGTTTAACATTCCTCGACCCAGGGCGATAGGTGATGGTGAACCTGAAGCACCCAAAGAACAAGGACCACCGCGCCTGGCGGCCATTCAGGCGCTTAGCCATCCTCAGGTACTCCAAGTTTTTGTGGTCGGTCCACACCACGAAGGGTTGCGCCGCCCCCTCCAGCCAGTGCCGCCATTCCACCAGCACGAGCTTCACAGCCAGGAGTTCTCTGTCGCCGATGTCATAGTTCCTCTCCGCAGGAGACAGCCGCCGAGAGAAGAAAGTGCAGGGGCGGATCACCCCGTCCACCGGAGAGCGCTGTGATAAGACTGCCCCCACCCCCGAGTCAGAGGCATCCACCTCAACCAGACACTGGAGAGCGGGATCCACCTGCGTCAGGACCTGGGAGGATGAGAACTCGGTCTTCAGGGTAGCAAAAGCCGCCGCAGCCTCCTCTGTCCACCGGAACGCCACCTTGGGGAAGGTGAGACGGGTCAGGGGAAGGGCGATCGAGCTGTAGTTAGGTACGAACCGCTGATAAAAATTGGCAAATCCCAGGAATTGTTGCAGCTGTTTCCTCGAAGGGGGGGGGGCAATCCACCACTGCCTTCACCTTCTCGGGGTCCGGAATGACCTGATTGTGTGAGATGATGAACCCTAGGAAAGAGGTCTTCTCCATGTAGAACTCACACTTCTCTGCCTTAACGAATAATTTATTCTCCAGGAGCCACTGAAGGACCCGCCTCACATGGACCTGATGCTCCTCTCGCGACTGGGAGAAGATTAAGATATCGTCCAGGTAGACGAAGACAAAGGACCCAAGGAAGTCCCGGAGAACATCATTAATCAAACGCTGGAAGACGGCCGGAGCGTTGGTGAGCCCAAACGGCATGACCAGATATTCAAAATGGCCGCTAGGGGTCCGGAATCCCGTCTTCCACTCGTCGCCCTCCCAGATCCGCACGAGGTGGTAAGCACTGCGGAGGTCCAGCTTTGTTAACCAGGAGGCCCCCTGGAGGGAGTCGAAGGCAAAGTCCATAAGTGGTAATGTGTACCTGTCCTTGATAGTGATGTCGTTCAGTGCCCGGAAATCAATACACGGGCGAAGAGAACCATCCTTCTTCCCAACAAAGAAGAAACCTGCTCCCACTGGCGACGAGGAGGGCCGAATAATGCCCAAGCTGAGCGATTCCTTGATATACGCATCCATAGCCTCCCACTCCGGAGCCGATAAGCTGTAAAGGCGGCTCGACGGCAGGGGGGCACCCGGGCGGAGGTTAATGGCGCAGTCGTACGGGCGGTGGGGGGGAAGAGATTGCGCCTGGGACTTACTAAAAACCTCTCCAAAGTCATGGAACTCTGGTGGAACTTTGGACAGGTCAGGAGGAGGCAGGGGGCGGGGGAGGAAAGAGGAACCGAAGGCGAACAAGCTGCAGACTGGAGACACGCACTCAGGCAGAAGGGACTCCAGGCAAGAACACTCCCGGTGCGCCAGTCAAAAGTTGGGCTATGTAGGCGAAGCCAGGGGTAGCCCAAGATGATGGGAGCAGCTGAGGAGGACAGCACAAACAGCCGAAGGTCTTCTCGGTGATTTCCTGAGATGATAGCTGAGACAGGGGCTGTCTGGTGAGTCACTTTCTCCAAGTGAGCCTTTGCCAGAGTGATGAGGTTTAGAGGGGTCGGCAGAGTAAGGCAGGGGAGGCCCAGTCGGGTTGCCAGTTTCTCCGAGATGAAGCTCTGCTCGACCCCCGAGTCCACCAGTGCGTGCGTGAGAAATTTGGTGCGCTTATGACAGAACCTAATAGGCAGGAGACATTGTGATAGGGGATTAGGCCGAGATGAGTCCACGAGGCCCCCTATAGTGACTCTCGGACCCCCTCTTTTGGCCGAACTGGGCAGGACTCGATCTCGTGCTAGTCATCCCCACAATACATGCACAGACCAAGCTTCCTGCGGTGCTGTCTCTCAGCCAGCGGGAGTTTGCTCCGCCCCATTACCATTGCCCCAGTTCGTCTGGGCCCTCTAGCGCGGGCAACGCCAAAGATGAGGACCAAGAGGAGCGTTGAAATTGTCTGCTCGAGCAGCTGGAGGACCTCCGCTCGGCAGCTCGCTCCCTCAGCCTGTTATCGAGACTAATAGTTAAAGAAATCAGATCAGAAAGACGTTCAGGTTTATCTAAGGGGGCCAGCTCATCCCGCAAGCTAGGGCTCAGGCTACGAGCAAAGATGCTGCAAAGCGAGGCATCCTCCCACCCAACTTCCGCTGCCACCACCTGGAAGTCGACAGTGTAGTCAGCTACAGACCGGCCACCCTGACGAAGGTTTAATAGCCGGGTGGTAAGCACACTATCATGGTCCGAATGATCAAAAACTTCGTGGAAATCGTGCACGAATTGGGCGTAGGTTAGATTAGCGTAGCTGGGCTTCGCCATAATGGCGTAAGCCCAAGCTAACGCTCGCCCCTCTAGCAGATTAGCCACGTAACCAATTCGGCTGTGATCGGTGGGGAAATTCCCTGGAACTCGCTGAAACACTGTCTCGCATTGGAGGATAAAACCCCGAGCCTCCCTGAGCTTTCCGCTGAAGCGCATGGGAGTGGGAACCGGAGTGAGATGGGTTAGCGAGCCCGGGCTAGCCTGGCTAGGCGGAGAACTAACGGGAGCTGGCCTACTGCTATGAGCCGGAGGGAACGCTGGCTGACCTTCCAGGCGATCCAACCGGCTGTTGATCTGAACTAACTGGCTTAAAATGACCTGCTGTTGGTGAGTAATTTGGTTAACTCGAGCCTCTAAGATGTTAAACCGGTGTGTGAGCCCGCTGTTCGTTGGGTCACTCTGATGGAGCCGTACTGACATATTGTTGGACCCAGGGAACACACACACAGGCTCAAGTGCAATTCAATGATCTTTATTTGTGACCAACAGAGGATGTGTGGGTGCGTGCATGCGTTATGTGAATGTGTTGATGGTGAACGAGCTGCAGCCAAGGGCGAGACAGAACACCGTACAGTCTGGCAACCCTAGAAACAGAGCCAAAGCACAGGTGTTAATCTCAGTCACAACACCAAGAATTAGGTATTAACTGGCGCTTACTTGCAGGTGGTCTGAAGAGGGCGCAGGCTTCGGCTCATAGCCTCCAGCCAGAGAGACAGCGTCTGCAAGGCACACCCGGGGATGAGAGATGATGATCGGTGAGGCAAGGGGAACGTTCCGCTGCGGCGGTGAGTCGGTTCCGCTGCCAGAGGGATCCACCTCTGCACAGGGGAGAGCCTGGGAGAAAAGGTGAGTAGCAATTATGCTTACTTGTGACGAAGAGATCTTTCAGAAGAAGCGCAGGGCTGTATGGAAACAGGCGTGCGAGAGACGAAGGTCCGGTAGCAAGGCAGACGGCTCTGTGCCGAGGCTTCAGGCAGAACGGGCTATAAAGCCCGTGACTGATTAGCTGCAGGTGAGTGCGCAGCTGAGGCAGATGACGGCCCAGAGTGGGTCATGACACAGCAGCAGGTTCTCTACCTCCACCCTGTATGCCTTCTCATCATCATGCCTTCTCGAGATTAGATTATTGTAATTCTTTATTATCAGGCTGTCCTAAAACATCTTTAAAAAGTCTTCAGCTGATCCAAAATGCTGCAGCAAGCGTTTTAACAGGTACTAGAAAGAGAGATCATATCTCTCCGTTCTGGCCTCCTTCATTGGCTTCCCATAGAGTTTAGAATTAAGTTAAAATCCTTCTTCTTACTTACAAAGCTCTAAACAATCAGGCTCCTTTTTATTTAAAAGATCTGATACTACCGTATTATCCTAACAGAGCACTACGCTCCCAAAATGCAGGATTACTTGTAATACCTAGAATCTCCAAAGTACAATGGGAGGCAGAGCCTTCAGTTATCAAGCTCCTCTCCTGTGGAATCAGCTGCCAACTGGATTCGGGAGTCAGACTCGATCTCTGTTTTTAAGAATAGGGCTAAAAACCCTACCTTTTTGATGTAGCCTACAATTAGGGAGGGATCATGCGTTTCTGAACCCTCCCTTAGTTATGCTGCTAATAGGTTTAGTCAGCAGGGGGACCTCCAGTAATGCACTGGGCCTCAACTCCTTTTCTCACTCTCAATGAAATATTTTTTTTGCTGGTCATTAACATTTGTTTGTTCTCTCCCATAGATTGAGTCCCCATCGTGCTGTTTGCTCTCTACATGTCTGTTCTTTTCTTCTTCTCTATCCCTTCACCCCCCAGCCAGTCGCAGCAGATGACTGCCCCTCCCTGAGCCTGGTTCTGCTGGAGGTTTCTTCCTGTTAAAAGGGAGTTTTTTCCTCTCCACCACCGTCGCCAAGTTGCTTGCTCACAGGGGATCGCCTGATTGCTGGGGTCTTTCTGCAACTGTGGGGGTCCCCCCTACAGTTGATAGTGCTATGAGATGACTGTTGTTGTGAAATGGCGCTACATAAATAAAGTTGAATTAAATCGTCATCGGTGATGAGCCCAACCAAGGCAGTGTTGTCCACGTACTTCACGATGACGGTGATTGGGTGGGTTGGAATACAGTCACAGGTGTACAGGGAGTACAGTAGAGGGCTTAGCATGCAGGCCCTGGGGGGAACCAATGCTAAGAGACAGGTGTGGAGGAGTGGTGGGGGGCCAAGGTCTGACTATTTGTGGGTGGTTAGTGAGAAAGTTTTTTATTCAGGGAGCAGGTTGGGGGGGGATCTGGAGGATGGTGCAGTTTGTGATCAGGATGGCCAGGATGACGGCTTTGAAAGCTGAGCTGTAGTCCACAAAGAGCATCCTCAAGTAGCAACTTGGGTTCTCCAGGTGAGCTAGTGCTCTGTGGAGGGTGGTGTGGTGATGGCGTCTTCTGTAGACCGGTTCTCCCTGTAGGCGAACTGGTGGGGCTCGAAGGAGGAGGAAAGACAGTCCCTGATGTGCTGGGACATCAGTCCGCTCAAAACATTTCATGACTACAGACATGAGTGCTATGGGTTAGTCGTTCAAGGCTGTCATTGGTGGACTTTTAGGATGGGAATGATGGTGGAGGCCTTGAGGCAGGAGGGGACAGTAGCGTGTGTCAGGTGAAGGCTGAACAGCTTGGTGAGGATCCCTGCCGCTGGTCTGTGCACATGCTTTGACCACCCCTCCTGGGATGCCTTCTATGGCATTTTTGTATTTGCAATTATTGAATTGGTATTGAAGGGCATCTGATTAATCTGAATATGGCTGATTTCATTACAAATACATTTTATGATAATATTAGAGAGATTCAAACCTGTACATAATGGGGTTGAAGAAAAACAGTGCCCAAATCATGAAATAATGGTCAATAATAAAAGGGATATAATGCCTGAGATGGGAAAATATGTTTTGCTGGTAGTTAAATAGTCCCAGACACATGTCGTGAGGTATTCAAAAAAGTAATACATTTCGGTGAAAAATATGAAAATGTTAAAGCCTAATTTGTGCCGTTCTCGTGGAATGACTCATTCTCCCATGTCATGTTTCATTTTTTTCAAAGATAATTAACCAAGATAACTCATAACAATGATATGCAACAAAATCTGTGAGCAATGAACAAGTCTTCTGAAAAGAAAATAAATCTTTTGGCCAAAATAATTAAAGAAATTGTTGATAAGCACAACTTGCACTAAGATTAAACACCCCAGCATTAGTGCAGCTTGGATGAGCACACTTTCAAGGAACTCTTATTCACCTGTACCTAATAATAGCTGAAGCTAAATTACATAAAGTAGCATTGTTTTGGGGTTATTAGGTGATTAGAGGTTGCTTTAATCACTCTTGCATGTTGATGAGATTGGGCTAATCTGTTCCTAGCATGTGACTGCAGGGATCCTGAGCTGCCCTTCCAAACAGTTATTATGCTGTTTCTGGTGGCAATGCCAAAGAGAAAAAACTTTCCTGTGAGAAAGAGTCCATATGTGTAACCTTTGTGGTTCCACACCGTCTACATAAACCTGTCTCTCCCACAGGCTAAATTTATATTTGAGATGGTGACCTCCAATGAAGGTGCAGCAAACCGAGGCAGTTTCAACAAATCCTGTCAGTGGATCACATACTGATGGGTCTGGATCCTTCTAGACAGACACATTGCCAAGTCCTCATGTACCCATGTTTAGTGAATAATTTGCTTGACTTTTTATATTAAAACAGATTAACTGACACATTTACAGTAATGCAACTGATAGAACACACAACCATTTATTTATTCTTCAGCCAAGGCTTGGCCCAATATTTTAAGCTCCACTGCAGGAGGTGCATTTGGTTTCCTCAGTCACTTAGCAACAGTGACTAACACACCTACTACTGGGATGGTAGTGTTGAGAGTAAGGTTTGAACAAATTGTTTTATTGTCACTGACATGAATGAAGTAGTAACCCCTGCTTCCTCCATTTTAGTCAACAGACTGTGGTTCTCGTTCACAAAAGGTATCCTCTTTCTGTTTATAGATAAGGGCTCAGTCACACAGACTGAGCCTGTGAATACATTTATCCAGCTGGGGTACAGGTGGGATGCAAATATGTATAGGAAGTGATGCAAAACTGCAAGCACAGGTGTAGCATAACCTAGATGTAGACATCTATGTGGCACACTTCCTTGCATTTTTGCATTACTACCTCTACCCACCTGCATCTTATCTGCATCACAGATGGATAGAGGTATTCACAGGTTCTTAAAGGTGCAGTCTTTGTGACTGATGACTGATGTACTTGAATTGATCTTGGGGAAATCTGAGGAAAAATTGTACCACAGAGAGCATGTAGTGTTGTGGTGGACATGATCAGCAGTGATCATCTGATCAAGCTGAACAAGCAAGCTGATCATGTCCCATCCTCTGAGAGCTGAGTTCTGTACTTTTGGACCTTTGTCTCTTGATGTTGTAGTCAGTTTTGAGTTCAGTTTTCTGTGTAGCTTTGAATCAGTTTAGCAGCGTTCCAATCCACAGTGTACTTCAATGGTGCTCCCCACTCCCTGCTCCCTTCTCAGGGAATATCAGTTAAAGGAACGTCCCTTAACAAAATTTCTCCATTTCAAATACCCTGAAACATCACCTCCCTCCGTCATACATTCGCATGGTAACCATGGGCATGTACTGATACTATTGTGGACATTTTATAGTTCTGAATACTGATACAAATAGATTTTTTTTTTATTAATATCAATTAATATAAACAATTACCAATGTTAGTTTAGCTTGTTCATAATGTAAAACGTTCATAATGTTCATAACGTTCATAACGCTGTTATGAACATTCATAATATTCATAACAGCATGGCCTAAACCCACCCTTTTTTGTAAAGTGCCTTGAGATGATCTGCGTTGTGATTTGGCGCTATATAAATAAAACTGAAATGGATTGAATAACCCCCAGACCATTGATGACCCTTCTGTGTGGAGTTTGCATGTTCTCCCTGTGTCTGTGTGGGTTTACTCCGGGGACTCCGGTTTCCTCCCACATGCCAAAAACATGCAAGTTAGGTTAATTGGCATCAAAACTGGGGATTCTAAATTGTCCTTAGGTATGGATGTGAGAGTGAATGGTTGTCTGTCTCTGTGTTGGCCCTGCGATGGACTGGCGATCTGTCCAGGGTGTACCCTGCCTCTCGCCCAAAAAGTAAGTAAGTAAGAAGTTACTTAAAGAATAGATATCAGTTTGTATGTGTTAACAACAAAAACTCAGAGCTACTGAAGGTCACCTGTGGAGTCCCACAGGGTTCAGTTTTGGACCATTATTATTCAATATGTATAGAAATGATATATGTAAAGTTCAGAAAAAATGGACTTAATATTGTTTGCTGATGACACTAACCTGCTATGCAGTGGAAACAATTTGGAACAACTTCTGGATACACTCGGAAAGGAATTAGGAAAGCTGAAACTGTGGTTTGATTCAAACAAATTAACGCTCAATTTAAGCAAGACAAAATTTATAGTCTTTAACAACCATCACAACTACCCAGTACCCAAACTCAGTGTAAATGGTGAAGAGATTGAAAGGGTTCTGAAACTAAATTCCTTGGAGTAATAATTGATAACAAACTGTGTTGGAATCCACATATTATATATAAAAGGTAAAGTATCCAAATCAATTGCAATATTACACAGAGGATGAAAAATTTGCTGAATCAACCCACACTAAACACCTTGTATCATTCATTAATACTCCCATACATGACATATTGTAATGAAGTATGGGGAAATACATATAAAACAAACATATATCCACTCTTTATGCTTCAAAAGAGAGCTATTAGAATATCAACAAAGCAGCTTACAGGGAACCAACAAACCCACTTTTTCTTAAACAAAAAAACTCTCAAGTTGAAAGATCTGATCGACTTTAAAACCGCAATAATAATGTTCAAAGTGAAGAGATCTATCACTGCCCGCAAATATCCAAAAGTTGTTCCAAACAAGGGAGAAGACGATATCACTTCAAGAGGAACATGTATATTTCAAAAGCCCTACAGTGAGAACAACCACCAAGCAACACTGTATTTCAGTGCAAGGTGTCAGATTATGGAACGATTTTGGACCTGAATTAAAATCATGTACAAAGCTTGGACAATTTAAACAAAAACTAAAGGAAGAAATACTCCAAACATATTTACAAAACGACATGTAAACTCACATAAGGATTGACATTTCCAGCCTGTGTTGTTTATAGCTTAGTTTTTTCTTTTTTCTCTGTGACACTATGTCTTAGATTTGTTTTTGAATAGTAACCGCTTAACTTAGACTAGCTCAGTTTTCTTTTTCTCTCAGTCAATTTTTGTCTTAGCCTTGTTTTAAATTGTAATCGCTCTTGTCTTGTTTTCTCTCTTTTTCTCCTTTGAATTCTTGGATGGAATATGGGTGGGCAATATAAGCTGCGGCTTCAGCCCATCACCCATTTCGGATAACTCACGTGGAATTGTATAGTAGAAGGAGTCTTTGTCTAATTTGACCTTGTTGTTATATTATACAGTTTCTTTTAACCTGTAATGTACTATCCGAAATAAACAAAATTCATTCATTCATTCATTCAAAATGCTGGGATAGGCTCCAGCCCCCCCGCGACCCGAAAGGATTAAGCGGTAGAAGATGGATGGATGGATGGATGGATGAATTGAATAACGTTGACAATAGTTTGTTTTGCTTATATTTGAGGTGCAATGACCTAACCTTTTGAGTATGAGAGTTTGCGTGCCCCTAGTGGCAAAGCGCGGCGCTGCGCCTGTCATCTCACTCTGACATGATCGGCTCCATTGAGGATTTGTACTGATTTGTACTGATCTGCCAGTCTCAGAAGGTGGCAGACATCTGTTGGAGAACTCAATGGATGACATGTAAGATAAGATAAGATAAGATAAGCCTTTATTAGTCCCACAACGGGGAAATTCCAGGATTGCAACAGCACAGGGATAGCAACATTCAGAGCAACAATCAGAAGGCAAGAAAAAAAAGCAAGCAAGCAAGAGCAGCTAATATACATATGTACATATGTACTATAAATATATATATATATACACACAGACACACAGTGCAGAGCATTGTAGCTGGATGGAATAAATATATGAGTATATGAACACACAGTGCGGAGCATTGTAGCTAGGTGGAATAAATATGTAAATATATAAACACACACAGTGCGGAGCAATGTAGCTAGATGGAATAATATGTAGATATATAAACACCCAGTGCGGAGCATTGTAGCTAGATGGAATAAATATGTAAATATATAAACACACACAGTGCAGAGCATTGTTGCTAGATGGGATGAAACAGCACAACCGTCTACTTAGTTATCCTACATGGTATGATTATGTGCCCATACATATTCTCACCCTCCATAGCGACCGGTATTTTCCTAGTTGTGTGCCGGAGGGGACCATTGCAGTCTATTGCATCTTTTGCATTCAAAAAACTATTAGGATGTTACGTCTTTTTTGCTATCTCTGCGAGCAGCCCTGCTTAGGTTGTACAGTCTGACAGCCGTTGGTAGGAAGGACCTGCGAAACCTCTTGGTTGTGCACCTGGGATGATGTAGTCTGCTGCTAAATGAGCTCCTCAGTGCATTCAGTATGTCCTGCATAGGGTGGAAGTCGGACTCCAGCAGAGATGACAGTTTAGCCACCGTCTTCTTTCTCCTATCTCCTCCACCGGATCAAGGGCGCTGGCCCCCAGGACAGAGCTAGCTTTCTTGATCATTTTGATTCAGTCTCTTCCTATCGGCTGCAGTAATGCCACTGCCCCAGCCAGACCCACTTCCAGAAAGTGATGGCTGATGCCACCCGACCGTGTGTCATAGAATGTCTTCAGTCAGCAGCGCCCCTTGTACACCAAAAGGACCTGAGTCCCCTCAGTAGGAACAGCCTGCGCTGTCCTTCTTGTAGAGTGCGTCAGTATTGTGTGACCAGTCTAGTTTATTGTTCAGATGAACACCCAGGTACTTGTAGGATGTCACCATCTCAATGTCTGTTCCCTGTATATTTACTGGTGCTGTGAGGGGTTGTCCATGCCTGCGGCAGTCCACCACCAGCTCCTTTTCCTCGCATTGATCTGGAGGCAGTTCCGATGACACCAGTCCACGAAGTCCTGGATAAGCCCTCTGTACTCAGCTTCATCTCCATTGGAGATGAGGCCAACGATCGCAGAGTCATCAGAGAACTTCTGTAGGTGGCAGTGTGTTGTGTTGTGTGAGAAGTCCGCAGTACAAAGAGTGAACAGGAAGGGAGCCAACACCGTTCCCTGGGGGGCCCCCATGCTACCGATGATCGTGTCGAACACACAGTCCCGGGTTCTCACAAACTGAGGCCGGTTTGTGAGTAGTCCAGGATCCATGATGACAGGTGCTGGTCCACCCCTGCGCGCAGCAGCTTGTCCTTCAGGATCATCGGTTGGATTACATCACGATCCCGCTGAGAGCCGTCCATGATAATTTCAGCGTCCAGCCATGAAGGATTTGAGCACTGAATCTGTAAGAGAATAGAAAGTTTTTTCTCTTAAGTCAGTACTATTCGACCTGTTTTGACGCCCTCAGCTCCCAGTCCTCCAGATAATCTCCAGTATATTTGTTTTTCATAACATGGCGGGCAGCATTTGACTCTCAAGGACAGCCAGCTGTCTGGCAGTCTATTCCATCTGCCGTGCCAAGGTCACGCGCCTCTGCTCAGACGGCAGCCATAACATCTGCTGAGAAGGGAACTTTTGTTGTCCTTAACTGATAACACTGTTTGCATTCAACACCCACTCACACTGACTCACTATACTGACTTGAAGATTCATTCACTCACTGCTCTCTTTGTGTTATTGTATGGATTCTATTGTCTGCTAATTGTGCATTGAGAGTTTTTTTTCCTTGTAATCATAATATTGATCATATGAACTGTATTCTGATAAACAATGCTTTTTTCTCTCTCCTATTGTGTTTACCTCCTTTCTCCCCCATTGCTTCCTGTTCCCATTCTGCTGACAGGCGCATCACTGACGCTGCCGCGTCACTGAAAATGTCACCTATGTCGTTCTCAGTGTCAAGTCAAATCCCTCGTATATTTACCAGTTATTTACTTGTGAATGTACTTGGCAATAAATCTTTTCTGATTTCTGATTTCTGGTGTTGAAAGCACTGGAGAAGTCAAAGAACATGATCCTCACCACATTCCCAGGCTTCTCCAGGTGGGACAGAGAACGGTGAAAGAGGAAGATCACCGCATCCTCCACCCCAATGCCATGCTGGTAGGTGAACTGGAGTGGATCCATCGGTGGTTCCACCAGGGGGCGGAGGTGAGCAAGGAGCAGTCTCTCCAGGGTCTTCATCAAGTGGGACGTCAAGGCCACCGGTCTGTAGCTGTTCAGGTCTTTGGGGTGGGAAGTTTTTGGTACAGGTACCACACAATATGTTTTCCACAGCTGTGGTACCCTCCCCAGCTTCAGCTCAGGTTGAAGATGTACGTCACAATCCCACACAGGCTGGTCTGCACAGTACTTGAGGAGCTTTGCGCTGATGCCGTCCGGTCCCGACGCCTTCCTCACCTTGATCTTCTTCAGGCTCCGTCCTCACCTGGGTCCTGGTCAGGGTCTGGATGGGGGGCTGTGTGTTGGGAGTGGGGGGGGGGTGTTGGTGGAGTGTGGGAGTGGGGCAGCAGGACTTGATGTCTTTAGAGGCAGCAGTGGTTGTTGTGCAGTCAGGGGGGAGGGCGGTTGGTCAAACCTACTGAAAAACAGATTCAGATTGTTCGCCCACCTCCTGCCCCCGTGGCCTGGGGGGAGGTATTCTGGAGCCAAGAGATGGTTTTGAGGTTTCTCCAGACCCCGATGTGTCGCTCTTGTTGCAGCTTATCCTCCATCATCTTCCTGAAGCTGTCCTTGCCTTCTCTGATCTTTCTCCTCAGCTCCCTCTGTAACGGACTTCAGCATCTCCCTATCCCCGACCTGAGATCCTCTTCTTCTCTCTCAGAAGTGTTTTTTATCTCCAGGGTTGAATCCAGGGTTTGTTGTTTGAGCAACACCGTAGATCTTGATGGAACGGATTTGTCCACACAGAAGCTGAGTAGCCCGTGAAGGTGTGAGTGAGGCCATCGATGTCCTCACCATGTGGATCGCAGAGCTGCTTCCAGGCGTGGCTTCAAAACAGCCCTTTATGAGTGTCCATTGCCTCCTCAGACCATAACTTCACTGTGCGCATGCCGGAGGTTGTCTGTGCACTAGGGGTTTGTACACCGGCTGGGAGATGAACCAAGTTGTGATCTGATCTCCCGAGTGAGGAGAGTTTGTGATGAGGTTGTAAGCCTCCTTAGTGTTTGCGTAGAATAAGTCCAGTGTTTTATTGTCTCTAGTGTGGCATGTGACATACTGGGTAAACGTAGGTAGGATGGGAGATAGTGAAACATGGTTGAAATCGCCTGAGATGAGGAGAAGAGCATCTGGGTGTTCTGTCTGCAGCCTGCTGGTTATTGAATGGATGATGTCACGCGCTGTCCCAGCGTTCGCCGTCGGATTTGCATAAACAACAATGCAGATCACGTGTGAGTGTTCTCTCGGGAGATATGTAGGCCGCATGCTAACAGCTAGCAACTCAATGTCTTTGCTGCAGTGTCGTTGTTTAACAGTGATATGTCCCGGTCTGCACCAGTTGTTGTTTACATACATTATCACTCCACCGCCCCAAATACACCAAAGAAGAAGAACTCCTCATTTCCTTTTCCTGTTTTTAGCATTTTAGCCCAGAAAGCTAATATGGCTGGCGTCCGTCATTGTGCACCATCACTTAGTCGGATTTGTACAAGGAAAATAGTCACGGGATACAAGCGAAATTTATGTGGGATAATCATAAGACTTTGTAGATGTGGCAGAGAGTGTAAATGACCGACAGAACGCAAAATAACGACCATGATGGGTGAAAACACAGCGATCACGACAGCAAGCGAGTCCCCTTAGCCGCTGGTAAGTGAGGAATTTCTGTGTTTTTTTAAATATTGTACTGAATTCTTGTTCATATACTTTGAAGATAAGATGATGAAGTACCTCTGTACAAAAAACGGTGTCAAAAGACTAAACCATTCTTTGTGTAAATACGTCCAAAGTCCAGTTTTGACTGAGTTATGGAATTTAAAGAGGTGCCGCAACATTATGCAAATTAGATGGGTAAATTTATTCCTATCTGAAACTTTGGATCATATTTTACATCTTTCTAATTGACAGTAAGCCATTATCTCTTACCACATTCAAGTTATAGCCTTGGAAATCTGAACTATTTTATTGACATAAAATATTTACCACTCTTGACCACTAGGGGTTATGTCGCAATTTTGCGACAGACACACTCAAACTTCCGGTGAAGTGATGTATAGGGGTGTTCCGATTGCCCATTAGTGTACTCCAAAGTGGACTGCACAGGGTATTGTGCCAAATTAAGTGAGATTCCAAACCGAAGGGAGCGAACTCTCTTCAGTTCAAAGGGAACTGAGAACTGAGCAGGGAAGAAGTGAACAACAGTACATCACTTCACCAGAAGTTGACAAGAAGATTACCCAGAAGCCATTGCGCCTCAAATACGAGTAAAATAAACTATTGTTGCCAACGTTAACAAGCTAAACTGATGTTGGTTATTGTTTATATCAACTGATAGTAATAAAAATATCTTTGGTATTAACATTTTATTTAAGAAATATAAATTATCCACCATAGTATCAGTACATGTCCTTGGTTGCCATGGTAACACACGGAGGAGGGAGCCAATGGTCACAGGGTATTTCAAATGGAGAAATTTTGTGAAGGGCAGTTAACTGATATTCCCTGATATTCCCTGCTCCCTGAGCAGGGAGTAGGGAATACAATTGAAGTACACTGTAGAACAAACCTTGTGATTGTCCATTCCTTCCCTACTCAGTTCACAGATTCCTTTGAACTGAACACCTTTTGCTCCCCACAGTTTGAAATCTCACTTAATATGGCTGAACACCCTATGCAGTCCACTTCATAGGACACTACTAAGGGACTGGAACATACCCTTTGGCTCAAATTTACAGTGGGACCTCGGTTTTAGAACTTAATTGGTTCCTAAATGTTGTTTTTAAACCAAAACAAATCTTCCCATTGGAAACAATGTAAAATGGATTAATCCGTTCCTGGCCCCAAAAAGAAAGTGTGTTTTTACCTTTTTAACAGCATTTCATCCAAAAAAGTCAGACAAAAACAATGAATATGCAAAATATCTTATACAAAATAATGTACAGTAAGTATAATAGACAATTTCATTTCATCTTACCTGTTCAGAGGAGACTGAAAAATAAAAACCATAAAATCCAAAATCCAAAGTGTAATACGTACAGTGTTCACGTGTGCATTCACAGAGCAAGTGACTGCTGACGTGTGTCTCTGCCGGATACCGGAATTTCTTCTTCGCCGTCTTCTTCCAGTGTAAGAGGTTCATCAGTAATGTACTGGAAGTTGTTTGTGAACCGAGATTTTGTTCGAAAACTGGTGCATTTTTTGTTCAAAAAATTTGTTCGTGAACCAATTTGTACGTAAAGAGAGCCATTCGAAAACCAAGGTTCCACTGTATTTTGAAAGCACTTCCTGTCCAGTTCTTGTTAATTTTCATTTACCTTGATTCTAGTTTTACTTTAGTAAAACGTCTGTTTAATTTTTTATATTCCTCTAATTTATTATCGGGTTGATTTATGTATGTTTGTCTCTGTAGTTGTGCTATACTGCCTGGGTTTTTCTTGTGTGTTTTAGATTATGTTCTTGTTCAGTCCTTGGTTTTCTCAGTTGACTATTACAGTGCATCCGGAAAGTATTCACAGCACTTCACTTTTTCCATATTTTGTTATGTTACAGCCTTATTCCAAAATGGATTAAATTCATTTTTCCCTCAAAATTCTACACACAATACCCCATAACTACAACATGAATTTTTTTTTAGATTTTTGCAAATGTATTAAAAATAAAAAACTAAGAAAGCACATGTACATAAGTATTCCCAGCCTTTGCCATGAATTTCAAAATTGAGCTCAGCCACATCCTGTTTCCACTGATCATCCTTGAGATGTTTCTACAGCTTAATTGGAGTCCACCTGTGGTAAATTCAGTTGATTGGACATGATTTGGAAAGGCACACACCTGTCTATATAAGGTCCCACAGTTGGCAGTGCATGTCGGAGCACAAACCAAGCATGACGTTAAAGGAATTGTCTGTAGACCTCCGAGACAGGGTTGTCTCGAGGCACAAATCTGGTGAAGGGTACAAAAAAATTTCTGCTGCATTGAAGGTCCCAGTGAGCACAGTGGCCTCCATCATCCGGAAATGGAAGAAGTTCTGAACCACCAAGGCTCTTTCTGAGGGGATGTTTTTCAGCAGCAGGAACTGGGCGACTAGTCAGGACAAAGGGAAAGATGAATGCAGTAATGTACAGAGATATCCTGGATGAAAACCTGCTCCGAAGTGCTCTTGACCTCAGACTGGGGCGACGGTTCATCTTTCTGCAGGACAGTGACCCTAAGCACACAGCCAAGATATCAAAGGAGTGGCTTCAGGACAACTCTGTGAACGTCCTTGAGTGGCCCAGCCAGAGCCCAGACTTGAATCCAATTGAACATCTCTGGAGAGATCTGAAAATGGCTGTACACCGACGCTTCCCATCCATCCTGATGGAGCTTGAGAGGTGCTGCAAAGAGGAATGGATGAAACTGCCCAAAGAGAGGTGTGCCAAGCTTGTAGTATAATATTCAAAAAGACTTGAGGCTGTAATTGCTGCCAAAGGTGCATCAACAAATTACTGAGCAAAGGCTGTGAATACTTATGAACATGTGATTTCTTAGTTTTTTATTTTTAATAAATTTGCAAAAATCTAAAAAAACCTGAACTTTTTTCACTTTGTCATTATAGGGTACTGTGTGTAGAATTTTAAGAAAAAAAATGAATTTAATTCATTTTGGAATAAGGCTGTAACATAAATCTTTGTTCCTCCTGAGTTTTGCCTGTGTTTGAGTCCTCCCTCTTGCCTCTGCTTTGGTAATTCATGATGCATAGAGTTGAAAGGTTATAAACATCCAATGTTAAAATGGATTTTGCCATCACGTACCTCTTGAATAGTTTTGAAATTATAGCCTCCAGTATGTTAATTTAAATATATAACACTGGTCAACACCAAATTTATTGTCTAAGTTTTTTTTAGCTGATTTAGGATAATTTTGATGTGCTGAATCCAAAAATCACATTGGTTTTGCTCAGTCAGGTCAACTTTTTGAACTATGGCCGCATGTTTTTTACGTTTTTGTTTATATGTACGGGTATTTTTGCTTTATATGATGCAAAATTCTTTTTTATTTCTTGAAATTCTCTGAATTTTGAACAATGATGATGTAACATTCAATTTACATCTACTTACCTTTATCATTGTCTACTATTCAATTTACTGTACAACTGCTGTACAACTGCTTACAACTTAGCATAAAAACCTGACCTGATTGAGAGAAACGGATGTCATTTTTGGATTCAGCGGTGCAAAATTGTCTTAAATCAGTTGAAAAAATACAGACAACTTACAAAAAAATTATTTTTGTTATGTTGTGTATTTATGTCAGTTTCCATTAAACGGACATGTTATGCCCTTTTTCCACATCATGCTGATATTGTTCCCAGAGGTACAGATTAAATGTCTGTGATATGCTTTGGTCAAAATACCTCACGGTTTTAATAGTGCAGTACCTTTACCAAACTTGGCACCCTCTCTTAAAACATCTGTTTTCAGAGCAAGTTACTTTAAGCGTTTACGAGCCCCAGTTCACAGCACTACCACCACCACCACCCCCCTTCCATCACGGCTGAAATTTTTGACACCATACTGAGACATTAACTTATAGCTCCAGTGGTGAACACACTGTAACATTCACTTTATACTGTTGCATTGTAATACCAGAGGACGCCACAGGGCGGTGCTACTCCCCTTTTTGGTGTTGGCAGTGTAATAGCGTAGAACTAAAGCCATGCAGTAGGAGAACTCTTTAATAACTAGTAGGGTGTCGGGTCATGTTGCACATCTTCTACCATTGATGTATGAATTACAGTAGTGTAGTGCCGGGAGACCTGGCATAATATGGTCATGTTTAGATTGTTGTAGAATAAAGCACCGAGGGGAAGTATATAGTGTGTGTCTGGTGACTCTTTGTGCTAGTTCTCCGCCAACGCCTCACCACCTGTTACAACACCCTGAGCTAAGTAACATAAAATGGTTAAATATGAGACTGTAAAGCCTTTTTTTTTTTTTTTTTTTACAAAAAAGGAGAAGTCTATGGTCTAGAAAAAACATCATTAGCTGTCCCAATCCGATGCTGTGGTGAACTGAACTATGCCAGGGGTGTCGCAATCATGGTGCCATGGAGGGCCGAAGGACCCTGCAGGTTTTCTCTTCTACCTGGTCTCTTCTGCAGGTGTTTTCACTGATCAGCTAATTGGTGGGAAGAAGCTGAGTGAAATCTGCTGTTGAAGACACTGGTTGGAGGTAAAGCCTGCAGGGTCTTGGCCCTCTGTAGCACATGATTGGACACCCGTGAACTATGCTAACAGCCCAATTTCCAGGGTCATCCTGGTTTAAAAAAAAGGCCCAATATACCCAAGATATAATATAGAAGCCCATCCAGGGACAAGAGTTGCAAATTAGCTAATAGCTATACACTCTATGTGCAACACATCAGATTGATTGTCTTTGATTAATTGTCTATGTTTTATTGCACTGGTCCCTGTCAAATAAACTAATCTACTACTACTAGACTTAATTTATGAAACGGCAAGAACAGAATGTCTAATAAAATGACAGAATTTACAGAGAACGGCCATAAAAACCAGAGTTGCACTGATTTCCGTTGCTGTGCTAACTATGCTAACAGCACAAGTTTCCTGGCCATCCCAGCCAAAAAATGAAATAGGCCCGAATAAAGCAAGATATATTATTGATTATGATTTAATGGACCAGCAGAGAGCATGGAAGTCTAGTAGGATGGATAGATTTTACAGAGAAGAGCCACAAAACACTTTTGGGCCACTAAGCTAACTTTGTAGTAGCACTGTTGGTATATGGACAAACCAACTCATTTATGGATGCGGCCTGGAAAATAAGCCAGCTTCTGACAGTTTAGTGTGCCAAGTCTTAAAAAAAAGTCTTAGAAGCAAGCATGTACAAGACTTGGGCAAAATGAGTTTACTTTTAATAGAATTACTAGAGAATATGTGTATGTATATATACAGCCGAGAAAATAAGTATTGAATATGTCAATATTTTTCTCATTAACCATATTTCTGATGGAGCCACTGACCTGAGATTTTTACCAGATATCAGTAACAACCCAAGTAATCCATATGTACAAAGAAATCAATGCAACTGTGTACAGTTGTACAAGTTATATATTAATAAAGTGAATGGACATGGGGAATAAGTATTGAACACATGAATGAATGAATGAATGAATTTATTTTATTTTCGGGATTACGTACAGTAAAGGTTAAAAGAAACTTATAATATAACAACAAGGTCAACATTAGACAAAGACTCCTTCTTCTATACATGAAGAAAAAGAGGTGCAAAAAGGCATAAAAAGCCAAGAAACCAGCTGAAATCCATCAGAATTCAGGAAGCCTGCTCATCCCTCATCAGTGCAAATTAATTTCAGCTGGTTAAGCCCTTACTGATAGCCTTTAAAAAGGTCTGTGAATATCAGATTGTCACACCACAAAGAACTCATGATGTATAGAAGCAAAGAGCTCTCTCTAGACCTTTGCAACCTTTTTGTTGCAAAACATAATGATGGTATTGGCTACAGGCACATTTCTAAACTGCTGAATGTTCCAGTGAGCACTGTTGGAGCCATCATTCAGAAGTGGAAAGATCATCATTTTACCATAAACCGGCCATAACCAGGAGCTCCTTGCAAGATTTCTGACGGAGTCAAAAGAATTATCAGAAGAGTTATCCAAGAGACAAAGACCATTCGTGGAGAACTCCAGAAAGACCTGGAGTTAGCAGGTACTGCTGTTTTAAATAAAACAATAAGTAGTGCACTCAACTGACATGGGCTCTATGCCCACTCACCTCACAAGACTCCATTGCTGAAGAAAAAGCAAGTTGATGCTCATTTAAAGTGTGCTGCAGAGCATTTGGGCAAGCCAGTGAAGTACTGGCCACAACACATGGCATGTTTGGAAGAGAACTGGCACTACACATCAGCCCACAAACACTACACCAACAGTGAAGTTTGGAGGTGGGAGCATCATGGTGTGGGGGTGTTTTTCAGCACATGGTACAGACAGACTTCATATAATTGAAGGAAATATGAATGGACAAATGTACAGAGACATCCTTGATAAGAACCTGTTGCCATCTGCCAAGATGCTGAAGATGAAACGAGGGTGGACATTTCAGCAAGACAATGATCCCAAACACACTGCCAAGGAAACCCTCAACTGGCTTCAGAGAAGGAAAATAATGCTGCTAGAATGGCCCAGTCAGTCACCTGACTGAATCCAGTTGAAAATCTATGGAACAAACTGAAGATCAGAGTTCATAGAAAACACCCACAGAACCTTCAAGATTTGAAGACAGTTTGTGTGGAAGAATGGGCTAAAATCACTCCTGAGCAATGCCTGTACCTAATTTCTTCATACATTTTTTTTTTTGGACTTATTTTGTACCCGTAGGTAGATTTGTTCTGCAGTCTGGTGACAAGCCACCAGCTGCCGGTCGCTGCGTGCGCAAGCGCCCCTTAACTCCCTAACCTGCATGTTTTTGGCATGTGGGAGGAAACCGGAGAAATCCCGGAGTAAACCCACGCAAACACGGGGAGAACATGCAAACTCCACACAGATCACTGTTGGCCGGGGGCAGGGATCGAACCCACGATCTCATGATCCCCACGATCCCCCGGTCGAGGGTAAACTGTGCTGCCGCGGTGCTAACCACTGCGCCACCATGCAGGGCATACATGAGGCCAACAAAAGCTTTTGTACTTAATATTAAATGAATTTCACCAAGTGTATTTAATACTTATTCCCTGTGTCATTCCACTTTATTAAATATAACTTGTTTTGTGAACACAGTTGCCTTGATTTCTCTGTATGCTTGGATTACTTGGGTTGTTACTGATATCTGGTGAAAATCGCAGGTCAATGACTCCATAAGAAATATATTTAGACAAATGTTGACATGTTCAATACTTATTTCCTCCACTCTCTCTCTCTTTCTCTCTCTCTCTCTCTCTCTCTCTCTCTCTCTCTCTCTCTCTCTCTCGTGCGCATGCGTGAGCATTTGTGGGAGCAGGGGTGTCGAGTGGTGTCGAGTGAGTACTCTAAACCTTGTTTTTCTAACTTTTCTCTATCTTGTGTGTTGAGGTGTGTGTGTTTATTATATAGCGGTTTGAGTGTGTGTGTGCTGGGGTGTGAGTGTTGGTGTGAGTGTGTCGGGGGACGGTAGCTTCTGCTGCCCGTTTTTCCCGGCCGGCATCATGCCGGTGTTTGATGGTGGTGTGGAGTTCGAGCGCTTGACCCGGCGGCATGGCGTGAGAATCCTCCCGACAGTTTCCTGTTCTGTGGCGGAGGCTGGCCTCGCTGTAGGACAGGTGGTTGGGCATGACAGCATAAAATCAGCATTGAGGATGAACAGTGCAATTGTCATTTTTCTGGATTCTACTGAAAAAGCTGATCAGGTGGTGGAACAGGGAGTTGTCATAAATGACACTTTTACTCCTGTTTTACTGCTGGTGAACCCTTCTAGGAGGCTCACCATCTCTAACGCTCCTCCTTTCATTAAAAATGATCAGCTGATCAGAGAGTTATCCCGTTTTGTGCCAAGTTGTTTCCCCTATCAGAATGGTCTCTCTGGGTAGTAAATCACCCCTGCTGAAGCATGTTGTGGTGTGCACAGGGCAGGGCAGTGTTCATGTGGTGTAAAGACAGATCTGCTGAACTGAACGAGTGTCTTTAAGCGTTCAGGATTGACGGCTTTAGGCTACTTAGTCTTTGCAACACTCTGAATAACCATGAAGATGTGTTTTGCGTGTGGCTGCAGAAGTGGCCATCTATTATATCATGTCCTGAAAAAGTGAACATGAAGAACCACTGGCAGTAAGAAAGGTGACGCCGGGTGTTTCTGGTGGTCCGGTAGGTGGGGGGTTGGGGGGGGTATGCGACAGTGTGGTTGCTGCGGGATGGCCGCTGCGGCGTCTGTGCTTTCCGCTGTGTGGCTGGCCTTGCGGCTGCGGGCACGGTAGTTGCCCCTGCCAAACAGTGTATGGTGGGGAGTTTCTGTCTGGCGGCAGCTCTGATCTTTGTAGCACGAGCCTGTCACCCGGAATAAAGAGGTGGAGGGCCGAAATGAGTGCAGTTAAATGAAAGAACGTGAATGAACAGACTTTGCAGGCGGGGGAGGAGCGGACTGAGGCTGTGGCGGACACTCAGAGTAAACACTGCATGACAAACGTTGCAGTTGACGAAGAAATGCAGGAATGTAATTTTGTTGAAGAGGATCCTTTTAAAGCTGCACAAAAAAGAAAAAGTGCTGAAAACTTGCAGAGCTCTGCTAAATCTAGTAGGGTGGGGATTGGAAATACTGGACGAGAGCGCTTCTGAGGAAAGTGGAGCTGAGTCTGAACTGATGCAGACGCAGGAGGAGCAAAGCTCCTATTGCTTTACCAAGATTAGGAAAGTTTCTTCAGGTGACTAAGGGGAGCAGAGCTGTGAAAGTGGAAAATTACTTTCCAGATCTGGAATTATTCGTGGCATCAGCTCGCAAGTTTATGAACTGAATTATGGGAAGAGACTTTCACTGATCAGGAAATATATCGTTTAAAGAAACTGGTTCTTAAACTGAAATCACAAATTACTAACAGTCATGTTGGCTCTTAGTTTGTTTCTTCCCTTTTATGCTATGTGTGTGTTTTTTTTACTGTACCTTATTTTTATCCTTTTTAATGCCCCACCTTAGAATTGGCACTCTTAATATAAATGGGGCCAGGGATGATGTAAAAAGGGCCTCCTTATACAAGCTTTTTAATTTAAAGAAACGACGTGCTGATGCTCCAGGTGACTCACAGCACTGTAGACATTGAGAGCCAGTGGAGAAAAGAGTAGGATGGCTGCATTTTTTTAGCCACAAATCTAATAGCAGTGGGGGGGTGGCGGTACTTTTCTCTAGGGGTTGTGTGCCTGTCTCTTATGAGGTAGAAGAGGTGGTGAAAGGACATATACTCTTATTAAAGGTACAGTTTGAAAACGTGAACTTGGTTTTTATAAACGTATACGTGCCAACACAGAGAGCAGAGAGGATCAGGGTCTTTAATGTGCTATCGGATACGGTTAGGTCCTGTAATCCGAATAGTTTTTTATTTATGGGGGGTGATTTTAACTGTACATTAAACCACAGACTAGACAGGAACCATCAGGAGCCTCACCCTGCTTCTGCCAATAGGCTGAGGGAACTGGTGAAGACACACGAAATGGCCGATGTGCGGAGATCACATCATGGGGACCAGAGGCAGTACACCTGGAGCCAAGTTAAAGATAACCTTTTATCTATGGCTAGGTTAGACAGTTTTTATGGTTTTAAACATCAAATGAGTGTTTTTTAAAAATAGTTGTATCTGTCCTGTTGGTTTCACTGATCACTGCCTGTTGTTTTGTTCTGTTTTTATTGGCATTTTAATAATACACTTTTAAATTATGTGTTTTTTAAAGGAGTTTTTCATGATGTATGGAAGTCACACAGGGAACAAAAACCCTCTTTTAGTTCTCTCCAAATGTGGTGGGATTTTGGTCAGGCACAGATAAAACAACTCTGCCAACAGTACACTTGAAATGTCACTCGTAGCTTGACCCAATCCTTGAAAGTTCTGGAGACTGAGGTGGTAGAGCTAGAGGAGTTGCTCAGTTCTACAGGAAAACAAGAGCACTTAGAGGCTCTTAAGTCAAAAAAGTCAGCCTTGGCTAGCCTGCTAGGGGTCACCGCACAAGGTGCTCTGGTCCGCTCGCGGTACATGGATGTAGCTCTGATGGACTCGCCCTCCCAGTACTTTTTTGGACTGGAAGGGAAAAATGGACAGAGAAAACTCATTCACTCCTTGTTGGACGATGATGGGAGAACAATCTCCACAGCAGCAGAGATCAGGAAATATGCTGCTAGTTTCTACAGTGAATTGTTTAAAGCAGAGTGGAGGGAGGACACGTCACTGGGCCAGGTTTTCCTTGATGGTCTTCCAGTGCTCTCAGAGGACTTGTTGCTGGCCTGGATGCTCCACTGTCTCTGTCTGAGCTGCATACGGTGCTAATGAGCCTCCAGAATGGAAAATCACCAGGCTTAGATGGTCTCTCTGTGGACTTTTTCAAGGAATTCTGGCCCCTGCTTGGTCCAGACCTGCTGGAGGTTCTCCAAGATAGCTTGAAAAGGGGGACCCTACCCATGACCTGCAGGAGGGCCATCATCACACTGTTGCCAAAAAAAGGGGACCTACAGAGCCTAAAGAACTGGAGGCCAGTCTCTCTGCTCTTCACAGACTATAAGATTCTTTCAAAAGCTCTGGCCCGAAAACTGAGAAGGGTGATGAGCGAGCTCATTCATGTAGACCAGACTTACTGTGTGCCTGGCAGGCTGATTAGTGACAACGTCACTTTAATTCGGGATGTTTTGGAGGTCTCTGGTTCATTGGCGGTGGAAACTGGTTGATTTCAATTGACCAGGAAAGGCGTTTGACCAGGTTGAACACCAGTATTTATGGACAGTTTTAGCAAGCTTTTGGGTTCAGCCCAGGCTTCATAGCAGGATACGGGCCTTGTACAGTGACATTGAGAGTGTGCTGAAGATAAATGGGGGCCTGACTGCCCTTTAAAAGTCCAGAGGGGGGGTTCAGCAGGGCTGCCCTCTCTCAGAGATGCTGTACTCCCTCGCCATAGAGCCTTTGCTTCACTGCTTGAGAAGGAACCTATCAGGAGTCACTTTTCCTGGCTGTGACACCACATTCAAGCTGTCGGCCTATGCAGATGATGTAGTCATTCTGCTAAACAAGCAGAGTGACATTGACGTTTTGGTTAGGAGTGTTAATCTTTTTGGCCAACTTTCCTCTGCAAAAATAAACTGGGGAAAAAGCGAGGCTCTGATGGTGGGGGAGAAACTAGAAAATCAGCTTACGCTGCCTGGTGGTCTGATTTGGAAAAAAGGAGGGTTCAAGTATCTTGGTGTCTTTATTGGAAATCAACAATTTGAGCAAAAAAATTGGGATGGGGTCATAGAGAAAATCAACGGGAGACTAAATAAGTGGAAGTGGCTAATGCCAAGAATATCTTTTAGAGGAAGAGTGCTCATTTTAAATCTTGTTTCCTCATCCCTGTGGCACCGCCTCATGTGCGTGGACCCCCCTGCTGGTTTGCTGTCAAAAATTCAGTCTGTTATGGTGGACTTTTTTGTGGGGGGGGGTGGACTCCACTGGGTCCCTCAAGCCCTGTTATTCTTCCAACGTGGAAGGGGGGCAAGGAGTGTTCATTTAGCTAGTAGAGGAGCTGCTTTTAGACTGACTTTCATACAGGAGACTGCTGATGGCCCCCAGGACCTGGTATGGAGGTCTTTGGCCTATGTTATTTTACAGAGTCTCCTTGGGCTTGGGCTAGACCTCCCTGTGTTTTTAATGGATTTTAAGAACTCTAGTGCACTGTCTTTGCCCAGTTTTTACCGCAGCTTTTTCAGTATGGTCTTTTAAAAAAACAAAGAGGGGCCATGCGTTTCCCTCTACTGGTTGTTGAGGGAGTCGCTGGTTTTTGGTGGTCGCCTTGGTGTCCTGCCGGGTGTTCCAGGAATGTTCTCACTCTGAAGCAAGTGGTGGAACTGGCTGGTCCTGGCCTCAACAACGCCTCAGCTTTAGCAGCACATCTCGGTGTTAGATCAAAATTGTTTCATCGGTGGTCTTCTTGCACACTGGAAACAGGAGCTTCATGGACTTGAGCGCTCCCTACTCATGGACTTTAGCAAAGGCACGCTGCAGCCAGAAAGCACAGGACCCTTTTCCCTCCCTCACCTTTATATGGACTTTGACGTCTCTCCTTGCTCCTTACTGGCATTCTGTGCTCCCACTGGTGTGGACTTTGGAGGAGCCAGTGGTAAGGCACTCTACAGACTGGTGGTGATGGCACTCAACAAGGACAGATTGAACACCTGTGTGGACACTCCATGGAGAGCCTATTTTAGACTGGAAAAAGGGCATCGGCCTGCCTGGAGGGCTCTTTATAAAGCCCCTCTCCCTAAGAGGCATGGAGACTTACAGTGGAGGGTCCTGCATGGCATTATAGCTGTCAATGCTTTTGTTTCTGTAATTAACAGCAGTGTCAGTGATCAGTGTGTTTTCTGTTCCTCTAGAGAGACAGTTTTTCATTGTTTTACTGAATGTCAGCAGTCTGAGTGGTCTCTTTGAACTTCTCACAGAACTTTTCACATTTTTAAGGAAGTTTTCTCCAAACAGGTTTTCATTTGTGGTTTTATGTACAATCGTCGTTTTAAGCAGAAGTGTCAACTACTGAACTTTGTTTTAGGGCAGGCAAAGTTGGCTATCTATGTAAGCCGGAGAAGAAAACTTGAGAATGTTGAGAATGATGTTGATGTCAAAATTTTATTTGTGAGGCTACTTAAAGCCAGAATCAGGCTGGACTTTGAGTTTTTTTTATGGGGAATGGGGATGTGGAAGGTTTTAGGACCCTCTGGTCCCTGGAGGATGTCCTTTGTTTAGTTCGAGATGGGCAGCTTTTTGTTCGGGTGTTTTTTTGGGGAAAAATTTCTTTGTAATATAGCATGGCATAGAAATTGTACTGAATGATGGACAAGTGTGTTTATTAAAGATCTTTTAAAAATAAAAAAAATCTCTCTCTCTCTCTCTCTTGTGTTCTGTGGGAGAGGGGGATGAGTTATGTTTGGACTTTTGAAATGTGAGACACTTGGTGGAATGATGGTATCATGGTGATCTTACATTTTTGAATTGTACAATAAAGGGATTTTTTAAACCTCAAACCTCTCTCTCTCTCTCTCTCTCTCTCTCTCTCCGTGGCTTGTTTGGACTTTTTTTCGGTTTTCTACTGCTGGCCGCTTTTCCAGTTTTTTGTTTTTTTTGGGTGGAGGATGGCGGCCTTGGGAAAGCCACCTCCATCTATCCACCAGGGGGGTGAGGATCGTTCCCCCGGACAGCGCTGTTACTGTGGAGGAGGTCCTGGAGGCTGTGGCTGAGCAGGTGGGCCCTGACGCGGTCTGCTTTGCTTTCCCAAATGATAGAGCTGTGGTTGTGTTTTCTGGCAGCTGAAGACGATGTCCACACCCTGATTGTAAGCGGTGTGGTTATCGGGGAAACGTATGTACAGGTGTCCTCCTTATCTGTCCCATCAACGAGAATCACCGTCTCAGGTGTTCCACCTTTCATCACTGACGAGCAGTTGGCGACGGAGCGCCGCTGATTTGGGAAGTTTGCGGGCCCGTTTACAACTCTGCCTTTGGGATGCAAGGCCACCAAGTTCAAACATGTGAAATCACTCAGGCGACAGGTGTTCATGTTTCTCAACTCGCCCACTCAGACTCTGGAAGTCTCCTTCAGGGTCCAGCACGGGGATGGATCTTATATGGTGTATGCAAGCTCGGGACAGATGAAGTGTTTTGAATGTGGAGACGTGGGCCGTAAACGGTTCGCCTTGTCCGCACGGGCAGCGGCGGAGGGCCCTGAATGGGGCCGTGGATGGTGCCGGCGGCGAGCCCTCCGCTCACAGCCGCGGCTCTGCGGACGGCGGCGCGGGCCTCCGCTCCCACTACCCCTGCTCCGGAGCCTGCCGCTGTGTCTGTGGACGGCCCGGCTGTGCCGCCTGCGGCCCAGCTTGCGGCCGGGAGCGTTGATGGCGATGGCGCCACAAGGGTCACTGATGGTGTGTCACAATCATCTCGCTGTGTGACGTCAACAGCTGGGCCACCGGCAGCTGCTTCCGCTTCGGAGGAGGGGACGGAGCACCGACCTGATGGTGCGTCACAATCATCTCGCTGTGCGACGTCAGCGGTTGCGCCTCCGCCGGCTGCTGCCGCTTCGGAGGAGGGGATGGAGCACCGACCTGATGGTGCGTCAGAATCTCGCTGTGTGACATCAGCGGCTGTGCTTCCGGCGGCTGCTACCGTTACACAGCGGGGGATGGAACAGCGACAGTCAGCTGCTGAGGGTGGCGTCCAGGAAAATGTGGCCCATGATGAATCCACTGGCCCGGGAGAACCAAGCAGTCAGCTGAGTCGTGCTGCCGAGGAAATGGAATCTGATAACGACACTGTGTCTAATACTGGGTCTATTGAGGCAAAATGCAGTACAAACACGAGTTTATATTCACTGGACGAAATCAATGCTTTTCTGGATGAAACCTATAACAAAGCCATTAGGGTCACCGACTACTTCAGTGACACTGATAAATTCATTAAGTCTGTGGATGTGCTAAGAAGGCAGGTTGGTCTGGACCTCCTGGATGAAAGGAAACGTTATTGCCTCAAGAAACACCTGACAGCCCTGCGAAAAGCAGCAGGGGGAACACCGGTCAAGCGCACCCGACAGGAGGAATGAATGGCGGTCGTTCCTCTGCCTGTTTCACACATTTTTGGGATATTGGAACAGACTTGTATATGACATTTAATTGACTGTCACAGAACTGGGTCTTTGACTAGGTGGGCTGCAAGGCATGCTCTGTGTGGTGTGGGGGGAACATTTCAGTTTGCATTTTTTCCAATGTGACACACTTGGTGGAATGATGTTGGTGTGCTTACTTTTTTTTTGAAGTGTGCAATAAAGGCGTATTTTAAAGGTCAAAGGTCTCTCTCTCTCTCTCGCTCTCTCTTTATAGTTTTTGAGTTTTAAAAAATGCCTTTATTGCACAATTCAAGAAAATGTAAGAGCACCAATATCATTCCACCAAGTGTCTCACATTGGAAAAGTGCAAACATAAGTCATCCCCCTCCCCCACACAACACAAAGTATTCCTTGCAGTCCACCTGTTCCACATTGCCAGTGGCAGTAGTCCGAGTCTTCCTTGTAGTCCGTGCAAAGACGAGCCACAGGCCTCCAGTTCTTAAGCAAGGCCAAGTCCCCTTCCTCCGGCAGCAGAGATAGCGCTGTGCGGCCGCAGCCAGTTCTGTTGTACGTCCCAGAGACATTTTCCTCATCTCAGATGGATTGTAGTCCTTAGACCATGCGGGATTTTCAAGCAAATCAACTTTGCAGCAGGCTTGTCCAGATTGTAGAAAGAAAACGTTGGGGCATCCATGCCCTGCAGGCGAGTAAACCGTGACCTTGTAGTCCATGCAAAGAAGAGCCACAGGCCTCCCGTTTTCAAGCCAGGCCAAGTCCCTGTCCTCGGGCAGCAAAGATAGTGCTGCGCGCCGGCAGGAGACCGGTAAAGATGCAGTTCCGTGACAGTCAATTACAGTCAATTAGAAAAGTCATATAAAAGTGTGATCGAACAATATCCCAAAAATGTGTAAAACAGGCAGAGGAACGACCGCCATTTATTCCTTCTGTCAGGCGCGCTTGACCCCTGTTCCCCCTGCTGCTTTACGCAGGGCTGTCAGGTGTTTCTTGAGGCAAAAACGTTTCCTTTCATCCAGGAGGTCAAGACCAACCTGCCTTCGTAGCACATTAACAGACTTAATGAATTATCAGTGTCACTGAAGTAGTCAGTGACTTTAATGACCTTGTTATAGGTTTCATCCAGAAAAGCATTTATTTCTTCCAGTGAATACAAACTCATGTTTGTACTGCATTTTGTCTCAATAGACTCAGTATTAGACACACTGTCTGGATCAGATTCCATTTCCTCATCAGCACAACTCAGCTGACTGTTTGGTTCTTCTGGCCCAGTGGATTCATCATGGGCTACATTTCCCTGGACGCCACCCACAGCAGCTGACTGTCGCTGTTCCGTCCCCTGTTGTGAAACGGTAGCAGCCTCCGGAAGCACAGCCGATGATGTCACACAGCAAGATTCTGACGCACCATCAGTGACAGTTTGGGCGCCATCACCAGCGACGCTCCCGGCCGTAAGCCAGGCTGCAGGCGCCACAGCTGGGCTGTCCACAGACACAGCAGCAGGCTCCGGAGCAGGACCGGCGGAAGGCCCCGCAACATCGTCCGTAGTAGCGGAGGGAACGGAGGCCACGCCGGCAGCCTCAGCTGCGGCGGAAGGCCCCGCCACGCCGTCCGCAGCAGCGGCGTGAGCGGAGGGCGCACCGCCGGCACCAGCCGCGGCTCCATCAGAGCTCCCCGCCCGCTGCCTGTGCGGACAAGCGAACCGTTTATGGCCCACGTCTCCACATTCAAAACACTTCATCTGTCCTGAGCTCGCATACACCATATAGGAGCCATCCCCGTATTTGACCCGGAAGGACACTTCCAGAGTCGCAGTTGGCGAGTCCAAAAACATGAACACCTGTCGCCTGAGTGATTTCACATGGTTTAACTTGGTCTCCTTGCATCCCAAAGTCAGAGTTCTAAACGGGCCCGCAAACTTCCCAAATCTGCGGAGCTCCGTCGCCAACTGCTCGTAAGTGATGAAAGGTGGAACACCTGAAACGGTGATACGCGTTGATGGGACAGATAAGGGGGACACCTGTACATACGTTTCCCCGATAACAACACCGCTTGCAACCAGTGTGTGGACATCCTCTTCAGCAGCCAGAAACGCAACTACAGCTCTATTCATTCGGGACGCAAAGCAGATCGCATCATGGCCCACCTGCTCGGCCACAGCCAGAAGCACCTCCTCGACAGTAACAGTGCTGTCCGGGGGAACGATCCGCACCCCCTGGTGGATAGACGGAGGTGGTTTTTCCAAGATCGCCATCTTCCACCCAAAAAAACAAAAACTGAAAATGCGGCCAGTAGTAGAAAATCGAAAAAAAGTCCAAACAAACCACGGAGTTCCCTATTTCCGCCCTCCTCCTTCGGCCGCATATATATATATATATATATATATATATAATATAATATCTTATGAGCCCTCGTGAACCCTGAGGTCCTCTGGTACTGGCCTTTTAATGGTTCTCAAAGTCAAGACCAAGGCCTTTGGTGAAGCTTCCTTTCACTATTATGGTCCTCATCTATGGAACAGCCTGCCAGAGAGCCTCAGGGCCGCAGAGTCAATAGATGTTTTTAAGAACAGGCTCAAGACCCAGCTTTTTAATTTGGCTTTTAATAAACCCGTTTAACTATTACTGAAGTGGTCATTTATGTTGTATTGTTTTATGTTCTTCTTTGCGCCATTTGTTCTTAGATTTTCTCATCTTCTTATTGATGTGTTTAGTTCAGTTTTTAAGTATGGTTTTTAGTTCCTGTTTTTATGTGTTCTTAGTTCTTTTTGTACCTTTTTAAATTTTGGCTTTTAACAAACCGTTTAACTATTACACAGGATTACAAAAATAATTTTTTTGTAAGTTGTCTGTGTTTTTTCAACTGATTTAAGACAATTTTGCACCACTGAATCCAAAAATGATATCTGTTTCTCTCGATCAGGTGCTAAGTAAACGCCTGTACTTACTTAGTACTTACTTAGTACTGTGCATGTACTTACCTTTATATAAAGGTAAGTACATGTAAATTGAATGTTACATCATCATTGTTCAAAATTCAGCGAATTTCAAGACATAAAAGAGAATTTTGCATCATATAAAGCGAAAATACCCATACATGTAAACAAAAATGTATTAAACAACATGTGGCCATAATTCAAAAAGTTGACCTGATTGAGCAAAACCAATGTGATTTTTGGATTCAGCACATCAAAATTGTCCTAAATCAGCTAAAAAAAAATGAGACAATAAATTTAGTGTTGACCAAGTAGTCATTTATGTTCCATTGTTTTTACTTTCTTTTTAGCTCTATTTGCTTTTAGATTTTCTTATTTTGACGTGTTCTTAGCTCAGTTTCTAAGTATGGGTCTTTAGTTCCCTTTGTTCTGTGTGTCCTTAGTTTTATTTTGAATTTATGTAGAGGGTGCGAAGGAAAGGATTTGGAGGCAAGGCATGAGCGTAGGTCGGCACAGATTCTTTATTGACCCTCTAACATGAATAAAGCCTGTTGACCCCAGCGTTGCCGCTCGTGCCCTCTTGGATGGTCTTGAGCAGGGGTCACCAACCTTTTTGAAACCAAGAGCTACTTCATGGGTATCGAATCAGGTGAAGGGCACCAGCTTGACACACTCCTCTAAAATAACAAATTGTGTGTGTGTGTGTGTGTGTATATATATATATATATATATATAATTTACAGTGGGTAACAGACAAGATCAATATTCAACACTTTATTTTTATTAATATCAGCAATTGTTCAGATGATCACTTCTACATTTCATTAAAAAAATGTCCAGTTTTCACCAGTTTTCACCAGTCCCTTTTAACCATAAAAAACTAAACCCTTTTAATTCATGAACTATGTTGAACCATGTTTGAAAAAGTTATGCAACATTTAAGAAAAATCAACTTTCATATTAAATAAATCTTATCACATTTTTAACTGAACAAATCTGCTGCAATTCTGCTCAAAATCTGTTACATTTAATAAACACTTTTGTGTGTTCTTCTTCACTGGAATTATATCCATACAGTTCTTGCCAAGAATCATGCTTGAGTAATAACAGCGCTGTCCTTTCATGAGAAGAAGCTAAACAGCACTGAGAGTGCTTATGTGCACGGTGGAGCAGTGGTTAGCACCGCGGCAGCAGTTTACCCTCGGCCGGGGGATCGCGGGGATCGTGGGTTCGATCCCTGCCCCCGGCCAACAGTGATCTGTGTGGAGTGTGCATGTTCTGGTTTTTCATGCAAAATCATGCAGGTTAGGGAGTTAAGGGGCGCTTGGGCACGCAGCAGCTGGTGGCTTGTCACCGGACTGCAGAACAAATCCACCTACGGGTACAAGATAAGTCCAAAAAAAAAAAAAAAGAGTGGGTAGTGAAGTGTCGCTCCACATAGTGCCGCTTCGCCGTCGCCCCGCAAATGAAACACACGCAGCTTCCTTTCACGGTAGTAAAAAAGAACTCTTCCTCCCGCTCACTTTGAAAATGATAAATTTTCTGTCTTTTTTTTTTTGCCATGTTTTTGGCCTAGGAAACTGCACTCCGCCCACCATCTTCACTGCCCGCTAGCTTACGCTCCACAAGCGCGAAGGTTTTGTCATGCGCACAATACTGACCTTTGAACTAGGTCAGATTCACCTTAACTTTACGTATAATAAACATATTTTCATTTTTTTATTTTTAAGACATTGTCATTTTAAAATCTATATAAATGCAAGTGTGATTTTAAAAAATAGCGGCAGAAAAAATTACATCTTAGACGCAGCTCACTTGCGAGTTGTGCTATTTTTAGAACAGGCCTGCGGGCGACTCATGTGGTCCTTGCGCGCGACTTGGTGCCCGTGGGCACCGCGTTGGTGACCCCTGGTCTTGAGAGTAGAGTGTGTAGAGAGAGAGAGAGCTGAGAGTGAAACGAGCTCTTTTATACCGTGATACAGACAGAGAGAATGCATGGCACATTAGCATATCAACTGTCATCTAATACTTCTGGCGCCACACGAGTAGGCTGCCTTTTTGCAACAGCGGATCAATTTCTTCCTATTTCTATTTACTATCTGGCTCTCTTGCTAATCTTTCTGATTCGGCGACACCTTATCCATCACAGACACGTAGATCGCCCAAATGTCTTCTGAGCCAGCGGATGGAACCACTGTTTATTGCAGGAGGCAGTACAATAGAGACCAGCTGTTTGCACTTAACCGGCCCACGATGCTAACGCAAAAACTCGACATACCGGGAGAAATAAGACAGAAACGGCGTGGATGTCAAGCTGGAGTAAGACGGCGGGTGAGGAATATAAGGTACAGACCCGTCCTCCCATCTGTTATTATGGGGAATGTACGATCGCTACTCAATAAGACTGACGAGCTAGTGGCTATCTCCCACTACGAGAGCGTCTTCAGAGAGATTAGCTTGATGTTGTTTACTGAGACGTGGCTAACAGAACTAGCAACAGATGCTAACATCGAACTGGAGGGTTTCCATGCAATACAGGCAAACTGGACACCAGACAGTGGGAAGGCAAGGGGCGGAGGAGTGATAATGTATGTCAATAACAACTGGTGCAGACCGGGACATATCACGGTTTAAACAACAACACTGCAACAAAGACATTGAGTTGCTAGCTGTTAGCATGCGGCCTACCTATCTCCCGAGGGAATACTCACACGTGATCTGCATTGTTATTTATGCAAATCCGACGGCGAACGCGGGGACAGCGCATGATGCCATTTACTTAGTAACTGGCAGGCTGCTGACAGAACACCTAGATGCTCTCCTACTCATCTCAGGTGATTTCACCCATACTTCACTGTCCCCCATTCTGCCCACGTTCACCCAGTATGTCACATGCCACACTAGAGACAATAAAACACTGGACTTATTCTATGCAAATACTAAGGAGGCGTACACCTCATCACCACTCCCCCACTCGGGAGATCAGATCACAACTTGGTTCATCTCCTGCCGGTGTACAAACCCCTAGTACACAGACAACCTCCGGGCATGTGCACGGTGAAGTTATGGTCTGAGGAGGCAATGGACGCTCTAAAGGACTGTTTTGAAATCACTGCCTAGGAGCAGCTCTGTGATCCACATGGTGAGGATATCGATGGCCTCACTCACACCATCACGGACTACATCAGCTTCTGTGTGGACAACACCGTACCCACCAAGACCATACGGTGTTGCTCGAACAACAATCCCTGGATCAACCCTGAGATAAAAACACTTCTGAGAGAGAAGAAGAGGATCTTCAGGTCGGGGAACAGGGAGATGCTGAAGTCCGTACAGAGGGAGCTGAGGAGGAAGATCAGAGAAGGCAAGGACAGCTTCAGGAAGAAGATGGAGGACAAGCTGCAACAGAGCGACATTGGCAGGGTCTGGAGAAACCTTAAAGCCATCTCTGGGCTACAGAATACCTCCTCCCAGGGCACGGGGGGCAGGGAGTGGGCAATCTGAACCTGTTTTTTAATAGGTTTGACCAACCACCCTCCCCCCCCGACTGCACAACAACCACCAGTGAACACCAATCACTGCTGCCTCTAAAGTCATCGAGACCTGCTGTCCACACCCCACTCCACCAGTACCCCCCCACTCCCAGCACACAGCCCCCCAACCTGACCCTCACTAAGACCCAGGTGAGGACGGAGCTGAGGAAGATCAAGGCGAGGAAGGCCTCGGGACGGGACGGCATCAGCGCAAAGCTCCTCAAGTCCTGTGCAGACCATCTGTGTGGGATTGTGGAGCACATCTTCAACCTGAGCCTGAAGCTGGGGAGGGTACCACAGTTGTGGAAAACATCTTGTGTGGTGCCTGTACCAAAGACTTCCCACCCCAAAGACCTGAACAGCTACAGGCCAGTGGCCCTGACGTCTCACATGATGAAGACCCTGGAGAGACTGCTCCTTGCTCACCTCCGCCCCCTGGTGGGACCAGCGATGGATCCACTCCAGTTCGCCTACCAGCATGGCATTGGGGTGGAGGATGCAGTGATCTTCCTCCTTCACCGTTCCCTGTCCCACCTGAAGAAGCCCGGGAACGCGGTGAGGATCATGTTCTTTGACTTCTCCAGTGCTTTTAACACCATCCAACCGATGATCCTGAAGGACAAGCTGCTGTGCACAGGGGTGGGCCAGCACCTGTCATCATGGATCCTGGACTACCTCACTAACCGGTCACAGTTTGTGAAAACCCGAGATTGTGTGTCCGACACGATCATCGGTAGCATGGGGGCCCCCCAGGGAACGGTTTTGGCTCCCTTCCTGTTCACCCTTTATACTGTGGACTTCTCACACAATACAACACACTGCCATCTACAGGAGTTCTCTGATGACTTTGCGATTGTCAGCCTCATCTCCAACGGAGATGAAGCTGAGAACAGAGGACTTATCCAGGACTTCGTGGACTGGTGCCATCGGAACTGCCTCCAGATCAACACGAGGAAAACTAAGGAGCTGGTGGTGGACTGCCGCAGGCAAGGACAACCCCTCACAGCACCAGTAAACATACAGGGAACAGACATTGAGATGGTGACATCCTACAAGTACCTGGGTGTTCATCTGAACAATAAACTAGACTGGTCACACAATACCGACGCACTCTACAAGAAGGGACAGCGCAGGCTGTTCCTACTGAGGAGGCTCAGGTCTTTTGGTGTACAAGGGGCGCTGCTGAAGACATTCTACGACATGGTGGTGGCATCAGCCATCACTTTTGGAGTGGTCTGCTGGGGCAGTGGCATTACAGCAGCCGATAGGAAGAGACTGAACAAACTAATCAAGAAAGCTAGCTCTGTCCTGGGGCAGCGCCTTGACCCAGTGGAGGAGATAGGAGAGAGAAGGATGGTGGCTAAACTGTTATCTCTGCTGGAGTCCGAGTCCCACCCTATGCAGGACATACTGAACGCACTGAGGAGCTCATTTAGCAGCAGACTACATCATCCTAGGTGCACGACCGAGAGGTTTCGCAGGTCCTTCCTACCTACGGCTGTCAGACTGTATAACCTAAGCAGGGCTGCTCGCAGAGATAGTAAAAAAAAAAAAACCAAAACGTGACGACCTAATAGTATTGAATGCAAAAGACGCAACAGACTTACACAAATGGTCCCCTCCAGCGTACAACTAGGACAATATCAGTCGCTACGGAGGGTGACAACATGTATGGGTACATATTCATACCATGTAGGGTAACTAAATAGACGGTTATGCTGTTTATTCCATCTAGCTACAATGCTCCGCACTGTGTATATATATTTATATATTTATGTGTACATATGTATATTCACTGCTCTTATTTTATTTTCTTATCTTCTTAATTATTGCTCTGAGTGTTGCTATCCCTGTGCTGTTGCAATCCTGGAATTTCCCCATTGTGGGACTAATAAAGGCTTATCTTATCTTATCTTTATGTGTTTTAGCTCCAGTGTTTCCTCAGTGGGGGCCCTCATGCCGGATGCTGCCTGGCCCATCTGCAGGGGTGTTGATCTTGTGGGTCGCTCTAGCTTGGGTGGGTGGGGGCTTTATACCACTGCCTATAGCTGTGGTGCAGGCCCCGGCCTGTCCTGGTTGGGGCGGCCTTCTGTGGTTACTGGCTGTGGGGTATCCTGGCGTGGGGGGCTCCACAGGATTGTTGCTCCTTCACATGGTGCCTCAGTGCTGAGCAATGTCTCTTTTATTTTATATGTGTGTAAGAGAAGTAGGGGGTGATGTACCTTTGTACCTGTGTGTTGTGTTTGTGGGTATGTTTATGGGAGGGTTGGAAGGGGTGGGGATGTATCATGTACAATATGTAACTAAATGTGTCTATTGTTTTTATCTATATATAAAGCACTTTGCGCAGCATCTAATGTTTTAACAGTGCTATACAAATAAAGTTTGATCTCTCTCTCTCTCTCTCTCTCTCTCTCTCTCTCTCGCTCTCTCTCTCTCTCTACACACACACACACACACACACACACATATACTGTATATATACTGTATATATATATACTGTATATATAGTGACCTAGAGGTAGAGCATCCGCCCCACAACTGGGAGGTCATGGATTCAAGTCCCAGCCAGGTAATGATACTTCCTGCCTTCTAGCTTGGTGCTCACCAAAAATAGAATGGAGGAAGGAAAATTGGTTACCCAGCCACAGGGGGTGCACAAGCCATTGTAATTCCTGTGCCGGTCCCAAGCCCGGACCAATGGGCAGGGTTGCATCAGGAAGGGCATCCTGCGTGAAAGTCCTTGCCAAATCAACATGTGTATCATCGCGATATAAGATGATACGCTGTGGTGACCCCGAAAGGGAGTGGCCAAAAGACAAAAACAAAACAAAAACCTATAGAATATGTATGTCTTGTTTTGGGGCCTTTGGGCACCATTAACATGATAATTCATTGTTTTAGATATGTAAAAAAGTAGCAAAAACATGGCATGGACCCTATAAATACCCATGCTGTTTGGATACATGCAAAATTGAATGTGGCCTTGTGTTGCTTATATAAGCAAGAACTTCTCCAGAAAAGACGTCATCCAAATCTTTTATATAGCATTCATGATTTTTGTTGATTGTTAAGTCTACCTTACCATGACCCATGCGGAGATCATTACTGCGTCCCTTTGTCATCCTTTGATGGATTATCTGATGGGTTTTTCACGCTTGGAACTTTGGTTAAAAATATATATATTATTTCATGGCACCTAAAACAGCTCTGCTAAGTCACCACTTACACAAAGGTGCATACACACAAAGATGCACACACAAACACAATCCAAATCCATGTGACCTGCTTACGCAGTAAAGCCAGGGCTTATATATACCCCTTGTCCACACTGGCTTCCCTCAGGGAACATCATCAGTGCAGGTGTGGGTTGGTGCATTGTTGGGTTAGTGAGCAGCGTGTGGCAGTTTGGACGCAGAGGGATATCAGAGCCTGTCAGAGGGACGAGTTCAAAGAATCACAAAGAAACAAGGGGATAACAGGTGAAGCCGTTACCTAACAGCATTTCCCGAGGGGGCTCTCACAGAAGAGTATTGTTGGAAAGGACAACAACAATGTTTTTTCGAATCCCTCGACTGACCCCGGGATATATTAGATACCTCCAGGTGCGTAAGGAGCTTCAGGTTATGTGCTACTTTCGACAGATTACTGATTAGTCTTAGACTTCAGGGGCCATCTACAATAGTGGAATAGTAGAGGAAATTCCAGGAGAGACTATAATGAAACAACTGCTGGCCCTGAATATTCCTTTGTGTTTCAATAGTAGTCAGTAGTGTCAATAGTCAGTGAATCACTGTAGGAAACAGAAAAATGTGTGCATTGATTTCAAATTAACATATATCAATGATATGCAGCTTATTGACTTATATTGGCTATCTGCAAATAAGATATCAGCAGTGGTTGACATTTTTCCTTTTATGTTCCAATTGTGTGCCATTGATTTTGCCCTGAAACATTTAACAGTAGACTACAGCTGTAAAAATCAGTAAACATCTGGGACTGATGTATTTTAAACTAATTTTGCATATTTCTTTGTCTCCATGGCAAAGAAAGTGAAATCGATTAAAACAAACACAAAAGAAACAATTGGCTTATTACTTTCAACATCGATAGCCATCCAAAATTTCAGAATTGGTGCATCCCTAATCTTAGACATCAACTTAACTAATTTAAAAAAACACTGTACAATTCATAGCTCTGAAGATTTAAACTAGATGACACTGCTCATTCATTGCTGTGGCACGGATCCTATTTTGCTATGCGTCATGGTAGGATTTAGGACAAAGTCTTTGAAAGGATTTGAGTCAGAGGTGCCTTCCTAAGGTCAAGCAAATGCCCCCTAATTAGATCCCTGGAGCAATAGCATGCTGTCCATGCACCCAACCACCCTTGCAGGTGTAACGGGCACCTGCTGTTGGAGTTAAGAGTCCTGCTGAGTGGTTTATGTTTGCAATAAAAATAGGAAGCATTAACCTCATCATTTGTGCCCCAGCTCATTAACAACCTAATTCTTGCAAAACACTGAAACAGGATCACACTAATTACTGGTGTCACTTCTGTACACAGAATCATTCTTTTATCTACTTTTATGACAAAGTGCTCCCCTGTGAGAACTATTCTACTCAAGGGGGTCTACTTTTCAGAAACAGTCAATTTAACGATTTTGCCAATTAGCTGTTTTACTTATCACATAAACACCTGAATCACTAAATTGTAGAGATTTAGTTTTCACTCTACTGCAATGAGCTTAGAAAATAATTGAAACTATGTCTAACTTCAGGACATGTCTTGGATTGGCTAAGAAATCTGAGATGACCTCATTCCCCCAGAGGACTCCACTGAGCATACAGTAACTGTATGGGCTGGCTGTGTATTAATTCCAAGTTGACAAAAGTGGAGATCCTAGTGCGGCTGTTCCCTTATGGGAAGACCATTACTGGGATGAAGCAGATGCGTGACCAGTGTCGCCTCTTTACGGATTCCACGGCAGCCAGAGCCAGGAGGAAGGTTCACTGGTCATTATCGTCTATGGCAATGATGATGATGATGAAGGGGCCTGGTGGTGATTGTCTTTGGCGCATGGGTGGTGGTGTTGGTGACCCCTGCTCTTTTTTTCAGACTGAAGCCTCTCGGGCTGTGCTGCAGAACCGGGAGGGTCCCACCACTCCGTGCATGGCCATCCTGCTGGGTCTGATGGGTGTTGGCATGTCCGGCTACAGCTCCCGTCAACTCACGCTGCACCACAAGCCGGCGAGCCGCCTCTTTAGATGACACGGATAGAGGACACAGCCAACGTTATTTATTCACTTTTTTTTTTTAAAGCCAAAGTTTATTTTGGAAGTATTTTTGTCCTCAACAGTGATTTAAGTCAGAAAAAAAAAAAATCACATTCTAGAACACACTAGGGAGGTATTGAGGTAATTTCTTTTTAAGTTTTTGACTAACACCATGTATTTGGAAGTAAATACATGATCTGGTTGGCGAATCAGGGTCTTTACTGAACACCAAAATAGTATTAAAAATCTGACATGTTTAGACTGTCTTAATAGTCCAAATTTAGCCCTTAAGGGCCCCTTTACACAGCATCAGAGGTCGTTGAAAGATTGGGCCAGTTTTTGATCTTTGGGATCATTTGGGAGATCCTTGTGTGTTTTGGACAGAATCAAAACTTTGAGGAGGCCCTGATGACTATGGAGATCACTGAAGATGATTGATAGATCAAAAATTGTCCAGATCTCTCAATGATCCCCACCTCTGTGTAAAGGGGATATAAGGAATCTCTGTTTTGGGCTAGGTGGAGCCCCAATAAAGCTATAGAAACCCACCTAGATAAAAGCTAAAGGTGTTTTAAAATAAAAAGACAACTTTACCAGTGGTCTCAGGGCTGGAAAAAATGACTGCACCTTTAACTTTTCACCTAATTTAAATAATAATAATGGATTGCATTTATATAACGCCTTTCAAAATACCCAAAGCGCTTTACAATGAGTCCATTATTCATTCACTCCACAGACAGACAGTGGTAGTGGTAAGCTACTGCTGTAGCCACAGCTGCCCTGGGGCAGACTGACGGAAATGCAGCTACCAATCTGCGCCAACGGCCTCTCCGACCACTTATACACATTCAGTGGGTATGAATGTGTATAAATGAGTGTTAAAGCAGTCTTTTATTTTTCTTTCAAATGAGTTTTGCTGGCTGAGATATTGATTTAACCAAGTATAACAGTATGTTTCTATTTTTTAGTTAAAACTATTTTTCCCTACCAATAATCCTATTCTGGTTCAAGTTTAATATCACTTTTTATTAATTTTTAGGATTTTCTTGTGTTTAAGTTGATGAGGTTGTTGCCTTAAGGCTAAGCCTGTGCAGTAAAGAGTAAAAAAGTTTCCTTTTTACTACCTGTATTTAAAAAAATGGCAGTGTTTTTATTGAAATGCAGTAGAACAGAAAGGCAGCTGATGATATTTCTGCTGAAATGGGTTGATGTTGCACTTGAGCCACATTCCCTTTTCCTATTTGGTGCCTTATTAAAGAAGTATTTAGTCTAGTCAGTAAAACTAATTCGCATGCTAACATATTAAAAAGACAGTGCATCAGGGAGCTTCAAAGGCTAAACACAGCTGAGTCGAGCATTGACCAATCGCTTCCCAAATCCCGAGTCTTTTAATCATGATTACTTCTTTGGCATTTTGGCAAACTCCATGATGTAACAGATTAGATCCTCGTCGGTGGACAGCCAGCACTGTGATGTCTGGGTGTTTTTGATCATCTTTATTGTGCAACAAAAATAGAAAGAGAGATGGAGATGCAATAAAATAAAAGTCTTTAATTTCAAACTGCACGTATGCCCTCAAACATACTGTATATGTTCAATTCAATTCAATTCAATTTTATTTATATAGCGCCATTTCACAACAACAGTCATCTCATAGCACTATCAACTGTAGGGGGGGAACCCCCACAGTTGCAGAAAGACCCCAGCAATCAGGCGATCCCCTGTGAGCAAGCACTTGGCGAAGGTGGAGAGGAAAAACTCCCTTTTAACAGGAAGAAACCTCCAGCAGAACCAGGCTCAGGGAGGGGCAGTCATCTGCTGCGACTGGCTGGGGGGTGAGGGGATAGAGAAGAAGAAAAGAACAGACATGTAGAGAGCAAACAGCACGATGGGGACTCAATCTATGGGAGAGAACAAACAGATGTTAATGACCAGCAAAAAAAAAAAATATTTCATAGAGAGTGAGGAAAGGAGTGAGGCCCAGTGCATTACTGGAGGTCCCCCGGCTGACTAAACCTATTAGCAGCATAACTAAGGGAGGGTTCAGAAACACATGATCCCTCCCTAATTGTAGGCTATATCAAAAAGGTAGGTTTTAGCCCTATTCTTAAAAACAGAGATCGAGTCTGACTCCCGAATCCAGATTGGCAGCTGATTCCACAGGAGAGGAGCTTGATAACTGAAGGCTCTGCCTCCCATTGTACTTTTGGAGATTCTAGGTATTACAAGTAATCCTGCATTTTGGGAGCGTAGTGCTCTGTTAGGATAATACGGTAGTATCAGATCTTTTAAATAAAAAGGAGCCTGATTGTTTAGAGCTTTGTAAGTAAGAAGAAGGATTTTAAACTTAATTCTAAACTCTATGGGAAGCCAATGAAGGGAGGGCCAGAACCGGAGAGATATGATCTCTCTTTCTAGTACCTGTTAAAACTCTTGCTGCAGCATTTTGGATCAGCTGAAGACTTTTTAAAGATGTTTTAGGACAGCCTGATAATAAAGAATTACAATAATCTAATCTCGAGCTAACAAAAGCGTGGATCAGTTTCTCAGCATCACTCTGAGACAAGATGCTCCTAATCTTGGCAATATTACGCAAATGATAGAAGGCAGTCTTAGAAACAAATTTAATATGTGAATTGAAGGACAAATCCTGATCAAAAATAACTCCAAGGTTCCTCACAGAGCTATTAAGAGAAAGAGTAACCGCATCCACACTGAAAGTTTGATTTGGAAAGGAATTTCTAAGGTTTTTTGGACCAACAAGAATGACTTCAGTCTTATCTGAATTTAATAGCAGGAAATTACAAGTCATCCAAGCTTTGATTTCCTTAAGACAGGCTTCTAACTTGGCTAATTGATTACCATCATCTGGCTTCATTGACAGGTATAATTGTGTGTCATCTGCATAACAATGAAAATGTGTACAGTGCTTTCTAATAATGTTGCCTAACGGAAGCATATATAAACTAAAAAGAGTAGGGCCTAGCACAGATCCCTGTGGAACTCCATGACTAAGCTTTGAGTTGAAAGAAAACTCATTATTTACATGAACAAACTGGAACCTATCAGATAAATAAGATCTAAACCATTGCAACGAAATTCCATTAAGTCCAACATAGTGTTCTAATCTATCAAGTAGAATATTATGATCGATAGTATCAAAAGCTGCACTAAGGTCTAAAAGGACAAGTACAGAAACTAGTCCATTATCAGATGCAATGAAGAGGTCGTTAGTGACCTTCGCTAAGGCTGTTTCAGTACTATGATGGATTCTAAACCCAGATTGAAACTCTTCAAGTAAACCATTTCCCTGCAGGTGGTCAAATAATTGCGTAGCAACAACTCTTTCTAAGATTTTTGAAATGAAAGGGAGATTAGAGATTGGTCTATAGTTAGCTAAAGCTCCTGGATCTAGCGTTGGCTTTTTGAGTAAGGGTTTAATTACAGCCGTTTTAAAAGCCTGCGGTACATGGCTTAAAGTTAATGAAGAATTGATTATATGAAGAATAAAGCTACCAATAAGTGGGAAGACTTCTTTAAATAACCTGGTAGGAATGGGGTCTAAAAGACAAGTTGAAGGTTTGGATGAGGAAACTATTTTGTCTAACTCACAAAGGTCGATTGGAGTAAACTCATCAAGACAGAGATCAATAGAAGGAGTTGTAGTAGTTACGGTATTTAAGTTAACTGTGGGAAGAATCTGATTGATTTTATCTCTGATGGATGAAATTTTATTATTGAAAAAGTTCATAAAGTCCTGACTAGTAAGCTCTAAGGGAATGCTAGGATTGACAGAGTCCTGATTCTTTGTCAACCTGGCTACAGTACTGAAAAGAAACCTGGGATTATTCTTGTTCTCTTCTATTAATGCAGAGTAATAACTCGTTCTAGCTTTTCTAAGAGATTTTTTATAAATTAAAAGATGATTTCTCCAAGCTAAATAGATTTCATCTAAATTAGTGGAGCGCCATTTTCTTTCTAATTGACGAGTCTTCTGTTTTAAGGTACGAGTTTCTGTGTTGAACCAAGGAGTTAGAAATCTCTGATTAGACTTTTTCTTTTTTAAGGGGGCCACCAAGTCTAGAGTCTGATGCAGAGAAGCTGAAACACTATCCACCATGTTATCAATTACAGAAGAAGCAAGCTGTCTATAGCTTATTTCTGTTGTGTTGACACAAGGCATAGAGGAAACAATCTGCATAAATTTGGAAACAGCATCATCTGAGAGGCATCTACTGTAATAATATTTTTCTTTAGGAGCCAAATAGTCAGAAATAGTAAAATCAAAGGTTAACAGACAATGGTCTGACAGTACAGGGTTATGAGGAGACACTACAAGATTTTCTATTTCTATGCCATATGTCAAAACAAGGTCCAATGTATGGTGGAGGTAATGAGTAGAATTTCCTACTTTCTGAGAAAACCCAATCGAGTTCAATATTGAATTGAATGCCACATTAAGGCAGTCACTATCTACATCCACATGTATATTAAAGTCCCCTACTATAATTATTCTATCAGATTTCAGCACTAAATTAGCTAAGAAATCAGCAAATTCGGATAAAAATTCTGAGTAGGTTGATGGGGGACAATAAACTATGGCAAATAAAATTGGGTTTAACCTAAAATTGCTAAAGTGCCCAATACTGAGGACCAGGCCCTCAAAGGAATTATAACATGTTTTTTGCTTTACATTAACTAGTAATTTGGAATGGTAAATTGTTGCTACTCCTCCTCCACGACCAGAACTTCTGGGATTTTGACAGTTTAAATAACCAGAGGGAGTTGATTCATTTAAACCAACATAATCCTCTTGCCCTAACCAAGTCTCTGTAAGGGAAATTAAATCAATCTGATGATCAATTAACAAATCATGGACTAACAGAGACTTGGGAGTTAGAGACCTAATATTTAATAAACCACATTTAATTTTTAAATTATGAGGAGGAACAGAGGCCAAATCATTCAATGTAGAGGCTTTATGTTTAATTTGAGTTTTACCAATATTTTGCTTTATCACTTTGGGATGCTTATACATGATATTTTTATTCACTTTGGAGGGAGCAGACAACGATTCTCTGATGGGGAAGACAGGGGCTAAGCTGAGGGGTGGCGGATGAAGAGGAGCTGCAGAGAGGCGTGTAAGACTGCGACTCTGCTTCCTGGTCCCAACTCTGAGTAGGCATGGTTTTGGAAATTTGGATAAAAAAGATGCCAGATTGTTAGATAAATGAGAAGCACCATCCAAAGTGGGATGAATGCTGTCTCGTCTCATAAGACCAGGTTTTCCCCAAAAAGAGCTCCAATTGTCAATGTAGCCCACGTCATTTTTAGGACACCACACAGACAGCCAGCGGTTCAAGGATGACGAGCGACTAAACATGTCATCACTGGTCAGATTGGGGAGGGGCCCAGAGAATACTACAGTGGCAGACATCGTTTTGGCAAAGTCACACACCGATTCTATATTAAGTTTCGTGACTTCCGACTGCCGGAGACGGATGTCATTAATGCCGGCGTGAATAACAATTGTGGAATATTTAGAGTTACTTTTAGCCAGCATTTTCAAATTTGACTCGATGTCGCCTGCTCTGGCCCCAGGAATGCATTGGACTATGGCCGCTGGAGTCTCTAGGTTCACGTTTCTGACTACAGAGTCGCCAATGATCAGAGTTTTTTCCTCAGCGGGTGTGTCGCTGAGCGGGGAAAAACGATTAGAAACGTGAACAGGTTGGTGGTGTACTGGGGCTTTGCGACTAGGCTTCCTTCTCACCGTCACCCACCCAGTCTCCTCGCTGCTGAGGAGAGCCGAGGGACCGCTGACAATGGGACCTAAGCTAGCTAGCTCCGCTGCAGCTAATGGGCGTCCGTCAAGATTAACTGGCGCAGACGGTGTTTCAATGCAGCGGAGCCGGGATTCCAAATCAGACAACCTCGCCTCGAGCGCCTCAAAAAGACAACATTTATTACATTTACCGTTATCGCTAAAAGAGGCAGAGGTGTAGCTAAACATCTGACAGAGAGAGCACACCAGAGGAGGAGAGGAAGGAGAGCTAGTAGCCATAGCTAATGGCTGGAGAGCAAACCACACAGCAAACCACACAGGCAGACAGCAAAACAGGAAGTGACAATACGTTACCACAAGGAAGTGACGATCTCAGGTCCCAAGTCTGTGAAGCTGACTTGGGACCTGATTCCCAGGTAGTAGTGGTCCTATTAGTAGTGGGTTTTTTTAAGGAAAAACCCCCACTACTAATAGGAACTATAAGAAATGTGTAATAAACATTGCTGTTTTGTTTTTGGGAAACCTAGAGTGGTCATGGTTGTTACTATCTTTTTTCATTGTATTTTCTCTATAGGTCATGAGATAATTATATGTGTTATTGCAGAAAAACAGCTTGTTTTGCTGAGAAAACAGAATGGTAAAGATAGCAGCAACCATGGCCACTCTTAGCTTCTGTAGTTTAGCACTTTCTCTGTATGTAACTTGTATATATTCATGGATGCTGAATGAGATTAGTCGCACATGACGTGGAAGACTACCAGATGCGAAGCATCTTGCTGAACTGACTCTCAGAGCTGCTGTGTTATTGTCAGGCTGAGGGACCAGGACAGCCGCCCTGGACACCACCTGAACCGACATATCAGTCCACCCAGATGTCTCCTATTTATGACCTATCCCATCAGAGAACATGAACGTAGATAAATGGTCACTAAGGTCTCTTAACATAGATAGACTTTTACGGCTATGTATTATACACAATGCTTTTAAATGGGAATAAAGTAACTTCGACAGCGTATGAATGTATCACTGCAAGGAGCAGCTAAACTGTAGTTGTGTCATAACCTCTGGGCTTAAACAATCTAAGGTTATGACTACAGTTTGAGGAAAGATTAGCGTGTAAACAGGTCATAGGGGAAGTGCGGTTATAAGGAGATCTCTCAAAGATCCTCTTACAATATGCATGTCTTTTTAGATCAGCTTGTACTTACAGGTGAGCGAGGTCAGGAATGGAGACGTGGAGAAGCCTGACATGAAGAAGTGTGCTTATTTGTTTTATTTAACCTTGTGACATAAGATGAATGAACAAAATATTTTTAGATCATGGGATATTGGTGATGGCTGACTGATGATATTGTGCTGATGACTACATTGTGTATCATTGTTGTTGCTCTTTTTGTAGGACATAAAATGTCTTCAGAAATATACAGAATATATAAGTTTGATCTATGTGTATAAAGGAATTCTGAGTTGTTTTATGCTGTGATTTAATTACAAGTTATTTTGATCTTACAAAAGACAAGGGAGTCCTTTTAAACAGAAGGTAGCAGTTACACATTAATGTACATGGTGCATTATTAAAGATTTTGATTAATTTATTGTTTGTATATGCATATGGTAGTTATACATTCAGTTGCTGTAACATTATTGTTGACAATAAAGGTAAAGCATTAAGAAAGCACTTTTGAATGGTCATAATTTTCTATGGTAATTTCTCCATCATCCAGTAAAAACTGCAGAATAGCTTGATTTGTGTCTTTCTAAATATTAATGTATCCGCAACACATTCTTTAATAAATAAATAATGAAAGGGGAAAGAAATACTTTCTGTGTGCACTAGATGTCAGTATGAATTAAAAAAAAATTCTTTTTCTTAACATGCCAGAAACTGAAATGACTTGCACAAGCACATTATCAGGAAAACAAATACTTGAATAAAAATGTATTTTGAAAGCCCTACCTTGCTTCATGAGTACTTTGCCAAATACATACTTAAATCAATTTTGCTTTCTGTGACTCAGTTTTGAGAGTATGCTTCCTAAGTTTCTTGCTGACTCACCCTAGCTCTGTTTAGCTAATTCATCTGACCTCCAGTCACCTCCAGTGTTGCTAGTTAGCTGTTAGCTTCTCACGGGTAAGGGCTAATTCAGTTTCGGCCCAGTTACAAATGTAAGCTGCTTTGGAAACCACCCCAGATCTATCCTATTTGCAGGAGCCAGTAATGCCACATCCAGTTTAGAGTTCAGTTTTGTTTGTTTTTTTCTCAGAGAAAATGTGTGGAAATTCACCACTAGGTTGCAACACCTCTTAAAAGCAGCTTTTAACATACATAGGTTTATAATTAAGACAGAGAGGTAGTGAGGAAGGACAGATGGGAAAAGGCACTCACTCACATACTGTACGCACAGAGGTGCTTTTGTGTCTGTTTCTGTGCCCTCAGTGGGTTCTTGTTACCATCCCTACAGCCAAAATATAAACAGGGTTCCCAATGGGGCTTTAAAGTGCTTGACTTTAAATGTTGTGTTTTCAAGGTTGTGAAAGTCCTTGAATTTTGCAAAAGGTGCTTGAAAGTGCTTGAAATTCTAAGCACATTTCTCTCAGTACAATTGGCTACCTGACTGAATAAATAGTTTGCTGTATCCACCTCAGTGTTGCAGATGGGAAGTGTTGAAGTACAGACGTGGACAAAATTGTTGGTACCCCTCTGTTAATGAAAGAAAAACCCACAATGGTCACAGAAATAACTTGAATCTGACAAAAGTGGTAATAAATTAAAAATTCTATGAAAATTAACCAATGAAAATCAGACAATGCTTTTGAATTGTGGTTCAACAGAATTATTTTAAAAAACAAACTCATGAAACAGGCCTGGACAAAAATGATGGCGCCCACAGAAATGATTGAAAATAATGTGACCATAGGGACATGTTCAACCAAGATGTGTCCTCTAATTAACATCACAGGTGTCTACAAACTTGTAATCAGTCAGTCGGCCTATTTAAAGGGTGACAAGTAGTCACTGTGCTGTTTGGTGACATGGTGTGTACCACACTAAACATGGACCAGAGGAAGCAAAGGACAGAGTTGTCTCAGGAGAATAGAAAGAAAATTCTAGACAACCATGTTAAATGTAAAGGCTATAAGACCATCTCCAAGCAGCTTAATGTTCCTGTGACTACAGTTGCACATATTATTCAGAAATTTAAGATCCATGGGACTGTAGCCAACCTCCCTGGATGTGGCCGCAGGAGGAGACGGATTATACGAATGGTAACAAAAGAGCCCAGAACAACCTCTAAACACATTCATGGTGAACTCCAAGGTCAAGGTACATCAGTGTCAGATCACACCATCCGTCGTTGTTTGAGCCAAAGTGAACTTCATGGGAGACGACCAAGGAGGACACCACTGTTGAAAACAAATCATAAAAAAGCCAGACTGGAATTTGCCAAACTGCATGTTGACAAGTCACAAAGCTTCTGGGAGAATGTCCTATGGACAGATGAGACAAAACTGGAACTTTTTGGCAAGGCACATCAGCTCTATGTTCACAGACGCAAAAATGAAGCATACCAAGAAAGGAACACTGTCCCTACTGTGAAACATGGAGGAGGTTCTGTTATGTTCTGGGGCTGCTTTGCTGCATCTGGGACAGGGTGTCTTGAATCTGTGCAGGATACAATGAAATCTCAAGATTATCAAGGTATTCTAGAGAGAAATGTGCCGCCCAGTGTCAGACAGCTTGGTCTCAGTTGCAGGTCATGGGTCTTGCAATAGGCTAATGACCCAAAACACACAGCTAAAAACAGCCAAGAATGGCTAAGAGCGAAACATTGGACTATTCTAAAGTGGCCTTCTATGAGCCCTGATCTAAATCCTATTGAACATCTGTGGAAGGAGCTGAAAGATGCCGTCTGGAGAAGGCACCCTTCAAACCTGAGACAACTGGAGCAGTTTGCTCATGAGGAGTGGGCCAAAATACCTGCTGAGAGGTGCAGAAGTCTCATTGAAAGTTACAGAAATCGTTTGATTGCAGTGATTGCCTCAAAAGGTTGTGCAACAAAATATTAAGTTAAGGGTACCATCATTTTTGTCCAGGCCTGTTTCATGAGTTTGTTTTTTAAAATAATTCTGTTGCCCAAAAAAACGAGGTGACTGCAGCAGAGAAAATGGAGGACGCCAGGCTCGATAACATGAACACTGGCTTCGCCAGTTTGGGTAAAGAGTTGAAAGACTTCAAGCGGCAGCTACAACAGGATTTAGCGGCTCTTAAGGAGGAACTGAAAAAAGAGATTAAGGAGGAAATTATGGGCCTCCGAAGAGAAATGGAGCGCAAGCTAGCAGAAAACATGGAGGAGCTGCGCTCTCAGCGGGCGTGTATGACAGAAGCACAGGCCCGAATATCGGAGCTGGAAGATTGGAAGAGCGAGGCAAGCGAACAGCTACAGACCCTGACGGCACAAACGCAGAGGATGCAGGAGAAAATAACCGACCTGGAGAGCAGGTCCAGACGGAGCAATATACGCATCTTCGGGATCCCGGAGGGCATTGAAGGCAACTCGATGACAAAATTCATGGATCAGTTCTTAAAAAAAGAGCTGGAGCTGCCCGGTGAAGCGGACCTGCAGATCCAACGAGCGCACAGATCCTCGGCACAGAACCCGAATCCAAACTCTCCACCCAGGTCAGTTGTGGTAAACTTTCTGAAATATGATGTAAAGGAAAGAATCCTGACACAAGCGTGGAAAAAAAAGATACGAATCGGCGACAAGCAGATATTCTTTGATCATGACTACCCGACAGAAATTGTGCAGCAGCGAAAGAAATATACCAACATTAAAAAAACGCTGAAAGAGAAAAAAATTAGATTCCAAACACCGCTAACGAAGATGAGGATTCATTGGGAGGACGGTGTGAAGACATACAACACAGCCAGAGAGGCAGCGCGGGACATGATGGAGCGGGGCTTTGTGGTGAGCGTGCCGGAGGAAGCGGCTGGAGCAGCGGCGGCACTGAACGCATCACGACAGCCGGAGTGGAGGCGAGTGAGCGGCAGAAGACGGGAGGAGACGTGGAGCAGCGGGCCCAGGAAAAACTGCAAGGCTTTCAACTGAAAGCCTAGATTGTAACAAAGATTAAGAAAGGCACAGAAGAAATGAAGGCCAAGAAGACAAGGTAAAAGAGAAACAGACGGCTAGGAGAGGTTTAAGTGATATTTGTTGGACATTTCTAGACTAATGACTATTACTTGGATAGTAACTAGAGGTCTAGGGAGGGCCCTTCACTCTGTGAGGACATTCCCTCCACCCACCAACAGGGACCAGTGGGCAGAAGAAAGGCCCAAAGTACGGAGGTCGAGATTTTTTAATGTGTTTTTATATAAATATGTGTTATTTTGTTGTTAAAGGGGCTAGGAGCACAAGTTAAAAAAATGGAAAAACATGAATATGGGTAAAAATCTTAAGATAATGACACTAAACGTGAATGGTCTGAACTCACCTGTTAAAAGGGAAAGAATAATAAGAAAATTCAAGAAGGAAAAAGCCGAAATTATATTTATGCAAGAGACACATTTGAGCAAGACAGAACATGAGAAACTAAAGAGATTTGGCTATAAGAACTCCTACTACAGTTCATTTAAGGGAGGAACTAAAAGGGGGGTTATGATACTAATTTCAAATAAAATACAATTTGAATATGAACAAAAAATCCAGGATAAAGAAGGCAGGTATGTAATAATAAAGGGAAGAATAGATGGTATGCAGATTACATTAGTGAACATCTATGCCCCACCAGAAAGTGACAAGGGTTTTTTTCAACATCTGTTTGATCTCATAGCAACACACAGTGAAGGAGTCCTAATTTGTGGAGGAGACTTAAATGCTGTCATGGATCATGAAGTTGATACAACAAGTGTTAAGAAGACAAAAAAACATGTAACAAAGCTCATAAGAACCTCACTGGCAGAAATGGGTATGGTAGACATATGGAGGGACCTACACCCACTCGAAAAAGACTATACACATTATTCAGCAGTCCATAAAGTACACTCTAGAATAGATTATGGACTTCCTTATGAATGAAGGTGACAGACACAGGGTGAGAAATTGTTGGATTGGAGGGGCAGAAATATCAGATCATAATCCTATATACATGAAAATATATTTAAACAATAGAAAACGACAAACAACATGGAAACTTAATGTAGGACTGTTAAATGATGATAAAATGAAAGAAAGAATAAAAGTAAACATAAACGAGTATATCCAAGAGAATGACAATGAAGAAGTGGACCCAACAATACTATGGGATGCACTAAAAGCCGTGTTAAGAGGTAAATTAATTGTTGAAACAGGAAAAGCAAATAAGTCTAAACTGGAAGCATATGAACAAAGATGTGAGAGACTGAGGGAATTAGAACGTAAACATCAAAGCACAAATGACCCAAAAATATATCAAGAAATTAAAGAAGAAAAAATAAAGATAAAAGAAACACAAATAGATGAAATTGAAAGGAAAAATAGATATCTAAAGCAAAAATATTATGAAACGGGACCAAAAGCCACAAAACTGCTGGCAAAATGGTTAAGAAAACAACAAACAATGAATAATGTATATAAGATTAAAGACCCCGTCACAAATAAAACCACAGTTAACCCAGAAAACATTGAAGAAATATTCCATAATTTCTATCAAGAACTATACTCGCAACCTGAAGAAACAAATACTAAAGATATTAAAAAATTTCTATGCACATTGGACTTGCCATCAATAGGAAATCAACAAAATGAAAAGCTAACAGCAGAAATAACAACACAAGAGATTAGAGATGTGATTAAGTCACTTAAAAACGGTAAATCACCAGGTAGTGATGGATACCCCTCTGAGTTTTATAAACTGTTTATAGAAGAACTCACACCACAGCTCCTAAAGTCATTTAATTGGACGTTGAACAACAACAAAATACCTCCATCATGGAACGAAGCCATTATTTCAGTTATTTTAAAGCCAGGGAAAGATAGAGAACAATGCAGAAACTATAGACCAATCTCTTTATTAAATGTGGATTATAAAATATATACAACAATTATATGTAAACGAATAAAGACATTCTTGACGGAATTGATAGAAGATGATCAAACTGGTTTCATAGAGGGACGCCAAACACATGACAATATCAGGAGAACAATACATATAATTAACCAAATACATAAAGAAAAGAAAAGCGCAGTAATAATGAGTTTAGACGCAGAAAAAGCATTTGACAGGGTTAACTGGAAATTCCTATATAGTGTGCTGGAACACTTTGGATTTAATGAAAAATCAGTACAATGCATAAGGACGCTGTATCAAGAACCTGTGGCAAGAATCAAGATAAACGGTAGCTTAACAGACAAAGTAAATATACAAAGATCAACTAGGCAGGGATGCTGCTTATCACCCACCTTGTTTGCTCTGTTCATAGAGCCACTGGCTCAAGCGATACAACAAAATAAGAAATTAAAAGGTGTAACAATAAAGGGAACGGAACACAAGATTGGGCTATTTGCAGACGATATTATAGTTTACCTTGAACAACCAGATGAATCAATAATGGAAATGATGAACTTGATAAAAAATTTTGGAAAATTATCAGGATACAAGATAAACATAACAAAAACACAAATACTGACATTCCACTATAAACCTCTAAACCAGATAACTGATAAGATCAAACTAAACTGGAAACAAAAAGAAATAAAATACCTTGGAGTGAACATACCTAAAGATCTAAGCAAAATCTATAAAGCAAACTATGATAGGTTGGAACAAGAAATAAAAAAAGATATTGATAGATGGTCAATCTTAAATATGGATCTGAATTCAAAAACTGAGACAGTCAAAATCAGCATACAACCTAGATTACTTTACCTCTTCCAGGCTCTACCAACAGAGATTCCAGATGCCCAGTTCTCAAAGTGGGACAGGATGATATCGAGATTTGTTTGGGGAGGTAAAAAGCCAAGAGTGAAATATAAAACTCTCCAGTTACCAAAAGAGAAAGGAGGCATGGGCCTACCGAGTCTAAAGGAATATTACTACTCAGCACAAATAAGATATATCATATGTTGGTGCGACGAAGGATATGAGGCAAAATGGAAAGAAATGGAAAAGGAAATTGAGGGACTCCCAGTACAAAGCATAAAAGGAGATAAAGATGCATATAAGCAAATCAAACAAATAGACCCAATCACTAAATTTACTTTGGAACTGTGGTATAAAATAGTACAAAAGTATAATATAAAGGAAGACATAAAACTATTGAAATGGGTAGCATTTGACAGTCAGTTTGAACCTGCAAAACAAGATAGGGGATACAAAAATCTGGTGAACAAGGGAATCACAGCATGGGGCAATATCGGAAAAAAAGATCTCGGGATCTTTGTAAACATCAGGAGAAAATTTAAACTAGAAAGATCGGAATTCTTCAGATATCTGCAGATGAGAGACTATTATATGAAGAAGATTAGGCATAACCTCCAAACAGATGTGAGCGAGATTATACAATTCATTTTAAGCTCATATACAGGAAATAAAATAAGAATTATTTCAAAGCTATATCAGAAACTTATGGCAAACAATCATTCAAGTAACTATATAAAGGAGAAATGGGAGAAAGAGCTAAATTTAAACATAACAGAAGAAAGCTGGCAGGAAATATGGAAAACACAACACACATCAACAAATTCAAGGACATGGAGGGAATTTGGATGGAAAAACCTGATTCGCTTTTTCATTACACCACAGATTCAAGGAAAATATACAAATACCCAATCTTTAAGCTGGAGGGGATGTGGGGCTCAAAATGCAGACCACTCACATATGTTTTGGAAATGCAGCAAAATCTCATCATTCTGGAAATCTATACATGTGACAATACAGAGGATATTAGGATATAATATACCAATGAACTGTAACCTGATGTACTTATGTGATCTTAAAAGAGACAATGTAATACAGGCTGAGGACAGATATCTAGTTAAAATCTTGTTGATTGCATGTAAAAAAACAATCACAAAAAAATGGCGATCAGAAGTTCTTCCTGACCAAGAGCAATGGACTGACATTGTTGAGGACATACGTATGATGGAAAAACTAACATATCGACAAAGAATGCAAGAAGGACTATGGGAAATAAAATGGCGGAAATGGGCACACTACAAAGTGCAACAACGAGACAGAAATTGAAAGAATAACCAAAGACGCTGGAAAAACCAGAAGAATTAAGAGATGGAAACTAAAAACTTGATGCTCCAACATTTGTCCCCCCCCCCCTTTTTTTTTTTCTTTCTTACTCTAGCCTCTTTATTTTTAAATGTAGACTGTGATCTGAATGCAATATATATGATGAAAAATGAATAAAAATCTAAGTTACAAAAAAAAATAATTCTGTTGAACCACAATTCAAAAGCACTGCCTGATTTTCATTGGTTAATTTTCATAGAATTTTTATTTACCACTTTTGTCAGATTCAAGTTATTTCTGTGACCATTGTGGGTTTTTCTTTGATTAACAGAGGGGTACCAACAATTTTGTCCACGTCTGTATCATACCAATGGCTTAAAATTATTGTGTTTTGAGGAAAATTATCATACACACTGTTTTTATTCTGACGTGGCTCAGGACCATCTGCTTCAGTAACACATTATCACAGATCATGTATATTATGTTATGATCCAAGCGCCGGTTCTGATCGCGCTCGGGCTAAGTTATGTTTCGCTGCCGGCCTTGACAGCTGCGGGCTGTATTCTGGCCTCACCGGGCTCTTATTGTGAAAGTGCTCGGTGGGGCTTCCGCCTGTCAACGGCCGGTCAGCTGATTGTCATTACCGTCGTTAGTGCTTCGCCCTTTTAAGCACGGCACTGGCGACGGTAAGACGCAGGAGTATCGGTCGACATTGGTCAACGTTACGTCGGAGTGGCTTCGTCCTGCCAAGCCCTGGGTCTGCGCCTCGTCATACCTGTGAGTGCCGCAGACCTTCATGTCAGGTCTGTCATCGTTATGTCACAGTTAGCTCGTAGCGGCTGGGTTAGCCCTACGAGCCCAAGTCTCGTCATGTGTGTGTTTTGCCCTAAGGGGTTCATAGTTGTGTTTTGTCACGTCTGGAAATAAATAACATCTTGCCAAACTCTCTGGTGAACTCTGTGGCGTCTCTTGGTGATCCGCGAGGATCACCACATGACATATTATGCCCTATAACGCAGTTTTACCTTTAAATAATCTAACAGATCGGTTGAAAAAAGCACCTCTTGCAGACCAGCACCTCCACCTGTGTGGAGTACAGGATAAGTCCCTGGCCTGCACTGAACAGCCCAGAATATCAGCCATACTTAACTATCTTCTATATGGCTTCTGTTGAATCATAATGTATCAAGGTCTTGCCTCGTAAATATTTTGAGAAGTAATCTGTATACATTAGGAATAAACATCAATCAATCTGCCAAAACTACCACTAAAATGCCTCTGATAACTGAAGCAGAAACCTGTTTCACAGTTTTATTGAGAACCACAATTCCTTGACTTTTTTGCACAAACATTTGCACACTGCAGCAGCAACAGAAAGCTTTAGGGCTCATGCCAACAACAGGTTTGAACCACCCAGTAAAACTGGGGTCTGTTTCCCCCCATTCATTTCTCAACCTGCTGGTAATGTTGCTTACTTGTCAAGTCTGCCGTGCCTGCATTAGTGCTGTAACATATGCAAATGATTTGATCGAGTGTACCAGTTTTTATTTGTGGATGGACTGTGCTGAATCACTCACCAGAACTGTAGTGAAAGCCAAGGATCAACAGCTGAATCAACCACCTGAGCAGCAAACGAGCCACGTCTGCTCTGTTCAGCCGACTCTCATCGTAGACAGTTGGAGCTCCTGTACAGCACTGAGTGATTTGGTGTACCACTATTTCTCATGGATCTTTTTAACTTAACTCAGTATGTTTCAGTGAACTGTGGATCCCATCAGTAGCCTCCATCTGAAGCTGCTTCTCTGCTACCACGTGAGTCTTCTGTCTCCTTCCACGCAGCTCGTGCATGTGAGACAATGAGTAAAAACAAGCGTAGTATGCATGTGCACTTTGCGCGGGATCTGTGTCCTGGCTGTGTTTGCTAATGTATTAACTTAGCCATGTTGAAGTGGTCAAATTATCGTACATTATGGGATTTTTGAAATTATTGATTGTACATCGTACAAAGGGCAAAATTATCATACAAATACGATAATTATCGTACGTCTGGCAACACTGATCCACCTTATTCCTGAGGGCGCTGCTGTAGAAACGATTATGGGTGCAACTTCCGGTTTCAGCTGAAGTAGTGTTAAATCAGTCAGCAAGAGTGGAGCATTAGGGCATTTAAAATAGCATTTTTGAAAGTGTTTTTAATTCATTTTAATGTATCGTCCACCTACTGTACCTGTTTTGCAGTCAAGTGACATAATTTCAGCACTTATAGTTTTTGTATTTTTGAATGTTTTTGCATAGTTCTGGTACAGTGGGGCAAAAAAGTATTTAGTCAGCCACCAATTGTGCAAATTCTCCCACTTAAAAGATGAGAGAGAGGTCTCCAATTTTCATCATAGGTATACCTCAACTATGAGAGACAAAATGAGAAAAAAAAATCCAGAAAATCACATTGTCTGATTTTTAAAGAATTTATTTGCAAATTATGGTGGAAAATAAGTGTTTGGTTACCTACAAACAAGCAAGATTTCTGGCTCTCACAGACCTGTAACTTCTTTAAGAGGCTCCTCTGTCCTCCACTCGTTACCTGTATTAATGGCCCCTGTTTGAACTCGTTATCAGTATAAAAGACACCTGTCCACAACCTCAAACAATCAGACTCCAAACGCCACTATGGCCAAGACCAAAGAGCTGTCAAAGGACACCAGAAAAAAAAATTGTAGACCTGCACCAGGCTGGGAAGACTGAATCTGCAATAGGTAAGCAGCTTGGTGTGAAGAAATCAACTGTGGGAGCAATTATTAGAAAATGGAAGACATACAAGACCACTGATAATCTCCCTTGATCTGGGGCTCCATGCAAGATCTCACCCCGTGGGGTCAAAATGATCACGAGAACGGTGAGCAAAAATCCCAGAACCACATGGGGGGACCTAGTGAATGACCTGCAGAGAGCTGGGACCAAAGTAACAAAGGCTACCATCAGTAACACACTACGCCGCCAGGGACTCAAATCCTGCAGTGCCAGACGTGTCCCCCTGCTTAAGCCAGTACATGTTCAGGCCCGTCTGAAGTTTGCTAGAGAGCATTTGGATGATCCAGAAGAGGATTGGGAGAATGTCATATGGTCAGATGAAACCAAAATAGAACTTTTTGGTAAAAACTCAACTTGTCGTGTTTGGAGGAGAAAGAACACCATACCTACTGTGAAGCATGGGGGTGGAAACATCATGCTTTGGGGCTGTTTTTCTGCAAAGGGACCAGGACAACTGATCCGTGTAAAGGAAAGAATGAATGGGGCCATGTATCGTGAGATTTTGAGTGAAAACCTCCTTCCATCAGCAAGGGCACTGAAGATGAAACGTGGCTGGGTCTTTCAGCATGAACAATGATCCCAAACACACCGCCTGGGCAACGAAGGAGTGGCTTCGTAAGAAGCATTTCAAGGTCCTGGAGTGGCCTAGCCAGTCTCCAGATCTCAACCCCATAGAAAATCTTTGGAGGGAGTTGAAAGTCCGTGTTGCCCAGCAACAGCCCCAAAACATCACTGCTCTAGAGGAGATTTGCATGGAGGAATGGGCCAAAATACCAGCAACAGTGTGTGAAAACCTTGTGAAGACTTACAGAAAACGTTTGACCTCTGTCATTGCCAACAAAGGGTATATAACAAAGTATTGAGATGAATTTTTGTTATTGACCAAATACTTATTTTCCACCATAATTTGCAAATAAATTCTTTAAAAATCAGACAATGTGATTTTCTGGATTTTTTTTTCTCATTTTGTCTCTCATAGTTGAGGTATACCTATGATGAAAATTGGAGACCCCTCTCATCTTTTAAGTGGGAGAACTTGCACAGTTGGTGGCTGACTAAATACTTTTTTACCCCACTGTACTTGCTGCTGTTCGTGGTGTGAGGCTCCCAAACCTCAGCTAAATCTGTGCTGGCTTCAACAGCAATGCATAGATCATGCACTGAAAACTAAAAAGGATTGTTGGTGTGATCAATGCGGCAAACACAGGACAGACACAACAGCACCAGGTATGTTTTCACTTGTATGAATGTCACAGACATCATGAATGCCCCTTCGGGGCAGAAGGACAGACCCATGCGCTGAACTGTAGTTGTGACATTTATTGACAAAAGAACAAAACTGTGCAGACACGAAAAAAACAAACAAACAATGGTTAAATGCAGGGAAGGCACTCCAGAGCAGGAGTTGCTCTGGAGGAGATAAGGAGAAAAAACTTACAGGGAATAAAGTCCAGTTGCATCAAGTAATGCTATCCAATATTGCCGCAAAGAAACAATGAGCTGGCAGTGATTAAATAAGGCAAACAAATGAGCGGCAGGTGTGAGGCAGCTGAGCTGGCAGGTTATCTACTGTAATTACCTAGCCGCTCACAGCTGAGGGCAGGAGAGCAGACTGTGAGCAGCTAGTGGAGGTTAGAAGAAAAGGCACAAGTGTCAGCAAACCAAAATATATAAGAAAAAACTGACAAGCTAATAATAACAGACATACAATACTCAAAATAAATTGAGAGTCTGGGATCTGTGGCAACACTGTGCCTAGACCCATCAGGTTCAGGTTCAGGTTACTTTATTTGTACCCGTAGGCAGATTTGTTTTGCAGTCAGGTGACATCCATACTGTATTTACAAACCACAATTACATTCAACATGAACACAAACAGAGTTTAGGGGCGTGGTGGCTCAGTTGGTAGAGCATCCGCCCCACACCCGGGAGGCAGGGGTTCAAATCCCGGCCGGGTCATGCCGAAGACCATATAAAAGCGGAACTTCCTGCCGTCCAGCTTGGTGCTCAGCAATAATGGAATGGAGGAGGGAAATCTGTGGCGGCGCCTTGAATGGCAGTGGCCCTCTGATTCTACACATGGGATGTGTGTGATTAACAGTGTAGATAGGTAAAACACAATTTCGTTCTACTGTATATGATTGGTTGTATGGTTGAATGACAATAAAGGGTGATTTATCCATCCATCCATCCATCTTCTACCACTTTTCCGGAGGTCCGGGTCGCAGAGGCAGCAGTTCAAGCAGAGAAGCCCAGACTTCCCGCTCCCCAGCCACCTGCTCCAGCTCTTCAGAGGGGATACCAAGGCGTTCCCAGACCAGCTGGGAGACATAGTCTCTCCAGCGAGTCCTGGGTCTGCCCCGGGGTCTCCTCCCAGTGGGACGTGCCTGAAACACCTCAAGTGGGAGGCGTCCAGGAGGCATCCTAATCAGATGCCCATACCACCTCAACTGACTCCTTTCAATGTGGAGGAGCAGCGGTTCTACTCTGAGTCTCTCCCGGATGACTGAGCTCCTCACCCTATCTCTGAGGGTGAGTCCAGAAATCCTATGGAGAAAGCTCATTTCAGCCGCTTGTATCCGCGATCTCGTTCTTTCAGTCATTACCCAAAGCTTGTGACCATAGGTGAGAGTAGGAACGTAGATCGACCGGTAAATCAACAGCTTTGCCTTAGAACTCAGCTCCCTCTTCACCACAACAGACCGGTACAACGTCCGCATCACTGCAGATGCTGCTCCAATCCGTCTGTCGATCTCTCGCTCCATTTTCCCCTCACTCGTGAACAAGACCCCAAGATATTTAAACTCCTCCACTTGGGGCAGGAGCCTGTCCCCAACCTGGAGAGGACAATCCACCTTTTTCCGGCTGAGGACCATGGACTTGGACTTGGAGGTGCTGATTCTCATCCCAGCCGCTTCACACTCAGCAGCAAGCCGTCCCAGCAAGAGCTGTAAGTCTTTGCTGGATGAAGCCAACAGGACAACATCATCTGCAAACAACAGAGATGAGATCCTGTGGTCACCAAGCATGACACCCTCCATTCCCTGGCTGCGCCTAGAAATCCTGTCCATAAAAATTATGAACAGGATCGGTGACAAAGGGCAGCCCTGGCGGAGTCCAACTCTCACTGGGAATGACTCCGACCAAGTGTTGGCAATACGAACCAAACTCTCACAACGGTCGTACAGAGACCGTTGATTTAAAGGGTGATTTAATTTGATTTAATTAATTTAAACACAGGCACGCATGTAGCTGACTATAAACATGATCAAAGTACCCAAGGCTCCACCAATCAGGACATAGGACAAAGAGATAAGAGAAAAAAGCAAGGAGATAAGAGAGAAGGGTCGTATTAAAAAGTTAAAGACTAATCAAAGAGGTTAAAAACTCAAAAGTCTAAAACCCAATAAAAGATTTAGAACCCCCCAAAAACCTACAAAAATAGGTAAATATAAAATCAAATTAATAAATAGGTAACTAAATTCTGTGCAATATATTGTTACATTTTGTTCAACTCATGTTGAACAAGATGTATCTCCATGACAACAGATCTGACATTTATATATGTCACCAGATGCAAGTCTGCATGAAGTAAAATAATAAATAAAAAAAATAGTAACAGTTTGCTTCCTAAGGCTTAATGATTTAAGAAAGATATCAAATAGGTGGGGGGGTTTTTTTGCATTTGTTGTACTGCATTGGAACAATATGGACTTGATTTTAGCAGCTTCAGCATGCATTAATTTTTAAATCATCTCAAAATATAGATCAATAAAATTTTGAACAATTGTCAGGAAAGGTCTGTACATGTTAAATTAAATAACAAGCGTTCATGTCATGACAGCAGCATGAGCATTTTAATTTCAGGGTAAAACGAACAGCTGCAGCTGTCTGTACAGTGTTGCCAGACATATGATAATTATTGTATTTGTACAATAATTTTGCCCTCTGTACGATGTATGATCAATAATTTCAAAAATTCCATAATGTATGATAATTTGTCCCTGTGGTGGACACAATACACAGGACTAGCATGCTCTCACACCCAGAAAGGCAGGAGGAAACACGAGGACAATGGACTGTGGGAGGGAGCTCACCGGGAAGTTCAGACTGGGCAGAGTTTAGACACCTCCCAGGGAAAGGAAAATTTACATGTAACCAGACCAGACAATGATGCGCCTTTCACCCCCCCACTGCACCAAGATGGAGCGTGAAGTGCAGGGGGGTGGATGTATTGTAATGTATGTAACAAGTGTTATGATAATCACGCCACACATTTTCTTTGACCATGCAACATGAATAATGTCAGAAGCCTCAGTCATTATGCATGAGATTAAAGCTATAAAAGCCAGATGCTGAACGACTGGAGCCAGTCCCCTTGATGAAGGCTTTTCAGCCTCAGCGCAGTCGCGCTGAGGTCCATGGCTGTACATGTTGTTAGAGGGATAAATAAAGATTCTGTGTCGTCCTATGCTCGTGCCTCGCCTCACATCCTTTCCTTTTACCCTCTTCAACTCCTTCATTACATGGCTAAGTTAATATACAGTGGGGTAAAAAAGTATTTAGTCAGCCACCAATTGTGCAAGTTCTCCCACTTAAAAGATGAGAGAGGTCTCCAATTTTCATCATAGCTATACCTCAACTATGAGAGACAAAATGAGGAAAAAAAATCCAGAAAATCACATTGTCGGATTTTTAATGAATTTATTTGCAAATTATGGTGGAAAATAGGTATTTGGTCAATAACAAAAGTTCATCTCACTACTTTGTTATATACCCTTTGTTGGCAATGACAGAGGTCAAACGTTTGCTGTAAGTCTTCACAAGGTTTTCACACACTGTTGCTGGTATTTTGGCCCATTCCTCCATGCAGATCTCCTCTAGACCAATGATGTTTTGGGGCTGTCGCTGGGCAACACGGACTTTCAACTCCCTCCAACGATTTTCTATGGGGTTGAGATCTGGAGACTGGCTAGGCCACTCCAGGACCTTGAAATGCTTCTTACGAAGCCACTCCTTCGTTACCCGGGCGGTGTGTTTGGGATCATTGTTCATGCTGAAAGACCCAGCCACGTTTCATCTTCAATGCCCTTGCTGATGGAAGGAGGTTTTCACTCAAAATCTCACGATACATGGCACCATTCATTCTTTCCTTTACACGGATCAGTCGTCCTGGTCCCTTTGCAGAAAAACAGCCCCAAAGCATGATGTTTCCACCACCACGCTTCACAGTAGGTATGGTGTTCTTTGGATGCAGCTCAGCATTCTTTCTCCTCCAAACACGACAAGTTGAGTTTTTACCAAAAAGTTCTATTTTGGTTTCATCTGACCATATGACATTCTCCCAATCCTCTTCTGGATCATCCAAATGCTCTCTAGCAAACTTCAGACGGGCCTGAATATGTACTGGCTTAAGCAGGGGGACACGTCTGGCACTGCAGGATTTGAGTCCCTGGCGGCGTAGTGTGTTACTGATGGTAGCCTTTGTTACTTTGGTCCCAGCTCTCTGCAGGTCATTCATTAGGTCCCCCTGTGTGGTTCTGGGATTTTTGCTCACCGTTCTCGTGATCATTTTGACCCCACGGGGTGAGATCTTGCATGGAGCCCCAGATTATCAGTGGTCTTGTATATCTTCCATTTTCTAATAATTGCTCCCACAGCTGATTTCTTCACACCAAGCTGCTTACCTATTGCAGATTCAGTCTTCCCAGCCTGGTGCAGGTCTACAATTTTGTTTCTGGTGTCCTTTGACAGCTCTTTGGTCTTGGCCATAGTGGAGTTTGGAGTCTGATTGTTTGAGGTTGTGGACAGGTGTCTTTTATACTGATAACGAGTTCAAACAGGTGCCATTAATATAGGTAACGAGTGGAGGACAGAGGAGCCTCTTAAAGAAGAAGTTACAGGTCTGTGAGAGCCAGAAATCTTGCTTGTTTGTAGGTGACCAAATACTTATTTTACCGAGGAATTTACCTATTAATTCATTAAAAATCCTTCAGTGTGATTTTCTGGATTTTTTTTTCTCATTTTGTCTCTCATAGTTGAGGTATACCTATGATGAAAATTGGAGACCTCTCTCATCTTTTAAGTGGGAGAACTTGCACAATTGGTGGCTGGCTAAATACTTTTTTGCCCCACTGTATAAGCAAACACTATCAGAATACGGATCCTGCTCATACATACTACGCTTGTTTTTATGCATCATCTCATGTGCACGGGCTGCATGGAAAAGAAGATGGAAAACTTGCGTTGCAGTAGCAGAGAAGGAGCCTCGGGTGGAGGTGATGGGATCTACAGTTCACTGAAATGTGCCGAGTCAAGCTAAAAAGATTCGTTATAAATAGTTGTACACAGAATCACTCAGTGCTGTAATGGAGCTCCAACGGTCTACCACTCACCAAACTGAGAGTCAGAACCGACCGGGTGGGGTTCGTTTGATGCTCAGACGGGGGATTCAGCTGCTGATCCTTGGCTTCCACTACAGTTCTGGTGAGTGATTTAGTACAGTACGTTCACCCATAAAAACTAGCACAATCTATCAAATCATTCGTGTACGTTACAGCACTAATGCAGGCACGGAAGACTCAACAATAAAGCAACATCACCAGCAGGTTGAGAAAAGAATTGGGGGGGGGTTAGACCCCAGTTTTATTGTGTGGTTCAAACCTGTTGTTGGCATTAGTACTAAAGCTTTCTGTCGCTGCTGCAGCATGCAAATGTCTGCAAAAATGTCACTGAATTGTAGTTCTCAATAAAACTGAAACAGGTTTCTGCTTCAGTTATCTGAGGCATTTTAGCAGTAGTTTAGGTGGATTGATTGTTTATTCCTAATGTATAAACAGAGTACTTCTCAAAATATGTATGAGGCAAGACCTTGATATATGATGATTCAACAGAAGGCATATAGAAGATAGTTCAGTATGAATGATTCTTTGGGCCGTTCAGTACAGGCTCATCATGTGCTCCACGTAGCTAGAAGTGCTTTTTTTTCAACCGATTTGTGAGATTTTTTAAAGGTAAAACTGTTATAGGCTATAATATGCATGATCTGTGATAATGTGTTACTGAAGCAGATGGTCCTGAGCCACGTCAGAATGAAAACTAGGTGTGTACGATAATTTTCCTCAAAATACAATAATTTTAAACCGCTGGTACGATACTTCAACATTTCCCATCTGGCAACACTGTGTTGTAAGATGTGCCTAATGCAGGTGTTTAGAAAGGACAGCTCAGTGTGTGAACGTGAGTGAGTGCGTGCGCGCAGCCGAGGCGCGCCCCAGGGGTGTGTGGAATGGCCCCGACGAGTGAACGGTGTGTATGATTTGGTGCGGAGGAGACAGAGAGTGAGGCGACCGGAGCAGGTAGAAATCATTGCTAATAACAGTGCAGTCTGTAAATAAAGCCCCAACGCTTCAGCAATACGGCCTGTGCCTCTGTGTACCGCCATATCTCCTGCTTAACAAGAGTGAGGTTTTACTCGGGAGTTGACCCCGGAGGAAGAAAAACGCCTCCGGCCCTGGAGAAGATGGATCTCCCCTGCGTCCCCCAACCACGGTTAGGAGACGAGAAGCAGGAACGGTTAACACTGGCGACCACGAAGGGACTCTCACGTTGTTAAGAGGGTGGTGAGTACCGAACGAAAAGGACAGCGGCAGCTGGGCCGAGTGACTGTGATGGCAGCTAAGCTAATGAGACATGGCGGCCGCTTACTATCCCGCCGATATCTACAGACAAGAAACTAACTACTCAAACCCGTTCATGTCGCTGGCTAATCGTCAGGAGTGCAGACGAGGTGCTGTGAGGGCTCATGGATGTCGGGCTGAGATGAAGTGTGGACATTGTGGCCCATTTCTGAGTGATGAGAGCTGCGCGGGGCGCACCTGTTGATGGAAAGGATTTGTTCGCGCCATTTGGCAGCCCCGCGCAATTTGCCACCGGCTGTGGACGTGGACCCAGCAGACCAGGACCTCAGCCTGTACAACCTGTTTGCTACCGCCTCCAGTGATGGCCCCAGCAGTTCCCGGCCGTCCACTCCACCTGCTAATGCCCCCAATGTGATCGGGTCTCTTCCACCCACTCCTTCCCATGTGATATTTGGCCATGGTGGGGGTGCGGTGGGAGAACCACGCCATCAGGCTCAACACGTGTCACGGCCCAAACGTCAGCGCAGAGGACCGGACTGTTACGGGGACTGGGTTACTGAGTGAACCAACTGTAGCAGTTCCTGTTTGCACTAGAGACTCTCCAGTTCACATTTTTGGACTCTAGTCTGGTTATAATGTTCTATATGTTTGTTTGAAAAAAAAAAAAAGCTGAAGTAACAATGCTTTCATATACCCAACCTGCACTTGATTCCATTTGAATGTATTGTATTTTGATTAGACAGTAATACTCCGGTCGCCTAGAAATAGATTCCAAAGTATAATGTACCTCCTTGTTTAATTAGAAACAATGGTATTCCAAGTATTCGTCCCTCACGTTTTCACTGCCAAATTAGCTAGTTTTACCACTCCATAGACACTCGTAACCTACCTACCTATTTGAATCCCTGTTATATATTGGACACTGCTACTTCTACTGCTAGGCGTACAAATGTAGAGAGTGTGTACCAATTTTATATGGTTTGGATGGAATGGAATTAGTGTTAATTGCCAATCCATGGTGGGGGTAGTGTTGTAAGATGTGCCTAATGCAGGTGTTTAGAAAGGACAGCTCAGTGTGTGAACGTGAGTGAGTGCGTGCGCGCAGCCGAGGCGCACCCCAGGGGTGTGTGGAATGGCCCCGACGAGTGAACGGTGTGTATGATTTGGTGCGGAGGAGACAGAGAGCGAGGCGACCGGAGCAGGTAGAAATCATTGCTAATAACAGTGCAGTCTGTAAATAAAGCCCCAACGCTTCAGCAATACGGCCTGTGCCTCTGTGTACCACCATATCTCCTGCTTAACAAGAGTGAGGTTTTACTCGGGAGTTGACCCCGGAGGAAGAAAAGCGCCTCCGGCCCTGGAGAAGACGGATCTCCCCTGCGTCCCCCAACCACGGTTAGGAGACGAGAAGCAGGAACGGTTAACAACTGTGTCTGTATTTACCCTGACATTTAAAGACCCAAGCATGGCGTTGTGGTTCTTTGTGGCTCTGACTAGATTCTACGTCTGCTCTAAGGTAAATTTGATTATGTCCAACATATTTTAACAAAATGCAACCGACCTTATTGCGGTGAAAACATTGATATATCTCAGAGCTTTTATTTGTTTACAGCGTTAGCATTTTAGCAGCGGAGCTAACTAACGGAGCGACTGTCTGCCAGGCCACTTTTTAAGGTCATCTTCTCATCCCTCCATAGTCGTGGGAAGTGGTACGATTATATTACTCTTTTTGAGGTGCAAAAGGCCGTATTCCCACATTTTTGATGCCAAAGTCATTGTTTTTTTTAACCACTTGCGCTCCGTTGTTCCGCGGGCGGGCAAGTCTCTGCGCCCTAGGACGCATGAGGGCGCACTCCTGCGCCCTCGTGCCCACTCGGACGCATAGTCCAGATTGTGGTGATGTAGGTGGTGATGGTGATGTAGTGGCGTCCAAGCGCCACTAAAAAAAAACCTGCAAAGACAGCCGCGAACAGATTAGTTCATCTGATTGACCTCTCATTCAACTAATAAGAGCCTTGAATTGGGTTTCTGAAACCTTGAAGAGCCAATGAATGAAAACCTAGGAAGGAGGACCCGCCTACTGTGAATGCAGGAGCCAATTGAAGCACAGAAATTCAGGCTGGGTGAAGAGAGATTTACTGCTGCAGCAGATGAAAACAAAGGACGCTGGACGAATCTGCTACAGACCCAGGCTCACCCAGCAGCATGGAGACTACTCACAAGTGGGACCTGCACTCATTCCAGCAGAATAGACGTTTAGGATTCTCTTCCGTCATCATAGACCGACGGAGGCCGACGACAAAGGTCGTAAATCATTCACCAAAACCGCAATATTGGAATTATGTTTTGATCGGGATCCACGAGCGGAGCAGCGTCGCGTTCGTCTTACAATGGGGAAGAGAAGTTCGCCACGACTCTGCTGCTGTGAAGAGGTAAGGTGTTATAAGCTAAATTATTATTTATCCCTGAAAACTGTAATCCAAAAATGACTTTTGACCGATCGGTAAATTACAACTGTACTGCGCACGAAGTACGAAGTGCATGCGCCGCGATAAACGGTTAATTTGCCATGTTCGGACCGTGAACGCCCCCCCCCCCCCCGCTGCGGAGGAGGAGTGGGGGGGGGGGAGCGTTCACAGTCCGAACGCCCCCCAGTCCGCGGGGGGAAGCATATGAGTCTATTCCTTCATGTAGCGATGGCCGTCTTCTGCAGCGAGGGGGGGACGACAACCCCCCCCCACACACACACAGTATGTGTGGACATGCAAGGAGTGTAATCCATCATGTAGCGAGGGCCGAACTCCGTCTTTTGTAGCGGGGGGGGGACAACCCCCCCCACACACACACACACAGACACAGCCCTGAGTGTGACCTTTCATTAGAGCCCAAAATGAAGATTCTACATTGAATTATTCAAAAGTTACAGATGTTTTTCCAAACTGTGCCATTTGGCACAATTTGGCACAGTTCCAAAATGCCTGGGAACAGCCTGAGAACAAAGCTGTGTAAAATATTCATTTTTTGTGGTATTGTTACCAAATTTGGATCTCAGCTTGATAACACTTGGTTCTACATTTCTGTTGCACTTTCCAGCCGGATCGGACAGCTGTGTGTTATTTGCAAGCATTTGTATCCAAAAAAACACTGTGTCCAAATTTATTTTCTTCAAGTTCAGTATGTTTAGATGACTGTAACTCAGTGGCCGGAGCTTTTGCCAAAAAATTCAAAGTGTTTTCTTTTAAATGAGACCAACCCCATGAAGATGCTGCAAAGGGTTGAATAACAGCTTTCGATTTACTTTGGGCACGTTATTTTTTGGCATTTTTAGGAAAATTGCCCGAAGTGCAAGGGGTTAACAAGGAAAAGTGTCCCGTTTCTGTGACAACCCCACTTTCTAAACTAGTACCGGAAGTTGCACCCATAATTCACACAAGGCGTCATGGGGGCTAGGAGTAAGATGAATAATTCACTTATTAGATGGAGAAATAAAATTAACTGACAGGTGCTTGTGCACTGTCAAAGTGTTCTTGATTTGAAGTGAAATGACGGCCACAGATGTTATTTGGCTCTTAATCTCTCCCCCTCAGTGCTCCTGCTCTCCATGACTGTTTTAGGGTGCTTTCACACCTAACTAACTAACTAACTAACCTGCACTTATATAGCGCTTTTCTAGTCACAAAGACCACTCAAAGCGCTTTCATTAATACTAACCCTCCATTCTAAGGGCCCATAGGAAACAGATATCTAGGGACAATTTAGAACAGCCAATTAACCTAACATGCATGTTTTTTTGGCATGTGGGAGGAAACCGGAGAAATCCCGGAGTAAACCCACGCAACACGGGGAGAACATGCAAACTCCACACAGATCACTGTTGGTCGGGGGCTGGGATCGAACCCACGATCCCACGATCCCCACAATCCCCCGGCCAAGGGTAAACTGTGCTGCCGCAGTGCTAACCACTGCGCCACCGTGCAGCCTTACTTGGTTTACTTTGGTCTGAATCAGTTGACAAGTTTGTTACTTTGTATCATTTTCTCCTTCGTTCGGTTCCCTTTCACACAGGCAAAAATTCAAGCGGCTCAAACTGTATCACGTTAAATCCCTTGAGACTTACATCAGAACGTTCTCTGTTCTTATTGGTCAGATTTTTTTGCCGCAAGAACAGGAAAGGTAAATATAGGAAGTAGGATGACTAAATCAGGCAGTGAGGTCGAGCGCAAAGCTGCAAAGTATGGACTGAGGAGGGCTATAACAACAGCCAAGAGGCAGTACAGGAAAAAGTTGGACAGCCTCTACTCTACTCCTGACCTGGGGTGCATGTGGCAAGGCCTACAACACATCACAGACTACAAGAGGACCAACAGCAACACCACTAGCTCCACAGACAGCCTGCCAGACGATCTGAACATATTTTACACCTACTTTGAGACCATCAGCTGCAGTGCAGAGAGGAGACACGCACACACGCACCCTCTCGCTCCATTAAAAGTCTCATCAGGCCAGGTAAACAAAGCACTGAGGAATATCAACCCCCGCAAGGCAGCAGGACCAGACGACATCCCTGGGTGGGCCCTCAGGGCATGTGCTGCCAAGCTGACTGATGTTCTCACATCCATCTTCAACCTCTCCCTCAGCCAGAACATAGTCCCCTCCTGCTTCAAAACCACAACCATCGTCCCCCTCCCAAAAAAAGAGCCCGCTGACCTGTCTGAATGATTACAGACTGGTAGCACTCCAATCATCATGAAGTGCTTCGAGAGAGTGGTGCTGCCCCTCATTCAGGACAGCATACCGGATACCCTGGACCCCCTGCAGTATGTCTACCGGCCCAACAGGTCCACCTCAGATGCCATTGCTACAGCACTCCATTATTCTCTCTCCCACCTGGAAGATAAAGACTCCTACATTAGGATGCTCTTTGTCGACTACAGCTCTGCCTTCAACACGGTCATACCCCACAAACTCACCGACAAACTGTCTTCACTTGGCCTGCACCCCATCCTCTGTGACTGGCTACTGGACTTTCTGACTGGCAGGCCCCAGTCTGTCAGGATGGGTAACAGGACCTCAGCCAGCATCATCACAAACGCAGGTGTCCCACAGGGTTGTGTTCTCAGCCCCATCCTCTACAACCTCTTCACCTATGACTGTGTTGCCTCCCACAAGGACAATATCATCTTAAAGTTCGTGGATGACACAGCAGTGATAGGATGCATCACTGGTGGTGACGAAGCATCCTACAAAAGGGAGGTGGTCAGCCTGGTGTCATGGTGTGAGGACAACAGCTTCACCCTCAACACGGACAAGGCAAAGGAGATGATAGTGGACATGAGGAAGGAGAGGAGGAGACCCCATTGGCCGCTGTTCATCTGGGAGCTTGAGGTGGAGAGGGTGAGCAGCTTTAAATGGTGGGCTTTAAATGGTGGGCAGCACGGTGGTGCAGTGGTTAGCACTGTTGCCTTACAGCTAGAAGGTTCCAGGTTCGAATCCCCAGGCTGGCAGGGGTAGGAACCTTTCTGTGTGGAGTTTGCATGTTCTCCCTGTGCTGCATGGGTTTACTCCGGGGGCTCCGGTTTCCTCCCACAATCCAAAGACATGCATGTTAGGTTAATTGGTTGTTCTAAATTGTCCCTAGATATCTATCTCCTATAGGCCCTTAGAGTAGAGGGTTAGCGCTAGTGAAGCACTTTGAGTGGTCTTTGAGACTAGAAAAGCGCTATATAAGCACAGGCCCTTATCCCTTTAAATACTTGGGCATCCACATCAGCGAGGACCTTATGTGGGCACATAACACCACAGAGCTGGTTACGAGAGCTCAACTGCGGCTGTACTTTCTGAGGAGGCTGAAGAAGTTTGCCATGTCCCTCAGGATCCTCAACAGTTTCTACATCTGCATCATCAAGAGTATTTTGACCAACTGCATCACTATGTGGTACGGCAGCACCACTGCCGTGGACCGCAAACGCCTGCAGAGAGTGGTGAAGACAGTGGAGAAGATCATCAGGACTCCACTCCCCTCTCTGCAGAGCATTTACCACCGCAGAGTCCAAAGGAGAGCTGCCGCCATCCTCCAGGACCCCACCCACCCCAGCACAGAATGTTCACACTTCTACCCTCAGGCTAGAGGTACAGAAGTGTGAAATGCAGGACATCCATACTAAAAAACTCATTCTTTCCCACTGCCATCAGACTCCTGAACAAATAACAAACTCCCAAATGAACTCCCTATTTGCAAGCACAGCTTGCAAATAGGAACTCACACACTGGTTGCTAAATTTGCACATTGCTCACTTGTACAGTGTACATAGTCTCACCCTGTCTCATGTCCATATCATCTCTGCTGCTAAATTATCATTGTACAGTCCACTGGGTATTATCATTACAGAGAAATTACAGAGAAATTCTCACATTGGGTGCTATTTTGTAATTTGTACATTGCTCATTTGCACACTGTACATAGGCTTATGCCATCTCAGGTTCATATCATTTCTGATATTAATATACCATTGTCCATTATAGTCATCCATGAATTTTCAATTTTTCATTCTTCTTGTTTCCTCTAGTTCAACTGCTTTAACTGTCATAATTGCCTAATGTGTGTTATTAGTATCCATTAGTATTAGTCTTAGTTTCAAGGTGTGTTTAAGGTGTCTTAATTGCCTAATGTGTGTTATTAGTATGTGTTATTAGTATTCATTAGTATTAGATGTGTCATTACCTTATCAGTATTGATGTGTATCTATTACCTTGGCATTCGTCAGAGAGCAGAGTAAGAATTTCATTGCTCAGGAAATGTTGCATTTCTTAACTGTGCACATGATAATAAAACCTTTGAATCTTGAATCTACTGTGTATTTATGCATTTCAGCTGAGAAAATGATACAAATCATAGCATAATCTATGGGGGGCAGGGGTCATTGCCCTGGTTATCATTTATTACATACATGCATATACCACTTTTGGCAAATCATACAGTTTGAAAATGAAGCTCAGCTACAGATGGACCTGCGCTGACGGTACCAGCCCCTTGATCATGCGGGTTCCCTTGTTCCCCGCCTGGCTCTTGTTGCAGAGCATGATGGTCTTGGCCCCCAGAAGGAGAGAAGAGCTGGCGCTGTCAATCTTTGTACCCCATACTGCGAGCAGATCTAGGCCGATGATGCAGGGGTCTTGGATGTCAGCCAGCCAGAATGGTTGGTTTGTGTTCTGACCGGCCACTCCCACGACAAGGACCCGTCGCCCTCTCAATCTGGTGCACTCACTGGTGGTTGTGGTGACACAGCGCCTGATGGGTTGCCACCCTTGCCGTCTGACTTCATCTGTACCAGGCAGCACCCTGGGTCGGATCAGGGAGATGGTAGAACCGGTGTTGATCAGGGCGTAGAATGGAATGCTGTTCAGGCTGCACTGCAGGCACAGCCTCAGCGAGTCAGCCCAGATGTGGTGAGAGTTCGTTGGGGAAAATGTCTGTGAGAGATGGCAGGTCCCCATCTGTGCCACCTCGCTCTAGTTTAAAGCTGGTGAGGAGGTTGGTTGTCGCGGGGAAAGTGCAGGGCAGTGGTGCACAATATGGCCTGGCTCCCTGCAGCAGAAGCACCCCTCCTCACGTCGCCATCGCACCCTTGCTGGCTGTGCAGCTGTGGCCTGTCACAGCTCCTCCTCGTCCTCGCTCTCAGCTGCGCCCTGGAAAACTCTCTACCTCAGTGATGAAATGTCAGCCACTGGCTCCAGCATGGGCTCTACACGCTCAACCTCTGCCATGACTGTCTCCCAGTTGCTGGTGGACGTGTTCTCAGAGCCGGGCCAGGCAGAGCCCTTGGATGAAACTCTGGAGGGCGAGCTTCTTCATCACCTCTGGCTCGAAGTCTGAGAAACTATGCTGTGTCAGCAAGCCGGACATCTGCCCCATAGGCCCCCGGACTTGATTGAGTTGCCGGCAGTTGGCTAGCTGTTTCCGGATGTGGTCAGCGTGGCTTGTCCTCCCGAACCGCCTACGAAGTGCTCACTGTAGCACTGGCCAGCTGTGACCCTCCGCAGGCCAGATATCAGACAGTGTGCAGAGAGCTCTGCTCTTCAGAGCCAGTGTGACCTGTACAGCTGTCTCTTCAAGTGTCCAGCCATTGAGTGTGGCGGCCAGTTCAACCTGGACAAGATAGTTGTTGAGCTAGGTTTTGCCACCAAAGCGGGGAAGCTTGGCTGGTTGGGGGGGGTCGGCGGTGTTAGGGTTGTTATAGTTGCCTTTGTGCTGATCACTGCCCTTGGCTACAGGATCACTGGCTCGTAGTTCCCCTGCTGGCACTCCCCGGCCTGCCTTGAAAAAGGCAGAACATGGGATGCACTTGCTCCATCTGGTCCATCTTCCAATTCTTTGTGGTGAGCAGCTCTGGGGACTAGTGTGTATGCTCTGCTGTCACTTCTCATCTGAGCGATGAGCTGTTCGAGCTGTCGAATCTCTGCCTCAGTTCTTGCTTCCATCCCTCAATAATCCCACTTCTGACACCAGTGTGACGATTTAAGGGTTCACTCAATAATGAGAGGATTTGGAACGTAGCAGGCAGTTATTTCTTCACTACCAAATAAAGGAGAACAGGGGGAAGGTTAGTCTCACATACACACACACACACACAATCACTCACTTCACTCACTGTGACACAGACACACAATCTCTCACACACAGGGAAACTAACACAATCACACTTATAACACAACTACATACTAATAGCAATAAGAATTATAACCGTCTATGAATCCCCCGCGGTGCAAAGCATGCCAGGAGAACCCCCCCCATCACAGTCCTAGCATTACACTATGCACTTGTTTGAATTGACCTGTGTGTATTAACGCCTTTTTTGTGTAGTGTGTTATGTGCTTATTATGCCTCTGTGAAAACGGAGGCATACAGTAATCAATTAATGTGTCTGTGTGTGTGTGGTTGTATCTGTCTGTCCATCCATCTGTCTGTCTGTCTCTCTGTCTGTCACCAGCTTTTCAGCTCGCCCAGTTAAAATTAACCCTTAAACTGTGTAATTTTGTGTGCCCCTAGTGGCAGAGCGCGATGCTGCGCCTGTCAACTGATAATGATGTGCAGAAACACTGCCCAGCTGTACTGAGGATTTGTACTGATCATGCCAGTTCACAAGGTGGCAGGCATGCGTTGGAGGACTCATGGATGACACGTAATATACCAAAAGAGGAAGAAATCCTCCTTCTTCTTCTTCTTCGTCTGTTGGATTACAACACCAAAATGGTGGGCACCGATCATTGTGAGCGGATACGATCCCAGACCAAGGAGCGTATTCGGAGGATTTGGTCCCGAATTTGCCAACTAAGATAAGATAAGATAAGATATGCCTTTATTAGTCCCACAATGGGGAAATTCCAGGATTGCAACAGCACAGGGATAGCAACACACAGAGCAACAATCAGAAGGCAAGAAAAAACAAGAACAGCTAGTAAACATATGTACATATTACTATAAATATATATATATATATATATATATATATATACTGTATATATATATATATATATATATATATATAGACACACAGTGCGGAGCATTATGGTTGGTGAATGTACAGCAGAAAGTCTAAGCTCTCTCTCTGCGGATGCGGCGGGCCAGCTGGAAGTCTTTGGGCATGATGGTGACCCTCTTAGCGAAGAAGAGACCCACCAGGTAGGCCTCGCTGGCCTCCTGCCGAGCCATGACGGCGAAGCTCAGGAAGCGCAGGTCGGTCTTGAAGTCCTGAGCGATCTCCCTCACCAGGCGCTGGATGGGCAGCTTACGGATGAGCAGCTCCGTGGATTTCTGGTAGCGACGGATCTCTCTGAGCCACGGGCTTGTAACGGTGAGGCTTCTTCACTCCGCCGGTGGCTGGAGCGCTTTTCCGAGCAGCCTTGGTGGCTAGCTGCTTCCTGGGGGGCTTTTTCCTCCAGTAGATTTTACGGACAGTCTGCTTGGTTCTTGCCATCGCTCTTTATTATTCTGTCTTATATTTCTTGCACGCCGCCTAAACTCCAGCCCGGCGCCTGCGTCATTTTTGCTACAGTTCCCAGTATGTTGAGTTTCTCCGTTAGCCCGGGTGGCTGTTGAGTGCTAGCTAGCACTAGCTCTTCCTGCTGTAACATCTCCTGCTGTAAACAGTGGCTCCGTCCGCCGACTCGGGAGCTTATTTAGCTTATGAAGGTAGATGTTTACATGTTCTTTTAACACAGGGAGCGTGAAGCTCGTTGATTTGACCTGCCAGGCGCCCGGAGCGCCATGTGACTGGAGAGCCTGGTTGCGTGTCTTCATATAAGCTAAACTGTCATGGAATAAAAGCGAAATTAAGGTGGAATAATCAATAACAGTTTGTGGACGTAGGAGAGAAAGCTAAAATGACCGGGAAAGGACAAAATTGCGACCAGAATGCTGCAAAAGGACGCCAGTAAGTAATGAATGTCTTTGTTTGTTTGTTTGCAAATTAGATGTGTAAATTTACTCCTGTGTTAAACTTTGGATCATATTCTACATCTTTCTAATTGACAGTAAGCCATTATCTCTTACCACTTTTAAGTTATAGCCTTGGAAAGTTCTGACATCTGATCTGAATATTTTCTTGAAGAAAATCTTTACCACTGTTGACCACTAGGGGTTATGTCACAGTTTGGCGACATACACAGACAGAGGGTTAAGTGCAACTAAAGGCTTGTATCATTGTATGGCCATATTTTCTCGACTTTTAATTTGCCAGAATTTCGAGACAAGGTTTTGTTTTTGAAATAAACACAAATTTAAATCACCTTTACTGTCAATGAAGCTGGGAAAAACAGTATTGTAATAACTATACTGGGCCACTAGAGGTGGCAGTGCAACTTTTTTTTTACAGCACATGGATGATTTCCTGTGATAGTAGATCTCTAGCTGAGAGATAAATAGCAGTTATAAAATAGTGGTTACTGAAAAACAACATGTATGCAGCAACTACACTATTTATTCATCACATCGATTGTTTTCACACTGGTTTTGCCATTTAGTTTTGCAGAGGAAGGATAAGGTATTTTCTTCCTGGAGTTTTCAGTTCGCTAAATACTACAAGTCCCAACATTCCTCGCCTCAAAAACATTTGCGGGGTTGGTTAGGTGACTGTGCTGATGCCTGTTCAAAATTAAGCAAATGTAAATAAAGTAGTTGACAAACGTTTGTGTTGTAATTATTTTTATTTATTTGTTTCTCATACATTTACTTGGGGAGTAACAACTGTATGACTGTATTCAACAACTCTATGACAGCTGTATTCAACCGCTGGACTAAAGTGGCCAACCGGTGGAAAAGTGGTATTTGCCGGTGGAGAATCGGTATTCCGCTGGACTAAAGTTTTTCATACAATATATTTTATTTATTAAATCTGCTGGACGAAAGTGGCCAATCAGTGGAAAAGTGATATTTCAACTGCTGGACTAAAGTGGTACCGGTGGAAAAGTGGTATTTGCTGGTGGAGAATCGGCATTTGCCACTTTGCCGAGACCAACGTACCATTGGCCACTTTTCAATCTCACTGTCTCTCCACAGCAGACCACTGCAGCAGACGCCTGCGCGGAGTAAGTTTTGTGCTTAAATTATGCAGCGATTTCAATATTAAAACACCAGTAAGAAGAAGAAGAAGCCATCTCTGTTGTCATTCAGTCCATACAGTGAATCCTGTACAGTAGAACGAAATTACGTTTCTCCTATCTACAATGCTAATCACATGTAGGATCAGAGGGATCGCTGCCATGCAAGGCACCGCCACAAACAACTCCTACAACTGCAATATTTGATTCTTAAAGCTTAAGTTACGTCACTTTTTTTTTTTTTTCCAGTGTCTGATTTTTTTTTTTCTGTATGAGCACTGCTTGGTTCCATTACTGTAATCTGACCTGTTAAATTGTTTTCTCTAAAATTCAGCAGATTTTTTAAAGTCTTAATACTAATGTCAGGAATATAAAAGCACCATGCTGTAACATGCTTCATTCACTCACTTTAAAATGATTCACTCGCTAAACCAAGCAATTTTAGGAGGAGAAACATGAAATCTGTATTTTTTTATATATCACATCTGTAATAACAGTAATCACATTTTTATGCTGTTTTTCTTTCCTGTTTGTCTTTCTGAGGTCAATGGTGGTGAACCTGAGGGTCAGCAGTCAGAGCAACTGTGAAGATAACAGGCTGGAAGCTAAATAAGAATATTATGTATTTACTGTTTATACCAGAAACTGCTACTGTATTTCAATAAATTAATGTTTGGACAAACTTAGTTTTTTGCAAGATTATTTAAGAAGCTTCATTACACATAAATGTGAAACATTCCAAACCATTCTGATTTAATATTCATAATTATGCTTTTACTTTTGGAAATTTTGATATGTTTACCTGCTATTGCAAAATCTTTTACTTCAGCATTTTTCTTTGTGCTCCTAATTTTATCTTTGTGTTTCTGTATTTTTTATGCCTTGGCGCAAAGGCAGCGTAAGCATATGGTAATCACTCCATGTGTCTGTGTCTGTCTGTCTGTCTGTTAACAGCTTTTCAGCTCACTCACTCAAAATCAACTGGAACTAAAGGCTTGTGTCATTGTATCGCCATATTTTCTTGACTTTTAATTTGCCACAATTTCCAGATAAGACTTTGTTTTCAAAATAAACACAAATTTAACTCACCTTTACTGTCAATGCAGCTGCGAAAAAAGGTATTATAATAACTATGCCCGCCCACTAGAAGTGGCAGTTTGATTTTTTTTTACAGCCCCCATGCTACCATGCCACAGGCACCAAGGCATCAGCACCTTGGTGCTTTCATTTACAGTCTAGATGGGAGGAAACAGGAACTGTGTGGATGTCTTTTACTTGACAACTTGTTTCCAAACACTTCAAGAGGAGTTGTGTATGCAACAATACCTCTACTCTATAAGGTCAGCTGTAAAAAACTGATGAAGTGTGACGGAAAAGCACCTTTCCGTGAATGGTGCTTCATTACTCTGCTTAAGTAGTCAATTACAAGTTTCCTCTGGCAGATATAAAGTTATACCCACATCATTTGTGTCGGGAAAATGCACAAAACTAACCAGACTGTTGCCTCTAAAACCAGTGAACCAAGAGCCCAAATGCATAAAAATTCTACACAAACTGCAAATTCACATTTTTGTTTAAACAGCTTAAAGTCACTCCAGTCATTTTCTTTATTCCTCTACCTAAATCAGCACTTTCTGCCTCTCACATTCTCTCTTCTTTTAGTGCATCTTGTTCTTTCTGCTCTTCAATTTCCTCTGAGAGAGACAGACATAGCAGCATTTAATGACCCTCAGTGATAGTCCTCTGTAAAACAGGCTGGGCTATTGTTGGCAAGGAAACTGAGGAGGTAAAGGAGGGGCAAAGGAGTAATGGTGAACTCAGTCAATGTTATATCCTATTTGCCTTAGTGACCTTAATCATAGAAAGAGATATTTCGGTTTGTTCCTCATCTGTATTTGCTGCTATGCTCTGTAGATTTTGATTTCAATGTCCTACCCCATACATTTTCTTTCATCAAACTTATAGTGTGTCTTTAATGGTGGCAGACATTTTCAAGCCTTTAAACGTAAATCTACAGATACCAAATCTTAAAGTGCAGCTCAGCAGAGATTCTCAAAGGAACATCTTGAGGAGTTTTTTTTTCTTTCCATGAGCAGGCAGCAATTAAATCTTTAATCTCTGTTCCGGCTAACGAGTGCTGAAGGGATGACCTTCGGCTCTCATCAGACGGTGCCGAGTCAGACTTAATCTTGGCAGGCTCGCTGATTGCTGTGTGATCACAGTGGAGATACATTTTGTGTGAAAAATAAGAAAACATGTTTTTGATAAAGAGCATGTACATAAAATATTCAGTTGTAGGAGCTGATGAAACTTAAATTTTTGTACTGTGGGAAAAAAATGAATACTTTTGGTGCAATTAGTTTTTAGAAGCAGAAATTAAAACTTATATGTATGTTTTGACATTTAGCAATCTCTAGTGGTTGTGTAAATAATGACATGAAATGCTCCGCACTGTGTGTTTATATATTCATATATTTATTCCATCCAGCTACAATGCTCTGCACTGTGTGTCTGTGTGTGTGTATATATATATTTTATAGTAATATGTACATATGTGGCGGTTCGTTTTAACCCCACAACAGACTAAGGACACTCAGCCCTCTTTTCTCTGTTTTTCTGCTGCATTACTGAGAAGCAATGTGCCATTCATGTATTTGTGATGCAAACATGCATGTGTTGTGATGTAATGCGCCATTCTGTATAGTGTGCATATGGCTTGTCCTTACTGTGCTTTTTCTGAGCATCTTAGATGTGCTTTGGTGTATTAATGTCTACAGGTAGACGAGTTTCTTCTGTCTCACCTATGTGATGTTAATCGATGCCTTTCATCCTTTGTACTCATGCGTCCTGTCCTTACTGTGACCTAGAGACTCAGATCAATATGTAGATGTGCTTGTTAGCCTCTTTGTCTTGCACTTAGAGCGAGGTCTAGCTAATCTGCCCATTGTGATGTATGGCTTACAAATGCAAATACCTCCTGCCTGTTCTGTTGTCCCTTTGATCATTCTAGACTGTGGGGTATGTCTTTTTGATGTATTGTTATGATCAAGTATTTAAGGTGCAACTCTGTAACGTAATCTCTCTCTCTTCTTCTCTCACTCTGATCCTGCAACTGGTAGACACACACGTGTCCGCCTCTCCTTCTCTGAGAGCCTAGGGATCCCGCTCCGGGCTGCTTCACTATGCACCGGAGAGGGGATCCCGTGAAGGTGGTATGATTTAATAAAACCTGCTTAAAACCACAGCACTGCTGCTTATTTTTTCATGCCGCCTCACTGGTGACCCCTCGAACACGCACACGTTTTGTGCGAAAGCAACCTTCCGAGCTGGACAACCACACAGCTGCGTTGGTGGCCCCTTGAAGACGCACACGTTTTGTGCAACGCAGCCTTCTGTTTTGGATGGCCACGCTGGCGAACCGACGCTGAAAAAAACGAGCGGCCAGCGAACGCAACACCCGGGCATGAATGCTCCGTCGCCTGAGATCTGCACAACCACGCTGGACCGGCCGCTCTCACTGAGAGCGCACGCACCTCGTCCTCTCTCCACGACGGCAACCTCCAGGGCCGACGGGGAGCGCAGCGCGTGGAACTGAACGCACCATGGCCGCACGAGCGACAACGATCGTCTCCTCCCTCTCACCGCTCCAACGCAGCTGCACGAGCCCGGGGCACAAAGATCGTCTATTGCCTCGCACCGCTCCAACGCGCCTCCACGAGCCCGAGGGACGGAGATCGTCTACTTCCTCACACCGCTCCAACGCAGCTGCATGAGCCTGAGGAACAAAAGATCGTCTATTCCCTCCCGCCGCTCCAACGCCTCTGCACGGGCCTGAGGGACTAAAGATCGTCTATTTCCTCTCAACGCTCCAACGCACCATGGCCAAATCTACAGCAACAGCTCAACCTGGATTTTATTGGCGCCGTCTGCGCTGATCTCCGCCAAGTTTCTGCACCCTGACTCACCACTCCAGCGGCCCACCCACACACTGAACCCCCGCGCACGCATCGGGGAGTTACAAGGACGGCGCATCACACATGGGACAAGTAATGGCTCCACAGACTGCCTTCCTCCTTCGCCGCTGCCTTTCAGGGCTGCTCGCTCACCTGAGGCACGCATGCAGCATACTGGAAGGATTTGTTAACAGTCTCAGCCACGCCACAGACCGCCATCGTCCTCCGCCGCTGCCCACAGAACCTTCAGGGTTGCTCGTTCACCTGAAGCAAGCACGCAGCTCGCCACTGGATTTTTTAATGGTCTTAGCCACGGCACAACGGGATTTCAGCCGTCAGCTGTTCCCGGGAGCTTTGGGGTTGCTTCAGCACCCAAAGCCAACAGTCCCCCTGCTTTGTTTACTTTTTCTCTTACAGCCGCTCCTGCTTTTCTTCATGGCCACAAGAGGAGTCAGAGACTAATTTTTCTTCTTGTGATCTCCGCACGTGCAACGGGACAAACCCTCGACGTCACGGAGCAGCAAGCAATTTTTGCACGGCTCAGGACGATTTCACAGCTCCTGCCGGCACTTACTACCCCTCCCCTCCCTCCCCCTCCGCCTGCAGCGAGCTTCTCCCACAGCTCGCTCACACAGATGGATTATCGAGGTCGCGACCCCCTGCCGCGTCCTCTGGAGGGGAGCGTGTGTGGCGGTTCGTTTTAACCCCACAACAGACTAAGGACACTCAGCCCTCTTTTCTCTGTTTTTCTGCTGCATTACTGAGAAGCAATGTGCCATTCATGTATTTGTGATGCAAACATGCATGTGTTGTGATGTAATGCGCCATTCTGTATAGTGTGCATATGGCTTGTCCTTACTGTGCTTTTTCTGAGCATCTTAGATGTGCTTTGGTGTATTAATGTCTACAGGTAGACGAGTTTCTTCTGTCTCACCTATGTGATGTTAATCGATGCCTTTCATCCTTTGTACTCATGCGTCCTGTCCTTACTGTGACCTAGAGACTCAGATCAATATGTAGATGTGCTTGTTAGCCTCTTTGTCTTGCACTTAGAGCGAGGTCTAGCTAATCTGCCCATTGTGATGTATGGCTTACAAATGCAAATACCTCCTGCCTGTTCTGTTGTCCCTTTGATCATTCTAGACTGTGGGGTATGTCTTTTTGATGTATTGTTATGATCAAGTATTTAAGGTGCAACTCTGTAACGCAATCTCTCTCTCTTCTTCTCTCACTCTGATCCTGCAACTGGTAGACACACACGTGTCCGCCTCTCCTTCTCTGAGAGCCTAGGGATCCCGCTCCGGGCTGCTTCACTATGCACCGGAGAGGGGATCCCGTGAAGGTGGTATGATTTAATAAAACCTGCTTAAAACCACAGCACTGCTGCTTATTTTTTCATGCCGCCTCACATATGTATATTAGCTGCTCTTGCTTGCTTGTTTTTTTGTTTTTTTTTCTTGCCTTCTGATTGTTGCACTGAGTGTTGCTATCCCTGTGCTGTTGCAATCCTGGAATTTCCCCGTTGTGGGACTAATAAAGGCTTATCTTATCTTATCTCTTAAGTGACATTACAGTTGTAATGTTTGCCAACCAGTCCCTCCAGAATTTCATGATGTTACAGTGCACCAGTTCATGTAAATTCAACCAATCCTCACGGCCTTGCAACTTTGCCCAATAACTGCAACTTTCCTGCAATTTTGGCCAGTCGTCGTCATTTTCCACAAATTTCTCCAATCAAATTTGTCCCAGAGGAGCGCTGAAATGTGTACTTCATCAGTCTAACCAATCAAATTCACCACTGTATGCGCTCATATCTTTACTTGTTTATATGAAGACACAAAAATACAATAATAATGTCTCTCACTAAAATGACTGCTGAGGACCATATTATGTCCACAAACCTGGCATAAAAGAGATGGATGAGGATGCTGCACTGGAACGGGGCTTTATTGTGGAACTGTGCCCTAACCTAACCCTAACCTGTGCCCGCTCAACCACGGTCAGTAGTCCACTCAGTGTAAGTTCCTGAACCCCCAGCTCCCTCAACTTAGTCTGTAGTACTGCCCTCTGTGTGTCATACCCTTTGCACCTTAACCCCTTGCACTCTGGTCAATTTCCCTAAAAACGCCAAAAAATAACGTACCCAAAGTAAATCAAAAGCTGTTCTTCAACCCTTTGCAGCATCTTCATGGGGTTGGTCTCATTTAAAAGAAAACACTTTGAATTTTTTGGCAAAACAGTCATAATCTCTCTAAGTGCTCCTGCCACTGAGTAACAGTCATCTAAACATACTGAACTTGAAGAAAATAAATTTCGCCTGGGTGTTTTTTTGGATACAAATGCTTGCAAATAACACACAGCTGTCAGATCCGGGCTGGAAAATGCAACAGAAATGTAGAACCAAGTGTTATCCAGCTGAGGCCAAAATTTTGTAACAATACCACAAAAAATGAATATATTACACAGCTTTTTTCTCAGGTTGTTCCCAGGCGTTTTTGAACTGTGTCAAATTGTGCCAAATGGCACAGTTTGGAAAAACGTCTGTAACTTTTGAATGATTCAATATAGAAGCTTCATCTTGGGCTCTAATGAAAGGTGAAGGGCTGTGTGTGTGTGCGGTGGGGGGGGTTGTTTATTCATTCATGAATGAATGAATCAGAATCAGAATCAGAATCAGAATCAGAATCAGGTTTATTGCCATTGTTCATGTAGTACACAAACTAGGAATTTGTCTCGGTACAATGCTGCAACATTAAACATGATAAGATAAGAGAAATAAACTATACATGTAATAAAGTGTAGGATAAGATTAAGTGATACTGGTCAACAGTTAAAATATATATTAGCCAGCAGCAGATACTGTGGAGAACTATATAGTGCAGTCGGTAATGCAGGAAGAAAACAGTGATGATTGACATGAGTCTGGTTGAGCTGCTGTACATGGTGCACGAGAGTCACTTAGTGTTCAGCAGTCTAATGGCAGAGGGGAAGAAGCTGTTCATGTGACGGGAGGTTTTAGTCTGGATGGACCGAAGTCTTCTACCAGAGGGGAGGGGGGCAAACAGTACATGACCAGGGTGTGAGGGATCGGCTATGATCCGGCCAGCACGCCTCCGGGTCCTGGAGATGTACAGATCCTGGAGAGATGGGAGCTTGCAGCCGATCACCTTCTCAGCAGTGCGCACGACGCGCTGCAGCCTTAGTCTGTCCCTGGCAGTGGCTCCTGCGTACCACACGGTTATGGAGGTGGTGAGGATGGACTCGATGATGGCTGTGTAGAACTGCACTAACATCTTGGTGGGTAGCTTGAGCTTCCTCAGCTGCCGCAGGAAGAACATCCTCTGCTGGGCTTTTTTGATGAGTGAGCTGATGGTCAGCTCCCATTTGAGGTCCCTGGTGATGGTAGTGCCTAGGAAGCGGAAGGAATCAGCAGTGGTGATGGGAGAGCCTGAGAGGGTGAGGGGGGGCAGAGGAGTAGTGACTTTCCTGAAGTCTACAATCATCTCCACTGTCTTCAGAGCGTTCAGCTGCAGGTTGTTATTGCTGCACCAGGACGCCAGCTGGGCCACCTCTCTCCTGTAGGCGGACTCGTCGCCGTTGGAGATGAGCCCGATGAGGGTGGTGTCGTCCGCAAACTTGATCAACTTGACAGACTGGTGGCTGGAGGTGCAGGAGTTGGTGTAAAGGGAGAAGAGTAGGGGGGAAAGTACACAGCCCTGGGGTGATCCGGTGCTGATGCTAGTATAGTCTGAGACAGTCTTTCCCAGCCGCACATGCTGCCTCCGGTCCGTCAGGAAGTCGATGATCCACCTGCAGAGGGAGTCAGGCACGTTGAGCAGGGACAGCTTGTCCCGGAGCAGAGCGGGGCGGATGGTGTTGAATGCGGAGCTGAAGTCCACAAACAGGATCCTGGCGTAGGTTCCCGGGGAGTCCAGGTGCTGCAGGATGGAGTGGAGGGCCAGGTTGACTGCATCGTCTACAGACCTGTTGGCTCGGTAGGCAAACTGCAGCGGGTCCAGGAGAGGGGTGGTGATGGACTTGAGGTGGGACAGGACCAGGCGCTCAAAGGACTTCATGACTACAGAGGTGAGCGCTACAGGTCTGTAGTCATTAAGTCCAGTGATCCGTGGCTTCTTGGGGACAGGGATGATGGTGGAGGATTTGAGGCAGGACGGCACGTGGCATAACTTAAGGGAGGTGTTAAAAATGTCTGTGAATACAGGAGCCAGCTGTTTCGCACAGAGTCTCAGGGTGGAGGGAGACACGCCGTCTGGGCCGGGGGCCTTGCGCGGGTTCAGTCTGGAATGAACATTTGATTACAATTTTCAGGGATAAAGAATAATTTAGCTTATAACACTTACCTGTCCACAACAGCAGTGTCGCTGGCGGACTTCTCTTCCTCATTGTCAAATGAACATGACGCTGGTCCGCTTGTTACGGACTCGTGGTTCTGGTCACACGACCCGGTCAAACCATAATTCCATTATTGCGGTTTTGCGCTTCCATGATTGCGGTTTTGGCAAACGATTTTTCAAAACAAATAAGAACAGTAGTAAGAAAAAAAGACTGGCGAACGTGTGTGTGTCACCCAGTGGCTTACACAAAACAGATTTTACGCAAGGAACGCACGCTTTCGAACTTCTGTGCTTCAATTGGCTCGCTGTATTCACAGCTGTTGGTAGGCGGGCCCTTCTTGCTAGGTTTTCAGTCATTGGTTCTTCAAGGTTTCAGAAACCCAATTCAAGGCTCTTATTAGTCGAATGAGAGATCAATCACATCTAAACCAATCAAAGCACTCCTTTGGCTTTCTGTTCGCGGCTGTGTCTGTAGTGGAAGAATGGAAATGCAGCTTTTTTTTTTCAGTGCGCACTAGGATGCACAGTGTGCATCCTAGGGCACCCTCGTGTGCCCTAGGATGCAGAGACATGACCGCCCGCGGTACACCGGAGTGCAAGAGGTTAAAAGAACGTGTTCCACTGACTCCTCTTCAAAGCACCTTTCACACAAACCTGTCTAATGTTTCCCTGGTAATCTCTGTGTTTTGTTTAACCCACAGTGTCCCAACCTCAACCTTGTCAACACAATTTCCTTTCTCCTGTCACCACATCCCACTCTCATCCCTTTAACACTTTCTCAAATTTGAAATAGGTACCTACCTCTCCCCTCACTATCCCACCTCTCTTGTTAAAGCCGTGTGACTTTTTTCCCGAATTATAGCTTTCACCTCTGCCTTGCTAACACTAACATGCATTTCTATTGTGTCTTTTTGTAATACCCTCTTTTGCGAACTTGTCAGCCTCCTTGTTTCCCTTTATGCCTATATGAGCTGGGACCGACACAAATTTTACCTGGTTTCCTGCGTTTATTATTCCGGAGAGTGACTGAAGAACTTCATAGAGAATATCCTGTCGGCTGCTTGAATGGAATGACCTATTGCTTGTAGGAACTGATGAGGAGTCTGAGCAAATTAACACCTTGCTCTGCTTACTTGTTTCCACCCACCGTAATGCTAACCAAAATTGCCACCATCTCCACAGTGTAAACCCCTAGTTTATCAGTTGTTCATCTCTTTATTCCTATGCCTTTCCCTGGTACTACCACCCCAAATCCTGTCGCCCCAGTTTCAGGTTGTTTTGCACCATCTGTGTATATCAGCGTATAGTTACAATACTCCTTCATAATGTGGTGATAAAACTCAATTACCAAATCAGATATGCCCTTTCCTTCCATTTTTAATTCTAGCAGGTGCCAGTCTATATCAGGCCATACTAATAACCAAGGAGACACTGCCGGATATGTAAGTGTTGGACTAATTTTCATCCCAAACACACCAGTACTTTGCTATATTATTTCTTACTCGACTGAAGTTGTCCCTCTGACCCCGCCTTTCCTCCCAGTACTCCCCCAACACTCCTTTTGTAGGATGATTCTCACCATGCCCCTTCAAATTAGCCCAGTAATTTGCCATTAGCTGCATCCTCCTACGCTCCAATGGGATCTCTCCCATTTTTACCTGTAAAGCAGGTGTAGGCGACGTTCTGAAAGCTCTGCAACAGATTCTCAGAGCCTGAGTCTGGATCATATCAAGTGTCTTTAATGAAGAGTTGGCTGCTGACCCATAAGCGATGCTGCCATAATTGAACACAGATCTTATTAAGGCTAAGTACAACCATTTTAATGCTGAGCAGCTAGCTCACCAATCCTTGCCTGTCAAACACCTCATCACATTTATTACTTTTTTAATTGTCTTCTATTTTCTTTGTATGTCCTGCCCATGTTAAGTGGCTATCAAATACTACTCCTAAAAATGTGAAGTTTCCAACCCTGTCCAACTCCTCCCCACACATCCTTAGTTTCATCCCCTCCCTCTTTACCTAGTGAAAAAGACTGTGAGTCTTTTCCACTGAGGATTTACAGCCCCAATCATATCCCCGTTCCACTACCTCATCAATTGTTCGTTGTAACTTCCCAATATGTCATGAGCCGAGCCGGCTTGGCTTTCCCCGGCTCGGCCTCGATCTCTCTGTGGGTTTTGGTTTTACTGGTTATGTGCATTTTTGTGTATTTTTGTACTGATTTCCATATTCATAGCCACTGCCTGACCGGCAGCTGTTAGTCAGCATCAGTGACCTATTTTCTCCCATGCTGCTGACAGTCTGTCGGTCCAGCCACGCCCCCTCACTCTCCCTCTGTATTCCATCAGCTGTTCCCAGCCCCGGTAATTATCTTTCCTGTGCCTTGCCCAGGTGTTTCCAATTTGTTAGGCCAGCGTTGTTTGTTCATAAGCAGCTATTTGCTAGCCAAACACCGCTGGGCCATTATACGAGTCACACGAAGTGCTCTACGTCGGGTGACCGTCATGTCTTGAAGGATTTGCTGTTCATGCCATGGGAGAATTGGACTTTTTGGGACTGTTCCTGCCCGTGAATAAATTGTTTAGTGTTTCTCTGTGCGGTTAGCTGCTTCGCTTATCTGGTAGTGTTTCTCCCTGCATCTTAACTGCTACACTTAGGCCGTTGCCCAGTTTGCTTCCCTGTGCCAGTAGAGCTCCCTAAAGTCTTCCTTGCTCTCCCGAGTGCATGTGCATTATTTTGTATTATTGTCCTTCGGCCACGGTACACAGTGGTCTGCCCGCTAGTTGCTTCTGTGTCAGCCTCCTTGTCTACATTACCTCATACTATACCTTCATTCATTCATTCATTCATTCATCTTCTTCCGCTTAATCCTTTTCGGGTCGTGGGGGGGCTGGAGCCTATCCAAGCATCTTTGGGCGAGAGGCAGGGTACACCCTGGACAGATCGCCAGTCCACCACAGGGCCAACACAGAGAGACAGACAACCATTCACTCTCACAGTCATATACCTAAGGACAATTTAGAATCCCCAGTTTGATGCCAATTAACCTAACTTGCATGTTTTTGGCATGTGGGAGGAAACTGGATAAATCCCGGAGTAAACCCACGCAGACATGGGGAGAACATGCAAACTCCACACAGATCACTGTTGGTTGGGGGCTGGGATCGAACCCAGGATCCCCCGGCCAAGGGTGAGTTGCTGTGCTGCTGCAGTGCTAACCACTCCACCACCGCGCCGCCCCACCTCATACCTGTTCAGCTCTATTTGTGGACTGTGTATGTCAATAAATGTGTGTTGGTGAAACTGCGCTTAAATCCTCATTCCTCCTTCTCTTCCTCCGTGTGCTGTGGAAAAGCACATGGGGGGGTTTATGACACAATAGCATACTCCACGTTTCTTCCTCTTTTCCATAGCGCTCCATCGTCATCAAACAGCAATCTTCCTACATCAGCTGGTATCTTTGAGAAAACATCATTTATCATAATGTAAAAAGCAATGGGCTGATGACACTGCCTTGAGGAGTACCCACCCCAATGCGTACCTAGATCTTCCTGCCGAACAGAAAATCCTTAACCCATTTATACATTCTTCCCCCAGCCCCCATCTTACACTGTTTAAGTAGCAAGCCCTCATTCCACATCATATCATAGGCCTTTTCACTATCAAAAAATACTGTGATAACTGACTCTTTGTTAGCCTGAGCCTTTCTTATTTCTGTTTCTAACTTTATTATTGCATCCATGGTGTTTCTCCCTTTTTTAAACTCACTTTGGTAGTCTGTCAACATTCCTGCCTTCTCAAGTTTATATCTTAGCCTTTCCGTTATAACCCTTTCCATTATCTTGCATATATTTGCCATCAGTGCTATGTGTCTGTAACTAGTGGGCTTACTGGAATGCTTGCCTGGTTTTCGGATTGAAATGACTACTGCTTCCTTCCAAGCACTCAGTAACCTGCCCTCCTCCCACACCCTGTTGTAAAGGTATAGCAGCTTCAAGAGTGCACCTTCCCCTAAGTGTTTCAGCATGATACAAGAAATCTGATCTTTCCCTGGAGAACTTGGTTTTGATCTTTTAATAGCTCTTACCACTTCTGCTGGCGTAAATGGTTCCTCAGTTATACAGTGGGGCAAAAAAATATTTAGCCAGCCACCAATTGTGCAAGTTCTCCCACTTAAAAGATGAGAGAGGTCTCCAGTTTTCATCATAGGTATACCTCAACTATGAGAGACAAAATGAGAAAAAAAAATCCAGAAAATCACATTGAAGGATTTTTAATGAATTAATAGGTAAATTCCTCGGTAAAATAAGTATTTGGTCACCTACAAACAAGCAAGATTTCTGGCTCTCACAGACCTGTAACGTCTTCTTTAAGAGGCTCCTCTGTCCTCCACTCATTACCTATATTAATGGCACTTGTTTGAACTCGTTATCAGTATAAAAGACACCTGTCCACAACCTCAAACAGTCAGACTCCAAACTCCACTATGGCCAAGACCAAAGAGCTGTCAAAGGACACCAGAAACAAAATTGTAGACCTGCACCAGGCTGGGAAGACTGAATCTGCAATAGGTAAGCAGCTTGGTGTGAAGAAATCAGCTGTGGGAGCAATTATTAGAAAATGGAAGACATACAAGACCACTGATAATCTGGGGCTCCATGCAAGATCTCACCCCGTGGGGTCAAAATGATCACGAGAACGGTGAGCAAAAATCCCAGAACCACATGGGGGGACCTAGTGAATGACCTGCAGAGAGCTGGGACCAAAGTAACAAAGGCTACCATCAGTAACATACTACGCCGCCAGGGACTCAAATCCTGCAGTGCCAGACGTGTCCCCCTGCTTAAGCCAGTACATGTCCAGGCCCGTCTGAAGTTTGCTAGAGAGCATTTGGATGATCCAGAAGAGGACTGGGAGAATGTCATATGGTCAGATGAAACCAAAATAGAACTTTTTGGTAAAAACTCAACTTGCTCATGTTTGGAGGAGAAAGAATGCTGAGTTGCATCCAAAGAACACCATACCTACTGTGAAGCATGGTGGTGGAAACATCATGCTTTGGGGCTGTTTTTCTGCAAAGGGACCAGGACGACTGATCCGTGTAAAGGAAAGAATGAATGGTGCCATGTATCGTGAGATTTTGAGTGAAAACCTCCTTCCATCAGCAAGGGCATTGAAGATGAAACGTGGCTGGGTCTTTCAGCATGACAATGATCCAAAACACACCGCCCGGGTAACGAAGGAGTGGCTTCGTAAGAAGCATTTCAAGGTCCTGGAGTGGCCTAGCCAGTCTCCAGATCTCAAACCCATAGAAAATCTTTGGAGGGAGTTGAAAGTCCGTGTTGCCCAGCGACAGCCCCAAAACATCATTGCTCTAGAGGAGATCTGCATGGAGGAATGGGCCAAAATACCAGCAACAGTGTGTGAAAACCTTGTGAAGACTTACAGCAAACGTTTGACCTCTGTCATTGCCAACAAAGGGTATATAACAAAGTATTGAGATGAACTTTTGTTATTGACCAAATACCTATTTTCCACCATAATTTGCAAATAAATTCATTAAAAATCCGACAATGTGATTTTCTGGATTTTTTTTCCCCTCATTTTGTCTCTCATAGTTGAGGTATACCTATGATGAAAATTGGAGACCTCTCATCTTTTAAGTGGGAGAACTTGCAGAATTGGTGGCTGACTAAATACTTTTTTACCCCACTGTATCTGCTGTACTTTCCCTTCTATTTGACACACCTGGTTGCAAAGTAAATGTTCTCTTCATTCTCCTTCTCCCTTCCTCTGACAGACTTTCTATACTGCATATATTTGCAAATGCTTTTGCCATAACCTCTGCTTTCTCCTTATAAGACACTGCTGTTTTCTCACCATTGGTTATTACTGGATATTCCCATTCTCTTCTGTCTCCTCCCATTCTCTTTAGCATTCCACATACTTCTCCCACTGGTGTTGTTCTTCTAATTTTGCAGCAGAAATGCCTCCAACTTTCCCTCTTAGCCTGACGTATTGTTCTCCTTACCACTGCTTCTGCTTTCTTATACTGGATCAAGTGCTGAATGTTATGTGTTCTTTTAAGTAACCTGAAATCCCTATTCCTGTCAATAATGGCCTGATGACATTCCTCTGTGCACCACGGAACCAATTTTCTGTTACCCCTTCTAATACTTCCGGGAATAGTTTCATTTGCTACCATAACCAGTGCCAAAGTAAACTGCCTATTCAATTCATCGACATCTCCCAGTCTATCCATGTTTGTTAACTTTTCCTCACTCAGTTCCTGAAATCTATCCCGATCTGCTTTCCCAAATATCCAACTTGAGATTCTACCTACTGGCCTTCTTTTCACTCCCTCACCCGCTGAGCAAGACACTGGATAATGATCACTACCCACAGTCGCCCTTGTACAAACTTCCCACTCTGTTATACCTGCCAGTGACTTAGAAACTAATGTAATATCCAAGGCAGATTCAGTCCCTGTAGCTGTGTTAATTCTAGTTCCCTGATCGTCATTCTTTCAGTACAACACCGAGTCATGCCACCTGCAGAAATTCTCTGATGACTCAGCTGTTGTTGGGTATATAAGAGGGGGAGAGGAGGGGGAGTACAGGGCCTTGGTAAACAGATTTGTGGAGTGGACCAAGCAGAATCACGTGAGGCTGAACATAAGCAAGGCCAGAGAGATGGTGATTGACTTCAGAAAGAAGAGGACACCTTCACAGCCATTGCAGATTAGGGGGAAGGATGTGGAGGTAGTGGAGGACTACAAATACCTGGGTGTCATGATCAGCAATGGACTGCACTGGAAATCCAACACCGATGCTGCGTACAAGAAGGGGATGAGCAGACTATACTTCCTGAGAAAACTGAGATCCTTCAACGTGTGCAACAGGATGCTGGATCTTTTCTACCAGGCAGTTGTCGCCAGCACCATCTTCTTTGCTGCTGTCTGTTGGGGTAGCAGTATCAGAGCCAGTGACACTAACAGACTTGACAAGATTATCAAGAGGGCTGGCTCTGTGATTGGTCTCAGGCCAGAGACCTTTGAGACTGTGGTGGAGAGGAGGATACTAAACAAACGATCCATCATGGACAATCCTGATCACCCCCTCGACCACACATTGGACAGACAGCGGAGCACTTTCTCCGGCAGACTGCTACAGCTTCACTGCTGAACGGTTAGGTACAGGAAATCTTTCCTTCCACATGCCATTTCACTGTACAATAACTCACTCTAATGTTGATTTCTGGTCAAAACTATGCTGCCATACTACACCTTGCAGTCTAATCGATGCCTCACATCTGACCCTGCATCTGATAGTCCTGCATTGTACAGTGGGTACGATACATGTATCTATACGGGTCAGCATCTATTCATCTACGATGCATATAAGCTATTTAGGCAGTTTTACTTTCCATGGGTAATCCCTGTGTCTATTATGCTGTGTGTGTTTCTGCTGCTGTTACACTGTAATTTCCCAGTTTGGGATCAATAAAGTCTGTCTATCTATCTATCTATCTATCTATCTATCTATCTATCTATCTATCTATCTATCTATCTATCTATCTATCTATACAGACAGACAGACAGACAGACAGGCAGGCAGGCAGACAGACAGACAGACCAAACCACTATTGTCCATCAAGTCTTCTATTATCTTTCCATTTGCACCAGTACTTGAGCCCCCCCACACTGAACTGTGAGCACTGAAATCTGCACACCATACCACCCTGTGTCTGTTTTGTCCTAGTATCCTCAGCAAATTGTCCAAATCCAACCTTTTACATGGATTATAGTTATTGATTATAATCATTTTCCCACAGTTCCACCACTATATATTCCTGCTCGTCTCCTCTCTCTAGTACTCTGAATGGTATTCCTTGTCTGATGAAAGCACAACCTCCCCCTTCTCCCGTGGTTCTATCTCTTCTCAGTACTGTATATCCATGTATCATAAAATCCAAGTTTAGTTTCAACCACGTTTCTTGCACACAAATCATATCTGGCTTTACAACCAATTCTTTAATGAAATGCTTGAACTCCTGTCCATTAACCAGTAAGCTCCTAGCATTCCACTGTAAAAATAACACCATTATGAATATGACCCCATACATGATGTTTCCTGAGCTGACTGATTAGTGAGATTCTCTCTCACTCCAGCCCACGTCAGTCCTTCTAATCCCAAATGATTTACAGCTGCTTTAACAACCAGTTGAATTTTGACATTCTTTGACTTCACTTCAGCGGTAGTGTTAATCACTCCTGCTATGAATGTTACCAGAGCTTTTTTGTCTATGTAGACTCTGTCATTGGTTCGATGTTCCCATTGTTGTACCCTCATTTCTCCCTGTTCACTTGCTACTCTAATTGGTTCTCTTGACACTTTTAGGACTTCTGCATGTGTAATCCTTTTTTCATCTCATATTTTCTGGACCTTATTTTCCTGGTGCATAACCTCGCACCCACTAAATGCCACTGTGAGCTCCTCCACAGTTACAGCACTTTGGTTGTACCCCCTTTCCACATTTCCCATATTCATGATCTCCCCTACATCTAGCACAGCTTCTTTGCTCTTTACAGTTTTTTTGCAGTATGTCCAAACCTCTGACAGTTAAAGCACCTCCGTGGCTTTGGCACATACACTCGCACTGGGTAACTCATGAAGCCCAAGAACACCTTCTTTGGCATTGTCTCTTCTTTAAACTCAATCAAAACAATTTTACTATCCTTCCTTACCCCTTTTTAGACGACTTTAATCTTTTCACAATTGTGACTTTCCCTCCTTTAATGTTTCTTTTCAGTTCCTCCATACTAACCCTCAGTGACACCCCCGTGATTACTCCCTTACATCTGTTGCCATTTTGTACTCCCACCCTCCCCATGCTTTCCATGTTACATTTTCCTGTCTCTTAACCTGAGTGCTCTTTCAAGTTGCTCTTCACTCGCACGGTTCACCAACAAGTTACCTTAATTAAGAACCTTGGTGTACAGAATCTCCCCTATGCTTTTTGCCAGTGTTACAGTTAGCACAAATGGATTATTTTTCTTCATACACCCTTGATTTTCTCATTAAATCTTATAACTAACTTCTAAAATCTCTCCCTCCTGATGTGCTCATACCCTTCTTCCTCACTATCCGACCTCTCACTTTGAGCTTTCCACATCCTCTTATTCCCTTTGCCCCATCCTTCAGTCACCCATGTCCCCACTTCCCCCTCAGCCCCCTCACCGTATTCCATACTATCTGGCGAGCTCCCTACCGCTGACCCATTCACGGAGCAGTCCCGCTGAACGTCCAGCTGAGACCAGCTGTTTCCACTGCCATTCTTGTTTGATCTGACAGCTGCCTGCAAGAGGCAATGAGGGCACCGATACTGGGCCTATACAGGCCATCGACCGATACCCTCACACCACCACCTGCTCACCAGCTGTCAAATCTTTCCTGTTAACTTATGCCAAAGTCCACAATCCAAAATACAAAGCTATATCAGGTACAACCAAATATTCAAACTTGCCGCCGCTCCTCCACCACCTTGTACTTCCACCTTCAATCACCCAAAAGGGATAGGTGTCTTTAAAATTCCGATATAAAAGATAGTTTTATATGAAACGGTAGACATTTTTTTTATCGCATTACTGATATATATTGTCATATCGCACAGCCCTACAGAGGAACAGAATATATATATTTTTTAAAAATTTCTCTGCACCCCGGTATTAAGTGGTCCATGGACCCGGCTCGGTGGTTGGGGACCAGTGCTCTAACATACATTCAGTGCAATTTAGCTGTTGTAATGGTTAATTCTTTAATTCATCTTTTTGTCAACAAGAGTACAATATTGGTCATTTTTATGATAAATTTACTGAGCATTTAATTCTCACATAAGTGTGCAAAATTCTGTATTTGCTATTGCACAAAAGAGTTTCTGTATAGCAGAGGTTTCTGCTTAATTTACAAATAGATTACTGTTTAATAGGAATTTTTTGACAATTGTGTACCTTTCTTGTGGTGTTATACGGAATAGTATACAGTGAACTGTGGAAAAAGTAATTGATTTAATAATTGTACTTCCACAACTTTCAGTGCAAAAAAAAACCCCTCATTAAACAGTGCAACTTTTATCAATAACTTTCTAGAAAAGCTGCTGCAAAATCAGGCTTTTTGGGCTGCAGCAATCACAAAAACAGCCTGTGAAATCCTGGAGGGACTGATAATCTAGACCAGCAATTTTCAACCACTGCATCACAGCACACAAATGTGCCATGAGAGGTTATCAGGTGTGCCACGGGAAGTTGTCAAATTTCACTGAATTGGTCCAAAAAATGATTAAGTTGTTGCTAATAAACTGCTATCGCACATCTGTGTCTGCAATGCAAGGGATAAAGGAGAAGGACCTGTACTTACATAGTGCTTTTTCTAGTCTCAAAGACCACTCAAACCTCTTCACTAGTAGCTACACTAACCCTCTATTCTAAGGGCCTATCAGAGACAGATTCCAATGGACAGTTGGACTAAAACCTCCAAACCAACCTCCTAAAACCAGACTAAAACCTCCCGGCACATGAACAGCTTTTTCCCCTCTGCCATCAGACTGCTGAACATTAAGTGACTTATTGACTCTCGTGCACTATATACAGCAGCTCATGTCGTTCATCACTGTCTTTCTGTTGCATTATCGACTGCACTGTGGTACCCCATATTATCTGCTACTTGCTAATTTATTTAAATCTGCCTTGACTAGTATTACTCATTATTATAATTATTATTATTTATTATTCTACACTTATTGCATGTTTTTAGTCTTTTAGTTTTTTAGTTTATCTCTTTATCTCATCATGTTTTTAATGTTGCAGCATGGCACCGAGACAAATTCCTAGTTTGTGTACTACATGAACAATGGCAATAAATCTGATTCTGATTCTGATTCTGATTCTGACAGTTTAGAATTACCAATTAACCTCACATGTACTGTATGTCTTTGGATTGTGGGAAAAAATCAGAGTAAACTCACACAGCACAGGGAGAACATAGTAACTCCACACAGAAAGGTTCCCACCCCTGCCACTTTGGAGATTCAAACCTGGAACCTTCTAGCTGTGAGGGAACAGTGCTGACCACTGTATCACTGTGCTGTCATGTAGTGGCTCTTACATGTCAGTGGGTGGCAGTCTGCTTCAGAAGTTCTCATTCAATGTTAGGTCATGACCTGCCAGAAGTTGCTGTTACAAGATGGAAAACAGCAATGTATAAATATTTGAAGAGCAAAGAGTCAAGGTTTGTTCAGACCAAAGGCAATATTCAGACCAAGTTGCTCTTCTCACGTGACTACAGCAACAAGAGCTGAGATCAACATGTGAAAATTTGCCCTGTGGAGAGGCAGAATTACCTTCTTAACTTCTACAGCCACTGGCGTGAAAATGCCCAAAAAACACCCTCATGTTTGAGTTCACCACATTATCTAGAGGGGCACACAGATGGGAAAACATCACTGGCTCCTCCAGAAACTGTATTTTGGGCAGTGAACAACCAGCACCATGGTGACGTAGTGGTTAGCACTGTTGCCTAACAGCTAGATGGTTCCAGGTTTGACTCTCCAGGCTGGCAGGGGTAGAAACCTTTCTGTGTGGAGTTTGCATGTTCTCCCTGTGCTGCGTTACGTTGGGTTAATTGGTCATTCTAAAATGTCCCTAGGTAGCTGTCTCCTATAGGCCCTTAGAATAGAGGGTTAGTGTCATGATGTTGAGCATGGGGGTGGGGGGTGGGGGGCACCATGCCCATGCTTTCAGTTTGTGTTAGATTATTTCCCCATTTCTGTCTTACTATTAATGTCGTGCTTGGTTTTGGATGTACACCGTGTTCCAAATTATTATGCAAATGATATTTGTCTCTGATTTTCCTAAACAGTCGATGCAAATGACAGTCAGTCTAATTTTCAAGTCATCAACCATTGGTGCATAATTCAAATTTTATTGAACAAATGATAACTATTTTTTTGCAAAAATAAAAAAAACCCCTCAAAATGCACTGTTTCAAATTATTATGCACAACAGAGTTTCAAAACATTTTATTGGTTGTAAAGACCTGAAAATGGTCATTTGTTGAATTTGCAGCATTAGGAGGCCATATTTACTGAAATCAAAAGCTATTTCAATCAAAAACATTTTAACAGGCTATGTTACATGTTAACATAGGACCCCTTCTTTGATATAACTTTCACAATTCTTGCATCCATTGAACTTGTGAGTTTTTGGAGAGTTTCTGCTTGAATTTCTTTGCAAGATGTCAGAATAGCCTCCCACAGCTGCTGTTTTGATGTGAACTGCCTCCCACCCTCATAGATCTTTTGCTTGAGGATGCTCCAAAGGTTCTCAATAGGGTTGAGGTCAGGGGAGGATGGGGGCCACACCACGAGTTTCTCTCCTTTTATGCCCATAGCAGCCAATGACACAGAGGTATTCTTTGCAGCATGAGATGGTGCATTGTCATGCATGAAGATAGTTTTACTACGGAAGACACGGTTCTTCTTTTTGTACCATGGAAGAAAGTGGTCAGTCAGAAACTCTATCTGCTTTGCCAAGGTCATTTTCACACCTTCAGGGAACTTAAAGGGGCCTACCAGCTCTCTCCCCATGATTCTAGCCCAAAACATGACTCCGCCACCAACTTGCTGATGTTGCAGCCTTGTTGGGACATAGTGGTCATCCACCAACCATCCACTACTCCATCCATCTGAACCATCCAGGGTTGCATGGCACTCACCAGTAAACAAGACTGTTTGAAAATTAGTCTTCATGTATTTCTGAGCCTACTGCAACCATTTCTACTTGTGAGCATTGGTTATGGGTGGCAGAATAGTAGGTTTATGCACAACTGCAAACATCTGGAGGATCCTACACCTTGAGGTTCGTGGGATTCCAGATGCACCAGCAGCTTCAAATACCCGTTTGTTGCATTGTAATGGCATTTTAGCAGCTGCTCTCTTAATCTGATGACTTTGTCTGGCAGAAACTATCCTCATTATGCCTTTATCTGCATGAACCCATCTGTCCTCTGAATCAGCCACAAATTTCTTCACAGTACAATGATCATGCTTAAGTTTTTGTGAAATATCTTATGTTTTCATACCTTGTCCAAGGCATTGCACTTTTTGACGCTTTTCAGCAGCAGAGAGATCCTTTTTCTTTCCCATATTGCTTGAAACCTGTGGCATGCTTAATAATGTGGAACATCCTTCTTAAGTAGTTTTCTTTTAATTGGGCTCACCTGGCAAACTAATTATGACAGGTGACAGAGATTGATATCAGCGATCCAAAGAGCCCTGAGACACAATACCATCCATGAGTTTAATTGAAAAACAAAAAATTGAATGTTTATCACACTAAAATCCTATTTGTATAATAATTTGGAACGTGGTGTAGAGTGGGTACTTACCCGCCACCCTCACCCAATCTCCCACTGTAATGGGCTGGGGTAGAAATGGTACACGAGTGACCCGCCCGGGGAGACACCGAAGGAGGAGGTGAAGCAGAGGAAGGAGGAGAACAGAGCGTATCTAAGCGGTCAGTAACTTTAGCTAGTTGGGTAGGAACTGACTGGGTCTGCAAGGCAAAGTGATCAAGCCGGTATACTAACCCATCTCATCATCATCATCATAGCAGTCTGTCGTGGGTGACAATGACTGTTTCATTTAGGTCTGATCAGATTCCTCCACGCAGCTCTGTCCTTAGCCTTCAGCTGCCAGGAACTCCTGTCTATATCCAACTTCTTCAAGTTTCTTTTTACAGTGTCTTTAAATCTGAGCCTTGGTCTACCCTGATTGCGTTTGCCCTCACATAACTGTGAGTAGAGTAACTGCCGAGGGAGACGCTGGTGGTCCAGCCTCTCAACATGTCCGAGCCATCTCAGGTTCATCTGTATCAACATGTCCTCCATTGATGGTAGACCAGCTCGTTGCAACACTTCTATGTTGGTTGTCTTGTTTTTCCATGAGATGTTCATTATGGCTCGAAGGTGTCTCATCATGTACGCGTGGAGTTTCTTTACCTGCAATCCGTCTACCCAAGCCAATAAGGCCCCCCATGCTAACGCTGCAGGATCTCGCAGAGGAGCACGTACTGACATGATTTACTATGACAGACCCAAAAGCAGGCAGCAAGGAGACCAAAGGTGAGTGAAACAATAATCTTTATTACAATAATGGTGATAACAAATGTGCGCAGAAAGTCTGGCAACTCTGCAGGAAGGAGAGAAGAGACAAGGGGTAAGTCTAGAGCTATCAACTGTTTGATAATGTTATTGTTTGCTTTTCTTACAGGTAGTGGTGATCCCTCCAGCAGGAAGGCATCAGGCTCTTGGTGTGGCAGTGTAATTCACACGGTGCGTATTTTAAAGGTGTTGATCCTGTGCTGAGAGTGAGGGGGATAAGGTTAAGTGTTCATTTAGGAACTGACTCACGGGGCTGGGCCTCTGAGGAGGAGGTCTGGAAGGGGAGCTCCGCCAAGCTGGGTTCCAGGTCCACCATTCAGTAGTTTCCTGGGAAGATATAATGGGGAATAACTGAGGGTAATGTCTATGTCTAGGGATGCAGTTAACAACTATTTTATGGTTCAGGTAATCGCCCACTCTACTGTATAGCCTCTCTGGCCCGGAAAGGGAGGCTATGGACAAGTACATTAAAGAGTCCCTCAGCTCCGGCCTCATCAGACCCTCCTTGTCGGCTGTGGGTGCGGGGTTCTTCTTCATAAAAAGGAAGATAGGTCACTCTGCCCCTGCATAGATTTTCGGCAGCTTAATGACATTACCATTAAAGACAAATATGCTCTCCCCCTAATCAGTTCTACCTTCGATCTCCTTCAGGGTGCCACCATCTTTACCAAATTGAGTAGCATGACCTCAAGGCCACCTTTAGTAAGACACGTGCCCTGTCCTTTCCTCCACATCGACCCTTTGATTGCAAAATTGAACTGCTTCCAGTCACCCCTTTGCCTTCGGGCCGCTTATACAGCTTGTCAGGGCCAGAACGCGAAGCCATGGAGAAGTGTGTTCGGAGTCCCTCAGTGCTGGTATTATCCAACCCTCTACTTCTCCCGTCAGTGCAGGTTTCTTCTTTGTGGGAAAGAAGGATGGCTCTCTCGGCCCATGCATTGATTTCCAGGGCCTGATTAGCATCACTGTGAAAGACAAATACCTTTAGCCACTCATTAACTCTGCCTTTGATCTCCTCCAGAGTGCCTCCATTTTCACTAAGCTAGACCTCAGAAATGCCTACCACCCATTGGGTTCAACACCCACATCGATCACGTTGAATACCTGGTGATGCCCTTTGGTCTGACTAATGCTCCAGCAGTCTGTCAGCGACTGATAAATGATGTTCTCCATCAATATGTTTGTTTTGGTCTACCTAGATGACATCCTGATTTTCTCTCGTTCCCCAGAGGAACACCGAGTCCATGTCCAAATGGTGCTGCAGAGGCTGCTGGAGAACCAACTCTTTGTCAAGGCTGAGAAATGTCAGTTTGGCACTTCTACCATTTTTCTCGGATTTAACCAACTCTTTGTCAAGGCTGAGAAATGTGAGTTTGGCACTTCTTGTACCACTTTTGTCGGATTTATCATCTCTCAGAACCAAACTGAATCCGAACCATCTAAAGTCAAAGCTGTCCTCGATTGGCCAACTCCTACCAACAGAAAGCAACTCCAGAGGTTCCTGGGGTTTGCAAATTTCTATCAATGGTTCATTAATATTACAGTGCTGTGGTCTCCCCTCTTACCAGGCTCACATCTGTCAAGTCAACCTTCACCTGGCTGGAGGAGGCAGAGTCAGCATTTTGCTGTATCAAAGAACTCTTTTCCTCTGCTCCTGTGTTGGCTCAAGTTGACCTGTCCTTCCAGTCTGTTGTTGAGGTGGATGCTTCTGATTCCTGGGTTGGAGCGGTCCTCTCCCAGCAGTCTGCCTCCAACAGTAAACTCCATCTCTGCACTTTCTTCTCTCGCTGTTTGTCACCTGCAGAAAGAAATTATGATATTGGCCATCAGGAGCTCCCTTGCCATCAAGATGGCATTGGAAGAGTGGTGCCACTGGTTGGAGGGGGCCACTCAGCCATTTCTGGTATAGACTGATCACAAAAACTTCATCTATCTCAGATCTGCCAAACATCTAAATCCACGTCAATCCTATTGGTCCCTGTGTTTTTTTTTTTTGACAGATTCCACTTTATCCTCACTTACAAGCCTGGTTTGAAGAACGTTAAACCCAACGCCCTCTCCCGGCAGTTCTCCTCTGACTCCCCTTCATCATCTGAGCCCATTCTGTCTCCAGCCTGTGTTTTGAGAGCTCTTTTGTGGCATATTGAGGCTAAGGTTAGAGAGGCACAGGGGCAGGAACCAGACCCCGGGGGAGGTCCTCCTGGTCACCTGTATGCCCCCACAGCTGTCAGGGGCGATGTACTGTATTGCGTGCACACCTCCAAATTCACTTGTCATCCAGGAGTCGCCTGCACCATTTATCATATCAGGCGGGCCTTTTGGTAGCTGTCCCTCAACAAGGACACTAGGGAGTACGTTTGGGCCTGCAGTCTCTGTGCCACTAGCAAGTCACTCTCCTCAGCTCCAGTGGGTCTCCTGCACCCTCTACCCACTCCCAGCTGCCCTTGGGCTGTATTGCCATGGACTTCGTCACCGGGCTTCCCCTGTCCAACAGTCACTCAGTCATCCTCACTAATATTGTCCATTTTTCCAAGGACGCTCATTTCATTCCTCTCTCCAAGTTACCCACAGCTAAAGAAACAGCAGACTTACTCACCCTCCATGTCATCCATTTACACTGCATCCCCTCTGACATCACCTTGGATCGAGGTCCTCAGTTTGTGTCCCACATATGGAGGGCATTCTGTAAAGCTCTGGGCACTTCTGTTAACTCATCTTCTGGTTTTCATCCTCAGTCCAACAGCCAATGTGAGCGAGCCAACCCGGGGCTGGAGGCTTCCCTTCACTGCGTAGCCTCCCTCAACCCTGAGTCCTGGAGCTCTTACCTCCCATAGGTTGAATACGCCCATAACACTGCCTCCTCCTTGGCCACAGGCGTCTGTCCGTTTGAAGCCTCCCTGGGCTACAACTCCCCTCCCCCCAATCACTGAAGGTGAGATCACCGTTCCTTCCATTCAGGAGCATATTTGTCACTGTTGGTGCTTCTGGAGGATGACAAAGGAGGCCCTCCTGCTGTACAGCGCAACAAAATTCCACCATTACCAATCGCAAATGGACCCCAGCTCCCAAGTATGCTCCTGGACAGAAGGTATGGCTATCTACTCGCAACATCCAGTTAAAGTCTGTTTCTAAGAAGCTTACACCTTGTTTCATTGGGCCATTTACCATTACACATATCATTAATCTAGCTTCTGTACATCTCAGTTTGCCTCCATCCCACTTTTCATGTCTCAGATAAAGCCTGTTTCCGTCAGTCCCCTTTGTCCTCCCTCTGATCTCCCTCCTCCTCCCAGGTTGGTCAACGGCAAGCCAGTGTACAACATCTCAAAAATGCTGGATGTTCGCCACAGGGGTCGGGGTCTCCAATACCTTGTTGATTGGGAAGGCTATGGACTGGAAGAACGGACTTGGATTCCTTGCTCCTACTTCGAGGACCCAGGTATGGTCTGGGATTTTCATCGCACCAACCCTAACAAACCAGGTGGGATGCCGAGTGGCACCCCTTGGGGGGAAGGGGGGGGGCTGTCATGATCCGGGGTTGTCTCTGCTCTTTCTCTCTCCACCTGCAGTCTTCTCCTCTAATTAGGTGCAGCTGCCCCTCGTGTCACATCTGCAGCTCATCTAGAGGCTGCCTATTTAAGAGAGAGAGACAACCCTAAGTGTGGGATTGTCAGACGACTTCATAAGATAAGACTAGAAAAGCACTCGGAGAGCGCAGACCACCGCCAAGCGCCACAGTTCCCCCCCATACAGTGTTTGTGTGTACGTTTTCAGATTCCTTGACCATGAAAACATATGACTAGCAATTGGATTCACAATGATAGGATTAGTGGTTCATTAGTAAAAGCATTACCTCCTTGGCGGAGGTAATAAACTGAAGTGTTGGTGTTGTGTCCATCTCCTGCATCTGCAAACTCCCAGGCTGCGGGCGTTGCAATTGAATGAAAGAGTACAGGTTAAAAGAAAGTGAATAATATAACAAAGGGGGTAATAAAATCCAACAAGGTGAAATTAGACAATAACTCCTGTGATTATACAGTTCAACATAAGTTATCCGAAATGTGTGATGGGTGAATCCGCAGCTTATATTGCCCACCCATGTTCCATCCAAGAATTCCAAAGGAAAAACAAAAGAAATCATGACACAACCGCATACAACCCACAGGCCAATGGGTTATGCGAGCGTTTTCATAGATGACTGAAAGCAGCACTGAGGGCTTCACTGACGGATGCAAATTGGGTAGACAGGTTGGCGTGGGTTTTATTGGGGTTGCGCTCCGCGGCAAAAGAGGATTTGGAATCTTCCCCGGCAGAGAGCTTCTTTTTGTGCAGCTACTATGGCTGGCCTGGGAATTTCTGCCAAATAATCCAGCGGCGGACAGCTGCCCGTCTGAGCTTTTGCAGCATAGCACAAACACAGGCACACAGGCACGCTGCCGAGCCCTGGCCAGCACTGTGTTCCGCGTGCTTTTGTGCCTAAAACTTTGAAGAAGGCGGAATTTGTGTTCGTCAGACACGACGAGCAGCGCCCTCCATTGGGCCTGCACACATGTTGAAAATGGCCGTCTCTCACAATGTTGAAGAATCCTTTAAAAAATTCCTGTATCCAGACGGTGATCCAGATCATCCCCAAAATGTAATCAGTTCTTCCTTGTACCATTTCCAACAACGCCTGAAAGTTTCATTGAAATCCGTCCAAAACTTTTTGAGTTATCTTGCTAACCAACAGACAGACAAACAGACAGACAAACAAACAGACAGACAGACAAACGCTGGCAAAAACATAACCTCCTCCTGGCCTCCGGCCTGGCGGAGGTAATAAGATAAGATAAGCCTTTATTAGTCCCACAATGGGGAAATTCCAGGATTGCAACAGCACAGGGATAGCAACACTCAGAGCAATAATCAGAAGGCAAGAAAAAACAAGAGCAGCTAGTATACATATGTACATATTACTATATATATATATATACAGTATATATATATATATATATATATATATATATATATATATATATATATATATATACAGTATATACGTGTGTATATATACGTGTATATATATATATATATATATATATATATATATACTGTATATATACACACAGTGCGGAGCATTGTGGTTGGTGGATGTGCAGCAGAAAGTCTAAGCTCTCTCTCCGCGGATGCGACGGGCCAGCTGGATGTCTTTGGGCATGATGGTGACCCTCTTGGCGTGGATGGTGCACAGGTTGGTGTCCTCAAAGAGACCCACCAGGTAGGCCTCGCTGGTCTCCTGCAGAGCCATGACGGCGGAGCTCTGGAAGCACAGGTCGGTCTTGAAGTCCTGAGCGATCTCCCTCACCAGGCGCTGGAAGGGCAGCTTACGGATGAGCAGCTCCGTGGATTTCTGGTAGCGACGGATCTCTCTCAGAGCCACCTCACCAGTTTGGTTCAAGTTGAGGACTTCCCTGCCGATCACCCTTCACCTACCTGCTCCAGTCATCCTGTGTTGGTGTGCAGCGGCCTCCTCACTTTCACAACCTGCTACCAGAGTAAGAGAACAAATTATTCCAGCTTAGTATACTCAGTCAGCATTAAGAGCTGTTACTCATTGTCTTCTCTTTGTTCTCTCCTCAGGACTGCCAGCACACCGACATCTTTATTATTCATACTTGTACAATAAACATCCTTAAACGTGTTTCTGTTTCTGTGGTGGTTCTGTGCCTATGTCTGAATCTCACAACCCCCCCTAACATGTCACACAAGTATAAATGCTGACTATGGCACCAAAGTTTTGAAGACACTGTACATGTTCAACTTCATTTTAAGTCACCAGTCAACTGTCTCTATTATTTTAAACCAATAGAGGCTTAAACAGTTCAGGACCTTCTTAGTTGTTAAACAATTAAGAGATTAGGCACACTGAACAAGACAAACAAACAATGGGTCAGACGTACTTCAGACCCAGATCTGCACTTTAAGCTGTACAGCGTAAGTTTGTCTGTAAAATAATCCCAAATGTGTCCCACCACCACTGTTTGTTTGACCCTGTTGGACCTGACCCATTGTCTCAATGATCAGATGATGCACTCAGAATAGAATGGTATGCTATAACTGGTACGTAATTGGTTTACTCAATGACCCCTATCAACGTATTAGCTACTGATTACTTTGTGACATAGGTAGTATAAGGAGATTCTGAAAATAAAGATTCTGTGGGCAAGAATCAAGATTTTTGGTATCAGAAGTTGAAGGATTTCAACTTGAGTCTGGTTTTATTTTGTGACAACCCAATTACATATTTGCAGGTTTTGGTTGCATAGAAATAAACATAAAGAGAGTTTTTGTTAACTTTAGCATTTCTATTTAGCATATAAAAGTAGTATGAAGCTTTTAAAACTGGAATACAGAAGCTGATTATTTGTCATTAATTATAACATCTTTGGTCATCTATAGGTGGAGCTGCTGATATGTCGATCTTATTTATAATGATGAATGAAGACAATTTGTATGATAATGATAATAAACTACTTTAAAAGGGTCACTGATTGCACTTTTTCCATGTTTTAACAGCTCACATGTCTTAATGAAATATGACATATTTTCAAAATTTCTTTGTTTAATTATCCACCTTATTCCGAGCCCCCATGATGCCTTGTGTAAATTATGGGCACAACTTCCGGTACTAGTTTAGAAAGTGGGGTTGTCACAGAAACGGGACACTTTTCCTTATTAAAAAACAATGACTTCGGCATCAAAAATGCGGGAACACAGCCTTTGCACCTCAAAAAGTGTAATATAATCATATCACTTCCCACGACTATCAAGGGATAGGAAGATGACCCAAAAAGCCACATGAGCCAAAAAGAACCACAACACCTTGCCTGGGTGTTTTAATGTTGGGGTAAAACAGACAACTGCAGCTGTCTGTTTTACCCCGAAATTAAAATGCTCATGCGGCTGTCATGCTATGAATGCTTGTTATTTAACTTAACACGTACAGACATTTTCTGACAATTGTTCAAAATTTTATTGATCTATATTTTGTAATAATTTAAAAATTAATGCATGCTGAAGCTGCTAATATTAAGTCCGTATCAGAGCCACTGCTTTTAGAAGGCAGTACGATAGAGACCAACTGTTAGCACTTAATCAGCCCACAATGCTAATGCAAAAACTCGACATACCGGTAGAAATAAGACAGAAGCGACGTGGATGTCGTGCTGGAGCAAGACGGCAGGCGAGAAATATAAGGTACAGACCTGTTCTTCCATCCGTTATTATGGGGAATGTACGATCGCTACTAAATAAGACAGATGAGCTAGCAGCTATGGCTCATTACCAGAGCGTCTTCAGAGAGATTAGCATGATGTTGTTTACTGAGACGTGGCTAACAGAACTAGCAACAGATGCTAACATCGAACTGGAGGGTTTCCACGCAATACGGGCAGACCGGACACCAGACAATGGGAAGGCAAGGAGCGGAGGAGTGATAATGTATGTCAATAACAGTTGGTGCGGACCGGGACATATCAGGGTTAAAGAACAACACTGCAGCAAAGACACTGAGTTGCTAGCTGTTAACATGTGGCCTACCTATCTCACGAGGGAATACTCACACGTGATCTGCATTGTTATTTATGCAAATCCGACGGCGAACGCTCGGACAGCACGTGACGCCGTTCATTCAGTAACTGGCAGGCTGCTGACAGAACACCCAGATGCTCTTCTCCTCATCTCCGGTGATTTCAACCATATTCACTGTCTCCCATTCTGCCCACATTCACCCAGTATGTCACATGCCACACTAGAGACAATAAAACACTGGACTTATTCTATGCAAACACTAAGGAGGCGTACACCTCATCACCACTCCCCCCACTCGGGAGATTGGATCACAACTTGGTTCATCTCCTGCTGGTGTACAAACCCCTAGTACACAGACAGCCTCCGGTCATGCGCACGGTGAAGATATGGGCTGAGGAGGCAATGGACGCTCTAAAGGACTGTTTTGAAATCACTGCCTGGGAGCAGCTCTGCGATCCACATGGTGAGGACATTGATGGCCTCACTCACACCATCACGGACTACATCAACTTCTGTGTGGACAACACCGTACCCACCAAGACCATACGGTGTTGCTCGAACAACAAACCCTGGATCAACCCTGAGATAAAAACACTTCTGAGAGAGAAGAAGAGGATCTTCAGGTCGGGGAACAGGGAGATGCTGAAGTCCGTACAGAGGGAGCTGAGGAGGAAGATCAGAGAAGGCAAGGACAGTTTCAGGAAGAAGATGGAGGACAAGCTGCAACAGAGCGACATCGGTGGGGTCTGGAGAAACCTCAAAACCATCTCTGGGCTCCAGAACACCTCCCCCCAGGCCACGGGGGGCAGGGAATGGGCGAACAATCCAAACCTGTTTTTTAATAGGTTTGACTAACCGCCCTCCCCCCTGCCTGAACACCAATCACTGCTGCCTCTAAAGTCATCGAGACCTGCTGTCCACACCCCACTCCACCAACACCCCCCCACTCCCAGCACACAGCCCCCCAACCTGACCCTCACTAAGACCCAGGTGAGGACAGAGCTGAGGAAGATCAATGCGAGGAAGTCCTCGGGACCGGACGGCATCAGCGCGAAACTCCTCAAATCCTGTGCAGACCAGCTGTGTGGGATTGTGGACCACATCTTCAACCTGAGCCTGAAGCTGGGGAGGGTACCACAGTTGTGGAAAACATCTTGTGTGGTACCCATACCAAAGACTTCCCACCCCAAAGATCTGAACAGCTACAGACCAGTGGCCCTGATGTCTCACATGATGAAGACCCTGGAGAGACTGCTCCTTGCTCACCTCCGCCCCCTGGTGGGACCAGCGATGGATCCACTCCAGTTCACCTACCAGCATGGCATTGGGGTGGAGGATGCAGTGATCTTCCTCCTTCACCGTTTTCTGTCCCACCTGGAGAAGCCCGGGAATGTGGTGAAGATCATGTTCTTTGACTTCTCCAGTGCTTTCAACACCATCCAACTGATGATCCTGAAGGACAAGCTGCTGTGCGCAGGGGTGGACCAGCACCTGTCATCATGGATCCTGGACTATCTCACTAACCGGCCACAGTTTGTGAGAACCCAAGATTGTGTGTCCAACACAATCATCAGTAGCATGGGGGCCCCCCAGGGAACGGTTTTGGCTCCCTTCCTGAGTCCCACCCTATGCAGGATATACTGAACGCACTGAGGAGCTCATTTAGCAGTAGACTACATCATCCCAGGTGCGCAACCGAGAGATTTCGCAGGTCCTTCCTACCTACGGCTGTCAGACTGTATAACCTAAGCAGGGCTGCTTGCAGAGATAGCAAAAAAACGTGACGACCTAATAGTATTGAATGCAAAGGACGCAACAGACTTACACAAATGGTCCCCTCCAGGATACAACTAGGACAAGATAGATAGATAGATAGATAGATAGATAGATAGATAGATAGATAGATAGATACTTTATTTCAAACAAAAAAGTATAACAAAAACAAAACAAATGACAATTGCAATAAAGTAACAGTATACAGTGTTCAAAAGGGAGAAGGAAGAAGTGAACAGTTATTAATTCCATCTCCTCTTTTCCATAAATACACTCATGTGAATTATATACAAATTACCACATTTAAGACCCCAAGTAAACAATCAACTGTATTTTGTACATATCAACATTAACACCCATCCATCCTAGCATACATTGATGTCCATACATCAAAACCAGCCTCAAACAACACAGATATACACAGTGCTGTCCCACCCACCATTCCATAGTGTCCCATAGTGTCCCAGAGTGAGCATAGTGAATCGTACATATAAATACTACCCTTCTAACATATATCCTTTCAGCAAATAATGTTTGTACCTCTTTTTGAATTGATTTCTGTTTGTACATATTTTCAGTTCCGGCTCCAGACTGTTCCACAAATCCACCCCACAGACAGATATACACTTACTTTTCTTGGTTGTTCGTATCTTGGGTTTTGTAAAGTTTAAGTCTCCTCTCAAATTATGATCATTGTCTCTTTTTTTTAAATATTTTTTGTATATTAGTTGGGAGTTGATTATTAATTGCCCTGTACATGACTTGTGCTGTCTTAAATTTAACTAAATCGGTGAACTTTATGACATGTGACTTTAAAAACAACGAATTGGTATGGTCTCTATATCCTACATTATTTATTATCCTTATAGCTCTTTTTTGTAATGTGCATATTGACTGTAGGTTGGTCTTGTAGGTGTTTCCCCAGACTTCTACACAGTAGTTAAGATAAGGTAGAAACAGTGAATTGTACAGTAAGACCAATGATTTATAGTCCAATATGTGTCTTGTCTTCCTCAGTATGCTTATACATTTTGCCAACTTGGCCCGGATGTGACTGATGTGAGGTTTCCAGCAGATTTTATTGTCTAGCGTCACCCCCAGAAACTTATTTTCCTGTACTGTTTCTATTCTGGTATCATCTATCGTTACCATTATTTCATGATTTATTTTATAATTTCCAAACAACATAATCTTTGGGTTTTTTTAGATTTAGAGATAATTTATTTTTGTTGAACCACTGCGTTAACTTTTTCATTTCAGTTGTGACCACCTCTAAAACCTGCTGCAAATTCTCACCAGTGCAAAGGATATTTGTGTCATCCGCAAACAAAATAAATTTCAGAATTTTTGATACTTGGCATATGTCATTTATATACAAAATAAAGAGTTTGGGTCCCAAAACTGACCCCTGGGGCACACCACAAGTGATGTCCATGAACGGTGATTTGTGCTCACCAATTTGTACAAATTGTTGTCTGTTACTTAAATAACTTTCCACCCAGCTCAGTCCGACCCCTCTTATCCCATACCTTTCCAGTTTCCTTAGTAGTATTCTGTGGTCAATGGTGTCAAAAGCTTTCTTTAAATCTATAAATACTCCTACAGCAAACTTTTTTTTTATCTATACAACTAGTAATTTCTTCTATAAGTTTGATCAGTGCCAAAGATGTAAGATAAGCCTTTATTAGTCCCACAATGGGGAAATTCCAATGTAGATTTATCTGCTCTAAAACCATACTGGCTGTCTGTAAGGAGGTTGTGTTTTTCAATGAAATCATCCAGTCTCTTAGTGAAGATTTTTTCAAATATTTTGGAGAATTGTGAGAGTAAAGAGTCTCGCCTGTAATTTGTGAAACAATGACTGTCTCCTGTTTTGTATAGAGGTATTACTTTAGCTATTTTCATTTTGTTTGGAAATTTACCAGTTTGAAATGACAGGTTACAGATGTGGGTGAGTGGCTTAACAATTCCTTCAATTACTTTTTTCACTATTGCCATGTCAATTTCATTCCAGTCCGTTGATTTTTTGTTCTTAAATTTACTCCCAGTCTCGATAATTTCCTTTTCAGTAACTGCACCCAAAAAGATTGTGTTTGGATTTCTATCTTCTATTTCATTTACAGAACCACTGTTGTTTGTTTCTGTTGTCAATATCAGTCGCTACGGAGGGTGACAATATGTATGGGTACATATTCATACTATGTAGGATAACTAAGTAGATGGTTATGCTGTTTATTCCATCTTGCTACAATGCTTCGCACTTTGTATATATATTTATATATTTATGTGTACGTATGTATATTCACTACTCTTATTTTTATTTTTATTTTTCGTATCTTCTTAATTATTGCTCTGAGTGTTGCTATCCCTGTGCTGTTGCAATCCTGGAATTTCCCCATTGTGGGACTAATAAAGGCTTATCTTATCTTATCTTATCTTATCTTATTATAACTATTGTGACAATCATCACAGTATAATGCTGTTCTACACATTCAAGCTGCATTTCACTTACTGTGTAGCACTATGAAGAGACAAATATAAACTTATCCACCCTATTCCTGAGGGCGCTGTTGTAGAAATGATTATGGGCGCAACTTCCTGTTTCAGCTGAAGTAGTGTTAAATCAGTCAGCAAGAGTGGAGTAGTGGGGCATTTAAAATAGTGTTTTTCAAATTCATTTTAATGTATAGTCCCCATGCGTGTTTTGCACTCAAGTGGCAGCTAATTTCAGCACTTGTAGTTTTTGTATTTTTTGAATGCTTTGGCGTAGTTCTGGCACTTGTTGCTGGTGTTCGTGGTTGTGCCATAGACTATAAATGGAGGCTTCTCACCAGCAATGTGCAGATCATGCATTGAAAACTAACAAGGACTGTTGGTGTGATCGGTGGTACAGACGCAAAAGCACCAGGTATGTTTTCACTTGTATGAATGTCAACAGATCTGACGTTTATATGTCATATATGCCATCAAATGCAAGGCTGCATGAAGTAAAATAATAAATTAAAAAAATAGTAACAGTTTGCTTCCTAAGGTTTAACGATTTAAGAAAGATATCAAATAGATTTTAAGGGGGTTTTTTTTGCATTGGTTGCACTGCCTTGGAATGATATGGACTTGATATTAGCAGCTTCAGCATGCATTAATTTTTAAATTATCATAAAATATAGATCAATAAATTTTGAACAGTTGTCAGAAAAGGTCTGTATGTGTTAAGTTAAATAACAGGGATTCATGGCATGACAGAAGCATGAGCATTTGAATTTGTATTTACACCGACATTAAAACACCCAAGCACGATTGTTGTGGTTCTTTGTGGCTCTGACTAGATTCTACATCTGCTCTATGGTAAACCTGATTATGTCCAACATCTTTTAACAAAATGCATCCGACTTTATTGCGGTGGAGACATTGATATATCTCAGAGCTTTTATTTGTTTACAGCGTTAGAATCTTAGCAGCGGAGCTAACTAATGAAGCTACTATCTGTGAGGCCATTTTTTTTTCCACAATATTTTTTATTGAACCTTTTTTTTTACAAACATGGCACAAACAATCAGACACTAACACAAAAGTAATTTAAAAATTAAAAAGAACAATAACAAAAAAAATGTGTAATAAAACAACAACAACCATTAACAAACACAAATCAGCAACAATGCTCCTCTGTTTAGTCTAGGTAATCTATTACATAAGAATACATAATATACATTCAACAGCTTGGAATTTGCGTGAGGCCACTTTTAAAGGTCATCTTCCCACCCCTCCATAGTCGTGGGAAGTGATATGATTATATTACTGTTTTTGAGTTGCAAAAGGCTGTGTTCCCACATTTTTGATGCCTAAGTTATTGTTTTTTTTAACAAGGAAAAGTGTCCCGTTTCTGTGACAACCCCACTTTCTAAACTAGTACTGGAAGTTGCTCCCATAATTCATGCAAGGCATCATGGGGGCTAGGAATAAGGTGGATACAGATCTATTATACAACATAACAAAAATAATTGTTTTGTAAGTTGTCTGGTTTTTTTCAACTGATTTAAGACAATTTTGCACCGCTGAATCTGAAAATGACATCCGTTTCTCTCTATCAGGTCAGGTTTTTATGTTAAGTTATAAGCAGTTGTACAGCAATTGTACAGGTGTACTGTAAATTGAATAGTAGACACTGATAAAGGTAAGTACATGTAAATTGAATGTTATGTCATCATTGTTCAAAATTCAGAGAATTTCAAGAAATAAAAAAGAATTTTGCATCATATAAAGTGAAAATAACCTGTACATGTAAACAAAAACGTAAGAAAACATGTGGCCATAGTTCAAAAAGTTGACCTGATTGAGCAAAACCAGTGTGATTTTTGGATTCAGCACATCAAAATTGTCCTAAATCAGCTAAAAAAAAAAACTTAGACAATAAATTTGGTGTTGACCAGTGTTATTGATACAACAAAAGAAAATTTATTGACACCCAATATTTAAAATAAATTTGGATGACAGGACAGTCAATATAAATTAAAACACACACACACACACACACACACACACACACACACACACACACACACACTTTCTCTCTCTCTCTCTCTCACTCTACCAGTCAAAAGCTTTAGAACATCCCAATTTTTGCAGTGTTTTATTGAAATTCAAGCAGCTCAAATCCAATAAATAGCTTGAAATGGTACAAAGGTAAGTGCTGAAATGCCAGAGGTTGAAACAAAAGGTAAGGCTGTGGAGGAATGAAGGGATGAGACACGAGAGCTGCCAGTTCAGAACTTTATTCAACTCCAGCCAAAACATGAATGACACTTGGCGCCAGTGCACACACATAAATGTTCCCCGTCTCTCCACCCTTCTCCCCAAGTCACTGGGTGTGAGTGGAGCCTCCTAGTGGTCCACCACACAGCCCCCCCCCCGAACACCCAGAAGGGGCCTTATCAGTCCAGCACTTTGGGCTTGAGCAATCGCCATAACAGCTGTAACGTGGAGCAGCCAGGCCAACCGAGGGGTCTCTAGGTTGAGGCGGGGAGGGAAACAACTCAGTCTCCGGTCTTGATAAAAGGTCCTCTGTAGGGAAAAACCAACCTGTGAACCCACCACAGCCGGGCGTCCACGCTGGGGAGCCTTGGCCAGCACCACCTGCTCGTCTGCCAGCACATGAGCGGGCTTAAGTCTGTCTATGTAGATGGTTTCCCTGTACCCAAATCCAACACAAAATGTTTTGCACCCATTTCCAAAACTCTGAAAGGGCCGTTGTAAAGTGGATGCAGCAGAGTCCTGTGGGCATCGTGTCTGACGAAAACAAACTTGGTATGCTCCAAACACTTCGGAACAAAAGTGCGGCGGAAACAATGGTGCACCGGCCCAGGAACGCTAAGTGACTCCACCCTAGGAAAAAGTGTGTGTACGAGTCAGTGCCAGGCGCGAGACCTTCCGGCAAAAATTCCCCTGGGATCCGTAATGGCTGACCAAAAACAAGCTCAGCTGGGGAAGCTGCAAGATCCTCCTTGGGCGTGGAGCATAACCCATGTAGGACCCAAGGGAGGCGGTCAACCCAATTTGCGTCGGTCAACGAGGCTCTAAATGCGACTTAAAGCGACCTGTGGAACCTCTCGCACAAGCCATTAGCCTGTGGATTGTATGTGGTGGTACGGTGAACTTTGACCCCCAGGCTCTTGGCCATAGTGGACCAGAGTTCTGAAACAAACTGGGGGCCCCTGTCGGAGGTGATGTCCAACAGGGAACCGAAACACACGACCCAAGATGACAAAAATGCACGGGCTATATTGGCAGAAGTGGTGGGAGCCAACGGGACTGCCTCTGGCCAACATGTGGTGCAGTCCACTATTGTAAAAAGGTGCGTGAAACCTTGCAACGGCGGAAGGGGGCTCACTAAGTCCAGGTGGACATGGTCAAATCTCCTGCTCGGAATATGGAAAGGTTCAAGGGGGGCCTTGGTGTGCCTCTGAACCTTAGCCCGTTGGCACACAACGCAAGCAGCAGCCCACTCCTTCACATCCTTGTGTAAGTGGGGCCAAACAAATTTAGACCTCACCAGCTTAACTGAAGCACACACGCCTGGGTGTGAGAGAGAGTGAACGAACTCAAAAACACAGTGGCGCCAAGAGATTGGAACAATCAGGCGGGGATGACCGGTGGAGATGTCCCAAAGCGGGGAGGGACAAACCACTTGCACTACATTGCTCTCTAGGTTAAAACCCATACCCACGGAACGGAGCGCAAGAATGTCTGTGTCTCCCGGGTGGTCAGCGGCCATGGTGGAAAAATCAATACCCAAGTAGACTGGAGAGACCAGTACGTGCGACAAACAGTCAGCCAGTACGTTGAGCTTGCCGGCCACATGCTGAATGTCGGTAGGAACTCCAATATTGTGGCTAGATGACAATGCTCCAGTGCTGACCATGGTTCCGAGATTTTGGACATCGCGTAGGTTAGGGGTTTGTGGTCGACAAATACGGTAAATATGCGATCCTCAAGCCAAAACTGGAAGTGGTGCGTGGCCAGGTAGAGAACAAATAACTCTGTCGAAAGTGCTGTACTTAAGCTCATTATCACGCAGTGCCCAGATGAAAAAGGCAAGAGGTTGCCATGAACCGGAGACATACGGTTCCACCACTACTCCGACCGTGATGTCAGATGCATCCGTAGTTAGCGCAATCCGTGCCGACAAGGATGAATGGGCCAGGGAAGCCACATTGGCGAATGCAGTTTTGGTGCCCGAAAAAGCCTGGACCCGATCGGGTGTCCAGTCGATGCCATCCGAGGGTTTCTTCTTCTTGAGCACATCGTAAAGTGGTTGTAGCAGCTGGGCTGCCCGGGGAAAGAAATGGTTGTAAAAATTAACCATACCCAAAAGCTCCTGCAGCGCCCTCACAGCCTGCGGATGCGGTAAATCTGACACCGCCCGCATTTTATCCAGCAGCGAAATCGTGCCTTCAGATGAGATGCGATGGCCCAAGAAATCAATCTCTGGCAACTCAAACTGACATTTTGCTGGATTAACTCTCAATCCGTGTGCCTTCAGCCGATGGAAAACTTGCTTCAAATGAGAGAGGTGCTCCTCCTCAGATGTGCTAGCCACCAGAACGTCATCCAAGTAGACAAACACAATCAGCAAATCATGGAGCACCACGTCCATCTTCCTCTGAAAAGTCTGAGCTGCGCCCTTAAGCCTGAGCGCCATGTGAAGAAACTCAAAAAGGCCAAAGGGTGTTATTACTGCCATTTTTGAGATGTCGTCCGTGTGCACCAGGACCTGGTGGTAACCGCACACCAAATCCACCTTAGAAAAAATGGACATTCCAGCCAGGTGCACTGAAAAATCCTGACTGTGAGGGATGGGATAACGGTTGTGCTTTGTGACATTGTTCAAGCGACGGAAATCACCTCACGGCCGCTGCGAACCATTGGACTTGGGCACCATATGCAGCAGGGACGCCCAAGGGCTATTAGAGCGCCTAACGATCCCTAAATGTTCCAAGTTAGCAAACTCTTCTTGTGCGATGGCTAGCTTAGCTGTGTCGAGGCGGCGCGGGCGCACGAAAACTGGAGGGCCCTTTGTGGTGATAAAATGCTCAACCCCATGTTTGGTCACAGTAGCGGAAAAAGTAGGCACTATGAGTGCAGGAAAATCAGAAAGAAAGAGTTGGTACACATCCCCTGAGGTTAAAAAATTACCATGTGTTAGTAGCCCAGCTCCCGGAGTTATACAAGGCAGTTGTGATAGAAATATTTAGATAGTTAGGGTGTTATACTATTACACAATGTGCTTGCTTTAAATGTCAGTTAAAACAGATTTTTGCAACTTACACGCTCACATCATAGGATATGGCTTTAGTTGCACACATACACCCACTGTTGCTATGCACTGAAGTATGTGCTTCTGTTCACATATATGGAATGTTTTTGGGACATGGGGGTTGCGCAGGAAGTGAAGAAATTCAGACGGGGACAGCAACAGGATGTGGAGCCGACGACTGAAGAAGTGAAACATCTGCTGGGTGAAGATAGTGTTGAAAGCTGGTCAAAACCAGTTTGGACAGAGACTAAGCTTTGTAGGAGGCTGCTGGGAACGCCCAGTGGTCAGAAGAGTATATGAACTGTTGAAATTCTTTGTTCAAGGGCTTTCACCAGATTGTGCTGTGAAAGACCCACAGCTGTGTTGACTCTCTGCATGCTTCAATAAAAGATAAGTTGAGGAATAGTTCATCTCTTGTGATCTTTAATCTTTTGAAATAATTATTTGCTGACTGTCCAATTTGAACACTTTTCAGCAAAATTTGGTGAATCCCAATGTGATTGATCAGTTGGCCGACTCCATTGATGGACATCGGAGGTGACCGGACAAAAAGCCTTTGTCTGGCTGTTACAGACAATCCGGGGCCCATTTACACAAGGTAAGCAGAGAACCTGTTACATCTGGAAATGAGGAGGAGGTGAGGTGATAGTTTACTGACTTTATTAAGAATAATAAAGGAACATGCAGCGGTATGCAGGAGGCCCTCCGTCCAGTCCATGGGTCCACAGCAAAGAGACAAGATGTCTCTCACTGTGGCCTCTTTTACTCCCCGTGACGCCACCCCCAAGAGGCGGGGCATCACCTCCCCCTTACACCCAGGGCTCTGCCATATTGGTACACCCAGCAAAGCTATAATATGATAGCCAACATTCTCCCCCCCACCTTGGAAAAAATCGCAGGCATACCGATTGGACCCTCCCAAAATTTTACAATCTGACTCACACTCTAAGCAAAAATACGCCACAAAATATATATAAAACTATCCATACACACAAACAAAACAGGCCCTGCGGATTACACCGCCATATAAAGTGTTACAGCTCTTAAACATAAAAGGACCCTAAAATAAATGAATCCCCCTCAAGCTATACAGTATCAAACATTTCAAGCAACAAACATCAGAACAAACAGTGCATAAAACCCATGGCGGTCCCGTGAACATCCCCCCATCCCAGCACCCTCAGAATAACAGCGCAAACACACACAGTGCTGGTCAATAGCATTTCACATATCACAGCTTAGCTCAGATAAAGCACACCCATACACAGGGAGATTAGCCTTGGGCTACCCGGTACTCAAATTACTCATTGCTTATTTACATTTATATAACCCAGTGAACAAATATAACAACAAAACCACATACCAGTAACCCGATCCCCAATGGTCCCACTAAGAACCCCCTCTAGAATGTCCGTCTGGCAGTTCACTCTCAGAGCACCTCCGCTTCTTTCTTACCGGAGGTGGGCTGTTCGGGCGATTTCCTCCCCCCATACACTGCAGCTCATTGGGGTGTCTTCTGGGACCGTCCAAGAGTTCTAGATAGTCACTATCGCGGGCTCCCACCACCCGCAGCTGTCCACGGTCATCCTGCTGCTCCCTCAACCTGCGGACTCTACCAAGCCAAGACTCGACCCTGGGACGAACCTCATCACCAACACCCAGGGGAGGTCTCACTGGCTTTCTGCATCCGTCACATTACAACCGGGTTTTCCTTTGGTGTCGGAGACTCGCGCCGACCCGGTCTGGGTTCCACCACGGATCCTGCTTGTTGGGATGCCTGGAGCACGTGCCAGACGGTCTCACTCCGCTCTCTTTCATTTTTGGCACTGAGTCAGCCACGGCAGTGCCCGGCTCATCAGAGCTACTAGGCTGGGCTCCTGAACAACGTTGTGCCTGCTCGCTGGCTCCACTCGCCGCCACAGGTGTCTGACCGTGCCGTTCGGGTCCCTCATCCAGGGTACCCTGAACACTGGCACCGGAAACTCCCCGTGGTGGTGCTCCATAGTGTTGGTACTGCCCGTCGTCATCCGATCCGGGCAGGTTCGTGTCCCACAATTCGTCATCATGTCCTTCAGTAGACACCACAAAATCCACACCACACATCGACGATTACTTGTTAAATTCACTTGTCCTACGATGAGGGAAAAATTTCCTTACCGCGGCCCAACTCAAGGTAGAAATTGCTGATCCCGTGTCCACAAGCAGTGGTATCACTGCTCTGTCCAACTCGATGTCACAGTAAACACTACTGTCCATGTTGGGGGAGACTGTATGGGTCACTGTAGGTCCCCTCGTAGAAGAGCCCTTTTTTGTCCACTGGTCTCCCAGCTCAAAGTTCCTACTTGCTCTCTCGAAGTGGGGAACAACCCGGATTTTCCACAGCGCTTCCTCTTCGCCGGACAGTTCCTCGACTTGCAACGGTGCCTAGTGATCCCACAGCCACAACACCGTAATGTTCCCGGGGCGGACCTCATTTCAACGGCGGCGGCATCTTCCTCATCATTCGAGCCAACCTTGCTGTTCAGGACCACGGCCAGCACCTGCTACTGCTTCTCGTCCCTCCGCAGCTTTCCATTTTCGCCGAGATTCCTGGTCAGCCTACTCACTGCCTCATACTGCTGCGTTAGTTTCATGACGGTGATCAGCGTCATCTCTCTGGAAAACGTTAGGAGATGTGCCCTCACGGAGGAACTAAGGACATGTCCCAACAGCTGGTTGCGGACCATTTCTCCCTCCAAAATGCCAAATTGGCACTCTCCTGCCAGCTGCTGCAGGTCTGCAACAGACTGGTGCACCGACTCACTCGGCCACTGGGGTCACTGTCAAAACTGATGTCTCCTCATCATGTTTTTCTGGGGCATGAAAATAGCCCGCCACTGACTGTGCTACATAATGGAAGCCATCACCACCTCCCAGCGCATTAAGAATCTTCTGGCTCTCCATTTCGAGATTATGGGCCAGGGTTGTCTCCACACGCCACTTTTCGAGCTCGCTGAGGGTCAGAGCACTGAAATGGTCATCACAGGCTGCATACCACCCGACCCAGGGCACAGGTGGCTCCCCTGGAGCTATGTCTAGATTACATAACCTGTTTGCTACTGGTGGGGCCACCAGTAGAAAACTAACAGACTATACAGGTCAGAAGGGGTCTTATGACCCTCCAAAACAATGGAAAATTAATGAGTATGGAACAACAATGGAAAATCTAACCGAGGGGGTAGATCGGCACACATGTTTACAATCAGGAACTACAACTAAATTGAGTTACAAAAATATGCCTATGGTTGCTGCTGATAATGGAACAGCTCAATATGTAGAATGGTCATTTAGGGACCTCAAAGGCATTTGTGATACATTACCTCCACTGACTTCTGGAGGTTGTCTGTGAATCAGCTATGCATAAAGCGACAGTTTGGGTGCTGTTTGTGCATGGCAGATATTAGAAGGATAGTGGCCAGCCGCACCTCTCTCTCTATGCTTAAGAACATAGAGGAAGAGGCAGGCACTAGCAATAAGCCTGATGAGACACCACTCAGAGATCATAGTGATGAGATTTTTGCAGTAATGAGAAGGATATTTCCTGTAGACCTCACTAGTGCAGAGTTAACAGACATACCCATGAAGCCAGGGGAAGACACAGGAGCCTATGTGGATAGGTGTTTGGCTTTCTGGACTGACATTACTGGTGAAAACCCTCGCAATAATCCAACTATTTTAGCGGTTTTCTGCAATGTGGTGCAGGCATCAGTGCCATCACCAATGAGAGCTACACTAGAGGGGGTTGTTGATCTAAATACTTGACCCTGGGCAGAGTGGCTTTCACATGTTCATCATTATGTTAAGCAACATCAAAAGAAACAAAATGAAAAGGAGGCTGAAACGGCAGATTTGTCAAATCAGTTGGTGAAAGCTCAGTTAAAAGCAACCAGAGAAGTATTAAATATAGCGAGAAAAAAAACAAACAAACTACTGCACAGGCTCCGACCGTTACAGTGGCAGCCCCTCAGGCCATTATTGGTCCAGTCCCTGCTGAACCCTATGTGTTGGCACCCCAACAGCAATGGTATCCCCAGCTGCCCCAAAGGGGCCATGGTAGAGGTGCGCACAGAAGCATGAGATCATCAGGTTCTCTAAGCGACATATGCCTGTGGTGTGGCAGACAAGGCCATTGGGCTTGTGACTGTAGGGCTCCACTTCCTGGTAGAGGGTGCACCTGGATGGCCTATACACCTACTCCACCCCCAGGGCCTGGGGTGTGGCCAAATCAGCCACAACAGACATAGCAACCACACATGGCTCCTAAGCAGAACATGATGCCTAGCCAACAATGATGGGGCCTAGGGAGCCACACTGAAGAGGGAGAACTTTTGGATCCAATGCTGTCCCTCAAGGTGGAAGACAAAACTTATGAAGTTATGGTGGATACGGGGGCTCAATTCTCATCAATATCAACCTCCCTACCCCTGTCCACTAACTCTACATCAGTTGTTGGCATCTCTGGGACCCCGACGCATCTCCCCTTCTCAGTACCATTGAACTGTTCACTAGCCGGACTTGATTTTGTCCATTCCTTTCTGTACTCCCCAGACTGTCCTGTAAATCTTCTGGGAAGAGATGTGCTTCTGAAAGTAAAAGCACACATCTACTTTGCTTCTACTGGAACTGTGGTGTGTCTGCCTGATGGTACCATACTTCGGTGTACATCAGGTCTGTCCACCCTCCTGAATGCTCCACAACTTCAAGCTCAGGAAGATCAAATCTCTTCAGCAACAGTTTGGTGGTTACAACTGAATGATGTGAGCCCTGAGAAAATTCAGTTGCTAAACAAATATGTCTCATGGACCTCATGGATAGACTCTGTTCAGCCATATGACCCACTTCACTGTACAACGAACTACTCACATGATGATCAAGAACTCTATGATGATCAGTGGGAGTCTCTGAAGGGGCCCCAAGTCTTGGTGTGCAAAGACATTTATGTGGGTCCACAAGGAGTGGCTGCTGCAGTTTGTTTGAATAAGGACTTGCTGCCTCTGTATGCCCTCTCGGACACTGCTGCACCTCATGTGACAATGGGGGTGTCTGCAGGGGAGGAGGCAAGGGTATTGGGACCAATGGTGAAAAACTGTCTTAAGTTGACTGACTGGGTTACCACACAATGTAAGGATCTACATTATTCACTGTCAGGAATCTGAAACTTAAACTCAGACAAAAGTACTCTGCTTAGTTCTTTACCTCAAATAAGATTCGAGACACAAAGTTTCAAAATATAAAAGCTTTACTCATGAGGAGTGCTTACCCTGGTTACAGGAAGAAACAGCACTGGAGCTTATCTTCAGGGCTGGGGTTTTTATACACAAGCATGAGTTATAGGAACAAACAGGTCTAAACAGGTTTTTCTAATATTTCAGGAACTAAGGGAGGGTTCGACATTAAGAACAGGAACAATCATAGGAACAAACAGGTCTAAACAGGTTTTTCTAATATTTCAGGAGCCAAGGGAGGGTTTGATATTAAGAACAGGAACAACAACTTCATCAGAACGTCTTGCGTTTAAAAACAGTCACAGAGGTATGAACACTTCTTTGTTTTAGCAGGAATGCAGCAGTTTCATGCTTGTGCAACTGTCTCAGTCAAGAGGTTTGCACAATAGAGCACAAAGGTTTCATCAGACAGCTTAATACAGAGCAGTAAGAAACATTCAATAGGTTGGATAATATAAATGATAATATGAATGTACAACATTTTTCTAACATTCACCATCTGCAGATTGTTACCATATATCAAGCAATATGACAATACAGGCTACAAAGATTACCTTATATATGTACACAATTTTTCTGACACCCACAAAGATTACATCTTGACCAAACACATAATAGAGAAAACAGTGATCACCCAGATTCTGATGCACTATTGGAGTCTATGCCTCCCTCTCTATGGTCAGGCGGCTCTGTGGATGTTGGTCTGAGTAAAAATCTCACTCAAACCAAACACTCAGCTCATATGATGAGGACAATACCCTCTCCCAAAGGAAAAAGAAACGGGTATAGTAGGAACAATACAGGGTCTTCTCCAGGCAGGGGTCCTAGTACAAACACAATCCCCCTGGAACACACCAATTCTTCCTGCAGAGAAGCCTGGGAAACCGGACTGCAGGATGGTTCATGATCTGGGACCCATTAACACAGTAGTGGTGCCTACAAATTACACTGTTCCAAATCCTTACCTGCTGCTGAATAACATTACTCCACAACATAAGTTTTTCACTGTAGTGGATATATCTAATGCCTTTTTTAGTATTCCACTACATGCAGACAGCAGGCCTCTTTTTGCATTTACCCATCAGGATCAGCAATATACATACAGAAGAGTACCACAAGGTTTTGTTGACTCACCAGCCATTTTTAATCACATACTGTGCCAACATTTGCAGGATTTATTCCTGCCTCCTCATACATTACTGTTGCGGTATGTTGATCATCTGCTGTTGGCTGGCCCCACTGCTGCTTATGTGCTCTCCTTCTGAAACACCTCTACCAGAAAGGCTACAAATTTAGCCGCAAAAAGATACAGTGTTGTCGCCCCAGAGTTCATTATTTGGGCAGACTAATCACATCTGGTGACTCCGCGGTGTCCCCATCCCAAAGGTCATCAATTCTCTCATACCCTAAGCCGTGCACTGTGAGGGAGATTATGTCATTTTTGGGTCTTACCCAATACAGCAGAAATTTTGTTCCAAATTACACTGGGTTTATTAAACCACTGCATGACCTCCTTAAGGAAGCAGGACACAAAAACCTCACATCACCCTTGCAATGGACCACTTCAGCTGAGGGTGCTTTTATTGAACTCAAACAACTGATGTCACATGCATGTTCACTTAAACCAGCTGATTACTCTTCCCCATTTCATCTTGATGTTCTGAACAGTCCGGCGTTGTGAACGCTGTACTGTATCAGAAGGGGAAAGGTACAGGGTCCAGGTCAGTTCTAATGTATTACAGCTCAATGTTAGATAATGTAGAGAAAGGACATCCACCATGCACACGTCATGTTGCAGCAATACATCATAATGCAACATACTGTAATAATACACACCATGCATGGGGTAGCTTCATACCTACAAAGTGTACTGTTCACACTTTCGGCCAAAAGAACACAAAGGTTGAAAAGAATAATGCAAGCACCAAATGTCATTTACACAAGTGAAAGGACAAACATGGCAAAGGACATGTTCATAGGTGAACCTCATGACTGTTCAGCAATTGTGGAAACAGCCATGAAGGTTGTTCCAAATCTTCAAACTGATGAAATTGAACTTCCAGATTTGAACCTTTTTTGTGAAGGATGTTGCTATTAAAAAATAAATGGGTCTCTGAGTGCCTCATATGCAGATGTAAAATATGATGAGGGGACAGGTGCATTTCAAACTATAGAGGCAGGAATGATTGAGCAGCCTGCCCCTGCCCCAAAAGCTGAAATTGTAGCCCTTACTAAAGCATGTCAATATGCAAAACAACAAGAGGTAAACATATACACTGACTCAGCTTATGCCCACCAGGCTGCACATGTTGATTTACCACACTGGAAATGGAAGGGATTTCTCATCTCAACAAACATACCAATTAAACACTTAACAGAAATGGTTGAGCTGTTGGAGGCCATGGGTCAACCAAAGAGAGCAGCGATTCCAAAGTGTAAAGGGCATCAAAAAGGAAAATGCAATTGTGGCCAGAGTAAATGAAGCTGCTGATCTGGCTGCTAAGCAAGCAGGTGGTTATGTTACTCAAGCAAACATGATGGTACAGAAAGAAAATCAGGAGTACATGGAACTAGGCATAGAGGAAATCAAGCAGTTACAAGAGAAGGCAAGTTCTGAAGAAAAAAGCAGGTAGCTAGAGGAAGGAGCAAAGAAAGATGAGGAAGGTTTGTGGAGATCAGCTGATGGAAGGCTAGTAGCCCTAGCTAAGGTGTTGTTGTTGTTATTGTGCAAAGAAGCACACCTAAAAGGCCATGTCTCAAAAACAAAAATCTCCGCTTTGACTGAAGCACATTGGTGGCATCCACACCTGATTGACGTTGCAGAGCTAGTCATCTCTGAACGTGAAGCATGCCAGAAGTTCAATCCCAAACGCATGTTAAAGGCTTCTGTGGGAGTTTTTCCAGCCCCTGAAGGGCCATGGAAAGACACAATGATTGACTTCACAGACATGGGCCCAGAAAACAGATGTTGAGGCTACAGATATCTGTTGGTGTGAGTGGATACATTTTCAAGATGGGTCGAGGCAAAAGCATGTAAAACAGAAGGTGCAAAGGAAGTGATTAAATGGCTGATAGAAAAGGTGATTCCCAGACATGGTTTTCCAAGACTGATTAGGTCAGACAATGGCAGTCATTTTGCAAATAAACATTTGAAGGAAGTTGAATGCACCTTAGGCTTAAGGCATAAATTTGGCTCAGTAGTGCATCCATCCTCCGAAGGGCTAGTTGAAAGAGCAAATGGTACACTGAAAAGAATGCAAGCCAAACAATGTATGGAGAAAGGCATGACATGGGTCAATGCACTGCCATTAGCGCTGCGATCCACTCCCAACACGATGCTCTCCCTGACTCTCCATGAGCTGTTAGCAGGGAGAAAGATGCCAGGACCATTTGTTGATTCACCTTTGACTCCTAGGAACAGTCAAGCTGTATAACTGTCACAGTACATCAAGAATCTAAGGAAAATATCTGAAGCTCTCTCAACAGGTTCCAGACATTTTCAACAGGAACACACAAGGAGACACCACCCCACTGAAACCTGGTAACTGGGTGTGGCAAAAAGTGATAAGACCCCAGTGGGATTCTCTTAAGTGGCAAGGACCTTTTAAAGTGATAAAGGCCACATCACATGCAGTGTAAGTCTGGAAAAGGAAAAGTGAGTAACTGGATACATGTGACTCATTGTGCAAGGGCAGCTGAACCAAATTGTCCTCTCCTCCAAACTATTGTTGATCTAACAGACTCAAAAGAACAGTCAAAATGCCAGTTCTTCCTAATACCAGTATAAAGGCAACTATTTGCATATTATTGTTTTTTTTTATCTCTAATCATATCATTTCCATTTTTTCTGGTGGAAATTCCAGCAACTTAAACAGCTACATGTAAGTAGACGTTTTGTTTCAACCCCTATAAAGGACACGTATGGGGCTAAAGTAGAGATCCAAGCTCAAAAGGGTAAACTCACTGTAGTAACTTTTGACCTACACTCCATAATTAACTGTGGAAAATCTGAAGTCGCATGGAGGGGCTATGATGTATATTTGTGCGGAATAGGAACTAATGCTCCTAATGTTAATGACCTTTGCCCAGGATGGGGCAGTAGCCATGTTTACATGGACACAAGTAACCGGATTAAAAGCCTGATCAGAATAAAAATGCTTTATGTAAACATGCCAATCTGAATATTCTGACCTGATCACACTCATTTGGATCAAAATTTTCTTCCGATTGAGATGGGTGGGTTATGCCGATTGTTAATCCGATTGGTGCGCATATAAACACTTATTCCGAAGCTTGGGCAGAAATATGTTTACTGCGCATGTCTGTACGTCAGCCACACGTCGACGTGACATATTTCCGCCTTTACAGCAGCTAGCAGAAGACATGGCGGGAGTAAAACAAAAATGGTCTGTATCGTCCTGCTGTCTCCCTCTGTTTGTCATATGCAGAAGTATGTACTTGTAGTTTCATTACGGAGACCAGCAGAAGCAAAAGTACAGTCGGAATAACACAATACAGGTCCATTTCAAAAAGAGAAAGACACGACTTCCGGTCTGGACGCCATGGCGACTGCAGCTTAACACTGAAGCTCTCAGACCCAATCCAGGATAACACCTTGAAAATCAAACTTAACGGATTTTTGGAGGAGTGAAAATCAAAAGACAAAATCATCATGTCTAAAGGAAAACAGAAGAAACTGAAATTCTCCAGGCCAGGACACGTATCGGCCGGAGAATCTGAACTGGAAGATCTCCGTTCAGAAGACGAGGAACTGGTGATAGCTAACAAAAGGGTTAGCCTGAAATCACTATTTGAGGAGCTACGACGATTTCGCCGAGAAGTTACGGCCAAATTTCGGGAATTCAGAGAAGAATTGAAAAGGACAAACAGCAGAGTGGACCAGGCCGAGAACCGAATCTTGGAAACAGAAGATCGAATAAAAGTGCTCGAAGATTCTGTGCTAGACCTACGCAAAAGACAAGCAGCTATAGAGGCTAAGCTAACCGACCAAGAAGGAAAACAAAGAAGAGACAACATAAGAATTCATGGTCTGATAGAAGGAACCGAAAATGGTTTTAACTCAATGGCAGAATGCGTGGAATCCTTACTAAGAGAGAAATTGGATATTCCACAAACCACCGACTTGAAGATAGAAAAGGCACATCGTTCATTAGCCGCTAGGCCGGCAGCGGAAGCGCCCCCACGTTCGGTGTTGGTAAGATTTTCCAATTTCAAAATAAAACAAGAGGTTGTAAGACTGGCCTGGCAGAAAAAAGGATTTATGCACCAGGAGAGAAAAGTCTACGTGGAACACGATTACGCCCCGGAGGTCCTTAAAAAGCGCAGGGAATACAATGACGCGAAAAAGGTGTTAAGAGAGAAGAAACTGCGCTTTCAGACTCCATTTCCTGCGAAGTTAAGGGTCTTCTACGGCGATGAAACGTGTCTCTATAATTCGGCGGAAGAAGCAACAGCTGACATGGCGAAAAGAGGGCTCCCGGTAACGGTATTTAAACCCGCAGCAGACCCGAGTGAGAAGATCAAAGCGCAAACATGGACAACACAAAGACCCTCAAAATCCACGGACCAGCAGCGGGAAACCCAGCACCAGAGCGTCGCGGATAAACTATCCGTTTTCAGGTTGGAATAGCGACCTTTTTTTTTTTTCCTTTCTCTTGAATCAATCCGCACATCCAACCCCCCTCATACAAGGTAACAAACATTAAAGGAGATGCATATTCAGCATGTGGTAAAACATTTCATGGAACAATCATATTATTTGAAACAAATAAGTCTTTGTAATAAAAAAAAAAAAAAAAAAACTTGTTAAAATAGAAATGTGACAATAATCCACATGTTCTCCTCATACTAACAAATACTGTTTTTGCGTGAATGTTTGATGTGATGGGGGTGGGAGGGTGCACACAATTTCACAGGGTTTAGGCATAAAAGGAAAAAAAAAAAATCATTACAAGTTTGGATTGGGTTCTGAAACTCACGTTAAAAGCATGGGACTACTTTCAGTGGTAAGAGAGGGCCCTCAACACATAACAGAGTTTGAGGAATTTCCCTCAGAGCCTTCACTCCATCAAGGCTCTTACAGGGTCTTTAAAAAGACCTCAGCTCAGGAAGTTCTTATGACAGCTTTTTGTTTTAAAGTTTTTTTCACTATGTTCTTAATGTTTTTCTTGTTTTTAATGTTCTTTCAGTTTCTGAGTAGCACAAAAGAGGGCCACCACACAGTTATACTAACAAAACAACACAATGGAGAAACAGGGTGTAACCAAAATAATTTCATATAATGTAAAAGGAATCCTGAATCCAGTTAAAAGATCCAAGATTCTAGGCAAAATGAAAAAAGACAAAGCAGGAATAATATTTTTACAAGAAACCCACCTAACAGACGTGGAACACAATAAACTCAGTAGACAAGGGTTTAAAATGATCTCTTCATCTTCATATAAATCAGGGAGGAGGAGGGGAGTAGCGACATTGATATCAACCAAAATTACATTTGAAAAAAAATCAGAACACAAAGATAAAGAAGGGAGATACAGTTTGGTAACTGGGCGGCTAGAGGGAGAAGATATCACCCTGCTGAATGTGTATGCTCCCCCAGGGGCTAACTGGAAATTTTATAAAAATGTATTCGACCTAATGATAACTAAAGCTCAAGGTTTAGTGATATGTGGTGGGGACTTCAATCTTAGACTGAATCCATACTGGGATGCTTCTGGTAATTCCCCACATCAAAATAACACCCAAAACAGGAAGACTCGGATGCTACTAAAAGAATTGGGAATCTGTGACGTGTGGAGGGAACTCAACCCCAGTGTAAAAGACTATACATTTTACTCAACTCCACATTCATCTTACTCAAGGATTGACTATTTTTTTATGTTTAATAGAGACATTGGAAGAGTAAAAACATGTAAAATAGGACTGATGGATCTCTCCGACCACAGTCCGATCTACATGGACTTAAATATCCAAAAATACACAAATAATACATTTTCTTGGAGGTTAAATTCAAATGTCCTGAAAGGACCATTGAAAGATGAATTGGAATCAGATATTCTCAGATATTTGGAAGATAACGATAATGGAGAAGTATCCCCTTTAATACTGTGGGATGCATGCAAAGCTGTAATAAGAGGAAAGATTATTGCAAAACTGGCAACCCAAAAGAAACTAAGACAAGAAAAACTATCCACATTAGAGTCAGAACTTAGGAACCTAGAAAAAGAACACAAAGGCAACACTCATTCTACTGACTCGCTCAAGATTAAGGAAATTAAAAACCAAATAAATGAGATCTACACAATAGAAATCCAGAAGAAACTTACATTTCTGAAACAAAAATACTATGAAGCAGGCAGTAAATCGGCAAAATTGCTAGCCTATAAATTGAGGAAACATCAAACAGAAAGAGCAATCTACAAAATCAGAGACCCAGTATCAAAGGAAATAAAATTCAGAATTCAGGATATTCTTAAAAACTTCGAGAATTACTATAAGAATTTATACTCCCACAAAAAACATAAAAACGCATCCGAGGCATTCCTAAACACATTAAACCTTCCCCAACTTACGGAGTCACAAAATAAAACACTACTGTCAGAAATACATCCTAAAGAATTGGAAAAAGCAATTATGAAACTTAAAGCTAACAAATCCCCAGGAGCTGATGGCTATACAGCAGAGTGGTACAAAACCTTTAAACAGCAACTATCTCCTCTCCTCCTGAAAACATTTAATTATGTCCTCCACACAGGGGAAATCCCCCCCTCCTGGAGAGAAGGGGTCATTGCAGTTATACCTAAACCTGAAAAGGATAAACTAGAGTGCTCCAACTACAGACCAATCAGTGTACTAAATCAGGACTATAAGCTTTTTACCATTATCCTTGCCAAAAGGTTAGAAAATATACTGACAGACCTAATTCATTTAGACCAAACAGGTTTTATAAGACAAAGACAGACACAAGACAACATTCGACGCACTTTACACATAATTCATCATATAAAAAAATATAACTTAAATGCAGTCATATTGGGATTAGATGCTGAAAAAGCATTCGATTCGGTTGACTGGTCTTTTCTATATAGAATCTTATCCAGTTTCAATTTTCATAACAACTTCATTAGAACTATACAGGCATTATATAAAAAACCAACAGCTAAAATAAGGATTAACGGTAATTTATCATCATCTTTTGAACTGGAAAGAGGATGTCGTCAGGGCTGCCCCCTGTCTCCACTGCTCTTTGCAATCTTCATAGAACCTCTGAGCCAATGGATAAGACAAAACCAAAAAATTCAAGGTATTACACTTGGTCAGAAGGAACATAAAATAGCACTCTTTGCTGATGACATTTTAATATACCTAGGGCAGCCGGACACTTCTTTACCAGAACTAACCTCAGTTTTTTCAGAGTATGGAGATTTATCGGGGTACAAATTAAACATGCATAAAACCCAAGTTTTAACATTCAACTATGACCCAAATCATTATTCACTAAGCAAACTCAAAACTAACTGGGAGTCGGAATCTATGAAATATCTGGGGGTCAATATCCCGAAACAACTCAACAAAATTATATCACTAAACTATGATCCACTGGTGACAAAAATAAAATCTGACCTAGCAAGATGGAATATGATACCATTCTTGGGTACTGCACAAAGAATTGAAGCAGTCAAAATGAATATACTTCCACGTCTTCTATACCTTTTCCAAACAATACCGGTAGAACCTCCCAAAAAAACATGGCAGGAGCTGGACAGAAGGATCTCAAGATTCATATGGCAGGGCAAGAGACCTAGAATCAGATATAGAACCCTACAGCTAAACAAAGACAAAGGTGGGCTCGCGCTGCCAAATATCAGGGACTACTTTAAAGCCGCACAAATTAAAACTTTAGTAGAGATATGTAACCCAGTCTACACTGCACAATGGAAGGAGATCGAATGCCAAATAACAAGTGACATCCCCCTACAGGCGATAATAGGGAACAATGCCTTACCTAAGCTTTTGAATAACACTAACCCGTGGATAGAGACCCCGCTAAAAATTTGGTTTAAGATAGTCAGAGAGAATCAAACTAAAGAGCCCTATCGACTTCTGCAATGGATCGCCTATGATCAGGACTTTACTCCTAATAAAACAGACACCAGATTTAAAAAGTGGAAGGAGAAAGGGCTGATAAAATATTACGATTTTTTTAAAGGGCAAATCTTAAGAAGTTTTGAAGATTTGAAAAAGCAAGGCCTAATAAATCAAGACCTTTACAGGTTCTTCCAGCTTAGACACCACATAAACAATATACTTAAAAAGGAGGTTTTGGAAAGGGCCCAGTCAGGTGTTCTGAAGGTCTTCTTAATGGCATATAAAGGGATCCCAGGGATCAGATACATTTCTAAAATATACCAAGGTCTTCAAGACTTAAAAGGAGACAACACATCTTATATAAAAGAGAGATGGGAAAAAGAGGGGAATTTCACTTTACAACTGGAAATATGGGAAAAGCTAAATAAACAGCAATGGAAAAGTACCTCATCCCTGCAGTGGAGAGAATTTGGATGGAAAAACTTGGCAAGATTTTTCAGAACACCTGCACAAAACAAATTTACCCATAAGGGATTGAACTGTTGGCGCTTGTGTGGTGAAAAGACTGCAAATCATTTTCATGTGTTTTGGTCATGCCCAGTTATCCACCAATATTGGACCAAGGTACAGACAATATTGGGGAAAATATTCAAAATTACAGTTCCCTTTTCTTTTGTAACTTTGTATTTGGGTTTACTACCGGACTCACTGGAAAGACGAGGAGAAAAATACTTATTCAATGTTTTAATATTGGCAAGTAAAAAAGCTCTAACTAAAAAATGGATGTTGAAGGACTGTCCTACACCTGAAGATTGGACTAACGTGATCCAAGACATTTACTCGATGGAAAAGTTGACATTCGCACTGAGACAGGACATGGATGGGTTCATGAACTTTTGGCAACCCTGGACCGCATATGTGTCTTCCATTAGATCTAATCTTTGACAAATACCATTTCAATAATGGTTCCGCTCTTTGTTCCAACTCTACTCAGATGCTCTTTTATCTTTATTTACTTACTTTTTCTTTTTGTTTGTTTTTTACTGGTTTGTTTGTTTTTTTTATTTGTTTTTTTTTTTCTCTTTAATTTCACTTTTTCTTTCACTTTAAAAAAAAAAAAAGGGGTGTTGTAAGAATTAATCTTCCAATGTTGTCAGATATCAGAAAATAAGGGAACATGTGATGAAAATGTAAACAATGCATTGCTGTAATGACCTGTATACCCTTTACAAAAACTTAAATAAAAAAAAAAAAATGTGGAAAAAAAAAAAAAAGAGAAAGACACAAAGCGGGGTTTGTTTACATCGGAAGTTACTTCTTCCTCTACTATTTCCGGAATGTCGGATAATTGCACGCATGTCAAAAGGATTTAGTCCGTTCAAACGTGTGACACATGGAAACGCACATCCTAATCAGATCAACTTTTTCAGGATCCATGTAAACAGTAAAGTTCTGATCTGAATTGTAATCAGATTAAAGAAATTTTGCCCATGTAACCATTTCTAGTGTCTGGTGGAATACTGGACCCAACGGTTGGACATATTCCCCATCATCTTCTAATGGCCCTTTTCCACTAGTACCCACTAAGCCCTACTCGACTCTACTCGGCTCGGTTTCTAGCCTTTAGTACCGACTCAAGGCCAGGGTACAGCCGTGCTAAGTTGGGCCGAAAATGTGACATCAACAGATCGCAGGCCACTGATTGGTCAGGGCATAACGTCATGAAAGCGTCCGTCTTCTGAATAATCTCCAAACCGCCATTTGCAAAAGAGTCACGGAGTAAACTTGGTCACTGAGTAAACACGATATTAATAGAGATGGTGTTACAGGTTTCGCGGAAATCTACACCGTGGTCCAACGAAGAGGTGTGGCGTTTTCTGTGCTTGGTGGCAGATCCAGAGTGACAGGAGTGACCTGCACCGAAACAGATGGCAGCCCAGCATAGAACCGGACTACAGACAAGCTGAAGATGAAAGTGAGAGGACCATCGATGGTGAGTGATTTGTGATATTGTGCATCTTTTCGCTTATTTATCCTGTTGGTAGTAAGCTCACTTTTTTTTGAGCAATACAACGCCGTCCTGTGCTGGCTAACGAGTGTTAGCTAGTAGCTAGCTCGCTAGTAGCCAACTCTGCTGATTCACGCTTGCTTTGTCTGAAGTATTCACTTGTGAGAGCAAAACGATGAAATATGTTAATCCTGGTTAAAGTCCTGGTTTGTGTGCGTGTTGCACTTTGGTGCTGTGCATTAAGTTGTAATTTCTTTCTAGAATGTGTTTCCACATGCCAGGGGTCCGCCTCCCTCAGCATGTTGTGTTTATATTTTGGATACAGGTCAAGAGGACCCCGGGATCCAAAATCTCAACATATTCAAGTGCATTGCCAAACCAGTGATTTATAAAGTGATTCATATAATTTTATAAAGCCTCGTAATAGACCCACATACCTATTCTGTGGATTTTCCAAAAACAGTGTTGTAACAGTGTTGTTGTGCTGTTTCTGTTCGACCATAAATCCCTGTATTGAAAACGTACATGTACAGAGTGTATCCTGGGGTGCTCATTTGTCAGGGAAGCGGAGCATTTTTGTCACATCCCACCACTGACTTTCACAATTGTATTTCCCTAATACAGGTACATCTCAAAAAATGAGAATATCATGAAAAAGTTCAATATTTTTTGTCACTCATTTCAGAAAGTGAAATCTATATATTATATAGATTCATTACACAGACAGTGATATATTTCAAACTTTATTTATTTTAATTTTGATGATTATGGTGTACAGCCCCTGAAAACCCCAAATTCAGTTTCTCAAAAAAAAAAAAAACAACCCCAGAATATTACATAAAATTAATTTAGCACTGCGCCAGCACAGCAACTCACCCTTGGCCGGGGGATCCTGGGTTCGATCCCAGTCCCCGACCAACAGTGATCTGTGTGGAGTTTGCATGTTCTCCCCATGTCTGCGTAGGTTTCCTCCGGGTTTCCTCCAACATGCCAAAAACATGCAAGTTAGGTTAATTGGCATCAACTTTTGAGTTTTTAACCTCTTTGACTAGTCTTTAACTTTTTAATATGACCCTTCTCTCTTATCTCCTTGTTTTTTTCTCTTATCTCTTTGTCCTATGTCCTGATTGGTAGAGCCTTGAGTACTTTTATCATGTTCATAGTCAGCTACATGTGTGCCTGTGTTTAAATTAATTAAATCACCCTTTATTGTCATTCAACCATACAACCAATCATATACAGTAGAACGAAATTGTGTTTTACCTATCTACAGTGTTAATCACACACACCCCATGTGTAGAATCAGAGGGCCACTGCCATGTAAGGCGCCGCCACAGATTTCCCTCCTCCATTCCATTATTGCTGAGCACCAAGCTGGACGGCAGGAAGTTCCGCTTTTATACAGTCTTCGGCATGACCCGGCCAGGATTTGAACCCCTGCCTCCCGGGTGTGGGGTGGATGCTCTACCAACTGAGCCACCACGCCCGTAAACTCTGTTTGTGTTCATGTTGAATGTAATTGTGGTTTGTAAATACAGTATGGATGTCACCTGACTGCAAAACAAATCTACCTACGGGTACAAATAAAGTAACCTGAACCTGAACCTGATGGGTCTAGGCGCAGTGTTGCCACAGATCCCAGACTCTCAGTTTATTTTGAGTATTGTATGTCTGTTATTATTAGCTTGTCAGTTTTTTCGTATATATTTTGGTTTGCTAACACTTGTGCCTTTTCTTGTAACCTCCAGTAGCTGCTCACAGTCTGCTCTCCTGCCCTCAGCTGTGAGCGGCTAGGTAATTACTGTAGATAACCTGCCAGCTCAGCTGCCTCACACCTGCCGCTCATTTGTTTGCCTTATTTAATCACTGCCAGCTCATTGTTTCTTTGCAGCAATATTGGATAGCATTACTTGATGCAACTGGACTTTATTCCCTGTAAGTTTTTTCTCCTTATCTCCTCCAGAGCAACTCCTGCTCTGGAGTGCCTTCCCTGTATTTAACCATTGTTTGTTTGTTGACCAACAGTGATCTGTGTGGAGTTTGCATGTTCTCCCCGTGTCTGCGTGGGTTTACTCCGGGATTTCTCCGGTTTCCTCCCACATGCCAAAAACATGCAAGTTAGGTTAATTGGCATCAAATTGGGGATTCTAAATTGTCCTTAGGTATGACTGTGAGAGTGAATGGTTGTCTGTCTCTCTGTGTTGGCCCTGCGATGGACTGGCGATCTGTTCAGGGTGTACCCTGCCTCTCGCCCAAAGATGCTGGGATAGGCTCCAGCCCCCCCGCGACCCAAAAAGGATTAAGTGGAAGAAGATGGATGGATGGATAAATTTAATTTTAAAAAATAGTTTTTAAATAGAAATGTTGGCCATTGAAATGTTGGTTAACATGGGCTGTAAGCCATAATCATCAAAATTAAAATAAACACATTTGCAATATATCACTGTCTGTGTAAGGAGTCTATATATGGGTTTCATTTTCTGAAATGAGTGACAAAAAAATTTGAACTTTTTCATGATATTCTAATTTTTTGAGATGTACCTGTATATGTTTTGAACTTCCTTGAACTAACTACCATCCATTTCTGTCTTTGGTCTAGGCAAGAGGAAAGGAAAAGCTGCCACCCCACAACGGACCTTGCCACTGTGGAAAGTACTGAAATCCTTTGCTTTTTTAGATGAAGTGCCAAAACAAAGTAGCACAATTTCCACTTAATATAAAAGATAAGATAAGATAAGATAAGCCTTTATTAGTCCCACAATGGGGAAATTCCAGGATTGCAACAGCATAGGGATAGCAACACTCAGAGCAATAATTAAGAAGATATGGAAGATATAAATATATACATGGATATACATACATACACATCAGTATATAAATATATATACAAAGTGCGGAGCATTGTAGCAAGATGGAATAAACAGCATAACCGTCTACTTAGTTATCCTATATAGTATGAATATGTACCCATACATATTGTCACCCTCCGTAGCGACCGATACTGTCCTAGTTGTATATACTGGAGGGGACCATTGTGTAAGTCTATTGCGTCTTTTGCATTCAGTACTATTAGGTCGTCACGTTTTTTTGCTATCTCTGCGAGCAGCCCTGCTTAGGTTATACAGTCTGACTGCCGTAGGTAGGAAGGACCTGCGAAACCTCTCGGTTGCGCACCTAGGATGATGTAGTCTGCTGCTAAATGAGCTCCTCAGTGCGTTCAGTATGTCCTGCATAGGGTGGGACTCAGACTCCAGCAGAGATGACAGTTTAGCCACCATCCTTCTCTCTCCTATCTCCTCCACTGGGTCAGGGCGCTGCCCCAGGACAGAGCTGGCTTTCTTGATCAGTTTGTTCAGTCTCTTCTCTTCCTTCCCTTCTTCCCTAAAAGGGACTGAACTGAGATTTATTTGATTGTGTGAATATTAATTACAGAATAATTGAAAATGAATGGCACATCAACTGTAAAATAAACCGCTTGTTAATGTATTTATTTTTTTGTCGGATCACTTGTGTGATCCTTTGTGAGTTATGTTCATTACTGTATGTTGCACTTTGGGGAATGGGAGTTGTTCAGTCACCAATATAGTTTAGTTTATACAGTATGTGTAGTTTATAGTCTATCATCAATAAACTCATGCAGTATTATAATAGCAGGACAAATTAGAAATATTTGAGACCCATTGTAGTGCATCCTTTTATATTTTAGCAATACAAGTACAAAACACCGCCCACACTTGAAGCCAGGGCAAGAAGAGACACAGCGGTGACAGAGCGGTGGCTAAACTTTTATTGATAAAAATTCCATATTTTGACTGAGTGACTCCATACTCGGGGATGTACACCCTCAGTTAAAGTACTATATTCCATTCAACTGAATGTATGAATTCATTCTGATTGCTGAGGCCACAGTAAAAACAAATGATTTTAAATGTAACCCAGCCCTTGTAAAACCTACTTTATTGAAGCCAAGCTACATGAAAATTGTGGTTAAATACAACAACGAAGGACTTTGTCACATTCCACCACTGGCTTTTAGCAACAAGTGTATTTCCCAAATATGTTTTAAACTTGCTTTAATTAACCACCACCCATTTCTGTCTTTCGTCTAGGCAAGAGGAAAATGATTCACCCCAAACCGGACCTTGCCTCAGTATTTTTAAAGATGCAGGCTGAAAATCTGCTGAACTGGGACCAGTGTGAGCGGCACATCCAGTTGCTTCTCAGTGAGGCAGCGTGGCTGGCGTGTGTGACCCATTCTAAGGTTTTTTTTGTTTTTTTTTACAGTTTGAATTTTGCACATTCTGAATAATCTGGAATTTGCTGCTGATTGTAATAAACAATTTAGTGACTTATGTGTTTGCATCATGATTTGCTATTTTGTCTGTTTAGACACTGGTGGGAAAAGAGTCAACAGTACAAACCATTTATCAGTGACTTTGAAAATAATGGCTCATTTTTAAGAAAAAGTAACCAAAACAATTATTTTATTAACTGAAGACTGTATTGCTGGATGTGCCACCGCAGAAGACCCTGCACACTTTAGTGATAGTACCAGTATATGGAGGAATTCTGGGCCATATTAGCATCTGGATTTTCTAATAATGGGTTAAGGCAGTGGTGTCCAATCATGTGCCATGGAGGGCCAAGACCATGCAGGCTTTACCTCCAACCAGTGTCTTCAACAGTAGATCCCACTGAATTTCTTTCACTGACTGCTGATCAGTGAAAACACCTGCTGAAGAGACTGGGTAGAGGACAGAACCTGCAGGGTCTTGGCCCTCCATGGCACATGATTGGACACCCCTGAGTTAGGGTTTAATGGGATTTAACATTTTAACACAAACTGCTTTATGGTTCATAATTCGCTTGACAGACTTACACCAAACCAAAAGTGATTTCTCAAACTGCTGGATTGTTCTTAGCTTTTCCAATCTTTAAGTATTTAATTTGTCACTTGGTGGTAACCTTCACACATAAAACAAAAGAGACACATCTGCCAAATTTTGACAGATTCCAAAGGAATTTTGGCAGATGAATACACGTATAGTACATTGTTGATAAGATAAGATAAGCCTTTATTAGTCCCACAACGGGGAAATTCCAGGATTGCAACAGCACAGGGATAGCAACACTCAGAGCAACAATCAGAAGGCAAGAAAAAAAGCAAGCAAGCAAGAGCAGCTAATATACATATGTACATATTACTATAATATATATATATACACACACACAGACACACAGTGCAGAGCATTGTAGCTGGATGGAATAAATATATGAATATATAAACACACAGTGCGGAGCATTGTAGCTAGATGGAATAAATATGTAGATATATAAACACCCACAGTACGGAGCATTGCAGCTAGGTGGAATAAATATGTAAATATATAAACCCACACAGTGCGGAGCAATGTAGCTAGATAGAATAATATGTAGATATATAAACACACAGTGCGGAGCATTGTAGCTAGATGGAATAAATAAACATGCATGTTAGGTTAATTGGCTGTTCTAAATTGTCCCTAGATATGTGTTTCCTATAGGCCCTTAGAATAGAGGGTTAGTATTAATGAAAGCGCTTTGAGTGGTCTTTGTGACTAGAAAAGCGCTATATAAGTGCAGGTTAGTTAGTTAGTTAGATATATAGATATATAAATATAAACACACCCAGTGCGGAGCATTGTAGCTAGATGTAATAAATATGTAAATATATAAACACACACAGTGCAGAGCATTGTTGCTAGATGGGATGAAACAGCATAACCGTCTACTTAGTTATCCTACATGGTATGATTATGTGCCCATACATATTCTCACCCTCCATAGCGACCGGTATTTTCCTAGTTGTATACCGGAGGGGACCATTGTGTAAGTCTATTGCATCTTTTGCATTCAAAAAACTATTAGTTTGTTACGTCTTTTTGCTATCTCTGCGAGCAGCCCTGCTTAGGTTGTACAGTCTGACAGCCGTTGGTAGGAAGGACCTGCGAAACCTCTCAGTTGTGCACCTGGGATGATGTAGTCTGCTGCTAAATGAGCTCCTCAGTGCATTCAGTATGTCCTGCATAGGGTGGAACTCGGTGGAACTCGATGCACACGTACAATGTACTATACTGACATGGTACAGACCCAGAAAGCAGACGCAACTCAGGAAGCACAATTAACCTTTTATTGATAATAGTGTGAGTATGTGGATGCATGTGTGAAAGTCTGTAATGAATTTAGTGCTTGGTTGAATCAGCTTGGGGCGAGCAGAGCACCGTGCAACCTGGCAACCCTAGGAACAGAGCAGAGAGATAATTAGGAGTTATCTTGACAGGAGAAGTGCCAGATAGAACTGTCCTTACTTTCTGCTGAGTTGAAGAAACACATAGGTTGGCACGTTGGCCCATGCCAGGAGGACAATGCCAGTTGCCCCGTTGGAGATGTAGCAGGTAGGTGAACGAGGCAAGGGAATCCGCCGCCAGGTGGAAGGGAGTCCGCCGCCGAGAGGACACCACCTGTGCACAGGGGTAAAGGATGGGTGAGAGGAAAGGTTCAGGCTTACTTGGCTGCTGGATGGTTTGGAGACCCTTGGTGAGTAGAAGCGCTGGAGGATGATGAGGCTGGAAGCTCAGAGTAGAGATTGGTGAGTTCAGTTTCCTCTGGAAGGAAGCAGACGACTCCGCGCAGATCCCTGGGTCTCACAGAATAAATAGGCAGAGCCAAATAGCAGACAGGTGTGTGCGCAGGTGTGCCTAATTGGCGACCATGACAGTACTCCCCCCCCCCCCAACGACACGCCTCTCGGCGGTTGATCCATCCTACCTGGGTGCGCCCAGTGGAAGTCCCTGATGAGTTGCTTGTCCAGCACGAAGGAGGGGTGCACCCAGGATCTCCACTCTGGCCCATAGCCCTCCCAATCCACCAGGTACTGTAGACTGCGACCCCGGCGTTGGACGTCCAGAATGGCGTTGACCTTCCAAACCAGGTTGCTGTCGATCATCATTGGTGGTGGTGGGTCCCTGGGTGGAGGACACAAGGGGCTGAAGCAGACAGGCTTGACCTGGGAGACGTGAAAAGAAGGACAGATGCGGAGGGAGGGGGTTAGAGCTAGTCCCATACATACTGAGTTAATGATTTGTGTGATGGAAAAGGGTCCAATGAACCTCTGAGACATCTTCCTCCTCTCACCCTTTAAATCGATGTGTTTTGTAGACAGCCATACCTGTTAGCCCACCTGGTAGGCGAGAGCTGGAGCCCTGTGACGGTTGGCCACTGCTGTGTTGTGCTCGGCTGTGCGTTGCAGAGCCTCCCGGGTAGCCCTTCAGATCCAACGACACCGCTGCAGGTGGGCACGAATTGACGGAACTGCAATGTCCCCTTCCTCCTCCGGGAACAGCGGGGGATTGTATCCCAACAAGGCCTGGAAAGGAGACATGCCTATGGCTGATGAGATGGTGGTGTTGTGCACATACTCAGTCCAGGGAAGGTGGGAGCTCCAAGATGATGGGTTCTTGGTGGCGACACACTGCAGCGTGGCCTCCACTTCTTGCTTTGCCCGTTCACACTGCCCATTGGTCTGAGGATGATAGCCTGAAGATAGGCTCGCTGTGGCCCCCAAGGCGCTACAAAACAATCTCCAGACTTGGGACACTAACTGGAAACCCCGGTCCGAGACAATGTCCAAGGGGATGCCATGAAGACGAACCACATGCAGGACTAGGAGTTCCGCTGTCTCCTTGGCCGTGGGCAGCCCCTGCAGGGGAACGAAATGGGCAGCCTTGGAGAATCTGTAGACCAGAGTAAGAATTACCGTGTTGTGGTTGGATGATGGGAGACCGGTGATGAAATCCAGAGCCACGTGGGACCATGGCCTGCCGGGGATGGGGAGGGGATGGAGTAATCCAGCTGGAGGGGAAGAAGACGTTTTCCCGGTGGCACACTGAAGACAGGCTCGGATATACTCCCTGACGTCCCTCTGCAGCGACGGCCACCAAAATGTCCTCTGGATCAGCTCCACTATGCGTCCCTGCCCAGGGTGACATGAGAACTTGGATGAATGACCCCAATGAATAACCTCCCCCCGGACGGCTGATGGGACAAACTGTCTACCCACTGGCCCCCCACCTGGGTCGGGCTCGTCCTTCAGAGCCTTCAACACCTTGTCCTTAATACCCCAGGAGATGGCACCCACGACACACGATGGAGGTAGGATAGAGTGCTCGGGCTTCTCCGTCGTCTCCGAGGTAAACTGGCGGGACAAGGCATCCGGTTTCGTGTCCTTCTACCCTGGACGATAGGTGATGGTGAAGTCAAACCTCTCAAAAAACAAGGACCAGCTGACCTGGCGGGAGTTCAGACGCTTGGCTGTCCAAAGGTACTCCAAGTTCTTGTGGTCTGTCCATATGATGAATGGCTGGGAGGCCCCCTCCAACCAATGACGCCACTCCTCCAAGGCGAGTTTGACGGCCAACAGTTCCCTGTCACCGATGTCATAATTGCGTTCAGCTAGAGATAGGCGCAGGGAGAAGAACGCACAGAGTCGGATTTTGCCATCCGCCGGAGACCTCTGGGACAGGACTACTCCCACCCCCAAGTCCAAAGCATCCACTTCCACCAAGCACTGGAGAGAGAGGTCTACCTGCCTCAGGATGGGAGAAGAAGGAAACCTGGACTTCAGTTCAGCAAAGGCCGCCGCAGCCTCCTCGGTCCACCGGAAAGAAACCTTAGGAGAGGTCAGACTGGTTAGAGGGAGAGTGATCTGGCTGTAATTTTGAATGAAGCGGCGGCAAAAGTTGGCAAAACCCAGAAACTGTTGGAGCTGCTTTCTGGATGATGGGGTAGTCCACTCAACCACCGCTTTGATCTTACCCAGGTCGGGGAGGATCTCATTATGAGAGATAATGAAGCCCAGGAATGAAGTCCAGTTAACATGAAACTCACATTTTTCTGTCTTCACAAAAAGTTTGTTTTCCAATAATCGCTGCAGTACCTGCCTCACGTGCACATGATGCTCCTCCAGGGACTGCGAAAAAATCAGGATGTCGTCCAGATAAACAAACACGAATGTGCCCAAGAAGTCCCTCAATACATCATTAATCAGCCTTTGGAAGACGGCAAGGACGTTGGTGAGCCCGAATGGCATCACAAGATACTCGAAGTGTCCACTCGGGGTCTGGAATGCCGTCTTCCATTCATTGCCCTCCCGGATCCGCACCAGATGATAAGCGTTGCGCAGGTCCAATTTGGAAAACCAGGAGGCGCCTTGGAGGGAATCAAAGGCTGAATTAATGAGAGGGAGAGTGTACTTATCTTTGACAGTTATGTTGTTTAACTCCCTAAAGTCTATACGGAGTTTCAGTGAGCCATCCTTCTTGCCAACGAAGAAAAAGCCCGCCCCCACCGCTGACGACGATGGCCGAATTATGCCTGAGCTCAACAACTCCTTGATGTATGTCTCCATTGCTTCCCGCTCCGGGCAGACAGGTTGTAGAGTCTGCTGGATGGTAAAGGAGCTCCAGCGCGGAGATTAATGACACAATCATAAGGGCGGTGGGGGGGAGGGAAAGGGCTTGCGTCTTGCTGAAGGCGGCCCTCAAGTCGTGGTATTCGGGAGGGACCTAAACCAAATCAGGAGGGGCAAGGATCGGGGCACTTAGAGGCACGGACGGTGAGCATGCAGCGGACTGAAGGCAGGCACTTAAACAAAAAGAACTCCAGGCACGGACACTCCCAGACCGCCAGTCTATGAAGGGACTGTGCAGGCAAAGCCAGGGGTAGCCGAGGATAACCGGGGATGAAGAGATCGGCAGCACGTATAACCTCAGCTCCTCTCGATGATTGCCCAATGTAATAATAGACACTGGAGCGGTCCGGTGGGAAACTGTAGCAAAAGGGGCTTTAGAGAGAATGATCAGTCTCAAGGGGGTCTCCAATAACTGAACGGGGAGCCCTAAGCGGGTTGCCAGTTCCCCAGAGATGAAGCTCTGCTCGGCCCCGGAGTCAATGAATGCCTGTGTAGTGAATTCCTTGTGTTTAAAGCAGAAACAAATGGGAATCTGGAAGCTATAGAGGGGTTTTAACTGAGGCGCATCCTTGAGTCCCCCTACTGCTGACCGACCCATAATGACTATGTTTTATCGGGCTTTTATTGAATCTGTTTTATCCTTTTCTTTAATGTCATGGTTTGGTCAGATAAAACTGAAACAGAGGAAATCCTTGGATCAGGTAGTCAGATGGTCCAGTCGTTTGCTTGGTGAGTCACAGCTGAGCCTGGCATCCCTGTACGCCAAACAAGTACAGAGGATGGCCGACTCGATTTTAAATGATGACTCCCACCCTTTGCACTGCAACTTTCAGCTTCTTCCCTCCAGACGGAGGTTTGCTGTCCCAAAAAGTAGAACCCAGCGCTACAAAAACAGCTTTGTCCCTGCTGCTGTCAAAGAGTTGAACAAGCTATAAAATTATATTGTACATATTCTATATTTACCTATTTTGTAAGATGTGTGCCTGTGTTTGTGTCTATGTTGAATGTAATTAGTGGCTTGTAAATATGGATGTCACCAACTGCAAAACAAATCTACCTACGGGTACAAATAAAGTAACCTGAACCTGAACCTGAACCTGCTACCCACGGGACATACCTCAAGCTCGTGCTCCTTGCTCCCACAGTAAACACATAAGCCTAGTTCCGGCCGTCGCTGTCTCTCAGCAGCAGACAGCTTAGTTCAACCTGTCACCATGGGTTCTGGCTCATCCGAGGAATTGGCTGGAGGTAACGCCAATGGGGGGGCTGCAGGGAACGGCGAGACTGACTACCTGAGCGACTGGAAGTCTTACGCTCAGCCGCCTGCTCCCTCAGTCTGTTGTCAAGGCTGATAGCTAGCGAAATTAGTTCGGTCAAGTTGGAGGGATTTTCTAAGGGAGCTAACTCATCCCGCAGGCTAGGACAGAGGCTTCTGATGAAGATACTACACAATGAGGCATCCTCCAACCCCACCTCTATGGCTACGACCCGGAAGTCTACGGCATAATCGGCAACAGCCCTCGCCCCCTGCTTTAAATTCAACAACCGGGAGGGAAGCACACTATCATGGTCGGAGTGGTCGAACACCTCCTTAAACTCCCTAACAAACTGTGTGTAAGAGAGAGAAGCATAGTCAGCCCTAGCCATAACGGCGTAAGCCCAAGCCAAAGCTCACCCCTCCAACAAATTAATCACATAGCCTATACAACTATGGTCTGAAGGAAAATCCCCCGGCACCCGCTGAAACACAATGTCGCACTGCAGCAAAAATCCCCTAGCTTCTCCTAATTTACCACCGAAACGGGTGGGAGTGGGTATGGGAGTAAGGCGGAACGGGGAACCTGATGTAACCTGGCTACTGACAGAGCTAACAGGTGCAGGGGAGCTAGCGGGAGCTGGAGGGAAGGCCTGTGGGTTAGCTAGGCGATCCAACTGATCAGTAACTCGAGCTAGCTGTGTAAGTATGGTTTGCTGCTGGTAGGCTAACTGGTCCACCCGAGCTTCTAAGTTGTTAACCTTGCGCGCAAGTGCGCTGTCTGCTGGGTCACTCTGGCGGAGTTGTACTGACATGGTACAGACCCAGAAAGCAGACACAACTCAGGAAGCACAATTAACCTTTTATTGATAATAGTGTGAGTGTGTGGATGCGTGTGTGAAAGTCTGTAATGACTGTAGTGCGTGGTTGAATCCGCTTGGGGAGAGCATAGCACCGTGCAACCTGACAACCCTAGGAACAGAGCAGAGAGATTATTAGGAGTTATCTTGACAGGAGAAGTGCCAGATAGAACTGTCCTTACTTTCTGCTGAGTTGGAGAAACACATAGGTCCGGGGAGTCCGCCGCCAGGAGGACACCGCCTGTGCACAGGGGTAAAGGATGGGTGAGAGAAAAGGTTCAGGCTTACTTGGCTGCCGGATGGTTTGGAGACCCTTGGTGAGTAGAAGCGCTGGAGGATGATGAGGCTGGAAGCTCAGAGTAGAGATTGGTGAGTTCAGTTTCCTCTGGAAGGAAGCAGACAACTCCGCGCAGATCCCTGGGTCTCACAGAATAAATAGGCAGAGCCAAATAGCAGACAGGTGTGTGCGCAGGTGCGCCTAATTGGTGACCATGACATATACACGTATTGAGATCTAGTTCGTATCCTCACGTCTTCGGCTCTATGGCTTCCCAGATGCTCCAGTACTTTTCCAGAGTGCTTCGTCTCACTGCCTGTACCCTTGTCTGGCGGTCCTTTTTGGCCTTTACAGTGACAAAAAGCCAGAGACCGAGGAGTCGCCTTGTACAGCCGCAATGTTATGTTTTGCTTGGGTCGTATGTTTTACGTCACGTGAGTGTGGCGCCGCCTTGCTGTAAAAAAATCCCACCCACCCCAGGCATACCCAGCTGTAATGCAAACAGAAGCGAACCAAGTAGAGTAAAGCCAAGTCGAAGTGAGTAGGGCTGACTGGGTACTAGTGGAAAAGGGCCATTATAGTCTCTTCTATCTGAAACACAGCATAAAATTCTTCAGAGGATCTCTCCCTGATGAAGGCCACAATACTAATGGATCTTCCCACCTGAGCAAAGTGAACCCACTAATGCTTAGTGTAAACCAAACCAAACTTCCCCATAATGCAATTGCGTCATCTTTCTATTTGGTAGTGTTACGTCTTGAAATAAGGGAGCCGGAGGCGAGTCTTCATGCAGCTAACAAGTCTAACTTTATTACATGAACTTGGTTTATATACCAGTGGGCTGTGCCAACCTCACGCCACCCTTGGGGGCGGGCACTGCCTGTCATACACACACATACTCACACACAACATTCCCTCCCCCCTTAGAAAATAGAAAGTCACACACACCATTGAAAACCTCCCAAATTTAGAACTCGAATCACACACTACGAACATGGGGAATAACATATTGCATTAGAACAAACCTATCACATTCACACAAAACAACTCAAAACCGGACCATGTCTCTTTAGAATACAAAATAATCCCATATTATACATATATTCACTCACTCACATACACATCAGCTATATACAAAGTGCACATTTTCACAAATATGTACACAGATATTTACATTAAATACATATTTCAAGTGACCCCAATGTCTCGGGCCAGCCACCATCTTCTAGTCTGCCACGGAGGACCTGGGCAGCCCCATGGCATATGTGCACCCAGTCATTGTCTACCTCCAGGGTCAAACCCCCCCTCCCTGGCAAAAATGTCTCTACCCGTCAGTTGGCACTTCTTCCTTCTGGGCCCGCCATACTGATGTTTGGTGTGTCGCCTCTCCGTGCCTGACGAGCCGCTCCCAACTGCCTTACGCACCGCCATCATGGTTTCAGTCACGCTGACCCTCAGTGGCTGCACCTCGGGTAAAAACGAAGCCTGTTCGGTGGTGTCATCTGCCGCCTCGGGCGTCTCGCCATACCGTCCAGCGCCCTCGTCCCAGGCGCATGGAGCTCCAGCACTGAGGCACTGCCCGACCTCCATGGATCACGGCTGCAGCTGTCCACTCCCGGTGCTCACCACAATGCCCTCGCCAATGTCATTCTCCGACTCAGGCACCTCGCTGCTGTATCCAGCACTCTCGGTCCCGGTGCACCGCTGCGCTGTCACTGTGTCTAGCTGTGGCTGTTGTCCCTCTGGGCTCTCGGTGACATTCCCATCGGCTTTATCCTCCGACCCGGGCCTCTCGTCACAGTTCTCGGCACCCTTGCTCCAGGTGCCCCGCTGCATTGACTCGCTGTCTGTTTACGGCTGTTCTCCCTCTGGGCTCTCAGCACCGTTCTTGTCGGCCAGATCCTCCGACCCGGATGCCTCATCGCTGCTCCCGCTCCAGGTATCTTGCTGCGCTGTCTCTGCATCCTGCTGCTGCTGTTCTTCCCCAGGGCCCTCAGCCTGCATGGTCTCGCACTCCCGCTGTGTAGCTTCCCCAAGCGGGGCCGACTCCCGCTCCGGTTCTGGCTGCTGGAAGGGTGGGGGCAATCTCGGTTCTTGTTCTTCCGCCATTTCATCGTCACTATCTGGGTCCCACTCACTCTCAGTGTCCCATTTGACCTCTGTATAACTCTCGCTGTCCACACTGCTCCTTCCGGCCGCACCCACATCCGCAAGGCCTGTGCGAACTGGTTCCGGACCGCCGACTGTCTGTCCACCGATTTCGAGAATGAAACCCAGCGCACTGAACAAGTCCCACCCTATGACACTTTCACCACGGCATGCCACTCGGAACCAGAACGCCGGGATTACTTTCACGCCATACTGCACCGCCAATGTGATGCTCCCACCGGCACCGGAGCTCCCGTTGTCCGGTAGTTCTACTGCGTCTGGGCGCCGGGGGGTGAACCTCTGAACCATGGCCTCACTCACAATGGACCACGTGGCGGCTGTGGCTATCATTATGGGCACATTTACGCCGTCCAGCTTCACCATACGGTGCAGTCCCGACCAACCTTCGGGGCGCACAACATTTATACCGTCCCCGTTGTCCTGCTTGCCATCCGCTGTCAGGTTTTGACACGCTTCCATACTTTAAAATATTTCCAATTTTCCTCGTCGCCAAATGTTACGTCTTGAAATAAGGGAGCCGGAGGCGAGTCTTCATGCAGCTAACAAGTCTAACTTTATTACATGAACTTGGTTTATATACCAGTGGGCCATGCCAACCTCACGCCACCCTTGGGGGTGGGCACTGCCTCTAATACACACACATACTCGCACACAACAGGTAGTAGGAGTAGACATAACTGGAAAGGACCCGTTGATCCTGCTTAAAATAACTTTGGATACTAGTACCACAGAAAACAATAGAAAGGTATCCCCAACATCAGCCTCACCACCACCCACTTATTTAGAAAATAAGATAGTTACCTACTTAAATGTAGAAACAATAAGGGACAGAATTGCAGTGGAAACTGGCTATGTAGACCATGAATGATACCTGGCGCCAATGTGCACATATAAATGTTCCCCGTCTTTCCACCCTTTTCCCCAAGTCACTGGGGTGTGAGTGGAGCCTCCTCGTGGTCCACCACAAGGTTACTCAAAAATAAAAAGTAATGTACATTTCAAAATTACACAAAAAGGCCTTTTTCAGGGAACAAGAAATGAGTTAAAAACTTATAGCTGTTCTTCAGCAGTGGAAGTTAATCAGAGCCTTGAAAGTTGGTGCTGTAGAGGGTAAAAGGGAAGGATGTGGAGGTGAGGCACGAGCGTAGGAGGACACAGAATCTTTATTAACCCTCTAACACAAATGTACAGCCTATGGCCGGCCGAGTCCTGTAGAAGCCTGCCCCAGTCTCTCTGCACTCTCTTTTAAACCTTTATCAGACCCTCCAGGATGATGCGGAATGTTTTTATGATTGTTGTGGGCCAAAAAGTCTGAATTTGCGGGAGCTTTTTTTTTTTTTAAAAAAAAAGCTGTGATAAAAGTTGCAATATTTTAATGTTTTTTGCACTAAAAGTTGTGGGAAGAATTCCAAATTTTAAAGCAGATGCTTTTCTCCATTTTACTGCAGTGATATTTTACAGGTACATCTCAAAAAATTAGAATATCATGAAAAAGTTCAATATTTTTTGTCACTCATTTCAGAAAGTGAAACCCATGTATTATATAGATTCATTACACAGAGAGTGATATATTCCAAGTGTTTATTTATTTTAATTTTGATGATTATGGCTTACAGCCCATGAAAACCCCAAATTCAGTTTCTCAAAAAATTAGAATATTACATAAAATTAATTTTAAAAAACAGTTTTTAAATAGAAATGTTGGCCGACTGAAAAGTATGTCCATGTACACACTCAATACTTGGTCAGGGCTCCTTTTGGATTAATTACTGTATCAGTGTGGTGTGGCATGGAGGTGATCAGCCTGTGGCACTGCTGAGGTGTTATGGAGGTCCGGGTTGCTTTGATAGTGACCTTCAGCCCGTCTGCATGGTTGGGTCTGGTGTCTCTCATCTTCCTCTTGACAATACTCCATAGATTCTCTATGGGGTTTAGGTCAGGAGAGTTTGCTGGCCAATCAAACACTGTGATGCCATGGTCATTAAACCAGGTTTTGATACCTTTGGCAGTGTGTGTGTGGGGTGCCAGGTCCTGCTGGAAAAAGAAATCAGCTTCTCCATAAAGCTTGTCAGCACAGGGAATCATGAAGTGCTCTAAAATTTCCTGGTAGACGACTGCGCTGACTTTGGTCTTGATAAAGCACAGTGGATGGCGGCTCGATGCTCAAATACATCGCGGTGCAGCGATGCATTTGATTGGTTAGACTAAGCGTTTCAGCACGTTGGAGACAAATTTGGTTGGTGAAATTGGTGGAGGCTGACGAGGATTGGCCAAAATTGCAGGAAAGTTGCGGTAATTGGACAAAGTTGCAAGGTCGCGCAATAGTTGCGCTGATTGGCTGATTTCGCGTGAATTGGTGTGATCGTAACGTCGCAAAATCCTGAAGGGACCGCTTTATTGCTCATGCATTGAGACTGGAGCTGCTGACATTATGCATGGTGTGTGTACACTGGAATCGTGTGGCGCAATTATCATGACACTTGTTACATACCCTTTCATACCTTATTTAGAGATAGGTGTTGTGATTATGAATTGGTGTGTAACAAAAGACCTGCGTGATACATTAACATAACCATTCACATGTTAACACTTCGGTGGCTGCTCGCTAGGTTCAGCGGCTCAGGGTTATTCTCTCTTCCCTCAGGGGGTGCATAACTTAACAGCCCACTGTTCAGCTTTCTGGGTCCGTCTTCTTCCTCTTAATGCTGTGTGAGTTAGAAATCCCCCAGCTGTGTCCAGTGTCCGCGTGTACCGGGTCTTGTGTCCGCCACAGTGCTACCAGTTCCTACAGGTGTCTGTATAACAGTAGTGCTGGAACACACCGTATAAATTTCAGTAAAAACTGGAAAAATTGTGGTGTTCTAAAACTTTTGACCGGTAGTATATGTAGATACATACAGTACATACTGTATATACATACATTGATAAAGAGCTAGGCAGCTGGGCGCCTTCTGACCTTTGTTTCCTCCTCTATGGCAACTTGACGCAGCTGCGCGGGGGATGTGGGAGGAGCGACTGCTGGAGGTCCAGGTGGTCCAAAGCTGTGCGTGGACACGCATCACCAAACTATTACGAAACGAATCGTAAAGCGTTTTTCAGCTTCCATGAATTAGTTTTTTTTAATTATTATTATTTAGAGTAAAACCTTTGGAGAAATAACCAAAGAACTGAAAGGGTTCGGTGGTGCTTCGCCGCTCATCTCTCAAGTAACCGATAAAGCGGCACCAGAAAGAGGAGCGGGGTGAACTTTCTTCCGAGGAAAAATAGAGTAGAACGGGGCTCATTTCAGCGACAAGTGGAGTAATGTTTAAGAAAACCAAGAGCAAAGTGCTGGTGGATTATGCATCAGAGGAGGATGACATGTCCTGGCGCCACCGTCACTCCTACAAGGTAAATAGGTGCACGACTAATGGGGTTGTCGCGAGAATTAGTCCATATATGTCAGCTGCAGTTGTCAGAGCTATCCTTATTTTAATCTGATTGAGTCAAGTGTCAACGTAAAGTGGAATCTACTGTCTTATTTATAGGTAGAATGATCAAAATCAATTCTTAAATATGTATTATTCAGTTTTCCTCCGAAAAAGTGACGTTCAGCGGTTAAATGTATAAGAAAATCTGGCTTAAAAACAAGTTTTTATATTCTCGTAACTGGAAGTAGGAGATGTGTGAGTTGTACTGCCAGTTTATCTGCGTTTATAGTTTATTCATGCGCTGAATAAGGAGCAGATACAAGCAAGATTTTTTTTTTTCTTCCTGCTCCTTTTCAGCCATGGACTGTGGATGTAATTGTGTTATTTTTTTTTTCCAGTGAACTGTGAATTTCCACGAAAGAAAGAAAGAAGGACAAATCAATTCAAATCTCACTTGACTAAGGAAGTGTTTAAGTCATGTCAGGTCAGCCGAACAAGAGAGGTCAAAAATTCTGGGGGAAAAAAAAATCAAATAAGTTATAGTTTATCCAAACAGAAACCCATAACATTTATGCCTTTGTTTTTAGTGTTTCTACAGGACTGGAAAGTATGACCAAAGTTCCCCTGACTGCAAAAGAGGGAGGTTGTAATCTCATTAAAAATGTAAATCCACTCACAGTCTTGTAATCTGTGAGAGGCTACACATTATAAATGTCTCTTTGTTGTGTTTCTGCCCATCCCACATGTCCCAGGTGAACAGCAGCAGCATGTGTGTGAGGTGTGGGGAGTTTATCAGCCCTGCCATGCTGCTGAGGGCATGGGGGAGGACACAGATGCTCAATGAAAGGCATACAGCAGCCCTAGTCTTTTAAAAATCGAAAGGCAACATATTTATCTATTGAGATTCTTCTTGATTCATGTTTTTTTTTTTTAAACTATGTGGATTGAAGTACTGCTAAAATCGAAAGGGCAAATTTTCAAATGGTCTCATAAAATAGTGATGTTCTAGTGAAATCAGATTAGGACTTTGAGTAGTTTGGTAGCTGAACAGCATATTTTCCCCCTATAAGGTTGGCATCAAGGTGGAGTCAAATTAATGCGCCACCGTCATGCTTGTGGTTATCTAATCAGTCAGCTTTATGAGAGATAAGAGCTTCTTTAAACTGCAATGAATCAAGGTTTTACAAAACCGGTTGATCTAACAACTCCAAACATTCTTCCATAATACAGATTGTCTGCAGCTCCATCACTGCATTAAGAATGGGCGTGTGATGTCTCCCGATGGAAAAAACGCAAAGAACTGTGGGAAAAGTGTTCTGCCTTTCTGTGCTTAGTAGTGAGCAACGAATGCCGTTACGCTGCATGTCCACCAAATGCGTTTTTTTCCTACTGTGGGCGACTGTTTTCTGTTTAATTTCTATGTAGTCCGGTGTTTAATGTGCTCAGTGCTGTCAACGCAAAAACCCTCTCAGCAGTCAGCATATTTTGTCGCTGTGCTCATGACGCCGAAAGCTGAAAAAAGTTCAACTTTCGGAGTGCTGCAGCGCTCATCAGCTGCACATCTCTCTCACCAGCTGATCAGAATCAGCCTAAAAGTATACCATGATCAATGTTTAACAGCCAAAGCTTGGAGGGACGTGTATTTTCTTACCAGTTTGATGTGATTTATTGCAGTGAGTTGAGCGTTTCAGAACAAAATCTGTGAAATCTCCAACACACTTTGAGTGAAAGGTCAAGCGGTTGCCAGGATACTGGGCATAGTACTTTTTTAAATAAGTGCATGAATAGTGCTCAGGAAAACAGGTTGAGAGCAATTTTACTTTCCCTGTGGACACACAGCCTTAAAATAACACTGAATATGTTACTCAAACAGGAAATGTAAATATACATATAAAACATCATACAAAATCCAGGATGACACAAGAAAGTGAAAACACTAAATTCTAATGTGGTCCTTTCAGTCACATTATTATTCCTCCAAATACCACACAACATTAGAATGGGGAAGTTTTGCTGCGTTATCAAATGCAACAACTGCTCTCATGATCGGCGTGGAAAAAGATTGATAACAGTGTATGCTTTTTTTTTTTAACTTCCCGACTTGGAAGAAAAGTGGAGAGAATCGGGTCTCAGAGCAAACAAAGAGATGTGGGATGGAATGGATTGCAGTGGTCAGAAGGAAAGACATCAGCTCTGACAATATTGCTGCACACATGGTTGTGTGTTCACGGCATTTTCACAAAGATAAGTTGTGATTTAAAAAATATTGAGAAGTGCAGAAAGACGTCCCCTCTTCAGAGCAGCTGTCTTGTGCGCCGCACGCTTTGGCTGCACCTCAGCCACGGCTCTCTATCATCTCTCAATAATGTGTAAAAACGCACAGGGTAAAATCAAATAATTTTCCCACATCATCTCTGCTATTCCGAATTTCTCTTGCTAATCTGGAGCAGTTTTTTTTTTTTAATGGGAGCTTTTTGGTGTTGCTGATTTTCTTTGATTTTTTTTTCTTTCAGTTGTGATTACTTGTTGCCTTCATTACTCATGGATTTAATATCAGCTGGGGACTGAAGTCCATAGAATATTTGGTATTGTTAAATTAAGCAGATTCTCCTCTTTCAGGTGACTATAAAAACGTCACTGTCCTGATTTAGTATGTTTTTATAGCAGCTAATTATACCAGTAATTTTTTTTTGTTGTGCCAGTGCAATCAGCTGAATGGATCCACCTCCTCCGGTGTTCTGACATTTTGGCATATTTATCAGAACAACACTGGACAGCTGATGTTACAGACTGCAGTAAAAGGTCAAAATCGTTATCCTGTAGATTGAAAGTGCTCAGATACATCCCCGACAGGTCCCATTATACAAACAAATACGTGTGTTTAGCTCTCTGTGTGTGTATACACTGCAGGCAGCAGCAGAGCTCTGTACAGGTTTTTCCTGTGAACCAACGCTGCAAATATGCCATTATATGCTAGCTATAAGTTAGAAATCTGTTCAATAAGTTACACATGGGTTCACAGAGCATTACTCGTATGTTAGAAATGAAGAGTTTGTTTGCAAAAACCGATAACCGCCACTTCATGAAAATTTCACTCTTTACATCAAACAACTGTTAACATTACCTACTTGTAGAAGTTCAAATTGTTTTGTCTCAAAAGCCGATATGTCCTGTGTTATAGACACTACAAATTCATGTTTTTTTTTTCAAAAGCCGATAAACGCCAGGAGCGTTTTTTTGCAAAAGAAGATAACTCCACAGGGCAAATCAGTGCTTGGTATTTGGGTCATGTGACTCATCATGGCTGCCTTCCAGGTCTGCTCGCTCTGACTGATTTCCCTGGTTGTGTTTGGAATGTTCACTTACTCCCTCCCTCCCTACTCACTATATAGTGAATTTAGATATAGTGGACTATACAGTAAACTCAATATAACAATAAAATTAACCACTTTCGGACACTACTGGCTTGTTTTTGCGGCACAGTTAATGATGTCATCACGTGAGACAGTAAAATGTAACAGACTAACGGTGGTAAAAAAATGAATACCTGCATGTAATTTGTAGTAAATATGTATTAAATCAAATCGTTTTTGCTGAATTATTAAATATAAATACCTTAAGGTAGTTTATGTTGTGATGTAAAGCTCTTCTCTCAATGCTCTGCTGGTTGCACATTCACTATATAGTACACTTTATGGGGAAGGAGTTTCTTTTTTTCTAGCCTTATTCCTCTTCTTTTTACACTGTGCGCACCAATGAAGAGAGAGAAATGCCATTTCAATTCTCCTGTGTGTCGTGTACATATAGTAGTATTGACAATAAAATCTTTGAATCTTGAATTATAGCTTTCCTATAGGCCCTTAGAATAGAGGGTTAGTATTAGTGAAAGCGCTTTGAGTGGTCTTTGTGACTAGAAAAGCGCTATATAAGTGCAGGTTAGTTAGTTAGTTAGTTAGCTTTATTGTAGCTATATTATACCATTTTACTGAGTGGATATGCCTAAATCGGTGTGTTAGTCATACTACACTGATGCTTATAGACATTCAAGTATGTTCCAGACAAAATAGCATGGCTTTTGGGACTTATCTGTTTTTGCAAAACAAACAAACAAAAACAACGTACTAATAAATTGCTAAAAAGTAACAATGAGTTGATATTTGATTTTTTTGCTTTATTATGTCTGAGATTCTCCTATTTCAAGTGACCATGTCTTAGAAGCTGATTTGGAAATACAAACACCTATAAACCTACAGATGAAAAAGTGTTTTTTCTCATTTTGAGCACAACTGGACTTATCTGTTTTTGCAAAAGAACTCTTCAAATAATTTTTGGGTACGCTAGACATTAAGCTCAATGTATTTCGACTTTGTAGAAACAATGACTGCTTACCTTTGTGTTAAACGACAGTTTTCTGGTCGTTCACCCGGAATACAGTGGTTTGAGAAAGTGTTTGCCCCCTTCCTGACTTCTCTTTTTTTTTTTTTTTTGTCACACTTAAATGTTTCAGATCATCAAACAAATTTAAATATTAGACAAAGATAACACAAGTAAACACAAAATGCAGTTTTTAAATGAAGGTGTTTATTATTAAGGGAAAAAAATCCAAACCTACATGGCCCTGTGTGAAAAAGTGATTGCCCCCTAAACTTAATAAGTGGTTGGGCCACCCTCAGCAGCAACAACTGCAATCAAGTGTTTGTGATAACTGGCAGTGAGGTTTTTTTTACAGCACTGTAGAGGCATTTTGGCCCACTCATTTTTGCAGAATTGTTGTAATTAAGCCACATTGGAGGGTTTTTCGAGCATGGACGGCCTTTTTAAGGTGAGATGAGATGAGAGATACTTTATTTCGAGCAAAAAACAAAACAAACGACAAGTTCAATAAAAGTGACCATGTACAGTGCTCGAAAGGGAGAAGGAAGAAGTTAACTTATTTACTCCAACTCCTCTTTTCCCTAAATACAACCCATGTGAAATATATACATATTACCTCAATGAAGAATCCCAAGTAGACAATTAACTATATTTTATACATATCAACATTGACACTCATCCATCCCTACATACATACAGTCCATACATCTATACCCAGCCCCAAACAACACAGATATACACAGTACCGTCCCACCTACCATACCATAGTGTCCCAGAGTGAGTTTAGTGCATCATACATATTAATACTACACCTCTAACATATATCCTTTTAGCAAAAAATGTTTATACCTCTTTTTGAATTGATTTCTGTTTGTACATAGTTTTAGTTCCAGCTCCAGACTGTTCCACAAATCCACCCCACAGACACATAAGGTCATGTCACAGCATTTCAATCGGATTCATGTCAGGACTTTGACTAGGCCACTCCAAAGTCTTCATTTTGTTTTTCTTAAGCCATTCAGAGGTGGACTTGTTGGTGTGTTTTGGATCATTGTCCTGCTGCAGAACTGAAGTGTGCTTCAGCTTGAGGTCACAAACAGATGGCTTGACATTCTCCTTCAGGATTTTTTGGTAAACAGCAGAATTCACGCTTCCATTTACTACAGCACGTCTTCCAGGGCCTGAAGTAGCAAAACAGCCCCAGACCATCACACTACCACCACCATATTTTACTGTTGGTATGATGTTCCTTTTTTGTTTTGAAATGCTGCACTACTTTTACACCAGATGTAATGGGACACACACCTTCCAAAAAGTTCAACTTTTGTCTCATCAGTCCACAGAGTATTTTCCCAAAAGTCTTGGGGATCGTCAAGATATTTCCTGGTAAAACTGAGATGAGCCTTTGTGGTCTTTTTGCTCAGCAGTGGTTTTTGTCTTGGAACTCTGCCATGCAGGCCATTTTTGCCCAGTCTCTTTCTTATGGTGGAGTCATGAACACTGACTTTAAATGAGGCAAGTGAGGCCTGCAGTTCTTTAAATGTTGTTGTGGGGTCTTTTGTGACCTCTTGGATGAGTCATCGCTGTGCTCTTGGGGTAATTTTGGTTGGCTGGCCACTCCTGGGAAGGTTCACCACTGTTCCATGTTTTCGCCATTTGTGGATAATGGCTCTCACTGTGGTTTGCTGGAGTCACAAAGCTTTAGAAATGGCTTTATAACCTTTTTCAGACTGATAGGTCTCAGTTACTTTGTTTCTCATTTGTTCCTGAATTTCTTTGGATCGCAGCATGATGTCTAGCTTTTGAGGATCTTTTGGTCTATTTCACTTTGTCAGGCAATTCCTATTTAAATGATTTCATGATTGAGAACAGATGTGGCAGTAATCAGGCCTGGGTGTGGTTAGAGAAATTGAACTCAGCTTTCCAAAGATGTGATAAACCACAGTTAATTTATGTTTTAACAGGGGTGGGGATCACTTTTTCACACAGGTAGGTTTGGTTTTTTTTTTTTTTACCCTTATCTTTGTCCAATATTTAAATTTGTTTGATCATCTGAAACATTTAAGTGTGACAAACACTTTTTCACACCACTGTATTTGATGCGGCTGGACCCATCCATTGGTTAATTCAACATGAGCCTCTAATGATTTATAGTTTCCGAATTGCTCATGGATTTATGCGCTCACCCCACAAACCAGGTAGGTAAACACATCTGACAGCATGACTCAAGGCAGTTGGTCGAGATCCGTGGTCCATTTCTTGTGCTCATATCGATCAATCCCATTTATTTTTTCAAATTTTTTAGCGGTAGCACTCCTTTACTTCCTTATTCAGCTTCCCTGAATAAAGAATTTTAATTTTCTGTTTGCTTAGTTCCATTGCATGCATGTCTGTTCTCGTTAGCAGTTGCCTAGACTACAGGTAGACAAAGAAGCCAGACCATGACGATGGTGATAATGGCTCAGAATGCAACGTGGCATGACGTCAGTGCCCATTCTCTATACAGAGGTCTGGGAGTTTGCAATGTGTGACTCTAGACCAGGGGTGCTCACACTTTTTCAGCATGCGAGCTACTTATAAAACAACCAAGTCAAAATGATCTACCCACTACAAAAATGCAAAACATATAATTATTTTCAAATGTATTAAGGATTCTTTGTATGTACAATGTATGTTGATGTACCTTGCATAACTGAATAAGCCAATATTGCACAACACACATAATAAATAACTATTAACATACATAACTTTATTTTTAAAGTCTCGGAACAATGAGTCAGCTGCTTCAACGAATGCTTCTTGGAAGGACTTATTGTTTTTAACGATGGCGTGACTCACCCGGAACGATGCTTCGGTGGTGGCTTTCGCTTTTGAAGTTTGTTGAGTGAAAAATGACTGCTGTCCGGACAACTGGGATTTTAGTTCCTCCACCTTTCTCTTTCTCAGCTGGCTTTTCGGTGGAAAGTCGATGTCATATTTTCCATGAACAGTCCGAAAATGCCGCTCCACATTTCCCTTCTTTGGTATTGCGATGGTAGACTGGCAGATGAGGCAAACGCACTTCGAAAATGACATTGTGAAAAAAAAGTCCACTTCCCATTCCGTATGAAAGTGATATGTTTTTGCCTTCTTACTTGGTCCAGCTTTCTCACTCATTTTGATCACCATATGTTTTAGCAAGGGCTTAAAATCTGAGGTAATTCGCTGACTAGCTTGTAAGTTTTGCTGCGCTTAGCGCCATTGTTTACGCGTGAGCGGTGACCTAAAGGTCAAAATTCAGTTGTCATCTGAGTGGTTGCCCTGTATGTCAATCAAGTGACGGGATGTTTGATAGGCTGACAAATATTTTTTTTAATGTCACGCTGTGATCGACCAGTACTACCGCCGCGATCGACGTAATGAGCACCCCTGCTCTAGACCAAGGCTCTTTTACCCATAACAAGAAGAAGCCAATGAATTTGACCAAGGAGGATGTACTTAAAAAAGAGAAAAGGGTATAAATTGAGAAAAAAAGCTTGCAAATGTATTAGAAACATTTGCAAGTTTACAAGGGAATAGTCATAAATTAGCAGGACATTTACAGGAATAGAATTGAAAATTCATGATAAGAAGTCCCAGATTCTTAATAAAAAGTTTCACATTTATAAAAAAAAAAGGCTGCAAATTTACTAGTAAAAACTCACAAATTTACATGTAAAGAGTTGTTACGTTTATAAGGAAAAAGTCACAATCAAATAAAAAGTCACAGATTTACAAGTAAATAGTTGCACATTTATGAGTCAAATAACAAATTAATGAGTTAGAATTCACACATTTACATATAAACAGTTGCATATTTATGAGTAAAAAGGGACAAATTTATCACACTAAAATTGCTGAATTGTGTGGGAAAAGTTTCAAATTAAGAAGAAAAAACCTACAAGAAAGTAACATATGTAAAAGTTAAAAATACAGCTGATGAGTAATTTTATAATCAGCAGATTTACCTTCAAGTTCACAGCTCAAATTTTTGCTGATTTTTTTTTTTTTTTTTTGTGGACAAAACTTGCTCAAAATTGCTCACTCCCCTTTCGAGGTTGTGACCCCAGTATAGATCATACACTTCAGACAACCAGTAAACATTTCTCAACATTCATCACTATGACAGTGTTGGTTCTTGTAGCCCTTGACTGAATTTCATTGGTCCCTTTTTAACCTTTCTCCTGGGAACCACTGCTTGTGGTCGTTGCTTGTACGTGAACTGCTCTGAGTTCAGTGTATGTCCCCGTTTCTCATAATCGCTGGAAAAAGTAAAGACTGATCTGAGAACAGAGATGACTCTCATCAGATTTCCCCGGGAAAGTCATTGGGGGATGGTGGTGGGGATCTCCTCAAGTCACCATGGCAGTAAAAGTACATGTTTAGGTCAAATGTCGGATCATAAAATGACGTAAACGGAGCAAAGAGCATAAAGATGCAGGATACAGCTAGGAGGATAAAAGTTATAATTTTAAATGCAGGATTCTTCCTTCCTTCCATTCAACATGAGGAACACCATAGAGTAAATATTACCATAAATTAATTTGAAGATCATGGAATTTTCCAAAGATTAAACAAATCAAAACTGAATTACAAAAAGTTGAATGCACTCAGAGCTCACAAACCAAGTCAGCAAATTTTCTCATTTTAATTTCTCCTAAAAGCCTGTATACTCTCAACAGACAGTACCTTCAGGGGGTGACCATGAAAATATCAGACAAGACACTGCATTTAATCCCCCTTTTAGAATCTTTAAAAAATTCCAAGAGGTTGATCGCGATTCAGCTCATCCTCAATACCTAATCGACTGGTCATTAGTCCATTTCCAACCTCTCCTGAAAATATTATCAAAATTCATACATATATTTTTGGGTAATCAAATCAAATCAACCTTTATTGTCATATTGCTGTACATACAACTGTAGTGCAGGCAAGATGAAATTGCGTTTCTCTCAGCATCCATATAAGTAAAAGAACATGATTTAAGACACACTCACACATATCCTCACCCCCCACCCCACCACATCCATTCACACATCCCTGAGACATACTTGAAAAAAACTAACCAGAACTATAATATACAAATAATATACATAAAATCCGTAGGTGCAGTAGTATGTATGAGAGATTCCGGATCAACTGTTCAGCATCCTAACAGCTTGTGGAAGGAAGCTGTTAATCAGTCTGGTGGTTCTGCCTCTGATGCTCCGGAATCGTTTGCCAGATGGCAGAAGTTCAAAGTGTTTATGCAGAGGGTGAGAACGGTCCTTGACAATGTTCAGTGCCCTGCTCCTGCAACGGTTCTGAAAAAGTTCTTGGACAGAGGGGAGGGAGACTCCAATTACCCTCTCAGCTCCCTTGACTATCCTCTGCAGGGCTTTTTTGTCTGACATACTGCAGCTGGAGTACCATGTAGCAATGCAGTACGTCAGAACACTCTCCACCACACCTCTGTAGAAGGTCCTGAGGATGCAGATGGGGAGAGAGGCCTGTTTGAGTTTCCTCAAGAAGTGCAGTCTCTGCTGGGCCCACTTCCTGATTCCCAAGGAATTTTTGCTCCAGGTCAGGTCCTGCGAGATCTGCACTCCGAGGAACTTGATGCTCTCCACTCTGTCCACTAAACGGCCGCCGATGCTGAGGGGGACGTGCTCAGGCTGTGACTGCCGGAAGTCGATAATCGTCTCCTTTGTTTTGTCCACGTTGAGCACCAGATTGTTCTCCCTGCACCAGCCCTCCAGGTCTCTCACTTCTTCCCTGTACATTGATTCCTCATCCCTCTGAATAAGTCCCACTACCGTGGTGTCGTCTGCAAACTTAATAATCTGGTTCCCCTCATGTCTGGATACACAGTCATGTGTTAGAAGTGTAAACAACAGTGGACTGAGTACACAGCCTTGAGGGGATCCGGTGCTCAGCGTGACAGAGTTGGAGATGTTGTTTCCAACCCGGACAGACTGAGGTCTCTGTCAGGAAATCCAGGATCCAGAGACATGTGGCGGTGTTCAGACCAAGAAGGAGTAATTTCTCCATCAGTCTCTGGGGAATAATGGTGTTGAATGCTGAACTGAAATCAATGTACAGGAGTCTGGCATAGGTGTCTTTCTGATCCAGGTGGGTGATGACAGAGTGCAGGGTGGTGACTATAGCATCCTCCGTGGAGCGGTTTGAACGATATGCAAACTGGAGCGGGTCATGTGATGCAGGGAGGCAGGCTGTAATGTGTGGTTTGACAAGCCGTTCAAAACACTTCATCGCAATTGGTGTCAGCGCAACAGGACGATAGTCATTCAAACAGGACACAACTGGTTTCTTTACCACCGGTACTATGATAGAGGTCTTGAAGCATCTGGGAACGATGGCCTGACTCAGGAGATGTTATAAATGTCAGTCAGGACATCTGTCAACTCGCTCGCACAGTCTCGGAGCACACGTCCCGGGATGTTGTCCGGACCTGCAGCTTTACGTGGTTTGACCCTGGTTAGGGTCCTCCGTGTGTCCGCTGTGTTGATGGTGAAAGCTGGTCCCACCGATGGTGGGGATGGGCCAGCCCTCCTTCTGATTGTCGGGTTTGATGCTTCAAAACGTGCAAAGAAGTCGTTGAGCCTGTCTGGAAGCGAAGCGTCGTCATCATCGACTCCCTGCCTAGACTTATAGCCTGTCAGTGTCCGAACTCCCTGCCACATCTGCTTGGTGTTCCTAGTGTCACAGAAAATTTGGATTTTCTCCGCATAGGCGCGCTTCGCCGTCTTAATTCCCTTTGAAAGCGCAGACCTGGCTGAGCGGAGGGTGATCCTGTCCTTCGCTCTGAAGGCTGCATCTCTGGCTGTAAGCAGCGAGCGCACCTCTGCGGTCATCCAGGGCTTATGGATTCCCCATACAGTGATGGTCTTCACTGTAGTGACATCCTCTGTGCACTTCGCGATGTAGCTGGTGACTGTTTCAGCATACTCCTCCACATCTGTCTTGTCTTCCTGGGAGGCTGCTATTTTGAAGACCTCCCAGTCTGCGTGCAGAAAACAGTCTTTCAGTGCAGAGGTTGCACTCTCTGGCCAAATCCTGATTTGTTTCACTACTGGCCTGTTGCGCTTCAGTAGAGGTTTGTAGGCAGGCACCAGCATCACGGATATGTGGTCAGAAAGGCCGAGGTGGGGGCGGGGTATTGCCTTATATGCATCTGCGTTTGTGTACACTAAGTCCAACATATTCTCTCCTCTGGTCTTAAAGTCTACACATTGTTTAAACTTGGGGATCACAGTCTTTAAGCTGGTGTGGTTAAAATCCCCCGCAACCACCACAAAACTGTCCGGGTGTGAAGTTTGGATTTCACTAATAGCATCGTGCAGTTCCCCGAGTGCCTCCTTAGCATTAGCGTTAGCTCTTGGCACTATGTAAACAGCAGCTACAAACACGTTGCTGAATTCCCTCGGCAGATAATATGGCCGACAATTTGCAATAAGGAACTCCGCCAACGGAGAGCAGTGTTTAGATACTAACGTGGCGTTAACGCACCAGTTCTTGTTAACATACAGTGGGGAAAAACAGTATTTAGTCAGCCACCAATTGTGCAAGTTCTCCCACTTAAAAGATGAGACAGGTCTTCAATTTTCATCATAGGTATGCCTCAACTATGAGAGACAAAATGAGAAAACAAAAATCCAGAAAATCACATTGTCTGATTTTTAAAGAATTTATTTGCAAATTATCAAATCAAATCAAACTTTATTGTCATATTGCTGTACATACAACTGTAGTGCAGGCAAGATGAAATTGCGTTTCTCTTGGCATCCATATAAATAGAAGCAGCATGATTTAAGACACACTCACACATAGCTTCACCCCCCACCCCCACCCCCCCATCCATTCATACATCCCTGAGACATACTTGGGAAAAAAAACTAACTATAATATACAAATAATATACAAAATGTCCGTAGGTGCAGTAGTGTGTATGAGAGATTCTGGGTCAACTGTTCAGCATCCTGACAGCTTGTGGAAGGAAGCTGTTGATCAGTCTGGTGGTTCTGCCTCTGATGCTCCGGAATCGTTTACCAGATGGAAGAAGTTCAAAGTGTTTATGCAGAGGGTGAGAACGGTCCTTGACAGTGTTCAGTGCCATGCTCCTACAACGGTTCTGAAAAAGTTCTTGGACAGAGGGGAGGGAGACTCCAATTACCCTCTCAGCTCCCTTGACTATCCTCTGCAGGGCTTTTTTGTCTGACATACTGCAGCTGGAGTACCATGTAGCAATGCAGTACGTCAGAACACTCTCCACCACACCTCTGTAGAAGGTCCTGAGGATGCAGATGGGGAGAGAGGCCTGTTTGAGTTTCCTCAAGAAGTGCAGTCTCTGCTGAGCTGGCTTCCTGATCCCCAAGGAATTCTTGCTCCAGGTCAGGTCCTGCGAGATCTGCACTCCGAGGAACTTGATGCTCTCCACTCTGTCCACTAAACGGCCGCCGATGCTGAGGGGGACGTGCTCAGGCTGTGACCGCCGGAAGTCGATAATCATCTCCTTCGTTTTGTCCATGTTGAGCACCAGATTGTTCTCCCTGCACCAGCCCTCCAGGTCTCTCACTTCTTCCCTGTACATTGATTCCTCATCCCTCTGAATAAGTCCTACCACCGTGGTGTCGTCTGCAAACTTAATAATCTGGTTCCCCTCGTGTCTGGATACACAGTCATGTGTTGAAAGTGTAAACAACAGTGGACTGAGTACACAGCCTTGAGGGGATCTGGTGCTCAGCGTGACAGAGTTGGAGATGTAGTTTCCAACCCGGACAGACTGAGGTCTCTCAGTCAGGAAATCCGGGATCCAGAGACATGTGGCAGTGTTCAGACCAAGAAGGAGTAATTTCTCCATCAGTCTCTGGGGAATAATGGTGTTGAATGCTGAACTGAAATCAATGTACAGGCGTCTGGCGTAGGTGTCTTTCTGGTCCAGGTGGGTGATAGAGTGCAGGGTGGTGACTATAGCATCCTCCGTGGAGCGGTTTGAATGATATGCAAACTGGAGCGGGTCGTGTGATGCAGGGAGGCAGGCTGTAATGTGTGGTTTGACAAGCCATTCAAAACACTTCATCACAATTGGTGTCAGTGCAGAAGGACGATAGTCATTCAAACAGGACACAACTGGTTTCTTTGCCACCGGTACAATGATAGAGGTCTTGAAGCATCTGTGAACGATGGCCTGACTCAGGGAGATGTTATAAATGTCAGTCAGGACATCCGCCAACTCGCTCGCGCAGTCTCGGAGCACACGTCCCGGGATGTTGTCCGGACCTGCAGCTTTACGTGATTACATACAATTATGGTGTAAAATAAGCATCTGGTCAATAACAAAAGTTCATCTCAATACTTTGTTATATACCCTTTGTTGGCAATGACAGAGGTCAAACGTTTTCTGTAAGTCTTCACAAGGTTTTCACACACTGTTGCTGGTATTTTGGCCCATTCCTCCATGCTTATCTCCTCTAGAGCAGTGATGTTTTGGGGCTGTCGCTGGGCAACACGGACTTTCAACTCCCTCCAAAGATTTTCTATGGGGTTGAGATGTGGAGACTGGCTAGGCCACTCCAGGACCTTGAAATGCTTCTTACGAAGCCACTCCTTCGTTGCCCGGGTGGTGTGTTTGGGCCACGTTTCATCTTCAATGCCCTTGCTGATGGAAGGAGGTTTTCACTCAAAATCTCACGATACATGGCCCCATTCATTCTTTCCTTTACACGGATCAGTCATCCTGGTCCCTTTGCAGAAAAACAGCCCCAAAGTATGATGTTTTCAGCCCCATGCTTCACAGTAAGTATGGTGTTCTTTGGATGCAACTCAGCATTCTTTCTCCTCCAAACATGACAAGTTGAGTTTTTACCAAAAAGTTCTATTTTGGTTTCATCTGACCATATGACATTCTCCCAGTCCTCTTCTGGATCATCCAAATGCTCTCTAGCAAACTTCAGACGGGCCTGCACATGTACTGGCTTAAGCAGGAGGACACGTCTGGCACTGCAGGATTTGAGTTCCTGGTGGCGTAGTGTGTTACTGATGGTAGCCTTTGTTACTTTGGTCCCAGCTCTCTGCAGGTCATTCACTAGGTCCCCCTGTGTGGTTCTGGGATTTTTGCTCACCGTTCTCGTGATCATTTTGACCCCACGGGGTGAGATCTTGCGTGGAGCCCCAGATCGAGGGAGATTATCAGTGGTCTTGTATGTCTTCTATTTTCTAATAATTGCTCCCACAGTTGATTTCTTCACACCAAGCTGCTTACCTATTGTAGATTCAGTCTTCCCAGCCTGGTGCAGTCTACAATTTTGTTTCTGGTGTCCTTTGACAGCTCTTTGGTCTTGGCCATAGTGGAGTTTGGAGTCTGACTGTTTGAGGTTGTGGACAGGTGTCTTTTATAGTGACGAGTTCAAACAGGTGCCATTAATACAGGTAACGAGTGGAGAACAGAGGAGCCTCTTAAAGAAGAAGTTACAGGTCTGTGAGAGCCAGAAATCTTGCTTGTTTGTAGGTGACAAATATATATTTTTCACCATAATTTGCAAATAAATTCTTTAAAAATCAGACACTGTGATTTTCTGGATTTTTTTTTTCTCATTTTGTCTCTCATAGTTGAGGTATACCTATGATGAAAATTGGAGACCTCTCTCATCTTTCAAGTGGGAGAACTTGCACAATTGGTGGCTGACTAAATACTTTTTTGCCCCACTGTAGATGCATAGCACCCCCCCCCCCCCCCCCGGCTCTTACCGGAGCTCGCCGTTTCTCTGTCTGCCCGGAACACCGTCGTATCTTCTAGTTGAATGGCCTCGTCAGAGATGTTGTCGTGGAGCCATGTCTCCGTGAACGCAAGCACACAGCAGTCCCTCCACTCTCTCCGGGTTTCTCTCAGCAGACGCAGCTCATCCAGCTTGTTGTCAAGGGAGCGGACGTTAGAGAGAAGGAGCGACGGTACTGCTGGTCTGGAGGGGTTAGCCTTTAGCCTAACATGAATCCCGGCTCTTTTTCCACGCTTTTGCTTGCGTTCCCTCCGCTTACGCTTCCTCCTCTCCCGTGTAGCCTCCAGCAGGGACTCCGCCAGAATTCCATGCTGGCGTAGAATGTCCAAGTCACAACCGAGCGCCGCGATTCTTGCAGCGTGCAGTACCTTGATGTTTAATAAGGTCTCACGGTTGTAAGTTTTACAGAATGTACGTCTGGGATGATCAAATCTCTCACACTCGCTGATGCCAAGAGGGGCTGCTGCGTTTAGGAACGCCGCCATCTTCTAGAAGATTAATGCTGTTAAAACACACATGCACACGCACTCACACACATTTGGGGAAAAAAATGAACGCAGGCAAAAACATGATCTACTGGCCGGCAGTAATTAGCTGTGAAGCTAGTGCAAGCATAAAGGTAATTTTAAAGGGGTCATTATACTTTTCCCACATTTTAACAGCTCACATGTCTTAATGAAATGTTTGTGACATATTTTTGGTCAAATTTTCTTCAATTTAGTTATTGAAGCAAAATAGTTCTTCTTCTTTTTCAGCGCTTCTGAGAACACCACGCCTGGTTTCAGTGCATGTCACTTTAAGGGCTCTTATTTTAACGATCATCAGTGGACTTTTTTGCCAGACTTTCTGCCATATGCCAGTGTTTTTGTTAGTGTCTCTCAGTGCATTGACCATCTAAATACCAGTAGACAGTGTGGCCACTTTGGGCTGAGAGGCGGAGGCTCACTTCAAAGAGGTGTGGTGGTGCGCAGTCTAATGCACATTACTGTTATAGTGCATGGAACATCAATCCGCTTTTGATCAGGAAAAAGGAGGTCTATTGCCAGAGCACTGTTTAATGCTATTTCAGTGGTGTATTTTGAAATTGTGCAGCTCCGGAGCTCATGAGGAAACGGCAGGGATCATGCGCAGGGATCTACTTTTATTTTAATGGAGAGAGTTGTAACAGTCATGATATAATCGCTCGTCATTTAATTAATTATATGACGATCACACACTAGTTTTTTTTTTTTTATTCCATCCACACTCTCATTTTAATTGCGGACTTACCATTGGAGTCTATAGATTAGGCATTAATGTAGGATTTTTTTCAGAGGAATGAATGAATGAGCAGGGAAGATGTGTGCGTTCTAGTGTGGATGTGGGGCACACGGGGGGGAAGCGTGCCAGTCTGAAGATTTTTATTCCATCTACATTTTCTTTATTATCATGGACTTAGTAGGCATTAATGTGTTTATTTTTCTAGCAATAAATGAAAGAACAAGGAGTGTGGGGCATTTTACTTTTTATTCTAACTCCCCAGAGAGACAGGAGATGCGTCCACATCTGCCTCGGCCACATGCCCTGGGTTTCCAGCTGGACCAAGGCTGCCTGCACCACACCTAGGGTCACAGTTCTCCCCCAGCAAGCTCTCTGACTGCCACCTGTCAGAGGCCACTGAGAGCAGGCTCGCTTTGTGGCGGGGGTCGGCGGTGGACGGGAAGCCATGCCAGACCTCTTTATTCCCTCCCGCCCAGGAGGGACCGAAACATAGAGCCGCAAACCTTGGCAGACCCCCGCATGAGATGGGGGAAACCCTTGGTCGTCGAAAGCAACAGGAGAGGGAGCACTCCATCTCCCCATGGGCCGGGAGTGACTTCCACGCCGTCATTAATGAAAGTTTATAAAAGTTTGTACAGGCATCATCCGCTTCCTTAAGTTTCAAACCCATTCATGTCTGTGTGTTGCATCTGTGCACACTCCATTAAACCATTCAGCTAATTTTTCAATTCAGTATTCTTCCCCATTTGTTCTTTCTAAAATAACTAACTGGGCATCAACTGTGATTGATGTCTTCCTTATTACCAAGCAGCATTACCATCACGTGCATTTGGCTCACACGCATGGGCTTTGGACAGTGTAAAACCAGTCTTAAACCGTCATGATCAGAGTTCACTTTCGGTAATGCGCCTCTTTGCATCAAAGGGATGGATAAGAGCGCTTTGGATTGGATTATCTAAAACACACCTCTGAATAATTAGACCGGCCTCTTTTTACACCATGTGCCTGTTGGAAAGTTTGTTTCTACGCTTTTGAGATAAGGAAATGAAGTTGGAAACGCCCATAAATGCATTCTGTGTCGGTGACAAATGACTGACCGACTGCGTCTTTGTAATATGGCCCTAAATCTCTCAGATCGCATTCAGATCGCATTCAACTCTGCCCTTCGTCTTACATCACTATAGCTAACATCAGCTTGTTAGTGCTGAGCTAGCCTGATGAACTAACTGAAATTTGTGTCAAAGAATGAGTGCAATAATGCATCACTGGTGGGTAGGGATCTATGGTTTCAGTGGTTGATAGGATATGATCGGTCCCTGGAGTACAGTAAGCACAGACACATTTGTGAATGAGCCAAGACTAGTGGCTAAACTGCTAGCTTCAGCTAACCACCTTGATGGTGCTAATGGCGCTAACAATGCAGTATCACGGTGAAAATATAACAAGCCAGAATAACGCAAGATATGTCATTGACTGTGGATTAGTGAACCAGGTGGAAACAGAGATGTCTGTTAGGGTCACTGAAATATAATGATAATAATATAAACACAAGCTTCCTAATACCACTATTGGTTCTTAAGCTAACACCTTTGGCTTCCCACCCACCTACATGACAGACAGCTTGGCTGGCCAGTGCAGTGGGCAGGTATCAAGGCTAGTGACGTTTACCTTTTATTTGCCCCTTTCTTTATGTACAGGAAAATATAAGAGTCAAAATGACACTGTGTGTGTGTTTTTAAGAGAAGTGAGTATTTTGATATTTTTCTCAGTAATCACATGACCAATAGATGCATTGGGCAGCACGGTGGTGCAGTGGTTAGCACTGTTGCCTTACAGCTAGAAGGTTCCTGGTTCGAATCCCCAGGTTGGCAGGGGTTGGAACCTTTCTGTGTGGAGTTTGCATGTTCTCCCTGTGCTGTGTGGGTTTACTCCGGGGGCTTCGGTTTCCTCCCACAATCCAAAGACATGCATGTTAGGTTAATTGGCTGTTCTAAATTGTCCCTAGATATCTGTTTTCTACAGGCCCTTAGAATAGAGGGTTAGTATTAGTGAAAGCGCTTTGAGTGGTCTTTGTGACTAGAAAAGCGCTATATAAGTGCAGGTTAGTTAGTTAGTAATTTCAGAAGGTTAAAATCTAAAAGAAAAAAAAATTCAGTCAATGACCCCTTTTTAAGAAGAAAATCCTTGATCAAAATAATTAGTATTTGTTTAATGCTGCTTGATGAAAAGCTGGGTTAATGCTTTGTCTTGAAGATAAAGTCAGATAGAAATCTAGAGACAGAAATATGAGATATAATAGAGTTCTTATGAGGAAGTTTAATAATGTGGCTTAACAATTTGGTCGTCTGGTCAAAAAATCGCAAGACAACAAGTCATTCTCTGACTGTGAGTTGTAACTCATTTTTATTCATATTCCATGTAGTATACAGTCTAAATATTATTCTGTACTTTGTATTAAACATTTGTTCTTGGATGTACACAGTATTTTATTGTATTTGACTGTAGTGGCAAAGATAATACATCAGATTTATATAGCGCTTTATCATGCTACAATGGATGTAGTATGGAGTATGGAGCTGCAATGCTCCATACTGTGGGTGTTTATATATTTACATATTTATTCCATCTAGCTACAATGCTCTGCACTGTGTGTTCATATATTCATATATTTATTCCATCCAGCTACAATGCTCTGCACTGTGTGTCTGTGTGTGTGTGTGTGTATATATATATTTTATAGTAATATGTACATATGTATATTAGCTGCTCTTGCTTGCTTGTTTTTTCTTGCCTTCTGATTGTTGCTATCCCTGTGCTGTTGCAATCCTGGAATTTCCCCGTTGTGGGACTAATAAAGGCTTATCTTATCTTATCTTATCTTATCATAGACACTCAAAGATGCTTTTACAAATAGATACATTATTCATTCACTCCAGACAGACAATGGTAGTGGCAAGTTACTACTGTAGCCACAGCTGCCCTGGGGCAGGCTGACGGAAACGTGGCTGCCAATCCGCGCCAACGGCCTCTCCGGCCACCACTGAACATTTATATACAGTGTTATGCACACTGGAGGCAAGGTGGGTAAAGTGTCTTGCCCAGGGACACAACGGTAGGATATCTGGGGGAGATCGGGATTCGAACCGCCAACCATCCAGTTATTGGACGACCTGCTCTACCTCCTGAGCCACTGCCGCCCCTGAGAAAGATGATGTACATTCTGATGTTTTTGGTTTATAGTTATCCAGCTGTCCATCTGTAATATGGGTATACTGGAAACATGAACTGTGAATGTTTATTTTGGCATTTAAGATGAGTAACAACAGACAGTTGTTTATGTACCCTACAAGACTGCAGTTTGGCAGAGATTCTTATCTGAAGGGTGCACAGTGTTGTTGAATATCAGTTACAGTTTTCCAGAATGCAAGTTGACAATGTCATATTGCTGTTTTTACAACTACTAGTTCGAACATTATAAATTTGCTTAATTTACTTAGAATTTAAAGAAAAACAGTGTCTCTCCACTCAATTGTAGCTGGCTCAAGTATACCTGATAAGCGTCCATTAGTAGAATTATTAGACATTTTAAACTACATTAATTACATGAATAACATTGATTGTTTTTTTCCCCCCAAACTTTCTGTGGCATTTGAAGAACCTTTTCAGTATCAAGCTTCATGCTATATTTTGCAATTTTGAAATTCCATGAACAGATGGATTTTGTCCTATTTTCCAACTCTCCATGGAGTTGTGTGGAATTTGGCTTAGTAGTTCTTTGATAAAATCCCACTTGTACATAAATTGCTCTGATTACATAACAGAGGAAGAGTATGAGAGTTTAAAAAAAAATGAAATTTGTGGTAAAATCACTTTGAACTGTAATGTGTTTTCATTATTGTTTTAATTTATTAATGTAACTGTTGCACCTCAGGGCTCAATCACACACACTGCACCTGTGAATACCTGTAAATACATGTGTATACCTCAGTCAATCTGTGATCCAGATGGGATGTAGTCAAGTAAAGGTGGTGATGCTTTTATGCAGGTACAGTCTATGGAAGTGTAACACAAACTGACCCAAAGTCTGTGCAGGTGGAAAATTTTTACAAACAGTTGAAATTTTCCACGTCCACACCTGCATACCTCTTGGGTTTGTGTGCTACACTTCAATATATACCTCTGTTTATGCATCACAACAAACTGAAATCTGTTAAGGGGAAAAATTAAAAATAAAAAACTTACAATAACCTGGGTGCATGAATATGCACACCCTGTTATAACTGGGAATGTAGCTGTGTTCAGAATTAAACAATCACATTCAAACTCATGTTAAATGGGAGTCAGCACACACCTGCCACCATTTAAAGTGCCTCTGATTAATCCCAAATAAAGTTCAGCTGTTCTAGTAGGCTTTTCCTGACATTTTTGTAGTCACATCTTACAGCACAAGCCATGGCTCACAGAGCTTCTAAAGCATCAGCGGGATCTCACTGGTCAAAGGTATCAGTTAGGAGAAGGGTACAAAAGAATTTCCAAGGCATTAAATATACCATGGAACACAGTGAAGGCAGTGATCATCAAGTGGAGAAAATATGCCACAATAGTGACATTACCAAGAACTGGACGTTCCTCCAAAATTGATAAGATAAGAAGAAAACTGGTCAGGGAGGCTGCCAAGAGGCCGACAGCAACATTGAAACACATTTGAAATTTCCCAAACGCATGTGGGAAAATGTGTTATGGTCTGATGAAACAAAGGTTGAACTTTTTGGCCATAATTCCAAAAGGTATATTTGGCGCAAACACAACACTGCTCATCACCAAAAGAACATTGTACCTACAGTGAAGCATGGTGGTGGCAGCATCATGCTTTGGGGTTGTTTTTCTTCAACTGGAACTGGGGCCTTAGTCAAGGTGAAGGGAATTATGAACAGTTCCAAATACCAGTCAGTGTTGGCACAAAACATTCAGGCTTCTGCTAGAAAACTGAAGATGAAGAGGAACTTCATCTTTCAGCATGACAGTGACCTAAAGCACACATCCACAAAAGAATGGCTTCACCAGAAGAAGATGAAGGTTTTGGAATGGCCCAGCCAGAGTCCAGACCTGAATCCGATCGAACATCTGTGGGGTGATCTGAAGAAGGCTCTGCATAAGAGATGCCCTTGCAGTCTGACAGATTAGGAGCATTTTTGCAAAGAAGAGTGGGCAAATATTGCCACATCAAGATGTGCCACGCTGATAGACTCCTACCCAAAAAGACTGAGTGCTGTAATAAAAGCCAAAGGTGCTGCAACAAAGTATTAGTTTAGGGGTGTGCATATTTATGCAACCAGGTTATTGTAAGGTTTTTTTTTCATTTTTCCCCTTAAAAGATTTCAGTTTGTTTTTAAATTGGGTTGTACAGATTATAGGTGACATTAATGGTGGGAAAAGTTTTGAAATTATTTATCTTGGTCTCATTTTTTACATCACAAAAACCTGGCATTTGAACAGGGGTATGTAAACTTTTTATATCCACTGTATACAAGGTATTTGGTATTTACAGGTGCAGTCTGTGAATGAGATTTGTTGCACTACACTGGAGACATTAGGGGTCTTGATCTTTGCTTCACTTTTATGAAGTTGGTTCAGGAGTCAAACCAGTTAAGTTCACAACTGTGTTCTCCGACCTTGAAGCCTCCTCTTATATTTTGTCTTATATACTACATTTTTAATGACTGACATCTTATATACCCTGTTGTATTTCACTTAAACCCCTTAATAACTGTTCTGTAATTTAATTGCACAACGTGTGAATAACTTATTTTAGTCTAAACTGAGGCCAGTAAGCAGAGAAGTAAAGCCAAATATAAATAGACAAAACATCTGCAGACATGGAGATAAGACAAGAGAAAAGGAATGAAGTCACTATCTTTTCATTCCTCTGTCCACAGTTCTCTGAGGCAACAGCAGCCCCTCTTCCTACATTCTTCCTTACCAAATTACTTGTATCAAGTTCTGTATTCTGGCCATAAGCAGTTGTCTGTTTACTGGAGAATGCATTTGCTTCTTTGAGTGTGTTGTACAGCAGTGCCACACCTAAACATTTTTGAAATGGGATCATAAAAGAGTTTGCAAATGTTCAGATGGCTTCAGTTGTAACTCCATCCATCTTCTTCCGCTTAATCCTTTTCGGGTCACGGGGGGAGGGGTGCTCATCAAGTCATAAAGAAGACAAAAAGTTAAGCAGATATCACCCTCGCCGAAGGAAATGGGGTCAAGTTTACTTTTTCATAATTTATAGGCTATTGAGGTCCTGATGGGAACATTAAAGTTGGATTTCACCTTAATGCAAGGGGAAAAAAATTCTTGATGCCAAGTTAGCAGGCATTGGCACACCATATTTTATCAGAAATGCCCAGAAATAGCATCATCTTATATTCAGTAAGAACAAGCAACAAAGGGGATAAACTCATCAGCCATGGAAGTCATTAAAAAAAAGGAGAGGAGGCACAGTCTGGATGTGATGAGATGAAAAGCAAATTTCAGACAGTTCTGTAGAATGGTGGCACATACAGCGAATATGAAAAGTCTTCACACCCCTGTTCAAATGCCAGGTTTTTGTGATGTAAAAAATGAAAGATGATGAAGATAAATAATTTCAAAACTTTTTCCACCATTAATGTAACCTACAACCTGTACAATCCTATTGAAAAACAAACTGAAATCTTTTAAGGGGAAAATAAAATAAAAAAAACTTACAATAACCTGGTTGCATAAATATGCACACCCTTAAGTGAATACTTTGTTGCAGCACTTTTGGCTTTTATTACAGCACTCAGTCTTTTTGGGTAGGAGTCTATCAGCGTGGCACATCTTGATGTGGCAATATTTGCCCGCCCTTCTTTACAAAAATGCTTCAAATCTGTCTGATTACGAGGGCATCTCCTGTGCGCAGGCTTCTTCAGATCACCCCACAGATGTTCGATTGGATTCAGGTCTGGAGTCTGGCTGGGCCATTCCAAAACCTTCACCTTCTTCTGGTGAAGCCATTCTTTTGTGGATTTGGATGTGTGCTTTAGGTCATTGTTGTGCTGAAAGATAAAGTTCCCCTTCAGCTTTCTAGCAGAAACCTGAATGTTTTGTGCCAACACTGACTGGTATTTGGAACTGTTCATAATTCCCTCCACCTTGACTAAGGCCCCAGTTCCAGCTGAAGAAAAACAGCCCCAAAGCATGATGCTGCCACCACCATGCTTCACTGTAGGTATGGTGTTCTTTTGGTGATAAGCAGTGTTGTTTGTGCCAAATATACCTTTTGGAATTATGGCCAAAAAGTTCAACCTTTGTTTCGTTGGACCATAACACATTTTCCCACATGCGTTTGGGAAATTTCAAATGTGTTTTTGCAAAATATAGCCGGGCTTGGATGTTTTTCTTCGTAAGATAAGGCTTTCGTCTTGCCACCCTACCCCATAGCTCAGACATATGAAGAAGACTGGAGATTGTTGTCACATGTACTAAACAGCCAGTACTTGCCAGAAATTCCTGCAGCTCCTTCAATGTTGCTGTCGGCCTCTTGGCAGCCTCCCTGACCAGTTTTCTTCTTATCTTTAAGATGTGACTACAAAAATGTCAGGAAAAGCCTACTAGAACAGCTGAACTTTATTTGGGGTTAATCAGAGGCACTTTATGTGGTGGCAGGTGTGTGCTGACTCCCATTTAACATGAGTTTGAATGTGATTAATTCTGAACACAGCCACATCCCCAGTTATAACAGGGTGTGCATGTTTATGCAACCAGGTTATTGTAAGTTTTTTATTTTTAATTTTTCCCCTTAAAATATTTCAGTTTGTTTTTCAATTCGGTTGTACAGGTTACAGGTCACATTAATAGTGGAAAAAGTTTTGAAATTATTTATCCTGGTCTCATTTTTTTACATCACAAAAACCTGACATTTAAACAGGGGTGTGTAGACTTTTTATATCCACTGTAGGTTAGCACTGTTGCCTCATATCTAGAACCAGGCATGAATCACGAGGTCAGTAGGGCCCTTTCTGTGGAGTGTTTGCATGCTCTTACTATGCATACATGGGTTTATTGTAGTTTCTCCAGTTTGCCACAACTTTCCAAGACATCTGTGTTACTATAGTTTAACAAGCCATTCTTATTTGTCTGCAAGTTTGTGTAGCTCATAAGACACAGGGTGAATCTTACTATTAATAATAATAATAATAATAGTAATAATCATGCATAAGATTTATATAGCGCTTTTCATAGACGCTTAAAGACGTTTTACAATGGATACATTATTCATTCACTCCACAGACAATGGTGGTGGTAAGCTACTACTGTAGCCACAGCTGCCCTGGGGCAGACTGACAGAAACATGGCTGCCAAACCACGCCAACAACCTCTCCGACACTACTGAACATTTATACACATTCATACCCAGTGCCATGGACACTGGAGGCAAGGTGGGTAAAGTGTCTTGGCCAGGGACACAACAGCAAGATGTCTGGGGAGAGCGGGATTCAGACCACCAACCCTCTGGTTATTAGACAACCCGCTCTACCTCCTGAGCAACTGCCGCCCACAAATGTACCATTAGTGAAATAGCTTTGAGTGGCCAGGAAGATTTCATAAACGCAAGCCCTTTCCTTTCATTTTTGTGTTGGCTTCACGGCTACTTTTCTTACATTGTTTTTTTGTTTTAATTGTTGATTTTGGATTTCAATTTACAGACTTTATATGGAACTAAGCTAACTTGCCTCGTCCCATCCATCCATCCATCCATCCATCCATCCATCTTCTTCCGCTTAATCCTTTTCGGGTTGCGGGGGGGCTGGAGCCTATCCCAGCATCTTTGGGCGAGAAGCAGGGTACACCCTGGACAGATCGCCAGTCCATCGCAGGGCCAACACAGAGAGACAGACAACCATTCACTCTCACAGTCATACCTAAGGACAATTTAGAATCCCCAGTTTTTGATGCCAGTTAACCTAACTTGCATGTTTTTGGCATGTGGGAGGAAACCAGAGAAATCCCAGAGTAAACCCACGCAGACACGGGGAGAACATGCAAACTCCACACAGATCACTGTTGGTTGGGGGCTGGGATTGAACCCAGGATCCCCCGGCCAAGGGTGAGTTGCTGTGCTGCCTCGTCTCATTGAACTTAAAAGAGCAGTTTCCAGAGTGTTGGGCTATTCCTTTAAATACTTCCCTGTTTGGAGTTATGAAGAATTTTGTTTGTCTTGGTGAATGTGGAGTCATGTTTGAGGACTTCAAACAAATACTGATTCTTTGGGTTTTCACAGTGGGTTTTTATCATTGGTTGTTGAGTCTTGAAACGTTGAGCTGAAATATGTGCAGCTACATGTAGACACAAAGAGAATTTAAAAAAAAATACTACCCTGAGGTGTGAAATAAGAACTCCTGTTCTCTGTTGTTACTTTTTCCCCCTCTAAGCTGTACTCCTTCCTTAAATCTCCTCCCCTCTCCCTCTTCTCTTCTGTTCTGATGCTGTTAATACTTTAAGTCTCTAACAGTAGTCAGTGTGTGTCTTTAATAAGTTCAGGTGGCAGAGAAGTAGCAGACTGAGTTCAGACATGTTCAACCACCATTTCCCCACCACTCAACTGCGGAGTTGTTAGATGTTAAGACTTCTTATAGCTTTGATCATTTTTACAGAAATTCTGGCTCCGCTTCAGAAGGGGCCTGGCTACATGTCAGATACTTCTAGCAGCGATCGTCTCATAATTGAATGCCTTTAAGGGTTTTGTGGCTTAAGCCTGACTGCTGGGGTCTTTCTGCAACTGTGGGGGTTCTCCCTACAGTTGAAAGTGCTATGAGATGACTGTTGTTGTGAAATGGCGATATATAAATAAAGTTGAATTGAATTGAAGTCATGAATCTTTGAGGGCCAACTTCAATCATGTATGATAGTTGATTATCAGAATGAATCCATTTATGGTAAAAAAAAAATCAGATTGAATTTAAAATTGCCATAAATTGTAGTAGTATTCTCCAAAGATTTTTTTAAGTAAATTACTTGAGTTAAGAGTAAGGAAGTAACTACCACAAAAAGCTACTCGAGTAGTAACTACTTTAATTTTGACAATTAGTGAGCCTTCTCATAAATTTGAGACTTTTCCTCATAAATTGACAACTTTTTGTAATTAATTTGAACTGTTTTAAATCATTTTCCATACAATTTATGCATCTTTTCTACTCACAAATTAGCAACTTTTTTCTTTCAAGTCTGCAATATTTTTCTCATGAATTTGCTGTATTTCTCTTATAAATTGGGGATTTTTTTGTATAGTTGAGATATTTTTAAATTATAAATTTGCAACTGTTTCAACAGTTCAGGTTACGCAGAATCCAATAGGAGCCGAGCTATCATAAAGATCAATCAGCAGGGATGTCCCTGAAAAAGACATTACTTGTAGATTCAAGATTCAAAGTCTTTATTATCATGTGCACAGTTAAGAAATGCAACATTTCCTGAGCAATGAAATTCTTACTCTGCTCTCCGAATGAATGCCAAGGTAATAGGTACACAACAGGGGTTTTCCCTGCATTTGGTAGCGCTATGAGATGACTTTTGTTGTGATGTGGCGCTATATAAGTAAAGCTGAATTGAATTGAAAATTGAAAAATACATACACAACAATGAATGGATGGCAACATATGTTGCTCCAAAGCATGTATGTACCATTCAGCATGAATAGTGTCTTCACAAATGTGCAAGTTATCCATGCCATGGGCACTAACACACCCCCATATCATCACAGATGCTGGCTTTTGAACTTAGCCACTGATAACAATCTGGATGGTCCTTTTCCTCTTTAGCCTGGAGGGCACAACATCCATGATTTCCAAAAACAATTTGAAATGTGGACTCGTCAGACCACAGCACACTTTGACTTCAGTCCATCTCAGATGAGCTCGGGCTCAGAGCAACCAGAGGTGCGTCCGGGTGATGTATATGGCTTTCGCTTTGCATGGTAGAGTTTTAACTTGCCCTTGTAGGTGTAGTGATGAACTGTGTTAACTGATAATGGTTTTCTCAAGTGTTCCTGAGCCCATGTGGTAATATACTTTACAGAATGATGTCAGTTTTTACAGCAGTGCCACTTGAGGGATCAAAGATCATGTACACTCAGTGTTGGTTTTCAGCTTTGTTTCTTATATGCAGAAATTTCTCCAGATTTTCTGAATCTCTTGGTGATATTATGGACTGTAGAGGATGAACTCCCTAAATTCCTTGCAATTATATATTGAAAAATGTTCTTAAGCTGTTGGACTATTTGCCACCACAGTTGTTCACAAAGTGGTAAACCTCACCCCATCCTTGCTTGTGAGCAGCTGAGCCTTTTGGAGATGCTCCTTTTATCCCCAATCATAACACTCACCTGTTTCCAATTAACCTGTTCACCTGTGTAATCTTTCAAAATCGTGTTTTTGAATATTCCTCAACTTTCCCAGTCTTTTCTTGCTGTGTTCCAGTTTTTTGGAACATGCTGCAGGCATCAAATTCAAAATGAGTGAATATTTGCAACAAAACGGTAAAGTTTATCAGTTTGAACGTTACATATCTTGACTTTGTAGTGTATTCGATTGAACATAGGTTGTATTTTGTATTGTATTTTGCTTTTATGTGCATTTACACAATATCCAAACTTGAACCTTGCTGGTAAATTTGCAAAGATACTCTTGTGAGCAAAGTTGATTTGAAGTTGTAATTTGTAAGGTTTTTCTGTTAAATAAAAAATAGCTGTATGATCAAAATTATATATAGAAACAGTTAAAAAAATTCATAAGCCAGAATAGAAGAGGAATTTTTTTAAATCTGATACAAGAGAAATTGGATACACACTCAAATCAGAAGTAACCAAATGTATTTGGGGATTTTCTTCAAACATGTATTCAAATAAGAATAAAATTATCCTGCAGTAAATTCAATTCAATTCAATTCAGCTTTATTTATAATGCGCCACATCACAACAAAAGCCGTCTCGTGGCGCCACAGTGCAGATAAAAAAAATCACAGTCACAGAAAGACCCAGCAATCAGACGATCCCCTATGAGCAAGCACTAGGCGACAGTGGAGAGGAAAAACTCCCATTTGGAAGGAAGAAACCTCTAGCACATAGGTGTCAAACTCATTCCACGGAGGGCCAAGACCCTGCAGGTTTTACCACCACCCAGTGTCTTCAACAGGTGATTTCACTGAATTTCTTCTCACTGATTGCTGATCAGTGAAAACACCTGCTGAAGACACTGGATGGAAGTAAAACATGCAGGGTCTTGGCCCTCCATGGAATGAGTTTGACACCCCTGCTCTAGCAGAACCAGGCTCAGGGAGGGGCAGTCGTCTGCTGCGACTGGCTGGGGATGAGGGGATAGGGAGGATGGAAAGGACAGACATAAAGAACATAGCAGTAAGATGCCAAGTACAATATTGGAGATCAACCAGCAGTATGGATCAGATAACAATAGAACAAGAGTGGGGTTAAAAGACACAAATACCCTCCTTAAACGAAAGCTATATTAAAAAGGAAGGATTTTACCCTGTTCTTAAAGACAGAGACCGAGTCTGACTCCCGGACCCAGAGTGGTAACTGGTTCCAAAGAGAAGGGGCTTGGTAGCAGAAGGCTCTGCCTCCCACCATACTTTTAGAGATTCTGGGCACCACAAGTAAGCCAGCATTTTGGGAGCGTAATGCTCTGTTAGGATGGTAAGGTAATGTCAGATCTTTTATATATTGGGGGGCCAGATTGTTAAGAGCTTTGAAAGTAAGAAGAAGGATTTTAAACTTGATTCTGAATTCATGGGAAGCCAATGGAGGGAGGACAGAACCGGGGAAATATGATCTTTTTTTCTAGAACCAGTTAAAACTCTAGCAGCAGCATTTTGAATCAATTGAAGACTTTTTAAAGATACTCTAGGACAACCAGATAATAGCGAATCACAATAATCTAATCGCGAACTGACAAAGGCATGAATCAGTTTCTCAGCATCACCCAGAGACGAGATGCTCCTGATCTTGGCAATATTGCGCAGATGATATAAGGCGGTCCTAGAAACAGTTTTAATATCTGAGTTAAAGGACAAATCCTGGTCAAAAATCACTCCTCCTCACACAACTGTTCAGAGTGAGAGTGGCAGCATCTAAATTAAGGGCATAATCTGAAAAGGAATTTCTAAGATGTTTTGGGCCAACAACAATGACTTCAGTCTTATCAGAGTTCAATAGCAAAAAATTACAAGTCATCCAAGCTTTGATGTCCTTAAGACAGGCATCTAGCTTGGCCAACTGATCACAATCATCGGGCTTCATTGACAGGTACAGTTGTGTGTCATCAGCGTAACAATGAAAATGTATACAGTGCTTTCTGATGATATTGCCCAGCGGGAGCATATATAGACTAAAAAGAGTAGGGCCCAACACAGACCCCTGTGGAACTCCGTGAGCGAGCTTAGAGCTGGAAGAAAATCCATCATTGACATGGACAAACTGAAATCTATCAGACAAATAAGATCTAAACCACTGCAACGGAGTTCCACTGAGTCCAACAAAGTGTTCCAATCTATCAAGTAGAATGGCATGATCGATAGTGTCAAAGGCTGCACTGAGATCTAAAAGAACAAGAACAGAGACAAGTCCATTATCAGATGCAGTCAGGAGGTCATTAGAGACCTTCACTAAGGCAGTTTCAGTGCTGTGATGAGCTCTGAACCCAGATTGAAACACCTCAAGCAAACCAACTCCCTGCAAATGGTCAGATAATTGCACAGCAACAACTCTTTCCAGGATTTTTGAAATGAAAGGCAAATAGGAGATTGGTCGATAATTGGCCAAAACTCCAGGAAGGGGCGTCGGTTTTTTAAGTAAAGGTTTAATTACAGCAGTTTTAAAAGCCAGTGGAACATAACCCAGAGCTAAAGAAGAATTAATAATAAAAAGAATACGGCTACTAATAATTGGGAAAATAATTTTAAATAACCTGGAAGGAATAGGGTCCAGAAGGCAAGATGAAGGCTTAGAAGAGAAAACTACCCTATCCAACTCCAAGAGGTCGATTGGAGTAAATCTATCCAAGCAGATATCAATTGAGGGAGCAGCAGTAGTTAATGTACTAGAGTTTACGGTAGGAAGAATCTGACTAATTTCATCTCTAATAGATAAAATTTTAAGATTGAAATAGTTCAGAAAGTCCTGACTAGAAAGCTCAGGGGGGATGCGAGGATTAGCCTGGCTACAGTGTTGAAGAGAAACCTGGGGTTATTCTTGTTTGCTTCTATTAATGCAGAATAATAGCTTGCTCTAAGCTTTTCTAAGAGATTTTTTTTTTATAGATTAAGAGATGATTTCTCCACGCCAAGTAGAATTCATCTGAATTAGTTGAACGCCATTTTCTTTCCAATTGACGAGCCTTCTGTTTCAACCCACGAGTTTCTGAGTTAAACCAAGGAGTAAGAAATCTCTGATTAGACTTTTTCTTTTTTAAAGGGGCTACCAAATCTAGAGTCCGATGCAGAGAGGCAGTAACACCATCAACCATGCTATCAATCACAAATGGAGCAGACTCTCCATCACTTATTTCAGGTGTTTCTGTTGTGTTGACCCATGGCATAGAGGAGACAATCTGCAAAAATTTAGCAACAACGTCATCAGAAAGACATCTGCTGTAGTAGTATTTTTCTTTAGGAAATAAGTGATCAGAGATAATGAAATCAAAAATTAACAGACAATGGTCAGATAGTACAGGATTATGAGGAGACACAACCAGATTTTCGATATCTATACCATATGTCAAAACAAGGTCCAATGTATGGTGGAAATAATGGGTAGAATTTTTTACTTTTTGGGAAAACCCCATTGAGTCTAAAATTGAATTGAAAGCCTTATTAAGACAGTCACTGTCAACATCAACATGTATATTAAAGTCCCCTACAATAATTATTCTATCGGCTTTCAGCACCAAATCAGCTAAAAATTCAGCAAATTCCGATAGAAACTCTGAATAGGCCGTGGGAGGACGATAAACTATGGCAAAGAGAACTGGGATCAAGCCAAGATTGCCAACAGGCCCCACACTGAGGACCAAACTGTCAAAGGAATTAAAACATAATTTCTGCTTAACATTAACCAGCAATTTAGGATGGAAAATTGCTGCCACTCCACCACCATGACCAGAACCTCTGGGGTTATGACAGTTTAAATACCCAGAGGGAGTTGATTCATTCAGACCAACATAATCATCAAGCCCTAGCCAGGTGTCTGTGAGGGATAGTAGATCGATCTGGTGATCGGTTAATAGATCATGGACCAGAAGAGACTTAGAAGATAGAGACCTAATGTTTAATAAGCCACATTTAATTTTTAAACTTTGGGGGGGAAGAGAGGCCAAATTATTAATAAAATCTACTCCCCAATGCACCATTATGGGAAAAGGTTGCTTGATTACACGTAACAAGTTGGAGTTTTATAATTTAGCCATTTATTTATGCAAATATTTGACTCTTTATTACACAGTATAACACAAATTTTGTTTTTATTTCTTAGCTGTTTATAGAGTAAAACTAAGTATAGAAAATGTCCATTAATCCCTGCAAACTTTGCCCTTGTGTCATGGATAATAAATTTATGTACTTTTTATAGCTTTCTATAACATGCAACTTTCTGCCTCATGATAAAAAAAAGCAACATTTTTCAAATGTCTGGCATCAACTTTACATTTTGATTATGAATTACTTAAACCAATAATTATCATTATTATTGGATGTATATTCCATATTAAAACAAAGTGATTCACATTAACTAATGAGCAAGAATAATAAATATGCAAGGGATATATATATACTGTATATATATATATATATATATATATATATACAGTATATATATATATATAAAACATGGAAAAATTCTTGCACACTGAAACACAATGGATCCAAAATAGTTCTGTGGAATCCAAATAGTGTGGAGTAGCATTAAGGCAGCAGGTCACGGCCTTGTTTTCTCACTCTTTTGTTTAAATGTTCCCTCGGTGCTTGGTGATTTCCTCCATCCATCCCTCTATCTCGCCCTCCAAACACACCCTGTTTATGTTACAACTCTAAAATGATTACCACCTTTTTTTTTAACAGGAAGACATGCACACACTCCACTCACACACCAACTGCATCGGCATTTTCTTTTATGGAATTGCTCTTTGTTTTAACTTATATTGGGCATTTGTGTGTTGCAGGACAAAGACACAGAAGGAGAGGAAGAGGAGGAGGAACCTGTCACCGCTGTGTCCAAGGTAAACAGCAGCTTCACAGCTATTTAGACATAACACAGGCGCAAGTATACTATCAGGTGCTCAGTTTACAGTTTTACATCTGACAGTTGCCCCCCTAAAGATATGCACACAGCTGATAATCTCTTATCTTCTACTACACGTTGTTAATCGTACTTTTAAAGCCAAACTCACGTCACTAAAGTGTACTTATCTTCAGAGGTGGGCAGTAACCAGTAATATTTACTCAAGTACATCTAGTCAAGTAACTTTTGTACAAAATTATACATTCCTGAGTAGTTTTATTGTAGGATACTTTTTTGATCTTCACTACATGTTCGAAGAAAAGAATTGTACCTTGTCTTGTGCTTTTAAATTACTTTTTTCTCACTGATTTTAAACTAGCTGCTTAGAAATGTGCTTGTTTGTACTATAAAAAACTTGTTCTTACCAGAAATGACTTCACCTTTAATCATCGTAGTGAGTTCATAATTTTATTTCAATGAAATCATTAATTTTTTTATTTACTTAATTTTTTGGTTTTATTTAACCTTTGTTTATGCAGGGGAGGTCCACTGAGAGGGAAGCTCTCTTTTTCAAGGATGCCTTGTTCATGTTCACACAGTTACACATTCACACCTGGAAGCTGCCCAGTACAACCACAGACGGACCTGTGGCCGCTGAGCAGCTCCACTAGAGCAGTTGGGGTTAAGGGCCTTGCTCAAGGGTGCCACAGTGGGGTTAATGAGGGTGGGGCAAACACTGTTATGTCATCTGTCCCACTCAGGTCTGATCCTGCCAGTCCAGGGATTGAACCAGTGACCCTCCAGTCACCAGTCCACATCCTTAACCATTAGGCCACCACTGCCCCAGATCAGAGTTGAAATAATTGATTTTCTGGCTTATGAAAAAGTGGAATTCATAACTCTCAAATGATTTCCCCCCCCCCTTTTTTCACATTTACGTGGCTAATTTATGTTCTTCAGAGTTTAAGAGGAAAAACCTCCCAAAAGGGAGTGGGAGTAAGGTTACAAATTTACATGTTAAAATTTGCAAATTTACACTAAAATCCAGACGTTTCTCAAAAAACGCCACAATTTTGTAAGAAATGAGTAATAAATTTACAAGAAAGAAGGCTCAAATTTTTGAGGAAAAAATCTAATTTTGAAAAGTGTCAAATGTACAATAAAACAGCACAAAATTACACTTAAAAATGCTAGTTTGCCTGATATAAGTAGTTAAGATTATGATAAAATTCACAAATTTAGACAAAAAACACTGAAAGTTATTAGAAAAGAGATGGAGATTTAAGAGAAAAACCTCTCAAACTGGTAAAGTCATTGCAAGTCACATAACTTAAAGTGACAGTTTCTTGTGCTTATTTTTTTACTCTTATGCTTGAGTAATTGATATCAGGAGGTAATACTACTTTTATTTGAGTACAATTCCTGGCTACTCTACCGACTTCTGCATATACTGCATATATTAAATCACCTCCATTCTTCTAATCTACACACAGACACAAACTCTGTGTCTCAGCTGCGTTTATCTGTAAACACACCAGCTTCCAGCCATCATCCCCTGTTTTATAAGTCAACCTTATCACTCCTAAATGGTCTGGTTTGTTGTTGCATCACATGTGTGCTTATTTGTACTGTTATCATGGGCCCAAGATGCACATGTAGAAATCACAAGGTTATTTTGATCTTTCAGTACTGGAATGTCTGATCTTGTACTTTTAAGTTCAGTATGTAAAATACAATATAACCACTGCTGTTTTTTTAATCTTATTTTTTCTCACAATTTTACAAATTCAACAACTATGAACAAGAACACACAAACATCAGCTATAAAATAAAAGCCCACTTATCCTCACCACCAGACTGCCAAATGCTTTCAGATGGACTGCAGTCACTTCTGAAACATTGTGAATTTATATAGAACAAAGTCCATTGCTGTTATTATATAAATTTAAAGATATAACATAAATAGTAAAGGTACATTATTTTCCTTGTACAACATGGGAAAAAATAAATGAATAACTTGGGGAAGAAATAAAGAAATCAATTAGTATTTTTAAGCATAGTTAAGGTTAAAAAAGTTAAGCAGTGCAATGATACTTTAAACAAAACTTCAGACTTGTCAAACAGTTTTAGAAAAAAACGTGCAAGCTTTGCACATCTACATCGTGGGCCAGTTTCATATGCTATGGGTATTTGCTTTCATTTTGTGTGCAATATTTTTCAGTGGGATTGAATATTATCAGCCACAGGAGAGTTTTTGCTGAGAGCAATTTAGATAATTTAGTTGGATAATTAAGTATTTCAAATGTGTTTGACTGCTTTTATTTATCATGCTGTAGAACTGATGCACTACTACACATAGCAATAAGTCCTGTATAAGATGATGAATTGATGGCCTGAATAATCACTGCAAGATTAAATTTTAATAAACCAGAACACAGGCTTTTGTGGGCTGTAACTGTATAAAATATGGCAATGAGTCACATGTATACTGTTAAAACATTAAAATGCTCACTCCACAGAGAAATACACACCAGCTTTTTTCCATTTCAAAAACTCTTAAAGAAAAAGAGAGTTGCACTTCCTGGTCTTTTTGACATCATAAACCAACAAGCTCCACCTTCAGTTCTCAAACTTAAAACAAATGCATTCTGACTGCCCCCTCAGTTGTGATTTGTCCACTTAAATTTTTATTTACCCAGTCAGATTAGGGGATCATTCATATTAATGAGAAGGCTGAAAACTGTTTTAGAATTTAAAGATGGCTTTTCTGAAGAGCTTCAAAATAACAGAAATGGGTTTTAGTCTTTAAAGTTATATCTTGCATATGTCCTATGATGTCAAAACGTAAAATTCCTTTCTGAAAAATTCACCATAGCAACCCAACCACCGGGACAGTCTGCAGACCACTTGGCACCAAGCCACAGAGAAAAAAGTAAATAACTTATTCTGTTCCCCTGTATTGACCAAAGGTGCGTTCAGACCAAACGCAAAGTGAATTTTTCGTGCAGCATGAATACATATAAAGTCGATGTAAAGAGGCGAACACATGCGAATCTCGCACATTCGTGCCTTCACGTCCGAAGGATAGCACTAGCTAGTAATGGCCTTGAGATTCTTCCGTCACCAGAGTAAAAGTATCTACATTGAAGAGTAAACTAGTTTGAAAATGAGACTGACCCTCACCTGGAGGCAGATGGACCGGGTGTTCTGCAGCTGAATCAGAGTGTCGGAGTTTTTCACCCCATGGACTCCTGCCACGCATGTGTTAACAAGGCTAGCAGGCTAGCAATGTAAACAGTCCATCATCCAAGTGAAATTTTGGAGGTGCGGACAGCTTTTTTTTTTTCAGGTGAGACCCTGTTACTGTGATACTCGAAAATTAAACCCACATTTAAAGCCAAACTGGGTGGGGCTGTGGGGATGACAGGTGAACAGAGGGATATTTGACGTGTTTCCTACATTAGCGGGGGCTTTGGAAGAAGCTGAGTTTGGGTCTTCCTTCTATCAGCTGGTGCGTGATTAACTATTTTTGCCTTCAAAGGAATTTGAGCGCTACTTCCTGACGGACTACGAAGGAGTGGATTTGCTCCCCTTTTATGAGCATGTCGAGCATGAGTTAGCTCTGCCCGTGTTTTAACGTGAAATAAGCCCAGGGCTCCCTGAAATCAGTTTTTTAATCACACGCTTTGTTTTTAATACTAATGTGTTCCATTTATTTTGCCCCCCACATAAAAAAATATTTTTGTGTAACCGGTCCATGAGGCAAAAAAAGTTGTGGACCACTGCCATTTAGGATCTGTGAGTGAGCACGTTTGTTAGGATCTGCACTGCTGTTCAGACTTGGCAGTTTTTTTTTTTCAGTGCAGAGATAGCTGCATTACTGTACCAAAAAGAACGTGTAAACCACATTAGATTAGATAAATAAGAGCCAGGGGTAATGTGATATGACACTTGTGACCTGTTAAAAACTAACAAAAAACCTACACTGACACAAATTCTGCCCTGAGGTTAAAATAAGATGTCATTCAGGTTCTGCTACCTTGTTTTTGGTAGCTACTCTCTACAATAGCTGATGATGCTGCCGTGACTTAAGTTAAATATGAAACCCTTGAACTTTATATGTTTTCTGTTTCATCTCTGTAAATAATGGTCTCTCTGCTGCAGGTTTGAGGGTGTGTTTCCTTTGTCTGTACAGGTGATTTTTGTCTCAGTTCTTCAGAGTGTTGTCTAATAATTTGTGCTGAAGGAGAGTATTTAGCGAAATCTGCATTGTGGCTTCACTTGTACGAACATGAGGACAAACAACCCCCCCCCCCCCACACACACACACACACGATGCATTGTCTGTCTGGTGACCCATTTACATATAGCTACTGTATGTGACTTGGTTCACAGGACATGCTACGCCGCCATCCTGTTTGTAAGGGTGGGAGGTGGCTGGGATGCCGAAGGGAAGGAAGTGCAGCATTCTTTCGAGGAGCTGGGCTTTTTGGGCGAGAACAATCACCGTGGCAGAAAAACATGGCCAAAAATAGCCACAGACTCTCTGACACTGTGGAAGACTGCAAATCTTTCTCCTTCTGTTTTTTTTTTTTTTTTTTTTTTTTAATGCTCATATTAGGACATACAAAAGGCACATGGAGACCTGGAAGTGGTGGTTGCCTAACAGGAGTTTCATTCCATGTGACTTCCTATTGGTTTTTACATGTAAAATTACTTTAGCTGTACATGGAACTCAGTGGTTATTTTGTAGATTTTATATTTCATGGACTTTGCAGGTGAAATGAGTTCATTGATAAGTTTACTAACATGGCCTCAGAATGGTGCATTTGGCTCATCTGTAAACACTAGTAAAAACCATGATTGTACTAATTACAGCAGTGGCATCGGTCTGTTTATTTTACTGACATAAACTCTCATCCCTAACTGCAGTTTTTTTTTATTCAAAGCCTGTGTGAGCACCTTGTTTGTGAACTAGACTGCTGCACCTCGGTGGGCATGAAATTCTCCATTTATAATCAAACACACGACTGGAGACTTTGGCCGATTGCAGGTCTTTTTCATCCTCAAAGAGCTTATAACAGTATTTAGTTTTTCACTGGAAATAATATGTTACTTTGAATTGAACCTCGAAGACTGTTATTTGAACCTCAAGTGAAGCATCACCTTAAAGAAGGGGTCAACAACCTCTATCTGTGGAAATGGAAGTTTTGAGGAATTTTTGTATTTAAAAATCAGCATGGAGCAGCACAGCACATCTGAGCCTAAAATGAAGGTACAGCAGCAGTTTTGTAATGAGCTGGATTGACACCTTTTGCAATAGTTTTTTTTAACCTCTAAATATACAATTTTCCTTATAAATTTGCATTTTTTCTTATAAATTGAAAACTTTTTTTCCGTGAATATGCACATTTTTATCCCCCGCCAGTCAAAGCCCAAAGGAGCTGAAGAGCCCTTTGGGTGAAGACTGAAGGGGGATTATGTTATGGGTCCGTCCATCCATCCGTCTGTCCCACTTTTGTGAAATCAACTTCTCCTACAGTTTGGTCCGATTGTTTTGAAACTTGGTGTCATGGTTTGAGGTACTCTGATCATGCACATATTGCAATTTCACTCTCATTGGATGACCTTGAGGTCAGAGGTCAGATTTTCCCCCTAAATCTTCAGAACACAATAATGACTCCAGTGCTTTCTCTGGCTTAAAGACCTTGGAGCGGTGGCAACATATTTTTCCGGGGGGGGGGGGAACACATGACACTATTGTAACTGGAATATGTTAATTTTATACTATTTCTTTCTTTTTTTTTATTTTGCACAGTAACTTTGCATATGGAACTTACCATTTGAAGTATTGTACAACCGAGGCTTGAATGTTGGAATACTGGGCTAGTTGGGGTCCTACCCAGGTGTCCTGTGTTTGGACTTTTTAGTGGTGTCATCTTTCTCTCCTTTCTCTGCTCTCACCTCTCCTGGAGCCTCTGCCTGAACACTTCCCTCTCCTTGGCTCCTCTCTTCTGTCTCATCTTGCTCTCTCTGAGCTCTGGCTAATTCAGGTTCTCTCTCTGTCTATGGTGGTATACAAACAGGTTAGAAAATATCCAGTGTCATGTTTTGTCCTGCAGGATTTTTTTTGTCATGGTTTACATAAATGACAAAAATATGTGTATTTTTTGTATTTTTATTCTAGTGTTTCTTTTTTCCATTGAGAGAGTAGGGAAGGGGAAAAAACATTCATAATAGTAATTTACTCATGCATACTTAAATTATATGATCAGAGGTGGGTTTAGTAGCCAGAAATTCTACTCATATAAAAGCAGTGCTTTGAAATTAATTAATAATTAAAAGTAGACAACCAAAAATTTCTAATTGAGCTAAGGGTACAAAGAGCACCCACTTAAAAACTTGAGTAATGACTTCAGTCTTGAAGGTTTGAGGTTTTTCTCCAAAATTTATAACAATTTTCTTATAGTTTCTAATTTTCTCTGTAAATCTGTCTAAATTTGAAACCATTTCCTCAAATTTGTAATTTCCTCTTGTAAAATTGACTTTTCTTGTACATTTGAAACTTAATTATAAATTTGTGAATTATTTTATGGCTAATTTTTGTCTATTTTTTAAAAAAAGAATTAGTTTTTTTTAATAAACTACTGTGTACCTGTGCATGCCCGTAGAAACCAAGTATAAGCAAGTATTTTTGCATGCCCGTAGAAAGTTACTGTTACCATGGCAACAGTAACCATGGCGATGCCTGCCTTTGATCTTTGACATGGTTACCATGGCGACGGTAACCATGGTGAAACCTTCTTCTTCTTCTTTTAGATTTGATTGGCAGTTGGTAACCAGCTTACAGGTGCATTAAAGCCACCTACCAGGCTGGAGTGTGGACAAGACCTGCCTTTGATCTTTGACGTCACCACTCGTTCAGTGATGCCTGCCTTTGATCTTTGATGATGTGTCTGCCTGGCAACAGTGACCATGGCAACATCTGTGCGTCTATGATGTCATAGCTATGAATGCCCATAGCTCCCCTATGACGTTCATTAAAGATTTCCTCTCCTAAACTTCCCCATATCTGGAGATTCTGAAATTTGGGGATGCACACTCTCGTAACCTCAGCACAGCTTGTATCAAATCTGAGGCCAGTCCAACAAACAGTTCAGGAGATATGCATGGAGAAAACACACACACACACACACACACACACACACACACACACACACACACACACACACACACACACACACACACACACACAGACCTTGCATTATAATATGATACGCTGGCATAGATTGATATGGCTAAGTTTTATCTCAGTTAAGAGCACGCTGAAGCACGCTGATGTACGACATAGTTCGCCGAGCTACTCTGAAAATTTTCAGCAGAAGAAAACCTAATGTCAGACACAGCATTGTGTTTGAGCCCTGAACGACTGAGGGGGACAGAACTACTTTACCTTGATGCAGCGCAGCAAAATAAAATGTTAAAATCATTCAGAAATGATTACGCACAAAAATAAAGGAGACCAGCTTCATTCCTCTACAGGCCAGATGACTGCTGTGATCAGCTCTGCTTTAACAGAACTGATCAATTAAACAGCTCTCTTGAAAATGAGACCCCGTGTCTCAATGGGATTACCTGTATAAATAAGGTTAATAATCAATAATCCTAGCAGTTACAGTAGGGCTCTCGCCCACTGATGCTGTCAGTGGCTTGGGCCCTAATACACAGTGCGGCTAGTACCAGCGACACCGGTACCACACAGGAAGGAAAAGCCACCGTAGACTCCCCTCTCCTCAACTGTGGGTCCTCTGGCCATTCCGCTTAGAGATGGGCGATACCAGCATTTTTCCTTTCAGTATGATAGCATTAATTTATGGGGCGTTTTCTTCAATACTGAGACCGATACTTTTTGCCCAAAACAGCGATTGCAGTTTCATTAACAACTTTATTGCAAGGGCAATATGAATAAAACTCATGAACATAAACAGTTGAAAGAAATGCTTATAAAATAATAATAAAATAACAATGAGTAAAGTAAATAAAAATAAAATGGCTTTTTCAATTATATTAAAAATAATTAAGACTTAAATGAATGCAAAATTAATTCAGTTTCTTAATTTGATGAAGATTCTCAACTGGATTCAAGAATTTTTTTACTTCTGAAATGTTTCACCATTCCTATACATGTTATTTTTTTCACAGTGCAATGTTTTTTTTTTAAATTATTTATTTGTACACTATTATTTTAAAACTTAAATAGTGCTTACTTTGTTTATTTTTCAAATTTTATGCTGCTTGGTATCACCATAGAATTTGGATGAATGGTGTAACATTTCTGCCACCCCCGATGCTGCTGAGCCCACTGTGCACGGGAGTGCTTGGCTGCACAGTGTGCAGAGTCTGATAGGTGGCCAATATGCTTGGGCTGGTTTTTCACCGGTTTTCACACACAAATTTTATGCCTAAAACTCACAGAAGTGAAAACAAATTGCACGTTTTGTATTAACATGCTGATATCGCAATATTATAAAAAGTATTGACTCCAAAGTTTCAACCAGCTGGCATCGAAGTATCGATACTCAAGTATCGATACGCCCATCCCTAATTCTGCTCCAGTCATGTCGGTATTAACTTTATATTTTAGATATTACAGCGGTCAAGACTGACATTGTGCCATTTAAAGGGAAAAAGAATTTGCAGCATTCAGTAAATGTGCCGTTACTGTGTGCCTGCCCTGAACACCACCCCCCCCCCCCGAAATTTTGAAGTTGTTGTGCAGTAGGAGCCCACAAAATTACGATCCAGTGGTAAAGGGAATAACTGAACGGGACTCTAACTTGGAGCTACCCTATAATGGCATATTTGCAGCGTTTTTTCACAGGAAAAACCCGTACAGAGCTCTGCTCAGGCGCGCGCACACACACACACACACACACACACAGAGCTAAACCCCGCCCACACTTCAGGGCATGAAGAGACACAGAGCGGTGGCTAAACTTTTATTGATAAAAATTACATATTTTGACTGAGCGACTCCATATTCGGGGATGCACACCCTCGTAACCTCAGGAAACCACGTTTAAAACCTGAAGCCAGTCTGACAAATGGTTCGAGAGAGATGTGTGGAACAGACACACACACAGAGATTTTTTGCTTTTATAGATAATTTGAAACAGACTGTGGTAATTTTTTTTTGCTTTTTCCTTATAACAATTTACATTTTTGACCATAATTTTGCAGTGCCAGAACAGAACAATAATTTAACTCTGATTTCAAAGAAAAAATATTAATAAAATTGTATTTAATAAAATTAACTTAAATAACCAAAGATGTAGTTATTTCTGTTATGTTTCTATATATTTTAGGTGGTTTTTTTTTTTTTTTTTTTTTTTTTTTTTTTTTTTTTAGAAATCTCACCACCCAGACAGCAGGAAAAACCACCTTTATTTTGAAATCCAAATATTGGCATGTTTAATTTGTCTGAAGGCTGCTGAATGATTAAAGTCATTGACTTTGTGAATTTCGGTCATCTTAACTTGTCAGGTACATAATGGTGAACATAAATTAATTAATTAATATTAACTAAGGTAAAGGTAGAACTGCTCCTTTTTATTCTTGTCTGAAATAAGAAAAACAAAAAAACTCATGATTAAAAAGAAGACAAAATGAACCAACTCGAGCTCTTAACTACATCTGTTAGCTAAGCGACGCTTCCATTATTGCTCTCGTTACCAGCGTGTTAAAACTATGATAAATGTCTTCACTGCTTTACATACCTCTTCTGATTTCCTCCCCCCTGCATTTAACCCTTTAACTGCCCACATTTCATGGACGGGTTGCGCACCCCCAGTGGCACAGAGCAGCAACTGCACCTGTCAACTCATTGATGTCCCCCTGGCTATACTGAGAATTTGTACTAATCTGTACTGATTTGACCGTTCAAAAGGTGGCAGACACGCGCCAAAGGAATCATGGCTGACATGGAATACAGCAAAGAAGAAGAAATCCTCATTATTCTTCTTTCTTTTTCCACTTTGAGCTCACACACCAATGTGGATGCAGCGATTGTGACTGAAACTGCATGAAACGGGAAAAAATAGTCATGTAATAAAAACGAAATTCATGTGGGATAATCATAAGAGTTTGTAGATGTGGTACAGGGTGTAAATGACTGAGCAAATGTGAAACATCGACCACGATGGGCGAAAAACTGAGCTACCAGCACCAAGATGGTGGCGCCCACGATCATCATGGATTCTCACAGGAAAAATGCATCAAAACAGGAGAAATAGCCGCATAATACAAATGAAATTCATGTGGGATAATCATAAGAGTTTGTAGATGTGGTACAGGGTGTAAATGACCAAGAAAATGCAAAACATCGACCACGATGGACAAAAATGGACTGGTCACGTGGGCGAGTGAGCCCCCCTCCCCCCAACAGGTAAGACGAATATGTTTTTTTTTTTGTTGTTTTTTTTTTTTTTTTACATTTTATTGATTTTCTGGTTCATATTTATATATTTACATATTTATTCCATCTAGCTACAATGCTCTGCACTGTGTGTTCATATATTCATATATTTATTCCATCCAGCTACAATGCTCTGCACTGTGTGTCTGTGTGTGTGTGTATATATATATATTTTATAGTAATACGTACATATGTATATTAGCTGCTCTTGCTTGCTTGTTTTTGTTTTGTTTTGTTTTTTCTTGCCTTCTGATTGTTGCTCTGAGTGTTGCTATCCCTGTGCTGTTGCAATCCTGGAATTTCCCCGTTGTGGGACTAATAAAGGCTTATCTTATCTTATATACTTTAAAGATTGGATAAAAACATAACCCTGTAGACAAAATGGCATAAAAAAATGAACCATTCTTTGTGTAAATGTGCCCAAAGTCCACTTTTAACTGAGTTATGTAATTTATATAGCTGCTGTGACATTATGCAAATTAGATGCGTACATTTGTTCCTATCTGAAACTTTGGATCATATTCTACATCTTTCTAATTGACAGTAAGCTATTATCTCTTGCAACTTTCAAGTTATAGCCTTGGAAACCTGAACTATTTACCACTCTTGACCACTAGGGGTTATGTTTACCCCTTAGCCATTCTCTGTCGCCATGCGGCGCCTGGGACAACTAAAGGGTTAAAGTACTTTAGTAAGCTCATGTTTCTCTTGGACAGTGACGCGAGCGAGACACTCTGCCTAGTGACTGGAGTGGTCACGCGGGCGTGGCGCTTCTGAACTCTGCGCGGATGACGGTCACACGTGTTGTTCGTGTGCACGCTTGCGGACTGTAATTCCTTCATATCATTTTCTTAAATTTATATGTCCTCATAGAGTGTTGGGAAATTGTGTGTGGTGGGCCGCCACCAGGAAATGTTACCAGAGGAAATGGTGGACTGAAAGAAGTGATGTAGGCTTTTCAAATTGATACACAAGTTGTATCTAATACACATCTTGTATGACTTACACCCTTACCTAACTATGGGTTTGGGGTCAAGGGATCAAAGGTCAAAGTTAACATTGCAGTTGCACTGTGGTATATGCTACATTTACTATTACTATAAAACAAGTAAAGCTAGGGCCACCAAACTTGGTATACAGGTTCATCTTAGAATCCTGACCTCTGACTATGGGTTTGGGGTCAAAAGGTTAAGGTTACTATTCCTTATGCCATATTACTGTACAATGCGTAAAGCTAGGACCACCAAACCTGGTACACAGGTTCACTTTGGAATCCTGTCATCTGACTATGGGTTTGGGGTTAAAAGGTCAATGTTAGCATTCCATTTGCACTATTACTATAAAACAAGTAAAGCTAGGGCCACCAAACTTGGTCCACAGGTTCACCTTGGGATCGTGACCTCAGACTGTGGGTTGGGGTCAAAAGGTCAAAAGTCAGGGTTAACATTCCCAAGCCTTATTACTGTACAGTGAGTAAAGTTAGGGTCACCAAACTTGGTACACAGGTTCACCCTGTGACCCTGAAGTTTGACTATGGTTTTGAGATCACAAGGTCAAAGATCAGCATCAAAATGTCTTATAAACTATATCTCGACAACAAAGACATCTCTGGTCACCAAATTTGCTACACAGGTTCACCTTGGGATCCTAACCTCTGACTATGGGTTTAGGGTCAAAAGGTCAAGGTTAGCATTTCTTATGCCTTATTACTGTACAACGAGTAAAGCTAGGGCCACCAAACTTGGTACACCGGTTTGCCCAGTGACCCTGAAGTGTGACTGTGGTTTTGGGATTGCATGGTCAAAGGTCAACATCAAAATGCCTTATAAAGTATATCTCAACAACAAAGAAAGCTAGGGCCACCAAACCTGGTACATAGGTTCATTCTGAGACCAAAATCTCTGATGACAGGTTTGGGGTCAAAAGGTCAAAGGTCAAGGTTGACACTCCCTATGACCTCTTACTATAGACCGTGTAAAGCAGGGGTCACCAGCTGGCGGACTCTGGTCTGAATCTGGACCCCAAGCATTCTCCATCTGGACCCTAAAGCCTTTTGGGAAAAGGGAGACTGTTTTGTTTTGCCAAAAGAAAAAAGTGGAAATGAAATGCTGTGTTGGTGGCCACCCGAACAGTTTATGGTGTGAGCCATTGGGTGTTTTCCACTCTCCGCTGTCTCACCGACATCCGCTCCTTGCATTGACTATGTGGGTTTGACTATTGGACCCATATTAAAATCATAGTTCACTGCGGGCGCCACATACAGGCCAGGATATAAGATAAGATAAGATAAGCCTTTATTAGTCCCACAACGGGGAAATTCCAGGATTGCAACAGCACAGGGATAGCAACACTCAGAGCAACAATCAGAAGGCAAGAAAAAAAACAAGCAAGCAAGAGCAGCTAATATACATATGTACATATTACTATAAAATATATATACACACAGACACACAGTGCAGAGCATTGTAGCTGGATGGAATAAATATATGAATATATGAACACACAGTGCAGAGCATTGTAGCTAGATGGAATAAATATGTAAATATATAAACACCCACAGTACGGAGCATTGCAGCTAGGTGGAATAAATATGCAAGTATATAAACACACACAGTGCGGAGCAATGTAGCTAGATGGAATAATATGTAGATATATAAAAACACAGTGCGGAGCATTGTAGCTAGATGGAATAAATATATAGATATATAAATATAAACACACCCAGTGCTGAGCATTGTAGCTAGATGGAATAAATATATAGATATATAAATATAAACACACCCAGTGCAGAGCATTGTAGCTAGATGGAATAAATATGTAAATATATAAACACACACAGTGCAGAGCATTGTTGGTAGGTGGGATGAAACAGCATAACCGTCTATTTAGTTATCCTACATGATATGATTATGTGCCCATACATATTCTCACCCTCCATAGCGACCGGTATGTTCCTAGTTGTATGCCGGAGAGGACCATTGTGTAAGTCTATTGCATCTTTTGCATTCAAAAAACTATTAGTTTGTTACGTCTTTTTGCTATCTCTGCGAGCAGCCCTGCTTAGGTTGTACAGTCTGACAGCCGTTGGTAGGAAGGACCTACGAAACCTCTCGGTTGTGCACCTGGGATGATGTAGTCTGCTGCTAAATGAGCTCCTCAGTGCATCCAGTATGTCCTGCATAGGGTGGAACTCGGACTCCAGCAGAGATGACAGTTTAGCCACCGTCCTTCTCTCTCCTATCTCCTCCATCGGATCAAGGCGTTGCCCCAGGACAGAGCTAGCTTTCTTAATCAGTTTGTTCAGTCTCTTCCTATCGGCTGCAGTAATGCCACTGCCCCAGCAGACCACTCCAAAAGTGATGGCTGATGCCACCACCGTGTCATAGAATGACTTCAGCAGCGCCCCTTGTACACCAAAAGACCTGAGTCTCCTCAGCAGGAACAGCCTGCGCTGTCCCTTCTTGTAGAGTGCGTCAGTATTGTGTGACCAGTCTAGTTTATTGTTCAGATGAATACCCAGGTACTTGTAGGATGTCACCATCTCGATGTCTGTTCCCTGTATATTTACTGGTGCTGTGAGGGGCTGCCCATGCCTGCGGCAGTCCACCACCAGCTCCTTAGTTTTCCTCGCGTTGATCTGGAGGCAGTTCCGATGGCACCAGTCCACAAAGTCCTGGATAAGCCCTCTGTACTCAGCTTCATCTCCGCTGGAGATGAGACCAACGATCGCAGAGTCATCAGAGAACTTCTGTAGATGGCAATGTGTTGTGTTGTGTGAGAAGTCCGCAGTATAAAGAGTGAACAGGAAGGGAGCCAGCACCGTTCCCTGGGGGGCCCCCGTGCTACTGATGATCGTGTCGGAAACACAGTCCCGGGTTCTCACAAACTGAGGCCGGTTCGTGAGGTAGTCCAGGATCCATGATGACAGGTGCTGGTCCACCCCTGCGCGCAGCAGCTTGTCCTTCAGGATCATCGGTTGGATGGTGTTGAAAGCACTGGAGAAGTCAAAGAACATGATCCTCACCATATTCCCGGGCTTCTCCAGGTGGGACAGAGAACGGTGAAGGAGGAAGATCACCGCATCCTCCACCCCAATGCCATGCTGGTAGGCGAACTGGAGTGGATCCATCGCTGGTTCCACCAGGGGGCGGAGATGAGCAAGGAGCAGTCTCTCCAGGGTCTTCATCAAGTGGGACGTCAAGGCCACCGGTCTGAAGCTGTTCAGGTCTTTGGGGTGGGAAGTTTTTGGTACAGGTACCACACAAGATGTTTTCCACAGCTGTGGTACCCTCCCCAGTTTCAGGCTCATGTTGAAGATATATGTCACAATCCCACACAGCTGGTCTGCACAGGACTTGAGGAGCTTTGCGCTGATGCCGTCCGGTCCCGACGCCTTCCTCGCCTTGATCTTCCTCAGCTCCGTCCTCACCTGGGTCTTGGTCAGGGTCAGGATGGGGGGCTGTGTGTTGGGAGTGGGGGGGGTGTCGGTGGAGTGGGGAGTGGGTAGCAGGACTTGATTTCTTAGAGGCAGCAGTGGTTGTTGTGCAGACAGGGGGGAGGGCGGTTGGTCAAATCTATTGAAAAACAGATTCAGGTTGTTCGCCCACTCCCTGCCCCCCGTGGCCTGGGGGGAGGTATTCTGGAGCCCCGAGATGGTTTTGAGGTTTCTCCAGACCCCGCTGATGTCGCTCTGTTGCAGCTTGTCCTCCATCTTCTTCCTGAAGCTGTCCTTGCCTTCTCTGATCTTTCTCCTCAGCTCCCTCTGTACGGACTTCAGCATCTCCCTGTTCCCCGACCTGAAGATCCTCTTCTTCTCTCTCAGAAGTGTTTTTATCTCAGGGTTGATCCAGGGTTTGTTGTTTGAGTGACGCCGTATGGTCTTGGTGGGAACGGATTTGTCCACACAGAAGCTGAGGTAGCCCGTGAAGGTGTGAATGAGGCCATCGATGTCCTCACCATGTGGATCGCAGAGCTGCTTCCAGGCAGTGGCTTCAAAACAGTCCTTTAGAGTGTCCATTGTCTCCTCAGACCATAACTCCACAGTGTGCATGGCCGGAGGTTGTCTGTGCACTAGGGGTTTGTACACCGGTCGGAGATGAACCAAGTTGTGATCCGATCTCCCAAGTGGGGGGAGTTGTGATGAGGTGTATGCCTCCTTAGTGTTTGCGTAGAACAAATCCAGTGTTTTATTGTCTCTAGTGTGGCATGTGACATACTGGGTGAAAGTGGGCAGAATGGGAGACAGTGAAACGTGGTTGAAATCGCCTGAGATGAGGAGAAGAGCATCTGGGTGTTCTGTCTGCAGCCTGCTGGTTACTGAATGGATGACGTCACGCGCTGTCCCAGCGTTCGCCGTCGGATTTGCATAAACAACAATGCAGATCACGTGTGAGTGTTCTCTCGGGAGATATGTAGGCCTCATGCTAACAGCTAGCAACTCAATGTCTTTGCTGCAGTGTCGTTGTTTAACAGTGATATGTCCCGGTCTGCACCAGTTGTTGTTAACATACATTATCACTCCACCGCCCCTAGTTTTGCCACTCTCTGGTGTTCGGTCAGCTCGTATCATGTGAAAACCCTCCAGCTCAATGTTAGCATCTGCTGCTAGTTCAGTTAGCCACGTCTCAGTAAACAAAAGGAGAGAGCACTCCCGGTAAGTGCTATCATAACGGGAGATAGCCGCTAGCTCATCTAACTTTCCCAGTATCGACCGTACATTTCCCATGACAACAGATAGAAGGGAGGGTCTGTACCTTATATTTTTTGTCCTACGCCTTACTCCAGCCCGGCAGCCGCGGCGTTTTCGCCTCAGTTCTCTCGGTATGTCGAGTTTTTCCAGTGGGACCGGGTGGCGGTTAAATGCTAGCAGCTCTTCCCTGTTGTATCGAATCCTGCTATGAACAGTGGCTCCGTCCACCGGCTCAGGAGACATTTGGGACGATCTGTGTGTCCGTGATATAAGTGGGGTGAAAAAAAAAAAAAAGTGATCAAAAGAGAGAGGAAGAGAAAAAAAAAAAACTCAGAATCGAGCCGCTGTTGCAAAAGGCAGCCGACTGGTGTGGCGCCGAGAGATGATGTGGCGCCATCTCTATCCACCTGGACAGAGATGCTTCGTTTCCGGTTTGTATCCATGAAATGAAGTGCTGTTGTGAAATTTAATGCATCTACCGTGGTGATTCTGCCTCCATTTCTGCCGAGGGTATTCCATGCTGGGATGCAGGGGTGAAGTCGCTTCACCCAGGACTGTGATCCCGTTAGGCCCGTGCTTATGGAGGTCCTTTTCATAGCCTCTGATATCACGTGAAAACTCTGTAAAAGCTCTGTTACTGCATGAAAAGTTCCACCTCCCCTCTCCCTGTAATCATGAACTTATAGCTCCATCCATGCTGGAACAGAGTTTACTGTTGGAAAATAAAAACTGTCCGAGGAATTCTGTAATATGGAATTGTCATTTTTGTGTTTTTTTTAGGCTTACAGTTTAAAAGTTTTTTTTAACACTGAAAAAATAGTATAGAGGTGGACTTTTTGTGAAATTGTATTTTATAGTCTTTTTTTAAATGGAATGCTATGTAGTTTGTGTCTCTTGTAAAACTTTACATTTTCATAATTTTAGTTGTAGATTGTAGAATTTTATAGCTATTTATCTGGAGTCAACAAGCACATTTAGTGCTCTCCTGTATTATTAAATTTTATATTACATTGTTTTCTTAAATTGAGCAAATAGTTCATTTGATTTCTTTTGTTAAATAATTAATACAGAACTAAAAGCATCTGAAACATGAGCTTAAAGAAATACTGCGTAAAAGCAAGCTAAATGATATTGGCCTGTCTGGAGACAGCTGTGGGCTTCTGAAAGAATGTCCATGAAAGGATGACTTTTCTTAAAACCACATTTTCAGATAAATTTGTCCATGTGACAGGACACATTTCTCTTCCATTTGTTCAATTAAAAATATTGGAAGTAAATTTATAGGTCATTGCAAATACTTTTCTTTAAAAGTACAAATCTACCTACGGGTACAAATAAAGTAACCTGAACCTGTACTAAGTTGTCACACAGTGGGAGGGAAAACATTGAATAGAAAAAAATGTATGAAGATGCATCGAGAATCATTTTACAGTCCCTCCAGGATGTTGCGGGATGTTTTTATGATTGTTGCAGACCAAAAAGCTTGAATTGGTGGGAGCTTTTTTAAAAAGTTGTGGGAAAAGTTGCGATGTTTTTAGTGTTTTCTGCACTAAAAGTTGTGGGAAGAATTCCAAATTTTAAAGCAGATGCTTTTTTCCAGTTTACTGCAGTGATATTCTATATAACAATACAAGAAAAGCACAGGATTGTCAAAAATTTCCTATTATAGTGATTTGTAAATTAAGCAGAAACTTCTGCTATACAGAAAAACTCTTGTGCAACAGCAAATACAAACATTAACACAATATCCATTACAACAGCTAAACTGCATTGTAAAAGAGTAGAGATTTGGAAATTATTGGCAGTACATAGTAGTTCATTTGAAAATTCCCTATGGTTCCCAACCACTCGGTACCGAGCGGAGAGGAAAAAAATAAATTATTCCATTGCACTGTATTGACTGTTGGAGTCTGTGTTTTTGTTTTTGTTTTTGAAAAACAACAACAACAAAAAAGAATATTCTCTGTCTTTCCATGCCTACCTGTCTGCTGCATGTCGGGCTTCACACACACACACACACACCACTCTTTCATTTACAGTGGGGGGGGGGGTGCGTTTGTCCGTCCACGATGGAGATTCAGTTTTAAAGGTCATTGACCAGATGTAGTAAGGATTTTACCTCTAAAGATGTTCAAACACTCGCTGTAATGTAGTATACTCTCTTCATGCACTCCCGCGACGGGGTACTTTTGGGGCAGGTGCATGTTTTTCAACACAAACCCAGCGCTTCGCACACGTGGTCAGGACGGAGACGTGGCAAGGCATCCACCGCCAGGCTGGGGGACATGGAGGAAGGGACGGTGTTGAAAACCTCGCGGGTGAGTGCTTTTTTTTTTAAATCACACACTCTGTTTGCAGATGTGTTCTGTTACTCACTGTAAACTATAAATTCACTACTCACTGTAAATACGGAAGTGAACGCAGTGCAGCGATACATTTGATTGGTTAGACTGAGCGTTTCAGCGCCAGTTAGACAAATTTGATTGGTGAAATTGGCGGAAATTGATGAGGATTGGCCAAAATTGCGGGAAAGTTGTGGTGATTGGACAAAGTTGCAAGGTCATGCAATAGTTGCGCTGATTGGCTGATTTTGCGTGAATTGGTGTGATCGCAACATCGCGAAATCCTGGAGGGACTGGTTTTAGAATCAAATCAAAACCTCTGAATCATAATCGAATCATGAGATGCCTAAAGATTGGACCTCAGCTGGGGAGGAGGACCGAGTTATTGGACCTCTTGCAGTTTTAGTTGGTGACCCCTGGTGTAAAGCTCTCTAGGGTCACCATACTTGCTACATGGGTTCACCTGGGGATCCTGCCCTACAGCTATGGGTTGTACACTTCGTTGTATATTTGTGGATGTTGGGCTGATCATAATTTGGTTCTACCACAGTAATTATATTGAAAAGTTGAAAACTGCTTTCCGGCAGCAAGTATTGGGATCCTCAAAGAAAACGGAGGTGGGGGATATTGCACTTGCCTCAGAGTGCTCTTGTTCCTGGAAGTTTGTAGGTTTTCTTTAATGTTCATTTTTTTTTTTTTAATCATTTTTTAAAACTTCATTTTAGGCCCACAAGGGACTGTTAATCATTCAGCCTGGTACAGTGGATATCAAAATTAGAGAATAATGTATTAATACTTGCTTGATTTATTCTGAGATATTGTTATTCTTCTTTGTTCAGAATTTGACAGAATATCATAACAACAGTAATATTTAGTTTTTGTGAAAATGCTTAGCGGACATCTCCTATCATCCCACATCACCACACATGATCATGGCGGGAGATTACTTAAACCTCACCTCCTGTTTCCTGACTGATTAAAGAAGGATCCATAGAGGAGAAAAATTACACAAATGTATTTTGAGAGCTGGAGCTGATCCTGAGGACTGTTAGTTACTTCCTCCTGGGCGCTCTTTGAAAATGTGACATTCTGTAGCTTAACATGTCTGTTTATAGTTTTTTTAATTTACATATTTTCTCAACCTTATACCTTAACAGTTAAGACAGCAACCTACACCATTATTTACGTGGAATGTTATCTTTTAAATTGATAAACATTATATGTGTAACTCGTGGCAAAATTTGATCAGGACCAAAGATAATTTTGCTCTTGCCATTAGTGGAGATTTTTTTGTGATTTAAGGTTCCATTTGCGGAAGTAGAGGGGGCATGACTTAGGCTATCTATATGTTTAGCATCAAAATGAGGAAAGACTTAACCCAAAGTGTGTAAAGAAGTCAGTTAAATTTGGAGGAGGAGGTGTCATAGTTTGAGGGGTGTTTTCTGCAGTAGGAGTTAGGCCTTTTGTACAGCTACATGGCAGGGTGAATACAAATGTTTTTGTGAGCCTCCTTCGGCAACATGCAATTCCTTCACTGCAATTGTCTCCCAATCAGCCGGCAATTTTCATGCAAGATAATGCCCCCTGTCACACTGCAGAACGGCTTAAACAGTTCCTTGAATCTAACAATATTGAAACAATGAAATGAATGGCCAGCCCACAGTCCAGATCTAAACCCCGTAGAGAATCTCTGGAAAATCCTTGGCAACAAAGTAATGGCTAAGAAACCCACTACAGTTACTGAACTGCGGAAGAGACTGCAAGAAGAATGGACCAAGGTCAAACCAGAGCAGTGTGAGAAACTAATGATGTCTGTGGGCGCAGATGTACTGAAGTCATTCAAAGCAAGGGCCTCTACACTTTCTTTTAGTTTTTCAATCCTACAACCCTAAAAAAAAGCATTGTTTAAACCTTCTCTTCTGACACAGTGGTCACTGTTCTCTAATTTTGCTCACTGTTTTTTTTTTGTTTTTTTTTTTACAAAATGTTTGTGTTTAAGTGACGACTCTTATGTCGTAACTCGTAGACAAGGATGAGGCCAGGAGTGGAGCTGAACGCTGCTTTATTAACAAGCTGGACTCTATACACCCGACCACACATGCAACCGCCTGGCAGAGGAAAGGCGGAAGAGACCGCCCCTCTACCAGCAGCCCCTCTTATACCACCGGAGATGGCGGACCTGAAAACTGGGGCCGCCATTCTGTACCACACAAATAAAAGCTCCAATAATAACAGTATATGAGCATTGACCAAATACATAATCCCCCCCGCCCCCCCTGCAGAAAATCCAAAATACACGCACACAATCAACCCACCCCAATTTGGAACCCAAATCATTCGCTTAACATAAACAAACTGAAATCACCAAAAAGGGGCCTATGACATTCACACCAAAACTAAAATTAGGGGGGACGGGTAGACTGCCGTCCTACCCCCCACACGGCGAGGCGGATTATTCTGCCGCCTATGCTATTAAAGTCCATAAAAAAAATGCTGCCGTGTGTCCTATACAAAATACCAAACAAAAACAATCCCCAAACCTATTAACACAGAACACAACTGAATACATGAATCACGCCCATGACTCGGTGAGGATGACCCGTGCGCCCCCCCCCCCCCCCCCAGACCCTTCACCATCAGTCCGCCCCTGGCAGCGGTCCACTTACCAGACCACAGCTGGTCGCCTTCGCCTCGTAGCGTCTTCTCCTCCACACCTCCGAGTGCTCCAACCGTCTGGGGTCGTGTCCACTCGTCTTCCTCTGGACACGCCGTAACTCATTGGGATGGCGCCACGAGCCATCCGACAGCAAAAGATATCGATTGTGCCGCTCACACATCACGTGCAGCTGACCCTGGTATCGTTCCATATCCTGCTTCTGTCTCACCCACCTGGACCTCACCTCCGCCTGAGCCCGAACCCAGTCTGCGACTCGAAGACGGGCCGCTGCTGAAGACATTCTACAACACGGTGGTGGCATCAGCCATCACTTTTGGAGTGGTCTGCTGGGGCAGTGGCATTACAGCAGCCGATAGGAAGAGACTGAACAAACTGATCAAGAAAGCTAGCTCTGTCCTGGGGAAACGCCTTGACCCAGTGGAGGAGATAGGAGAGAGAAGGATGGTGGCTAAACTGTCATCTCTGCTGGAGTCCGAGTTCCACCCTATGCAGGACACACTGAATGCACTAAGGAGCTCATTTAGCAGCAGACTACATCATCCTAGGTGCACAACCGAGAGGTTTCGCAGGTCCTTCCTACCTACGGCTGTCAGACTGTACAACCTAAGCAAGGCTGCTCGCAGAGATAGCAAAAAGACGTGACAACCTAATAGTATTGAATGCAAAAGACGCAATAGACTTACACAATGGTCCCCTCCGTTATACAACTAGGAAAATACCGGTAGCTATGGAGGGTGACAATATGTATGGGTACATAATCATACCATGTAGGATAACTAAGTAGACGGTTATGTTGTTTCATTCCATCTAGCTACAATGCTCCGCACTGTGTGTGTTTATATATTTATATATTATTCCATCTAGCGACAATGCTCCACACTGTGTGTTTATATATTTACATACTTATTCCATCTAGCTACAATGCTCCGCACTGTGTGTGTGTTTATATATTTACATATTTATTCCATCTAGCTACAGTGCTCTGCACTGTGTATTTATATATTTACATATTTATTCCATCTAGCTACAATGCGCTGCACTGTGTGTTTATATATTTACATATTTATTCCATCTAGCTACAATGCTCCGCACTGTGTGTGTTTATATATTTACATATTTATTCCATCTAGCGACAATGCTCCGCACTGTGTGTTTATATATTTACATATTTATTCCATCTAGCTACAACGCTCCACACCGTGTGTGTGACTATATATTCACATATTTATTCCATCTAGCTACAATGCTCAGCACTGTGTGTCTATATATTTATGTTTATATGTACGTATGTATACTCGCTGCTCTTGTTTTTTCTTGCCTTCTGATTGTTGCTCTGAGTGTTGCTATCCCTGTGCTGTTGCAATCCTGGAATTTCCCCATTGTGGGACTAATAAAGGCTTATCTTAAGTGGGGCCTTGCATGGCCTGTGGTGTTTCCGCCTGGCACTCACTCTTCCAGTGCCACTCGGTCTTGTCCCAGTGGCTTGTAGCTCCACTGCTAACCCCGCCCCTGTGGTCCTGTGTTTACCAGTCTTCCACGGCCGTGCTCTGGGAACATCTGAGACCATTGTTTGGGCCTCGCTCGTCGCCACAGGTCCTTCCCTATGCCGCCTGGCGCCCACATCCAGGGCAGCTCAGACACTGGTATCGGGGCCCTCTCATGGCGACCTTGAGCGCAACGCAGCCTGTCCACTTTCCGGAGTGCCCCGCAACGGTTCATTCCACACTGCATCGTCTTGGACCCTCGGAACTGGTCGGTCCCACAGTCCGCCACTTGACCACTCTTCCCCAGCGCTGCTCCTGATGGAGAATCCAAGGCCATTAAATAAGTTGCAGTGCATGATGTTAGAGCCGTAGGCCGTCACGATGAACTCCACGGCGGCCATCATCGCCGACTTGTACCGAGCCGTCAACGTGATGGTGCCCACCGTGGCCAACCATCCTCCTCCATAGCCATAAAGCGGCGCTGAGGAACTTCCAATCCTGTAGTGGGGAAAACACTGTCTGACTGTAGTCCAATTCAGCACAGAACTCTCCGCTCCCATGTCGACCAACATCGGCACCGGAACTCCATCCAAAATTACCATGCAGCGCGTGCGCCCATCGGAACTCAGGGACACCGTGTGTACCACCGTTGGAGCATGAGAAGTTGAAGTCTTGCGCAGACTCTCTTGTCCAGCTGACTGGCACATCCTCGCAAAATGGTGGAGATGGCCGCAATTTCCACAGCGCTTCCCTCTTGCCGCACACTCTTTGGCCTTGTGGCGGTGCTTCGTGAACTCACAACCCATACACCTGGGCTTCTCCGGGACAGACCTCATCTATACAGTGTTGGCCACTTCCATGTCGTCCACAATGCTCCCATTCCTGTCCAGGTCCACTACCTGTGCGGCCATGGGGGATCTTGAACCTCCTGGTGAAAGGCTCGCTTAGCTCCCGAGTTGGCAATCTGCCGCTTCCTGCTGTAGCTCCAACTCGACAGCCCTAGTCAGCATCAACTCCCCCGGGAATGTGAGCAGCTTGGAGTGGACTGCAGCACAGTTGGTGTGTTCCGCCAACTGGTCGCGTACCATTTCTTCTTCCAACAGCCAGAACTGGTACTCCACGGCCAACTGCCTTAAGTCCAAAATGAACTGCTGGATCGGTTCGCCTACCTGTTGGCGGCGCTGTCTGAACTTAATCCTCCTACTGATGACATTGTCCGGCACTCTGAAATGGCGGGCCATTAACTCGACCACTTCTTCATATGTGTCCGCATCTCCGAGTGTGCCCAAAATTCTTTGTCCCTCCTTTCCCAGGTTGTGTACTAATAATGCACGAGCTTGCAGCTTCTCCATTCTTCCCAGGTCCAGTGCTACCATGTATGTCTGGAAAGCCTCATACCAACGAGGCCATGGCACAGACGACTCCCCCGGGAGCTCCAGGAATGGACGAATTGGTGTTCCATACGCCTCCATGAGTTTACTTCTCGTTGCCAAATGTTATGTCGTAACTCGTAGACAAGGACGAGGCCAGGAGTGGAGCTGAACACTACTTTGTTAACAAGCTGGACTCTGTACACCTGACCGCAGATGCAGCCGCTTGGCAGAGGAAAGGCGGAAGAGACCGCCCCTCTACCAGCAACCTCTCTTATACCACCGGAGATGGTGGAACCAGAAACCGGGGCCACCATCCTCTGCCACACAAATAAAAGCTCCAATAATAACAGTACATAAACATTGAACAAATACATAATAGCGACCCCTAAAGGGGGGGAGGAGGAGGAGGAGGAAATAGAAATAATGTTTGTGTTTAAGTACCTTGGTTATTTAAAAAAAAAAAAACATGCTAGTACAACAGTGGTATAGCGACAGCTGATATTCTGTCAAATTCTGAACAATGAAGAATAACTATATTTCAGAATAAATCAAGTATTAATACACTGTTCTCTAATTTTGATCTCCACAGTATATTGAGGCCTTAATTGCTTTTCCAGTGTATTTCTTAAAAAATAAGTGCACAATGTCAAAATCAATGTAAAAACTTCCCTTCAGCCTCCTAATCTTCTCCCACTGTGGCCTGGGACACACAGACACCTTAAAAGATGCACCACTTTCCTTGCAAGATGACTGCAAGTACATCAGTATTTATATATAGGAAAAAAAGATGATACCTGCAGTGAGTTGAGCAGAAACAAGCTCTTATCATAAATGGAGGAAGCAGGAGCTGCTCCATCACTGTATCAGTGAAAGGAAAACAATAATGCTGTAATCTCAAGCCGCTATTCCTTAGTTACAGTATATGTATTCCATCTGTGTTAAACATTGGAAAACAAATCCATGAACTTCAGTGCAACTTAAAATGCTGGGGATGCTGCCCCAAAAAATTAACCCGAAAAATCCCCCCTTGACTAGCTATAACTCTGAGGCTGTATTTGTATTTTTTCTCATAATTTCACAGGCAGCCATTAGTTACAAATTATTTTCTTAATGTCCCGTGAGGAACTTTTAGAAAATTTGGCTTTGATGAACGTTAAGTAAACTGCAGCCTAAACTGTTGCCTGAGGCAACAGTGTTTTGCACTGTTGCCTCATAGCTAGAAGATTCTAGGTTCAAATCCCCAGGCTGGCAGGGGTGGTGACCTTTCAGTGTGGAGTTTGCATGCTCCTATCTATAGGGAACGCTCTCACTGGTGGCATTGGACTTGTTCTGTGCAAAGTGAAATGGCACTCCTTTCTTCAGTAACTTGGGGGGGGGGGGTGGGGGGCATTTTATGCATAACCTACAGCTCCATTGTTCCATTGAAGGAAAAAGCACCCCAGATCATAATGGAGCCTCCTCCATTGTACCACGTAAAAACATCTCCCGTGGGATCTCAGGGCTGTACGGTGCAACATATACACTACACACACAAAAACTTAAGGATATTTGGCTTTTGGGTAAAATTTATGGAAAATGTAAAAGGTTCACGCTACAGAGATGTTATATCATGAAAGTAGGGCATTTAAGTGGAAGCATGCAATGGTGATTTCCTCATCTCAAACAATTTATTGAAACAAAAGCTAACAACAGTGGTGGGTATACCACAACAAAAAATGTAAATGTCTCAATAACTTGTCATGTGCCCTTGAGCATTAATTACATTTTGACAACGACGTCTCATGCTGTTCACAAGTTGACTTATTGTCTGCTGAGACATGGCATTCTACTTTTCTTGAAGGGTGGCCCTTGGGTCATTGAAGTTGTGGGGTGCAGGGTTACGAGCCTCTACACGGTGACTCAGCTGATCCTATAGGTTTTCTATGGGATTCAGGTCTGGAGAAAGTGCAGGCCACTCCATTTGAGGTACCCCGGCCTCCAGCAGCCGTTCCCTAATGATGCAACCTCGATGAGCTGGAGTATTGTCATCCATGAAGATGAAATTAGGCTAGTGTTGTTCATGCAGGGGCACAAGGACTGGATTAATGATGTTATTCAGGTAGTATCGGCTTTTCACTGTACCATTCACAAGGTGCAGGGCAGTTCTATATTGACTAGACACACTTGCTCAGACTGTAGCACCACCACCACCAAAGGCTCCTCTGGTGACAACAGTGGCTGATGCATAGCACTGTCCTTAACGTCACCAACATCGTTGGCAGCCATCATTTCTGCTCAGCGTGAATCGACATGTGTGCGTGTGTGTCTGTGTGTATATGTGTGTGTGAAAGGGATAATGAATATGTATTCTAATTGGAGTAAGTGTTGGGTTTGGATGTTTTTCTTTCTTTTGTTTGCGTTATAAGTTAATTTAAAAATGTTAATAAAAATAATTTAAAAAAACGTGAATTGACTTTCATCAGAGAACAGCACTGAGGCCCACTGGTCCCTTGTCCAGTGTAAATGCTTCTTGGCCCATGCAAGATGATGACACCTGTGCTTGGTGGTGTGGTCAGGTAACCTTGCAGGCCGTCTAGCACGCAGACCACGCTGATATAAACCGTTTCGAATGGTCTGACATGACACTTGGGTGCCTCTCACCTCCTTTAAATGTGCCTGGAGTTGAGTGGCATTCATCATCTGGTTCCACAGAGCACTGTTCACATCAGCGTGGGATGTGACCAAAGGACGTCCACTTCTATACCTTACTGTGACTCTTCCAGTCTCTCTGTGTCTCTGTTGCAACCTGCTGATGACACTCTGTGACACTCAAAGCTCAGTGGCCAGTTCTCTCTGAGAGCATCCTGTTTGGAGCCTCGCAATGGCGAGGTACTGTTGATCAATTGTTAGGTGTCTTCATGGATGACAATGCTCCAGCTCATTGAGGTCACATCATTAGGGAACAGCTGCTGGAGGCTGGGGTACCTCGAATATTTGCATTCTCTCTTTTTCACAGACTACCTCTTCCAGTCGTTCCAAAGCTAAGGAACTGTTCTGTTCTACAGAACAGTAGGGAGCGATTATACTGTCAAAGGTTCCAGACTTTAGGGGTCAAACCTCTGTCAGCATGGACCAGGCACTACAGTGTAAGTGCACCCTTATTTATTCCATTCATAGACATTGCAACCTCAGCTGCTTTTGGTGGGGAATTTGAAACGCAGTCCTTCCAAGAAATGAAATGATTAAAAGGGCTACAGCTCACTAAGTGACAATGTTTTCACTAAAATCTGCGTTTCTAAAAAATGCATACAAATACAAATTAATACAAATACAACTTAAATCTGTTACAGATTTTTTTCTTTTTAAGATTCAGGCCTACAGCAGCATTATTTTAACAATTTTTGCTTATTTTTTCATTTATTTCTAGATTATCTAACTGGTGATGACAATAACTTTCAGATTGGTGCTGAAATACAAAATACAAACCACGCAACAGAGAAAAAGAAAACGGATATGAAGTAACAATTACCATAAAGGAAGAACGCATGGAAGATGAATACTGAGGCAAGGGTTTAAAAAAAAAATACAATTCACAATTCCCATTCATATTTCACAAAGTAAATTCCTTTTTAATCTCCCAGCTTCCAGCTCAGAGGTATGGATAAAAGAATTTATTCCAATAAGAGCTCTTTTGTTCTCCTCGGTGTGAGTAAAGCTCTCCCACACTGCGAGCCGCTTGGTTTACCTCTTGGCTGGTCGTTAAACTGCTTTGGATGTCGAGGTTAATGCTGAGGGGAACAGCAGCTGAATAGGCAGGCCTCTGTATGTGCAATATAGCTAAACTTATTCACATACATGCACAGAAGGGCCCTGTCTGTTTCACCATCTCTTGTTTCTACAAGGAAAGCTCCAACTCCTTCAAATCTGATCCAGTTTACACTTGACAGCACACAGAAAAAGAGCACTTGGATGAGGGCAGAGTCGGAGAAAGTGCAGAATGTTGAAATAGCTGAGATTACTATTTACAAGGAAAAAATGTTTTGATGATGATAAACTTCAAGAAACTGGCAGTGAGATTTGTTCAAAGGCATGTTCATGATTAAAAATGATTCTGTTTATCAGGAACGTACCAGCCTCTGCAAGACACCAGATTAATTCCACTCATTAAAGTTTTGAAAAATATTTTAAATTGTCACAAGAGAATTAAAAATATCAGTATTTCATGTGCATGTTAAATTAATTGATAGTGTGTGTTCCCTCTGTTCTTGAAAGTTTTGTGAATTTCTATGATCTCAGATTTGGTGACAGATCTTATCATAGGAGTTCCTGTTTGGTTTGACTGCTTTCATATTTACTCCCTTTAGCCAGTGTAGCTTTAGATCATTAGATCAACATTTTTAGCTTGTCTGGGTCAGTGGCCCAAGAGACAAGATTAAGTGTTCCCCCTGATGGCATTGGAGTCGTCATGGGAAAATGTTATGGTCCAGGTTAAATTTTATATACATGCCTGGTAAAGAACAACTACTACACACATCGACTCTGAAATCAAGGTGGGAGTACTAGGACTGCTCATTTAAAGAGTTCCCCAGACTCATTTCCCATGGACTGAGAGGAACCAAACTTTGCACTGTTATTAGTCTTTCTCTACATAGATACCACCAGGGTCACACACTTCTCCCATTGCTTTATACAGCTGTGGAGACCTTGCCTCTAGAAGTCTGCAGGTTGTGTCAGAAGCCACGACTTGACCTCGGAAACCAGTGTTTTGTCATCTTGGAAGTGCTTGCCCTTCAAAAATGACTTCATGGTTGGAAAGAGGTGGAAGTCAGATGGTCCGAGGTTGGGCGAGGAAGGATTTCATAGCCGCAAGATCATGCTTCCTTCTGGGAAACATGCAAGTTATGAAATGAAACATTGAATTGCAGGAGGCAGACACCTTTGGTCAGCATGCCATGTCTCAGTTTTGATGGCCTTCTGCAACTTCTGAAGCAGTGAAATGTAATAAGTCCCAGTAATTGTGGTACCCTTTGCTATGAAATCCATCATCAGTACTTCATGATGGTTCCAAATGACCGTGGGCATGACCTTTTCCACCGAGGGTTGCACATGTGCCTACTTTGGAGGTGGTGAATCATAATGCTTCTATTGCTTTGACTGGGCTTTAGTCTCTGGATCATAGTTGTGGACTCATGTTTCATCCTGTGTGATTAGTCTGTCAAAGAAGTCTTCATGGTTTTCTTGGCACATGGCCATAAGCACCTGGGAACACAATACTTGTTCCAGCTTCTGTAAATCTGTGAGCAACCGGGGAATCCATCATGCAGAAAACTTCCACATGTGCAAATGGTCATCGATGATTTTTTTTTTCCACAGACCCCACACTGATCTTGACATCTTGGGTTAGTTGGTGAATGGTTATGTGGCAATTCTCCAAAATGGTGGCATCCACTTGCTGGATGGTGTCTTCATCAATGGCGTACTGTGGTTGCCTGGGAATGGGTGCTGTTTCCACTGATGTCCAACACTTGAGCTGTCAATGTCAGGGCTTGACTGTCATACGATGGAGTATCCTCCCCTTAAGTCACTTTCCTCTCATCGAATGTCTCCCATAGTGTATAACCTTTCAAATACAGGAACCTGATAATCTCTCTGCATTCAAGTGGCTCCATCATCACACCTTACTCCCCCTTAGCACCTGTAAAAGAGAAACTCTTTGGAGGTCAGAGTTGCAAATTACCACGTGGCCTATAGAGATATGTATTGTTATACATGTGCAGTTTCAACCTCCTACAATAACCAGAAGTGGGTTAGTGGAAATATACATTTTTCAGCCCTTATAGTTCATGCAGAGCTCTAGACATGCATTCATTTTGAGGTCAAAAGGTCAAGCTGCAAGGCCACAGACTCACCAGGTATGTGTTTTTTCATTACTCTAAAACCAGAACAGCTGTAGATATCCAGAAACCAATACCAAACCTGGGTCAGGAATAGTTCATACACAGTTCTAGACATGCATTCATTCTGAGGACAAAAGGTCAAAGCTCAAGGTCACAGGGTCAAAAATATTGTGATTTCCAGGACTCTAAAACAAGAACAGCAGCAGACATCTAGATAACAACACCAAACTTTCTGGCAGGAATAGTACATACAAAGTTCTATGCATGTGTTCATTTTTAGGTCAAAGTTCAAAGTTACTGTCAAAATGTGGGTTGAGCTCATGTCCTCGCCTTGTTTTGTAATTTATATATTTTTGTTACCGGGACATGGGTCTCAGCTCACCGCTGAACCGCTGGAACCGGCCACACGAGTTGGCTGCCTTTTGCAACAGTGGCTCAATTCTGAGTCTTTTTATCTTCCTTCTTCTTTCTGATCCGGTGATAACTTTCTGATCCGGCACACCTTTCACTCTATATACAGTATATCACGGACACACAGATCACCCCAAAGGTCTCCCGAGTCGGCGGACGGAGCCACTGTTTACAGCAGGAGACGATACAGCAGGGAAGAGCTAGCTAGCACTCAACCGCCACCCGGTGCTAATGGAGAAACTCGATATACCGGGGAACTGAAGCGAAAACGACGCGGGTGCCGGGCTGGAGTTTAGGCGGCGTGCAAGAAATATAAGAATAATAAAGAGCGATGGCAAGAACCAAGCAGACCGCCCGTAAATCTACTGGAGGAAGAGCCCCCCCCAGGAAGCAGCTGGCCACCAAGGCTGCTCGAAAAAGCGCTCCGGCCACCGGCGGAGTGAAGAACCCTTACCGTTACAGGCCCGGTACCGTGGCTCTGAGAGAGATCCGTCGCTACCAGAAATCCACGGAGCTGCTCATCCGTAAGCTGCCCTTCCAGCGCCTGGTGAGGGAGATCGCTCAGGACTTCAAGACCGACCTGCGCTTCCAGAGCTCCGCCGTCATGGCTCTGCAGGAGGCCAGCGAGGCCTACCTGGTGGGTCTTTTCGAGGACACCAACCTGTGCGCCATCCACGCCAAGAGGGTCACCATCATGCCCAAAGACATCCAGCTGGCCCGCCGCATCCGCGGAGAGAGAGCTTAGACTTTCTGCTGCACATCCACCAACCACAATGCTCCGCACTGTGTGCCTATATATATATATTTATAGTAATATGTACATATGTATACTAGCTGCTCTTGTTTTTTCTTTCCTTCTGATTGTTGCTCTGAGTGTTGCTATCCCTGTGCTGTTGCAATCCTGGAATTTCCCCATTGTGGGACTAATAAAGGCTTATCTTATCTTATCTTATTATTTATTATTATAGTCATGGTTCTGTTCTTGTTTTTATTATCCTTGCTTGAGTTCTTAGATTGTTATGGCTCTATTCATGTTCTGTAGGTTTGTCTCTGCTTGGTTCTTAGTTGTTTGTTGTTATTATTATTATTATTATTATTATCAGTATTGTTTATTCATATTGTGTGTTCTGACCCTGCCTTGTCTCTTGTCATGTGTTTGTGGTTATTATCATGGTCTTGTCTCCCCTGATCCTCTGTTTATGTTTCTGTGCATCCCCTGTCTGTGAATGTATGTGCAGCCCCGCCCGTCCTGTTCTCCATACCTGTCTCCTCTGTTTTCCTCATGTGTCAGTTGTCAGTCATGATTGGTCTCCCCACCTGTGCCATGCTGTCTTGATTGCCCCCTTGCCTATTTAAGTCCTTGTCTGTCTTTGTTCTGTTCGGGTTCCTTTTGCCATGTCAGCGTGAGTACACGCTTCTGCCTAGTCCATCCTGCCAAGTTGGTATTCCGTTGCCTAGTCTCGTGTCTTGCCTGCCATGTCTGCTTATTTTTTATTTCCGCTCACGAGCTGCCTTTTATTTTGTATTTTCTTTTTTTTGCTGTGTCTGGGAGACCAGCTCTCAAAATAAATGTGTAAACTTTGAGTACTGCATGTGGGTCCTGTTTACCAAACTGTGACAGTTACAGGGTCACCAAGTGTGTGATTTTCATGACTAAAACAAGAACAGCTGCAGGTACCCAGATATCGACACCAAACAAGGAAGAAAAATAGTATATACAAACTTTTATGCCTCATTTTCACTGACTGTGCTTGCATTCAGTTGTGGCTGCAATGCGGTTTGAATCTTGTGGGAATCCCCACCGGCTGTGTGTGTGTGCTTTGAAGTGGCACAAATCAGAATGAGGTTTGCATGACAAGATCACACAAGAATCATATAAAATAATCCCAGACACACGAGGGAGACTGAGTTGTTATCATGTGATTGTGAGATCAAAACAGATGTTGTGGCACTGTCCTTTCATATGGTTTTGCTTGTGCTTTAATAATGGCTCATTTTTAATTCTGTGAAGTGTTTGTATGTAATGTCACACTTTTGTGCTCATGGATACAGCGGTTAGGTAGTAGACCTCAAAAAATATTTAAAAGCATGTCCTTATTTATTTTTTTTTAAATGAACAGTCATTAAATACAGTAGAAGCTGCTGCATTTCCTTGCGTGCTGGATGTGGCGTTTGTCAAAAATAGACTTCTTGTGTATTTTTAGTGTTCTGTTCCACCCAGTACAGAGGCACTGTATTGGGTGGAAAGTAGAGCATTGACTAGAATGGCAACCATTTGCTCCAGTGACCACATTTCAGCTGTAACAGAACACAACCGCATTCAGTAGAAATTGGGGTTTAGGCATGCATTCATTTTGAGGTCTCAAGGTCACAAGGTTGCCAAGTGTTTATCTGAGTTTTCCCAACTCTAAATCAAGGAGGACTACAGCTATTGACTCCAAACTTGGCAAGAACTGTACTAAGGCTGCAACTAAAGATCATTTTAGTAATCGACTAATCTAACGACTATTTTTTTCAATTAGTCGACTAATCGCGTTTATTTTTCTCATGTTCACCATCTCTGCTTCTTGTTGGGGCTGTAGTCTAGTGCATATTTTACCTCAGCCACTGTTTAATACCTCTTAACGTTCCATCTCCTGTGGGCGGGAGGCATTTAAATGCCATTTTGTCTCAGCTGGACACAGTGTAACACAGTGTAACTAATATTCAGACTGAGGGCTAATATTAACAAAGATGAAAAAGCAATAGCGACTCCTGTAATTCAGTCATTTACTGCATTCAACACATTAGCCATGACAGCTCAACCCTCAGCAACCAGAGAGCTTATTGTCAAACAGGTAAGCTAACATTAACAGCACATACTAAAGGTACGTTCAGACCAAACGCGAACGGGCAAATTTTTCATGCGGTGTGATTACATTATAACTCAATGTAAACATGCGAATGGATTTGAATTCACGGTCTGAGTGAGATGCAGACAAGCAAAGTTGCCTTTATAACTTCTGCAGCAGTGTTCAACCTACTGTGGAAATCCCCGAAATAACGTCATGCTTTAAGTTTACATTATCCAATGGGGAGCTCACCTGAAAAAGTTGTCCCGGTCTCCAAAACTTTACAAGATGAGTGTTTCCGTTGCTAGCTTGCTAGCCTTGTTAGCACGTCTGTGGTAGGAATCCATGGGTAAATAACTCCGACATCCCGACTGAGTTGAAAAGCTCCCAGTCCTCCTGTTTCCAAGGTGAGTGGCAGTCTCATTTTCAAACTAGTTTACTCTGCAATGGTGATACTTTTACTCCAGTGATGGCAGAATCTCAAAGCTAGCATATTGCCTCGGATGTGAACGCGCGAATGCGCAATCTCGTGTGTACTCGCCTCTTTCTTTCACTTTGTATGGATTCGCGCCACCCGTTCGCGTTTGGTCTGATCGCACCTCAACAGTATTGTCATTTTTCTAAAGCTTGAAACAGCTGGCCATTGAAAATAAGTGGTGCTAACTTTCCTTTACTCGCTAAAACCTACCCAGCAGATGGTAATACCGCGGCTCCCGGTGCCGTTGTTTCAGATACTCATGCATCACTGTAGTGCTGCTGTGGTAAGAGAGGTCTGCCTTGCAAAGTCTCCATTTTACTTGTTTTGTGTTTTTGTCTTCTGTTCCCAAACAACAGAAAGTTTGGGTCTGCTTTTTTTTTATCCACTTTGACATTCGCCAACTCAGAGCTGTAAATGTGCTCCTCTTCTTCTTCGCTGGAAATTGTTCATGCATGACGGACAACAGAGGCGCTACTGCCCTCAGCAGTTCCGATCGTGCATTGCAGTTACAACTGAACATTATTGCGGCATGCATATAAACTTTATAATTAAACGACTTGTTGACAATAAAAATATTGGTCGACAAATTTTTATTATTGATGTTATCGACAAAGTCGACTAACCGTTTCAGCCCTAAATTGTACATGCAAATTTCTCCATTTTTGTTTTAATCTGTTTGTGTGCTTGCTCCTTTGCTGTTAGTCTTCACCAGAGGCCCCACACGATATTATCACAATACTTGGGCCACGATGTGATTATTATCATGTTCTTGTGATACGCTGAGTATAGCAATATCATGTATTGCAATTTCCCATTATGATCTTTGTCTTGTTTAACTCCTGGTTAGGGCTCAGCAGTGTTGGGCAAGTTACTAAAAAATGGTAACTAATTACAGTTACTAGTTACTTCTTTTCAAAAATAACTGATTTACTTTACTAATTACTGCATGATTAAAGTATCTATTTACTTGGAAAAGTTACTTTCATGTTAACATGTTGACTTTTTTTTGTTTTTAATTTGTTCAATCAAGTAGGAGTTAGCACTCTCAGCTGAATAATTTGGTCAGAAACCATTGAGAGGATGTAAGTAATTAGACTCCACATACTCCAATAATTGTGTAGCAACAGTTTATTTTTTCTAAAACTTTGGAGAAAATTGGTAATATACTAACAGGCACATACCTGATTTACAGCTCTAGATTTAAATCCCTTTCCATTTTAGCCAGTGTTCAGCCAATGTAAAATGTCCCATGGGTGGGACATCTTGCACACATAGATAATTTAATTAATGGTTTACATTACGGGCTTATTAATGTCAGGTTAAAAACAGACAGAGCTTTTAGAACATGTTCAGTCTGCTTTATCCTGCTTTGAGAGCTCTTATTGTGAGAAAAATCTGAAGAAAATCAACATGATATTGCCAGTAATTTCCTCATTTTGGAGTGAGAGTTGGCAGCACTGCATAAAGCTATCCATGTTTATTTTACCTTTATGATTATAGATTTAATCCGATGTGCAGTGATCCAAAGAAAATGTCCATTATCCACAGTCCAAATGTCTACTGTGACAGAGACATGATCCAGTCCCTCAAATTCCTTTTGGAGATCAAAGTCCATTTTTGAATAATCTTTATCCAGGTAGTAAATGTATTTTAATTTCAGTGGACCACAGTCCAGCTGTCTGATGGAAAGTGTTATCACGTCTTCAGTCTATGACATATCTGGCAATCAGTCAGTTTAATTCTTGCTGGGTCACAAACTGTCCAGATGCAGACCTGTGCTTGAAATCCAGCCGTGGGTGTTGAGACGAGTATTTCCACTTTACATCCAGCCATGGTTGTTCAATATACAGTAGATCCACTTCACAGTGTTGCTAGCATAGCATAGCACTAGCTTTAAACTAGAAGTCCCAGACATTAGCCCTCTTGTGGCCACTTGATGGTCCCCCTATGGGTTTTCTAGCCAAAAAGGCCAAATGGCCCCTCTCTAGGACTTCTAGTGTTAACACTAGAGCTGAAGATTGCTGTAAATCTCACTTAGTTTGCAACCCACCAATATGTTTTTCTCTTTAACCATGACAAAGGAAAAAATAATCTACAGGGATGAGAATCCTCCGCGGATCCGAGGAATTCCTCGGATTTGATCATGTCTAGGGTCATTCTCGTGAATCGTCTAAATTCGAGGAGAAAATTTTAGGGGTGGGGGGCGAGGTCTGTTATGAGCGGCGAGTCATATTTTCGATCGGCTGCTAAAATCCACCGCGCAGAACACGCTACCCAGCGAGATCAGTAATGTAATGTAACAAGGCCACTGATTGGCTGATACTTATTGAAGCAACCAGTCGGCGATTTTGTTATTCCTTTGTCATATCCAACACGCGGAGCGAAATGCAAATGGCGGACAGTTCAATCAACTGAGTTTTCCCAATTTCATGAAAATGGTGAACCTAAAACTCACGAAAGACAACAAAGCAAGAATTTCAGGAATCGACAAAGGGATAAGGAACAAGTTTCGTCGGGAATGGCTCGAAAAAACTGTGTCAGTGACTGTAAAGATCGGTAAAAATACCGAAGTTGTGGTTGAAAAAATGGCCGACTTCATAGCGAAATGCGAAGTACCAGGGAAAGCCCAGTGTGTTTATTGTAACGATTTCTTGAGTTATGGATCTCGTGGTTGTGTTGCCTTAGTTGAACACTGTTCAAAACAGAAACATCTCAAAATTGTGGCTACAAGGAGATCGAACTACTCGCTCGTGCTGCATTCAAAACAATGGACATGGTCAAATTCAGATGCCAGTCAAAGTTCATTACAATCGGCCCCGATTACAGCAGTTAGTGATCGGAAGACACATTCCGAGGTAAGATTTTTTTTCTCGTTATAAGTAATGTACTTGAGAATTTTCGCGTAATGAATTTGTTATGAAATAGCATGTGTAAGTTGTGACGTCATGCCTGTTATGAAACACTAATTGCATTTGAATGCTGATTATCGATTGTTAATAGATAAATGTTATTACATATTTTCTCACAATTTGAAATGCAATCTAAGAATTTTGAATATAATTTATCATTTTTTGTTTCACTAGGAGGAGTTACATAATGCATGTGTAAGTTTTTTGTCATGGGTGGTGATGGGTTGCCTTTCCTAAGATATCTTAGGAAAGGCAACCTAGGATATCTTACTTCTAACTTTAAATATAAGACCACATTTGAGCATTCTAAAACACCAGATTTTGCTAGCTTCTGGGGGGTGTTTTTTTTTTTTTTTGTACTTATTTTGTACCGTAGGTAGATTTGTTTTGCAGTCTGGTGACAAGCCACCAGCTGCTGATTGCTGCGTGCGCAAGCGCCCCGTATCCCTAACCTGCATGTTTTTGGCATGTGGGAGGAAACTGGAGAAATCCCGGAGTAAACCCACGCAACACGGGGAGAACATGCAAACTCCACACAGATCACTGTTGGCCGGGGGCAGGGATCGAACCCACGATTTCATGATCCCCGCGATCCCCCAGCCGAGGGTAAACTGTGCTGCCGCAGTGCTAACCACTGCGCCACCGTGCAGCCCCCCAGACCCCCCTCCAAGGCTCCGCCTTGGATCCGGCTTGGGGGCCTGCGTCCCCCAAGACCCCCGGCTTAGTTTCCTCTTTTTTTCCCAAACCCCATTCTCATCCCTGAATCTATTTTCACAAAAACAAAGTAGCTTCATCTTTTCCTCTGCTCAGTAAGACTCAGGCTCTCTGCAACAGCTCACGTTGACTGACGGCTGCGTCAGCTACATAGGGTCAATTTGTATATTCATTTGTTTGCGCTAAAAATATCTATATTAATAAAACGAGTAACGCATCTAATCAAATTTCAGTAATTGTAACACATTACTGAATTTTTAAACTAATTCCATTACACAGCACGTTACTGCAAACATAGTGGTGTTACTAACGTCTTCACTCATTACTCATTTTAATATGGATAGATATTTTTAGTGCAAATAAATGAATATACAAACTGACCCTATGTACAGTGGGGCAAAAAAGTATTTAGTCAGCCACCAATTGTGCAAGTTCTCCCACTTAAAAGATGAGAGAGGTCTCCAATTTTCATCATAGGTATACCTCAACTATGAGAGACAAAATGAGGAAAAAAAAATCCAGAAAATCACATTGAAGGATTTTTAATGAATTAATTGGTAAATTCCTCAGTAAAATAAGTATTTGGTCACCTACAAGCAAGCAAGATTTCTGGCTCTCACAGACCTGTAACGTCTTCTTTAAGAGGCTCCTCTGTCCTCTACTCGTTACCTGTATTAATGGCACCTGTTTGAACTTGTTATCAGTATAAAAGACACCTGTCCACAACCACAGACAGTCAGACTCCAAACTCCACTATGGCCAAGACCAAAGCGCTGTCAAAGGACACCAGAAACAAAATTGTAGACCTGCACCAGGCTGGGAAGACTGAATCTGCAATAGGTAAGCAGCTTGGTGTGAAGAAATAAACTGTGGGAGCAATTATTAGAAAATGGAAGACATACAAGACCACTGATAATCTCCCTCGATCTGGGGCTCCACACAAGATCTCACCCTGTGGGGTCAAAATTATCACGAGAACGGTGAGCAAAAATCCCAGAACCACATGGGGGGACCTAGTGAATGACCTGCAGAGAGCTGGGACCAAAGTAACAAAGGCTACATCAGAAACACACTACGCCGCCAGGGACTCAAATCCTGCAGTGCCAGACGTGTCCCCCTGCTTAAGCCAGTACATGTCCAGGCCCGTCTGAAGTTTGCTAGAGAGCATTTGGATGATCCAGAAGAGGATTGGGAGAATGTCATATGGTCAGATGAAACCAAAATAGAACTTTTTGATAAAAACTCAACTTGTCGTGTTTGGAGGAGAAAGAACACCATACCTACTGTGAAGCATGGGGGTGGAAACATCATGCTTTGGGGCTGTTTTTCTGCAAAGGGAGCAGGACGACTGATCCGTGTAAAGGAAAGAATGAATGGGGCCATGTATCGTGAGATTTTGAGTGAAAACCTCCTTCCACCAGCAAGGGCATTGAAGATGAAACGTGGCTGGGTCTTTCAGCATGACAATGATCCCAAACACACCGCCCGGGCAACGAAGGAGTGGTTTTGTAAGAAGGATTTCAAGGTCCTGGAGTGGCCTAGCCAGTCTCCAGATCTCAACCCCATAGAAAATCTTTGGAGGGAGTTGAAAGTCTGTGTTGCCCAGCGACAGCCCCAAAACATCACTGCTCTAGAGGAGATCTGCATGGGGGAATGGGCCAAAATACCAGCAACAGTGTGTGAAAACCTTGTGAAAACTTACAGAAAATGTTTGACCTCTGTCACTGCCAACAAAGGGTATATAACAAAGTATTGAGATGAACTTTTGTTATTGACCAAATACTTATTTTACTAAGGAATTTACCAATTAATTCATTAAAAATCCTTCAATGTGATTTTCTGGATTTTTTTTTTCTTATTTTGTCCCTCATAGTTGAGGTATACCTATGATGAAAATTGGAGACCTCTCTCATCTTTTAAGTGGGAGAACTTGCACAATTGGTGGCTGACTAAATACTTTTTTACCCCACCGTAGCTGACGCAGCCATGCTAACTCCTACTTGATTTAACAAATTAAAAACAAAAAAAGTCAATAGATCAAGGTTGGGTTGTGGGAGCTGTTTTACTGAACCTAAATTTTTTTTTTTGATACAGTTAATCATTATATTTTAGTTGCAAAAAATATTTAGATCAGTTTTTCTAATCTGGCCATACAATGTTTTCGTCTCATCTGTGTGACAGACAACAATGTGTAATGGTGAATAATGAAAGATCTTTTTTAGCCTCTTAAAATTCTAGTTTTTCACCCACAGAACATTTCACATTAGCTGGAAAATAGCAGGAATGCCATTAAAGTTAAGTAAGGAGGGTTAAGTATGCATTTAAAAGTTACTAGTTACTTTATTTTTATTTTTTTTATTTTGTTTATTTGTCAGGGACAGTGCAATAAACATAGACAAAAAAGAAAATCTGATGTGTTGCACAGAGAGTGTATAGCATTAAGCTAGTTTGCAACTCTCCTGAATATTTTCTTGAAAAAAATATTTACCACTGTTGACCACTAGGGGTTTTGTCGCAGTTTGGCGACATACACATTTAAAGCGTTTTTTTATGTACTCCTATAAGGAGAAATGATATTTGCATCTATATATCAATGGACTACACACCACATACCCCACATAACAGATTTTGCGACATCAGTGTTTTAACAACCCCAAACAAGGCTTTGAGTAATCACACAGGGAGACATAAAGCAGTTGCAAAGGTTAAAGCCATTTATCACATGATGTTGTGTGTACTAAGAATGCACAGTAAAGCAGGCGGGCATGAATGTTAAGCGTGAACTTTATTACCTAGACTCGTACCTTGAGGATTTTTCCAAACTGTGAAACAAAGCCAAAACATATTTGATAACCACTAAAGAAGGCCATATTGGTGATTGGTGGAGAGCAGGGCTAGAATGATCTCTGAAATGATGGGAAGATGAATTGTTTCAATTTGGAATGTGAGTCCCACAAGAGAATTAGCAAAACTACACGTTCATCAGCCTTACTAAATAACTGCTTCTTCTAAATTCTTGTGGAGCTGAGTTGAGAAGTGTTTCTTCTTCTTCCTCTTCTTCCTTCTCCTCCTCCCTTCAGGGGTTGCCACAGCGGATCGTCTGTCTTCATCTCACCCTATCCCTTGCATCTTCCTCTGTAACACCAACCCTCTTCATGTCCTCCTTCACTACATCGATGAATTTTCTCTGTTGTCTTCGTCTTTTCCTCCTGCTTGGCAGCTCCATCTTCAACTTCCTTTGCCCAATATATCCACTGTCCCTCCTCTGCACATGTCCAAAAAATCTCAGACTTGCCTCTCTTACTTTGTCTCCAAACCGCTCAGCTTGAGCTGTTCATCTGATATACTCATTTCTAATCTTGTCCCTCCTAGTCACTCCCAATGAAAATCTTAGCATCAACTCTGCCACCTCTAGTGCCACCTCCTGTCTTTTTGTCAGTGCCACCGTCTTCAAACCATACATCATATCAGGCCTCACTACCATCTTGTAAATCTTCCCTTTCACTCTTGCTGCTACCTTTCTGTCACAAATCACTCGTGTCACAAAGCACTCATCTCCACCTTGCCTGCACTCTCTTCTTCACCTCTCTTGTGCATTTTCCATTGCTTTGGATGGTTGACCCTAGCTATTTAAACACATCTACTTTGACTACCACTACTCCTTCCATCTTCACTGTTGCACCTGCTTCCCTCTCATTTACACTCATGTATTCTGTCTTGCTTCTACTGAATTTCATTCCTCTTCTCTCTTTCAATTTCATTTCTCTTCTTCCTTAGTGTCCAGCCTCTCATACAACTAACTATATGCCTTTGCCACCTCTCTCTTTGCCATGTGCCTAGATTCCAAATACTCCTGTCTACTTTATTCATCTCCCTGTCTATCCTACTTTTACTTTGCTAACCTCTTCCTTTGAATACTTTCCTGTACCTCCTCATTCCACCACCAAGTCTCTTTGTCTTCCTTCCTCTGTCCACTGGATACAACACATACCTTTCCAGTGTTTCCTCTGGCTAAAAGACCTTGGCACAGTGGCAACATATTTTTCCCGGGAAGTCGGGGGGGGGGGGTGGGTAAACATACCAGAATATGTTAATTTTATACTGTTTATTTCTTTTTAAAATTTTACACAGTAATGTTGCATATGGAACTTACCATTTGAAGTATTGTACAACTGAGGCTTGAATATTGGGCCAGTTGAGGTCCCACCCAGACATCCTGTGTTTAGACTTTTTAGTGGTGTTATCCTTCTCTCCTTCCTCTGTCTGAACACTTCCCCTCTCCTTGGCTCCTCTCTTCTGTCTCATCTTGCTCTCTCTGAGCCCTGTCTAATTCAGGTTATCTCTCTGTCTATAGTGGTATACGAACAGGTTAGAAAATATCAAATGTCATGTTTTGTCCTGCAGGATTTTTTTGTCATGGTTTACATAAATGACAAAAATATGTGTATTTTTTGTATTTTTATTCTAGTGTTTCTTTTTTTCCCCATTGAGAGAGTAGGGAAGGGAAAGAAATACTCATAATAGTAATGTACTATGCATACTTAAATTATATGATCAGGTGGGTATAGTAATCAGAAATTCTACTCTCGTAAAAGCAGTGCTTTGAAATTAATAATTAAAAGTAGACAACCAAAAATTTCTAGTTGAGTTAAGGGTACAAAGCACCCACTTAAAAACTTGAGTAATGACTTCAGTCTTGAAGGTTTGAGGTTTTTCTCAAAAATTTATAACAATTTTCTTATAGTTTTCTACTTTTCTCTGTAAATCTATCAAAAGTTGAAACCATTTTCCTCAAATTTGTAATTTCCTCTTGTAAAATTGACTTTTCTTGTACATTTGAAACTTTATTGTAAATTTGTGGATAATTTTATGACAAATTTTTGTCTGTTTTTTTTTAAATAAAATTAGAGTTTTTTTTAGATAAATTTGAAACAGACTAATAATTTTTTTAACTTTTTCCTTATAACAAATTTACATTTTTGACCATAATTTTGCAGTTACAACAGAACAATAATTAAACTCAAAGAAAAAATATTAATAAAATTGTATTTAATGAAATAAATTAACTTGAATGACCAAGGATGCAGTTATAATATTTCTTTATATTTATAGTTTTTTTTTTGTTTTTTTTTTTTAAAGAAATCTCCTCACCACCCAGACAGCAGGAAAAACCTCCCTTATTTTGAAATCAGATGTTGGCACGTTTAGTTTGTCTGAAAGCTGCTGACAGATTAAAGTCATTGACTTCGTGAATTTCGGTCACCTTAACCTGCCAGGTACATAATAGGGAACTGTAGCGGACTCTAAAGACATAATTCACCACAGTATGTGCTGTGTTCATGTACAGAATGATCTGCTTAGGCAGTTATAGTTGTGTGCTCAGGCATTCTCATCAGGCACCTCTCTAGGCAGCCGCTGAAGGACCTCAGTTTAGAGCTAGTGTTTTTAGCTGTTGCTTTTTGTCACTGCTGCTGGAGAATAAAAACGGCACGCCTGCTTGTGCGAGAAAAGAGAGAAATTGCCAGTCTCTTCATTCCTGCAGTTCCTACAGAACATAACTTAATATTGTAGTGGCTGGTGAAATATATCCTCAGCAATTCATCAGTCCCCCTTGCCTTTTCCTTCATATGAAGCCGGCTGCATATGAATTCTAACCATGTCTCTTAGCTAAGCGACGCTTCCATTATTGCTCCTGTTAACAGCGGGTTAAAACTATGATAAATGCCTCCAGTGCTTACACACATACCTCTTCTGATTTTTTTTCTGCTTTTAAAGTATTTGAACAAACTCATGTTTTTGCCGACAGTCATGCTTAGCGAGACACTGCCTGCTGACTGAGTCAAGAACTTGCGTGGGCGGGGCGCTTCTAAATTCCACGCGGATGACGGTCACGCGTGTTGTTCATGTACGCTCTTGCGGAAAGTCATTGCTTCATATATTTTTCTTAATAAATTCATATCTTCTTGGGGTGGCAATACAATTTCTAGCAAGGCGGCCTGCCACGGAGAAGTGTTACCAGAGGAAACCCTGCTTTCTACCGGTTTCCCTCAATACTTTTGCTGTACTTTCCCAGTCATCTGGTAATTCTTCCCTACCACCCAGAGCCTGTATCAACTCCTTCCTGAACTCTGTGCAATCTTCTTCCTTCTGTAACTCCCCCGACTTAATCTTTGGCTCTGCCTTCACTGTCTTCCTCTTTTTGCTTTGCAAAGTCATCCTGCAGACTACCATCCAATGCTGTCTAGCTACATTCTCTCCTGCCACCACCTTGCAGTCTCCTATCTCTTTCAAATTTCTCCTTCTGCATAAGTTGTAGTCCACTTGTGTGTACTTTCCTCCACTCTTGTAAGTCACCCTATGTTCCTCTCTCTTCTTGAAGTACAGTGGGGCAAAAAAGTATTTAGTCAGCCACCAATTGTGCAAGTTCTCCCACTTAAAAGATGAGAGAGGTCTCCAATTTTCATCATAGGTATACCTCAACTATGAGAGACAAAATGAGGAAAAAAAAATCCAGAAAATCACATTGTCTGATGTTTAAAGAATTTATTTGCAAATTATGGTGGAAAATAAGTATTTGGTCAATAACAAAAGTTCATCTCAATACTTTGTTATACAGTGATCCCTCGCTACTTCGCGCTTCACCTTTCGCGCCCTCAGTGCATCGTGGATTTTTCAAAAATATTCATCAAAAATTCAAAATTGAGAAATAATGGGTGGGCGCTAGCAGAAGGCAGGGAGACTACATTAGACCATCAGGTATCAACACGGAGAGCCGCACAACTCAAAAAATCCACCTCTCTGTTCGCTGTTCTCGTGTTGGCTCGGCTCGGAAATCTCGCAAGCTGATTGGCCGAGACGTTTCACCCCGCAAGCTGATTGGCCAAGACGTTTCACCCACCTCCTCTCCCTGCCGAGCGCCCATGAAGGGAAGGAAGACCGCATTCATTGCTCTTTATCGCTCGTGTTACGTAGTCTCGCAGCGTGGAACTTTTTGCTGTTCTCTTGTGCCATTTTGTGCGAAATAGTCTTCCCGTCGAGCCACTACGCCGCCTCCTGCAGCTTCTCCAGCTCTATCGGAAGCTGCCCTCGATGATCCTGCGCTTCTAGCACCTGACGATGAGGCGTCACCTGAGGAGCAGTAAAGCTCTCATTAACCTGTGAAGTAAATCATCTTCATCTTGAGTTACGTATCTTGTTATAAGAATAAAAGAGTTCTAAAAACATATTTATGTACACTTTATGTACATCTACGTATGTATGTACACACACACACACACACACACACACACACACACACACACACACACACACGTATCATATGAGAGAGAGAGAGTGAGAGAATGAACGTACGTATTATTTATGGATGACGTCATTGGGGTGACGCTACTTCGCGGTTTTTCACTTTTCGCGGTTGGTTCTGGAACCCATTAACCGCGATAAGTGAGGGATCACTGTATACCCTTTGTTGGCAATGACAGAGGTCAAACGTTTTCTGTAAGTCTTCACAAGGTTTTCACACACTGTTGCTGGTATTTTGGCCCATTCCTCCATGCAGATCTCCTCTAGAGCAGTGATGTTTTGGGGCTGTCGCTGGGCAACACAGACTTTCAACTCCCTCCAAAGATTTTCTATGGGGTTGAGATCTGGAGACTGGCTAGGCCACTCCAGGACCTTGAAATGCTTCTTACGAAGCTACTCCTTCATTGCCCGGGCGGTGTATTTGGGATCATTGTCATGCTGAAAGACCCAGCCACGTTTCATCTTCAATGCCCTTGCTGATGGAAGGAGGTTTTCACTCAAAATCTCACGATACATGGCCCCATTCATTCTTTCCTTTACACGGATCAGTCGTCTTGGTCCCTTTGCAGAAAAACAGCCCCAAAGCATGATGTTTCCACCCCCATGCTTCACAGTAGGTATGGTGTTCTTTGGATGCAACTCAGCATTCTTTCTCCTCCAAACACGACAAGTTGAGTTTTTACCAAAAAGTTCTATTTTGGTTTCATCTGACCATATGACATTCTCCCAATCCTCTTCTGGATCATCCAAATGCTCTCTAGCAAACTTCAGATGGGCCTGGACATGTCCTGGCTTAAGCAGGGGGTCACGTCTGGCACTGCAGGATTTGAGTCCCTGGCGGCATAGTGTTACTGATGGTAGCCTTTGTTACTTTGGTCCCAGCTCTCTGCAGGTCATTCACTAGGTCCCCCCGTGTGGTTCTGGGATTTTTGCTCACCGTTCTTGTGATCATTTTGACCCCATGGGGTGAAATCTTGCATGGAGCCCCAAATCGAGGGAGATTATCAGTGGTCTTGTATGTCTTCCATTTTCTAATAATTGCTCCCACAGTTGATTTCTTCACACCAAGCTGCTTACCTATTGCAGATTCAGTCTTCCCAGCCTGGTGCAGGTCTACAATTTTGTTTCTGGCGTCCTTTGACAGCTCTTTGGTCTTGGCCATAGTGGAGTTTGGAGTCTGACTGTTTGAGGTTGTGCACAGGTGTCTTTTATACTGATAACGAGTTCAAACAGGTGCCATTAATACAGGTAATGAGTGGAGGACAGAGGAGCCTCTTAAAGAAGAAGTTACAGGTTTGTGAGAACCAGAAATCTTGCTTGTTTGTAGGTGACCAAATACTTATTTTCCACCATAATTTGCAAATAAATTCTTTAAACATCAGACAGTGTGATTTTCTGGATTTTTTTTTTCTCATTTTGTCTCTCATGGTTGAGAGAAATGAAAACATGAAAAATACATGATGAAAATTGGAGACCTCTCTCATCTTTTAAGTGGGAGAACTTGCACAATTGGTGGCTGACTAAATACTTTTTTGCCCCATTGTATGTGTTCACCACAGCCATTTCCATCCTTTTAACAAAATCCACAACAATCTGTCCTTCCACATTTCTCTCTTTAAGACCATACCTACCCAGGACTTCCTCATCACTGTGACAGTGGTGGCCTAATGGTTAGGGATGTGGACTGGTGAGCGGAGGGTCGTGGGTTCGATCCCTGGACCGGCAGGATTAAATCTGGGTGGGACAGATAACATAGCAGTGTTTACCCCACCTTCCTTAACCTCATGGTGGTGCCCTTGAGCAAGGCCCTTAACCCCAACTGCTCCAGTGGAGCTGCTCAGTGGCCACAGGTCAGTTTGTGGTTGTACTGGGCAGCTTCCTGGTGTGAATGTGTAACTGTGTGAATGTGAATAGGGCATTCTTGAAAAAGAGAGGTTGCCTCTCAATGTAACTACCCTGTATAAATAAATGTAAAATAAAAAAAAATCACCTCTGTTCCCTTCCCCTACATGCCCATTAAAGTATGCTCCAATCACCACTCTCTCCTTCCTGGGAACCTACTCTACCACTTCATCCATCTTACTCCAGAATTCCTCTTTCTCTTCTACTTGACATCCAACTTGTGGGGCATACAGAGTGGTGGCCTAGAAGTAGAGCATCAGTGACCCTTCTGTGTGGAGTTTGCATGTTCTCCCCGTGTCTGCATGGGTTTACCTTGGGTATTCCGGTTTCCTCCCACAGGCCAAAAACATGCAAGTTAGGTTAACTGGAGACTCTAAGTGGCCCTAGGTGTGAATGTATGTGTGAATGGTGAAGGGATTGTCACCGCCAATTCCCTCTGAGATTAATGAAGTATACAAAAAAATACAAAAAAATCTGCCCCACAACCGGGAGGTCAGGATTCAAGTCCCGGCTGGGTCATTCCAAAGACCATATAAAAATGGAACTTGCTGCCATTCAGCTTGGTGCTCAGCAAAAATGGAATGGAGGAGGGAAACGTTTGGGGCGGCAATGGTTCAGGAGGTAGAGCAGGTCGTCCAATAACCAGAGGGTTGGCGGTTTGAATCCTGCTCTCCCCAGCCATCCTGCCATTGTGTCCCTGGGCAAGACATTTTACTCACCTTGCCTCCAGTGTCGATGACACTGGTTATGAATGCGTATAAATGTCCGGTAGTGGTCAGAGAGGCTGTTGGTGCCGATTGGCACCATGTTTCCGTCAGTCTGCCCCAGGGCAGTTGTGGCTACAGCAGTAGCTTACCACTGCCATTGTCTGTCTGTGGAGTGAATGAATAACAGATTAATTGTAAAGTGCTTTGGGTATCTTGAATGGTGCTTTATAAATGCAGTCCATTATTATTATTATTATTATTATTATTATTATATGCACTGACAACATTTAACATCACACCTTTGACTTCTAGCTTCAAACTCATGATTCTGTCTGACCTCCTCTTTACCTCCTGGACACTCTTCACATACCATGGTATGTGAAGAGTGTCCAGTTTAAATCCCCCTCCAGTGCTCCTAGCCTTGCTTCCCTTCCATCTGGTATCTTGAAGACACAGTATATCCACCTTTGTTCTCTCCATCATATCAGCCAACTCTCTGCCTTTACCAGTCATAGTCCCTACATTTAACATCCCTACTCTCACCTCCACACCTCTACCTTTCCTTTTCTCTCTCTCCCTCCTAACACACCTACCCCCTCTCTTCCTCTCCGATCTCCTCTTCAGGGGGCATAAATCACCCACAAACAGACATCAGATGTAAGAAGATAATGTACAACAGATAAAGAAACTCATTTCAGTTAAACACTGTTTCTTCCAGGAGGCCAAGGTGAAGATGATCGTATCCAAAAAGGAGAGGAGGGAGAAGAAGAAGATGCTCTCCTCTAAAGATGACGAGCACTTCTTGTTAACAGGCGTGAAACTGGCTGACCGCAAAGGGTAAGCTCACACATTAAGCACCTAGTCATAACACATTATCTAATACAGCAGACTGTATTCAAGTGCATTCATGAAGACGTTTCTGCTAATGCTGTTAGCGTTAATGCGTTGATAACAAGTTAATGTTTTAAATTTAAGGTTAATTTAGAACAGTTTTTTTTAAACTGATCAAGCATGACCTAACTATGGGAACAATGTAATCAATCATGATTTAATCAATTGACTTGAGTATTTTACAGCATGTGTGTGATTAGGTTTTTTTCCCATTCTAAAGTTTAGATCCATTAGGTATAGAGAGCCTAAGTCAAGCCCTCTTTACTTCCACATACAGTATGAGACCTTATTTCGGAAAAAATCTCCATTGAAATGAATGGCAAGAGAGAAATTATCTTTTGATCCCGATCAAATTTTGCCACGAGTTACACATATGATGATTGTCAGTTTAAAAGATAGCTTTCTACGTAATTAAAGTTGTTGGCTGTCGTATAATAAAAGAGTAATATTTCGTTTTTGGGAAACCACCTAATGGACTACATCCCCTTGTCTTGGACTATACAGGTCACCAAACATGATTACGGTGGTTCCCCTCTCAAAACTCACCTCCTGTTTTCTGACTGATGAAAGAAGGATCCAAAGAGGAGAAAAACAGCACAAATATATTGTACTGTATTTTGAGCTGGAGCTAATCTACAGGACTGTTAATTACTTCCCTTAAGTGCTCTTTGTAAACATTGATGTAACTTGACATGAGTCTGTGTTTGTAGTCTTTCAATTTATGTATTTTCACAACCTTTTACCTTAACAGTTAAACAACAGCCTACACTGTTAATTATGTGGAAATTTTCTTTTAAATTGACAAACATCATATGTGTAATTCGTGGCAAAATTTGATCGGGATCAAAAGATAATTTTTCTCTTGCCATTCACTTCAGTGGAGATTTTTTCCGGGGGGGGGGGGACTTAGGTTCTCTATCGAGCTGAGTGTGAGTCAGTACTTCATAATCTTTGAAGGTCTAAAGCCTCTCACTCATTTCAGCTTTGACAGTAACTTGTTGTATCTGTATATCCGATTTTCACATCCAGTTGGCGTTTGATTTAGAAAGTTGCCTAAAAAAAGATAAGATTTACAGTATTTTTTGTCATAATGTGCAGCCAAATATTTTGTTTTCTTTTAAACTGGCAGTGAAACAGCAAAGTATTTAAAGGCACCACAGTATTATGCAGCCAAGATACTTGTACAGTAAACTCTTGTAGTATAGTACAATGCTGCAGATTGATCAACTGGAATCAGTTATATAGGTAAACTGTAGAAATGTTTACTTAAGAGGACTTAGAGAATCAATCAATCAATCATACAAATAAAAGTGTACTTTATAATTATTAAATGCCCACATCAGGAATTTACTAACAATATTTAGGTTGTTAAAGGTTAAGCTAAGTTTGACCTTACTAAATACATTTTGACAAAAAAAGGCAGGCAATAGAGAGATGGATACATAAATATGATATCACAGTTCTGATAGGATAAAAAGCATTCACATTTTAGAGTTAAAGGAGTCATTAACTGAAAAAATGGTGTAGCTGTAGGTTTTAACCTTCTGAAATGTGTCTCTTGGTCATACGATTAACCCCCCCCCCCCAATTCTTTAAACATACATGCACACCCACACACACACGTGCCTTTATCACTTTTTTTTCCTCTCCATAAAACTGTTTTGACTCTTCCGGGTTTGCCTGGAGACGTCCTACAATTGTAAACCCAGCCGTGTGCCGTCCTTGATACCTGCCCGCTGCTCTATTATTGGTCAGCATACAGTAATTGTCTGTCATGTAGCTGGATGGAGAGCCAAAGGCGTTAGCATCAGAGCTAACAGTGGTACTAGCAAGCTTGCACCAAGCAGGGCTTACATTGTTATTTTCTGTATATTTCAGTCACCCTAGTAGACGTCCCTGTTTCCACGTGGTTCACTAATTCACAGTCAATCTCTTGTGTCGTTTTGGCTTATTTAGTTATTTTTGACTTGACTCCACAATTAACTGTTAGCACTAGCGTGCTAGGCGGTCCGAGTCTATCATTGTAACCAGACACAGCTCAACTCGGTGGGAAGGAGGTGACGGACAGGCTACCTGGATCTGGCTGGTTTTGATTGCAATTTTCCATACACTCTGTTTACCCTCACTGGAATCCTTGTTCATCTAACAATACTTAAAAAGGTATTTCATTCTTAGATGTTATTTTAGCTTAGTTAAAGTTTTATTTTCCCAGCCACTCATTCACATACAGTATATTTTTGTGCTTATTGTACTCTAGGGCCCGGTCATCGACCAATAAAGCCAGACATCCCTGTTAACCAGTGATGTTTACTTGTTTCATTCTTTAAGACAAATTTACATTTCTTTGCTCAGGCTAGATCCGAGCTAGCCAGCTAATGTTGACAATAGTGATGTAAGAGAGAAGGCGGGGTTCAATGTGGTGTTACAGATTTAAAGAGACATGCACCAAAATGAACCTTTTTGAAAAAGGGTGCCAAATAGGATTCACAAAAATGCAGCAATAATTAATGAAAATTTGAGCAAAATATATCAGACATTTCATTAAGACCTATGTGAGCTGTTAAAATGAAGAAAAAGTGTAGTCAATGACCCCTTTAAAGAACATTTGTTTGAACTGATACCTGAGTTCAATAATTTAAAAGTCTTTACATTCATCCCTAACCAAAATTGTAATGTGCAGTAATGTCATTTTCATTTGTCTGTAATACTGCATTAAGCTGCAGTATTACAGTTCTGTTTTGATACAAAACACATGAAATGATTATGAATACTGATGGTCAAAATGAATAAAATGGGTAGTATTAGTATATCAGAAACATATTTGCCCTTTGCAGTACCTCTAAACCTTTAACACGTAAAACTGTTTTTGCCCAGTTTCAGTACAGTGTGAAGTAAAAAGCTATCACATGATGGATGATTACTGCTTTAATCTTCAGCTTCATTCAGCTGTGTGGGGCTTAATATTGGTTCACTGCTGAGCTTTCTGGTGAAGAATTTCACTGAGCAGTTAACTTTCCTGCAAAATGGCTTCAAAACCCCCTCTGACCACTGCCTGCTCAGCACCAAACTGCAGACAATACTAGGGACACTGAAATGAAACCACTTCAAATTAATATACTGTAGTACTGTATATATTATTCATTAATAAGATGAGTTTCTTAGTAATATATTGAATGCAGTTCTTTTCTAGTAATGCACTTAATGCAGTTTTTCCCTTTATAGATGTGCAACTTTATTCATGTAAATGTATGCCTTTTAGTAAAATTACCACGTGGTATTCATTGTGTATTTTCCTTTTTCTTGTAAGTTGGACCTATTGCATGTGTCTCTAATATACACATTGTGTTTTTAATGTTTCGTGCAGAAGCAATTAGGTGTATATTCACATACTGTGTATTTTTGATAACCTTAATTTATATTTTGAGTGTATATTATATTCTTATTATTTTTCATATCTCTTTGTGCTTCTTTGGAGTAATTGTAATGTGAAATGCCCCCAGTGTGGGATTAATAAAATCTCATCTATCTTGTAAATATGCAATATTGTCATGTGATTTTAAAACTTTTTTATGCAAATGTGAAGTTTTTTGAATGATAAAACTTTTTAACTTAAATTTGAGACTTTTTTGGTCAATTTGAGACTCAAGGATTTTTAAAAAAAATTCCTTATCACCACAGTATTTTAATTTTTTGTAGTCATCAGGTTCTGTTACCCACTGGTTATTGGCAAAAGAGCAGCATGTGGCTCCAAACTCAACAGTTGCCCTATAGAAACATCTATCGAAACCTTGGTTATGCTGCCATCAAGTGGCTCAAAATATGTAACTATAACACACAAGTTCTCTGAAGTGTTTAATCACTTGGACAATTGGGAGTTCAAGTCATATTTGCCTCTGCAGGGAGCAAAATCTACCACGCTCCAAATCATTTCTGGTTTTCATCATGTTGATAGTGGAGCACCCAGTAGCCATGACTGCTCAAGTGTGTGAAACAAAAACATCAACACTCTAGGCTTGAAATAATAGCTTCGCATACAGCCACTTGTGTTTGTATATGAGATGGAGCTTTATTTTCCAGCAGTTATTAACTTTCAGCCACCTTGAGGAAGTGGAGTATGCACAAAGAGGAAACCCTTAATTAGTCACCTTGTCGTGACAACCAAGAGCAATTCCTATATTCACTCCGTTTCCCACCCAGCCAGGGCTTTTTATAGCCATAGTTCCTAGTCGCTGTTTATATGAGCAGATTTAACTTTGCAGTTCTTCCGCTTTTTGTGTTTCTTCAAAGGTCACACAAGAAAAGCAAGGATGAGGAGAAGGAGAAGAAGGACAAGCCGGAGAAGGGTAACTGTTTCTGGGAGAGCATTACCATGACGATGAGGCAAATCTCACCTGCCAGAAAACTGGAAAAGATTGAGGGTTGGGAGCCGCCACACTTGGAGGACTTAAGTGAAATGATGACTGACGAAAACTTGGAGAAAGACCAGAAGGAGGACTTGGCGTGGTCCTTCCCCAACTCGCTAAGTGTTCCAGTGGATTTGCCCTCGTGGGGTGGCCAGGGTCTGGAAGAGGATTCCTCCCGGTACGCTAACCTCTCGGACTCCAGTGATTCAACAGCAGCCATCACGTGGACAGCCCGTGCCAAAGTCAAGCTGGCGGGTATCAGTAGGATGAGCAGAGGGATTGTATCAGAGAGTGCGTGGGCGGGGTTTAAATAGTGGTGTATGACATGCCTCACAGAAATGAATAAGCAGATACTGACCAATATTTGCTTTTTTCCTGTTCTGGACATACCATCAATGATGCCAACATGATATCAGATGCTGTAGTGAATCCATGAATATATCACATGAAGTTTGCTTTTATTTTTTCCGCTTTGAATATAAGTCAGTTTAAATTCAGCAAATTCACACGTTTAACTGCTGTACTGTTTAAAGGTTGATAGTCACTGGTCTGGCAATTGGATAATTTATATTGTCAAAAAATGTGAAGAGTGATTTTCATGTAATTTTTGCTGCTGCCGTTGGTTGAGGATCAATGAAGAATATGCAAATTTGCTACTGAAGACTGTTTTTATTCCACTTCCTTTTGTACTTTCAACTTTTCAGCCAATATCTTAAGCCTCAATTATGTGTGAATGATAAATCATAGAACAGCACTGTATACCAACTGGGAATTTCAGATACCGCTGTATGTAAGTATATACATGTGAAGTCAAGGAAAGTTGTCGTGTGGGTAGTTGTGACACAGATCTGTTCGATTTCACTTAGGATTATGATGTTTAAAGGTCCCATATTGTGCAAAACATTTGAGGGTTTTGACCATATAAAATACATCTACAGATTACATGTATACTGGTGAAATATTAAAACACTCACTTCACAAAGAAATACATGCTGCCTTTACTTAGTTCAGCTCTTGAAATGAGTGGATTGTACTTCCTGGGTTTTGTGACATCACAAACCAACAAGCCCCGCTTTCAGTTCTCTAAGTTAGCAATGTACCCGGACTGCCTTCGTATTTGTTATTGGCCCACTCAAAAACCCTTGCCTAATCAGATTAGGGACTCATTAATTAAATGAGTTATTAATTAAATATTAAAGAGCAGGCAGAAAACCAGCTGTTCCAGACAGAACTTTACAGACAACATTTTTAAGGAGCTGTACAACAACACAAATATTTTCTGGTCTTTAAAACTATATTTCGTTGAGGATGTCAAAACTTAAAATAAATGTCTGGAAAATCCACAATATGGAACCTTTAAACATGTCACTCTGAGTTATGAATACAGAAGTGCTAAAAAACCAATTGGCTAATCAAGCTGATGCATTGTATTTGGTTCCTAAAGGACCAACTGTGGTGTCAGATGACCATCTCGATTACATAGACATTTGGAAGATGTTCATGTCACTCTCTTCCATCTCTGTCAACTTGCAATAATGTTTAAGGGGGGGGGGTCAGCTGCCACAGTGACAGGTGTCATACTGCTGTCGTATGTTTAAATTTGATGAATATAGATTTGATAATTATCAAGAATAGTAATGTCGAATCATAACCATGATGTGCCTTTTGACTATATAAATAAATCAAGCTTGCTGTAAATTTGCATCCTCATGCTCAACATCAGCTCATTGTCAGAAGTGTGAAGTAGCAAAGTACAAATACTTCATTACAGTAAAATATTTTATCAGTAGTTTCTATTCTTTACATTTTTCAAAACAGACTTGTAAGGACTGGCCGAGTGGTGGAGGAAGCAAGGAATCTTCTTCACCAAGTGGAGTTTTTATTCAATGTCAATTTTAAAAATACTGCAGCGTCAAACAAACTTTTGGTCTTTAAAATCCAAAAGGCAACAAAACATAAGAAAAATCTATCCCCCAAACAAATGGTTGGAGCTAGGCCCATGGCTATTGGGTAACTAGTAAATGCTCTAACTTGAACATGCTGTGACAGTCTGTCCAACTCTCCCGGAGTGCTTCTTTACTCAGCTTTATATACCTGTAGCCCCTCCCTCTAGAATAAACCAGGCATAAAGATTATCAGTTAACTTAACCAAATGATACTTTAATACCAAAACAACCTAAATGAATTCCAATTACTACTATTGAACTCATAGGAAAAATACAAAGTAAATTTGATTAATTTATCATGTTTAAAATGGTACTTAATGGGGAAAAATAAGAATTCTCCCCTCTGTTTCTTCACAACATAGTTTCTCCCAATTAACTCCTGCTATAAAAGGAATTGGACTCCTTCACTTCCTGTTTATCAGCCCAGATGCCCACCAGAAAACCAAAATGGAGGAACCCACACACTACAACAACAACAAAAAAAAAAAAGGTAACAGCCACTCCATGATTCCCTTATATTTCTCACTGTTGCACTGAAGTGTTCCATCAATATCTTAAAGCAATTAGCTCAACAAATAAACACTTAAACCCCCAACTGGCCAGCTTGATGTACAAAGAAAATGAATGATCTTCAGTGTGCTGTTGGCTAACCCAAAAGACATTTTACAGGGCATGGGTCACCCCGTGACGAGGCTTATTACTTTAGTTTTAATGCACTGGATGGACATTAATGCCTTTGAAAAATTTTTTGTATCAACAAGTGTCAGCATCCTATCCAACGACCCTAGTGTACAGATCAGTGCATATCACACAAAGGACAAAGATGTAAAATGACAAAGCTTTACTAGATGTTACGTGCATTCTTGTATTTTTCATAATCTTTCAAGATATGATGCTGACATTTTAAAATTTGCACTTTAGAGAAATTTAATTTTGTTATGACATTTTGGAGCCTTGATCATCATCAAGTTCTGTCACGTTGCGTGCAACCCCTGGTGACTTCCCACGCCGTCTTTCTCCAGCCTTCACAATCTCATACGTTATTTGAGGAGCAATAATGTCAGGACTGTGGCTTCACTGATGCCCTGCATCTGTCTTTGTCGAGGCCTTCCACTCCCTCGTTGCCCATCGCATTTGGCTAGCAGGAGACTCTTCTTTCCCTTTCTCATAATGTGGCCAAAGTACTTGACCCTGTATTTCACAATATCCCCTTCAACGAAGTTTTGGGGTTAATTTTCTCCACTACAGACTTGTTGGCTTCCTTCTTGGCCCAGGAAATCTTCAGGACTCTCCTCCAGCACCACAACCCAAATGTGTCTATGCAATGTCTGTCCTGCTTTCTTACTGTCCAACTCTCACATCTGTATATAGCCACAGGAAAACAAGAGTTTTAACCATCTTTATCCTGGACTTTTTTACTGACCCTGCTGCTTTTCATGAGGCATTTGAGTTTTACTATTGCTACTCTTGCCAGTTTGAGCCTTCTCTTGATTTCTTCAGAGGATGTTACTGGTAACTAAACGGCCGAGAAAGTTGAATGAAAGATTGGCCCACCTCTTTGTTCTCCCCATTCACCTGGAAGTTGGGTGTGTCATCTGTAATCATCATTTTGGTCTTCGTGATGTTCAGATACAATCCAACCTCAACCTTTGTGTTGAACCTCTGCAAGTTGACTGGTTTCTGCCATGACGGTACTGTAATCTGCATATCACAGATTTGTCTGCCTTAGTTCGCCAACTTTGATTCCAAGGTCATCTTCATCCGAGTCAGCCATCCTCATTATTCTATCAGCATAGCGGCTGAAGAGGTACGGGATAAGATACAACCTTGCCGGACTCCTTTGCCTATACTGAACCACTCGGCGTCATGTGATGTGCGAACAGTGGCCTCTTGTCTCTCGTAGAGATTCCTCATCAACACAATCATGTGTTCTGGGATCCCCATACGTCTCAAGGTAAGCCACAGCCCATTGTGGTTGATACAATCGAAGGCTTTGCTGTAATCAATGAAACAGAGGTACATATTCTTCTGATATTCTCGTGACAGCCATCAACCACTGGAGACTGGCAATATGGTCTCTAATTCCTCTGCCCTTTCTAAAACCCGCCTGTTCATCTGGCAGCCTGCACTTTAAGACCATTACTTGAGTAAGCTGAACCAGTGCTTCTACTTTAACCAGAGTTGTCTTCTGCACAAGTATCTGTACTTCTACTTACCACCTCTTGTCAGTGAGCTGCAGATGTTCAAGGTCACATAACAGTATTTCAGGATGATGTTTGCTTCATTGTAAAGAGCAGCCATTACTTAATTTTGTATATGCATGTCTGTATATCAAAAAGAATTGAGTCACTGATAAATTACTTCAGTTCTATGGTGATTTTTGTTTCTTTAAGGTGAGTCTTAACCTTTTAACTGGCCACATTTCATGGACCGGTCGCACGCCCCCCAGTGGCACATCACAGCAACTGCGCCTGTCAACCCACTCTGACATATCTTTAACTCCCCAGCTGTACTGGCGATTTGTATTGATCTGCCAGTTCAGAAAGTGGCAGGCACACATTGGAGGAATCATGGCTGACAAGGAATATACCAAAAAAGAAGAAATCCTCCTCTGAGCTCACAAGACCAATATGGCCACCACACATCGTCACATGGCTTTGTACATGAAAAACTGCCTCGGGATACAAGCAAAATTGACGTGGGATAATCATAAGACTTTGTAGATGTGAGAGAGAGCGCAAATGACCGACAGAACGCAAAATAACGACCACGATAGATGAAAACGCAGCCACCACGCCAACGGGCGAGCCCCCCTTCTCCAGTGGTCAGTGACAAATTTCTTTCTTTACATTGTACTGATTTTCTGGTTCATATACTTTGAAGATAAGATAACAACATACCCATGTAGAGAAAACGGTGTCAAAAAACAGAACCATTCTTTGTGTAAATATGTCCAAAGTCCACTTTTGACTGAGTTATGTAATTTGATATACCAGCCGCATCATTATGCAAATTAGATGTGTAAATTTATTCCTATCTCAAACTCTGGATCATATTCTAAATCTTTCTAATTGACAGTAAGCCATTATCTCTTGCAACTTTCAAGTTATAGCCTTGGAAATCTGAACTATTTTACTGACAAAAAATCTTTACCATTCTTGACCACTAGGGGTTATGTCGCCAAACGGCACTTGGGCCAGTTAGAGTGCCACTAATCTTTTCCAGTCTCTATTGAATCTGCTTTGATACTCAGGTGTCGTTAGTGCATCCAGATGCGTTCACTAAAATGCCTCATAAGAATGAAAATCTGGTTCAGCAATTTTTAAAGTTTTTTTTAAAATATTTATTTATACTTTGAAATCCGAGGTGTAAGCACAACATAATTTACCACACTTTTGAATTTAAATGCATGTAAATACTGTTAGACAAGTGAAAGTTTGACACATTAGCAATACTTTTAAATCTACAAAAGCATTTTTTTTCAGTTTCATAAGGGAGGAATAATGAAACAGTGATTTTTTTTTTCTTTTTTTTTTTTAGAAATGTTTATTGTATCGCTACTTCCTGCCCCATAAAAGTCATGACAGTACCATCAAGGTTATTGGAATGACAAAATAATACTAGAAAAGTTGGAAGGAGGATACAAAAGTAGAAAAAACTTGTACACCTAATGGAACTATACATTATTTTTGTTTTACATTGACCTGTCAGACAGACTCGGGGCAAAGCAGGAATTCACAGAGGACAGACAGCATGGAAATGGGTGCAAACATGTCATGCAGTTATTGAGGAGAAATGCCACCAACACAACAAAAATAAATTAACTCCAGTCAATAAATAAGCAATACAAGTAATCTTATCACACCTCACTATCAATGTAAACACTTTTGCACATACAGACTTATGGCGCCTCCCCTAAATATCAAGACATTGTTTTTTTTTGTTTTTTTTTTTGGAGGACTAACTCATTATATGTATGTAGAAAATATTTACAGCCTAGTGAGATATGCTGAGGAACATGTCAGAGTTTTCAGTATCACCACGGTGGTTCTCTTTTAGACCGGCTTGATCACAATGGTAAGCAGTGCTATACATTTTGGTATCACAGCAGTCTTAAGTTCCACTTTGTAATTTTTTTTTCCCCACAAATGTAACAGCAGTATACAGACTTCCAGCTGGATGAATATACACTCACTGGAATCTACAGGAAAATACACAGCACAGGAATTCAGATTCCTTTAGTTATTTTTGCTTCAAGATGGAAGCAAAATTTAATAATTATAACTCTTGAATTGTTGCAATAAAAAAAAGAAAAAAATAATACTGTCATTTATCACAGAGAATATGTATGCATTTATATTGCTTTTCTTGAATTTCACCAAAATAAAATGCGTGCATGCCTCCTTTGTTATAACACAGGATTAATATTGTTATATGATATATATTTATTTAAATGGATTTACATCAAATTAAATTGCTTAAAACCACTGCTGTTACATTAGAAACAAACTTGAGGCATGAATGAATGAATACATACAATACAATGAATACATTGAGAGACATTTGTAATATGCAATAAATCAATTAGAAGTAAAAAAGGGTACCTATTTGAAAGCATTTATTCTTTTGCCTATTTATAGTATCAGGTTTTCTCACAATAGGATTCTATATGTCCTCATGATTTATTCCTCTTATGTACCTGAATAAATTATGACTTTTTTGGTGCACATCTGTCCATATGCATAAATTTGGAGAAACAGTCACATGACATGTCTTCACGTGAGAAAAGAATCTGAAGCAGAGAGGCAGAGTTAAAGTTAAGAACTAGAGATGTGCCGATCCGATATTCAGTATCGGCATTGGGTTTGATCCAGTAAAAATGACTTACGAGGGGTGGGCTGAAAAGTTCATAGTGGTCAAATTTGACCAAATAAGGCTGGGCGATACAACGAATATATTCGTTATATTGATACATTGTACTATGTGCGATACATATGATGTGTTTATTGCTGATCTCGAGCTTTTCTGCAGCAGTTTAAGGCCGCTTCTCTCCGTCAGCATCTCTCTCCTCTCCTCTCACACAGCTGCATTCAGGCACTCCTCTGCCTCCCCACACAGTATTTCATTTCAGGGTCATTGCCAGGTCTGTTTTTTCCTGCAGTTTTTTTTCTTTAGAAACTGCTTCTTTTTTTTTTGTTTTTTTTTTTGTTATTTGTACCCGTAGGTAGATTTGGTTTGCAGTCTGGTGACAAGCCACCGGCTGCCGGTCGCTGCGTGCGCGAGCGCCCTAAACCTACATGTTTTTGGTATGTGGGAGGAAACCGGAGAAATCCCGGAGTAAACCCACGCAGCACGGGGAGAACATGCAAACTCCACACAGCTCAATGTTGGTCGGGAGCTGGGATCGAACCCACGATCTCATGATCCCCGCGATCCCCGCGATCCCCTGGCCGAGGGTAAAACTGTGCTGCCACAGTGCTAAACCACTGCGCCACCGTGCAGCCTGTTTTCATTGAGCAAAGACACTTGTTTTTTATGAATAATCTGGCAACACTAGCAGAGTGTGAGGAAAGGGGGGGAAAGAAAAGAAATGACACACATACTGGCTGCAGTGCAGCAGACTTGAAAGAAAGGAGAAAAAACACTAGCTCCGTTATCTGACAGTAGTAAAAACTGAACAAAATACAGTTTTGTGCAAATTATGTCACACTACCACTGATTTGTTTCACCACTTGAAATGTCATCCACTATAATATGAAGAATGCATTAAAATCCGCTCTCATCATCTCAGGTAGACCCTGCAAATAAATAAATGGAACCAGCCCTAAGAAAATGACTATATGGCTTCTTCATTTGGAAAATTTATCCCATACAATAAAAGTGCAACATGGAAAGCGATCACAACTGTGGTCACAAATTATACTGCCAAAGACGTGGCCCTTATTATTAAAAATATGGCCAAACAAAAAAAGTGGACTTTAATTTATATGGTTTTAAAATATCTTTCTCTAGAATTCTTGCTTAATGTACTTTTAATTGAGTCCTTTTTTTGTTTTTGTTTTTAATGGTTTTATTACAGGCCATAATAGGATGGCCTACCATTATTTATTCTGATTTGTTGCAAATTTATGAGTGGGGTTGTCTGATTGGTTCACTAAAGTTTGCTAAATTTAAATTAATTTTACCCCCCCCCCCCTTTTGTATGCAATTAAAAAAAATTGCAATACATGGATCCGTTTCTATTATCATGCTGGTGTCAGTTTATGCAAAGGTGTTACATTTATACTGTGGTTTGGAGATGATATCACGATATCGTGAGATATATATATGTATGTATGTACACACACACACACACACACACACACACACACACACACACACACACACACACACACACACACTTTCTACTGCTTTTCTGGAGGTCCGAATCGCAGATGCAGCAGCTCAAGCAGAGAAGCCCAGACTTCCCTCTCCCCGGCCACCTGCTCCAGCTGTTCAGAGGATGCGCATATATCGTGTATCGTGTATTGCACAATGGATCAGCGTTCTCGTCGCGCCCTCCGCCAGTACCCGGGCTCGCCTGGGGAAGCTAATGATCCTACCAGCAGACTAAATTCGAAGAGACGACGCCTCTGTGCCAAGTCAAAGAAGAATCCTAGTCACAGTCCTAAAGCCGAAAGCAAACCGCCCCAAGAGCACTTTGTGGTAGGATCGGCCCTTCGCATATTACAACTAAACGTTGAAGGCCTATCTGCAGCCAAGCGAAGCCTTATCGAAGTCCTCGCCTTCCAACATTCGATTGATGTAATCTGCCTCCAAGAGACTCATATTGGCATAGAGGAAGCTGGCCGCTTCACCATCAAAGGCTTTGACCTCCTGTGCTATGTTCTACATGCTAAACATGGACGTGCCACCTATGTGCGTTCTGACATAGTTGAAGCAAATCACCTGATAACAACACATTTCTCAGACACCATAATCATTGGTGGCTTCCATATTGTCAATGTGTACAAGCCCCCTAATGCCAACTGGGATCTGCAGGTCTTACCCACCCTACCCCACCCTGCCATCTATGTGGGGGACTTTAACAGCCATCACCCTGACTGGGGGTACCCAGCAGTGGACAGTGATGGGAAGGCACTTTCAGACTGGGCATCCAGAAATGACCTCGCTTTGATATCCGACCCCAAACAAAGAGGAACCTTCCACTCTGCTAGGTGGAAGAAGGACTATTCTCCTGACCTGTGTTGGGTCAGCTCTTTGAATGGGGAGCCATATCCTACACAGATCCTCATTCTTGATGATTTTCCACACAGCCAACACCGGCCCCTGCTTGTACACATTGGCCTACAACTTCCAGTCATATACAGCCCAAGGAAGATGCGCTGGAACTTCCGCAAAGCCAACTGGAAGAAATTCAGTGAAACTCTGGACCGGAGCGTTGTTACCATCCCACTCCACACCATCACTGTAGATGAAGCATACAACCGCTTCTGCAGCGCAATCTTCAAGGCTGCCCATACTGCAATCCCACGAGGCTACCGACCCCTCTATGTCCCATGTTTGGACGGAGAAAGTGCTGCCCTCCTACAATCCTATCAAACATCAGGGGACCCAGAGATAGCAGACCATCTCATTGAATCGCTAAATACAGCTCGGCGAAAGAAATGGGAGGAGACAGTTGCTGACCGGAGCTTTACCCACTCTAGCAGGAAATGTTGGAGCCTCATCCGTCGCCTAGGAGCTGCACAGAAGCCCCCTAGCCAAAGCCGAGCATCCGTCACACCCAACCAAGTTGCATCCCACCTACTGACTATCGCCAAAGCACCCCAAGACAAAGACACCAAAAGAGCAGTTACAACTGAGCTAAAAAAACACCCAAAAATGCCTGTAGAGGAAACGAACCCTGAACCCTTCGAGGCTGCTGAACTGGAGAAAGTCCTACAGAGCCTGAAATGTGGAAAGGCAGCAGGATACAATAACATCTTCCCAGAATTCATGAAAAATCTTGGCCCCCGAGCCCTAACCTGGTTGACACAATTCTACACAAGGATCACACAAACAAACTCGATCCCAAAGAAATGGCGGACAGCAAAGGTCATTGCCATCCCAAAACCTGGCAAAGACCACAAATTACCAGCAAGCTACCGCCCAATCTCCCTACTCAGCGTTCCTTACAAAATCATGGAGCGCCTAATTCTGCAACGCATTTCCCCAGAGGTAGAGGATATTCTAAGTGTGGATCAAGCAGGTTTCCGCAAGGACCGCAGTACAGGAGAACAAGTACTGGCCCTAACCACCTTCATCGAAAATGGCTTCGAGAGCAGACTGAAGACAGGGGCTGTGTTTCTCGACCTTACAGCCGCCTATGATACGGTCTGGCACAAAGGCCTCCTCCTGAAACTTATAAAGGCGATCCCTGCTTGGGCAACAGCAATTATAAAAACCCTGCTGACCAACCGAAGGTTCAGAGTCCACCTCAGTCAGAAGACAAGTGCATGGAGAATGCAGAAAAACGGACTCCCACAAGGCTCAGTTCTAGCTCCAACTCTGTTCAACCTCTACATAAACGACCTGCCTACTACAAAATCCCGCAAATTCACCTATGCAGACGACATCTGTTTGGCATTCCAAGCACCAGACTTTGAACCACTGGAACGGGTGCTCACGGAAGATCTTGCCAAACTGGACCAGTTCTGCAAAATCTGGCGCCTAAAACCAAGCCCAGCAAAAACCGTCTCCAGTGTATTCCATCTCCACAATGCAAAAGCTGCCAGAGAACTAAACATCCACCTGAGCGGACTCAAGCTTAAGCATGCCCCAAATCCAACTTATCTTGGAGTGACCCTTGATAGGACCTTATCCTTCAAGGAACATCTAAAGGGGACGGCTGCTAAGGTGAAGGTACGAAACAACCTGCTCTGCAAGCTCGCTGGTGCAAAATGGGGGGCGGCAGTCTCCACCCTGCGCACCTCAGCACTGGCCCTTTCATACTCTGTAGCAGAATATTGTGCCCCTGTCTGGTCCAGGTCATCTTACACACACCATGTAGACACCCAGCTCAACACAACCATGAGAACTATAACTGGAACAATCCGCTCAACACCACTCCCCTGGCTCTCTGTACTGTCAAACATAGCCCCTCCACACATCCGGCGAGCAGCATTAACTCAAAGGATGCTCCAAAAAGTTAAAGATTCTCCTCACTTACCAATCCATGCAGATATCTACACTCCACCCACTGCCCGACTTTCATCCAGACGGCCGATTTGGAAAAACCCTCCCCCAGCTGACTTTACCATCCAGACAGCTTGGCAAGAGGAATGGGAGACCAAGGAGGTCCCAAACAAACAGCTGGTGATAAACCCCAACCAACAGGTCCCGGGCACCAACCTCCCAAGGAGACAGTGGTCTACACTCAATCGCTTCAGGACTGGACATGGCCCCTGCTTGGCCAGCCTTTACAGATGGGGCAGTAGCCCTAGCCCACTGTGCGCATGTGGAGAGGAGCAAACAATGGAACACATCATAGAGGCTTGCCCGCTCCAAAGACTGGAAGGAGGATTACACACCCTCCATACAGCAAACCAGGAGGCAACTGCTTGGCTTAAGGACTTTGCATTCGCTAAATAAATATCGTGTATTGCGATAAAACCCTAAATGTATCGTGATACATGTTAAAAGCCATATCACCCAGCCCTATGACCAAATGTGGTTTATTTTTCAACACAGTCTTCCCTTCGGTCCATACACTTCTTCCATCGGCATTGCAGCACTTGGATCCCTGCGGTTGAAAAATAAACCACATTTGGTCAAATTTGACCACGATGAACTTTTCAGCCCCTCCCTCATAAGTTGCTGCCATATAAAAGAAACAAAATAATACTGTCATTTATCACAGAGAATACTGTATGTACGCATGCATTTATATTGATTTTACTTGAATCTGGCCCCCAAAAATGTGTGCATGTCTCCTTTGTTATAATACAGGATTAATACTGATATACAGTATATTTAGTTAAATGGATTTAAATCCAATTAAATTGCTTAAATACTTACAAGTTTTATCATTTTAAGATCTGCAATCTTAAACACTTGCAGAAATAACATGAAAAGGAGTACACTGAATTTATTCAAGCCACAAGTTGCATATTGGTTTTGTATTGTTATCGGCAGATACCCAAATTTTAAAATATGGGATTGGGCATTAAAAAAATCTGTATTGTTACATCCCTATTTATAACCACCTTTGTGATACCTATTATTTCTTTTATGGGTCAGTGGTTTTATCAAGCCAGCAAATGCAAAAAAAAAAAAAAAGAAGCCTGGCTATGTTGAATGGAATTTGTAGTACACCTCTTAGCTCACTGACTGACCTCTGCTGGACAAACTGTTAGCAAGTATGATGGCAGAATTTTTTTAATAGGAGATTTGGACAGAGCGAATAGGTTTTTCTTCTGGGAGATATATTTTTTCTGGCTGTGGAGTACCTTGATTCCCCTGGAAGCTCTGGACGTAATGGCTATGAAGATGCAAGTCTAGGCATCTCAGCTTAGACTCACCAGCCAAACACATGGTAATGTAAAAGTAGTCAGTTACATTAAAAAAAACTGCCTTGATCTTTAAGGGGTTAATACTGACTCACCACAAGCATGCTATGATTTGTTCTACATATAAAATCTTTCAAAATACTTATATTTCATATACAAAAGTTGTTTTTTTTTTAAATTCTCTCTGTAAGGAGAAGAATTTTTTTTGTCACAAAGACAAATGTGCGAAAAATTGTACAAGTTCCTCTTATTTGTCATGTTTCAACCACATTCTTGATTCAACACTGTCTTATGGAAGTATTTGTGTGCAAGGATGTAAAGTCATAAAATAAAGAAAAAAAACCACCTCTTACAGTTGAAGCCCTTTGTTTTTGGGTTAATGACACAGAGGTCTTGCTGTTGGAGTGAGGGTAAACAGACGCTCTGGTTGATGAAAACGGCAAGTTCAAAACTTAAAGAGGTCAATAAAGTGCTGCGGAGAGATGGGCATCAAGCAGCTGTCAGGATCGTTGGCTGTGCATGGGTGTCCAAAGTCCTGGAAGAGAGTCAGTTACCAAATTATTAAGGAAAAAAAAAAACCAGACCAAGAAACTTTCAAACACCAAACACGAGACTTGTAGAATTACACATTAGTGAAAAAAATAATGTAAAGTTGACTTGTTTCTAGTGATAATGGTTGCTCTAAAAACAATGCCAAATAAAGACAACACTGAAATCAGTTTGAAATGTCCAAGCAGTTAGTAAGGATTCCACACATAAATTATGGACTGGCAATCTTGGATAATGACACACAGGGAGGAACATCTGTCTAAAGTAGGGCAGCCCTTTCGGCTAAGTTTTCATTAGCTGGGTGTCGGGGCAAAGAGGCATGAGCTGATTCTCAGTTTACGTCCCAGTTATGCTTTCTAACACTGACTCCTATGTTATACTGTGATGCCAAAGGACAGCACAGGGTGGTGCAACTTCCCTTTTGGTAGTGTTGAGTCACATGATACTGAACAAGAGTCAACACTAGCAGTGTCAGTCATAAATACATACAGTATGCATCACCTTTGAGACCTGGCATTGTATAGTCTTGTTTAGATACTAGAGAATAAAGCACCAACATGAAATTCCATATTTTGTTCAACCCTGGGACCTGATGTTGCAAAACGCTTGCTTATTTTTCCCCAACTAAACTGTATATACCATTCCTTTTGCCACTATTAGCTGAACAGGAAAATCTTTTGTCAGGGCAGCCATAGTTTAACACAGTGCATCCGGAAAGTATTCGCAGTGCTTCACTTTTTCCACATTTTGTTATGCGACAGCCTTATTCCAGAATGGATTAAATTCATTTTTTTCCTCAAAATTCTACACACAATACCACCACCATGCTTCACTGTAGGGATGGTATTGGCCTGGTGATGAGCGGTGCCTGGCTTCCTCCAAACATGACGCTTGGCATTCACACCAAAGAGTTCAATTTTTGTCTCATCAGACCAAAGAATTTTGCTTCTCATGGTCTGAGGGTCCTTCAGGTGCCTTTTGGCAAACTCCAGGGGGGCTGCTATGTGCCTTTTACTAAGGAGTGGCTTCCATCTGGCCAGTCTACCATACAGGCCTGATAGGTGGATTGCTGCAGAGATGGTTGTCCTTTTGGAAGGTTCTCCTCTCTCCACAGAGGAACGCTGGAGCTCTGACAGAGTGACCATTGGGTTCTTGGTCACCTCCCTGACTAAGGCCCTTCTCTCCGATTGCTCAGTTTAGATGGCCGGCCAGCTCAAGGAAGAGTCCTTGTGGTTCTGAACTTCTTCCATTTATGGATGATGGAGGCCACTGTGCTCACTGGGACCTTCAAAGCAGCAGAAATTTTTCTGTACCCTTCCTCAGATTTGTGCCTCGAGATAATCCTGTCTCGGTTTCTACAGACAATTCCTTTGACTTCATGCTTGGTTTGTGTTCTGACATGCACTGTCAACTGTGGGACCTTACACTGTGTTCTTAATTATTATGCAAATAGGATTTTAGTGTCATAAACATTCAATTTTTTGTTTTTCAATTAAACTCATGGATAGTATTTTGTCTCAGGGCTCTTTGGATCATTGACATCAATCTCAGACACGTCATAATTAGTTTGCCAGGTGAGCCGAATTAAAGGAAAACTACATTCTTAAGTGTGCCACAGGTTTCAAGCAATATTGGAAAGAAAAAAGGATCTCTCTGCTGCCAAAAAGCATTAAATAGTGCAGTGCTTTGGACAAGGTATGAAAACATTACATATTTCATGAAAACTTAAGTGTGATCATCATACTGGGTAGAAATTTGTGACTGATACAGAGCACAGATGGGTTTGCGTAGATAAAGGCATACTGAGGAAGGTTTCTGCCAGAAATATTCATCGGAATAAGAGAGCAGCTGCTAAAATGCCATTGCAAAGCAGAAAACAGAAGCTGCTGGTGCCTCTGGAGTCCCACGAACTTCAAGGTGTAGGATCATCCAGAGGCTTGCAGTTAGTAGTAGTAGTAGTAGATTAGTTTATTTGACAGGGACAGTGCAATAAACATAGACAATTAATCAAAGACAATCAATCTGATGTGTTGCACATAGAGTGTATAGCTGTTAGCTAATTTGCAACTCTTGTCCCTGGATGGGCTTTAGAAAAAAGAATCAAGTAAAGATGGGGAAAAAAAAAAAATATACACAATAACCACATACATCAATGCAGAAAAATTATAAATACACAATTATAAATATTATAAATATTATAAATACTCAAATATAACAGCCTGACTCACATTTAACATAAATATTATAAATATTATAAATACACAAATATAACAGCCTGACTCACATTTAACACATATAACATAACTCACATTTGCCTATTTCAGGCCTTCCTCCCTCCGTCACTCACTATAAACAAACACATTTATTCCTTCCCTTCATTCACTCTCACTTTGCAGACAATTAATTCATACATGAGTACATTCTTGTTTATTTTTCAGCCAGTTTTTAACATTTTTAGTGAATGTTTTAAAGTCCGTTATTATTTTAATTTCATTTGGCATTGTGTTCCAGATGTGACTGCCCTTTATAGAGAAAGCTGTTTGTCCAAATGTGGTTCTGCGGTGGAATATTTTACAGTTATTGTTAACAGAACTCCTGGTGGCTCTGCTGCTGTCCTGTCTTTGGACGAAACCAGCAAGTGGCTCGGGTGCTGATTTATGGAAACATTTGAACGTTAATTTCAGAAGACAGAGGTCAATGAAGCTCTCAAAACTCAATAGGTTGTATTTTTTTAAAACATTACAGTGATGCCACCTAATGGGCTTTTTGTTCAAGATTTTTAGGGTTTGATTATATAATGAACCTATATGTCTTATTGTGGAAGGGGCTGCTTGAGCCCAGACTGTCAAACAGTATGATATATGAGAAAAAACCATAGAATGCATATACAGTGCAGCTGCTTCGTAAGGTATGTAATATCTAATTAATTTAAAGCAGTTCAGATTTTTTTTTACTGTTTTTGAAATTTTCTTTATATGAAGATTAAATTTGAGTTGAGGATCTAGTACAATGCCAAGGTATTTGAATTCTGTAGCTAAACTGATGTCATGATCATGTATATTAACTTTAAAATGTTGCAGGTTACATTTTTTGATTGAAAAGCACATTGAGACTGTTTTCTGAAGGTTCAGCAATAGATGGTTCTTGAGGAGCCACTCTTGGACATCAACCATACTTGTAGACAGTACATCTGCAGCCTGTGCTGGAGTCTTGGCAGCTGTGTAAATAACTGCATCATCTGCATAAAGTTGGCATGTTGCAGCTGAGCAGTGTAACGGCAAGTCATTAATAAAAATGCTGAAAAGTAAAGGACCAAGAATGGACCCTTGTGGGATACCCATGCGGTTGTTTAAAAATGAGGATTTATCCTGGTGAACTTTTACACACTGTTCTCTATTCTGGAGATAAGATGCAAACCATTCTAATGTATTTGGGGAGAAGTTAAAAGATACCATTTTGGATAAAAGCAAACTGTGGTTTACAGTATCGAAAGCCTTTTTGAGATCTAGAAAAACAGCTCCTACCACATTACCCCTGTCCAAGGACTGTTTGACGTTTTCAATAAGGCAACAATTTGCTGTTTCTGTTGAGTATCCTGGTCTAAAACCAAATTGATGTGGATGAAGAAGTTGACTGTCTTGTAAGTAGTCTATCAGCTGTGTAGCTACAACTTTTTCAAGAACCTTAGATAGGACTGGTAAGATAGAGATTGACAGTTGTGCATAAACCTACTATTCGGCCACCCCTAACCAATGCTCACAAGCAGAAACGGTTGCAGTGGGCCCAGAAATACATGGACTAATTTTCAAACAGTCTTGTTTACTGATGAGTGCTGTGCAACCCTGGATGGTCCAGATGGATGGAGTAGTGGATGGTTGGTGGATGGCCACCATGTCCCAACAAGGCTGCAACGTCAGCAAGGAGGTGGTGGAGTCATGTTTTGGGCCGGAATCATGGGGAGAGAGCTGGTAGGCCCCTTTAGGGTCCCTGAAGGTGTGAAAATTACCTTGGCAAAGTATATAGGGTTTCTGACTGACCACTTTTTTCCATGGTGTAAAAAGAAGAACCGTGCCTTCCATAGCAAAATTATCTTCATGCATGACAATGCACCATCTCATGCTACAAAGAATAGCTCTGTGTCATTGGCTGCTATGGGCATAAAAGGAGAAACTCATGGTGTAGTCTCCATCCTCCCCTGACCTCAACCCTATTGAGAACCTTTGGAGCATCCTCAAGCAGAAGATCTATGAGGGTGGGAGACAGTTCACATCAAACCAGCAGCTGGGGGCGGCTATTCTGACATCTTGCAAAGAAATTCAAGCAGAAATGCTCCAAAAACTCACAAGTTCAATGGGTGTAAGAATTGTGAAGGTTATATCAAAGAGGGGGTCCTATGTTAACATGTAACTTGGCCTGTTAAGATGTTTTTGATTGAAACAGCTTTTGATTTCAGTAAATATGACCTCCTAATGCTGCAAATTCAACAAATGACCATTTTCAGTTCTTGGCAACCAATAAAATGTTTTGAAACTCTGTGCAGAATAATTTGGAACAATGCATTTTGAGTTTTTTTTATTTTTGCAAAAAAATGGTTATCATTGGGAGGTTTGTTCAATAAAATTTGAATTATTGATGACTTGAAAATTATACTGACTGTTATTTGCATCGACTATTTTGGAAAATCTGAGTCAAATATCATTTGCATAATAATTTGGAACATGGTGTATATAGACAGGTGTGCGCTTTTCCAAATCATGTCCAATCAACTGAATTTACCACAGGTGGACTCCAATTAAGCTGTAGAAACATCTCAAGGATGATCAGTGGAAACAGGGATGCACCTGAGCTCAATTTTGAGCTTCATGGCAAAGGCTGTGAATACTTATGTACATGTGATTTCTTAGTTTTTTTTTTTATTTTTAATAAATCTGCAAAAATCTCAGAAAAAAAACTTTTTTACATTGTTATTATGGGGTATTGTGTGTAGAATTTTGAGGGAAAAAAAATTAATCCATTTTGGAATAAGGCTGTAACATAAAATAAGGAAAAGTGAAGCGCTGTGAATACTTTCCCAATGCACTGTATGTAGCCAGATACATAAATAACTGGAATTAAAGACTACTGAATTTGGCAAAAAACAAACAAACACAAAAACAAGTTGGCAGAGTTAGATGACAAGTAGTCTGTGAAAAGAATGCCACTGTTTACTAAGCACCTCCACTGAATGTTGATGACAAATGAAACAGTGAAAGACAAAACTCAACATATGGGTGTAGATATGTAACAGTTATGCCTGTAAACCCGATAATTAGGAAATAAGGTGAATATTGAAAGAACACAGCGGCATGGAGGGACATAAAGTACCTTCAGTAACAAAGCCAGATGACGATCCTTAAGGAGTGAAGGACGAGGGGAACGAGGAGGAGAGGCAGGAAGAACGTGAGTCAAGCAAAGAGAAGGTTGCAGAGAAGGCAGAGGTTAAAGGAGAAAGGACCCAGCCAAGGAGGTTAACATGTTAGTGAGAAGTACATACGGGTGCAAATGGAATTGGAGCTTTTAAATCACAGGACTGTTAGTTTCTGTAAATACAAAACTTCCTCAGAGGTTATGTCATCAGTGACAGCCATCAAGCCTGCCATTTCTTTCACCTTTGATTACTTTGTATAGAGATATGAAGACATGAATTTACAAAATTCATTGTACTAGAGCACTATAAGAATTAAAATGATCAGCAGTGCATACTATGTTTGCTGTATATGTGATATCAGCACAACTTTAGAGAAGTCAGACCCACCAGAAACTTTCTGAAAAGTGAAGGACTAGTTTCCAGCACACCCTGCAACACAGTCTTATGTGTCGTAAATGTGCATGAAGGGGTCATGTTGTCCTGCTCACCTTCCAGAAGAGGATGCTACAGTGTCTGCAGAAGTGCAGCGTGTCTCCGTACTGCTCCTTCATTGGGTAGTGTTTCTGAAGAGTGAAATACATCAGCTTCCAGTCCACATTGTCACTGTTGGTTATGGGCAGATTTCTACAGAACTGTAGAAATGCAAACACGCGGACACACACACACACACACACATGTTAAGGAACACACAAAGAGTCTAAGAAAGTTTGTAATTACATCAATCCTGAGAGGTCGATATGATATACTGTATGTCTGACAGTGCATGTGAGTGTGTATGTGTGTTTGAGATAGACTTTAATTTGTGCCAACTTTGCCCTCTGGTGGTCAGCTGGGAGTCTGCTACACTTGGGCAAGCATTCTTTTGACTATTGTACGCTCCATTTTTAACTAAAATGACCAAATATTCAAACCATTGTTTTAGCTTCAATGAGAAAAAAAATCTCTCCTACCAGTTTGTCTGAGAAGTGAAAGTGGCAGAGTTTCTTCCACAGCGTCCTGTTCTCACTGAGGATGTGCAATGTGGGCGTGGCCTGTCCCAGGTTAATGATGTCACAGGCATCGGATAGCTTGTCGAGGATCTTGTTTTGCATGTACAGGGGCAAATCGTTCAATGACATGCCAGTGCACATTTGCTGAAGAAATAATCACAAAACATAGATGTTGTGTAATCCTTATGCCGATGAATAATAAAATACTTTTGTGTCGTTGAGGCATACACAGTTATGATGCTAATGGGCTGTGTCTCAATTCAGGTTCTGCGTCCTCCAAGTGTGCATTTCTAGGCCAGATACGTCACTGTGCTGCGTCCAAGGCTGTCCCATTCCTTGGGCTCCTTCACATGCGGCCGACAAATGCAGCCTTCGAAACCCTGAAAACGAAGGATGCATGAAGAGGATCCTTGTGGCCTTAACATATCCCAGCATTCAACGTGTAGCTCAGCTTGGCTTTTTTTTTTTTCTTGGCTCAGGCAGAAGCAGAACAAAGTCAGAAACAGTTCGAAGTTTTTTGCTTGAAGTATGCAACGGTTTGAATGTGAAAACACCAATAATCCAGAAAACAGCAACATCTGATTATTTATGCTTATGTTACGTGACATTAACTTTTTCTGATGTGCTGTATGCTTCATTTAATGTATTAATTAAACATGTTGAAATGTTATTTTTTTCTCAAGTCAAACCTTTTATTTCCCATTAGTGTCAGTTTATTAACTAATGTCAGTAATATAAAAATACAGTATGACATGGTTGAAATAACTTGCTTTAAGATAACTTTTAAAGTCCAGTAGAGACATCGGAAAGTTATTTATTTTTTGCTTATGTGGTGCTGTAAAAACCCCACCTAAGGTTATTTTTAGAGAAAAGGGAGCACTTTATAAGCTGAGGAAGGACATGACATCTGTAATAATTTGATTATGCTGATCTTAAAAATGTCCATCACATCTGAGGTGATAATCAGATTTCTGAGTTTTTTCCTTTTTTCTCGTTTATTTCTGAGGTCCATGGTGGTGATCCTGCAGGAACCGAGGGTCAGCTGTGGAGAGAACGGACTGGTCTCAAGATTTATAAAACTGATATTTAACTGAAATAACCACAATGAAAGAGATTTGATGAATTGCTTTATGATTGTGTTTTTTTAGCAGTTTATTTTGCAAACTGAAACAAGCTAAATAAAAATATTGCATGTTTACAGTTAATAGTCAGAAAAACTGCATAAAGCATCCACCCCACAACCGGGAGGTCAGAGTTCAAGTCCTGGTCGGGTCATGCCAAAGACCATATAAAAATGGAACTTCTGCCGTCCAGCATGGTGCTCAGTAAAGATGGAACGAAGGAAGGAAATGTGGGTGGCAGTGGCTCAAGAGGTAGAGCGGGTTGTCTAATAACCAGCGTGTTGGCCTGCTCTCCCCAGACATCCTGCCATTGTGTCCCTGGCCAAGACACTTTACGCACCTTGCCTCCAGTGTCCATGACACTGGGTATGAATGTGCATAAATGGTTGGTAGTGGTCGGAGAGGCCGTTGGTGCAGATTGGCAGGCATGTTTCTGTCAGTCTGCCCCAGGGCAGCTGTGGCTACAGTAGTAGCTTACCACTATCAATGTCTGTGGAGTGAATGAATAATGTCTCCATTGTAAAGCGTCTCTGAGTGTCTATGAAAAGTGCTATATACTGTAAATCTGATGCATTGTTATTATTATTATTATTTCAATGTAGTGTTTTTTTTAAAAAAAGATGATTTTTTACCGATCTGTCCAGGGTGTACCCTGCCTCTCGCTCAAAGATGCTGGGATAGGCTCCAGCCCCCCCGCGACCGGAAAAGGATTAAGTGGAAGAAGATGGATGGATGGATGGAATTCCAAAAGAGACTTTCATATATTTATTACAGAGCGAAACATTTTAACCCTGATTTAATATTGATGATAATGATTACAGTTTTTAAAATTAAATGACAAATCATGATTTTCTAATTTACTGAGATGCACTGGTACAAATGAGATGAAGCTGAAGATGGAATCTGTTCTACTGCTGCTGAAAATCACTGGCTCATCGTCCTACAGTAGAGGACTGTGGTCTGCTTTAGAACATTAAAAACTAAATGTCAGAGCTGATACAAGGCAGAACATCTAATTATTCAGATACATCTGGGCATCCGTCAGTCTCGGGAGACTATGGAGTTGCGCTCTGGATGGTTTTGATGCAGCGTCGGTGTCGGGTGTGACTGAAAAGTCCAATGCGGGAGTGGCAATCCTTGCCGCACTGGACACAGGTGAAGTCCGTTGCTGGCCGGTCTGCCTGGCCTCGGGGCTTTCTCCTCTGTCGCTTCGCCTCAGCTTGCTGTATAAGTGACTGTTCAAAGCTGGACAGGCCTTTCTGCACAATCTGCCTCCAGGCCGTCCGGCCTGAGGCTGCAGCTTCCCACGTGGTGAGGTCAACATCCATGGCCATCAAGTCCCTTTTGCAGACATCTTTGTAACGCTGTTGGGGCCTGCCTGACGGGCGTTTGCCTTGAGCTAGGACACCGTAGAGGAGATCCTTGGGGATCCTGCCATCGTCCATGCGTATCACATGCTCCAGCCAGCGCATGCGTCTCTGCTTCAGCAGCGTGTACATGCTGGGGATTCCAACTCTCTCCAGGACGCTGTTGTTTGTGACTTTGTCCTGCCAGGTGATGTGCAGGATGCGACGGAGACAGCGCATGTGAAATGCGTTGAGCTTCTTTTCCTGTCGGGCTCGCAGGGTCCAGGACTCGCTGCCATACAGGAGGGTGCTGAGGACGCAAGCTCTGTAGACCTGGATTTTGGTGTGCTCTGTCAGCTTGCCATTGGTCCACGCTCTCTTTGTCAGTCTGGACATGGTCGTGGTTGCTTTGCCGATGCGCTTATTGAGCTCCATGTCGAGAGACAGGGAGTCATTGATGGTGGATCCCAGGTAGACAAAGTCATGGACAACATCTAATTCATGATCGAAGATACTGATGCTGGGTGGAGAATCCACGCCTTGTCCCATGACCTGTGTTTTCTTCAGGCTGATGGTGAGTCCGAAGTCGCGACAAGTCTCGCTGAAACGAGTCATGAGCTGCTGAAGGTCCTCGGCTGAGTGGGCGGTGATTGCTGCATCATCTGCAAAGAGGAAGTCATGCAGACATTTTAGCTGGACCTTGGACTTTGCTCTTAGTCTGGAGAGGTTGAAGAGCTTTCCATCCGATCTGGTTCTAAGGTAGATGCCCTCTTTGGCAGAACCAAAGGCGTGTTTCAGCATGACGGCAAAGAAGATTCCGAACAGGGTCAGTGGGAGAACGCATCCCTGTTTCACTCCGCTTCTAATATCGAAGGCAGATGAAGTTGAGCCGTCAAAGACGACTGTGCCTTTCATGTCATCGTGAAATGATCGGATGATGCTGAGCAGCTTGGGCAGACATTCGATCTTGGGGAGGATTTTGAAGAGGACATCCCTACTGACAAGGTCGAAAGCCTTCGTCAGGTCAATGAAGGCTACGAAGAGTGGCTGCCTCTGTTCCCTGCATTTCTCCTGCAGCTGTCTGAGAAAGAACACCATGTCGATTGTAGACCTGTTGGCTCGGAACCCGCACTGCGATTCGGGGTAGACTCTCTCTGCCAGAACTTGAAGCCTCTTGAGGATAACACGAGCGAACAGCTTCCCAATGATGCTGAGGAGAGAGATGCCACGGTAGTTATTGCAATCGTTCCTGTCACCTTTGTTCTTATATAGTGTGACGATGTTGGCATCCCTCGTGTCCTGCGGCACTTTGCCTTCTCTCCAACACAGACAGAGGATTTCATGCAGCTCCGTGATCAGTGACCCTTTGCAGCACTTCAGGACCTTGGCAGGAATGCCGTCCTTCCCAGGGGCTTTGCCGGTGACAAAGGAGTCAAGGGCCTCGCTCAGTTCATCAATGGTCGGTTCTCCATCAAACTCCCCCAGTACAGTCATACACTCGATGGCATTCAGAGCATTGTCAGTGACTATGTTCTCCCTGGCATACAGCTCAGAGTAGTGCTCTACCCAGCGCTCCATCTGTTGTGCCCGATCCTGGATTACCTCCCCTGTGGCAGACTTTAAGGGAGCGATTTTCTTCTGTACAGGGCCCAAGGCCAGCTTGATTCCATCGTACATCCCCTTGATGTTGCCAGTGTCTGCAGCCAGCTGTATCAGGGAGCAGAGCTGAAGCCAGTAGTCGTTGGCGCATCGCCTGGCACGCTGCTGGACTTTACTACGGGCGGCCCGGAGGACTTGCAGGTTGCGTTCGCTGGGGCAGGCTTTATAAGCTACCAAGGCGTTCCGCTTGTCCACAATTACTGGGATCATTTCATCGAAATGACCCTCGAACCAGTCTGCTGACCTGCTGGTTTTCTTGCCAAAGGTGGTCATGGCAGCCTTGTGCACGGCATCTCTGAAGTGCTGCCACCTTTCTTGGGCACTAGCGCCGGAACGGCCTGGGAGAGATTCCTCAAGCACGCGTGCAAATTCCTCCACTTTCTCCTGGTCATGCGTCTTACTTGTATCGATGTGAGGCCTGCCTTCCTTTATCGTGCGGTGCACTTTCTTTCTTCACAGTTTGACCTTGCTACATACTAGGGAGTGATCTGTATCACAGTCAGCACTCTGGTAGCTTCGTGTGATCTGGACACTGGGTAGTCAGCTGCGTCTGGTGAGAATCAAATCAAGCTGGTGCCAGTGCTTGGATCTTGGATGTCTCCAGGAGACTCTGTGTTGGGGCTTCGTGTTAAAGAATGTATTTGTGATGCAGAGACCGTGATGGCAACAGAGTTCCAGTAGGCGTTGTCCATTTTCGTTCATCCTTCCTACGCCGAGCTGGCCCAAACAGGTAGGCCAAGAGTTGTAATCGGCACCAACTCTAGCGTTAAAGTCGCCGAGGATGAACAATGGCTCCTGTTTTGGGATTTTCTCTATGGCGGTACTGAGGACGTCGTAGAATTTGTCTTTAGCTTCCGCAATAGACGTCAGTGTTGGTGCGTAGGCACTGATTAAGCTGACTGTCGCCTCTGAGGAGTGAAGCTGAAGGGACAGAATGCGTTCGCTTCCCTCTGTAGGTGGAATAATGGATCCCAGGAGGGGTGTTCCTAACCGCAAATCCAACTCCATGTTCCCTGGTCTCGTCAGGTGGTTTCCCCTGCCAGAAAAAGGAGAAGTCCCTCTCTCTCACAGATCCTGACCCTGCGAGCCTGGTCTCTTGGAGAGCGACGATGTCCATCTGCAGTCTGCTCAGTTCCATGTCGATGACTGCTGTCTTGCGAGCATCGCTGATTTCCTGAAGATCATCAGAGAAACCTGGTGTCATTGTTCTGACGTTCCATGTACCCATCTTTAGGGCAGGTGTTTTCTTCTTTCTGTTCTTGTTGCTTGGTGCGAGGTTATCGAACCGCTTGTCAGTTTTCACCCTAGACCCCACGCACCCAGTGAGGTTAACGGTCCGTGGAACATCTAATTATTCAGATACATAATGTTAATAAATGATAACAGTAAACTTTCATATTTTCCACTGCTCATGTAATTAAGAATATATTTTAGAACTGATATATATATATATTTAAAATAACAATTAACTTATCTGTTTTGTGGTTTTAATTTACTTTAATTTTACCTGCTGACTTTAACATGAGTTTAAGTCTTATTTTATCTGGTCATGGTCCTCTGTCTGTCTGATGAAGATTCTCAAGTAAAATGTAAAGAAAATACAATAATAAAAAAAGATTAAAAAAAAAAAAAGTTCTATCTCTGTCAAAAATGTCAGCAAAAAATCCGAACTCAACTGATGCTGTCACCGTTGCTAGGCAACAGAGTAGTGCGCGGTCACGCAAGCATACGTCCTCCAAAGACTAGACCGTCTCATTTAACAGTCATAAATCAGCCTTTAGATGCAGTCTACCAGAACTTTGAGTGTTCTGGCCTCTGGGCTGCAGTCTACGAGGCTGCAACACCTGAACTGAGACACAGCCGTGGTCTTACATTTTTCCATGTCAAAATAGTAGACAATGAAAAAGGTAGCAGCCAGTTTTGAGATGGATTTCGTACAGTATGTGTAATCAAATGCACACACACACACAAAAAAATCAAATGCCAACCTTTGGAATCTGTAGGTTGTTGAGCTCCTTCTGCCATTTAACAATGGTTTCCAGGCGGCACAGCCAGATGTTGACGTTGCCCACGAGGACACACCTGCCAACATGGATGGTCAGACTGTGTAGCGTCAAGCTCAGGTCCTGCAGGAGCTCCTTCACAAGGCGCGGATTGTAATGGTCCTCTAGGACTACAAGCCAAAATTAAAAACCAAGGCAAAAAATGTATTAACTTTGCAAAAAAAACCAAAAAACAAAAACATGTTCTACCCAACACCTATGTTGAAGTCTCAGTTTTACAAGATTTGTAATTTAAAGAGAATTACATTAACACTTTTCAACAAAAAATTGAAAACTTATTAGAAAGAAATAATTGCAATTTCATGAGAAGTTTAAGCAAAAAAGTTGCACATTTAATAGGAAAACCAGGTTTTATCAGGTTAAACTGTATATTCTTATAATTCAGCTGTTTTACTTCAAAGAATTAATTTCATAATCCACATCAAAAATTGCTCAGAATAGATGCCTTTTTATATAGTAGAGGTTACCAACCCCTGATATACAGCTGCTTATAACACAAAACAAACCAAAGTGAGGCTATCAGTCAGAAGGACTATGAGAATGATTTTTTTTTTTTTTGCCACAGTCAGTTCACTGAGCACTTTACTGTATGTCAGCTCTCTTACCTTTTTGTACAATCTTTTCCAGTATATTGAAATAATTCTTCTGGGCAGCTCCACTCAAAGAAGTTAGCTGAGACCTGGCTATTAACTGAAAAAGCTGTGTGCGACAAAAAAAAAAAAAAGACTAAGAAGGAGAAGAACTTATCATGCAGCAAAAGTATTTTAGCATAGTATATGTTCATTTTTGCTCACTTTTGCCACGTAGTTAAATCTTCTCAAGTCCTGAATGGCACTGGAAAAGTCTAGACGGTTTAGAGCTTCTCCCAGTGTACAATATCCATGCCGCTGAAAGTACACAAGAAAACAAACCCATGTGCATGAATATTGTTTAATAAAGAATCGGCTGAATAACCACTGATGTTTTCAGTTATGCAACAGTGTGAAAATTATGTTGAAATCTTTAGGACTTACCTCTTTTGTGCTCCCTTTTTGCACATAGATCCACTTATCCCTAAACACAACTGAGGAAGAAAAATACAATTATAAAGTTATTATTTTTTCACAGGAGATGCTTTTTATGATCTTTGTTTTTAATAGCTTTGTGTATAGATGTGGCTAAAAGTATCTACTTGACTTAAGGGGCTCATATTGTACAAAATTGTATTTTTCTGAGATTTAACCTTATAAAATATGGCCATGAGTCACATGTATACCATCAGAATATTGAAATGGTCACTTTTTTTTTAGTTAAACTCTTAAATAAACAAGCAGGTTTCATTTCTTGGGTTTTATGACATCACAAACTTACAAGCTCTGCCTTCAGTTCTTCGTTAGCAAAACAAACATACCCTGATTGCCTGTTTACTTGTGACAGCCTGCTTACATGGAAATAAATGCCTCTACCCAATTAGATTAGGGGGCTCATTAATATTAATGAGCAGGCTAAAATCTGACTGTTTCAGCTTTTATGATGAAATATAAACCAACACAAATGTGTTTTGGCCTTTAAAACTACAGTAAATGAGGCAGTAGAGGCTCAGGAGATACAGCAGGTCATCCAATAATCGGAGGGTTGATGAATCGAATGCCGCTCTCCCCAGCCATCCTGCTGTAGTGTCCTTGGGCAAGACACTTTACCCACCTTTCCTCCAGTGTCCATGACACTGGTGTATGAATGTGAATAAATGTTTGGTAGTGGTGGTTGGAGAAGCTGTTAGAGCAGACTGGCAGTCACATTTCCCTCAGTCTGCCCCAGCTGCCCTGGGTCTACAGAGGTAGCTTACCACTATCAGCGTCTGTTTGTAGAGTGAATGAATAATGGACTCACCAGAAAAGCGCTTTGGGTATCATGAAAGGTGCTATATAAGAGCAATCCATTATTACATATATCCTCAAGGATGTCAAAATGTAAAAGGAATCCCTGAAAATATAAATGATATGGGACCTCTGAAATTGTTTAGCCACAGTTTTAACAAATGCTGAATACCAGGACAAGCCATATTAGTTGTCACGTCAAGTTGAATTATAAAGCACATTTAAAACAACTACCATTCACCAAAGTAATTATTTGAAGGGCTGTTGCACTGATTGCACAACTAATATTGCAGGAAAAAAAACTGTCCAAGTCTTTTCACCAATGATCTCAGAATATATTTTTAGTGCTTTGCTCCACACCCTATTGATCTGCTGTCTCTCTGTGTGTCACTGACTTTTGTGCTTTCCAACGCAGGACCTTTAATTTTCATACCACAAAGCTTTCATAAAGTGAAAACAGTGATTAAGTGCAACTGACACTCACACTGGGATTTGGTGTTATTATTATAGAAGTCCTTCTTCCTCTTTGTGGTGGCGAGCTCACACACATCTCCAACAACCAGATTTTCTTTGTTGTCATCGCAGAACCTGTCCAGGCAGAGGAAGCATGTTTGTAATGCATCAGTATCACTGCATTTAAACTTGCAACACCATGTCATTATAGAGCTCTGAAGAAATCACTCTGCTGTGGGGGAGTTAACATGCATAATAAAACATTAGTGAAAGAAATCTGTTGCATCATTGCTTGGTTTTACTGATCACATTCGGGCTCAAGATAAAACAAGTAAACAGATCTCTGTAATCTCAGAAAATAAGGAACTCTATGTGTGACCCCCCCCCCCACCGCCCCAACAAGTGTTTAATATATTTGTCTCTTAACCTAACGTGACGTACTTGCCAAGGCTTGGATTCAACAAAAAAGGCAAACTAAATCAAGCCATGAAATTGTATTTAACCTCTTGCGCTCCGTTGTACCGCGGACGGGCAAGTCTCTGCGTCCTAGAGCGCACGAGAGCACTCTCGTGTGCTCTAGGACGCATGATGGAGATTGTGATGTAGGTGGTGTATGGCGTCCAAGCGCGCACTGAAAATAAAAGCTGCAGACACAGCCGCGAACAGATTAGTTCATCTGATTGACCTCTCATTCGACTAATAAGAGCCTTGAATTGGGTTTCTGAAACCTTGAAGAACCAATGACTGAAAACTTGGTAAGAAGGACCCGCCTACCAATGCAGCGAGCCAATTGAAGCACAGAAGTTCGCTGAGCTGTTTTGTCTACAAAGGCTGGGTGAAGAGAGACTGCTTCAGCAGCCACAGGCAGTGCTTTATTATTTTTTTTTTAATTCCAGCAGAGTGCTTAGGATTCTCTTATATGGTCATCATAGACCGATGGAGGCCGACGACGAAGGTCGTAAATCATTTGCCAAAACTGCAATCATGGAATTATGTTTTTGACCGGGTCGCGAGACCAGAACCACGAGCGACCAGCGTCGTGTTCGTCTGACAATGAGGAAGAGAAGTTGGCCAGGACAATGTGGCTGTGAAGAGGTAAGGTGTTATAAGCCAATTATTTTTTATCCCTGAAATTGTAATCAAAAATGACTTTTTGAACCGATCGGTAAATTACAACTGTGCAGCGCACGATGTCCGAAGTGCGTGCGCCGCGTTACACGGGTCGTTCGTCGCCTCCGGACTGTGAACGCGCCCCCCCCACCCCCCCCGCCGCTACGATTCTGTAGCGGGGGGGGGGGGGCCGCGGTGACAGCGCTGCTGTGGCCACATTGCCACATCCGAGTGTAATCCGTCATGTAGCGATGGCCAATCTCCGTCCTCTGTACACACACACACAGACACAGCCCTGAGTGTCACCTTTCATTAGAGCCCAAAATGAAGCTTCTACATTGAATCATTCAAAAGTTATGGACGTTTTTCCAAACTGTGCCATTTGGCACAATTTGGCACAGTTCCAAAACGCCTAGGAACAGCCTGAGAACAAAGCTGTGTAATATATTCATTTTTTGTGGTATTGTTACAAAATTTGGACCTCAGCTGGATAACACTTGGTTCTACATTTCTGTTGCATTTTCCAGCCCGGATCTGAAGCTGTGTGTTATTTGCAAGCATTTGTATCCAAAAAAACACCCAGGCCAAATTTATTTTCTTCAAGTTCACTATGTTTAGATGACTGTAACTCAGTGGCCGGAGCACTTAGAGAGATCATGTTTTTTTTTGCCAAAAAATTCAAAGTGTTTTCTTTTAAATGAGACCAACCCCATGAAGATGCTGCAAAGGGTTGAAGAACAGCTTTCGATTTACTTTGGGCACATTATTTTTTGGCGTTTTTAGGAAAATTGACCGGAGTGCAAGGGGTTAAGTAAAAGTAGCTTTACTTTACATCAGTTATTCAAGCATAAGTAAAAGAAGTAACAAAAAAGATGACTAAGGCTTTTTCTCATTAATTGTCTGAGGACAGACAGACAGACACTTTATTGATCCCAAACTGGGAAATTGCCGTGTAACAGCAGCATGACAGTAGACAATCAAATGACAGAAACACACGCATGACCAAGGGATTACCCATGGAAATAAAATACTAACTATACACACATACCCTACAATATGACCCTAAATCACATCAGATAAATAAAAAGACATAAAATTAAATATTGTCTGGGCTGGAAGAGAAAAAAAATTTCTATAATTATTTTAGAGTGATAACACAAGTTATTACTGCTTCAAAAAAAATCACAGTTTTAAACAGTTTATAAGTGTAATCAAACATAACTCAGAGTATGACCAAATACTTCAGTAAAAATACAGTTTTTCTTCAGAATTTACTCAAGTAAGAGTAAACAGTATCCTATATAAAACTACTTTGTATTGTACAATATTGTGAAAAAGTTACCGGAGTATATGTATTCAGTAAGTGTATCTAGATACTACAAACCTCTCCTGAAATCAGATGACACCTGAGGGAGTGTTTGTGAAGATACACACGTCGACAAAATTGTTGATACCCCTCTGTTAATGAAAGAAAAACCCACAATGGTCACAGAAATAACTTAAGTCTGACAAAAGTAGTAATAAATAAAAATTCTATGAAAATTAACCAATGAAAATCAGACAATGCTTTTGAATTGTGGTTCAACAGCATTACTTTAAAAAACAAACTCATGAAACAGGCCTGGACAAAAATGATGGTACCCCTAGAAAAGACTGAAAATAATGTGACCATAGGGACATGTTCAACCAAGATGTGTCCTCTAATTAACATCACAGGTGTCTACAAACTTGTAATCAGTCAGTCGGCCTATTTAAAGGGTGACAAATAGTCACTGTGCTGTTTGGTGACATGGTGTGTACCACACTAAACATGGACCAGAGGAAGCAAAGGAGAGAGTTGTCTCAGGAGATTAGAAAGAAAATTACAGACAAGCATGTTAAAGGTAAAGGCTATAAGACCATCTCCAAGCAGCTTGATGTTCCTGTGACTACAGTCGCACATATTATTCAGAAATTTAAGATCCCCGGGACTGTAGCCAACCTCCCTGGACGTGGCCGCAGGAGGACACTTGATGAAAAATGGAAGAGACGGATAATACGAATGGTAACAAAAGAGCCCAGAACAACCTCTAAACACATTCATGGTGAACTCCAAGGTCAAGGTACATCAGTATCAGATCGCACCATCCGTCGTTGTTTGAGCCAAAGTGAACTTCATGGGAGATGACCAAGGAGGACACCACTGTTGAAAACAAATCATAAAAAAGCCAGACTGGAATTTGCCAAACTGCATGTTGACAAGCCACAAAGCTTCTGGGAGAATGTCCTATGGACAGACAAGAAAAAACTGGAACTTTTTGGCAAGGCACATCAGCTCTATGTTCACAGATGCAAAAATGAAGCATACCAAGAAACGAACACTGTCCCTACTGTGAAACATGGAGGAGGATCTGTTATGTTCTGGGGCTGCTTTGCTGCATCTGGCACAGGGTGTCTTGAATCTGTGCAGGGTACAATGAAATCTCAAGACTATCAAGGTATTCTAGAGAGAAATGTGCTGCCCAGTGTCAGACAGCTTGGTCTCAGTCACAGGCCATGGGTCTTGCAACAGGATAATGACCCAAAACACACAGCTAAAAACACCCAAGAATGGCTAAGAGTGAAATATTGGACAATTCTAAAGTGGCCTTCTATGGGCCCTGATCTAAATCCTATTGAAAATCTGCGGAAGGAGCTGAAACATGCCGTCTGGAGAAGGCATCCTTCAAACCTGAGACAACTGGAGCAGTTTGCTCATGAGAAGTGGGCCAAAATTCCTGCTGAGAGGTGCAGAAGTCTCATTGACAGTTACAGAAATCATTTGATTGCAGTGATTGCCTCAAAAGGTTGTGCAACAAAATATTAATTTAAGGGTACCATCATTTTTGCCCAGTCCTGTTTCATGAGTTTGTTTTTAAAAATAATTCTGTTGAACCACAATTCAAAAGCATTGTCTGATTTTCATTGGTTAATTTTCATAGACTTTTTATTTATTACCACTTTTGTCAGATTCAAGTTATTTCTGTGACCATTGTGGGTTTTTCTTTCATTAACAGAGGGGTACCAACAATTTTGTCCACGTGTGCACATGACCAGTTCCTTCTACTTATTTTGTATAAAAAGGCTTAATGAATTCAGACTGTAACCCTGCACTGTGTGAAAAATCGGCTGTGACCTTTACGTCGTAGTACAAGGCTTTTCATACTATAGTCAGCTAATGTAAAAGTACTGTCAATGAAATTTGTAGAATATGCTCTTTTACAAAATGTATGGAATCTTATGTGAAGGAATTTTACAGAATATGCGCATTGAAGATGTAGAGAACCAACTCTTCTGTTTACAACTCTTGTTATTTTGTTTGTTTTGGCATATGCTAACTTCACCAGATGGCCACTCAAACTGTTGAGCAAACCACTCATGTTAAAAGTGACCAGACTAGCTAACCCTGCTATGTCTCCACCCTGTCCCCTGTTGTAACCCTATGCTACAAATGTATGCAGAACCACACATCCTGTACCAGACTGTGGCAGACCACTCTGCACCACTCTGGTCATCTCTACAAAAATTAAAGGAATGTAAGACGACCTCGATTGGAATTTCATTATTTAATATTATTTCACCCCTCTCTCCGTACACAAATTCATCTTTTTTTTCCAAGACAATGCTTTCAAATGTCATATTTATAGATGCTGCTTTACAAAAAGAGCAAAGACACTATGATAAACTGCAGTGTACTATATTTTTGCCTTTTGGGGTGCATAAAAAAATTGATCACAAGACTAAAGAGAAACTTGATTCCTGCCCTAAACAACAAGGGATTTTACTACTCTGTTACTCAGTATTCTCCCATGACCTTTATCTGACACATCCAAGGGTTGAAATGAGCTGGTAATTCACTCCCCATGCATTAATAATGCATTGGCTGAAGCTGAGCACCTCAGTGGCAACACTACCAGATAAGATGTGTTTTGTTTTGTTGGCAATGGCAGCAACATTATGCCCACTACATCACATTATGTTATATAACAATAAATTATAGGTAAAATGTAACATATACTGTAGCTTTTTTGTTTTCTTAGATGATAAAAACTAAAGCAGTTTGCATGAAAAAAAAATAATCAAAAAGCAGAGCATGTTTTTGCCCCATTTATCAAAAATGCATTTTTCAGCCCAATTTAGGAAGAAGAAGTCAGCAAATCATTTACTGCAGTGGTTTCATCAGAGAGCAACCAACACTGTATGTTTGATAATGAAACTACAATTCACTGGCTATGTTCACTTTCTGTCACCATGTAAATGAGCATACCCCACACATCTCCACATCAGAGGCCCCTAATGAGAACTCTGATCAACCTAAAATGGACTGGAAAAAAAAAAGTCTGACTCCCCAAGAGTGGTACCCCTCATCTGTGTCAACTTCTGTATAAATAGGAAATCATTCTGACCAAAAATGTAGAAGCTATCATGGTGACAACATAAAATGGACTGAAAAAAGTCTCCCTCCTGAAAAAATGGAACCACTTATTACAGTTATCTCCAAATCAAATTCATCCAAGGTATTGATTATTTCAAGCTTCTGTATAAATTTGAAGTCAATCCTATCAGAAATGTACACACTATCTTGGAGACAACAGAAAATGCCAAACAGATGGATGAAATCAAAAATATCATACCCTCTGCAACTTTAGTGTGCGGGGGGGTAATGATAATTACTGTCTTGTGAAAAGGGCATTTTTCATTTTTCCTTTTCTGGCATTTTAACAATTTAAATCTGAAAAATCTAACTAAAAATCAAACAAGGTGGCAGAACCCCAAATCTAGGAAGCAGAGCTTCACTTTTGTACAATGGATGTACAGTGGTGTGAAAAAGTGTTTGTCCCCTTCCTGATTTCTCATTTTTTTGTATGTTTGTCACACTTAAATTTTTCAGATCATCAAACAAATTTAAATATTAGACAAAGATTACTCAAGTAAACACAAAATGCAGTTTTTAAATGAAGGTGCTTATTATTAAGGGTAAAAAAAAATCCAAACATACATGGCCCTGTGTGAAAAAGTGATTGTCCCCTAAACCTAATAGCTGGTTGGGCCACCCTTAGCAGCAACAACTGCATTCAAGTGTTTGTGATAACTGGCAATGAGTCTTTTACAGCGCTGTGGAGGAATTCTGGCCCACTCATCTTTGCAGAATTGTTGTAATTCAACCACATTGGAGGGTTTTTGAGCCTGAACCGCCTTTTTAAGGTCATGCAACAGCATCTCAATCAGATTCAGGTCAAGACTTTGACTAGGCCACTCCAAAGTCTTCATTTTGTTTTTCTTAAGCCGTTCAGAGGTGGACTTGCTGGTGTGTTTTGGATTATTGTCCTGCTGCAGAACCCAAGTGCGCTTCAGCTTGAGGTCATGGACAGATGGACAGACATTCTCCTTCAGGATTTTTTTGGTAGACAGCAGAATTCATGGCTCCATTTACCACAGCAAATCTTCCAGGTCCTGAAGCAGCAAAACAGCCCCAGACCATCACACTACCACCACCATATTTTACTGTTGGTATGATTTCCTTTTCTGAAATGCTGTGTTACTTTTACGCTCGATGTAATGGGACACACACCTTCCAAAAAGTTCAGCTTTTGTCTCGTCAATCCACAGAGTATTTTCCCCAAAAGTCAACGTGTTTTCTGGCAAAACTGAGAGCAAGACTTTATGTTCTTTTTGCTCAGCAGTGGATTTTGTCTTGGAACTCTGTCATACAGGCCATTTTTGCCCAGTCTCGTTCTCTATGGTGGAGTCATGAACACTGACCTTAACTGAGGCAAGTGAGGCCTGCAGTTCTTTGGATGTTGTTGTGGGGTCTTTATTGACCTCTTGGATGAGTCATCGCTGCGCTCTTGGGGTAATTTTGGTTGGCTGGCCACTCCTGGGAAGGTTCACCACTGTTCCATGTTTTCACCATTTGTGGATAATGACTCTCACTGTGGTTTGCTGGAGTCCCAAAGCTTTAGAAATGGCTTTATAACCTTTTCCAGACTGATAGATCTCAAATACTTTGTTTCTCATTTGTTCCTGAATTTCTTTGGATTGCAGCACGATGTCTAGCTTTTGAGGATCTTTTGGTCTACTTCACTTTGTCAGGCAGGTCCTATTTAAGTGATTTCTTGACTGAGAACAGGTGTGATAGTAATCAGGCCTGGGTGTGGCTAGAGAAATTGAACTGAGCTTTCCAAAGATGTGATAAACCACAGTTAATTTATGTTTTAACGGGGGGGGGGGGTGTCACTTTTTCACACAGGGCCATGTATGTTTGGATTTTTTTTTTACCCATAGTAATAAACACCTTCGTTTAGAAGCTGCATTTTGTGTTTATTTGTGTTATGTTTGTCTAATATTTAAATTTGTTTGATGATCTGAAACATTTAAGTGTGACAAACATACAAAAAAATGAGAAATCAGGAAGGGGGCAAACACTTTTTCACATCACTGTAAGTGGCACTACGCTGACAATCTTTTATTCAGAGGTAGACAGTCATGGTCCAAAGAAAATACGATGGTTCAAATTTAGTTCACTTGGATAATGACAAAAACTTGGATGAAGACTTTTTTATATAATTTATAATAATAATAATAATGACACTTTTTTATATAATTTGAAACAGCCATGCCTTTTACTGCCCTGCCAAGTTAAAAAAAAAATCCTAATACCATACAATGGCCCTGAATTCCAGATAAATATGCCATCTTTTTTTAAGAAAATTAATATGACTTCTATTCAATTTACAGTGGGGCAAAAAAGTATTTAGTCAGCCACCAATTGCGCAAGTTCTCCCACTTAAAAGATGAGAGAGGTCTCCAATTTTCATCATAGGTATACCTCAACTATGAGAGACAAAATGAGAAAAAAAAAAAATCCAGAAAATCACATTGAAAGATTTTTAATGAATTAATTGGTAAATTCCTCAGTAAAATAAGTATTTGGTCACCTACAAACAAGCAAGATTTCTGGCTCTCACAGACCTGTAACTTCTTCTTTAAGAGGCTCCTCTGTCCTCCACTCGTTACCTGTATTAATGGCACCTGTTTGAACTCGTTATCAGTATAAAAGACACCTGTCCACAACCTCAAACAGTCAGACTCCAAACTCCACTATGGCCAAGACCAAAGAGCTGTCAAAGGACACCAGAAACAAAATTGTAGACCTGCACCAGGCTGGGAAGACTGAATCTGCAATAGGTAAGCAGCTTGGTGTAAAGAAATCAACTGTGGGAGCAATTATTAGAAAATGGAAGACATACAAGACCACTGATAATCTCCCTCGATCTGGGGCTCCACACAAGATCTCACCCCGTGGGGTCAAAATGATCATGATAACGGTGAGCAAAAATCCCAGAACCACATGGGGGGACCTAGTGAATGACCTGCAGAGAGCTGGGACCAAAGTAACAAAGGCTACCATCAGTAACACACTACGCCGCCAGGGACTCAAATCCTGCAGTGCCAGACGTGTCCCCCTGCTTAAGCCAGTACATGTCCAGGCCCGTCTGAAGTTTGCTAGAGAGCATTTGGATGATCCAGAAGAGGATTGGGAGAATGTCATATGGTCAGATGAAACCAAAATAGAACTTTATTGTAAAAACTCAACTTGTCGTGTTTAGAGGAGAAAGAACACCATACCTACTGTGAAGCATGGGGGTGGAAACATCATGCTTTGGGGCTGTTTTTCTGCAAAGGGACCAGGACGACTGATCTGTGTAAAGGAAAGAATGAATGGGGCCATGTATCATGAGATTTTGAGTGAAAACCTCCTTCCATCAGCAAGGGCATTGAAGATGAAACGTGGCTGGGTCTTTCAGCATGACAATGATCCCAAACACACCGCCCAGGCAATGAAGGAGTGGCTTCGTAAGAAGCATTTCAAGGTCCTGGAGTGGCCTAGCCAGTCTCCAGATCTCAACCCCATAGAAAATCTTTGGAGGGAGTTGAAAGTCCGTGTTGCCCAGCGACAGCCCCAAAACATCACTGCTCTAGAGGAGATCTGCATGGAGGAATGGGCCAAAATACCAGCAACAGTGTGTGAAAACCTTGTGAAGACTTAAAGAAAACGTTTGACCTCCGTCATTGCCAACAAAGGGTATATAGCAAAGTATTGAGATGAACTTTTGTTATTGACCAAATACTTATTTTACTGAGGAATTTACCAATTAATTCATTAAAAATCCTTCAATGTGATTTTCTGGATTTTTTTTTTTCTCATTTTGTCTCTCATAGTTGAGGTATACCTATGATGAAAATTGGAGACCTCTCTCATCTTTTAAGTGGGAGACCTTGCACAATTGGTGGCTGACTAAATACTTTTTTGCCCCACTGTATATCACTTCCCTTGATGCATATTCGGGAAGATAGCGTGTGACCAAGTGTCTAACTTTACCCTCACATGGAATTTTAAAGGATACTTGCATAAAAATTTTCCAATGTTCTGTTTGACAGAGACACCCTGAACTCATTCCATTACTTTTTTTTTGTCTCAAATCACCTATCATTGTATTGGGATCTCCTAATTAGTTACATTGTGGTATATATTACTCATATATCCCATACCTACATATGTTAGAGCAAGTGGAAATGTTTTGTGACAGCATATGTAAGGAACTTCACACCTCTGAAAGGACAAAGGAATCTCACCCGCCGTGTGAAGAACAAACACGTCCCAGGACGCGGCGGCAGAGACGGACTAGACACCTTCGCCCCCCATGGCGAGGAGAGGAGTTCCCATCACCTCCCAAGATGAGGAGAGGAGATAACAGAACAATGGGGGGATTAAGATAACAGGGGATGTCGGCTTGTGTGATGCATGTCTTTGATGTGTGCCTGTATTTAACCAGCGAGCTGGGCAGAAAGCCTCCTCTTTGCCTTCTGCCAAGCTCTGCACCAGATGAGACAAGATAGGAGAGCTGTTCATTAAAGACTCTGTTTTTAATACAAAATCGCCTCATCATTTCCAGCTCCTCTACACTGGTGACCTTGACGCAAGTATGGACCGGAGGCGTTCTTCAAGCGACTCATCCGTGGCGACTCTGACATACGCCAGCAACGACGCAGACGAGGGAGCAGACAGACAGCTGTCCCCTCCGGCAGAAGGAATTGAGAGGGCTCAACCGAGCTCCAGCACCGCCGTGAGAGCCGAGGCAAGGCACTCTCACCCGGCGGGCACAACAGTGATGGTGTGCACGAACGCCGTCGCTGTCCAGCTGCCAGACTTCTGGCGAGAAGACCCTGCCTCTTGGTTTCTACAAGCTGAAGCCCAGTTCATACTGGCGGGCATCACAGCAGACGATACAAAATTCTACCATATCGTCTCCAAACTCGACTCCGCCACTTCGAAGTGTGTGCGGAGCTTGATCCGGCGACCGCCGGCCCGGGACAAGTATGAGACGCTCAAGGCGACCATCGTGGCGAACTATGTCCCACCAGCGGAGGAAAGAGCCGAGAGGATCCTGGCGGTCTACGGCCACAGAGGGGGCAATCCGAAGGCTCTCATGGAGGATTTGCTGCAGCTTAAGGAGGAGGACAACGACAATTTCCTTTTCCAGTTTATTTTCCTCAGCACGCTTCCACCACACATGAGAGGGACACTCGCCAATATGAAGTGCAACACCCACCAAGACTTCCGCACACTGGCCAGCGAGGCTTATCGGCTCGCCAACGCCTGCAAGGAGCGGACACCTACAGCGGCATCCGCGGACCTCAAAACTGACGCCCCGAGCCATGGAGAGCCACAACCCATGGAGCAGACCCAGCCCACGGTGACAGCGGCGCGGCCCAAGCGTAACAAGCAGATCGACGTCTGTTATTATCACCACCACTTCGCCGAGAAAGCCCACAAATGCGTTCCCCGCTGCAAGTTCACGATGTCGGGAAAACGCCAAAGCCAAGGGCCGTTAACAGCAGCGGTTCTCGGCGAGAAAAATAAGCTGTTATACGTGACGGATGGACACACAGGCAAGCAGTTCCTCATCGACACGGGAGCTCAGCTGAGTTTCGTCATGCCCTCCCACGCAGATCGAGCCATGGGCACCCGGGGCAACGGAGCAGTGGCAGCCAACGGCTCTGACATCGACACGTTCGGGGAAAAGAGCCTGCACCTCCTCATTCACGGCCGCAGCTACAGATGGACATTTGTTGTAGCGGCGGTGAGTTTTAACTTGTTAGGCGCAGATTTTCTGTGTGCACACGGGTTATTAGTGGATCTAGCAAATAGGCGCCTGGTTAATGCACTATCTTTTGCTTCTATTCCATGCTCAGCTCGAGTTTCTCCACCACCTGTGCAGGCCAACGTCACCACGGCAGGAGGTAAGTTTGAGCAACTCCTCACCCAATTTCCAGCACTCACAACCCCCAAATTCTCAGCCACTGTGGCTAAACACGGAGTTAAACACTTCATTCCGACAACGGGACCTCCCGTTTTTGCCAAAGCTCGCCGCTTAGACGCGGCCAAGCTCAACATAGCACGGGACGAGTTTACAACTCTCGAAAAATTGGGCATTGTTAGACGTTCGAAGAGCCCCTGGGCTTCACCACTTCACATGGTTCCGAAATCTGACGGTTCTTGGAGACCGTGCGGAGATTACCGTAGATTAAACAACGCTACAGCGCATGACCGCTACCCAATCCCTCACATTCTGGACTTTTCACTGCATCTAGCGGGTGCGCGCATTTTTTCAAAGATAGACTTAGTCCGCGGTTATCACCAAGTCCCAGTCTGAGCTGAAGACATTCCTAAAACAGCGGTTATAACCCCTTTTGGCCTTTTTGAATTCCTGCGAATGCCTTTCGGCCTCAAAGGCGCTGCCCAAACTTTTCAACGCATGATGGACGCAGTCCTACGCGACCTCCCCTTTGTTTTCGTCTACCTCGACGACATGCTGGTAGCCAGCCCGTCCGAGGAAGAGCACGAGCAGCACCTCACTACCGTTTTTCAGAGACTGGAAGAGCATGGACTAATAATCAATCCAGCCAAATGCACATTCAGCGTATCGCAAATTGATTGTTTGGGACATAAAGTCTCCCCGAAGGGGGCAGTTCCGCTTTCAGACAAAGTTTATGCGATAGTAGGTTTTCCACGGCCCCAAATGGTCAAATCGCTACAGGAATTTTTGGGGATGGTTAATTTTTACAACCGCTTCCTCCCCCACGCAGCTCAGCTCATGCAGCCCCTATATGACGCGCTTAAAAAAAAGAAAGCTTCCAACGCGGTCGAATGGACCCCGGAGCGCGAACGCGCTTTCGCGAAAGTAAAAAACGCCCTAGCTAACGCCACAATGTTAGTCCACCCAGATCCCGCGGCCCGCATTGCACTAACCACAGATGCTTCAGACCTGGCCATAGGGGCAGTTGTAGAACAACTTGTCAGCGGGGTCTGGCAACCTTTAGCATTCTTTAGCAAATCGCTAAACCCAACTGAACGCAAATACAGCACTTTTGACAGAGAGCTGCTGGCGCTTCATTTGTCCATCCGCCACTTCCAGTTTTGGTTAGAAGGGCGGAGTTTCACGGCTTTTGTGGACCATAAGCCGCTCACTTTTGCTATGGCTAAAATTTCAGAACCACGGTCGGGCAGACAACAAAGACAGCTAGCTGCGATTTCAGAGTTCACCACAGACATTCGACACGTAGCAGGCAAACTTAACGTAGTAGCGGACTGTCTCTCTCGCGCTGTGGCACCGCCAGAGCGCGAGGAGACAGATTACACTGCCTCAGCAGCGGAACTCTTCACTAACGCAGACACATACGCAGCACCTATCCATGAAGGGATAGATTATGCAGCCATGGCGGAAGAACAAAGCAGTGATGCAGACGTGCGCGCGCTCCTGTCTGGACCAACAGGGTTAAGGCTGGAGAAAAAAGGGTTGCGCGACGGCGTGCCCCCCCTAATATGCGATGTTTCAACCGGCCGACCTCGCCCGTTAGTACCAGCTGCTTGGCGCCGCCGCATTTTCGACGCAATTCACTCCCTCGCGCACCCAGGTGTGCGTGCCTCGGTCAAAATGGTTGCCGAAAAGTTTGTGTGGCCAGGCCTGCGCAAAAACGTAAAAGAATGGGCAAAAACTTGCATTCCTTGTCAACGCGCCAAAATACACAGACACACAAAAGCCCCTCTGGAGCCTTTTCCAATCCCTGCTAGAAGGTTCGACCACATTCATGTCGACCTCGTGGGGCCACTACCTTCCTCCCAGGGTTTCACACACCTGCTAACAATGATAGACCGCACCACGCGCTGGCCAGAGGCAGTCCCTCTAGCGGCAACTACAGCGGAGGAAGTCGCTCGCGTTTTTCTAACAAATTGGGTGGCACGTTTCGGCGTCCCATCAGACATCACGTCAGATAGGGGGCCTCAATTTGTCTCAGAGCTCTGGTCAGCCATGTCCAACAGTTTAGGGGCAACAATTCACCGTACCGCCGCTTATCACCCTCAGGCTAATGGGTTATGCGAGCGTTTTCACGGGTCCTTAAAGGCTGCCCTCAGAGCCTCATTAACGGACACAAATTGGGTAAATAAACTTCCCTGGGTTTTATTGGGGTTGCGTGCGGCACCTAAAGAGGATTTAGATGCTTCCCCTGCAGAATTAGTCTTTGCTCAGCCTATCAGACTACCAGGTGAATTTTTACCAGAAAACCCAGAACCAGGGCACCTCCCAGTCCCAAGGTTTTTAGGCAGTAACGGACCGGACTCTCTCCACGGTCCAGCTCATCACTCCTTTCCACGAGTTTTTGTTCCTCAAACTTTAAAAAACGCTGAGTTTGTTTTTGTTAAGCATGAAGCTCTAAAACCAACGTTACGTCCAGTATACGATGGCCCGTACAGAGTGCTGGAAAATGGTGACAAACACTTTGTGCTTGATTATGGGGATAGAAATGAAACGGTCAGCATTGACAGACTCAAACCTGCCTTCTTGTTGAGAGACGAACCTGCACAGCTGGCTCGAGCGCCTCGGCGAGGTAGACCCCCCAAGGGAAAAGTCTCAGCCCCCAGGCAGGGAACAAATAATCTCTCTCCTTCCCACACTGCAGATTCCTCACAAGAAGGTCCCAGCAGGACGCCTAAACCAACCTACAGCAGTTTTGGGAGAAGATTAAAACCCAGACAGCACAGGGACTGATATTAACCACTCCGCAATTATTCATCAATTGTGCTACAACAGTTTAGGACTGACTTATGATTGTACTATGCTGTTATGTTTACCACTGAACTCTCTTAGGAGCATGGCTGCTTGAAAGTTTCTTCTGTGGCAACAGCTGTAACACGTAGTATGTCGTAGTAATTACCCTAGACTGTGAACCTTTCTGTGTCCTTTCCTAGTTGTTTGGGGGGCCTGTGGTATATATTACTCATATATCCCATACCTACATATGTTAGAGCAAGTGGAAATGTTTTGTGACAGCATATGTAAAGAACTTCACACCTCTGAAAGGACAAAGGAATCTCACCCGCCGTGTGAAGAACAAACACGTCCCAGGATGCGGCGGCAGAGACGGACTAGACACCTTCGCCCCCCATGGCGAGGAGAGGAGTTCCCATCACCTCCCAAGATGAGGAGAGGAGATAACAGAACAATGGGGGGATTAAGATAACAGGGGATGTCGGCTTGTGTGATGCATGTCTTTGATGTGTGCCTGTATTTAACCAGCGAGCTGGGCAGAAAGCCTCCTCTTTGCCTTCTGCCAAGCTCTGCACCAGATGAGACAAGATAGGAGAGCTGTTCATTAAAGACTCTGTTTTTAATACAAAATCGCCTCATCATTTCCAGCTCCTCTACAACATTGTACTTTTTAAAGTATGGTTGGGTGGAATGCAAAAAAAATATGGAGATGATGCTGAGGGATTTAATTAATGCCAGGAGAAATTTTTAAACTATGGAACTTGGAAGTTATTAATTCAACAGGTTTTTAATTCTACCAGAGCTTGTAGGTGATATTAGAAAAGTACAGCAGTTTACTTTTTCTCCAGAATACATTAAGGCATGGCTTTGCCTGTCTAACTTCAAAGTCAGCTGATCAGGGTGACTGAGCTCTACAGCAGTGATTCTCAACTGGTGGATCGCGACCCAAAAGTGGGTCGCGGACCTGTTTTCAGTGGGTCGCGGGCCTTTGCCTGGGCAAATAAAATATCAAGAAATAAATCAACATAGTGTCATTCACACTCCTTAACAGTAGATGGCAGTAGATGGTGGGCGACACCATATTTCGCACCATAGAAGAAGACTCACAACGTTTGTTTGTATATGCTAATTGAGCATGGCGAAACGGACTGGATACGCGATCCCTTTGGAATCGACATGGAAAGTGTTACGTTGCCGAGCAACGAAGAAAGTCAGCTGGTGGAGCTATCATGTGACCGCACGCTGAAAAAGAGGTTCACGGAGGTAAGCCTCTCGCAGTTCTGGTGCAGCACTGTGATGAGCGAGTATCCTTCTCTTGTCATTCGAGCAGTAAAAACCCTCCTACCTTTCAGCGCTACCTATCTCTGTGAGGGTGGCTTCTCAGCTCTGGTTCAGTTGAAGACAAAACAGAGAAACAGACTGGACATTGAGCATGACCTCAGAGTCGCTTTGTCTAATATAACTCCAGACATTGAGACTCTTGTCAAGAGCAAAAAACATCCCCAGTTCTCCCATTAATTCCTCCAGAATCAGGTCTATGATGTCACTGTTACAGGTTTTAGTGAGTGTTCCTTCATTTTCTTCAAAGCACATAACCTTATCAATAGGTAAATACTGAAAAAAACAATCAGAAGAAAAGTCAATTTTGAGACTTGAATTCTTTTGAATTGCACTTTTTGTTTAATTTTTAATTTAAAATGCAGCTAATTCAGCATTAAAGGGAATTGTTCCCTCTGTTGTATTGCCACTTACTGGTCATTTTGGTTAATCATTAAATTTGTTTTGTGTTTGTATACTGTGATATTCTGTTCTTTTACCTCAGGTTCAAAATGCACAATCTTTACATTCAGTAAATTTGAGAATTTGAAAATGTTTGATTTGGGTCGCGGCTTGTCATCGAGGGGTGATGGTGGGTCCCAAAGCCAGGCCAGTTAGAGAACCACTGCTCTACAGTAATCCTTGTCTCTATCCATTTATCCAGTTGTACGGGCATACACAGATACACATGCAAACACAGTAATCTGTCACAGTGAATATACAGTACATGTAAAATTCAATAGCCTGGCTTTTTAACATGCTGCACGCAGAGTACTGGCCTCTACTACGTCAGTAGCCATGTTTACATGCGCAAAATTTCTTCAATCTGATTACAGTTCAGATCAGAACTTTACTGTTTACATGGGCCCTGAAAAATTTTATCCGAATATGATGCGCGTTTCCATCCGTCACACATTTGAACGGACTAAATCATTTTGATATGCGCAGAAATTTAATTTTAATTAAATTTAATTAAAAAAAATTTAAAAATTAAATTAAATTAATTAAATTAAATTAAAAATTAAAATTAATTTAATTAAAATTAAATTAAATCACCCTTATTGTCATTCAACCATATAACCAATCATGTACAGTAGAACGAGATTGTGCTTTACCCATCTACAGTGTCAATCACACACACCCCAAGTGCAGAATCAGAGGGCCGCTGCTATGCAAGGCGCCGCCACAGATTTCCCTCCTCCATTCCATTATTGCTGAGCACCAAGCTGGACGGCAGGAAGTTCCACTTTTTATATGGTCTTCGGCATGACCCGGCCAGGATTTGAACCCCTGCCTCCCGGGTGTGGGGCGGATGCTCTACCAACTGAGTCACCACTCCGGTATGTCAACAAAAAGTTGATTCAAAATGTCAACAAAAAGTTGATTTATTTAGGTAATTCAATTCAAAAAAATTAAACTTCTATATTATATAGAGTCATTACACAGAGAGTGATATATTTCAAGTGTTTATTTATTTTAATTTTGATGATTATGGCTTACAGCCCATGAAAACCCCAAATTCAGTTTCTCAAAAAATTAGAATATTACATAAAATTAATTTAAAAATAATAGTTTTTTAATAGAAATGTTGGCCGAGTGAAAAGTATGTCCATGTACACACTCAATACTTGGTCGGGGATCCTTTTGGATTAATTACTGTATCAATGTGGCGTGGCATGGAGGTGATCAGCCTGTGGCACTGCTTAAGTGTTATGGAAGGTCCAAGTTGCTTTGATAGTGACCTTCAGCTCGTCTGCATTGTTGGGGCTGGTGTCTCTCATCTTCCTCTTGACAATACTCCATAGATTCTCTATGGGGTTTAGGTCAGGAGAGTTTGCTGGCCAATCACACACAGTGATACCATGGTCATTAAACCAGGTTTTGATACTTTTGGAAGTGTGTGTGTGTGTGGGGGGGTGCCAAGTCCTGCTGGAAAGTGAAATTAGCTTCTCCATAAAGCTTGTCAGCAGAGGGAAGCACAAAGTACTCTAAAATTTCCTGGTAGATGACTGCGTTAACTTTGGTCTTGATAAAACACACTGGACCAACACCAGCAGATGACATGGTTCCTCAAATCATCACTGACTGTGGAAACTTCACACTAAACCTCAAGCAACTTAGATTCTGTGCCTCTCCACTCTTTCTCCAGACTCTGGGACTTTGATTTACAAATGAAATGCAAAATTTACTTTTATCTGAACAGAGGTCATCTGCTGGTGTTGGTCCACTGAGTTTTATCAAGACCAAAGTCAGTGCAGTCATCTACCAGGAAATTTTAGAGCACTTCATGCTTCCCTCTGCTGATAAGCTTTATGGAGAAGTTGATTTCACTTTCCAGCAGGACTTGGTTCCCCCCCACACACACACTGCCAAAACTGTCAAAACCTGGTTTAATGACCATGGTATCACTGTGTTTGATTGGCCAGCAAACTCTCCTGACCTAAACCCCATAGAGAATCTATGGAGTATTATCAAGAGGAAGATGAGAGACACCAGATCCAACAATGCAGACAAGCTGAAGGTCACTATCAAAGCAACCTGGACCTTCATAACACCTCAGCAGTGCCGAATGAATGAATGAATTTTATGCAATATTCTAATTTTTTGAGAAACTGAATTTGGGGTTTTCATGGGCTGTAAGCCATAATCATCAAAATTAAAATAAACACTTGAAATATATCACTCTGTGTGTAATGACTCTATATAATATAGAAGTTTAATTTTTTTTAATTGAATTACCTAAATAAATCAACTTTTTGCTGACATTCTAATTTATTGAGATACACCCGTACTTCTGCATATGAAGTTCTTTTAATATTTCAAGTAACGCATTTGTGTCAGATACAGACCAGTTCTGTTTTACTCCCGCAATGTCTTCCGCTAGCTGCCGTAAAAGCAGAAATATGTTACTTCTACGTGTGGCTGACATACAGACATGTGCAGTAAACATATTTTCTACCCAAACTTTGGAATAAGTGTTTATATGCACACCAATCGGATCAACAACTGGCATAATCCACCCATCTTGATCAGAAGGAGTGTGATCGGGTCAGAATCTTCAGATTGGTATGTTTACATGAAGCATTTTTATTCCGGTCAGGCTTTTAATCTGGTTACTTGTGTCCATGTAAACATGGCTAATGAAAGGGTTCTCAGTGCAACAATAAAATATAACAGATATGAGAACTGATTCCTGATAAACAATTAAAGACTGAGAGCATGCCAAGAGGAACAATAAATCATGCAAACAATGTAAGGAACACTTCATTACATTGGGCAATAAATAGTATCCATGATATAGCCATTTATGTTTTGCATTAATTTTCATGAAGTTAGTTAAGTTTATCCCTTCCACAGCATGTGGAACACCATGTGGTGTATGGGGTGGCGGCTATCTCCGTTTCACTGACCCACAGCTACTCTAAGTAGTGAAAGCTACAGTGGACGGGTCAGTCCTCTGGTAGCTCTGTGCGTTAACTTTCCTTTCCCCATTCCATTATGCTGACCACCAAGCTAGAAGGCAGAAGGTACCATTTTTTTAATATGGTCTTTGGTATGACCTGGCCGGGATTGGAATTCACGACCTCCCGGTTGTGCGACAGATGCTCTACCAACTAGGCCACCACTCCTGTCATTTTGTCTTATAAAGTGATCCCTCACTTATCGCGGTTAATGGGTTCCAGAACCGACCGCGAAAAGTGAAAAACCGCGAAGTAGCGTCACCCCTAATGACGTCACCCATAAATAACACGTACGTTCATTCTCTCACTCGCTCTCTCATATGATACGTGTGTGTGTGTGTGTAAGTGTACATACATACGTAGATGTAAATAAAGTGTACATAAATATGTTTTTAGAACTCTTTTATTTTTATAACAAGATACGTAACTCAAGATGAAGATGATTTACTGCACAGGTTAATGAGAGCTTTACTGCTCCTCAGGTGACGTCTCATCGTCAGGTGCTAGAGGCGCAGGATCGTCGAGGGCAGCTGCAGGAGGCAGCGTAGTGGCTCGACGGGAAAACTATTTCGCACAAAAAGGCACAAGAGAACAGCGAAAAGTTCCACGCGGCGAGACTAGCGATAAAGAACAATGAATGCGGTCTTCCTTCGCTGGGTATGGGCGCTCGGCAGGGAGCGAAGCTGGGTAAAACGTCTCGGCCAATCAGCTTGCGAGGTAAAACGTCTCGGCCAATCAGCTTGCAAGATTCCCGAGCAGTGAAGAGGTGGGCGGAGAGGAGTGGAGCGGTGGTCAGAGAGGTGGATTTTGAGTTGTGCGGCTCTCCGTGTTGATAGCTGATGTTCTAATGTAGTCTCCCTGCCTTCTGCTAGCGCCCGCCCATTTTTTCTCAATTTTGAATTTTTGATGAATATTTCTGAAAAATCCACGATGCACTGAGGGCGCGAAAGGTGAAGCGTGAAGTAGCGAGGGATCACTGTATAATAAATCAAGTATCTTCAGATCCTTTATTGCCTGATCTGCATTTGTATACACAAACATCTAATGATGCAGGCTGTAGGCAGAGACTGGCAGTTGCCCTTGTGAGAGGGGGCTCTCAGTCAAAAACACCCGCAACTCATGAACTTCCCACGGTAGTGAGGGGTGCCCCGAAGCTCATGTAGCACAGAGACAATGCCTTCACCGTGGAGGAAATGTACTGCAGGGCCAGACCCCATATCACCACCAGTCTCACTGCACTCTGGACCTCCAACCAAGTGCATCGCTTGCTCACTAAGCTACTGTGCTTGCCAGGAGAACAATACCAAAGCTCTCCAGAGCAGGGCAGACAGCTAGTAGACTGCTGCACAGAACTGGGGTGACTCGCTCAACTTCATTGTGTTTTTTTTCTTTTTGGCAAACCTGCTGGAAGTGAGATCATCAATTTATCCTTTCAGTTTCAAGGTCGAGACTGTGACAATATTTCGATTGATATCAGAGATCAATCAAACCGACTGACTATTTAACAGAAGTGTAAAATATGGCTTGTACAGAAGCCCAAACCAAATCAATAAATGTACGTCTTAAATTGATACATTTCAAATGGTTAATGCGGATGTATGTTACACCGGAGGAGTTAAATAGATATAACAAAAATATACCAGATACATGCACAAAATGCATGGAAAGTAAAGGAACCCTATTTCATTGTGTATGGGAATGTAGAATAATAAGAATGTTTTGGGAAGAGGTGAGGGTAACAATTGAAAAAATAATCTCAAAACAAATCATTTTGAATCCTAAACTGTTTTTGTTGGGTCTGTACCCAGAAAAGCATAACTTTAATAAAAGTGAAAGAACATTCATAGACCTCAGTTTGCTTAATGCCAAAAAATGTATTGCACTACTGTGGAAAAAGACTCATAGACCAGATGTGACTCAGTGGTTAAGACAGATGTTAACAAACCTTCCATTAGAAAGAATAACATATATACTGAAATCAAAGGAAATTGTGTTTGAGAATATATGGAGACCTTTTATTGATCATGTAAAAAATTTAAACATAACTCTTGAAGAAGAAGGTGAATGATGTGTGTGGACCTTGTAAATTCCAAACTGGTGAACATAATATGTATACTTATGTAATGGATTGTCTAGACTAAACAGAGGAGCATTGTTGAAGACTTGATTTTGTTGGTGGTTGTTGGTGTTTTTAGTGCATTTTTTTTTTGTAGTACTTTAGTGTTAGTGTTTGATTGTTTGTGTCATGTTTGTTTAAAAAAAAAAAAGGTTCAATAAAGATATTGTGGAAAAAAAAAGAAGTGTAAAATATACTGTCAATGTGCACTTCTGTTTTATATCACTTCTTGTCAGTTGAACAAAGAGTACTGCCCAACTTCTGTGTCTAAACTTGCCACTACCGTGTTTTTATATGCAAATTACTGAGTACAGCACTGTTTTGGTGCAACTAGAAATGACGAAAGGCTAACTGGTCACGAGAGTGATTCACCAATCTTGCACAATTAAACAAAGTAACAAGAGCACTCTGAGGCAACAGCAATATCCCTTGCATCTGTTTTCTTTAAAGACCCCAATATCTTACTGAAAGAGAGCAGTTTTAAACTTTACCATGCACATCATCTGTGTATATCAAACCCTGGTACCAAGTTTCAAAACATTTGGAATAAAACTGTTGGAGGAGTTGATTTTGCTCAACAGGTACCTTTTGTAGGACAGACGAACATTGCCATAACATAACCCCCCTTTGGTTTTCAACTGGTGGGGGATAAAAACTAATCCAAAGAGAAAATTGTAATTAAAAGTAGAAGAGTTAAAAATACTATTTTTACACTGGGTTAGATCAGCCAAATGGTGATGTACGTTGGATAATTTGTGTGAAAATATCAGTAAATGATCTTGGTTTTTTGGATTGTTGTTAACCGTTTCCGACTTGGGAGTAATGCCTTTTCGTTGTATGAATTTGAGCCCCAGACTTAAAAAGAAACCACTATACTGTTACTCCCCACTGAAGGACCCTACCTTCCTTACTACCTCAACCGTACTGTATTATTAGGGCCTGAGCCACTGACAACGTCAGTCGGCGAAAGCCCTATTGTAATTGCTCAGCTCGAAGAAATTCTTCCGCCTAAACGAATGAATTTTTCACCCTCTGAACATTAACCAAAACACGATTTTTTTTGGCAGACCCCTCAGACCCGGCAAAAATTTTGATGAACTGGAAAATATATGTGCTCCCCCACCCCTAATTTTTGTGGGTGGGGCCAAACATACAAGGTCTATGGAGACTGGAGACAATAAACTTTGCCGTACAGACATAAAATTTGGGTGAGGTGTGTATCACCTCAAGACATGCGAAGAACATAATTATGGCCCATACCCACCACCAACAGGAAGGCCGCCATCTTGCCTCAAAGTCGCCCAACCTCCAATTCGGAAAAAAGTCACACCTCGCATTTGAACGAACTAGTCCTAGGGCCCTGCTCCGATTGAGCTCATTTTTACATGGCAGCATCTATAGGCATTGGCCATTAAAAATTGTATAAATTAAGTCAAAATCTCAAAAGGTGTGGCCAGGGCGCCATGGCGAAGTTTGACTCCTCCCCTTACAACTTCAAACAGCTGTCACTTGGGCAAAAATTGTCTAATGTCCCCCAAACTTTCCATGATGGAAAATAGTCCCGCCCCAAACGTGCTATGGAAGTCAGGTTATTTCGCACCTCAGACAGAGACAGTGAATACACATGGGAGAACAATGCCCAAGAGGGTGAGAGGGGGTTGAATGAAGTGTAGTGTAAATATCATGCTGTGTATGAGGAAGTGCCTTGAAGCTTGTGAAGGTGACTTGGGATATAGAGAGGAGTGCTTGCTGTAACCAGTCAGTCTGTTCTGTGCTTGTGAGATGTGAGTGTGTAATAAATCGTCTGACATGAAGCTGCCTCTTCATTTACACACTCCACACTGGTGACCCAAGACGTACTATGGAACACGAGGCGAGAACACCGGAGCCGGCCCGGTCGGGAAGCCCCAGAGACGCAGCAGCCATTCCACAGACAGCCAGGACTGGAACCCCCAGCAACGCGTGTGCAGTTTCAGTCAAGCTACCGGATTTCTGGCAGCACAACCCGCGCTCTTGGTTCCACCACACCGAGGCCCAGTTTGCCCTCCAGGGAGTAACGGCAGACGACACCAAGTTCTACCATGTGGTAGCAGCGCTGGACTCCCGCACAGCCCAGCAGGTAGCAAGCCTGCTCGATCAGCCACCGGCCAGCAACAAATATGAGGCGCTCAAGGCTGCGCTCACCTGGCGCTACACGCTCTCGGAATGTGAGAGAGCGGAGAGGCTCCTGGCGCGGACTGAGTTAGGAGATGGGTCGGCCGTAGACCTGATGGAGAAGATGCTGGCGTTAATGGGCACAGATGACGGGCACTTTCTGTTTGCCCACCTTTTCCTCCGGAACCTTCCAACAGTGGCGAGAGCGGTTCTGGCCAATTCGCCATTGCTGGCCGCGCGTGACTACTGTGCGCTAGCCCAGGAGGTGGACTGGATCATCCTCACCACCAGAGCGATCACAGTCAACGCGGCAGCGGCGGAGCCCACCGAGACGACCAGAGAAGGCGAGGAGCCACCGACGGTAGCAGCAGCGGGGGCCGAGGAGCGCCAGAGAGACACGCTCCGTTTCTACCATCGCCGCTTCGGAGAGAACGCATGCAGATGTGCGCCACCGTGCCAATTCAAGCGCTCGGGAAAACACCGAGGCCAGCGGTCGGTAGCAGCTGCGACCCTCGGTGAAGAGAACAAGCTGCTCTACTTGACGGACGCGCGCTCGGGGAGGCGTTTCCTCATGGACACTGGAGCCCAGAAGAGCTTCATCCTGCCGACCTACGCCGACCGGCTGGCAGGACCTAGTGGCCCCGTGATGTTGGCAGCAAACGGCTCGGAAATTAAGACCTTTGGTGAGAGGACAGTGATCTTATCTCTACACGGCCGTACATACGAGTGGACTTTTGTCGTAGCAGCACTGAATTACCATATCCTGGGGGCTGATTTTCTGTGTGCACATGGTTTACTGGTTGATGTTGCTAACAGGCGCCTGGTTAATGCACTGTCCTTTGACTCTCTCCCCTGTATAGCTCGAGTGACCCAGCCAACAGCACAAGCCAACGTCACAGCTCCAGGCGGTAAGTTCCACGCACTGCTCACTCAGTTCCCAGCACTCACGGTCCCGACATTTTCGGCGGCCATCGCTAAACACGGGGTGGAGCACTTTATCACCACCACCGGGCCGCCCGTTTTTGCAAGACCTTGGCGCTTGGACGCAGCTAAACTGGCCATAGCGCGCGAGGAGTTCGCCAACCTGGAAAGGTTGGGTATCATCAGGCGTTCGAACAGCCCATGGGCATCCCCGCTACACATGGTCCCTAAGGCTGAGGGATTGTGGCGACCGTGCGGTGATTTCCGCAGGTTGAACAACGCCACAGCACACGACCGCTACCCGATTCCCACATACAGGATTTTTCCGTCCACCTCGCCGGAGCACGCATTTTTTCCAAAATAGACCTTGTCTGCGGTTACCATCAAGTTCCAGTGCGTGCTGAGGATGTACCCAAAACAGCGGTAATAACTTTGTTCGGTTTATTCGAGTTCCTGCGCATGCCATTCGGGTTAAAAGGCGCGGCACAGACGTTCCAGTGCATGATGGATGCAGTGCTGCGCGATCTCCCGTTCGTGTTCGTCTACCTGGACGATATCCTGGTAGCCATTGCGTCTGAAGACGAACACGAAACCCACCTCAGGATGGTTTTCCGGAGGTTGGAGGCGCACAGGTTAATAATCAACCCGGTGAAATGCCAGTTCGATGGGACGGAGATTGATTTTTTGGGGCACCGCGTCTCTCCAGAAGGAGTGATCCCGCTGCCTGACAAAGTGCGCGCTGTGGCGGATTTTCCCCGGCCTCAGACGGTCAGAGCGCTGCAGGAATTTTTGGGGATGGTGAACTTTTATAACCGTTTCCTTCCCTGCGCGGCGCAGCTCATGCAACCATTGTACGCCGCGCTCAAGAGACAGAAACCCGTGGATAGGGTCGAATGGACCCCGGCGCGAGAGCGGGCGTTCTCAGAGGTTAAAGCAGCCCTGGCAAACGCCGCACTGCTGGCGCATCCGGACCCGGCGGCCCGGATAGCGCTCACCACCGATGCTTCAGACGTGGACACAGGGGCTGTCGTAGAGCAGCGCGTCGCTGGGGCTTGGCAGCCGCTCGCTTTTTTCAGCACAACTTTGCGCAACAGCGAACGTAAATACAGCGCGTTCGACAGGGAGTTGCTGGCTCTCCACCTGGCCATACGCCGCTTCCAGTTCTGGCTGGAAGGGCGCAGCTTCACCGCGTTCGTGGATCACAAGCCACTAACGTTCGCGATGGCCAAGGTTTCAGAACCGTGGTCGGGCCGGCAGCAGAGACAGCTGGCCGCGATCTCAGAGTTTACTACCGATATTCAGCATGTGTCGGGTAAACTGAATGTGGTGGCGGACTGCCTCTCGCACGACGTGGTGGCCCCGGTCTATGTGGGGATAGATTACGCAGCCATGGCCGCGGAACAGATAAGCGATGCAGACGTGCGCGCACTCCAGTCTGGACCAACAGGGTTAAGGCTGGAGAACAGGGCGCTGCAAGACGGCATGCCCCCCCCTAATCTGCGATGTCTCCACGGGACGCCTGCGTCCGGTGGTCCCGGTCGCGTGGCGCCGCCGCGTGTTTGAATTGGTTCACACTCTGGCGCACCCAGGAGTGCGCGCGTCGGTCAAAATGGTGGGAGAGAAGTTTGTGTGGCCGAGCCTACGCAAACAAGTAAAAGAGTGGGCTGCAGCCTGCGTGGCGTGCCAACAAGCCAAGGTACACAGACACACGAAAGCTCCCTTGGAGCCATTTCGGGTACCGGCTAAGAGGTTCGACCATGTTCACGTGGACCTCGTGGGCCCCCTCCCGCCATCACAGGGGTGCACGCACCTCCTGACAGTGATGGACCGCACCACACGCTGGCCAGAAGCAGTCCCACTGGCAGCAACCACCTCCGGAGACGTAGCACATGCTTTTTTAACAGCATGGGTGGCGCGTTTTGGAGTCCCGTCGGACATTACATCAGACAGGGGACCTCAATTTGTTTCCGAACTCTGGTCCACGATGGCCCGCAGCCTGGGTGTTACAATAAATCGCACAACTGCATACAACCCACAGGCCAATGGGTTATGCGAGCGTTTTCATAGATCACTGAAAGCAGCACTCAGGGCTTCACTGATGGATGCAAATTGGGTGGACAGGTTGCCATGGGTTTTACTGGGGTTGCGCTCCATGCCAAAAGAGGATCTGGAAGCTTCTCCGGCAGAGCTGGTTTTTGCGCAGCCCCTACGGCTGCCCGGGGAATTTCTGCCAGATAATCCCGCGCCGGACAGCTGCCCGTCTCAGCTTCTGCAGCGTAGCGCAAACACAGGCACGCTGCCGGGCCCAGCCCACCACTGTTTTCCACGTGTTTTCGTGCCTAAAACTTTGAAGAACGCAGAGTTCGTGTTCGTCAGACACGACGCCCACCGCCCTCCATTGCGCCCACCCTATGATGGACCGTTCAGAGTGTTGGAAACAGGGGATAAGCATTTTGTGCTAGACTTGGGGGGTAGACGGGAGAAAATTGGCATAGACAGACTCAAACTCGCCTGTGTAGTGGCGGATGAGCAGGTGCTGTTGGCGAGGGCCCCTCGGCACGAAAGATCCCCACGGAGAACTCCCCAGGGGAACGATTCATCAGAGCAGCCACACGGACAGAGCAAACCCTCCACCACGGCTCACCCGCAGTCGGACACACTCCCAGCAGCCCCCCACCGGCACAGCAGCGCCACGGAGGCAGTAAACCCCAGTTACAGCAGATATGGGAGGAGACTGAAGCCGAAACAGCATGTGGACTGATATTCTATTGTTCTATCTAAGATGCTGAGGGGGCGGTATGGAAGTCAGGTTATTTCGCACCTCAGACAGAGACAGTGAATACACATGGGAGAACAATGCCCAAGAGGGTGAGAGGGGGTTGAATGAAGTGTAGTGTAAATATCATGCTGTGTATGAGGAAGTGCCTTGAAGCTTGTGAAGGTGATTTGGGATATAGAGACGAGTGCTTGCTGTAACCAGTCAGTCTGTTCTGTGCTTGTGAGATGTGAGTGTGTAATAAATCATCTGACATGAAGCTGCCTCTTCATTTACACACTCCACAGTGTCAAAATTAAAATACCTGACAAACGATATAGCGCCACATAGTGGTTAACGAAAAAATTGCTGAAAACTGCTTTATTTATTACTCACCTGTCACTTGCCAGACTGATGTGAAATTGTCTGAGATTAATCACACCACAGGGATGATCATAACTGCACATCAACTTTGGCATGACGCCACACGTGCTACCATGGACACGCCCTCCTCGCCATTCAATCCTTGATCTTTTTTACAGGATTAGGAATGACCTGGAGTCATGAAATCTTGAACATAGGTTGAGATGACTGTAATATCTAGTCCTATATGGGTGGACAACACATAACTGATAGGTAAGTGTTGCCACGGCGACCTGGCCTACGCTGACTCTTTGCCATGGAATATCAAAAACTTGCAAACTGGACAAACTTCATCTGATTTCCACCAAATTTTCGGCAATGGATATGACTCCCACCCCGAACGCGTCTATGTAAAAATCATAAACAAAAGTTATAGCGCCACCTTGTGGTTAGAGCAACAGACACTTGTAAATTGGACAAACTTTGTACGATTTTCACATAATTTTGCACATTCGATATTAGTCCCACTGCAAACAAATGTATAGAAAAATAATAAACACAAGTTATAGAGCCCCCGGGTGGTTAAAGGAAGAACTGCTGAAAACTCTTTTATTTATTACTCACGCGCTGCTGGCCAGAATGACGTGAAATTTTCTGAGATTCATCAGACCAAAGGGATAATCATAACTGCACATCAACTTTAGCATGACGTCACATGTGTTACCAAGGACATGCCCTCCTCATCATTCAATCCATGAGTTTATGGGGAGGGGTGGGAAGGTCCCAGAGTCATGAAATTTGGAACATACGTTGACATGACTGTCATATATAGTCCTATATGGGTGGACCACACATAGCTGACAGGGAAGTGTTGCCATGGTGCCATGGCGAAGTTTGACTCCTCCTCTTAGAAAATCAAGCAGCTGTAACTCTGGCAAAACTTATCCGATGTGCACTAAAGTTTCCATGATAGAAAATATTCCCGCCCGGAATGCGTCTACATCAAAATACCTGACAAAAGATATAGCGTCACCTACTGGTTAATGAAAGAATTGCTGAAAACTGTTTTATTTATTACTCAAGCGCCACTGGCCAGAATGACGTGAAATTTTCTGAGATTCATCAGACCAAAGCGATGATCATAACTACGCATCAACTTTAGCATGATCTTACACGTGCTACCATGGACACGCCCTCCTTGCCATTCAATCCCTGAACTTGGTTGCAGGATTAGGAACGACCTGGAGTCATGAAATCTTGAACAATGGTTGAGGTGACTGTCATATATAGTCCTATATTGGTGGACAACACATAACTGACAGGGAAGTGTTGCCATGGCTACATGGCAAAGGTTGACTCCTCACCATGAAACGTCGGAAAATTGTATCTTGGACAAACTTTGTCTGATTGTCACCAAATTTTCAATAATGGATAATAGTCCCACCCTGAATGCTCCTATATAAAAATAACAAAAGTTAGAGTGCCGCCTAGTGGTTACAACACCGGACCCTTGTAAATTGGACAAACTTTGGATGATTTGCACCAAATTTTCTACAATCAATATTCGTCCTGCCCTGAACGTGTCTATATAAAAATACTAAACCAAAGTTTTAGCGCCCCTATTGATTAAAGGAAGAATTGCTGAAAACTGTTTTCTTTCTTTTTCTCTCACCAGCAGAAAAAATGACATGAAGGAATGACTAGGGCTCATGGAAAGTACATGTACATAGTACAGAACTGTTTCCATGGCGACCAGCATGCTTCAATGGCTTCCTCGCAATGCAAAACATGACAGTTACAGCTCAGACAATCTTCATCTGATTTGGACCAAACTTTGCACAAATCATACTGATCCCATTCCGAACACGTCTGCATATCAATATTCACAAAACTGTCACACCAGCATCTACTGCTGACATGAGGTACTGCACAAACTTTTTTCAAATTTTGCGCAAAGACCAGAAGTCACAATGACATGACATTTTCACTGGTTTCTCAAGAGTGCATTGGACTACCCTCAGTGGAAGTAACTTTTGTCCTGCGATAAGCACAGATGCCATGGAAACCCACTCCTTGCCTTTCGACAATGGACACTTGTAAACTGGACAATCTTTGTACGAATTCCACCAAATTTTCTATGATTGATATTTGTCCTGCACCGAATGTGTCTATATAAAAATAATAAACAAACGTTTTAGCACCCCATTGATTAAAGGAAGAATTTCTGAAAACTGTTTTCTTTCTTTTTTTCTAACCAGCAGAAAAAAATGATATGAAGGAATGACTAGGGCTCATTGAAAGTACATGTACATAGTACAGAACTGTTTCCATGGCGACCAGCACGCTTCAATGGCTTCCTCACAATGCAAAACATGACAGTTACAGCTCAGACAATCTTCATCTGATTTGGACCAAACTTTGCACAAATCATACTGATCCCACTCTGAACACGTCTGTATATCAATATTCACAAAACTGTCACAACACCACCTACTGCTGACATGAGGTACTGCACAAAATTGTATCAAATTTTGCGCAAAGACCAGTAGTCATAATGACATTTTCAGTGGTTTCTCAGAGTGCACTGGACTCCCCTCAGTGGAAGTCACTTTTGTCCTGTGATAAGCACAGTTGCCATGGAATCCCATTCCTTTCCGTTCAAGACCTTTTATACATGGTTTATTTTATTATTCCCACAGCCCTTGCAGCGACAACGGGAAATTTTCCGAGACAGCAAGGTACGACAGGCGCTGGGTTGCGCGGGTGCGTGGGAGGCGTAGGCCCGCTTACACCTGCTTGCAGGTTTATTTTTCTTTCTGTATATATTTTTCACGTTTAAAGTTTTATAACAATCCCTGTAAGAGACAAAATTTAAAACATTTTATAACTCAAAGAATAACTGTAAAATAATCAAATATACTGATTACACTGTGGCACTTCTAAGTACAATTTAGAGCCAGAGGTTTGCTTACATTCAGAAATGTACTATAATCTCAGTTACTTGTCAGTGTGTGCAGAGCCAGTACACTGAACTGTGTATCTGCCTTTTGTCTATCTGGCCTGGATGTGTCTGGCAAACACACCCCTGTAGCGTGAAGTCACTGGCCTCTCATAAATGCTTCATTTGGAAAAGCAGCCAGTTTGAAGGGATGATGTCAGCAGCTATTGTATCATGTGGTGGCCTTTGCCTTTTTGTTGAAAAGATAACTGCCGAGCTAATATATAACTACGAGTTACTGCTTCTTAGGAGATGTCACCAGCTGCTGTGAAGATTCCATCCATAACATCATCAGCCCCAGCAGGAAACAGATCAAGCCCATATGTGGCTTGAACCATTATTATGAGCGTCTTATTCTGCTTCATGAAAGCACGAATGCTGGTCATTTTAATTTTAGTTTAGATGATTTACACTGGATATAAAAAATCTACACACTACTGTTCAAATTCCAGGTTTTTGTGACGTAAAAAAATGATACCAAGATAAATTATTTCAAAACATTTTCCACCATTAATGTGACCTATAACCTGTACAACCCAATTGAAAAACAAACTGAAATCTTTTAAGGGGAAAAATATAAAACTTACAATATCCTGGTTGCATAAATATGCACACCCTCTTATAACTGGGGATGTGGCTATGTTCAGAATTAACCAATCACATGCAAACTCATGTTAAATGGGAGTCGGCGCACACATGCCACCATTTAAAGTGCCTCTGATTAACCCCAAATAAAGTTCAGCTGTTCTAGTAGGCTTTTCCTGACATTTTTGTAGTCACATCTTACAGCACAAGCCATGGTCTGCAGAGAGCTTCCAAAGCATTAGAGGATCTCATTGTTCAAAGGTATCAGTCAGGAGAAGGGTACAAAAGAGTTTCCAAGGCATTAAATATACCATGGAACACAGTGAAGACAGTCATCATCAAGTGGAGAATATATGCCACAACAGTGACATTACCAAGAACTGGACATCCCTACAAAATTGATGAAAAGACGAGAAGAAAACTGGTCAGGGAGGCTGCCAAGAGGCCGACAGCAACATTGAAGGAGATGCAGGATTTTTCTGGCAAGTACTGGCTGTTTAGTATATGTGACAACAATCTTCCGTCTTCTTCACATGTCTGGGCTACGGGGTAGGGTGGCAAGACGGAAGCCTTATCTTATGAAGAAAAACATCCAAGCTGTCTGAAATCTCCCAAACACATGTGGGAAAATGTGTTATGGTCTGATGAAACCAAGGTTGAACTTTTTGGCCATAATTGCAAAAGGTATATTTGGTGCAAACACAACACTGCTCATCACCAAAAGAACACCATACCTACAGTGAAGCATGGTGGTGGCAGCATCATGCTTTGGGGCTGTTTTTCTTCAGCTGGAACTGGGGCCTTAGTCAAGGTGGAGGGAATTATGAACAGTTCCAAATGCCAGTCAGTGTTGATACAAAACCTTCAGGCTTCTGTTAGAAAGCTCAAGATGAAGAGGAACTTCATCTTCCAGCACGGTAATGACCTGAAGCAAACATCAAAATCCACCAAAGAATGGCTTCACCAGAAGAAGATTAATGTTTTGGAATGGTCCAGCCAGAGTTCAGACCTGAATCTGATCGAACATCTGTAGGGTGATCTGAAGAGGGCTGTGCACAGGAGATGCCCTCACAATCTGACAGATTTGGAGCGCTTTTGCAAAGAAGAGTGGGCAAATATTGCCACATCAAGATGTGCCACGCTGATAGGCTCCTACCCAAAAAGATTGAGTGCTGTAATAAAAGCCAAAGGTGCTGCAACAAAATATTAGTTCAAGGGCGTGCATATTTATGCAACCAGGTTATTGTAAGTTTTTTTTATTTTTTATTTTTCCCCTTAAAAGATTTCAGATTGTTTTTCAATTGGGTTGTACAGGTTATAGGTCACATTAATGGTGAAAAAAGTTTTGAAATGATTTATCTTGGTCTCATTTTTTTACATCACAGAAACCTGGCATTTGAACAGGGGTGTGTAGACTTTTTATATCCACTGTAGTTAAGCTGTAAATCTATAGTTACAGTGAGTGTCTTCATCTCATTTATGTGTCCATAGAGAAATCACACAGACAGTAGAAACTGCATTTGTAACAAAACAACTTTAACACAAACCTACTAGTGCATCTCAGTGCATTACAATATTATAGGAGTGACTGTTCTTGTTTAGTGCCGTGTCAGCATCTATGGCTATTTCATGGCAAAAACAGAACTAATAAGAAAATTGAGTTAAAATTATATAGAGATAGGATGATAAATGAAAGAATAAATAAATAAATATTTGGACAGATAGATAAATAGTGTCGTGTTCGGGGTTGTTTTCAACCCTGTCCACGACCTGTGGCTGTAGGGTTTTGATTATTTGCTTATTAATTCCAGCTGGCAGATTGAGCCTTGCTCACTGCCAGTCCTACAGCCACACCTCCTCCTCTTGCCAGACATTCACTGGCTGCATTTCATCACCACATGCACACACACGCACGCACACATTCCAACTAATTATGCATGGGCTTGCCACACGGCTGTGTCCACTTGCCTTCATTAGCATATTGTGTACTTATGGGGAGGCAGTGTGACCAGTCAGTGTGGCAGCTTAAGTCAACATTGGACTTCCTGGCTCGCGACTGTTGGTTTTTCCCTGGACTGAACTGTGTTGTACCTCAGAGCCTTTCCGCTCCGACATGTGTGTAAGTTTTTCCTCAGTTATGCGTTTTCTCTCCACTCCTACCCTGCCTGGAGCGCGTTTGGCATTTAATCCAAGCCAACGGAGTTTGTAGCCGGTTGTCTCATCTTGTCTCAGTGACTGCTATTTGGACATTTTGTATATTTACCCTTTTGTAAACAAACAAGTTGCATTACTGCACTTTGGGCTCATATCTATTCAAGTGTCACAGCGGACATGACAGTAAGCTGCCACCACAAGCAGCCCAAGCAGTGAGTAGCGTGTTGTTTTTTTCCCTCCCCTTTCATTTTTGTGTGTTTTTTCGCTCACCCGAACTGGAGCTCGCCATGTCTGCTCTAAGCGAGGTGAAGCGGTGGGCGGTGTGCTATCTGGAGGACGTCTTGTTGCAGATGCTGGACTCCCGTTCCCCCGTGACTGTCCAGGGAGGTTGAGATCGAGCTGCACGGCTGATGAAGGCTTTTCCCCGCCTGTGGAGCCATTCAGAAGCGACGGACGTACGCCGCTCCATATTCTTCCTTTCCAACATGAGGGGGAAACTGGAGGAAGCAACCATAGCTCCAGTCCAATCACGGCATCCCACAGTGAATCGTCGGAGGAAGCCTTCTTCCTCCTCGACAGCCAAAATTTTGTTGTCGAGCCTGACTATTCCCACAGCAGGGCCTCTTTCTCACTTCTCCTCATCAGCTGTTCCGCCAGCTCGATTTCCATCCGCCGCTGCTGCAGTTTCAGCCGCCTCAACGATTCCTCCCACTGTCGAGCGGTCCTCTCGGTCTCCTCCGGCTATGCCTACCTCTGTCTCTACGGAGAGGGCTCCTCCGCAATCCCCAGGGGGGCCCATGCTCACCAGAGTCACAGGGAGGGATGCCAACTTCACCACTGCTGCAGAAAACACCATAGACCGGGAGAGCAGGCAAGTGTCATTTTATTCTCCTTCCATTTTTGATAATTTGCCTTGTCTGACTCCCAGTAGGGGGGCTCAGGAAACACAGTCCTCAGAGCTCTTTCCACCTGCTGCAGCAATTATCTGTTAACCAGCCCTCTCTCCACTTTCTTCTTTTTCCTTTGCTTGGCCGCTGGTACCGGAGCCGGGCAGTCGGGACCAGGTGGAATCAGAGGTCCGGGAGGACTGTCCTCCCAAAGCAATGGTGAACCATATCCCAGCCGCCACGCCGGAGGAGTTACCAGCATGGATCATGGCAGCTGGGGAAACAAGGACTGCACAGACCATCATATGAGTCTATGCTGAAGCTGAACCGCCAGGAAGCCGAGCCTGGGACTACATCGCCTGGATCGTCGGAGTCCTGGACAGCGGTGGAGCTTGAGCTAAGGCAAGTACTCTCGTTTGTTTTCCTCCTTTCTATTATTGAGCATTTTTGCCTAGCTCTTGGTGAGGAGAGCCGGGCGCAGCCGACTGCTGCGTCTGCGCTCGCTTCGCTGGGCTCCGCTGCTGCCGGCGACCCTGACCCTTCTTTCTTCCTGTTTGAGTCCTCTTCCAGGGTCGCTGGAGAGAGTCTAACATCGCCAGATGGGTCCGAGGATCCAGGTTCGCCAATGGAGGTCACTGTGGGTCCAGCCTCCCCTGCCGAGGAGGTCATTGTGGGTGCTCTGCTCCAGCCGAGGGTGCCCGTGATTGATTGCCTTTTGGCTCGGGCGCTCGTACGGGTCGGCTGGCCCACGATTAGAGCAGCATTGGGGTCAGCAGTGGCCCAGTCGGGTCCCACCGCAGGTGCAGCAGGGGTCCAGCCGGATTCCACCGTGGGTGCAACCATGGCTCGGTCGGGGTCCACCGGGGGTGCAACGTTGTCCCAGGCCAGGACCACTGCAGATGCAGCCATGGCCAAGCCCGGGTCCACCGCGGGTGCTACAGAGTCTCAGTCTCATGTCGGGACCACCGAGGGTGCCACAGGACACTTTGGGGGCACTGGGGTCTTCCTTTCCCTTTTGGAGGCCCTGTGGGTGCTCCTCCGCTTTCCGATGGGCACCATCAGGGTTCTATTTCCTCCGCCGCCAGTGACCGCAGGGGTTCCTCTTCTTCTGTCTGGCCACCCACCTCTCAGTCTCCCAGTGGGTAGGCTGCTGCCTCATCTGCCCTTTTGGTCCTGGTGGCTTAACCACGTGGGCCGGCCGCCCAAAACACTAGTTTCCTTTGCAGGGTGGCCAGTATACCCCGGCAGGCCACCTGACACTATTCTGCAGGCTGCCCGCTGGGCCTTGGACTCTGGCCAGCCCCCTGAACTGTGGGACTCTTGGGGGTGGGGTGGGTTAGTGTAGTTTTGGGGTTGGGAAATGTGTTGTTCTTGTGTTGTATTGTGGTGTTCTCTCCCTGGTTATTCCCTCCTGATCTGTGATCTGTGTGGAGTTTGTATGTTCTCCCCGTATCTGCGTGGGTTTACTCCGGGGTTTATCTGGTTTCCTCCCACAGGCCAAAAACATTCAGGTTAGGTTAATTGGAGACTCTAAAGTGGCCCTAGGTGTGAATGTGTGTGTGAATGGTTAAGGGATAGCGCCGTACCGTGGCTGCTTCATCCATCCAGGTAGATGCCCTCAATTTCCCCTCTGGGGATCAATAAAGTATACAAAATCAAAAAAAAAAAAATCCTAACCTGTTTCCCCCCACCTCCCGCCCTGGTTTGTTGTGTTGGCCTTCTGGGTGGTGGTGGGGGGGCAGGTTTTGTTTTCTGTTTTTGATGGTATGGTGGGTGTCTGGTATCAACTACTTGGGAGGGGGGGGGGGCTCTGTCGTGTTCGGGGTTGTTTTCAACCCTGTCCACAACCTGTGGCTGTAGGGTTTTGATGATTTGCTTATTAATTCCAGCTGGCAGATTGAGCCTTGCTCTCTGCCAGTCCTACAGCCACACCTCTTCCTCTTGCCAGACATTCACTGGCTGCATTTCATCACCACATGCACACACACGCACGCACGCACACATTCCAACTAATTATGCATGGGCTTGCCACACGACTGTGTCCACTTGCCTTCGTTAGCTTATTGTGTACTTATGGGGAGGCAGTGTGACCAGTCAGTGTGGCAGCTTAAGTCAACATTGGACTTCCTGGCTCGCGACTGCTGGTTTTTCCCTGGACTGAACTGTGTTGTACCTCAGAGCCTTTCCGCTCCGACATACAGTATGTGTAAGTCTTTCCTCAGTTATGCCTTTTCTCTCTGCTCCTACCCTGCCTGGAGCGCGTTTGGCATTTAATCCAAGCCAACGCAGTTTGTAGCCGGTTGTCTCATCTTGTCTCAGAGACTGTTATTTGGACATTTTGTATATTTACCCTTTTGTAAATAAACACGTTATATTACTGCATTTTGGGTTCATATCTATTCATGTGTCTGCTGTGAGATTACGCAGCGGACATGACAAATAGTGCGAAATAGATATGTAGATACAATAAAATAGAAAGATTAAATATGATACTTCAGATGCACATGTGGTGCCTTATTAAAAATATCTTTCAGTGACTTTTGAGTATAAAAATGTTGTCTTGTTGTCATGAGAGCAAGTAAAATGTGCTTTATTGATAAAAAAAACAAACTCTGCAGAATTGACAAGATGGTGGAGATTCACCTTTTAATAAAAAGCTGTGTGTGAGCCTTGAGTGGCCAATATGGCAGCTAGTGGACACTACCTCATCATGTCGGTTTTGAAAGTGATGCAAGTGCCTATGACTTATGGCAGGTTTAATGTCATGCAATTTATTTGCAATACATGTGTCCCATTCAGTCTGCCATTTCTTTAAAATATAGGAGGTTATTAGAGGTCTGAGGTCTGAGGCTGGGATCTGGCACTGAGTGACTTCTTGGGTAAGGCCTCTCTTGGCAGCATTGTCTACCTGCTTGTTTCCTGACAGGCCAACATGGCTGGGGATCCAACAGAAGATGATATTAAAATTATGTTTCTGTAAAAAACCTAGTTTCGCTAAAATACAAATACAGTAATAATGGGGTGATCAGTCTTTAAAAAACCCTAGCACCTGAAGACAGAATCTAGAGTCAGTAAAAATTAAGGAGCTCTGTTGTTCTGTTCTTTCAGTGTGTTCCAATGCTAGAAGCAAAGCACAAGTCTCTGCTGTAAAAACTGAACATTGTTTGGGAATCCGCAAACCATGATGATTGTGCCCGGTGACAACTGCAGCCGAGACTGAGCCATCTACACACGTGGACAAAATTGTTGGTACCCTTCTGTTAATGAAAGAAAAACCCACAATGGTCACAGAAATAACTTGAATCTGACAAAAGTGGTAATAAATAAAAATTCTATGAAAATTAATCAATGAAAATCAGACAATGCTTTTGAATTGTGGTTCAACAGAATTATTTTAAAAAAACAAACCCATGAAACAGGCCTGGACAAAAATGATGGTACCCCTAGAAAAGACTGAAAATAATGTGACCATAGGGACATGTTCAACCAAGATGTGTCCTCTAATTAACATCACAGGTGTCTACAAACCTGTAATCAGTCAGTCAGCCTATTTAAAGGGTGACAAGTAGTCAGTGTGCTGTTTTGTGACATGGTGTGTACCACACTAAACATGGACCAGAGGAAGCAAAGGAGAGAGTTGTCTCAGGAGATTAGAAAGAAAATTATAGACAAGCATGTTAAAGGTAAAGGCTATAAGACCATCTTCAAGCAGCTTGATGTTCCTGTGACTACAGTTGCACATATTATTCAGAAATTTAAGATCCACGGGACTGTAGCCAACCTCCCTAGACGTGGTCGCAGGAGGAAACTTGATGAAAAATGGAAGAAACGGATAATACGAATGGTAACAAAAGAGCCCAGAACAACCTCTAAACACATTCATGGTGAACTTCAAGGTCAAGGTACATCAGTGTCAGATCGCACCATCCGTCGTTGTTTGAGCCAAAGTGAACTTCATGGGAGACGACCAAGGAAGACACCACTGTTGAAAACAAATCATAAAAAAGCCAGACTGGAATTTGCCAACCTGCATGTTGACAAGCCACAAAGCTTCTGGGAGAATGTCCTATGGACAGATGAAACAAAATTGGAACTTTTTGGCAAGGCACATCAGCTCTATGTTCAGACGCAAAAATGAAGCATACCAAGAAAAGAACACTGTCCCTACTGTGAAACATGGAGGAGGTTCTGTTATGTTCTGGGGCTGCTTTGCTGCATCTGGCACAGGGTGTCTTGAATCTGTGCAGGGTACAATGAAATCTCAAGACTATCAAGGTTTTCTAGAGAGAAATGTGCTGTCCAGTGTCAGACAGCTTGGTCTCAGTTGCAGGTCATGGGTCTTGCAACAGGATAATGACCCAAAACACACAGCTAAAAACACCCAAGAATGGCTAAGAGTGAAACATTGGACTATTCTAAAGTGGCCTTCTATGAGCCCTGATCTAAATCCTATTGAACATCTGTGGAAGGAGCTGAAACATGCCGTCTAGAGAAAGCACCCTTCAAACCTGAGACAACTGGAGCAGTTTGCTCATGAAGAGTGGGCCAAAATACCTGCTGAGAGGTGCAGAAGTCTCATTGACAGTAACAGAAATCGTTTGATTGCAGTGATTGCCTCAAAAGGTTGTGCAACAAAATATTAAGGGTACCATCATTTTTGTCCAGGCCTGTTTCATGAGTTTGTTTTTTAAAATAATTCTGTTGAACCACAATTCAAAAGCACTGTCTGATTTTCATTGGTTAATTTTCATAGAATTTTTATTTATTACCACTTTTGTCAGATTCAAGTTATTTCTGTGACCACTGTGGGATTTCTTTCATTAACAGAGGGATACCAACAATTTTGTCCACGGCTGTACTTTAGATCCATCCGAGTATATGGAAATATGATGAGGAAAACAACATTTTATGTCTAAGATCAAACTCCATGTGGGAATGGGACAAAACTGTGTCTGTGTTATGTTGCTCATATCAGGGTTTAATTTAATCAGGTGAGATTCTATATGGAGTCCAAAAGGAGTGATGTTCTTAGGTCTGACCTTATACATCTGCAAAAATCCAGGGTGAAAAACTGCAGAGTAGGCTGGATTTCTATGGTTTGCTTTAAGTTTAACCATATACTGGAGAGCCAATTTCAGGCGCCTGTTTTGAAGTGAAGGCTCATTTGCTTCAACATACGAACTTTTAACAGAAGAGGTCCTGAAAGCCCCCAAAGCAAGCCTTAGACCTTGGTGATGGTCAGTTTCCAGCGTCCTGATGTATGATTCCTTGCTGATCCATAGACTATGCTCCCACACTCTAACCGAGATCTTACAAGTGCTCTGTAGAGATGCAGCAGCACAATAGAGTCCGCACCCCATTTAGTTTTTGCCAAAACTTTAATAATATCAAGGGCTTTAAAACATCTGATTCGTAGAAATTTTATATGTGGAATAAAAGACAGCTTATTACCAAAAATACGGAATTAAGGCATTCTTAATTCCTTGTTTTTCTTACGAATTTTCCATAAGAAAAATAAGGAATTTGGTTTTTTACCACCTTGATAGCTTCTCCATCTATGAAAAGCTCAGGGTCGAGGTGAAGAGACCGCAGCAGGCAAAAGTGCATGCAGACAGTTTTTGTTTTTGAAAATTTAAAACCATTACTGATTGACCACATATTAGTCTTGTTTATGCACAGCCGTAGCTGCTTTTCGATTGTGCTCACGTCTTTCCCCCTGTAGCAAATACAGAGGTCATCTATGTAAAGACTACAAAAGGTATTTGGTCTAAGAGCACCAACTACACTATTAATCTTCATGCTAAAAAGAGTAACCGAGAGGATGCTTCCCTGGGGGACTCCTTGTTTTTGCACATGGGGCTCTGAAAGGGTATCTCCTGCTCAGACTATGAAGTGTCTATTGGACAAAAAGTTTGAAATGAAAAAGTCAAATGTCCTCTAAAACCCATGTCATGTAGGTCTCTTAAAATACCATATTTCCATGTTGTGTCATATGCTTTTTTCTAAATCAAAAAATACCGCAACTACATGTTATTTTCTAATAAAACCATCATGTATATAGGCTTCTAATCTGATAAGGTGGTCTAAAGTGCTTTTACCACACCTGAAGCCACACTGGTAATCAGTTAAAAGACCTTCAGATTCAAGCACCCACACAAGGCGATAGTTTACCATTCGTTACATGGTTTTACAGAGGCAACTTGTCAGAGCTATTGGACAATAGTTGTTGGTATCAGTATGAGCTTCCCTGGGTTTTGGAACAGGTATAATTACTGCTTCTTTCCAGCTTTCAGGAATACTACCTGATTTCCAGATGTTGTTCAAAACCATCAAGAGGGACTTCCGGTTATGGCAGCCACGTAGGAAGACGTGTTTCACTCTGCTCTGCTCCTAAAAATAAAAAGTAGGCTAAAACTCTCTCAATTGGAACAAAAACCTATCCTAGCGTTTAGGCGCGGATATGGTAAAAACCAAGGCTGTGAAATCAGGTGGAGGAAAAACTGATTCGTCGAGACAATCCAAGTTAACAGACTTCCACGCTTGTGACGAAGCAGAGAAATCTCCAGGAACAATGGCGGAGGTGGGAGCTAGCGGCGGAGCGGTGACTGCCGAGGAGGGAACGAATGTGGTACTTGCTGCTATCAGCTCTATGAGAGCAGACTTTTCGTCTAAATTTGATGGGATTATAGCAGCGATAGAAGGAATGAGAAAAGAAATAAGCGACTGCATGGAACGAGTATCGCAGGCGGAGCTCCGAATCTCCAACGCTGAAGATGACATCACCAGCCTACAATTAAAGGTCCAAACATTGGAATTAAAAAATAAACGTCTGGAAGATAATGTCCTGGACTTAGAATCCCGGTCGCGACGGAATAATTTAAGGCTGGTGGGCCTCCCGGAGGGTACGGAGGGACGGGATACATGTTCCTTTTTGGAAAAGTGGATTCCAGAGGCGCTGAACAATGTGGATCTGCAGTCATCGGTCGTCTTGGAGAGCGCTCACCGAATCGGTCCACCGAGAGATAATAAGACACCACCGAGGACGCTGATTACGAAGTTCCTCAACTACAGAGACAAGATGACGGTCACCAACGCAGCGCGTGCTAAAGGAGAAATCAAATACCAGGATCAACAGGTGCGGTTCTACCCAGATTTGGCCACAGGAATTCAACAATTAAGGAAACAGTTTGACCCCGCCCGTTAAGAGCTGCGCAACCTCGGGACTCGTCACATAGTGATTCATCCGGCAAGACTGCTGGTCACATATAAAGGGAGAACCCATATCTTCAAGACCCCTCAGGAGGCGCAGGAGCTTATCAAGCAGATCCACGGAGAGACTGGCGGGAGTTAAGCATGAAGCAAGAACAAGATATAAAGGTAGAATATTTAAGCATGTGTACAAGTATCTGACTGATCTGAAACATATAGCATGTTGTGGCACATATGTTGGGTACATATTTTCCACAAATGTATTGCTGAATGTTTATTGTGTGCTTCACGTCTCGAGGGACAAAAGGACTGAGCCTGCAGGAGGTATGGAGGAGGTGTGAGATTTGTCCTTTGTCTCAGAGAGAGGCCCTGGAGGGATTTCCGGACCATCGAAGGCTGAGAGACAATGGTGGAGGATCAAAGGGGTTACATATGTGACTGTATGTTTGCTCAGACACCATGTGACTTGAGTTTCGATGTTCTGGAGTATAAGAGAGTGATGTGACTGTGATCTGTCTCTTTTCTTGCTTGGAGGTTGATAGAGAATGTGTTCTGATAATAAAACTGAACCTGAGAAATAAACCCAGCCTCATCATTGAACACATCCTCTACACTATCAACAGGTGCGGTTCTACCCAGATTTGGCCACAGGAATTCAACAATTAAGGAAACAGTTTGACCCCGCCCGTAAAGAGCTGTGCAACCTCGGGATTCATCACGTAGTGATTCATCCGGCAAGACTGCTGGTCACATATAAAGGGAGAACCCATATCTTCAAGACCCCTCAGGAGGCGCAGGAGCTTATCAAGCAGATCCACGGAGAGACTGGCGGGAGCTAAGCATGAAGAAAGAACAAGATATAAAGGTAGAATATTTAAGCATGTGTACAAGTATCTGACTGATCTGAAACATATAGCATGTCTACAAAATATAGATTGTATTATATATATATATATAAAAAAAGCTATGATGTACAAAGTTGCTATAAAATTTTGGAGTTAAGTTGGAAAAACTACAGAAGAGAGTTAATGTCATGTCATTAAAAGTAGCAGAGTCAGGGTGATGGAGAGGAGAAAAGAGTGAGTGGATTGACTGATCCTCGCGGGTGAGGAGCAGTCACTGGCTATAGCGGGAGACAGAATTTTTTTTTGATTTTGGGGGGGGATTACTACGAATGTGGGGAGGGGGAATTTGTTTTTGTGTAGTTTGTGGGATGAATGTTCAACCATCCATGTTTTTGCTTCTCTGTATGAGCATGTTTATTTTGCAAGGTAATCTCAAACTCCTTATTGATCGTAGACCAAAGCGTTAATCTTAATTTAACTTCATGGAATTGCAGAGGTCTACAAAATCTAAAAAAACTTAAACAAGTTATGAATAAAATAAAAGACATAGGTTCAAAAATTGTGTTTTTACAAGAAACTCATCTAATAGAGGAGGATGTAAAAAGAATAAGGAGAAGATGGCAGGGAACTGTGTTCACCTCATCATTTTCATCCCGAGCCAGGGGAGTTATGACTCTCATACATAAAACAGTCCCATTTCAAGTGAAAAATGTAATTGGAGATAAATTGGGAAGATATCTAATCATCCAAGGATCTTTGTTATTAGAAAATATAAATCTGGTGAGCTTATACGGTCCCAATATAGATGATCAAAACTTCTTTGTTAATTTATTTCTTACTTTAGCATCACTCACAGGGCAACATATAATAGCAGGGGATTTTAATTGTACATTGAATCCCAGTATAGATAGATCAACAGGACTGGACTGTACGCACAATGGATGCAGGATGACCATTAATCATTTTCTGAAAGAATTGAGATTGCTAGATATATGGAGAGAAATGAAACCACAAGTCAAAGCCTATTCTTGTTATTCTAATACCTACAAGACATTCTCACGTATTGACTATTTTTTGATCTCCACAGAATTAAGGTCCAAGATTCAAAACTGTTTCTATGATAACATCGTGATATCTGATCACGCACCCTGCTGTCTAATATATGTAGATAAGAAATTGACAAAGGTTCCAGGTAGGTGGCAATTTCAGCATAAATGGCTTCAGGATGAGGAATTTGTTAAGTACATAGAAAAACAGATAGATGAGTTCTTTGATATCAATACTACACAAACATCAGCATGTATAAAGTGGGAAGCTTTCAAAGCTTTTATTAGGGGGCATATTATTAGTTATACAGGTTCAAAATCTAAGAAGACTCGAGAGGAGAGAGTCCAATTGGAACGTAAAATAAAAATTCTTCAAGAAAAAGTGTATGCAGGAAGTAATCCAAAATTAGAGAACAAATTACTGATTCTGAGAGCTGAATATGACAAAAAATCAGCGAATAGAGCTGCCTCGAGTCTTCTAAGATTGAAGCAAACCTTTTATGAACAAGGTGAAAAATCAGGAAAATTATTGGCATGGCAGATTAAACAATTAGAATTTAAAACACCAATTACCAGTATTATAAGTAATGGACAGGCAGTTGTAGATCCTTTAGCAATTAATAGTGCCTTTAGAGATTATTATGAAAAACTATATGATACAAAAAATGAAACTGACTTAACAAAACTAAATGGGTTTTTGGACGGATTATCTATACCGTGTATTCCAAATGAAAACAGGGAGATACTGGAGTCAAAAATTAGTCAAGAAGAAGTTGGGCTAGCCATTGATAATATGAAATCAGGAAAAAGTGCGGGACCAGATGGTCTTCCAGTTGACCTCTATAAAAAATTTAAGAATAAATTAATAAAACCATTTTTGGAAATGGTTTTAGAAGCATTTCAAAATAGTAATTTACCACCATACATGAATAATGCCTTAATTATACTGTTGCCAAAACCAGGTAAACCCTCTAATAAATGTGAAAACATGAGACCAATAAGCCTATTAAATGCTGACCTTAAGATAATCTGTAAAATTTTAGCAAAACGATTACAAGAAATATTACCAAATATTATTAACCGAGATCAGAATGGCTTTATAATGGGAAGACAAGGCTTCCATAATGTAAGAAGACTATTTAATATTATTTATTCTAATAAAGAAGCACCGGATACAGCTCTCCTATCATTGGACGCTGAAAAGGCCTTTGATAGGGTCGAATGGCCCTTTCTTTTTGAAGTCCTACAAAGGTTTGGACTTGGAAATAATTTCATAAAATGGGTTCAGATAATATACAATAATGCTACAGCAGAAATTTTAACAAATAGCAATATCTCAAAATCAATAAAAATCAATAGAGAATGTCGACAAGGCTGTCCACTTTCACCTTTACTGTTTACTATGGCAATTGAACCTTTAGCGATGGCAGTACGTTTACATCCACAAATATATGGAATTAAAGTAGGACCAACAGAACATAAAATCTCCCTGTATGCTGATGACATAATTTTGTTTATGTCGAATCTTAAAAAATCAATTCCGACCTTGTTAAATTTAATAAAGAACTTTGGGGAAATATCAGGATATAAAATAAATAAAACTAAATCTTCAATATTAATGCTAAATGAGACCCAGAGAAATCACCCAGCTCCTGAGGTAAATCAATTCAATGTTGTAAATCAGTTTAAATATTTAGGAATTCAAATTGTACCTAAGTTAGAATCAGTCGCCAGTGCCAACTATGAAGCCTTAATGACAGATATTAATGAGTTGCTTCAGAGATGGATGTCACTACCAATGTCGATGATCGGGAGAATTAATATACTTAAAAGTAATATCTTACCCAAAATACTTTATTTATTTCAATACATTCCTTTACCACCTCCTTCAGATCTATTCTCAAGAATTAAAAAAAAAGTTAGTGGAATTTATATGGAACAATAGGAAGGCTAGATTACGTCTGTCCTTACTATATTTACCATTTGATCGTGGAGGTCTGAAATGTCCAAACTTTATGTTGTATTACTGGTCAGCACAACTGAGGTCTATGACATATTATTTTTCATCAAATGATCTCCTTCACTGGACTGAAATGGAATCATACAATTTACCTTTACCTCTTCCCTTATTCATATACTCAGACTCGGCTAAAAAATTACAGAAACAAGTTAAAAATCCTATTGTAAAGCATATGATCAAAATATGGTGTGAAATCAAAAAATATTTAAAAGAACCACACTTATTGTCACAATTTAGCCCAATATGGGGTAATCAATATTTTACACCAGGGAGAGCGGATGCTGTATTTAAAGTATGGAATTTAAAAGGGATTCAAAAGATTCAAGACTTATATTTGTCACGTTCAGATAACATAATGGCTTTTGAAGAACTGAGGATCAAATTTAATCTTAATAGAACACATTTTTTTTAAATATCTTCAGCTTAGGAATTTTTATTCGATCAAATCAAAATAATGCTCTCACCCGACCTACTTATTCATCCTTGGAAAAAATTTTGACGAAAGATAGTAAGAGAAAGGGTATTATTTCAGAGTTTTATAACTCATTGACACTATCCTCAAGTGAAAACTCACATAAAAGAATGAATTATTGGAAAAGAAGACCTGCAAACTGAAATTTCAGAGGAACAATGGGAATTGGCTTGCACAGAAACTCAAACCAAATCAATAAATGTACGTCTTAAATTGATACATTTTAAATGGTTAATGCGGATGTACAGTATATTACACCGGTGGAGTTAAATGCACAAAATGTATGGAAAGTAAAGGAACCCTATTTCATTGTTTATGGGAATGTAGAAAAATTAGAATGTTTTGGGAAGAGGTGAGGGTAACAATAGAAAAAATAATTTCAAAACAATTCATATTGAACTCTAAACTGTTTTTGTTGGGTCTGTATCCAGAAAAGCATAACTTTAATAAGAGTGAAAGAGCATTCATAGACCTCAGTTTGCTTAATGCCAAAAAATGTATTGCACTACTGTGGAAAAAGACTCATAGACCAGATGTGACTCAGTGGTTAAGACAGATGTTAACAAACCTTCCACTAGAAAGAATAACATACATACTGAAATCAAAGGAAAATGTGTTTGAGAATATATGGAGACCTTTCATTGATTATGTAAAGAAATTAAACATAACTTCTGAAGAAGAAGGTGAATGATGTGTGTGGACCTTGTACATTCCAAATTGGTGAATGTATAATATGTATACTTATGTAATGGATTACCTAGGCTAAACAGAGGAGCATTGTTGATGACTTGCTTTTGTTAATGGTTGTTGGTGTTTTTAGTACATTTTTTTCTTTTATTTTTAAATTACTTTAGTGTTAGTGTTTGATTGTTTGTGTCATGTTTATTAAAAAAGGTTCAATAAAAAAATATTGTGGAAAAAAAAACATCAAGAGAATGGATAGTGCACTGGGGAGTAAGTGTTTTAAAAACTGATAATGAATTTTATCTGGCCCCACAGCAGTGTCATGAGAGGTCCTTATTGACAGCAAAAGTTCTTTCATAGTGAAATCTTGGTTGTATGGTTCTGAGTTATCTGAAAAAAAGTTTACTTCTTTTTGTTCTTCTTGTGCTTGTATGATTTGGAACACAGGACGATAGTTTCCAAGAGACGAATTCTTCTCAAACGATTTTGCTAGTTGATTAGCTATTTCATATTTTGTCGTCAGCAGATTGCCCTGATGATTAATATGTTATATTTGAAGTCCATTCTCCTTATCCTTCATCTTTCTGATTAAATCCCAGATCTTTTTGGTAGATGTGTTGGATGTGAGGCTTGATACAAATTCCCTCCAGCTCTGTCTCTTTGCTTCACTGATGATCCTGCATGCCTTAGCTTGACAGATTTTAAATCTGGTCAGGTTTTCTGTTGTTGGATGTTTATTGAACACCCTCTCTGCTTTTTTCCTTGCCTCAGTGGCTTTTTTGCAGTCATCATTGAACCATGGGTTGCACCTATGGTGTGGCTTTGCTGATGTTTTTGGGACAGTCTTATCTGTAAGTGTAATTAAGGTTTGAGTGAAGCTCTGAACAGAGTGACAGTGTGGTTGAGGTTTTTGGCTGAATTTTTCTTTGCACAACGAAACAAAGGAGGACCAGTTTGCTTTTTTGAGTTGCCATCGTGGAGTTCTTGATTGCACATTCACTTCTGTAGATGTCAATATTAGTGGAAAGTGGTCACTTCCACAAAGGTCATCCAAGACCTGCCACGAGAATTTCAGCACTAGCACAGGATCACATACAGATAGGTCAATTGCAGTATAGGTTCCATGTCCTGGGTGGAGGTATGTGTGAGACCCATCATTCCAAAGGCACAGATCATTTTTAGCAATAAAATCCCCCAGTATCTTGCCTTTTGCATTTGAGCAAATTCCTCCCCACAGAGAATTATGACCATTAAAATCACCCATAAGGATGTATGGGGATGGCAACTGATTATGAAGCTCATCCAGATTTTCTGGTGTCACAGTCATACCTGGCGGTATACAGACAGAACAAAAGGTTATTGCTTTATGCAAAGTTAGACAAACTACCACTACTTGTAAGTTGGAGACTAATGCCAAGTGGCTGTGAATTATGTCATTCCTAACTAAAATTGCTGAACCACCAGATGGATGATGCACATTTGGACCATATGTATTGTAGATAGATAGATGGATGGATGGATGGATGGATGGATGGATAGATAGATAGATAGATAGATATAGATAGTTTATTTCGAACACAAAAATATAACAAAAACAAGCAAATGGCAAATGCAATAAAGTAACAGTATACACTGTTCGAAAGGGAGAAGGAAGAAGTGAACACTTATTAATTCCATCTCCTCTTTTCCATAGATACACCCATGTGAATTTTATACAAATTACCACCTTTAAGACCCCAAGTAAACAATTTACTCTATTTTTTACAAATCAACATTAACACCCATCCATTCTAACATACAATGAAGTCCATACATCAAAACCAGCCTCAAACAACACAGATATACACAGTGCTGTCCCACCCACCATTCCATAGTGTCCCATAATGTCCCATAATGTCATTATGTATTATACATTGTATAATGTTTCAGAGACATGGGATTGGTTGATAGTAGGAGAGTTTCTTGAAGGAAAAAAGAAAGAACATTAAAACCAGCTGCTAAATGCTGCACATCAGAGAAAGTGGCTTTAAAGCCACGACAGTTCCACTGGATAATGTGGCTACCCTCCATCAGATAGGTAGAACAAAAGCATGCTCCTTATGCTTGCTATTGGGGGAGGGGCTGCGACTACGGCAAGTCATGACTTCAGACATTTCTGCATCTACTGGATTCCCATTCTTTTGCAATTTATTTTCTTGGCTTGATTTTGCCTGAGCAGATGAGCTGGATGTTTTTTTCTTTTCTTTTGAGGATTGGTTTTGGTCTGTGGGCTTACTTAGACTTTGACTTAAGGGTTGGCTTATTGTAGTTAGGCTGTGAGTACTCATTTTACTTTTAACAGGGACTCCAGAATTTTTAATATTACTTAATAATGAGGGCTTATCTTTGGTTAACCAGGTCAGATCTGTCTGGCACTCAACAGGCTGCATCTTAGGTTTCACAACAGAGGAGAAAGTCTGCTGGAATTTGTACTTTGGGAAACCTTCTACCAGTTTACATGCCTCAGGGTTGCTAATTTTCTTAGTACATTTGACAGTATGAATTTCTTTTTCCTTGATCCACCAAGGACATTTCCTTCGATGATACTGCATGATTGCCTAAACAGTTACTACATTTGGGAGGTGTTGTGCAGGCCAAGTCATGCCTTTCTTCTCACATTTGCAGCAGACTGGTTTATTCCTACATCCTGCGGAGCCATGACCAAACATTTTGGCAGTTAAAACATCTCAGTGAGTTTGGAATAAAGGTATCAACAGTTACACTCTGGTATCCTATTTGGATCCTTTCTGGGAGTCGATGCCAGTTGAATGTCAGAATATAAGTGCCAGTTTTTACTGTTTGGCTAGCTTTTTTAATGGTTATCTTCACATGTGTTACTCCTTGTTGTTGCAGTTCTGAGGCTATTTCATCCTCTTCCATATCGTGGAGTTCTCTTGTGTGAATTACTCCTTTGCAGTTGTTTAGAGAAGGGTGGGGAAAAACCCTTATTTGAACACCAGCCAGCACACCACACTTTAACAAATTTTCAGCATGGGATTTCTTTAAGCATTCCACCAAAATCTGGCCAGACCTCAGTTTTTAACATCCTTAACTGACCCTGCAATACCTGAAATTCCTTTCTGTATAGCAAAAGGGGACAGATTAGAAACAGGCACATCTGACGACAGCGACTCTAATACAATAAACCTCGGCCAATTCTCACCGTATGAAAGAGTCATGCTGCTAATTCCTGAGTCATACACATCATCTTCCAACAATCGTTTTTAGGGGTTTGTTTAGTAGCCATATTTTACAGTGTATGATTCATCATTCCTGCTCCCCACCCTCCTTGGAGCCCTACAAGGGGATGCATAGAGCCGTGGACTTCCTGCAGGTTATGCACCAGGGATACAAGGATGGTATACTCAAGCAATAAAGCACAAAAGTGCAAATGACTCAACTGACCCTCCGCCATAGGCTTCTAGGATTAGGAGACGTTACACTGGCAAACGACATCCCAGAGTAGACCTTGACAAGCCAATTGATTGGACCGGGCCCTTCCAACCTCCCATCCAAGTAAAGTAGTTGCCAAAGCACTGTGTTGGACTTGTGAAAGCCGCAGCAAGACACATTCCTCAAGAACCAGAACCTTTTCCTCCACTGACACAGGTCGCAACTCACAGCAAACAAGTTTCCCCATTTGTCACCTCATATGATCAGCAAGGGGGTGCTAGGAACCACTTTAACCCTGGGTCCCCCTAGGGGATTATAACACACAAAGTTGTTAGAGAGTTTTACCGTAACCCTGGTAAGGGAGGCTAACAGGTACTAGTCCTTGCCTAAGGGACACCTGGGAGTATCAGCAAGGGTTAAGAGGCACTCCATCATCCTCCTGGCCCAACAGACCCCCTCGCCCGGATACAATTTAACGTCATACCCAGGACGGCATTAGACTATTATAAAAATGATTTAAAAAAATATACGTAATTCAAAAAGATAAAACTTTTTTTTTGTCTTTTGACTGCTCTCTTTCGGGGTTGCCACAGTGTATTATCACCTTATATCATGATGATTCGCTTGTCAATTTGCCAAGGACTTTACACCAGATGCCCTTCCTGACGGAACCATGCCCATTTATCTAGGCTTGGGACTGGTACAGGGAGTACACTGGTTTGTGCCCCCCGTGGCTGGGTAACCAACCAAAAGATAAAGGCAAAAAAAAAACCTTTCATATATTCAATATTTATTACATACACAGTGAAATATTTTAAGACTTTTTAAATTAATTTTGATGATTATGATTATAGTTTCTCCCCTCCATGGATTGCCACCTTATTGTGGTGGAGGGGTTTGAGTGTCCAAATTATCCTACGAGCTATGTTGTTGGGGCAACTTGTCCCTGGTAGGGTCTCCAAAGGCAAACTGGTCCTGGGTGAAGGGCCAGGCTAAGAGTGGTCCAGTGGACCTCCATGAAAAACGTTACCTCAAGGACCCAGTGTACCCAAACTAGGCAACGGGCCCACCCTCCAGTGGGCTCACCACCTACAAGAAGGCTCATGGGGATCATGGTGCTATGTGAACTGGGTGGAAGTCTGGGCTATTCTGCCTGGACTGATGCCCCCGTGACCCAGATCCCCAGATAAGCGGTAGAAGATGGATAGTTATAGTTTCTGATATCCATCCATCCATCCATCCATCCCTTATCCACGGGTCTGGTCGTGGAGGCAGCAGTCCGAGCAGAGAAACCCAGATTTCCCTCTTCCAAGCCACCTCCTCCAGCTCTTCAGAAATGATACCAAGGGGTCCCCAGGCCAGTGTGTCATAGGTCTCCTCCCAGTGGGACGTGTCCAAAACACTTCCCATGGGCATTCAGAAGGCATCCTGATCAGATGCTCAAACCACCTCAACTGGCTCCTTTTGATGTGGAGGAGTATGGCTCTACTTAGAGCCTCTCCTGGATAATTGAGCTCCTCACCCTATCTCTAAGGGCAAGTCCAGCTACCCTACAGTGAAAGCTCATTTCAGCCGCTCGTATCTGTGATCTTGTGGCGGTTCGGTTAACCCCCACAACAGATAACGACACTCAGCCCTCTTGTCTCTGTTTTTCCCGCTGCACTACTGAGATGCAATGTGCCATTCATTTATTTGTGATGCAAACATGCATGTATTGTGATGTAATGCGCCATTCTGTATAGTGTCCATGCGTCTTGTCCTTACTGTGCTTTTTCTGAGCATCTTACATATGTAGATGTGCTTTGAGGTAAATCTCCACAAAGAGACTGGTCAAACACAGCGCTCGGCTAGAGCAAATAGCAGAACAGTGTAATGTGTATTAATGTCTACAGGCAGACGCGTTTCGTCTGGCGCACCTCTGTGATGTTAATGATTGCCTTTCATCCATTGTACTCATGCGTCCTGTCCTCACTGTGACCTAGGGACTGAGATCAATATGTCTCTCAAATGCAAATGTCTTATGCCTGTTCTGTTATCTCTTTGATCATACTAACTGCTGGGGTATGTTCCTTTGATGTATTGTTATGGTCAAGTATATAAGCTGCAACTCTGTAACGCAAACGCTCTTTCTCTCACTTCAGCCTCTGCTGCAGGACACAAGCTTTGTGTTCCTCCTCTCCTTCTCTGAGAGCCGTGGGCTCGCTCTCGGCGCTCATGCACGGTGCCGGGAGCGGAGCTCGTGACGGCGGTATGATTAATAAAACCTGCTTAAAACCACAGCATCGCTGCTTATTTTTTCATGCCGCCGCAATCTCATTCTTTTGGTCATTACCCAAATTTCATGACCATAGGTGAGGGTAGGAATGAAGACTGAATGTAAATCAACAGCTTTGTTTTAGAGCTCAGCTCCATCTTCATCATGACAGACCAGTACAATGTCTGGATCACTGCAGATGCTGCTCCAATCTGTCTGTCAATTCCTGTTACATTCTCCCCTCACTTGTGAATAAGACCCCAAGATACTTAAACTCCTCGACTTGGGACAGGGCACCCTTTTCCAGCTGAGCACCACAGACTCAGACTTGGAGGTACTGATTCTCATCCTGGCCGTTTCACACTCACTAGCAAACCTTCTCAGCAAGACCTGTAGGCCATTGCTCAATGATGCCAACAGAACCACATCATCTGCAAAACAACAACATAACTCATGGGATCACTAGAGCATGCAACCCCACTCCAGCCAATCCCTTTGGGGGGAAGGGGGAGTTTCTGACATTAAAGGCCGTATTTTGACGGTCATCAGTGGACTTTTCTGCCAGACTTTACACTTTACGCCAGTGTTTTTGTTAGGTTCTGTCAGCGCATTATCTGTTTTTTTACACTTTGCATCAGGCCATCTAATTACCAGTAGACAGTGTGCCTGCTATGCACTGGGAGGAGGAGGCTCATTTCCAAGAGGTGTGGTGGTGTGCAATCTCAGGTGCAGCACTAGCACGGTGCATGCTACGCCAAAGTGCTTTTGATCAGGAAAAAGGTGGTCCGTCATCAGAAGCGCATTGTTAATTATATTTCAGTGGTGTGTTTTGCTATCGCACAGCTCTGGAGCTCATGAGGAAACAGTACACCCTGGGTTTTTCTGTTATTTTAATGGAGAGAGTTGTAACAGTCATAATATAATCATCTGTCATTTTATTTACAGTACAACATGATCACACACTAAATATTTTTTTTGTTTAATTCCATCCATACTCTCATTTTAATTGCAGACTTAATGTTGGACTCTACAGATTAGGCATTAATGTGTGATTTTTATTTTACAGGAATGAATGAATGAACAGGGAGCATGTGTGCATTCTGCTGTGGATAGGGTAGTAGTAGATAGTAGATTAGTTTATTTGACAGGGACAGTGCAATAAACATAGACAATTAATCAAAGACAATCAATCTGATGTGTTGCACGTAGAGTGTATAGCTATTAGCTAATTTGCAACTCTTGTCCCTGGATGGGCTTTAGAAAAAAGAATCAAGATAAAAAATATACACAATAACCACATACATCAATGCAGAAAAATTATAAATAATTCAATTCAATTCAATTCAATTCAACTTTATTTATATAGCGCCATTTCACAACAACAGTCATCTCATAGCACTATCAACTGTAGGGGGGACCCCCACAGTTGCAGAAAGACCCCAGCAATCAGGCGATCCCCTGTGAGCAAGCACTTGGCGACGGTGGAGAGGAAAAACTCCCTTTTAACAGGAAGAAACCTCCAGCAGAACCAGGCTCAGGGAGGGGCAGTCATCTGCTGCGACTGGCTGGGGGGTGAGGGGATAGAGAAGAAGAAAAGAACAGACATGTAGAGAGCAAACAGCACGATGGGGACTCAATCTATGGGAGAGAACAAACAAATGTTAATGACCAGCAAAAAAAAAAAAAAATATTTCATAGAGAGTGAGGAAAGGAGTGAGGCCCAGTGCATTACTGGAGGTCCCCCGGCTGACTAAACCTATTAGCAGCATAACTAAGGGAGGGTTCAGAAACACATGATCCCTCCCTAATTGTAGGCTATATCAAAAAGGTAGGTTTTAGCCCTATTCTTAAAAACAGAGATCGAGTCTGACTCCCGAATCCAGATTGGCAGCTGATTCCACAGGAGAGGAGCTTGATAACTGAAGGCTCTGCCTCCCATTGTACTTTTGGAGATTCTAGGTATTACAAGTAATCCTGCATTTTGGGAGCGTAGTGCTCTGTTAGGATGATACGGTAGTATCAGATCTTTTAAATAAAAAGGAGCCTGATTGTTTAGAGCTTTGTAAGTAAGAAGAAGGATTTTAAACTTAATTCTAAACTCTATGGGAAGCCAATGAAGGGAGGCCAGAACCGGAGAGATATGATCTCTCTTTCTAGTACCTGTTAAAACTCTTGCTGCAGCATTTTGGATCAGCTGAAGACTTTTTAAAGATGTTTTAGGACAGCCTGATAATAAAGAATTACAATAATCTAATCTCGAGCTAACAAAAGCGTGGATCAGCTTCTCAGCATCACTTTGAGACAAGATGCTCCTAATCTTGGCAATATTACGCAAATGATAGAAGGCAGTCTTAGAAACAAATTTAATATGTGAATTGAAGGACAAATCCTGATCAAAAATAACTCCAAGGTTCCTCACAGAGCTATTAAGAGAAAGAGTAACTGCATCCAAACTGAAAGTTTGATTTGGAAAGGAATTTCTAAGGTTTTTTGGACCAACAAGAATGACTTCAGTCTTATCTGAATTTAATAGCAGGAAATTACAAGTCATCCAAGCTTTGATTTCCTTAAGACAGGCTTCTAACTTGGCTAATTGATTAGTATCAATTAGTATCAGTATAGTATCAATACACAATTATAAATATTATAAATATTATAAATATTATAAATACACAAATATAACAGCCTGACTCACATTTAACATAAATATTATAAATACACAAATATAACAGCCTGACTCACATTTAACACATATAACATAACTCACATTTGCCTATTTCAGGCCTTCCTCCCTCCGTCACTCACTATAAACAAACACATTTATTCCTTCCCTTCATTCACTCTCACTTTGCAGACAATTAATTCATACATGAGTACATTCTTGTTTATTTTTCAGCCAGTTTTTAACATTTTTAGTGAATGTTTTAAAGTCCGTTATTATTTTAATTTCATTTGGCATTGTGTTCCAGATGTGACTGCCCTTTATAGAGAAAGCTGTTTGTCCAAATGTGGTTCTGCGGTGGAATATTTTACAGTTATTGTTAACAGAACTCCTGGTGGCTCTGTTGCTGTCCTGTCTTTGGACGAAACCAGCAAGTGGCTCGGGTGCTGATTTATGGAAACATTTGAACGTTAATTTCAGAAGACAGAGGTCAATGAAGTTCTCAAAACTCAATAGGTTGTATTTTTTTTAAAACATTACAGTGATGCCACCTAATGGGCTTTTTGTCCAAGATTTTTAGGGTTTGATTATATAATGAACCTATATGTCTTATTGTGGAAGGGGCTGCTTGAGCCCAGACTGTCAAACAGTATGATATATGAGAAAAAACCATAGAATGCATATACAGTGCAGCTGCTTCGTAAGGTATGTAATATCTAATTAATTTAAAGCAGTTCAGATTTTTTTTTACTGTTTTTGAAATTTTCTTTATATGAAGATTAAATTTGAGTTGAGGATCTAGTACAATGCCAAGGTATTTGAATTCTGTAGCTAAACTGATGTCATGATCATGTATATTAACTTTAAAATGTTGCAGGTTACATTTTTTGATTGAAAAGCACATTGAGACTGTTTTCTGAAGGTTCAGCAATAGATGGTTCTTGAGGAGCCACTCTTGGACATCAACCATACTTGTAGACAGTACATCTGCAGCCTGTGCTGGAGTCTTGGCAGCTGTGTAAATAACTGCATCATCTGCATAAAGTTGGCATGTTGCAGCTGAGCAGTGTAATGGCAAGTCATTAATAAAAATGCTGAAAAGTAAAGGACCAAGAATGGACCCTTGTGGGATACCCATGCGGTTGTTTAAAAATGAGGATTTATCCTGGTGAACTTTTACACACTGTTCTCTATTCTGGAGATAAGATGCAAACCATTCTAATGTATTTGGGGAGAAGTTAAAAGATACCATTTTGGATAAAAGCAAACTGTGGTTTACAGTATCGAAAGCCTTTTTGAGATCTAGAAAAACAGCTCCTACCACATTACCCCTGTCCAAGGACTGTTTGACGTTTTCAATAAGGCAACAATTTGCTGTTTCTGTTGAGTATCCTGGTCTAAAACCAAATTGATGTGGATGAAGAAGTTGACTGTCTTGTAAGTAGTCTATCAGCTGTGTAGCTACAACTTTTTCAAGAACCTTAGATAGGACTGGTAAGATAGAGATTGGGCGGTAATTGCATATATCGTCTTTACTGCCTGATTTATGAACTGGTATGACGACAGCTTTTTTCCAGCCAGATGGAAATGTACTAGACCTAATGGAGAGATTAATGAGATGAGTCAGTGGTTTGATTAATATTTTGCTGTGCATTTTGAGAAAGGAGGTGCTCATATTGTAGATATCATTAGTTTTTGAGTTTGACAGTGTTTTAACAATACCAGCAATTAACTTCTCATTTACCTCATCGATGTGAAAAGTATCTGTTGGAAGTATGGAATTTGTGTTGTTGAGCACATTTGGCAGCACAAAAATTTTTGTTAAGTCTTCCACAGAGCCCACAAAGTGTGAATTAAATTCATTTGCCAAAGTAGCCTTGTCACTGACGGTCTTGCCATTGATTCTAAGTTCCTTTACCCCCTTCTGATCGTTTTTTTTATTAGTTAAGTTATTTAAATGCCTCCATAGGGAACTGTTGTTACCCTTTGCATGATCTATCAGTTTATTGTAATAAGATATTTTTGATTTTCGCAGCTCATGTACCACTTTATTTCTTAAACTTTTGTACACAAGGTGATCATTTTGTAGTTTGGAGGTTAGTGATGTTTTCAGTGCATAGTCTCGCCTCTTCATAAGTTTTCTTATTTCATTATTTAACCATGGTAGGCTAATCTTCTGTTGTCTACTTTTAATTTGCTTTGAAAATTTTTCTATAGACTTTGTGATTGTTGCAGTTATAAAATTACAACAATCATCTACTTCACATGTTGACATGAGCTGCTCCCAATTTTGATTCTCTAAGTAATGTTCAAACTCCTCATTTTTTGATTTGGGGATAATAAAATTTGATTTGTCAATATCGACTCCCCCAAAATACTGTAGTCGCTTTTTATTAAGTTTCCTGACAGCAAGAACCATGTTATGATCTGAGAGACCAGTTACAAGATTATAGGTTCTGGTTATTCGTTCTGGTTTATTAGTAAATACCATGTCAATAAGTGTTCTCGATTGTTTGGTTATCCTGGTGGGTCCTTTGATGATTTGCTGGTAATTAAATTTAGTCATGAGGCTTTTCAGTTTTTGTTTGTCTTTTTTATCAGACCAGTTGATATTAAAGTCACCATGAATTATTGTTTCTCTGTTCTTCTCAAGTTGTTTAACCAGAACACTTAATTCATTATAAAAGGAAGAGTTGTGTAACGGTGGGTTGTACACTACTGCAATGTTGAAATTCATTACCGGAGAGAGACATACATTAACAGCTAAACATTCAAGTGAAGTATTCAAATCAACCAGTTGACATTTATATGTCAACTGGGTGTATGGGGAGAGATGTGTCTGTCACGAACCGAGCCGGTGTTGTCCTTAGGCTCAGGTTATCAGTATATTTGTGTATCGTGTTATCTTTTGAGTTCTTGTTGTTTCTATGTCTTTTGTTCTTTTTTCCGTACCTGTAGCCACTGTTCTGGCCGGAAGCTGTTAGGCAGCCTCTTCAACCTACATTTGTGTAGGCGTTGTCTAACACTTGCCGGTCCGACCACGCCCCCTCTCTCTTGACAGCCAGCTGGTTCCACTCTGGTGATTGATTTTCCCACGCCTCGCCCAGGTGCACCCAATCTGTTGTTCCAGCAATGCTTGTACTTAGACGCCCTTTGCCAGTCAAGTATTGCTGGACCATTGTATAGTCATATGGATGTATTGTCATATGTGGGAGTCTGGATCTACACTGTTGCTACTCCCCTCAGTGTAGTTATCTGTTGTGTGTGTTCAGTGGAAAGACTTGGACTACTTGGACTGCTCCTGTTCTGTGAGTACAAACTGTTTGCGTTTCCCCTTGCAGTCAAGCTGCTACGCTTTGGCACGGTTGCCCAGTTTCATTCTCCCGAGCCCGCTGAACATCCTGGAGGACTCTAAGTTAACCTGAGTGATTTACGTTATTTTGTACTGTTTGTTGTGTGGCCACTGTGCACCATGGTCTGCCCGCTGCACGTCTATCGTGTGAGCCCTTTGGTGCACCCTGTAGCCTTTTGTATGTCTTTATTTTTGGAATTGTTTGCCCTTTGTGTTAATAAATGTGTTTGTGGTGTAACCTGCACTTAAATCCATTCTTTCTCCTCACTCCTCGATGCGCTGTGTAATAATGCACGAGGAGGATCATGACAGTGTCAGTCTGAAGATTTTTATTCTATCAACATTTTAATTTTCATCACAGACTTATTAGGCATTAATGTGTTTATTTGGAGTGTGCAGCATTTTTACTTTTCACTGTAATGCCAAAGAGAGACAGGAGATGTGTCCATGTGACGGACCCTTTGGCCCTCTTATTAATCTTATCCTTTTCCAGGTAATTGACGGGCGGGGCCACTTAATCTGGCAAATGGATGCACCTGGGTCCGGTGTTCTGGAAGCCTCAAGAACACCCTGCTCCATTCATTCAGGAGAGGTTCATCCCCGCGAGCAGCATTTTGGTTATGTTGATTAGGTTTACGATACAACAAGCACTCACTGCATTTCCACACATCCAACACTCCCACACAACTGACTCAACAGATCTCCACACTTAAACCTTTTCCTTCTTAGTTGTTTAATTAGCTTTCACAAATAAACCATATTATTGGCAATCTTGGCATCTCTCCCCTTTATCTTGATATGGCATTGGAGCTGGCTGTGACAGTCCACATCTGCCTCGGCCTCGCCCCCGGGTTTACAGCCAGGCTGAGGCTGCCCACACCGTGCCTATACTCACGGTTCTCCCCCATCAAGTGCCCTTGACTGTCACCTGAGAGCCCCTGGGAGAGACCGCTGAGAGCTGGCTCGCTTCGTGGCGACCTCTTCTTTGAAAACTTTTTGTCCACTAAACTGTCATGTGTTGAGTCATCATATGGCATCATCATATACCGTGTCCATTTGTGCTTGTGCATCCTGACTAATGGAAAAAACACACTCAGCCTGTCATATGAGCTCCAATGTCATCTTGGAGCTCAGACACAGTTTATTGTTGTTCTGTATTCCTGCTCATCATCTGCTCATATGTCTGGATCACTGTTTCTGGTTTTGCCCCTCTCTCTCCCTCTAGACACTCCCACTAGCTGTTCACAGCTTACCGGCCTCAGCTGCGAGCAGCTCATAAACAATTCACCTGCAGCTCACCTCTCACACCTGTATCCATTCATGTCATCTGTTTACCTTGTATTTAACTCTGCTAGTTCACTACTTGTCGCTCCGTTAGTCAACCTCCTGTTAAGAATGTGTTGGTGCAGTTTTCCTCTCTGGAGCTCTCCCCAGCTCCAAGGCACCCAATGTACTGTAAGTTTTCTCTTATTCCTTGTCCAAGTTCACATAATGCAGTTTTCCACTCCTTTCTCGTCTGCCCAGCTGTATTAGAGCTGAACTATTTCACCTGCAGTGCAGTTTGCCCCTCCAGTCAGTTCTCGCTCTGCGGCACTGCAGGGTCATCTATTATTTGACTTTTTGCACTGGACTCTTTTGAACTGTTTACCTTTTGTTATTAATAAAAACACACAACTTCATCCAGCGCGTGGGTTCATCTCCTTTCTTCTGCGCCTCAGAGAGGCGCGTATTTGACAGTACGGCACGACCAGTGATTGGAGCCCAGTTGTGAAGTTCTGTGTTGCTTCTTTCATCATTTTTGTGTTCTTCACCTACCTGAGTTGGAGCCATCGCCATGACGCACGAGATGGAGCAGCGGGCGGTGAACCTCCTGGAAGACATTGTGGCGCAGGCACAGGCTTCCACATCCCCGAGGGCGGTCTGGGACAGCCGGGACACTGCAGCGCGGCTAATGGAAGCGTTCCCGGTCTTTGGGATCACTCGGAGGCAATGGATTTACTCCTCTCCCTGTATTCCCTACCGTGCGTGGCGCCATCTGAGGAAGCCCCGACGCCGGAGCCACCTTCCACGAAGAAGAAGCGTGCCCACCGTAAGAAGCCTCCAGCCTTTCCCGCGACAGCTCCACTTCCTCCTCCAGAGCCCTGGCCCGCTCCGTCTGTGGAGGAGTTGGAAGAACGCAGACTGGTGTTGCTGGCAGAAACAGACCTCCTCCTGGAGGTGAAGCCGTGGCTCCTCCCGGAATTGGCCTGGGAGTTAGAGGAGCTTTCTCCGAGGGAACCGGAGCTCCTCCCTGGAATTAAGGACGCTCATAGGACGCGCATAGAGTCTCCTCACCCCTGCGACGAGCCCAAGCTTCCCTCTCCTACTTGTCGTTGCCATTCCCGGAGACCTCGCCAGAAGAGTCTGACCATCTCCCAGCCAGCAACCCCTCTTCCACAGGAGGAGGAGAATTCTACAGTTGAGCCATTTTTTCCTGCAGCTGCCTTGCCGGCAGCCACTTCCTCCTCCACAGCACTTACATCCACCAATGCGGGTAGGGCCGTATTTCCCCTGGCTCCATCCACCTCCATGCCTGCTGAGGCGGCTCCTCTGCAGCCTACTGAGGAGCCCAGGCCCGCTATAGACTCGGAGGGGGATGACAGTGCACCAGACGCCACTGGAAACATCATGAACCAGGAGAATAGGCAAGTTCCTTCTCATTCCATTTTTATTATTGATAAGCATTCTTGCCTGATCCCTGGTCAAGAGACTCAGGTTCTGCAGTTCCTTGAGTTCTTTGAACCAGCAGCATATGACAACCCCTCACCAGTCCTCTCCGTGTCCTCTCCATGTGCTTTTGAGAGTTCGCCGGCCCCTGAACCAAGCCGTCAGATGGTGGAAGAGCCCAAGGCCTTGGAGGATCCAGTTCCAGAGTCGGCGGTGAGGCAGCCCCCAGCCGCCACGCCGGATGAGTCACCTGCATGGGGAACATCACCTGGGGACGTAGAGACTGCAATTACCATCACGCCTGCTGCGGAAGCTGCCGCAGCAGTGTCAGCACCTGAGCTAAACCTCCAGGGAACCGAGCCCGGGTTTACATCGCTCGGATTGTCGGAGTGGACAGTGACGGCAGTGAAGCTCGAGCTCAGGCAAGTGCTCTCCTTTGTCTTTCTCCTTTCTATCTTGGAGCATTCTTGCCTGGCTCTTGGTGAGGAGAGCCAGGTGCAGCCGCCCACTGCACCTGAGTTTGTCTCGCCAGGCTCCACCGCTGCTGGCGACCCTAACCTCTTCTCTCTTTATTCTATGTCCGAGTCCTCTCTCCCAGGGTCACCGGAGAGAGTCCAACACCGCCGGACGTATCAGAGGATCCAGGCACGTAACTGGAGGTCACCGTGGGTCCAGCTTCTGCCACTGTGGAGGCCGTCATGGGTGCAGCAGAGCTCCAGCCCGGGGTCCCTGCAATCGACCGTCTTCTGGCTTTGGTGCTCTCATGGGTCGGTTGGTCCACCGTTAAAACAGTGTTGGCCCAGCCGGGGTCCACTGTGGGTGCACCCATGGCCCAGCCGGGGCCCACCATGGGTGCAGCCATGCCCCAGCTCGGGGTCACCGTGGGTGCAGCTGAGCTCCCACCCGGAGCCCCTGTGGGTGCAACAATGTCCCAGACTGGGACCCCCGTGGGTGTTGCTAAGCTCTAGTCTGGAGCCCCCGCGGATGCAGCTGAGTCCCAAGCCGGCACCACCGAGGGTGCTGCCGGCCAGCCTGAGGACACCGGGGCCTTCACTCCTCTGCTTGACGCCGTCGTGGCCCCTCTTCCTCTGCCACCAGATGCTGTTGGGGTTCCTTTCCTCCGATCTGGCCACCCACCATTGAGCCTTCTGGCGGGTAAGCCGTCTCCTGATTCACCCCTCCGGTCCTGGTGGCTCAACAGTGCTGGCCACCCGCCCGAAGGACTGGGTCTCTGGGTTGGGTGGCCCATTTTCTGCGGCAGGCTGCCTGACTCTATTCAGCGAGCCGTCTGATTGGCCTGGGACTTTGGCCGACCACCCAAACCCTTGAGCTCTGGGACTGCGGGGACTTAAGGGTTGTCGGTGCACAGGTGTGAGTGTTTGAGCTGGTTTGTTTTTCCCTCCTGGCCACTTTTCCCCCACCTCCCTCCCGGGGTGGTTTTTGCAGTACTCCTTCTTTGGCGGTGGTGGTGGTGGGGGATCCTTGGGATGTTACCTGGAGGTATCTGGAATCCACCCTTTTGGGGGGGGGGGCTCTGTCATACATCTGAGCTCCAATGTCATCTTGGAGCTCAGACACAGTTTATTGTTGTTTTGTATTTCTGCTCATCATCTGCTCATATGTCTGTTTGGATCATTGTTTCTGGTTTTGCCCCTCTCTCTCTCTCTCCAGACATTCCCACTGGCTGTTCACAGCTTACTGGCCTCAGCTGAGAGCCGCTCATGATCAATTCACCTGCAGCTCACCTCTCACACCTGTATCCATTCATGTCATCTGTTTACCTTGTATTTAACTCTGCTAGTTCATTCACTACTTGTCGCTCTGTTAGTCAACCTCCTGTTAAGAATACATTGGTGCAGTTTTCCTCTCCGGAGCTCTCCCCAGCTCCAAGGCACCCAGTGTAAGTTTTCTCTTATTCCTTGTCCAAGTTCACGTAATGCAGTTTTCCTCTCCAGAGGCCCGGTCTGGCTCTGAGGCATTACGTGGACTCCTTTCTTGTCTGCCCAGCTGTATCAGAGCTGAACTGTTTCACCTGCAGTGCAGTTTGCCTCTCCAGAGTCGGTTCTCGCTCTGCGGCACTGCAGGGTCATCTATTATTTGACTTTTTGCACTGGACTTTTTTGAACTGTTTACCTTTTGTTATTAATAAAAACACACAATTTCATCCAGTGCGTGGGCTTATCTTTCTTCTGCGCCTCGGAGAGGTGCGTATTTCACACAGCCGATGTTTTCTGTTAAATGAGGACAGTAAAATACAAACTATTTGAAGATACAACAGGGTTATTCACTACACAGAGGGAAAAAATGTTATGTGGGTTTATGATTCAGTTCTCGAACCGCAGCTGGAACAGTCTGTCTTACCGGGAAAACAGCTCTCACCATGACCCAGGTATGTGCGCACAAACCCGATATTCATTATCTAATGATGACAGTTTTTACAATCTTAACCTCATTCACTGCCATTCTTTTAAAAGAATGATTCAAAATAAAAAATATCCCGAGTTCTTTTGAATGAAATCTACAATTTTGCATTCATCAGAGCAGACAGCTCAGGTCGCAATGAGTGGCTCCTCTTTCTTTTCTTGGGTTTTTTTTTTTTTGTTAGTAAGATCGGGTTGACGATAATATAACTGAAGGAAAAACTCTTGTCAACATCATGGACAAAGAGAAAGACTGGCATGATCTCTGAATTGCAGTCATCAACAGCTTTCATCCATGGGCAAGCAAGGCTGTGGAGTGAAAAAGCTCCTTGCTTTTAAATGCATTTTCACTTTGTGAATGAGCCCGCATTGTCCTCAGTGCAAAACGGAATTGTCCTCCCACTTAAACCTCTTTCGTGTTAGCATCACATCTTTGATCTTACGCCCCTGGGAATGGGAATGAGAGCAAAGACAGCGATTGGTTCATTTCACATTACGCTCCAAACACACATCTAAATAATTAAGAGCATCAGGACAACACTTTTTAATTCTGCGTCCGGTGGAAAATTAGTTTCTGCGCTGTTGTAGCATTAACCTTTTTTTGGTTCCAATTTATAAAATCCTTCTTTGCTGAAGAAAATTGTTTCAACTCAAAAGTCTGGTCATGAACTGCTTCCATCACCCAAGGACCAGAGCTGTAACACTATCCATCGGCCATAAAGTGGAAGTTAATCCCTTCTCCAGGACTTAGTCATTCTCCCTTTTCTGCTCTTTGACAAAGGAATGTTTCAAATCGACAGGTTGATATAATCCAGACTTGGGAGTCAAGATTCTCCAGTAAACAACCAGACAGTTTCACAGTGCCATCTGGTGGACAAATCAGGAATATTTATTTATTTTTTTCTCTTTGCAGTGGAATTTATGCATTATGGACAAATAAATTAATTCATATTCTTTCTCTCAAGACAGTATCCGCTACTGAAGACAAGGTTGAACTCTTGGGATGGACAATGTGGTTTCAAATGCTTTTATTGATATGATTTAATATGTGTTGCTTTATTGTCATGAAGAAATTAACTTTTGCATGCCTACAAGAAGTTAGTCGCATGTACAATGTAGACATTGTAAGTAAGTAAGTAAAATTTATTTATATAGCACTTCTTATAGAAAGAATCACAAAGTGCTTCACAATAAAATAAAACACACAATCACAAATACAACAATAAAAGCATTGAAAAACAAGTATAAAGACATTAAAAACATAAAAATCATAACCCATAATCAAACTAAAAAGCCTGTTTAAACAACAGTGTCTTCAGCTGCTTTTTAAAAGTGTCAACAGAGTCTACTGAGCGCAAAGACAATGGTAGCGCATTCCACAATTTTGGTGCCACTGCCTGAAAGGCTCTATCACCTTGAGTTTTAAAATGGGTTCGAGGGACAGCCAGTAAAAGTTGATCCGAGGATCTCAAAGACCGTGAGGGGTTATACACTTTAAGCAACTTGGTGATGTATTTAGGGACCTGGTCACGAATAGCTCTAAAAACAAGAACTAAAATTTTAAACTGAATCCTAAATCCAACTGGGAGCCAGTGAAGTGCTGCTAAAACCGGTGTAATGTGAGCCCTTTTCTTAGTGTGAGTTAAGAGTCCAGCAGCCGAATTTTGAACAACCTGGAGGTGTCGAAGATGTTTTTGGCTCAGACAGGTAAAAAGACTATTACAATAGTCTAAGCGAGAAGAAATAAAAGCATGTATAATCATCTCAAGTTCCGCCTTTGACACCAGGGTTCTCAACTTAGAAATATTCTTCAGATGGAAGAAACACTTTCTAATTAATTGATGAATGTGGTGCTCAAGAGACATAGCCGAGTCAAAACTAACACCAAGATTCCGAAGACTCGCCTGGACAGAGGAACCTAGGGTACCCATGTGGTGCTTAATAAGTGGAATCTTGTTTTCAGGAGCAATAATTAATGTCTCTGACTTGTCTGAGTTAAGCTGTAAATAGTTTGCACTTAACCACTGTTTGATGTTAGATAAGCAGTTAGTTAAAAGACGACAGCATGTGAAACTCAGACTCTTTAAAAGAGCAATACAACTCAATATCGTCAGCTTAAAGATGATAAGAAATATCTTTGAAGTGGCTAATTATCCATCTCAGTGGCAGAATGTACCGTGGGGTAAAAAAGTATTTAGTCAGCCACCAATTGTGCAAGTTCTCACACTTAAAAGATGAGAGAGGTCTCCAATTTTCATCATAGGTATACCTCAACTATGAGAGACAAAATGAGAAAAAAAAAATCCAGAAAATCACACTGTCTGATTTTTTAAGAATTTATTTGCAAATTATGGTGGAAAATAAGTATTTGGTCAATAACAAAAGTTCATCTCAATACTTTGTTATATACCCCTTGTTGGCAATGACAGAGGTCAAACGTTTTCTGTAAGTCTTCACAAGGTTTTCACACACTGTTGCTGGTATTTTGGCCCATTCCTCCATGCAGATCTCCTCTAGAGCAGTGATGTTTTGGGGCTGTCGCTGGGCAACACAAACTTTCAACTCCCTCCAAAGATTTTCTATGGGGTTGAGATCTGGAGACTGGCTAGGTCACTCCACGATCTTGAAATGCTTCTTACGAAGCCACTCCTTCGTTGCCCGGGTGGTGTGTTTGGGATCATTGTCATGCTGAAAGACCCAGCCACGTTTCATCTTCAATGCCCTTGCTGATGGAAGGAGGTTTTCACTCAAAATCTCACGATACATGGCCCCATTCATTCTTTTCTTTACACGGATCAGTCGTCCTGGTCCCTTTGCAGAAAAACAGCCCCAAAGTATGATGTTTCCACCCCCATGCTTCACAGTAGGTATGGTGTTCTTTGGATGCAACTCAGCATTCTTTCTCCTCTAAACACGACAAGTTGAGTTTTTACCAAAAAGTTCTATTTTGGTTTCATCTGACCATATGACATTCTCCCAATCCTCTTCTGGATCATCCAAATGCTCTCTAGCAAACTTCAGACGAGCCTGGACATGTACTGGCTTAAGCAGGGGGACACGTCTGGCACTGCAGGATTTGAGTCCCTGGCGGCGTAGTGTGTTACTGATGGTAGCCTTTGTTACTTTGGTCCCAGCTTTCTGCAGGTCATTCACTAGGTTCCCCCCGTGTGGTTCTAGGATTTTTGCTCACCGTTCTCATGATCATTTTGACCCCACGGGGTGAGATCTTGCGTGGAGCCCCAGATCGAGGGATATTATCAGTGGTCTTGTATGCCTTCCATTTTCTAATAATTGCTCCCACAGTTGATTTCTTCACACCAAGCTGCTTACCTATTGCAGATTCAGTCTTCTCAGCCTGGTGCAGGTCTACAATTTTGTTTCTAGTGTCCTTTGACAGCTCTTTGGTCTTGGCCATAGTGGAGTTTGGAGTCTGACTGTTTGAGGTTGTGGACAGGTGTCTTTTATACTGATAACGAGTTCAAGCAGGTGCCATTAATACAGGTAACGAGTGGAGGACAGAGGAGCCTCTTAAAGAAGTTACAGCTCTGTGAGAGCCAGAAATCTTGCTTGTTTGTAGGTGACCAAATACTTATTTTCCACCATAATTTGCAAATAAATTCTTTAAAAATCAGACAATGTGATTTTCTGGATTTTTTTCTTCTCATTTTGTCTCTCATAGTTGAGGCATACCTATGATGAAAATTGGAGACCTCTCTCAACTTTTAAGTGGGAGAACTTGCACAATTGGTGGCTGACTAAATACTTTTTTGCCCCACTGTATATTAGAAATAAAATGGGTCCTAGAACTGAGCCTTGTGGTACCCCACATGAATACTGTGCTATTTCAGAAAAGATCTGATTCACGGGCACGATAAACGTTCTTCCGGTGAGGTAAAATGAGAACCATTTTAAAACAGAATCAGACAGCCCTAGCTCTTTGAGTCGGATAATCATTATACAGTCATCAACACTATCAAAGGCAGAAGAAAGATCCAATAAAACCAGAATTGTGTATTTACCAGTGTCAGCCACCATCATAATGTCACTGGAGACTCTGACTAAAGCTGTTTCGGTAGAATGATTTTTCCGAAAGCCTAAATGACATTTATCCATGATATTACAATTTGCCAAAAATGACATAAGCTGCTCAGCCACTACCTTTTACAGAATTTTTGATATGAAAGGGAGTTTAGAGATTGCCCTATAATTATTTGGCTGTGATGGATCCAAACTTGGCTTCTTAAGAGTTGGTTCAACCACTGCATGTTTGAAGGAGCTAGCAACCACAGCAGCTGAAAGTGAAATGTTAGTTCAACAACTGAAGGACCAATTGACTCAAAAACAGCTAAAAACAGCTTAATAGGGAGAACATCAGCAGGGGAAGAGGAGGGTTTCATCTTCTGCAGCAGAGCTGTGATGTCCTGAAAGGTCACTGGATTAAAAGTTAAATTAAATTAACTTAAATTAATTAAAAGAACATTGTATGTTCCCTTAATATTGAGTAGAATATCTTAGTCACTAAAGTTTAAGGAATTTATGCTTTATTCAGCAACATATGTGTCTTTGGGGGGGGGGGGGGGTTCTCACTTCTCATATCAAATGTCTCTCTCTCTGCTCTTTGGAAGACCATAGCTGGACTTTAACTGACCAATAGAGTTCCAGACTTCACTGCATCTCCTTTTTAGGTCGAATTTATGACTTCTGCCAAACAAAGAAGCTCAAATGTAATTGGTCCAGCTCAGTTCCATAAAATTCATTGAGATTCTGCCACACCCAAAAAAACCTTTCCTTTGTTTCAGTTTTGGGGCGGTGGTCAAGCTGTAAGGAGCCTATTCTGCTCTTCCATTTTTTTTTTCCTATCTTCAAGTAGGCCCAGAACCTCCCATGCTCTGCAAAAATTATTTCTCTTTTCTTTAAAGTTCACTTTTTCCTTATTTTAATCCTTTTCTTTAACTCACCATGCAAGAAGATTTAGTTTGATTTTTTTTCTAAGCTTAAACCAACTCATTTAAACCACCAGCATTGGAAGAAACAGATTTGTGATGTGTTTTTGCCTCAGATTGAATTTCTGATGGGACTTTGTACAATAAACCAATTCCTTCTTCAGTGCATAAGAGAAGGCCGCAGCCAGCCTGCTGAAGAACCAGCCTTTGTGATCTCGAGAGTAGGCCATAACCGTGGTAAGGAGCCTGTCTGCCAGTCTTCCCACAGAACCCACGCTGGTCCAGTTGAAACAGAATCCAGTGGACCGCCTGCTACCTACTGGGATGCAATGATTCTGCTTGGCTGATGGTCTGTTGTTTAATTTAAACTTAATTCTTCAGAATATTCCTGGTATAAGTTCTTTAAACTTAATTTTATGCAAACCCCCATCAGAATTTCAAAATGCATTTTGTCCTTTCATTAAGTTACGTTCTTTTTCAGAGTAACACCAATTTTCAATTTTTCTAGATAGTTTACTCATCATTTTCTTCATAAAATTGCATCCACTTTTCTTGACCAATGCTATTTTACGGTATTCCTATTTCCAGTTAATCGCCAAGTTAAACTATGCTTTATTTGGTTCCACAAATGCTTGATTCATAAGTAACTCAATAACAGTCTATGATGCCCATGATACATGTTGAATTCTCTGTTTTAAAGTTATCCAAATATGTTAACTTATTCTGACATTTCTTTTTAAACCATTGAAAGACATATGGAAGTTATTGTTTGATTTCATGTCCATCTTCTTGATTATCAGCAGACAAGAACTCACAAGGGTTTTTTTTTAGACTGATTCATAATTGGTACAAATAAAGAATTGTTAATAAAACTGTCCATTACCTGGACCGGTGCCCTATGAGGATATGTTTGTATAAGGAAAGGAAATCTTCATTCCTACTCACATTCATATTTACATTAATAGTTGTACCAACAATAAAATACCTATAAAACTCATAAATCCACTACACTGTTGTGATAAGGAAATTAACTTGGAAACGCCCATAAATGCATTCTGCATCAGTGACAACTGACTGACCGACCACATCCTTGAAGTACGGTCCTAAGTCACAAATGATGATATTTTACTGACATAGACCAGTAAATAAACAAAAGTCAGAAAAATTCAAGAAAAACATGCCTAGTTAAGCACCTTTAACAAAATAATTCAAATAACTCTTGCTGAAACTTGTTCTCTTTTTACCTCATTTATGTGTCCAATCATTCAACATTTCGCATGTGTCAAACCAGTACATGATTTCTGCAGTGAAGAGCACTCTCCTTCTCAGAGAAAACAGACTGCTGATGGGTGCTACATCCAATATGAACCAGAAAGACAAATACCAGAGTATATTTTTTTGGTTCAGCTGCTCTTTACAGAATCCTTAAAGTTTATCTGCCCATTTAAGCCCTTTTGACTAGGTCTGTGTAATAATAACAATAATAATAAAAAAAGAACAGAATTTGTTTTGAGATTAGCCTCTGGTAGCCCATTTCCTGCCAAGGAGCAATATCAGGATAACTTAAGCTGTGTAGCTAGGCTGCTTGACTAACATATCAACAGTTTTAAAAGACTACCTGCTAACTACTGGCTTCTTGCCAATCCTCAACTTAGATTCTCAGCAAAGAGGACATTTGTCTTTACCTCCTTTTTGTGTCCTGTAGTTTGTACAGTAGTAGAATGTGCTATGATAGGGTTGATGAATCTGAGTCAAACACTGTGTTTGTTATGGACAACAGGCAAACTGGAAATTACACATCAGGATCACATCAGACATAGTCCTGTTTGTTGATACAGTAATAAGATAAGTCTTTATTAGTCCCACAATGGGGAAATTCCAGGATTGCAACAGCACAGGGATAGCAACACTCAGAGCAACAATCAGAAGGCAAGAAAAAAAACAAGCAAGCAAGAGCAGCTAATATACATATGTACATATTACTATAAAATATACTGTATATATACACACACACACACAGACACACAGTGCAGAGCATTGTAGCTGGATGGAATAAATATATGAATATATAAACACACAGTGCAGAGCATTGTAGCTAGATGGAATAAATATGTAAATATATAAACACCCACAGTACGGAGCATTGCAGCTAGGAGGAATAAATATGTAAGTATATAAACACACACAGTGCGGAGCAATGTAGCTAGATGGAATAATATGTAGATATATAAAAACACAGTGCGGAGCATTGTAGCTAGATGGAATAAATATATAGATATATAAATATAAACACACCCAGTGCTGAGCATTGTAGCTAGATGGAATAAATATGTAAATATATAAACACACACAGTGCAGAGCATTGTTGCTAGATGGGATGAAACAGCATAACCATCTACTTAGTTATCCTACATGGTATGATTATGTGCCCATACATATTCTCACCCTCCATAGCAACCGGTATTTTCCTAGTTGTATGCCGGAGGGGACCATTGTGTAAGTCTATTGCATCTTTTGCATTCAAAAAACTATTAGTTTGTTACGTCTTTTTGCTATCTCTGCGAGCAGCCCTGCTTAGGTTGTACAGTCTGACAGCCGTTGGTAGGAAGGACCTACGAAACCTCTCGGTTGTGCACCTGGGATGATGTAGTCTGCTGCTAAATGAGCTCCTCAGTGCATTCAGTATGTCCTGCATAGGGTGGAACTCGGACTCCAGCAGAGATGACAGTTTAGCCACCGTCCTTCTCTCTCCTATCTCCTCCACCGGATCAAGGCGCTGCCCCAGGACAGAGCTAGCTTTCTTAATCAGTTTGTTCAGTCTCTTCCTATCGGCTGCAGTAATGCCACTGCCCCAGCAGACCACTCCAAAAGTGATGGCTGATGCCACCACCGTGACATAGAATGTCTTCAGCAGCGCCCCTTGTACACCAAAAGACCTGAGTCTCCTCAGCAGGAACAGCCTGCGCTGTCCCTTCTTGTAGAGTGCGTCAGTATTGTGTGACCAGTCTAGTTTATTGTTCAGATGAACACCCAGGTACTTATAGGATGTCACCATCTCGATGTCTGTTTCCTGTATATTTACTGGTGCTGTGAGGGGCTGCCCATGCCTGCGGCAGTCCACCACCAGCTCCTTAGTTTTCCTTGTGTTGATCTGGAGGCAGTTCCGATGGCACCAGTCCACGAAGTCCTGGATAAGCCCTCTGTACTCAGCTTCATCTCCATTGGAGATGAGGCCAACGATCGCAGAGTCATCAGAGAACTTCTGTAGATGGCAGTGTGTTGTGTTGTGTGAGAAGTCCGCAGTATAAAGAGTGAACAGGAAGGGAGCCAGCACCGTTCACTGGGTTTTAGACACACACAACACTGTGGTTTTAGACACACAGTGCAGAGCATTGTGGTTGGTGGATGTGCAGCAGAAAGTCTAAGCTCTCTCTCCGCGGATGCGGAGGGGCAGCTGGATGTCTTTGGGCATGATGGTGACCCTCTTGGCGTGGATGGCGCACAGGTTGGTGTCCTTGAAGAGACCCACCAGGTAGGCCTCGCTGGCCTCCTGCAGAGCCATGATGGCGGAGCTCTGGAAGCGCAGGTCGGTCTTGAAGTCCTGAGCGATCTCCCTCACCAGGCGCTGGAAGGGCAGCTTACGGATGAGCAGCTCCGTGGATTTCTGGTAGCGACGGATCTCTCTCAGAGCCACAGTACCGGGCCTGTAACGGTGAGGCTTCTTCACTCCGCCGGTGGCCGGAGCGCTTTTTCGAGCAGCCTTGGTGGTCAGCTGCTTCCTGGGGGGCTTTTTCTCCAGTAGATTTACAGGCGGTCTGCTTGGTTCTTGCCATCGCTCTTTATTATTCTGTCTTATATTTCTTGCACGCCGCCTAAACTCCAGCCTGGCACCCGCGTCGTTTTCGCTTCAGTTCCCCGGTATGTCGAGTTTCTCCGTTAGCACCGGGTGGCGGTTGAGTGCTAGCTAGCTCTTCCCTGTTGTATCGTCTCCTGCTGTAAACAGAGGCTCCGTCGGCCAACTCGGGAGACCTTTGGGGCGATCTGTGTGTCCGTGATATATATAGAGTGAAAGGTGTGCCGGATCAGAAAGTTATCACCGGATCAGAAAGAAGAAGGAAGATAAAAAGACTCAGAATTGAGCCGCTGTTGCAAAAGGCAGCCAACTCGTGTGGCGCCGGAACCGGAAGGTTATAACGTAATAACGTAAAATACCAATGATATATGTATTCAACTTTATCGTATAAAAAACCCCAGACCATCAGTGATGCAGTAGCTCAACGTGATGTTATGAACCCACCCTGAGGTCACATCTCTCTCTCTCTCTCTCCCTCCCTTCCTAATATATAAATGACTTTCATAACCATCACGTCAATTGCCTAGGAGATGTAGTAGTTATTCCTGTGAATAACAGACTGGCAGATGGATAGCTGGACAGCTGGACGGCAGACAGCACCACAACATTAGCTCATTATGCCTTTGCTGGAATAAGACTTACATCAAATCATATTGTCAATAGATAACTAATTAAAAAATACCAGGAGTTTTTGATAAGTAAACTTTTGCATACTACTGTCGGTCATGAATATGGTTACAGGAGACTCGTTTTCCAGTATGTATGTCTTTGAAGATATAATCTATAAAAGAAAGTCAACTAAACAATAAACACTATGCTTTTTGATCTAGATGAGATAAGAAACTCACATTACTTATTAGCTCAAAACCTTTTTCTTGTCGGTGGTGACAGGAATATAATTATACTAAACGATCTCAGCTATCTTGTCTGCATTTTAAGGAATAAGGAGGAATAAGGACCTGTACTTATACAGCGCTTTTCTAGTCTCTCAAAGACCACTCAAAGCGCTTCACTAGTACTAACCCTGTATTCTAAGGGCCTATTAGAGATGGATACCTAGGGACAATTTAGAATCACCAATTAACCTAACATGCATGTCTTTGGATTGTGGGAGGAAACCGGAGCTCCCGGAGTAAACCCACACAGCACAGGGAGAACATGCCAACCACACAAGAAGGTTTCCACCCCTGCCAGCCTGGGGATTCGAACCTGGAACCTTCTCGCTGTTAGACAATAGTGCTAACCACTGTACCACCGTACAAAACCCATTTAATAGGTTTTGCCATCTGAACATACATGTATAGAATGACTAACTCATTTAATTCATCATCACTACTCCAAAAATTGAATCATTTCAGATATATAAAGCTTGGCATCTGCATGTTTGCCATGTCGGCTAAGTCTCATCCAAGTTTCGAAAATCAAGAAACTACGTTTGGTCAGTTAAAAAAGCTAAACGGGGAAGTATGCAAACACATCTAAATTGTACTAAATCACTGACAGGATACACTAAAACTTTGCTTGTAAGTAACTCTCAAACAAGGCTAACCCTCCCTAGGAAAACAACAGGGACAGGAAATAGCTGAGTGACATTCTCTCTGATAATGAGCACCCATAGCTTACAGAAGAAGTTTGGTCAAGCTCAGCTGTAGTCTTTACCAAAGATCACTATCACACCTCAACTCCCTGTTTTTGCACAGGTTTAAAGTGTCTGTGAGACGATGTAGGAAGTATGGATCAATATTCAGTATGAATTTATCTTCAATCGTCCACATAGTTGGTTCTGTTGACTTAGAACGCTAAATAAGTGAAAAAATATTTCTAAGTGAATTTAAATTTAGCGCCGTGTTGCAGTAACGCGATATCCGGAGACTCGCCTCGTTTCCGGATATGACGTCATGACAGGAGTTTAATCTCAGCTGATCTGTGTGCCGTCAATGTAAACAAGCTGTTTAGCTTCTATATCAGCGAAGAAATGCCAAAACATTGCGTGGCGGCTGGGTGTTCTAATTGCTCCAGTGAACGTATAAGCCTGTTCTCATTCCCAAAAGATCCAGATCTTCTTAAAAAATGGGCGAAGCAAGTACAGAGAGCAAGGGACAAATGGCAACCAACACCACCTTCTGTACTCTGTAGCGATCATTTCACTGCAGACAGTTTTGTGGAGGTGCCTGCTATACAGGAATCTTTAGGCATGAAAGTTTGTTACAAATGAGTTCTAAAACCGACTGCCATACCTACAGTTTTTAAACGAAAACCCACAGCTCAAGACGACGTCAACATCAAAACAGCGCAGAGAAGCAACAGTGTCAAAACTCACCCGCAAAAGAGTTTGTGTAATTGATTTTTTTTTCCACATAAGGCGATCGTGATTTTATTATATTTTTTCCGCCGAAAGTAAAATCCTCCCCTATGAATTTTGAAGCCGAGTGTTGACTTTACTTCAAATGGAATGACTGTGTGTTAAAAAATGTTATATTACTTTTTCAGTTTTCATTTTTATAAATCTCATTGTCTACTGAAACTGAATATCTGAGCTTTTTTTTTTTTTTTAAATTTCCCTGACCACCCGAGTGTCAAAATAAAAAAAAAACATTGAAGCCAAAATTTCTGTAAACCAAACGATTAAATAACGATCACCTTATGTGGAAAAAAAATCAATTACACACACTCTTTTCCGGGTGAGTTTTGACACTGTTGCTTCTCTGTGCTGTTTTGATATGGGCGATCATCCATATCAAAACAGTGCAGCGATACAGACGACTGTTGCGCAGAGATACAGACGATTGCCCATATCAAAACAGTGCAGAGAAACAACAGTGTCAAAACTCGCCTGGAAAAGAGTTTGTGTAATTGATTTTTTTTTCCACATAAGGCGATCCTGATTTTATTATATTTTTTCCACCGAAAGTAAAGTCCTCCCCTATGAATTTTGAAGCCGAGTGTTGACTTTACTCCAAATGGAACGACTGTGTGTTTAAAAAAACTTTATATTACTTTTTGCAATTTTCATTTCTATAAATCTCATTGCCTTGTCGTGTGTGCGTAAATGCGTACACAGAAATGTGTTAATACGAGCCCAAACGCTGGTGAAGTTTAACGTGTTTATTAACAAAGGGAAAATGAGGTACAAAGTGTCCACAACTGTCCAAATAATGGGTAGTATGGTGAAGATGACTGGCTTCAAGTTCAAAAGGCAAGCCCCACGCGCTCCAGGGCAGCAGAGAAAAAGGGCAGAAAATAATAGAACAGGAGACTTACATCATGTCGGAGCCACGAGGCTCTGGAAACACAACACTAGTAGTCCAGGGGAGAGCGAGCCAGGTCATCCATGTAGATTGACTGATGCCAACGCACTGAGTGTTTCCACTGCCGGCCAGAAATACTCCCAGATACTAACGAGCGGCAAGTGGAAACAGGTGCGTGGCAAACAGAGTGGATGAATCAGTATGTAAGAGTGTCTGGTGTGTGTGTGTGTGTGTGTGTGTGTGTGCGTGTATGTGTAGAAGCCCAGGTGATGGCAATAGGCTGATAAGTGTCTGGCAGAGAGAGGTAAGAGGAGGGCTGTGGCTGAAGACTGACAGATAAACCAATAATCTGCCAGCTGAAAAAGATAATCAAAGGCTGAAGCCACAGGTCATGAAATGGGCAGGAAACACCAGCCCCCGGACATGACATGCCAACCGAAACTGAATATCTGGGTATTTTTTTTTTTTTTATTTCCCCGACCACCCGATGGGGGAAATAAAAAAATAAATTGAAGCCAAAATTTCTTTAAACCAAACAATTAAATAACGATTGCCCTATGTGGGAAAAAAAAAAATTACCTAAATGCATGATTGTTGCGTATAATTTTTTTTATTTTTAATTTTTAGATTAGGGGTAAAGAGGATAACCACTGAAATGAAACAGACCGGCTCTCGGCCGTCTAGCCACTTCGATTTACAACATAGCAAAGGTACATGATCAAAGTTGCACATCCAGTTCTTTTAGATCTATCTGTATATTACCATTCAGTGTTCTGAAGGCAACCGATGTCCATCTCTAACCCTTCACCGTCGGACCCTTCATCCTCTGAAATGTGCGAGTCATCGTCGCCTCCTGAACGATATGGTTCAAATAAATAGGGTTGCAGTCCTTCGTTAGAACCAGCTCGCTCTTCTTCATCACTCGGTTCTGCTTCTTCCTCAATAACTATCGACAAATCACGCAAATCTTCGCTGAAATCACTCACGACTTCCTCTGCTTCAGTGTACTCAGCCATGCTTGTTTACATATTGGGTTACTCTCATGACGTCACAATATGGCGGCGCTGTTTGACCCAATTTCGACAAATGAACATCGCAATCTGCTGCATCACAATGTAAATTATGGTAGTATATGGAAAAAAAATGTATTGAATTTTTTTTGTCTACACAGAATAAAAACACAGTAGTTCTTCTTTCTAATGATGTCTTGGCTGAATTATGTCACAGACTCTTTAATAAAGTAGTGCACATTTAAATAATGTACAAAAACCACCAGCTATCAATTAGTAATACTGGCAAAACTTTGACGAGAGTGACGGAGCTTTATCATTTCACCTTAAATGCCCAAGCCTATAAATGCACAATAAAAAAGGGCAGTAAAGACAGACCCATTTCATTATATACATTGCTCAACACTGAATATAAGTCAGTTCCTTTTAAAGTAATCCATCACTGTAGTCAGAGTTCAAGGTGAATGTAAGCTAAAGCCAAGGTGCTACTGACATAATGGCTGGCCCAGGGAACAGACACGGACTCAGAAATGGACTTAGTTATCTTTATTTAACCCAATGTTAGTGTGTGAATGCGTGAGTGTGCTGTGGAGTGTATGCGTGAGCTGGCTGGAGACTCCGAGCAGCTGGGAGGAAGCAGAGCACTGTGCAGCCTGACAACCCTATAAATGGAGCAGACAACAATTAGCAAGATGCTAGCTGGGCTCACGCTTAGGTGTAATTGTGGCTTACTTGTTGCAGGGAGATGGTGGTCGCCCGTTGTCCAGGGAGACAGCGCCCTCGGTCCCAGTGTCGAGGCAGCCGGGAAGATGATGGAGAGGAGAGGATGGAATCCGCCGCCGCGGGGTTCCGCCTGTGCACAGGGGAGCAGTGGAGAAACAGGTGAGTAGAGGTTGGCTTACTTGTGATAACGGAGAGATCCTCCGGGAGTAGATGCCGAGATGGCGAGGCTGAGCGTTGAGTCGGGGATGGCTTAGGAAGACAGGAGACGTGCTTCATAGCCTGGTAGACAGACGGCTCAGTGCAGGCCAGTGGGCTGAGTGGGTTTAAGTAGGCCTGCCCTGACGAGGAGCAGGTGTGCGCCCAGCTGAGGATGATAGTGGCCGAGAGCGAGTCATCACAGCTATAAAGTTATAAAGATATTTTCGTCTTCTTCTTTTTCTTTCAGCTGCTCAGGCAACTCAGTCTTGAACATCCTTTGTCCAATATAGTCACTATCCCTTCTATGCATATGAGGGACTCAGCTGTAATGGTAAAGATGCAAGAAGTAGAAGTAGTGAAGGTAGATGAGTTTAAATACTTGGGGTCAACCATCCAAAGCAATGGACAGTGCACAAGAGAGATGAAGAAGAGAGTGCAGGCAGGGTGGAGTGGGTGGAGACGGCCACAAATCAAGGGTGATTTGTGATGGAAGGATAGCAGCTAGGGTGGAAGGGAAGATTTACAAGACAGTAGTGAGACCTGCTATGATGTATGGTTTGGAGACAGTGGCACTGACAAGAGCACTCTGAGGAGAGTACAATGTCCCCTACCTCCATTTTCTTTGAAGATCCCAATATGTCACTGCAGGAGAGCCATTTTCAAGTTGTCCATGTAATTACTGGGACAGAACCAAATTATGATGAGCCTATGATCCATGAAGACACAACAAAAATAGTTGCAAACAACTTACACTTGTAGGTCAGGATCCCAAGGTGAACCTGTGTAGCAAGTTTGGTGACCCTAGAGAATGTCTACAGTAAAAGGGCATAGGGAATGCTAACCTTGACCTTTGATCTTTGACCCCAAACCCATAGTCAGAGGTTGTGGTCTCAGGGTGAACCTGTGTACCAAGATTGGTGACCTTAGCGTTCCTTGTTGTTGAGATATAGTTTACATGCCATTTTGACATTTACCTTTGACCTTGAGCTCAAAAAACCATAGTCACACTTCAGGGTCACAGACAGAACCAGTGTACAAAATTTGGTGACTCTAGGTTTACTCGTATAGTCATAGGGCATAGGTAATGCCAAACTTGACCTTTGACCTTTTGACTCCAAAGCTATAGTCACAGTTCAGGGTCACAGGATGAACCTGTGAACAAAGTTTGGTGACCATAGCTTTACTCGTTCTATAGAAATAATGCAAATGGAATGTTAATTGTGACCTCTGACCCCAAATCTACTGTCAAGTCAGGGTGCAAGTCATCCAAGATTTGTCTTAGATACAATTATGGCAATATGCACATCATTAGCGTATATCAAACCCTGGTAACATGTTTCAAAACAATTGGAACAAAACCGTAGGAGGAGTTGATTTCACAAAAGTGGGGTAGACGGATGGATGGATGGACGGACGGACTGCCCCATAACATAATCCCCTAATAATTAAAAATAATAACATAATCCTCCTAATTAAAAAAATGACAGGAGGTGGAGCTGGAGGTGGCAGAGTTGAAGATGCTAAGATTCTCACAGGGAGTGAGCAGGAGGAACATAAAAAGAAATGAGTATATCAGAGGGACAGCTCAGGTTGAGCAGTTTGAAGACAAAGCAAAGCCGCTTTTCCACTAGCCCAGCTCGCCTTGCCTCGATTCGCTACTACTCGGTTCGCTGCTATTCGGTTCGGCCTCGGTTGTGTCTCCATAGCAGCCGGGTAAAGCGGGGTTAAGCTGGGGTGGGCGGGATTTTTTTTACAGCAAGGTGGCACCACACTCCCGTGACGTAAAACATGCGACCCAAGCAAAACATAACACATGGTGGCTGTACAAGGCGACTCCTCGGTCTGTGGCTTTTTTCACCATAAATGCCAAAAAGGACCGCCAGACAAGGGTACAGGCAGCGAGACGAAACACTCTGGAATAGCTCTGCAGCTTCTGGGAGAGCCGAAGACGTGAGGATACAAACTAGGTCATATATGACGGTAAGCTAATGGTTGCTAATGCTAGTTTGCTATAAGTACTGTACGTCGTACTACACTGTAACGTCTGCAAGTTATCGCTGTTAGGTACTAAAATATGTATGCTGTGTGTGTGTTTCAGATGGCTCTGTTGCGGGAAAATTACCGTTTCAAATGGTCGGTCTGGGCGTTCAACACAGCCTGTCACTGATGTCACCCCAGCTTCACAAACGATCAGTGGTTGTAGAGCTTAAGAATGTCTGTAGAAACGTTTATTTCCTGTGCAACAAATTACTCTGATCTGCGTGAAAATCATGGAGAGACTGTTGAGACATCATGGATGTAGCTGCTCCAGCAGCACTGAGTCTGAGGTGGTGTCATAGCAAAAAATGATCAGCTGACACAAGTTGATCACCAAGTTAATAACTATATTAGCCACAAAATATACATTCAAAAAGTAAACAGTACTGAGTTAGGTATAATAAGATATATTTGACAATTATGATGCATTTTAGGCCAAAACAAACTTAATCTAGGATTAAAAGCAATTAAAATAATGCAGTCACAAGGTTACATGGAAAATACTTGATTTACTAGATACATGTGCTGTAGAAATATATATCCTCTGCATCAACAATGTACTATACATGCATTCATGTAATATTACACTGGGAATTGCACTGACAAACCTCTGAAGTTTTTGCAGATGTCTCTTTTTTATATGTGAAGGTTACCACCATGTGGCACAAATTAAATACTAACAGACTGGAAAAGCTGTCTAAGAACAATCCAGCAGTTTGAGAAATCACTTTTGGTTTGGTGTAAGTCTGTCAACAGAATTATGAACCATGAAGCAGTTTGTGTTAAAATGTTAAATCCCATTAAACCCTAATCCGGGGGTTTCCAATCACGTGTCATGGGGGGCCAAGACCCTGCAGGTTCTCTTCTACCCAGTCTCTTCAGCAGGTGTTCTCACTGATCAGCAGTCAGTGGAAGAAGTTCAGTGGAATCTGCTGTTGAAGACACTGGTTGGAGGTAAAGCCTGCAGGGTCTTGGCCCTCCATAGCACATGATTGGACACCCCTGCCCAAACCCATTATGATGAAGAGCAGATGCTAATATGACCCAGAATTCCTCCATATACTGGTACTGTCACTAAAGTATGCAGGGTCTTCTGCGGTGGCACATCCAACAATACAGTCTTCAGTTAATAAAATAATTGTTTTGGTTACTTTTTTATTAAAAATGAGCCATTATTTTCAAGGTCACCAATAAATGCTTTGTACTGTTGACTCTTTTCCCACCGGTGCCTTAACAGACAAAATAGAAAATCATGATGCAAACACATAAGTCACTAAATTGTTTATTACAATCAGCAACAAATTCCAGATTATTCAGAATGTGCAAAATTCAAACTGTAAAAAAAAAAAAAAGAAAAAGAAACTGGAATGGGTCACACATGCCAGCCACGGTGCCTCACTGAGAAGCAACTGGATCGGCCCCTCATACTGGTTCTGGTTCAGCAGATCTTCAGCCTGCATCTCTGTAAATAGTGAGGCAAGGTCCGGTTTGAGTGGATCATTTCCCTCTTGCCTAAACAAAAGACAGAAATGGGTGGTGGTTAATTAAAGCAAATTTAAAACATATGTGGGAAATACACTTGTTGCTAAAAGCCAGTGGTGGAATGTGAATGAATGAATGAATGAATCTTTATTTTGGATAGATTAAAAGTAAAGATTAAAAGAAAATAGAATAATATAACAAAGGGGAAAAAAAATCTAACACGGTCGAATTAAACAATAACTCCTCTGATTATACAGTTCAACATAGGTTATCTGAAATGGGTGATGGCTGAAGCCGCAGCTTATATTGCCCACCATATTCCATCCAAGAATTCAAAAGAAAAACAAAACAAGAGTGATTAAAATTTGAATGTGATAATAAAGTACTTCGTTGTTGTATTTAACCACAATTTTCATGTAGCTGCGCTTCAGTAGAGTAGATTTTACAAGGGCTGCGTTACATTTAAAATCATCTGTTTTTACTGTGGCCTCAGCAATCAGAATGAATTAATACATTCACTTGAATGGAATATAGTACTTTAACTGAACGTGTGCATCACCGAGTATGGAGTCGCTCAGTCAAAATATGGAGTTTTTATCAATAAAAGTTTGTCTTGTCTGTAAAAGTGTCTCTTCTTGCCCTGGCTTCAAGTGTGGGCGGTGTTTTGTACTTGTATTGCTAAAATATAAAAGGAAGCACTACAAAGGGTCTCAAATATTTGTAATGTGTCCTGTTACTGCATGAGTTTATTGATGATAGACTATAAACTACACATATAAAGTAAATTATATTGATGACTGAACAACTGCCATTCCCCAAAACATACAGTTATGAACATAACTCACAAAGGATCACACAAGTAATCTGACAAAAAAATAAATACATTAACAAGCGGTTTATTTTACAGTTGATGTGCCAGTCATTTTCAATTATTCTGTAATTAATATTCACACAATCAAATAAATCTCAGTTCAGTCCCTTTTATATTAAGTGGAAATTGTGCTACTTTGGTTTTGACACTTTACCTATAAAAGCAAAGGATTTCAGTACGTTCCACAGCGGCGAGGTCCATTGTGGGGCGGCTGCTTTCCTCTTGCCTAGATGAATGACAGAAATGGATGGTGGTTAGTTTCAAGCAAGTTCAACACTTATACAGGCACATCTCAAAAATTAGAATATCATGAAAAAGTTCAATATTTTTGTCACTCATTTCAGAAAGTGAAACCCATATATAGATTCATTACAGGGACAGTGATATATTGCAAGTGTTTATTTTAATATTGATGATTATGGCTACAGCCCATATTAACCAACACCTCAGCGGCCACCATTTATATTTAAAAACTATTTTTTAAAGTTAATTTTATGTAATAGTCTAATTTTTTTGCCAAATTGAATTTGGGGTTTTCAGGGGCTGTAAGCCATAATCATCCAAATTAAAATAAATAAACGCTTGAAATATATCACTGTCTGTGTAATGAATCTATATAATATATGGATTTCTCTTTCTGAAATGAGTGACAAAAAATATAGAATTTTTTCATAACATTCTAATTTTTGGAGATGTACCTGTATTAGGGAAATACACTAAAACACAATAAAATACACAATAAAATGAAAGTCACTGGTGGGATGTGACAAAAATGCTTCGTTTCCCTGACAAGCATCGCAGGATCCACTCTGTACATGAATAAGTACATTATCAATCCAGGGATTTATGGTGGAACAGCACAACAACACTGTTCCAACGCCTTTTATGGAAAATCCACAGAATAGGTGTGTGGGTCTATTCTGAAGCTTTAGAAAATTATATGAATGACTTTATAAATCACTGGTTTGAAAAAGCACTTTTAATATGTTGAGATTTCGGCTCCTGTGGTCCACTTGACCTGCATCCACAATATAAACACTGAGGGAGACTAACCCCTGGCATGTGGAAACACATTCTAGCATTAAATTACACACAATTTAATGCGCAGCACCAAAGTGAAATACGTACACAAACCAGGACTTTAACCAGGATTAACATATTTCATCGTTTTGCTCTCACAAGCGAATACTTAGGACAAAACAAGCGAGAATCAGCAGAGTTGGCTACTAGCTAGCTACTAGCTAACACTCATTAGCCAGCACAGGACGGCGCTGTATGGCTCAAAAAAAGTGAGCTTACCACCAACAGGATAAATAAGCGAACAGATGCATGGTGGTGCAGTGGTTAGCACTGCGGCAGCACAGTTTACCCTCGGCCGGGGGATCGCGGGGATCGTGGGTTCGATCCCTGCCCCCGGTCAACAGTGATCTGTGTGGAGTTTGCATGTTCTCCCCGTGTTTGCGTGGGTTTACTCCGGGATTTCTCCGGTTTCCTCCCACATGCCAAAAACATGCAGGTTAGGGAGTTAAGGGGCGCTTGCGCACGCAGCGACCGGCAGCTGGTGGCTTGTCACCGGACTGCAGAACAAATCTACCTACGGGTACAAAATAAGTCCAAAAAAAAAAAAAAAAAAAAAAAGATGCACAATATTACAAATCACTCACCATCGATGGTTCTCTCACGTTCGTCTTCAGCTTGTCCGTAGTCCGGTTCTATGCTGGGCTGCATCTGTATCGGTGAGGGTCGCTCCTCTCACTGTGGATTTGCCACCAAGCAGAGAAAGCTCCGCACCTCTTCGTTGGACCACGGTGTAGATTTCCGCAAAACCTACAACGCTGTCTGTATTAATATCGCATTTACTCCATGACCGAGTTAGTCCGTGAAATATTGCAAATGGCGGTCGTGTAAATTCCACTGAAGACGGACGCTTTCGTGACGTTACACACTGACCAATCAGTGGCTCGCAGTCTGTTGACGTCACATCTCGGCTCAACTCAGCACGGTTGTACCCTGGTCTTGAGCGGAGACGAAAATTGTACCTGTTAACCGATGCTGGGTACAGTGGAAAAGGCTAGAAAGCGAGTCGAGTCGAAGTGAGTAAGGCCAAAGCGATACTAGTGGAAAAGGGCCATAAGAGGCAAGGCTGAGATGGGTTGGACATGTGCAGAGGAGGGACAGTGGATGTACTGGACAAAGGATGTTGAAGATGAGAAGGAAAAGAGGAAGACCACAAAGAAGATTCAAGAATGTAGTGAATGAGGACATGGAGAGGGTTGGAGTTACACAGGAAATGCAAGGGATAGAGTGAGATGGAGGCAGATAATCCACTGTGGCGACCCCTAAAGGAAGTAGCTGAAAGAAGAAGTATATACACTGTATGGACAAAAGTATTGGAAAACCTACACATTACTTATTATGACATTCCATTTTAAATTCATAGACATTAACATGGAGCTTCTACTCTTCTGGAAAGGCATTCCAAAGATTTTGGAGAGTGACTGGGTGATTTTTTTTTTTTTTTGCCTGTTTATCCAGAAGAGCATTTGTACGGTCAGGCACTGATGTTGGACCAGTGGGCATGATTCACAATAATCACAAAACTGCTGGAATGGGTTGACCTCAAGATTGTGTGGCCCAGTCAAGTTCCTCCACACCAAACTCAACCAACCAGCCAGGCTGGAACAGAACTGAAAACCCAAACTGTTTCCACAAATTTAGAAGCACAGAATTGTATAAAATGTCTTGGTAAACTGAAACATTAAGATTTCAATGGATTTCAATGTTTGAATTCAATCATTTAGAGGTCTGCTCAATACATTTGTCCATATAGGGTTTCCGTGGCCTTTGCAGGCCACTGTGCAACCTAACATACGTCAACTCCTCCCGTACACACTGTCTCCAACTTAATCAATGTCTTTTCTGTTGTCACTGTTTGTTAGTTAGCTTTATTATCCTTTCGGAAATGTTCCTTGTGTCTGTGGCTGCAGCCAGACAATCACAACATAAAGAACAAACATTAAATACATTACGACATCCCATGACAAAACAAACATTATACAGTCACCTACAATCAAATCAGACTCCTATGCAAATAGCACACATTCTATTAATGAAGCTTGTTCAACAAAGATATACAGTACTTAAGGTATAAAAGTTCTCTGAACTTGAGAAGTCCGCACAAGTTTTGCCCCAAGTCTCCGACCTGATAGCATTAACTCATATTCACTATGCAGAGGGTGTGAGACATCATGAAGAAATGCTCTTACTTTTCTCACCACTCGGGACTCACAAAGTTGTGTCGAACTGTGATGTTGTTGGCCTATGATCTTACTTGACATATTTGCAATCTTTGAAAGTTTCTTTCTATTCACAACAGACAAAGAAAAATACCAGGCAATAAAACAGAAAGTCAAAATACTCTCCACAAATGAATGATAGAAAAGGACCAAAATATGTCTGTCCACATCAAACTGTCAGAGCTTCCGCAAAAAATATAGTCGTTGTAACCCTTTACTGTAAATGGCATCTATGCTTGAATTCCACAACAGTTTTTCATCAATTACTGTCCCTAAATATTTATACTTGTCTACAGTCTCAATACTGTAACCATCAATGACCAGTTGCTTATGTGCATTTTTATCTACCCTGAAATCAAAAATAATTTATTTTGTTTTATTGGTATTTATGTGAAGAAAACTAACATGACACCAGGTTACAAAGTCCTCCAGATGCGCCCGGTAGCTCGTTTCATCCGCTTTAATTAATCCGACAATCATGGTATCATCAGCAAATTTTACATTGAAAACTACAGATGAGTTTACCCTGCACTCATTAGTACATAAAGTAAATAAAACTGGAGATATAACACTCCCTTGTGGAGCTCCAGTGTTTGTATAAATAGTAGATGACAATGCAGCATTTACTCTGACACACTGATCGATCAGTGAGAAAAGACTCAACCCACCTAATGATTGTACTGTTCACATTTAAAGAGGACATGAAACACTCCATGTAATAATTATAATTCAAATCATGGACACTTGGTCAAAAAATATTTCATTAGTTTGACCCTGTAAATGTAACAAGTGAAAATTGCCATATTGGTCGTGATATCACTGGGCTGGTTGCTGCAGGCAGCAGCAGCTGTGTCTATTAGCTAAACCCATCAGGACGAGAGTTACTTTTAATATTTAGAGTTAAATTATGAAGGCAGACTAAGTTAAAAAATATGGTGACGAGTTTTACAGACACTCATTGGACTATGTCTTTAAACCAGTGAGGAAAGCAGTGGGAAGCTGGAGGTTTTACGGCAGCCGCCTCCTTCATTCAGGTGTGTGCAGCACTGATCCACACCCTAGTCTCCTGCTAACCATAATTCTGCTGTCAGGACATCAATGTGAACCACTTGTTTGTGGACTTTTCCTGCATAATCCATGTTTCAAGAACTATGTGCTTTTCTGTAAGAGATGATTCTATTCCGTGATGTTAAGCTGAGCCAAAGCGGATTAATGAAGGTAATTAATTGAGCCAACGTCAGCTATTTAGCGTCAACACGGGAGCAAATTCACTTGTGAAAATGTGAGAATGAAAGCTTCTGCCTTCACCGAGTCACTAACATAGGAGGAAAATGTAGTTACAGCAGTTGTCTATCTGATAAAACTAGACTGAAAGCCACTATACAGTGGTGTGAAAAAGTGTTTGCCCCCTTCCTGATTTCTCATTTTTTTGTGTTTGTCACACTTAAATGTTTCAGATCATCAAACAAATTTAAATATTAGACAAAGATAGCACAAGTAAATACAAAATTCCATTTTTAAATGAAGGTCTTTATGATTAAGGGAAAAAAAGCCAAACCTACATGGCCCTGTGTGAAAAAGTGAATGCCCCCTAAACCTAATAACTGACTGGGCTACCCTTAGCAGCAACAACTGCAATCAAGCATTTGTGATAACTGGCAATGAGTCTTTTACAGCACTGTGGAGGAATTTTGGCCCACTCGTCTTTGCAGAATTGTTGTAATTCAGCCACATTGGAGGGTTTTCGAGCATGAACTGCCTTTTTAAGGTCATGCCACAGCATTTCAATTTGATTCAGGTCAGGACTTTGACTAGGCCACTCCAAAGTCTTCATTTTGTTTTTCTTAAGCCATTCAGAGGTAGACTTGCTGGTTTGTTTTCAATCATTGTCCTGCTGCAGAACCCCAGTGCACTTCAGCTCGAGGTCACAAACAGATAGCCGGACATTCTCCTTCAGGATTTTTTGGTAAACAGCAGAATTCATGGTTCCATTTACCACAGTAAGTCTTCCAGGTCCTAAAGCACCAAAACAGCCCCTGACCATCACACTACCACCACTATATTTTACTCTTGGTATGATGGTCCTTTTCTGAAATGCTGTGTTACTTTTACGCCGGATGTAATGGGGCACACATCTTCCAAAAAGTTCAACTTTTGTCTCGTCAGTCCATGCAGTATTTTCCCAAAAGTTTTGGGGATCATCAAGATGTTTTCTGGCAAAACTGAGACGAGCCTTTATGTTCTTTTTGCTCAGCAGTGATTTTTGTCTTGGAACTCTGCCATGCAGGCCAATTCTGCCCAGTCTCTTTCTTATGGTGGAGTCATGAACACTGACCTTAACTGAAGCAAGTGAGACCTGCAGTTCTTTGGATGTTGTTGTGGGGTCTTTTGTGACCTCTTGGATGAGTCGTCACTGCGCTCTTGGGGTAATTTTGGTCAGTCGGCCACTCCTGGGAAGGTTCACCACTGTTCGATGTTTTTGCCATTTGTGCATAATGGCTCTCACTGTGGTTCACTGGAGTCCCAAAGCTTTAGAAATGGCTAGAAAATTTAACTCAGCTTTCAAAGATGTGATAAACCACAGTTAATTTATGTTTTAACGGGGGGGGGGATACGATCCAAGATGGCGCCCACAGCGGTCGACATGGTGCTTCGCTGCGCTCTTTGTTTGTTTTTGTTTGTCAATTGTGTGTCTGCTTGCACTTATACCCGTGAAGAACTTTTAAATATCAGGACTTTCACCCCCACGGACCTCCTCCCAGTTTTTCTAGCCCCTGCCGCCGATCTGGTTTATTGTTTGGCTCGGAAAGTGAGACGGCGGAAGAGAGGAAGACGAGCGGGCGCTCTCGTGCGACTTCGCAGGAGAGGCTCGCGAACGGCGCTGCCTGGCATATTTCTGTCCAATACCAACTCTCTCTCTAACAAGGTGGATGAACTGAGACTGCTGATGCGTTTTAAGGACCTCGCCTCCTCAGCTGTCCTCTGCTTTACTGAGACCTGGCTCCGGGAAAATATACCGGACAGCGCGCTGCGCCTCGACGGCTTCCAGCTCTTCCGTGCTGATCGTGACACAGAGCTTTCCGGCAAGACCACAGGAGGCGGAGTCTGCTTCTACATCAACTGCATCTGGTGCTCTGATGTAACGGTAATTTCCAAACACTGTTCTCCTGCCTTGGAATTTCTTGTTATCAATTGCAAGCCCTTCTATTCCCCGCGGGAGTTTGCTTCTTTTATAATGATCGCTGTGTACGCCCCTCCCGACGCGGACACGCGCGAAGCTCAGCGCGTGCTCGCGGATCACATTCAACACACAGAGCGGAGTTTTCCAGACTCGCTGATTATTGTGGCTGGCGACTTTAATCAGTGCAATCTGAGCCACGATCTCCCCCGCTACAAACAGTTTATTAAATGCCCCACCAGAGGATTAAACACACTGGATCACTGTTACACCACAGTGAAAGACGCATATCGCGCTGTCCCTCGAGCTGCGCTGGGATTATCTGATCACGTGATGGTTCACCTCATTCCCACATACAGACAGAGATTGAAGCTCACTAAACCTGTTGTGAGCACTACGAAGATACGGACCAGTGATGCTGAGGAGAAGCTGGAAACGTGCATGGAAATATCTGACTGGGGCATGCTTAAAGGAGCCACGCATGATCTGGATGAGTACACGGACACTGTGAACTCATATATCCACTTTTGTGAAGAGAACATTCTTCCATCACGCACCAGGGTGAGTTACTCTAATGACAAACCCTGGTTCACAGCTAAGCTCAGACAGATCAGGAAGGAGAAGGAAGCAGCGCTGAAAAGTGGAGACAGGGACTGCTACAGGGAGGTTAAATACCGGTTTAACAGAGAGCTGAAGAGGGCTAAATCTGTGTACTCAGAGAGACTCCAGCAGCAGTTCACTGCTAATGATTCGGTTTCCGTGTGGAGAGGACTGAGGCAGATCACCAACTATCGGCCTCAGGCTCCTAAAGGTCAGGATGACAAAGCCCTTTGTCAGAGACTGTCCCAACACTATGCCCGTTTTGACACCTCGTCATCTGTGTCCAACTCCCCCCCTCCCTCCAGCTCCACAGCCTCCACATTCCCTACTTCATTTAAGGCACCCCCCCCTCCTCCCCCCCTCCCCTTATCATCAGTGAGCAGGATGTGCTCAAACAGTTCTCCAGACTGAACCCGCGCAAGGCCCCCGGCCCAGACGGCGTGTCTCCCTCCACCCTGAGACTCTGTGCGAAACAGCTGGCTCCTGTATTCACAGACATTTTTAACACCTCCCTTAAGTTATGCCACGTGCCATCCTGCCTCAAATCCTCCACCATCATCCCTGTCCCCAAGAAGCCACGGATCACTGGACTTAATGACTACAGACCTGTAGCGCTCACCTCTGTAGTCATGAAGTCCTTTGAGCGCCTGGTCCTGTCCCACCTCAAGTCCATCACCACCCCTCTCCTGGACCCGCTGCAGTTTGCCTACCGAGCCAACAGGTCTGTAGACGATGCAGTCAACCTGGCCCTCCACTCCATCCTGCAGCACCTGGACTCCCCGGGAACCTACGCCAGGATCCTGTTTGTGGACTTCAGCTCCGCATTCAACACCATCCGCCCCGCTCTGCTCCGGGACAAGCTGTCCCTGCTCAACGTGCCTGACTCCCTCTGCAGGTGGATCATCGACTTCCTGACGGACCGGAGGCAGCATGTGCGGCTGGGAAAGACTGTCTCAGACTATACTAGCATCAGCACCGGATCACCCCAGGGCTGTGTACTTTCCCCCCTACTCTTCTCCCTTTACACCAACTCCTGCACCTCCAGCCACCAGTCTGTCAAGTTGATCAAGTTTGCGGACGACACCACCCTCATCGGGCTCATCTCCAACGGCGACGAGTCCGCCTACAGGAGAGAGGTGGCCCAGCTGGCGTCCTGGTGCAGCAATAACAACCTGCAGCTGAACGCTCTGAAGACAGTGGAGATGATTGTAGACTTCAGGAAAGTCACTACTCCTCTGCCCCCCCTCACCCTCTCAGGCTCTCCCATCACCACTGCTGATTCCTTCCGCTTCCTAGGCACTACCATCACCAGGGACCTCAAATGGGAGCTGACCATCAGCTCACTCATCAAAAAAGCCCAGCAGAGGATGTTCTTCCTGCGGCAGCTGAGGAAGCTCAAGCTACCCACCAAGATGTTAGTGCAGTTCTACACAGCCATCATCGAGTCCATCCTCACCACCTCCATAACCGTGTGGTACGCAGGAGCCACTGCCAGGGACAGACTAAGGCTGCAGCGCGTCGTGCGCACTGCTGAGAAGGTGATCGGCTGCAAGCTCCCATCTCTCCAGGATCTGTACATCTCCAGGACCCGGAGGCGTGCTGGCCGGATCATAGCCGATCCCTCACACCCTGGTCACGTACTGTTTGCCCCCCTCCCCTCTGGTAGAAGACTTCGGTCCATCCAGACTAAAACCTCCCGTCACATGAACAGCTTCTTCCCCTCTGCCATTAGACTGCTGAACACTAAGTGACTCTCGTGCACCATGTACAGCAGCTCAACCAGACTCATGTCAATCATCACTGTTTTCTTCCTGCATTACCGACTGCACTATATAGTTCTCCACAGTATCTGCTGCTGGCTAATATATATTTTAACTGTTGACCAGTATCACTTAATCTTATCCTACACTTTATTACATGTATAGTTTATTTCTCTTATCTTATCATGTTTAATGTTGCAGCATTGTACCGAGACAAATTCCTAGTTTGTGTACTACATGAACAATGGCAATAAACCTGATTCTGATTCTGATTCTGATTCTGATCACTTTTTCACACAGGGCCATGTAGGTTTGGATTATTTTTTTTTACCCTTAATAATAAACACTTTCAATTAAAAACTGCATTTTGTGTTTACTTGTGTTATCGTTGTCTAATATTTAAATTTGTTTGATAATCTGAAACATTTAAGTGTGACAAACATACAAAAAAAAGAGAAATCAGGAAGGGGGCAAACACTTTTTCACACCACTGTAGCCATTAGTAAGCTAGTTAGCATGCTAACATTACTGTTGCAACGAGCTGCAATCTATTGATGTGACGACAAATGTTTAGATAACCAATTTCAATCTGAGACACTTTTACAGCCTAATGTTACATTTTATGTTTTTATAAATGTCAATAATTGTTGTCTTGTCGAGAAAAAGGAATGGGTGAAGGCAACGAGCTGGATGACACAAGGCTTTATTTTTTCTCCAACATAACAGCAAACACGCTTCTGAGCTCTGCTGAGCTACTGTGCTACTAGGGTATCTGTACATGCCTCTTTTATGCTTTTATTTCCATATGTAGAGAACCAGACTTCCGCTCCTCATACATAAAGAGAAATGCAGCACATTAACATTCAGATTGTCAGACAATGCACATCATTAACATAACATACACAGGCACCGCTTCAACACCTCCATTCTCTCTGCGGCTCCTGGTTAATCTTCCTCTCCCTGGGAGATGTATAGAACTAACTGTTCCGTTTGATACAGTGGGGCAAAAAAGTATTTAGTCAGCCACCAATTGTGCAAGTTCTCCCACTTAAAAGATGAGAGAGGTCTCCAATTTTCATCATAGGTATACCTCAACTATGAGAGACAAAATGAGAAAAAAAAAATCCAGAAAATCACATTGAAGGATTTTTAATGAATTAATTGGTAAATTCCTCGGTAAAATAAGTATTTGGTCAATAACAAAAGTTCATCTCAATACTTTGTTATATACCCTTTGTTGGCAATGACAGAGGTCAAATGTTTTCTGTAAATCTTCACAAGGTTTTCACACACTGTTGCTGGTATTTTGGCCCATTCCTCCATGCAGATCTCCTCTAGAGCAGTGATGTTTTGGGGCTGTCGCTGGGCAACATGGACTTTCAACTCCCTCCAAAGATTTTCTATGGGGTTGAGATCTGGAGACTGGCTAGGCCACTCCAGGACCTTGAAATGCTTCTTACGAAGCCACTCCTTCATTGCCTGGGTGGTGTGTTTGGGATCATTGTCATGCTGAAAGACCCAGCCACGTTTCATCTTCAATGCCCTTGCTGATGGAAGGAGGTTTTCACTCAAAGTCTCACGATACATGGCCCCATTCATTCTTTCCTTTACACGGGTCAGTCGTCCTGGTCCCTTTGCAGAAAAACAGCCCCAAAGCATGATGTTTCCACCCCCATTCTTCACAGTAGGTATGGTGTTCTTTCTCCTCCAAACACGACAAGTTGAGTTTTTACCAAAAAGTTCTATTTTGGTTTCATCTGACCATATGACATTCTCCCAATCCTCTTCTGGATCATCCAAATGCTCTCTAGCAAACTTCAGACGGGCCTGGACATGTACTGGCTTAAGCAGGGGGACACGTCTGGCACTGCAGGATTTGAGTCCCTGGCGGCATAGTGTGTTACTGATGGAAGCCTTTGTTACTTTGGTCCCAGCTCTCTGCAGGTCATTCACTAGGTCCCCCCGTGTGGTTCTGGGATTTTTGCTCACCATTCTCGTGATCATTTTGACCCCACGGGGTGAGATCTTACGTGGAGCCCCAGATCAAGGGAGATTATCAGTGGTCTTGTATGTCTTCCATTTTCTAATAATTACTCCCACAGTTGATTTCTTCACACCAAGCTGCTTACCTATTGCAGATTCAGTCTTCCCAGCCTGGTGCAGGTCTACAATTTTGTTTCTGGTGTCCTTTGACAGCTCTTTGGTCTTGGCCATAGTGGAGTTTGGAGTCTGACTGTTTGAGGTTGTGGACAGGTGTCTTTTATACTGATAATGAGTTCAAACAGGTGCCATTAATACAGGTAACGAGTGGAGGACAGAGGAGCCTCTTAAAGAAGAAGTTACAGGTCTGTGAGAGCCAGAAATCTTGCTTGTTTGTAGGTGACCAAATACTTATTTTACTGAGGAATTTACCAATTAATTCATTAAAAATCCTTCAATATGATTTTCTGGATTTTTTTTTTCTCATTTTGTCTCTCATAGTTGCGGTATACCTATGATGAAAATTGGAGACCTCTCTCATCTTTTAAGTGGGAGAACTTGCACAATTGGTGGCTGACTAAATACTTTTTTGCCCCACTGTACCTCCTGGAGGCACTTCCTCCTTCAGTCGTAATTCTCCTCTCCCCCCTGCATTCTGGGTGTGAGGAAAGCCCCCAAACACTGTGAATTGTGTCTGGCACAGTCTTATATTTATGTGACATCAGATTTTCAATAATGTGGTTGCTTTTGTCGGCGGCGCGGTAGAAGAGTGGTTAGCACTGCGGCAGCACAGCAACTCACCCTTGGCCTGGGGATCCTGGGTTCGATCCCAGCCCCCGACCAACAGTGATCTGTGTTGAGTTTGCATGTTCTCCCCGTGTCTGTGTGGGTTTACTCCGGGATTTCTCTGGTTTCCTCCCACATGCCAAAAACATGCAAGTTAGGTTAACTGGCATCAAAACTGGGGATTCTAAATTGTCCTTAGATATGACTGTGAGAGTGAATGGTTGTCTGTCTCTCTGTGTTGGCCCTGCGATGGACTGGTGATCTGTCCAGGGTGTACCCTGCCTCTCGCCCAAAGACGCTGGGATAGGCTCCAGCCCCCCTGTGACCCGAAAAGGATTAAGCGGAAGAAGATGAATGAATGAATGAATGAATGGTTGCTTTTGTCTAACACTAAAGAACAAAGTTAATCTGCAATAGTAACTTTTATTCCTGTACTTATTTTTTTTAGTGAATACCACATTTGCAGTATGTTCTACTTTTATTAATGTCTATTTTCTTTTTAGGAGCAGCTGTGGCGCCGGTGTAGTGTAGCCGACTATTGATAGGAGGATCAGTGGTTCGATTCCCGCTCTGTCTGCAGTCTGCATGTTGGTGTCCTTGAGCAAGACACTGAACCCCCAGTTGCTCCTGGTGGGACTGTGCATGGCAGCTCTATCGCCATCAGTGTGTGGAATGGGTGGATAGCAGGATCTGTAAAGCACTTTGGTCATCCAGATGAGTAAAAAGCGCTATATAAGTGAATGCCATTTAACAAGAAGGATCCAAAGATGAGTCAGTCCCTCATCATGGAGACAAGCCTCGTGATGATCTTCATATATTAAAGTTTCAAAATAATTATGTGGTGTTTCTATTGGAAACATTTTCCACTTTAAATAAGTTCAGTCCTTATGAATCATCAAAGAACAATGACCAGACTTGATCTGTTAAATTTTGTTAAGAACTTAAAACTTTCTATAACAGTTAAGGATGTGTGAAGTTTAGTGTGGCTACAGAAATGCTTTAACATTCAGCAGATCCAGGTGTTCAGGAGGACTGGTGAAGAAAAAATGGAGAGACAGACACAAACTGAAAGGGCTTTTAAATTTACTCATGATTTTTTTTTTTTTAATTTATGCATGATGTGAGCCTTTTATTTACAAGCAGCCTGAGGATGAGTGTTGTGCTAGAAATAACTAATAAAACCTTATGGGAAGTCCTTTTCCCCAAATCTATTGCCGTCTATTACCTTTGAATTGATAGGTGAAGCTAAACAAACTGTGGCCATTCAAATATTAATGGACATTTTTTTTTCTCCTGTAAGACAAATATAATGGGTTTTAATTATCTTCTGTCACTCTGTTCTTCAAATTTTTATATTTGTAACATATTTTACACAGATTTTTCACCTTTAAATATTTTAAGCTTTCCATTACCATATTCAGTCCTGTAATTTTTATGTGCTAGTCTTTGAATTGTAGACGTCAATAAAATAACTAATTTGTGTTCATGGTAAACTGGATTTAGTTTAATTATATTTTTTAATTAATCCATTTATCTGGATGGAAGTAAAATCCAAATTCCTGTTAAAATGATAAGTTTTTACCAGAGGGAGAAAAAGAGCTTTTGTAATCCTAAAAATTGCAGTGATATTAGTTGTCCTCATCAAAGGTAAGAAAGCTGTTTATTAACTGATGGGCTGTTGCACATAAATGAGGTAATTATGCCTCGGTGAAAACGGGAGACATACGGTAATCACTCAGTGCATCTGTGTGCGGTTGTGTGTATCTGTCCGCCTGTCTGTTTCAGCTTGCCCGGTCAAAATTAAGTGGAACTAAAGGCTTGTATCATTGTATCATCATATTTTCTCGACTTTTAATTTGCCAGAATTTCGAGATAAGGCTCTGTTTTCAAAATAAACACAAATTTAACTCATCATTGCCATATAATGGAGCCGCAGAAAAAGGTATTGCAATAACTATGCCGAGCCACCAGAGGTGGCAGTGCAACTTTTTTTTTTTTTTACAGCCCATGGACGACTTCCTAAATATGGCAGACAACAATGGAGAGCTGAGGAAAGCAAAACACCCTTTAAAAGTAAGTTTTGTGCTTAAATTATGCATCGATTTCAATATTAAAACACTAATAATTCTGCACTCTTATGTACATAGTTTCACCCGCGTAGCCACTACCATACCTATGTATATTTCCATAACCCTGGGCCATTTTTTATTTTTATTTTATTTTTATCTCAGTTGTGTGTTTAATCGTGTGTTCTGTAACCGTGTTTTATCTAATCCTTCTCTCTTACTTTATTGTGCAGTAGCCTGGTGGAGTACCCACAATTTTGTTGTACTGTACTACTGTTCTTTCTTAGACCTCCGTCGATTAGGGTTGACCATGGGTGAAGCATCCTAGTTCTGGTTGTCTGCTCGCCTGGAGCAGCGCCGTCTGTGGCTAAATAGACCAATGCGGGAGTGGCAGTCTCTATTGCAAAGGTCACACCTGTGTGTAGTCTCTGGTCTGTTGGAGCTGCTGCTTTCCTTCCTGCGTGTTTGTTTTTCTGCAGCAGCGGTCATCATTTTCTCCTCCCCCGATTTCAGGTGTTGCTTCAGGGTCCCTTTCCACTTTGCACGGTCACCTGCTAGGCTCTCCCAGGTCTCTGTGTTGATGTCGGTGGCCTTCATGTCTCTCTTCACAACATCTTTGTACCGGAGCTGGGGACGACCAGTGGATCTCCTCCCAGATGCCAGTTCTCCATACAGGATGTCCTTTGGGATGCGCCCATCGTCCATGTGGTGGACATGGCCTAGCCAGTGCAGCTTGCACTGTCTGAGGAGAGTGAACATACTGGGAAGTCCCGTGCGATTCAAAACATCTGCGTTGGTTACCCTGTCCTGCCAGGATGTGCCCAGGATGCGGCGGATGCTTTGCAGATGGAAGGTGTTGAGTTGCTTCTCCTGTCTGGCATATGTTGTCTATGACTCACTGCCGTACAACAGTGTGCTGATGACACAGGCATTATACACTGCCATCTTAGTCTTCACCAACAGCTTGGGGTTTGTCCACACTCTGGTTGTGAGGCAAGCGAGTATTGTAGCTGCCTTTCCGAACCACCTGTCTATTTCTGTGTCAAGGGAGAGGTTGTCGCTTATGGTAGAGCCAAGGTAGGTGAAGTGGTGGATGACACTGAGTTCATAGTCATTGATGGTGATGGCAGGTGGTAATTCAGTGTCTTGTCCTGGGACATTGGTCTTTTTCAGGTTAATGGCGAGTCCAAAATCCTTGCAGGCCTGTGAGAAGCCTTCCATCAGTGTCTGCAGCTCCTGTTGGGTGTGTGTTGCAATTGCTGCGTCGTCAGCAAACAGCATGTCTCTGATGAGCATTTCGCGAACCTTCGTCTTGGCTCTGAGGCGGGCAAGGTTGAACAGCCTGCCATCTGACCTGGTGTGTAGGTAAATTCCTTCAGCTGCAGTGCCAAAGACATGATTTAGGAGAATGGCGAACAATATCCCAAAGAGTGTGGGAGCAAGGGCACAGCCTTGTTTGATGCCACTGCAGATGCTGAAGGGGTTGGAGGAACTCCCGTTGAACTGCACAGTCCCCTTCATGTCTGAATGAAAAGACTCAATCATGCCCTGCAGCTTTGGTGGGCAGCCTATCTTTGGGAGAACAGGGGCATCTGCTGTTCTCTGCACTTCTCCTGGAGTTGGCGGAGGGAGAAGACCATGTCTACCGTTGATCTCTTGGCAAGAAAGCCACACTGCAACTCTGGGTAGACACATTCTGCCAGCTTCTGCAGGCGGATCAAAATGACCCGAGCAAAGACTTTGCCGACGATGCTGAGTAGAGAGATGCCTCTGTAGTTGTTGCAGTCACTTCTTTCGCCCTGGTTCTCCCAGGGAGACAGAACAGGTGTGGAGGAGTATGCTGAAACGGTCACCATCTACATCGCCAAGTGCACAGAGGATGCCACTATAGTGAAGACTATCACTGCACGGGGCAACTACAAACCCTGGATGACGGCAGAGGTGCGCTCGCTGCTCACAGCAAGAGATGCAGCCTTCAGAGCGAAGGACAGGATCACCCTCCGCTCAGCCAGGTCTGCGCTCTCAAAGGGAATTAAGACGGTGAAGCGCGCCTATGCGGAGAAAATCCAGGGACACCTCTGTGACACAAGGAACACCAAACGGATGTGGCAGGGAGTTCGGGCGCTGACGGATTATAAGTCTAGGCAGGGGGTCAATGATGACGACGCTTCACTTCCAGACAGGCTCAACAACTTCTTTGCCCGTTTTGAAGCATCAAACCCAACAATTAGAGGGAGGGCTGACCCATCTCCACCATCTGTTGGGCCAGCTATCATCATCAACGCAGCGGACACACGGAGGACCCTAATCAGGGTCAACCCACGTAAAGCTGCAGGTTCGGACAACATCCCGGGACGTGTGCTCCGAGTCTGTGCGAGCGAGTTGGCGGATGTCCTGACTGACATTTATAACATCTCCCTGAGTCAGGCCATCGTTCCCAGATGCTTTAAGACCTCTACCATAGTACCGGTGGCAAAGAAACCAGTTGTGTCCTGTCTGAATGACTATCGTCCTGTTGCACTGACACCAATTGTGATGAAGTGTTTTGAACGGCTTGTCAAACCACACATCACAGCCTGCCTCCCTGCAGCACATGACCCGTTCCAGTTTGCATATCGTTCAAACCGCTCCACGGAGGATGCTATAGTCACCACCCTGCACCCTGTCAACACCCACCTGGATCAGAAAGACACCTACGCCAGACTCCTGTACATTGATTTCAGTTCAGCATTCAACACCATTATTCCTCAGAGATTGATGGAGAAATTACTCCTTCTCGGTCTGAACACCGCCACATGTCTCTGGATCCTGGACTTCCTGACCGAGAGACCTCAGTCTGTCCGTGTTGGAAACAACATCTCCAACTCTATCACGGTGAGCACCGGATCCCCTCAAGGCTGCGTACTCAGTCCACTGTTGTTTACACTTCTAACACATGACTGTGTATCCAGACACGAGGGGAATCGGATTATTAAGTTTGCAGATGACACCACAATGGTGGGACTTATTCAGAGTGATGAGGAATCAATGTACAGGGAAGAAGTTAGAGACCTGGAGGGCTGGTGCAGGGAGAACAATCTGGTGCTCAATGTGGACAAAACGAAAGAGATGATTATCGACTTCCGGCGGTTATGGCCTGAACACGTCCCTCTCAGCATCGGCGGCCGTTTGGTGGAGAGAGTGGAGAACATCAAGTTCCTCGGAGTGCAGATCTCGCAGGACCTGACCTGGAGCAAGAATTCCTTGGGGATCAGGAAGCAGGCCCAGCAGAGACTGCACTTCTTGAGGAAACTCAAACAGGCCTCTCTCCCCATCTGCATCCTCTGGACCTTCTACAGAGGTGTGGTGGAGAGTGTTCTGACGTACTGCATTGCAACATGGTACTCCAGCTACAGTATGTTAGACAAAAAAGCCCTGCAGAGGATAGTTAGGGGAGCTGAGAGGGTAATTGGAGTTTCCCTCCCCTCTGTCCAAGAACTTTTTCAGAACCGTTGTAGGAGCAGGGCACTGAACATCGTCAAGGACCACTCTCACCCTCTGCATAAACACTCTGAACTGCTGCCATCTGGCAAACAATTCCGGAGCATCAGAGGCAGAACCACCAGACTGATTAACAGTTTCCTTCCACAAGCTGTTAGGATGCTGAACAGTTGATCCGGAATCTTTCATACACACTACTGCACCTTATGGACATTATGTATATTATAGTTCTAGTTAGTTTTCAAGTATGTCTCAGGGATGGGTGAATGGCTGTGCTGGGGTGGGGGGTGAGGGGGTGTGTGAGTGTGTCTTAAATTATGTTCTTTTTACTTATATGGATGCCGAGAGAAATGCAATTTCATCTTGCCTGCATTACAGTTGTATGTACAGCAACATGACAATAAAGGTTGATTTGATTTGATTTTGTTTTTATAGAGGGTGATGATCTTGGCGTCCCTCATGTCCTGTGGTACAGCCCCTTCTTGCCAGCACTGACAGAGGACTTCATGCACTGGGAGCAGGAGGGTAGTCTTGCAGTGTTTGATCAGGTCCGGGGGAATCCTGCCGCTGCCTGGGGCTTTGCCAAAGGCCAAGCTGTCGATGGTGAAGACGGCGTGCTTGGCTTCGATGACGGGAGTCATCTCTGTGGACCTGGCCTCAAACCAGTCATGAGACTTGGAGGACTCCTTCCCAAAGGTAGCTAAGGTGGTGTGGTGCATGGTGTCCCACAGTACTTCCCACTTCTCTGTGGCAGAATCTCTGGGCTGTGAGGTTTGCATTTCCTTCTTGAAGGTCTCTGCAAACTTTTCCATGAGGTCTGGTTGAGACATCTTGCTGACATTAATGCGGGGGTTCCCTTGTTTCTTTGAGTGGTGGTTCCTCATTGCCTGTAGCCTGATCTTGCAGCAGACCAGAGAGTGATCTGTGTCGCAGTCCGCACTATGGTAAGAGCATGTGTGGAGAACGTTCTTGATGGCGGCACACCTGACCAGGATAAGATCTAGCTGATGCCAGTGCTTTGAGTGTGGGTGTCTCCAAGAGACCTGGTGCTGAGGCTTGGTCCTGAAGTAGGAGTTGGTGATGCACAATTCATGGTAACTGCAAAGCTCAAGCAATCGTTGGCCATTCTCGTTCATTTTGCCCATACCAAACTGTCCAAGGCGAGAGGGCCACGAGTCATGATCTGGACCCACTCTGACACTGAAGTCACCCAGGAGAACAAGTTGCTCCTTGCTGGGGATGCTTGCAATGATGAACGTGAGCTTCTCGTAGAACTCATCCTTTCATTGTACTGTACTACTGTACAATGACAATAAAGCCTATTCTAATAATTCCTGCAACTACAACATTTGACTTTTTAAAGCTTATGTTGCATCACATTATTTTTCTCAATGGTAAAAATTACAATTCCCGCACTCCTTGCCTCTAAAACATGCCGGTATAACAGGCCTGTCCAGATTAAATCTGGGGGATAAACTGGCCTAGGCCAAACAATACCTGGGGGTGTAAAAGAGCCTAGGCCAGACTATACCCCTCCAGGCCAGAATATACCCCTCTTGTGTAAAGAGGTTTTGATTGTATTTACACAGTATATATTTACAACACAACACGTCGACACGTCATGTCACTACATTACCTTATGTTATTATCAGCTGATTTGACCACTTTTTTCCATTTTGTAAAATGACATACAGTATATCAGAATAAATGACATGTCTGCCCATCCCACTTTTAGGCATAGGTAAATATTTTTCCACTATAATATTAAAACCATATGTCAGTGTTTACAACTTTACATCGTCTATCAAAGCCAAACAAACATAAGGTTTAGAATACACACATTCAGTTTCACTTTCAATTTTTAAATTTTTTTGCAGCTCCAAACATACACCAAACGTGATGAAAATATTTGGAAAAACATGACGGAATTTGTTTATCATTACTCTGGTTTTACTTGCCCTATCAACATAATTTAAAAACTGGGAGAGTTTCGAATCTGCACTTTCAACACAAGTTGAAATGGTGAAGCTGCGAGGCTGTGTCTTGCTTCTACCTTGTTCTAAAGCAGTCACGTGATTTGAATGCACTGGCGGAACTTTTCACAACTATGGAAGACCAACTGTATGACCACTTTTTGACATTCTACACCGCAACACAACAAAAGTACCCTGTAGATCTACGAGCCACCCCCCTTTGGGACCGGCAGGAGATAAAAAAATTAACTAATTTTTGTGTATATCACTCAGCACTGCTGATATCATGGGGGGGGGGGGATTAATTGGCCTAAGGGGTATGAATTGTTGGTTACATTAATTATGCATCGATGCAAAGCAACGTAGGCATATCATAACCACTACATGTGTCTGTGTGTATCTGTCTGTCTGTTTGTTACCACCTTTTCAGCTTGCCTGGTCAAAATCAAGTCAAACTAAAGGCTTGTATCGCCATATTTTAGCAAATTTTTACATGCCAAAATTTCCACATACAACTTTGTTATCAAAATAAACACTAATCTAACTCACTTTTACCGTCACTGCAGCTGGGAAAAAAGGTATTGTAATAACTATGCCAGGCCAGTAGAGGTGGCAGTGTGCCTTTTTTACAGGCCCCCCCATGCCTTCCTGCCACAGGCACCGAGTCATCAGCACCTTGGTGCTTTCATTATTACATTTAAAAAGAATAGAAAACAGTGGTGATCTAATTTGCATAAATCTCCTCTGACGATGTACTTTCTGCTCAGCCTTAGAGTTTAGTTGAAGTGCTGAACTGACATTAGCACTCATTACCTCTATGCTAACAGTCTGTGCAGAGATCTGAGGACACCAGACTTTATCAGAGGAAAAATCAATCAGAACAGTAGGCTCAGACTTGAGACCTTTTTATCTGATGAACCATCAGTCCCTCTGACTCAAAAAACCCCATCTCATTGATAATATTCAATGAATAAAAGTGGGATGGGTAGGCGTGTCATTTATTCCGATATACTGTATGCTATAGGTGTAGGCGTTCCACATGTTAGCATCGCGGCTAACAGCAGCTCTGTCATTTCAGTACAGACATTAGTCAGCTGTTGAAGATGTCATAAATTAAAGCGGACGACCTCTCCTCATTTTGACCATGTAAAATATACCACTACAGTCAGGGTAAGGTTTTGACCATGTAAAATATACCACTACAGTCAGAGTAATATGTGACCCGTGTTGGCAAAATGGGTCGGAATGCACACCGGGTAATTACGAGCTACAGGCACTAGAAGTCAAAAATCATGATTCTTTGTTTGCTGGCGGCAAGTCCTGGGAAAACCCCTGTCAGTGTCTGGTATCATTGTAAATGCCTTCTCTTGCCTTCTGCCAAGCTCTACACCTGATGAGATTCGATAGAGGAGCTATTCATTAAAAACCCTGTTTTTAATACAAAATCGCCTCGTCATTTCAGCTCCACTGGGGCAGCACGGTGGTGCAGTGGTTAGCACTGTTGCCTTACAGCTAGAAGGTTCCTGGTTCGAATCCCCAGGTTGGCAGGGGTTGGAACCTTTCTGTGTGGAGTTTGCATGTTCTCCCTGTGCTGCGTGGGTTTACTCCGGGGGCTCCGGTTTCCTCCCACAATCCAAAGACATGCATGTTAGGTTAATTGGCTGTTCTAAATTGTCCCTAGATATCTGTTTCCTATAGGCCCTTAGAGTAGAGGGTTAGTATTAGCGAAAGCGCTTTGAGTGGTCTTTGTGACTAGAAAAGCGCTATATAAGTGCAGGTTAGTTAGTTAGTTAGTAAAGCTTGGAACTTCTACTTTCTGAAAATACACAATACACGTTTTTGTGGAAGACGTAACTCAGGACTGATCAAGTGTGAGTTTTTAAACCAGCCAAGATATAAACAAAATTGGCTTGTTGCTGGTCCGTTTTTGCGCAATTCTTACAAATTAAATATCATTTTGAAGGTCTTTCAATACAGAATATGAAAATAACGTTACTGTGGTCTATATTAATCATATATTCCATAACCTACATATGTTGAAGCATGTGGAAATGTTTAGTAATTACATATGTAAAGAACTTCACACCTCTGAAAGGACAAAGGCTCTCAACCACCGAGTGAAGAACAAAGACATTCCCAGACACGGCGGAGGAGACCGGAGGAGCCACCCTCACCCCCTAAGGGGAGGAGAGGAAATACCAAGACAATGGGGGATTAAGATAATGAGGGATGTCAGCCTTTGTTATGCATGTCTTTTGTTGTGTGCAAGTATAAAGCCAGTGAGCCGGAGACATTCTGTCTCTTTTTTCTTTCTGCCACTCTGCACCAGATGAGACTTGTTAGGAGAGCTGATTATTAAACTTTGGTTTATAAATCAAATCGCCTCATCATTTCCAAGCTCTTCTACAGTTACCTCAGTTTTGAAAATTTCCTCATTGCGACTCATTTTGCCAGCACGGGTCACATATAATAATGATTGCCCTGACATCTATTTTTAGCTTTGGTCTAATAATCATCCATTAACCTGGTGTTTGTAAAAACTCTCCACAGTAGCTAATGCAGAACTCTGAGCACTAACCAACCTAGTGACGTCACAGAAAAATATGGCGATTTCAAATCTCAAAACCATAATTTCAATTAGATTATATTCAAATACTGTTAAACTTACAGGGTCAAACTAGAAAAAAACATTTCAAGACTAAGTGTCTATGTTTTGAATCAGGATTATTACATGGATCGTTTCATGTCCTCTTTAACTTGACCAGCTGTTCCCTCAAAATACCGTATGTGGTCTTATAGCGTTGAAGGCTGATGAAAATTCCATTAACATAATACGAACATACTGTTTTAGTTGATCCAGATGACAATAAATTCCATGCAGAACATATAAAAAAGCTCTGTACTCCTCCCTCTTTTATATGGAAACTGTATAGGATCTAAAGTATCATGCACATCACAGAGGATATGCTCCAACACTACAGTATTCTCTCTAGGCTCTTCACTACAATACTTTTCAAAGACACAAGGCAATAATCATTCAGCACCTGTGGTTTTGATGTTCTTGGTACGGGAACGATTAATAAAAATCTCCATACCTTCGGAACATAATGTGAAAGTTGAAACAAACAACTGTAAATAAAACTAAGATCCTCACAGCGCTCCCTCAGAAACGTAACAGTTAACTCATCAGGACCAGCTGCCTTTCTCATATGGATCTTTTTAAAAATTCGACACACTTCATCTGTCATCACAACAATATCCTGGCCAGGCTCAAGTTGCTGCATAATAGAACTCCTTTCTGTACTGAAGTCTTCTGTCTCAAGTCTCCCATAATAGGTATTTAATTCATTTGCTATGGACAAATCATTTCCATGATTATCCATAGATATTTTCCTCCTTTTCTGTCCTATCATTGTCTACACTCCTTGCCATCCCTGTCTTAAGTTAGTATTTTTCATTTTTTCCTCTATCTTCTGCTTACAGTGATATTTACACCTAGGAGAACCTTTCAGTTCTCTGTTTATCACTTGGAAAAATCTTAACAGATTTTTTTGTATAACATTATTGACACAGAACTGTATATAGTCAGATACCACAGTACTAAGTTCATCCAATTCAGAACTAGTGTCCAAGAAAATGTTCCATAAAGTACAGTCAAAACATCCCCTGAGGCAGTCTACTGTATCTTCATCCCACACCTGGATAGTTCATGCCTCAGGCTTACTTGTTTTAAGCTGCTGTTTGTAATTAAGCAATATTACATGAGATGGAGTTGCGGTATCATGATTATAGTAACTGGCTGTGATACGGCTTAATACCCAAGAGTATCACAGCCATAGTTAGTATAATCATGATACTCAACAACCTAAACGAAGCTCAACAACCTAAACAACTTTTTTGGAAGCACAAATCAGCAGACCAGCACAGAAGACCACTCCTCCTCCGGATGAGCTGGCCTTGAGTCTGGATCTGGCTAGCATGAATAGGACCCTCTGCAGGATCAACCCACGCAAGGCAGCTGGCCCAAACAACATACCGGGTCGCGTTTTGAAGGACTGCGCAGAGGAGCTGAAGAATGTTCTGGCTGACATCTTCAACATCTCCTTGTCTCAAGCTGTTGTCCCCACATGCTTCAAGACTGCCACCATAATACCAGCCCCGAAGAAGCCCATCCCATCCAGCTACAATGATTACCGGCCGGTAGCACTGACTCCCACTATAATGAAGTGCTTTGAGTGGCTAGTCATGCAGCACATCAAGTCCACCCTGCCTCCCTCTCATGACCCATTCCAGTTTGCATGCAGGTCGAACAGATCCACAGAAGATGCCATTGCCGCTGCTCTCCATCCAGCCCTCACCCACCTGGATTCAAAAAACTTGTACGTGCGCATGCTGTTCTTGGACTTCAACTCAGCATTCAACACAATCATTCCCCAGCACCTGATACAAAAACTCAGACACTTAGGACTCAAAACCTCCCTCTGTAACTGGGTGCTGGACTTTCTCACAGGGAGGCCACAGAGCATGTGGATTGGCAGCAACACCTCCCAGACCATCACACTGTGCACAGGGGCCCCACAAGGGTGTGTGCTGAGCCCGCTGCTCTTCACCCTGCTGACCCATGACTGCATGCCGGCCTACAACACCAACCACATCGTCAAGTTTGCGGACAACACAACGGTAGTGGGCCTCATCGCCAACAACGACGAGGCCAACTACAGAAACAAGGTGAGCCAACTGGTCCAGTGGTGTAAAGACAGCAACCTCTTCCTGAATGTGGGAAAAATCAGGGAGATTGTGGTTGACTTCAGAAGGGGTCATGCACAACACCCACCTCTGATCATCGACAGTGCAGCTGTGGAGAGGGTGAACAGCACCAAGTTCCTGGGGGTGCACATCTCTGAGGACCTCACCTGGACCAACAACACCACATCAATGGCCAAGAAGGCCCAAACTCGCCTTCATTTCCTCCGCAGACTGAGGAGAGCACGATTCCCATCCTACATCATGCAGTCTTTCTACTGGGGCACCACTGAGCGCATCCTCACCAACTACATCACGGTGTGGTATGGAAGCTGCACCGCCACCTGCTGGAAGACACTACAACGCATAGTGGACGCAGCCAGCAAGATCATTGGTGCCGCCCTGCTCCCCCGCCTTCCCCCCCTCTCGGACATCTACCCCACCCCTCTCACCCGCAGAGCCATCAACATCACAGGTGACATCTCCCATCCCCTACACTCCCTCTTCAGCCCCCCGCCCTCAGGGAAAAAGTACCGTAGCCTCCGTCCCATTCCACAAGACTGCTGAACAGCTTCATTCATCAGGCCATCAGGACCCTGAAACACCCCCCCCCCCCCCCAGACGGTAACGCCTGCACAATAACTACCTCAGATGCTGGCACAGAAAGACTGGCACACCAACAATAATACTGTTGTTCTGCTGTACTTTTGCTGCTATATGTCTGCACATTAACCGCAAACATTTGCACAAATGCCATATCTGCTGCTGTCTGTATGTCACTGCAATACTGATCATGTGCAATCATATCTGTCACTATCTGCACCTACATTACCGCATTGAAATGCAACTACAGGTATTCATCTCTAGCTGTCTGAATATAGGATTGCTGGGTTTATTACCACTAATCTTTTACCTAAACTGATCGTTGACCTCTATGAAGGTCAGAGTCCTTCTGGCTGCCATTGGCACCACGGGTTGCATCACTGTATATAGACCAGGGGTGTCAAACTCATTCCATGGAGGGCCAAGATTCTGCAGGTTTTACTTCCACCCAGTCTCTTCAGCAGGTGTTTTCACTGATCAGCAATCAGTAGGAAGAAATTCAGAGAAATCACCTGTTGAAGACACTGGGTGGAAGTAAAACCTGCAGGGTCTTGGCCCTCCATGGAATGAGTTTGACACCTGTGATATAGACTGTACATACACTGCTGCTGTCGCTGTTTGTTCTTGTTTTTCTTTTTTTAATCCAGCCTTATTTCTTTTCTTTTTATAAAATGCACACCAATGAAGAGAGACAGAAACGCCATTTCAATTCTCCTGTACCTGCACATATAGTAGTATTGACAATAAAATCTTTGAATCTTGAATCTGAATACTGTAACGACGTCGAGTGTAATAATGCTTTTATACAACAGTTCCGGTAAGCAAAATTTATTAAATGACAGCAATACTGGACAAAATATTATGATTTGTTTGTTTAACCAGTTATTTTGCGCAGCTCAGAAAAAAAACAGTCTCTAAATCTAACCAGTAATTGTTGCTAAACATCTCAATCAGCATGAAGACGTCTATTGTCATTTCATACACACGTAAACAAATTAAATGATGTCAAGTGCAAACATAACGTGTTTATAAAACACACCTGCTAAGCTGATACTTCAGAAAATCCCACATCAAAATGCATCCAGAAGCTAGTAGTAAGCATGCTAGTGATTTAGCATACGCTAGCAATTTAGCACATTTTGATTGCTTTTCTTCGCATTTTCAGATGAAACAAAGAGTCCACCACCACAAAGGTATTGTGGTTTGTTAATCAAGACAATAAACAAACTTTAGCACTGCCTATTTTTTGAAACAGACGTGAAATTGCTTAATGATCTTAAAATGACCAGGTAGACGGAAGTAGACCTTTGCAAAAGGACAGGACTTCCGGGTCAAGGATGTATAATTCCTTGTCAAATAGCACTTCATTGTGGAAATTAAGGTATCCAAAACAGTACTGCAGTTGTCAGAGAGTTGATAGAAAATTACTGTTAGTAATTAACGTTACTAGAACACTTTTGAAGTGGAGTGATACATATCCAGTGAAATTGGAGTGCAATTATCACAGATTATAGCAACTCCTGGAATCCCTATTGTCCAATCAAATTGCTTGGTCAGAACTAACTGTTGTATAAAGAGGGACTAAGGCTACGGTCACACTGCAGGTCTTAATGCTCAATTCCAAATTTTTGCTGAGATCCAATTTTTTTGTGTAGGCGTTCACATTACAATTTAAATGCGACCCCCATCAGACTTCACTATGAACGGTCTACAGCTATGAAATGACCCCCATGCGCAGAAGAAAGCGTAACGCCAGACACAACGTTGTGTTTACGGAAGTAAGTATGAGCCCCGAACGATTGAGGGGGACAGAACTTCTTCACTTTGATGCAGCACAGCAAAATAAATGTTAAAATCATTCAGAAATGATTAGGCACAAAATAAATATGAGACCAGCTTCATTCCTCTACACGCCAGATGACCGCTGTGATCAGCTCTGTGTCATAACCTGGCCCCTCGGGGTAGAAAGACAGGCCCAAACGCTGAATTGTAATTGTGACATTTATTAACGAACATAACATAAAGTCCCAAAATAGTGCAGACAATACAAAAATGCAAAAACAAGAATAACTTACAGGGAGGTGTGTTCCAGAGCGACCTTAGCTCTGGAGGAGATGAGGAAAAACACGGAGGGGTAAGTCCAAACAACTTCAGACAATTCAATAGTGCCGCAGTGAAACAATGAATTAACAAAGCTTAAATACACGCCACACAAATGAGCCGCAGGTGTGGGCAGGCTGAGCGAGCAGGTGACCTAATAGACAATCACTCACAGCTGGGAACTGGGGAACAGACTGTGAGTGGATGGTAGGTGTGTCTGGGAGAGGAGGAAGGAGGCTCATGTCACAAAACCAAAAATAACAGAAACTGACAAGAAAATAATAAGAGACATAAAATACTCAAAAATACATTAAGAGTCTGAGCTCTGGGCTCAGACTCATGCTTTAACAGAACTAATCGATTAAACGGCTCTCTTGGAAATGAGACCCCGTGTCTCAGTGGGATTTAAGGTTAATAATAAATAATGGTATCGTCACTTCCTGTATTGCTGGCTGCCTGTGGTTTGCTCTCCTCATTCTCCTGAGGATTTTGCCTTTAACTGTATTTTAATCACCTTTTTCCATCTACCGTTAGCTCTCACTTCTGTTTATCAAGCCTCTTGCACCTGTGTGTGCACTCAGTGTCATCTAATCACCCTCTTAAGCCTTCTGTTCACCTTTCATCTGTGTTTTTGTTAGCTTCGGGATAGCCACTAGCTATGGTTACTAGCTCTCCTTCCTCTCCTCCTCTGGTGTGCACTCTATGTCAGATGTTTAGCTACACCTCTGCCTCTTTTAGTGATAACGCTAAATGTAATAAATGTTGTCTTTTTGAGGCGCTTGAGGCGAGGTTGTCTGATTTGGAATCCCGCCTCCGCTGTACTGAAACACTGTCTGTGCCAGTTAATAACGACGGACGTCCCTTAGCTACAGCGGAGCTCCCTAACTTAGGGCGGCCTGCTAGTGGTCCTCCGGTCCTCCTCAGCAGCGAGGAGACTGGGCAGGTGACGGTGAGAAGGAAGCCTAGCCGCAAAGCCCCGGTTAACCACAACCTGTTCATGTTTTTAATCGCTTTTCCCCGCTCAGTGACACACTCACTGAGGAAAAAACTCTGATCACTGGCGACTCTGTAGCAGAAACGTGAACCTAGAGACTCCAGCGGCCATAGTCAAATGCATTCTTGTGGCCAGAGCAGGTGACATCGAGTCAAATTTGAAAATGCTGGCTAAAAGTAACTGTAAATACTCCACAGTTGTAATCCACGCCGGCATTAACGACGTCCGACTCCGGCAGTTGGAAGTCTCAAAATTTAATGTGGAATCGGTGTGTGACTTTGCAAAAACAATGTCTGCCTCTGTAGTATTCTCTGGACCCCTTCCCAATCTGACCAGTGATGACATGTTTAGCCACTTATCATCCTTCAACCACTGGCTGTCTGTGTGGTGTCCTGCAAACAATGTGGGCTACACAGACAATTGGAACTCATTTTGGGGAAAACCTGGTCTTATTAGACGAGACGGCGTCCATCCCACTTTGGATGGTGCGTCTCATTTATCTAACAATCTGGCATCATTTTTATCCAAATTTCCAAAACTTTGACAACTCAGAGTTGGGACCAGGAAGCAGAGTCGCAGTCTTATATGCCTCTCTGCAGCTTCTCTTCATCCGCCACCCCTCAGCTTAGCCCCTGTCTTCCCCATCAGAGAATCATTATCTGCTCCCTCCAAAGCAAATAAAAATATAATGTATAAGCATCCCAAAGTGATTAAACAAAAAGTTGGTAAAACTCAAATTAAACATGAAGCCTCTAAATTTAATGATTTGGCCTTTGTTCCTCCTCATAATTTAAAATTAAATGCGGTTTGTTAAATATTAGGTCTCTAACTCCCACGTCTCTGCTAGTCCATGATCTGTTAATTGATCATCAGAGTGATTTAATATCCCTTACAGAGACTTGGTTAGGACAAGACGATTATGTTGGTTTGAATGAATCAACTCCCTCTGGTTATTTAAACTGTCAAAATTCCAGAAGTTCTGGTCGTGGAGGAGGAGTAGCAACAATTTACCATTCCAAATTACTAGTTAATGTAAAGCAAAAAACACATTATTATTCCTTTGAGGGCCTGGTCCTCAGTATTGGGCATTTTAGCAATTTTAGGCTAAACCCAATTTTATTTGCCATAGTTTATCGTCCTCCATCAACCTACTCAGAGTTTTCATCCAAATTTGCCGAATTCTTAGCTGATTTAATGCTGAAATCAGATAGAATAATTATAGTCGGGGACTTTAATATAAGATAAGATAAGATAAGATAAGCCTTTATTAGTCCCACAATGGGGAAGTTCCAGGATACATGTATACATGTAGATGTAGATAGTGATTGCCTTAATTTGGCATTTAATTCAATATTAGACTCGATGGGGTTTTCTCAAAAAGTAGGAAATTCTACCCATTATCTCCACCATATGTTGGACCTTGTTCTGACATATGGCATAGACATAGAAAATCTGGTAGTGTCTCCTCATAACCCTGTACTGTCAGACCATTGTCTGTTAATCTTTGATTTTACTATTTGGCTCCTAAGGAAAAATATTACTACAGTAGATGCCTCTCAGATGATGTTACCAAATTTATGCAGATTGTTTCCTCTATACCATGTGTCAACACAACGGAAATAAGTGATCGAGAGCTTGCTTCTTCTGTAATTGACAGCATGGTAGATAGTGTTACAGCTTCACTGCATCAGACTCTAGACATGGTGGCCCCTTTAAAAAAGAAAAAGTCTAATCAGAGATTTGTAACTCCTTGGTTCAACACAGAAACTCGTAGCTTAAAACAGAGGACTCGTCAATTAGAAAGAAAATGGCACTCCACTAATTTAGATGAAATCAATTTAGCTTGGAGAAATCATCTTTTAATTTATAAAAAATCTCTGAGAAAAGCTAGAATGATTTATTATTCTGCATTAATAGAAGAGAACAAGAATAATCCCAGGTTTCTTTTCAGCACTGTAGCCAGGCTGACAAAGAGTCAGGACTCTGTCAATCCTAGCATTCCCTTAGAGCTTACTAGTCAGGACTTTATGAACTTTTTCAATCATAAAATTTCATCTATCGGAGACAAAATCAGTCAGATTCTTCCCACCGTTAACTTAAATTCAGTAACTACTACAACTCCTTCAACTGACATCTGTTTGGATCAGTTTTTTTTTTTTTTTTTTGTTACTTATTTGTACCCGTAGGTAGATTTGGTTTGCAGTCTGGTGACAAGCCACCGGCTGCCGGTCGCTGCGTGCGCGAGCGCCCTAAACCTACATGTTTTTGGTATGCGGGAGGAAACCGGAGAAATCCCGGAGTAAACCCACGCAACACGGGGAGAACATGCAAACTCCACACAGCTCACTGTTGGTCGGGGGCTGGGATCGAACCCACGATCTCATGATCCCCGCGATCCCCTGGCCGAGGGTAAACTGTGCTGCCACAGTGCTAAACCACTGCACCACCGTGCAGCCAATTTACTCCAATTGACCTTTTAGAGTTAGACAAAATAGTTTCCTCATCCAAGCCTTCAACTTGTCTTTTAGACCCTATTCCTACCAGGTTATTTAAAGAAGTCTTCCCATTTATTGGTAGCTTTATTCTTCAAATAATCAATTCTTCATTAACATTAGGCCATGTACCGCAGGGTTTTAAAACTGCTGTTATTAAACCCTTACTCAAAAAGCCAACGCTGGATCCAGGAGTTTTAGCTACCTATAGACCAATCTCTAATCTCCCTTCCATTTTAAAAATCTTAGAAAGAGTTGTTGCTATGCAATTATTTGACCACTTGCAGGGAAATGGTTTATTTGAAGAGTTTCAATCTGGGTTTAGAATCCATCATAGTACTGAAACAGCCTTAGTGAAGGTCACTAATGACCTCCTGATTGCATCTGATAATGGACTTGTTCTGTACTTGTCCTTTTAGACCTTAGTGCAGCTTTTGATACTATCGATCATAATATTCTACTTGATAGATTAGAACACTATGTTGGACTTAATGGAACTTCGTTGCAGTGGTTTAGATCTTATTTATCTGATAGGTTCCAGTTTGTTCATGTCAATAATGAGTTTTCTTTCAACTCAAAGCTCAGTCATGGAGTTCCACAGGGATCTGTGCTAGGCCCTACTCTTTTTAGTTTATATATGCTTCCGTTAGGCAACATTATTAGAAAGCACTGTATACATTTTCATTGTTATGCAGATGACACACAATTATACCTGTCAATGAAGCCAGATGATAGTAATCAATTAGCCAAGTTAGAAGCCTGTCTTAAGGAAATGAAAGCTTGGATGACTTGTAATTTCCTGCTATTAAATTCAGATAAGACTGAAGTCATTCTTGTTGGTCCAAAAAACCTTAGAAATACTTTTCCAAATCAAACTTTTAGTTTGGATGCAGTTTCTCTTTATAGCTCTGTGAGGAACCTTGGAGTTATTTTTGATCACGATCTGTTTTTCAATTCACATATTAAATTTGTTTCTAAGACTGCCTTCTATCATTTGTGTAATATTGCCAAGATTAGGAGCGTCTTGTCTCAGAGTGAGGCTGAGAAACTGATCCACGCTTTTGTTAGCTCTAGATTAGACTATTGTAACTCTTTATTATCAGATTGTCCTAAAACATCTCTAAAAATTTTTCAGTTGATCCAAAATGCTGCAGCAAGAGTTTTAACAGGTACTAGAAAGTGTTATGAGCAGCAGGAGCGCGCCCCTCCCCTCTGGTCCCATCTCCTCCAGCTCATCATGGCACCTGAGGCAGAAGACACACCTGCGCCCGCTCATCAGCCAGCGTACTTAAGGAGGTTCCCTTCGCGCAGTCTACGCTGGCTCGTCTGGGTTCCTGCCACCGTGTAGGTGTGTTCTCGGGGCTGCGCACACTCTCCTGCTCCACCTCACAACCCATCAGTAACTTCTTCTCCCTGGTCGGGCACCATCAGCTTCACTACTCCCCCCTACCCTACTGGTTTGTCTATTCCCCGCTGGGTCCTGCCGGTCATCCCTGGATTTCCCTAGTAAGTGGCAATTTGGCTTGCCCATTTTCCCCTTACTCCACTCCTCAGCTCACGGCTCTCGTCTTCTCTCTGCAGGTCCATTTCCTCTGGCGAGTGACTGTTTCTGTAGCTGTGCAGCGCTGTGTTTTGAGATTAATAAAACTGTCAAATGTGCCCCTCTGTGTGGTTCACCCTGTGTTTGGCATCGTGCGCATGAGCTGTCAAAAAGTAACACGTCATGACAGAACGAACCAGCCAGGAAGGGTGTCGTACTAAATGCACCATTGCCTGAATGCACCAGACCGAATGCACCACCAGCCTAGTCTGAATGCACCATCTGCCTAGTCTGAATACACCACCCCTCTGGACTGAATGCACCACCTACCTAGTCTGAATGCACACAATATTAACAATATAACAAATCTCAAAAATGTTTTTTTTTAATTTCTTTATTCAAACATCACAATTTCAAGTTAATTCAATCATTCCAGCTATTTTAGTCTTCTGCATGATCAGTCAGGTTGCTGCACTGCTGCTCTGCTTAGGGTTAGGGTTAGGGGTTAGGGGTTAGGGTTAGGGGTTAGGGTTAGGGCAAAGGTGTGAAGATTAAGTTAAAACCTCCTGCTTTGAGTATTAAGTTTGCATAACTGGATTTCACACCTCCTAAACTTCCATCTATGATATAATATTAACATATTTCATTGAAAAACTAACATAGGAAAATATATTTGGGGTGGTGCATTCAGTCCATAGGGAGTGGTGCATTCAGACTAAGTAGTGGTGCATTCAGTCCAGGAAAGTGGTGCATTCAGTCCAGACATGTGGTGCGTTCAGACTAGGGGTTGGTGCATTCAGGCAGTGGTGCATTCAGGCAATGGTGCATTTAGTCTATAATTCGCCAGGAAGGCAGCTCAGCCGGTGCCTCCGCGCAGGAGCTATCCGCTATGGATTGTCTAGCGGTGACCGAGTTGCAGCTTGCTGTGTTGACGCAACAGGTGTCAAACATGTGTACCTTACGGTCCGCGGCACATCCCGCAGCTGCCCCCCCCCCAGCCTGCTCCACGTGCTATACGCCGTACCTTCTCCATTTCCATGCCTTCCGCATACGGTGTAAGCAATTTCTCTTTCAAGTACAGATGTACCTGGAGCGGGTCGGGGAGGAGTATCTGGGGGACGTAGCTCGGATTCAGTTTTTTACCCTGCTGCTCAGGGATCGAGCCCTGGAGTGGGGCCAGTCCACTCTAGATCACCCTGAGGGGCGCCGATACATGTTTGACCAATTTGTGGTCGCTTTCAAGTGCGCGTTTGGCTGGACCGAGCATCAGGGCAACATAATGAGCCGCCTAATGACTCTCCACCAGGGTACCTGCTCAATGGCTGAGTACTCGGTGGAGTTCCGGGTTGTGGCGTCCAAGTCGAGGTGGAACGAGAGTGCATTACGCAGCGCATTCCTCCACGGGTTGAACGACCAACTCCTTGACGACCTGGTGGTTCATCCTGTTCCGGAGATGCTCGACGACCTGACAGATCAGGCGGTAAGATTAGACGATCGGTACTGTGAACGTGCGGAAGAGCGCGGCCCCACCTCTCGCCCGCGTGCCGAGCGCATGTCCGCTGCAGTTACTGGAGCTGGCGGCGCTGGCGCTTCACCCGAACGGATGGAGCTCTCTCGGAGCCAAACCGATGAGGAGTGTCGGTGAAGGCGAAGGGCCAGCGCGTGCATGTACTGCGGTTCACTTGAACCACAGTCAGGACGAATGCTGCCAGCGGCCAAAAGACTTGGCCCGTCAGTAACCGCAGGGGGACTGGCGGGTGGGACCAAATCTATTCCCCCTGGCAAATTTTGTATTTCGGCCCTTGTGCAGTTGCCGGGGGTCGAGAGGAGGGTTGAGGCGCTGATTGACTCAGGGTCGGAGGGTAATTTCATTTCCTCTGCTGTCGTTGAGCAGGTGGGCATTCCCACGCGTAAATTGCCCCGTAATCAGAGAGTAACTGCCATATCTGGCAGCGAGCTCGCGGTAGTCACTCTAAGCGCGGTGCCTTTACCCATCCTCCTTTCCGGGAACCACCAGAAGGAACTTTCGTTCTTGGTTCAATTTGATTCAATTCAGCTTTATTTATATAGCGCTATATCACAACAAAAGTCATCTCATAGCACTACCAAATGCAGGGAAAACCCCACAATTGCAGAAAGACCCAGCAATCAGACAACCCCCTGTGAGCAAGCACTTGGCAACAGTAGAGAGGTAAAACTCCCATTTAACAGGAAGAAACCTCTAGCAGAACCAGGCTCAGGGAGGGGCAGTCATCTGTTGCGACTGGCTGGGGGTGAGGGGATAGAGAGGATGAAGAGAACAGATGAAGAGAACTGGATCTCCCAGTATCATCTTCCACAGTGGTCCTAGGGTTCCCGTGGCTCCAGAAACAGAACCTGATGATCAATTGGGCTAAACGCACCATCTCTGCCTGGAGTCCATTTTGTATGGCCCATTGTATGCGTTCGGCCAATTCCTCCCCATCGCTCTCTGTTCCCCCCTCCCGGGCCGAGCCACCGGACCTCAGCCTCATCCCCCGGGCTTATCATGATTTAGCTGAGGTCTTTAGCAAGTCAAGAGCGTTGTCGCTGCCGCCTCACCGCTCTTATGACTGTGCTGTAGATCTCATCTCGAGGGCGAGGCTGCCGTCTAGCCGGCTGTATAGCATTTCCGGCCCAGAGAGGGAAGCAATGGAGCAATACATCAAAGAGTCGCTGAACGCCGGCCTCATTCGGCCATCTTCGGCCCCACTCGGGGTCGGTTTCTTCTTCATCGGAAAGAAGGATGGCTCGCTGCACCCGTGTATCGACTACCGGAAGCTCAACGCTATTACCATCAAGGACAAGTACCCTCTGCCATTGATCAATTCAGCGTTTGAGCTCCTTCAGCGTTCACGGGTGTTCACCAAGCTAGATCTCAGGAATGCGTATCATTTGGTCCGCATTCATGAGGGCGATGAATGGAAGATGGCCTTTAAAACACATCTGGGCCAGTTCGAATACTTAGTGATGCCATTCGGGCTAACTAACGCCCCTGCCATCTTCCAGCAGTTAATCAATGATGTCCTCCGCAATATGCTTTATCAATTCAAGCTCGTCTATCTTGATGACATTTTGATTTTCTCCTCCTCGCCAGAGGAAAACGAGGTCCATGTTAGGGCTGTTCTACAATTGGAGAATAAGCTGTTCGTGAAGGCCGAGAAGTGTGAGTTCTCTAGACCATCTACCACCTTCTTGGGCTTCATCGTGGCTGAGAGGGAGCTGATTGCCGACCCGGCCAAGGTAAAGGCAGTGCTGGATTGGCCAACACCCCACTCCTGGAGGGAGCTTCAACGCTTCCTCAGGTTCGCGAATTTTTATCGCAGGTTCATCCAGAACTACATTGGGATCGCACTGCCTTTAACGCAGCTGACCTCCGTTAAAGTTCCCTTTTGGTGGACTGAGGCAGCTGAACTGGTGTTTAACAAATTAAAGCGCCAGTTCACGGAAAGACCTATCTTGGCCCAGGTCGACATACAGCTTCCTTTTGTCCTTGAGGTGGACGCGTCTGATTCGGAGGTTGGCGCTGTGCTATCACAGCACACGCCTCACGATCAGAAGCTTCGCCCATGCGCATATTTCTCTCGGTGGCTCTCGCCGGCCGAGAGGAACTATGACGTTGGGGACAGAGAGCTGCTGGCCATTAAGTTGGCACTTGAGGAGTGGAGGTACTGGTTAGAGGGTGCTGTCCACCCTATCGTCGTGTGGACCGACCACAAGAACCTGGAGTACTTGTGGTCAGCCTGCCGACTGAATGCCAGGCAGGTCCTCTGGTCGCTATTTTTCCAGCGATTTAACTTACCATCACCTACCGGCCTGGTACTTGGAATACGAAACCGGACGAGCTCTCGTGCCAGTTCGATTCCGAGGACACAGCCCGCCGCCCCAAACCATCGTGCCACTCGCATGCGTTATTGGAGCCCTTACTTGGGATATCAAGCGGAGGGTCCGCCAGGCTCAGTCCCGGGAGCCTGTGCCAGTAGGGTGCCCCCGGAACCGTCTGTACTTCCCGGCTGTCCTCCGCAGCGACATTATCCAGTGGGGGCACACTAGTCGCTTTGCCTGCCACCCTGGCATCGCCCGGACCATCAACTTCGTTAAATGGGCGTTTTGGTGGTCCACGCTGCGGCGGGACGTTCAGGAATACGTCAGAGCCTGCCAGATGTGCGTCCAGGGTAAGAGTGACTCCTCCCCCCCATCGGGACTCCTTCACCCCCTCCCTATCCCTGGCTGGCCATGGTCCCACATTGCCGTGGCTTTTGTTACCGGGCTGCCCTCCTCCCACGGCAAAATGGTCACTTTGACCATCGTGGATCACTTCTCCAAGGCGGTCCATCTGGTGGCTCTCCCTAAACTCCCGTCGGCCTTGGAGACAGTGGTCCTCCTCACTGACCACGTCATCCCTATGGACATTGTGTCGGACCCGGGGCCCCAGTTCACGTCCCAGGTTTGGAGGGCCTTTTGTCAGATGCTGGGAACGACTGTGAGCCTCTCATCAGGAAATCATCCTCAAAGTAATGGGCAGGCGGAGCGCGCCAACCAGTCTCTGGAGACTGCCTTGCGGTGCGTAGTAGCCGATAACCCCTCATCCTGGAGCGCGCACCTGACGTGGGTCGAATATTCTATGAACTCTGTGGTATTCTCCGCCACCGGACTAACCCCCTTTGAGGCGTCATTGGGGTACACGCCGCCTCTTCTTCCTATGGCCGAGAGGGAGGTTTCGTGCCATCCGTAGGGGCACACGCGCGGCACTGCCGGTGTGTCTGGAGATCCACTCGGGCCGCCCTGACCCACACCACCGAACGCACCCGGGCCGCTGCTGATCGTAAGCGGGTGCCGGCACCCAAGTACGCTGTGGGACAGCAGATCTGGCTGGGATCTAGCCAGATTCCCCTCAAGGGCAAATCCAAGAAACTGTTTCCCCGCTTCCTTGGGCCATTCACCATTGTCAGGGTGGTCAACGATGCGTCGGTTCAGCTTAAATTGCCCTCGTCCCTACGGGTGAATCCTATCTTCCACGTCAGCAACATAAAACCCCTCTCGACCAGCCCCCTTCTGCCCCCCTCCCCTGCTGCCTCCCCCTCCCCGTGTCATCGACGGCTCCCCCGCCCACACTGTTTGGCGGATCCTGGATGTTCACCACCGGGGGCGGGGCCTGCAGTATCTCATCGACTGGGAGGGTTATGGGCCGGAGGAGCAATCCTGGACTCCCTCTGCACAGGTACTGGACAAAGAGATGCTCCGGGCTTTTCACCGTCCCCACCCGGACAAGCCGTCCGGTCCATCAGGAGGCGTCCCTAGAAGGGGGGGCCCTGTCATGAGCAGAGGGAACGCGCCCCTCCCCTCCGGTCCCATGTCCTCCAGCTCATCATGGCACCTGAGGCAGAAGACACACCTGCGCCCGCTCATCAGCCAGCATACTTGAGGAGGTTCCCTCCGCGCAGTCTACGCTGGCTCGTCTGGGATGCTGCCACCGTGTAGGTGTATTCTCGGGACTGCGCATGCTCTCCTGCTCCACCTCACAACCCATCAGTAACTTCTTCTCCCTGGTCGGGCACCATCAGCTTCACTACTCCCCCCTACCCTACTGGTTTGTTTATTCCCCGCTGGGTTCTGCCGGTCATCCCTGGATTTCCCTAGTAAGTGGCAATTTGGCTTGCCCATTTTCCCCTTACTCCACTCCTCAGCTCACGGCTCTCGTCTTCTCTCTGCAGGTCCATTTCCTCTGGCAAGTGACTGTTTCTGTAGCTGTACAGTGCTGTGTTTTGAGATTAATAAAACTGTTAAACGTGCTTCACCCTGTGTTTGGCATTGTGCGTGTGAGCTGTCAAAAACTAACACGTCATGACAGAAAGAGAGATCATATCTCTCCGGTTCTGGCCTGCCTTCATTGGCTTCCCATAGAGTTTAGAATTAAGTTTAAAATCCTTCTGCCTTTCAAAGGTCTAACCAATCAGGCCCCTTTTTATTTAAAAGATCTGATATTACCCTATTATCCTAACAGAGCACTATGCTTCATAGATAGATAGATAGATAGATAGATAGATAGATAGATAGACAGATAGACAGACAGACAGACAGACTTTATTGATCCCAAACTGGGAAATTATACAGGAATGCTGGATTACTTGTAATACCTACAATCTTCAAAAGTACAATGGGGGGCAGAGCCTTCAGTTATCAAGCTCCTCTCTTGTGGAACCAGCTGCCAATCTGGATTCGGGAGTAAGACTCAATCTCTGTTTTTAAGAATAGGGTTAAAACCTTCCTTTTTGATATAGCCAACAATTAGGGAGGGATCATGTGTTTCTGAACCCTCCCTTAGTTATGCTGCTATTAGGTTTAGACAGCCGGGGGACCTCCAATAATTGCACTGGGCTTCACTCCTTTCTTCACTCTCAATTAACTCGGGACTCGGTGGAGGAGCTTCCGGTACCCCGGCTGGACAGGAGCTCGGTTACGGCGGCGGTAAGCAGCGGGACTAGCAGCGGAGGGGGCTAGCTGAGGCCCAGCTGGATTCGAGGTAGGTCGGATCGGATACCGGCGACACCAGCAGAGATTGTTTTACTATCCCCAGGTCAGTAAAAATGCCACCAAAGAAGGAGGAAATGGAAGAGATCAAAAAATCTCTGAACTTCTTGTCAGAAGAACTGACCAAAGTGGTTAGTCAGCAGGCTAAAATAATAGAGCTAATGGAAGAAGTCTGAGAATTAAAATTAACAATTAAGGAAAAAGACAAAAAAAATTGCAGACTTGGAGCGACGCGTCGAGGATCTTGAACAATATTCTCGTATGGATGATTTAATTATAAGTGGACTAGACATTAAATATCAATCATATGCTCATGCTACAGCAGGATTGAGAGGAGAGGATGCTCCCCTGAGTGAATCAGTCTCCCTGGAAAACCAGGTGCTTCAGTTCCTTGATAGTAGAAATATAAAGGTCGAAGCAAATGCAATTTCAGCCTGTCATGCTTTACCCAGAAAAGATAATAAAACAAAGAAATCAATTGTGATGCGCTTTGTGAACAGAAGGGTAAAGAATGACATACTGAGGCAGGCCAGAAAGCTACGGGGAACAGAAGTTTACCTAAATGAACATGTAACAAAAACTAATGCTGAAATAGCACGGCAAGCACGGATGCTGAAAAGACAAAATAAGATACAGGCAACATGAACAAGAAATTGTAGAGTTTGGATCAAACTAAATGGAACACCTGAGGAAGCAAAGAGTATAATAATCAGAGATGTTACTGACTTAAATAAATACAGATGAACACTGATTAAGAAAATTAAGAGACTATAAAAATCCATATCCACACACACGGCAAGAATAGTTCTTTTGACGTACCATGTCAATGTACTTTTAAAAAAAAAACAAAAAACAAAAACATAAACAAAACAAACAAAAAAACTTATGACTGACTTGAGTAGACATCAATTATCCCCAGTTGGAGGAAGTCATTTGACACAGAGTGAGGAAATTCAATCTCTGAAAATATGCCATTATGCTGAATATAAACTACAAGAGATGGAGAATGATATTGATTCCGATAACCACTTTTTCAATAATATTCATAATCATTGTGAATATTACACCGAAAAGCAATTCAAAAGTCAAGTGCAACTAGATGGTAAACTATCAATAATACACTTCAACAGCAGAAGTCTTAACAAAAACTTTCCACAGATTCAGGACTATTTAAAACAACTAGACAGAAAATTTACAGCTATCGCAGTCTCTGAAACTTGGCTTAATGAAGAGCAGGCTCCCCTGATGGCAATAGAGGGATATCAGATGTTTCATATTAACAGATCTCAAAAAAAGGGTGGTGGTGTTGCACTGTATATTGATGACCTGTATAGGTGTAAGCTTGTAAATGGAATGTCCTTTGCACTACCAGGGATTTTGGAACGTGTTACTGTTGAGATTGACCAAGATAAAACAAAAAATCTAATTATAAGTTGTATATATAGAACGCCAGGAACTTGCATTGAGACATTCAGAGATAAAATAGTCGAGCTGTACAATAATATTACTAGTAAGAAAATGGTAGTAATTTGTGGAGATTTCAATATTGATTTACTAAATCCATATCAACAAAATGTAATTACAGAGTTCATGAATTCTATGTACAGCATGAGTCTATATCCCACAATAACACATCCCAGTAGAATCACAGTTCACACTGCTACACTTATTGACAACCTGTCTGTTAATATTATTGATAAGAAAATAGAAAGTGGATTATTGATAAATGATATAAGTGACCATTTGCCAACCTTTGCACTTATCCATGGCCACACGGGGGCCAATACAGAAAAAAATTTAAAATCGTTCAGATACAAATCACAAAATGCAATCAGTTCTTTTAAAGAGGACTTGCTGAAGCAAGACTGGACAAAAATCTATGTATCAGATGTAAATGAAGCCTATGACACATTTATAAACATTGTAACCACTCTTTATGAAAAAAATTGTCCATTAGTAAAGAAAAAGCTTAAACGGAAATTTGCCGATAAGCCATGGTTAACCAAAGGATTACAAAAGGCGTGTAAAAAGAAAAATTTATTATATAAAGCTTTTCTAAAGAAAAGGACAAAAGAAGCAGAGCAGCGGTATAAAACATACAAAAATAAGTTAACATATATAATAAGATGTAGTAAAAGAGACTATTACAGTAAAGAACTGGAGAAAAACAGAGACAATATTAAAAATACATGGACAATACTTAATATTCTTGGAAATAAAAACAGAAATACAAGCTACCCAACCAATTTTTCAAAAAATAATAAAACAACTCGGGAGTGTGAATGCAGCTTCACCTGCAGATGAATTTAATAACTTTTTTGTTAACATTGGTCCTAATTTGGCTCGAGAAATACCCCTTACGGCACCCACAGGTGATACAATAAGCAAAAACACTGCTATAAAAGACTCCATTTTCATAAAGAACACAGACGAGAGAGAGGTCATTGAAATTGTTAAATCGTTTAAAAGTAAAACATCTACGGACTGTGATGGTATTGACATGCTCTTAGTCAAAACTATTATTGAATGCTTAGTGAAACCACTGACGTATATCTGTAACCTGTCTCTCCAAACAGGTATATTTCCCAATGCAATGAAAATAGCTAAAGTAATTCTGATATACAAGACGGGTGACAGAGGGGAACTTTCAAACTATAGACCAATTTCACTATTGCCGCAATTTTCCAAGATACTTGAAAAAATATTCTATGAGAGAATTGACAACTTCATACTGAAGAATAATTTATTGTGTGAGCAGCAATATGGGTTCAGACACAAGAGGACAACTGCATTTGCTCTAATGGAATTTATAGAAAAAATATCAACTGCCGTTGAAAATAAAGAGTATTCAGTTGGGGTATTCCTGGATCTTAAAAAAGCATTTGATACAGTGGATCATAGTTTATTATTAAAGAAACTACAAAATTGTGGTATTAGGGGAGTAGCACTGTCCTGGTTATGTAGTTACTTAAAGAATAGATATCAGTATGTACAGTGGGGCAAAAAAGTATTTAGTCAGCCACCAATTGTGCAAGTTCTCCCACTTAAAAGATGAGAGAGGTCTCCAATTTTCATCATAGGTATACCTCAACTATGAGAGACAAAATGAGGAAAAAAAAAATCCAGAAAATCACATTGAAGGATTTTTAATGTATTAATTGGTAAATTCCTTGGTAAAATAAATATTTGGTCACCTACAAACAAACAAGATTTCTGGCTCTCACAGACCTGTAACTTCTTCTTTAAGAGGCTCCTCTGTCCTCCACTCGTTACCTGTATTAATGGCACCTGTTTGAACTCGTTATCAGTATAAAAGACACCTGTCCACAACCTCAAACAGTCACACTCCAAACTCCACTATGGCCAAGACCAAACAGCTGTCAAAGGACACCAGAAACAAAATTGTAGACCTGCACCAGGCTGGGAAGACTGAATCTGCAATAGGTAAGCAGCTTGGTGTGAAGAAATCAACTGTGGGAGCAATTATTAGAAAATGGAAGACATACAAGACCACTGATAATCTCCCTCAATCTGGGGCTCCACGCAAGATCTCACCCCGTGGGGTCAAAATGATCACGAGAACGGTGAGCAAAAATCCCAGAACCACACGGGGGGACCTAGTGAATGACCTGCAGAGAGCTGGGACCAAAGTTACAAAGGCTACATCAGTAACACACTACGCCACCAGGGACTCAAATCCTGCAGTGCCAGACGTGTCCCCCTGCTTAAGCCAGTACATGTCCAGGCCCGTCTGAAGTTTGCTAGAGAGCATTTGGATGATCCAGAAGAGGATTGGGAGAATGTCATATGGTTAGATGAAACCAAAATAGTGTAGCGCCCATAATTGTAACCTTATGTAGCTCACATATTTGACTGCTTAGGCTCAAACACAGAAAGACTTTAAGCTTGCAGTGTGTATTGACATCACGCCTCAGATGGACAATGGGTCTGGACCACCGCGGACTTGGAAGGAAGACAGAGGATTGGGGGCGAGATCCTGAAAGGGTTGTCTGACCCCCTGGGGTCAGATGGAAGAGCAAAGAGGACTCTGAAGTGATTAATTGTAAATAGAAGGATTTGACTTGAGTGTGTGATTCTGTCTTTGATGTGCTGGTATAAATGTGTGAGGGTTTACCGCAGCTCTCCCTCTTTTTTCCTGACTGAGAGAGAGCTGGGGACGTGAGATGCAATAAACCAATACTGAGAAATAATCCAGTCTCATCATTTCATGATCCCCACAATAGAACTTTTTGGTAAAAACTCAACTTGTCGTGTTTGGAGGAGAAAGAACACCATACCTACTGTGAAGCATGGGGGTGGAAACATCATGCTTTGGGGCTGTTTTTCTGCAAAGGGACTAGGACGACTGATCCGTGTAAAGGAAAGAATGAATGGGGCCATGTATCGTGAGATTTTGAGTGAAAACCTCCTTCCATCAGCAAGGGCATTGAAGATGAAACGTGGCTGGGTCTTTCAGCATGACAATGATCCCAAACACACCGCCCGAGCAATGAAGGAGTGGCTTCGTAAGAAGCATTTCAAGGTCCTGGAGTGGCCTAGCCAGTCTCCAGATCTCAACCCCATAGAAAATCTTTGGAGGGAATTGAAAGTCCATGTTGCCCAGCGACAGCCCCAAAACATCACTGCTCTAGAGGAGATCTGCATGGAGGAATGGGCCAAAATACCAGCAACAGTGTGTGAAAACCTTGTGAAGACTTACAGAAAACGTTTGACCTCTGTCATTGCCAACAAAGGGTATATAACAAAGTACTGAGATGAACTTTTGTTATTGACCAAATACTTATTTTACAGAGGAATTTACCAATTAATTCATTAAAAATCCTTCAATGTGCTTTTCTGGATTTTTTTTTCTCATTTTGTCTCTCATAGTTGAGGTACACTTATGATGAAAATTGGAGACCTCTCTCATCTTTTAAGTGGGAGAACTTGCACAATTGGTGGCTGACTAAATACTTTTTTGCCCCACTGTATGTGTTGGTAACAAAAACTCACAGTTACTGAAGTCCCACAGGGTTCAGTTTTGGGGCCATTGTTATTCAATATGTATATAAATGATATATGTAAAGTTTCAGAAAAAATGGATTTAATATTGTTTGCCAATGACACTAATTTATTATGCAGTGGAAGCAATTTGGAACAACTTTTGGATACACTTGGAAAGGAATTAGAAAAGCTTAAACTGTGGTTTAATTCAAACAAATTAACGCTCAATTTAAGTAAGACAAAATTTATAGTTTTTAACAATCATCACAGCAACTTAGTATCTAAACTCAGTGTAAATGGTGTAGAGATTGAAAGGGTATCCGAAACTAAATTTCTTGGTGTAATACTTGATAATAAACTGTGTTGGAAGTCACATATTAATTATATTAAAGGTAAAATATCCAAATCAATTGCAATACTACACAGAGTGAAATATTTGCTGAATCAACCCACACTATATACCTTGTATCATTCATTAATACTCCCATACATGACATATTGTACTGAAGTATGGGGAAATACATATAAAACAAACGTATATCCAGTCTTTATGCTTCAGAAGAGAGCTATTAGAATAATAAACAAAGCTGCTTACAGAGAACCAACAAACCCACTTTTTCTTAAATTAAAAGCCCTCAAGTTGAAAGGTCTGGTTGACTTTAAAACTGCAGTAATAATGTTTAAAGTGAAGGATCTATCACTGCCCGCAAATATCCAAAAGCTGTTCCAAATAAGGGAGAAACAATATCATTTCAGAGGAACATGTATATTTCAAAAACCTTCAGTGAGAACTACCACCAAGCAACACTGTGTTTCAGTGCAAGGAGTCAGATTATGGAACGATTTTGGACCTGAATTAAAATCATGCACAACGCTTGGACAATTTAAACAAAAACTAAAGGAAGAAATACTCCAAACATATATACAAGATGACATATAAAATCACATAAGGATTGTCATATCCAGTCTGCGTTGTGTTGTTGCTTATTTTTTTTTTGTCACATTTTGTCTTAGCTTTGTTCTGAATTGTAATTGCTTTTGTTTGTTTTTCCTTTTGAATTCTTGGATGGAATATGGGCGGGCAATATAAGCTGTGGCTTCAGCAATCACCCATTTCGGATAACTTATGTTGAACTGTATGATCAGAGGAGTTATTGTCTAATTTGACCTTGTTGGATTTTCTTTCCCCTTTGTTATATTATTCTGTTTCTTTTAATCTGTACTTTTAATCTATCCGAAATAAAGATTGATTGATAAAAAAAAATTAATTTTTTTTTTTGCTGGTCATTAACATCTGTTTGTTCTCTCCCATAGATTGAGTCCCCATTGTGCTATTTGCTCTCTACATGTCTGTTCTTTTCATCTTCTCTATCCCCTCACCCCCCAGCCAGTCGCAGCAGATGACTGCCCCTCCCTGAGCCTGGTTCTGCTGGAGGTTTCTTCCTGTTAAAAGGGAGTTTTTCCTCTCCACCGTCGCCAAGCGCTTGCTCACAGGGGATCGCCTGATTGCTGGGGTCTTTCTGCAATTGTGGGGGTTCCCCCTACAGTTGAAAGTGCTATGAGATGACTGCTGTTGTGAAATGGCACTATATAAATAAAGTTGAACTGAACTGAATTGAATAATCCTAGCGATAACAATAGAGCTCTCACCCACTGACGTTGTCAACGGCCCGTACCAGCGGTCCTGCACAGGAAGGAGAAGCCGCCACAGACTCCCCTCTCCTGTATCCCTCTATCTGGCCATTCTGCTCCACAGTCATATCGGTATTAACTTTACATTTTAGATATGACAGTGGCCGGGACTCAAGGTGTGCTGTTTACAGGGAAAAAGGAATTTGCATCCTCCACCGCAGAATTGTCAAGTCTGTTTCACTTCAATGTGGAAAAAGTTGGATGACATGCGACATGACTGTTCAGACTGATGTCGCGCTGGAAAATATCAGATACGTATCCCAATTAGGACCACATATGAAAGTGGCCTGGGTCTGGTGTGAAAAAAATCGGATATGTGCCATTCAGACTGTCATTAAAAAAAAAATCAGATATGGGTCACATTTGTGCAAAAAAAATCAGAATTGCGCATTAAAACCTGCAGTGTGACCGTAGCCTAAGTGAATGGCATTGTGATCCGAGTCTCCTAATGGGGGTTTTGGGTACCCCCTATATGCGTCATTTATATTGCCAAAGTACAGATCCAGTGTCCTCTCCCCTCTAGTAGGACATTTAATATACTGATAGAAATGAGGCAATACTTGTTTTATCAAGCAGCTGTTGAACTCTCCTAATATGAATTTGGGAGCATCAGGAGTGATATTTTCCAACTTAATCATTGTTTCATAAATGACATCCGCAGCAGCCTGAATATTTGCTCTCGGATGAATATAAACAACAGTTATGAATAATTGTCCAAACTCCCGAGGGAGATAAAATGGTCTATATGGCAACGAAAGAAGCTCAGTATCTTCAGAGCAACCGCCTTCTCTGAATGTATAGTTCCTGCACCATCTCTCATTGACATAAATACACACACCTACACTTGCTTTCTTCCCCGTCAACTGTGGATCCCGATCCATCCTCACAGGATTGCCAAAGCCTGCAATGTGAAGTGAGGAGCTGCCAGTCATATCTTTTAACCATGTTTCAGTGAAACACAGTAGGCAGCTGTCTCTATACTCAAAGAAATACCTTACAGCTGTCTGAAGCTCCATTAGTTGTTTCTGGAGAGATCGGGTATTAGCCAGGATTATTGTTGGCAGAGGTGGCCTGTTACTGCAAGCTTGCGGTAACAGGCTGCGATAGCTGCTCCATTCTGTATCCATGAAAGTCTTTGCTGCCATTCTCCCCATCTCACTGTATATTTATGCTTCCCATTGTTACTTTTATATATGGTGGTCAGAGTCAAAGTGACATCATCACAGCTGGACCAGACTAGCGTGTGGGGAGGATGGTCTCTATGAAATCTCTGTAATATATCAATGGAGATGCACAGGGATTCCCTGATGTCATCTATAGTTTAGAAGAACGCTGCAGTTCTAAGTCATCACCTTAAGCTGGGGTATATGGTTATTGTTCTGTGTTAATGGCAGCAAAGACAACTGCACTAACTATAACCACTGATATAAACTGAATGGCAGGGAATTGAGTGCATCAGTCAGTAAGACCAGATATTGGTAACCAAAGATTTACAAGTTATAATCTTACTCTTTCAAGTTTATTTCTCCATTGCTGTCCGCCAACTCGTTTCCAAAGAAAACCATCCTCTTCCAGCCGTTCTCAGTCTTTGTCCAGCTCCATCCTGGCGACCTCCAGTCTTTGCCCAAGAAAGGCATTTTAGCCAGGTGGTGACGTACTGAGCAAGAAGGCTACTGCCACCACAAAAACCTGCATGGTCAATGAGCAGTTGTTAGAAAAAGATATGTCCTTGTGATTTGAAAAGCAATTCTGTTTTTGAATAGTTTTGTGACATTTTAAGCATAATTCAATGTTTTAACAATAGTGTGGAATGTGAATGTGATGTACAGTACATATGGATGTGTGTTGTTGGGGATTAATTTTATGTGTTTTGATTAGAGCAGGAACACGGCAGTATTTTGGTTTATAAATGGACTCTTAGTTCTATAGCGGCAGAATAACCCGCTTTGCCATGTGGGGAGGAACAGCAGTCCACCTGTTCCCCCTAGTTTTTAGTTGCTTTTGTGTGAATGTGCTAGGCCATTATAACACATTGTTCCCTGTTACTTTAGTGTGTAATTCAGGCCCTAAACTGGGGAGGTTTTCAATTGTATGTGTGGTTTTGGTCTTTTCTAAAGGCGGGGGGGGGGGGGGTGGTGCTTGGCCCTTAGGGCTTGCCGTTCCCGCCCTGTGTGGTGTGACGTCAGGTCAGGCGGGCTACGGCCAGACTGTATATAGTTTTGTGTGTCTATAATAAAGTTCAGTTCACTGAGTTCACTGCATGGCATAAGACTGACACCGACTCTGATTCCAGACATAACAGTTTGTTCAATAAAATTTGAATTATGCTCTAATGGCTGATGACTTAAAAATTATACTGACTGTCATTTCCATCAGCTATTTATGAAAATCAGAGACAAATATCATTTGCATAACAATTTGGAACACAGTGTGTTTTTTCCAGGTTTGCTCTTCAAACTAGTTTTCCAGAGGTTGGAAGCACACAGGCTTATCGTTAACCCGGCGAAGTGCCAATTTGGTGTGCCAGCGATTGATTTTTTTGGGTCACCGCATTTTGCAGGAGGGTGTGATTCCGCTGCCTGATAAGGTGCGTGCCGTGTCAGAGTTTACACGTCTGCAGACCGTGAAGGCCCTGCAGGAATTTTTGGGCATGGTCAACTTTCACAAATGTTTTCTCCCCTGAGCAGCCCAGCTGCTGCAACCGTTGTACGCTGCGCTCAAGAAAAAGAAGCCCGTGGAAAACGTCGACTGGACCCCCGAGCGAGTCCAGACTTTTGCAAATGCCAAAACATCCATCCATCCATCCATCTTCTTCCGCTTAGGTCCGCTTCCTTTTTAGGTCGTGGGGAGGCTGGAGCCTATCCCAGCATCTTTGGGCGAGAGGCAGGGTACACCCTGCACAGATCGCCAGTCCATCGCAGGGCCAACACAGAGAGACAGACAACCATTCACTCTCACAGTCATACCTAAGGACAATTTAGAATCCCCAGTTTGATGCAAATTAACCTAACTTGCATGTTTTTGGTATGTGGGAGGAAACCAGAGAAATCCCGGAGTAAACCCACGCAGACACGGGAAAACAGCGTTCGCCAACGCCGCTTTGCTAGCCCACCCTGCCCCGCCAGCGCGGATAGCACTCACCACTGATGCATCTGACGTTGCCATGGGGCAGTGGTGGAGCAGTATGTTTCTGGTGCGTAGCAACCGTTCGCATTTTTCAGCCATACTTTGCGTGACAACGAACGCAAATATAGTTCGTTTGACAGAGAGTTGTTGGCCCTCCACCTGGTAACGTGACACTTCCAGTTTTGGCTGGAAAGGCACGAGTTCACCGCGTTTGTTGATCATAAGCTGCTAACGTACGCAATGTCCAAAGTCTCGGAACCGTGGTCGGCCCGGCAGCAACAACATTTGGCCGTGATCTCGGAGTTTACGACCGACATCCAGCACGTAGCCGGTAAGCTTAATGTTGTGGCCGACTGCCTGTCACGCACGTTAGTCTCCCCAGTCTACATGGGAATAGATTTCCCCACCATGGCTGCGGAGTGAAATGGGGACGCGGACATTTGCGCGCTCCAGTCTGCGCCTACTGGGTTACAACTGGAGAACAGGGCGGTGCAAGAAGGGTGCCCTCCCTTGCTCTGCGACGTCTTCACTGGTCGCCCACACCCAGTGGTTCCGCACTCTTGGCGCCGCCGCATTTTTGAGTCAGTCCACTCCCTTTTGCACCCCGACGTGCGCGCCTTGGTTAAACTGGTGGGGCGAAATTTGTCTGGCCGCACTTATGCAGGGACGTGAAAGAGTGGGCTGCAGCGTGCGTTGCGTGCCAGTGGGCCAAAGTGCACAAGCACACCAAAGCCCCCCTTGAGCCATTCCAAATTCTGGCCAGGAGGTTTGACTACATCCACCTGGATTTGTTGGGCCCCCTCCTGCCGTCACAAGGTTTCACACACCTTTTGATAATCATGGACCGCACCACACATTGGGCTGAAGTGGTCCCACTGGCTTCCACCACGTCCCCGGAAGTGGCTTGCACTTTTTTGTCAGCTTGGGTTGCACGGATCATCACTTCTGACAGGGGTCCGCAATTCACTTTGGAACTCTGGTCCGTGATGGCCCAGAGCCCGGGGGTCAAAATCCACTGCACCACCACATACAACCCCCAGGCTAACGAGTAATGCGAACGTTTTCATAGGTCGCTTAAAGCAGCGCTCAGAGCTTCACTCACAGATGCAAATTGGGTCGACTGCCTGCCCTGGGTCCTGTTAAGGTTGCGCTCCATGCCTAAGGAGGAACTGCCAGCCTCCCCGGCAGAACTCGTTTTTTCTCAGCTGCTGTGGATCCACGGGGAATTTTTACCGGAAAACCCTGCACCTGGGACCAACCTGCCCATGCAATTTTTTTCCCGGTAAAGGGCTGGCCAATGTGCCAGGCCTGGCGCACCATTGTTTTCCCTCACCTTCATCCCAAAGAGCTTACAGAGCGCCAAGTTCGTTTCTGTTAGGCACGACACACACAGAACCCCGCTGCGCCAATCGTATGACGGACCATTCAGAGTGCTGGAAACCGGGGCAAAGCATTATGTGTTAGACTTTGGGGGGTGTAAGGAAACGGTCTGCATTGACAGGCTTAAGCCCACTTATGTGTTGGCAGATAAACAGGTGGTGTTGGCTCAAGGTCCCTGGTGCGGACGCCCACCTACAGTGGCTCTGCAAGTTGGTGTTCCCCCTGCAGAGAACTGTTGGCAGCAGACTAGGTCTTTCCCCTCCCCACCCTTTCCCCCTCCACAGGACTGCGCGCCGGAGGCCGAGTTTGTCTCCTGCCCACCTCAACAGCAAGACACTTCGGCCGGTCTGGCGACTCCATGTTACAGCTGTTATGGGTGCCGGCTCAAGCTCAAGGTGCCAGAGGGTTAAAGCCCCTTCTGGGTGTTCGGGGGAGGGGGCGCTGTGTGGTGGACACAGTACACATGGCACTCCACCCAGGACAAAGGGGTTGGTGGGGGAGAAGATAGTTAGGGATGCTAATGGAGAAAGGTGAGAGGAGCCAAACAAACAAAGATGTGCCTTTCATCCCCCCCCCCCCACCGTGCTATGTTCACACCTGAAGACACAGGGGTGTGAATGTATTGTACCAAGACCTGCTCTGTGAGCTGTGGATCAATGTCATGTTAATGTGTGTACATGGCTTTCATGTCTGTATGTTAATGTGTTTACCCTGTGTGCCAGAGGCGGGAATAGAAGTGTATAAAGGAGTTCGCTCAGGCACTCAGCGGGTGAGTTTTCTGTTTTCTGTTGGAAGAGGAATAAAGTTTGTGTGTCGTCCAGCTCGCCGACTCGTCTGCTTTCATCTTTCACACCATTACATAATAAACCCCTTCTTCTTCTTCTTCTTCGTCGATCACTAGATGGTCACACCAGCTGCCCTGACGAATGCTGCCGTCCTGCGGAGGTCCCCGAGGTCCCCGTGCAGCTTTTGGTTCAGCGATGTGGGGTCAGGCCACGTAGCTCGTCTGAGTGCAGCGTGGTCTGGGCAGTCTTGGAGGAGGTGTTCGCTGGTCATTTGGGCAGTACCACATGGGCATCTGTCCGATTGTCCAACTTTAAGTTTCTGGTGCATGTGAGCATGCATTCTGTTATGTCCAGTTCGGAGTCTGAACAGAACGACTTGGTCAGCCCTGCTCAGACTATAGTAGTTGTCATCCTTGCAGAAGTTTGGGTGTTGCTGCTGCCACTTCTTGTGAGACACCCCAAATTTCTTCTTATTTTTTCCCCGTTTTAAATCAGCTGGCTGATATAGTGTTTTGTGTCTGGGGTAAATTTGTTTGAACATCAGTCTGACAATGGATTGTTTTTCTCAAAAAAATGAGCGGTGTGAATACTACAACAATACACTTTTTGCACTCTAAAAGATTAAGGATTAATCACCCGCATGCTAATGACATATACCCAATTTATTCGATCTCTATAGCTCTCCATTAATTGGTCAAGACTGGATTCATACTATATTGTGAAGCTATGGAATAAAACTGTATTATAATAAGTGTTAATAAACGTTTACAGAGAGTTTGCTTTCGTAGCGTTACCGTTTTGAACGCTGACAGAGCAGAACACTACATGAAACTACAATAAGACACCTTGCACTGGCTCTGACAAATTTCTCCACATAGATCTTTTGCGCATTATCAGCATTAGCACATCTCATCCATCTTTAACTGTTTAAATAGAGAGAAGGCAGTCGCCTCAGCGCTTAGCATTACAACAGGAAAAAAAAATGTTACTACGCTACAATAAAGCTGTGAATTTCTGTAAAATGTCCAAACCAACCTTAAAAGACGAATGGCTCCTTTGTGTTATCACTCAATTTTTCTCCGTTCCTACCTCCTGCTGAGCTGGAAATATTGACGGAAGTAAATGCAGAGCGAACCCGAGCGTAATTCGGCTAGAGCCACTGCCGCTCTGTAATTGGACAGAATGTCTGCATTTAGCCTGTTGCTACCCCAGTTCGTGTCGCTGATTGGACAAGACCACCGTCAATCACCTCCTTTTTCAAAATCCCTTTTGTTTTGTTGGGGCTTTCTCCTACACGTGACAGGCGACTGCGCACATGTACTTCTGTTTTGATTTGGAGATGGGGGATGGGACCTGGACGGCTTTGACAGCTAAAGTGAAGTATTTGGCAAACTGAGGTGGGTAGAAAGTAATTACATTTACTCAAGTAACTGTGCATAAGTATTTTTTTTTTTTACTACAAATTTGTGCTTTACTAAGAAGTTATGTAGGACACCTTTTACTCTTACTTGGCTACATTTATAAGGAAAAAAATCCCTATGGTCATAATAGCTGAGTTGCTTTTGATTTCACTGATTTGGATTTTGTGAATTTATAATTTTATACATGTAAACAAGTTTCAAATTTGTAAATTACGTGAGGAAAAAGTACATTTTTGAGAAAAAAAAAGGACAGAGAAGCCTTACCAGTTGTCATAACAAGTAAAGTCTACACTTTATTCAAGTAGCGTTTTTAGTTGGTACTTCTTACTCTTGCCCATTTAACTTTACTGTGAGAACTCTTAGTTATACTTGATTAAGTAATACTCAAACAGTATCTGATAAGGTAATTCTACACAGTTTCTGGATAATTTAAACCTCAGAGAGACATTTTGAACAGTAAATTAATATGCCATTTTAAATTGTATAATTAAATACATTTATCTGAGCTAGTTTTTATTGTTGTCTATACAGGCTACTAACTAAGTGTTAATACAATTTACCATAGTTCATGTCTGTTTTTCACTTTCCAGCTATGCATGTATACTTAATATTTTGGGAAGTGTAAGCCTTTCATAACAAGATTTTAAGTTATAATTCCTACAGAGTTTAAGTAAAGACTTAGATCTGATTAGTTAAAAAAAATCAAATTTAAAATGATAAATGACTAAGAATTTAATAGTGTTTAATAGTATAACCTGTCCTAAATATCTTCTCTACCTTGGGTTATACAGATATACAGTGGTGTGAAAAAGTGTTTGCCCCTTCCGGATTTCTCATATTTTTGTATGTTTGTCACACTTAAATGTTTCAGATCATCAAACAGATTTAAATATTAGACTGTAGAGAGTAAAAGGGAAGGATGTGGAGGCGAGGCACGAGCGTAGGATGACACAGAATCTTTATTGACCCTCTAACATATCTGTATAGCCTATGGCCCCCAGCGTGGGCTGCTGGGGCTGATCCCTGTAGAAGCCTCCCCAGTTTCTCTGCATTCTGGTTATATACAGTAGCTTTATTAACCTTGCATAGAAACTGGGGCTGGCGCATTATGCATTGGGTATGAACAAAGGAATTGTGTGATGCAATTATGCTAACACTTGTTACATACATTGCAATGCATCCACTTCCCTGCACTTCATACCACAGCTTGGAGCAGCAGGGGGCGAAGGCATGTCTTCTTTCTTTCCTCAGGGGGCACATAACTTAACAGTCCAGTCTGATTACCCCCAGGGGCTCTTTCTCCTTAGGTCCTGGTTCTGCTATCTGGGTGTGAGGGACGATCCCCCACACACTGTATATTGTGTCCACCACACAGCTCCCCCCCGAACACTCAGAAGGGTCTGTAACCCCCCGGTCCTTTGGGCTCAAGTCGGCGCCCATGGTGGCTGCAGCGGGGGTGGGGGTGGGGTCGTCTCTCCAAGTTCCAACACGTTAAGCAGCCATGGTTCGTGGGCGCACAGGGTCCGGTGCACGTCGTGCTGACGGAACCAAACCGGCAATAGGCAGGCTTTTGGGAGGCAGGCTTTTGGGAGATGTGGGAAGAACAATGTGAAGGATGAGGGGGAGGTGGGGGGAAACAATGGAGTGCCTGCCCAGGACATTAAAAGCCTCTGGGCCACGCAGAAATTGCGTGCAGATCAGCCACGGGTGACGAACTTTTCCGGTAAACCCTCCGGTGATCCGCAGCAGCTGTGAAAAAAATAAGTCTCTGACGACTCCTTGTGCACAAGGATCTGGGGAAGGCAAACGGCCCAATTCCCCGAGGGTGCATTGCGGCAGTGAAAAAAAAACTCAAGCTGTCTCAGGGAAACTGGCAATTCTGCTTTAGGTGCGGGGGCAGTCCTAAAGGCTCCGGGGAAAGCAATTGGCTTAATTCCCCGTTGATGCGCAGCGGTGAGAAACAAATACAAGTCCAGTGGGCGAGGCTGCCGGGCTGCTTTAGGTGCGGTGCGCAAAGCCTAAAGGCTCCGAGGATGGCGACCGGCCGTGTTCCCTGGGAAATGTGCAGCAGCTGAGGACAATGTATAAGTTCTTGGGGCCGATTTGTCCCTGGTGCGTGGCGCACGCATCCGTGGTCACGTAGCTTTAAGTTGCGCTGTCCTCATAATCTTGTGGTGTGCGCACGGGGCTTCTGTGTGCTGAAACCCTGTTGTCGGAAGGTGAAGTCAGGGTCGGGGAGGTTGATGGGAACCAACGCAGACGGCGCTGATCATACCCTTGCAGGCTGTATCTGCGGTGTGCTCGTCTCGCTGATCCTGGTGCGTCTCGGTCCCCGCGCCGCACGCTCTCTCCGGCCCTTGAGGTCGCCAACGTGGAGAGAGAAACAGGCGCATGCGCTCCAGTGTGGATGAAACGGATGCAAGCAAACCCTGGTACTCCAGAGTCCACAGCGCGGTGAAAGGGAGTAGACGGTCCATCTCACTTCGGGTCACCAATGTAGAGGGTAAAAGGGAAGGATGTGGAGGTGAGGCGTTGGATGACACAGAATCTTTATTGACCCTCTAGCATATATGTACAGACTATGGCCCCCAGCGTGGGCCGCTGGGGCCAATCCCTGTAGAAGCCTCCCCAGTTTCTCTGTGTTCTGTTTATATAGCTTTATTAACCTTGCATAGAAACTGGGGCTGGCGCATTACACTGCAGTGTTTCCTCAGGTAATATTTCTCCGTGGCAGGCCGCCTCACCAGTAATTGTACTGCCACCCCAAGGCGAGATAATTTTATTAAGAAAAATATATGAAGCAATGACTTTCTGCAAGAGTGCACACGAACAATGCGCGTGGCCGTCATCCGTGCGGAGTTTAGAAGCACCCTGCCCATGCGAGTTCTTGACTCAGTCAGCAGGCAGTGTCTCGTTAAGCGTGACTGTCGACAAAAACATGAGTTTGTTCAAGTACTTTAAATGCGGAAAAAAATCAAAAGAGGTATGTATGTAAGCACTGGAGGCATTTATCATGGTTTTAACCCGCTGTTAACGGGAGCAATAATGGAAGCGTCGCTTAGCTAAGAGATGTGGTTAGAATTCATATGCAGCCAGCTTCATATGAAGGGAAGGGCGGGGGACTGATGAATTGCTGAGGATATGTTTCACCAGCCACTACAATATTAAGTTATGTCCCCTATTATGTATCTGACATGTTAAAATGAGTGAAATTCACGAAGTCAGTGACTTTAATCAGCCCCGCCCACGTGAGTTCTTGACTCAGTCAGCAGGCAGTGTCTCACTAAACGTGACCATCGACAAAAACATGAGTTTGTTCAAATACTTTAAACGCGGAAAAAAATCAGAAGAGGTATGTAAGCATTGGCGTTTATCATGGTTTTAACCCACTGAAAACGGGAGCAATAATGGAAGAGTCGTTTAGCTAAGATATGTGGTTAGAATTCATTTGCAGCTGGCTTCATATGAAGGGAAAGGCAAGGGACTGATGAAATGCTGAAGATATATTTCACCAACAACTACAATATTAAGTTACAGACATTGACAGAATTGTTGGTACCCCTCTGTTAATGAAAGAAAAACCCACAATGGTCACAGAAATAACTTGAATCTAACAAAAGTGGTAATAAATAAAAATTCTATGAAAATTAACCAATGAAAATCAGACAATGCTTTTGAATTGTGGTTCAACAGAATTATTTTTAAAAAAAACAAACTCATGAAACAGGCCTGGACAAAAATGATGGCACCCTTAACTTAATATTTTGTTGCACAACCTTTTGAGGCAATCACTGCAATCAAACGATTTCTGTAACTGTCAATGAGACTTCTGCACCTCTCAGCAGGTATTGTGGCCCACTCCTCATGAGCAAACTGCTCCAGTTGTCTCAGGTTTGAAGGGTGCCTTCTCCAGACGGCATGTTTCAGCTCCTTCCACAGATGTTCAATAGGATTTAGATCAGGGCTCATAGAAGGCCACTTTAGAATAGTCCAATGTTTCACTCTTAGCCATTCTTGGGTGTTTTTAGCTGTGTGTTTTGGGTCATTATCCTGTTGCAAGACCCATGACCTGTGACTGAGACCAAGCTGTCTGACACTGGGCAGCACATTTCTCTCTAGAATACCTTGATAGTCTTGAGATTTCATTGTACCCTGCACAGATTCAAGACACCCTGTGCCAGATGCAGCAAAGCAGCCCCAGAACATAACAGAACCTCCTCTATGTTTCACAGTAGGGACAGTGTTCGTTTCTTGGTATGCTTCATTTTTGCGTCTGTGAACATAGAGCTGATGTGCCTTGCCAAAAAGTTGCAGTTTTGTCTCGTCTGTCCATAGGACATTCTCCCAGAAGCTTTGTGGCTTGTCAACATGCAGGTTGGCAAATTCCAGTCTGGCTTTTTTATGATTTGTTTTCAACAGTGGTGTCCTCCTTGGTCATCTCCCATGAAGTCCACTTTGGCTCAAACAACAACGGATGGTGCGATCTGACACGGATGTACCTTGACCTTAGAGTTCACCATGAATGTGTTTAGAGGTTGTTCTGGGCTCTTTTGTTACCATTCGTATTAGCCGTCTCTTCCATTTTTCATCAAGTTTCCTCCTGCGGCCACATCCAGGGAGGTTGGCTACAGTGCTGTGGATCTTAAATTTCTGAATAATATGTGTAACTGTAGTCACAGGAACATCAAGCTGCTTGGAGATGGTCTTATAGCCTTTACCTTTAACATGCTTGTCTATAATTTTCTATCTAATCTCCTGAGACAACTCTCTCCTTTGCTTCCTCTGGTCCATGTTTAGTGTGGTACACACCATGTCACCAAACAGCACAGTGACTACTTGTCACCCTTTAAATAGGCCGACTGACTGATTACAAGTTCGTAGACACCTGTGATGTTAATTAGAGGACACATCTTGGTTGAACATGTCCATATGGTCACATTATTTTCAATCTTTTCTAGGGGTGCCATCATTTTTATCCAGGCCTGTTTCATGAGTTTGTTTTTTAAAATAATTCTGTTGAACCACAATTCAAAAGCATTGGCTGATTTTCCTTGGTTAATTTTCATAGACTTTTTATTTATTACCACTTTTGTCAGATTCAAGTTATTTCTGTGACCATTGTGGGTTTTTCTTTCATTAACAGAGGGGTACCAACAATTTTGTCCACGTCTGTATGTTCTGTAGGAATTGCAGGAATGAAGAGACTGGCAATTTCTCTCTTTTCTCACGCGAGCAGGCGTGCTGTTTTTCTATTCCAGCAGCAGTGACAAAATGCAACAGCTGAAAACTCTAGCTCTAAACTGAGGTTCTTCAGCGGCTGCCTAGAGAGGTGCCTGATGAGAAAGCCTGAGCGCACGACTATATCTGCCTAAACAGATCATTCTGTACATGAACACATATTGTGGTGAATTATGTCTTTAGAGTCCGCTACAGTTCCCTATTATGTACCTGGCAGGTTAAGATGACCGAAATTCACAAAGTCAATGACTTTAATCTGTCAGCAGCCTTCAGACAAACTAAATGTGCCAACATTTGATTTCAAAATAAGGGAGGTTTTTCCTGCTGTCTAGGTGGTGAGGAGATTTCTAAAAAAAAACAAAACAAAACAAAACTATAAATATATAGAAATATTATAACAGAAATAACGGCATCCTTGGTCATTTAAGTTAATTTATTTCATTAAATACAATTTTATTAATATTTTTTCTTTGTAATCAGAGTTAAATTATTGTTCTGTTCTGACTGCAAAATTATGGTCAAAATGTAAATTGTTAAAAGTAAAAAGTAAAAAAAAAACCATTACCAGTCTGTTTCAAATTTATCTAAAAAACCCCCCTAATTTTATTTTAAAAATCAGACAAAAATTAACACAAAATAATCCACAATATGGCTGTGTAGTTGTGCATGCACATGTTGGACATTGATTTAACCTCACGATGAAGGAGAGCCGGACCCCCTGTGGTGGACAGAAGATTTCCTGACCTCTGAAGGAGAGCCGGACCCCCTGTGGGGGACAGAAGACTTCCTGACCTCTGAGGTTCAAATATAGGTGTGAACAGATGGCTTCCTGACCTCTAAGGCTCGAGAGGAGAGAGGGGGGAAGTTATGTAAATAAAAAGTTGATGTAGGGGAATAAATTGATGTAGGGGGATAAAGGGAGATTCTTTGATGTGAGATGCTTTGATGTGAGATTGTTTAAAGGTAAGGACGGAGGTGTGTGTCTCCCTCTTGTTTCGCTGCTCAGGGATGAGAGCAGACTGTGGGAATGTAGCTTGAAATAAACTTTGAATTAAATGCAACTCAGTTTCGTTATTCAAGGCTCCCCACATTGGTGACTAACGACGTTGAGAATGACCGGAGAAGGTCTCAGGGTCCCGGACTCACCAAGTCCAGAGCTGGCGAACGCTGTGGCCGTCAAGCTGCCGGATTTCTGGCAGGATAACCCATGGTCGTGGTTCCTACAAGCGGAGTCGCAGTTCGCTCTCGCAGGAGTAACGGTGGATGACACTAAATTCCACCATGTCATCGCTAAACTGGATAACAGCACAGCTCGGTGTGTGCAGAGCTTGGTGGAGCAGCCATCAGCGACCGGCAGGTACGACAAGCTGAAATCCACCCTCATTAAGTTTTTCACCCCCTCGGCCGAAGTGAGGGCGAGGAGGATCCTGTCTTTGCTAGACCAGGGAGGACACAGGCCAAGCGCCCTGATGGAGGAGATGATACAGCTGAGAGGGTTGGACAACGATGATTTCCTTTTCCAGTTCATCTTCCTCTCCACCCTCCCGACGCATGCGAGAAGCACGCTGGCTGGCAAGAAATGTCACACCCCGGAGGAGTTCCGGGAGCTGGCCCAGGAAGCAGATGGGATTCTGGACGCCTGCGGCGGGTAAGCGACCACAGCGGCGACCCACGACAGCGGGGAGCCAGAGGCGGCAGACCCAGGCTGGCCGACGACGGCGGCAGCGCGGCCGCGACGAGGTGGAGCCATTGGGCCGGCGGCAGAGGCGCGGCCCCGACGCAGCGGAGGAGAGGATCTCTGCTTTTACCATCGGAGGTTCGCTGAGAGGGCACGCAGGTGTGTGCCACCCTGCAACTTCAGGAGTTCGGGAAACGGCAAGACCGAGAGTCGTTAGCAGCTTCGACTCTCGGGGAAGGCAACAAGCTGCTCTACATCACGGATACGAGCTCTGGACGAGAGTTCCTCATAGACACCGGAGCCCAACTGAGCTTCATCACCCCAACATATGCGGACCGGGTGGCTGGACCCCACGGTAGCGGAGCTACGGCAGCAAATGGCTCGAGCATCAACACCTACGGGAGAAGGACCTTGCCTTTATGCTTACATGGCCGCACATATGAATGGACTTTTGTAATAGCGGCGGTGAGTTTCAACATGTTGGGCGCAGATTTTTTGTGTTCACACAATCTGTTAGTTGATCTTGCTAATAGACGGCTGGTAAATGCACTCTCTATTTACTCTCTCCCCTGTTCAGCTCGAGTGTCCCCGCCACCAGCACAGACCCACGTCGCTACAGCAGGTGGTAAGTTTCACACACTCCTCACCCAATTTCCAGCGCTCACTGTGCCCACTTTTTCAGCGGCAGTCGCGAAGCACGGAGTGAAACATTTTATACCTACATCTGGTCCTCCCGTGTTTGCAAAAGCTCGGCGCTTGGATGCAGTTAAGCTCGCCATTGCGCGCGAGGAGTTCGCCAGCCTAGAGAGGCTGGGCATCGTTCGTAGGTCAAAAAGCCCGTGGGCTTCGCCGCTGCGCATGGTACCGAAAGCCGATGGCTCCTGGAGACCGTGCGGTGATTACCGCAGGCTAAACAATGCTACGGCGCACGATCATTATCCCATCCCGCACATTCAGGATTTTTCGGTGCACCTGGCGGGCGCGCACGTTTTTTCAAAGATTGATCTGGTTCGCGGCTATCATCAAGTCCCAGTCCAGCCGGAGGACATTCCTAAAACAGCGGTGATAACCCCGTTCGGACTTTTCGAGTTTTTACGCATGCCATTTGGTCTCAAAGGGGCGGCGCAAACGTTTCAGCGGATGATGGATGCCGTGTTACGCGATCTCCCTTTCGTGTTTGTGTACCTCGACGACATTTTGGTCGCGAGTACTTCAGAGGACGAACACGAAAAGCACCTCACAGCAGTTTTTAGGAGGCTGGGAGAGCACGGCTTAATAGTTAACCCAACAAAGTGCCAGTTCGGCGTCGAGCAGATCGATTTTTTGGGTCACCGCGTATCCCCAGAGGGAGCGGTTTCGTTACCAGATAAAGTACGCGCGGTAGCGGATTTTCCCCAGCCACAAACGGTCAAATCACTACAGGAATTCTTGGGGATGGTGAATTTTTACAACCGATTCCTGCCCCACGCAGCTCAAATCATGCAACCGTTATATGCCGCGCTCAAAAAACAAAAACCAACCCAGGCGGTTGAATGGTCCCCGGAGCGGGAGCGCGCGTTCACAGAGGCTAAAAAGCCTTGGCTGACGCTGCGCTCCTGGCCCACCCAGACCCGGCAGCACGTATTGCGCTGACGACAGACGCTTCAGATGTAGCCATAGGGGCCGTTATTGAGCAACAGGTCGCCGGAGTTTGGCAGCCTTTGGCTTTCTTTAGCAAATCTTTAAGCGCGGCTGAGCGAAAATACAGCACGTTCGACAGAGAACTGTTGGCGCTGCATTTGGCTGTTCGTCATTTCCAGTTCTGGCTGGAAGGACGGTGCTTCACCGCTTATGTAGACCACAAGCCGCTCACATACGCCATGGCTAAAATTTCAGAACCGTGGTCCGGCAGGCAGCAGAGGCAGCTGGCCGCGATCTCGGAATTTACCACTGACATTAGGCACGTTGCGGGCAAATTCAATGTTGTAGCAGACTGTCTCTCGCGCGCGTTCACGACGCCACCACGCGCAGAGGCAGAACGGGCCACCGTGACCGCGCCGCAGGAGAGCGGCACGGTGGCGCGCGCAGCCCCGGTGCACGTGGGTATAGATTATGCAGCCATGGCGGCGGACCAGGGGGCAGATGCAGACGTGTGCGCGCTCCAGTCTGGACCAACAGGGTTAAGGCTGGAGAGCAAGTGTTTACAAACCGGTATGCCCCCCCTGATCTGCGACGTGTCGACGGGGCGCCAGCGTCCGGTGGTTCCGGCCACGTGGCGCCGCCGTGTTTTTGACTCGGTCCACTCGCTGGCGCACCCGGGGGTGCGTGCGTCGGTGAAAATGGTGGCAGAAAAGTTTGTTTGGCCGGGCCTGCGCAAGCATGTGAAGGAATGGGCGAAAGCCTGCATTTCCTGTCAACGGGCCAAAATTCACAAGCACACAAGGGCCCCGTTAGAACCGTTTCGCATTCCAGCCAGAAGGTTCGACCATATACACGTCGACTTTGTGGGCCCCCTACCGGCATCGCAGGGGTTCACGCATCTTTTGACAATGGTGGACCGAACCACACGTTGGCCGGAAGTGGTCCCGCTTGCGACGACCACGGCCGCGGAGGTGGCTCGCGTTTTTTTAACGGCTTGGGTGGCGCACTTCGCGGTTCCGTCGGACATTACGTCCGATAGAGGACCTCAATTCATCTCTGAGCTGTGGTCAGCGATGGCCAACGGCTTAGGAGCCAAAATTCACTGCACTACGGCTTACCACCCTCAGGCTAATGGTTTATGCGAGCGTTTTCATAGGTCTTTGAAGGCAGCACTCAGAGCGTCGCTCACGGATGCAGATTGGGTAAATAAACTGCCATGGGTTTTATTAGGGTTGCGTTCTGCGCCCAAAGAGGACTTAGACGCCTCCCCAGCGGAGCTGGTATTCGCACAAACTCTTAGGCTGCCAGGCGAGTTTTTACCAGAGCACCCGGAGCCGCCACCTCTCCCTGCTCTGGGACCGTTAGTTTGCACGGGAGCAGACACGCTTCCGGGTCCGGTTCATCACGCTTTTCCACGAGTTTTCATCCCCAGGGCTTTGAAAAATGCCGATTTCGTTTTTGTCAGGCGCGAAGCCCTAAAAGCAACGCTCAAACCTCCTTACGAAGGGCCATTTCGAGTGCTGGAGGCAGGTGATAAGCAATTTGTGCTAGATTTGGGAGATAGAAAAGAGACAGTCAGTATTGACAGACTAAAACCTGCTTTTGTCATGAAGGACGGATCTGTGCCGGTCGCAGTGGCGCCTCGACGAGGCAGGCCCCCGCAAGGGGCACATAACCACTCTCTTCCTCAGTCAACAGAGCCGAAGCAGGACGGCGCCGCAGGCAAGGCGGGGCCAACTCACAGCAGATTCGGCAGACGGTTGAAGCCCAAGCGGCGCACAGACTGAATGTTTGTATTGATTATACAGTAGCCAGTAATATGTTATTGAATTTTAGGGAATAGTCCTTTCTTCATCGTTTGGGGGGGGGGGTTATATGGCTGTGTAGTTGTGCATGCACATGTTGGACATTGATTTAACCTCACGATGAAGGAGAGCCGGACCCCCTGTGGTGGACAGAAGATTTCCTGACCTCTGAAGGAGAGCCGGACCCCCTGTGGGGGACAGAAGACTTCCTGACCTCTGAGGTTCAAATATAGGTGTGAACAGATGGCTTCCTGACCTCTAAGGCTCGAGAGGAGAGAGGGGGGAAGTTATGTAAATAAAAGGTTGATGTAGGGGAATAAATTGATGTAGGGGGATAAAGGGAGATTCTTTGATGTGAGATGCTTTGATGTGAGATTGTTTAAAGGTGAGGACTGAAGTGTGTATCTCCCTCTTGTTTCTCTGCTCAGGGATGAGAGCAGACTGTGGGAATGTAGCTTGAAATAAACTTTGAATTAAATGCAACTCAGTTTCGTTATTCAAGGCTCCCCACACACAAATTTATAATAAAGTTTCAAATGTACAATTAAAGTCAATTTTTGCAAGAGGAAATTACAAATTTGAGGAACATGGTTTCAACTTTAGATAGATTTACAGAGAAAAGTAGAAAACTATAAGAAAATTGTTATAAATTTTTGAGAAAAACCTCAAACCTTCAAGACTGAAGTCATTGCTCAAGTTTTTAAGTGAGTGCTCTTTGTGCCCTTAACTCTACGAGAAATTTTTGGTTGTCTACTTTTAATTATTAATATCAAAGCATTGCTTTTACATGAATAGAATTTCTGATTACTATACCCACCTGATCATATAATTTAAGTATGCATGAGTACATTACTATTATGAATGTTTCTTTCCCTTCCCTACTCTCTCAATGGAAAAAAGAAACACTAGAATAAAAATACAAAAAAAATACACATATTTTTGTCATTTATATAAACCATGACAAAAAAAAAATCCTGCAGGACAAAACATGACACTTGATATTTTCTAACCTGTTTGTATACCACCATAGACAGAGAGAGAACCTGAATTAGACAGGGCTCAGAGAGGGCAAGATGAGACAGAAGAGAGGAGCCAAGGAGAGGGAAGTTTTCAGGCAGAGGAAGGAGAGAAGGATAACACCACTAAAAAGTCTAAACACAGGATGTCTGTGTGGGACCCCAACTGGCCCAGTATTCAAGCCACGGTTGTACAATACTTCAAATGGTAAGTTCCATATGCAACGTTACTGTGTAAAATTTTAAAAAGAAATAAATAATATAAAATTAAAATATTCCGGTATGTTTACCCCCACCCCCCCTTCCCGGGGGAAAAATATGTTGCCACCAGGCCAAGGTCTTTAAGCCAGAGGAAACACTGCACTGGTCAACACCAAATTTATTGTCTAAGTTTTTTTTAGCTGATTAAGGACAATTTTGATGTGCAGAATCCAAAAATCACATTGGTTTTGCTCAATCAGGTCAACATTTTGAATTATGGCCACATGTCTTATACGTTTTTGTTTACATGTATGGGTATTTTCGCTTTATATGATGCAAAATTCTTTTTTATGTCTTGAAATTCTCAGAATTTTGAACAATGATGATGTAACATTCAATTTACATGTACTGACCTTTATATAAAGGTCAGTCCATGCACAGTACTAAGTAAGTACTAAGTAAGTACAGGTTTTTACTTAGCACCTGATCGAGCGAAACGGATGTCATTTTCGGATTCAGCAGTGCAAAATTGTCTTAAATCAGTTGAAAAAACAGAGCTTACAAAAAAATTATTTTTGTAACCCTGTGTTATGTATTGGGTATGAACAAAGGCATTGTGTGATGCAATTATGCTAACACTTGTTACATACATTACAATACATTCACCCCCCTGCACTTCATGCTGCAGCTTGGAGCAGCTGGGGGCGAAGGCACATCTTCTTTCTTTCCTTGGGGGGGGGGGGGGGCATAATTTAACAGTCCAATCTGATTACCCCCCGGGGGCTCTTTCTCCTTAGGTCCTGGTTCTGCTTTCTGGGTGTGAAGGACAATCCCCCACACACTGTATATTGTGTCCACCACAAGACAAAGATAACACAAGTAAACACAAAATGCAGTTTTTAAATGAAGGTGTTTATTATTATGGGAAAAAAAAGCCAAACCTACATGGCCCTGTGTGAAAAAGTGATTGCCCCCTAAACCTAATAACTGGCTGGGCCACCCTTAGCAGCAACAACTGCAATCAAGCATTTGCGATAACTGGCAATGAGTCTTGTACAGCGCTGTGGGGGAATTTTGACCCACTCATCTTTGCAGAATTGTTGTAATTCAGCCACATTGGAGGGTTTTTGAGCATGAACCACCTTTTTAAGGTCATGCCACAGCATCTCAATCGGATTCAGGTCAGGACTTTGACTAGGCCACTCCAAAGTCTTCATTTTGTTTTTCTTAAGCCATTCAGAGGTGGACTTGCTGGTGTGTTTTGGATCATTGTCCTGCTGCAGAACCCCAGTGCACTTCAGCTCGAGGTCAAAAACAGATAGCCGGACATTCTCCTTCAGGACTTTTTGGTAGACAGCAGAATTCATGGTTCCATTTACCGCAGTAAGTCTTCCAGGTCCTGAAGCAGCAAAACAGCCCCTGACCATCACACTACCGCCACTATATCAAATCAAATCAAACTTTATTGTCATATTGCTGTACATACAACTGTAGTGCAGGCAAGATGAAATTGCGTTTCTCTCGGCATCCATATAAGAAGCAGCATGATTTAAGACACATTCCCACATAGCTCCCCCCCCCCACCCCCCACCCCCCCCATCCATTCACACATCCCTGAGACATACTTGGGGGAAAAAAAGAATAACTAACTATAATATACAAAATGTCCGTAGGTGCAGTAGTGTGTATGAGAGATTCCGGGTCAACTGTTCAGCATCCTGACAGCTTGTGGAAGGAAGCTGTTGATCAGTCTGGTGGTTCTGCCTCTGATGCTCCGGAATCGTTTACCAGATGGAAGAAGTTCAAAGTGTTTATGCAGAGGATGAGAACGGTCCTTGACAATGTTTAGTGCCCTGCTCCTACAACGGTTCTGAAAAAGTTCTTGGACAGAGGGGAGGGAGACTCCAATTACCCTCTCCGCCCCCTTGACTATCCTCTGCAGGGCTTTTTTGTCTGACATACTGCAGCTGGAGTACCATGTAGCAATGCAGTACGTCAGAACACTCTCCACCACACCTCTGTAGAAGGTCCTGAGGATGCAGATGGGGAGAGAGGCCTGTTTGAGTTTCCTCAAGAAGTGCAGTCTCTGCTGAGCCCGCTTCCTGATCTCCAAGGAATTCTTGCTCCAGGTCAGGTCCTGCGAGATCTGCACTCCGAGGAACTTGATGTTCTCTACTCTCTCCACTAAACGGCCGCCGATGCTGAGGGGGGCGTGCTCAGGCTGCGACCACCGGAAGTCGATAATCATCTCCTTCGTTTTGTCCACGTTGAGCACCAGATCGTTCTCCCTGCACCAGCCCTCCAGGTCTCTCACTTCTTCCCTGTACATTGATTCCTCATCCCTCTGGATAAGTCCCACCACCATGGTGTCATCTGCAAACTTAATAATCTGGTTCCCCTCGTGTCTGGATACACAGTCATGTGTTAGAAGTGTAAACAACAGTGGACTGAGTACACAGCCTTGAGGGGATCCGGTACTCAGCGTGACAGACTTGGAGATGTTGTTTCCAACCCGGACAGACTGAGGTCTCTCAGTCAGGAAATCCAGGATCCAGAGACATGTGGCGGTGTTCAGACCGAGAAGGAGTAATTTCTCCATCAGTCTCTGGGGAATAATGGTGTTGAATGCTGAACTGAAATCAATGTACAGGAGTCTGGCGTAGGTGTCTTTCTGGTCCAGGTGGGTGATGACAGAGTGTAGGGTGGTGACTATAGCATCCTCCGTGGAGCGGTTTGAACGATATGCAAACTGGAGCGGGTCGTGTGATGCAGGGAGGCAGGCTGTAATGTGTGGTTTGACAAGCCGCTCAAAACACTTCATCACAGTTGGTGTCAGTGCAACAGGACGATAGTCATTCAAACAGGACACCACTGGTTTCTTTGCCACCGGTACAATGATAGAGGTCTTGAAGCATCTGGGAACGATGGCCTGACTCAGGGAGATGTTATAAATGTCAGTCAGGACATCCGCCAACTCGCTCGCGCAGTCTCGGAGCACACGTCCCGGAATGTTGTCTGGACCTGCAGCTTTGCGTGGGTTGACTCTGGTTAGGGTCCTCCGGGTGTCCGCTGTGTTGATGGTAAAAGCTGGTCCGACCGATGGTGGGGGAGGGCCAGCCCTCCCTCTGATTGTCGAGTTTGATGCTTCAAAACGTGCAAAGAAGTCGTTAAGCCTGTCTGGAAGCGAAGCGTCGTCATCATCATCGACCCTCTGCCTAGGCTTAAAGCCCGTCAGTGTCCGAACTCCCTGCCACATCTGCTTGGTGTTCCTAGTGTCACAGAGGTGTCCCTGGATTTTCTCCGCATAGGCGCGCTTTGCCGCCTTAATTCCCTTAGAAAGCGCAGACCTGGCTGAGCAGAGGGCGATCCTGTCCTTCACTCTGAAGGCTGCATCTCTGGCTGTGAGCAGCGAGCGCACCTCTGCAGTCATCCAGGGCTTACGATTACCCCGCATAGTGATGGTCTTCACTGTAGTGAAATCCTCTGTGCACTTCGCGATGTAGCTGGTGACCGAATCAGCATACTCCTCCACATCTGTCCTGTCTTCCTGGGAGGCTGCTATTTTGAAGACCTTCCAGTCTGTGTGCTGAAAACAGTCTTTCAGTGCAGGGTTTGCACTCTCTGGCCAAATCCTGATTTGTTTCACTGCTGGCCTGCTGTGCTTCAATAAAGGTTTGTAGGCAGGCAGTAGCATCACGGACATGTGATCAGAACGGCCGAGATGGGGGCGGGGTATCGCTTTATATGCATCTGTGTTTGTGTACACTAAGTCCAACATATTCTCTCCTCTGGTCTTAAAGTCTACACATTGTTTAAACTTGGGGAGCACAGTCTTTAGGCTGGTGTGGTTAAAATCCCCCGCAACCACCACAAAACTGTCCGGGTGTGAAGTTTGGATTTCACTGATTGCATTGTGCAGTTCCCCGAGTGCCTTCTTAGCATTAGCTTTAGCGTTAGCGCTCGGCGCTATGTAAACACCGACTACAAACACGTTGCTGAATTCCCTAGGCAGATAATAAGGCCGACAATTTACAATAAGGAACTCCGCCAACGGAGAGCAGTGTTTGGACACTAACGTGGCATTAACGCACCAGTTCTTGTTAACATAGATCCATAGCTCACCCCCCCGGCTCTTACCGGAGCTCGCCGTTTCCCTGTCGGCACGGAACATCGCCATATCTTCCAGTTGAATGGCCTCGTCAGGAATGTTGTCGTGGAGCCATGTCTCGGTGAAAACAAACACACAGCAGTCTCTCCACTCTCTCCGGGTTTCTCTCAGCAGACGCAGTTCGTCCACCTTGTTTTCGAGGGCGCGGACATTTGAGAGAAGAAGCAACGGTACCGCTGGTCTGGAGGGGTTAGCCTTTAGCCTAGCATGGATCCTGGCCCTTTTTCCTCGCTTTTTCCTGCGTTCCCTCCGCTTCCGCTTCCTCCTCTCACGGGTAGCTTCCAGCAGGGACTCCGCCAGAATTCCGTGCTGGCGTAGGATGTCCAAATCACAACCGATCGCCGCGATTCTTGCAGCGTGCAGTACCATGATGTTTAATAAGGTCTCACGGTTGTAAGTTTTACAGAATGTACGTCTGGGATGATCACAACACTCAAAACTCTCACACTCGCTGATGCCAAGAGGGGCCACTGCGTCCGAGCGCGCTGCCGCCATCTTTATTTTATTCTTGGTATGATGGTCCTTTTCTGAAATGCTGTGTTACTTTTACACCGGATGTAATGGGGCACACACCTTCCAAAAAGTTCAACTTTTGTCTCGTCAGTCCACACAGTATTTTCCCAAAAGTTTTGGGGATCATCAAGATGTTTTCTGGCAAAACTGAGCCGAGCCTTTATGTTCTTTTTGCTCAGCAGTGGTTTTTGTCTTGGAACTCTGCCATGCAGGCCATTTCTGCCCAGTCTCTTTCTTATGGTGGAGTCTGGAGTGAGGCCTGCAGTTCTTTGAATGTTGTTGTGGGGTCTTTTGTGACCTCTTGGATGAGTCGTCACTGTGCTCTTGGGGTAATTTTGGTTGTCCGGCCACTCCTGGGAAGGTTCACCACTATTCCATATTTTTGCCATTTGTAGATAATGGCTCTCACTGTGGTTCGCTGGAGTCCCAAAGCTTAAGAAATGGCTTTATAACCTTTTCAATTCAATTCAGCTTTATTTATATAGCGCCATTTCACAACAACAGTCATCTTATAGCACTATCAACTGTAGGGGGGAACCCCCACAGTTGCAGAAAGACCCCAGCAATCAGGCGATCCCCTGTGAGCAAGCACTTGGCTACGGTGGAGAGGAAAAACTCCCTTTTAACAGGAAGAAACCTCCAGCAGAACCAGGCTCAGGGAGGGGCAGTCATCTGCTGCGACTGGCTGGGGGGTGAGGGGATAGAGAAGAAGAAAAGAACAGACATGTAGAGAGCAAACAGCACGATGGGGACTCAGTCTATGGGAGAGAACAAACAAATGTTAATGACCAGCAAAAAAAAAAAATATTTCATAGAGAGTGAGGAAAGGAGTGAGGCCCAGTGCATTACTGGAGGTCCCCCGGCTGACTAAACCTATTAGCAGCATAACTAAGGGAGGGTTCAGAAACATATGATCCCTCCCTAATTGTAGGCTATATCAAAAAGGTAGGTTTTAGCCCTATTCTTAAAAACAGAGATCGAGTCTGACTCCTGAATCCAGATTGGCAGCTGATTCCACAGGAGAGGAGCTTGATAACTGAAGGCTCTGCCTCCCATTGTACTTTTGGAGATTCTAGGTATTACAAGTAATCCTGCATTTTGGGAGCGTAGTGCTCTGTTAGGATAATACAGTAGTATCAGATCTTTTAAATAAAAAGGAGCCTGATTGTTTAGAGCTTTGTAAGTAAGAAGAAGGATTTTAAACTTAATTCTAAACTCTATGGGAAGCCAATGAAGGGAGGCCAGAACCGGAGAGATATGATCTCTCTTTCTAGTACCTGTTAAAACTCTTGCTGCAGCATTTTGGATCAGCTGAAGACTTTTTAAAGATGTTTTAGGACAGCCTGATAGTAAAGAATTACAATAATCTAATCTCGAGCTAACAAAAGCGTGGATCAGCTTCTCAGCATCACTCTGAGACAAGATGCTCCTAATCTTGGCAATATTACGCAAATGATAGAAGGCAGTCTTAGAAACAAATTTAATATGTGAATTGAAGGACAAATCCTGATCAAAAATAACTCCAAGGTTCCAGACTGATAGACTTTTCCAGACTGATAGATCTCAATTACTTTGTTTCTCTTTTGTTCTTGAATTATTTTGGATCACAGCATGATGTCAAGCTTTTGAGGATCTTTTGGTCTACTTCACTTTGTCAGGCAGGTCCTATTTAAGTGATTTCTTGATTGAGAACAGGTGTGGCAGTAATCAGACCTGAGTATGGCTAGAGAAATTGAACTCAGCTTTCCAAAGATGTGATAAACCAGTTAATTTATGTTTTAACGGGAGGGGGCAGTCACTTTTTCACACAGGTCCATGTAGTTTTGGATTTTATTTACCCTTAATAATAAACACCTTCATTTAAAAACTACATTTTGTATTTACTTGTGTTATCTTTGCCTAATATTTAAATTTGTCTGATGATCTGAAACATTTAAGTGTGACAAACATACAAAAAAATGAGAAATCAGGAAGGGGCAAACACTTTTTCACACCACTGTACTTATTGTTGGATTTTTGTTTTTACATTTTGTACGTGCTGCTGAGTGAAAATTTTTGCTTTGTATTCCTGTTATAGTTTCAAGCACTGCAGGATGTATATGATTTGATTCAGAGCATATTGCAACTCATTAAACAGCTGTCCCTCACCCCTTTCTTCCCAAACCTTATAGGTGAGCATTGGTGTACCTATTTTTGAGGGGTTATAGCCAAATAATTGATTATCCAAATATTCTTTATTACACTGGTATTTGTTTTCAATCTTTGCACTCAGATATTCCCTTTACAAGTTTACCTTTACCAAATTTATTTTAAAAAGTTCCCTGCAAATTTTGGAGAGCAATCTAATCCACAGATGTCAAACTCATTCCATGGAGGGCCAAGACCCTGGAGGTTTTACCGCCACCCTGTTATGATCTGGACATTCTGTCCATGCTTTCTGTTATTTTTTGAACTATTGGCACAGTTCTGTTATCATTAGTAGTTTGTGTATCCTTAGTTTCTTATTTCAGCTATTGTTTTCTGTTATGACCCCTCGTGCGCCATCACGTGGCGCACAGAGGGGAGAATGAAAACCCATGCACAGAAGTAGATTCTGTGCACTTTATTAAACAACCCCAAATAATAAGTCCAGCAAAACAGTCACACTAGTAAACAGAGGGTTGAAATGATGGAGCTTAAGGCCACCAGACATACAGGGACACCACCTGGATGCTCTACAGCCTGGGGAGGGGAATGCCTAGTGCTGCAGAGCTGCTGTCAGCATGGGGTGAAAGGCAAACATAAACTTATGGTGCTGGAGTGATTCAGGGCAGTCCGGTGGATGAGGATGAGGCAGGCAGACAGAGTAACGTAGGTAGTGACGACTTGCATACACGGAGGTACACGCTGCCGTGTATGAAGCTCAATGCTCCGGTGATCTCTTCCTACTCTCACAGCATTTAAGTAATCACAATACTAACGAGGGAAGAGACCCCCAGTGTGAATGAGTGTGGGCTGGACAAATTGAAGACGTGTGCATGAGTGAGTGTCTGAGCATGTGAATAGAAGTGAATGAGATGTGTGTGTGTGTATATGTGTGCGAACCCCAATAATGAGACACAGCTGATGACACTGACAGGAGGAGGGAGCGTGCCCGAGCTGTCAGGAAGCGAAGGACCCAAAAGGCTCCCTGAAGCGCCTGAAGGAAAATAAATAGAGAATGGGCCAAAATAGCCACGGTGTCAGAACTGGGTTTGGTGATTCCAGATTCATGACAGCCCCCTCCCCAAGGGGTGGATACTAGACACCCAAGTGTCACCAGCAGACAAACACAAAAAAACACAAAAGAACCCCATTATTGGACAACCACCATCCAGGGTGGGAGGTGGGGGGAAAACAGATTAGGAGGGAAGCAACCGGTACATTCTACCCTAAAATAATATACAAATATAGTGCATAAACCCTCCTAACTAGTCCAACTTAAGGCACTAACCCCCCTCCCCAGAAGTCCAAAGTTCAGGGGGCCGACCACAGTCCCAGGCCCCAGGCATGGCGAGGGGTGACTGATCGGGTGGCCTGCCCGAGTCAGCAGGTGGCCCACTGAATAGCGTCAGGTGGCCTGCCAGGACCGATGGGCCACCCGACCCGAGATCCAAGTCTTTCGGGTGGCCGACCAGCGTGGCTGAGTCACCAGGACCAGAGGGGCAGGCGAAGAGGTTGCCTACCCACCAGGGAGGGGTAGGAGCCCCCCCCCCCCCACCCTCTGAGGCTTGGACCAGGGGGACCGTATCACCCGCAATGGCCCCGGTCTGGGATGTGGCTGCACCCGCGATGGTTCCAGTCTGGGATGTGGCTGCACTGGTGGTGGACTCCAGCTGGAGCTCTGCTGCACCAGTGGTGGACTCCGGCTGGAGCTCTGCTGCACTGGCGGTGGACTCCGGCTGGAGCTCTGCTACACTGGCGGTGGACTCCAGCTGGAGCTCTGCTGCACCTGTGGTGGACTTCGGCTGGAGCACCGTTGCACCAGTGGCGGTCCCCATCGGGGACCTCATTGCTCCCGTGGTGGCCTCCCCAGCAAGGGAGGTAGGGTTCTTCATGAACCCCGACGCTGACCCCAGATCCTCGGAGGCCTCAGGTGGTGTTGGCAGCTCTCTGGCGACTCTGAGAGATAGCTCAGAGACAGGACGGAGCAACAAAGGGTCAGGGTCACCCTGAGTGGCGGAGCCCGGCAAGGTGAGACCAGGTGCAGCGGGTGGCTACATCCGGCTGTCCTCGCTAGGAGCCAGACAAGGTTGCTCTAATTCAGGAGAGAGAGAAACAAATGAGAGCACTTGCCTGGGCTCGAGCTCCACCGCCATCCAGGACTCCGTTGATCCCGATGATGACACTGGCCTGACCTTGAGGCGGTCTGGCTCAGGTTCCTCCTCCACTGCGACAACCTCAGTAGCAGGTCTGGACTCCTCCAGGGCCACAGGCTCCTCCATCATCCTGCGGCTGTCCTCCCAGTCTCTGATGTTCACTGCTGCAGATGGGAGCCAGTCGTCTCCCTCTGTGCCCAAATTGGATTTCGGCCCCCCGTGGAGAGTGGAGAAGCCGTCTCCATAGTGATGGAGGTAGATGAGACAGGTGGCAGGTCAGCAGAACTCTTGAGGTGGGCCCTCCGGGAACGGCGGCGACAAGAGGAGACAGGCGGCGGGAGCTCCACTCTCCCTAATGACAGCCTTTCCTGCGTCTGGGACTCATCTCCTGGCAACAATAATGTCATGGGAGAAACAGGAGAGACAGGTGGGAGAACACATTCGTCAGCTGAGAGTTCATCAGGAATCAGGCAGGCAGTTTCAGGTGACAGTAAACGAGACTGAATATGTACTTGCCTGAATTCCTGGGAGGTGATGACATCAGCTGTAGTCTCGAGGTCAGGGAGGTGTGGAGGCTCCATGGTCAGAACACACTCCTCCTCGGGCTGCGGCTCCCCTTCACTCGGGGGAAATTCCTCCAATCCCCTGGCCATCTCCGGGAGGAGACACGGCTTCGCCTCCAAGATGAGGTCCGTCTCCGCCTGAAGAGCCAGTCTGCGTTCCTCCAACTCTTCCGGGGACAGAGTGGGACATGGCTTGGGACGAGGAGACAGAGCTGTCGTCGACGAGGCTGGAAGCTTCTTTCGGCGGGAGTTCTTCCTCTTCTTCCTCGTTGCGGACGGTTCAGAAATCGGAACATCCTCCACGATCAGCCCCTCACTAGACGGCGCGTACCATATGCAGGGAAACTCCTCATCTGACTCCGCGCATGGCTGGGCGAGGATGTCCTGGAGAATCTCCATCACTTCAAGATGATTCCAGAGGCTGTCTCTCTCCATGACCCTCATCGCTGTGTCCTAAGCCTGTCAAACGGCCTGGGAGGAACAGGGCTTCTGTGTCCACGAAAGAATTACCTCCAAGAGGCACAGTGAGTGCAGCTCCCTCTCTGTCTGATCCGCCATAGCGCCCTGGAAAAAAGAAAAAGAGGGTGAAAAAGGAAAAGAAAAAACGCAAGTCTTCTCCGTTGGTTTTTTTTTCTTGCAGCTGGAGCATTCTTATATGATCCCTCGTGTGCCATTAGGCGGCGCACAGAGGGCAGAATGAAAACCCACACGCAGGAGTAGATTCTGTGCACTTTATTAAACAACCCCAAATAATAAGTCCAGCAAAACAGTCACGCTAATAAACAGAGGGTTGAAATGATGTAGCTTAAGGCCACCAGACATACAGGGACACCACCTGGATGCTCTACAGCCCGACGAGGGGAATGCCTAGTACCACAGAGTTGCTGTTGGCACGGGGTGAAAGGCAAACATAAACTTATGGTGCTGGAACGATCCGGGGCAGTCTGAGCAGTCCGGTGGATGAGGATGAGGCAGACAGACAGAGTAACATAGGTAGTGACGTATTTGCATACACGGAGGTACACGCTGCCATGTATGAAGCTCAATGCTCCAGCGATCTCTTCCTACTCTCACAGCATTTAAGTTATCACAGTACTAACGAGGGAAGAGACCGCCGGTGTGAATGAGTGTGGGCTGGACAAATTGAAAACATGTGTGCATGAGTGAGTGTCTGAGCATATGAATAGAAGTGAATGAGATATGTGTGTGTGTGTATGTGTGTGAACCCCAATAATGAGACACAGCTGATGACACTGACAGGAGCAGGGGGCGTGCCCGAGCTGTCAGGGAGCGAAGGACCCAAAGAGCTCACTGAAGCGCCTGAAGGAAAATAAGTAGAGAATGGGCCAAAATAGCCACGTGTCAGAACTGGGTTTGGAATCACCAAACCCAGATTCATGACAGTTTTCTAGTCTCTCCCGTCATCCTCCTATTCCTCCAGCCACTCGTGTGTGTTCATTTTACCCTAATTAGTTACCCAGCTGTCCTGTGTTCATTACTTTTCAGTTCCCTATATATTCTAGCCTGAATTTCAATTGTTTGTGGCATTACAGGATTTACTTTCCGGTGTTCTCTTCATGTCAGTGGATTATTTCTTCATCTCATTGTATGTGTTCCCAGCCATTCTGGCTCGTTTGTGTTTGGACAGCCCCCATGCTGTAAGTTATTTTGCACTCAATCAATGAATATGTTACACTGGAGTTCTACCCACCTTAAGGAGTCAGTTATTCCTGTTCTGCCGGAACCCTGCGGACCTACCCAGGACTCATGGGTCTCCTCATCTCCGTTCCCAGCTTACAACATATGCTCCGCAGGCTGGTGAGAAGCTCTCTTCTGTCTGTACCTGTGCCGATGAAGAAGCGTCTCTTGGTGCAGACGCCTTCACCTTGTTGCCGTTCTCTAGCTCCGGGATCCTCTCCACACTGCTCTCCAGCCTCAGTACCTCTTCTTTGCCTTCCACCAGCTCCAGCCACCACTCCTCGCTGTTTTTCAATGCCAGCTCCTCACTGCTTCCTGGCTGCTCCCTGCCAGATGAACTCCGCCACCACATGGCGCATTTTTCCTGGTTCTTCTTTGGCAGTGGCACCCTCAGCGGTGGCAGAGTGGAAGTCATACGTCACTCCCCCAGCAGCAGCTCCTTTGCTGCATCAGAGAAATTCAGCAGCAGCCCCTTCTTCACTTCCAAGCTCTTCATCAGCTGTTCCGTCAGCTCCTTCCTCTTCCTCATCTGTTGTTGCTGCTCTCCTCTTGTCTTCGGCATCAGTGCCTGCTGCTGAGCTTCTGACCACCTCATCTGCTGTTTCACCCGTCATCATGCTTGCAGTGCCGGCTCCTCCATCTTCTACATTGGTGCCCTTGCCTGCTGCTGTTTCCTCATCGGGGTTCGCTGGGGTTGCTTCACAAGCGGCAGAGCAGGCTAGGCAAGTACGTTTTTCTCTTTTTACACCTATTGGAGGGGGGTCTTGCCTGGTACTAGACGGGGGTTCGCAGTGGCAGTCACCAATCACTACTGAGCCTCCGTCACCTGTTTCTGTGCCAGTTTACCTGGTATGGACAGAACGCCTTCCTATGTTTCTCTTTCCCTGTCCGAGGTGCCTGCGTCTGGGATGGTGTTGCATGCTCCATCTTCAGCTGTCTCTGTGATGCACATCCCAGCTCCAGTGCTGGTTTCTAGTCACCCCCCAGCTCCAGTTCCGGCTGCACATCGCCATTTCCCTCCAGTTCCGGCTTCACGTCGCTATGTGCCCCCAGTTCCGGCTCCACGTTGCTGTGTGCTTCCAGTTCCGGCTCCACATGCTGTGTGCCTCCAGTTCCGGTTCCACATGCTGTGTGCCTTCAGTTCCGGCTCCACATTGCTCCTTAACTCCAGTACCTGCTCCACCAGTCATCTCATCAGTAGTTCATCCTGAGGTCATCACCCCGGCAGCAGGAGACCTGGAGTTAAGGCAAGTACCTTTTCATTTTTCCTTGATCATCATTTTAGAAAAGATGTGCCTTGCTCCTGGTGGGGGAACCCAAGCACAGATTCCACCAGCTTTTCGGTTCTCCCCACTAGTCTCTGCTGCTGTTGACGGTGGTGTCACTTCACTGACTTCCTGTTCCCCTACCTCATCCAAGGTGGCCGTGTCCAGGATGGAGCCGCATTATGACCACGCTCCATCATCGCTGTCATCTGAGCAGTCTGCTCCATCATTGCCATCATTGGAGCAGTCCGCTCCATCATCGGAGCAGTCCGTTCCAACATCGTCATCATCAGAGCAGTCTGATCCATCATCACGATCATTGAAGCAGTCTGCTCCATCATCACCATCATCAGAGCAGTCCACTCCATCATCACCATCATCTGAGTAGTGTGCTCCATCATCACCATCATCACAGCACTCCACACCACCCTGGCCATCAGAGCAGTCCACTCCACCCTGGCCATCAGAGCAGTCCACTCCACCTTTGCCGCCTGGGGTCGCTGCTCCTCAGCTGCTATTGGCCCCTATGCTGAAGGCCCCTCAGGTACTATCTTCGAAGCAAAAAGTTCCCGTGTTATCTTCATCCTCGGAGCAGGAAGTTCCTGTGTTGTTATCATGGGAGCGAAAGGCTCCCATTTTGTTATCTGCAGAGCAAAAGGCTCCCATGTTGCTATCTGCAGAGCAAAGAGCTCCCATGTTGTTATCTTCAGAGCAAAAAGGCTCCTATGTTGTTACTATCTTCAGGGCAAAAGGACTTTAGGATGTTATTTTCAGAGCAGAAAGCTTATATATTTCCTCCTATCTGGTGGCCCATGGACTTTGGTAGGCCACCCGGTGCATTGTGTTCATCCGTCAGGTGGCCTGTGGACTTGGGTAGATCCCCTGATGCACTGTGCTCTTTCGTCTGGTGGCCCTTGGACTTTAGTAGGTCACCTGACGCATCATGCTCATCTGTCTGGTGGTCTTTGGACTGGGGGAGGCTGCCGGACTCACCGTGTTATGTGGTCTGGGGACCCATGGGCTCTGAGCGACCCCCTGACCCATCCTGTTTCTCCGTCTGGCGGTCCATGGACTTCGGTAGGCCACCAGACGCGCCATATTCCTCCTGTTGGTGGTCTTGGGACTTTGGTTGACCACCCGATGAGCATTTTTCTGTTGTGTTTGTGTCCTTGTTTTGCCCCGCCTTGCCTTTGCCCCCCTCCTCCCACCCGATTGGGGTGTTCTTTGTTTTGGGGCGTCTGAAATCCGCCCTGAAGATGAGGGCACTGCTATGATCTGGACATTCTGTCCATGCTTTCTGTTATTTTTTGAACTGTTGGCACAATGTTATCATTAGTAGTTTGTGTATCGTTAGTTAAATGGTGGCAGGTGTGTGCCAACTCCCCTTTAACATGAGTTTGAATGTGATTGGTTAATTCTGGACACAGTCACATCCACAGTTATAACAGGGTGTGCATATTTATGCAACCAGGTTATTGTAAGTTTTTTTATTTTTTATTTTTCCCCCTAAAAGTTTTCGGTATGTTTTTCAATTGGGTTGTACAGGTTGTAGTTCCCATTAATGGTGGCCAGGGTACTGGAGTGGTGGCCTAGTTGGTAGAGCATCCGCCCCACAACTGGGAGGCTGGGGTTCAAATCCCGGCCAGGTCATACCAAAGACCAGGTAAAAATGGTATTTTCCACCTCCAGCTTGGTGCTCAGCATAATAGAACCGGGAAAGGAAAATTAACACACAGAGTTACCAGAGGACTGACCCCCCCCACTGTAGCTTCCACTGCTTACAGTAGCTGTGTGGCCTAGGGTCACGAAATGGAGATAGGTGCTGCCATTGGCATGGGAATAACTTAACTGAATGGTGGAAAAAGTTTTGAAATGATTTATCTTGGTCTCATTTTTTTACATTACAAAAACCTGGCATTTGAACAGGGGTGTGTGGACTTTTTTTTATATCCACTGTACTGTATCTGCTTAATTAGGAATGACTACCTCCCCCTTTAGGCTAACATATTCAAGCAGTATTCTGTATTGTATTCTCACTCAAATCTACAGCCACATTGCTACATCTTTATGAGTTTAAAAACAGGACTTTATAACAAGCAGTCCTTTTGAAATTTAGCTTAAAATATTCCCATGTATCACTACAGGGATTAAATTGTTTAAACGCTGCTTGATTAAGAAATACATTTTCTATCCTGTGAAGTCATGATTTTGGCTCACTCACTTATCCTGCACCTGGTCATGAACACAACTGTTCAGTGGGAAAAATATCAACCTTATTTGTGTTGCACAAAGTCAACAGCAAAATATTGTCTAAAGCAGGCCAAATTAACACACACACACACACACACACACACACACACACACACACACACACACACACACACACACACAAAATAAAATACAAATAGTGAATATTTTCAGTCAGTAACCAGCACATGCATAAAGGTAAAAATAGTGTAATTTTTTAAAATTAATTACTCAAGTAAAAGTAAGAATTACTTGTGTGAGAGTTAGACTTTAGGAGTGTAGGGTCCATTTTGTTAGGGTTCCAAGCAGCTATGCTGCGGGAAACTTCTTCTTATTATTATTTTTCTCCACTAAAAGTGAATGGGGAGCAAAAACGGTAATACAGAAACTTGAAATTTTACAGTCTGATCACAAACTCTTCCCACTATTCAGAGAAAAAAAAATCAAGGCACTGCATACATACGTATGTGGCGGTATAATAAACACGTTTTTGCAAATATTTTGAGAACCACTGGTACAGAGTCACCACAGATGTTTCCCTGCTATTATGTAAAATGATGGTTTTGAAAAAAAAAAGCTGTTTTAGAAGCAGTTCTAACAACTTACACTTCAAATCAAAATTTCTGCCTTTAGGTGTTATAAACTTGTCAAATGTGTAGTAACATTTAAAGGGGAAACTTCCAAGACATACTATAAACAAGTGTTTCAGTTTTTTAACCTGCAATATGCATTGTAAAATCGAATCAGAGATCACAAAAAAGTAATCATGTTCTATAACTGTGATGGTAATAAAACCAGAATAAATAAAACCCTAGTTCTAACCATCAAAGATGCCCAAAACATGCAAAAGTACACATAGTGATATACATGTACAGCGGGGATAATAAGTATTTAACACATCAATATTTTTCTCATTAAACATATTTCTGATGGAGCCATTGACCTGAGATTTTCACCAGATATCAGTAACAATCCAAGTAATCCATACATCTATCTATAAGGCGGTGTGTACACCAAATGCGTTTTTTCCGCTGTGGACAACTGTTTTCTATTCATTCTCTATGTAGGCCAGCATTTACAGCGCTGAGCGCCCTTGGCGCTAAAACGCTCTCAGCGGTGGCCGCTTTTTGTCGCAGCACTCGGGGCTGAAAGAAGTTCAACTTTTCAGACTACAACTGCGCTCGTCAATGTCAGACCTTTTTAAGCAGCCAATCAGAATTAAGGAAGGGTGGGACATAGCATACTGGTACAGTCTGTACCCAGGCTCCTTTTTTCGTGTCCAAAGCTGCTACCAGTACTAGAATGCGTTTCTTGTCCATTGTTATTCAGAGACCGCTATTAAAAAATAAGTAGAAAATCTGACCATAGGAAAAGCAGAAGTGCTGAGCTGAGTAACAAGCTGTTGCTGGGACAGAGGGCACAGACTTTTTTTTTTCCCAGAGCGCAGCACACAAGCGATGAAAAAAGACATTCAGGGCGGTTGGGTGACAAAAAACGCGTGTGGTGGACACGCAGCCTACATGCAATAAAATCTCTGTCTATTTGTGTGTCTGTTCCTTAGATACCTCCCAAACCATTCATCAGACTGGCCTCAGATTTTATAAGTGCTTTGCTGAGGTTACAAGGGTGTGCATCCCTGAGTATGGAGTTAGGTCAAAATATGTAATTTTTATCAATAAAAGTTTAGCCACTGCTCTCTTTCCATTCCTCATGCTCTGGCTTCGAGAAGTGTAGTCGGGGTTTTAGATTGACTCTGTACTGATTGGATAACATGCGGCATAACGACCAGTCACCAGAGCACTCCGTAAGTAAAACAAGGAAGTGAAAAAGCGACAAATTTGACCAGAAAAAGAGAATACTGAAGATTTAATGCTTAAAAAATTATAATATAATGTTGCGGTGATTGTGTAGCTCTAAAGGATAATTCGGCATATGTGGAGAACACGAGGTGTGTGGGTGCGCTGGGATGGGGTGGGGAGGGGTTGGGAGCAGCAGCTGGACTGCAGTCCTTCGCAGGGAGCCAAATCCGGCCTACCCAGTTAACGGGAGTCTTGGCTGGTGCTTCATCCGTGTGCCATCACTGTCCTTTGCAGCACCACGGGTTCAAGATGGTTCTTCTTTACTCATGATAGACCCAACGGGGGGGGGGGGGGATAGGGAGGGGTGGGGAGGGGGAAAGAAAAGAGAGGAGCAAACAGAAAAAACAAACTGACACAACTGAAACAAATAGAAGACAAACTGTTTCTTCTTCTGAAAAGGTCTCACCACGAGTCAGGTATCTGCACCTGTAAAAGAACGTGTGTGTGTGCATGTGTGTGCATGCACGTGTATGAGAGCATGCTCAAAGTGAGTGTGTGTGTGTGTGAGTGGTTTGTCAGGAAACACACAAAGAGGGTGGCAGATCACAGCAACCCTCCTTCCCCCGGAAACGCTGAGCAAGCAAGACAGCGCCACCACCCTCCACAGAGCACAAATGCTCTGTAGGGGATGGGCTGTGACCCCGGGTCAGCTAGCCTTGCCTCCCGGGTGGGGCTGGGTCTGGTCCTGGGCCCCTGGTGGTGGTGCCCTCTCGGTCAGGGTCAGGTGTGCGCAGGTGGTGCGGGCTGGCCCCAGTGCGTCCTTGCACGGTGGGGTCGTGCTCTCCACGGGGCCCTGGCGGTGCTCCAGGGACTGGTGCCAGCGCCCCAGGGGGGTCGCCTCCCCATTCTCCGGGGCCTGCGGGTGTGAGTGTGCGTGTGTGTCTGTGTGTGCATGTATATGTGTACGTGTGTGAGTGTGGGTGTGTGTGGAAGTGTGTGTGCATGTGTGTGTTGTGTGTGGGCATGCGGGGTTGTGTGTGGGTGTAGGTGGGCGTGTGTGATGGTGAGTGTGTGTGCACATGAGGGTGGGCGTGGGTCTGTGGGTGTGTGGGTGCGGGTAACTGTGGGTGGATGTGCGGGGGTGGAGGATATGTGTGTGGGTGGGGGGACCTCGTTGGGCAGCGGGGTGGGGCAGGCCATCTGGTGGCCTGGGGGTTGGCAGTTCGGGGCCTGCCTTTCCCGGCCGCCCTGCCGTTGTGTCACCGGGTGGGGCGCTTTGCCGCATTGCCTGTGGTGTCCTTGGTGCCAGGTGTATGTGGGTGCTCGGGGGTGGCTCCGGGGCGGCTGTGGCTGTGGGGTAGCCTGCCTCTGTTGGTTTGTCTCTGGGGTGTGATGGTGGTTGGTGGGCTTGCGATGGGCGTTCTGGGGTGTCGCTTGGCATGTGGGGCACCGTATGGGTCCGGTCCATTTTTCATTATTGTTATTATTGTTGTTGTGTGTGTTCGTGTGTGCGAGATGTGTGGGAGTGGGAGTGGGTGTGGCTGCTCTGTCATGCCTGTGGTGCTGGGAGCACCGGGGTGTGACACTGGCGGTTCCTGGGCTGCTCGGCCTGACGGCCCTCACCCTGGGTTGGGATCTGGGGGCAGTGGGTGAACCACTGAACCAGTTTGTGAGTTGGCTTTTGGGGGGTGGGCTCCCTTTTGGACCACCTCCCTCCCAGTCTTACCCCCCCCCCCCCCGATTCTGTATGGAACATACATCTTCTTGGATACACTTAGGGTTTTGGAGTGGGGCTGTGCTGTACTGTGTCAGTGAAGGGGATTCCTCTGTCTGCTGCGCAGTGGGGACGCCCTCACCTCAATTTTAATTGCATTACAGACACTGAGTTCTTGGGGGGATAGGAGCCCCGCTGCCTATAGTAGTGGGTAGCAGTGCTCCAACCACCATTCCCCCAATTTTAACTCCACTCTGGTAGTTCACACACCTGCACACAATCACATCACACAATTGACATACACCCATTGTGATTCATGCATGGGGGCAACGGGGTGGGGGTCTTCCCCCACCCCTGTTGCCCTCCTTCTGTCGGGGGCCTGGGGGCCCGTCATGTTGTCAAAATCCCTGGGTGCTACTGAATGAATAGATGCGAGCAAGGGAGTGAGAGAGTGATTAAACAAGAGAATAAGCAAGAGTGAGGGAATGATGAGTGGAGATGGTGATGGTGGAGCGGTTTTGTGTGGTGCTTTGCATGTCAGGTGGCATCTTGGAGCGCTTGCAGTGGTCCGCTGATCAGTCGCTCGGGTGGGCATTGGGGGTGGTGGTCTGCTTCTGTGGCAGCCCTGGGGCAGGTCGAGGGGGTGTGGCTGCTGGCCTACACCAGTGGTCACCCTGGGCACTGCCGGGCACTGGTGCATATTCATGCTCGCTGCATCTGCATCACGGCCGCCCTAAGTAATAAGGGTGATTGAGTGTGAGTGAGTGTGTGGGGGAGAGTATGAATGGATGTGAGTAGGTCGGAGCGCAACTGAGAGTGTGTGTATGGGTGAACATGAGTGAGTGCCGGGTGACTGAGGGCGAATGGGAGTGAGATTGAGTGGGTGCAGGAGTGGGAGAGAATGGGTGGGTTCGGGAGTGCGAGTGTGGGATTGTGTGGGGAGAGGGCGAGCGAGTGTGAGTGAGTGTGTGTGGGTGCGTATGAAAGCATGAGGGTGTGAGTGCGTGGAAATTGGTGTGTGTGCTGGTCGGGAGGTGCTGATTGAGGGGTTAGTGCCTCTTGGCTGCGTGGGCTCCCCTGGATGGGGGGCACCTTCTTTGGGCATGGGGGTCCCCGGGGTGTGCGGTGGTAGCACTGGGGTGGGGGCGGGCCTATCTCTGGCCTGGGGGATGGGTACACTGGCCTTCTGGCACCTGGGGCCCGGGGCTAGTGTTGGCCCCACTGGGGGGCGAGGGTTGGTCAGTCCAGGGGTGTGGGCCTGCCACGCTGGCCGCCTGGTGTCCGGCCTCTCTCAGCCGTCCCTCCTGGGGCAGATGCCCGGTTCTCCTGGGGCTTGTTGACCTCGGACATTTGTGCTCTGTGGGGGTTGGTGGTGTTGTCCTCCTTGCTTGGGGTTTCCGGGGGCGGGGGGGGGGGGGGGAGTTGCTGTGACAAGCCACCCTCTTCGTATGTTTCGTGACAAACCACTCACATGCACACACTTATTTTGCGCACGCTCTCATACAGTACACACACACACACACACACACACACACACGTATGTACACATGCATATGTCTCTCCTTTAACAGGTGCGGATACCAGACTTGTGTTGAGACCTCTTCGGTGGAAGATGCAGTCTGTCTTCTCTTTGTTTTAGTTGTTGATTTGTTTGTCTTCTTTGTGTGTTGTTCTCCCTTTTCTTTCCCCCTCCCCACACCTCCTTTCCCCATTCCCCTCCTGTCGGGTCCTTCATGGGTAAAACAATTTAAATAAAGTATTAAAAGTTATTACAAGAGGAGTTTACAACAATATACAGTACATATACAGTATGTGTACTGTATAAAGCTGCTTTTGGCAAAGTAAATCTTTTTGGCACAATAAGGGAAGCAGATTTCTGTTCTGCTCACCTAGCTGCCTGACAGGACAAGGGGGAAAAAAACCCTCATGGATGATATTGTGTCTCAGGGCTCTTTGGATCACAGATATCAATCTCAGACACCTGTCATAATTAGTTTGCCAGGTGAGCCCAATTAAAGGAAAACTACTTAAGAAGGATGTTCCACATTATTAAGCATGCCACAGGTTTCAAGCAATATGGGAAAGAAAAAGGATCTCTCTGCTGCCAAAAAGCATCAAATAGTGCAATGCCTTGGATAAGGTATGAACACAATAGATATTTCATGAAAACTTAAGCGTGATGATTGTACTGTGGAGAAATTTGTGGCTGATTCAGAGCACAGACGGGTATGTGTAGATAAAGGCATAATGAGGAAGGTTTCTGCCAGACAAATTCATAGGATCAAGACAACAGCTGCTAAAATGCAATTACAAAGCAGCAAACAGGTATTTGAAGCTGTTGGTGGTTCTGGAATCCCACAAACCTCAAGGTGTAGGATCCTCCAGAGGCTTGCAGTTGTGCATAAACCCACTATTCGGCCACCCCTAACCAGTGCTTACAAGCAGAAATTGTTGCAGTGGGCCCAGAAATGCATGAAGACTAATTTTCAAACCGTCTTGTTTACTGATGAGTGCCATGCAACCCTGGATTGTCCAAATGTATGGAATAGTGGATGGTTGGTGGATGGCCACCATGTCCCAACAAGGCTGCAACGTCAGCAAGGAGGTGGCGGAGTCATGTTTTGGGTCGGAATCATGGGGAGAGAGCTGGTAGGCCCCTTTAGGGTCCCTGAAGGTGTGAAAATTACCTTGGCAAAGTAGATAAAGTTTCTGACTGACCACTTTCTTCCACGGTACAAAAAGAAGAACCGTGTGTCGTGGTTCGAGCGCCGATCTCGTCCGCGCTCGGGCCATGCAGTATTTTCCTCCCAGCTGATGTGTGTGTTCCCTATGGCTCTCCAAGTTTTTATTGTGACAGCGCTCGGAGGGGCTTCCAGCTGTCTGAGCCTCAGCTCTGACAGATGAGCTGCATTTCGCCTCATCAGCTGTTCCACCTTGAGCCCTACTTAAGAGGGCAGCTGAGGGCGAAACGTGCGGCAGTCTCGTCGGACAACCCCCCATCTGACATCATCGAGCATCCCTCTGGTCAGATGTTTACAACCCTTCTTCTATTATCAAAAGTGTGTTTCGTTATGTACAGTATTTGTTCCTCCTCGTCACAGACTGAGTTATCGTTGTAGTGTGTTTTAGCCCCTCGTGGCTCATTATTTTGTCATCTTTCTGTTCCTTTAATAAACTGTGCACACTCACCGGTTGATATGTGGCGTCTTATTGATGGCTCGTGAGGGCCATCCATGACAGTAGACTGCCGCCAGACTGAGACACCTGTCACTGTGAGTTTGCCGTGGGCTGGAGTTTTTTCCCTTCGCTAGGGCTTGTTGTAAGTACAGTATGTCTGCCCTCCAGTGTAGGTTTTGCCCTGAGTGGTTCCAGGAGATCGACGGCTACCTGGCCAAGGCCCGTCTCCTCATGCCCACCCGCGCGGCAAATCACTACTTGTTTCTCGCCCAGAGGGCTTTATTAAGGTATCACCTTACCTCCTTTCCGGAAGGAAAGGAGAGGGTGACATGGATTGTGGCACAATGTGGACTGATCGAAAAGGCAGCCCAGGAACCCTCTCCTTCTCCCCCGAGTATGGCGTCCCCGACGAGGGTGGGGATCCGTGGACTGGAGGGGAACCCCGGCAGGAGGCCGACGGAGAAGCATCCCCGCTCCTTGTCTCGGGACACAGCTCCTGTCACCCGTCCAGCCCCAGTGCCATGTGTTCCTGGTCCCATCGTCTCATCATCAGCCAGCAAAGGTCGTCGCCATGCCACAAATAGGCCTCAGCGAGAATCCCGTCCGGATACAGCTCCGGGTCGTCGGAGGAACTCAGCCTTCCAGTCAGCTGCTTTGTCTACGTCACGACAGGAGGGAATCCCCGCAGCTGCTTCTCCCGGGCCATCTGTCCCTGCTGCCCCGTCAGCTCATCATGCCCGGATTGCCTCGGCTGTCGCCCCCTCCTCCTCGACGTCATCTCCAGCTGCTGTGAGGGCCACGAGTCCTGCTTCGGCGAGGCCCATCTGCAATCCACCGTGAGCAGCTCCTTCTCGTCTTCCCGAGGGGCCTGCCATCACCATCTGGAGGGGAAAGGGAAGAACTCCGCCCGCTACAGCAGGCACCATCGGCCATCCGGGGAACAGGCAAGTGCAAGTTCATTCTTCTTCTCGTTGTTGTGATTTGCCTTGTCTGACTCCTGGGGGTGAAGTTCAGGGTTCGCAGCCCCCCAAGCTCCCACCACCTGCTGTAGCTTCTGACATTGAACCTGCTGCCTCTGTGTCTCCCTCCGCTGAGCATTCCACAACGCCAGGCCTACGTCGCCGGACGGGGAGGGGGCCTGCGGTCCTGGAGAGCCTGGTTCCAGCCCCGGAGCCACGTCACGGGCGGAGGAGGAGAGCAGACTGCAGTGTGGAGCCTGCACCGACAACGAAACGTCCCCGGGTCTCCACCGATGAGCGATTCGATCCAGCGGGTCGAGGATCCCCTGCCACTATGCCGTGCGGGTCATCGGTGTGGACGTCAGCGTTGGAGGGTCCTCAGACTGTGGAAAACATCATGCCAGCTGTGGAGCCCGCCGTAGCCGAGTGGGAGCCAGAAGACGTCCTGGGCCCGGATCGTCGAAGTCCTGGACAGTGACAGAACTCAAGTGCAGGCAAGTGCTCTATTTTTCCTTCCTACTGTCTGTTCTAGAGCATTTTTGCCTGTCTCTCGGGGAGACGAGCCAGGGGCAGCCCTCCGCTGCATCCGAGCTCGTCTCGCTGGGCTTTGTCGCTACCGGTGATCCTGATCCCGGTTCTTCTTCCTCTCCTGAGCCTTCTCCCAGGGTCACTGGTGCGGAGTCAACCCCGGTCGCTGTGCTGGAGGTTCCGGGTTCGGGGTTGAAGGTCGTCTATGGAGCTGTTCCGACCCAGTCGGGGTCCATTGGGAGTGCAGCCGAGACCCAGTCGGGGTCCAACGTGGGTGCAGCCGAGATCCAATCGGGGTCCGACGTGGGGGCAGCCGCGACCCGATCTGGGTCCATCGTGGGTGTAGCCGCGATCCGATTGGGGTCCATCCTGGGTGCAGTGCGGGCTCACCCTGGGTCCAACAGGGAGACAGCGCCTATCCTGGTGACATTCGGAGGTGGAGCTGCAGATCCTCCGCTGAGTGATGCCGGACTGGTCCCTCTTATTTCCTCCAAGCTTTCTCCACCGGGTGCCGTTGGGGCTCCTCATATTTGGCCCGGCTCTCCCTCGCTGTTCCCCTGTACAGGGAAGCTGTTGTCATTTTCTCCCCTGTGGTCCTGGTGGCTGAGCAATGCAGGTCGGCTGCCTGAAGGACTGCCTCGCCCGTTTGGCGTTCTGGGTCGGCCATCCGACCAACTGGACTGTCTGCTTGGCGACCTGGTCCGGCTGCCAGAGATCCTGTTTTTCCGGGCCTGGGACTGGGGTAGGCCGCCCGAACGCTCCCTTTTTCCCCTATCAGCTATTTGGACATTGGATGCAGGGAGACCACCAGAACTGCTTGTGTCATTGGACTCTGCCTGCCGTCATCCCCGTATGTTCCGTATTTTCTCCAGATATTAAGGTCACTTTTGGTGTGTTGTCACGTGCCTTATTTTGATCTATGTATTACCTCTGTTTCTTTTTTTTTCTCCCCTCCCCTGTCTGAGGGATGATGTGTATCTGCCACATAATGTCTTATGGGCCTGTGTGTTTTAGTTATAGGCCTCCTTCTGTTGTTGCATTTTTTGGTCCTATGTATCATCCACGCTTTATGGAGTATTGTGGGTTTTTTTCCCTGCCATACTCTGTAATTGCTTCGTTTGTTCCCTGTCATCGTCTTGGTATTTTTTGTCTTTTTTTGGTTCTCACCCTCCAGGCCTTTCCCCCATCCTCCCACCCTGGGTGGGGTGGGGGTGGCTTGGGTGTCATACAGCGCCTGGTGTTCGCCACCTCGGGGGGAGGTACTGTCGTGGTTCGAGCGCTGATCTTGTCCGCGCTCGGGCCATGCAGTATTTTCCTCCCAGCTGATGTGTGTGTTCCCTATGGGAACACACACATATTGTGACAGCGCTTGGAGGGGCTTTCGGCTGTCAGAGCTGAGGCTCTGACAGCTGAGCTGCATTTCGCCTCATCAGTTGTTCCACCTTGAGCCCTACTTAAGAGGGCAGCTGAGGGCGAAACGTGTGGCAGTCTCGTCAGACAGCCCCCCGTCTGACATCATCGAGCATCCCTCTGGTCAGACGTTTACAACCCTTCTTCTACTATCGTAAGTGCGTTTTGTTATGTATTTGTTCCTCCTCGTCACAGACTGAGTTATCGTTGTAGTGTGTTTTAGCCCCTCGTGGCTCGTTATTTTGTCATCTTTCTGTTCCTTTAATAAATTGTGCAAACTCACAGGTTGATACGTATGTGGCGTCTTATTGATGGCTCGTGAGAGCCATCCATGACACCGTGCCTTCCATAGTAAAATTATCTTTATGCATGACAATGTACCATCTCATGCTGCAAAGAATACCTCTGTGTCGCGGCTGCTATGGGCATAAAAGGAGAGAAACTCATGGTGTGGCCTCCATCCTCACCTGAGGCCCTATTGAGGACCTTTGGATCATCCTCAAGCAAAAGAGCTATGAGGGTGGAAGGCAGTTCACATCAAACCAGCAGCTGTGGGAGGCTATTCTGACATCTTGTATAGAAATTCAAACAGAAACTCTTTAAAAACTCACAAGTTCAATGGATGCAAGAATTGTGAAGGTTATATCAAAGAAGGGGTTCTATGTTAACATGTAACTTGGCCTGTTAAGATGATTAAAATAGCTTTTGATTTCAGGAAATATGACCTCCTAATGCTGCAAAGTCAACAAATGACCATTTTTATTTCTTTACAACCAATAAAATGTTTTGAAACTCTGTTGTGCATAATAATTTGGAACAGTGCTTTTTGAGTTTTTTATTTTTGAAAAAAAAAAAATAGTTATCACTGCAGTGTTTCCTCTGGCTTAAAGACCTTGGCGCGGTGGCAACATATTGGGCAGTAAACATACCGGAATATGTTAATTTTATACTATTTATTTCTTTTTAAAATTTTACACAGTAACGTTGCATATGGAACTTACTATTTGAAGTATTGTACAACCGAGGCTTGAATATTGGGCCAGTTGGGGTCCCACCCAGACATCCTGTGTTTAGACTTTTTAGTGGTGTTATCCTTCTCTCCTTCCTCTGCCTGAATACTTCGCTCTTCTTGGCTCCTCTCTTCTGTCTCATCTTGCCCTCTCTGAGCTCTGTCTAATTCAGGTTCTCTCTCTGTCTATGATGATGATGATGGAGTCTCGCGTCGCTGGCGATGCATGAGTATCTTGCGAAGTATAGTTCATTGGTGTGTCTTTTGGTGGGAGATGAGTCCAATCTTGGACAAACAAACTCTGTTGCAGACACTGCAGATGAGAGTTGTGTTACTGCTGGAGGATGGCATAGCTGAAGCCTTCCTTCGAGCTCTCTTCTCGATTAAGTGTGTAGTCCTGGACTGTTCAAAGTGCTTGATGCCCTGCATACACAGATGGTGCCATGCGAGTCGATCTTGGGCATTATGTTGCCAAGAGTTGATATCCATGTCACAGGATTTAAGGGTAGCTTTGAAGATGTCTTTGTAACAGAGACGGGGTCTGCCGACTGACCTCTTTCCTTGCTGCAGTTGGCTGAAGAACATTGCCTTTGGGATCCTAATGTCCTCCATCCTGGCCAGATGTCCAGTCCAACGCAGCTGGGCCTTGATGATCAGGCTTTCAATGCTGGGTAACTTGCATTTGTCCAAAACCTCTGTATTGGTCACTCTATCCTGCCACTTGATACCGCATATGGATCTCAGGCATCGCTGTTGGAACTGTTCAAGAAGCTTGATATGTTGGCGATATGGTGTCCACGTCTCACAACCATACAGGAGGGAGGCAAAAACAACAGCCTTGAACACTTTAATCTTGGTGTGGAGCTTGATACCACGTTCATCCCACAACCTCCTTCAAAGCATGCCAAAGGAACCACTTGCCTTGGCTAATCGCTGGTTGATCTCTTCGTCAAGGGTTGCAGAGTAAGAGAGGGTGCTTCCAAGGTAACAGAACTTCTCTACGGACTTGAGCGGGCTGTTGTTGATAGTTACCACAGGGTGAACATGGCATTTTCCGGGGGCTGGCTGGTACATGACCTCCGTCTTCTTAATACTGATGGTAAAACCATATTTCTCTGATGCCGTGGCAAATTTGTCAGTCAGTGATGAGCTGAATATCTTCCAGTGTGTGTGCAACTAAGGCACAGTCATCAGTGAACAGAAGGTCTCTGACTAGCATTGACATGGTCTTCGTCCGAGCTTGTAAACGTCTCAGATCGAATAGGCCACCATCTGTTCTAAACTGAATGTGCACTCCTTTATCCAGGTCGCGAAAAGCCTCCATGAGCATGAAAGAAAAGGCAATGGAGAAGAGTGTTGGGGCCAGGACACAGCCTTGCTTGGTACCATTTGTCACTGGAAATGGGTCACAGGTATCTCCATTCCCTTGGACTTTTGCTTGCATTCCCTCATGGAAAGACCTTATGATGGAAATGAACTTGTCAGGGCAACCAACTTTGTGAAGTATCTTCCACAGGCCAGGTCTATTTACCGTGTCGAATGCCTTGGTGAGATCGACAAACACCATGTAGAGGTCCATGTTCTGTTCCCTACATTTCTCCTGTATCTGTCGCATTGCGAAGATCATGTCCACTGTACCTCTTTCAGGTCTGCATCCACATTGAGATTCTGGGTAGACTGTAGCAGTGAGACAGCATGTCATCCTGTTGAGGACAATGCGTGCCAGTATTTTCCTGGCAACTGACAGGAGGGAAATACCTCTGTGGTTATCACAGACAGAGCGGTCTCCTTTACGCTTGTAGAGATGTATAATAGAAGCATCCTTAAACTCTTGTGGGACTGTGCCATACTGCCAGATAAGTATAAATAACTGTAGGAGTTTGTTCTGCAGATGCACGCCGCCGTTTTTGAAAATCTCAGCAGGGATGCCGTCGGCACCTGGAGACTTTCCCGCAGATGTCTGTTTTATGGCACGCTTGACTTCATCCAGTGAAGGAGGGAGGTCCAGCTCGGCCAGTATCTGCCTCTGGGGGATGGCGTCCAGGGTTTCCTCACACATTGATGATGGCCTGTTGAGCAGGGTGTTGAAGTGTTCAGCCCAGCGTTGTAGTATTTCCGATTTGTCAGTATGGAGGTTATTTCTGTCAGACAATCGGATGGGTGCGCTACCAGTGGACTTAGGACCATACACCGCCCTCAGCCCTTCATGGAAGAGCTTACTGTTATGCTTATCAGCCGCTTCCTGAAGCTCTGTGGCTTTACTGTCCCACCACGACTCCTTCATCTGGCGGAGTTTTCTCTGCAAGGTGTGCCTTGCTTTCAAGTAGATCGATCTTTTGGCTGGTGATGATTTGTCGTCAATGTAGTTCCTGTGAGCTTTGTGCGTTGTGTGCAGAAGCTGTGAGATTTCCGGGTCATTTTCATCAAATCAATCCTGGTGTTTGCGTTTGACGAATCCAAGGACATCTGCGCTAGCAGAGTAGGTGGCATCCTTGAACTGCTTCCAGGCTGCCTCGACCTCCATACCCTCGAAATTTTCAGGTACGTTGGTTTCCTGAAGTTTCCTCTGCAGATCCTCTTGGATATGGGAGTCCTTAATGCAGGAGACTTGAAGTTTGGCTGGTGATTTTACTCTCCTGGTTTGTATCTTGGGCCTGATGTGGAGTGCCATCTTGCTTCTGACCAGCCTGTTGTCAGACCAGCATTCGGCTCCACGCATGGCTCTGGTAAGCTTGACATCTCTGGCATCTCTGTCTGACGATGATGTAGTCTATGAGATGCCACAACTTGTTGGCTTGCTGGAAGAGGGTGTTAGTGATTGTGAGTTGGTGCTCACTGCACTTTTTCAAAAGGAGCTGGCCATTTGAGTTGAGCTTCCCTATACCATGTTTGCCAATAACACCTTTCCAGGCATCATTGTCGCAGCCTACCTGGGCGTTGAAGTCTCCAAGGATTACGAGCTTATCGCTAGAGGGAGTTGACCTGATGGCTTGGTCAAGGTCACTGTAGAAAGCTTCCTTCTCCTCGTCGCTGTTTGTCATGGTGGGAGCATATACACTGAGAATGGTCAAGTGGCGTCCCTTGTGGAGACCAATACGCATGCACATAATTCTGTCGCTGATGGCAGTAGGTAGTCTGTCGAGCTTCTGAGCAATAGATGTTCGTATTGCAAAGCCCACACCTCCAATTCTGGGTTCTCCCTCTGGCTTGCCTGTAGAATGTGTAGCCTGTACCAACCTCCTCCAGACTAGATTCACCAGCGAGTCTGGTCTCACTGAGGGCTGCAGTATCAATGCTGTACTGCCCCAGCATCTTTGCCAGTATTGCAGTACGGCGTGCTGGTTTGTTGTCACAGTCTAAAAGGGTTCTGACATTCCATGAGGCAAAGATCATTTGGTGTTTTCGTGCTGGTCTTCGGCCACAGTATTGGATGACCAGTCAGGTGCGGCTGCCTGGCAGGTTCTTAGTGGAGTAAGCAATGTTTAGGATCCCTTTTCAGTACCCTTCCCCATCTGGGGAGAGCAGTGCTGTCCCTGAAGAAGGCTGCTCTGTCATTCATGCAGGATACGAGTGCTGCATTTACCCCAGTATACGACAAACGACAGTCACACATGAGCCGCCTGAGTGCAGGTTTGTAGCTAAGAACTTCCAGCATCATCCTATGCCTGTTCCCGTCGCCATGTGCCCATCGCCCCAGGACTTGAAGTAATAGATGTGATGTGATTCGCAAGATGACCTGCACATGAATGGATTTAAGTGAGAGAGGTTTGTGCACTCCCAGTCCCACTCTCTCGTCCAATGCATGTCATATGCCACCCGGTGCAAAGGTTGCCACAAGATGAGTGGCATGCATGGGTGCAGCCTTTCTCCGGTGTGGAGACAAATCTGCAAGGCAGCAGATTGATATGAATTCGGAGTTACCTACTCCTGGCCTTTGCCTAAAGAGGCACAACCTACAAGGCAGCGGGTGGATTTGATTTCGGAGTTACCTTCTCCTAGCCTTTGCCTACAGAGGCACAACCTACAAGGCAGCAGGTGGTTGGATTGGTAAGTGTTAGGGCATATCCACACGCCGGTGGGCCTGCACACTGTACCTCTGGGGCTCCAACCTGCTCCGAGATTCCTTACTGTTCTGTCCTGGAACCGCAAGGATCCAGTTAACGTGGTGTACCGCTGGAAGGCTATGTGAGAGTCTTGATGCATAGAGATGCAAAAACCATCAGAGAGGACTTACGCACTCTGCCTCCTTTTCACTCCTAGGAGCTAGATGGCGGCTGCAGCTGGAAGCGAGAGACGTGCAGAAGCAGGCAGACACAACACTATGCTACAGCACTACATACTAAGCACCCTGTGCTTAGAAGCACCACACCACTCTGTCGCTCTCTGTCTATAGTGGTAAACAAACAGGTTAGAAAATATCAAATGTCATGTTTTGTCCTGCAGGATTTTTTTTTTTTGTCATGGTTTACATAAATGACAAAATATGTGTACTGTATTTTTTGTATTTTTATTCTAGTGTTTCTTTTTTTTTCCATTGACAGAGTAGGGAAGGGAAAGAAACATTCATAATAGTAATGTACTATGCATACTTAAATTATATGATTAGGTGGGTATAGTAACCAGAAATTCTACTCATGTAAAAGCAGTACTTTGAAATTAATAATTAAAAGTAGACAACCAAAAATTTCTCGTAGAGTTAAGGGTACAAAGCACCCACTTAAAAACTTTATAACAGTTTTCTTATAGTTTTCTACTTTTCTCTGTAAATCTATCTAAAGTTGAAACTATGTTCCTCAACTTTGTAATTTCCTCTTGTAAAATTGACTTTTCTTGTACATTTGAAACTTTATTATAAATTTGTGGATTATTTTATGACTAATTTTTGTCTGTTTTTTAAAATAAAATTACTGGGGTTTTTTTTTTTTAGATAAATTTGAAACAGACTGGCAATTTTTTTCTTTTTCCTTATAACAATTTATATTTTTGACTATAACTTTGCAGTCAGAGCAGAACAATAATTTAACTCTGATTACAAAGAAAAAATATTAATAAAATTGTATTTAATTAAATAAATTAAATTAAATGACCAAGGATGCTGTTATTTCTGTTATAATATTTCTTTATATTTATAGTTTTTTTTTTTTTTTTTAGAAATCTCCTCACCACACAGACAGCAGGAAAAACCTCCCTTATTTTGAAATCAAATGTTGGCATGTTTAGTTTGTCTGAAGGCTGCTGACAGATTAAAGTCACTGGCTGTAGCGTTGCAACGATGCTCAATTGGTACCAAGGGGCCCAAAGAGTGCCAAGAAAATATTCCCCACACCATTACACCACCACCACCAGCCTGAACCATTGATACAAGGCAGGATGGATCCACGCTTTCATGTTGTTGACGCCAAATTCTGACCCTACCATCCGAATGTCGCAGCAGAAATCGAGACTCATCAGACCAGGCAACGTTTTTCCAATCTTCTATTGTCCAATTTCGATGAGCTTGTGCAAATTGTAGCCTCAGTTTCCTGTTCTTAGCTGAAAGGAGTGGCACCCGGCGTGGTCTTCTGCTGCTGTAGCCCATCTGCCTCAAAGTTCGACGTACTGTGCGTTCAGAGATGCTCTTCTGCCTACCTTGGTTGTAACGGGTGGTTATTTGAGTCACTGTTGCCTTTCTATCAGCTCGAACCAGTCTGGCCATTCTCCTCTGACCTCTGGCATCAACAAGGCATTTCCGCCCACAGAACTGCCGCTCACTGGATATTTTTTCTTTTTCGGACCATTCTCTGTAAACCCTAGAGATGGTTGTGCGTGAAAATCCCAGTAGATCAGCAGTTTCTGAAATACTCAGACCAGCCCTTCTGGCACCAACAACCATGCCACGTTCAAAGTCACTCAAATCACCTTTCTTCCCCATACTGATGCTCGGTTTGAACTGCAGGAGATTGTCTTGACCATGTCTACATGCCTAAATGCACTGAGTTGCCGCCATGTGATTGGCTGATTAGAAATTAAGTGTTAACGAGCAGTTGGACAGGTGTACCTAATAAAGTGGCCGGTGAGTGTATATTAGCTGCTCTTGCTTGCTTGTTTTTTTTTTTTTTTGTTTTGTTTTTTTTTTCTTGCCTTCTGATTGTTGCTCTGAGTGTTGCTATCCCTGTGCTGTTGCAATCCTGGAATTTCCCCGTTGTGGGACTAATAAAGGCTTATCTTATCTTATCTTATCTTATCTGACTTTGTGAATTTCGGTCATCTTAACCTGCCAGGTACATAATTGGGAACTGTAGCGGACTCTAAAGACATAATTCACCACAATATGTGTTCATGTACAGAATGATCTGTTTAGGCAGATATAGTTGTGCACTCAGGCTTTCTCATCAGGCACCTCTCTAGGCAGCCGCTGAAGGACCTCAGTTTAGAGCTAGCGTTTTTAGCTGTTGCTTTTTGTCACTGCTGTTGGAGAATAAAAATGGCACGCCTGCTCGTGCGAGAAAAGAGAGAAATTGCCAGTCTCTTCATTCCTGCAATTCCTACAGAACATAACTTAATATTGTAGTGGCTGGTGAAATATATCCTCAACAATTCATCAGTCCCCCTTGCCTTTCCCTTCATATGAAGCCGGCTGCGTATGAATTCTAACCACATCTCTTAGGTAAGCGACTCTTCCATTATTGCTTCCGTTTCCAGGGGCTTAAAACCATGATAAACAGCAGTGCACGGTGCACTGGACGGTGGCGCAGTGGTTAGCACTGCGGCAGCACAGTTTACCCTTGGCCGGGGGATTGTGGGGATCATGGGATCGTGGGTTCGATCCCAGCCCCCGACCAACAGTGATCTGTGTGGAGTTTGCATGTTCTCCCCGTGTTGCGTGGGTTTACTCCGGGATTTCTCCGGTTTCCTCCCACATGCCAAAAAAAACATGCATGTTAGGTTAATTGGCTGTTCTAAATTGTCCCTAGATATCTGTTTCCTATAGGCCCTTAGAATAGAGGGTTAGTATTAAAGAAAGCGCTTTGAGTGGTCTTTGTGACTAGAAAAAGCGCTATATAAGTGCAGGTTAGTTAGTTAGTGTTTACATACCTCTTATGATTTTTTTCCGCATTTAAAGTACTTTAATAAACTCATGTTTCTGTCAGACAGTCACGCTTAGTGAGACACTGTTTGCTGACTGACTGGAAAACTCGTGTGAGCAGGGCGCTTCTAAACTTCGCACGGATGACAGCCACGCGCGTTGTTCGTGCGCGCGCTTGCGGAAAGTCATTGCTTCATATATTTTTTCTTAATAAATTTGTATGGCCTTGGGGTGGCGGTAAAATTCTTTGGTGAGGCGGCCTGTACCGAGAAATGTTACCAGAGGAAACCCTGCACTGGGAGGTTTGTTGAATAAAATTTGATTTATGCTCTACTGGTTGAGGACTTGAAAATTATGCTGACTGTCATTTGCATCGACTATTCAGGAAAATCATAGACAAATATCATTTGTATAATAATTTGGAACGCAGTGTACACTCTCATTCATGCTCTGACTCACTCACATTTACTCGTGCTCTCTCTTACACACTCACATTTATTCACCCTTAACACTTGGGGCGGCCACGGCACAGATGCAGTGGGCACAAACGTGCACCAATGCCTGGCAGCGGCCAGGGAGTTCGCCAGCATGGACCAGCAGCCACACCCCTGCCAACCCACCCCAGGGCAGCTGCGGCCACAGAAGCAGCCCACCGCCACCAATGCCTGCCCGGAGCGAATGACCAATGGACCTACTGCAAGCGCCCAGAGATGCCACCCAACATGCAAAGCACCACACAAGTCTGACCCACCACCACCATCACTACTCATCACTCCCTCACTCTCATGCACTTACTTACTCTCACTTGCTCACTCTCTCGCTCACTCCCTTGCTCGCTCCTATTCACTCGCGGTAGCACCTTGGGATGACAACAGCATGGCGGGCCCCAGGTCACCAGGCAGAAGGAGGGCAGCAGGGATGGAGGAAGACCCCCACCCCCATGTGCAAATTGTGATGGGTGAGTGTTATTTGTGTGGTGTCATTGGGTGCAGGTGTGTGAACTACCAAAGTGTAGTTAAAATTGGGATGATAGTGTAATAGGGCATCGCTACCCATTCCTTTCGGTGGCAGAGCTCTCATCCCCCCAAGCCCTCAGTGTCTACAGTGCAATTAAAATTGAGGTGAGGGCGGCCCCACAGCACAGTAGAAGACAGCTGAATCCTCTTCACCGACACCATACGGCACACCCCCACCCCAAAACTCTAAGGGTGTCCAATAAGATGTATGATCCACCCAAAATGGGGGGGGGTAAGATTGGGAGGGGGGCAGTCCCAGAGAGTGCTGCCCCCCCCCCGGCCCCCAGAAGCCAGCTCCCAAACTGGCTCTGGAAGCTGCCCACTGCCCCGAGATCCCATCCTAGGGCGAGGGGCACCAGGCCATGCAACCCAGGACCCGCCAATGTTGTACCCAAGTGCTCTCCAGCACCTCAGGTATGATGGAGCAGCCCCAGTCACACTCACGCATCTTGTAAACACCCTATATGCACATACACAAACATATATAATAGTAATACGGCGATCCACATGTCAAGTGACATCCCAAAGAGCCCTCGCGAGCCCAACCACCATCCCCCCAGCTAGACATTGCTGGCTGTAGGCTACTTCGTAGCCACAGCTGCCCCGGGGCAAACTAACAGAAATACGGCTGCCAACCCGGAGCAATGTCCCCCCCCCCCCCCCGGCCACCACCAAACATGTGCACACACCCATACCCTGCGCCACGGACACTGGAGGCAGTGTGGGCAAAGCACCCCGCCCTGGAACCCAACAGCAGGATGGCCAGGCAGAGCGGAAACCGAGCCACTATCCCCCTAGCTACCAGATGGCCTGCGCCACCCCTGCCGCCCAATGAGGTCTTCCCCTCACATACACACCCTCCACAACCATGCATCCACCTGCAGGTACTTGCCCCCCCCCCCCCCCCCCCACACACACATACGTTCACCTATACCCACACACACCCTCACATATTTACATACAACACACATACCCACACGTTCACACATGCATGCACATACCCATATCAACACCCACACGTACCACACATATACATGTGAACCCACACACACTCACACTCGTGCACACCTGCACATATGCTTGTGTACACACACACACACACCTATGTGCATGCATGCATGCACACACACACACCCACACGCAGGCTCCAGAGGATGGGGGGGGGACCCTCCACCTGTCACCCCGGGATGTAGGCACCAGCCCCCAGAGCGCCGGCAGGGCCCCAGCGAGGGGACGGACACCAAGCAGGGACACACCCGGGCCGTCCCGGGCCACCGGTGCACACCGGACCCCAGGCCAGAGGGGGAGACAGCCCCCCAGCACCAGGGGCCTAAGACCAGACCTAGCCCCCCCCCCCGTCCCAGGCCAGGTGCCCAGGACACAGGCTCTAGTGGGTCACAGAAAACCCTCCACGGTCAGGGCGCAGCCAGCGTCACCAAGGAGAGCGAGCCATCACCTGCCACCCCTCAAGTTATAATATCAATAAGCGGGTACCAGAGAAAATTGAATTCAGCCAATTGGTTTCTAGAGGAGGCAGACATTCTCTCCAGACTAATATAATCTAATAGGAGGACCTTAACAGTGGGTTGTACATAAATTATTTCTTGATTTCCAATTCATGAGGATAGTTTTCTTGGCAATGCATAAAGCAGTGAGAATGATGTGTGACACTTTTACCTCTATATTTAATTCACTTAAATCACCCAATATGCAAAGTGTGGGAGAGGTTGAGATATGACACCCAAGCCATGCCGATAGGTCTCTACATACAGTGGTACCTCTACTTACGAACGTCTCTACATACGGAATTTTCAGGTTACGAGACGCCTCAACAGGAAAATATTGCCTCTAGTTACGAACGAAATTTCAGGATACGAAAGGCAAAAAAGTACGCGCTCCTCGCAGCTTCCGTAGTTTACCGAACGTAAACATACCTGTAGCTGCTCTGCCATTGGCTATCGCCTAGCATCTTCCTGGTATCCCATTGGCCACGAAGTTTTTTTTTTTTTTCAAAACTTTATTAAGAACAAGGTGAAAGTTTTACGTGTGTGTACAGTACAGAATTAACATTTATTCGCTATGGGCCCCAAGAAAGTGACGGAGATAAGTGGAAAAGGAGAAAAGAAGAGAGTTTTTTTGTCCATACAAACAAAGAAAGGAGATAATCGAAAGGTATGAAAAGGGGATGCATCTTGCGTTTGGATGCGTTTGGTTGATCTCGCCAAAGAATATGGCCGTAATACATCAACGATCAGCACGGTATTAAAACAAAACGAAGCACTTACAAGCCGACAAAAGCAAACGTCCTTGGATCAGAACATGAACCAAAGAAGGCAAAGGGTGACGACGTCGACGACGATAGCAGTTAAAGGGTAAATGAACATAATTTTTATTATTCTCTTTTATTATTCTTTTATTATTCTCTCATTTTAAACTCTCATTTTATGTTTATTGTGCAGTAATCTAATTGTAACATGTATTTGTTACATGTTTTGATGCGTTTTTACGATTTATAAAAAATTTATGCCCGAATTTTGGGGGCTTGGAACAGATTACGGCATTTACATGTAAAACGCGCCTCTACTTACGAATTTTTCACGTTACGAGAATTCTTCCGGAACGAATTAAATTCGTAAGTAGAGGTACCACTGTATCTTCTGCCAGAACTTTTGGACCGGTGCACAGGGCCACATAGCATACATACAGTGGATATGAAAAGTCTACACATCCCTGTTCAAATGCCAGGTTTTTGTGATGTAAAAAAATGAGACCAAGATAAATCATTTCAAAACTTTTCCACCATTAATGTGACCTATCACTAGTGATGTTGAAACTGAGGCCTTATGAAACAATTGCTTCATGAGCGACACAGTGTTATTTATGAAACATCTAATTAAGACTGCCATCTGGCGACTGACTGTCAGAACTGCATCTGAGTGGAAAACCGGGAAAAAAAATCTCTGTACTTTTTTTTGTTGTTTTTGAGCATTTGGCCATCCGAGGTCTATTCAAAATTGGATGGCAGGAACAAACAATACAAAGCAAACAAAACAAAAAACTAATTCCCTCTCAAACTTCCCGCGAATCCTCAAGTCACGTGATGTGACCGACATAACGAGGCCTCGCTTGCTACAGTCACGTGACTGGGGGCGTGCTGAAATGGTACATGATGCACTGCTCATGACACTTTCGCTTTATATTGCTTGAATCAGTGTCGAGTTGGCGGTGTCGAGCGTAACATCACTACCTATAACCTGTACAACCCAATTGAAAAACAAATTGAAATCTTTTAAGGGGAAAAATAAAAAATAAAAATCTTACAATAATCTGTTTGCATAAATATGCACACCCTTAAACTAATACTTTGTTGCAGTACCTTTGGCTTTTATCACAGCACTCAGTCTTTTTGGGTAGGACTCTTATCAGTGTGGCACATCTTGATGTGGCAATATTTGCCCATTCTTTGTAAAAACACTCCAAATCTGTGAGATTGTGAGGGCATCTCCTGTGCACAGTCTTCAGATCATCCCACAGATGTTCGATCGGATTCAGGCCTGGACTCTGGCTGGGCCATTCCAAAACCTTAATCTTCTTCTGATGAAGCCATTCTTTTGTTGATTTGAATGTGTGCTTTGGGTCATTGTGTTTAAAGATGAAGTTCCTCTTCAGCTTTCTAGCTCAAGCCTGAAGGTTTTGTGCCAACACTGACTGGTATTTGGACTGTTGACAACTCCCTGCACTTTGACTAAGGCCCCAGTTCCAGGTGAAGAAAATAGCCCCAAAACATGATGCTGCCACTACTGTGCTTCATTGTAGGTATGGTGTTCTTTTGGTGATGAGCAGTGTTGTGTTTGCACCAAATATACCTTTTGGAATTATGGCCAAAGTGTTCATCCTTGGTTTCATCAAACCATAACATTTTCCCACATGCGTTTGAGAGATTTCAAATGTTTTTTCAAAATGTAGCCAGGCTTGGATGTTTTTCTTTGTAAGAGAAGGCTGCTGTCTTTCCACCCTAGATGGGAGATTGTCACATGTACTAAACAGCCAGTACTTGTCAGAAATACCTGCAGCTCTTTCAGTGTTGCGGTCAGCCTCCCTGACCGTTCTTGTCTTCAATTTTGGAGGGACATCCTGTTCTTGGAATGTCACCGTTGTGCCATGTTTTCTCTACTTGATGATTGTCTTCACTGTGTTCCACAGTATATTTAATGGCTTGGAAATTCTTTTGTAGCCTTCTCACTGATACCTTTGAACAATGAGATCCCTCTGATGCTTTGGAAGCTCTCTGCTGACTATTGCTTGTGCTGTAAGATGTGACTACAAAAATGTAAGGAAACACCTACTGTAACAGCTGAACTTTATTTGGTATTAATCAGAGGCACTTTAAATGGTGGCAGGTGTGTGTTTACTCCCATTTAACACAAGTTTGAATGTGATTGGTTAATTCTGAACACAGCCACAACCCCAGTTATAAGAGGGTGTGCATATTTTTCCTCAAACAGGCTATTTTAAGTTTTTTTTTTTTTTTTAAATTTTTCCCCTTAAAAGATTTCAGTGTCATGATTCAACACAAGAGAAGCTTAAACACAGAGCAGCCACACCAGATGAACATTAAGACTCAGATGGTAAGAGATTCACAACTTTAATGAAAACCACAAAACTCAAAATACACAAACTTAAATAAAAGTGCAAAACTAAAGGAAGAGCACAAACTGGACACAAACAGACACACAAAACACAGACGCACACAGCCTAGGGGGAGAGAAAGGAGAGATTAATAGAGGCAAGAAACTCCAAAAGAAGAGAATAAGAAGGGAGATAATTTCTTACTGCGTTGAGCAGAGGACCCAGCAAGTAGTGATGGGTCCGGCAACACCGATGCGTCGGCGCATGCGTCGGGCTCATAGAGCGAAACCCAGTTTCGGTGCGTGTCGGTGCGTCTCGCATTAAGAAAGTCACGTGACCGATACAGGGACTGTATCGGTCACGTGACGCTAGCGCGTCGAAACACTGACGCGCCAGCGTTTATAAGGAAGCGCATCTGTCAACGGGATGCATTTGCCCAAAGACTCTCGTATGTGTTGCGGACGGTCCTTGTGCAAATTTATCACAAATTATGGAGCACGAACAGCCTCAAGGAAAAAGAAAGGTTTCCGCCGTGTGGGACCATTTTGATCTGATATCGGAAAATAAGGTATTTAAAAATAGTATTTTTAAAATACTATTTTCTTTGTTTTAATTTCCTTGTTGTTTCATCCTGTTCCTCTCAGAGTTTCCACTTGATTTATCTGAATTCAAATTCATTTGAAAGTGACGTAGTTTACTCTTCATATTTTCTGCAGGCTAAATGTCGCATTTGTTTGACAGAGCTGCCGTATTTAAACAAAAGCGCCTCCTCAATGCTGAGGCATTATAGGGCCAGGCATGAAAATGAAGTCCCAGATACACCCAGGATAGACTCAGGTATACAGCCCTTCTACAACTTGCTCAGTTTCTTTATTGATAATTAATTCCTATTAATTTATTCTTTACTTCATTTTTAACCATCAAGCTTCCAGGAAGCAGATGCTGGATGAGGCTCTGCCGAATTTCATCGTGAAGGACTGCCAGCCCCTCAGCATTGTGGAGAGTGAAGGGTTCAGGGAACTGGTTCAGGCCCTTCAGCCCTCATGTTTTGCCAGCCAGAAAGGTTTGAGGAAATTATCTAAAGTAGTAGTTGATATATTTAATTTATTTAATCTTTAATTTAAATATATGGATTTGCTTTTGGTTTGACTTGGTGTAATTTTCAGACCATCAAACAAATGGTGGCCAAAAAGTACGAGGAGGAACGGGAACGAGTGAAAAAGGAAGTACAGCAAGCTGTGGCAGTGAGTATAACAGCTGACATGTGGACATCTGTGAACGTGGAGGCTTACTTGGCTTTTACCTGTCACTGCATTAATGAGAATTTGCAGTTGTGTACGTCTGTGTTGGGAGTGCAGTACTTTCCACAAAGTCACACTGCTGACAATTTGGCCCAAGTCAAAAGGGGCATGATAGAGGACTGGGCCATAACCAATAAAGTAAAGTGTTTTGTGACCGACGCAGCACCAAGCATGATTGCATCCACTAGACAGCTTCAAATTCGGCACTCAATTTGCATTGCACATAGTCTCAATTTAGACGGGACCATCTTCACAACAGCTGTCTGCACCCACTTCAGCCATGTTATTCAGCATTATTTGTTTGTTGTTGTTTGGAAATCATGTACTAAAATGCCAATTTGTTGTTTTTTAGCTAACCTTTGTCAACATTGAAGTGGGCAGGCAGACCAAAAGTGCCACAGCTGATGCCATCCAGGAGGTGCAGAGATACCTGGCAGAGGGCAATATTGCCAGGTCCCAGGATCCTCTGAGATACTGGGACAACCAAAAGACCATCTATCCAAACCTCTTTCAGCTTTCCTTACAATTTCTCTGCACTCCAGCCTCATCTGTGTCGTGTGAGCGGGTGTTTTCTACAGCTGGAGAAGTTGTATCAAAAAAGCATAACGGACTCAATTTCAAAACGTTGGAAAAGCTTTTTTGTTTTTAATAAAAATTTGTAAAAAAAAAAAAATCCCAGTCCACAAGCATCCTCATTCACAACATGTTCACGTAGATTTTCATGTTATGATACATGTTCACATTATTTATTGACTGTATCTAAAAATATCAATGATAGTTGAAATTAAAATGAAGATATGAAATAATACAATATAAAATACAATGACTTAAATTATATACTGCTCAAAAAAAATAAAGGAAACACTAAACATCCTGGGTCTGCCCCGGGGTCAAGTTTTTCTCCCAGCTGGTCTGGGAACGCCTTGGTATCCTCTCTGAAGAGCTGGAGCAGGTAGCTGGGGAGAGGGAAGTCTGGGCTTCTCTGCTTGAACTGCTGCCTCCGCGACCTGGACCTCCGGAAAAGTGGTAGAAGCTGGATGGATGGACTAAACATCCTAGATTTGAATGAAATATTCTTATTAAATACTTTGTTCTTTACATAGTTGAATGTGCTGACAACAAAATCACACAACAGCAGGTGAAATTGATTGTCAGTGTTGCTTCCTAAGTGGACAGTTTTTTTTTTTTTAGCAGTATATTATTGTATATACTAGGTCATCAAATCAGTGTCAGTTGAGTCTGTCAACTAGGTTGACTGTAGGGATTTTTAAGGTCCAGCAGGTGTCAGTATTCAGCAACACAGTTTCAACACAGTATCAATACAGTTTTGCAATGTGTCGAAACGCATCATGACGCCTCATGGACCCATCACTACCAGCAAGGGACTCCTGCATGGGACCAGGGGAAGAAGGGGAAAAGTGGATGACCTGGGTGGAGAATCCGATGTCTTCTGGTAGTCAGGCAAGCATGACCAGCCCCAGAGAACACACCACTGCAATAGCAGCAAACCCAACGGTCCAGCAGCACCATATCCACACAATGGACCTTAAATACGCTGGTGACCTAGCGAGCAGCAGGTGCAGCAAATCATGCAGGTGTGTTGATCACTCCAGAACCAGGAAAGGAGGAACAGGAGGGCAGGGGGAGCACGCTTGCCTGATCATCACACTCAGTTTGTTTTTCAATTGGGCTGTACAGGTTATAGGTCACATTAATGGTGGAAAAAGTTTTGAAATGATTTATCTTGGTCTCATTTTTTTACATCACAAAAACCTGGCATTTGAACAGGGGTGTGTAGACTTTCTATATCCACTGTAACTATCTGGGATGTTGCTGGTGCAATGGGAACAGATGTTTGTGTGGCTCAGGCCTAGTTTGAACATCCTTTGTCCTGTGTAATGAGTTCTACAGTATGTAGAGCTTTGTACTGTATGAGTTGTAAATTAGAGGTTTTACTCATCTTTAAAGTGTTTAAACATATTTGTGTCCAGAAGCTTTCATCTTAATTAATTGATAAGTCTGTCTCCCATTTTAATTTTGGGAGAGATACTGACTCATCCAGTTTTGATAATAGTCAATGTATTTTTGATATCAATTTAGGGGAGCGAAGGTTTAGAAACTCTGTCACCTTAACTGGTACCTCTAAATCTGTCTGGTTGAAATTGAATCTTGCTTTTATTATGGATTTAAACTGTTGGTATTCAAGAATTTATTTTTTTTTTCACTGTGACACCAGTTCCTGGAATTGGATAAAGTTTCCACCTCCAATAAGATGTAAGTTTTTCATTCCTTTCTCACACCATAGTGGAAAGTTTAACATCCTCTTCTGTTGTAGGATATCAGTTTTATTCCAAATGGGTGTGAGATTACAAGGGGCAAGTGAAGACCCCGTTATTTTTAAAAATTCCCACCAGGCTGTCAGAGGGGAGCTAATGTTCATGCTTTTAAAACAGTTATGACGCTTGATACAGGGGCTCATGAAGGGTAAGTCAGAGATATTTAGCGACCCACAGAGAGCCTGTTCAGCATCTAACCATAGGTTTCCTAGCAGGGTTGATTTTGTCCAGTTAGAAAAAACTGCAGTCTGTTGGATAAGAAGTAATAAAAATAACTTGGTAAGTCTAAACGTCCATACTCTTTTGCTTTTTGAGGAGTTTTTAAACTGATCGGTGATGGTTTATCCTTCCATAAATATTTACTTATATTTCAGTCTAGGGACTTAAACCAGGCCATAGATGGTTGGGTATGAATCAATGAAAATAGATAATTGATTTTAGGAAAGACCATCATTTTAACGGTTGCGACTCTTCCCATGTGTGATATAGGTAGTGTCCTCCAAAGCATAAGGTCATCTTGTATTGTTTTTAGAAGGGGGCTATAATTTAGTCACAGTAACTCTGAGAGCCTGGGGGAAATACTTATTCCTAAATATTTAATATTACCCGATTGTATTGGGATAGGGGATATATTTGAGAAATTACAGTTTATAGGTAAGACTGTCGATTTACCTCAGTTAACAGAGTTATCTGATAGTGATGAAAATGTATCAATGAGCGCCACTGTCTGAAGAAAAGATCTTTGTGAGTTCTCAAGGAAGATTAATACATAATCAGCATAAAGACTTATCTTCTGTTCTTTTTCTCCAGTTTGGATACCTCTAATATCAACATTTTGTTGTATGGCTGCTGCTAATGGTTCAATAAAGATGGTAAAAAGTGAGGGAGAGAGTGGACAGCCCTGACTTAAAAGCTTCAAGCTTCAAGAAGTTTCATCATTTGTTCTGACAGATGTAGTTGGACAGCTATATAGTGTCTTAATCCAGTTTATAAAAGATGAACCAAACCCAAACTTATGTAACACTTTAAAAAGAAATTTCCAATTAACGCGGTCAAAGGCTTTCTCTCCATCCAGAGATAAAATTGTGGTTTCTAAGTTATTAATCTTACAGTAGTCTATTAAATTAAATAGCCTGCGTGTGTTATTAGCCGAGTGTCTACCCTTGATGAAACCTGTTTGATCTGGGTGTATAATAAACAGAATTATCCTTTCCAGTCTTCTGGCGAGAGCTTTGTAAATTATTTTTAGATCAACATTCATAAGTGAGATGGGCCAGTAACTGGATGGAAGCGTAGGTTCTTTTTCAGGTTTAAGGAGCAGGATAATGCTAGCCGAGTTCATATTTGAAGGGATTACATGATCTTCTTTAATTTGAGTCACCATTCTAAAGAAAGTAGGTGCCAGCACAGGCCAGAATTCTTTATAGAATTCTACAGAAAAAACATCTGGTCCTGGAGCTTTTTTTGGGGGGGATTTTTTTTTTTTTTTTTGTTATTTATTTGTACCCGTAGGTAGACTTGGTTTGCAGTCTGGTGACAAGCCACCGGCTGCTGGTGGGATGTGCTTAAGTGGGGCGGTGCGGTGGCAGAGTGGTTAGCACTGCGGCAGCACAGCAACTCACCCTTGGCCGGGGGATCCTGGGTTCAATCCCAGCCCTCGACCAATAGTGATCTGTGTGGAGTTTGCATGTTCTCCCCGTGTCTGCGTGGGTTTACTCCGGGATTTCTCCGGTTTCCTCCCACATGCCAAAAACATGCAAGTTAGGTTAATTGGCATCAAACTGGGGATTCTAAAATTGTCCTTAGGTACGACTGTGAGAGTGAATGGTTGTCTGTCTCTCTGTGTTGGCCCTGCGATGGACTGGCGATCTGTCCAGGGTGTACCCTGCTTCTCGCCCAAAGATGCTGGGATGGGCTCCAACCCCCCCGCGATCCGAAAAGGATTAAGCGCAAGAAGATGAATGAATGAATGAATGAATGTGCTTAAGTGTCTCCTGGAGTTCAGACATTAGAAGAGGTGAGTCCAGAGCTGCAATCTGTTTATTATTTAATCGTGGTAAATTAATATTTTCCAGAAATTCATTTATCTCTGGGTCAGACGGATTAATCTGAGATGAATAGAGGTTTTCATAAAACTTTCTGAAGGAGTCATTTATTTCTTAAGGATCATGGGTGATATTTCCAGTCGTATCTTTAATAGAGTGGATGGTTGTTTTTTTCTTTATTACCTCCGCCAGGCCGAAAAGGCCAGGAGGAGGTTATGTTTTTGCCGGGGTTTGTGTGTTTGTTTGTCTGTCTGTCTGTCTGTCTGTCCGTTTGTCTGTTGGTTAGCAAGATAACTCAAAAAGTCTTGGACGGATTTCCATGAAACTTTCAGGCGTTGTTGGAAATGGTACAAGGAAGAACTGATTAAATTTTGGGGGTGATCCAGTTCACCGTCTGGATACAGGAATTTTTTAAAGCATTTTTCAACACTGTGACATACGGCCATTTTCAACATGTGCGCAGGCGCAATGGAGGGCGCTGGTCGTCGTGTCTGCAACACAAACTCTGCGTTCTTCAACGTTTTAGGCACAAAAGCACGCGGAAAACACTGCTGGCCTGGGCCCGCCAGCGTGCCTGTGTTTGCGCGCAACTGCAAAACCTCACACAGGCAGCTGTCCGCCGACGGATTCTTTGGCAGAAATTCCCCGGCCAGCCATAGGAGCTGCGCATTTGGCAGAAATTCACCGGCCAGCCATAGGCGCTGCGCAAAAACGAGCTCTCTGCCGGCGAAGCTTCTAAATTCTCGTTTGCCGCGGAGCGCAACCCCCAAAAAAATAATATAATATAAAACCCACGGCAACCTGTCTACCCAATTTGCATCCGTCAGTGGAGGAGATGGACACAACAGCAACACTTCAGTTTATTACCTCCGCCAAGGAGGCAATGCTTTTACTACTGAACCACTAATCCTATCACTATCAGATTGATTGTCGTTGATTAATTGTGTGTTTATTGCACTGTCCCTGTCAAATAAACAAATAATCATTGTGAATCCAATTGCTAGTCATATGTTTACATGCTCAAGGAATCTGAAAACGTACACACAAACACTGTATGGGGGGAATTGTGGCGCTTGGCGGAGGTCTGCGCTCTCCGAGTGCTTTTCTAGTTCAGTTTAAACTGATCAGAAAAGTATCTCCCGGATTTATTACTATGTTCAAACTTCTCCAGACATAGTCTTTGTATTAAAAACTATGTCCTTTTGTTCATAATTTTTTTAAGCTCCAGTTTTAATTTTCTCAGACTGAGTGCCTGTTCTTGTGGAGAAATAGCACAGGTTAACTCCAGTGTTTTAATTTTCTGTTTTAACTCCACTACCAGTACTTTTTATTTTTTATTTTTCTATGAACAGTATGAGATTTGTTTACCTCGCATGACCGCTTTTGCTGCTTCCCAGAGATCACATGGCGATATTCCTGGCACATCATTGTTTTCCAGATTTGATTCCCACTCCTTATTAAAATAGCTAATAAAGTCTTTGTCTTTGAGTAATGATGTATTAAATTTCCAGTTCCTAGTTTTCCTTTTAGCTTTTTTATTCAACAGTGTAAGAGATACTGGATGGTGATCACTGATAACTTGATTAGAGCAAATTTCAGTGTCTGTGATATCCCTCACAATGGAGTTACTAGCTAAGAAAAAGTCTAAACGAGAATATCAGTGGTGCACTGGTGAGAAGAAGGTGTATTCCCTCAGAGTTGGGTGAAGAGAACGCCATCCATCGCAAAGACCAAAATTACTCATGTGTTGTCTAAGAGTGTCAGTAGCCTGCCTTTCTGATAATTCCCCACTGTACTGAGCCTGTCACTTGCAGGATCCAATACTAGATTGAAGTTACCCCCTATTATTAGTGTGGTGTCCAAGTGCTCAGAAACAAAAGTGAAGAAAGTGTGAAAAAAGGCTGGGTCGTCAACATTTGGGCAGTAAACACTGGCAATACATAGGTCCAGATTTTGAACTGACATTTTTAATATTATAAATCTATCTTCTCGATCTGCTATAGTGTTGTTAACAAAACATATTCTGTTTACCAATATGGCTACCCCCTTTTATTTGGAATTAAAGCAAGCGGAGTACATGTGGGGGAATTTAGTGGAGGTTAATGCATCTAATGACAACTTAGAAACATATGTTTCCTGTAATAAGACAAAGTCTGCCTGCAGATCCTTCAGTCGATTAAAAGCTTTTAACCTCTTCTCCCTGGTACCGATTCCACGTATGTTCCACGTGACAAATCTTAACGTGGACATGTTTTAACTAACTGGTTTTGTGCTGGAAGCTAGTTAAATGTACCTATGTGTTTTGTATGTCCATAGTGTGTGTGTGTGTGTATATGTACGTTGTATGGCTGTGTATGCATGTGTGTGTAGTCGTGTGTGTTGTGCATATAGTATACACCTGTGTGTGTGCTTGGGTGTGTGCGCATGATGTCTATCTTGTATTTGCTTGCATTTGCAAGAGTGAGTGGGATGCATGTACTTAAAGTTATTTCCAATATACCAAATGTGCATGAGAGAACAGACATGAAAGTTAGCAAGTAATGAGAAGAAACAGATACCATACAGCAATAACCTAACAACATCAGCAAGATTAGCAACAACAAACGAACAAACAACCTCAACAAAAAAAGAACCATTAGACAAATGTTAACAGATTAAACAAGGATCAATAAGAGACCTGTGCAAAATCACACTCTTTTCTCACATGTAGCTAGGGAACAAACTAGAATCTAAAATAGCTGGGGGTTTCCATCTATAAACAATCTTTCCACAGAGATAATTGCTCATTTACCTTTTTGGATTTTTTGTTTCCTAGTAGGGAAAAGCTTTCTTCTTCTTTCCATAATTTCCTGTGGAAATTGATCATTTAGACCAGGGGTGTCCAATCATGTGCCATGGAGGGCCAAGACCCTGCAGGCTTTACCTCCAACCAGTGTGTTCAGCACCAGATTTCACTGAACTTCTTCCCACTGATTGCTGATCAGTGAAAACACCTGCTGAAGCAACTGGGTAGAAGAGAAAACCTGCAGGGTCTTAGCCCTCCATGGCACATGATTGGACACCCCTGATTTAGACCATAATTTGTGTTTTTAAGCTGCCTGCCCTGCCTCTGTACCAGAACCATTTGCTCGAAATGTTCAAATTAGGCAACAGTTGATCTGGGACGTTTGTTTTGAGGGTTTTTCTGTCCACTGCGGTGGACTCGGTGAAAGGTAATTGATTTCACAATGTTGGGGGGCATTTTCAGTTGCATAGACATGAATTCAGAGATCAGCTGTTCTGGATTTTCATTGTTTTTTCCGCAATTCCAGAAAAAAAATCAGATTATCTCTCATGCTGTGTGACTGCAGGTCGAGAATGGTTTCCTTCATTTTCCAGTTTCCTTTTACAACGACGTCAAGTTGTGTGGTTAGCATGTTTACTGATTTTTTTTCAATGTATTATTTTCTTCCAAGAGAGATACAAGCTGCGCCAGACTCTCACGGACGTTCTGGAATTCTTTATGGAGCAATTCGACCAACGCCAGTCTAGCATCCATGCTGGAAAGTTTACTTTCAGTGGAGGAAAGCATGTCACTAACCTCTGGGCTGATCCGTGATTTCTCGGGTGTTGTTAGCGGCGAATCCGCGGATCTAGGTCGCTTAGTCGAGGAGGCGGGAACGGGAGGCTTACTGGAAGAAATGCTAGGTTTCGCCATGTCAGAAGCGGTGATAAAACTCGTCAATAAAGTACTCAAGTTCCTTCAGCTCCGTTGAGCAGATGGCGAAAATGATATATGAAAAAAGAGAAGAACAAACAACTGGTTAGTGAGATACTGACAAGAAAAAAGCTACCTGTGGAAAAGTTACTCTATGTTTGGACAACGTGAGTCGCCATCTTGGACTGTTGCGCAATAGCCTTGAAACGTCTCGTGATCACAGTGTCTTCACATCAGCTCATAGCGTCAGTGGCTCCATCAGAAATATGTTTGAGAAAAAACTTTGATGTGTTCAATACTTATTTTCCCCACTGTATGACTAAAATGTGGAATATATTTGCAGGATAAAGATAAATTCATAATGCCATGATGTCAAACATATGCAGTACAACCTTTTAAAGCCACAAAGGAAAAGATCAAAACCTTAAGGTTGGGTTACAGACTGGCTCAAGATAAAATATGTTTTACCAATATACATTTTCATTCATATCAGATAAGGAGCCATCTTGGGATTCAACATGGCTAACCAAAACATTTTTACATTGGAACTATTGAAGTCATCTGACCGAAAACATAGGTATTGGCACCACATTTGTGTATGTTTTTATTGATAATATTATCAAAGTTGTGACTGAAAATGGTGAAAATGTGCTTTTACAATTACTGAATTAGGCTGCTAGCTTGGAATTCAAGATGACTGATCAAATGAAACATATTTTTGTTGGTACTATTGGATTCCTTGTACCTGAAAACACGGGTATAGGCACTGAAATCTTGTCTGTATGTGCTTTAGAAGTAAAGTTATAATCAAAAACATGTTTTCATTGTATTGCTGGCTTCCATTTTCAAAATGGTGTTTAGCTGGGTATCCCAGATGTCCATCATCTTTTTTCGCACCCCTCAGGGGTGTGGCTAACCAGAAAACACAGTAGCAATTTGCCCCATTTTCTGGTAGTGAAATCTCAGATTTGAGGGTCAAGCTCATGGACTACAGCCAGTTTGTCTTGTCAGTGGAACTTTTTTTGAGTGTGTAACCCAAAGCAGTTGTGTGGTGAAGGGATTAAGATACTTGTCTATTATGCAGGGGTCCTGAGTTCAAATTTTTCTGGTAATGTATCGTTCCTTTAAAGTGCAGCATAATTCTTCTGTGCACTTGAAAACAATAGTGCACATTAAGTTTTAAAATGCTGTATTACTGCTGCTGGGAATCCTTTAAATTGAACATTTGAGAAAGCATGAAAATTAAAGCATTTGTGTGGTGTTGTAGTTAAGGTAGCTGCTTGGAGAGCAGGAGGTCCCTGGTTCAGATCTTGGTAGAGAGGTCTTGCTCTTCTAAACAACAGCATGGCTCTTCTGTACATTTTAATGCAGCACTATGTTAGATTTTCACCTCAAAATAATGTTTGCAAAATTATTTTGACGGTACACCAAGATGTGACAGAGTGAATGTCACTTCATCCATAGCCTGAATGCACCCACATTGCCTTCAACAGCTCTTTTTTTAGTGTGATTACTGAGCAGAGTAGATGTGGCCTCGGGCCCAGCACTGAATCACAGGGCACGACTTTACCCACCAACAACAAAAAGCCCTGTGACTGGTTGTTGGGACTGGGGCGCATGCGCACGCAGCGACCAGCAGCTTGGTGATATAGTGCGTGTGTGCGTGTGTGTGTTTTTTGTACTTTTTTACGTTTTTAGAAAATCCTCTGTGTCGTTTCTGCCCTGGAGCGTTGGTGGAATATATGGCGAACAGCTCCCTGGTATCTGCAACATGGATTTCCTGTCATATCTCGCACTACTGCTTTCTGTGCTGTGGCTCTTTGTCTCTGAGGTAAACGCGTTCGGCTCCATGGCGAGCAGAATAGCGGGCAGAATACAATATTCCAGGGACATGTTGCTGCGCTTTAACACAGCTGGTGCAGAGTCTCTGATTGCACCCAGATTTCAGCTGCCGGACTTTATTTTGAGAGACGGACACAGCGGTGAAAAGAGAAGCGGCAGGAGGAAGCGTGGAAGACGTGGAGGTGTGAAATTGCGCCTTAGGAGACGTCAGTTTGGTAACATTCCTCTTCCTTCGATCATTTTTGGGAATGCACAGTCTGTGAGAAACAAGGTGGAGGAAATTCAAGGCAACGTACGTTACCAGAAGGATTTTAAGAACTGCTGCGTCATGGCTTTCACTGAATCTTGGCTTACTGCGCATGATCGAGACGCAGACCTGTGGATTGACGGCTTTGGAGCTCCGCTGCGCTCGGATCGGCAGGAAGAGGTAACGGGGAAACGTCAGGGGGGCGGAGTATGTTTATACATTAATAAGCAGTACTGCACATCTGTCACGGTCAGAGAGCGCATCTGTACACCCCATGTGGAGCTGCTGTCTGTGTCGCTTCGCCCCTTTTATTTGCCTCGAGAGTTTCCCCAACTTTTCATCACAACTGTGTACATTCATCCGAGGGCAGACGCTGACTCCGCCTCCAGCACCATCTCTGATGTGATCCAGCGGCTGCAGTCAATTTCTCCAGAGGCGCCAAACTTCATTCTTGGGGATTTTAACCATGTTTCTTTAAAGAAGACACTTAAAAACTTTCATCAGTATGTCTCCTGCCCAACCAGGCGAAAAAAGACATTGGACCTGTGCTATGGATCCATAGAGAGGGCCTATAAATCACTCCCCCTTCCTCCTTTAGGATCATCAGATCACAACTGTGTTCATTTGCTGCCCACATATAAAACTGCTCTCAGAAGAGGCAAGGTGGAGATGAGAGACATTGATGTGTGGACAGAAGATTCAGAGCACAGCCTCCAGGAATGCTTTGACTGTACAGACTGGAAGATGTTCATAATGGCCTGCGGGGATGATTTGGACTCTCTGGCTGAGCTCACATGCTCATACATGGCTCACTGTCAAAATAAGTTTGTTCCACGTAAACGTGTCAAAATATATCCCAACAACAAACCATGGGTTACTAAATCAGTTAAATCCTGCTTACAGAGGAAAGCACTTGCCTTTAAACAGGGGTCTGTTTCTGCGCTACAGGTTGCCACTAAGGAGCTAAAGGCCAAAATTTTAAGAGCAAAACAGAATTATAAATCAGAATTGGAAAGCAAGATGGCAGCAAATAAACTTGGTTCGGCCTGGGCCAGTATGAAAAAAATTGCAGGCCTTCAGAGCACAGAGCGCAGTAATCGTGTGTTTTTAGATGGTTTTAGTTCAGACACAGAGCTGGCTAATGCTCTTAATTGTTTTTATGGTCGTTTTGACTCCTTTGATTTTAGCACAGAAATCCAAGATTTGAAACAGAAACTCAAAGACAATCAGCACTTTAATATTGAGGTGCAGGATGTTAAAAGGGAGTTCCGCGCTGTAAAAGTGAACAAAAGTCAGGGCCCTGATAATATATGTGGACGCCTGGTAAAGTCCTGTGCACATGAACTGAGTCCTATATTTCACTACATTTTCAATAAGTCCTTACAGACACAACATGTGCCTAAGATCTGGAAAGATGCCGTGGTTGTTCCCGTTCCAAAATCCAGCTGTCCTAAAACGGTAAATGACTTTAGACCAGTTGCTTTGACTTCAATTTTAATGAAAATTTTTGAAAAACTGGTCAGATGTGAGGTCCTAAAGCAGACTGGACATGCATTGGATCCTCTGCAGTTTGCCTATAGGCCTCACAGAGGAGTGGAGGATGCCACTGTCACTCTGTTTAACATGCTTTTTAAACATCTGGATTTTAATGGGACACACGCCAGGCTTTTATTTGTGGACTTTTCTTCTGCCTTTAATACAATCCAACCTCATATTTTAGTTGAAAGGCTCCTGCAACAATTTGATTTAAGCAATAATCTGGTGGGTTGGATTCTGGATTTCTTAACCAACAGGACGCAGAGAGTAAGGGTCAATGGTACAGTGTCTGACCTAAAGTGCTCTTCTACTGGCTCTCCTCAGGGGTGTGTGTTGTCACCACTACTCTTCATCCTGTACACAAACATGTGTCGGAGCAGACATGACAACAGACACATTATAAAGTATGCTGATGACTCAGTCATTGTCAGTCTCCTCCAGGATGGTGAGAGTGGCCATGGCCCAGTAGTTGATGACTTTGTTCACTGGTGTGAGGATTCCTACCTGCAGCTGAATACAACAAAAACGAAAGATATGATTATTGACTTTAGGAGGAAAACTCCCAGGCACAAAGTCACCATACTAAAAGGCCAGACCACCGAATGTGTACAATCGTACAAATATCTTGGGACGATTATTGATAGTGGATTGAACTTTGAGGTGAACTGTGAAAGGGTATGCAAAAAGGGTCAGCAAAATTTGCATTGTTTGAGGAAACTTGCACGCTTCCAAATTGACCGAACCATAATGACTATGTTCTATCGGGCTTTTATTGAATCTGTTTTATCCTTTTCTTTAATGTCATGGTTTGGTCAGATAAAACTGAAACAGAGGAAATCCTTGGATCAGGTAGTCAGATGGTCCAGTCGTTTGCTTGGTGAGTCACAGCTGAGCCTGACATCCCTGTACACCAGACAAGTACAGAGGATGGCCGACTCGATTTTAAATGATGACTCCCACCCTTTGCACTGCAACTTTCAGCTTCTTCCCTCCAGACGGAGGTTTGCTGTCCCAAAAAGTAGAACCCAGCGCTACAAAAACAGCTTTGTCCCTGCTGCTGTCAAAGAGTTGAACAAGCTATAAAAATTATATTGTACATATTTTATATTTACCTATTTTGTAAGATGTGTGCCTGTGTTTGTGTCTATGTTGAATGTAATTGTGGCTTGTAAATATGGATGTCACCAACTGCAAAACAAATCTACCTACGGGTACAAATAAAGTAACCTGAACCTGAACCTGAACCTGGGGTTGTGGTTGCCATGGTTGTGGTCTTTTCGGTGTTCTTACAAGGCACAAGAACGTTACATAATGCTGCTTTAAAAACTAATGTGTAGCAGATTTTAGATTTTAAATGCTGTTGTTAAGCAATGCAAGACCTTGAAGTCCACACCTGCTTGGAATCCGCTGATCGCCGCTTGCGGCTATATTTTTCTTTTCCTTTTGGTTGTAACGGATTGCCCATCTAATTTAACTTTTTGGGATGCCAGCTGAAGCAAACTTTGACAAAAAAGAAAAAAACACTTGTTTTATACTTAGGACAATCCCCCACAAGGATGCAGGTAAATAAAACAAATACCATGGACCCTTTAGTAACTCAAATATCTCAACTTCAAACAAACTTAGGCAATACAAAAAGCATTATATTTCAAACAACTCAAACCATCAACTCAAATGTCCCTTTCAGGCAAAACCACAAAATTATATCAAAGGCAACAAATATCTCAACCCATAAACGGTTCAAATGGTTGTTTTTTCCTTCAGTTCACCTTTTCAATTCAACTCAATATAGTCCTTATAATAAGTTCAGTTCTCTGTACTAGTGATGTTACGCTCGACACTGATTTGAGCAATACAAAGCGGAAGTGTCATGAGCAATGCATCGAGTGCCGTTTCAGCACAACCACAGTCACATGACCGTAGCAAGCGAGGCCTCATTGTGTCAGTCATATCAAGTGACTTGAGGGCTCATGGGAAGTTTGAGAGGGAATTAGGTTTTTTTTTTGTTTGTTCCTGCCATCCAATTTTTGAATAGACCTTGGATGGCCAAATGCTCAAAAAAAAAAAGTACCGAGATTTTTTTCAGGGTTTCCACTCAGATGCAGTTCTGAAAGTCAGTCACCAGATGGCAGTCTTTATTAGATGTTTCATAACACTGTGTGGCTCATTAAGCAATTGTCTCAAAGTTGCTCATAGTTTCATAAGGCCTCAGTTTCAACATCACTACTCTGTACCCCTTTTGTTTCAGTTCAGTTTGTTTAATTCAACAGTTCAACCCTGCTTTTTCAGTTCAATTCAGCCCCCTTAGTTCAGCACAGTTTTTTTTTTTTTTTAAACAAGAGACAACTCACCTTTTCTTCTCTCCCCTTCTACTGTTTTACCTCAGTTGAGTTTAAGGTTAGTGGAGGGTACTACCCTCAATTACCTCCCTGGAGAACCAAGCAGCTGGCAGCAGATGAATAAATCCTTGGTGCCTGCGTAAATCCAGTTCTATGGAGGTGTGGAGATTGCCACATGGTGGTATACACTTTTGGGCCAATAGGTGGCGGCATAGCCAGGTTTGGGTTATATAACATGCACATGTGTAACAGATGGTGTTGATGAGGGCAGAGGTCACATGGTTTTACCACACGCAGGCACAGTAGTTTTTATCAGAATCTTGGTGTTTTGAGTCATAATTAATCCCTCTTTTTGTCAGTTTTTTTTCCCTAAACCTTTTTCTTTAATAAAGTCTAAAATTTTGTAGAGTACAGGAAAGAATTACTCAAACAAATAAATCATGTGGATAGCTTGACTTCTTTAGATGTGGGTAAAACCATCTCTCCACCTTACACTGTGACTTGTTTTTTTCCTCTAAAGTTGTAACTTTTTCCTTGTAGGTTTTGAAATTTTTGCATACATTTTCTGCATTTTTTGTAATATAATTGTAACTTTTTTCATGTACAGTTGTGCCTATAAATTTACGTGCCTCCTGGGTATGTAAACTCATAGACACAACTGCATGGATAACATGATTGGTAGTGGTTAAAATACAACTGTGCCCATAAATTGGCATACCTGGGAGCAGAGGTTGTCATCTGTCATTTTGACAGGCAGGGTTGAAATTTTTTTGTCATAATCTATTATTAGCTGTCATTTTAATTAGATTACCTTTAATGTAATCTGTCAAAATGACAGCTTTCAGATTTTTCTGTCACTGCTGAGAAAAAAAAAACATCAATGAAGGACAATTTTCAGTTAATGAAACCTCTGCCCTGGAGGTATGTAAACTAATTCAAAAGATTATGATTCAGATTTTTATTTGTCAATACTTCTATACGTACAGAACATACAGGAGAATTGAAATGCCATTTTTCTCTCTCTTAGTGGTATGTACAATATATAAGAAAAGAAGGAATAAGGATGAAAAAACAACAACAGCAGTCTATGTACAGTAATGCTACCCATAGTGCAAATAAAGATAAAAGATAAAACCCATCAATCCCATAGTGCAAATAAAGATAAACGATAAAACCTGGCAATCCTATATACAGAAAAAGTGGAGCTGTATTACCCGTAATAGCAAGTTCAATGTGGTAGTGTAGGTGCAGACAGTGACAGATTGGACTGGCCATTGAGCAATATTGCAATACAGACAGACAGCAGCAGGTATGGCATTTGTGCAAATGGTTGCAGTAGGGTGCAGAGACATACAGCAATAGCAGCAGATGTATTACTGTTGGTGTGCCAAGTCTTTCTGTGCAAACAGCTGAGGTAGTTATTGTGTGTGTGTTACGGTGCAGGGGTGGGAAGAGTTCAGGGTCCTGATTGCCTGGTGAACAAAGCTGTTTAGCAGTCTTGTGGAGTGGACCCGAAGGCTCTGGTACCTTTTCCCCGAGGGCTGAGGGCTGAAGAGGGAGTGTAAGGGGTGGGAGGTGTCTCCTGCAATATTGATGGCTCTGCTGGTGATAAGCACAGCTGTAACTTTGTGACTATTCTCTCACCACTTTGAAAAGTTTTTTTTTTTTTAATAAATGTGTTAATAGAATAGACTTTATTGGCATTGTAAAGGTTTGAATCCCCAGGCTGGCAGGGATAGGAACCTTTCTGTGTGGAGTTTGCACGTTCTCCCTGTGCTGTGTGGGTTTACTCCGGGAGCTCTGGTTTCCTCCCACAATCCAAAGACATGCATGTTAGGTTAATCGGTTGTTCTAAATTGTCCCTAGATATCTGTCTCCTATAGGCCCTTAGAATAGAGGGTTAGTACTAGTAATGTGCTTTGAGTGGTCTTTGAGACTAGAAAAAGCGCTATGTAAGTACAGGTCCTTATCCCTTGTAAAGTACAATGAAATTGTGGGTGCTCCACCAGGCTACTGTGCAGTAAGGTGAACTATGAAAAAAAAAATACAGTTACAAAAACACACATTTGAATAAAATGATGTATGTTAAGTAGAAAGAATTATAAAAAGTATAAAAAATACACACATTGGTAGTAGCTTCATGGATGGATCAGTGTACTGAAAAGTGCAGAGTGCAAAAACAGGGTAGGTTGGAATACAGTCAAAGGTGTACAGGGTGTACAGTAGAGGGCTTAGCACACAGCCCTGGGGGGAGCCAGTGAAGAGTGACAGTGAGGACGAGTGGTGGGGACCAAGTCTGACTGTTTGTGGGCGGTTAGTGAGAAAGCTTTTTTTATCCACGAGCAGGTGGGAAGGGGTGGAGGTGGTGAAGTTTGTTGATCAGGATATCCGGGATGATGGTGTTGAATGCCGAGCTGTTGTCCACAAAGAGCTTCCTCACATAGCTCTTTGTGTTCTCCAGGTGGCTTAGCGCTCAGTCAAGTGTGGTGGCGATGGCGTCTTCCATAGTCCAGTTTGCCCTGTAGGCGAACTGGTGGGGGTCGAGGGGGGAAGACAATCTCTGATGTGCTGGGACACTAGTAAAGTAGTCGTTCAGGCTGTCTATTGCAGTCTTTTGGGGGATGGGGATGATGGTGGAGGCCTTGAGGCGTGCGGGGACGGTGGTGTGTGTCGGGGAGAGGTTGAACAACTTGGTGAGGATCTCTGCCAGTTGGTCTGCACATGCTTTGACCACCGCTCCTAGGATGCCTTCGGGTCCAGCAGCTCTGCGGGGGTTCACTGCTATCAGTTTCCTCCTCACTTCATGCTCCTGTGGAGATAGAGGGGAAGAGGAGCGGTGAGAGGGAAAGAGGAGGGGACAAGCTGGGAGAGGAAGGGGCAGTGTGTGCGATGGTGTGGTGGTCTCAAACTGGGCAAAGAAGCTGTTAAGCTCCTCTGTCCATGTGAGGCTGCTGTCCGATGTAGGGGGGCTCTGGCCTCTGTAGTTGGTGAGGGCCTGAATGCCTCTCCACATTTGTTGGGGATTGTTGTCCATGAAGAAGCCCTCCACCTTCCTCCTGTAGGCCTTCTTGGCCTGTTTAATGCCTTTCCTCAGATTGGCTCTGGCAGTGCTGTATTGGGCTGCAATGATTAGTTGATGTTGTTGGTAATGTGAATCATAAAAATTTGTCGACGCAGATTTTTGTAGTTAAAGTTTATATGCATGCCATGGAAATGTTCATTTTAACTGTTGCAGCGAAGAAGAAGTGGAGTGCATCATGGCGACAGGGAGAGAAAATCACAGAGAAGGTCAAAAGTTTCCAAAAGTATGGGGGGATTTTACTGAAAATAAATGAATGAAACAAGTTAAATGTAGACTGTAAAACATATCACATATCACAGCTGCACTACAGTGATGCATCTATTACCTCCTGCTCTCCATTTCCCCGTCTCCAGTCAATATGTGGACTGCACTGTTAAGGTTAGCAGGCAAAGTTAGCACTTCTTATTTTCAGTGAGCAACTCTCTCAGCTTTAGAAAACTGACCACGCTATTAGTGTGTGCCGTTTAGTTTACCTGCTGTCGGACAATAGTCTTTCTTCAACGTTGGTTGCTGACGGCCAGTGTAAAGTAACGCGTTACAAACGCGTTACTGTAACACCACTACTTTTGCAGTAACGTGCTATGTAACGAAATTACTGTTTAAAAATTGAGTAATGTGTTACAGTTACTAAAATTTGATCAGATGTGTTAGTTGCGTTACTCGTTTTATTAATATGGAGATGTGGAGCCCATAATTATAACCTATGTGACTCACATGTGGCTGGCTGAATTCAGCCAAGAGAGACTTTGAGCTAGCCATGTGTATTGACTTCACACCTCAAGAGGAAGATGTGTCTGCACCCCCTGGGGACTCAGGAGAGAGGAGAAGATTACCCGGCCTGACCTTTGGGGGTCAGAGAGGAGAACAGAAGGACTCTGGGTGTTCTATTACAGATGAAAGGATGTAGCTGAGTATTGTGACTTTTGTGTGATGTATTTGTAGAGATGAGTGTATAAATGTATGTGTGTGACTGCGTCCTGTCTCTTTTCACTCCGATCGAGAGAGGACGTAGGATGGATGAGAATTAAAGCAGATTCTGGAAAATTATCCAGTCTCCTCAATTCTTGACTCCTACAATTGGTGACCTACGCATGAATCTGAGCATGCCGAGGCTGGAGGACAGCCTCGTGATCGATATGGAAGAGCTGGGAGACAGCCACTCAGACCCGGATTCACCGGGGAATGCCAGCAGGGGCACAAGACTGATTAAGCTCCCCGAGTTCTGGCAAAACGACCCGCACTCGTGGTTCCAGCATATGGAGTCGCGGTTCCTGCTCGGGGGAGTTTCAGCGGATGACATTAAATTCCATAATGTCATCGCGACGCTCAACAGCCGCACGGCTCGGTGTGTGCGGAGCCTGGTGCAGCAACCACCCGCTGCCGGCAAATACGATGCGCTGAAAGCAACCCCCATCAAGAGCTTCGTGCCGTCGGCGGAGGCAAGAGCCAGGCAGCTACTGGACCTGCGCGACAGAGGTGGACGCAGGCCGACTGTCCTCATGGAGGACATGCTACAGATGATCGGGACGGACAACGATGCGTTCCTTTTCAAGCATATTTTCCTGAGAACCCTCCCAGCGCACACGAGAGGTTCCCTGTCCAGCAGACGGTGTGTGAACCAGCAGGACTTCCGCGAGCTGGCCCTGGAGGCAGAGCGACTCCTCAACGCCTGCGACGAGCAAGAGACCTCCGTGGCAGCGGCAGACCTCGGCACGACGGCCGGGGGCAGTGTGGAGCCAGAGGCAGCAGATCCCACCCCAGCGACGACGGCGGCGACGAGATCCCGAGCCAGGGGGCATGACAACCCCTGCTATTACCACCGTCGCTTCGCCGAGAAGGCGCACAGATGCATCCCGCCGTGCAGTTTCAAAAAGCGGGGAAACGACCGGGCCGGGAGTCGTTAGCAGCTTCCACTCTCGGCGAATGGAACAAGCTGCTTTATTTGACAGATGCGGGCTCCGGGCGGCAATTCCTCGTGGACACCGGAGCCCAGAGGAGCTTCATCACTGCAACTTATGCAGATCGGGTGGCTGGACCCCGCGGAGACGGAGCAACAGCGGCCAACGGCTCCAGCATCAAGACTTACGGAGAGAGAACCTTGTCTCTGTCCTTCCACGGCTGCGCTTACGAGTGGACCTTCATCGTAGCGGCAGTGAGCTTCAATATGTTAGGTGCTGATTTTCTGTGTTCACATGGGTTGTTAGTTGATCTGGCCAACAAACGCCTAATAAATGCACTCTCTTTCTGTTCTATCCCTTTTGCAGCTCGGGTGTGCCCACCGCCAGTACAGACCAACGTCGCCGCAGCAGGTGGTAAGTTTCACACCCTTCTACACCAGTTTCCAGCACTCACAGTTCCCACTTTTTCAGCTAAGGTGGCGAAACATGGGGTGGAGCACTTCATAACCACGAGTGGCCCACCAGTTTTTGCTAAAGCTCGGCGCTTGGATGCAGCTAAGCTCTCCGTGGCACAGGAGGAGTTCGCCAACCTGGAAAGGTTGGGCATAATTCGCCGCTCGAAGTCCGCTTGGGCTTCCCCCCTGCATATGGTGCCTAAAGCTGACGGCTCGTGGAGACCTTGCGGTGATTATCGCAGGTTGAACAATGCCACAGCTCAGGATCGCTACCCGATTCCGCATATCCAGGATTTCTCAGTGCACCTGGCAAAAGCGCGCATTTTTTCTAAAATAGACCTGGTCCGTGGTTATCATCAGGTCCTGGTTCGACCAGAGGATATTCCCATAACAGCGGTAATAACCCCGTTCGGACTTTTTGAGTTTTCACGCATGCCTTTTGGCCTTAAAGGCGCCGCGCAAACCTTTCAACGGATGATGGACGCAGTGCTGCGCGACCTTCCGTTTGTTTTTGTCTACTTGGACGATATTTTAGTGGCCAGCGCCTCAGAGGAGGAACACGAGAAGCACCTCACTACAGTTTTTCAAAAGTTGGAAGCACACGGGTTGATAATCAACCCAGCCAAGTGCCAGTTTGGCGCAGCGCAAATTGATTTTCTGGGGTACCGTGTCTCACCAGAGGGAGCAGTTCCTCTGCCGGCAAAAGTGCAAGCGGTGGCTGAGTTTCCCCAGCCACAGACAGTGAAAGCGTTGCAGGAATTTTTGGGGATGGTGAATTTTTATAGCCGTTTCATACCCCGCACAGCACAACTCATGCAGCCGTTATACACCGCGCTTAAAAAAACAGAAGCCTGCCAATGTGATCGAGTGGTCCCCGGAGCGGGAGCGCGCGTTCACAGCGGTAAAAAAAGCACTCGCTGACGCAGCACTCGCTGACGCAGCACTGCTGGCGCACCCAGACCCGGCAGCTCGCATAGCGCTAACCACAGACGCGTCAGAGGTAGCGATAGGGGCCGTGGTAGAGCAGCAGGTCGCTGGAGTTTGGCAACCTCTCGCCTTTTTCAGCAGGTCTCTGCGCGAGCCCGAGCGGAAATACAGCGCATTTGACAGGGAACTCCTGGCGCTCCACTTAGCCATTCGACATTTCCAGTTCTGGTTGGAAGGGCGGCGTTTCACCGCGTTTGTCGACCACAAACCACTCACTTTTGCGATGTCCAAAACTTCAGAACCGTGGTCAGGGCGGCAGCAGAGACAGCTGGCTGCAATTTCTGAATTTACCACCGATATTCAGCACGTAGCCGGTAAAATCAATGTGGTGGCAGACTGTCTGTCACACGCAGTAACAGCACCCGTCCGCGCGGAAACGGATTGCGCGGCCACTTACCCAGAGCGCGGTAACAGCGCGGTAACAGCGCGGACACGCGCGTGGCTCCGGTCCACGTGGGAATAGATTATGCAGCCATGGCGGCGGAGCAGAGCGAGGACGCGGACGTGCACGCACTCCTGTCTGGACCAACAGGGTTAAGGCTGGAACACAAAAATCTACAAACCAGTTTCCCCCCGCTTATCTGCGATGTATCCACAGGGCGACCCGCGTGGCGCCATCGCGTTTTTGACGCCGTGCACTCCCTAGCGCACCCAGGGGTGCACGCTTCGGTGAAAATGATGGCGGAGAAGTTTGTTTCGCCGAGCCTGCGCAAGCACGTGAAAGAGTGGGCTAAGGCCTGCATGGCTTGCCAGGGGACTAAAATTCACAGGCACACTAAAGCGCCCTTAGAACCGTTCCACATTCCGGCTAAAAGGTTCGATCACGTGCACGTGGACCTCGTGGGCCCCCTACCCACATCACAAGGGTTCACGCACCTCTTGACGATGGTAGACCGAACCACTCGTTGGCCGGAAGTGGTCCCGTTAACATCGACCACAGCAGCAGAGGTGGCACGTGCTTTTTTAACAGCCTGGGTAGTGCGGTTCGGGGTCCCGTCAGATATTACGTCTGATAGGGGACCTCAATTTGCGTCGGAACTGTGGTCAGCAGTGGCCAGCGGCTTAGGAGCGGTGGTACATCGCACGACCGCTTATCATCCCCAGGCCAATGGTTTATGCGAGCGTTTTCACAGGTCTTTGAAGGCAGCCCTCAGAGCGTCACTGACGGACACAGATTGGGTAAACAAACTACCATGGGTTTTATTGGGGTTGCGTTCGGCACCCAAAGAGGATCTAGATGCCTCACCAGCAGAATTGGTCTTTGCACAACCGCTCAGGCTGCCAGGCGAGTTTTTACCCGACCACACGGCACCAGGGTCCTCCCCGATCCGGGGGTCTCTGAGTAACACGGGAGCAGAAATGCTCCCGGGCCCCGCTCATCACTCTTTCCCATGTGTGTTCGTGCCCCAGGCTTTACGAGACGCAGAGTTTGTTTTTGTCAGGCACGATGCTCAGCGGCATAGCCTCCGCCCACCTTACGACGGTCCATTTCGAGTGCTGGAAACCGGGGAGAAATATTTTGTGCTAGATTTGGGGGGCAGGAGGGAGACGATCAGTATCGATAGATTAAAACCTGCTTTTGTGTTGCATAGCGAGTCTGTACGGCCGGCGGGCGTGCCTCGACGCGGCAGACCTCCGAAGGGGCGGCCCCGGGACCCCCCACGGGGGGGCAAATAACCCTTCTCCCCCTCACTCCACAGATGCACAGCAGGATGGCCCAACACAGAGCAGGAGACCTGCATACAGCAGATTCGGGAGAAGATTGAAACCTAAGCTGCATGCAGGATGATGTGTTTTTTGGTCAGGTTGTTTAGGTTGCTGTGAGATTCTGTTGGGGGGGTGACGTGCTGTATGACTGTTGTATGACTGTATGTGGGTGCCCAGTCTTTCGCGTGGAAGGGGGGAGTGATGTGGAGCCCATAATTATAACCTATGTGACTCACATGTGGCTGGCTGAATTCAGCCAAGAGAGTCTTTGAGCTAGCCATGTGTATTGACTTCACACCTCAAGTGGAAGATGTGTCTGCACCCCCTGGGGACTCAGGAGAGAGGAGAAGATTACCCGGCCTGACCTTTGGGGGTCAGAGAGGAGAACAGAAGGACTCTGGGTGTTCTATTACAGATGAAAGGATGTAGCTGAGTATTGTGACTTTTGTGTGATGTATTTGTAGAGATGAGTGTATAAATGTATGTGTGTGACTGCGTCCTGTCTCTTTTCACTCCAATCGAGAGAGGACGTAGGATGGATGAGAATTAAAGCAGATTCTGGAAAATTATCCAGTCTCCTCAATTCTTGACTCCTACAGATAGATATTTTTTAGCACAAATAAATATAAACTGAGCCTACGTAGCTGGCACAGCTGTCAGTCTCCTCCGTGGGTTCATTTCCTGTCCTGCTGACACTGCCACTTGGTGGGAAGAAATGCCGCAGTGGTGGCGACTTCTCATATTGAGCCCTTACCACCTGTTGTCCGAGTGGTGAGTAGCCCCCAACAGCTCCTACTTCTGTGATTAAACTTGAATATTTTTAGAGCAGGGGTGCCCAACCTGGGGCTCCTGGAGCATTCAGGTTTCTGTGGGAAATTTTCTAATTTCACTTCCAAAGATTTGCAAATAATTTGTCATTGTTGTGCATGTGTTCTGTAGGCACCGTTGCACCCATGCACAACAACAGCAAATTATTTGCAAATCTTTGGACCAATAAAGAAGTGAAATGAGAAAATTTCCCATAGACATCTGAACGTTCCAGGAGCCCCAGGTTGGGCACCCCTGTTTTAAAGCAAGAAGCTTGCATTTAATGCCCGCAGTTGTGTAAATGTGTAAGTTGTGCAAGTAATTGTGTAAGTTTTCTTACCGCACAGAGAAAAAGTGACTGTGATTTGTTGCTGTAAAGAACTGCTTCTTCTAAGGTGAACTTTCATTTATCTGTGCTTTCTGTTTTATTTTATCTTACTCATTTATATGCTGTTGTGATATGCAACTATCTCATGGAAGTAAATCTTCTAAATGTGCATTTTTAATGGGCTGGTCCAGGGGTGTCAAACATATGGCTCGTGGGCCAAAAACGGCCCACCAGGGGCCCCAAAATTTTCTTTGTGAATTTACAGCTTTATTTCTAGTAAATTTCTGACTTTCTACTGATTACAATAGTTTGTGTAAATCTGAGACTTTTTTTCTCTGTAAGATGAGACTTTTTTTCTCATCAGTTTTCTTTTTCTTTTTTTCTGATGAGAACAAGGGGCCCTTGATCTTGCTATGTGTGCAAGATGATTTAAGTATGCATTTAAAAGTAATGTGACAGAGTGAGGTCGCATCTTCCGTGGCTCCGCCAAGAAGGGGCATAAATATATTTATTTGAGGCACAGTTCAACTTTATTTTATTTGCCTGTCATCTTAAATCCTTCGCTGAAGTCTGTCTGTCCTTGTCACCCAGCTGGATTCACCCAAACAGCCGTTAACTTCTACTGAAGGAGCATTTCAGCAGGTGGTACATGGCTATTTGAGCTTCTGAGCAAGCTAGCACTAGCTTTGCACTAGCAGAAGTTTGTACAAGATGCATCCGAATTTGTCCTTTTTATCATGCCCTTTGAGTCTCTACTATTTACCTTTATCCCGCTGCGTTGGACACTCATCCACACTGTCCAACCTTACTGCAAAAGAAGTGAGTAAATACCAGTGCAGTATGAAAACTGTGGGCTTCGGCGCTAACTTGGCTAGCTAACTTCTGCTGCTACTAATGGGGCTATTTTCCAAGTACCCCTCGCATGGACTTTAATGTTTTCCAGCTTTAACACCTTTCATCAGGTCCTTTTAACACTTATTACTTTTTGAATACTGTGTGCTCTGAGAGCCATTGCAATGTCTGATAAAAAAGAAACGTCCAAGCAGCGGTCTAAGAGAAATCTCACAGAAGCGGGCCTCGGTGGGGCCCCAGCTTCCCTCAGACATTCACCCCTGTATACTGCTGCATTGGTGGGTGGGGAAAGTGCTGTTGACAAGGGCGCCCCACTCACTGTGGAAATGTTTACCAGCGTGCTTGAGGGATTAAAACAGGACATTTGTGATAAACTGGACTCCGTAATTGACACGTTTATCAAAACCCTCCGTACTGAAATGACCTTAATGAAAGAAGAGTTAAAATCATCTGTAACTGCCCTACAGTTAATAGTGGACTCTCATTGCTGAACTATGAAAGATCTGGAGGTGTTGGCTACCACCTGCAGTGATGACATATCAACCATTTCCAGTGATGGGAATATACTGTACTCAAGGGTGAAATTAAAGTACTTCAAGCTAGATTCAAGATTCAAAGGCTTTATTATCTAGTGCGAAGTTAAGAAATGCTATATTTCCTGAGCAATGAAATTCTTAACTTTGCTCTCCGAACGAATGCCAAGTTAAAGGTACAGAAACAACAGTTCTAATAGATCATGACACACTAACACAGTAACTCAATCCTAGTACTGATGGATGCTAAGACACATACACCAACACACAGTTAGGTAGTAAAGGAATGAAAATGAAAGTCACCAGATGACTAAAGTGACAGCAGTATATTGATATCAGAGATGATGTGAACCTGAGATGGCATGAACCTATGTACAGTGTGCAAATGAGCATTGTGCAACCCCATGTGAACCTGAGATGGCATAGACTTATGTACAGTGTGCAAATGAGCATTGTGCAACCTGATGTAACCTGAGATGGCATAGATTTATGTACAGTGTGCAAATGAGCATTGTGCAACAAGCAGTATATAATTACAAATTATTGATAAGTAGCAGCATAGATGATATGGACATCAGACAGGTGATACTATATCTGCTGTACAGGTGAGCAGTGTGCAAATTTAGCAGCCGGTGTGTGAGTTCCTATATGCAAAGCTGTGTTACAGAGTTTTGGGAGTTGTTGTCTGTTCATGAGTCTGATGGCAGTGGGAAAGAAGGAGTTTTTCAGTCTGGTTGTCCAGTATTTCACACTTCTATACCTCCGGCCTGAGGATAGAAGAGTGAACAGTCTGTGTTGGGGGTGGGTGGGGTCCCGGAGGATGGCGTCAGCTCTCTTTTGGACTTTGCGGTGGTAGATGCTCTGCAGAGAGGGGAGTGGAGTCCTGATGATCTTCTCCACTGTCTTCACCACTCTCTGCAGGCGTTTGTGCTCCAGGGCAGTGGTGTTTCCGTACCACACAGTGATGCCGTTGGTCAGGATGCTCTCGATGATGCAGCTGTAGAGGATCTGGAAAGCAGGAACAATATTCACCTGGTTAGTCTTCCTGAGGGCGTGGAAGATCCTCATTCCAGAGAGTTCATCTCCAAACTTTTGCAATCATCTTCATCTGGGTGAGACACCTCTCCTGGACCAGGCCCATAGATCACTTTGAGCGAGACCTAAAGATGGGGCATCTCCACGTCCCATCTTTATCCGAATCCACTATTTTCAAATCAAGGAACATATCCTGCGACGGGCTGGGGAGTTGTCCCCTCTTCTTCACCAAGGCAAAAAAACCTTTCCATTTTCCCTGACTTTGTTCCCACAGTGGCCAAGAAATGCTCAGAGTTTGGGAATGCCAAACATCTTCTTCGTACCTGCCCAGGTATCAAGTTTGGTCTTTTTTTATCAAGCTGAGCTGCGGACCTGACACCAACCTGACATATCGATCCCAGAAGTCCTCTCTGTTCTTAATTCGTTTGGTACAATTTCCGGTTACAAGCTGAATTTTGACAAGAGTGAATTTTTTACGATCATTGTTGCAGCTTGCAATCTTCCATCACATATAATCCCATTTAAAATAGTTTTGGACGGGTTCACATATCTGGGGGTTCAAGTTACAGAAAAGTTTAAAAATCTTTTTAAGCATAATTTTGCCCCACTTCTTGCCAAAACACAGGAAGATTTTGAGAGATGGTCTGTGCTTCCCTTGTCTGTTGCTGGTCGCATTAATTTAATCAAGATGAATGTTTTACCAAAATTTTCTTTTTTATTTTAGTGTATCCCAAATTTCATCCCAAGATCATTTTTTAAGAAACTTGATGGGATTATTTTAAGGTTTGCTTGGGATAAAAAGCCTCCAAGGACCTGCAAAATATTTTTAGAGTCCCAGGAGGCAGGGAGGAATGGCTTTGCCAAATTTCAGCTTTTATTATTGGGCAGCAACCTTGCACACGTTACACCATTGGCTGCATACAAATAATTCACCGGACACCCCAGAGTGGTTGAGACTTGAGAGCTCCTCCTGTGAACCATCATCTCTGGCTGCTTTGGTCTATGCCTCCAGCGACCCCGATTGTGCAAAATATAGTAGAAACCTTCTGGTGAAAACAACTCTTAAAATTTGGAACCAATGCAGATGCCATTTTGGCCTACGGACATTCTCCTTGCAAGCTCCTATTTGTAAAAACCACATGTTTAAAGCATCACTAGGGGATGGAGGGTTTGCTTTCTGGTCTGGCCGAGGTGTAAATTCATTTAATGACCCCACTTTCACATATCAGGTCTCTCTGGGAGCAAGACATGGACCAGGAATTTACCCAGGACTTATTGCAGGATATACTCCTCTGGGTCCATTCCTCATCTATTAGTGCCAGGCATGGTCTTCTCCAGTGTAAGGTGCTGCATCGCGCCCACTGTCAAAATTGAAACTTTCTAAAATCTATCCAAACATTGAGCCGGCCTGTGATAGGTGTAAACAAACTCCAGGCTCACTAATTCATGCGTTCTGGTCCTGTCCCTCCCTTTTTAATTACTGGGTGAGAATTTTCAGTACTCTGTCCAAGGTATTTAAAGTACACTTACACCCGACTCCCTTAATTGCTTTATTTGGGGTTTCACCTGCTGAAATAACTTTGCCAAAATTCAAGGCAGATTTCTTGGCTTTTTTTTAACTTTGTTAGCCAGACGATTGATTTTATTGAGGTGGAAATCACCCTCTCCTCCCTCATATGAGTCCTGGGTTAGACATGTTCTTTACTTTAGTAAGTTGGAGAAGATAAAATATACTCTTCGTGGCTCAATTGTAAAATTTTCCACAACATGGACACCTCTCCTTAAGTATATAAAGACATCACAGTTCATCAGTATATATCAGTGGAGTTGGCTGCTCCTTACCCCTTATTTACATCTACTGGAGGAAGAAGCCCCCCAGGAGGCAGCTAGCCACCAGGGCTGCTCGGAGAGGCGCTCCGACCACCGGCGGAGTGAAGAGGCCTCACCGTTACAGGCCCGTGGCTCTGAGAGAGATCCGTCACTACCAGAAATCCACGGAGCTGCTCATCCGTAAGCTGCCCGTCCAGCGCCTGGTGAGGGAGATCGCTCAGGACTTCAAGACCCACCTGCGCTTCCTGAGCTTCGCCGTCATGGCTCTGCAGGAGACCAGAGAGGCCTACCTGGTGGGTCTCTTCTTCACTAAGAGGGTCACCATCATGCCCAAAGACTTCCAGCTGGCCCGCCGCATCCGCGGAGAGAGAACTTAGACTTTCTGCTGCACATTCACCAACCATAATGCTCCACACTGTGTGTCTATATATATATTTATAGTAATATGTACATATGTTTACTAGATGTTCTTGTTTTTTTTCTTGCCTTCTGATTATTGCTCTGAGTGTTGCTATCCCTGTGCTGTTGCAATCCTGGAATTTCCCCATTGTGGGACTAATAAAGGCTTATCTTATCTTATCTTATTTGTTTTTTTCTTCCTTTTTTCTCTGTTTTGAATATGTAATGCTGTTTTATGGTGCTATTGATCTCAATGATGGTTTAGTATTGGGACCTTGTTTTTGGTGTTTTGGGTTTTGTTTGCCACATTATTTCTGATGTTTGGGAAGACACTTTTGTATTTGATTCTTGACAGGTATTGTGGAAATCCCTGAAATTGGATTTGTATTGTGAGTTGTGGTGGTATTTCAAAATAATAAATGTCATGTCTGCTGCATAACTTCGCAGCGAACAGTTGAATTAGTTCAAGCCCAATATGCAGATGAAGTGAACATGTTTATTAAACAGAACGGGGAAAACACAAAATACACAGAATGTCCAACTAATACAGTTGAGAGTTAGTAAGGATGGATGACCAGCTACAAACTCCGTTGGCAAGCCCATGCACTCCCAGGGTGGAACTGGGTAGCAGAGAAAGAAGGCTAATAATGAGAGGAGGACTTACATGCAGGGTCGGAGTAATTGGCTCTGGGAAAACAACTCCATACAAAGTCCAGGGAGAAGAGGTGAACCAACAGGATCGAGTCTGGTCATCAAAGGTTGACTATTGCCGCCACACTGAGTGCATCCACTGACCCACTTAAATACTCCAGCACTAATGATGTCAAGTGGATGCAGGAGTGTGGCTGAGCAGGTGCATGAGTGAGTGTCTGAGCATGTGAGTGAGGATGAATGTGTGTGTGTGTGTGTGTGTGCATGTGTGGTATTTGTGTGCATGTGTGTGCATGTAGTTAGGGGAAAGGTGAGAGGAGCCAAACAAAGATGTGACTTTCACCCCCCGCCGTGCCAGGTTCACACCTGAGGATGCAGGGGTGCGAATGTATTGTAGCAAGACCTGCTCTGTGACGAGTGTGTCAATGTCATGTTAATGTGTGTACATGTCTTTCATGTCTGTATATAGCCCCTTTTCCACTAGTATCTTTTTGGCCTTGTTCATTTTGGTTCGGCACGCTTTGTAGGCTTTTCCATTAGGAACTGTAATGGTTTTGGTCCTGATTTTTTGGACCTGCTCCTGAATGGTTCGAAGTGTGCCATACTGACCTGAAAATGTGACGTCAAAAGACTGCAGGCCACTGATTGGTCTGGGCATAGTGTCATGAGAGCAACGTTTTAAGGCTGAATTACAGAATCTCGATCCACCATTTGCAAAGATTCGTCCATGAGCCAGCAAGCAAGCGTCAGTATAAACAACGATAGAATGGCTTCACAGAAATCAACACCGTGGTCCAGCAATTTTCTGTGCCTTTCGGCTGATGAGAGAATCCAGAGGGAACTAGAGGGAGCCACCTGATTGAAAGCTGTGATATTAGGATACCAAAAGCCTGTTTAGAAAGCTTGGGATCAGTCCGCCAAGGTCTCCGCCTTTGACCGCCACCTAATCCACATAGCACCGGACCCCCATGATCCCTCCTGCAGGTGGTGAGCCCACTGGAGGGCGGATCCATGTAACTCCTTCGGGCTGAGCCCGGCTGGGTCCCATGGGTGGAAACCCGGCCACCAGACGCTAGCCTTCAAGCCCCTCCCCCAGGCCTGGCTCCAGGGTGGGGCCCCGGTAACCCCATACCGGGCGGGGTACACTGAATCCTTGATATACAATTTATCATGAGAGTCTGTTGGATTGTTCTTAGTCTGGCCCGTGTTTGGGGCACGTCCCACTGGGAGGAGACCCCGGGGCAGACCCAGGACTCGGTGGAGAGACTATGTCTCCCAGCTGGTCTGGGAACGCCTTGGTATCCCCTCTGAAGAGCTGGAGCAGGTGGCTGGGGAGAGGGAAGTCTGGGCTTCTCTGCTTGAACTGCTGCCTCCGCGACCCGGACCTCCGGAAAAGCGGTAGAAGATGGATGGATGGATGGATGGATATTAGGATATAGAGGATGGTGAGTGATGTGATTTGATGTGATATTATGCATCTTTTATGTTATTTATCCCAGCAGTGGAAAGTTCACTTTGAACAAACAACAACGTTGTCTCTTGTGTGCAGACAATGAGCTAGCTAGTTAGCCGTCAATGCTAACTCCATGCTCTCCTTGTATTTTGCGCTTGTGTTGACAACATCTGATGAAAAAAGCTAGTTGTAATCCTGGTTAAAAAGATGTTTTTTTACATTGTTGTTAAGTTGTGTATATTTTTGTTCTAGAGTCCGACCAGCATCTGCTGTGACAGTGGCAACATTTAGCACTACACAGAATATGCTATGACTGGTAAGTTGCACATCCTGTTATTTTTTTAGTAGTGGTGGACAAAGTACTCAAATCCTTTGCTTTTTAAGTTAAAGCATAGGTAAAGTGCCAGAATTACAGTAGCACAATTTCCACGTAATATGAAAGGGATTGAACTATTTATTTGATTGTGTGAATATTAACTACAAAATAATTGAAAATGAATGGCACATCCAATATTAGCCACTGTTAAATAAAACGCTTGTTTATTTTATTTTTTTGTCAGATCACTTGTGTGATCCTTTGTGAGTTATATTCATAATAGTGTATCTTGCACTTTGGGGAATGGGAGTTGTTCAGTCACCATTATAATTTAGTTTATATGTGTAGTTTCTAGTCTATCGTCAATAAACTCATGCAGTACTATAATAACAGGACACATTACAAATATTTGAGACCCACTGTAGTGCTTTGTTTTATATTTTAGCAATACAAGTAGAAAACACCGCCCACACTTGAAGCCAGGGCGACACAACGGTGACAGAGCGGTGGCTAAACTTTTATTGATAAAAATTACATATTGTGACTGAGCGACTCCATACTCAAGGATGCTCACCCTCAGTTAAAAGTACTAGATTCCATTCAACCAAAGGTGTCAACTCATTCTGATTGCTGAGGCCACGGTAAAAGCAAATGATTTTAAATGTAACCCAGCCCTTGTAAAATCTACTTTATTGAAGCACAGCTACATGAAAATTGTGGTTAAATACAACAACAAAGTTCTTTTTTGTCACAGTCCACCACTGGCTTTTAGCAACAAGTGTATTTCCCAAATGTGTTTTAAACTTCCTTTAATTAACCACCACCCTTTTGTCTCTTTTTGTCTAGATAAGAGGAAAACGATCCACTCCAAAGCGGACCTTGCATCACTATTTACAGAGATGCAGGCTGAAGATCTCTCTACTCTTCTTCCTAGCTGGGCGAGGCTGCAGGGCCGGACCAGGACCCTCTGGATTCGCAGACCCTTCCATCGTCTGGCGGCTTCCTCCTAGGACCGGTGGACACCCAAAGGAAACAGGAGAAGCAGGTGAGGGAAATGTTCCAACAGCTGGCGGTAAAGACCCAGCAGAATGGAGCTGCTGCTGAGCCCCACCATCGGGAATTAAACAAGACACTTCATTGTGGGTTATGGGAGAATGAAAATGAACTTGCCTTACTTCCTGGGGCGTGATGGTAGCAGCTGCGGCGGGACCAGACAAAACCAATTCGGGACCAACGGGGTTGTCTGGAGGATGGGCGAGGACACAGGCATCTGACGGGGTGAGCGAGTCTTCCGCACCCTGGGACCTTCTTCATCGGCACAGGTGAGGCAGAAGGAGAATTTTTCACCCGCTTACAGAGTTTATGTTGGGACTCCAACACGGTGGTGAGGAGCACTGTGAGACCTGGGTAGCTCCAGAGGCTGGGATATGCCTCAGTTACCCGAGCTGCGTTGTCCAAATGTCCCAGAGCCTCCTCCGGAGTGTGGGAGGCGCTAGCCCCAGAGACAAAACCCACAATCAGTTCTGCCGCCCCATATTCCTTCTCGCTCAGTCCGAAAACACGAAGTCCAGGGTGGCAGACATTCCAAAAAGCCCTGGACTAATACAAAAAATACGGGAGGGAACTTAAAGGAAAAGAAAAAAAAAAACACTACACTGCCACGGGTGTCTGTATTGGCTGGGTTATTCTGTCATGATAGACCCGTTCACGGGGCGAACAGATGACACCAAATGCAAGCAGTGAGTTTGCATATTTAATAGAGAACACATGTACAAACACAGACACTAAGAACAGACCAGTAAATTACGATATCCCAGCAGAGCTGGACATACGAGGAGAAAAATAAGGAAACTACAAATTCCCAGCTTAGCTGGACATACGAAGAGAAAAAAAATAAGGAAACTACAAATTCCCAGCTGAGCTGGACATACGAAGAGATAAATAACACAACTACGAATTCCCAGCTGAGCTAGACTTACGTTTACAGAAAACCATGGAGATGGGAACGCCGTGTCAGGAAGAGGACAGATGAATAATGACCCAGCGATTAGTAAATGGAGGAACAAGGCTTAAATAGGCAGTGAGAGTGATTACAGATCAAGCTCAGCTGTGAGTCACATGAGCGGGGAAAGTGCTTAGTGCTGACAGCTGACAGGTGGACCGCCCATGAACAAAGTGACAACCCGGAAGTCCACACTGACAGCTGCCAACCCGAGAGAGAGACCACACTGGCAGGCTAAGGAGCATAGGAACAAAAGGTACAGGCAAACATACAAATAAAGGGCCAGAACTAAAATATGGGCAAATAATAAACTGAAGGATAAATACAGAAACTACCAAATAACCAGAAATGCAAAATACAACAAATAAACAAATGTGGAAAAAGACAAGGAGCTGAGCATGGTAGTTCCCTCCTGCTCAGCTCATGACATAAACAATTTAGTGACTTATGTGTTTGCATCATGATTTTTTATTTTGTCTGTTAAGACACTGGTGGGAAAAGAGTCAACAGTACAAACCATTTATCAGTGATGTTGAAAATAATGGCTCATTTTTAAGAAAAAGTAACCAAAAACAATTATTTTATTTACTGAAGACTGTATTGTTGGATGTGACAGTGCAGAAGACGCTGCATACTTTAATGATAGTACCAGTATATGGAGGAATTCTGGGTCATATTAGCCTCTGTATTTTTTACCTCCGCCAGGCCAAAAAGGCCAGGAGGAGGTAATGTTTTTGCCGGGGTTTGTCTGTGTGTTTGTCTGTCTGTCTGTCTGTCTGTTTGTCTGTTGGTTAGCAAGATAACTCAAAAAGTCTTGGACGCATTTCCATGAAACTTTCAGGCGTTGTTGGAAATGGTACAAGGAAGAACTGATTAAATTTTGGGGATGATCCGGATCACCGTCTGGATACAGGAATTTTTTAAAGCATTCTTTAACACTGTGACATACGGCTATTTTCAACATGTGCGCAGGCGCAATGGAGGGCGCTGGTCATCGTATCTGACCAACATAAACTCCGCGTTCTTCAACGTTTTAGGCACAAAAGCACGCAGAAAACACTGGTGGGCTCGGCCCACCACCGTGCCTGTGTTTGCGCGACGCTGCAAAAGCTGAGAGGGGCAGCTGTCCGCCGCCGGATTATTTGGCAGAAATTCCCCGGCCAGCCATAGGCGCTGCGCAAAAACGAGCTGCTCGGCAGCGTGCTGTGTGCCTGTGTTTGCGCAACGCTGCAAAAGCTCAGACGGCCAGCTGTCCGCCGCTGGATTATTTGGCAGAAATTCCCCGGTCAGCCATAGTAGCTCCGCAAAAAGAAGCTCTCTGCCGGGGAAGTTTCCAAATCATCTTTGGCCGCGGAGCGCAACCCCAATAAAGATAAAGATTACATGTTCCACGAAGGTCGAGTGCAAGCAAGATGTTTGTGTCTGTGAACATTCCGTCTTTTGGCGAGTTGATACGTAACAATGTTTACAGTTTGATGAGAAGGTTGCTGCCATGTAACAATCATCTTATATCAGCAATTGTCAACTCGTCACTCACACTTCACTCCAGCATTTGGAAGTGGTGGCGTTCCATTTTATACTGAGTCCAATATTGTATAAGATAAGATAAGATAAGATAAGCCTTTATTAGTCCCACAACGGGGAAATTCCAGGATTGCAACAGCACAGGGATAGCAACACTCAGAGCAACAATCAGAAGGCAAGAAAAAAAAAAACAAGCAAGCAAGAGCAGCTAATATACATATGTACATATTACTATAAAATATATATATATACACACACACACACACACAGACACACAGTGCAGAGCATTGTAGCTGGATGGAATAAATATATGAATATATGAACACACAGTGCAGAGCATTGTAGCTAGATGGAATAAATATGTAAATATATAAACACCCCAATAACATGTAACAACATGTTATTGTTGTTACAAGACCGCCGACTGTCTGCTGATCTGTATATACTTTTATTTATTTATTTTCTACTCCTTTTAGTTCTGCATTTAATATGAACCCTGAGTTTGAAATAAACGTTTGAATTTTGAATAAAACCCACGCCAACCCGTCTACCTAATTGACATCCGTCAGTGAAGCCCTCAGTGCTGCTTTCAGTGATCTAAAACGCTCACATAACCCATTGGCCTGTGGGTTGTACGCAGTTGTGTCATGACTTCTTTTGTTTTTTCTTTTGAATTCTTGGATGGAACATGGGTGGGCAATATAAGCTGCGGATTCAGCCATCACATATTTCGGATAACTTATGTTGAATTGTATAATCAGAGGAGCTATTGTCTAATTTGACCTTGTTGGATTTTATTACCCCCTTTGTTATATTATTCACTTTCTTTTAACCTGTACTCTTAATCTATTCAAAATAAAGATTAATTCATTCATTCATTCAATTGCAACGCCCCCAGCCTGGGAGTTTGCAGATGCAGGACATGGACACAACACCAACACTTCAGTTTATTACCTCTGCCAAGGAGGTAATGCTTTTACTGCTGAACCACTAATCCTGTCATTGTGAATCCAATTGCTACTCAGATGTTTTCATGGTCAAGGAATCTGACAACGTACACACAAACACTGTATGGGGGGAACTGTGGCGCTTGGCGGAGGTCTGCGCTCTCCGAGTGCTTTTCTAGTCTAATAATGGGTTAGGTAGGGCAGGGGTCAGGGGCCAATCATGTGCCATGGAGGGCCAAGACCCTGCAGGCCTTTACCTCCAAACAGTGTCTTCAACAGCAAATTCCACTGAATTTCTTCTACTGACTGCTGATCAGTGAAAACACCTGCTGAAGAGAATGGGTAGAAGAGAGAACCTGCAGGGTCTTGGCCCTCCATGGCACATGATTGGACACCCCTGAGTTAGGGTTTAATGGGATTTAACATTTTAACACAAACTGCTTTATAAGATCAAAGTCTTTTTATTATTTTTTCAGTGACAAAATACAAATATAGAACATAAAACAAAACTAACCCTCCCACAATACGAGATCAAAGATAAAACAGTCAGACATTCTTGACACACACTTGATCATGGAAATAAATAATACATTACAACATAATGTTCATGTATTAATAACTAATGGAGCTGTATTTTTAACAAAGGAAATGAAAGGTAACCATGTGGCATGAAATTTTTCAACAGACCCCTTAATTGTATGTTTAATTTGTTTCCAAATGGATATGAGACATAACTTCTCTGAGCCATTGTCCAAAAGTTGGAAGCCGAGTGTCCTTCCATTTACAAAGAATCAGTCTTCTGGCCAACAGAGTAGAAAAAGCGATCATATTTGAATGAGACTTGCTCAGAGAGGAGTCTGATGGGGTCACACCAAACAATGCAATCAGAACAGATGGATGTATCGTTCGTCCACATATTTTAGAGAAGGCCTCAAATATCAAGTTCCAGACATAAAGCTTTAGACAAAACCAAAACATGTGCAATAATGTAGCTGGATCCCTTCTACATCGGTCACATGTAGGATCCAGATCAAGCTGGATCCTAGATAACTTCTCCTTAGTCCAATGAAGACGATGAACAACTTTAAACTGCATTACAGAATGTTAAAGACAAATTGAAGAGGTGTGAATCCTATTTATCATTTTGGACCATGTTAGCTTCGATATCGATTCTCCCAAGTCTGCTTCCCATTTGTGTTTAAGCTTTTCTAAAGTAGTCAATTGATACACATCCAAAATGGTGTATATATTAGCCACGATTTTTTTTAGAATCAATTTTGCATTCAAAGATTAGATCTAATAGAGTTGATTGAGAACGTTGGGGGAAGCAGCTTGAGTTAGATGATACAAAACATTGGAGCTGTAAATATCTGAAAAACTGTGACCTACTTATTTTATATTTTTGACATAGTTGTTCAAATGAAGCAAATTTATTGTCTACATACAAATCATACAGTGACCATATCCCAGATTTTGACCAGCTATCGAAAGCTTCATCAACGACCAAAGGTGTAAACGTGGTTTCTGAGTAGTGGTGCAGCAAGCCACATTCCGGTAGCGCTGAAGCTTCTTCGAAACTGATTCCAAATTTTGACCATGTGGACAACAACAGGATTAGATGTATAAAATGAAATAGGCTGTTTAAGAGGTAGGCTGGAACCTAATAAAGCTGCCAAAGAGGTATTTTTAACTGAGGCCCTTTCTAATTCCACCCAGCTAGAATCAAGAGCATCCCTCTTCATCCAGTATAAGAATGTTTTAATATTTGCTGCCCAGTAATAATGGATAAAGTTTGGAAATGACATACCACCCATTGTTCGTGGCAGTTGCAATATACTTTTCCCTATCCTTGGTTGCTTCTTACCCTATATAAAACTTGATATCTGACTATTAAGGTTAAGAAAAAAAGGATTTAGTTAGAAAAATGGGCAAACTTTGAAATAAATACAGAAATTTAGGCAGCACACACATCTTAATGGAACAAACTGCTTTATGGCTCATAATTCTGTTGGCAGACTTACACCAAACCAAAAGTGATTTCTCAAACTGCTGGATTGTTCTTAGACAGCTTTTCCAATCTTTTAGTATTTAATTTATGTCACTTGGTGGTAACCTTCACACACAAAAAAAAAGTAGAGACAGATCTGCAAAAAGTACAAAGGTTTATTGTCAAAACTCCTATTGCTATACTAAATGAATACATACATTGTTGATGCAGAGAATATATATTTATACAGTATCAACATGTATACAGTAGTGTGAAAAGATGTTTGCCCCCTTCCTGATTTCTCATTCTTTTGTATGTCACACTTAAATGTTTCAGATCATCAGACAAATTTAAATATTAGATAAAGATAACACAAGTAAACACAAAATGCAGTTTTTAAATGAAGGTGTTTATTATTAAAGAGAAAAAACATCCAAACCTACATGGCCCTATGTGAAAAAGTGATTGCCCCCTAAACCTAATAACTGGTTGGGCCACCCTTAGCAGCAACAATTGCAATCAAGTGTTTGCGATAACTAGCAATGAGTCTTTTACAGCGCTGTGGAGGAATTTTGGCCCACTCATCTTTGCAGAATCGTTGTAATTCAGCCACATTGGAGGGTTTTTGAGCATGAACCACCTTTTGAAGGTCAAGCCACAGCATCTCAATCGGATTCAGGTCAGGGCTTTGACTAGGCCACTCCAAAGTCTTCATTTTGTTTTCCTTAAGCCATTCAGAGGTGGACTTGCTGGTGTGTTTTGGATCATTGTCCTGCTGCAGAACCCAAGTGCACTTCAACTTGAGGTCACGAACAGATGGCCAGACATTCTCCTTTAGGACTTTTTGGTAGACAGCAGAATTTATGGTTCCATTTACCACAGCAAGTCTTCCAGGTCCTGAAGCAGCAAAACAGCCCCAGACCATCACACTACCACCACCATATTTTACTGTTGGTATGATGTTCCTTTTCTGAAATGCTGTGTTACTTTTACGTCGGATGTAATGGGACACATACCTTCCAAAAAGTTCAACTTTTGTCTTGTCAGTCCACAGAGTATTTTCCCCAAAGTCTTGGGGATCATCAGGATGTTTTCTGGCAAAACTGAGAAGAGCCTTTATGTTCTTCTTCTTCTTCTTTGGATCACAGCATGATGTCTAGCTTTTGAGGATCTTTTGGTCTACGTCACTTTGTCAGGCAGGTCCTATTTAAGTGATTTCCTGATTGAGAACAGGTGTGGCAGTAATCAGTGCTGGGTGTGGCTCGAGAAATTGAAATCAGCTTTCCAAAGATGCAATAAACCACAGTTAATTTATGTTTTAACGGAGGGGGGCACTTTTTGACACAGGACCATGTAGGTTTGGATTTTTTTTTTTTTTACCCTTAATAATACGCAACTTCATTTAAAAACTGCATTTTGTGTTTACTTGTGTTATCTTTGTCTAATATTTAAATTTGTTTGATGATCTGAAACATTTAAGTGTGACAAACATACAAAAAAATGAGAAGCCAGGAAGGGGGCAACCATTGTATGTCCAGTAAAGCCATATAACCTTGTGACTGCGTTATTTTAATTGCTTTTAATACTAGATCCAGTTTGTTTTGGTTTAAAATGCTTCATAATTGTTAAATATATCTTATTATACTGTACCTACCTCAGTACTGTTTACCTGTTGAAATATATATTTTACAGCTAATATAACCTCATAACTACAATATGGCACCTGGCAATTAAGTTTTGGCAGCTGATCACTTTTTGTCACAACACCACCGGCTGGAGCAGGTACATCCCATGACGTCTCAACAGTCTCTGTGATTTTCACACAGATCAGAGCAATTTGTTGCACAGGAAGCTAAACATTTCTACAGACATTCTGAAGTTCTGTAACCACTGCGCGTTCGTGAAGCTGGGGTGACATCTCATCACTGGGAGACTGTGTTGAACGCCCCGACCCATGGTTTGAAGCGATAATTTTACCACAAGAGAGCCATCTGAAATACACACACACAGAGAATACATATTTTAGTACTTGCCGACAATACAATGTAGTACGGCGGACTTAAAGTGAAGTAGCATTCGCAATCATTGGCTTACCTTCATATGTGATGTAGTTCGCATCCTCATGTCTTCCACTTTATACTGCTCTATATGGCTTCCTAAACGCTCCAGTACTTTTCCAGAGTGTGTCATCGCGCCGTCTACAGCCTTCTCTAGCTCTCCTTTTTTGCCTTTACTCCGGCGAAATAAGCCAGAGACCACAGTCGCCTCGTATCCTACCATCTTGTGTTTTGCCTGTGTTGCTTGTTTTATGTCACGGGAGGGTTGCGCCACCTTCCTGTAACAAATCCCCAACCACATCAAGTGGTACTCCGGTGTAATGGAAACACAAGCGGGCTGAACTGAACTGAACTGTGCTGTGCTGTACCGGGCTAAACGGGTACTAATGGAAAAGGGGCTTATGTTAATGCGTTTACCCTGTGTGCCAGAGGTGGAAATAAAGGTATATAAAGGAGTTTGCTCAGGCACTCACGTTAGAGTTTCTGTGTTTTATGTTGGAAGGTGAATAAATTTCATGTGTCATTCAGCTCGCTGCCTCGTCTGCTTTCATCTTCCACAATACCATGATTTGTAATTTCATTAAAAAAGATTACTATAATCATTACAAATAACTTAAAACGACTTAAATATTTCACTGTATGTGTAGTGAAGGCTCACATTCCTGCAGTGATATTCATAGGGTTTGTAAATTTATTTTGGACTGGAAGAAGTTATTTTAATTTCATCTGAAGCCTAATTAAACTTTTAAACTTCTGGACCCAGGAAGGTTTCAGACAGGAAGGACGAACTTATTTTCTTTTTTTTTCTTCTTCTTTTTTTTTTTTTTACTTTAATGGGGTTGAATACTATTACTGTAGTTTGTTTTGAACATGCAGAGTTACAACAGCCCTTTATGGAGTAGCAGAGGCTTCTGTTTGAGTTTTTTGCACTTTTTTTGGGGGGGGGGGATTAAAAGACTGCACTTAACATCTGTTATTTAATTGTGTTGCTACCAGTGTTGGGCAAGTTACTAAAAAATAGTAACTACTTATAGTTACTCGTCGTCGTCGGCCTCCGTCGGTCTATGATGACCATGGAAGAGAATCTTAAACGTCTACTCTGCTGGAACAGCACCGCCTGTGGCTGAACAGGCCGATGCGCACCGGTGTTCTACCTTCTAGCATTGGGCGTTGGTAGGATTCAAGCCTGGGCCGGAAGATATGGAGGACAAGATGTTACCCATGCAGCATGTCTCCCCTCTCCACATCACTGATGAATCCAAAGGAACAGCAGGGCTGCTATAGTTTGGCACCAGCGCCGTCGCAGGAGCTGCCAGAACGATGTTGAGCACAACAGAGAACTGCCTTAGGGGCTCCGACTCCGGATTTTTCCTCAGGGTTGACTCCCGAAGCCTTTCCCGTGACCGGGTATGCCGCAAGGCAGCAGAGGTTTGAAATCAGGGTTTACCTTCCCCTAGATGGGCTACCTTCCCAGGTTGACAAGCCACCATCTACCCGAATTATAGTTACTAGTTACTTCTTTTCAAAAGTAACTGAGTTACTTACCAGTTACTGCATGATTAAAATAACTACTTGGAAAAGTAACTTTCACGTTACTTTTAAATGCATACTTAAATCGTCTTGCACACGCAGCAAGATCAAGGTGCCCTGGTTCTCATCAGAAAAAAGAAAAAGAAAACTGATGAGACAAAAAGTTTCATCTTACAGAGAAAAAATGTCCGATTTACACATTGTAATACACATTGTAATCAGTAGAAAGTCAGATAGGTGGTGGGCCAAGTGCGTTTTTTGTGTCAATGATCGAGCCGCATCGGAAGAGTACGACATTTTTTAAATATAGTCTTCTCTATTTTTGGTAAATCTGAGAAAATTTGTTGGCAGCCTCGGTCTGCCGGCATTTTCTAAAAATAAACTTGCATTTTTATCATCAGTTCTCTCCGGTATCTCTCAGAACAGCTTTAGCTGACGAACCAATCAGGTTGCGGTAGGTGACTGCATACACCAATCATGTTCGACTTAATCAGGACCCCCCCCCCCCCATGCCTCCAGGGTAAATAAAAAAATCAAAATTCAGCGGGTGTGATGTGAATATTCATTTTCAAGAATTTAACTAGCTTACAAAAAAAAGTATTGACTGTTGAAAAACAACCAGACAAGTGCAAAATTATAGAGCATAATATATTTATAAGGCTTGATTCATTACCTCACAGATTATCACACATTTTCAGGTTTATTCTGTGAACAAAATATATAATACCATGAAGAACAATGTCTCACAACATCCTTAGGAAATTGGTATTTATTCATAATATACTATACACCAGCATCACTTCTTATATTTAGATCTAATCTGAATGTTAAAATAAACTAGTTTGTCCCACCCTTATGTCTGCTGTTTAATTTCTTGCTTTGGTATGGGCCTCTCTTTATTTATAACATGTCAGTTATGTCAAGTCAGACACGTGCTTTCATTAGCAAGCATGAATATCAGAGGCAGGGATGGAGTGCTGTATGCATGCTACAAGCTCTTTAGAAAATATAATTCAATTTTCAGACAGGAGTTGGAAAAAAATTGTGCAGTGTTCAATAGAGTGGGTAAATCTTGATACAAAGGAAAGCAAAATAACTGAAAAAGCAATAGAAAAATATGATTTGCATAATACCCACCCTTCAGATGTGTCAGTTAACATAGGCTACATGCAGTATGCTAATACAAGAAATATTGAAAGAGCCCAAGGACACAAAAATCAGTACACGCAAGTGATGATCAGTATTCATTTTTAATCTGATGAAATCCATCTGAACTGATCATGTACATTAATGAGTGTAAACATTAATAGTCAATTTGAAAGGTGACTTGCGCAAAAAAATTGTTTAAAGTGAGGAGGAGTTTGTGTGACACGTCAACCTCACTCACTCGTCCAAACTCTCCTGTATCCAGCAGCAAGGCATCGTCAAGACGGCTGGAGGACGAGACAGATGCAGTGGATGACCGTGACTTCTTGTGCCTCATCACGCAATTTGCAGTCCACAACACGTTGCAGCGATTGCCATCCAGCTTGCTGAAGCATCTGATGGTTTGAAGCTTTCCGCCGAAAGCTGACTTCACATGCTGGCTAGGCAAGCCCAGAAGTGGCATGCTCACAAAAAGGATTGCCGGGACTGATGTCGAGTTTGCAAGCAGAACCGCTGAGTGTAGTGATCTAGGCCGTATCCCCGGCCAAGGGAGGCCGAGGGTGTGCCAACACTAACCCAAGGTGTACACCCAGGCTAGTGGAGGGAAGGAGGCACCTTACTCCTCCATTCTAGACTGGCTCCAAGCAAGGTCTAGCCACTGCCCCAATAGTCAATTTAAGACAAGACTGAACGATCCAGATAGGTCCAGGAGTGTGTCAGGAATGTCTGAGCAGCTGGAGTTACCTGTAGAACAGAACAGACAATGTTAACACAATGTAGTTATCTTTAGAATGAACACTTATGCAGTAAATATGTAGTTGTCCCAAATTAAGCATCCCACTCAATTTTGTCTCCTTTACAATATTTTAGATGAAGAACCACATACTTCTGCTACAAATCCCCAACCAAACCGGGTTCTCCGGTCAACAAAAACAGAGGTTCCAGTCCACCTAAGAACAGCACCACATCTGCTCCCAAGCCAATGCATCATATGCAGAAGGGAAAAGTATACAACTCAAAAATATAATCGAAAGAGGCTAAGAGAGAAACTTAAGCAATAATTAAAACTGCAAGCAGCTGTAAGTGGGAATGCTTTTATTGACTTTGCTACATACTGTAGTCTAGAAAACTTCATTTGTTGTTTGTGGCCCTATAGCTGTCTAAGTTTCACAGTATTGTTGCATTTATTAATGTTGAGCTGAGCTGTCAAAACAACCCAGGGGTGACGGGGCTGCATGCTGGTGAGATTGAGCCTTTTTTTCTATTCCTTTTTGAACTGCAATTTTTCCTGAGCTCAGGGTCCTTTTCCGTTATTTTAGACATTAACTTCCAGTTATTTTGGTGGAGTATCTGAACTCTTTAATTTTTTTTTTTTTTTTTTTTTGCCAGCGAAGATTTGTGGGGACATTGCTACAGACTGTTTTTTTATTTTGTTTTGTTTTGTTCATGTTTGGAGTCAGCATATGCGCATGATAAGAGACTGAGTGTAATGGACTAAGAAATTATACTTAGTTGTTGATGAGAACAATTTTATGTACCCATAAACCTGTAAATAAATAATTTAATGGGTAACTATTATTTTTTGTCTTTTGAGTTGAATTACAACACAATCTTAACACCATATTTGCTTGTACATTTGAAATCATTTGTAACCCTTTCTTTTTTCTTTTTTGGTAATAGTCTCTGTTTAATAGTTGATTGTCACAATATTATAGTAGAAAAATATTTACCTGTGCGTAAAAGTGGGATGGGCAGGTGTGTCATTTATTTCCATATATATGCCAGTTTATAAAACGGAAAAAAGTGGTCAGATCAGCTGATAATAATGTAAGGTAACGTAACATAGTGACATCATGACATGTGTTGTAAATATAATGTGTAAATACAATCAAAACCTCTTTACAAAGAGGGGTATATTCTGGCCTGGAGGGGTATAGTCTGGCCTAGGCTCTTTTACACCCCAGGGTATAGTTTGGCCTAGGCCAGTTTATCCTCCAGGAGAGTATACCCTGGGGGATAAACTGGTTTAATCTAGGCGGGGGTTAATTTGGCCTGCTACACCGGGAGCCCTAAATGGCTGGAGTCATTGGCTCAATCGGTCCTTTTGATGAGAGCACGGAGCAGTGGCGCTCCTACACAGAGTGCTTTGATCATTTCGTCACAGCTAATGAAATAAATGAAGATAAGTTGGTGCCTACTTTTTTTTTTTTTTTTCCAATGTGTTTTTATTGAAATCAATTTCAGAAATTACAGACAAGTTGGCATAATACTTCTTGAAACAAAAAATAAAGATACACTTATTTAGCACATATACATATATGTATATAGGATCAAATAGTGCCTCAACAAGTACTACACACTTAAGTACCAGATTTTTTTTTTTTTTTTTTTTTTTTTTATAATATCCCCTCGAACAACACCCCCCCCCCCCCCCCAGCTCACAAGATCAGTAGAGGAAGTACCTCAACAGGCATATAATTTGAAACAAATACACATAATAGAGTAGGGAAAAAAAATAACAAAAATATATATATATAACAAGGCACATGCTGACATAATTAGATGGGTAAGACTTTTAGATTAGAAAAGTAAGATATAAAACATTGCCATTTCTGGTAAAACCTTTCTGTGCATCCTCTTATAGTGTATTTAATTTTCTCAAGTTTTAGAAAAAACATCATGTCCTTGAGCCATAGGGAAATTGAGGGATATCTGACAGATTTCCAATGCAGCAGTAAAGTACGCCTTGCTATTAAGGATGTAAAGGCCACAATATCCCTTTGTACCGAATTCAAAACTACAGAGGAATCAGGAATCCCAAATATGGCAATAAATGGAGAAGGCAGCAGAGTCACTTGAAGAACCCTGGAGATAATTGTAAAGTAACTAGATCAAAAACTGTATAATTCCGGACAAAGAAAAAACATATGGCCAAGGTGGCAGGGAGATCCCTTACATTTATCACAACTACCATCAACTTCTGGGTAAATCTCCGAGAGTCTCAGTTTTGAGTAGTGGACTCTATATATTACCTTAAACTGAATCAAGCTAAGACGAGTGCATGAGGAAGACGTTCTAATTCTGTTAATGGCATCCTCCCAAAGCTCATCAGTCATCTGTATACCCAATTCTTTCTCCCACAAATTTTTTATTTTGACACTTGATTCATCGTTTAATGTTAAAGTGGAATTATAAAGCTTGGATATCAACCCTTTATGTTGTGGACCATGTGAAACTATACTTTCCCAGGGCTGCTCAGGAGGGATAGAAGGAAAGTTAGAGAAACACTTAGAAACAAAATTACGTATTTGAAAATAACGAAACAAATGGGTGCCGGGTAAGTTATAATTGAAAGATAAATTGGTAAAACTATCAAAAAGCCCAGATGTATATAAATTCCTTATATGTTTAATACCTCTGTCATGCCAGTCTGAGAATGACAAATCTGAGAGAGATGGGGGAAACAAATGATTTTTAGTTAAAGGACATAAAGAGGAGGCAGATACAAAACCAAAGCGCCGCCTAAACTGAAACCATATTTTTAATGTGTTGAGAACCACTTGACTGTCCGTATACAAAGAGGGTTTTGTAGGCAAAGAAGAAAAAATTAATGCAGGTATTGACGACCCCCGACAGGATGATAATTCCATTCTACACCATGGGGAGCGAAAAGACTTTAACCAATAGCAGATTTTATGTATATGTGCCGCCCAATAATAAGACTGGAAATCAGGTAATGCAAGTCCCCCGCTAAGTCTACATCTTTGCAATAATTTTTTACGCACTCTAGGTGGTTTACCATTCCAGATAAAGCCACAAATTATCTTATCCAGAGAATCAAAAAAGCTTTTAGGCAGAAAAAGAGGAATTGACTGAAATAAAAAAAGGAATTTTGGTAAGATATTCATCTTGACAACATTAATCCTACCCAAGAGTGACAGAGGGAGATTTCGCCAATGCTGGACGTCAGAGGTTATTTTGGCAATAAGGGGAGAAAAATTGGCTGAAGCTAGGCTAGAGAAAGAGCGTGTCACATTTATACCAAGATACTTGAATCCTGCGGGACTAAGTTTGAAGGGTATGTCAGACTGCTGAAGATCCCAGGCAGTCATGTTGATAGGAAAGCATTCGCTTTTTTCCAAATTCAATTTATAACCGGAAAAGGAACTGAAATTATTTAAAATACTCAAGACATTGGGGATAGAACTAACTGGATTTGACACATATAACAACAAATCATCCGCATATAACGACAACTTGTGTTCAGTTCCATTTCGGAAAATCCCACTAAATAAATTGGAAGACCGCAACGCAATGGACAGAGGCTCAATGGCAATAGTGAAGAGCAAGGGCGATAATGGACAGCCTTGCCGTGTGCCACGTCCAAGAGAAAAGTAATCAGAAAACATATCATTAGTTTGAACCCTTGCCTTCGGGGATGTATAGAGGAGACGAATCCAAGAAACAAATTTCTCATTGAATCCAAATTTCCTCAAAACCGCAAACAAATATTCCCACTCTACCCTGTCGAACGCTTTTTCAGCGTCTAGCGATATGACTATTTCTGATGAATCAGATGACTGTTTTGCATAAATTATATTGAAGAGAGTGCGTATATTAAAAAATAATTGTCGTCCCTTAACAAAACCGTTCTGTTCTTCAGATATAATCAAAGGGAGAACCTTCTCCAGACGGGAAGAAATTACTTTGGCTAACACTTTCACGTCAGCATTAAGCAAAGATAGTGGTCTATAAGAGCTACATAGAGTTGGGTCTTTGTCCTTTTTATGAAGTAAAACAATCGAAGCTTGTGTTAGAGTTGGAGGAAGAATACCTCGTTCTAATGATTCATTAAAGGTAGCTAAAAGTAAAGGTGCTAATTTTTCCGTAAATCTTTTATAAAATTCAATGGGAAACCCATCAGGGCCAGGTGCTTTGTTTGATTGCATTGCTTCAATTGAGTTAATTATTTCAACAAGGCCGAGTGGGGAATCCAGGCTTTTTGCAGTGTCTGAGTCAATTACAGGATTCGAGAGGTCATGAAGAAATAAGTTCATGTTATGTGAATCTGTTGGGAACTCCGACGTATATAATGAGGAATAAAATGTTTTAAATGTGGCATTGATTTCATTAGGATCTGTCGTGATTATATGTTGACTATTCTGAATACTACTTATAATCCGAGAATTAGCTTGACGGCGTAGCTGATGTGCCAACAGACGGCTTGCTTTGTCGCCATATTCATAATGAGTTCCACGATTTTGTAGTAATAGCCGTTCAGCTTCTTGGGTTGAAATTAGATCAAGTTCTGACTGTACCTCTATGCGCTGTTTAAATAATTCTGGTGTAGGATTTAAGGCATAACTTTGATCAATATTACTAATAGCTAAAGTGAGTTCAGAAAACTTGGTGTGACGTCTCTTATTAGAAAGAGCAGAATAGTAAATGATTTGTCCTCTAAGGTAGGATTTAAGAGTCTCCCATAATAATGAATATGAAGTAGAATCATTTTTATTAAACAACAAAAACTCATCAATTGAATTGGAAATAAAATCACAAAACTCTTTATCTGCTAAAAGAAGAGAATTAAACCTCCATGAAGGAAGACTACGTTTATAGGCACCCAACTGAATATCTAATAATAATGGTGCATGATCAGATATTATTATACTTAAATAATCAGAGGAAACTACACAGGAATTTAAAGTACAGTCAATAAAAAAGTAATCAATCCTGGAGTAAGAATGATGCACCTTAGAAAAAAAGGAGAATTTTTTACTGGTTGGATTGCGGAATCTCCAAGGATCGACAAAGCCATTCTGTGTCATGAAATCAGAAAATGTTTGAGACATTAAAGACTTATTTAGATTACGGGGATTAGATCGATCTAATAATGGATCAAAGACACAATTTAAATCGCCCCCTAAGATTAACAAATGTGAATTCAAAAATGGTAAGCTACTTAGTAATTTATTTGCAAATTCAACATTGTCAATATTTGGGGCATATACATTGACTAACAGAACCTTTTTCTGCATCAAAGTACCGGCAACTATCACATATCTGCCGTTTTTATCAGCTATAATGTTAGTGGCTGAGAATTGTACATTTTTATTAATAAGAATAGCAACCCCCCTTGATTTAGAATTAAACTCTGAATGAAAAACTTGGCTCACCCAAGAGCAGTGCAACCGATGATGATCTTTTATCCGAAGATGGGTCTCCTGCAGAAACACTATTGAGGATTTTAAATGTTTTAAGTGGTTAAAAACTTTTGATCTTTTAACAGGATGACCCATGCCCTTAATATTCCAGCTAATGAATCGCAAAGATGCGCCTAGTAAAGCTGTACCATGGCCTATATTGGTACTAGCCATTTACATGTACCAAAAAAAACAACCAACACAAGAACTATTGCTGTGAGCTGAGGTAAAACACCACCCACCCAAAAGAACCCCCAAAACAAATACACCCAAAGTCTCCATGTAACAAAAAAACACACCCAAAAACCAATGGAGACAGCAGTGTCACACACAAAGAAAAGTTGTTCTCAGTTAAATAGGAACAACTCGGAGGCAAAGCCGAGCAGAGAAAAAAAAAAAAAAATATATATATACCAATGGAAAACATGTCTCCTGCCAACTTCCAGAAATTGAATTATAATATGTGCAATGATTAAATTACATGCTGTTTTATACCAGTATTGTAATCTGAACAATAAAGTAAGAAAAAGTAATGATAATATTAAACTCAACAATACACTAAGAGATTCTAATGAACACTCCCAAAATAAAGCAAATAAGCGCAAATGTCCAGGTAACAGCAACAAGTCTAGAGTCCGAGCATATATAAGGATTATAATGAAAGGTTCACAGCTCACCCAGAAATCAGAGTCTTGACGTATTCCTTCGCGTCTTCCGGCAAAGTAAACTTCTTTTCAGTCCCCTGGTAAGAAATGCGTAGCTGCGCCGGGTGGAGAAGTCCGTATTTGACTCCATCAATGCCACGGAGTAGCCGCTTAACCTCGTTGAATGCAGCCCGAGCCCGTGCAATCTTGACGGTGTAGTCCGGAAAGACCGACAAAGTCATACCTCCGACTTTAATCTGCTGGAGCTCTCGCGCACGCCGTAATATATCAACACAGTCACTGTGGTAGTGAAGCCTGCACACAATGGCTCGTGGTCGCTCACCCGGTTTAGGTTTAGGCTGAAGAGTACGATGAGACCGATCCACTAGTGGTTCCGTATCCAAAGAAAAAGCATTTTTCAGCAACGCAGCCACAGCAGTAGGAGAAAAAGAGTCTGGACCCTCTTCAACGCCAATAATCCTTATGTTATTGCGTCGCGATCTTGATTCTAGATCTTCACATTTGTCTTCCAGCACAGCAACCTTAGCATTGAGGCGCTCAACACTTGTTTTCATATCAGTCATGTCATCCGTATAAGCTGTGAGCGTTTCTTCCATGTCCCCCATAGTGCACGTTAGCTTAGCCAACTTAGCATCAATAGCAGCATTGACGCTCGCTAACTGTGATTTCACAGACTGTAACTCAACCTTAAGAGGTGCCAAAGCGTCTCCGATAATCTCTTGTAGCTCCTTCTTAATAATACCAGAGATGTCTTCTTTTAGAGAGGAAAGCAGCTCAATTTTCAAAGCTTCAGCGTTCAAAACAGGGGCTGGATCAACAGGTTGAGCTAGCGGCTCTGAAGTCGGGGCCTGTGAACAAGGCTTCAGGTAGTAGTAGAATAGTGCGGGTTTTTCCTTTCCCCGACATTGCAAAACAATTCAAAAGTATCTCTTAAGATACACAGCGAAAAAGAGCCAAGAAAAAAACACTGGGTTTTTAGATAACTGCACAACTGAATAACAATATTTTACGAAGTTGGCAGGAGCCACCAAAACTGCGTCCTACTCCATTGACCGCACCAGTGCCTACTTTTTTAAGTGTGATGGGTCCAAAGACTTTCAACCTGCTATGCAGCCTTCTGCAGCCAGTAAAGCCAGACACTAGAACTTACAAAGAAATTGTGGACACACTGACCAACCATTTTTCACCCAAACCGCTGGTGATCGCAGAGATTTAGGTTTCACAGAAGAAACCAAGAAGAGGGTGAGTCTGTCACCGTGTTTGTTGCAGCACTACGAAAATTAGCTGAACACTGAATTTAAAGACGCCTTGAGTGACACATTAAGAGACAGGCTTGTGTGTGGATTGAAAAATGAAGCCACACAGAAGAAATTACTCACAGAAAGTGACTTAACACTTCAAAAAGCCATTAACATCAGTGTGACAATGGAGATGGCTTCAAAAGAAGCTCATCAATTACATGTTACAGGCAGAGTACACAAACTTGACAGTAGTAAAACAAAAGCACAAGGGCCATGTTTCCACTGTGGGAATGTAGGACACCTCACTAATGATTACTGGTGCAAAGAAATAGACTGTAATAACTATGGAAAAAGGCCATATAGAATGGGCATACAGAAGCAAAAAGAACAAAGACACAAAGACTGGAAATAAAAATGACTCTCCTCCTTCAGCTAGGTGGTGGGCCGAGTGGCTCTATCTGTTTTAGCTTTTGAGATGATCAATCCTTATCTAGAGAGTAGCTGAGTTTCACAGATAGGCTTACTCATATTTTTCAAAACATGAATCTGTTTGTTTGCTGGTTAAGTACGTATGTGCATATCATCACTCTATAAAAGCAAGAAATCTCTGTGTGTGTGTCTGTCTGTGTGTGTGTCACGCTTCATAGGACATCATAGGATGGCCTATGATCTCTGCCTGAACATCATAGGACATCCTATGAACTCAGGCATCATGGGACACAGACAAATGTGCCTTTATGATGTCATATAGACCATGTGTCTTTGAACTCAGGCATCATAGGACACATAGGCAAATGTGTCTTTATGATGTCACACTCTGTGTCTTTATGATAGTACACTCTACTATAAAAGCAAGAAATCTGTGTGTGTGTCTGTCACGTTCATAGGACATCATAGGACGGCCTATGATCTCTGCCTGAACATCATAGGACGTCCTATGAACTCTTTTTGCTCAGATCTAATTTCATGATCCTGTCCATGAACTGGAATTATGACACACCTATCCCTCAACCAGTGGTCTCAAAGAAGAAGAAGAAGACCCACCAGATGGAGAGCAATAGAATGACAACAACTGCTGCACGAAGATGAAACACCTGAGGTTCCAGCAGTACATCGCACTCGTCTGAGACAGGAGGACAACCTTCACCAGCATAGGGTACGACAGACTTTAAAGCATGTTTCTAGGACATCATAGGATGGCCTATGATCTCTGCCTCATCATCATAGCGTGTCCTATGAACTCAGGCATCATAGGACGACACGCCATGCCTACATGACGGCAAATGTGTAACCTTGATGAATGCCAGTCTACACTACAAATGTGTAAAATGCCAAGCAAAGCACTGATTTCTTGACATCTATCCCTCAACCAGTGATCTGAACGAAGAAGACCCACCAGATGGAGAGCAATAGAATGAGAACTGCTGCGTCAGAAAGGATGCCGTGAACATGAAACACCTCAGATTCCACCAGTACACTGCAGGCATGACTGTGAACAACACAGCCATCTGAGACAGGAGGAGACCCTTCAGTGGTCTGAACGAAGAAGACCCACCAGATGATGTCTATATGACGGCACATAGACAGAGCACATGTCTCCCTACAAGACATATACTGTATATACACACAGGTAAGCAACATAACAAAGAACAGTGACAGGCAGGAGAAGAAGTAACAAGCAGGGGCAAACAGCCCCAGATGGCAGGGCATATTTTGTGTGATTTTTATGTTTTGCTGCATACAAAAGCCATCACATGTGATTGCCACTTAGTGCTGTGTTGCTATACCAACTGTCCTGTAACTGGAAAGAATTCTGTTCCAATACATCCCCTCTACGGGCATGCACGGGTTTCTAAGGGCATGCACTGGTATGCACTAGTCATAATTCAAGAAATCTCTGCGTGTGTGTGTGTGTGTGTGAGACGATCATCGGACTTTGTATTGTCATGGTAACCATGTCAAAGATCAAAGGCAGGCATCACCATGGTTACTGTTGCCATGGTAGCCATGTCAAAGATCAAAGGCAGGCATGCAGCAGGGGTTATACGGACATGCACGGGTACCATGTCAACATCCCTGAATTTCAGCCTCCCCGGATATGCGGAAGTTTGGGGGGGAAAATCTTTAATGAACGTCCATAGGGGATCCATAGGGGAGCTGTGGGCGTTCATAGCTATGACATCACAGGCGCACGCTGTGTTCCTATGATGTCACATGACCATATAAAGAGTTCTGAACAACTCCTTTGAACAACTACTTCTATGATGTCATACAGACATCATAGGCACCCTGTGAGGTCAGAACACTCATTTTACAGGCATGCAGGAATGCTTGCTTACACTTGCTTTCTACGGGCATGCAGAAATACTTGCTTATACTTGGTTTCTATGGGCATGCACGGGTATGCACTAGTTTTTAATGAAAATTAAAACCCTCTAACTGCCCGTATAACCCCTGTTGCATGCCTGCCTTTGATCTTTGACATGGTTACCATGGCAATACAAAGTCCTATGATCGTCACACACACACACACACACACACACACACACACACACACACAGAGACACAGATTTCTTGAATTATAATATGACTGGTGTATACCAGTGCATGCCCGTAGAGGGGATGCATTGGAACAGAATTCTTTCTAGTTAAAGGACAGTTGGTATAGCAACACAGCACTAAGTGGCAATCACGTGATGGCTTTTGTATGCAGCAAAACATAAAAATCACACAAAATATGCCCTGCCTGTGGCTCATGTATTCATGCCTACACATGTATAAACACAAGGGGATGTTTAAGATTGCATATGTGGACTGACCTCACGTCTTAGAGGAGGACAATAGGTCTGGACCGCCTGTGGAGAACAACAGGGAGACGGAGACACGGCGGTAAGGACCTGAAAGGACTTTCTGACCCCCTGGGGCCAGGTGGAGGACTGAAGGAGGACTGAAGGACATTGAGGGGGAGTTATGGTCAATAAGGGGATTTGACAAGGATGTGTGATTTGGCTTTTGATGTTGTATGTATAAATAAGGGGGTCCTGACTGAGTTCAGCCTCTTCTGTTTCTGAGAGATATGTTGGGGATGTGACTACAGCATTAAAACCTGAATTATGAAACAATTCAGCTTCTTCATTTCACGCTCCCCACATTGGTGACCAGTTACGTGAGAATGGATGAAAGGAGGTCCCCCGATGCAGACTCGTCGGAGGCGGCCCAAGCGAGCGCCGTCGCCCTCAAACTACCAGAATTCTGGCAGAACGACCCGGACTCGTGGTTCCTCCAGGCTGAGGCACAGTTCGCGCTCGCAGGAATAACGGCAGATGACACTAAGTTCTACCACGTCATCGCCAAGCTCGACGCCCGCACAGCGCGATGCGTGCGGAGCGTGGTACAGCAGCCACCCGCCGACGACAAATACGGCGAGTTAAAGGCTACCCTCATCGAGTGTTTCGCGCCCTCAGCCGAAGAGAGGGCTAAGAGGCTACTGGCTATGTACGGCCAAGGAGGGCGCAGACCGATCACCCTGATGGAAGACATGCTTCAGTTGAGGGAATCAGACAATGACAGCTTCCTCTTCAAGCACATCTTCCTCAGCAACCCCCCGACGCACATGAGAGGAACCCTATCCAGCATGCGTTGCGAGACCCAGCGGGATTTCCGTGCGCTGGCCTGGGAAGCGCAGCGGCTCCTCAGCTCCTGCGGCGAGCAGACGGCCACAGCAGCTGCGGCAGACCTCGGTGCGGCGGCCTGGGGCAACGAAGAGCCGGAGACAGCGGAGCCGAACCCACCCACCATGGCAGCGGCGCGGCCACAACGCAGCGGAGGAGATGGCCTCTGTTATTATCACAGGCGTTTCGCAGAGAAAGCACACAGGTGTGTGCCACCGTGCAGTTACAGGAGCTTGGGAAACTCCAAAGCCGGGATCCGTTAGCAGCTTCGGCTCTCGGCGAGACCAATAAGCTGCTCTACATCACTGACGAGAGCTCTGGGTGGCATTTCCTCATAGACACCGGAGCTCAGGTGAGCTTCATCACCCCGACCTACGCTGACCGGGTGGCTGGCCCCCACGGCGACGGGGCAACGGCGGCGAACGGCTCGAGCATCAACACCTATGGAGAAAGGACTTTGTCTCTGTCCTTACACGGCCGCACTTATGAGTGGACTTTTATCATAGCGGTGGTGAGTTTCAACATGTTAGGTGCTGATTTCTTGTGCTCACATGGGTTGTTAGTTGATCTTGCCAACAGACGATTAGTAAATGCACTGTCTTTCTATTCTATTCCTTGTGCAGCTCGAGTGTCCCCACCACCCGTGCAGGCCAACGTTTCCACAGCAGGTGGTAAGTTTGACACACTCCTCACCCACTTTCCAGCACTCACAGTTCCCAAATTTTCGGCAACAGTGGCGAAACATGGGGTGGAGCATTTTATCACCACAACTGGCCCCCCCGTTTTCGCGAAAGCTCGGCGCTTAGACGCTGCCAAGCTCGCCATAGCACGCGATGAGTTCGCCAGCCTGGAAAAGCTGGGCATTATTCGTCATTCGAAAAGCCCATGGGCTTCGCCACTGCATATGGTCCCTAAAGCTGACGGCTCCTGGAGACCTTGCGGCGATTACCACAGACTAAACAACGCTACAGCGCATGACCGCTACCCAATCCCACACATTCAGGATTTTTCGGTGCATTTAGCGGGGGCGCGCATTTTTTCTAAAATAGACCTGGTTCGCGGCTACCATCAAGTTCCAGTCCAACCGGAGGATGTCTCTAAACAGCCGTAATAACCCCTTTTGGGCTTTTTGAGTTTTTGCGCATGCCGTTTGGTCTTAAAGGCGCAGCACAAACATTCCAGCGTATGATGGTCGCTGTGTTACGCGATCTCCCCTTCGTGTTCGTCTATTTCGACGACATTTTAGTCGCCAGTACGTCCGAGGAGGAACACGAAAAACACCTCACTACAGTTTTTCGGAGGTTGGGAAAACACGGGTTAATAATTAATCCAGCCAAGTGCCAGTTCGGCGTGGCGCAGATCAATTTTTTGGGACACCGCATTTCCACAGAAGGGGCAGTCCCATTGCCTGATAAGGTGCGCGCAGTGGCAAATTTCCCCCGACCACAAACGGTCAAATCATTGCAGGAGTTTTTGGGAATGGTAAATTTTTATAACCGTTTCCTGCCCCACGCAGCTCAGCTCATGCAACCATTGTATGCCGCGCTCAGAAAACAAAAACCCTCCAACGCGGTCGTGTGGTCCCCGGAGCAGGAGCGCGCATTTGCGGAAGTGAAAAGAGCCCTGGCTGACGCCACGCTTTTAGCCCACCCTGAGCCATCGGCCCGCATAGCGCTCACCACGGACGCATCAGATTTGGCCATAGGGGCGGTCGTGGAACAGCACATGGATGGAGTTTGGCAGCCGTTAGCATTTTTCAGCATTCAGCTTCTTCATTTCACGCTCCCCACACTGCCATCTGGGGCTGTTTGCCCCTGCTTGTTACTTCTTCTTCTCCTGCCTGTCACTGTTCTGTGTTATGTTGCTTACCTGTGTCTATATACTGTACAGTGGAGCAAAAAAGTATTTAGTCAGCCACCAATTGTGCAAGTTCTCCCACTTAAAAGATGAGAGAGGTCTCCAATTTTCATCATAGGTATACCTCAACTATAAGAGACAAAATGAGAAAAAAAAAATCCAGAAAATCACATTGTCTGATTTTTAAAGAATTTATTTGCAAATTATGGTGGAAAATAAGTATTTGGTCACCTACAAACAAGCAAGATTTCTGGCTCTCACAGACCTGTAACTTCTTCTTTAAGAGGCTCCTCTGTCCTCCACTCATTACCTGTATTAATGGCACCTGTTTGAACTCGTTATCAGTATAAAAGACACCTGTCCACAACCTCAAAGAGTCAGACTCCAAACTCCACTATGGCCAAGACCAAAGAGCTGTCAAAGGACAACAGAAACAAAATTGTAGACCTGCACCAGGCTGGGAAGACTGAATCTGTAATAGGTAAGCAGCTTGGTGTGAAGAAATCAACTGTGGGAGCAATTATTAGAAAATGGAAGACATACAAGACCACTGATAATCTCCCTCGATCTGGGGCTCCACGCAACATCTCACCCCGTGGGGTCAAAATGATCACGAGAACGGTGAGCAAAAATCCCATAACCACACAGGGGGACCTAGTGAATGACCTGCAGAGAGCTGGGACCAAAGTAACAAAGGCTACCATCAGTAACACACTACGCCGCCAGGGACTCAAATCCTGCAGTGCCAGGCGTGTCCCCCTGCTTAAGCCAGTACATGTCCAGGCCCGTCTGAAGTTTGCTAGAGAGCATTTGGATGATCCAGAAGAGGATTGGGAGAATGTCATATGGTCAGATGAAACCAAAATAGAACTTTTTGGTAAAAACTCAACTTGTCGTGTTTGGAGGAGAAAGAATGCTGAGTTGCATTCAAAGAACACCATACCTACTGTGAAGCATGGGGGTGGAAACATCATGCTTTGGGGCTGTTTTTCTGCAAAGGGACCAAGACGACTGATCTGTGTAAAGGAAAGAATGAATGGGGCCATGTATCGTGAGATTTTGAGTGAAAACCTCCTTCCATCAGCAAGGGCATTGAAGATGAAATGTGGCTGGGTCTTTCAGCATGACAATGATCCCAAACACACCGCCCGGGCAACGAAGGAGTGGCTTCGTAAGAAGCATTTCAAGGTCCTGGAGTGGCCTAGCCAGTCTCCAGATCTCAACCCCATAGAAAATCTTTGGAGGGAGCTGAAAGTCCGTGTTGCCCAGCGACAGCCCCAAAACATCACTGCTCTAGAGGAGATCTGCATGGAGGAATGGGCCAAAATACCAGCAACAGTGTGTGAAAACCTTGTGAAGACTTACAGAAAACGTTTGACCTTTGTCATTGCCAACAAAAGGGTATATAACAAAGTATTGAGATGAACTTTTGTTATTGACCAAATACTTATTTTCCACCATAATTTGTAAATAAATTCTTTAAAAACCAGACAATGTGATTTTCTGGATTTTTTTTTTTCATTTTGTCTCTCATAGTTGAGGTATACCTATGATGAAAACTGGAGACCTCTCTCATCGTTTAAGTGGGAGAACTTGCACAATTGGTGGCTGACTAAATACTTTTTTGCCCCACTGTATGTCTTGTAGGGAGTCATGTGCTCTGTCTATGTGCCGTCATATAGACATCATCTGGTGGGTCTTCTTCGTTCAGATCACTGGTTGAGGGATAGATGTCAAGAAATCAGTGCTTTGCTTGGCATTTTACACATTTGTAGTGTAGACTGGCATTCATCAAGGTTACATATTTGCCATCATGTAGGCATGGCGAGTCATCCTATGATGCCTGAGTTCATAGGACACGCTATGATGATGAGGCAGAGGTCATAGGCTATCCTATGGTGTCCTGGAAACGTGCTTTAAAGTCTGTCGTACCCTATGCTGGTGAAGGTTGTCCTCCTGTCTCAGACAGGTGCGATGTACTGCTGGAACCTTAGGAGTTTCATCTTCGTGCAGCAGTTGTCGTCATTCTGTTGCTCTCCATCTGGTGGGTCTTCTTTTTCTTCTTCTTCTTCATTGAGACCACTGGTTGAGGGATAGGTGTGTCGTAATTCCAGTTCATGGACAGGATCATGAAAACAGATCTGAGCAAAAAGTGTTCATAGGACATCCTATGATGCTCAGGCAGAGATCATAGGCTGTCCTATGATGTCCTATGAACATGACAGACACACACACACACACAGACAGACACACACACACACAGAGATTTCTTGCTTTTATAGAATGTGACATCATAAAGACAGAGTGTGACATCATAAAGACACATTTGTCTATGTGTCCTATGATGCCTGCGTTCAAAGACACATGGTCTATATGACATCATAAAGTCACATTTGTCTATGTGTCCTATGATGCTTGAGTTCATAGGACGTCCTATGATGTTCAGGCAGAGATCATAGGCCGTCTTATGATGTCCTATGAAGTGTGACACACACAGACACACACACAGATTTCATGCTTTTATAGAGTGAAGAGTGATATAATATTGACACATACTTGCCAGATTTTGAAATGTACACTTCTCCTGAAAAACAGTGCAAAATATTTTACACAAAGGACATTTTATGACATATTTATTAAAAAAAGATATAAAGCACCAGATGAACTATTATAATTAGAGCACTAAAAGGCTTTAAAGCATTCCAGTGAGTTTTCAGCCAAGGTGAAATGTTCCATGGGTGGAACACCGGAATTTTAAGAGGTTAAGGATTAAATATTCATCATTTCAAACAGGAATAGCTCATTTTTCTAAATTAGCTTTAACATTTTTATTGGTGTTATAATCACCACAAAATCACCAACAGAGAACAAGTGAAGCACAACAAGAAAACTTATTGCAACATACCACACCCAAAAGTACTGTATATACAGAACACACAGTGTGTGTGTCTATGTGGCCCAGTGAGAAATGTTCTCACAGTCCAAGCAGTAACACGTCTGTGCATGGAAACTCGTTCTGTCTGCACGTGCATCTCCCTTTCACAGTGTTGTTTTTTTTTACAGGAGCAGTAAACAAGCTCCAAAATGCTGAGAGGTGCAGGGGGAAGAGTCATTCAGTTGATCTCAAAGGAGTCTCCCTCAATCTTCCAACCATCGGCCATTAGTGGAGGTATGTCTGGCTGACTCTGCAGGCATCTTCTATAGATGACTGCCTGGTAGTTTGTTCACTGAATGTGTTTATATAGTGAGTCGGTTTGGTGGAAGACTTCTCTCTGTGCACTTGCCACTCTTAAACAGTTGGCATCTTGTGTAACTCACATCCTCGGAGCCTTTGAAGTTATACAGAACACAAGTTAATTTGTCAGTGGCCTTATATTGTTAGGGGAGTAGTTGAAAAGGTTTTCCCAGTGTCTTAAATGACACGCAATGTTCTTTATTGGACAGTAGTATTTTCATTGCTTAAGTTTCTCCCTTAGCCTCTTTTGATTATATTTTTGAGTTGTATACTTTTCCCTTCTGCATATGATGCACTGGCTTGGGAGCAGATGTGGTGCTGTTCTTAAGTGGACTGGAACCTCTGTTTTTGTTGAACGGAGAACCCGGTTTGGTTGGGGATTTGTAGCAGAAGTATGTGGTTCTTCATCTAAAATATTGTAAAGGAGACAAAATTGGGTGGGATGCTTTATTTGGGACAACTATATATTTACTGGGGTAGCGCGGTGACGAAGTGGTTAGCACTGCGGCAGCTCAGCATCTCACCCTTGGCCGGGAGATCCTGGGTTCAATCCCAGCCTCCGACCAACAGTGATCTGTGTGGAGTTTGCATGTTCTCCCCATGTCTGCATGGGTTTACTCCGGGATTTCTCCGGTTTCCTCCCACATGCCAAAAACATGCAGGTTAGGTTAATTGGCATCAAAACTCGTGATTCTAAATTGTCCTTAGGTATGACTGTGAGAGTGAATGGTTGTCTGTGTCTCTGTGTTGGCCCTGCGATGGACTGGCGATCTGTCCAGGGTGTACCCTGCCTCTCGCTCTAAGATGCTGGGATAGGCTCCAGCCCCCCCGCGACCCGAAAAGAATTAAGCGAAAGAAGATGGATGGATATATTTACTGCATAAGTGTTCATTCTAAAGATAGCTACATTGTGTTAACATTGTCTGTTCCGTTCTACAGGTAACTCCAGCTGCTCAGACATTCCTGACACACTCTTGGACCTGTCTGGATCTTTCTGTCTTGTCTTAAATTGACTATTGGGGCAGTGGCTAGACCTTGATTGGAGCGGGTCTAGAATGGAGAAGTAAGGCGCCTCCTTCCCTCCACTAGCCTGGGCGTACACCTTGGGTTAGTGTTGGCACACCCTCGGCCTCCCTTGGCCGGGGATACGGCCTAGGTCACTACACTCAGCGGTTCTGCTTGCAAACTCAACATCAGTCCCGGTAATCCTTTTTGTGAGCATGCCACTTCTGGGCTTGCCTAGCCAGCATGTGAAGTCAGCCTTTCGGCGGAAAGCTTCAAACCATCAGACGCTTCAGCAAGCTGGATGGCAATCGCTGCAACGTGTTGTGGACTGCAAAGAGCGTGATGAGGCACAAGAAGTCACGGTCATCCACTGCATCTGTCTCTTCCTCCAGCCGTCTTGACGATGCCTTGCTGCTGGATCCAGGAGGAGTTTGGACGAGAGAGTGAGGTCAATGTGTCACGCAAACTCCTCCTCACTTTAAACAATTTTTTGGCACAAGTCACCTTTCAAATTGACTATTAATGTTTACACTCATTAATGCACATGATCAGTTCAGATGGATTTCATCAGATTAAAAATGAATACTGACCATCACTTGCGTGTACTGATTTTTGTGTCCTTTCTTGGGCTGTTTCAGTATTTCTTGTATTAGCATACTGCATGTAGCGCTGTTTATGATAGCCTATGTTAACTGACACATCTGAAGGGTGGGTATTATGCAAATTTAATTTTTTTGTTGCCTTCTCAGCTATTTTGCTTCCCTTTGTATCAGGATTTATCTACTCTGTTGAACACTGCACAAATTTTTTCCAACTCCTGTCTGAAAATTGAATTATATTTTCTAAAGACCTTGTAACATGCATACAGCACTCCATCCCTGCCTCTGATATTCATGCTTGCTAATGAAAGTACGTGTCTGATTTGACATAATTGACATGCTATAAATAAAGATAGGCCCATACCAAAGCAAGAAATTAAGCAGCAGACATAAGGGTGGGACAAACTAGTTTATTTTAGCATTCAGATCAGATCTAAGTATAAGTGATGCTAGTGTAATAGTATATTACGAATAAATACCAGATTTCCTAAGGATGTTGTGAGACATTGTTCTTAATGGTATTATATATGTTGTTCACAGAATAAACCTGAAAATGTATGTGATAATCTGTGAGGTAATGAATCAAGCCTTATAAATGTATTATGCTCCATAATTTTGCACTTGTCTGGTTGTTTTTCAGCAATCAATACATGTTTTTTGTAAGCTAGTTAAAGTCTTGAAAATGAATACTCGCATCAAATCTGCTGCATTTTGATTTTTTTTTTTTTTTTTTTTTACCCTGGAGGCGGATGGGGGAGGGGGGGTCCTGATTAAGTCGAACGTGATTGGTGTATGCGGTCACCTACCACAACCCGACTGGCTCGTCAGCTAAAGCTGTTCTGAGAGATACTGGAGAGGACTGACAATAAAAATGTAAGTTTATTAAAAAAATGGGGGAAAACCAAGGCTGCCAACAAATTTTCTCAAATTTACCAAAAATAGAGAAGCCTATATTTTTTAAAAAAATGGCATACTCTGCCGATGCGGATCGATCAATGACACGAAAAATGCACTTGGCCCACCACCTAAGCCCCCTGCCCTCGGGGTAAAGGTACTGGAGACCCCGGGCCCGCTCCACAAGACTGCTAAATAGCTTTGTTCATCAGGCTGTCAGGACCCTAAACTCTGTCCACTCCCTTCCCATCCCCGGTCCGTAACGCACTCACCCACACAATAACTACCTCAGCTGTTGGCACAGAAAGACTGACACACCAGCAGTAATACATATGCTGCTGTATGTTTCTGCACTTTACTGCAACCATTTGCACAAATGCCATATCTGCTGCTGTCTGTTTTGCAATGCTGTTCATGTGCAGTCCTATCTGTCACTGTCTGCACCTACACTACCACATCAAACTTGCAACTACGAGTATTACTGCTCTACTTTTTCTGTATATGGGATTGCTGGGTTTTATCGTTTATCTTTATTTGCACTATGGGATAACTGGGTCTATCTTTTGTCGCCATTTGCACTATGGGTAGCATTACTGTATATAGACTGCTGTTGTTTTTCCAGCCTTATCCCTTTTGTTTTTTATATTGCACACACCACTGAAGAGAGAGAGAAATGGCATTTCAGTTCTCCTATATGTCCTGTACGTATAGTAGTATTGACGAATAAAATCTTGAATCCTGAAAATATAAAAAGAAAAGATGTTCGTACAGTTAAGCATACTGAGGACAGAGTGACTGATTCCTCAGATGAAAAAGTGTCAGCTGCAGTAAATACTGTGTGGATAATTGATGTCAATGAAAGCTCAGATGGGTATTGGGCCAGACCCATACTGGGAGGACATTCTGTAAAAATGCAGATAGACACTGGGTCAAGAGCATCACTAGTGTCATATAATATTTACAGGAAATTTCTGAAACATCTTCCACTCAGACCCTCAGACACTGTCTTCAGAGGCTACACTGAATGCAGTGTGCCCATGAAAGGGATGACAGAGGTGACTGTCCAGTGCAATGGCCAAACTGCCAAGCTCCCAGTCTGTCTATTTAGTTACCCTACATGGTATGAATATGTACCCATACATATTGTCACCCTCCGTAGCGACTGATATTGTCCTAGTTGTATACTGGAGGGGACCATTTGTGTAAGTCTGTTGCGTCTTTTGCATTCAATACTATTAGGTCGTCACATTTTTTTTTTTGCTATCTCTGCGAGCAGCCCTGCTTAGGTTATACAGTCTGACAGCCGTAGGTAGGGAGGACCTGCGAAACCTCTTGGTTGTGCACCTAGGATGATGTAGTCTACTGCTAAATGAGCTCCTCAGTGCATTCAGTATGTCCTGCATAGGGCGGGACTCGGACTCCAGCAGAGATGACAGTTTAGCCACCATCCTTCTCTCTCCTATCTCCTCCACTGGGTCAAGGCGTTGCCCCAGGACAGAGCTAGCTTTCTTGATTAGTTTGTTCAGTCTGTTCCTATCGGCTGCTGTAATGCCACTGCCCCAGCAGACCACTCCAAAAATGATGGCTGATGCCACCACCGTGTCATAGAATGTCTTCAGCAGTGCCCCTTGTACACCAAAAGACCTGAGCCTCCTCAGTAGGAACAGCCTGCGCTGTCCCTTTTTGTAGAGTACATCGGTATTGTGTGACCAGTCTAGTTTATTGTTCAGATGAACACCCAGGTACTTGTAGGATGTCACCATCTCAATGTCTGTTCCCTGTATGTTTACTGGTGCTGTGAGGGGTTGTCCTTGCCTGCGGCAGTCCACCACCAGCTCCTTAGTTTTCCTCGCGTTGATCTGGAGGTAGTTCCGATGGCACCAGTCCACGAAGTCCTGGATAAGTCCTCTGTACTCAGCTTCATCTCCGTTGGAGATGAGGCCGACAATCGCAGAGTCATCAGAGAACTTCTGTAGATGGCAGTGTGTTGTGTTGTGTGAGAAGTCCGCAGTATAAAGGGTGAACAGGAAGGGAGCCAAAACTGTTCCCTGGGGGGCCCCTGTGCTACCGATGATCGTGTCGGACACACAATCTCGGGTTCTCACAAACTGTGGCCGGTTAGTGAGGCAGTCCAGGATCCATGATGACAGGTGCTGGTCCACCCCTGCACACAGCAGCTTGTCCTTCAGGATCATCGGTTGGATGGTGTTGAAAGCACTGGAGAAGTCAAAGAATATGATCCTCACCACGTTCCCGGGCTTCTCCAAGTGGGACAGGGAACGGTGAAGGAGGAAGATCACTGCACCCTCCACCCCAATGCCATGCTGGTAGGTGAACTGGAGTGGATCCATTGCTGGTCCCACCAGGGGGCGGAGGTGAACAAGGAGCAATCTCTCCAGGGTCTTCATCATGTGAGACGTCAGGGCCACTGGTCTGTAGCTGTTCAGGTCTTTGGGGTGGGAAGTCTTTGGTACAGGTACCACACAAGATATCTTCCACAACTGTGGTACCCTCCCCAGCTTCAGGCTCAGGTTGAAGATGTGCTCCACAATCCCACACAGCTGGTCTGCGCAGGACTTGAGGAGCTTCGCGCTGATGCCGTCCGGTCCCGAGGCCTTCCTCGCCTTGATCTTCCTCAGCTCTGTCCTCACCTGGGTCTTAGTGAGGGTCAGGTTGGGGGGCTGTGTGCTGGGAGTGGGGGGGTGTTGGTGGAGTGGGGTGTGGACAGCAGGTCTTGATGACTTTAGAGGCAGCAGTGGCTGGTGTGCAGTTGGGGGGGGAGGGCGGTTGGTCAAACCTATTAAAAAACAGGTTCAGATTGTTTGCCCACTCCCTGCCCCCTGTGGCCTGGGAGGAGGTATTCTGGAGCCCAGAGATGGTTTTAAGGTTCCTCCAGACCCCGCCGATGTCACTCTCTTGCAGCTTGTCCTCCATCTTCTTCCTGAAGCTGTCCTTGCATTCTCTGATCTTCCTCCTCAGCTCCCTCTGTACGGACTTCAGCATCTCCCTGTTCCCCGTCCTGAAGATCCTCTTCTTCTCTCTCAGAAGTGTTTTTATCTCAGGGTTGATCCAGGGCTTGTTGTTCGAGCAACACCGTATAGTCTTGGTGGGTACGGTGTTGTCCACACAGAAGCTGATGTAGTCCGTGATGGTGTGAGTGAGGCCATCGATGTCCTCACCATGTGGATCGCAGAGCTGCTCCCAGGCAGTGGCTTCAAAACAGTCCTTTAGAGCGTCCATTATCTCCTCAGACCATAATTTCACCGTGCGAATGCATTATGCAAGGAAGAAACATGGAAATGGAATGTAAGATGCTAGGAGGCCTTTCAGAAGGCGAAGAATGCACTGACTGCATCAGAGGTTGTAACCCACTTTAACCCATTGCTTCCAATCCAAATCGCATGTGCCACCTCTCCTTATGGGGTAGGAGCAGTAATCTTCCACGTATTGCCAGATGGGGAGGAGAAACCGATTGCTTTCACATCAAGGACATTAAATAAGGCAGAGACTAATTATGCTCAACTAGAACGAGAGGCTCCGAGCATTGTATTCGGTGTCAGAAAATTCCACAAATACTTGTACGGAAGGAAATTCACACTCCTAACTGACCACAGAACCCTCATGACCATGCTTTGACCTTACACAGGAATACCATCTCTTGCTGCATCGCGACTACAGAGGTGGGTGTTGCTGTTATCAGGACATTCATATGATATCAAGTATCACAAAGCAGATTCTCATTGCAACACAGATGGTTTATCCAGATTACCACTTCCTGTTACAAAGCAAGACTCGAACACTGTTGACATTTTCTACTTCAGGGAGGTAGAAGGAGTGCTGATTTCAGCTGTGCAATTAAAAAAAGGAACCAGAAATGACCCTGTGTTGTCTATGGTCATGGACTTGATCATTAAGGGTTGCCCAGCAGGCAATGATGCAAACCCGAAGCCGTTCCTGGGTAGGCAGGTAGAGCTGTCTGTCCAGTCAGGATGTTTGCTGTGGAGAAGAAAAGTGATTATTCCCCTGTCACTTGAATGAATGAATGAATTTATTTATTTCGGATAGTACAGTACAGGTTAAAAGAAACTGTATAATATAACAACAAGGTCAAATTAGACAAGGACTCCTCCTACTATACAATTCCACGTGAGTTATCCGAAATGGGTGAAGGCTGAAGCCGCAGCTTATATTGCCCACTCATATTCCATCCAAGAATTCAGAAGAGAAAAAAGAGAAAACAAGACAAGAGCAATTACAATTTAAAACGAAGCTAAGACAAAATATGACTGAGAGAAAAAAAGAAAACTAAGCTAGGCTAAGTTAAGCGGTTACTATTCAAAAACAAATCTAAGACAAGATGTCACAGAGAAAAAAAACAAAACAAACTAAGCTACAACACAACACAGGCTGGATATGTCAATCCTTATGTGAGTTTACATGTCGTCTTGTAAATATGTTTGGAGTATTTCTTCCTTTAGTTTTTGTTTGAATTGTCCAAGCGTTGTACATGATTTTAATTCAGGTCCAAAATCGTTCCATAGTCTGACTCCTTGCACTGAAATACAGTGTTGCTTGGTGGTTGTTCTCACTGTAGGCTTTTGAAATATACATGTTCCTCTGAAGTGATATCGTTTCTCCCTTGTTTGGAACAACTTTTGGATATTTGCGGGCAGTGATAAATTCTTCACTTTGAACATTATTATTGCGGTTTTAAAGTCAACCAGATCTTTCAACTTGAGAGTTTTTTGTTTAACCACTTGCGCTCCGTTGTTCCGCGGGCGGGCAAGTCTCTGCGTCCTATGACGCACGAGGGCGCGCGAGAGCGCGCTCGTGCGCCCTCATGCGCATGACGCATGATGGTGGTGATGGTGATGTAGTAGCGTCCAAGCGCCACTCAAAAAAAAACTGCAGAGACAGCCGCGAACAGATTAGTTCATCTGATTGACCTCTCATTCGACTAATAAGAGCCTTGAATTGGGTTTCTGAAACCTTGAAGAACCAATGAATGAAAATCTAGGAAGGAGGACCCGCCTACTGTGAACGCAGGAGCCAATTGAAGCACAGAAATTCTGGCTGGGTGAAGCGATATTTACTGCTGCAGAAGGACTCTGTACGAATCTCCTACAGACCCAGGCTCACCCAGCAGCATGGAGAACACCCACAAGTGGGACCTGCACTCATTCCAGCAGAATAGACGGAGGCAGACGACAAAAGTCGTAAATCATTTGCCAAAACAGCAATAATGGAATTATGTTGATCGGGATCCACGAGCGGAGTAGCGTCGCGTTCGTCTGACAATGGGGGAAGAGCTGTTCGCCGCGACTCTGCTGCTTTGAAGAGGTAAGGTGTTATAAGCTAAATTAGTATTTATCCCTGAAAACTGTAATCCAAAAATGACTTTTGACCGATCGGTAAATTACAACTGTACTGCGCACGAAGTACGTGCGCCGCGATAAACGGTTCATTTGCCGTGTTCGGACCGTGAACGCCCCCCCCCCTTCCCGCTGCAGAAGAGGAGCGGGGGGGGGCACGGTCCGAACGCCCCCCCGGTCCGCGGGAGGAAGCATATCAGTCTATTCCATCATGTAGCGATGGCCCTCTTCTGTAGCGAGGGGGGGGGGCGTTCACGGTCCGTTCACGGTTCCCCCCCCCCCACACACACACACACAGTAGCGAGGAGGGGGGGGAGCCGCTGTGAAAGCATGCAAGGAGTGTAATCCGTCATGGAGAGGGCCGAATTTGGTCCTTGGTAGCGGGGGGGGGGAACGACCCCCCGCCCACACACACACACACACACACACAGACACAGCCCTGAGTGTGACCTTTCATTAGAGCCTAAAATGAAGATTCTACATTGAATTATTCAAAAGTTACAGACGTTTTTCCAAACTGTGCCTTTTGGCACAATTTGGCACAGTTCCAAAACGCCTGGGAACAGCCTGAGAACAAAGCTGTGTAAAATATTCATTTTTTGTGGTATTGTTACCAAATTTGGATCTCAGCTGGATAACACTTGGTTCTACATTTCTGTTGCATTTTCCAGCCGGATCGGACAGCTGTGTGTTATTTACAAGCATTTGTATCCAAAAAAACACTGTGTCCAATTTTTTTTTCTTCAAGTTCAGTATGTTTAGATGACTGTAACTCAGTGGCCGGAATACGTAGAGAGATTATGTTTTTTTTGCCAAAAAATTCAAAGTGTTTTCTTTTAAATGAGACCAACCCCATGAAGATGCTGCAAAGGGTTGAATAACAGCTTTCAATTTACTTTGGGCACGTTATTTTTGGGCATTTTTAGGAAAATTGCCCGGAGTGCAAGTGGTTAAGAAAAAGTGGGTTTGTTGGTTCTCTGTAAGCTGCTTTGTTTATTATTCTAATAGCTCTCTTTTGAAGCATAAAGAGTGGATATATGTTTGTTTTATATGTATTTCCCCATACTTCATTACAATATGTCATGTATGGGAGTATTAATGAATGATACAAGGTGTATAGTGTGGGTTGATTCAGCAAATACTTCACTCTGTGTAATATTGCAATTGATTTGGATACTTTACCTTTAATATAATTAATATGTGACTTCCAACACAGTTTGTTATCAATTATTACTCCAAGGAATTTAGTTTCAGATACCCTTTCAATCTCTACACCATTTACACTGAGTTTGGGTACTGGGTTGTTGTGATGGTTGTTAAAGACTATAAATTTTGTCTTACTTAAATTGAGCGTTAATTTGTTTGAATCAAACCACAGTTTAAGCTTTCCTAATTCCTTTCCGAGTGTATCCAGAAGTTGTTCCAAATTGTTTCCACTGCATAGCAGATTAGTGTCATCGGCAAACAATATTAAGTCCATTTTTTCTGAAACTTTACATATATCGTTTATATACATATTGAATAATAATGGTCCCAAAACTGAACCCTGTGGGACTCCACAAGTGACCTTCAGTGACTCTGAGTTTTTGTTGCTAACACATACATACTGATATCTATTCTTTAAGTAACTGCTTAACCAGGACAGTGCTACCCCTCTAATACCACAATTTTGTAGTTTCTTTAATAATAAATTATGATCTACTGTATCAAATGCTTTTTTAAGATCCAGGAATACTCCAACTGAATACTCTTTATTTTCAATGGCTGTTGATATTTTTTCTGTAAATTCCATTAGGGCATGTGCAGTTGTCCTCTTGTGTCTGAACCCATATTGCTGCTCACACAATAAATCATTCTTCAGTATGAAGTTGTCAGTTCTCTCATAGAATATTTTTTCAAGTATCTTGGAAAATTGCGGTAATAGTGAAATTGGTCTATAGTTTGAGAGTTCCCCTCTGTCGCCCGTCTTGTATATCGGAATTACTTTAGCTATTTTCATTGCATTGGGAAATATACCTGATTGGAGAGACAGATTACAGATATACGTCAGTGGTTTTACTATGCATTCAATAATAGTTTTGACTAAGAGCATGTCAATACCATCACAGTCAGTAGATGTTTTACTTTTGAACGATTTAACAATTTCAATGACCTCTCTTTCGTCTGTGTTCTTTAAGAAGATGGAGTCTTTTACAGCAGTGTTATTGCATATTGTATCACCTGTAGGCACCGTAGTGGGTATTTCTCGGGCCAGTTTAGGTCCAATGTTAACAAAAAATTTATTAAATTCATCTGCAGGTGAAGCTATATTCACACTCTGAGTTGTTTTATTATTTTTTGGAATATTAGTTTGGTAGCTTGTATTTCTGCTTTTATTTCCAAGGATACTGTTGAGTATTGTCCATGTATTTTTAATATTGTCTTTGTTTTTCACCAGTTCTTTACTGTAATAGTCTCTTTTACTACATCTTATTATATATATTAACTTATTTTTGTATGTTTTATACCGCTGCTCTGCTTCTTTTGTCCTTTTCTTTAGGAAAGCTTTATATAATAAATTTTTCTTTTTACATGCCTTTTGTAGTCCTTTGGTTAACCATGGCTTATCAGCAAATTTGTGTTTGAGCTTTTTTTTTACTAATGGGCAGTTTTTTTTCATAAAGAGTGGTTACAATGTTTATAAATGTGTCATAGGCTTCATTTACATCTGATACATAGACTTCTGTCCAGTCTTGCTTCAGCAAGTCCTCTTTAAGAGAACTGATTGCATTTGGTGATTTGTGTCTGAACGATTTTGAAATTTTTTCTGCGTTGGGCCCCGTGTGGCCATGGATAAGTGCAAAGGTTGGCAAGTGGTCACTTCAAACAAAAGTGTTAGAATAACTTCATGCAGGACACAGTGGAATAGTGAGAATGAAGGAAATAGCAAGAAGCTATTTTTGGTGGCCAAACATGGACAGACAGATCGAAGAGATAGCTAAAAGCTGTTCATCTTGTCGCAAGGTCCATAACAACCCACCACTAGTTCCTCTCCATCCTTGGGAGTTTCCGTAGGAGCCATGGCATTGTGTGCATATTGATTTTGCAGGTCCATTGGAGGGCAGAATGTTTCTTGTTGCTGTTGATGCACACAGTAAATGGCCTGAAGTGACCATCATGAGGTCAACCACCACAGAGAAGACCAAAGAAGTACTTGGAGAAATGTTTATTCGTTTTGGATCCGCTACACAGCTGGTCTCTGCCAACGGACCTCAGCTGATTTCACAGGAAATGGAGGACTTTCTCCAAGCCAGTGGAGTGCAACACATTAAGTCAGCACCATACCATACTGCAATGAATGGCCTTGCAGAAAGATTTGTCCAAACAATGAAACAGGCACTGAAAACATCACAAGGACAAGAAACATTGCACCAGACACTGCACAGATTCCTGCTAAATTATCGTAACAGCCCGCACGCAACCACAAAGACATCCCCTGCCAACCTGATGCTTAAAAAAGAGATCTATGCACCACCTTTGAACTATTGAAAACTGCAGTATTAAAGGACACTGTTCAAAAACAACAAGTGAAACTAGAAAAGCACTCGGAGAGCGCAGACCTCTGCCAAGCGCCACAGTTCCCCTCATACAGTGTTTGTGTGTACATTTTCAGATTCCTTGACCATGAAAACATATGACTAGCAATTGGATTCACAATGATAGGATTAGTGGTTCAGTAGTTATTGACAAAAATGGCATTTTCCGTAATGGCGGTTTTCTTCTGGACGGTGATCCGGATCACCACCAAAATCTAATCATCTGTAGGATACCCCATTTCTGACAATCTGTGAAAATTTCATGAAAATCCGTCCATAACTTTTTGAGTTATCTTGCTAACAAACAAACAGACAGACAGACAAACCAACGCCGATGAAAACATAACCTCCTTGGCGGAGGTAACAAACCATGTACAGAGAACATTGGGCCAAGAACGGAGTTTTCACCCCAGGAGAAGCGGTACTTGCCAGGAGCTACAGACGCGAACCCAAGTGGGTCCTCGCAACTGTTATCGCACAGACTAGACCAGTTGCATATACAGTTCAAACTGCTGATAGCGTGTGGAGAAGGCACGTGGAACAAATCCTACAGACTGCACTATCGTCTACAGAACTGTATCTTGGAGATCCTAAGGAATTATCTACCAAACTCATCAGTTTATCCACCAACATCAGTTCAGAGCTCAACCACATTAGAGACAAATGTTCCAGCTGTGGATGTGACTGAAAGAGAGACAAAGACCCCTTGATTTGCTTTAGCTGCTGAAGCAAACTCTTCCTCAGAGAACACAGACACTGATGTTCTTGCAGGTTGCCGATACCCCTCCAGAGAGTGATGGCCCCCTGATCATTTGAGTTATTAGGTTAGACTTAGGAGTAACTGATCCAAGTCAATGGGGCAGAATAATCTCCATGGGTCAGAAGGGATTTGAGGTAGTCTACCTTCAATCCCAAGGTAGCATGGAAATAATAAAAGAATAAACAGCAAGTGTAACTGAACACAATTTGTTAGGCAAATGAAGAGAACGGGAAATGTTTTTGATAATGTTATAGTGAAGCTCAAATCATTTGACGTTACAATCCCTGGTTTTCTGTTGGAAATTCAATGTAAGAGGAGAGGATATGTTGTGTATTTTGGTCTACTATGAGAGCCGTAGCGGGAGTAACCCAGTGCATGATGGGTAATCTTTAGCTGGGAATTTATGTGTATGTTATCCAAGAGCTGGGAGCCATGTTATGGTTGTGCTAATAAAAAGGATAACGTTACGTTGGAGTTCGAGGGATCAGTCCGCCAAGGTCTCCGCCTTTGACCGCCACCTGATCCACATAGCACCGGACCCCCATGATCCCTCCTGCAGGTGGTGAGCCCACTGGAGGGCGGACCCATGTAACTCCTTCGGGCTGAGCCCGGCCGGGTCCCATGGGTGGAAACCCGGCCACCAGACGCTAGCCTTCGAGCCCCTCCCCCAGGCCTGGCTCCAGGGTGGGGCCCCGGTAACCTCATACCGGGCGGGGTACAGTGAATCCTTGATATACAATTCATGAGAGTCTGTTGGATCGTTCTTAGTCTGGCCCTTCACCCAGAACCAGTTTGTCTTGGGAGACCCTATCAGAGGCAAATTGCCCCGGACAACATAGCTCCTGGGATCACTGGGGCACGCAAACCCCCCCACCACGAGATCTATGCCAAGGTACTGGAGAGGAGAGTCCGGCCGTTGGTCGAACCTCGGATTCAGGAGGAGCAATGTGGTTTTTGTCCTGGCCGTGGCACATCGGACCAACTCTTTACCCTCTCGAGAATTCTCGAGGGTTCGTGGGAGTTTGCCCAACCAGTTTACATGTGTTTTGTGGACTTGGAGAAGACATTTGACCGCGTCCCTCGTGGATTTTTGTGGGGGGTGCTTCGGGAGTATGGGGTATCGGGCTTGTTGTTACGAGCTATTCGGTCTCTGTACGACCGTTGTGAGAGTTTGGTTCATATTGCCAACACTCGGTCGGAGTCATTCCCAGTGAGAGTTGGACTCCGCCAGGGCTGCCCTTTGTCACCGATCCTGTTCATAATTTTTATGGACAGGATTTCTAGGCGCAGCCAGGGAATGGAGGGTGTCATGCTTGGTGACCACAGGATCTCATCTCTGTTGTTTGCAGATGATGTTGTCCTGTTGGCTTCATCCAGCAATGACCTACAGCTCTTGCTGAGACGGTTTGCCGCTGAGTGTGAAGCGGCTGGGATGAGAATCAGCACCTCCAAGTCCGAGTCCATGTTCCTCAGCCGGAAAAAGGTGGATTGTCCTCTCCGGGTTGGGGACAGGCTCCTGCCCCAAGTGGAGGAGTTTAAGTATCTTGGGGTCTTGTTCACGAGTGAGGGGAGAATGGAGCGAGAGATCGACAGACGGATTGGAGCAGCATCTGCAGTGATGCGGACGTTGTACCGGTCTGTTGTGGTGAAGAGGGAGCTTAGTTCTAAGGCAAAGCTGTCGATTTATCAGTCAATCTACGTTCCTACTCTCACCTATGGTCACGAGCTTTGGGCAATGACCGAAAGAACGAGATCACGGATACAAGCGGCTGAAATGAGCTTTCTCCGTAGGATTGCTGGACTCACCCTCAGAGATAGGGTGAGGGGCTCAGTCATCCGGGAGAGGCTCAGAGTAGAACCGCTGCTCCTCCACATTGAAAGGAGTCAGTTGAGGTGGTATGGGCATCTGATTAGGATGCCTCCTGGACGCCTCCCACTTGAGATGTCTCAGGCACGTCCCACTGGGAGGAGACCCCGGGGCAGACCCAGGACTCGGTGGAGAGACTATGTCTCCCAGCTGGTCTGGGAACGCCTTGGTATCCCCTCTGAAGAGCTAGAGCAGGTGGCTGGGGAGAGGGAAGTCTGGGCTTCTCTGCTTGAACTGCTGCCTCTGCGACCCGGACCTCCGGAAAAGCGGTAGAAGATGGATGGATGGATGGATGGATGGAGTTCGAGGTATGATTATCATTGTTATATTTAGTAATGTGAAGAGTCAAAGATATAACAATAACAATGCTGCCATACTGCACCTTACAGTCTAATTGGTATCTCACATTTCACCTTGTGCCTTATAATCCTTCTTTTTACAGTCAGTACTATAGGATTGTAATATAGATACAATATATCAGTATGGCGGTGCCCGAGGCTGGGAGGGGTGGCGTCACCTGGAGTATATAAGCCTGGAGTGGGAGACATTGTCTCTTTGCTGTTACTCCCGTACTCGCGGTAGGGTCTCCCAGTGTGTACATAGTTCGTATTAATAAACATTATAAAACGTCACCTCGCCTCCTCATTTATTCGGACACAACATTTGGCGACAAGGATAAATGGAGATGGAGAGGGCTGCTGCCGCGCTGCACTTTGTGTTGCAGGCTCCGGGTGAGCCGTTGGTCCTGTGGACCAGGTGGCGGGCGGCCTTCGAATACTGTCTGTTGGCATTACACCTCGACGACCTTGATAAATTATGTGCAAGGGCTATCCTGGTCCATAACTTGGATGTGGAGAGCTGGAGGGTCCTGAGCACGTTTGGAGGAGGTGACCTATTCGGCCATGTGGCGAGGCTCATGGCGGGCTACTTTCGTGCCTCTGGAAACATCATAAGGTGGCACATGCAAGTCAAGCAGTGGAACCAGTGACCTGGAGAGTTGGTTCGACGATTTATGGCAGACCTTCGGCAGCTGGCGGGTGAGTGCAGGCTTGAGACTTTGGAGGAGGAGTTGGTCCGCGACCAGTTAGCAGAACATGCGGCCGGCTCCTCAGCAAGAGTTCGCCTGCTAACTCGCGCTGGTGAGCTAGCACCAATAGCAGCCATGGAGCTAGCATGACAAAACGAGACAGCGGAACTGCTGACGACACATCTTAAGGACAGCGAAGCCCCGCAGAGGAGCGACACATACGGGACGACCCTGGCCTTGGATTCGGATGATGGAAGCGATGCTGACTGCGCGGCCATCGTGAAAACAAAGTCCACCCCAGGGACGCTGAGATGCTACGGCTGCAGATCCAGCCAGCACCGCTTTGGAGCCAGGGAGTACACGGCGGAGGGCAAGCATTGTGGACAGTGCAGTCTGCTCCATCACTTCGCCAGAGTTTGCCGCAGTTTTGACAAGGAGGAACAGAGGTCTGCTAGGGACAGTGGAAAGAAGAAGGTGCCTACAGTGGTCCACACTGTCTCTCACAACACGGACGGGACGCCGGTACCGATGTTGGTGGACACGGAGTCGGCAACCTCCATTTTGAGCTTGGAAATTGTAAGTCGGTGTTTTCTCCACTACAGAGTGAGTAACACTAATATTACCTGTTATGATTATGGTAGCTATCCGCTGGATGTTGTGGGCTTGGTGTGGCTGTCGGTGAGGTACAAAGGGGCCTCAATGTGCGCCAACAAGTTCATGGTGTCGCGGGACGGTAATAACCTAATGGGCTGTGATTTATTCTATGGGCTTGGTTTCACCATCACCTGCGGTAAAGTGGAGGAGTGGTCAGGTGATGGATTATGGGACCGGCCGTTTTACGTGGGAAGTGGCAAAGAAGTGTGGGACTTTGGGTGGCCCTTTCCGGGTGAAGAGGGACACCGCCAGCACCTTAGTATGCCGACAAGGCGGGGGTCCCGTGCCAGTGTTTGTGGTCCCTTGGACAGTTGACTTGGCGAACCGCTGAGGAGTCATAAGGGTGTCAGATCGCGACGCAGACGACGGAGGAAGCCAGTGAGCGCTCCCCTGGGTGAGGGTGATGACATGTGCCCTAGGGTCGAGCCTCGGCTTGGTCAGGTGCACAGTTCCAGGAAACTGACAGCTGGACAGGATAATCTGCGGGTGGTTCAGTCTGGCGGCGATGGCTACCTGAGTTTGACTGATGGGTTGAAACGGCATCCCAACGAGTTGCGACGTCGGAGCAGAAAAGGGCGTCTCGGCAGTCTGTCTCCTGTCACAAAGAAACTGAGACGCTCTGGAAGTGGGCCGCGTGACGGACACTCCAGGGGAGGGCCTTCGGAAGACCCGAGTTGAATGTATGAGGACTTACGGTGTGTCTGAAATGTGCATTTATTATTAACAGATATGTTATGATTATGGTTATTATGTTTAATATGTTCTAACTGTATTCGCATGTTGAAGTTGTATGGGGATGAAGAGAACCATGTGAGCGATGTGTAATGTGTATAAGTTGGTTCTTACGGACGTTTACCCTATTAGTAGTACAACTTATGTGAATATTTAGTTCGTTTTGCAGTTTTAAAAAAAAGTGTGTTTATAGAATTGTTTTATTGCAAATTGACCTGTTTGTGTGTGCCACCTCTTTGTCAGAGTAACTACTTACAGTATTTTGCAATGTTGTGTTTTATTTCCATTTCTAGCACTTGATACTGTGTTTTATTTCCCTGTCTGTGGTGTGGTCTTTATGGCTGTTTACGTTCTTGTAAGTAATAGGAAATGTCTGCCACTGGTAATGGGGTGATTAAGGGATTGGAGGCACAAGACTACCGCTGTTGTGTGACTGTTTAGTGAGTGTGAGGTGCAGTAACACCAGGGTGTGAATGATTATATTAATTGCCCTATAGTGTGAAAACTGTGTTTTGTTTTGGGGAGTTCTCTGTGTGTAATTTTGTGTATCCTGTGAGTTTCTGGGGTTGGGATACTGCCATTGTGTATGTATGTCTTTAGATTTAACGGGATTAATTTAGTTTGGTGTGTGGCCCTTTTTCTTTTCAGGGACTATTTGATTACATAGCAGAGAGTTCCACTGGGCCAGTGTGTTGTGCGAATGAGTAGTCCTGTTCTCCTCTTGTATTAGTGTGTGGATCAGGTGTAAATTATTTGGTTGGGTAATTTGTGTGCTTGCATTTTTTCAAAGGGGGGGGGGAAATAGGCTCGTAATATAGATATAATATATTAGTATGGCGGTGCCCTAGGCTGGGAGGGGTGATGCCCCGCCTTTGGGGGGGGGGTGGCTTCACTTGGAGTATATAAGCCTGGAGTGGGAGACATTCCTGTACTCGCGGTAGGGTCTCCCTGTGTGTACATAGTTTGTATTAATAAACATTATGTAACCCAGTGTTAAAAACGTGGATGGAATTATGAATGTCGATACTGCTTTAAGAAGAAGGGGGGACACTCATTTCACAATGGGAATAGATAATTTGAAGATGAGTATATAAATACAATATAAGTTCATAAAATATGTTCATAAATAGTTTGGAACATTTTCTGGAAAGTTTTGATAACGTTCCCGTTATTTTCATTTGGTATACTGAGCAACAAATGGCTGCGTCGTTTGTTTGGCAGCAACGGCCGGTGGGGTCACGCCAGCCAATGGGGTCACGTGTTCCCTCGCTCGGTCTGTGTGTAATATGCAGAACGCTGTCAGACACTGCCGAGACACGACCGAGAGAACGCGATTCCTCACGGAGACGATGAGCTAACGTGCTAATAGCAGCCTTTGCTTGGACAAAACTTGAGATTGGTAAGCCTGAATAAACACCTGCAATGAGACATTGCTGTATTAGCAAATTCTAATGCCCCGTTTATTAAATTTTAAGATTGGGATCCAAAGGCTGTTAACGCCGTTGAGCGCAGGAACCCCATGACGCACGTGTCACTTAGCATGGTGAGTGCCATTCATTGTGTATGGGAATGCTAACCTCTAGCTTGAAATGCTAATCACTGATGCTAATTTCGGCTAGTTTTTTCATCAGAAAAAGTCAGTTTTCAAAGCTGTAACGGTTAGCCAAGGTTAACCGTTAGCCAGGTTCCCTGGCCATTGATTGCTGCTTGGTGATGAATGTTGAACCTGTGATTGATATGTGTTTTAAAGTGCAAAATTAGTGATAAATTGTTGCGCTAGCTTGAAATGCTAAACCTCCAATGCTAAATCTGGCTAGGTTTTACATAGGAAGAGGTTGTTTTACAGAGCTGTGATGGTTAGCAAACAGTTTCATTTCACTTGCCATTGATTGTTGTTTAAGGGTAAATATTACATCTATGGTTTAAAGATGTTTAAAAATATAGTTTGTTATATAACCTGGAATGATTTTGTAATAAGCTTAGAGCAATAGCTTATTTGTTGTGTTCTGACGTATTTTATAGGTCAGGTTTTTTTTCTTTGGACTGGTTTGACCAGAACATGGATTCCCCAGATCTGGATGGCGAGCCAAAGCCCGAACCCTATTAATGGCTAGAGGTGATTCAACAGGTCACCTGGAACGGACACTAGAGAACTGTGAATATTGTAAATATATTTTGGGGTGTGGCGGTTTGGTTAACCCCCACAACAGATTAAGGACACTCAGCTCTCTTCTCTGGGTTTTTTCTGCTGCACTACTGATATGTAGATGTGCTTTGGTGTAACCCCCACAAACAGACTGGTCAAACACAGCGCTCGGCTAGAGCAAATAACAGAACAGTGGAATGTGTATTAATGTCTACAGGCAGACTCGTTTCGTCTGGCTCACTTCTGTGATGTTAATGTTGCCTTTCATGCAGTGTGCTCATGCGTCCTGTCCTCACTGTGACCTAGGGACTGAGATCAATATGTCTCTCAAATGCAAATGTCTTATGCCTGTTCTGTTATCTCTTTGATCATACCAACTGCTGGGGTATGCCCTTGATGTATTGTTGTAGTTGAGTATATATGCTGCAACTCTGTAACGCAAACCCTCTCATTCTCTCACTCTGATTCTGCATCTGCTGCGAGACACACACACTGTCTCCTCTTTGAGAGCTGGAGGAACGAAGTGGCAGCCTGCTCAAACCATGGGCTGTAGCCGAGTTCTGATGAAGGCGGGTGATAATAAAGCTACTTAAAAATCCAGCGCTGCCTTTATTTTATCATCCTGTTCAGGGGTATGATTGTGACAAGTGTGTGGGGGGTTTTTTTTGATTAAATGTACATATTTGTAAATAATACACATTTGTACAAAGAAATATATATAGTTGCAAGTTCCTATATATTGGTGTGGTGTCATCTGTTGTTACACCCTCCAGGCTCCTACGAACCTGTAATCAGTCTGAGCTGGCCCAGTTATCCCTTTTGTCCAGGTAGAAAAGTTAAGGTAACTACATTGCCATAACACAACACTACCAAAAAGGGTACTACACCTATAGTGAGTAGGTGTTAGTGGGTGTTACAGTTATAAAACGTCACCTCGCCTCATTTATTCGGACACAAGTACTATCCATAGATTCATAAGGATCATCATCGATTTAACCTTGTAGTAGCCTATGTAGTATATAAAGCTATCTAAGCATTTTTACTTCCCTGGGTAACTCCTTTTTCTATTATGCTGTGTGTATTTCTGTCGGTTTGGGTCATCTACTGTGTCATGCTGGTGTTAGGCTGCATGTCCACAAAATGCATTTTTTGTCACCTGACCGCCCTGAGCATTTTTTTTTTCAGCGTTTGTGCATGACACTGTGTGGGGAAAAAAAAGCCTGTGCCCTGTATCCCAGCAACAGCTTGTCATTCTCACCTCAACACTTCCACTTTCCTATGGTCAGACTTTCTTCTGATTTTTAATGTCAGTCTCTAAATCACAATGGACAGGAAACGTTTTCTAGCAGCTCTGGATGTGAAATATGATGACACGGAAAGCAGGAGTTTGAGTATAGACGAGTACCGGCGTCCTATGTCCTGCCCACACAGCAGTTGTGATTGGCTGCTTAGGTCTGACATTGATGAGCTCAGCTGCAGCCTCTGAAAAGTTGAACTTTTTTCAGCTCTGAGCGCCCTGAGTGCCGCGACAAAAAACGGCTACCGCTGAGAGCGTTTCAGCACCGTGGGTGCTCAGCTCAGGACTACATAGAGAATGAATGGAAAATAGCTGCCCAGAGCTGAAAAAACACGTTTGGTGGACACGCAGACTGTAATTTCCCAGTTTGGGATCAAAAAAGTACATCTACAGTATCTACATCTGTACATAGATCATAGATCTATACATCTCTCTGAGGTAATGAATCAGGGCTTAATAAATACTGTATATTATGTTGTATAATTTTGCACTTGCCTGGTTGTTAACCCCTTGCACTCTGGTCAATTTCCCTAAAAACGCCTAAAAATAACATACCCAAAGTAAATCAGAAGCTGTTCTTCAACCCTTTGCAGCATCTTCATGGGGTTGGTCTCATTTAAAAGAAAACACTTTGAATTTTTTGGCAAAACAGTCATAGTCTCTCTAAGTGCTCCTGCCACTGAGTAACAGTCATCTAAACATACTGAACTTGAAGAAAATAAAGTTTGCCTGGGTGTTTTTTTAGATACAAATGCTTGCAAATAACACACAGCTGTCAGATATGGGCTGGAAAATGCAACAGAAATGTAGAACCAAGTGTTCTCCAGCTGAGGTCAAAATTTTGTAACAATACCACAAAAAATGAATATATTACACAGCTTTTTTGTCAGGTTGTTCCCAGGCGTTTTTGAACTGTGCCAAATTGTGCCAAATGGCACAGTTTGGAAAAACGTCTGTAACTTTTGAATGATTCAATATAGAAGCTTGATCTTGGGTTCTAATGAAAGGTGACACTCAGGGCTGTGTGTGTGTGTGGGGGGGGTTTGTTTATTCATTCATGAATGAATGAATGAATGAACAAACAAGCCCCCACACACAAAGAAGCATGCCACGTAAAAAATGTGTGGCTTTTTTTTACAAGAAAAAATAACCTACAGTGCAATAAAAATTATACTAAAATATCTGTAATGTAGAGGATAACAACTCCCATCCCCCCACCCCACCCCACTACAGAGGGTAGACATCGTCCATCGCCACATGACGGACCACGGCGCACGGACTGGACCGTGCGCCGCGGTCTACTACACACAGTTGTACTAAAATATCTGCAATATATCTGCAAACCGCTACAGAGGAGTAGCTGGGGGGGGGGGGGGGGGGCCGTTCTCGGCGCATGGTCCGGTCTGTGCGCCGCGGTCCGTCATGTGGCGATGACGCACAGTTGTAATTTACTGATCGGTCAAAAGTCATTTTGATTACTATTTTCAGTGATAAAGAATAATTTAGCTTATAACACTTACCTGTCCACAACAGCAGTGTCGTTAGCGAACATCTCTTCCTCATTGTCAGACGAACATGACGCTGGTCTGCTTGTTACGACTCGTGGTTCTGGACACGCGACCCGGTCAAACCATGATTCCATTATTGCGGTTTTGCGCTTCCATGATTGCGGTTTTGGCAAACGATTTTTCAAAACAAATAAGAACAGTAGTAAGAAAAAAAACACTGGCGAATGCTACTGTTACACACAGCGGCTTACACAAAACAGATTTTACGCATGGGACGCATGCTTTCAATCGTCAAACTTCTCTGCTTCAATTAGCTCGCTGTATTCGCAGCCGTTGGTAGGCGGGTCCTTCTTGCTAGGTTTTCAGTCATTGGTTCTTCAAGGTTTCAGAAACCCAATTCAAGGCTCTTATTAGTCGAATGAGAGGTCAATCAAATCTAAACCAATCAAAGCACTCCTTTGGCTTTCTGTTTGCAGCTGTGTCTGTAGTGGAAGAACGGAAATGCAGCTTTTTTTTTTCAGTGTGCACTGTGTGCGTCCTAGTGCGCACGAGGGCGCACTAGTACGCAGAGACATGACCGCCCGCGGTATCCCGGAGTGCAAGAGGTTAATACTTTAACCAATGTAATACTTTTTTTTAGCTAGTTATAGACATTCTTATATTTTTTAAATTTTATTGAAGAACAAACAAGTACAAAAAAAAATCAGCACAAACATAATCAGTTAAGATTATGTACAATGGAATACAGGGAACTTAGATTGAAAACAGTCCAGGGGTATCAGAAAATAATAATTACTAGAAAGCACTCAGAGCGCAGACCTCCACCAAGGCTTCTTCCGTCCCTCATGATCACCTCCAGAATGTAATGGGTTTGTGTGTAGACCTAGAGCCACTTCTGGTGAAAATTGCATCAAAGTCTATTCATTAATTTTGGAGTATTGTTGCTAACACACTGTGAAAAATAAGAGCCTTAGCAGAGGTATGCATTCTGAGATCATCACCAAAATGTAATGGATTCGTCTGTAGCCCAAGAACCACCTCTGGTGAAAACTTCATCCAAATCCATCCAGTAGTTTTGGAGTATTGTTGCTAAAACTCTTGTGAGAAGATAAGAGCCTTGGCAGAGGTATGCATTCTGAGATCACCACCAAACTCTAATCATCTGTTCAATGTGCCATTACACACCTTTCCTGAAAATTTGAATGAAAGGCGCTATATAAATACAATCATTATTATTATTAACAGAGAAACAACAGCAAAAACAATAGGACTACATAATAATAATAAAAACAATAATAATAATAATAATAATGTCAGGTGGGAGAGGAAGTTTTCTCTCTCCTCTACTGGTAAGATGTAGCCCAGTACAACCTGTCGCATTAAGGGAGGAGGTGTGTCCCCCTTGGGCTGGGCCCAAATGTGAGGCACGCAGGCCCACCGGCGCGTGGACACGCCCTGGTGCCACACAAAACAACCCCCAGCTATGGGCAAATAGCACCACTGCCTTGTGGCCGTCACGGGAGTGACTAAGGCTAAGGGAGACAACCCCTACAGAAAATCCGGAGTGGAGCCCCGAAGGCGGTTGGTCCTCGTGTAGCGGGACCTCACGGCAACTCCTATAGCCAAGTTGGTACCAAATGTATCGGCTAGTCCTTTCCATTGGACACTACCAGCAAGGCCAAGAAGGAGGATCTGTCGACTGGATATCTCAGTTTCTCCACAACTTTGCCCTGGCCTGTGCCCTGGAGAGGTCACTCCAGTGCCGCCTTCTGCGGCAGCTCAAAACGGGGAGACGCAGTTACTGGTTAAAAGTCCAGAGCAAATTGGCGTAAGCTCAGGCGCCTAGGGCTGTCTCCTGACGGTGGGAGGGATCGTTGTGTCCCACTGGCCAGCTACCGCCCGCCTTTAGCTGGGCAGCCCCTAGTCAGTAAGGTGCTGGCCCGCCACGGTCCACTTACTTCAAAGGGTGCTTGAAGTGTAGGCCAAAAGCTGAATCACGGACTGTAATCATTGCACCAGTTAATATCAAGAAACCAAAGCTGCCAGCGCTGAGTCTGGCAACCTGGAACGTCAGAACAATGTGTCCTGGCCTCTCTGACGACCTCCAGCAAATCAATGACGCCAGGAAAACTGCTATCATCGACCGCGAGCTGAGGAGGCTCAATATTGACATTGCAGCACTGCAAGAGACGCGACTCCTGGGCAGCGGCAGCTTGAAGGAGAAGAACTATACGTTTTTCTGGCAGGGACAGGAGCCTGACGAGCATCGCCTGTACGGTGTTGGATTCCCTGTTCGAAACTCCCTTCTGTCCTCTATTGAACCGCCGTCTTCAGGCACTCCACGAGTCCTCTCTCTCCGTCTCATAACCTCCTCTGGACCAGCTAATATTCTTAGCGCCTATGCTCCGACACTCTGCTCTTCAACTGAGGCGAAAGATGCATTCTACGAGGCGCTGGAAACCAGGATCCAGCAGATCCCTGCCAAGGAGCACCTGTTTTTGCTCGGTGACTTTAATGCACGGATAGGGGCAGATCATGACTCCTGGCCCCGCTGCATTGGCCGCTTCGGCATTGGCAAACTCAACGAGAACGGTCAACGCCTTCTTGAACTCTGCTCCTTTCATGACCTCTGTCTGACCAACACATTCTTCCCCACCAAGCCCTGTCACCGAGTGTCCTGAAGACATCCAAGGTCTCGCCACTGGCATCAGCTGGACCTCATCATCACCAGGAGATCCCTGCTGAACCGAGTGCTGGTCACGCGCAGTTTCCACAGCGCTGACTGTGACACCGACCATTCCCTGGTCGCTACCAAGGTACGTCTCTGCCCCAGACGTGTCAACCGCTCCAAGCAGAAACCCCCGACCCCGCATCAACACAGCTATGATTACAGTACCTGAACTGTGGGAACGCTATGCTAAAGTCATAAATGAAGCCCTGGCGGACTGTCCCAACGACTGTGCTTCTGCAAGGTGGAACCACATCCGTGAGGCTGTGTTTGAGACCACCATAGGTACCTTTGGGAAAAAGGTGGGGAAGAATGCAGATTGGTTTGAAGCTGGAGCCACTGAGATGGAACCTGCAATCGCCGCCAAACGTGCAGCCCTAATTGCCCACAAGAAGGAGCCCTCTCTGCGGATGCTTGCTACACTGCGCGCTGCGAGGAACAATGCACAAAGGATTGCAAGGCGATGTGCCAATGATTACTGGCTTAACCTCTGCCAGGACATACAGCTTTCTGCAGATCACGGAAACGTGCGCAAAATGTACGAAGGCATGAAGAAGGCTTTCGGTCCCAGTGTCATCAAGACCGCCCCACTTAAATCAGCTGCAGGAGATGTCATCAAGGACCGCGGTAAACAAATGGAGAGATGGGCTGAGCACTACCAAGAGCTCTACTCGAGAGTAACCACCGTCTCGAACACGGCCCTTGAGAACACCCCTCTACTGTCAGTCATGGATGAACTTGATGCTCCACCCACCATCGAGGAGCTCAGCAAGGCGATAGACTCCATCTCAAACGGCAAGGCTCCAGGCAGTGACAACATCCCCCCTGAAATCGTCAAAACCGCAAAGGAGAGCTCGCTCTTGAAACACCTCCATGAGCTCCTGCTGCAGTGCTGGGAGGAAGGGGCTGTGCCCCAAGATATGCGTGATGTCAAAATCATCACTCTCTACAAGAATAAGGGAGAGCGGAGCGATTGTAACAGCTATCGTGGTATCTCACTCCTAAGCATAGTTGGCAAAGCCTTTGCCCGTGTTGTCCTCAACAGACTACAACTACTTGCCGAACGTGTGTATCCAGAGGCGCAGTGTGGATTCAGAGCAACCAGGTCAACCGTAGATATGGTCTTCTCTTTTCTTTCAAAGGTCTTTTTATTATTATTAATTGAAGTATCAATACAATACAAAGTATTAGAAATTTTCATTTTTGTTTCAACCAAACAGTAAAAAACTAGAACTTAAAGCCAACAAATGTAAATGCTTCAAAGCACAAAAACCTTTAAATAAACAATAAAAAAAAAAAAAAAAACAAAGAAAAATTGTGTGTGTGAAGTGGGGGTGGGGTAAAGGGGATATGAGCTACTCAGAAACTATAATCGTGGGTCTTTCAAAGAAATCAAGAAACGGGCGCCATAATTTATAGAATTTGTTTTCAGAGCCACAGACTGTATATCTGATTTTTTCTAAATCCAAACAGGACATTATATCTTTTATCCACTGTAAATGTAAAGGGGGCAAAGAGTCTTTCCACTTCAGTAATACAGCACGTCTGGCCAATAATAATGAAAATTTGAATACTTTTAATTTGGAACTTGGCAAGACAAGTTCTGGAGCCACACCAAAAATGGCGCATAATGGATCAGGTTTAATTTGATATTGCAGGACTTCAGACATAGTGATAAAAACAGAATGCCAAAAATTCATCAATGCAGGGCAGGACCAATACATGTGAAGCAAAGTGCCAGGAGCGCTACCACACTTTTCACAAGTTGGGTCTATATCCGAGTAAATACGTGCTAACTTAACCTTGGACAGGTGCATCCGGTGTACAATCTTAAATTGAATAAGAGCGTGATGAGCACACATTGATACAGTGTGAACCTGGCCAAGAATAGAGTCCCACAGTTCATCAGTAAAAGTAAAATTAAGATCTTGTTCCCAGTTCAATTTGATAGCGGCCAGAGAAGAAGATTGTAAATTTGAAATTAAATTATATAAAACTGACATTACCCCCTTAGAAGTTGGTTTAACTAATAAAAAATCATCTAGAGGATTATCAGAAGGTTTTTGAGGGAATTGTTTTGTCATGGTTTGCACATAATGTCTGACCTGGAGGAAGCGGAAAAAATGTGTAGAAGTGATGTCGAATTTGGTGGAAAGTTGAGAAAAACTTGCAAATTGACCATCAAAATATAAATCCGCAAAAGATTTTAAACCTTTTCTGTGCCATATATGAAATGCACTATCAATAGTTGATGGGGTAAATAAATGATTTGCGGCAATTGGACTTCTAATGGAAAAAAACTGAAGACCGAAATTTTTCCTGAATTGAGACCAAATTCTAAGAGACTGACGAACTACTTTATTATTACCCAGTGTAGACAAAGCAAGGGGAAGTGGTGAACCTAAAATTGCCGGTAGGGAAGTTTGATTGTCCACATGTGACTCCATAAGGATCCAAATAGGTGATTTAGGTTCCAGATAAAAATGTTTCCAATATAACATGCACCTGATATTTGCTGCCCAGTAGTAATATTGAAAGTTAGGCAGAGCCATGCCACCTACTGATTTGGGTCTTTGAAGAAAAACTTTCCTCAATCTCGGATGTTTACCATTCCAAATAAATGAGGTAATCAAAGAGTCCAAAGACTTAAAAAAGGATTTAGGAATAAAAATGGGGAGACATTGAAACAAATATAAAAACTTTGGAAGTAACATCATTTTTACAGAATTGATTCTGCCAATTAAAGACAAGGATAATGGGGACCATTTGGAAAGTATTAACTTGCACTGGTCAAGTAAGGGGAGAAAATTATTTTTAAACAAGTAATTAAATTGTTTAGTGACACATATCCCAAGATAATTAAAATGATCAATAACAACCTTGAAAGGAAAATTTTCAAAATCCTGAACTTGAATCTTTTCATTAATCAGAAACAGTTCACTCTTATTAAGATTAATTTTATAACCAGAAAACCTACTAAAACTATCCAAAATATTAAGTATAGCGGGTAATGAAGTAAGTGGGTTGGAGAGAAATAATAAAAGATCATCAGCATAGAGTGAAACCCTATGCTCAATGCCACCCCTACGAATGCCTAGAAAGTCCCGGCTCCCACGGATTGCAATAGCTAACGGCTCAACTGCCAAGGCAAAGAGCAACGGGCTCAAAGGACAGCCTTGCCTCGTACCACGGTAAAGTCTAAAATAGTCAGAATAGCGACAATTAGTTAACACTGAAGCTAAAGGACTAGCATAGAGAAGTTTAATCCAGGAACAGAAGGAAGGACCAAAACCGAACCTCTCCAAAGTAAAAAACAAATACTCCCACTCAACCCTATCGAATGCCTTTTCAGCGTCCAAACTAATAAGACATTCAGGTATGTTGTGGTGAGGAGTATAAATAATATTAAACAACCGCCGCAAGTTAAAAAAAGAATGGCGATTTTTAATGAAACCGGTTTGGTCCTGTGAAATTATAAAAGGAAGAATCTTTTCCAACCTTGAAGCTAACAACTTTGACAAAATTTTAACATCGGTATTTAACAAGGAAATAGGCCTGTAAGAAGCACAATCAACAGGATCCTTATCCTTTTTAAGCAACACAGTGATACAGGCCTGATAGCATGAAGGAGGAAGTGTACCAGAGTCAAGCGACTCTGTAAAAACTTGACAAAGGAAAGGGGCGAGGTCATCAGAGAATTTTTTGAAAAAATCAGCGGAAAACCCATCAGGTCCTGGAGATTTTCCTGATTGCATGGATGATATTGCCAGCTGAATTTCTTCTTTTGTGATGGGAGCTTCTAAAATTTGCCGAGATTCTGAAGAAATCGAAGGAATATCAATAGAATCAAAAAAAAATTCCAAATCCTTTAAGTTTGTTGTATATTCTGAGGTATATAATTTGGAATAAAATGACCTGAAAATATCATTAATCGCTTGTTGGTCAGATGTCACCTCTCCTTTATCTGTCCTAACTCCAGTAATAATTTGCTTAGCTCTAATACCACGTAGTTGATTAGCTAGAAGTTTACTGGTTTTTTCGCCATGTTCATAAAATTCACTCTTGTTCCTTATTAAACAACCTTCAATTTGTCGAGTAGAAAGTAAATTAAGTTTAGTTTGTAATGTCATACGTTCCTTGTACAGAGCGGGTGATGGAGATTGAGCATATTGTCTGTCAATGTCCAGGATTTGATCTAAAATAGCCTTCTGTTCCTGTATTAAGGATCGTCTTTTAAATGCTGCCAATGAAATAAATTCCCCCCTAAGAAATGCCTTCATGGCCTCCCATATCGTTTTATTTGACATACCAGGAGTTTTATTTTCTTTCAAAAAAAAATTAATTTTAGAAGAAATATTCGCAACCAATTTTTCATCTGTAAGTAATAATGGATCCAATCTCCAATGCTTTCTCATGGAGTCACATCCATGGAGGATCATTTTAAGTACAAGAGGGGCATGATCAGAAACCGAGATGCTATCATAACTGCAAGAGCAAAGGTTATTAATTAATAAATTGTCAACAAAAAAATTATCTATTCTGGTATAAGTATGGTGTACGTGAGAGAAAAAAGAATAGTCCCTGCCGTTAGGATGTAAAAAACGCCAAGGATCTGTAAGGCTATATTCCTCAAGAAAAGACTTAACATAAGTTGCAGATTTATTAAGACTAGCAGGTTTTGAAGATGAGCGATCTAAGATCGGATCCATATACAAATTAAAGTCACCCCCAAGAATTAGAGAATGAGTATTTAAATCTAGAAGTTGCGAAAAAAGGTTGCGAAAAAAGTGCACATCATCAAAATTCGGTGCATACAGATTAGCCAAGGTGACATGTTTATCGCCAAGTTTACCTGATACTATTACAAATCGTCCATTTTTATCTGATACAACATTAGAGGGAATAAATGGGATATTTCGATCAATAAGAATAGCAGCGCCCCTGGCCTTAGCTTTAAAATTTGAATGAAAAAATTGTCCTGACCAACATTTTGACAAACGCAAGTGGTCGGAATCCTGCAAATGGGTTTCCTGCAAAAACAGTACCCCAGGCTTAAATTGCTTTAGACGTGACATGACTCTCTTTCGTTTAATTGGATGGTTCAACCCCTTCACATTCCAGCTTACCAAAGTAAGATTACTATTCATTCAAAGAGTAAAATTTATATATTATGTTGTGTAGCCCAAAGAAGAATAAAGTGAGGTACGGGTAAAAAAAAAAAAAAAAAAAAGGAAGGGGTAAGGGGGGTGTAAATAAAACCATAACAAAAAAAACAAAACAAAAAAAAATAAATAAAAAAAATAAAAAATAAAAAAAAAAAATAAAAAAATCCAACAACCAAACCTATAACAACACTCCAGCCGGTTGCAAAAAAACAGCAACCGCTCCATCTCCAGCTCTATTTTCATCCTAACAGAATGCTCCCATACAACTGGCTTCAATCCTGCATAATATGAACGTTTTACCCTAAAAAAAAAATAAATAAATAAGATAAAATTAAAAAAAAGAATTAAGTAAACAACAATGTATAGGGAGCCAATTTTACCTTGTTTTTAAACATCTGAAAATGCATCAATGTCCAGTCAGTGCAGCTTCAATGAAGTAACAAGCAGCCCAGCGCGGCAGCTGGTCAACCCAGAAATGTCCAGTTCAAGGCGAAAATTGCTGGTTTCTCTCCATAGTTTGCATGAAGCAGGTGGCCTCCGAGACGGACGCCAGCCACTGGTTTTTGCCGTCTGGAAGAGTTATCCGGAGCCTGGCAGGGAAAAGAAGAGAAGGACGAAAACCTCTCTTGTACAACTCGGACATAACCTCCTTATATTCGGCTCGTTGCTTCTGAACGTCGGCGTTATAATCCTCGTAGAACTGAAGTTTATGCCCACGATATTCCAAAGTCCCACGGCGTCTCGGCGCTTCTCTCATCACCAAGTCTTTGGTCCGAAACCGGTGGAAACAAATAATGACAGCGCGCGGCTTCCCATTCGGACTCGGCTTGGACATGAGGCTGCGGTGGGCTCTATCCAGCTCTGGGGGAGATGGCAAAGTTTGTGTGCCAAAGACGTCCACCAACAGCCGAGAAAAAAATTCAGATGGCCGTGGACCCACATCAAAGGACTCCGGCAGACCCACCAGACGAATATTCAGCCTCCTGCTTCTTCCCTCCAGGTCAGAAAGTTTGTTTTTCAAAAGTTTGTTCTCCTCCTGTATTGACTCGCATGTAACTTCAAGCGCCGCTAGGCGCTGGCTGACGTCCTCCGCGTTGTTTTCAAGGTCGCCAATGCGTTGCTCCTGGTTCGCCACATCTGCTTGAATTTTGTCCAGCTTACCATTAATAAGTTCAAATGAAGCTTTGAAGTCAGCAGCTATGGACATTCTGTGTTGCTCAAGCAAGGCAACAAGTGCAGGGTTAAGGCTGATACTAGCATCCTCAGCTAAGCTGGTGTTAATATTGTTCCCTGCTGCCTCCTTTTCAGTCTGCTTTCTTGTTTTGGACATATTTCAAAACAGATTCTGCACGTATTAAATGTCCAAAACATTAACAGCTTACAGCAAAATAGGGTTTAAAAAGTAAAGAAAAAAATATAGCAGGAGCCAGCAACGCACACACCTACTCCATTGCCAGCACACCTGAAGCCCAGATATGGTCTTCTCTATGAGGCAGCTGCAAGAAAAGTACCGGGAGCAGAGACAACCCCTTTTTTTGGCCTTCATCGACCTGACCAAGGCTTTTGACTTGGTCAGCAGGGATGGACTGTTTGCCCTCCTCCAACGAATTGGATGTCCCCCCAAGCTTTTGAGCATGATCAAGTCGTTCCACCAGGACATGAATGGCATTGTCCAATTTGATAGATTATCCTCAGACCCTTTCCCGATCAAGAACGGTGTGAAGCAGGGTTGTGTTCTGGCTCCTGCCCTATTTGGCATCTTTTTCTCCCTGCTCCTGTGCTATGCCTTCCAGGACTCTGAAGATGGTGTCTTCCTCCACACCAGGAGCGACGGAGGCCTTTTCAACATGGCACGCCTCAGATCAAAGACCAAGGTGCGGAGCGTTCTAATCAGGGAGCTGCTCTTTGCTGATGATGCTGGTCTTGTTGCCCACACCGTGGAAGCGCTCCAGCGTCTCATCAACTGCTTTGCTCGTGCCTGCTCTGAGTTTGGCCTCACCATCAGCCTTAAAAAGACCGAGGTCATGGGCCAGGATGTCAGCAGTGCTCCCAGTATCAACATTGGCGACCACACACTTGCGGTGGTGGACAAGTTCACCTACCTCGGGTCGATCATCTCCAGTAATCTCTCCCTAGACACTGAACTGAATGCCCGTATCGGCAAGGCATCGACGGTGATGGCCCGTCTGGCGAAGCAAGTCTGGGACAACTCTATGCTAACCACCAACACCAAAATAAGAGTCTACATGGCCTGCGTACTGAGTACTCTCCTATACGGCAGTGAAGCATGGGCCCTCTACTCCTGTCAGGAACGCCGGCTGAACGCCTTCCACCAACGCTGCCTTCGCAGACTACTGCGCATCACTTGGCAGGATCGTGTCTCCAACATCGACGTCCTGGCCAGAGCAGATGTGCCCAGTATGTTTGCCGTCCTGACAAAGAGACGCTTGCGATGGCTTGGCCACGTAAACCGAATGGAGGATGGCCGCATCCCCAAAGACTTACTGTATGGGGAGCTGGCTACTGGAACCAGATCAAAGGGACGCCCAACTCTCAGATTCAAGGATGTTTGCAAGCGCGACCTCAAGGCCGGAGGCTTCACCCCTCCGACCTGGAGTCAGCTGCCTCCGTCCGCTCCAACTGGCGGACCACCACCCAGGATGTCATCCGAACAGCAGAGGAGAGAAGAGACACTCGCTGGGGGGAGAAGAGACTCCGCAGACAGAGGAGACTGTTGAGACCCCCATTACACTGTGAAGAATTTATCTGCAGCGGCTGCGGTAGGACCTGCAGATCCCGTATCGGCCTCTACAGCCACGCCCGATGGTGCAGCTCCCTGAATGATGACCCAAGGCACAAAATTCCCCCATGATCTTTTGAGATCGATGGAGCCAAAGAGAAGAGAATAATAACAAGACCATCATTATTGTATTGACCATACAGTGGGGTTGGGCAATTCCACCTTAAATCAACATCATGGTTTATTGAATCTTTCAGGTCAGTATTCGTTTTTTTTCCCCCTCCTCTGTTCTCCATTAGTTTACTGACAAGGTTCATAATTATTAAGCAATATTATACAACAGTGTGATATTATACCACTTTTTTGCAGTTATCAATTACAGATTCACATAGTACCTATATTATCTACTGCAACAAACTTGTAAGAAATATGACCGTGACAAAGGCACAAACGCTCACCTGGCACGCCAACAGATGTGGACATTTTCCTCCAAGCGTTTGCTTTCAAATTTTGATCATGATATCCTTTTAGTGTCAGATCAAAGAGTACCAAGTTGTTTGATGCAGCAAAGTTCAGCCTCCACCTCCTCCACCATCACTTCCTGTTCTTATCTTCCTGTACCGGCATCCTATGCCCCAACCTTCCTTAATTCTGATTGGCTGCTTAGAAAGGTCTGACATTGACGAGCGCAGCTGTACAATAGTCTGAAAAGCTGAGGTATGCATTCGCAGATCATCACCAAAATGTAATGGATTCGTCTGTAGACCAAGAACCACCTGAAAATTTCATCCAAATCCATTCAGTAGTTTTGGATCATCACCAAAATCTAATGTGTTCAATGTGCCATTACAAACCTTTCCTTAAAATCTGAATGAAAGGTGCTATATAAATGCAATCCATTATTATTATTATTATTATTATTATTATTAACAGACAGAGAAATTGCAGCAAAAACAATATTATTATAATAATAATTATTATTATGTATTATAATGAGGCGGATGATAAAATAAAGCAGCGTTGGTGAAGGTTTTAAGTAGAGTTTTATTAAATCATACCGCCGTCACGAGCTCCGCTCCCGGCACCGTGCATGCGCGCCGGGAGCGAGCCCAGCGGCTCTCCAGAGAGACACAATGTGTCAGCAGCAGCAGCTGAAGAGTGAGTGAATGAGAGAGAGTTTGAGTTACAGAGTTGCAGCATATATACCCAACTACAACAATACATCAAAGAGCATTCCCACAGCAGTTGGTATGATCAAAGAGATAACAGAACAGGCATGAGACATTTGCATTTGAGAGACATATTGATCTCGGTCCCTAGGTCACAGTAAGGACAGGACGCATGAACACAATGCATGAAAGGCAACATTAACATCACAGAAGTGAGCCAGAAGAAGCGGGGCTGCCTGTAGACATTAATACACATTTCACTGTTCTGTTAATTGCTCTAGCCGAGCGCTGTGTCTGTCCAGTCTGTTGTGGGGGTTACACCAAACCGCCACAATAATATATAATTATTAATATTATTATAACATTATATGACTACATAATAATAATAATAATAATAATAATAATAATAATAATAATAATAATGCCATAATTATATTGACCATACATTGGTGCCATTACACACTTTTCCTGAAAATTTCATCAAAATCCATTCATAACTTTTTGAGTTATGTTGCTGACAGACAAACCAACCAATCAACCCCACTAAAAACATTACCTCTGTCCTCCCTTGGCGGAGGCAATAAACCAGAATCAAATAAATGTGTAGAAAAAAGCAGGGAAGTCAAATCAATTTAACAGTTTGAAAGTACAGATCGTTACAGTCTTTACTGCTTTGTTTTTTTTTTTAGAAATTAATTCTTATTAATAAATCAGCTGTGTCAGAAAGACCTGCTATACTTTACCCTCGGGGTCCTGATGAAGTTGAACGCAATTGGTGTATGTGGTAACCTGGGGGACAAAACCGCAACCTGATTGGTTCGTTAGTTAGTGCTACACTGAAAGATGCCGGAGAAGACTGATGATAAAAAAAAGTCTGTTTATTAAAAAAATATGGTCAAACCGTGGCTGCCAACAAATTTTCTCAGGTTTACCAAAAATAGAGACGACTATATTTAAAAAATGGTCTACTCCCCTGATGCGATTTATCAATGACACTGTTATGTATGTAAACAGGCTGGTATTAGCAAGATGGCAGCCTGGTTGGTCATGAGACAGACCAGGGTGGCTACTACCGGTTTCCGGCGGTGATGCCACCCTAGGTATAAAAGAGTGGGCGGAAGAGGCTCTGCCTCTTTCGTTGTGAAGCCACCTGGCCAGCAGGAGAGTGCCGTAAGCCTCTGTCCATAGTTAAGTATTGTATTTAATAAACCCTGTTAACTGAAGTGAGACTCACTCTTCATTGCTATAATTATGAACATAACAACTGGCGACGAGGTAAAAGCGGTAATGGAACGCTTCATTACCAGCTTTCGGCTGTTCCTCGAGGCTCCGGGCAAGCTGCTCATGCCGTGGCCTAGGTGGTTTGCTGCCTTTACCAGCTACCTTGTGGCACTGGGTTTGGGTGACATGGAGAAGCTCCGTGCACGAGCTGTGATAATCCATAATTTAGGAATGGAAGGGCAGAGGATTCTTGAAAACTTGGGCGGAGCGGACAGTTTTGACGATGTGGTACAGCTTATGGCGCGCTACTTTAAGGCGCTAGAGAACGTCATCGTGAAACGCATCCAGTTTAGACAGCGCCGCCAGTAGTCGGGAGAGCCTGTACGAAGATTCGTGGCGGACCTCCAAGAGCTAGTGAGGGAATGCAGATTTGGGATCCTGGAGGACGAAATGATTCGGGACCAGTTGGCAGAGAACATTTGTTGCACAGTGGCCCGGTCCAGGTTGTTGACTCACCTAGGAGAGATGACGTTAGCGGAGGCCGTCAAGCTTGCTCAACAGTACGAGGCAGCAGAGACCATCGCGAGGGGTCTAACTGAAGGGGCCCCTCTGGAGAAGAATGTGTCTTGTGCTGAGGCACTGCGTCTGGACCCTTGTGATGGCGAGTGCGGAGAGGATGATTTTGCCTCCGTAGTCAGGATAAGGTCTGCCCCTGGTATGCTAAAATTTTATGGATGTGGGTCCACTGAGCACTCTGGACTTATAGCACGTCCAGAGTGTGCCCGGCGAAAGGAAAGCATTGTGGCAAATGAGGGTTGTTAAACCATTTTGCCAGGGTATGCGAAAACTTCGTACGTAGGAGCCGTGGGAGAGATCCAGGTGCTGCGCAGAAGACTCCGACCGTTGTGCACACTGTCTCTCCAGAGACGACAGGAAGGATTGGCTGCAACATTACGTTGGATGGAGTTGAGGTCCCCAGGTCCCGCTCTTAGTGTACATGGGAGTGATAATCTCAGTCCTGAATCTTGAAACCATGGACAGACTGTTTCCCCACCGACAAATAAGAAGGCAACGAGTGGAGTATTATGGTTATGGGCGGAACAGGTTGGCTATATTGGACTATGTGGAGATGGAGGCCTGATATAAGGACAGTGTGGCGCCCAGTGCTCACATCAATGTCTCTGCGTCCAGCGTTAACGTTATGGGTTACAACCTCTTTTACAGCCTTGGGTTCTCCATCACGAACGTCTCCGGTGAGGAGTGGTCTGGGTGCGGACTGTGGAGCCGACCTGTTCCTGCTTTGGAGGGTGCTGAGGTGTGGGATCGGGACTGGACGGTCAACGTAGATTTGGGACACACCGCGCCATGCGGAGTCCTCTCGGGACGGACCCGATGCTGTCACGCAGGCTGCCCTGGATGAGGGTGCTGGACGGCACTGCGGGACCCCCGATGAGGCTCATCAGGATGAGGTGCCAACGCTGGGAGAAAACGGGGCTAGACCACAGAGCGTGGTTATCGTAAAGCACTCCCAGCGATGACCTGCCAAGAGAAGATCCAGGAGGGCCCGCGAGTTGGAGCCGCTGGAGTCAGGGGCCAGTCGCAGGACCAGTGATCTGATGAAAAGGAAGTGGGCTCCCTCGAAGACCAAGGTTGATGCTCGAGTACGTAGAGATCACAGTCCACGCCAGCAGCGGGACTACCAGAGGCAGTTCCAGGTGGAGCCTGGTCAGATGGAGGAGTTTGGGCGCAGGTCTATCCACGTCTGGAGACATCCAAGGGATCTGAGGCTGCCAGAGGTGGTGAGGAGGTGACGCAGCAGGAGCCCCGATGTGAAGAGACAGAGATGCCTTGAAAGGGATCCATCTGGGGACTGAGGGTTTATTTTTGCATGTTTGTCTTGTTTCTTCAGTCCTGTTTTATGTTAGGTTTTCCTATTTGGTGCCCCGGTAAACTTAAAAAAAAAAAAAAGGAAAGAAGATCGTATAGAAGGAATTAAGAAAATTTGAGCCTTTGTGTGGTGTTTTCTATTGTTTCATTGGTGTCTGTTATGTGTTTTAACGATTGGGGCTCAGCTAAGTATATTCATTTGTGCAAAGTTATGTGCTATTTAGTAAAATTTTATTGAATTATTGTTTAAAGTGGCCAGTTTTGGGGAATTGGATGTGCTCAACCCTAGTAAATTGAGTTAAATTGGGATATAATTAGTCTGGCCGATGGCCCCTCTGTGTGAATATACTTTGGTATTTTTCTGGAGTTTGCCTGGCACATGACTGGTATTAATTGGGTTGGCTATTTATGTGAATTTGGTTTAACTGAATTGTTTTAATTGAATTGCCCTTTACACATCTTTACTCTGTGTGCCCAGGGTGGGGTGGGGGGGCCGCCTGTAGGATATGTCTTGTGTTTTATTGCACTCTGGGATACCGCGGGCGGTCACGTCTCTGCGTCCTAGTGCGTCCTCGTGCGTCCTAGTGCGCACTGTGCGTCTCAGTGCGCACTGAAAAAAAAAAAGCTGCATTTCTGTTCTTCCACTACAGACACAGCCGCGAACAGAAAGCCAAAGGAGTGCTTTGATTGGTTTAGATTTGATTGACCTCTCATTCGACTAATAAGAGCCTTGAATTGGGTTTCTGAAACCTTGAAGAACCAATGACTGAAAACCTAGCAAGAAGGACCCGCCTACCAACGGCTCTGAATACAGCGAGCCAATTGAAGCAGAGAAGTTTGACGATTGAAAGCGTGCGTCCCGTGCGTAAAATCTGTTTTGTGTAAGCCACTGTGTGTAACGGTAGCGTTCGCCAGTCTTTTTTTCTAACTACTGTTCTTATTTGTTTTGAAAAATCGTTCGCCAAAACCGCAATCATGGAAGCACAAAACCGCAATCATGGAATCATGGTTTGACCGGGTCGCATGACCAGAACCACGAGTCCGTATCAAGCGGACCAGATTCATGTTCGTCTGACAATGAGGAACAGATGTTCGCCAGCGACACTGCTGTTGTGGACAGGTAAGTGTTATAAGCTAAATTATTCTTTATCACTGAAAACAGTAATCAAAATGACTTTTGACCGATCGGTAATTACAACGGTGCGTCATCGCCACATGACGGACCGTTGACGGACCGTTTTTTTGTGTGCCGTGCTCCTCTGTAGCGGGGGGGGGGGGGGTGTTGTTATCCTCTACATTGCAGATATTTTAGCATAATTTTTATTGCACTGTAGGTTATTTTTTCTTGTAAAAAAAGGCCACACATTTTTTACGTGGCATGCTTCTTTGTGTGTGGGGGGATTGTTTGTTCATTCATTCATTCATGAATGAATAAACAACCCCCCACACACACAGCCCTGAGTGTCACCTTTCATTTGAGCCCAAGATGAAGCTTCTATGTTGAATCCTTCAAAAGTTACAGACGTTTTTCCAAACTGTGCCATTTGGCACAATTTGGCACAGTTCAAAAACGCCTGGGAACAATCTGAGAAAAAAGCTGTGTAATATATTCATTTTTTGTGGTATTGTTACAAAATTTTGACCTCAGCTGGATAACACTTGGTTCTACATTTTTGTGGCATTTTCCAGCCAGTATCTGAAGCTGTGTGTTATTTGCAAGCATTTGTATTTAAAAAAACACCCAGGCGAACTTTATTTTCTTCAAGTTCAGTATGTTTAGATGACTGTTACTCAGTGGCAAGAGCACTTAGAGAGATTATGACTATTTTGCAAAAAAATTCAAAGTGTTTTCTTTTAAATGAGACCAACCCCATGAAGATGCTGCAAAGGGTTGAAGAACAGCTTTTGATTTACTTTGGGTACGTTATTTTTAGGCATGTTTAGGGAAATTGACCAGAGTGCAAGGGGTTAACAGGTTGGTGTTAGCAAGATGGAGGCCGGGTTGGTCATGAGACAGACCGGGGTGGCTACTACCGGTTTCTGGTGGTGACGCCGTCCTAGGTATAAAAGAGTGGGCGGAAGAGGCTCTGCCTCTTTTGTCGTGAAGCCACCTGGCCAGCAGGAGAGTGCTGTAAGCCTCCGTACATAATTAAGTATTGTATTTAATAAACCCTGTTAACTGAAGTGAGACTCGCTCTTCGTTGCTACAATTATGGACATAACAGACACAAAAAACACACTTGGCCCACCACCTAATCACTGTTTTTATGTATCATGCCGTACCATGTTCACTAACTAGAAGCCAAGGAGGAGATGTATAAAAGATGATAACTAACAAAATAACGTGTGTGTGCATGTGTGGCATGCCAGTCCACCATCATCCTCATGGACATAAAGTTTTTTCAGAGAAAAGATCCAGGTTCAGGTGAGAGGCTAAGGTCAAAATGATGTGACTTCACTGTCCACAGTAGGTGACCAGATTCCGTGGAAACATTTCGGGACAGTCCATGATGAACTCTGTCTGGCTTATTATGAAAAGTGTGAAGCTATAGTAACAATTCAATTCAATTCAATTCAACTTTATTTATATAGCGCCATTTCACAACAACAGTCATCTCATAGCACTATCAACTGTAGGGAGGACCCCCACAGTTGCAGAAAGACCCCAGCAATCAGGCGATCCCCTGTGAGCAAGCACTTGGCGACGGTGGAGAGGAAAAACTCCCTTTTAACAGGAAGAAACCTCCAGCAGAACCAGGCTCAGGGAGGGGCAGTCATCTGCTGCGACTGGCTGGGGGGTGAGGGGACAGAGAAGAAGAAAAGAACAGACATGTAGAGAGCAAACAGCACGATGGGGACTCAATCTATGGGAGAGAACAAACAAATGTTAATGACCAGCAAAAAAAAAAAAAATTCATAGAGAGTGAGGAAAGGAGTGAGGCCCAGTGCATTACTGGAGGTCCCCCGGCTGACTAAACCTATTAGCAGCATAACTAAGGGAGGGTTCAGAAACACATGATCCCTCCCTAATTGTAGGCTATATCAAAAAGGTAGGTTTTAGCCCTATTCTTAAAAACAGAGATCGAGTCTGACTCCCGAATCCAGATTGGCAGCTGATTCCACAGGAGAGGAGCTTGATAACCGAAGGCTCTGCCTCCCATTGTACTTTTGGAGATTCTAGGTATTACAAGTAAACCTGCATTTTGGGAGCGTAGTGCTCTGTTAGGATGATACGGTAGTATCAGATCTTTTAAATAAAAAGGAGCCTGATTGTTTAGAGCTTTGTAAGTAAGAAGAAGGATTTTAAACTTAATTCTAAACTCTATGGGAAGCCAATGAAGGGAGGCCAGAACCGGAGAGATATGATCTCTCTTTCTAGTACCTGTTAAAACTCTTGCTGCAGCATTTTGGATCAGCTGAAGACTTTTTAAAGATGTTTTAGGACAGCCTGATAATAAAGAATTACAATAATCTAATCTCGAGCTAACAAAAGCGTGGATCAGCTTCTCAGCATCACTCTGAGACAAGATGCTCCTAATCTTGGCAATATTACGCAAATGATAGAAGGCAGTCTTAGAAACAAATTTAATATGTGAATTGAAGGACAAATCCTGATCAAAAATAACTCCAAGGTTCCTCACAGAGCTATTAAGAGAAAGAGTAACTGCATCCAAACTGAAAGTTTGATTTGGAAAGGAATTTCTAAGGATTTTTGGACCAACAAGAATGACTTCAGTCTTATCTGAATTTAATAGCAGGAAATTACAAGTCATCCAAACTTTGATTTCCTTAAGACAGGCTTCTAACTTGGCTAATTGATTAGTATCATCTGGCTTCATTGACAGGTATAATTGTGTGTCATCTGCATAACAGTGAAAATGTATACAGTGCTTTCTAATAATGTTGCCTAACGGAAGCATATATAAACTAAAAAGAGTAGGGCCAAGCACAGATCCCTGTGGAACTCCATGACTAAGCTTTGAGCTGAGAGAAAACTCATCATTTACATGAACAAACTGGAACCTATCAGATAAATAAGATCTAAACCACTGCAACGAAGTTCCATTAAGTCCAACATAGTGTTCTAATCTATCAAGTAGAATATTATGATCAATAGTATCAAAAGCTGCACTAAGATCTAAAAGGACAAGTACAGAAACTAGTCCATTATCAGATGCAATGAGGAGGTCGTTAGTGACCTTCGCTAAGGCTGTTTCAGTGCTATGATGGATTCTAAACCCAGATTGAAACTCCTCAAATAAACCATTTCCCTGCAGGTGGTCAAATAATTGCGTAGCAACAACTCTTTCTAAGATTTTTGAAATGAAAGGGAGATTAGAGATTGGTCTATAGTTAGCTAAAGCTCCTGGATCTAGCGTTGGCTTTTTGAGTAAGGGTTTAATTACAGCCGTTTTAAAAGCCTGCGGTACATGGCCTAAAGTTAATGAAGAATTGATTATATGAAGAATAAAGCTACCAATAAGTGGGAAGACTTCTTTAAATAACCTGGTAGGAATAGGGTCTAAAAGACAAGTTGAAGGTTTGGATGAGGAAACTATTTTGTCTAACTCACAAAGGTCGATTGGAGTAAACTCATCAAGACAGACATCAATAGAAGGAGTTGTAGTAGTTACAGTATTTAAGTTAACTGTGGGAAGAATCTGATTGATTTTATCTCTGATGGATGAAATTTTATTATTGAAAAAGTTCATAAAGTCCTGACTAGTAAGCTCTAAGGGGATGCTAGGATTGACAGAGTCCTGACTCTTTGTCAACCTGGCTACAGTACTGAAAAGAAACCTGGGATTATTCTTGTTCTCTTCTATTAATGCAGAGTAATAACTCGTTCTAGCTTTTCTAAGAGATTTTTTGTAAATTAAAAGATGATTTCTCCAAGCTAAATAGATTTCATCTAAATTAGTAGAGCGCCATTTTCTTTCTAATTGACGAGTCTTCTGTTTTAAGCTACGAGTTTCTGTGTTGAACCAAGGAGTTAAAAATCTCTGATTAGACTTTTTCTTTTTTAAGGGGGCCACCAAGTCTAGAGCCTGATGCAGAGAAGCTGAAACACTATCCACCATGTTATCAATTACAGAAGGAGCAAGCTGTCTATAGCTTATTTCCGTTGTGTTGACACATGGCATAGAGGAAACAATCTGCATAAATTTGGAAACAGCATCATCTGAGAGGCATCTACTGTGATAATATTTTTCTTTAGGAGCCAAATAGTCAGAAATAGTAAAATCAAAGGTTAACAGACAATGGTCTGACAGTACAGGGTTATGAGGAGACACTACAAGATTTTCTATTTCTATGCCATATGTCAGAACAAGGTCCAATGTATGGTGGAGGTAATGAGTAGAATTTCCTACTTTCTGAGAAAACCCAATCGAGTCTAATATTGAATTAAAAGCCACATTAAGGCAGTCACTATCTACATCCACATGTATATTAAAGTCCCCTACTATAATTATTCTATCAGATTTCAGCACTAAATCAGCTAAGAAATCAGGAAATTCGGATAAAAATTCTGAATAGGTTGATGGGGGACGATAAACTATGGCAAATAAAATTGGGTTTAACCTGGAATTGCTAAAGTGCCCAACACTGAGGACCAAGCCCTCAAAGGAATTATAACATGTTTTTTGCTTTACATTAACTAGTAATTTGGAATGGTAAATTGATGCTACTCCTCCTCCACGACCAGAACTTCTGGGATTTTGACAGTTTAAATAACCAGAGGGAGTTGATTCATTTATAACAGACAGTATAAGCAAGCTATGAGGAGAAATGTCTGTATGTTGTATCAAATTACTGATGTATGAAATGATTCCTCTTTTTATTTATTTATTATTTTAAACCCATCCACCATCCAACTTCTACTGCTTTTCCGGAGGTCCAGGTCGTGGAGGCAGCAGCTCAGGCAGAGAAGCCCAGACTTCCCTCTCCCCGGCCACCTGCTCCAGCTCTTCAGAGAGGATACCAAGGCGTTTCCAGACCAACTGGGAGACACAGTCTCTCCAGTGTGTCCTGGGTCTGTCCCAGCTTCTCCTGTAAAAGGAATTTCTGATATAAAAATTATTGTGTTCATAAGCCCAACAATATAATGATCATTCTATCGGCTGAAAAAACATCTTTAAAACGACTTGCCTGCGTGTGTTTTTAGATCATATCCTTAGAATCTGTAAATGGTCTCCATAACATCAAGAAAGATTGTTAATGTCTGTTTTCAATCTAAATTATTCACATTTTTGTGACAAGATACACTGACTTCAACTCTCCTGCCCTGAATTTCACCAATTCAATTCAATTCTATTTATTTTCTGGTTGATCACAATTTGTATTTGATTGTCAGTGCAAAAGGGTAGAGAAGAGGATGGAGAGGGAGAGAGGGCGAGAGTGAAGGAAGAACCAGGTGAGATAACAATGATTATACTACTACTACTACTAATAATGATCCCAAACTGTATTAGAATATACAGGTTGTGTGTGTGTGTGTGTGTGTGTGTGAAAAGGGTGGATGTGTTGAGGTGGTGGAGCTCATTGGGTGCTCAACACCCTTAAAGCTCTGATCCTAGAACCACCTCTGATTAATGCTTTTCACAAATGTGACTTTTCTCAAACATTTGGAACTTCTTCATAAGTTATTCATGCAACTTTTTTTTTTTTTAGATTTTTTTCCCTTATTAATTTTCAGGTTTTCTTCTTTTAATATCATTTCTTGTAAAGTGGCATTTCTTATAATATTAATTTTTCCTTTTTTTCTTAAATTTATAGCTTTTCTTAGAAATGTATAATTTTGTTTCTTATATTAAATATCAATCTATTATGGTAAATGTTGTGGCTTTATGATCAAATTGCCTTTTTCTGGTGAATTTGTGAAACGTAACTCCTTAATTTGCTTTTTTGTGTGTGTGTGTGTGGGGGGGGGCAAATATGGGATGATGAATTTGTCATTCACTTTTTTGGTGAAAAGCAAATGAAATATTTGATTACAGCCCAAACATAAAAATTAATCAGCTGTTTTCTGTAATTCTGTCATTCTCAAATAATGTACCTGTGTGACTGAGGCCAATGTGGGTCTGATTTTTCTCCCCTTTGATCCTCCTTTAAGTTGTACAAATCTTGGGAATCATAATAATCCTCGCAAATTATTACCTAGAAAAGAAGATGGTGAAAGTAGCACATTATCGATGTTAGTCAGTTTATTCTAATTACCTTCATATTAATTCATTCTGATCCTCATTCCCCCAGCAGTTCATTGTGCATATTGGCAGCAAGCAGCAAATCCAAAACACACCTCTTTAAGCTCTGTAGTGCTTATCTAAACTCACTTTACTTTTTTATTCTGCCAGTAAATAGTCTGTTACCTAGCTAACATATCTGAGCTCCTACACTACATTATATCTTCAAACACTTCAGGCCTTGAATGAAAACCACAAATTATATTTCCCATCAAAATGCTGTAGATTAGGGTGAAAAACAAATGTTAACCTATCTCTTTAGCAAAAGAGTCACCAAACGACAGTCTTTTTATTTGCAAGCCAACCAAACAAAGAAGAAAAGGCAAACTGTCAGACCATTGCTCAGTCTGCAGCTGTTTTCTCTTCTACTTCATTGTTGTTTAATGCCAACTTGAGTTTCATTACTGCCACCTTCTGGATGTGAGTGGTATCTTTAGTCTTGTTGACTTAACTTAAAAAGTTTGTGATGGAACAGTACAGTACATTATGTACAGTTAACATGAGACATAATTACATTAACTTTTTTAGAAACATACATTTTAAGTCAAATTAAATAGAATCATGAATGTAAAGTGAACACTGACCCTATAGTTCATTTTTTGAATGCACAGTCGTGGGCCCTCACAAACTGGATGGTCTGTGCGGTAGTGGTGTGAAATGATGTTGAAACACTGAAGTCATGTTTTTGCTTATGTGGACACTATGCATAAAGAAGTTAAATCTCTTGATGGTTTCAATGTTTTTAGACACTGTGGAGGAAACTCATTTCAGAAATTCTTTCCCGCAGGGGGTGAAGTTAAAGGCAATAAGTAAGTTTCAGTTTTGGTAACAAACAAGCGGAGGAGGCAGGTTGTAACTTGCCTTGATGGAAAACAATCAGGTATTTTAAGTGAAAGATGTGCCTGCAACACCTGAGTAGCTTGGCTCAACTGAAATACTGTATACAGTACATATTTGTTTCTACCTCTGTCAAACAAACACTGTAGTTAGTGGTGATACCGGTTAGCAAATTAGGTCACCACAGTTTTTTTTTTCTCTTTTCTCCCCAAACCTCTGAGCTTCAAAGAATTACTGAGAAAAAAAGTGAAGAGAACACAGAAAACTAGAGAGGAGAGTGCAGATACAGTTACAACGGGTCATTGGACGTAAGCCTATCAGATTACTGGGCACATTCCTTTCATACACTCGTCTCAGGGACTTAGTGCCTTCCTTAAAGCATTTTTTAAAAAAATCTTCACACATTTAACTTGAATGACTTTAGCAGTTTCATTACTGTCAATTGATCACATTCACATGGATAGACACATTCACAGTAACTCTGTATGCTCTTGTAGTGGGATCATAATTCTCTTTGAATGGTTATTTTATAAAGAATTTAAGTTGTAAGGTAAAAACATGTTTTCAGGTAAATTCATTTGGGTTCAGGTTAGGCGTTGGGCGAGTAGAAGTTATGTACACAAATGAGTTTAAATCCAAGTGTAATATCCTCTGACGTTATGAAAACATAAATAAATGTACAGTATGTGTATGAATGAAGGGTAAAAATTTACTTTTTACCCTTAGGGGAATGATGAATGCACATTATTTAATTATAAACTAAAAAGACAGTTTTTACAAATTGTAATTTAAGAGCACTTTCATCTTGGAGTTTGGAGGATTAATATTATGAACATGAGACACAGGGAAACATTTTTGGCAAGAGTTTTAAGCCCATTATCCTTTTATCTAGAATTATGTGTCTTTTTGTAGCATTAATGCCCTTTGTAAATGATAGTGTGAAGTAACTGAACTTTAATGAATAGTAAAGCAATAGTCTTTATAGGTCACAAAAGGCTGAAAATATCATCTTAACCTCTCAAAATTCCAGTGTTCCACATGTGGAACGTATCACATTGGCTGGAAATGGGCTGGAAGGGGTTTTAACGTTTATCCACCTGATCACTACCTAAACACAATTTAAATATTTAATACATGTTTCTGCCAAGTTACAGTGTATTTATGAACAGATACTTGTCGACAAATAGTCTGTACTAGGGGTTTTTAATTAAACTTGCAAGAGGATCAGCAAGTCAACAGTCTTCAACTTAGGTACAGAAATACAAAAAAGTACTTTTTAAATACTGTCACTTGTTGACCAAGTTGTTGAAGTAAAGATATCAGTTCAATGATCATCTCAACGTGGAAGAACAAACCTCTTAGTTCATTTATGCTCATTCAAACGAACTGTCCAGGCAACACTATTTCAACCCAAGAAATGGGGTTCAGAGCTGGAAAAAAAATCCAGAATTAATTCAGTATTGACCTTGATGGATATACAATGCTTGGACAATTCTAAAATTGCCAGTTTTAGTTGGCGACTTCAGTGCTATATCATTGAATGCCTTAAAATGTAGTACTGTCAACTACAATGTATTTCATAGCTTAATTTTGTAATGTTGCTTTATAAACAATCTGGTTCAAAATCACCTAGTTATGTTAATGTTTTGAGCAGTTAAAGCAGCCCTATGTAACTTGCTTGTTCTGGGCAGGGACACTGAAAGGACTACAACTGTGGTGACTATGACCTCAGTCCCAACAGCCACTCACAGTATACTCTGTTGATGATGGAAAAAGTTGTGCCCTTTGATTGGTTGTTGGGAATGAGGCCATAGTCACCATAGTTGTAGTCCTTTCAATGTTCCTACCAAGAACAGAGCTGTTGCAGGCAATGCAGGCCCACTCAGACTATGGGGGAAGTGATATGCATCCAGTCGGTGCACCCAACCTTAGCATCCAAGGTTGATGTACCAACAAAATAATTTTGAAAACATTATTTTAATAAGATAAAAATCTTACATAAGTGCTGCTTTTAAGATGCCTTGTGGAATTATAGGAAACAGTGACACCTTCGGTTTGTTAAAGGAACTGCAGCCTCCTTTACTCCATTACATTCCTTTGCAGAAATGCCAGTCTAGTCAGAAATGAAAGAAGAGAATAATGATGCATTTCTCTTAGAAACAAAAAGATGTCATTAACACTCAAGTTTCCTAAAGTTCCACACTACACCTTTTTAAAAATGGTCAACAGCATAATCACTACGCTCCATTGGGCTCTTAAGAACTGGTGTATCTTCAATTTAAAAAAAAAAAAAAAAATTGAAAAGAACTTTTGTCTTATTTTCAGTCACTGGTGTAGCTGTATTAAAATTGATTAAAATGTAACTTTTGTTCAAAACACTATCAGTGTTTCATATTTTTCTGTTTCTTATCTGATCACAACATAGCTGAAAACACGTGGTTTGTATGCAAGTTTGAACAAAAGCAAACACAACCATGTCATCTACAGTGGGCATGTTCATGCAGTTTACACAATATGGCAAAATGTAGTTGCCGTTGCATATTTTACATATTATTGCAGAATCTGGGTTGTTGTGCCTAAAGTCACAGTTGAAAAAGCTTTAAATGCAGCATATACAGAGATTCAGTCAAGGTCTCGTAACTTTTTTCCAGTCTCATTAGCATTTTTGCAGCTGTACAGCCATTTGATAATCCGTGCATTGCGTTCAATAACAGATGTGCCCCCATGATTCTTTTCCTTTAACTTCTCTTCCATTAGCCCATCACTGTCAGCACTGCTTCTGGAGAAGTCATCATCCGAAGTAGAGACACTCACACTCCGAATATTTATTGCAATTTCATCTGAGCATGCAATGAAGTTTTCTTTCCCCAAAGACTCAATGATGTCACTGTCCAACCCACAGTACTTGAAGAAAGCATCGAAGTCTGCAAAGTTTTTGGAATATCTGGAGCTGATGTCCGAGTGAGAACGACTGACTCCTTTGCCGGGCCTTCTTTTAACCTCAGGAACCGTTAGGAGACCACCATTTGTTTTCGTAACATCAGCGTTGTGCTTTGGGACACTCTTGTTACTGTATTGTTTTGCCTCTCCTTTACACCTCTTTTCTGATTGAGAGGACACTACATCTGGGCCACATTCCTTGACTGTTATCTCGTGTACGGTGGCTTTTGCATCCCCCTTAGGCTCACATTCCTTAGCTGCACCCTCAGGTAAAGGAGCACTTTTGTTCAAAGAGTTAAGTTGCAACTTACGGGCAATGGGGTGTTTCCGGTCATTTACGGACCTTCTGAGTAACTCACATTTCTGCCTGTAAAGTAAAAGAGAGTCTGGGCGCTTCTTTGAGTTGGAGCGATGCGCCTGCACTGGTGAAGATATTTTTGTAGCAGTTTCATTGTCTGAGTCATTCCTTGTAACAAAATTCCCAGAAGACCCAGTACTACTCACAGACATAGATCCAAGATTGATGACTGGCTCCTGAGTTGAGTTGACCACCTGTTGGCTTTTGACGTACTTCAGTTTGCTTGCAGCCAGCCTCTCCACAGCACTCATGCCTCCCTTGCTCTCACTCTCCAGTTCCATTTGCTTGCGAAGGTACTTAGGACCCTTTTCTAGAATTTTTGTGGTTTCACTAGTTGTTTCCATTGTGATTTTAATGATCATTCAGGTCTGCTGGTAGGAGCTGGTAATCCTTTAGTCCACTCTCTCCGGAGTTACAGGTAAAAGATTCTCTTCAAGCCCATTCTTTGTCTGAGCATGTAGCACATTAGGGAACTTCACCTTGTCTGTTTAAACACACATCAGTTTACCCCACCCATCCTGTGCAAGGCTAGTCTCAACCAAACACAACCCCGTTCAAAGTACACCTGATACCATCACAAGTGAGAACAGTGAAAGCTGAAACTACTGCAGTCTGTCTTTTCTTTTCTTTGGGTGGAAAGCTTTACTGTTGTTGCTTAATGCAAAAAAAATATTTCTCATTTTCTCACTTAAGAAAGGTAGATTCTGACTTTACCAAGCAACTTCTGCCTATTTTATCAACTTTTTTTTTTAAAACAGAGAAACTGATTGATGCAGTGAGCTTGGTAGCTCATTATGGTGATGACATTGTGCAATAATCCCTACTCACCCTTAAATTACCCACCTCATGATGTGTCACATGGGACTAATAATGACTTATCAAAGCACCAAAAGCTTTGACAGAACATGTGTTTTGTTGTTTTACTATAATTTTTCCAGATGTGTCCACCAATCTTGGAACCTTTTTTAAGAACCAGTGAGCATTGTTTGTCAGTTATACTAAATCATTTTAAATACTGTGGTACAAACACTGATACTGATGTGCAATTTTAAGGCTAGTCCCACAAAAGGAATGTTAAAATAATGATAATGATGCTATAGTTTTTAATAAAGTAATAAGATAAAAGGAATGTAAAATTACAAAGATCTTATCATGTGCACTGTGGTTCTACCAGAACAGCAGGTTCATTTATGGGTACACAGCATTGTAAGGCCTGACAACGCTGTGTTAATCAAGGCTTTGTTAACCTGTGTTAACACAACCAAGGCTACACTTCTGGTGTACCCAGCAGACATCCAAGAAAATATGTTTTTCTCATTTATTGTTTGGTTTAAAAGAAATAATGCTAACAAAAAGCAGAATTTTTGTACAACAATGTGTGTTTCAGAAAATACAGAAAAAAAAAAGTTTTCTTACAAATGACCAATAGTATCTCTGGCACAGATACATTACTTGCTCCATGAATGTAAATACAATGCAACTGCTCAAATCATGAGCACACATTAATGTAGTGGGCTAAGCGGAAGCAGAGACAGAAATGAGTTCACTGAACTGCTATTGCCCTGTTAAACCACAGAGCTTAAAAAGGAGAGGTCATATAACCTCCTTTGTTAAACAGTAATAAATTACAAATCCAAACTTAATCAGTTAATGCTCATTTATAACACATCCAAAGTAATATTTCAGAGAAGGGAAACACAAGTTACTGTACAAACTGTCAAGTTCTGACAATGGTTGGGGGACCATGCTTTCTGTTATTCTCTGTTTTCCCAACCTCAGCTCAGTTTGGGTATCGTGTTTATTTTCACGATCATGTCCCTATTACTGTTCTTTTTGTCACATGAGCCCCTCCAGGGTGAAGAAGAAGACCCAATTGTGAAGCGGATTTGGTAAACCACGATTTATTAGCAAACTGAACAGAAAACACAAACTAATACAGCTTGTGGGCTGAAACAAAGGCATGGGTAGATAACAGGCAGGATAACTCAGACAAAGAAATAGCACAAAACAAACATGGCAGAAGCATGGGGTAACACACCGACATGAGACAAGGACGCCATGACTGACAAGGAATGACACACACATATATAGACGGGGATAATTAGCAGATACAGGACAGGTGGGAGGAATCAGGTGCAATCAGACACAGCAGGGAGTGGTTACAGGCACGGAAAACATGAGGGACTGAGACAAAAGCTAAACAGGACCGGAGGGTAACCCAGAGACATGAACACAGGACCAGGGAATACACAACCATGACAAATAATGATAATAATAACAAATGGAGAATCATGCAAAACTAAACTCAAACCCCAGACCAGAATAAAGGACATGACATGACTATGATAATGAATAATGACAAATACAGAGAATTCTAAAATAACAACTGAACTGAGGCAGGGGAAACACAGAGAATAGCAAAAATAAACTTAGTGTGAAGACCCTGACACTTTTGAATTTGACATTTATTTTGGTTTGGTATGATTACACTAGTCAACACCAAATTTATTGTCTAAGTTTTTTTTTTTAGCTGATTTAAGACAATTTTGATGTGCTGAATCCAAAAATCACATTGGTTTTGCTCAATCAGGTCAACTTTTTGAACTATGGACACATGTTTATTACGTTTTTATTTACATGTACGGGTATTTTCGCTTTATATGATGCAAAATTCTTTTTTATTTCTTGAAATTCTCTGAATTTTGAACAATGATGACGTAACATTCAAGTTACATGTACTTACCTTTTTCAATGTCTACTATTCAATTTACAGTACAACTGTACGACTGCTGTACAACTGCTTACAACTTAGCATAAAAACCTGACCTGATTGGGAGAAACAGATGTCATTTTCGGATTCAGCGGTGCAAAATTGTCTTAAATCAGTTGAAAAAACAGACAACTTACAAAAAAAATATTTTTGTTATATTGTGTTATCTTCTTAGTTCTGCCTAGTCTTAGTTTAGCTTTCTTGATTATTGATTGTTCACGGGTGTTCTTGATTTTGTTCCCTTATTTAAGGAGGTCACAGGCTGCCTTCAGCACAGTGACCTTCATGGTGGCATGCAATCACACTAGCACACTCATGCTCTGGTTTTTGTTTCATGATCACATCTGCAAGTTTGCTTTTGTTGAATAAATTATGCCTAAGAAAAGAAAGCCTGCGCATGGGTTCAATCCTTTGCCCCGGAGGGGCAGTCACAACAGAAAGTTACCATCAGACTTGGACTCAGCAGACAGAAGGAGGTTGTTGGTCGGCGACCAGAGCATGGATGAGCTGTGGGAAGCCCAGTTTATCCAGGACTTTGTCTCAGACGCTCGCGCCTCCCGCACACTGGAGGAGGTCCTGGAGTGCTTGGATGCCTTGGCTGGGATTGTGGAAGTGCACCCCAGCCTGCGGACCTACCCAGAGCTGGTGGGACTACTGAGCAGAGGTTGAGCACTTGGCTACTTGGTGCGCTGACAATAACCTGCTCCTTAACACCAGCAAAACCAAGGAGCTCATAGTGGACTACAGGAAGGAGAGGGAAGAGACACTTGACCCCATCCATATCAATGGCATAGCTGTTGAACGTGTCCCCAGCTTCAAATTCCTGGGGACCCACATCTCGGAGGACCTGTCCTGGTCAGTTAACACCACCAGCCTGATCAAGAAGGCCCATCAGCGCCTCTTCTTCTTGAGGACATTGAAGAAGAACCATCTGTCAACTGACATCCTGGGCAACTTCTACCGCTGCGTGATAGAGAGCACCCTGACCAACTGTATCACACTCTGGTATGGGAGCTGCTCTGTAGCTGACCGCAAGGCGCTGCAGCGGGTGGTGAAAACCGCCCAACGCATCACAGGGACTCCACTTCCAGCTATAGAGGACGTCTACAGGAAAAGATATCTGCGCCGGGCACGCAGCATTCTTAGGGACTCCAACCATCCTGCTCATGGACTGTTCCAGCTTCTCCCCTCCAGAAGACGTTTCAGAAGCCTTCGGACTAGAACCAGCAGGTTTAGGGACAGTTTCTTTCCAACAGCTGTCACGTTATTGAACTTAGTTCCCCGCTGACTCTCTTACAATCATCTTTTACCATCCTCACCTGTACATAACTGCATAACTACATAACTACATCTAACTTATTGCACATTATTTGCACATAACAGTACTTTTAACTTTCTGCACTGCTGCATATATTTGCATATATTTGCTTAAATTGCACATACTGTTAATTACCGTATATACTGCACTGCTGTCCTTTGCACTTCTGATTGGATGCTAAACTGTGTTTCGTTACCTTGTATTCATACATGTGTAATGACAATAAAGTTGAATGTAATCTAATCTAATCTAATCTACTGGCCACCGTTCCCAGCCTTCGCAGGACATATCGTGGGCTGGTGAGGAAGTCATGTGGGGCACTGGAGTTTGTGCCGATGATGCAGTATCCCTTGACTCCAACATCCCCTTCTCCTTACTGTTCACCAGCCTCGCAGCCACACCACAAGCAGGGGAGGTGCTCACCCGGGACGCCGGAGACGGTGCTGATGAGACAGCGTTCCCTGGTTCCAACGTCTTCAGCCTTTCCTCGCCCTCCCACCGTAGTCAACTTCCCTCCAACCCTGCAGCCACACCACAGGTTGGGGAGAGACTTGTTGGGAGCACCGGAGCCTGAGCTGACGAGGAAGCATCCCCTGGCTCCAGTGCCTCACCCACTGCGCCATGCCCCAGCATCTACTCCTCCACACCACTCTTCAGCATCCATTCCTGCGCTACTGAGCTGAATGGTTGTGGAGCGCTTTTCTTTGCTGGTTTCGCCAGCCATCATGTCTACAGTTTTGCCAGCCATTACATCTGCAGTTTTGCTTATCATCACGTCTGCAGTTTTGCCTGTCATCATGTCTGAGGTTTTGCCTGCCATCACGCCTGCAGTGCCAGCTCCCACATCTGCTACACTGGTGTCCCCGCCCGGTGGTCCATGTCAGAGCACCTCATCTGCTGCCCCTCCAGCATCCCCAGAGGTGGAGGTCACCTCTCCAGCAGCGGAGTCCTTGCCAGTGGAAGAACAGGAGCTAAGCCAAGTCCCCATTTTCTCAACATCTAAAATAGAGAGGTCTTGTCTTGCTCCTAGTGGGGAGGCCCATGGGTGCTGGAAGGCCACCCGACACATCACGCTCTACAGTCTGGTGTTCCAGGGACACTGGGAGACCACCCAACACATCACGCTCTACAGTCTGGTGGTCCAAGGATGCTGGGAGGCCAACCGACGCATCACGCTCCTTGGTCTGGTGGTCCAGGGATGCTTGGAGGCCACCTGACTGGCTTTGTTTTGTGGTTCGGGGGTCCATGAACTAGGATAGGCCCCTCGACCCACCTTGTACTGTGGTTTGGGGACCCTTGGTCTTGGGCATGTCAAAAATGCCCTTTGGGGCAGAGAGGCGAAACCTACGCGCTGGACTGTGAGTTTGTGAAAATTTATTGCAAAACCCAACAAACATAAAAGTGAAACAAAGTACAAACGAGAGAGAAAAACTTACAGAAATTGCACACCAGAGTGAGGCAGGGCTCTGGTGGAGACGAGGGAAATGTAACTCAGAGTCAATCAAGACAGCAGCAATTAGAAAATGAACATAACTCCACTTAGGTATATAGGGATCAAACGCTTTGACATAATTAAAGGCCGGTGTGGGTCTCTGAATGGACAGGAGAAAGCAATGACATAATAATTCGGGCCAGCTGGGAATCATGAGGAAGTCATCGGAGCTGACAGCTGGCAGGGCCATGCCCATGCTGAGCAAAGCCCCAGAAGGCCATTGACAGCTGTCAATCCCGAGAGAAAGAACATAACAAAATACAAACATAACGATGTGCCAACCAATGGAGACAGGCAACTAAAAAAAAAAAAAAATACAGTAAACAAACTGTGATGAACGTAAATGGGAAAATAAATCATACTAAGAAACAATATAGGATAAATGACAATTCAAAAAATGACAACACAGTACAATAATGAAAAAGAGTAGACACCCTGAGCTCAGAATGTGACAGAGTCCCCCCCCCCAAGGGGTGGAGTTTAGACACCCCAGGGTAATATCAAAAGAGACGACACCCCCCCCCCCCCCGACACACACACACAGAAATCCCACCCCAACTAACAAAACAACCCCACCCCGGGTGGGAGGAGGGGAACTGAACCAAAACCAAAAGTTACAAGAAAAAACTCTCAGCAAAGCTTCTCAGCAGGGCCCCGGCTAAATGGAAACAACAAAAGCAAAATCCCGCTCAGGACCCACACAGAACTGAGCATCTTGGTCCCCCTAGACTAAAGGACAAAGCAGTTCTGGTGGCCAGCTGAAGTCCCAGGCCTGACAGACAGCGAGGTGGTAAGAGTCAGGTGGTCTGCCGGAGAATGTGAACCACCCAACCTGACGGCAACACCTGTCAGACAGTCAGCCCGAGTTCTTAAGCCACCACCACAGAGATGGTAGTCCAGGGGACGGCCGCCCAACCGGGATGATGAGATGTGAGGAAGGCTGAAGAGTAGGGGGAGCCCCAATGACATCAGGCAGAGGACGTGGCACCCCGACGACGACTAGCAGAAGAAGGGGAACCATGAATGGCGCCAGGCAGAGGATGGGGAACCACGACGGTGCCAGGCAGAGGATGAGGAACCATGACGGCGTCTGGTACAGGAGGTGGAACCATGATGGTGTCTGGCAGAGGTGGGGGAACCACGACAGCATCAGGAAAAGGAGGAGGAACCATGACGCCCTTGGACTGGCCTGTAGCATCCTTGGTGGTCCCGGACTGGGACATAGTTTCACTCGTGGTGGCCCTGGACTGGGGCGAGGTTGCACCTGCAGTGGCTCCGGGCTGGAGTGAAGCAGCACCTGTGGTAGCTGCGGGCTGGTGCATAGCAGCACCCGCGGTGGCTCCGGGCTGGACCACAGCAGCACCCGCAGTGGCTCCAGGCTGGAGCGGAGCTGCACCTACGGTGGCTCCAGGCTGGAGCGGAGCTGCACCCACGGTGGCTCCGATCTGGAGCGAAGCTGCACCCTCGGTGGACCCAGACTAGGGCAAGGTTTCACCCGCGGTGGCTCCAGGCTGGAGTGAAGCAGCACCCGTGGTGGCTTTGGGCTGGAGCACAGCAGCACCCATAGTAGCGCCGGGCTGGAGCACAGCAGCACCCTTGGTGGCTCCAGGCAGGAGCAGAGCTGCACCCATGGTGGCTCCAGGCTGGCTGGAGTGGAGCTGCACCTATGGTGGCTCCAGGCTGGAGCGGAGCTGCACCCACGGTGGCTCCAATCTGGAGCGAAGCTGCACCCTCGGTGGACCCAGACTAGGGCAAGGTTTCACCCACGGTGGCTCCAGGCTGGAGTGAAGCAGCACCCGTGGTGGCTCCGGGCTGGAGCACAGCAGCACTCACGGTAGCTCCGGGCTGGACCACAGCAGCACCCTTGGTGGCTCCAGGCAGGAGCAGAGCTGCACCCACGGTGGCTCCGGGCTGGAGTGGAGCTGCCCCCATGGCGGCTCTGGGCTGGAGTGAAGCTGCACCCTCGGTGGACCCAGACTGGGCCAAAGCTGCACCCTCAGAGGTCCCGGGCTGGGCCGGAGAGCCCGTGATAACCTCCATCAGAGGGGTAACCACGATGAGCTTTGTACTGGCCAGCAGCACCCATGGATGCTCCGGGCTGGAGCGAAGTAGCACCCGCGGTGGTCCTGGACTGGGACATAGCTGCACCCTCGGTGGGTCCGGACTGGACCAAGGCTGCACCCTCGGTGGACCTGGACTGGGACAGAGCTGCACCCTCGGAGGCCCCGGGCTGGGACGGAGCACCTGCAATGACCTCAGCAGGAAAGGAAGCAGCACCCTCAAGGACCTCAGCTGGAGGGGAAGCAGCACCCATGAAGGTCCCGGACTGGGGCAGAGCACCTGCGACAACCTCGCCGGGAGGAGCTGGACCAACGGTGCCTTCGGGCGGTGAGCCTGGATCCACGGAGACATCTGGCTGATCTGGAAATACCTTGGCGACCCTGGGGGAGAGCTCAGACAAAACAAGCGGAGAAACAGGGTCAAGGTCGCTGGCAGTGGCGGAGCCCAGCGAGGTGAGCTCAGGTGCAGCTGATGGCTGCGCCAGACTCTCCTCACCAAGAGCCAGGCAAGATTTCTCCAAAACAGACACAAGAAAAATGAAGACGAGTACTTGCCTGAGCTCGAGCTTCACCGCCGTCCAGGACTCCGTCGATCCAAGCGATGGTGTATCGGGCCTGGCTCTCTGGGGATCCAGCTCCATCTCTGCTGCAGCGGCCCCTGCAGCAGGCAGGGTGGTCGGTGCAGTCCTGGGACCCCTCAGTGATGTGGCCCACGCAGGTGGCTCGCCCTGCGTGACAACGGGAGGTCGGCTCCCTGCTGGCACTGCTTCCTGCTTAGCTGAAGCCCAGGGACTCTCCATAGTTGGCACAGGCGTCAGCTTGGGTTCAGCGCTCCTCTTCTGTCCGTAGCATGGCTGCGGGGTTGGAATCATGACCTCCAGAGTCGCAGGCCCTCCATCGTCCGGCGGCTCAGTTCCGGGGCGGGCGGACACTCAGACATAATAGGAGGAGACACGGAGAGGGCAGGTGAGAATTTATTAACTGCAACAGGTGGTGAGGACTCAGGGGACTGCAAACCCTGAATCTCACTACTGGGAATCAGGCAAGGCATATCATCATAAAAAAAGTGGAATGAAATGACACTTGCCTGTTATCCCCCACACTCCACCACAAAACTGAGAAACGCCAGGAGGTCTTCCACGCTGGTCCTGTAGCCAGAGACTACGCTGCGTTTAAAGATGCTCGTGTCCTCTGACTGGAGGTACTTCAGACAGCAGAGGAAAGTTGCATTATTCCACCTCTTGTTCAGTGTTACAGGTGAGTCCTGGATTTTTATGGCTATTTTTGTGCCACACAGAAGTTTGATAAGGGAGTCGACTGTCTTGCACATCTCAGAGGGAGAAAAACGCCTCGTGGGTAAAACCAGGTCTGTGGTGGACCACTCCCAGTTACACGGGGTGAGACTGGACATCCGGGCAGATATGCACATCTGTCACAAGGTCCGTGGTAGACTTTTGCCAGTCGGTGCATTGTGACATGCACTACTACACAAAGAGCAGAAATAAACAAACCTATCATCTGGTCAGTCACTGCAACAGATACTGGAGTCAGTTTGTCTTGGCCTGTCCTTGCCACTGATAATACCTTTATCTGCCAAGAATGTGCCGCTAGTCCAGCAAAAGCTAGTGGTACTCAAATGCTTTGCAAGCAGTTTCATGAAATGGTCAGTCAGAGAGCAACTCATACCGGCTCGGACGTTGCCCAGGTTAACAAGGTCAGGAGTTCCTGGCAGTGGAAGGCGAATTACAGAGCTGCGTGGAGGAATCTGATCAGACCTAAATGAAACAGTCGTTGTCGCCCCCGACAGACTGCTATGATGATGATGATGTTGCCTGTTGCAGCGGGTGTAGTGTCATCCCTCTCCGTGGCTACAGTGGGGATAGGCCCCTCAGAGGACTGTGGGGGAGCAGCTCCACTGGACGTGGAGGCAGATGGAGCCGGGGGAAGCACCGTTGACCCCTCAACAGCGGACGAGAGCGCCGGGGAGAAGCAGGGAACAGCAGCTGCAGAGAGGGGAGGAGCTGACAATTTAGCCGGAGATGAAAAGCACAAAGTGCGCACTGCTGAAGGAGGCTTCTGCGTTGGTGAGGGAGAATTTGCTGTCTGAGAGGTGGGAGTATTCCTCAGGCAGTCTGGAGCTGGATGACACAGGCATTATGGAGGTGAAACAGCGGGAGCAGGAGCGGGCACACTGGAGGCGATGCAGGGCGTCTTCCGTGAAGCGCATCTGCGTGTAGGCTCCAGATTCCCTGGAGGCGGCCCCCACGTCAGCCTGGGGAAGAACTGTTGTAACACGGAGAGCGTGGCCAACAAGTCAGCGAACTGGACGTGCCTCCAGAACCCAGGATGCGCTTCGACAATGGCGGTTGCCGAATCCACCTTCTCCCAGATCTTTTTTGGACTCCGAGAGGCGAGGGCTTCATCCATGAAGCCCTGGATGAATTCGGCAGCCCACTCCTCCTCCACGCTTGGGAAACCTGCTGTTGATTTTCCCTTGGTTACCAGACGCTGGTGAGCTGGGGACATGTCGAACTCCACAAAAATAGGTGAGTGGAAAAAAAAAAGAAAATTTGCAAACTCACAGCAGCTGGGTCTCTACTGGCTGCTGTCTTCTGTCATAAATTGCTCTATGGTCTGGTGGTCCAGGGACACTGGGAGACCACCCAACACATCACGCTTTACAGTCTGGTGGCCCAGAGGTGCTGGGAGGCCACCCGACTGGCTTTGTTTTATGGTTCAGGTGTCCATGAACTGGGACAGGCCCCTCGACCCACCTTGTGCTGTGGTTTGGGGACCCTTGGCTTTGGGCATGTCATAAATGCCCTTCAGGGCAGAGAGGCGAGACCCACACGCCGGACTGTGAGTTAACCCTAACCCTAACCCATCCACCTTACAGATCTGTGGGACTGATCATATTCTACTGTCTGTAAGAAAAGGCAACAGACAAAGACAATCAAATCAATGGGAAACATATTGGATTTACAAATTGCAGGCTAAATATTCAGGCCTGTATGAGGACCTGGATATTAGTGTGTTTATATAATTGTCTGGTTTGGGGTTTGAGCAATATTTTTCTTTTACTTTCTTGACTGCAGGATTTAGTGGCTATATATGTTGTTTGGGCATGTTGTATATGTTTTGAAGTTTGTTGGTTGGAAGGTGGTAGGGATGACATCTTCTGGATGTGGTGGGTGTCTGCACTGTGCATTTTGAACCAGGATACCACATCAGCCAGGTGGAGGTTTCTGATTGGTGGACTTTCTCATAAGAACCCTCCCTTTCCCTTGAGATCTGTTTGACTCCCTGATGAAGGCTTAATGCCGAAAGGCGTAAGAGCCTTTTAATTGTTTTTAATAGGTTTATATGACCATAGCCATTACAATAAAGTAGTGATGGCCAAATGAGGCCTTCTAGAGGACTTTCATCAAAATGGTTCATATAGACGAGGCCTCATGTGACACTTCATTTTCTCTACTAGGCCATCTAGCAGACAAAGCATATACAACATGCAGATTTTTACAAGGGCATTATTGGTTTAATGTTTTTTTTTTCATTTCAATAAATGTGTCTTTTAAGAAATATCAATGATCATAAGGGAAAAAAGAAATAATAAAACTGAGGTGACTACAGTGAATGTGCTTGTGCTGCTTATCCACTTTTATTAAGAAATAATAACTTTTCAACAGTCATTGGACTAAGGTGATTTCTTTTTTTGAGATTACTTCTCCAGCTTTGGAGAATACTCTCTTAGAGCACAGAGGATGCAAGTGTGCAAAGGAAGGCTACTGCAAGTTTGTATAGTGTAGGATAGACAGATTTCTGACTTTCCTAGTACATTCACCTCTGTCCTTATTCTCATGCAGGGCACAATAGTGCCTCAGCATAATGGTGCGTAATAATGATCCAAGCTCTTTGAAACACAACAGACACTTCACCTTGCAAATAAAACCAAAATTACAAGAATGGCCTAGCTGGGACTTGAACCCCAGCCTCCCAGTTGCAGGGCAGATGCTTTACTGCTAGACCATCACTTCAGTTGCACTAATTGTCCACTATTTGTGAAAAATGCAATGGAGAAATGAGCTCAACCTATTCCCAAATGGGCTAAGTCCGTGTTGTTGGTGCTGGCTCCATCAGAAAATTGGCTGTGACAAATCCCTTACACAGTCAAACATCGACAACAGAAAACGTGAGGGACAGGGATTTCCATTGTGTATCGCTGCTCACTTTATTTCATGTTGTGTGCAAAATCATGAATGGCTTCCTGACCCAGTCATGTGGTACAACCGGTGTAATGACGTCAACAATACACACCTCGAAATGTGCTTTGACTAATATTTCCTATAATATAAAAATATTTATTTTATATTCTCAGAGCACCCTCAAAGCTCTGGAGCCTGCTTTTACTACAATAAAAGCTTTTTTACTTTTGTGAAATAAGAGTGCCTTATAAGAGTGCCTTGGAGTTTCTTTTGGCTGTTTGCATAAACCACCAAGTATCTGTGTTTGGAAAGTGTAAACACATAATTTGGATGCAGCTTGCAATTCATGCTTATTCAACCATCTTTCAAATATTTCTGAAACAGCCATAAAAGCAGAGTTTACAGACCAGTTTACCGGTAAGGTCATTTATCTAAAATTGATACAAAGTATTTATAACTTAACACAAATTACTGTACCTCCTCCTTGAAAAAGCCAAAACATTAAACACATTTCAAATCACAGCAGCTCTCTCTTTTTTTTAAACATTGCTCTCACAACAGCTTTCTCCTTTTTTTTTTTTTTCAAACCTGAGCCACCAGGTAGACCACTGGTTAGTCCAGCATGACTGGGTGGATTATTCTGCCATTGTGAACCAGATGTGCTTCTACTAAACACATTTCAAAAACGGTCATTTACAGTTCAACCTCAGGGCCTCAGGTGAGCCCGTGGTGGGCGCAGCCCTGGAGGTGCCGGTCACAGCGAACCTGGGCACCATCTCAAACTGTCAGTCATCTGGAAGGTGATTGGCCCCAATCGCACAGCAATCTGCACAGGCAGGAACAGGAACACCGACAGGCCCAGGCGTTCAGATTGGCGGACCCAACCCCAATCAAACACTGTGAGTGGTGATCTGTTCGGCTGCACTCGGCACTGCTGCTCTCTCGTTCCTGATGCCAGCCACTGCTGTGGCAGCATGACTCTCACGCTGGCAGCAAGATGTGCCCCCGGTTGGTGTTGTCCCAATGGAACCTGCTGGGCCATGAACTCTCTATCCCGCAGCATTGTGGCGACTCTTTGCTGCTGAAACCGGGCGCGGATAACTTATGAATCTGGTTTCTGCCTTTTTTCTCACTGTCTTCTCCTTGCGGTGTCAAGCTCGGAGTGGCTGTATTGCCGTCCGGGTGTGTTGTGCTCTCAACATCAGCGTTCCCACAGCGTCCCTTGAAAACAAACACTGGGAGGACTCTTGACCCGTAGCGAACCGCCAGCGATACAGTCTCTACTACATTGATGTGTGAGTATCCGTAGCCATACAGCCCTGCTGGAATCTTCACAACAGAATGGTTGGAATAGAATTTCTTCACTATAATCCAGTTCATCACTGACCTCACAGGGGTGGTGTCTCGCAGCACGGTAAGCTGATGTTGTCTAACTTCACCGTGTGCCAGTTGTACACCACCCCTCTGGAGCCCACTGCGTGGATGGTAGTTGTTGGTGGTTCTTTTGGACTGGGTGATGGGCTTGATGTCAGTTGTGTTGATCGGCACACCTTGGTGAAGTGATTGAGCTTACCGCATCATCTGGATCTCTGCCCCCTGGTCAGGCAGGATTGCACTCACTCTCGGTGCCTTGGGGAGCCGTAGTAACCGCACGAATGGTGTCCCATGATGTTCCATTGGTACTTCTGCTGGGGTAACTGCAAAAGTGAGTGAGATTTGTTGTTGTGGCTCGCCCAGTTGTGTCACGCCGCGCCGCTCATCAGCGGCGCCGCCTGCTCACACACCTGTCCATCATCAGCGGCGAGGAATATAAGCCGCCTCGCCCTGAGCTTCGGCCTGAAGCCGTCAGACTTCATTCCCCGTCTATGTGACGCAACTCTTTCTTCAGCACGACGCTGTGCGGTAAGAACCACTTACCTCATATTCTCCAGTCTGCTCCCCTGTGCACAGGTGGATTCCTCGGCGGCGGACAACTCCGTCCCTTGTCCTTCCTCGCTGCTGCACCGAGTCCTGCAGGTGGCTGTCTCCCGGGGTCCCGTCCTTGTTGTGCCAGTCATCTGTCCCAAGCAAGTAAGCTTCTCCCTCGCCTATTCTCCTCCTGTGTTGGTGTGTGCCCATCACCCTGTGTCTCTGTTCTCTCCCATAGGGTTGCCGGCTGTACGGTCTCCTGCCTCTGTGCCTGAAGCAGACGCCGCCACCAACACATTAACATTCCGCAGACACACACTCATACACCCCTGTTGTTAATAAACAGTTTGAACTACTCTGAGCCTGTGTGTGTGCGTCTTCTGAGCCGAACGTTATGTCAGTACGGCTTCAGCAGAGCGGCTCGGCAGACGGCGGGCTCGCACACTGGTTTTCCACTCTCGAGGCTCGAGTGGATCAGATTGTTTATCAGCAACAGGTGATTTTTAATCAATTGATTACTATAACTTACCGGTTGGACCGCTTGGACCCCCAACAGCCGTTCCCCCCGGCTCGTCAGGGTGGCGCAGCTCCTGCTGCTCCAGCGGCCGTCCAGCAGGCTCCGGGTGCTCCGGTTCGGCTCACGCCCATTCCAACCCCCGCCCGCTTTAGCGGTAAGCTCGGCGGAGCGTGGGGGTTTATTATGCAGTGTGAGTCTGTTTTCCACCGGGTGCCCGGGGACTTTCCCTCAGATCATAGCCGAATTGGTTATATCGGGAATCTCCTGGAGGGGCGAGCATTAACATGGACCTACGCCGTAATGGCGAGGCCCAGTTATGCCACCCTCAAGTATGACCAGTTCGTGAGACGCTTCCTGGAGGTCTTTGACCATACTCTTACCGAGACGGTCCAGGTCGATCGGCTTCTCGCCCTCCGGCAGGGAAGCCAGTTGGCAGCAGACTACGCGGTCGACTTCCGGGTAGCGGCGGAGGAGTTAGGCTGGGAGGAACGCTCCCTCTGCGGCCTTTTCCTCCGCAGTCTCAATGATGATCTGAGGGATGAACTAGCTGGGCGGGATATCCCTGAGACGCTAGCGGAGCTAACATCTCTAGCTATCAGTTTGGATAACAGGCTGCGTGAGCGCTCCTCGGGGCGGAAGTCGTCTTCTTCTCGCCCTTGCGAAGCCTCGCCGCGCCTGTTCCAAGCTCGCCCCCTGGCGGCGCCGCCACCATCGTGCCCCGAGGAGTCGGAGCCGATGGTGACGGGCTGGACAAAGCTTTCCCCTGCGGAGAGACAACGCCGCCGTGAGTTGGATCTTTGCATGTATTGCGGAGATGACCAACACACGGTGAAGCTTTGTCCACGGAAAGCCAGTCGGCGGGGTCCGCGAGTCACTGTAGGGGGCCTCGCGGACGTCAACCGGTTAAATCCACTCACCCAATTGAAGCTGCCCATCCGTTTCTGCCACAACCCCACTGGGCATCTCACCCACGCACTGGTGGATTCGGGCGCAGAAGGCAGCTTCATTTCACAAAGCCTGGCAACCCGTTTGGGCATCCGCTGTCAGGCACTGAAGAATCCCATCTCCCTTGTCAACCTCTCCCGTGCCTCCCTTGGGAGAGTATCACACCAGACCATCCCCGTCCCGGTCATCATCTCGGGAAACCACCGGGAGGAGATGACCTTTTATGTCCTACCCAACTCTGTGTCGCCCGTCATCCTGGGGTATCCTTGGCTACGCCTTCACAACCCTGTCCTGGATTGGAAGTCAGCTGGGGTATCGGCATGGAGCACGTTCTGCATGGGCACCTGCCTTTAGTCCGCTGCCTGCTCTCCGTCCGCTTCTCCCCCTGCGACGGACGCTGCACCCCCGGACCTGTCTCTGGTGCCTCCGGAATTTCACGACCTGGGTATGGTGTTCAGTAAAACTGAAGCTATGTCTCTCCCCCCTCATCGGCCCTATGACTGTGCCATCAACCTCCGCCAGGGGGCTCCCTTACCTTCTGGTCGGCTCTATAACCTGTCAGCGCCGGAGAAGGAGACAATGAACACCTACCTGAAGGAATCACTGAGTGCTGGGATAATCCGTCCATCATCGTCACCCGTGGGGGCAGGGTTCTTCTTCGTGGGAAAAAAGGATGAGTCCCTCCGCCCTTGCATTGACTACCGGGCCCTCAACAACATCACTGAGAAGGACCGTTACACCCTGCCCCTCATGGACACTGCCTTCCACTCCTTCCAGGTGGCGACCTGGTTCACCAAGCTGGATCTACGCAGCGCTTACCACCTCGTCCGGATCCGGGAGGGAGATGAGTGGAAAACAGCCTTCCGTACCCCGAACGGCCACTTTGAATACCTGGTAATGCCGTTCGGGTTGACCAACGCTCCTGCCGTCTTTCAGCGCCTCATTAATGACGTCCTCCGGGACTTCATCGGCCTTTTCGTGTTCGTCTACCTGGACGATATTCTCATCTTCTCCAAGTCCAGGGACGAGCACCAGGTCCATGTGAGGCGGGTCTTCCAAAGACTGCTGGAGAATCGGCTATACGTGAAGGCTGAAAAATGTGAATTTTACGCCAGGACTACATCCTTCCTGGGGTTCATCATCGCCCACGACAAGGTGCTCCCAGACCCAGAGAAGGTGAAGGCGGTGGTGGAATGGCCTACACCTGCGTCCCGGAAGCAGGTGCAACAGTTCGTTGGTTTCGCCAATTTCTACCGCCGCTTTGTCCCCAACTTCAGCTCCATCGTCGGACCACTGACCCGCCTCACGTCCCCTAAGGTCCCGTTCCGGTGGACCGAAGAGGTCGCTGCTGCCTTTCAGGCGCTGAAGGCGGAGTTCTCCTCCTCCCGGGTCCTTCGCCAGGTCAACCCCGCGCTGCAGTGCATCGTGGAGGTAGACGCCTCGGACACAGGAGTGGGAGCAGTGCTATCCCAGCGGTCGCCGGACGATGGCGCCAAACGGCCCTGCGCCTTCTTCTCTCGGCGCTTGTCCCCGGTGGAGAGGAACTACGATGTGGCCATCAAACTCGCCCTGCAGGAGTGGCGCCACTGGCTAGAGGGGGCGAACCTGCCGTTCGTGGTCCTGACGGACCACAAGAACTTGGAATACCTACGATCTGCCAAGCGCCTGAATGCCCGCCAGGCGCGCTGGTCCTTGTTCTTCGCCAGGCTCCAGTTCTCCATCACCTTCAGGCCTGGCTCCAAGAACGGCCTGCCTGACGCCCTCTCTAGGCAGTTCACCCCCGTGGAGTCGGAGGAAACGCCCCACACCATCCTGCCCAGGTCGTGCGTCGTGGGAGCCATCTCGTGGGACATTGAGAGCAAGATCCGGAAGGCGCAGGAAGTGGAACCTGACCCTGGCGGCGGACCGGAGGGGCGGCTGTTCGTGCCATCCGTGGTCCGAGGAGAGGTCATCCACTGGCTGCACACCTCCAAGCTCACCTGTCACCCTGGTACCTCCCGGATGATAGACCTCCTCCAACGGTCCTTTTGGTGGCCAGGCCTGCGGAGGGACGCAGCCCGCTACGCCTGGGCCTGCCCAATCTGTGCCACCTGCAAGTCGGGAAATGCCCCTCCAGCGGGTCTGCTCCAGCCCCTGCCCGTCCCTGGCAGGCCCTGGTCGCACATCGCGTTGGATTTCGTCACCGGACTCCCCGTCTCCAACTCCTATGACACCATCCTGACCATTGTGGACCGTTTCTCCAAGGCTGTGCACTTCGTCCCCCTGCGAGGCCTCCCTACTGCCCTGGAGACGGCGGATCTCCTTGTCCAACACGTGGTCAGGCTGCACGGGATTCCGGTGGACGTGGTCTCGGACCGGGGCCCCCAATTTTCATCTGAGGTTTGGAGGTCGTTTTGCAACGCCATCGGAGCCAAGGTGAGCCTCTCCTCCGGCCATCACCCCCAATCCAACGGGCAGTGTGAACGGACCAACCAGGAGCTGGAGGCTGCGCTCCGCTGTGTGACCTCATCCAAACCCACGTCCTGGAGCAACCATCTTGCCTGGGTTGAATACGCCCACAATACCGCTCGCTCTTCTGCTACAGGGATGTCCCCCTTCAAGGCGTCCCTGGGTTATGACCCCCCGCTGTTCCCGGTGCAGGAGAGTGAGGTAACTGTTCCCTCGGTTAGGGCACATCTCAGGCAGTTCCGCTCCATCTGGGCTGCCGCACGCAATGCACTTTTACGCACAGCGGAGCGCAACAGGACTGTGGCGGACCGGCATAGAAGACCTGCCCCGGCGTACAGAGTTGGGCAACTTGTCTACGTGTCTACCCAGGACGTTACTCTAAAAGGCGAGAGGAGGAAGCTGGCACAGCGATTCATGGGTCCCTACCCCATCACCCGGATCATCAACCCGGTGGCTGTGCGCGTGGCTATTCCCCCCTCCCTCCGCATCCATCCCACCTTCCACGTGTCTAAGGTGAAGCTGGCAGTCACCGACCCCCTTTGCCCTCCTCCTGCTGCGCAACCCGCGCCCCGGATGATTGATGGCCATCCGGCCTGGCCCGTCTCCTCCATCCTAGACTCCCGGCGCCGGGGTCGTGAGTTGCAGTACTTGGTGGACTGGGAGGGCTATGGGCCCGAGCATCGACAGTGGGTGCACCCGTCGTTCGTGTTGGACCCATCGCTCATCGCTGACTTCCACCGAGCGCACCCAGAGAAGCCATCGCCAGGAGGCGCTGCTAGAGGGGGAGTACTGTCACGCCGCGCCGCTCATCAGCGGCGCCACCTGCTCGCACACCTGTCCATCATCAGCGGCGAGGAATATAAGCCGCCTTGCCCTGAGCTTTGGCCTGAAGCCGTCAGACTTCATTCCCCATCTACGTGACGCAACTCTTTCTTCAGCACGACGCTGTGCGGTAAGACTCACTTACCTCATATTCTCCAGTCTGCTCCCCTGTGCACAGGTGGATTCCTCGGCGGCGGACAACTCCGTCCCTTGTCCTTCCTCGCTGCTGCACCGAGTCCTGCAGGTGGCTGTCTCCCGGGGTCCCGTCCTTGTTGTGCCAGTCATCTGTCCCAAGCAAGTAAGCTTCTCCCTCGCCTATTCTCCTCCTGTGTTGGTGTGTGCCCATCACCCTGTGTCTCTGTTCTCTCCCATAGGGTTGCCAGCTGTACGGTCTCCTGCCTCTGTGCCTGAAGCAGACGCCGCCACCAACACATTAACATTCCGCAGACACACACTCATACACCCCTGTTGTTAATAAACAGTTTGAACTACTCTGAGCCTGTGTGTGTGCGTCTCCTGAGCCGAACGTTATGTCAAGTTGTGATGGTAGCTTGTCAACGGCCTCCAACTGGAATGCCAGTTCCACCACCTTCGCCAGCAGTAGGTCATCGAGTGCCCTGATTAGCTTCTCCTGCAGCCACGGGTTGCTGGTATTCTTTGCTAGCTGGTCTCACATCATCCTGTCCTCCAGTTGCCCAAACCTGCACCTGCTCGCCAGACAGCGGACTCCGGCTTGTCCAGCCATGTCACTCTCTGACCGGGTTGCCAAACACACATCCATCTTCAGGAAAAACATTGAGTTTTCCCCCAGAAGATCCATTTTTCTCCTCGTCGCCATTTGTTATGTCTGGAAATAGGACAGCAGAGGCTGGAGTTGTACTGAATGATGACTTTATTAATAACAGACACAGGTGGTACATGTGTCGGAGGGTAATAAATGAATGAATGAATCTATGAATGAATGAATGAATGAATGAATGAATGAATCTTTATTTCGGATAGATTAAAAGTAAAGATTAAAAAAGAAACAGAATAATATAACAAAGGAGGAAAAAAATCCAACAAGGTCAAATTAAACAATAACTCCTCTGATTATACAGTTCACCATAAGTTATCCGAAATGGGTGATGGCTGAAGCCGCAGCTTGTATTGCCCACCCATATTCCATCCAAGAATTCAAAAGAAAAACAAAACAAGAGTGATTACAATTCGGAACAAAGCTAAGACAAAATGTGACAAAAAAAAAACTAAGCAACAGCACAACACAGACTGGATATGACAATCCTTATGTGATTTTACATGTCATCTTGTATATACACTACTGTTCAAAAGTTTGGGGTCACTTAGAAATTTCCTTATTTTTGAAAGAAAAGCACTTTTTTTTCAATGAAGATAACTTTAATTATCTGCTGGTATAGCAGGGATGAAGACCCTGGAGAGACTGCTCCTTGCTCACCTCCGCCCCCTGGTGGAACCAATGATGGATCCACTCCAGTTCGCCTACCAGCATGGCATTGGGGTGGAGGATGCGGTGATCTTCCTCCTTCACCGTTCTCTGTCCCACCTGGAGAAGCCCGGGAATGTGGTGAGGATCATGTTCTTTGACTTCTCCAGTGCTTTCAGCACCATCCAACCGATGATCCTGAAGGACAAGCTGCTGCGCACAGGGGTGGACCAGCACCTGTCATCATGGATCCTGGACTACTTCACGAACCGGCCTCAGTTTGTGAGAACCCGGGACTGTGTGTCCGACACGATCATTGGTAGCACGGGGGCCTCCCAGGGAACGGTGTTGGCTCCCTTCCTGTTCACTCTTTATACTGCGGACTTCTCACACAACACAACACACTGCCATCTACAGAAGTTCTCTGATGACTCTGTGATCGTTGGCCTCATCTCCAATGGAGATGAAGCTGAGTACAGAGGGCTTATCCAGGACTTCGTGGACTGGTGCCATTGGAACTGCCTCCAGATCAACGCGAGGAAAACTAAGGAGCTGGTGGTGGACTGCCGCAGGCATGGACAACCCCTCACAGCACCAGTAAATATACAGGGAACAGACATTGAGATGGTGACATCCTACAAGTACCTGGGTGTTCATCTGAACAATAAACTAGACTGGTCACACAATACTGACGCACTCTACAAGAAGGGACAGCGCAGGCTGTTCCTACTGAGGAGACTCAGGTCTTTTGGTGTACAAGGGGCGCTGCTGAAGACATTCTATGACACGGTGGTGGCATCAGCCATCACTTTTGGAGTGGTCTGCTGGGGCAGTGGCATTACTGCAGCCGATAGGAAGAGACTGAACAAACTGATCAAGAAAGCTAGCTCTGTCCTGGGGCAGAGCCAGCACTCTCTGCTGGAGTCCGAGTTCCACCCTATGCAGGACATACTGAATGCACTGAGGAGCTCATTTAGCAGCAGACTACATCATCCCAGGTGCACAACCGAGAGGTTTCGCAGGTCCTTCCTACCAACGGCTGTCAGACTGTACAACCTAAGCAGGGCTGCTCGCAGAGGTAGCAAAAAGACGTAACAACCTAATAGTTTTTTGAATGCAAAAGATGCAATAGACTTACACAGTGGTCCCCTCCGGCATACAACTAGGAAAATACAGGTTGCTATGGAGGGTGAGAATATGTATGGGCACATAATCATACCATGTAGAATAACTAAGTAGACGGTTGTGCTGTTTCATTCCATCTAGCTACAATGCTCTGCACTGGGTGTGTTTATATTTATATATCTATATATTTATTCCATCTAGCTACAATGCTCCGCACTGTGTGTTTATATATCTACATATTATTCCATCTAGCTACATTGCTCCACACTGTGTGTGTTTATATATTTACATATTTATTCCACCCAGCTGCAATGCTCCGTACTGTGGGTGTTTATATATCTACATATTTATTCCATCTAGCTACAATGCTCCACACTGTGTGTTTATATACTCATATATTTATTCCATCCAGCTACAATGCTCTGCACTGTGTGTCTGTGTGTATATATATATATTTATAGTAATATGTACATATGTATATTAGCTGCTCTTGCTTTTTTTTTTCTTGCCTTCTGATTGTTGCTCTGAGTGTTGCTATCCCTGTGCTGTTGCAATCCTGGAATTTCCCCGTTGCGGGACTAATAAAGGCTTATCTTATCTTATCTTATCTTATCTTTAAACTAATCAGAAATACACTCTATACATTGCTAATGTGGTAAATGACTATTCTAGCTGCAAATGTCTGGTTTTTGGTGCAATATCTACATAGGTGTATAGAGGCCCATTTCCAGCAACTATCACTCCAGTGTTCTAATGGTACAGTGTGTTTGCTCATTGCGTCAGAAGGCTAATGGATGATTAGAAAACCCTTGTGCAATCATGTTAGGTCTGCAATGCTGTAATTGCTGCAAATGGAGGATTCTTTGACGAAAGCAAAGTTTGAATGGAAAAATTATTATTTGAGATTGAGATTGAGATTCAACTTTATTGTCATTACACATGTATGAATACAAGGTAACGAAACGTGACTTGGCATTTGGGCACGCTCTGCAGAGCGCATCCAAGACCGGGGCAGCCGCTAGGCGCCAGTCATAAAGAAGAAAGGGAAAAAAAGAAAAGAGAGAATGGATATGACACAGTAGGCGAGAGAAAAAAAACATGTTTTATCAGAATGACGCTCGGCAAGTGAGCAAAATTTTGATTGCAGGCAAAAAAAACCTCAATGCACATTTAGCAGACATTTAGCAGGAGATCACACACAAAAGTTGAGAGGCAGTGTATTGTATGCATGTAATGTTGTATGCATTGTGTAGTGTAAATGTAACAGTTGTTAGTGAGCAGCAGAGGGCGCCTCCTGGCAGTGGATAGATGTTATAATCATGTGACTTATAAACAAGTCCAGAGTCCAGAGTCTATTTCTCTTGCTCTCTCTCTTGCTTGCAGAAGGCACATGGGCATTGTCCTTGAGGGTCCAAATCCGCTGACGACAACAACTGATTGTCGATTGTTTGGGTAGACATAAGAGCCGGTCCTTCCGCTTATCTCAATCAGGAGGAATGTAAACATGGGGCAAACAAGGTCAAATCAAATCAAATCAGCACAGTGCACTCAGAGAATAGAATTTGTCCTCACCCGTGTAATTCTGTGCTTCCATTATATGTGCAGGCTTAAACTGTTTTTCCATGGAGAGCACAGGGCTCCAGATGTATTCCTCCACTGAAATCACTGTCATTCAGTTCACCGTTTGCCGCTACTCGTGCCCTCCCCAACTGGTTGAATTTGATGAAGGAGCTTGCCGGGTCCGCTTTGATCAGCTCTCTCACCTTCCTTCAATTTCTGATGCATCAGGGAACTCCACAGCCAAAAATAGAAGTCCTGAGATCATAACCAATAATGTTTCCACAGACGCATGAATTCCAATGTCTGAGTCTCCTCGTAGGTTCCAATTCTTGGGCTCCCCCTTGGCCCAATTCTTGTTGAAAAATAGTGACAATAGCACATTTAAGCCGCTTCCAAATCCATAATTTCCGTTTAGATTAAGATTCAGCAGAAGAAGAGCGACTAAACACAGACAAAAACGCAACATTGCAAAAGCTGAGAATAGATCAGGAAGGCAGGGGAGGAGGGAAGAAAAATGTGACTGCTCTCTCTCAAGGCAAGAAGGAAAATTGTATTTTATTGTGATTTGTATTTCAAATACAAATCATTATTTCTAACCTTGTCAGTGTCTTGACTATATCAGTTTAGTTACAGAATTCAAATACCTTGGCATTGTACTAGATCCTCAACTCAAATTTAATCTTCATATAAAGAAAATTTCAAAAACAGTAAAAAAAAAAATCTGAACTACTTTAAATTAATTAGATATTACATACCTTACGAAGCAGCTGTACTGTATATGCATTCTATGTTTTTTTCTCATATATCATACTGTTTGACAGTCTGGGCTCAAGCAGCCCCTTCCACAATAAGACATATACAGTAGGTTCATTATATAATCAAACTCTAAAAATCTTGGACAAAAAGCCCATTAGGTGGCATCACTGTAATATTAAAAAAAAATACAACCTATTGAGTTTTGAGAGTTTCATTGACCTCTGTTTTCTGAAATTAACTTTCAAATGTTTCCATAAATCAGCACCCGAGCCACTTGCTGGTTTCATCCAAAGACAGGACAGCAGCAGAGCCACCAGGAGTTCTGTTAACAATAACTGTAAAATATTCCACCGCAGAACCACATTTGGACAAACCGCTTTCTCTATAAAGGGCAGTCACATCTGGAACACAATGCCAAATGAAATTAAAATAATAACGGACTTTAAAACATTCACTAAAAAGGTTAAAAACTGGCTGAAAAATAAACAAGAATGTACCCATGTATGAAATGATTGTCTGCAGGGTGAGAGTGAATGAAGGGAAGGAATGAATGTGTTTGTTTATAGTGAGTGACGAAGGGAGGGAGGCCTGAAATAGGCAAATGTGAGTCAGGTTGTTATATTTGTGTATTTATAATATTTATAATATTTATAATATTTATAATTGTGTATTTATAATGTATTTACAATCTTTTTTGCATTGATGTATGTGGTTATTGTGTATTCTCTTTTCATGTTTTTGTTTTTTTTTATCTTTTCCTTTCCTTTTTTTCTTTTTACTTGTTTCTCCTTTCTAAAGCCCATCCAGGGACAAGAGTTGCAAATTAGCTAATAGCTATACACTCTTTGTGCAGCACATCAGATTGATTGTCATTGATTAATTGTCTATGTTTATTGCACTGTCCCTGTCAAATAAACAAATAATCTAATCTATTCATTTTACAACTCGTGGTAAATAAAAGTGTGACTTTTCATGAAAAACACAAAATTGTCTGAGGTGACCCCAAACTTTTGAACGGTAGTGTATGTTTGGAGTATTTCTTCCTTTAGTTTTTGTTTAAATTGTCCAAGCGTTGTACATGATTTTAATTCAGGTCCAAAATCGTTCCATAATCTGACTCCTTGCACTGAAACACAGTGTTGCTTGGTGGTAGTTCTCACTGAAGGTTTTTGAAATATACATGTTCCTCTGAAATGATATTGTTTCTCCCTTATTTGGAACAACTTTTGGATATTTGCGGGCAGTGATAGATTCTTCACTTTAAACATTATTACTGCAATTTTAAAGTCAACCAGATCTTTCAACTTGAGAGCTTTTAATTTAAGAAAAAGTGGGTTTGTTGGTTCCCTGTAAGCAGCTTTGTTTATTATTCTAATAGCTCTCTTCTGAAGCATAAAGACTGGATATATGTTTGTTTTATATGTATTTCCCCATACTTCAGTACAATATGTCATGTATGGGAGTATTAATGAATGATGCAAAGTATATAATGTGGGTTGATTCAGCAAATATTTCACTCTGTGTAGTATTGCAATTAATTTAGATATTTTACCTTTAATATAATTAATATGTGACTTCCAACACAGTTTATTATCAATTATTACTCCAAGAAATTTAGTTTCGGATACCCTTTCAATCTCTACACCATTTACACTGAGTTTAGATACTAAGTTGTTGTGATGGTTGTTAAAAACTATAAATTTTGTCTTACTTAAATTGAGCGTTAATTTGTTTGAATCAAACCACAGTTTAAGCTTTCCTAATTCCTTTCCGAGTGTATCCAAAAGTTGTTCCAAATTGCTACCACTGCATAATAGATTAGTGTCATCGGCAAACAATATTAAATCCATTTTTTCCGAAACTTTATATATATCATTTATATACATATTGAATAACAATGGCCCCAAAACTGAACCCTGTGGGACTCCACAAGTAACCTTCAGTAGCTATGAGTTTTTGTTACCAACACATACATACTGATATCTATTCTTTAAGTAACTACATAACCAGGACAGTGCTACCCCCCAATACTACAATTTTGTAGTTTGTTTAATAATAAATTATGATCCACTGTATCAAATGCTTTTGTAAGATCCAGGAATTCCCCAACTGAATACTCTTTATTTTCAATGGCAGTTGATATTTTTTCTATAAATTCCATTAGAGCAAATGCAGTTGTCCTCTTGTGTCTGAACCCATATTGCTGCTCACACAATAAATTACTCTTCATTATGAAGTTGTCAATTCTCTCACAGAATATTTTTTCAAGTATCTTGGAAAATTGCGGCAATAGTGAAATTGGTCTATAGTTTGAAAGTTCCCCTCTGTCACCCGTCTTGGATATCGGAATTACTTTAGCTATTTTCATTGCATTGGGAAATATACCTGTTTGGAGAGACAGGTTACAAATATACTGTACGTCAGTGGTTTCACTAAGCATTCAATAATAGTTTTGACTAAGAGCATGTCAATACCATCACAGTCCGTAGATGTTTTACTTTTAAACGATTTAACAATTTCAATGACCTCTCTCTCGTCTGTGTTCTTTATGAAAATGGAGTCTTTTATAGCAGTGTTTTTGCTTATTGTATCACCTGTAGATGCCGTAATGGGTATTTCTTGAACCAAATTAGGATCAATGTTAACAAAAAAGTTATTAAATTCATCTGCAGGTGAAACTGCATTCACACTCTGAATCGTTTTGTTATTTTTTTTGAAAAATTGGTTGGGTAGCTTGTATTTTTGTTTTTATTTCCAAGAATATTGTTAAGTATTGTCCATGTATTTTTAATATTGTCTCTGTTTTTCTCCAGTTCTTTACTGTAATAGTCTCTTTTACTACATCTCATTATTATACTGTATGTTAACTTATTTTTGTATGTTTTATACTGCTGCTCTGCTTCTTTTGTCATTTTCTTTAGAAAAGCTTTATATAATGAATTTTTCTTTTTACACGCCTTTTGTAATCCTTTGGTTAACCATAGCTTGTCGACAAATTTCTGTTTAAGCTTTTCCTTTACTAATGGACAATTTTTTTCATAAAGAGTGGTTACAATGTTTATAAATGTGTCATAGGCTTCATTTACATCTGATACATAGACTTTTGTCCAGTCTTGCTTCAGCAAGTCTTCTTTAAAAGAAATGATTGCATTTTGTGATTTGTATCTGAAAGATTTTAAAATTTTTTCTGTATTTGCCCCCGTGTGGCCATGGATAAGTGCAAAGATTGGCAAATGGTCACTTATATCATTTATCAATAATCCACTTTCTATTTTCTTATCAATAATATTAACAAACAGGTTGTCAATAAGTGTAGTAGTGTGAACTGTGATTCTACTAGGATGTGTTATTGCGGGATATAGACTCATGCTGTACATAGAATTCATGAACTCTGTAATTACATTTTGTTGTAATGGATTTAGTAAATCAATATTAAAATCTCCACAAATTACAACCATTTTCTTACTGGTAATATTATTGTACAGCTCGACTAACTTATCTCTGAATGTCTCAATGCAAGTTCCTGGCATTCTATATATACAACTTATAATTAGATTTTTTGTTTTATCTTGGTCGATCTCAATAGTAACACATTCCAAAATCCCTGGTAGTGCAAAGGACATTCCATTTACAAGCTTACACCTATACAGGTCATCAGTATACAGTGCAACACCACCACCCTTTTTTTTGAGATCTGTTAATATGAAACATTTGATATCCCTCTATTGCCATCAGGGGAGCCTGCTCTTCATTAAGCCAAGTTTCAGAGACTGCGATAGCTGTAAATTTTCTGTCTAGCTGTTTTAAATAGTCCTGAATCTGTGGAAAGTTTTTGTTAAGACTTCTGCTGTTGAAGTGTATTATTGATAGTTTACCATCTAGTTGCACTTGACTTTTGAATTGCTTTTCAGTGTAATATTCACAATGATTATGAATATTATTGAAAAAGTGGTTATCAGGATCAATATCATTCTCCATCTCTTGTAGTTTATGTTCAGCATAATGGCATATTTTCAGAGTCTGAATTTCCTCACTCTGTGTCAAATGACTTCCTCCAACTGGGGATAATTGATGTCTACTCAAGTCAGTCATAAGTTTTTTTGTTTTTGTTTAGTTTTTTTTATTTAAGTTTTAATAAAGGGTATACATGTCATTACAGCATTGCATAGTTTACATTTTCATCACATGTTCCCTTTTTTTTGTTTTTTGACAACATTGGAAGAATAATTATTACAACACCCTTTTTTAAGTGAAAGAAAAAGAGAAATTAAAGAAAGAACAAAAACAAACAAACAAAAAAACAAAAACAAAAGAGAAAAAAAATTTAAAAAATGAAAGAGTATCTGAGTAGCATTGGAACAAAGAGAGGTGCCATTATTGAAATGGTATTTGTCAAAGATTAGATCTAATGGAAGACACATATGCGTTCCAGGGTTGCCAAAAGTTCAAGAACCCATCCATGTCCTGTCTCAGTGCGAATGTCCACTTTTCCATCGAATAAATGTCTTGAATCACGTTAATCCAATCTTCAGGTGTAGGACAGTCCTTCAACATCCATTTTTTTGTTAGAGCTTTTTTACTTGCCAATATTAAAACAGTGAATAAGTATTTTTCTCCTCGTCTTTCCAGTGATTCCGGTAGTAAACCCAAATACAAAGTTACAAAAGAAAAGGGAACTTTTATTTTTAATATTTTCTCCAATATTGTCTGTACATTGGTACAATATTGGTGGATAACTGGACATGACCAAAACACATGAAAATGATTTGCAGTCTCATCACCACATAAGCGCCAACAATTCAACCCCTTACGAGTAAATTTGTTTTGTGCAGGTGTTTTGAAAAATCTTACCAAATTTTTCCATCCAAATTCTCTCCACTGCAGGAATGAGGTACTTTTCCATTGCTGTTTATTTAGCTTTTCCCATATTTCCAGTTGTAAAGTGAAATTCCCCTCTTTTTCCCATCTTTCTTTTATATATGATGTGTTGTCTTCTTTTAAGTCTTGAAGACCTTGGTATATTTTAGAAATGTATCTGATCCCTGGGATCCCTTTATATGCCATTAAGAAGACCTTCAGAACACCTGACTGGGCCCTTTCCATATCCTCCTTTTTAAGTATTTTGTTTATGGGGTGTCTAAGCTGAAAGAACCTGAAAAGGTCTTGATTTATTAGACCTTGTTTTTTCAAATCTTCGAAACTTCTTAAAATTTGCCCTTTAAAAAAATCGTAATATTTTATCAGTCCGTTCTCTTTCCACTTTTTAAATCTAGTGTCTGTTTTATTAGGAGTAAAGTCTTGATCATAGGCAATCCATTGCAGTAATCGATAGGGTTCTTTAGTTTGATTCTCTCTGACTATCTTAAACCAAATTTTTAGTGGGGTCCCTATCCACAGGTTAGTGTTATTCAAAAGTTTAGGTAAGGCATTGTTCTCTATTATCACCTGTAGGGGGATGCCACTTGTTATTTGGCATTCCATCTCCTTCCATTGTGCAGTGTAGACTGGGTTATATATCTCTACTAAAGTTTTAATTTGTGCGGCTTTAAAATAGTCCCTGATATTTGGCAGCGCAAGCCCACCTTTGTCTTTGTTTAGCTGTAGGGTTCTATATCTGATTCTAGGTCTCTTGCCCTGCCATATGAATCTTGAGATCCTTCTGTCCAGTTCTTGCCATGTTTTTTTGGGAGTTTCTACCGGTATTGTTTGGAAAAGGTATAGAAGATGTGGAAGTATATTCATTTTGACTGCTTCAGTTCTTTGTGCGGTACCCAAGAATGGTATTATATTCCATCTTGCTAGGTCAGATTTTATTTTTGCCATCAGTGGATTATAGTTTAGTGTTATAATATTGTTGAGTTGTTTCGGGATATTGACCCCTAGATATTTCATAGATTCCATCTCCCAGTTAGTTTTGAGTTTGCTTAGTAAATATTGATTTGGGTCATAGTTGAATGTTAAAACATGGGTTTTATGCATGTTTAATTTGTACCCCGATAAATCTCCAAACTCTGAAAAAACTGAGATTAGTTCTGGAAAAGAGGTGTCCGGCTTCCCCAGGTATATTAAAATGTCATCAGCAAAGCGTGCTATTTTATGTTCCTTCTGACCAAGTGTAATACCTTGAATTTTTTGATTCTGTCTTATCCATTGGCTCAGAGGTTCTATGAAGATTGCAAAGAGCAGTGGAGACAAGGGGCAGCCCTGACGACATCCTCTTTCCAGTTCAAAAGATGATGATAATTTACCGTTAATCTTTATTTTAGCTGTTGGTTTTTTATATAATGCCTGGATAGTTCTAATGAAGTTGTTATGAAAATTGAAACTGGATAAGATTCTATATAGGAAAGACCAGTCAGCCGAATCAAATGCTTTTTCAGCATCTAATCCCAATATGGCTGCATTTAAGTTATATTTTTTTATATGATGAATTATGTGTAAAGTGCGTCTAATGTTGTCTTGTGTCTGTCTTTGTCTTATAAAACCTGTTTGGTCTAAATGAATTAAGTCTGTCAGTATATTTTCTAACCTTTTGGCAAGGATAGTGGTAAAAAGCTTATAGTCTTGATTTAACACACTAATTGGTCTGTAGTTGGAGCAGTCTAGTTTATCCTTTTCAGGTTGAGGTATGACTGCAATGACCCCTTCTCTCCAGGAGGGGGGGATTTCCCCTGTGTGGAGGACATAGTTAAATGTTTTCAGGAGGAGAGGAGATAGTTGCTGTTTAAAGGTTTTGTACCACTCTGGTGTATAGCCATCTGCTCTTGGGGATTTGTTAGCTTTAAGTTTCATAATTGCTTTTTCTAATTCTTTAGGTTGTATTTCTGACAGTAGTGTTTTATTTTGTGACTCAGTAAGTTGGGGAAGGTTTAATGTGTTTAGGAATGCTTCGAATACGTTTTTACGTTTTTTGAGGGAGTACAAGTTCTTGTAGTAGTTCTCGAAGCTTTTAAGAATATCCTGAATTCTAAATTTTATTTCCTTTGATACTGGGTCTCTGATTTTGTAGATTGCTCTCTCCGTTTGTTGTTTCCTCAATTTATAGGCTAGTAATTTTGCCGATTTGCTGCCTGTTTCATAGTATTTTTGTTTCAGAAATGTAAGTTTCTTCTGGATTTCTATTGTGTAGATGTCATTTATTTGTTTTTTAATTTCCTTAATTTTGAGTGAGTCATTAGAATGAGTGTTGTCTTTGTGCTCTTTTTCTAGGTTCTTAAGTTCTGACTCTAATGTGATTAGTTTTTCTTGTCTCAGTTTCTTTTGGAGTGCCAGTTTTGCGACAATCTTTCCCCTTATTACAGCTTTGCATGCGTCCCACAGTATTAAAGGGGATACTTCTCCATTATCATTTTCTTCCAAATATCTGAGAATATCTGATTCCAATTCATCTTTCAGTGGTCCTTTCAGCACATTTGAATTTAACCTCCAAGAAAATGTATTATTTGTGTATTTTTGGATACTTAAGTCCATATAGATCGGACTGTGGTCAGAGAGATCCATCAGTCCTATTATACATGTTTTTACTCTTCCAATGTCTCTATTAAACATAAAAAAATAGTCAATCCTTGAGTATGATGAATGTGGTGCTGAGTAAAATGTATAATCTTTTACACTGGGGTTGAATTCCCTCCACACGTCACAGATTCCCATTTCTTTTAGTAGCATCCAAGTTTTTCTACTTTGAGTGTTATTTTGGTACATTGACATGGTACACTACCGTTCAAAAGTTTGGGGTCACCTCAGACAATTTTGTGTTTTCCATGAAAAGTCACACTTTTATTTACCACCATGAGTTGTAAAATGAATAGAAAATATAGTCAAGACATTGACAAGTTTAGAAATAATGATTTGTATTTGAAATAATAATTTTTTCCTTCAAACTGCTTTCGTCAAAGAATCGTCCATTTGCAGCAATTACAGCATTGCAGACCTAACATGATTGCACAAGGGTTTTCTAATCATCCATTAGCCTTCTGACACAATGAGCAAACACATTGTACCATTAGAACACTGGAGTGATAGTTGCTGGAAATGGGCCTCTATACACCTATGTAGATATTGCACCAAAAACCAGACATTTGCAGCTAGAATAGTCATTTACCACATTAGCAATGTATAGAGTGTATTTCTGATCAATTTAAAGTTATCTTCATTGAAAAAAGTGCTTTTCTTTCAAAAATAAGGAAATTTCTAAGTGACCCCAAACTTTTGAACGGTAGTTTATGTCACAAAAGAATTATTCTTGCCTTGTGTGTGGATATGGATTATCATAGTCTCTTAATTTTCTTAATCAGTGTTCATCTATATTTATTTAAGTCAGTAAGATCTCTGATTATTATGGTCTTCGCTTCCTCAGGTGTTCCATTTAGTTTGATCCAAACTCTACAATTTCTTGTCCATGTTGCCTGTATCTTATTTTGTCTTTTCAGCATCCGTGCTTGCCGTGCTATTTCAGCATTAGTCTTTGTTAAATGTTGATTTAGGTAAACTTCTGTTCCCCGTAGCTTTCTGGCCTGCCTCAGTATGTCATTCTTTACCCTTCTGTTCACAAAGCGCATCACAATTGATTTCTTTGTTTTATTATCTTTTTTGGGTAAAGCATGACAGGCTGAAATTGCATTTGCTTCAACCTTTATATTTCTACTTTCAAGGAACTGAAGCACCTGGTTTTCCATGGAGACTGATTCACTCAGGGGAGCCTCCTCACCTTTCATTCCTGCTGTAGCATGAGCATATGATTGATATTTAATGTCTAGTCCACTTATAATTAGATCATCCATACGAGAACATTGTTCAAGATCCTCGACGCGTCGCTCCAAGTCTGCAATTTTTTTGTCTTTTTCCTTAATTGTTAATTTTAATTCTCGGACTTCTTCCATTAGCCCTAACATTTTAACCTGTTGACTGGCCACTTTGGTCAGTTTTTCTGACAAGAAGTTCAGAGATTTTTTTGATCTCTTCCATTTTCTCCTTCTTTGGTGGCATTTTTACTGACCTGTTGATAGTAAACCAGTCTCTGCTGGTGTCGCCGGTATCCGATCCAAATGACCCTGAATCCAGCTGGGCCTCAGCTAGCCCCCTCTGCTGCTAGACCCGCTGCTTACTGCCGCTGCAATTGAGCTCTTGTCCAGCCGGGGTACCGGCAGCTCCTCCACCGAGTCCCGCCGCCCACCGCCGCTGTAGTTGAGCTCCGATCCTGCTCCTGTCCAGCTGGGGTCCTGTTAGATCCTCCGCTGAGCCCCGCCACCTACCGCCGTCTTCCTCAGTAGTTCCTCCGCCGAGCCCCGCCACTGTAACTGGGCTCTGATTCCGGCTCTAATAGTAATAGTATAATCCTAATAGCTATAAGCTGATACTAAAGTAATACAGGCTGTAGCTGGTGCGGAGGTGAAGCACCAAAGAGGACATCTCCCACCATCAGACTCATAATATAAGCATGGTGGGATGACATCACATCGTACGTACTGTATGTCCCCACATCCGTGCTGCCTATCATTAACATGTCAATATCCAACATAGCTCTTACATGCATTCCTTTGCATTAAGCTGTCAGCAGTGGAACATGTCAGTTCATGTATAAATGCACATCCTGCCCTTCGGTTTTATTACATCAGACTCAAGTAACATCTTCTTAACAAATTTCTACATGCGTAAACATTAAATTCAAAATTAGAATTCTGAAGAGCAATAAAAAGCAGAACAATCAAAACCAGAATAAAAACACAAATAATTAAAATAACTTTAGATAACAAAAGAACTTCAATAAAACAAGTGCAGTGTACAGAGTTGACACAATAAAAATATACAGAGCAAATATATAAATACTGTATTATAAATAATACAAGTTAGCTGTTTTTTTTTATTTTCAGCCTGTTAGTTGAGCAAATAAGATGAGTAGTGGTGTCCTTACTGCATCACCCAGGTACTCAACACGGGCACATCAGAACCAGCAGAGGCAGGACACACTAAAGCAGGGGTTCTCAAAGTTTTGATGGGTGAGGGCCAATTTGGGAATCCAAAGTTGAACCGAGGGCCACCAAAGGGACGGAGGCAAAAAAAAAAAAGACTGAAAATTCAATTCCATTTGTAATCCTTTTAATTATCAGATTTAATTAGTTTGGGTAAAGTCATATTAACAGTAAGAAATTGGGACTGATGAAAATACAATTTTAGTGTCAACATACCTTTTAACTGCAGTGTGATTTGTGGTGCTGTTTTCGGTTGGCCACGAGTCCTCTGAAGTCTGGCTCCATCTCCGTCGTCGCGATGCGAAGGACTGCATGTAGGTGGGCATCTGTCATCCTGGATCTCAGCTTAGATTTGTTGATGGCCATGGTGGAGAAGGTCTTTTCACAGATGTAGGTGCTTCCGAATAAAGACGCCATTCTGACAGCATGTTGACGAAGAGCAGGGAATGTGGATGGGGAAAGTCCTTTGTAGAACTCGATCAGACTCTTGTCACGATATGCAGCTCTGGCCTCGGAGCTTTCCTGTAGGTCGATGAGCTCAAACTGCATGTCTGCAGGCACTGCCTCGGGCACACATGAGAAGGGATTTTGGAAAAGGTTGAAATCACCCTCGTGGTCCCTGAAGTCAGAGAATCGGTGGTCGAACTCGTCTCGAAGCTTTTCGATGAGGCCATGGTTCTTCTCTGAACGCAGGTGACGCAAAACTTCACTCCCGTCCGTGTCTGGGTCATCTACCAGCGCCCTGCAGGCAGGGAAATGAGCGAGATCTCCTTCTCTGAGCTGTCCCTGGAGCAGTTGGAGTTTTCGCTGGAAAGCTTTCACGTTGTCAAAAAGTGTGGAAATGAGTTTTCCATGGCCTTGCAGCTTCAGATTGAGATCGCTCAGACAATTATTCAGGTCGGCGAGGAAGGCTAGGTCACAGAGCCATTTGCTGTCCGTTAACTCAGTCACGTCTTGTCCTTTTGCCTGCATGAACTCGCAAATTTCTTTTCTCAGGTTAAAAAAACGTTTCAGTGTGGCACCTCTGCTCAGCCACCGGACGGCAGTGAAGTAAATGACGTCTCCAAAATCTGCCTCTGACTGCGCCAAAAAGGTTTTAAATTGGCGATGGTTCAGACCTCTGGACTTCAGGTAATTAACTGTCTTCACAACTACGGCCATGACGTGTTTCATTTCTAGCGTCTGAGCAGCGAGGGCTTCTTGGTGAATTATGCAGTGGTAGCTGACTGGTTTCTTACCACCGCTGTTCACCACTTTCTCAGCCAGCAGCGACACTGCACCTGTCCTACTCCCAATCATTGCTGGTGCTCCGTCTGTCGTGACACCGACCAAGGATGCCAGGTTAACATTGTGTGTGTCCAGACTGCGATACACTGCTTCGCAAATATCCACTCCCTTCGTTGTGTCTTTCATACTCTCCATACTCAGTAGCTCCTCGCCGACGTCAAAATTCTCAGTGACAGTTCGGATGAAAATCAACAGTTGGGCAGTGTCGGAAATATCCGTGCTTTCATCCAGTGCGATGGAAAACGCTCCCTTTTCTAGCCCCTCCACACGTATCGCCAGTTGGTCCTTCAAATCATTTGCCAGATCTTCGATTCGTCTTGTGACTGTGTCATTCGACAAACTTACGTCACGGAACTTTGTTTTTTGGTCTGGGCATACACGCTCTGCCACTTTTAGCATACAGTCTCGAACAAATTCTCCGTCACTAAACGGCTTGCCCCGTTTAGCTATTTCATGAGCTACCACATAGCTAGCCTCTGTTACTGCTTCGCTGGTTTTTGAAAATTGCGTGAAGACTGACTGTTGTGCTGTGTAGCCCCTTTTAAGTTGTTCCATCTTTGTGGTGCGATCCTTGCCACTGAATTTTTCATAATTTTTGTGTTTTGTTTCGTAATGGCGCCTGATGTTAAAGTCTTTTCGCACTGCGATTACCTGTCTGCAGATGAGGCATACAACTTTATCTGACCCGTGAGGTTCAACAAAGTAGTCCAAAGTCCATTTTCCCTGAAACTGCCTTTTTTCCTCGCTGACAGTTCTCGGTTTCCTCGAGTGAGCGGTCTCCATCTCTGCCTCTTTCTCTCGCTGATCCATCTTTATTTCCACACTTCGACTTCCACAAGCACTAATATTTATTTCTTATTCTTCTTCTGACTCAAAATGGTGCTCCGAAACCGTTGCCAACCAACACTTCTGCACTGTGCGCTGAACGTTCCATCTCCCATAATACAATTGGACTAGCTGCTGCAATGAAGTGATCGCAAGGTCAACAACACATGTAATTACGGCTTGTGCCTACAGATGGCGCCAAAGACCACTAAACGTAGATGTGTATCGGAATTTTTCCAAAGCAATTAGTTCAGATCATATATTGGTTAAAGGCCTCGGACGGTGACATTTTTTTATTGAACCAATAAACTGATTGTATGAAAATATTCCATTCTGGCCATTCCCGTGATTTAAAATGTGTCACCAGCCTCCATAAATGACTTTATTTGTTAATAGCCCATATTTCACTTAGTGATGCTGCAGTACCGCCATCTCTCGATAGGGGCGTGCAGCAGTGACGTCAGGTCAGGGAGAAACAGGAAATGGCTGCAGGAAATGGATGATCACTGGCCTGCAGAAATGGCTGAACGACAGCAGAGTGATTCGGACAGCGATTATTTTATCGAGTATGACGACCGCAATATAAGTGATGATATTGAAACTGACGAATCTGATGATGAAGTAGTTTTGGGTGGTGCTGATGGGGTTATTCAGCCGTATTTGTTCGAGCCCGAGGGTGCGGAGGAAGACGCGGACGAAACAGCGACCGGAGCAGAACGAGAGGCAAGAACGAGAGGCTCACCGATTTATATTGGTAAAATATGCTTTGAAATTTTTTTTTTTAGGCGATATGCATGGTCACACACTTAATTATCAAAATAAAACTGCCAATTTTTCCCTCGCTGCCTTACTTGGCGACTTATAAACATTCTCTTTCTGCTCAAAATTTTTTACATGTTTTAAATATTTTCTAATCAAACTTCATAGACCAATTTATATAGCACTCCCACGAGCCATTAGTTTATTATAAGCATCTGATTATACCATTTTTTTTAACAGGTGCACTTGTGAGAAATGCAACATTATGCCAACATCAACTGAATCTCGGCGCTGCCAGGAGGTATTGAAGGTGAAGAAGTGAGGGTGATACCTGCCTGTGCTGTGAGCCTCATCAGAGAAACATTCCCATCTGATCACAACAAGGGATTTTGCCTACCAAGATTAGATTTGTGATCAATGTTATTTAAATAAAGTTTTTTAAAATCATATATTGAGTTTATTAATGTGCATGTCAATTTTATAATTCTAATATTTCAGCATTCATCAAAGTCAGATCTCATATACATTAGAGTAATTTTTCTACCATTTTATGGTGTAAAATTTGTGTGCAATTTTTAAAAGCACATTTCTCTAAAAATCTTAGGCTTATATTTTTTTGTCTTAGCAAAATATGTTGCTTCCCTAACAATTGAAAGCTGAACTTTCATTGCTAATTGGAAATTTATTCTACTTTTACATGTTTGATTTTGAAAATCTAGATACATGTTGCTCAACAGCATCAGCTTTGATGGGACGCTGAAATTTGGCACTCAATGTTGCTGGAACTCTGGCTTGTACAGAGTGCCACTGCTCCAATAAGTGGGTTGGATCAACCAAGGTTTTGTCGAAAAGAGTATTCATCAGATCATCCACATATTCTGAAATAAAATTAATTTAATAAAAATTAGAAATCGAAAGCTCCTTGTAAGTGGTCGTGGAAATTCCAACGATACCGGCTGCATTTAGAACTCTGAGGACCTTGACATATGACGCACCAGTGAAGAGAATGGCGGATGAAAGCTGTATGTTACCAGCTGGCATGTCCCTGATCATCTGCTGGCTGTGCCAGGATAGATCCTCAACACAATGTGGACAATGTTGTTTGATCACCAACAGAGAGCCTTTAGTGTGACTTGTTACCTCACATGGATGACTGCAATGAGGACAATTGCTGAATAATCAAATTCAAAAAAAAAATCCACAGTATTTGAAGGTTGAGTGACAGTGGATAACATCTGCAAAAACAGTAGATCAACATAATTTCATTCCAGAGGTGTCAAATTGGATTACATATATAGAAATATAACTTGAGCAAACAGGCACAACCACCTCCCTATACAGCACTGAATATTTCATATTTGATTAGTATGAATACCCTAAAATTCTAATATTTGATAAGTTGTTAAGGCAATGAAATTCATTGCTTGTAAATAATTTTAGTAAATATTGGCAGTGAATATTTAAAAAAGAAAAATTACCCTGTTTACTTATCTTTCTGACAGCAGATTGCTGTCAGAAAGATAAGGTTGATCAGAAAGATAAGGATATCCCAGGTTGGCCTAGGATAGCCGGCCCCGGCCGCTGCTGGAAGGGCTCTCGCGACTGGCCCGGGGGACGGCCGGAAGGCGGCCGCCCCTCCCCGCTCACGGACGCGTGTTCGTGGAGAACCCGGTGCTAAATAACTCGTAAACGATTTGATGCCGGGCGTGACCCGCTCCGGGGACAGTGGCAGGTGGGGAGTTTGACTGGGGCGGTACACCTGTCAAACTGTAACGCAGGTGTCCTAAGGCGAGCTCAGGGAGGACAGAAACCTCCCGTGGAGCAGAAGGGCAAAAGCTCGCTTGATCTTGATTTTCAGTATGAATACAGACCGTGAAAGCGGGGCCTCACGATCCTTCTGATTTTTTGGGTTTTAAGCAGGAGGTGTCAGAAAGTGTCAGAAAGATCGCATCGGTAGATCACCCTTGCTTTTCACGCCACTTCACTGACACTGTCTGAGAGTGGGACTTTGAAGCGAACGGATATATACTGTAGTTGGAACAGCCGATTTTTTTTTATCAGCAATCTTTTTGCTAATTTCATTTCAAATTGCATCTTATTCTCAAAATCGCTGTCAACAAAATGTCTAATGCACATGTTGGGTGATTTTGCGACATAATTCCAATTTTTTAGCGTTTTCTGAACGAAATTCACCCATGGGGTTCTGATTTTCCCAGGCAGGGGAAGTTCCTAAACACTCACCGCGTGCTCCTCAGTGTGCTCCTCCTCCTACTCAGGTCGCTCCTGACCTGACGTCACACAGTCAGTGGCCATTTTAGCCGCTGATCGCTTGGCAGACAGACAGCTCTCAAGGAAATCATACTTCAATAGCGCATTGTCACCTTATGCGACATTTGTTGACACCAAAACATGTGCGGTTCAAATTAGCTCGTCTCACACACAAATTTAAGATATGATTTAGCGATATTGTAATTTCGTCCAGCCGAGGCCTTTAAGACGTTAACAGATTGGCCGCGGGCCGCCAGAAATGTTTTCGCGGGCCGCCATTGGCACGGGGGCCGCACTTTGAGAAACATTGCACTAAAGCCTTCTTCATGCTGCATTTCCCTTCTAGTCCACGTGCACTTTGGATGAGCCTGGTGTGCACGCGGCGCTGTGGATGCTCACTTTTTTCATCTACTCAGGCCAAGCGGTTGACGCATGCGCACAACCATCATTTGTAGTTTCACTCCCGCCCTATAGGTAGCGCCAATGTGCTGACGTGCCAGGATTTTCACCAATGAAGAAACACGAGAGCAACGCATATCAACAGCAATGGCGTTCTTTAACCATCACCGAGAAGAAGAGGAGCTGCTGTTACTATATTCTGCGGCAGAATTACAAAAAGTATGTTTACTCTCATCTTCCGCCTCCTCGTTGTCTTCTTCGTCTGCTTTGTCTATGTATGCTGTGTCGACATCGCCACTTTGTGAGTGGGATGTTCAGTCTTGCGCATGCGCTGTCAACGCGTTCAGGTCTTGGGCAGGCGGCACAGTCACAAAATTTGGGCTGCACGCGGTCATCTGCGGTCGAGCACTCCGGACACTAGTGGACTGGAGACGATGACTTGAATTTCGTCACACGAGGTTTCTGGTTGCACGTACGTGGACAGCAGAGGTGCAGCATGAATCCAGCTTAAGCTGCTCTGAGCTACAGTAAATTAACTATTGCATTATTTGCACAACCTACCATTGTCTTGCTTGCTTTTCTTTCTTCTCTTCCTCTTTTTTCTTCTATCTTTCGTCACTGCCAGATGGATAATTTCACTTCATTTTGATACAGCTGCTATCACTTGTTTGTTTACAAAGGACAAGCACCGGTACTTGCAAGAGTGAGAGGTGGGACCCCTTTAGGGAGTTCTGTGCTGGCCTGCCATTGTTATTGCAAACACCACATTGTCACTGCTGTAGGGATTCAAAGTTGGTCAGCCCTTGGGGGCCCCTTCTGGCCTGGGGCCCCAGGCATTTGCCTGCCTTGCCTGCTGGCATGCAGCGCCTCTGACTAAAGTCACTAACTTCTAATCTTTTTTTTTTGTAGTTAAAGCTAAAACTTCAACTACATACACTGGCTTTCTCTGGCCAAAATCACAACCCTAATTTGAGTGACTTGTGCATCTGAATAAAAATGACATGTCTGGCTGGCACTTGAAGGTTAAATGTCTCTAAACTTTCAATAGCGTGAATCTGAAATGAAAGCACTGGAGTCTGAAGTTCTTACAGTACATATGAATGCTACTTTGGCGTTTTTGTTCTTTTCTTTCTTTTTGAACTTAGATGATTCCTTGACCATTTATCTTCTGCTTCCTCTTCTTGCCTTCTTGCCCAGTCAACTTTGAATAATAGTCTTTGTAATGTAATTTATCTCACCCTGTTTTCCATCTTCACGTCCTAAATTAGAGCTGGCTTTCTTTCATCGGTGCAACCTGCACTCCAGAATAAATACACATGCAGCCTGTGTAAACCACAAAAGAAATTAGTACAATCATTTAAAAACAATAAGATTTTCATCAAAAATACACAGCTGTACCCCTGATGAAACTCAGCGTTGTTCAACCATAGACCCCCCCCCCTTCCCCAAGCAACATTTCATTTCATACAAAATCCAGCTTTTGATGGTGCATGACTAAATGAGTCAATTTGGTTATTTTTTTGCAAGCTCGACCAAGAGAAACAACCTTGCTCCCAAAACCAGACAGAACCGAAATAATAGAGAATGATAAATCAAGCACCCTCCTCCCTGTTTTCTCTCACTGGTTTCAAAAACATTTTCTGATTTTATTTCTGAGTGCTTTGTAAGGAGACGATTTGGGGTGAGCGTGAATTTATTACACTATATATAAACACTATCACTTCAGCAGTTCTGTCAAAACCATTTAAACTTATGAGTGCAGAATAAAAGTTTAACTGATAAAATTAAAACGATTAAAAGCTTAAAATTTATAATGCACATGGGGATAATATGTAACTGGCTCCCTGCGGTATTCTTCCTCATATAATGGAAAATGGATATTAATGTACAAAATTAAAAAATCATTTCCAAATGCGGGATGCCAAATTACCAACAGATAGCATCCAAAAGACTGAAGGAATCACCAGAATGGATAGCATGGAAGTCATTACACTGCACCATCCTGTCTGGGTCAAATTTAAATTTCTACGATTTCATTCCACATGCTTTCATTCATCATCAAAAAGAAGTTCTCCATGCTAGATTAACTAAAGGGAACCATAGACCTACCTCAGATCAGTTAAATGGACTGACAGTATTTCTGAAAGTTTATACATAATCAGTGTACTGCATCTGATTTTGGTGTTGATTACATTTGTTAAGCTGCATAATTTTTTATGTTTTCTTCTGATTTGCTTCATTAAAATTATTCTGAACCATTCACTTGAGGTTTTAATAGTGTTTACTTTTACTTTGTCCTTCTCGAAGCAGTTTCACATTTAATGGCAAGTCCACAGATACTGTATGTCCTATGATTAATGATAAAGGGATGACCACATTACAGGCATTAATGCATAATTTTAAAACAATTAGAAATATGTGTCATGATCCTGGGGCACGGGTGGGTGCCATGCCCAGTCTTTAGTTTAGTTCAGTCTTTTTCTGTCTGTTCCATTGTTAGTTTGTGCAGTTATTGTCATTGTGCATTTGTAGTTATGTTTACATGTTGGGATTGTGTTGTTATGGTTCCGGTTATGTTTTATTTTGACAGCGCTGTGTAGCTTCCGGCTGTCAAAGTGGTCGGAGCTGCACACCTGTTATTCATTCTGTTATTTTCGCCACTTATACGTCCACACCTGTGACTGATTATGTACTGTATGTAAGGGCACGGCAAACCTCTGGGGTTTGTATTGTCCTTCTACCATGTGTACCTGTCCTCAGGAACTGTCTACTGAGTGTGTTTGGGTCCAGCTCTTGTGGAGAGTAAGAGAGCTCTGTCCAGGTATGTTTGCCCCTTATTTCCAGCCGTGAGCCCCACTGGCTTCGAGAGAGCTCTGGCTGGATTCTACCCCTGGCCAGGCGTTCCCTGGCTTCCGTCCCCCTGAACGTCGAACCCCACTCTCCTCCAGCATTCGTTATTTAGTACTTGTTTGGTAGCACTTCATGATTTAGTTTTTGTCAACATTTTTGTCTGTTTTTATGTTAATAAATGGGCAAACTCAAAGAGAGCGTTTAGTGTCCTACTTTCGCCCGTTTCACGGGCGATTCATGACATAAGTACACGACCACTTGGACATCAGCCTCTGTGAGTTTTGCAATTTTTTCTTTTTCCCGTGATTACCTTTTCTTTTTTCTCTTGCCGTCCTTCACCTGCTGAGATGTCAGCAGGTGAGAGACAGTTTTCATGGAGCTTGGGGTGGGAGCTCTGTGCTGCACTCCAGGAAGTGGATGAACTCATCGCCGACGCATGCGCATCTTCCACCCCAGAAGACGCTTTGAGAAACTTAAGTTTGGCAGAGGCGGCTGTGCAGGGTCACCCCCGGCTTGTGCTGCATGCCAAAGGAAGGGAGAGGGTTTTTCTATTGGAGGATTTGTAGTGAGAGTATTGCAGGAGGAGCTCAGGCCATGAATTGAGGTCTGTGCCGGCGAGAGGGCATTCCCAGACCTCGGCACCATCGGCTCCTCCCCAGCCCCGAGCTCCGGCGTCCCTCGTCAGAGATCCGAGCCTCCGCCTCCTTCCCAGGCAACGTCGATGGTGGACAGAAGAGCCTCGTCTGGTCCCACCTCAGCACCAGGAACCATCAGGCGCCAGGAAATAAGGCAGGTGGGTTGTCATTCCTTTTTGTCTCATAATGATATACCTTGCCTTATTCCCAGTGATGAGGCTTAGCTACAGCAGCCAAGTTTAGCTGAGTCCTCACCACCTGCTGCGCTTAACTCACCCTCGCCTCCTTCTCCTGTGTGTTTCTGTGTGACTTCTGAGGATCCGTGGCTCTGGGGTAGGAGCTGCCAGATGATGGAGGAATCAGTGTTCCTAGGAGCTCCCGTTCCTGCCCTGCGGCCACGTCTGGGATAGGAGGAGAGCACCACCCTTGCCCTGAATCCTGAGCTGACAGTTGTTGTGTCTCCTGGATTCAGCGGCATGGGAGCCGGCACCGTCGGTGAGGTCAACTCCAGCAGGTGCCATCCCATCAGGAGGTCCACCTGCGAGGGGTGCCAAGCTTGGAGGCCATCTGGCTGCATCAACCGTCATGCCTGCTGCTGGGGTCGTCGCAGCAGAGTTGCCAGAGTCCTGGGCGGCGGTGGAGCTCAAGTCCAGGCAAGTACTCTGTTCTGTTCGAACATCCACAGATCTAGAGAACTCTTGTCTGGCTCGTGGTGAGGAGAACTGGCTGCAGATGTTCTCTGCTTCTGGATTCTCCTCGCCGAGCCCCACCGCTGCCGGCAACTTTCTTCCAGTGTTTTTTCTTTCCTCCCCATCTGAGGTGGTCATGCAGGGTGTGGACGCCCAGGAGGGGAGAGCCGAGACGTCCCAGCCAGGATTGCCGGAGTCCTGGACAGCGGTGGAGCTCGAGCTCAGGCAAGTGCTCTTTCTTGTTTTTACTTTCTATGTCCTAGAGAGGTCTTGCCTGGCTCTTGTTGGGGAGGTCCAAGTGCAGCCGTCAGCTGCACCTGAGCTCTCCTCGTAGGGCGACCCTGCTGCCAGTGACTCTGACCCGGTGGTTGTCTGTGTTTTGTCCGAGTCTTCTCCCAAGGTCTGTGTGGGTGCTGCTGTCCCTCCTTTCAAGGTATCCATGGGTGCTGCTCCTCCTTTGCCTGAGGTCTCCATGGGTGCTGCTCCCTCTCTGTTTGCGGTCTCTGTGGCTGCTGCTCCCCCTCTTCCGAAGGTCTCCATGGGTGCTACTTTCCCTTCGTTCAAGGTCTCCATGGGTGCTGGTCCCCCTCCATTCGAGGACTCCGTGGGTGCTGCTCCTCCTTCGCCTGAGGTCTCCGTGGGTGCTGCTACCCCTCTGTTCGAGGCCTCCATGGGTGCTGCTCCCCCTCCACCCGAGGTCTCTGCGAGTACAACTACAGCCCAGCCTGGGGCCTCTGCAGATGCAGCTATGCTCCAGTCTGGGGCCTCCGCGGGTGCAGCTGCACCCCAGTCCAGGGCCTCAGCGAGTGCAGCCATGTCCCAGTTGGGGCCTCCACAGGTGCAGCCACGTCCAAGTCCAGGGCCTCCATGGGTCTGTAGCCATGCCTCAGTCCTGGGCCACCATGGATGCAGTACCTCAACCTGGGGCCCCGTTGTTTGACCGCCTCCTTGGCCCGGTGCTCTCGCAGGCCAGCCTGGCCATTGTGAGTACCACACTCTGGTCCAGGGTCACTGTGGGTACTACGCCCCAGTCCAGGGCCATGGTGGGTGCTATGCCCCAGCGCGGGGTCGCCGTGGGTGCTATGCCCCATCGCGTGACCGCTACACCTCAGCCCAGAGCTGCCGTGGATGCGTCGCCCCAGCTTGGGGCTGCCGGGGGTGCTACGCCCCGGCCTGGGGCTGCCGTGGGTGCCGCACCACAGCTCAAGGTCGTCAGGGACTCCCCATCCTTGCCAGAGGCCCCCACGGCACAGCCTCTTCCCTTGTCTAGCCTCTTCGCTGGTCGGCCACTACCATCACCAGGCCCCACTGTTCGCCAGCAGTTATTGAGGACCAATCTGCCGCAGCGGTGGTCCGACATTCCCCATGCTGGTGACCAGGCGAGTTGCTGGGAGCATGGATTCCAGCCACCGCCGCCTGGGGGGCTTGTTGTGCTCGGCGGACAAGTGGCTCATGCACTCTGGGAGGCCACCTGACGGGTTTCGCCGTTCAGTCAGGTGGTTCTGGTACTCTGGGCGGCCACCGGATGCATTCTACCTTGCGCTCCGGTGGTTTTGGGACTCTGGTAGGCCACCCGAACTGCCTTAGTCTCCGTCCGAGGTCCCTGGAGTCTGGGCCACCATAGTGTTCAGGTTGTGGATCACGAGTGTTTTCTTTTGTTTTTGTTTTTTGGTTGTTGTTTGTTTTGTCTCGGTCCTTCCATGCCTGGGTTCCCCCTCCTTCCCCCTGGGTTGGGTTGTTTTTATTGTTTGGAGGGTTTTCTATGTGTGTGTGTGTGGGGGGGGGTCATTTTTTTCTTTTGGTGTTGCCCTGGGGTGTCTGGTGTCCACCCCTTGGGGGGGGCACTGTCATGATCCTGGGGCATGGGTGGGTGCCATGCCCAGTCTTTAGTTTAGTTCAGTCTTTTTCTGTCTGTTCCATTGTTTTTTTGTCCAGTTATTGTCATTGTGCAATTGTACTTATGTTCACATGTTGGGGTTGTATTGCTATGGTTCCGCTTAAGTTTTATTTTGACAGCGCTGTGTAGCTTCTGGCTGTCAAAGTGGTCGGAGCTGCACACCTGTTATTCATTCTGTTATTTTCTCCACTCATGCATCCCCTCCTGTGACTGATTATATACTGCATATAAGGGCACGGCAAACCTCTGAGGTTTGTCTTGTCCTTCTACCATGTGTACCCGTGTGTGTGTTTGGGTCCAGCTCTTGTGGAGAGTAGGAGAGCTCTGTCCAGGTATGTTTGCCCCTTATTTCCAGCCGTGAGCCCTGCTGCCTTCGGGAGAGCTGGATTCTGCCACTGGCCAGGTGTACAACCTGGACCAGAGGCTGCTGCTGGCCTTCTGTCACTGCTCAGTGGAGAGCGTGCTCACCTACTGTCTGGGTGTGTGGTACGCTGGCCGAGAACAGGAAGGCTGGGCAGAGGGTCATCAACAACGCCCAAAAAATTATCGGCAGCCCTCTGCCCTCCCTGGAAGACATCTCCAGAGCCTCCTGTATCAGAAGGACCAAAGCCATCACAGGAGACCTCTCACATCCCGCCCACCACCTGTTCGACCAGCTTCCCTCTGGATGACGGTTCAGATTGATGAGGCCCCAACACCTCCAGACTGACAAACAGTTTCTTCCACTGGGCCAGCCAAACTGCAAACAGTCAGAGCCCCCCCCCCCCAACACACACACACACTCTCATGCACAGAACTGAGGACCTTTTCAATTATCACTATAATTCACCTGTCTTTGCACTCCTCACTTTCATGTATATTGAAATCTATATTGATCATCTCAGTGGAGATGATCGTGGACTTCAGAAAAGTCACAGCCCCTCTGCCCCCCCTTACCCTCACAGACTCTCCCATCACCACTGCGGATTCCTTCTGCTTCCTGGGCACCACCATCACCCGGGACCTCAAGTGGGAGCCGACCATCAGCTACCTCATCAAAAAGGCCCAGCAGAGGATGTTCTTCCTGCGGCAGCTGAGGAAGCTCAAGCTGCCCACCAAGATGTTGGTGCAGTTCTACACGGCCATCATCGAGTCCATCCTCACCACCTCCATCACCGTGTGGTACGCAGGAGCCACCGCCAGGGACAGACTAAGACTGCAGCGCGTTGTGCGCGCTGCTGAGAAGGTGATCGGCTGCAAGCTCCCATCCCTCCAGGACCTGTACATCTCCAGGACCCGGAGGCGTGCAGGTCGGATCATAGCCGACCCTTCACACCCTGGACACGCACTGTTTGTCCCCCTCCCCTCAGGCAGAAGACTTCGGTCCATTCAGACTAAAACCTCCCGCTACATGAACAGCTTCTTCCCCTATGCCATCAGACTGCTGAACACTAAAGCCTGTTTTCCACTAGCCCAGCACACCTCGGTACGGCTCGATTCACTTCAGTACGGCTCGGAATGCTTCTGTCTCCATTAGCAGGGTGCTGTGCTTGTGCTGTGATGGTTTGTGTTAGGAGGTTTTAGAAGCGGGGCAGCAGCAGATTCTCAGCGAGGCGGGGCCACACTCCCGTGACGTTACGCACCCGACTGAGTCCTTATTTACACAAGACAAAAAATGATCCAAGGATTATTGCCTTGCTCGCTCTGTGGATTTATCTCACAATTAATTTTATCTCATAATTAAGCTGCAACAACACAAGTCACTTTTGTTTTGAATTAACTGCCAAATGACCTAGAAATAATGAGCTGAAACTTGTTTTTATTCGTATTAAATAATGAGACAGTGGCACACTGCCCAACACCAAATTATTATTTTTTACATCCTAGGGCATTTTGGATGTACTGAATTAAAAAAAATCATGTTTTTCACCTTCAGGTCAACGTTTGGAACAACAGTATTATTATTTTCCGTTTAGATGATGCTACACTCCTTCTAAAGTATTGTAATTCTCTGAATTTGGAATGCCGATAGAACATTCAATTTACATATACTTACTTTTTTTACCTACTTTGACTTGTAAGCTTGATCAGTCTCTCCTGCTGCATTTTAAAGTCCAACTGTGCAACTTCTTATAAGTTAACATAAAAAATGTACCCAAAGTTTAGAACTGGATCATGTGGGGCTAATTTTTTATGATATTTCAATAAAAAGAACAGAAAGCTTACAAAAAGATTTCTTTTTTGGTCTAGTTAAAAATTACATTACCTTTACAATGGTTGACCCGTGACAGGAAGATCAGCATCATTTTGATCAGATTAGGCAATGGAATTTCTATGTAATTATACTGTTTTATAATTCAGTGTTATAACAGACAAACCACACTTTCCAAAACAATTCCATTTTATTATATACAAAATATTAAAAGAAAAAAAAACTTTGCAACACAACATGAAGGTTAATCGACATTTTATACACGCCGACCACTGAGTGTCTACACCAGCTTCCCAAACTGGGTCACGACTCGGATGAATGAAGGCGTCTCTGCCAGCTGTGGGTCAGGAAGGCTCGGTTGAATAATCCGTGCGGGCTGTCGCGGCGGACGCGTGGGATGATTCTACAAGGAAAATGCACACAATAAAATACAGCACGAAAGTGCAATATATACAGAAAAGACAATAGTTTTTAACAAGAATACATAAGCTTATTTCAGCGTATTGTTCACATGAATAATTAAAATAAAAGCTTTAGTCCGCAGTGTGCTGCAATAAAGCAGCGATCCATCCACAAATGAACAGCTTTTTTATTGCATAAATAAACTGAGCGTCTTACCGAATATATTTGCGAAAAAACGCACAATAAAAAAAAATTAAAACTCACCATTAAAGGACTCCGATGTCGAGACCTCCCGGTATATTTTTTCATTCCGGGCGGCTCCGTCTAACTTGCGCTGAATACGTTCGTCTGACAATGCAGTGAACAGACACTGCACCTCCTTATTGGTCCATGGAACACCCTTATTACGCGAAGCCATTTTTGATAGAGAATAAATGAAAATAGCACAGCAATACACTGAAAAGGAACCGCCAACAGTGGTTGCGTGCTGAGTAAAGGCGGTCGTGAAGATTCTTTTTTTTTTTTTTTTCAAAAACTTTATTGAGAAGGTCGTGAAGATTTGGTAGATGAGGAGGATGAGAGGGGCGGTTACAACCTGACCAATCAGCGCCGGTTACGACCTGACCAATCAGCGGCGACCAGTCTGTTAACGTCACAACACGGCACAGCTCAGCACTGCTGTACCCTGCCCTGGAGCGGGGCTGAGAATCGCGGCTGTTAAACCGTGTTGGGGCTTGTGGAAAAGCGTACAAAGCGTGCTGAGCCGTCCCGTGTCGCGCTAAAGCGTGCTAGTGGAAAAGGCCCTTAAGTGACTTATTAGACTCTTGTGCACTATGTACAGCAGCTCAACCAGACTCATGACAATTATCACTTGTTTTCTTTTTGCACTACCGACTGTAACGGCAGCAGCTGTGTTTGTTTGATCCATGTGAGAAACATGGCAATTCTTGTGACTGTTGCAATTTCCCCGCTATATATGTCAACAGTGACATCCTTTCTAGTATTTGACCTCTGGTTGTACAGCAATGTCTCCCAAAGATTTGTTTTGGCAGGTTTATATATTCACAGCCTGGCTCTGTGTGCCAGGCAAAAGTTGTTTACTTTGTGTCTGGGGGAACCCCCAACCCGGAAATGACCTTTGACCTCTGGGGAATCCCTTGGGAACTCCCTACCTTTTATTTATTTATTCCCTCCATATTTTCTTTTAAAACCTAGGTTTGGAAATTTATCCTTTGAGATTTAAGAATTATTGAAATAATTTGCCATCAAAAATGCATGAAGTGTAAGTATTATTCACAACAGGAAGTAGACGATTTGAGACTTCCTGTCCAGCAGCATATGGCAACGGACACATTAAGCATGGCTGGCTAAGAACAAAATCCAAGCCATCCAGCGGTTTACCTCAGCCCAGGTAGGGTGAAACTGTCATAATGATGAAATAATCCCTCATAGCCAATTATCTACCCGATATTTTGTGAATTGTTTGAGAGATGATGATGTTTTTGAAGTTTGTTGAAGTGTGACTAGACCATGTGACTGTCAGGGGTAATCCATTGCCTATGTAACTTTTCACCTAGTCTCCATGCATGTGCAAAAAAACTGTAATAGTTGTGAAAAAGTAATTTTTGAAGCTTCATTTTGTGAATAGGGATGTATTTTTGACTTGAAGTAAATGCAGTATTATTCTGGTCGATCACTGCTGCAATTCCCGGCCTGCATGGCCTTTGGTAGTTTAGAAGTGCAAATCTGGAAATCCATTATTTACTGGATGCCTAGTTCTAGTCAATTTTATTGTTATGTTTTTGAATTGACATCTTGACTTTAAATTAGCTGAAATACCAATTTACAAGGTATTTATTCCGGGCTATTAATTGCAGACAAATGTGAGAGCCTGCAAGGAATTTCTGCCCTCGGAAGGCTGCGACCCGGCAAAGTGGTTAGTGAAATGTTTAACTCTGTTGAAGTTTAATGATGGTTGTTTGAATACGCACATGTTCAAAGAATAGAAACTTTTTGTGTGTGTTTCTAATATGAAAATCTGATGTGCACAAACCATACAATTTTAAATGTGGATTTGATAATCTGTTGTATTTGTTTACAGTAAATGCTGCATAATTTTTGCTGGTAGCTTTCTTGCAATAACTCAGTAAACCTAAAAAATCTATCAATTTGAGATAATAAATGTTTACATTTGTGTGTATGCAGTATGATTTAATTTCTGTAATACTAGAATTTTGTGTCCACAGCTAAAATAATGTTTCTTGTGTTTGATATGTTTCAGTCTTTACGGTGTTTGATGCATTAAAGTCAAAAGCAAGGACATTAAAGATGTGTCAAACATCAGTTATTGCACACCAAAATGCAGCTCATAATCCGGGGCCGGAACACCGACTGCACTATGTGGAACTCCACAATATCTGCTGCTTGTTAATATATTTAAAAATTACATAGATTAGTATTACCTTTTATTGCATGCATAGTTTTTTTTATCTTTAGTGTTACTCCATGTTTAATGTTGCAGCATTGCATCGAGACAAATTCCTAGTTTGTGTACTACATGAACAATGGCAATAAATCTCATTCTGATTCTGATTCTGATTCATTATCTTTGGGCCATTTTTCTGTATTATGTGTTCTGCACTCCGCACTCATATGTACATAGTTCCACCTGTGAAGACACTTCCGTACCTGTGTATACAGTATATCAATGGGCTATTTGTTATTTTTACTCTATTTTTTTACTTCAGTCAGATGGTTAACTGTGTGTCCTGTAACTGTTTTATTTTCAAATTCTTCTCACTTACTTTATTGCGCAGTAGCCTGGTGGAGCAGCTACAATTTCGTTGTGCTGTACAACTATACAATGACAATAAAGCCTATTCCATTCTGTTCTATTCTATTCTGTTCTACTGGCAGGATACAGAGACCGAAGTGCGCTGATCATGCTGTATGACTTAAGGAGGTCCCCAAACTATGGGGCAGGGTCCCTTAAATAAGACCAATATAATTAACCAAATAACAAACAGCCTTGAATAAACAAGAACTTAATAAGGCATGAAACAAGTGAGGTGAAAACGGAAGTAAACAAAAGGTGCTGTCAAAATAAAAGCCCAAACCAACATGACGGACATTTATTTACCTTTTGTTCTTATTAAAGACAAAAAGAGAAAGGAGCTGCTTTTACCTTCTTTACATGTTTCGACTGTGCACTGCAGCCTTCGTCAGAAGAGTCAGCTGATTGCTGCCAAGTGTAATTTTATCAGCTGACTTTTGTAGGCGGGGCCAGCCCAGCAGACCTGTCAGATCCACCGAGCTGGCCCCACCCTCTGCCGTCCGGTGGTGTCTGGAGAATGTGGTCCCAGGTGTGAGAAAGCATAAAGGCCCCTTCATCCCGGTTCATGCTATCTTTTCCCTGCTTCCTGATTTCTATGGCCTCCTTGATCCAGTGTTTGTGTCTGTTGCTCTCCAATCCAATAATTTTTGCGTTGTCCCAGTACATGATGTGATTATTTCTTTTGCAGTGATCTGATATTGCTGATTTTAATGTTTCTTGTTCTGCCTTTTCTTTTTGTGATCTTGTGAGTCGTCCTTCTGTTTCCTTCTCACATTCCTTCTGGTGTTCTTTTTTCCTTGTGGTGAATGATCTTCCGGTTTCTCCAATGTAGGATTTGTTGCACGAGCTGCATGATATTTCATATATTACATTGCATTTTTTGTCTTGTTCTATTTTGTCCTTGGGGTGTACTAATAACTGTCTTAATTTTTTGTGTGGTTTTGCTGATGTGTTTATTTTGTATTTTTTCATGATCCTTTGAATTGGTTCTCTTATCTCTCGGATGTATGGTATAGTTATGGTGTCCTTGTTCTTGATTTCAGCTTTTGTGCTGTCTTGTTTCCTGTTTGTTTTCTTTATTTTTGACTTTCTCTTTCCCTTTGTTTATGGCCCATACTGGATATTGGCAGCGTATGAGTGCATATTTTATGTGGTTTTCCTCCTTCTGTCTGTCTTCTTGGTCTGTGATGATGGTGGCCCGTTCATATAATGTCCTGACAACTGATAGTTTGTGTGCTGTGGGGTGTTCTGATGTCCATAGTAGGAATTGGTCTGTGTGGGTTGGTTTCCTGTAGACTGTGATTTTTATACTTCCGTCATCATTGTGGTGGATTTGCATGTCCAGAAAGGCTATGGTGCCATTTTCTTCCTCTTCGTATGTGAATTTTATGTTCCCAGTGCTGTCGTTGCTATTCAGATGGTCAGTGAGTTCTTGTGTATATCCTTTCTTTATTTTTTCCAGAATGTCGTCCAAGTATCTCTTCCAGAGGGTGGGTTTACATTGTGCAGGTGCTGTGTTGATGGCTTTGTTTTCCAGATCCTCCATGAAAAAGCTGCTCATGATGGCTGATAGTGGGTCTCCCATTGCAAATCCTTCTTTTTGTCTGTAGATTTTTCCTCTGTATTGAAAATAGGTGGATTTTGCAACAAATTGTAATAGTTCAGATATGTCGTGAACTGTGAGATTGGTGCATCTTTTCAGGGTTCTGTCACTTCTGAGGCGTTCTTGCACTATGTGTAGTGTGACATCAACAGGGGTCTGGAAACTAATGTGATAAAAAAAAATCTGTATTCCTCTTAGTTAATAATAATAATAATAATAATAATAATAATAATAATGCAGGCAGCGCAGTGGCGGAGTGGTTAGCACTGCGGCACCACAGCAACTCACCCTTGGCCGGGGGATCCTGGTGTTGAGTCTAAATTACCTTAAACCCCAGCTCTTTGATACGATGGCCAAATACCCAGGCTGAGAGATGAAGTATATTTTCCTTTTTTTTTACTGAAAGTGAGATATGGATACAAGCAGCGCTGGAACACCACTCTTTAGGCAATTCCCCAAGAGAGTGTGTCACCCCAAAATTGAGCCCTATAGTTTTTATAAGCTTAACCACTCCCTCATGCAAGAGGGAGGGGTTTTACCTCATTGTATCAATAATACATTTCCGCATATGTGGCAGCTCTGCTGAGTGCAGAACTGATTCTGATTTCAGCAAATGAATTATAGGGTGTAAACTAAACTCTGCAGTGTAGAGTGTGAAGCAAGCAGATAAAGAAGTGTGAGAAAGACAGAGCAATCATGTCATTTTACCAACAATACCCCCTGTTAAGGTTTCCTAATGGGGCACCTCACTATCTATCTATCTATCTATCTATCTATCTCGCTATCTATCTATCTATCTATCAACTAGTAACCTAAACCTAAGTTTTTGCATCTCCCCCTGTTGAGATGAGTCTAAACCCATCTCATAACCCGTCTCATAACCCTATTCTATCCCCTGTGTGTAGTGTTTATAAAGGTCTATACGTGTGTCATGTCCTCCTTCCGGCATTCGCATACACCTGCCCCCCTCAGGTCGCCATTTCTCCAGAGGACATTGGGTGTGGTGCAGACATCATGAGTTAATATAGCTAACAATCCTGTATGTGTAAAATATATTCAAAACTAAACTATCCTCATCTATGCATGCATATGAATATATGTGAAGATGCATATGCATATATGAATACATTAAGGAGACATACACTGGCACGAGTAGACTGTTTTTAGACAATTATTTATTGAGTGCTGTGTGTAGTGTGTGTGTAGGTGTGAGTGAGTGTGATGCTGTGGGACCACTAGGGCTGAGCAAGTCCTGCCGCGACCTGGCAACCCTGGAACACACAAGCACAGATAGGTTAGGCCTGCCTGCAGTACAGAGATGTGACAATGAGTACTGCTTACTTGCGGGTGGTGCAGGAGGGGTTGCATTGGCTCTGCGGCTCGCAGTGGCTTCGGGTGGGTGACACTAGGTGCCGTGGCGAGGTGGTGGAGTCCCGAGGGGAAGGAGGAGTGGCTCCATTATCCGGGGAGACTAGTCCGCCACCAGGGAGGTCCACCTGTGCACAGGGAATTATACTTTGACAAGATATGATACTGTGATCCTTACGTGGCGTAGCTTGGCGAGACTGCATCGTGGATACTCTGGCGAGAGGCTGAGTCCATGATTCGTTGCGTGGCGAAGTTGGCAGACGACTCCGTGCTGAGCCCTCAGAGACACCGGCTTTTAAGACCCACTGATGATTGGCGGCAGGTGTGTGTGCAGCCGAGGCTGATGACGGCCCAGCGGCCACCATGACAGTACTCCCCCCTCTAGAGGTGCCTCCAGGCACCTGCCCTATCTTACCTGGATGTGCCCGATGGAAATCGCGGATGAGCTGTTTATCCAGAATCAGCGCTGGGTGAATCCAGGAACGGTGCTCAGGACCAAACCCCTCCCAGTCCACCAAATACTGAAGACCCCGCCGACGGACATCCAAGATGGCAGTAACCCCCTAAGCCGGGTGGTCGTCGATCATCCTCGGAGGGGGAGACGCCACGGGGGGCGGACACAGGGGGTCGGAGATGTAGGGCTTCACCTGGGAGACATGAAAAGAGGGGCAGCTGCACATGGAAGGGGGGAGAGCTAGGTGCACAGTCACAGGGTTAATAATGTGAGTAATCTCGAATGGACCGATGAAACGCTTAACCAGTTTGCGTTTCTCGGCCGGCACATTGACATTTCTGGTGGATAACCAAACCCGCTGCCCCACCTGATAATCCGGCGCAGGTCTCCTATGACGGTTAGCCAACTGAATGTTGTGCTCCGTAGTCTTGAGGAGGGCTCTGCGGGTGATGGTCCAAATCCGGCGGCAGCGTTTGGCATGAGCCTGCACAGACGGAACGGCCACTTCCTTCTCCTCCTCCGGGAACGGTGGGGGGGTCATACCCCAGAGATGCCTTGAACGGAGACACTCCCGTTGCTGAGGACACCGTGGCATTGTGCGCGTTCTCAATCCAGAGCAAGAATGTACTCCAAGACGAAGAACAGGACGAGATGACGCAGCGGAGTGCAGCCTCCAGCTCCTGTTTGGCTTGCTCGCACTGACCATTACTCTGTGGGTGATACCCTGAAGAGAGACTCGCTGTGGCCCCCAATGTCGTGCAGAACGCCTTCCAGACCTGGGAAGTAAATTGCGGGCCCCGATCTGAGACGATGTCCGCAGGGATGCCGTGAAGGTGCGCCACATGCTGAACCAGGAGGTCTGCCATCTCCCGGGCCGATGGCAACCCCCGGAGTGGTACAAAATGGGCGGCCTTGGAGAAGCGATCCACTATTTTCAGCACCACCGTGAAATGGTCAGAAGGGGGAATGCCTGTCACAAAATCCAAAGCGACATGAGACCAGGGTCGAGAAGGGACCGGCAGGGATGGAGAAGACCTGCCGGGGGGGAGGATGATGATTTCCCAGTAGCGCACTGAGCGCAGGCCCGGACGTAGTTGGTCACATCCTTCCTCAGCCTTGGCCACCAGAAGGCCCTCTGGAGCAGGTTGACGGTGCGAGCGATTCCCGGATGGCATGCCAACTTAGAGGCGTGGCCTCACTGGATAACCTCACCCCTGACCGACGAGGGGACGAACAAATGGCCCGGGGGACCCCCACCCGGGTCGGGCTCATTCTCCTGTGCCTTCCTGACTTTATCCCGGATCTCCCACACGAGGGCGCCCACTACACAGGATGCTGGCAGGATGGTCTCATCATGGTCTCCAGATGGCTCTACCTCGAACTGCCTGGAGAGGGCGTCCGGCTTGGCATTCTTGCTCCCTGGCCGGTAAGTGATGGTTAAATTGAATCGCGCGAAAAAAAGAGACCAGCGCGCCTGGCGGGAGTTCAGCCGCTTGGCCGTCCGAAGATACTCCAAGTTCTTGTGGTCTGTGAACACGATGAACGGCTGGGCAGCCCCCTCCAGCCAGTGCCTCCACTCCTCCAGGGCGAGCTTGACAGCCAGCAGCTCCCTGTCCCCGATGCCATAGTTTCTCTCGGCGGACGACAGCCGGTGGGAGAAGAAGGCACACGGGCGAATCCCCCCGTCCACGGGGGAGCGCTGGGAAAGAATCGCCCCAACTCCCGAGTCCGAGGCGTCCACCTCCACCAGGCACTGCAGATCTGGGTCCACCTGGGTCAAGACGCGCGCAGAGGCGAAGTCCTTCTTCAACTTCCCAAATGCTGCGGCAGCCTCTTCGCTCCAGTGAAAGGGGACCTTGGGGGACGTAAGGCTGGTCAGGGGGTGAGCGATGATCCCGAACCTCGGCACGAACCGACGGTAAAAATTGGCAAAGCCCAAGAACCCCTGTAACTGCTTCCTAGACGTAGGAGTGGGCCAATCCACCACCGCCTTGACCTTGGCCGGATCCGGGCGCACTTCGTTATGGGCGATGACAAAACCCAAAAAGGACGTTTCCTTCGTGTGAAATTCACACTTCTCGGCCTTGACGAATAGCTGGTTCTCCAGGAGGCGCTGCAGGACCCGCCGAACATGCACCTGGTGCTCCTCCAACGTGCGTGAGAAGATCAGGATGTCGTCCAAATACACAAACACGAAGGAGTTCAGAAAATCCCGGAGGACGTCATTGATCAAACGCTGGAAGACGGCCGGAGCGTTGGTTAACCCAAACGGCATCACAAGATATTTTAAGTGGCCACTTGGGGTCCGGAACGCCGTCTTCCATTTGTCGCCCTCCCTGATGCGCACCAGATGATAAGCGTTGCGAAGGTCCAGCTTCGTGAACCACGATGCCCCCTGGAGGGAGTCAAAGGCCGAGTTCATCAGGGGCAATGTATACTTGTCCTTGACGGTGATTTCATTCAAACCCTGGAAGTCGATGCAGGGACGCAGTGAACCGTCCTTCTTTCCCACAAAGAAGAAACCTGCCCCCACCGCTGAAGAGGATGGACAGATGATTCCAGAGCTGAGGGACTCCTTAATGTATGTGTCCATGGCCTCCCGCTCTGGGGCCGACAGGCTATATAATCGACTCGCCAGTAATGGGGCCCCCGTCCGGAGGTTGATAGCACAGTCGTAGGGCCAGTGGGGGGGAAGGGACAGCGCCCGTGACTTACTGAATACCATTCCCAGATCGTGGTAGACCTCTGGCACCCTGGACAGATCAGGGGGTGTAAGTGTGGGCGGGGTCACCGAGACTGAGGGAGCACACGTTGCAGATCAGAGACAGGCGCTGAGACAGAAAGAGCTCCAAGCTGTAATGTTTCCCGCCTGCCAATCAAATGTGGGGTTGTGAAGGCGTAGCCATGGATAACCCAGGATAACAGGTGACGTGGAGATGGGCAGCACCCAGAACCGGATATCCTCCCGATGGTTTCCAGAGGTAATCAACGAAACAGGGGCTGTCTGGTGGGAAACAGTGGTTCAGCAATACAAGATATCAAGTGATTTGTCTTAATTTTATTTATAATTGCCATATTTTTGCAACTTTGTTTTGTATTTATCTGACGTGTGATTTCCAACTACTTTTATTATGTAATATTACCTTGTAATAGAAATTCACTAATTATGCATTTATCTATTAAAATCACATATTTGCATATCTGCTCCTGATAGTCCTTCTTTGTGCAATGGGATGATTCATGTGTTTATAGGGGTCATCATATATTAAGCTATGATGTATATAGGTTTTATAGCCGTGTTAGTTTTTTACTTTCCATGGGTAATCCCTTTGTCTGTCATGTGTGTGTTTCTGTTGTTTGGTTGTCAACTGTCATGCTGCTGTTACACTGTAATTTCCCAGTTTGGGATCAATAAAGTACATCTATCTATCTATCTATCTATCTATCTATCTATCTATCTATCTATCTATCTATCTATCTATCTTTTATAAGTGTGTATGTGTGTGTGTGTTACAACACGTGACTGTAACTTTTATCCATATATGAACTGTTTTAATATGCTATATTAACAAGCTGTTTGATATGTCTATTGCATTTTGTGTTCCAAGATAAAGTTTTATGTCACAGTGACCAGCTAAAGGGTTTCATGCTCTCACTGCCTCCCCCCTTTTCTCCTCTCCTGAGTAGACTGCTTGATGGCCTTGAAGCCCTGTACAGTTATACAGCTGTTGCCTTATCATATATACCTTTTTTAATTTTTTTATACTTCATGTTTCACTTATTGCAATAATCCTAAATGGGGTGTTAAATTGATTTAAAACTCCTTAATACTATCAACGTTTGCATAGAGACTGCTACTATTAATATGAATTATTGTCAATGTCTGATCCAAATTCATAATTCCATTTAATTGTTGACCATAATAAGCACACTTATTGTTAATATGATTAAAATAGTTATTGTCTGGGTCAGTATCTCCTAAAATGTCTTGTGGTTGCTGTTCAGTATTGACAAAGGTTTCAACTTCAATTTACCCTAATATACTTCCATTATTAAATGAGGAAAAGGAAAAAAAAAGAAGAAACACTAAGGAAAAAGGAACATAAAAATCTCCACTCATAATCTTACTGCACTATTATTCGTACATCAGAACTAAGGTTTAAATTTATCTAATTCCTCCATTTCTCTAATCATTACCTTACATTTCTTTGCCCATGTTGATTGTATTTTCCCCTGTTTTCTGAGAGCCCTTTTAAATTTCAAAAATTTTATGAAGTGTATATTTATGTTATCATATGTCTTTTTGCATCTGATTAGAATTTTAGCGTTACAAAGGTAATGAATCATGGACTTCTGCCAATGTCCGAGTTCCTGGAGGCACTATGCGCTTGATACAGTGGGACTTGTGCCAGTACCCACTTAATTTTTTGTAAAGCAATTTTAATAAATGTAAAAATCTATATTGTCTTTGTAGTAGATTCTAAAACAAGTCCCACAGTAAACACAAATTCAGCACAAATTAGACTTCCCTTAGACATTTGGAACTTTTCTCATAAATTTGCATGGATTTCTTCCTTATCAGTTTACCTTGTTCCTTATAGACATGATATTTCCTTTACAATAATCTACAGATATTTCCTTAAATATCTGGAAATTTATTGATGTAACTTAACTTCTCCTATTGAATGTTGTGATTTCATTACCAAGTGATTTCATTTATATTTTTCTCTTCATTATTGATCATCTATTGGTAATTTTTATGTATTATCTATTTTTCTGAGGATTGCTAATTATTTTTGCTAATTAATTTCTTTGATGCCCTCTGTTTGATGCATGGAGACGCACATGCAACAAAGTTACAGGGTATTTGCTTGATTCTTTTACTGAAAGGAAGTGTGTTAACACTTTTAATTTAGATGAAAATTTGTGGATAGTACAGCTCCTTCAAAATGAGATTTCAATAATCATGGCTTCTTTTGTGTCATCTCTTGAACTAATTTTTCATAATCATTGTGAATATTACACTGAAAAGCAATTCAAAAGTCAAGTGCAACTAGATGGTAAACTACCAATAATACACTTCAACAGGAGAAGTCTTAACAAAAACTTTCCACAGATTCAGGACTATTTAAAACAGCTAGACAGAAAATTTACAGCTATCGCAGTCTCTGAAACTTGGCTTAACCACTTGCGCTCCGTTGTTCCGCGGGCGGGCAAGTCTCTGCGTCCTATGACGCACGAGGGCACGCGAGAGCGCGCTCGTGCGCCCTCGTGCGCATGACGCATGATGGTGGTGATGGTGATGTAGTAGCGTCCAAGCGCCACTCAAAAAAAAACTGCAGAGACAGCCGCGAACAGATTAGTTCATCTGATTGACCTCTCATTCGACTAATAAGAGCCTTGAATTGGGTTTCTGAAACCTTGAAGAACCAATGAATGAAAATCTAGGAAGGAGGACCCGCCTATTGTGAACGCAGGAGCCAATTGAAGCACAGAAATTCTGGCTGGGTGAAGCGATATTTACTGCTGCAGAAGGACTCTGTACGAATCTCCTACAGACCCAGGCTCACCCAGCAGCATGGAGAACACCCACAAGTGGGACCTGCACTCATTCCAGCAGAATAGACGGAGGCCGACGACAAAAGTCGTAAATCATTCGCCAAAACGGCAATAATGGAATTATGTTGATCGGGATCCACGAGCGGAGCAGCGTCGCGTTCGTCTGACGCGTGGGAAGAGCTGTTCGCCATGACTCTGCTGCTTTGAAGAGGTAAGGTGTTATAAGCTAAATTATTATTTATCCCTGAAAACTGTAATCCAAAAATGACTTTTGACCGATCGGTAAATTACAACTGTACTGCGCACGAAATACGAAGTGCGTGCGCCACGATAAACGGTTCATTTGCCATGTTCGGACCGTGAACGCCCCCCCCCCCCCCCGCTGCAGAAGAGGAGCGGGGGGGCACGGTCCGAACGCTCCCCGGTCCGCGGGGGGGAAGCATATCAGTCTATTCCATCATGTAGCGATGGCCCTCTTCTGTAGCGAGGGGGGGGGCATTCACGGTCCGTTCACGGTTCCCCCCCCCCACACACACACACAGTGGCGAGGGGGGGGAGCCGCTGTGAAAACATGCAAGGAAAAAAAAAAAGAGTGTATTCCGTCATGTAGCGAGGGCCGAATTTGGTCCTCGGTAGCGGGGGGGGGGGAACGACCCCCCCCCCACACACACACACACAGACACAGCCCTGAGTGTGACCTTTCATTAGAGCCTAAAATGAAGATTCTACATTGAATTATTCAAAAGTTACAGACGTTTTTCCAAACTGTGCCATTTGGCACAATTTGGCACAGTTCCATAACACCTGGGAACAGCCTGAAAACAAAGCTGTGTAAAATATTCATTTTTGGTGGTATTGTTACCAAATTTGGATCTCAGCTGGATAACACTTGGTTCTACATTTCTGTTGCATTTTCCAGCCGGATCGGACAGCTGTGTGTTATTTACAAGCATTTGTATCCAAAAAAACACTGTGTCCAATTTTTTTTTCTTCGAGTTCAGTATGTTTAGATGACTGTAACTCAGTGGCCGGAGCACGTAGAGAGATTATGTTTTTTTTGCCAAAAAATTCAAAGTGTTTTCTTTTAAATGAGACCAACCCCATGAAGATGCTGCAAAGGGTTGAATAACAGCTTTCGATTTACTTTGGGCACGTTATTTTTGGGCATTTTTAGGAAAATTGCCCAGAGTGCAAGTGGTTAATGAAGAGCAGGCTCCCGTGATGGCAATAGAGGGATATCAGATGTTTCATATTAACAGATCTCAAAAAAAGGGTGGTGGTGTTGCACTGTATATTGATGACCTGTATAGGTGTAAACTTGTAAATGGAATGTCCTTTGCACTACCAGGAATTTTAGAATGTGTTACTGTTGAGATTGACCAAGATAAAACAAAAAATCTAATTATAAGTTGTATATATAGAACGCAGGGAACTTGCATTGAGACATTCAGAGATAAATTAGTCGAGCTGTACAATAATATTACTAGTAAGAAAATGGTAGTAATTTGTGGAGATCTCAATATTGATTACTAAATCCATATCAACAAAATGTAATTACAGAGTTCATGAATTCTATGTACAGTATGAGTCTATATCCCACAATAACACATCCCAGTGGAATCACAGTTCACACTGCTACACTTATTGACAACCTGTTTGTTAATATTATTGATAAGAAAATAGAAAGTGGATTATTGATAAATGATATAAGTGACCATTTGCCAACCTTTGCACTTATCCATGGCCACATGGAGGCCAATACAGAAATTTTTTTTTAAAATCGTTCAGATACAAATCACAAAATGCAATCAGTTCTTTTAAAGAAGACTTGCTGAAGCAGGACTGGACGAAAGTCTATGTATCAGATGTAAATGAAGCCTACGACACATTTATAAACATTGTAACCACTCTTTATGAAAAAAAATTGCCCATTAATAAAGAAAAAGCTTAAAATAAATTTGTTGATAAGCCATGGTTAACCAAAGGATTACAAAAGGCATGTAAAAAGAAAAATTTATTATATAAAGCTTTTCTAAAGAAAAGGACAAAAGAAGCAGAGCAGCGGTATAAAACATACAAAAATAAGTTAACATATACAATGAGATGTAGTAAAAGAGACTATTACAGTAAAGAACTGGAGAAAAACAGAGACAATATTAAAAATACATGGACAATACTTAACAATATTCTTGGAAATAAAAACAGAAATACAAGCTACCCAACCAATTTTTCAAAAAATAATACAACGACTCAGAGTGTGAATGCAGTTTCACCTGCAGATGAATTTAATAACTTTTTTTCTTAACATTGGTCCTAATTTGGCTCGAGAAATACCCATTACGGCACCTATGGGTGATACAATAAGCAGCAACACTGCTATAAAAGACTCCATTTTTATAAAGAACACAGACGAGAGAGAGGTCATTGAAATTGTTAAATCGTTTAAAAGTAAGCCATCTACGGACTGTGATGGTATTGACATGCTCTTAGTCAAAACTATTATTGAATGCTTAGTGAAACCACTGACGTATATTTGTAACCTGTCTCTCCAAACAGGTATATTTCCCAATGCAATGAAAATAGCTAAAGTAATTCCAATATACAAGACGGGTGACGGAGGAGAACTTTCAAACTATAGACCAATTTCACTATTGCCGCAATTTTCCAAGATACTTGAAAAAATATTCTGTGAGAGAACTGACAACTTCATAATGAAGAATAATTTATTGTGTGAGCAGCAATATGGGTTCAGACACAAGAGGACAACTGCATTTGCTCTAATGGAATTTATAGAAAAAATATCAACTGCCGTTGAAAATAAAGAGTATTCAGTTGGGGTATTCCTGGATCTTAAAAAGGCATTTGATACAGTGGATCACAATTTATTATTAAAGAAACTACAAAATTGTGGTATTAGGGGGGTAGCACTGTCCTGGTTAAGTAGTTACTTAAAGAATAGATATCAGTATGTATGTGTTGGTAACAAAAACTCACAGTTACTGAAGGTTACTTGTGGAGTCCCACAGGGTTCAGTTTTGGGGCCATTGTTATTCAATATGTATATAAATGATATATCCTGGAATTTATAAATGATATATCCTGGAATGTTGCAATCCTGGAATTTCCCCATTGTGGGACTAATAAAGGCTTATCTTATCTTATCTGTAAAGTTTCAGAAAAAATGGATTTAATATTGTTTGCCGATGACACTAATCTATTATGCAGTGGAAGCAATTTGGAACAACTTTTGGATACACTCGGAAAGGAATTAGGAAAGCTTAAACTGTGGTTTGATTCAAACAAATTAACGCTCAATTTAAGTAAGACAAAATTTATAGTTTTTAACAACCATCACAACAACTTAGTATCTAAACTCAGTGTAAATGGTGTAGAGATTGAAAGGGTATCTGAACCTAAATTTCTTGGAGTAATAATTGATAATAAACTGTGTTGGAAGTCATATATGGCTAAACTGTCATCTCTGCTGGAGTCCGAGTTCCACCCTATGCAGGACATACTGGATGCACTGAGGAGCTCATTTAGCAGCAGACTACATCATCCCAGGTGCACAACCGAGAGGTTTCGTAGGTCCTTCCTACCAACGGCTGTCAGACTGTACAACCTAAGCAGGGCTGCTCGCAGAGATAGCAAAAAGACGTAACAAACTAATAGTTTTTTTGAATGTAAAAGATGCAATAGACTTACACAATGGTCCTCTCCGGCATACAACTAGGAACATACCGGTCGCTGTGGAGGGTGAGAATATGTATGGGCACATAATCATACCATGTAGGATAACTAAATAGACGGTTATGCTGTTTCATCCCACCTAGCAACAATGCTCTGCACTGTGTGTGTTTATATATTTACATATTTATTCCATCTAGCTACAATGCTCAGCACTGGGTGTGTTTATATTTATATATCTATATATTTATTCCATCTAGCTACTATGCTCCGCACTGTGTTTTTATATATCTACATATTATTCCATCTAGCTACATTGCTCCGCACTGTGTGTGTTTATATACTTGCATATTTATTCCACCTAGCTGCAATGCTCCGTACTGTGGGTGTTTATATATTTACATATTTATTCCATCTAGCTACAATGCTCTGCACTGTGTGTTCATATGTTCATGTGTTTATTCCATCCAGCTACAATGCTCTGCACTGTGTGTCTGTGTGTGTGTGTGTATATATATATTTTATAGTGGTATGTACATATGTATATTGGCTGCTCTTGCTTGCTTGTTTTTTTTCTTGCCTTTTGATTGTTGCTCTTAGTGTTGCTATCCCTGTGCTGTTGCAATCCTGGAATTTCCCCGTTGTGGGACTAATAAAGGCTTATCTTATCTTATCTTATCTTATATTAATTATATTAAAGGTAAAATATCTAAATCAATCGCAATACTACACAGAGCAAAATATTTGCTGAATCAACCCACATTATATACTTTGTATCATTCATTAATACTCCCATACATGACATATTGTACTGAAGTATGGGGTGTAGGGAAAATTAAATTTGGAACCCCCCCCCCAGAAAACAATTTTAATTAGATGTGATTAGATGCTGATGGCTAATATAAGCATTTATAGTAAATGTATCTAAAAGATTGTAATTTGGACTGTTTATCAGTAAAAGCAGTAGCGCTTGTGCGCCACAAGTGGCGCTCGGTTGTTATGAGACACTGTCAAGTTGCTAGAACGCGCGAGCAAGAAAAAAAGGGTTGTTGTTGAGTGATGCTCAGTGTAAAAAGTGACGTGCCTGGTGTTGTCAAAAGACAATAAACCTCTGAAAATCGTCAAGTTGCCTCTTCTTCACCTGACGAGTGTAACAAAATTTGGTAGCAGAGGATGGTTCAGTCGTGCTTAAGACGATGAGTGTGCAAATAAACAAGAAGACGAGCAGGAATGATGGAATTTGAGCAGCTGCAAGACAAGCTAAGCGAGGCATTGGTGCAACTACAGCTCGAACAGCTACACGAGGTCTGTTTGTTTGCAAAGATAAACCCAGTCAAGCCGTCTAAAAAGTACAAGCTGGTAAGACTGTTAAACGATGAGGCTGAAAAGTTCATTGAAAACGAAGAAAAGGATGTAGCCCGCGCGTTTCTGCTAAAGCTAATCACATGTGCTACCAAAGCTAAACAAGGCAAACAGTCATCGCAGGCGGCGGCGGTGGCCGGCGCGGGTCGGGATGCGGAGGCACTCGCAAGTTTACAAAAACAATATGCCGCTCTACATGAAAGTTTTCTTGATTCAACTAAAAAGCTTGAAGAGGAAATAGCAAGGCTTACCACTAAAGTGACAACTCAGCCACAAAGTCGCCCTTCCCTGGCACAGCCCGTGGTCCCCTCAGTGCCCCTGCTACCAGAGGTGACCATTAAACGAGAGTTTAGGATAAATGGTCAGATAGGAGAGAGGGGCCAAAGAGACAAGTTGTCTTATTCCAACCTCATTCACCAGATTGATATGGGCCTAAAGAAAAATCACAGTGAGGCTGAGATAATCGAGGCTGTTGTCAGAGCAGTGAGTCCTGGACTGAGTTTGCGAGATATGCTGGAGATCAAGTCAGATCTCACCCTGCCACAGTTGCGCACCATCCTGCGAGGACATTATAAAGAGGATAGTTCCACTGACTTGTACAATTGCCTGATAAACCTCACACAAGACAGTAACGAGTCACCTCAGAACTTCCTGTTCCATGCCATTGAGTTAAAAGAAGGACTTTTGGTAGCATCCAGAGAGCCTGGCATGGAAGAGCAGTACAGCTCTGACCTTATCCAGCGGAAGTTTCTGAGGGCGGTGGAAACGGGACTGATTAGTGCTGATGTGAAGTACTAACTGAAGCGCTATCTGGAGGATCCTGCCGTCACAGATGAGCTCCTGATTACTAAGACAAATGCAGCAGCCAGTCTTGAGTGGGAAAGACACCAAAAGTTCAAGAAGCACACAAAAGAACCCAAAGTCCGAGAACGTCAAGTGGAAAGTCTGTCAGGTCAAGATGCAATAGTGGGAAGAGTGGATGGCCAAGAACACCCTCCACCATCGACAAAAGGTAAAACCCCTAAACCCCAAAGCACAGTAACCCGCACGGAATCTGAGCTCCTGGACATAGTCATGCAACTGAAAGGTGAAATGGAGGAGATAAAGAAGGCCATATGTGAGTCTCCCAGAGCCTCCCATGCTCAAAGAGCGAGCAGGACACGTGGTTGCAAAAGCTGTCAGTCCACCAACAATGGAGATCAGTGCGACCACTGCTTCAAATGTGGAATAAGTGGCCACGTGTCAAGAGAATGTCGGACGGGGAAGAGACCTGGTAAAAAGACAGGGCAAGTAGACATGGCTGCCAGTACTGTCACAACCACATCAAAACAAGCTAACACACAAGATCTGTACAAGCTGGTTACTGATAGTATTCAGAAGTTAGAAGCAAGGCTGGTAGCTAGAGCAGAGGTACCTCCTGAAGAAATGGTCACTGTCAATCTACTGTCCCCTAATCACAGATCCCAGTTGCTCAATCTGGTTGGAAAAAAATATGTCATAACCTGTTTTCTCAACAATAAGGAGACAGAAGCGTTGTGGGACTCAGGGTCACAGGTCTGCTTGATGAATGACACCTGGAGACAGGAGCACATGCCACACACCACAGTCAGGGACTTAGCTGAGTTGGTGGGTCCAAGTATTCTGGATGGGATGGCAGTGAACCAGACACCGATTCCATTCTCAGGGTGGGTCGAAGTTACTTTCAAGCTGCCAACAGATAGTGGCCAACAGGTGGAGCTCTTAGCTCCTGTGTTAGTGGTGAATGAGGATGGGGTGGCAGAGCAGCCTATCATTGGGTTCAAAGTGATTGAGCATGTCCTGAAGATGGGCGTTGAACCCCCTGGTGCCATCAGTGAAGCTGTTAGTGCAGCCTTCTCATTTGATTGTAAGAAAACAGAGGTATTTTTGAAGGTGATGCAAAGTGAGGAGGATAGGCTGGGGGAAGGAATGGTAAAAGTTGGCAGCGAGTTAGTCACCATCCCAGCTGGCCAAACCAAAGCAGTTAAAGGTTTTGTCAGAGCTGGCCCACTTACAGACACACAAGACGTCTTGTTTGAGCTGAGACAGTACACGCAACTACCGGAGGGTTTGCAGATGCAAAGTGGGGTGGTGCAGTTACGGAAAGGAAGTCGGTCTATGTTCAAAATACCTATAACAAATAGTACTTCTCGTGATATCCAGCTGCCAACTAAGACCATTCTGGGACAGACACAGAGAGTTAAAACTACCTACCCGGCAGACATTAGACCCACTACTGTAAGCCAGGTGGCAGCAGACCCGATGACAAGTGAAACAAAAAGAAATGAAGAAACAGAAATGGACTGTGCCGTCAAAGAGACTATGGACATTTGGGACCCCCCAGTTCCTCTTGATCATCTCTCTCCCACACAACAAGAGCAAGTGAAACAGCTACTACGGGAGGAACGGCAAGCGTTTTCCTGTGATGAGTATGATGTAGGGACAATTCCCTCTTTACAGTTGAAAATGAGACTCAAGGATCCCACTCCTGTTAAAAAGACTTATATCTCTGTCCCCAGGCCACTTCATAAAGAAGTAAAAGAATATTTAGAAGACCTGCTTAACAGGGGCTGGATCACCAAGTCTAAGTCATCGTACTCTAGTCCAATAGTCTGTGTGCAAAAGAAAGATGGAGGTCTGCGTTTGTGCTGTGACTTTAGAGAGCTGAACAAGAAGTCTATACCTGACAGACACCCAATCCCCCGCATACAAGATATGCTGAACAGTCTAAATGGGAGTGCCTGGTTTTCAGTCCTAGACCAAGGGAAGGCATATCACCAGGGCTTCCTGGAAGAGTCGAGTAGGCCCCTCACTGCATTTATCACCCCGTGGGGCTTGTTTGAATGGGTAAGAATTCCATTTGGCTTGTCCTCAGCACCAGCAGCATTCCAAAGATCTATGGAGGAGTGTTTGTGGGGGTTGAGGGATGATATCTGTCTGCCTTACCTCGATGATAACCTTGTTCATTCACAGACTTTTGAAGACCACTTGCGAGACCTGAGAAACGTCCTGCACCGCTACCAAAGCCATGGGGTGAAGCTGACTCCCCAGAAATGTGAGTTATTCAAGCAGCAGGTACGTTTCCTTGGCAAAATGGTGACAAAACAGGGCTATACTATGGACCCTGCGGACATTGCCCCTGTGCAGGCCCTAAAACAGCAGCAACCTTCCACTGTTGGAGAGCTAAGGAAACTGCTAGGCTTTATTTCATACTACCGCAGCTATATTCCAAACTTCTCCCATATAGCAAAGCCTCTTTACGACCTTCTTGCTAACGACCACACAGACAAAGCAAAACAAAACTCAAAAAGACATGTCAAAAAGAAATTAAGTGGCCAGCTGCCCTCATCCCATGCAATCAAGTGGCACCCTGAGCATCATGCAGTGCTCTGTCAGCTTATTGACTTTCTCTCCCAGCCCCCAGTGTTAGGTTACCTGAACTTTGAGGAACCCTTCGTTTTGCACGTTGGATTTTTTCCCCTTTGTTATATTATTCTGTTTCTTTTTAATCTTTACTTTTAATCTATCCGAAATAAAGATTCATTCATTCATTCATTCATTCAATTTACAAATTCCATTTAAGAAAGACAAAATAGCTATCTGTGCAGATTTGATATGATTTAGCATTAGACATTTTGCCTAATTAGAATTTGGCTTAATTTTGTACAAGGAATGCCTCATTTTATACATTCCTAGGTAAATTATGGGGTAGAATGTAGTCCCGAGGCTGAGCATCAGGAAAATACATTCCTTATTACTGTCACATTTCTGAAATATGATGTTGTCACACCATTATGTGGTGAGTAACATCAAATGTATCCTGCAGTATAAAATCATATAAATATTACATTTGTAAAGTCAGAGTCATTTAAATCATTATGCTTTATGTCATTTACAATGTCATGCAAAGTCATACTTAGCTTCAAAAATGCTTATCAATTTAGGGGTCCTTTCTCGTGTGGTCAGTCAATGTCATTGTCCATGTCGCCCTTTCCAATCAATGAATGTCAATTATTGCTTTTATTATTTTATTACATATTGCATATGTCACCAAAGATTTATTAAATTAAAAGATAATGATGATGTTATGATTCCTTGTTAATTTGGCAAATTTAATTCCTGGTGAAAGCTAAAAATATTTTTTTGAATGCTCTTCCCTTTCCTTTTGAAAAACAAAGAAAAAGGAATAGCAAAAAAAAAAAAACACAAAAAAACCCTTTAAATCACACCTAAAGCTGGGGCCTGTGCGTTTTTTCTTTGAAGGCTGAGTCTGTTTATTCTTATCTATGTCAGACTGACACACTAATCAGTCTCAGTTTACCACTGAAACTAAATTCCCTTTCTCCATTTTATCAGAATTCTTGTGATATTTCTGTCTTTTGGCAAATCATATGCACAAACACATTAATTATCAATCTCTTTTGAACCTCTATGCTTTAAATCATGTAATATAGGGTATACATAAAGCCTTCAGTGATTAGGCTTTATTAAGTGACATTATGATATTGTAATATTCAATTAATTTCATCATTGTCATGCTGGTAACATTGATTAAGATGTAAACATTTATACTTAACTTGGTGTTCTTATGTGCCTGTGGTCACGTCGTCACGTCCTGTGTATTTTTTTTCCTGTAAAGTGCACTGTTATGCTTCAGTCAAAGAAAAAAGGTCAGTAATACGTCAAAAATTGCTTTAAAAAATATGTAAATAATTTTACACGTACGCAACATTAGTTAAAAACCCGCAAAGTTAGATTGAAAAAGTAAAACCCCAAAACTTTGCAAAAATACCCCTATCTAGATTACTTCTCTTCTCATTCCCCTGTCACAGATCAGCACCCACACAGCCTGTTTTTTTTTTGATTCTCCCTTTTTAAAAAAAAAAAAATACAACCACACACACACACACACACAAACACAAACACAGAATTGCCTCTTTCTCCTATCTCCACAAGGTCAAAGCAGCAACCTTCCAGAAAGACAAAACAACCCAAACTGCAATAATCCACACAAACAGCTTTGTCTAATCTATCTGTTAGGGGGCCCCCATTGCCAAATGAGCCATCTCTTTGTAACTTTTTTACCCATGTATTAAGCTATTTTCACTCTTCATTGTCAAAGTGGTTTTCAGCACTTCCTCCATTTTATTTATAGCATAACCCAGACTACCCAACGGATATTCAGAGCTGCGTTTATCATTATCCATTTTACCATTGTCTTTTATCATTATCCAGTTTTGTTGCCCTTTAAATCCAACCATCTTTAAATGTTATAGTCTAATATCAATATCTTATAGCATAGAATGAAATTATTATTATGATTTTATTTATTTCCACTTCCTCATGACAATATTGCCTCACACATCACCGTGTTTTTTACTATTAGTTTAATTATATTATTATATATCACCTATGAACCAATCGTCCCGATCGGGTAACTTAAAACTTATGCGTTTATTTCACACACAGTAGGTCCCTATCTAATGCAGTAAGACCAACTATATTTTAGAAACGTGCTCGCTGCAATTTCTCTGGGAGTTTCAACCTTTTTTGGTCTGAGCTAAATAAGCTAGGGGTGCCAACTCTACTTTTTGAAATCAAGCAATGATCTCAAGGGGTTAAAACCTTTTGGCAAAGCTATGCGTAACGGAGTAACACAACTTTTTCGGTCGCCCTATTTCAGCCACCCCGGGGTTTAAACCTATTACTCAAGCTCTCTCCAACCCTTCCGGTGGCCCTACAGGATTTTTTTTGTCTTTATTATATGTCCACTGGACTTTCAGGGACGGTATTAACGCGTCTGACTCATCCCTCGGGGTCAAAACCATTTGGATATTTCCTCATCAAACTCAGTAAATATATTTCTTAAAACAACATATCATAAATTCAAGACCATATCTCAGTTTCATTCCACAAATAAAATCACAAGTGCATGAATATTTAATCTCCACAGAAAGGGCTGTCCCCGAAGGAACAGGCAGAAATTTATTGAAAAAGGTTTTCTGCTCACCTCTTATCATGTTGCGGCCGCCAGTCTGTAGAGAAAAAATCCTCACACCGTTTACAAAACCAAAACTAAAATTTAGCCTCGTAACCGGGCAGAAACACCAAATTGTTGAGTCTAAATTACCTTAAACCCCAGTTCTTTGATACGACAGCCAAATAACCAGGGTGAGAGATGAAGTACATTTTCCTTTTTTTTTACTGAAAGTGAGATATGGATACAAGCAGCGCTGGAACACCACTCTTTAGGCAATTCCCCAAGAGAGTGTGTTACCCCAAAATTGAGCCCTATAGTTTTTATAAGCTTAACCACTCCCTCATGCAAGAGGGAGGGGTTTTTCCTCATTGTATCAATAATATATTTCCGCATATGTGGCAGCTCTGCTGAGTGCAGAACTGATTCTAACTGATTTCAGCAAATGAATTATAGGGTGTAAACTAAACTCTGCAGTATAGCGTGTGAAGCAAGCAGATAAAGAAGTGTGAGAAAGACAGAGCAATCATGTCATTTTATCGTCACTGGGTTCAATCCCAGCCCCCGACCAACAGTGATCTGTGCGGAGTTTGCATGTTCTGCCCGTGTCTGCGTGGGTTTACTCCGGGATTTCTCCAGTTTCCTCCCACATGCCAAAAACATGCAAGTTAGGTTATTTGGCATCAAACTGGGGATTCTAAATTGTCCTTAGGTATGACTGTGAGAGTGAATGGTTGTCTGTCTCTCTGTGTTGGCCCTGTGATGGACTAGCGATCTGTTCAGGGTGTACCCTGCCTCTCGCCCAAAGATGCTGGGATAGGCTCCAGCCCCCCGCTACCTGAAAAGGATTAAGCGGAAGAAGATGGAGGGATGGATGGATAATAATGCATCAGATTTATATAGTGCTTTTCATAGACACTGTATAATGCTTTACAATGGATACATTATTCATTTGATTCTCACCAAACTCACTCCCACGGATCCTCAAGTAGGTCTGCATCCAGGCTGAAGTCAAGGTCATTGTCAAAGGTCAGGAGATCTTGGCATTTATGATTTCACAAAAAATGTTACTCATGCTAGGCCACTGGCCTTGGCTTTAAGCACAGATGGATGTGCAGGATATGCTTAAGGTCAGGGTTAATGGTCAGGAGAGCAGACCATTTTTGGGGTGATTTTTTCAGGCCGGAATGAGTTAGTTCATTATTGATGGTCTGGTTTGCTCTTGAGTTACAGTGCGGATGACAATGTTATCTTGACCACTGACCTTTTGACCCTAAAGCCATAGACACAAGTGAGGATCCAAAGGTCAACCTGTCTGCCATGTTTGGTGACCATTAGCGGTGGGAATCTCTAGCCATTTTACAATTCGATTGGATTACGATTCAGAGGGCTGTGATGCAATGATAACTGATTATTGATTAGGGTAGGGGAGAATCTATACGGTGTTGTTTTTTTGTGCCGACAATATTGCGTTGATTCAGAAAAACTAGTATCATGATACTTGAATAAAAGTAGCAGTAAATGTCACAAAAACACAGTGATGTGTAGCATCTAAAAAAACAATTATTTCTCCTATCTCTAATGACTGTAAAGTAGACCAAATTATGAGATTTTAAAACCCTTTGGCTTTGAGCCTGGACATTCTGAGACCAGAAACACATCCACTCTTACCCACTCCAGTGGTGTGGGTAACAATGTATAAAGAGAAGTAACCTTGTGACCGCCACACCTCCCCAGAGAGTTCTCACATGTTGTCGTGATTGCTATCTATGTACGCACTCCACAAGCGCTAAGGCAGCATGTGACATCATCCACACAGTCACCAGCAGGCTGCAGACCCAGCACCCAAATGCTCTCCAGCTCATCTCTGGTGATTTTAACCATGCTTCCTTGTCCTCCACTCTGCCCATTTTCACCCAGTATGCCACATGCCACACCAGAGACAATAAGACACTGGACTATTTTATGCAAACACCAAGGAGGCTTACACCTCATCACCCCTTCCCCCTTGGAAGTTCTGATCACAACCTGGTTCACCTCCTGTCTGTGTACAAACCCCTGGTACACAGACAACCTCCTGTTACCCGCACAGTGAAGATATGGTCCGAGGAGGCGGAGGACGCTCTAAAGGATTGTTTTGAATCCACTGCATGGGAACAGCTCTGGGATCCACATGATGAGGACATCAATGGCCTCACACACACCATCACAGGTTACATCAACTTTTGTGTGGAGAACACTGTACCCACCAAGACCATATGGTGTTTCTCAAACAACAAACCCTGGATCAACCCTGAGATAAAGTCACTGCTGAAGCAGAAGAAAAGGATCTTCAGGTCGGGAAACAAAGAGGAGCTAAAGTCCGTTCGGAGGGAGCTAAGGAGGAAGAACAGAGAGGGAAAGGACAGCTGCAGGGAGAAGATGGAGGACAAGCTGAAGCAGAGTAACATCATTGGTGTCTTGAGAGGCCTCAAAACTATCTCTGGGCACCAGAATACCTCCTCCCATGCCATGGGGGGTAGGGAGTGGGTGAACCTGAACCTGTTCTTTACCAGGTTTGACCAACCACCCTCTTCTCTGCTTGCTCATCAACTCCTGCTGCCTCCACCTTCATCTAGTCCCGCTGTCCACTGCCCTTCCTCCAGCCCCTTACATTCCCCAGCTCTCAGTGCACATCCCCTGCTGTTTTCCCCCTCACATTCCCAACACCCCTCTCCTCCCAGCACACAGCCCCCCTGCCCCAGTCTGTTCCTCACTAAGAGCCAGATGAGAGATGAGCTGAAGACGATCAAGGCGAAGAAGGCTGCAGGTCCGGACGGCATCAGCTCGAGGCTCCTCAAGTCCTGTACAGACCAGCTGTGCAGGATCATGGAGCACATCTTCAGTCTGAGCCTGAAGCTGGGGAGGGCACCACAGCTGTGGAAAACATCCTGCGTGGTACCCATGCTGAAGACTCCGCACCCCAAGGACCTGAACAGCTACAGACCAGTGGCCCTCACATCACATCTGATGAAGACCCTGGAGAGGCTGTTTGTCGCCTGCCTCCGCCCTCTGGTGGGACCAGCGATGGACCCACTTCAGTTTGACTACCAGCATGGCATCAAGGTAGAGGATGCAGTGATCTTCCTTCCCTGTCCCACCTGGAGAAGCCTAGGAGCACTGTGAGGATCATGTTCTTTGATTTCTCCAGTGCTTTCAACACCATCCAACCAGTGATCTTGAGGGACAAGCTGCTGTGTGTAGGGATGAACCAGCATCTGTCATCGTGGATCCTGGACTACCTCACATACCGATCACAGTTTGTGAGAACCCATGACTGTGTCTGACACCATCATTTGCAGTATGGAGGCCCCCCAGGGAACAGTTCTGGCTCCCTTCCTGTTCACCCTCTACACTGCTGACTTTTCACACAGCACAACACAATGCCAATTCTACAGAAGTTCTCTGATGACTCTGCAATCGTCAGCCTCATCTCTGATGGGGATAACACAGAGTACAGAGGACTTATCCAGGACTTTGTGGACTGATGCCTATGGAACTGCGTCCAGATCAATGCGAGGAACACCAAGGAACTGGTGGTGGACTGCCACAGGCGTGGACAGAATCAGAATCAGAATCAGAATCAGGTTTATTGCCATTGTTCATGTAGTACACAAACTAGGAATTTGTCTCGGTACAATGCTGCAACATTAAACATGATAGGATAAGAGAAATAAACTATACATGTAATAAAGTGTAGGATAAGATTAAGTGATACTGGTCAACAGTTAAAATATATATTAGCCAGCAGCAGATACTGTGGAGAACTATATAGTGCAGTCGGTAATGCAGGAAGAAAAACAGTGATGATTGACATGAGTCTGGTTGAGCTGCTGTACATGGTGCACGAGAGTCAATAAGTCACTTAGTGTTCAGCAGTCTAATGGCAGAGGGGAAGAAGCTGTTCATGTGACGGGAGGTTTTAGTCTGGATGGACCGAAGTCTTCTACCAGAGGGGAGGGGGGCAAACAGTACGTGACCAGGGTGTGAGGGATCGGCTATGATCCGGCCAGCACGCCTCCGGGTCCTGGAGATGTACAGATCCTGGAGAGATGGGAGCTTGCAGCCGATCACCTTCTCAGCAGTGCGCACGACGCGCTGCAGCCTTAGTCTGTCCCTGGCAGTGGCTCCTGCGTACCACACGGTTATGGAGGTGGTGAGGATGGACTCGATGATGGCTGTGTAGAACTGCACTAACATCTTGGTGGGTAGCTTGAGCTTCCTCAGCTGCCGCAGGAAGAACATCCTCTGCTGGGCTTTTTTGATGAGTGAGCTGATGGTCAGCTCCCATTTGAGGTCCCTGGTGATGGTAGTGCCTAGGAAGCGGAAGGACAACTCCCCACAGCACCGGTAAACATCCAGGGAACAGACATTAAGATGGTGACATCTTACAAGTACCTGGGTGTTCACCTGAACAATAAACTGGACTGGACACACAACACCAACACACTCTACAAGAAGGGGCAGAGCAGACTGTTCCTCCCGAGGAGACTCAAGTCTTTTGGAGTGTGGTGGACACTTCTGAAGGCCTTCTACGATTCTGTAGTGGCATCAGCCATCACATTTGGTGTGGTCTGCTGGGGCAGAAGCATCACGGCAGCCGACAGGAAGAGACTGAACAGGCTGATCAAAAAAGCCAGCTCTGTTCCGGAACGCCGCCTCGACCAGTGGAGGAGATAGGAGAGAGAAGGATGGTGGCTAAGCTGTCATCTCTGCAGGATTCTGAGTCCCACCCCATGCGGGACATGCTGAACGCACAGAGGAGCTCATTTAGTGGTAAGCTGTGCTATCCTAAGTGCTCAAGGGAGAAGTTCTGCAGGTCCTTCCTACCTGCTGCTGTCAGACTTTACAATCTAACCAGTGCTCCATATAGAGACTATATTGAACAACTCTACTTTGCTTAATAGAGATCGTCCCCTCCAATACACAACTTATACAATTACAATTATTATCCAGGGTGGCAACAACACTGTTCATTCAAATGTGAACTATACTGTGTGGGTTTTTTTATATTTTTTAATATTTTGCCAGATAATGTAACTAACTGTAATGCTGTTGATACCATCTAGCTGCAATGCTCCTGCACTGTGTATATAACTGTGTACATACTGTATGTATATTTATTTACTGCTTTGGCTAACCAATTCTTATCTTATTATCTTATTTACTATTGCTGAGTGATGCTATCCCTGTGCTGCTGCAATCCTATAATTTCCCCATTGTGGGACTAATAAAGGCTTATCTTATCTTATCTTAGCTTCTTATAATCCTACATTGAAACATAAGAAATAAACCTAAACCTGCAGAGGGTCATGACAGTTTTATTTGTGTGAATGTGGAGATATAGATTGAGATTGAGATTGAGATTCAACTTTATTGTCATTACACATGTATGAATACAAGGTAACGAAACGTGACTTGGCATTTGGGCACGCTCTGCAGAGCGCATCCAAGGCTGGGGCAGCCGCTAGGCGCCAGTCATAAGTCATAATGCATATACATTAATTTATTAAGATGCAAGTAAGTGAATTTGCACTGATGCTGAAGCCTTTCAACCCATTCATTTAGACCGGAGCTTCAAAATTATTGCCAAAATACCTGTCACCAAGATAATGAACTGCTGCTGATATATGATTAAAAACCCCAAGCTGGTTTTAAAAAACTGATTTCTAACCAAAAGACAGGAAATAAAATAAAGACGCAAACAAAGCTCAGTGGGGACAACCGAGTGAGTCAGTGGTTATGGTCTTTGTTTCATGTTATTTACAATTCTGTCTCATCTCATTCAGTAAACTAGAAAAGCACTCAAGAGAGCACATACCTCAACCAAGTCTCCTTCCATCCGTCATGGATCATCTCCAAAATGTAATGGGTTCATATGGAGGCCACGAGCCAATTCAGGTGAAAACAGCAGTTTTTGTGTAATCCTGCTAAAAAACAGACGGACGGACAGACAAACCACCCCGATTACATTGCCTCCTTGGTGGAGGTAAAAAGGTAATTTAAATGTTTTACTTACAATTTTAATGTGACTACAAGCTATAGTGCAGCATGAAGACGGAACGGAACACACTGTCCTTGAGTTCAGGGTGGCACTCTTAGCAGCAGAGTTTAACTTGATTGGCAAAGTCTTTTTTGTAAAAATGTTTTTATTATGGGACTATCAGCACATCAATACAAACATTTCTTTCCAATGTCCTCTTTTTCATTTTTAAAGGAAAAGAAAGTTAACTTAAATGTAAAAAAAAGAAAAGAAAAGAAAAACAGAACCAAGAACCACAGCAGGGTTTCAATTAACACATTTTGCAGGTGCACATATACACAAATAAATCAACACATTGCTGTTAAACAGGAACTACTGCACATTGGCCCTCTGTATTGGAAAAGGAAAGGTCCAGGATCAAAACAAGTACAGTCCAGAAGGATCCAGGATCAAAACCAGTCCAGAAGGATCTGTCAAATTCACTACAGGTTGCCAAATCTTAACAAATCCCTTCATATTATCATGTAGAATAAATGTCAGTCTTTCCAGAGAGAGGGCTCGTAGTATTTCTCCATACCAGTCTTCCACTGTAGGTGCATTTTTGGAGATCCAGTGTTTCAAAATTACTTTTCTTGCTATGTAGAACAAGATTTCAGTCAGTTTAGCATTATGTTTGTTCTTAGTACAAGTTACTTCAGTTGCTAATAGACCACAGGCAGGAGACAATTCTATGTTATGACCAACGACAGTGACTATAATATTTTTCTTTTTTATGTGTCACCTCTTATATGTCTCACCTCTTCCCCAAAGGTCTGTAATTTTACACAGCTCCAAAGCCTAGTATGTACCAGGCTCTGTATTGCATTTTATACAGACAGGGGACTGTGAACTCAACTTGCTTTTTGGCAATGGAGTGCAGTGCAGCCTGTGAATTATCTTGTATTGTGTTTCTTTATCAGCATTACAATTAAGAATGGTTAGGGTGTTTTTATAGCTGATCTCCATGTTTGTTCATCTAGTTCGTGACCTATATCTTTTTACCACTGTTTTTTAATATGTTCTGTAGAATGGTCCTGTTGTAAATAAAACAATTGATATATATCCATCCATCCATCTTCTACCGCTTTCCCGGAGGTCTGGGTCGCAGAGGCAGCAGTTCAAGCAGAGAAGCCCAGACTTCTCTCTCCCCAGCCACCTGCTCCAGCTCTTCAGAGGGGATACCAAGGCGTTCCCAGACCAGCTGGGAGACATAGTCTCTCCAGTGAGTCCTGGGTCTGCCCCAGGGTCTCCTCCCAGTGGGATGTGCCCGAAACACCTCAAATGGGAGGCATCCAGGAGACATCCTAATCAGATTCCCATACCACCTCAACTAACTCCTTTCAATGTGGAGGAGCAGCGGTTCTACTCTGAGCCTCTCCCAGATGACTGAGCTGCTCACCCTGTCTCTGAGGGTGAGTCCAGCAATCCTACGGAGAAAGCTCATTTCAGCCGCTTGTATCCGCGATCTCGTTCTTTCGGTCATTACCCAAAGCTCGTGACCATAGGTGAGAGTAGGAATGTAGATTGACTGGTAAACTGACAGCTTTGCCTTAGAACTCAGCTCCCTCTTCACCACAACAGACCGGTACAACGTCCGCATCACTGCAGATGCTGCTCCGATCTGTCCCTCCCCTCACTCGTGAATAAGACCCCAAGATACTTAAACTCCTCCACTTGGGGCAGGAGCCTGTCCCCAACCCGGAGAGGACAATCCACCTTTTTCCAGCTGATGACCATGGACTCGGACTTGGAGGTGCTGATTCTCATCCCAGCTGCTTCACACTCAGCGGCAAACCGTCCCAGCAAGAACTGTAGGTCATTGTTGGATGAAGCCAACAGGACAACATCATCTGCAAACAACAGAGATGAGATCCTGTGGTCACCAAGCATTACCCCTTCCATTCCCTGGCTGCGCCTAGAAATGCTGTCCATAAAAATTATGAACAGGACCGGTGACAAAGGGCAGCCCTGGTGGAGTCCAACTCTCACTGGGAATGACTCCGACCGAGTGTTGGCAATACGAACCAAACTCTCACAACGGTCGTACAGAGACCGAATAGCTCATAGCAACAAGCCTGATACCCCATACTCCCGAAGCACCCCCCACAAAAAACCACGAGGGACACAGTCGAATGCCTTCTCCAAGTCCACAAAACACATGCAAACTGGTTGGGCAAACTCCCACGAACCCTTGAGAATTCTTGAGAGGGTAAAGAGCTGGTCCGATGTGCCACGGCCAGGACGAAAACCACATTGCTCCTCCTGAATCCGAGGTTCAACCAACGGCCAGACTGTCCTCTCCAGTACCTTGGCATAGACCTTCCCGGGGAGGCTGAGGAGTGTGATCCCTCTAAAGTTGGAGCACACCCTCCAGTCCCCTTTTTTTGAAGAGAGGAACTAACACCCCGGTTTGCCATGCCAAAGGCACTGCCCCCGACCTCCACGCAATGTTGCAGAGACGTGTCAACCATGAGAGCCCTACAACATCCAGGGCCTTGAAGTACTCAGGGCGAATCTCGTCCACCCCCGGGGCCCAGTCACCAAGGAGATTTTTAACCACCTTGGCGACCTCAGCCCCTGTGATAGGCGAGTCATCCCCCTCATCCACAAGCCCTGCTTCCTCTGTGGAAGGTGCGTCAGTGGGATTGAGGAGATCCTTGAAGTATTCCTTCCACCGCCCGACGATATCCCCAGTCGAAGTCAACAGCACCTCATCCGCACCATACACAGTGTGGACAGGGAGCTGCTTCCCCCTCCTGAGCCACCGAACAGTTTGCCAGAATCTCTTCGAGGCCGACCAAAAGTCTTGTTCCATGGCCTCACCAAACTCCTCCCATACCCGGGTTTTTGCTTCAGCAACCACCCGAGCTGCACTCCGCTTGGCCTGCCGGTATACCTTAGCTGCTTTGGGAGTCCCACAAGCCAACCAAGCTTGATAGGACGCCTTCTTCAGCTTAATTGGACCCCCTCACCACTGGTGTCCACTGCTTGGTTCGGGGGTTGCCACCACGAGATGCACCGACCACCTTGCGGCCGCAGTTCTGGGCCGCCACTTCAACAATAGAGGTGGAGCACGTGGCCCATTCAGACTCAGTTGATATATATGTGAAATAAATTTTCTATGGAGCAGCTGTGTTAAAGGTTCCTCCTAAAAGGTCATATTTGTTGCCTTTTTGGCTTTTGGGATAAAATGATATGTCTATAGGAATCTAAAAAAGTGGGAATGTTGCAACCTGTATTTTACTCTTAGTCTCTCAAAGGGTTGCACCTTTTCTCCATCAAACAATTTCACAAGTTGGTATTCTCCCTTGCCACCAAGGTACCCTTGATCATGCAGGAGGGCAAAAAAATCTGGATTGTTGCACACTGGAGCTAAAACTGAGAGATGTTTCTGAAGCTTAAAAAACATTTTGATTTTCCTCCATGTTTCTAACGTATTTAAACAATGAAAGTGGTGTGCACCTCTATTGCTGTGCACCTCCATCCCAGTCCACAAATTTTCAGGTTCTGGATTCACCCATTCATACAGCCGTGGACAAAATTGTTGGTCCCCCTCTGTTAATGAAAGAAAAACCCACAATGGTCACAGAAATAACTTGAATTTGACAAAAGTGGTAATAAATAAAAATTCTATGAAAATTAACCAATGAAAATCAGACAATGCTTTTGAATTGTAGTTCAACAGAATTACTTTAAAAAACAAACTCATGAAACAGACCTGGACAAAAATGATGGTACCCCTAGAAAAGATTGAAAATAATGTGACCATAGGGACATGTTCAACCAAGATGTGTCCTCTAATTAACATCACAGGTGTCTACAAACTTGTAATCAGTCAGTCGGCCTATTTAAAGGGTGACAAGTAGTCACTGTGTTGTTTGGTGACATGGTGTTTACCACACTAAACATGGACCAGAGGAAGCAAAGGAGGGAGTTGTCTCAGGAGATTAGAAAGAAAATTCTAGACAAGCATGTTAAAGGTAAAGGCTATAAGACCATCTCCAAGCAGCTTGATGTTCCTGTGACTACAGTTGCACATATTATTCAGAAATTTAAGATCCACGGGACAGTAGCCAACCTCCCTGGACGTGGCCACAGGAGGAGACGGATAATACGAATGGTAACAAAAGAGCCCAGAACAACCTCTAAACACATTCATGGTGAACTCCAAGGTCAAGGTACATCAGTGTCAGATCGCACCATCCGTCGTTGTTTGAGCCAAAGTGGACTTCATGGGAGACGACCAAGGAGGACACCACTGTTGAAAACAAATCATAAAAAAGCCAGACTGGAATTTGCCAAACTGCATGTTGACAAGCCACAAAGCTTCTGGGAGAATGTCCTATGGACAGACGAGACAAAACTGGAACTTTTTGGCAAGGCACATCAGCTCTATGTTCACAGACACAAAAATGAAGCATACCAAGAAAAGAACACTGTCCCTACTGTGAAACATGGAGGAGGTTCTGTTATGTTCTGGGGCTGCTTTGCTGCATCTGGCACAGGGTGTCTTGAATTTGTGCAGGGTACAGTGAAATCTCAAGACTATCAAGGTATTCTAGAGAGAAATGTGCTGCCCAGTGTCAGACAGCTTGGTCTCAGTCGCAGGTCATGGGTCTTGCAGTAGGAAAATGACCTAAAACACACAGCTAAAAACACCCAAGAATGGCTAAGAGCGAAACATTGGACTATTCTAAAGTGGCCTTCTATGAGCCCTGATCTAAATCCTATTGAACATCTCCAGACGGCAGCTGAAACATGCCGTCTGGAGAAGGCACCCTTCAAACCTGAGACAACTGGATTAGTTTGCTCATGAGGAGTGGGCCAAAATACCTGCTGAGAGGTGCAGAAGCCTCATTGACAGTTACAGAAATCGTTTGATTGCAGTGATTGCCTCAAAAGGTTGTGCAACAAAATATTAACGGTACCATCATTTTTGAACAGGCCTGTTTCATGAGTTTGTTTTTTAAAATAATTCTGTTGAACCACAATTCAAAAGCATTGTCTGATTTTCATTGGTTAATTTTCATCAACTTTTTATTTATTACCACTTTTGTCAGATTCAAGTTATTTCTGTGACCATTGTGGGGTTTTCTTTCATTAACAGAGGGGTACCAACAATTTTGTCCACGTGTGTATATATAACTCTGATATTTCGAAAACCCAGTCCTCCATATTCTTTTAAGCATTGTAGTTTATTAATTTTCATTCTGATCTTCCTGCCATGCCAAAAGAACGTTGTAAAGATTTTGTCCATACTGTTATAAAAACTGTTTGAAAGAGAATATGGAATCATTTGCAAGAGGTATAATAATGTTGGTAGGATATTCATCTTGAGGATACTTGTTTTTCCCATCCAAGACAAAGGAGCAAAGTCTGTTTCTGATAAAACCCAGACTCTGACTGGGTGGGTGAGAGGAACAAAGTCAACATAGCATTGGCACCATTAATCACTTGCCCCCTGAGCCCTGTCTCAGTAATTTAATTCTAAACTTATGCTGCTTGCTGAGGAAGCATGTTATACAGTTTAATGCGACACATTGTATCATCTCCTAATTGTGTTTTCATTGAGTCATTCCCAATCATTACCATTCATTCTTGAGACGTGAATGAAACTGTCTGGCTCAATTAAAAACTGCTTACAAATTATCAAATATAATTGCCGTGACCATCTTTTGCTCACAGTTATTGCTGGTGTTATGTAAAGTAACTGATAATTTGAAATCATGTATGCAAGCGTTTATTACCCGGAAAATAAAGTCACCTCCCACTCAATTAGTCTATTTGTTACAAGTTCCTCTTACAGTATTTCCGACAAAACAACCTTGGAGGACTAGTGATAGTGTTTTTATTGTAATTAAATATTTTGCTTTATCTTTGATTACAGTGGTGTGAAAAAGTGTTTTCCCCCTTCCTGATTTCTCATTTTTTTGTATGTTTGTCACACTTAAATGTTTCACATCATCAAACAAATTTTGTAATGGTCTGCTCTGGCTGCTCATCCTTCTCAGCTGCGCTCACACCTGGTCCTCGTCACGGTCGGGGCTATTTAATCCACGCTGCCCTGGAATCCGTGCAGAGTCATCTGTCTTACTCCCTGAGACCACGCACGCCTTCTTCAAAGATTCCAGAGACCCTTGCTACAGCCTGCTTTCGTCCCAGCTTCCTACCTTCAGCCCACCTACGTCTGGAGGAAAACCTCTCCCACGCAAGTGTAAGCCTTTGCTTAACCTCTCAAATCCTATCTCTGTCCCCTGCACACAGGTGGAGCTCCGTGGCGGCAGACCTCTCTCCTCCCTGGCAGCGGACCAAGCCTCACACCCTCACCAGACACACCTCCACCACCTACACGCTGCAACTGGTTCTGTGGACGCTGTCCTCCTGGCCGTAGCTGCCGAGCTAAACCTGAGCGTCACAACATCTCTGCAAACACGTTGCCAGGTTGTATGGTGTTCTGCTCTCCCCCAGCTGCAGCAAGAACACACACTCACACACTTACATTACAATATTGTTGTTAATAAATGTAATTGTATCTACTTTGGTGTCCGAGTCTGCTCACTGGGTCTACAACCATGTCAAATTTAAATATTAGTGAAAGATAACACAAGTAAACACAAAATGCAGTTTTTAAATGAAGGTGTTTATTACTAAGGGGAAAAAATCCAAACCTACATGACCCTGTGTGAAAAAGTGATTGCCCCTTAAACCTAATAACTGGTTGGGCCACCCTTAGCAGCAACAACTGCAATCAAGCGTTTGCGATAACTGGTAATGAGTTTTTTACAGCACTGTGGAGGAATTTTGACCCACTTGTCTTTGCAGAATTGTTGTAATTAAGCTACTTTGGAGGGTTTTTGAGCATGAACTGCCTTTTTAAGGTCATGCCACAGCATCTCGATTGGATTCAGGTCAGGACTTTGACTAGGCCACTCCAAAGTCTTCATTTTGTTTTTCTTAAGCCGTTCAGAGGTGGACTTGCTGGTGTGTTTTGGATTATTGTCCTGCTGCAGAACCCAAGTGCGCTTCAATTGAGGTCACGAACAGATGGCCGGACATTCTCCTTCAGGATTTTTTGGTAAACAGCAGAATTCATGGTTCCATTTACCACAGCAAGTCTTCCAGGTCCTGAAGCAGCAAAACAGCCCCAGACCATCACACTACCACCACCATATTTTACTCTTGGTATGATGGTCCTTTAGTCCTTTTCTGAAATGCTGTGTTACTTTTACACCAGATGTAATGGGACACACACCTTCCAGAAAGTTCAACTTTTGTCTCATCTGTCCACAGAGTATTTTCCCAAAAGTCTTGGGGATCATCAAGATGTTTTCTGGCAAAACTGAGATAAGCCTTTATGTTCTTTTTGCTCGGCAGTGGTTTTCGTCTTGGAACTCTACCATGCAGGCCATTTTTGCTCAGTCTCTTTCTTATGGTGGAGTCATGAACACTGACCTTAACTGAGGCAAGTAAGGCCTGCAATTCTTTGGATGTTGTTGTGGGGTCTTTTGTGACCTCTTGGATGAGTCGTCACTGCGCTCTTGGGGTAATTTTGGTCAGTTGGCCACTCCTGGGAAGGTTCACCACTATTCCATGTTTTCGCCATTTGTGGATAATAAGATAAGATAAGATACGATAAGATAAGATAAGATAAGCCTTTATTAGTCCCACAATGGGGAAATTCCAGGATTGCAACAGCACAGGGATAGCAACACTTGGAGCAATAATTTAGAAGATAAGATAAAAAAAGCAGTGAATATCCATATGTACACATAAATATATATACACAGCGTGGAGCATTGTAGCTAGATGGAATAAACAGCATAACAGTCTGTTAAGTTACCCCACATAGTATGAACATGTACCCATACAGCATATTTTTGTATTTGAATCAGCCTAGTTGTCACCCTCCGTAGTGATTGATATTGTCCTTGTTGTATAATGGAGGGGACCATTATTGTGCAAGTTTGTTATGTCTTTTGCATTCAATACTTATTAGGTCGTAAAAAAATTTTTACGACCTCTGCGAGCAGCCCTGCTTAGGTTTTAAAGTCTGACAGCTGTAGGTAGGAAGGACCTGCGAAACCACTCGGTCGTGCACTTAGGATAATGCAGCCTACCGCTGATTAAGCTCCTCAGTACTTTCAGCATGTCCTGCACGGGGTGGGACTCGGACTCCAGCAGAGATGACAGCTTAGCCACCATCCTCCTTCCCTTCGCTTCGCACTGATGCAGTCCGGACCTGAGGCCTTCCTCGCCTTGATCTTCCTCAGCTCTGCCCTCACCTGGGTCTTAGTGAGGATCAAGTTGGGGCTGGGGGGCTGTGTGCTGGGAATGGGGGGGGTGGACAGCAGGTCTAGATGACAGTAGAGGCAGCAGTGGTTGGTGTGCAGGCGGAGGAGAGGGTGGTTGGTCAAACCTGTTCAAAAACAGGTACAGGTTGTTCACCCACTCCCTGCCCCCCATTGCCTGGCAGGAGGTATTCTGGAGCCCAGAGATGGTTTTGAGGCTTCTCCAGCCCCCGCCGATGTTGCTCCGTTGCAGCTTGTCCTCCATCTTCTTCCTGAAGCTGTCCTTGCCTTCTCTGATTTTCCTCCTTAGCTCCCTCTGTACGAACTTCAGCTTCTCCCTGTTCCCTGACCTGAAGATCCACTTCTTCTCTCTCAGAAGTGTTTTTATCTCAGGGTTGATCCAGGGTTTGTTGTTCAAGCAACACCGTATAGTCTTGGTGGGTACGGTGTTGTCCACACAGAAGTTGATGTAGTCTGTGATGGTGTGAGTGAGGCCGTCGATATCCTCTCTATGTGGATCGCAGAACTGCTCCCAGGCAGGGATTTCAAGACAGTCCTTTAGAGTGTCCATTGCCTCCTCAGACCATAACTTCACCGTGTGCGTAACCGGAGGTTGTCTGTGTACTAAGGGTTTGTACACCGGCAGGAGGTGAACCAAGTTGTGATCCGATTTCCCGAGTGGGGGGAGTGGTGATGAGGTGTACACCTCCTTAGTATTTGCATAGAATAAGTCCAGTGTTTTATTGTCTCTTGTGTGGCACGTGACATACTGGTTGAACGTGGGCAGAATGGAGGACAGTGAAATATAGTTAAAATCACCTGAGATGAGGAGGAGAGCATCTGGGTGTTGTGACAGCAGCCTGCAAGTGACTGAGTGGATGATGTCAAACGCTGCCCCAGCGTTCGCCGATAGATTTGCATAAATAACAATGCAGATCACATGTGAGTATTCCCTAGGGAGGTATACAGGCCACATGCTAACAGCTAGCAACTCAATGTCTTTGCTGCAGTGTTGCTCTTTAACCATGATGTGCCCAAGTTTACACCATCTGTTACTCACATACACTATCACTCCTCCGCCCCTTGCCTTCCCACTATCTGGTGTCCAGTCTGCCCGTATTGCGTGGAAACCCTCCAGCACGATGTCAGCATCTGTTGGTAGTTCTGTTAGCCACGTCTCACTGTGGTTCGCTGGAGTCCCAAAGCTTTAGAAATGGTTATATAACCTTTTCCAGACTGATAGAGCTCAAATACTTTGTTTCTCATTTCTTCCTGAATTTCTTTGGATGATGTCTTCTTTGGATGATGTCTAGCTTTTGAGGATCTTTTGGTCTACTTCACTTTGTCAGGCAGGTCCTATTTAAGTGATTTCTTCACTGAGAACAGGTGTGGCAGTAATCAGGCCTGGGTGTGGCTAGAGAAATTAAACTCAGCTTTCCAAAGATTTGATAAACCACAGTTAATTTATGTTTTAACAGGGGAAGTGGGGGCAATCACTTTTTCATACAGGGACATGTTGGTTTGGATTGTTTTTCCCCTTAATAATAAACACTTTCATTTAAATGGTAAATGGTAAATGGCATTCACTTATATAGCGCTTTTATTCTCATCTCTTGATGACCAAAGCGCTTTACAGATCCTGCTATCCACCCATTCACACACACATTCACACACTGATGGCTGATAATTTAACAACTGCATTTTGTGTTTACTTGTGTTATCTTTGTCTAATATTTAAATTTGTTTGATAATCTGAAACATTTAAGTGTGACAAACATACAAAAAAATGAGAAATCAGGAAGGGGGCAAACACTTTTTCACACCACTGTATGTGCTTTTATAGTAAATATAACATTTATTTTTTATTTCATTAATCCATACATCTAAGTAGAGGGATTCAAATTGAAAGGTTTATGTTATTATTATAAGTATTATTATTATTCTTTCGGCAGTGGATCATCTGCCTCCATCTCATCCTGTCCCTTGCATCCCCTTCTGTCACACCAACCCTCTCCATGTCATTCACTGCATCCATGAATCTTCTCTGTGGTCTTCCTCTTTTCCTCTTCTCTGGCAGCTCCTTTGTCCAATATGTCCACTATCCCTCATCTGCGTATGTCCAAACCATCTCAGCCTTGCCTCTTACTTTGTCTCCAAACTGCTTAACCTGAGCTGTCCCTGTGATATACTCATTTCTAATGTTGTCCCTCCTAGTCACTCCCAATGAGAATCGTAGCATCCTCAACTCTGCCACCTCCAGCTCCTCCTCCTGTCTTGTTATAAGTGCTACCCTCTCCAAATCACACATCACAATAGGTCTCACTACCATTTTGCAAGCCTTCTCTTTCACTTTAGCTGTTATCCTTCTGTCACAAATCACCCTTGACACTCATCTCCACTTATTCCACCTGGTCTGCATTCTCTTCTTCCAGTATGGTCTTCCAGTACAGTATGGTTTCACTTTGCCATCTCACAATGTGTTGCTGAAACTCCCCATCCTTTCAATGATGTGTTCATGTGTCTGAGTTTCCATGCAGCTGTGCATATTTTTTTCATCATATAGAACATATGTTTTCATAAATCATAACTTTTACAGGCAGGTATTCATTTTCCATGGTTTGGTTTGTGTGTTCACATGAGACCAGGGCTAAAAACTGAGTTGAAGAAAAAAAGAACCGCTACCTTCAGCATTTTGAGTCTGGGTCTTTCAGAAATGAACTTGACGGGATCAGCAAAAATTCTCTGGTTCATGTCCATAAAACTTTACATGAGTGACAATAGGATTTATTGACAAAGTTGGTGTTTTCAAACCCAAAAGCAGACACGGTTGGAGACGATATAGAAGTGAAACAATGATTTTATTGAAATAATTGATATTTTGCAGAAAGCTTTTGGAAAGTCTGGCACCCTTGTGAAGAGAGAGCAGATGAGAAGGTAAGTGATGTGAACAAGGGTTTGACTGGTGAAGTACAGTACGTTTCTAATTTTGGGCTCTTACAGGTAGTGCTGGGGAGGACGTCATCAGACTCCAATCTGCTGGTGGTATGGCAGAGGACTCAGTTGCCAATCCTCCCAAGGGCTTCAACTTTAGTTGTCCAGGGGCTGAGCAGTGAGGCAGGCTGGCCAGGCCTGAGTTGAGGAGAGAAAAAGGAGTAAAGTGCACTGTGAATGGTGGTAAGTCGACTTACGTTTAGTGGTGGTGAATAATCCACCACACAAGGAGCAATCCTGGGGAGAGAACACACAACAGGTGAAAAAGTCCAAACTATTTACATAGCAGAGGTTGGCTTACATCCAGGCTGCACATAAGGTTCAGGCTTGACAGGTGCTGACATGACGTACCTCAGGTAGAGCAGCAGGAGTGAGTCTCTTTTAAAGGCCCTCCCTGATTGCCTTTAGGTGGAGCGTCACGGCTGCAGGGGGAAGCCAATTAGTGGAGAGCGGTATAGGCAAAGGTGTGCAGCCCTGGAATCCTTTTTTCTTTATTTATTTATTTAATATGGACATAACAAATTACATTTGTTACAGTTACATTACATACAATCTCCAAAAGTACAATGGGAGGCAGAGCCTTCAGTTATCAAGCTCCTCTCCTGTGGAATCAGCTGCCAATCTGGATTCGGGAGTCAGACTCAATCTCTGTTTTTAAGAATAGGGCTAAAACCTACCTTTTTGATATAGCCTACAATTAGGGAGGGATCATATGTTTCTGAACCCTCCCTTAGTTATGCTGCTAATAGGTTTAGTCAGCTGGGGGACCTCCAGTAATGCACTGGGCCTCACTCCTTTCCTCACTCTCAATGAAATATTTTTTTTGCTGGTCATTAACATTTGTTTGTTCTCTCCCATAGATTGAGTCCCCATCGTGCTGTTTGCTCTCTACATGTCTGTTCTTTTCTTCTTCTCTATCCCCTCACCCCCCAGCCAGTCGCAGCAGATGACTGCCCCTCCCTGAGCCTGGTTCTGCTGGAGGTTTCTTCCTGTTATAAGGGAGTTTTTCCTCTCCACCGTCACCAAGTGCTTGCTCACAGGGGATCGCCTGATTGCTGGGGTCTTTCTGCAACTGTGGGGGTTCCCCCTACAGTTGATAGTGCTATGAGATGACTGTTGTTGTGAAATGGCGCTATATAAATAAAGTTGAATTGAATTGAATTGAATTGAATTAGTACAATCACAAGGAGAGACCAGATGTTTTGCATAGGTGTATATAGCACAAGTGCTAATTCTCAACACCAGTCCATAGGTGGCTTATATACAGTAGGTCATAAATTAGGCTGTACATACAAAATTTACAAGTTAATTAAAATTACAAATACATTACAAATTATAAATAGAGCAAGAGATCCATGATCACAACAAACACAATTCAGACTAGACAGGCACACATTGCTGGTGGGATTTTAGCCAATCTTTAACGCCTCTGTTGAAGAGGTTGGCATTTGTCTCCAATTTTAAGTGAGTTGGCAGAGAGTTCCATAAGTTTGCCCCTTTTATGGAGAAAGCGGACTGACCAAATGAAGTTCTAGACATGGTGACAATGCAGTCACTGTTGATGGAAGCTCGTGTGCATGCTCTGCTAGAGCTCGAGCGTCTAGCCACCAAACCAGAGAAAGGAGGTGAAACAAGATTGTATAGACATTTAAAAACCAGTCTGATATTACATTTATATAATCTCTTATGCATGTAACGTTAAATATTTTTTGTACATTTAGATTCATTTCAATAGATGAACATGAAAATAATTCACTAAACTTGCTGGGAACAGATTATATGGTAATGATCCTTGAATGTGTGTTGGTTGGGAACGTGTTCACTATTATTGTCATGTGTTCTGCTGTTAATCATGTGCCTTTAAGACGTAGCAAATGTTGTACGTGAATACGGACTGTATGTAGGTTAGTTGTTGTTATGGTCACAGTGGCTACGAGTGAGTGAACTGGGTTAGAGAGAGCTGGCATGGGTGACGGCCAAAAACAGTAACCTGTTTAGGGCTCAGGTGTTGTTATGCTCCTGTGAGTAGTAAATAAAGCCATTCTGAGGAAGAGCTAATCGTCTGGTGCTTGGGAGAAACCACAGACATTACACTGGTGTCAAAAGTGATTGAGCCGACTTCAAAGCTAACAGCTAGCCATGCTAACGCAAGTGAAGGAGTTCTCAGCTCTCAGCTCAACAGGGTATGTCTGGCACCAAGGTTAAGATGGAACAACCAGAAACAATTATACGCCTGTGGATGCCTGCAACCCACAGAGAGACAGCATGGTTACTTGCTGCTGAAGCCAGGTTCCCCCCTGGGTCATCCCTCCATGACAGCGGGGACTCCCACCCTCTGCAGAGTGGGAAGGAGCCAGTACATCCTGACACAACGTCACGTGATGTAAACAAATATGGTGGCACCCAGGTATCTGTAATACCGGTTGCAATTAAAACCCCAAAGTTTAATGGCATGACAGCCTGGGAGGTTTTCCCCCCAATTTGAACTGTTGGCTGAAGCTGCTGGCTGGTCTGATGTACTCAAAGCTTTGCAACTAGCTCTGTGCCTGACTGATGATGCACCTGCATGCCTATTATTGCTGAGCCCTGAAGAGAGAAAGGACTATGTCACATTGGTTGGGGCTCTTCACAGGCGTTTTGGAAAATACAATCAGCCTGTTCTGCTGCGCTCTGAATTCCACAGCAGACGCAGGTGCCCTGATGAGCCCCTCCGCATCCTGGCTAATGAGACTGAATGCTTGTCCAGATGCACCTATACTGATATGCCACCAGCAGTGCAAAAAGAGCTTGCCAGAGACCAATTCTTACAGGCACTCAGTCCCAGAGAGCTGCATGTCCATGTACAGCTAGCCCACCCTACCTCGCTGAGTGAAGCCCTGGAGTTAGCACTGGAGAGAGAATTGTTAAGTGGGAATGAGCTGCTGGAGGACAGACCTGCGAGTGAGAGCAATAATGATGGACACTCAGCAATGGGGAGACAAGGGGGTGCAGGACACTGCTCGAGCGTCTGTTGTACAGCCTGCTGCCCAAGTTGCTCGCTGCCGCCGTGCTCAGAGATGTTGGGGATGTGGACAATCAGGATACCTTCTCACGCAATACCCCAGGCTCTCTTCTGTGCAGGGAAACTTCAGGGGGCCCGTGTAGGTGGGGAGACACGGGCACATGACATTAGTACCCATACCCCATTGCCACAATGACTGGGGACAGTGATTGCTGTGGGCTGGACTCATGTTAGAGACTTTTGCCACATTCCTGTGACTGTGTCAGGTGTCACATGACCAGCCCTGCTGGACACTGGGTCTAATGCTACATTGGTGCGGCCTGCCATTGTCCCCTTGGGGGCTGCTGTTGAATCTACCTCTGTGCAGCAGAGAACAGTGACTGACAATCTGGCCCCCATTAGAGGGCGGGAGGAGTTCCTGTATAGGGTGGGAGACCTTTCAGTACCCTTTGCTGCATGGATGGATGAGGTGTAAAATGCCTGCATCCTCAAGTTGGATTTCTTACAAACTATTGGTGGCATACTCAACATGGGTAAGGGCTGCCTCATCCTCCCTTAGGGGAAGTGTGCGCCACTTACATCACCTCCTGTCTGCATGTCTCCCCCCCCCCCCTCGCTGTTACGACCATGGAAAGCAGTGTGTACCCACCAGCCGCTGTAAGTCTGAGCCAAACATCGCCCCCTGCACCAACAAGATACCCTGCGACCAGTCGCCCTCCCCTTCCAGTCCCCATGTTGAGCATCCGAGACACTCTACAAATGGAAAGGATAAACAGACTGCTGCGGTGAGAGACATTTGGGCAAAGAACTGAGAAGGACTGAGTGAGCAGCAGCAGGAGAGCATGTGGCAGGTGCTGCTAGAGTTTAAAGACATTTTGAAGTTAATGAGAGTGAGGTGGGCCTAACTCATCTAGTGGAACATAGACACTGGTGATACCCGCCCGATTAAAGTGCCTTCACGGTGCCTCCCCCTGGCCCGCAAGGAGGCTGCAAACAGGGGGTTGGACGAGATGCTGAAGGCAGGCATCACTGAACTGTCCGAGAGTCCGTAGGCCTTGGCAGTGGTAATGGTGCACAAGAAGAATAGCACCAGGATACGATTCTGTGTTGATAAGCCACTGAACAATGCCACGAAAAAAGACTCTTACCCACTCCCCAGAATCAACGAGTCCCTGGATTTAGTATCGGGCTGCTCCTGGTTTTCTACCCTTGACCTCCGGAGTGGGTACTGGCAGGTCCCACTGTCTCCAGAGTCTAAGCCCAAAACTGCTTTTTGTACCATCAGGGGACTGTGGCAGTTCAAGGTCCTCAGCTTTGGTCTTTGCAATGCCCCCTGCCACCTTTGAATGGCTTATGGACAGTGCTAGCAGGTATTCCCCATTAGCAGTGCTTGGTGTACCTTGATGACCTCCTTGTCCATGGTAGCTCCTCTGAGGTAGCTTTGTCTTCCCTATGAGGGTTGTTGGGGAGAATAGTGGCTGTGGGCCTGAAGCTGCACCGGGACAAGTGTCACGTTATGAGAAGTGGATTTCCTGTGCCATAAGCTGGGAGAAAAGGCCATCGGCACGCTAGAGGAAAAAATTTGCACCATTAAAAACTGCCCCACCCCCACTGACCAGGCACAGCTCAAAAGCTTCTTGGGGCCGGCGTTGTATTACAGGAGGTTTGTGAAGGGCTTCTCCTCGATAGCTGCACCACTCTTCTGCCTCCTGCAAAAGGACTGTGCATTCAGCTGGACGCAGGAATGTTAGCATACCTTTGGCATTCTATGTACAGTGTTGATGGAGTCTTCAATCCTTGCCCCCCCCCGACCCTTCCCTTCCCTTTGTCCTTGACACAGACGCCAGTGACATTGGACTAGGAGTGGTGCTGTCACAGCTGGGGCCTGATGGTGAAAAGGTGGTGGCGTATTTTAGCCAAGTGCTTAACAAGAGTAAACATTGTTACTGCGTCATGAGACGAGAGCTTCTAGCTGTGGTGATGGCGATAAGCCACTTTAAGTACTACCTGTGTGGCACACCCTTCACCATCAGAACTGACCATACTGCCTGCAGTGGCTGATGTCTTTTAGGGAGCCAGATGGTCAAGTGGCTTGCTGGCTGGAGGAGCTCCAGTCATTCAACTTCATCATTGTGCACAGAGCAGGCCTGTGCCACTCGAACGCTGATGCGCTGTCTCTCCACCCATGTGCTGCAGATGGCTGCCGCTATTGTGAGAAGAGAGAAATGAAAGAAAGAGAACTCACTCAGAACAGCGCAATGCAGATCTCCTGTGGGATGTCACAGGTGGTGGATGCAGCTGAGTGGAGAGCACAGCAGGAGCAGGACGGCGACCTACAACCGGTGCTGCAATGGCTGGGACAAGGGCAGAGACTGCCATGGGAAGGAGTCACTGGACTCTCTGTCACAACCAAAGGGCTGTGGACCAAGTTTGACATGCTGCGTCTGAGCTATGGTATGCTGCAGCAGTCATGGAAGGAGCCTGCTACAGGGGAGGAGAGGTGGGAAGTTGTGGTACCCAAATCGTCGAGGACAGCAGTGCTGGAAGCTTGCCATGGGGGGATGGGGTCAGGCCACTTTGGTATTTCAAAGATATTTTTGTGAGCAGTGGTGACCTAATGGTTAGGGATGTGGACTGGTAAGTGGAGGGTTGCAGGTTTGATCCTTTGACCGGCAGGATCGAATCTGGTGGGACAGATAACATAACGGTGTTTGTCCCACCCTCCTTAACCCCACTGTGGTGCTCTTGAGCAAGGCCCTTAACCCCAACTGCTTCAGTGGAGTTGCTCAGTGGCCACAGGTCAGTCTGGGTTTGTACTGGGCAGCTTCCTGGTGTGACTGTGTAACTGTGTGAGTGTGAACAGGATGTCCTTGAAAAAGAGAGGTTTCCTCTCAGTGGAACTACCCTGTATAAATAAAGGTTATATAAAAATTTAAAAAAATAAAAAGACCCTTCATCGCCTGTTAAATAAATAGTGAAGTTTAGTTAGCTAGATATTACACGAAGTGCTTGCCATACACATATCTTTTAGTTACACTCACACACCCAATATGGAGAGTGAATGAGAGACAGGAAACAACAGGATGTGAAAGTCATAAAGTACTGAGGTGAAGACATCTGAAGAAGATAACGCTGAGAGGACTGATTGCAACCAGTCTGGACAAAGACCAGACGACTATTGTTGGAAAGTTACTGGGAAACGCCCAGTAACTTGAAGCTATATGTATCTGTTTGAAGCCTTTGTTCTGGGTCTTTAACCAGATTGTGCTGTGAAGGACCAACAGCTTTGTCAGACTCTCTGCGTGCTTCAATAAAAGATAAGCTGAAAAATAGTATTTCTTCTGTCATTATTGATTGGTTAACTGCTAACTGCCCTATTTTAAATTTTTACAGTTCACAGTGGAGGATGTGAGCATTTAGCCAGCTGCACTGACGACGGACATCGGGACACTAACATGTTTATCTGGCTCAGGAAACACACACGCAGGCTCGGGTGAGATTTAAGAGTTTTATTCAACAAACAGGTGTATGAATGTGTGAGTGAGGAAAGTAAATGTCTTCTTGGGGACTGAAGAGCACCAAGGGCAGAACAGGACACCGTACAGCCAGGCAACCCTGAGGACAGAGCAGAGGACAATGGATGAGCTGTTATCACGGTGAAGTGATGAAAATTGTAATGTGGCTTACTTGCAGATGTCTGGGTGGCTGGCGTTGGCAAGAAAAGCTCCCACCTGGAAGACAGCGCCCTGCTGCGCTTGACGGGGAAGAAACCGAAGAGGTGAGGCGATGAAGGGATTCTTCTGCCGCCGGGAGGATCCACCTGTGCACAGGGGAAGATCTTGGAAAGCAGGTAAGTGATAGTCTTATGTGCAGATGACGAGTAGTGGCGTTGGCCAAGAGGAGTAGGCGAACGCAGAGCTTGAGCATGGAGATGAGCTGACGGCTCCAGGCCGAGGCTGCAGGCAGGGCAGGTTAAATAGGGGCAGCCTAATGAAGCACAGGTGTGCGCACGGCTGGAGCAGATGACATTGGCTTATTCTACACTTGGCTTATTCTACACTTTATTGCATGTATAGTTTATTTCTTTTATTTTATCATGTTTAATGTTGCAGCATTGCACCGAGATAAATTCCTAGTTTGTGTACTACATGAACAATGGCAATAAATCTGATTCTGATTCTGATTTTGGAGGAGGTGACGCAGCGCAGAGCGGCCTCCAGCTCCTGGTTGGTGCGCTCGCCCTGCCCATTAGACTGTGGATGGTGTCCCGAAGACAGGCTAACCGGGGCTCCCAGAGCGTTGCAGAAGCTCTTCCAGACTTTGGACACGAATTGTGGCCCCCTATCGGAGACGATGTCAGCTGGGATGCCATGCAGCCTGACCACATGCTGCACCAGAAGATCGGCAGTCTCGTGCGCCGAGGGGAGCCCGGAGAGAGGCACAAAGTGGGCGGCCTTGGAGAACCGGTCCACAATGGTCAAGATGGAATTATGAGTTGGAGATGGGCAGGCTGGTGACAAAGTCCAGGGCAATGTGTGACCAGGGCCTACCGGGGACCGGCAGGGGGTGGAGGAGACCCACGGGGGAGAGTTGGACGACTTATTCATGGAACACTGAGGGCAGGCGCGTACGTAGTTGGAGACGTCCTCCTGGAGCCCGGGCCACCAAAAGGACCGCTGGAGGAGATTCACCGACCGGGAGGCACCAGGATGGCAAGCAAGCTTTGAGGTATGTGCCCAGTGAATGACGTCACCTCAGACCGATGAAGGCACAAATAGTCTCCCCGCAGGTCCGCCACCAGGGTCGGGTTCGGATTCCAGCGCCTTCAGGACCTTGTCTTTGATGGCCCAGGAAACGGCCCCCACGACGCACGAAGCAGGTAAAATGGTATGGACCTCCTCTTCTGGTGCTTCTGGGGCGAACTGTCTGGACAGCGCATCGGGTTTCTTATTTTTGGACCCCGGGCGATAGGCGATATTGAATCTGAACCTGGCGAAGAACAGCGACCAGCGCGCCTGGCGGGCATTCAGGCGCTTGGCCGTCCTGATGTATTCCAAGTTCTTATGGTCGGTCCAGACCACGAAAGGCTAAGCTGCCCCCTCCAACCAGTGGCGCCACTCCTGCAGTGCGAGCTTCACGGCCAGGAGCTCCCTGTCGCCAATGTCATAATTACGCTCGGCTGAGGAGAGGCGCTTGGAGAAGAAAGCGCAGGGGCGCAGCACCCCGTCCGTCGGGGAGCGCTGTGACAAAATCGCCCCCACCCCAGTGTCAGACGCATCCACCTCGACAAAACACTGCAGCGCTGGATCCACAAGAGTGAGGACCCGGGAGGATGAGAATTCCTTCTTCAGGGTCTCGAAGGCGGTCTCCGCTTCCGTCGTCCACTGGAAGTGCACCTTAAGCGAGGTGAGGCAGGTCAGAGGGGGAGTGATGGAGCTGTACCCTGGAACAAAGCTGCGGTAAAAATTAGCGAACCCCACGAATTGCTCAAACTGCTTCCTCGAGGAGGGGGTGGGCCACTCGACCACCTCTTTAACCTTGGCCGGGTCAGGGAGGAGCTGATTGTGTGAGACAATAAAACCCAGGAAGGAGGTTTGATTGGTGAAGAATTCGCACTTTTCAGCTTTGATGTACAGCTTATTCTCCAGAAGGCATTGGAGGACCCGCCTCACGTGGACTAGATGCTCCTCCCGAGATCGGGAGAAGATCAGAATATCATCCAAGTAGACGAAAACGAAGACCCCCAGGAAATCACGAAGTACATCGTTGATTAAGAGTTGGAAAACGGCAGGAGCGTTGGTGAGCCCAAACGGCATGACAAGGTATTCAAAGTGGCCGCTGGGCATTCGGAAAGCCGTCTTCCACTCATCACCCTCCCGGATCCGGACAAGGTGGTAAGCGCTGCGGAGATCCAACTTGGAGAACCAGGACGCCCCCTGGAGGGAATTGAAGGCCGAGTCCATCAGCGGCAGAGTATAGCGGTCCTTCACTGTGATGTCGTTAAGGGCTCTAAAGTCAATACATGGCCTTAAGGACCCGTCCTTCTTCGCCACAAAAAAGAATCCAGCACCCAGAGGGGACGAAGAGGGGCGAATGATGCCAGCACTGAGGGATTCCCGAATGTAGACGTCCATGGCCTCCCGTTCCGGGGCTGACAGACTGTAAAGGCGGCCAGATGGAAGAGGCGCGCCCGGCAGGAGATCGATGGCACAGTCATACGGGCGGTGGGGTGGGAGGGAAAGTGCCTTAGACTTGCTGAACACAGGACCCAGGTCGTGGAACTCTGGCGGGACTGCGGAGAGGTCCCGTGGGGCGGGGTCAGGGGCGGGGAGGAAGGGGGCACAGACGGGGCACAGGCTGCAGACTGGAGACAGGTTCCCAAACAAAAGGTGCTCCAAGAAAGGATGCAACCAGTCTGCCAATCAAAAACAGGGTTGTGGAGGCGTAGCCACGGGTAGCCAGGGATAACAGGCGCCGCGGAGGTGGGAAGGACATAAAAGCAAAGGTCCTCATGGTGGTTACCGGAGATGATGATGGGAATGGGCTTGGTCTTGTGAGTGACCTTCTCAAGGGGAAAATTAGTGAGGGCGACGAGATGGAGAGGAGTGGACAAGGCTTGGCACTGGATGCCCAGGCGGGTTGCCAGACTCTTAGAAATAAAACTCTGTTCTGCCCCCGAGTCCACCAGTGCGTCAGAAGCGTGACCAATGGAGTTGTGACGAAGTTTAATTGGGATCTGACATCTGGAGAGGGGATCTGACTGGGTTACGTCCGCGAGGCCCCCTACAGCGGCTTGCGGACTTCCCCTTTTGGCTTCACTGGGCAGGCTTCCAAGAGATGCTGGTCGTCTCCGCAATACACGCAGAGACCCTGCTCTCGGCGGCGCTGTTTCTCCGCTAAAGGAAGTCTTGCTCGCCCGATGACCATAGCGTCGGGATCGTCGGCGACCTCCGGAGGAGGCAACGTCAGGGGGCGAGACTGAGGAGCACGGGGGAGAGCAGCTGTATGATTTCCGCTCGGTGGCCCGCTCCCTCAGCCTGTTATCCAAACTGATGGCTAAAGAAATTAATTCTGGCATCCGATCCGGCTGGTCCCGGCAGGCCAGTTCATCCCGCAAATTAGAGTTTAAACTGCGGAGGAACAGGCTGCAAAGGGCGGCATCGCACCAACCACCCTCTTCTGCCGCCACCCGGAAGTCGACAGCGTAGTCAGCCGCTAAGCGGCTACCCTGGCGAAGGCTAAGTAGCCGCTCGGCCAACACGTTATCACGATCCGAGTGATCAAAGACCTCAAAGAAATCCTGCACGAATTGGGTATAGGTCAGGGTTGCGTAGCTGGGCTTCGCCATAACGGCGTAAGCCCAGGCTAACGCTCGCCCTTCCAGCAGATTAGAAATGTACCCAATTCGGCTTTGGTCTGAGGGGAAGTCCCCGGGCACGCGCTGGAACACCGTCTCACACTGCAGGATAAACCCGCGTGCTCTGCCGAGCTTTCCACTGAAGCGCACGGGGGTGGGAATAGGAGTGAGACAGGTCGGCAGACCCGGGGCAAAAAGGTTGGCTTGGGAAGCGGGGGGAACTGACCCACTGGCCTGGGACGGAGGAAGCGCCTGCGGAGGGTCAAGGCGGTCCAACCGGTTAGTAATGGTGGTTAGCTGGTTGAGGATGACCTGCTGTTGATGAACAATTAAGTCCACCCGAGCCTCGAGGGTGGAAAGCCGGCGTGCGTACCTGCTGTTAGCTGGGCCGCTGTGCTGGAGCCGTACTGACATGTTTATCTGGCTCAGGAAACATGCACGCAGGCTCGGGTGAGATTTAAGAGTTTTATTCAACAAACAGGTGTATGAATGCGTGAGTGAGGAATGTAAATGTCTTCTTGGGGACTGAAGAGCACCGAGGGCAGAACAGGACACCGTACAGCCAGGCAACCCTGAGGACAGAGCAGAGGACAATGGATGAGCTATTGTCACGGTGAAGTGATGAAAATTGTAATGTGGCTTACTTGCAGATGTCTGGGTGGCTGGCGTTGGCAAGAAAAGCTCCCGCCTGGAAGACAGCGCCCTGCTGCGCTCGACGGGGAAGAAACTGAAGAGGTGAGGCGATGAAGGGATTCTTCCGCCGCCAGGAGGATCCACCTGTGCACAGGGGAAGATCTTGGAAAGCAGGTAAGTGATAGTCTTACGTGCAGATGACTAGTAGTGCCGTTGGCCGAGAGGAGTAGGCGAACGCAGAGCTTGAGCATGGAGCTGAGCTGACGGCTCCAGGCCGAGGCTGCAGGAAGAGCAGGTTAAATAGGGGCAGCCTAATGAAGCACAGGTGTGCGCACGGCTGGAGCAGATGACAGGCGGGAGCGAGTTGTGACAGACACAAAGCTTTGGCTGGTTACTGCAGACAATCCGGGGCCCCCAAATCAAAAGGTGAGCAGGGAACCTCTTCTAAAAATCTCTGTAGGATTGTCTGTGATATTCAGTCAAAATAAGTCTTTTGTCCTGTTTTTTTAAATTTTACTGAAAAAACTTAATACAAAGATAGTGTTATTTTTTATGGCTATTTTTTATGATTGAAAGAACACGCAGAGAGTCTCATAAGCATTTACAGGTTAGGGATAGATCACTGAGCCGCTTTTTATGGATACATAGGAAGTCTTAATGTAAAATAAGACTTTCATATGTTACCGAAGATATATAGGAAGTTTTAATGTAAAATAAGACTTTCATATGTTACCAATGAATGATTAATGAAAAGATAATGGAATAAGAGGCTACAGTACAAGAAACTTAGAAACAACAAATAGTGAGTATCTGTAGCGACCAGTTTGTTAAAATTAGTCCGGGACTAATCTATATGAAAAGCTATCACTGGTATTGATGACTGGACGCAACTCAACGTATATAGCCTCTACATATAGTTAAGCTGGTTAAAGCTAAATGGTATTGAGTGGCAGGGACAAATATACACAAATAACTCTGTGTTGATTCTGTAAATTTTGTGGGAAAATTGTGGGTGGCTTAGCCTCTATAATTCTCAATTTTAGGCACAAAGGTTGGTGTACAGTGAAGGGGTTAGCCCAGATCTCGAATTCCCATCTGGGCTGTCTAGAAAAAGAGGAATTCTGCATTGTGGGTTGAAAATAAAGGCGGATCACCCGGGGACTGTAAATATTTCCTTTGGTCTACCAGAAACAAAGAATCCTCATTTCCACTAGCATTCCAGGCCATATGCTCTCCCGCTCATCTCATTAGGATTCAATTAGATGCTTGAAGAGGCTGGAATTTTTTCTCATGATCTGAGAGCAGGGGGGTTCCGCCGCACTGTTTCATTATCTTTTTCTGTATTTGTATATTTGTTGCATTTTTGGGTTCTTCGTTTCCTGTCATGTTATCCTTGGTTGGTTTTCTTATATCCTGTATTAACTCTCATGTTTACGTTCACCACTGCCTTGTCATTTATATATTTGGTATTATTTATATTCATCCTTCAGTTTATTATTTCCCTCATTTTAGTTCTCGCTTTATATTTGTATTTTTGTCTGTAACCTTTGGTTCTATGTTCTCTCTCTTTCTCTCTCTCTTCGGGGCTGCAGCTGTCAGGGGCACTTCCTGGTTTGCTCTGGTATGGGCGGCGCTCCTGTCAAGCTGTCAGTCCCGTCTCCTCTCCTCATGACTCACAGCTGACTCTCATTGTGCAATCACTCTACCTATTTAATCCTTGACCCTCTGTTTGTTAATTGCTGGGTCATTTGATCATCTGTGCTTCTCCTGAGACGGCGTTCCTGTCTCCATTAATCTCTTCAACCGTAAATCAAGCTCTGCCGGAATCCATAGCTTTATTCCCCTTTTTTTCATATGTCCAGCCCAGCTGGGATTTCGTAGTTACCTATCTGTTCTGTTGTGAGTGTTCTTGTATGCGTGTGTTTATTAAATATGCAAACTTACTGCCTGCATTTGGCGTCATCTGCTTGCCCCAGAAACGGGCAGTTCATGACAGGTTGTGTACAGTGTTAACTTTTGGCTTCATATAACTAAATATAGGTTCTGTTTCCACACTGGTGACCCTAAGACGTATCATGAGTGAAAGAAATTCCCCCGAGCCAGCTGGGTCAGGAGCTCCCAGCCAAGCGTATGCCGCTACCGTCCAGCTACCGGACTTTTGGCGAGACAACCCGTGCTCCTGGTTCCACTTGGTCGAAGCACAGTTCGCCCTCCGGGGGATAACGGTAGATGACACGAAGTTCTACCATGTGATTGCCAAGCTCGACAACCGCACGGCTCGGCAGGTGCAGAGCCTTTTGGAGCAGCCACCAGCCGACGACAAATACGGCGGGTTGAAGGCTGCGCTCATCCAGCGCTTCACTCTCTCAGTCCAGGAGAGAGCGGAGAGGCTCCTGGCTCTGAACAACTTGGGAGATGGCACACCCATCGACCTGATGGAGGACATGCTGAGGTTGAGGGGCTCAGACGACGACGACTTCATCTTCACCCACATTTTCCTCAGAACCCTACCGTCGGCCACGAGAGCGACCCTGGCCGGTTCGCAGTTGTTGGCCCAGCGGGACTTCCCGCGCGCTGGCCCAGGAGGCACACCGGATTCTCAACGCCAGCAAGCAGCGCGCGGCCACCACGGCGGCGACGGAGTTCGGCGCGACGGCCGGAGATGGCGGGGGGCCAGAGACGGCGGTAGCAGACCCACCGACGACGGCGGGGGCCAAGGATCGCAGAGGAGACACCCTCTGTTTCTACCATCGCCGCTTTGCAGAGAAGGCATGCAAATGTATACCACCATGCCAGTTCAAGCGCTCGGGAAACGCCAAGACCGGTAGCAACAGCGGCCCTCGGTGAAGAGAACAAGCTGCTCTACTTGACGGATGCACGCTCGGGGAGGCAATTCCTCGTGGACACAGGCTCCCAAGTGAGTTTCATCACGCCTTCCTCCGCTGACCGGCTGGCGGGGCCCGGAGGTCGCGGGGCGTCAGCAGCGAACGGCTCGGAGATTAAGACCTTTGGTGAGAGGGCTCTGGTTCTGTCCCTACACGGCCGTACTTTTGAGTGGACTTTTGTCATAGCTGCAGTGAATCTCAATATGTTGGGGGCTGATTTTCTGTGCTCACATGGTTCGTTGGTTGATCTTGCTAACAGGCGCCTGGTTAATGCACTTTCTTTTTATTCTATTCCCTGTGCAGCCCGAGTGACCCCGCCCACAGCACAAGCCAACGTCACAACGGCAAGCGGTAAGTTCCACACACTGCTCACTCAGTTCCCAGCACTCACGGTTCCCACATTTTCAGCAGCCGTCGCTAAACACGGAGTGGAACATTTTATTACTACCACCGGACCGCCCGTTTTTGCAAAAGCTCGGCGCTTGGATTCAGCTAAACTGACCATAGCGGGCGAGGAGTTCGCCAACCTGGAAAAGTTGGGCATCATCAGGCGTTCGAACAGCCCATCGGCTTCCCCGCTTCACATGGTCCCGAAAGCTGATGGCTCGTGGCGACCTTGCGGAGATTTCCGCAGGTTGAACAACGCCACAGCGCACGACCGCTACCCAATCCCGCATATCCAGGATTTTTCCGTTCATTTGGCGGGGGCGCGCGTTTTTTCTAAGATAGACTTGGTCCGCGGTTACCACCAAGTCCCAGTGCACGCTGAGGACATACCCAAAACAGCGGTAATAACTCCTTTTGGCCTATTCGAGTTTTTGCGCATGCCGTTTGGGCTTAAAGGTGCTGCGCAGACGTTCCAACGCATGATGGACGCGGTGTTGCACGATCTCCCCTTCATATTCATCTACCTGGACGACATCTTGGTAGCCAGCGCGTCCGAAGACAAACACGAAAACCACCTCACGGCAGTTTTCCGGAGGTTGGGAGAGCACGGGTTAATAATCAACCCAGCGAAGTGTCAGTTCGGGGTGACGCAGATTGATTTTTTGGGGCATCGCGTCTCTCCAGAAGGAGCGGTTCCTCTGCCTGACAAAGTGCGCGCGGTAACAAATTTTCCCCAGCCACAAACGGTCAAGGCGTTACAGGAGTTTTTGGGAATGGTGAATTTTTATAACCGTTTCCTCCCCCGCGCGGCGCAGCTCATGCAACCATTGTATGCCGCGCTAAAAAAACAAAAACCCACAAATAAAATCGAATGGTCTCCGGAGCGGGAGCGAGCATTCTCGGAGGTCAAAACAGCCCTGGCAAACGCTGCGTTGTTAGCACATCCAGACCCAACGGCCCGCATAGCGCTCACTACTGACGCATCAGATGTGGCCATAGGGGCGGTCGTGGAGCAGCGTGTAGCCGGGGCTTGGCAACCGCTTGCCTTTTTCAGTAGGACTTTGCGCGATTGTGAACGAAAGTACAGCGCATTCGACAGAGAGTTGTTAGCTCTCCACTTGGCCATTCGCCACTTCCAGTTCTGGCTGGAGGGACGCCGTTTCACCGCGTTCGTTGACCACAAGCCGCTGACATTTGCGATGGCCAAGGTTTCAGAACCGTGGTCAGGCCGGCAGCAGAGGCAGCTGGCCGCCATCTCAGAGTTTACTACTGATATTCAGCATGTGGTGGGTAAACTAAATGTAGTGGCAGACTGTCTCTCGCGCGCTGTGGCGGCCCCAGTCCGCGTAGGGATAGATTATGCAGCCATGGCCGCGGATCAGGTTAGCGACGCGGACGTGTGCGCGCTCCAGTCTGGACCAACAGGGTTAAGGCTGGAGAACAGGGTGCTGCAAGATGGTACACCCCCCCAATCTGCGATGTCTCCACGGGGCGACTGCGTCCTGTGGTACCGGCTGCGTGGTGCCGCCGCGTTTTTGACTCGATTCATTCTCTGGCGCACCCGAGAGTGCGCGCGTCGGTCAAAATGGTAGGAGAGAAATTTGTATGGCCGAGCCTGCGCAAACAAGTTAAGGAGTGGGCAGCAGCCTGCATGGCTTGTCAACGAGCCAAGGTACACAGACACACGAGAGCTCCTTTGGAGCCGTTTCACATCCCGGCTAAGAGGTTTGACCATATTCACGTGGACCTCGTAGGCCCCCTCCCGCCATCACAGGGGTGCACACACCTTCTGACAATGGTGGACCGCACCACGCGCTGGCCGGAAGTGGTCCCACTGGCATCAACCACAGCCGAGGAAGTGGCGCGCGCGTTTTTAACAGCATGGGTAGCGCGCTTTGGAGTTCCGTCGGACATTACGTCCGACAGAGGCCCTCAATTTGTTTCCGAACTTTGGTCAGCAATGGCCCGCAGCCTGGGGGTAACGATCCACTGCACAACCACGTACAATCCGCAGGCTAATGGGTTATGCGAACGTTTTCATAGGTCATTGAAAGCGGCTCTCAGAGCGTCGCTTACGGATGCAAATTGGGTGGACAGGCTACTGTGGGTTTTATTGGGGTTGCGTTCTGCACCTAAAGAGGATTTAGAAGCCTCCCCGGCTGAGCTAGTTTTTGCGCAGCCATTTCGGCTGCCCGGGGAGTTTCTCCCAGACAATCCTGCGCCAGAATGTTCCCCGGCTCAGCGGTTGCAGAGCGGCACGGAATCGGGCACGCTGCCTGGCCCCGTTCACCACAGTTTTCTGCGCGTTTTTGTACCTAAGGCTTTAAAAAACGCAGAGTTTGTTTTTGTCAGACACGATGCCCATCGCCCGCCGCTACGACCACCTTATGATGGACCATTTAGAGTGCTGGAAACAGGGGATAAGCATTTTTTGCTAGATTTGGTGGGCAGGAAGGAAAAGATTGGCATAAACAGGCTCAAACCCGCCTTTGTGGTGGCGGACAAAAATGTGCTGTTGGCCAGGGCTCCTCGGCGCAGCAGACCCCCCCGGGGACAGTCTCCAGAACACCCACAGAGAGTGACAAACAGTTCTCACCCCAAGACAGCAGCGCCCCAGCGGGATGGCGCCGCAGAAGTGGCGAAGCCCGCTTACAGCAGATACGGGAGGAGACTGAGGCCCAAGCAGCACGTGAGTTAATGTGTAATGATTTTATCATGACATGCAGACTGTTATTCTGTTGTTCCATCTTAGATGTTTGGGGGGGGGGTCATGTGGGACCACATGTGTATCACTTTAAGCTTCACATCTCAGAGAGAACAAAGAACTGGGCCTCCTGCGAGATAACAGGAGGATGTGAAAAGTTAGTCTTTGGTATGCAAGAGACGACCTTGGGGGATTTCCTGTCTCCCAGAGACTATGAGCAGGATGTTATAGGATTTAAGGAAAGATGTATTGTTGCTGTGATCTTTGAAGGTCCTGAGTATTTAAAGGACAAATGTCTGGGTTTACCCTCTCTTTCTGTTTCTGCTGATGTTGGAGAATGTGAATAAACCTGACTCGTGAGATAAACTCTGCCTCGTCATTTTCACATTTCCACACTGTAACTATAACTACAGGAAAGCCAGCATTTACTGTTGGTGAAACAGTGGATAGAACACAGAAAATCATTGAGGGACAGACGGATGAGAAAGATAGAAAAGAGGAAGCAAGAAAGTTTAAAAAATGATGACTGAATTACAGGATTTAGGATATTTGCCAGGATCATCAAAACCGATGCTCCCGCCAGTTAAACTGGCAGAGATCCTGCAAATAATTATACAAAGCTATAAGACTGCTAAGGAAAACCATGAGAAAGGAGGAAATCCGAGGTGGGGATTGGCACATAAAAAATTGAAAAAGTCAGAGAAAAGGAAAATTAGGGCTCTGTGTTAAATTCCTAAACTTGTGGCTGCATTATGAGGAGGACAAGTGGTAACCATGTTTACATGGACACAAGTAACCAGATTAAAAGCCTGATTGGAATAAAAATGCTTCATGTAAACACGCCAATGTAACTGTGGCTAGTGAAAGTGGAAGGGTCATATTACAAACACACAGGCAACAGGTAGTGTCAGAGTCGCCGCCCTGATATGACGATGTGGCTCTGCCTCCATAAGCTCCACCTCCACCAGCCCTTTCAGCCCCCACTGTGACACAGTCAAGCCCCTACACTGAATGTGTGAACATGCTATCTAACCAAATGCCCCTCTCAGCATTCATAAAACATAATGGTGATCTGGTGAGGGCAGTGACAGGAATATTGCAACTAAGACCTATGTTGGATGAGGAAAATGCTGGGAAAGGAATGCACGGTATAATAGCTGCTCATTCCATTAGTGAACCCACTGACCCATCACAGTCAGGATTAAGTCAACAGGATAAGGTTAGAGTGTCTTTCACTACATCAACTCCAACATATCTTCAGGCTAAGCCAAAAGATGTTATGGAGGAAGAGGATTTATGGGATGAGAATGGTGAACTAGGAAGGGAGGTTTCACACGATAAGTCAGTTGTCTGAGGATGATATAAGCAGACTGCAGAGAGTGTTGGAAAAAAGACATATTGGAGAATATGATGAATGCAGGAACAAAAATGTTGGTCCAAGAAAGTGGAAATTTAATGCTTAGGGTACCACACATGATAATCTAGATGAGAGAACTACTCGCGCTAAAGCAGGTGACATACCGAGGAAAAACTATTCAAATATGGCACCCATGATTGCAACTGAAGATGGGACTGCCCAATATGTGGAATGGCCATTTAAGGACCTGAAGGGTATATGCGACACACTGCCTCCCTTAACTTCAGGAGGTTCTCCCTGGATTAGGGCTATGCAGAAGGCTAGAGTAGGCTGCCGACTATGCATGGCAGACCTCAGACGAATTATTGCCAGTCATACCTCACCCTCTATGTTACAGAATGTAGAGGAAGAGGCACGCACTACTGATATAGCAGATGAAGCACCATTCAAACCCTATTATTTACTGAGGGAATTTACCACTGTGTTTTTGGCCACTGTATACATCTGTCCGCAGAGCAACTACACAGTAGCGCTAAACAAACTCCGCAATGTCATTAGCGCAGTAGAGACGAAACACCCTGATGCTGTTTTTATTGTTGCTGGCGACTTTAACCAGTGCAATTTACGGACCGTACTCCCCAAATACTACCAGCATGTGGACATTCCCACACGTGATAAAAGCACATTGGATCATGTTTATTCCAACATACGTGGAGCCTACAGAGCGGCACCCCGCCCCCACTTCGGACAGTCAGATCACATCTCACTGCTTATGTACCCAGCCTACAGACAAAAGCTGAAACAAACAAACCCAGTTATTAAGTAAATTAAGCGCTAGACTCTAGAGACTGAGAACATCCTGCAAGACTCAAGACTCAAGACTTGGTGGGAAGCTCAAGCTACCCACCAAGATGTTAGTGCAGTTCTACACAGCCATCATCGAGTCCATCCTCACCACCTCCATAACCGTGTGGTACGCAGGAGCCACTGCCAGGGACAGACTAAGGCTGCAGCGCGTCGTGCGCACTGCTGAGAAGGTGATCGGCTGCAAGCTCCCATCTCTCCAGGATCTGTACATCTCCAGGACCCGGAGGCGTGCTGGCCGGATCATAGCCGATCCCTCACACCCTGGTCACGTACTGTTTGCCCCCCTCCCCTCTGGTAGAAGACTTCGGTCCATCCAGACTAAAACCTCCCGTCACATGAACAGCTTCTTCCCCTCTGCCATTAGACTGCTGAACACTAAGTGACTTATTGACTCTCGTGCACCATGTACAGCAGCTCAACCAGACTCATGTCAATCATCACTGTTTTCTTCCTGCATTACCAACTGCACTATATAGTTCTCCACAGTATCTGCTGCTGGCTAATATATATTTTAACTGTTGACCAGTATCACTTAATCTTATCCTACACTTTATTACATGTATAGTTTATTTCTCTTATCCTATCATGTTTAATGTTGCAGCATTGTACCGAGACAAATTCCTAGTTTGTGTACTACATGAACAATGGCAATAAACCTGATTCTGATTCTGATTCTGATTCTGAGACTGTTTTGCCTGCACAGACTGGGATGTGTTTAAAGCTGCAGCCACTCAAGAGGACTCTTCTGTTAACATACAGGACTACGCTGAATACGTGACTGCGTACATCAGCACGTGCGTTGATACCATCGTACCCACCATACAGGTCAGGGAGTTCCCCAACCAGAAGCCCTGGATCAACAGTCATGTACGTCAGATGCTGCATGCTCACTTTCATGCATTTAAATCAGGCTGTGAGGTCGAGTACAAAGCTGCAAAGCATGAACTGAGGAAGGCTAAAACAACAGCCAAGAGGCAGTACAGAGAAAAGCTGGACAGCCTCTACTCCACTCTTGACCTGGGGTGCATGTGGCAAGGCCCGCAAGACATCACAGACTATAAGAGGACCAACAGCTGCACCGCTAGCCCTACAGACAGCCTGCCGGACGATCTCAACATCTTTTACACCCGCTTCGAGACCATCAGCCACAGCACAGAGAAGCGACACACACTCACGCATCCTCCCCACCCACTAAGAGTCTCACCAGGCCAGGTAAGCAAAGCACTAAGGAATATCAACCCCCGCAAGGCAGCAGGACCAGACAACATCCCTGGGTGGGCCCTCAGAGCATGTGCTGCAGCGCTGACTGATGTTCTCACAGTAATCTTCAACTTCTCCCTCAACCAGAACATAGTCCCCTCCTGCTTCAAAACAACAACCATCATCCCTGTCCCCAAAAGGAGCCCGCCAACCTGTCTGAATGATTACAGACCGGTAGCACTCACTCCAATCATCATGAAGTGCTTCGATAGAGTGGTGCTGCCCCTCATTCAGGACAGCATACAGGGCACCCTGGACCCCCTGCAGTATGCCTACCGGCCCAACAGGTCCACCTCAGATGCCATTGCTGTAGCACTCCATTATTCTCTCTCCCACCTGGAAGATAAAGACTCCTACATTAGGATGCTGTTTGTCGACTACAGCTCCGCCTTCAACACGGTCATCCCCCACAAACTCACCGACAAACTGTCTTCACTTGACCTTCACCCCACCCTCTGTGACTGACTACTGGACTTTCTAACTGGCAGGCCCTATTCTGTCAGGATGGGTAACAGGACCTCAGCCAGCATCATCACAAACACAGGTGTCCCCCAGGGTTGTGTTCTCAGCCCCATCCTCTACAGCCTCTTCACCCATGACTGTGTTGCTTCCCACAAAGACAACATCATCCTAAAGTTTGCGGATGACACAGCAGTGATAAGACACATCACTGGTGATGACGAAGCATCCTACAGGAGGGAGGTGGCCAACCTGGTGTCATGGTGTGAAGACAACAATCTCACCCTCAAAACGGACAAGACAAAGGAAATGATAGTGGACATGAGGAAAGGGAGGAGGAGACCGTATCGGCCACTGTTCATCCGGAAGCTTGAGGTGGAGAGGGTGAGCAGCTTTAAATACCTGTGCATCCACATCAGTGAGGACCTTAAGTGGACACACAACACCACAGAGCTGATCAAGAGAGCTCAACAGCGACTGTACTTTCTGAGGAGGCTGAAGAAGTTTGGCATGTCTTCCAGGATCCTCAACAATTTGTACAGCTGCATCATTGAGAGCATCCTGACCAACGGCATCACTGCGTGGTACGGAAACACCACTGCCCTGGAGCGCAAACGCCTGCAGAGAGTGGTGAAGACAGCGGAGGAGATCATCAGGAATCCACTACCCTCTCTGCAGAGCATCTACCACCGCAAAGTCCAAAAGAGAGCTGACGCCATCCTCCGGGACCCCACCCACCCCCAGCACAGACTGTTCACACTTCTACCCTCAGGCCGGAGGCACAGAAGGGTGAAATGCCGGACAACCAGACTGAAGAACTCCTTCTTTCCCACTGCCATCAGACTCATGAACAGACAACAACTCCCAAAACTCTGTAACACAGCTTTGCATATAGGAACTCACACACCGGCTGCTAAATTTGCACACTGCTCACATGTACAGTAGATATAGTATCACCTGTCTGATGTCCATATCATCTCTGCTGCTACTTATCAGTAATTTGTAATTATACACTGCTTGTTGCACAATGCTCATTTGCACACTGTACATAGGTCTATGCCATCTCTGTCATGAGCCGAGCCGGCTTGGGTTTCCCCGGCTTGGCCCTGATCTCTTTGTGGGTTTTGGCTTCATTGTTTATGTGCATTTTGTGTATTCATTCCATCGTCTTAGCCACTGCCTGACCGGCAGCTGTTAGTCAGCCTCTGATCTTTTTCCCACACTGATGACAGTCTGTCGGTCCTACCACGCCCCCTCGCTCTCCATAATTCCACCAGCTGTCCCAGCCCCGGTAATTATCTTTCCCGCGCCTCAGGTGTTCCCAATTTGTGTGGCCAGCAGCGTTTGGATTTAAGCAGCTCATCGCTAAACAAACGCCGCTGGGTCATTGAACGAGTCACTCCTGCTCTTCACGGGGTGATCGTCATGTCAGGAGGGACTATTGTTTGCGCTCACCTGGAGAACTGGACTTTTTGGGACTGCTCCAACTTGTGAGTAAATTGTTAGCGTTTCTTTGTAGTTGCCGCTATGCTGAACCAGAAGCGTTTCTTCCCCGGTAGTACTCCGCTTTGCTTCTGGCAGCGTTTCCTCTCCGCAGCACGATTGCTATGCTTAGGCTGTGCCCAGTTTACATTCCCCCCAAGTTTGTTGAGCTACCCGCTGTCTTCCCTGCTCTCTCGAGCACAGCCATGTTGTATCACAATTCACTTGTTCGTCTGCATCTGTACACTGGCAGTCAATAAATGTGTGTGTGGTGAACTCTAGCGTTTAAATACTCATTCTTCCTTCTCCCACCATGCGCAATGGAACAGTGCACGGAGGAGGGATGGGGGGGTGGGGGTTATGACAGAATGACCTAGCCAGTAAAAGGGATTTAGCGGGTTCACCCACACATCATTTTTCCCTTTATCATTATAACTGTTTCTTTGTTTTGGACTAACCTGTGTTGGAGTGCATGATGTCCTGGGCTTGTCAACCTCGTCCGAGGAGAGGAGGATTAGCCGCGGGGTCTCCTAGCGAGGAGGAGGTGGCAGCCATCTACATCCGAAGTTATGTGGATGAGTTTTTCGCTGCCAGCGGACCCGAGAGGGATTGGTGGTGCGTTTATGGAGCGGTGGGGATTCTGGAAGCACACCCCGGGCTATGGACCTACCCACAGTACGCCAACCTGCTCTCCACAGTCTGCTCACTCCAGTGTTCCTTCCCGGGCCTGGCATTTCCCACGACACTGGGACGGAGGCCCGCTTTCCCGCAAACTGGCCGCCTCCGTGGCGCGTTGCTCGACCCTGCACTTGCTCCAGCACGGTCTGTTTGGGCACATAAAGGACAGCGTCGTCCCGCAGGGGGATGCCAGGAGAAGCCTTCCACTTCTGCAGCGGCCATCATCGCTTCAGCCACCGAGAGGTCCGCTGGATTCACCCTGGCCACGCCTACCTCCGTCGTCAGGGAGATGGCTCCTCCAATAGTCTGCAGAGGGGTCCAAATCATTGCTGGCACGGAGAGGGAAGAGTTCCTGCCCTCTGCAGCTGCAGATATAATCAACCGGGATGACAGGCAAGTATTTTTTTCATTCTGAATCATTTATTAACACTGAATCTTGCCTGTCTCCCGAGGGGGAGGCCCAGTATCAGCAGTCCACTGGGTCCTCTCCTCCAGCTGCAATTAATGATTGTTTCCTTCCCCTCTCTGTGTCTCCTCCCATTCTCCCTGAGGGCCTACTGGACCAAGAACCGGCCGCCTGACGATGGAGGAGGTTGAAGCCCTGGATGGTCCTGCCCAGGAGCCCACACGGTGGTGTTCCCACGCAACCACACCGGCGGACGAGGAGTGGGCGAATCTGCTCGCCTTCATCAACCGCCGGGTCGAAGAGGAGCGCCATGAGAGGGAGGTCCGAGGACACATTTCCCCGGCTGTGAGGGTTCCACCCTCTACACCTGCTCAGCCCACGGATCCACCATCAGACGAGGAGTGGGCGAAGCTGCTCTCTGCAGTCAACAGCCGGGTTGAGGAGGAGCGTCAGAGGACCAGGACTGCAACCACCATCACGCCTGCTGCAGGGACCGCCACAGCAGAGTCACCCCCTGGACCTGACCCCCAGCCAACGGGATCTGGATCGTCACCATCGACAGTGTCGAAGTCCTGGACGGCGGTGGAGCTCGAACACAGGCAAGTTTTCTCTCCTGTCGTTCAATTGCCAATAATTGAGACATCTTGGGGAGGGGAGTCGGGTGCGGCTCTCAGCCACACCTGGGCTTCCCTCGCCAGGCTCTGCCGCTGCCGGCGACCCTAACCTTGCCTCCTCTCCTATGCCAGTCAAGCCACTCACTAGGGTTGCCGGAGAGGAGCTACCATCACTGGGGTTGCCCACTGACGACAACGGGACATTGGCGGCCCCAGAGGAGGTCGATGGGGGCACAGCACCAGGCGTGATGACAGAGGCTATGCACCCCAAATCACCGGAGTCTTGGACGGCAGCGGAGCCTGAGTTCAGGCAAGTGTGCTCCATTATGTCAGTTCCTCATTTGTCAATGTCACACTGCCCGACTCATGGCGAGGAGGGCCCGGGGCAGCTCGTAGTAGCCCTCGGGGCTGTCTCACTGGGCTCTGCCGCAGCCGGTGACCCTGACCCGGAGTCTTTTTCTCTCCCTCTGGGGTCGGAGCCCCCTGCCAGGGTCGCCGGAGAGCAGCTGACTTCACCAGAGGCCACCAAGGATCGGGATCTGGCGCTAGGTGGGGTGAGGAGCACCACCTCCCTCGCTGGGGAGGCCACCGTGGGAGCAATGAGGCCCGCGATGGAGGTCACTGCTGGTGCAACTGTGCTCCAGCCGGAGCCCATCGGGGGTGCAGCCACATTCCAGATGGGGACCGTCGTGGGTGCAGCTCTGGTCCAATCAGGGCCCACCACGGGTGCAGCTGAGCCTCAGCCGGAGGTCACCGCGGGTGCAGCCACGTCCCAGACCGGGATCATCATGGGTGCAGCTCTGGCCCAATCAGGACCCACCGCGGGTGCTGCAGAGTCACCGCCGGAGGTTGCCGAGGGTCTGGCCCTTCCGAGGGAGGACGCTGCTGCTTCAGCCCCTCTTGCCAAGGTCGTCAGGGCTCTTCCCATCGATGTCCTCCTCAGCCTGGTGTCTCTGCGGGTTGGCCCTCTCACCATGGGTGCAGCTTTGACCCAATCAGGGTCCACCGCGGGTGCAGCTGAGCCTCGGCTGGAGGCCATTGTGGGTGTAACTGAGCCTTGGCTGGAGGCCATTGCGGCTGCAGTTGAGCCTCAGCCGGAGGCCATCTTGGGTGCAGTGGAGCCGGCCCAGTTGGGGTCCACCGTGGTCCAGTCGGGGCCCACTGTGGGTGCAGTTGTGGACCACCCTGAGGACGCCGTGGTCCCCTTACCCCTGCCCTACGCCATGGAGGTCCCCTTTCTCCAGTCCTGTTATCCACCAGTGAGCCTTCTGGTGGTCAGGCCGCCTCCTGCTTCACCCCTTTGGTCCTGGTGGCTAATCAATGTGGGCCGGCTGCCAGAAGAATTGACTTCCCAGGTCAGGTGGCTCATATTCTCTGGCAGGCCGCCGGACTCCGTCCACCGGACCTTCTGTTGGGCCTGGGACTCTGGGTGGCCTCCTGAGCCCCAACACCGGTGGACTTGGGGGTGTTAATTGTGGGCCCTGGGTGGGGCATTGTGTTCCCTCCTTCCTATTCCCCCTTCCGCCCACCCGGGTTCGTGTTGTTTGTTGTTGTTGTTGCAACTGGTGTGGGGGGGGGGGGCTTCTTGTGGTTACCCTGGGTGTCTGGGTTTCCACCCCTTAGAGAGGGGGCTCTGTCATGAGCCGAGCCGGCTTGGTTTTCCCTGGCTTGGCCCTGATCTCTTTGTTGGTTTTGGCTTCATTGTTTATGTGCATTTTGTGTATTTATTCCATCATCTTAGCCACTGCCCGACCGTCAGCTGTTAGTCAGCCTGTGATCTTTTTCCAACACTGCTGACAGTCTGTCGGTCCTACCACGCCCCCTCGATCTCCATTATTCCACCAGCTGTCCCAGCCCCGGTAATTATCTTTCCCATGCCTCAGGTGTTCCCAATTTGTGTGGCCAGCGGAGTTTGGATTTAAGCAGCTCATCACTAGACAAATGCCGCTGGGTCATTGAACGAGTCACTCCTGCTCTTCATGGGATGATCGTCACGTCAGGAGGGACTGTTGTTTGCACTCGCCTGGAGAACTGGACTTTTTGGGACTGCTCCAACTTGTGAGTAAATTGTTAGCTTTTCTTTGTAGTTGCCGTCACGCTGAACCAGAAGCGTTTCTTTCCCGGTAGTATTCCACTTCGCCTCTGGCAGTGTTTCCTCTCTGCAGCACGATTGCTACGCTTAGGCTGTGCCCAGTTTACGTTCCCCCCAAGTTTGTTGAGCTGCCCGCTGTCTTCCCTGCTCTCCCGAGCGCAGCCATATTGTTTCACAATTCACTTGTTCGTCTGCATCTGTACACTGGCAGTCAATAAATGTATGTGTGGTGAACTCTAGCATTTAAATCCTCATTCTTCCTTCTCCCCACTGTGCGCAATGGAAATGCGCACGGTGGGCTTATGACAATTTCAGGTTACATCAGGTTGCACAATGCTCATTTGCACACTGTACATAAATCTATGCCATCTCAGGTTCACATCAGGTTGCACACTGCTCATTTGCACACTGTACATAGGTTCATGCCATCTCAGGTTTACATCATCTCTGATATCAATATACCACTATCACTTTAGTCATCCGGTGACTTTCATTTTTATTCCTGTACTGCCTAACTGTGTGTTGGTGTATTTTTCTTTGTATCCACCAGTACTAGGATTAAGTTACTGTGTTAGTGTGTCATGACCTATTAGAATTGTTGTTTCTGTACCTTTAACTTGGCATTTGTTCGGAGAGCAAAGTAAGAATTTCATTGCTCAGGAAATGTAGCATTTCTTAACTGTGCACATGATAATAAAGCCTTTGAATCTTGAATCTTGAATTCAGAGATCACAGTGATGAAATTTTTACAGTAATGAGGAGAATGTTCCCTGTTGATCTCACAAGTGCTGAATTAACAGATATACCTATGAAACCAGGAGAGGATGCTGGAGCTTATGTAGACAGATGTTTGGCACTTTGGGCAGATATGACTGGAGAAAACCCTAGTAACAACCCTACCATACTTGCGGTATTCCGCAATGTGATACAGTCATCAGTGCCACCACTCGTAAGGACTGCACTTGAGGGGGTTGTTGGCTGAAACACCCAACCCTGGGCAGCATGGCTTTCACATGTGCATCATTATGTTAAGTAATATCATAAGAAACAAAATGAGAAAGAGGCTGAAACTGCAGATTTGTCAAATCAGTTGGTGAAAGCTCAGTTGAAAGCAGCGCGAGAAGTATTAAATAAAGATAAAAAGCAAAAAACTACTGTACAGGCTCCGGCCTTTATAGTGGCAACCCCTCAGGCTATTATTGGTCCAATCCTTGCTGAACCCTTTGTGTTGGCACCCTAACGACAATGGTAGCCTTGCCCACCACGAACAGGGCGTGGGAGAGGTGCATACAGAGAAAATAGAAGACCACCTGGCCTGCCACAGGATATGTGCCTTAGATGTGGCAGAAGGGGAAACTGGGCACGTGACTGCAGAAGTCTGCCTGATGATAGAGGGCACTCACAGATGATGTACATGCCCATCCCACCCCCAGCACCAGGGGTGTGGTCTGACCAGTCTTCTGCACCACAACAACTACAACAATGTCATTTGGCTCCCAACCAGAACATGATGCCCAGCCAACAATGACGGGGCCTAGGGAGCCACACTGAAGAGGGGGCACTTTGGGATCCAATGCTATCCCTCAAGGTGGGAGACAAAACTTATGAAGTTATGGTGGATACAGGGGCTCATTTTCCGTCAATATCAACTTCTTTGTCCCATCCACTAATTATACATCAGTTGTTGGCATCTCTGGGAACCCGAAGCATCTCCCATTCTCAGTACCATTGAACTGTTCATTAGCCGGACTTGATTTTGTCCATTCTTTTCTGTACTCCCCGGACTGTTCTGCAAATCTTCTTGAAAGAGATGTGCTTCTGAAAGTAAAAGCACACATCTACTTTGCTTCTACTAGAACTGTGGTGTGTCTGCCTAATGGTACTATGCTCCAGTGTACGTCAGATCTGTCCACTCCCCTGAATGCTCCACAACTTCAAGCTCAGGAAATTGGACTAGAGGAAAATCAAACCTCTTCAGCAACTGTTTAGTGGTTACAACTGAATGATGTGAACCCTGACAAAATCAGTTGATAAACAAATATATTTGGGCACCATGGATAGACTCTGTTCAGCCATATGACACCCCCCCACACACACACACGCATGATCCACTCCACTGTACAATGAACTAATTCACATGATGACCAAGAACTGTATGATGAACAGTGGGAGACTCTGGTGGGGGTTCAGGATTTGGTGTGCAAGGACATTTATGTTGGCTCACAAGGAGTGGCTGCTGCAGTCTGTTTGAATAAAGACTTGCTGCCTCTATATGCCCTCTTGGACAGTGCTGCACCTCATGTGACACTGGGGGTGTCTGCAGGGGAGGAGGCAAGGGCATTGGGGCCAATGGTGAAAAAACTGTCTTAAGTTGACTGACTGGGTTGCTACACAATGTAGGGATTTACATTATTCACCATCTGCAGATTGTTATCGTATATCAAGCAATGTGACAATACAGGCCACCCCACAAAGGTTACACCTTGACTGAACACATGATAGAGAAAATACTGATTACCAAGATTCTGATGCCCTGTTGGAGTCTATGCCTCCCTCTCTATGGTCAGATGGCTCTGCGGATGTTGGTCTGATAACCTGTACACCAATAAAAATCTCACTCAAACCAAACACTCAGCTATACTTGTCTGCTATACTCAGCTATACTCAGCTATACTCAGCTATATTTGCCTGCTATACTTGTCTCTTTCTCCTTTGGGAGAAAGAGACAGGGACAATACAGGGACAATACAGGGTCTTCTCCAGGCAGGGATCCTAGTATAAACACAATCCTCCTGGAACACACCAATTCTTCCTGTGGAGAAGCCTGGGAAACCGGACTACAGGATGGTTCATGATCTGCGACCCATTAACGCTGTAGTCGTGCCTACAAATTACACTGTTCCAAATCCTTACCTACTGCTGAATAACATTACTCTACAACATAAGTTTTTCATTGTAGTGGAAATATCTAATGCTTTTTTCAGTATCCCGCTACATATGTTGTGGATTTAGCTGTAACATCAGTTGTTATAAGGAAAGAATGTCCAAACACCCAACTTTACCTTCATTTGGCTTTACTGGAGAATGCTGCATCTCAGTTTACAACACATCTGTCGTTCCCGCTGGCTAACATGCGTCCGTCCCTCTGATAGCACTGCATCGCTTAGCACTGACTTCTTCTTCTTCGGTCTGCAGCTTGAACAATAACATTTCATGGCCAAAGGTACAGTACCAGCGCCGTCTAGTGGACAATGTCTAACGACTGCATTGAAGGAAAACACCTTTGGGATTCTAATTAAATTACTATTATAAATAGCTTTTCTGATTAACTATAAAGTGTTTATAATATCTATTTGTCCTATATGTATTTCAATATGTAATAACTATCAACTTATGTGTATGAACCATTCTGAACTATTAAATATTCAACATCCTCCCCCCCAAGAAGACAGTTCAAATATTAACTTCAAAAGGATATAGTAGCTGAACTGGTCTTCTTAACGTCGTCCCAGTTGGAGTGCGCATAGCGCAGGATCTGACTAGTCCATCTCTCCCTGGGAACACCTCTATGATTAGTCCTGTTTTCCATGTTTGACGTGGTATCTTGTCATCTCCAATGAGGACCAAATCTCCTGGTTTGAGTTGTGTTGGATTTGGGGTATGACGAGTGTGAGCCGATCTGAGGTCCAGCAAATACTCCCTCCTCCATCTGTTCCAAAATTCCTTGACAAGTCTATGGCGATATTTCCATCTTCGGGTCAGCCTTTCTTTATTTGCATTTGCTATCTGACCTGTTGTGGAAAATGGCTTTGGTGGTAAAGAGGTAAGTCTTTTCCCTATGAGGAAATGAGCTGGCGTCAGAGGTTCTGGTTCTTGTAAATCGTTGTACACAAATGTGAGTGGTCTTGAGTTAATAGTGGCTTCTATTTCTGTCAACAGAGAAGTTAACTCTTCAAAGCTCAGAGATGCTCTGCCCATTACTCTTTTGAGGCATCCCTTTACAGAGCGCACTAACCTTTCCCAAAAACCACCCCACCAAGCCGCTCTTTCTGCAATAAATTTCCACTTGATTCCCTTTTCAGAAAAATATTCCAGCAGCTCTGGCTCCTTCATAGCCTTCCACAGTTCCTTTAGATCTTGATCTGCTCTCTTGAACGTTTTTGCATTGTCCGAGTAGATTACTCTACAAAGTCCTCTCCGTGAAATAAATCTCTTGAATGCCAAAAGGAAACTTTCTGTTGATAGACTCGATATTAGTTCAAGGTGCACTGCACGTGTAACTGCACAGGTGAAAAGTGCTATGTATGCTTTCTCTGCAGAATTCTTGGACTTTACAAACAGTGGGCCTGCAAAGTCAACACCTGTGACTTCAAACGGCGGTGCTTCAGTAACTCTGTCTTTGGGAAGAGGTGCAGCTGTTTGCTGTGCTGCTTTTACTTTGAATCTTTTACAGATAGTACAGTCTGAAATGCATTTTTTGACTAACTGTCTCGCGCGTGGAATCCAATACTTCTCTCGTAGATGAACTAGAGTGTCTCTCACGCCTGAATGCATGACATTTTCGTGACTGTATTTTATCAGAAGTTGTGCAAATCTGTGATTTGAGGGTAACAACCACGGGTGCTGCTCATTGAAACTCATGTTTGACTGATGCAGCCTTCCTCCTACACAGATTAAGCCTTGCTCGTCTAGAAAGGGTTTAAAGTCTCTGATTTTTGAGTCTTTGTGCACATTTTCTCCAGTTTTCAACTCTGTTATTTCTCTTTCAAAACTGTTAAGTTGCGCTTCACGTATCCATACCCTTTCGGATTTTGCCATTTCCTCTGCTGTTAGTTCTCCCCTTTGTCTTTGCTTTGAATGACAGTTGTGGAGAAATCTTTGAATCCATGCAGTTACTCTTAGTACAGTCTGTAGTTTGTTGTATTTGTCCAGCTGTAGCAATGGTTCAGATTGCACTCTTTCACTGTTACTGAGATGTACTGCGACTTGACTTGCCTTTAGCTCAGCTTTAACCTCTTCTTCTGATAGTATTTCTTGTGCTGTTTCTGGCGGTGTAGTTTGAAGCTCCTTTTCTTTCAAAAATGATGGGCCTGACCACCAGAGATTTTCCTCTTTCAACCTTGATGCGGACTGACCTCTTGTGGTGAGATCAGCTGGGTTCACCTTTCCATTACAATGTGTCCATAGTTCTGGTGGTGTCAAAGTTTGTATCTCCATCACTCTGTTGGCAACAAACTGTTTCCATTTCTTTGATGAACTGCGAATCCAGTGAATCACTATCATGGAGTCTGACCACATTCTGAGTTGAGTGATCTGCATATTCAGTGCCTTCAAAAGGTTATTTGCCAACCTTGATCCAATCACAGCTCCCATCAGTTCCAAGCGTGGCAGTGTGATTGTTTTGATTGGTGCCACTCTTGACATGGATGCAACGAGCGCAGTAACAGTCTCTCCTTCTGTTGTTTGTCCTTGTAGATACGCAACTGCGCCATACGCCTTTTCGCTTGCATCTGTGAAGACATGGAGAACTTGTGATTTATCTGACAGCTTTTCTGTTCCATACCACCGCGGAATGACTATTTGGTGGATCTGAGGAAGCTCCATGCACCACTGCTGCCATGCCTGTGAAAGGTCTGGAGGCAGCTCGTCGTCCCAGCTCAGGCCCCGTCGCCACATTTCCTGAAACAGACATTTAACTCGAATGGTAAATGGCGTTAGGAACCCTATAGGATCAAAGATTCTGGCGGATGATCTCAAAACACTCCTCTTTGTGTTTTCTTTTCCTTTTAGAATGTTCATCAAATGTTTGAGGTCAAAGGCAAAGTCATCTGTGTCCGGTCTCCACACCAAACCAAGCACCTTCAACACACCTCCATGTGTTTCTGTTTCTTGTGTGAAATCAAGCTTGCTGTTTGACCACTTGGTTTTCAGTTCAAGGGAGTTTGTTGTCCACTTACAGAGGTTCATGTTGGCAGCAGCCAGTATTTCTCTTGCTCCTGTAGTAAGTCTGTATGCCTCGTCTGAGTTACTTGAGCTAGCGATCAGATCATCCACATAAAGTGAGTCTCTCATTAGTTTTACCGTGTCTGGTTGGTCAGCTTCATATTTCTCCAGATGATGTCTGATAGTGGCTGCAAGTAAAAATGGACTTGAAGTTACTCCAAACACAACACGTGCCATTCTCATTATACGCGTGTTGGTGCCTTCAACATCTGGGGGTCCTGTAAGCCACAAAAATCTCACAGCATCTCTGTCACTTTCAGTTATTTATAGATATCTGAAGGAAAGCTTTAGTAATGTCTGCTGTGAAAGCTACAGGATTTTGTCTGAATCTGATCAAAATGCTCATGAGGTCAGCATTCAGGTTTGGGCCAGGTAATAAACAGTCATTTAAAGAGGAACAACCTTCTTCATGTGACGAAGCATCAAACACTACCCTTAACTTGGTAGTTACTTTGTCCTCTCTGATTACAGCATGATGAGGTAAGTAGTAGGTTACATTCTCTGTCTCTGCTGAATGACTGCTCTGTGGCACATCTTCACATATTCCTTGTTCTGTGTAATCCTCTATTACATCGTTGTATCCTTTAAACAGTGTCACGTCAGATTTCAGCTTTCTTTTCAGGGTTTCAAACCTCTTTTGTGCAACCTTCTTGTTGTCTGAGAGTTCGGGTGTGTCTTGGCGCCATGGCAACGCCACTTCATATCTCCCATTAATGAATCTGACTGACCTGTCAAAGCTCTCCTTGGCTTTCTCGTCATCAGGTGTTTCCTCACCTTTAGTAGTGATGCCCAGCGACTCGATCTCCCAAAATGCTCTTAGCTGGTTTGAGATCTCCACTGAGTCTTCACTGAGTCCAAGGTGCATACATGTTGCTTCATTCATACTGGACATGACAACTGGTCCTTGCACTGCCCAGCCAAATCTGGTTTCTACGGCAACCAAAGCGTCTGACAGTCTCTCAGTTTTACCTGTGACTACTCTCCAGTAGTAATCTGCTCCGATCAGTACTGATAGCTCCAAACCATCTTTGTCTCCCGCTGACACATCTGCTACTGGTAGCCCTTTTTTCTCCAGCTGCCGTTGGATGTGTTCACTGGGGACTTTCATGACTGCAGTACAAAGCTGTGGGGTTTGAACAGCTTCAATCTCGATTTTCTGATCTTTGTTTCTCACATTCTCCAGGACTAGTTTTATGACATTGCATTTTGTGGTCACTGGGTTTTTTGAGCCAAACGTGTGAAGGTTTAATGTCTCTTGTTTTAGTATTGGCAGTTTTAAATCTTTCACTTGTTTCTCATGGACAAAACTCCGTTGGCTTCCTCCATCAATTAAGCAACGCACAATCTTCTTTCCTCCAGGTCCTTCAATCCTTGCTCTCACAGTTTGCAATAGTACTGTTTCACATTTTTCTGGGGTTGGTTTGGCTGCATATGGAAATACTGAGGAGACCACTGCATCACTCGTGTTTTCAGCGGCATCTGTCCTTTCTATTGGTTGCTCACTTCTGTCACACACAACAGCATGATGTCTTCTTCCACAATCAGTGCATGTCACATTTTTGGATCTACAGTCTCGAGCAAGATGTCTGGGTTTTAGGCATATGAAGCACCTTCCCGTTTTCTTTAGCTTTTCTTTCCTGCTTGTGACTGTGTCTTCAGTGCACTGTTCTGACTTGTGGCTGGTACTGTTACAGAATATGCAACTGTGCACAAATGGTGTATTCGAACTGCCTGTGTGGAGGGCTGCAGCTGAGGGCACATTAGGTCCTTTCCACCTTTCTCTGCTTGAATCTGGTCTGTAGTGCTGATTCTGATTTGCATGTGTATCTTTATGATTCTCTCTCATTTGTGTCAAATGTGCAGCACGGTCCCTGCTTTCAACTTCTTGTTGCAAAAACTTTACAAGGCCATCAACATCCCACTTTTGCCCTACATCTGTCTTGCGGGTGTACTCAAGGGCAAGATCAGCAGGAATCATTTTGAACAGTATGGGGCACAGTAAACCTCCATAACTGTCTGACATGACTCCTAAAGCTTCTAAGCTTCTGATTTGTACTTCAACATCATCAAAAAGTTGTCTCAAGGCAACAATGTCTGAGGACCTTTTAACTGGACTTAGATTTAGTAACTTAGACATGTGTGCACTTACAATGAGCTCTTTCCTTCCAAATCTTTGCTTAAGCATGTCTACTGCAGCATCATAGTTCATGTCAGTTACCTTCAGCCCTGCGACGGCGCGTGCAGCTGGCCCGATGAGATATGACTTCAAGTAAGTGAACCTTTCAGTTTTGCTCAAATCTGGGTTTTGGTGAATTGCATTTTCGAATTGGTCCCAAAACTCCTGCCACATGCACACTTCTCCGCTGTATTTGTTTATTGAGAGCTTGGGTAGCTTTACCGAGGGTCTGCTTGTATTTGACCGTGTACTCACGTCACTCAGCCGATGTGGATTCGCTGATACGGTGGCGTCTCTTGCCTGTTCTTGTTGCTGTAAGGCAGCCCGTTCAATTGCTCTCTCTGCCCGCGTCCTCCATAAATTTGTGTTGTCCTGATACTCAAGTGTCCGCACCATGTCCGCATCTAACTCGTCCAAAGGGATCTCCTGCTCTATATCTGGTTCAATGTCTTGCAGGCCTTTCTCTTTCTGTGACAACATGGCTAACAGCTCCCGCAAACGGTCACTGTTTATATCAGTCTTACTTGTTTCATCTTGTATAATTTGCAGCAGCTTTGTAACAGACGTCCGCAGCACGGTCCGTTTCTGTTTTAGCCTTTGAAGTCGCTCCGCCATTTTTTCCTTTCGTCTCCGTGTTGTTACAGCTATCGGCTTAATCCCAACAACGTTCTCTCTTCACTTTTCCCGCTTCCAGCTTCCGGTTCCCGGGTTTCGGCACCAAAAAATATGTTGTGGATTTAGCTGTAACATCAGTTGTTATAAGGAAAGAATGTCCAAACACCCAACTTTACCTTCATTTGGCTTTACTGGAGAATGCTGCATCTCAGTTTACAACACATCTGTCGTTCCCGCTGGCTAACATGCGTCCGTCCCTCTGATAGCACTGCATCGCTTAGCACTGACTTCTTCTTCTTCGGTCTGCAGCTTGAACAATAACATTTCATGGCCAAAGGTACAGTACCAGCGCCGTCTAGTGGACAATGTCTAACGACTGCATTGAAGGAAAACACCTTTGGGATTCTAATTAAATTACTATTATAAATAGCTTTTCTGATTAACTATAAAGTGTTTATAATATCTATTTGTCCTATATGTATTTCAATATGTAATAACTATCAACTTATGTGTATGAACCATTCTGAACTATTAAATATTCAACAACATATGGACAGCAGGCCTCTTCTTACATTCATCTATCAGGGTCAACAATATACTTACAGCAGATTACCACAAGGTTTTGTTGACTCACCAGCTATTTTTAATCACGTACCGAGCCAACATTTGCAGGATTTAATCCTGCCCCCTGACACATTACTGTTTCAGTATGTTGATGATCTGCTATTGGTGGGTCTCACTGCTGCCTCTGTGCTCTCAGCCACGGAGCTCCTCCTGAAACACCTCTATCAGAAAGGCTATAAACTAAGCTGCCAAAAAGTACAGTTTAGTCACCCCAGAGTTCACTATTTGGGCAGGCTAATCACATCCGGTGACTCCGCGGTGTCCCCATCTCAAAGGTCATAAATTCTCTCACACCCTAAACTGCGCACTGTGAGGGAAATTATGTCATTTTTAGGTCTTACTGGATACAGCAGAAATTTTGTTCCAAATTACATTGGGCTTATTCAGCCACTGCGCAACCTCCTTAACAAAGCAGGACATAAAATTCTCACGTCACCTCTGCAATGGACCACTTTAGCTGAGGGTGCTTTTATTGAACTCAAACAACTGATATCACATGCATGTTCACTAAAACCACCTGATTACTCTTCCCCATTTCATATTGATGTTTCTGAACAGTCCAGTGTTGTGAACACTGTACTGTATCAGAAGGGGGAAGGTAGAGGGTCCAGGTCAGTTCTAATGTATTACAGCTCAACATTTGATAATAAAAGAGGACATGCTTACAGGTGAACCTCATGACTGTCTAGCAGCTGTGGAGGTTGACATGAAAGCTGTACCTAATCGTCAATCTGAATCTATCGATCATCAAGATTTGAACCTTTATAGTGATGGATGTTGCTACAGGAAAACAGATGGGACCTTGAATGCTCTATATGCTGTAGTGAGATGTGGTGTGGAAACTGTTTCATTTCAAACTGTAGATGCAGGAATGGTAGCCCCTGCTAAAGTGTTGTTGTTATGAAAAGAGGCACATGAGAGAGGTCACATATCAAAGGTTAATCTAGTGTGAAGCATGTCAAAAGGTCAACCCAAAGCACACACTGGAGGCCTCCCTTGGTGCATTCCCTGCCCTTACAGGACCATGGAAAGAAATAGTGATTGATTTCACAGATAATTTTTGATCAAGATCTGTTTTTAATTCACATACACTACCGTTCAAAAGTTTGGGGTCACCCAGACAATTATTTTGTGTTTTCCATGAAAAGCCACACTTATAATAGAAAATATGGTCAAGACATTGACGTATTTGAAATAATAATTTTTTCCTTCAAACTTTGCTTTCGTCAAAGAATCCTTCATTTGCAGCAATTACAGCATTGCAGACCTAACATGATTGCACAAGGGTTTTCTAATCATCCATTAGCCTTCTGACGCAATGAGCAAACACATTGTACCATTAGAACACTGGAGTGATAGTTGCTGGAAATGGGCCTCTATACACCTTTGTAGATATTGCACCAAAAACCAGACATTTGCAGCTATAATAGTCATTTACCACATTAGCAATGTATAGAGTGTATTTCTGATTAGTTTAAAGTTATCTTCATTGAAAAAAAGTGCTTTTCTTTCAAAAATAAGGAAATTTCTAAGTGACCCCAAACTTTTGAACGGTAGTGTATTAAACTTGTTTCTAAGATTGCCTTTTATCATTTGCATAATTTTGCCAAGATTATGAGCATCTTGTCCCAGAGTGATGCTGAGAAACTAATCCATGCTTTTATTAGCTATAGATTAGATTATTGTAACTCTTTATTATCAACCTGTCCTAAAACATCTTTAAAAAGCCTTCAGCTGATCCAAAATACTGCAGCAAGAGTTTTAACAGGTACTAGAAAGAGAGATCATATCTCTCTGGTTTTGGCCTCTTTTCATTGGCTTCCCATAGAGTTTAGAATTAAGTTTAAAATCCTTCTTTTCACTTACAAAGCTCTAAATAATCAGGTCTCTTTTTATTTAAAAGATCTGATACTACCCTATCATCCTAACAGAGCACTACGCTCCCAAAATACAGGATTGTTTGTAATAAACAGAATCCCAATAGTACAATTGGAGGCAGAGCCTTCAGTTATCAAGCTCCTCTCCTGTGGAACCAGCTGCTAATCTGGGGTCGGGAGTCAAGCTCGATCTTTGTTTTTAAGAATAGGGTTAAAACCTTCCTTTTTTACTCTAACTTATAATTAGGGTGGGATCATGTACCCCTGAACCCTCCCTTAGTTATGCTGCTTATAGGTTTAGACAGGCGGGGGACCTCCAGTAATGCACTGGGTTTCACTCCTTTCTTCACTCTCAGTGAAATATTTTTGCTGGTCATTAACATCTGTTTCTTCTCTCCCATAGATTGAGTCCCCGTCGTGCTGTTTGTTCTCTACATGTCTGTTCTTTTCTTCTTCTTCGCTATCCCCTCACTCCCCAGCCATTCGCAGCAGATGACTGCCACTCCCTCAGCCTGTCGCCAAGTGCTTGCTCACAGGGGATCACCTGATTGCTGGGGTCTTTCTGCAATTGTGGGGGTTTCCCCTAGAGTGGAAAGTACTATGAGATGACTTTTGTGAAATGGTGCTATATAAATAAAGTTGAATTGAATAGATATGGGCCCCAAAAATAGATGTGGTGGTTACAGATATTTGTTGGTCTGTGTGGACACATTTTCAAGATGGGCTGAAGCCAAAGCAACGGCAGAAGTGATTCCTAGACATGGTTTCCCCAGAAGAATCAGATCAGACAATGAAAGTCATTTTGCCAATAAACATTTGAAGAAAATTCAGCAAGCTCTAGGCATAAAGCATAGGTTTGGTTCAGTATTCCATCCAGCCTCTCAGGGTCTCATAGAAAAGGCAAGTGGCACTTTAAAGCAAGTGATAGCCAAATAATATATGGGAACAGGTATGGCATGAATGGATGCACTGCCATTAGCGTTGATGGCACTGCGATCCGTCCCCAATACGATGCTCTGCCTGATTCCTCGTGCATTGTTAACAAGAAGAAAAATGCCAGGACTATTTACTACCTCACCCTTAGCACTCAGGAATAGCCAAACTGTGGAACTGTCACAGTACATCAAGAGTCTAAGGAAAGTGTTTGAAGCCCTCTACCAACAGGTGCCGGAGATTCTTAACAAGGGCATACAGGAGCAGACTGCTCCATTGAAACCTGGTAACTGGGTGTGGCAAAAAGTAGTGAAACCTCATTGGGACTCACCAAAGTAGCAAGTCCCTTTTAAAATAATTAAAGCCACCTCACATGCAGTACAACTGTGGAAAAAAGGAAAACTCAGCAAATGGATTCATGTGACTCACTGTGCTAGAGCTGTGGAGCCAAATCGACCGCTACTGCAGACTGTTGCTGACATATTCAGTGCAAATAGCAGTGATGTCACCTATACTGCTTAACTGAACCATAAGGGGGAAGTATTACATGTGCTGTAGAGGCATTTGAAGGCCTATGTACAGAATTTGGTCAAAATATTGGATATGAGCCAGGTGATTTCACATCTCAGCTCCAATCCATCTTTGGATGTTGGGCGGGTGTGATACGTTCAGTAATCTTGATTGTAGTCATCTCACTAGCAGTGATACTTGTGGTGGGTTGTTGCTGCATCCCATGCTTGAGAACATTGCTGGAAAGATGCATAATCACAGCCCTATCCAAACAGCCAGGCCAGAGGATGATGGCTCAAGTCCACTCCCAAGAGGAGAAAAAGTCCTCTCTCCACGACAAGGACCATTGTTCATATAGCAATGACAGTGATGAAGGAGAGATTATTGTTTAAAATGTGTATATATATATATATATATATATATATATATAGTGTCTTTCTGCTATTTTCCTATCCTTTCTAACTATACAACATATCCAACATTACACACATGCATATACTTACATGAAAGGGGGTGCGCTGAGTGTATCCCCTAGCGGTGGGTCATGTGCTAGTTACCTCTGGCCTATTCCAACTTTTCTGTTTTCTTACAGGTGAATCCAGAAGATCAACGTTGCTATCTTGTGGTCTTGTAGTCAGATAGAATTAGAAGGCTTGAAGCTCTGTTAGGTGGCAGGTCTTGAGGCTCAGACACAACACACACAGAAAAGAAATGGTTTGACTGAGATGTTTTGTTTTGCATATGTTTATTTTCCTGATATAACATGTGTGTTAATAAAGTTTTCAAAAGGTCGCCAAGGGCAGTGGGGCTGAGATGAGAATTTTTGCCTGTAAATATGCACTGTATATAGAGTGGTATTTATACAGTGCAAGGACGGATAATTTTTTCACACATAAGGAGTTGTTCAGAACTCCTTATAAGAACTCCTTATACAAAGATATAGAGTGATGATAATCAAGTCAGTGGCAGTAATGCACCTGCAAGATGGTTGCCAACCACCAATCAAATCTAAAAAATAAAAGAGAAGAAAGAAATTACATTACAATGATTAGTCATGAAAGTATATACTGCCTACAGGTTTTTCGCTCATCTCATGTAAAAATGACATGAGGTGTCTGGTGGCTGTTTATTGTTGTGCCTAGCATAGTTATTGACTCCATAAAAATGGAGTCAAAAGAGAGAAATTGCTATAGTAAATAAATAGTGAAGATTAGTTAATTTGATATTACACAAAATGCTTGCATACACATATCTTTTAGTTACACACCCAAATTGCTCTTGTATCAGCTCTTTTGTCCATATATGGGCATGGGGTGAGGGTTGTGCTGGAGAGACAGGAAACAACAGGATGTGAAAGTCATAAAGTGCTGAGGTGAAGACATCTGGAGAAGATAACGCTGAGAGGACCAGTTGGAACCAGTTTGGACAAAGACCAGACGACTATTGTTGGAAAGTTACTGGGAAACACCCAATAACTTGAGGCTATATGTACTGTATCTGTTTGAAGCCTTTGTTCTGGGTCTTTCACCAGATTGTGCTGCGAAGGACCCACAGCTGTATCAGACTCTCTGCGTGCTTCAATAAAAGATGAGCTGAGAAATGGTATTTCTTCTGTCATTATTGATTGGTTAACTGAAAAGATTCTGCTAACTGTCCTATTTTAAATTTTTACACACCTCTGCCAGAGTTTCTACTGGGGTCAGCAGAGAAGGAATGAAGATGACTTCTGCCGCAACTGCAACACCTGCACAGCCCACAAGGGACCACTAGACCAGTCACATGCCCAGCTTCAGCAGCAACCTGGAGGAACATTGATGGAGAGGGTGGCTGTCAACATTATGGGCCCTTTTCCACATACAGAAAAAGGCAACTGTTATGTACTGGCAGCTATGGACTATTTTACTAAGTGGCAAGAGGCCTATGCCATTCCTGATCGAGAGGCAGAGACGGTAGCAGATGCTTTGGTAGAGGGCATGTTTAGCAGGTTTGGCACAGCAGAGACCATATACAGTGAGCAGGCCGTGACTTTGAATCAGAAGTGTTCGCTACTATGTGTGAATGCCTGGCCATGCAGAAAACCCGCACAATCCCCCTCTATCCCCAGAGCGACAGCTTAGTGGAATGATTCAACAGAATACTGGCCCAGCAGCTAGCTATCCTCACCACAGAGCATCATTGTGACTGAGACAGCCATCTCCATCTCATTCTGATGGCATATCAGTCCGCCGTTCAAGACTCCACCATGTACACGCCTGCTCTACTGATATTAGGAAGGCAGCTGCAGACCCCTGCAGAGCTGGCCTTCGGAAAACCACTGGACACACCAGCTGCACCACTTGGAGCAGAGTATGCAAAGAAGTTGCAGGAGCGCATGGAAACCGCCCACACTTTTGCATGAGAGCAGTTGTAGAAAGCGGGCCTGAAGAAAAAGAGAAACTGTGACACCATGATGAAAGGGAGACACTTCCAGGCTGGAGAGCTGTTCTGGGTATTCAGTCCAAGAAAGAAGAAAGGATGGTGCCCCAAGTTGGACAACAATTGGGTGGGGCCTGGTACAGTGCTAGTAAGAGTGGGGGAGGTGGTTTACAGAATAAAGTTACCACCTCGGGGCAGAAAAGTGGTTCTACACAGGGACAGATTGGCACCATATAGAGGGCGTGCCCTCCCTTCTTTTCCAGAGGGGCAGGTATGCACCCCTGGCTTTGTTCAGGACATTATGGACACTACAGTTTCTTCCAACTCCTGCCTGAGTACAGAGCCCCCCAGCTCCTTGACACGAACAAATTGCTCCTCCGTTCTTACTACTCCCACCCATTTACCACTGAGACCGTTTCTGTCATGTGTCTGAGCCAGTGCTCAGACCCTTTATGTATTTTTGAGTATTTTGTGTCTGTTATTATTTTCTTGTCTGTTTTCTGTCATTTTGGTTGTTTACTTTCAGAGCCTTCTTACCCATTTCTCAGTCACTCACCTTTCACCCACAGTCTCCTCCCTAGTTCTCAGCTGTGGGTGATTGTCTAAATTAGGTCACCTTTCCCTGCTCGCTCAGGTGCTCACATCTGTGATTAATTGTGCTGATTGTGCTGCTGCCTATTTTAAGGAGGCTGCACCATTGTCTGGTGTAGCCTCCTACTATCAGATCACTCTCAAGCCGTCTTCCCAACATGTAAGTGTTTTGTCTTTCACTGCATGTACTTCAGTTTTTCTGCAGGTTTGGCTGGCGATTACTCTCACCGTAGTTAGGCTGTTTTGCTACCTGTTCCTTGTGTTTGCTCCCAGGTTAGCCGGTGATCACGCTCGCCTTAGCCATGACTATTATAGCCAGCCTCTATGCTCTTTCCCATAAGTGTGTGTATGTCTTTATGTTAATCTAATAAATGTTGCAAACTCACGGCCGGCGTGTGGTGCCTTTCTCTCTCTGCCCCAAAGGGACATTCATGACAGTTTCTCCCCTCTCCTGACCCTGTTCCCCAGACTACAGAAACCCTTATGCCTGCTGTGGTTCCCAGACAATCACAGAGGCAGTGCAAACTACCACCCCGTTTTAGGGACTTTGTTATTCCCTCGGGGATGAGTGTTGGAGGCAGTGTAATGATCCTTGAATGTGATGGTTGGGAACGTGTTCACTATTATTGTTATGTGTTCTGCTGTTAATCATGTGCCTTTAAGATGTAGCAAATGTTGAACGTGAATACGGACTGTACGTAGGTTAGTTGTTGTTACGGTCACAGTGGCTACGAGCGAGTGAACTGGGTTAGAGAGAGCTGGCATGGGTGACGGCCAAAAACAGTAACCTGTTTAGGGCTCAGGTGTTGTTATGCTCTTGTGAGTAGTAAATAAAGCCTTTCTGAGGAAGAGCTAATCGTCTGGTGCTTGGGAGAAACCACAGACATTACAATTTGTTCAAACTTTAGTAACAGTACAACAATGTGCTTTCCTTAAACCCCGGTGAAGCACATGAAAAGCAAATCGTGGCAAGACAAATCAAAGCCCACATTTGTTTTCACTAGAAAAGAGTATAAAATTTCAGTGTGTGATCATTTATTGCACAACATAAGCTGTGCTATGTTGTCAGTGCAGTAGAAAAAGTAGGGAAAAATATGTCATTTTAACTTTTGACCTATATATTGTGTATTGCGTTCCAGCAGCTTTGCCACATACGCTAGCCCAAAGAATAGGGCTTCAGTCAGGATCACGCTTATCAAAGAAAATCATTTCCATCTGTAGTATTTTATTACTGGCACCAGAGTTTTTGTGGGACATCCCTGCCTTTTAAAATACATTCAGGAAAGGTCTAGATCAAAACAAGATTTCTCTCTGTACTTCAGTATTCATGCATTACCTGCAGAAAGAGCAACAGTGGAGGCCCCACTGAATGGAGCATTGTTAACAACAATGATTACTGGTAAAGCCTGATTAACAGGCTAAACAGGAGGGGCTGGGGTGGAGGTGGGTTGTAAAGCAGTTTGTGAGGAAACTGTGGCAAAAACAACTTTTTATGTGAAAAAAACTAACAGTCCAGCCATCTTTGAGATCAGCTGGTGTATTTGTAGATGGGCTGAGCTTTACTTATTTCAGTCAAGATTACTTTTGTCTGCGTAAACTATTTCCATCTGCTGTATTAATAGTGAGTGCTATTACTCTGTTCTGGTACCTCCCGTTTTTCACACTCATTCATAAAAAAGCTTGAGACAGGAGGACCCGTGCCCTTCTGTGTACAGTATAATCAATGCAATCCAGAGGCAGAAAAAAGCAGCAAAGACCCTCCAATAGGCAAGCCATAATATCCTTTATGCATTCGGCAAAAGCAGAGGGAACAGCAGGGACAAATTAATACTTTTTTTTTTTAATTCTGCTGCGGCTCTCTCGATTTGCTAGAAAAAAAATCCAGGAGGTAATGGAGGAAAATGCTGAATTATAGCTCTTTACTGTCATTAGTTTTTTTTTTTTTCTAAAAAATTGACATAACGCACGGCCCAGGAGACACACACGCAGGCTCAGGATAGATTCAACAGCTTTATTAGCAACAGGGAAGTGTATGGTTGCGTGTCTGTGGAATAAGAATGTATTGGTGGTGGCGTCTGCGTCAGGCACGGGAACAGGAGGCCGTACAGCCGGACAACCCTGTGGGAGAGAGCAGAGGGAGAAGGGTAACGGGCACCACACCAATACAGGGAAATGATGATGGTAGCTGGCTTACTTGGTTGTGACAGGTGGCTGGCGTCGACAAGGGCGGAGCCCGGGAGACAGCGACCTGTGGTACCTGTGGCAGCAGCGTAGAGCCAACGGCGAGGTGATGAAGCCCGCCGCCGGGGATGTCCACCTGTGCACAGGGGAAGGCTAGAGGAGAGAGGTAAGGAGAGCTTACCCAGGATATCTTCGCTAGTAGGTTCGAGATCCGTAGTAGCAAAGGGGCCGAAGTAGAGAGACGGCTTCAGGCCGAAGCCCAGGGCAGAGTGGATTAAATACCTCGCCGCTGACGAGGAGCAGGTGTGCGCGCGGCTGGCGCCGCTGATGAGCGGCGAGTCATAACAGTACTCCCCCCTCTAGCAGCGCCTCCTGGCGATGGTTTTTCCAGGTGCGCTCGATGAAACTCAGAAATGAGTGACCGGTCCAACACCAGCGAGGAAGGCACCCACTGTCTCCACTCGGGTCCATAGCCCTCCCAATCCACCAGGTACTGCAATCCGCGACCCCGGCGTAGGGCGTCCAAGATGTCAGCGACGGTCTAGGTCGGATGGCCACCAATCATCCGGGGAGCGGGGTGCGCCGCAGGTGGAGGGCAGAGGGGGTCAGAGACCACCGGTTTGATTTTGGAGACGTGGAAGGTGGAATGGATGCAGAGGGAGGAGGGAATAATCACACGCACAGCCACCGGGTTGATGATCCTGGTTATGGGATAAGGGCCGATGAACCGTTGAGCCAGCTTTCTCCTCTCACCCTTTAGGTTTACGTCCTGTGTGGATACCCAAACTTGCTGTCCCACCTGGTAGGCAGGTGCAGGTCTCCTATGTCGGTCCGCCGTAGACTTATTGCGCTCCGCCGTGCGTAAAAGCACATTACGCGCCGTGGACCAAAGGGAACGGCACCGCCTCAGATGTGCCTGGACAGAGGGAACAGCCAACTCGCCCTCCTGCGCGGGGAACAGAGGTGGATCATAGCCCAAGGATGCTTTAAAGGGCGACATCCCGATGGCCGTAGAGCGAGAGGTGTTGTGGGCGTACTCCACCCAGGTGAGATGAGAACTCCAGGACGTGGGTTTAGATGAAGTTACGCAGCGGAGCGTAGCCTCCAGCTCCTGGTTTGTCCGCTCACACTGCCCGTTAGACTGGGGGTGATGGCCGGAGGAGAGGCTTACCTTGGCTCCCAGGGCGTTGCAAAATGACCTCCAGACGTCCAAAGAAAACTGGGGGCCGCGGTCGGAGACCACGTCAACCGGGATTCCATGCAGTCTGACCACGTGCTGGATGAGGAGGTCCGCCGTCTCCAAGGCTGAGGGAAGTCCACGTAGGGGCACGAAGTGGGCGGCCTTGGAAAAACGGTCAACGATGGTCAGAACTGTGTCAAAGTTGTTGGAGACAGGGAGGCCGGTGACGAAGTCCAGAGCGATGTGCGACCAGGGCCTACCAGGGACGGGCAGGGGCTGGAGCAGACCCGCAGGGGGGGCGTTACCTGACTTATTGGCAGCACAGACGGGGTAGGCCCGGACGTAACGGGCGGCATTCTTCCGCAGACCTGGCCACCAAAAGGATCGCTGGAGAAGGTCGATCATCCGCGAAGCTCCAGGATGGCAGGTGAGCTTGGAGGTATGGAGCCAGTGTATAACGTCCCCCCGGACGGCAGATGGCACGAAGAGCCTCCCCTCCGGTCCGCCGCCAGGGTCCGGTTCCGATTCCTGCGCCCTCCGGATCTTGTCTTCTATGTCCCATGTAACAACCCCCATGACGCACGACCTGGGCAAGATGGTATGAGCAACGTCATCTGCGGCCTCCGGGGCAAATTGCCTGGAGAGGGCATCGGGTAGGCCGTTCTGGGAGCCAGGCCTATATGTGATGCTGAACTTAAACCTTGCAAAGAACAGGGACCAACGCGCCTGGCGGGCGTTCAGACGCTTGGCAGATCTCAGGTACTCCAGGTTCTTGTGGTCAGTGAGGACCACAAAAGGCAAGGCTGCCCCCTCCAGCCAGTGACGCCATTCTTGAAGGGCCAGCTTGATGGCAAGAAGCTCTCTGTCCCCCACGTCGTAATTTCGTTCCGCCGGGGACAGGCACCGAGAGAAGAAGGCGCAGGGTCGCTTGACTCCATTGGCTGGGGACCACTGGGACAACACCGCCCCCACCCCCGTGTCCGAAGCGTCCACCTCCACAATGCACTGCAGCGCGGGATCGACCTGGCTGAGGACCCGGGAGGAGGAGAACTCCGTCTTCAGCGCCTGGAAGGCCGAAGCGGCCTCTTCAGTCCACCGGAACGGGGTCTTAGGAGAGGTGAGGCGGGTCAGGGGTCCGACGATGGCTCCAAAGTTCGGGACAAAGCGGCGGTAGAAATTGGCGAACCCGATGAACTGCTGAACTTGCTTTCGAGAGGTAGGTGTGGGCCAATCCACCACTGCTTTGATCTTCGCTGGGTCCGGAAGCACCTGGTCATGGGAGATGACGAACCCCAGGAAGGAAGTTGTTTTGGCGTAGAATTCACATTTTTCCGCCTTGACGTACAGACGGTTCTCCAGCAGTCTCTGCAGGACCCGCCTCACGTGGACCCGGTGTTCATCCCTGGACCTGGAGAAGATGAGAATGTCGTCCAGGTAGACGAATACGAACAGGCCGATGAAGTCCCGGAAGACGTCATTGATGAGGCGCTGAAAGACGGCTGGAGCGTTGGTCAACCCAAACGGCATCACAAGATATTCAAAATGCCCGGTTGGGGTTCGGAAGGCGGTTTTCCACTCACCTCCCTCCCGGATCTGGACGAGGTGGTAAGCGCTGTGGAGATCCAGCTTAGTAAACCAGGTCGCCCCCTGGAGGGAGTGGAAGGCAGTGTCCATAAGGGGCAGGGTGTACCGGTCCTTCTCCGTGATATCGTTGAGAGCCCGATAGTCGATACAAGGATGAAGAGATCCGTCCTTCTTTCCAACGAAGAAGAACCCTGCACCTACTGGAGAGGAGGACGGTCGGATGATCCCAGCACTGAGCGACTCCTTCAAGTAGCTGTTCATTGCCTCCTTCTCCAGCGCTGACAGACTGTAGAGGCATCCTGAGGGTAAGGGCGCCCCCTGGCGGATGTTAATGGCGCAGTCGTAGGGCCGGTGAGGAGGTAGAGACATCGCCTTGGATTTACTGAAAACGGCACCCAGGTCGTGGAACTCTGAGGGCACTAGGGTGAGATCCGGGGGCGCGGTGTCCTGAGCTGTGGGAGGCGAGGACGGGGCGCAGGCCGCGGATTGGAGGCAGGTACCCATGCAGAAAGTGCTCCACGCTGAAACCTTCCCAGTCTTCCAGTCCAAGGCGGGGTTGTGGAGGCGGAGCTAGGGATAACCGAGGATGACAGGTGTTACTGAGGTGGGCAGGACGTAAAAGGAGATATCCTCCCGATGGTTTCCAGAGATGATCACCGGGACAGGGGATGTTTGGTGAGTTACCTTTCCCAGGGAAACTCGGGAGAGATTAACAAGGGCGAGAGGAGTATCGAGGGGGTGACAGTGGATGCCCAGTCGGGTTGCCAGGCTTTGTGAAATAAAGCTACCCTCCGCGCCTGAATCCACCAGTGCATGTGTGAGATGCCCAGTGAGGTTGTGACAGAAGCGGATGGGCAGCGTCAAATGTGTGAGGGGATTTAACCGATTAGCGTCCGCGAGGCCCCCTACAGTGACTCGCGGACCACCTCGTTTGGCTTCTCCGGACAATTCTCCACCGTGTGCTGGCTACCTCCGCAATACATGCAGAGGCCCAGGTCACGACGGCGCTGTTTCTCTGCCAGGGGGAACTTTGTCCGGCCCGTCACCATTGGTTCCGACTCCTCGGAGACCTCCGGCGGCGGTAACGCCAGGTGGCGAGCTTGGGGCAGACGTGCAGAGGCACCCCGCGAGCGAGAAGACTGCTTCCGCTCGGAGGTGCGCTCGCGCAGCCTGTTATCCAAGCTGATGGTGAGAGAAATCAGCTCCGCCAGCGTCTCCGGGGTATCCCGTCCAGCCAGCTCATCCCTCAGACCGGAGTTTAGACTGCAGAGGAAGATGCCGCAGAGCGCGCGCTCTTCCCAGCCAACTTCCTCCGCGGTAACCCGGAAGTCGATCGCGTATTCGGCCGCCGATCGGCTCCCCTGTTGGAGTCCGAGAAGACGGTCGACCTAGACACTGTCCAAACGCGAATGATCGAACACTTCCAGAAATTGTCACACGAACTGGCCATAGGTGAGGGTAGCGTAGCTGGGCTTCACCATAATGGCGTAAGCCCAGGTAAGCGCACGACCCTCAAGGAGATTTCCTATATAGCCAATTCTGCTATGGTCTGAGGGAAAATCTCCGGGAACGCGAAGAAACACGGACTCACACTGCATAATAAAACCCCGAGCTCCACCCAGCTTACCGCTGAAGTGAGCAGGAGTGGGGATTGGTGTGAGCCGTGTTGGCGCACCCGGAGCAGGCTGGACGGCCACCGGAGCCGCAGGAGCCACACCACCCGGACGAGCCGAGGGGAACGGCTGCTGGGGGTCCAAGCGGTCTAATCGGTTAGTGATGTTAATTAATTGATTCAGTATCACCTGTTGCTGATAGGCTATTGAATCCACCCGAGCCTCGAGGGTGGAAAGACGGCGTGCGAGCCCGCTGTCTGCCGAGCCGCAGTACAAAAACTCAAAAGCACAAAATACAACAAATGTATATAAATACAAAGAAAAAGCCACGAGACTGAGTCTGGCAGAACAACTCAGCTCGTGACAGAGCCCCCCTCTCAAGGGGTGGATCCAGACACCCCAGGGAAACACCAAAAGAAAAAGAAAAAACCTGCCCCCCCCAAGCAGGGCACAACAATAACCCATCAAGGGTGGGTGGTGGGGGGAACAGACTAGGAGGGAACGAAACAAAACCCCGCTCAGGACCCACACCAGTCAAACCCTCAACCCCCTCTAAGCCCCCTGAACCGAGGAGCTGAACAGTTCAGGCGGGCGACCAGAGTCCCAGGCCCACCAGATAATATAATAGTACAAGTCGGGTGGCCTCCCAGAGAACATGGGCCACCCAACCCTGCAGCATAGTATGTTGGGTGGTCTGCCAGAGTTCTTTAGCCGCCCGAACAGAAGAGGTGGCCCAGGAGATGGCCACCCGTCGGGAAGGACAAATAGTGAGCAGGTGAGGGGAATTGAGGGACTCACGATGGCGTCTGGCAATGGATTAGGAACCACGATGGCATCTGGCAAAGAAGGAGAGGCTACCACGACGGTGTCTGGCGAAGGAGGGGGGAACACGACGCCCTTGGTCAGGCCAGCAGCACCCTCGGTAGTCCTGGATTGGGACAAAGCTGCACTCGCTGTGGCTCTGGACTGGAGTGTAGCTGCACCCGCGGTGGCTCTGGGCTGGAGCGAAGCAGCACCCACTGTGGCTCTGGGCTGGAGTGAAGCAGAACCCACTGTGGCTCCGGACTGGAACGAAGCAGCACCCGCGGTGGCTCTGGGCTGGAGCAATGTAGCACCCGCGGTGGCGTGGTGGTTTTTTAGGCAGTATTTTATCTTATTTTAGCTTTTTAGATCATGGTCATGTCAGGCACTGGTTTGCTTGCTACCGGATAACCATGAAAACCGGTACTACCTGTCTCATGGGTTGAGCGATCTGCGACTCAACCGGCAACCCCTTCCTAGGGCGTGGAGGGTGAAACTGGGCACCCTGGCAGAACTAAAAACAATATCTGTCACAGGTCTGTGCTGGACCACTCCCAATTACATGGGGTGAGACTGGACATCCTGGCAGATAAGCACATCTGTCGCAAGGTCTGTGGTGGACTTTTGCCAGTCGGTGCATTGTGACATGCACTACACAAAGAGCAGAGATAAAGAAACCTATCATCTGGTCAGTCACTGCAACAGATACTGGAGTCAGTTTATCTTGGCCTGTCCTTGCCACTGATAATATCCCTATCTGCCAAGAATGTGCCGCTACTCCAGCAAAAGCTAGCGGTACTCAAATACTTTGCAGGCAGTTTCATGAAATGGTCAGTCAGAAAGCAACTCATACCGGCTCGGACATCGCCCAGGTTAACAAGGACAGGAGTTCCTGGCAGTGGAAGGCGAAAGACAGAGCTGCGTGGAGGAATCTGATCAGACCTAAATGAAACAGTCATTGTCACCCTCGACAGATAGCTATGATGATGATGATGATGATAAGCTTTTTAGATCATTTTAATTCTCATGTTTTAGTTCAGACTTTTTATTTTAGTGGGCACTTGTACATATTTTATTGTAAATAAATTCCTTTGAATGTCCTCATTTTTAAGTTTCCTCCTTGATTGCTTCCTGTGACTCTTCACCTGGTTTTAAAGAATCTTGCAGTTTATGTTTTTAATTACTCCTTGGCCAGTCACGTTACATTTCCATAATCATAAGCCCCTTTCAGACTGGCCAAATAACCATGGAAAACCCTCCAAAACCTGGGTGATTTCTGCATTTTAAAAAGATCAGATAAGATAAGCCTTTATTGGCCCCACAATGGGGAAATTCCAGGATTGCAGCAGCATAGGGATAGCATCACTCAGAGCAATAGTAAATAAGAATTGGTTAGCCAAAGCAATAAATAAATATACATATGTACACAGTTACTGTATATACACAGTGCAGGAGCATTGCAGCTAGATGGCATCAACAGCATTACAGTTCAATTACCTAGCAAAATATAAATATGGACCCAGACAGTACATTTCACATTTGAATGAACAGTGTTGTTGCCACGCTTGACTGTAATTGTCTTAGTTGTGTATCGGAGGGAACAAACTCTTTTGTGCAAAGTTGTGACATTTAATACGGCCTCTATGAGCAGCACCGGTTAGATTATAAATTCTGACAGTCGTAGGTAGGAAGGACCTGTGGAACCTCTCCCTCAAGCACTTAGGATGGCACAGCCTGCTGCTCAATGAGCTCCTGAATGAGTGCATTCAGCGTGTCCCGCATGTGGTGGGACTCGGACTCCAGCAGAGACACACCTTAGCCACCATTCTCCTCTACCTGAGATACCCGAGATTACACAAAAACTACTGCATGGATTTGGATGACATTTTCACCAGAGGGGAACCCATAACATTTTGGTGATGATCCCAGAATGCATACCTTCACCAAGGCTCTTATCTTCTCACACTGTGTTAGCAAGAATACTTGAAAACTACTTGATGGACTTGGATTAAATTTTTACCAGAGGTAGTCCTTGGGCTAGAGAGGAATCCATAACATTTTGGTGATGATCAGAAAACGCATACCTCCACCATGGCTCTTATCTTCTCACACTGTGTTAGCAAGAATCCTCCAAAACAACACCATTACATTTTGGAGGTGATCTATGAGGGACGGAAGGAGCCTTGGCGGAGGTATGCTCTCTCTGAGTGCTTTTCTATTTATTCATTCATTCATTCATTCATTCATCTTCTTCCGCTTAATCCTTTTTGGGTCGTGGGGGGGCTGGAGCCAATCCCAGCATCTTTGGGCGAGAGGCAGGGTACATCCTGGACAGGTCGCCAGTCCATCACAGGGCCAACACAGAGAGACAGACAACCATTCACTCTCACAGTCATACCTAAGGACAATTTAGAGTCCCCAGTTTTGATGCCAATTAACCTAACTTGCATGTTTTTGGCTTGTGGGAGGAAACCGTAGAAATCCCGGAGTAAACCCACGCAGACACGGGGAGAACATGCAAACTCCACACAGATCACTGTTGGTCGGGGGCTGGGATCGAACTCGGGATCCCCCGGCCAAGGGTGAGTTGCTGTAATTTATAAGTGTTTTATTTGTGCATGTTTTTCTTAATTATGAATCGTCATAGATTAGAAAATTTAGATGGAGGTATTTTGAACAATGTGTTGTTCGTTAGTCTGTTGTGTTAGTTGTGATAATTGTCTTTGGTTTGGATTATTTGCCTTACCTTCCTCAGAAGCAAGCTAATTTGCATAATTGGGGCAAGCAAGCACAGAGCTCACCCAAGGGGTAGCGAGTGAGTCATGCAAATCCCTGATTGGCCGGCCACTCAGGACTGCCCTGTGACTTTGTGTCAGTGTGTCATAGGGTGTGTTGAAAGCTGGACCAAAACGCGAGACTTAAAGTTCCAGATGATGTATTCGAGAGCTGACCAAACCCTGGCCAGCTCCAGGATATAAATAATAATTCCAAAAGTGCAGGCAGGCAAGGCAAACAAGACATAAAATAAACTTAACAGAGCAGACTGGGTCAAGCAGGCAGAAACGTGGGTGAACGCCAAAATGACGAGGATACCATGCCCAGGTGAGGAACGGCGTTCCTAAAATAACAAGCAGGCAGCTGAACAGAGATTACAAACAGGTGTGTGCACTTAACAAATTAACATGACCAAATCCGGCAATGACAAGACAGGAACTGAGGACACCCTCAAAATAAAGCCAAACCAAAACAGAAGATAATGACAGGAATGACAACGGGCAACCATAAACATGACTCAGATATGATACTAATAAACCAGACTGAATAATAATAATAATAATAACAACCAAGGTCTAAGAATATGGCAGGGATAAACAGACAATCACCGATGGGATACACATGGAACATAATGACAACAAATCAGAGAGACAAGACCAAGAAAACCAGGATAATAATAATAATAATAAATAATAATGACCAAACTGAGAACCCGGGGGAAGGGGGGTGGGATGGGGGGGTGGGGTGGGGGGGATGCTGCTGAGCTGATAATGGAGTAAGTCGTGTGTTTAAGGCTCCTGCAGATTTTGTTAAAAATTGTTACTCTTTGACACAGTTTTCTTTTTCTTTTCTTTTCAACCTCGTGGGAAAGTTATCTTAGTTACTTTTAAGTTGGTGTTTCATCTTTCTTTGCTATTAGTTATGTCCAGCAGAAGCGTTAAATCCTGAGCTGCAACTCACCAGCAGTTGCCTACCCTGCAATTGTACGCCACAGCCTCAGGTACATCGACCCCCTGGCAGCACATCACCCGTGGCAGAATTGCACCCTACTGAAATGGAGGCCCTGACGCTAGAATTGCTAGACACTTTGAAAGCAGACATTACCAAGATTTTCAAAACTGAACTCCGTGTGACTTTAGGAGATGACTTGTCGACGATCAGACCCAACCTCCAAGCTGTTAAATTGCAACTTGCAAGTGATAAAGCTGCTTCACATGTGGAGTTAGCAAGTCTTTGAGGCACCATGGGAGGAGGACACGGAGGCCAGGAGCGCCTCCGCCGAAGATGAAAAGCCAGGCTGCTGTGTTTGTTGTGTAACCAAGTGGACGGGCAGTTACCAAGCCCCAACTGGCAAAGTCCAGCTGGGGGATTTGAAGTCATGACCTCCGGCTTCATTGTCCAGCACTCTACCGGTGTTGCTAAGAGGGTCAACCCACTTGGCAAGCCAAGTAGGAATGCTTTTTATTGACACTGCTACATATTTCCCTCCAATTTTTGACATTCTCCCAATGTCAGAGGTGCATTTAAGCTTTCAGGCTCCGTGGCCACCTTCTGACACTAGCGGGGATATGAAGAATGGAACTAATATGCTGCTAGTAAATCCTGCCAACAACGCCAAGCGTAACCAAGTGGATGGGCAATCAAGCCCCAACTGGCGACGTACAGGGGGGTTCAAACTCACTACCTCTGGCTTCAGAGTCCAGCACTGTACCTGTGTCGCCAAGAGGGTTGACCCACTTGGCAAGCCAAGTAGGAATGCTTTTTATTGACACTGCTACAGTTGGCACTGGCGCGAGCCGCATCCTTCAGCCCGTGTAGATTCCACTTCTCTCCACTCCTCTTCCGTCACCGGTGACGGCCTCACCAGGTTCCGGAGCATCCACTACAAATTCGGTATGGAGCGCAGGAGTCCAGCGAGCTGGGGGTACCAATGCGAGGAAGAAAACCCTCAATAAGCTGTTCTGTGCCCGCAAGGGCATGAAGGGCTCTCTCTAGCGTGCGAGGGGTGCAGGCATCCTTGATGAGGTCCTCAATGACAGAAGCGACCCAAACTTCCTCCTCATCGAGGCACATTAGATGAAACTTTAGATCTGCTGGGTCCATCTGATGGTGTCCTTCTGTCACGGGGTGTGTTGAAAGCTGGACCCAAACGTGAGACTTAACGTTACAGATGATTTACAGTATTTGAGAGCTGACCAAACCCTGGCCAGCTCAAGGGTCTAATAATTCCAAAAGCGCAGGCAGACAAGGCAAACAAGACATAAAATAAACAACAGGGCAGACTGGGACAGGCAGGTCGAAGCATGGGTGAACGCCAAAATGATGAGGACACCGTGCCCAGGTGAGGGATGGCATTCCTAAAATAACAAACAGGCAGGTGGAACAGAGGTTACAAACAGGTGTGTACACTTAGCAAATTAACTTGACCAAACTGGCCAAAGACAAGACAGGAACTGAACAGGAACTGCTAAATAAAGCCAAACCAAAACAGAACATCATGACAGGAATTGTCACGTTCTGAGCGCAGGGGGGACCCCACTGAGCTCAGGTTGTCTACCTTTTTTCCCATATTTTGTACTGTGTTGCTATTTTGAGTTGTCTGTATGATTTATTTTCACATTTACGTTTGTTATAGTTTGTTTATTGTATTTTTGATGTTATCTGTCCCCATTCCGCCATATTCTTATGTTTGTTTTCTGTTGTGTTTTTCTCTCTCTCGGGGTTGACAGCTGTTACTTTCTGGGGGTTTCACTCTGTGTGGGCATGGCCCTGTCAGCTGTCAGCCCTGATCGCTCCCTCCTCTCATCATTTTCAGCTGGCCTAAATTGCTTCTTTGTTTTCTTCTACCCGCTCAGGTTCACCACACCTGTGACCATTTACCTTATTTTGTGTTTAGCTTTATTTAAGGGGCTGTGCACCACTGTCGGATGCAGCACCCTACTACCAACTATCAGTGATTTACCTTCGCCTACTCATGTAAGTGTGTTTATTTTGCCTTTTTGTCATTCTCCTAGCGTGCACTCCATGTCTAGTGTTTCCAGGTGAAGCTGGCACCTCCCCTCGCCTTAGCCTCTGCTATTTTGGCTTCACCTGTGTCTCTGTCTTCTACCAGCCTTTGGTTTTGTATTGTTTGTCTTTTTGTACATTTTTTCCCTAATAAAATTTGCAAACTCACAGCCGGCGCGTGGTACCTTTTATCCTGCCCTGAAGGGCGTTTAAAACAGAAGGGTGCTGCCAGTGTAGGCACCAGCAGCTGTGAGTTTTGCCTTTTTTTCTTTCTCTCCCGTCTTATGTCTTTTTCCGCTGGCATGGCAGCACTCCCAGATTATAGTCGGTGTGGGTTCAGCGAGGATGAGTGTTGGACTCTAAACATCATACATAACATCTTATCGGAGGCTCGTGTTTCCCGCACCGCCGAGGCAGCTCAGGAGTGCTGGGTTGGAGCCGCACAAGTGCTGGAAGCATGCCCCAGCCTTTGGAGCCATCCAGAGCTCGCAGACTTCCTCCTCTCCAAAATGAACCCATCGTCCATGCTCCATGGGCTGGGGGAAAACCCGTCCAAACCTCCCCCTGTGTCCACAAAGAAGCGGTCCCGGACATGAAAGCTCCAAGCCTCTCGTCGCTCTCCAGCAGCAGCAGCCCCGCCTTCTCCTCTCAAACTGTGGCCTGAACCTTCGGCGGAGGAGCTGGAGGAATGCCAGAGGGTTTTGGCGGTAGAGGTGGACCTGCTTTTGGAGTACAAACCCTGGCTCCTCCCTGAACTTGCAAACCAAGCAGAGGGAGGATGCCCCGCTCCGCCCATCAGCATGCCTGCAGGGCTGGGTCGACCAGCACATGCACTGGTGCTCCAGGCCCCCACATCCAGCAGTGAGGAATTTTCTGGGCCATCTGCAGCAGCCACTACTACACCTAAGGAGCACAGGCAAGTACCTTTTCATCCAAAAAGGAATTGTGTTGCCTTGTTTCTGGTGGTGGTGGTGGGGGGGTGGGGGGGGGGGGCTCAGCTGCAGTCACCCATTTTGGCTGAGCCTTCCCTGCCTGCTGCTGCAGCCATCTCCTCCTCTTCACCTGCCTCTCCTGGGTCCTCTCCTGTTCTCCCTGTTTATCCGTCAGTCTCGGGAGGGAGCCATCAGACGAAGAAGAGGTCAGTGGTTCCGGAGGACCCAGTGACAACCATGAAGCCATACCCTGGAAGGGATAGGAGCGCCCCCTGAGGGCCAAAAGCTGAATCTACAAGGAGTCCCCTCCTTTTGGCATTGCGGGACCCGCTGCCATCGGTGAGGCAAGTCCTGGGCTCCCCAGAGTTAACCACCATGCCTGGAGGTCCACCAGCACCCGTCGCCTCATCCAAGGACTCGCCAGTATCAGCTGTCATGCCTGTAGGGTCGCCAGCTTCTTCAGCTACCATGCCTGCTGCCTGGGCCGCCACACTGGAGTCGCTGGAGTCCTGGACTGTGGTGGAGCCCAAGCTCAGGCAAGTTTCCTCATTTAGCTTAGAGAGGTCTTGTCTGGATCTTGGTTGGGGGAAGCAAGTGCAGCCATCAGTCACACTTGAGTTTCCCCCGCCGGGCTCCACTGCTGCCGGTGACTCTAATTCGGTCTGTGTCTATTCCTTCTCTGACTCTTCTCCTGAGGTTTCTGGGGGTCCCGCCTGTCTGCCTGAGGCCACGAGGGGGGGGGGGACGCCTTTGTCTGAGGGCACTGTGGGTGCTTCTTCCCAGCCCGGGGCCTTAGTGGAAGCTTCGCCAGACCCTGGGGCCTCCGAGGGTGCAGCCTTGGCCTAGTCCGGGGCCACCGAGGGTGCAGCTCCGCTCCTACCCGGAGCCACTGAGGTGCAGCTCTGCTCCAGCCCGGAGCCACCACGGGTGCTGCGTTGCTCCAGTCTAGAGCCACCGCAGGTGCTGCGTTGCTCCAGCCTGGAGCCACCACAGGTGTTGCGTCACCACACCTGTGACCATTTACCTTATTTTGTGTTAAGCCTTATTTAAGGGGCTGCACACCATTGTCAGGCGCAGCACCCTACCACCAAGTATCAGCGATCTACCTTCGCCTACTCGTGTGTTTATTTTGCCTTTTTGTCATTCTCCTAGCGTGCGCTCCACGTCTAGTGTTTCCAGGTGAAGCCGGCACCTCCCCTCACCTTAGCCTCTACTATTTTAGCTTCACCTGTGCCTCTGTCTTTTACCAGCCTTAGGTTTTGTATTGTTTGTCTTTTTTTACATTTTTTCCCTAATAAAATTTGCAAACTCACAGCCGGCGTGTGGTGCCTTTTATCCTGCCCTAAAGGGCGTTTATGACAGGAATGACAACTGGCATCCATAAACATGACTCAGATCATAGTGGTACTAATAAACCAGACTGAATAATAATAATAATAACAACAACAACAACAACAACAACAACAAGGAAGGACTAAGAATACGGCACGGATAAACAGACAATCACTGACAGGGGATACACAAGGAACATAATGACAATGAATCAAGGGAGATGAGACCAACAAAACCAGGATAATAATAATAATAAATAATAATGACCAAACTGAGAACCGAGCAGGGAACAAATTCTATGGAACACAAATGCAGACAAAATAATGAATAATAATAAATACAGAAAAACCCAAAATACCAACTCAAAGCAAGGACATGGACTGGGACCCATGCCATGAAAACAAGGAACAAAGTCATAACTCAGGGTGAGAACACAATACACTCTTATCACATTTTTCAAACTAGATCTTGCTCTCTTTTGCTGCCTGTTCCTAGAGGGAGAGGTTGAGATGAACAAGTTATTCTAGTTGGGTTACTGATCATCTGATCCATATGAAACTTATTGGTGATGTCCTTTAATTTCTGTCTGTGTGTTTTACAAAGCCAAATTTAAATTGAAATCACCCATGAGGATTAAGTCTTTGCTGCCAAATTGTTTCAGTACATTTGACAGACAATTAAAGAATGTATCCTTAGAGGATGGGGGCCAATACATACAATCAAAGCAAAAGACATTTCTGGTGATAGTACAACTATCATTCCAGTGTATTTTCATCAGTGTCAAGTTGTGTACACTAATACCATCCTTTTACATAAATCATGACCCCTCCTCCCCTGTCATCTTTTCTGTCTTGTCTATTGGTATTGTACCCTGGTATATTGAAAAAAACTGGAGGTGTTGTTGGGTTAACCAGGTTTCTGAGAGACATAGATAGTCAAGATTTGAATTTGTCAATAGTTGTATTTGTTCTGTTTTAGAGACAATGTTCCTAATATTGAGATGACCTACAAAAAAGCCTTTAGGTTTCATAGTTGGATCCCACAATACCTTGGCATGATTTACAGTTTGAAATATTTTAGTAGTTAGTTGTTTTTCAGCCACAGGTTCTATCCGATACCCATCCCGTTTTGTAACAGTCTTACCAGGCTTATGCAGTTTGAGTCTTGTGGCAATAATTTTTCCTGCATCAATATCACCGGCATCCCGGGCGACTCAACTGATGCCATTCCCCTTCAGATGGGCCACCACCGCACCAGTGTCTGGGGAGACGTTTCCTGTGTTGATATCACCAGTGTGTTTGGAGAACTGACCGATGTCAGCCTCCTCTGGATGGGCCGCTGCTGCATCGGTGTCCAGCGAGGCCGGGACGATGTCAACAGCCAGCTGCTGGGCCATGAATCATTGACACAGCTCAGCCCGGCAAACATCCATCACTGAAAGAGCCACTGCTGCATCAGCATCTGGGAAAAAAGGGTCAAAACCAACATCCAGCCGTTGGGCTCCAAGCTATCGACGCAGCTCCATTTGATGGACATCCCCTGCTGGAAAAGCCGCCACTGTACCGGTGCCCAGGGGGACTGGGCTGGCGCTGTCACCTTGCCGTTGGGCCACGATTCGTCATCCCGACTCCGCCTGGCAGGCCCACCCCACCAGGTAAGCCGCTGGAGCACCAACATCCCAGGTGCCCCGGTTGGTGCTGACCTCTGATTGCTGGATGGCATGCTGTCGGCGTGGGTCTGCCAAAATGGCCGCTGTTGCTGTATTGGTGTTTGGAAGAGCCATGTGCTGTGGATTCCTTTGTAAAGCGTTTAGCTGTGGTTGCCGAGTTAGCCACTTTACCTGCTGTGCTGGCTGCATGGGCCAGGTTGGCCAGATTTGCTGAGAGTGTCATTCTGGTTGCAGTATCCAGATTTTCCAGTTTAGTTGCAGTTGTTCGGCTAGCTGTGGCTAGCCAGATTGAACAGTTTAGCAGCGATTGTTGGACTGGCTGCCATTGTCCAAAGGCTGTAGGCCTGGGTTCACCTCCACATTTCCTGCTAATAATATCATAGCAACTAGGTAGATAGACCCCAAAGCTGTCCTTCCAGGGCATACTTGTACCCATTTCGCAGGAAGCACCCAGGCACGGCCGATGTCCAGCAATACAGAGTAACTACTAACTACTAACTAACCTGCACTTATATAGCGCTTTTCAAGTACAGCGGATGTTGTTGGTGGGCGACCGTAGCATTGTGGTTCTCAGTTGTGAGGCGCCGCTGCCTTGATAGTAGAAGTAGACAGACAAAATAACACCAGCTATCCAGTGTCCTGGTGGTGGTTGAGTCCGTTTTGTGAAAATACAAGGTCTGAAAGATACAGGTTGAGAAGGTTTAAAAGGAGATTTAAGAGAAGCACAAGCCTGCCAGTCTGCGTGTGTGTTCTGCTGCCATGTTGATTCTACAGAATAAGAGTAGAAACAAACACTGTTGCCAACTCCTCAGTAAGGAAAATAGCTATTGGCTATCCTAAAAGTCACTAGAAGTCACTAAATGATGTCATTGCCTAATTTGCATAATTGGTCATTTGCATGTAATTGTAATGGGCAGCGCGGTGGCAGAGTGGTTAGCACTGCTGCAGCACAGCAACTCACCCTTGGCCGGGGGATCGTGGGTTCGATCCCAGTCCCTGACCAACAGTGATCTGTGTGGAGTTTGCATGTTCTTCCCGTGTCTGCGTGGGTTTACTCCGGGATTTCTCCGGTTTCCTCCCACATGCCAAAAACATGCACGTTAGGTTATTTGGCATCAAACTGGGGATTCTAAATTGTCCTTAGGTATGACTGTGAGAGTGAATGGTCGTCTGTCTCTCTGTGTTGGTCCTGCGATGGACTGGCGATCTGTCCAGGGTGTACCCTGCCTCTCGCCCCAAAGATGCTGGGATAGGCTCCAGCCCCCCCGTGACCCGAAAAGGATTAAGTGGAAGAAGATGGATGGATGGATGGATGTAATGGGCGCTGTAGGACAAAAGAATAATGTCGTGGGAGAGACAAAAAGTGAGTCAAAACAACCTAAATATGTTTAGAACTACAAATTAACTTTCGTTTGTTGATTCTTGGTTTGTTTGTTTTAATTTGGCATTTAAATAGGCCATCACGTCTGTATCATCTCCAATAAGCGGCTTCAACCAGCTTTTGAAATCAGGGTTAGGTTCCCACTCCTCTCTGCATTTTTGAGCGTAGAGTTTAGACTGCGACATGACGAGCTAACTGCTAGATGTTTAGCTTATGTTACACACACACACACACACACACACACACACACACACACACACACACACACACACACACAGACAGAGTGGACGAAGTGAGTACGTGACTGAGGCTGTTAGTCAAATGCAGTGATTACCTCCGCCAGGCCACAGGAGGTTATGTTTTTGCTGGGGTTTGTCTGTCTGTCTGTCTGTTGGTTAGCAAGATAACTCAAAAAGTTTTGGACGGATTTTGATGAAACTTTCAGGCATTGTTGGAAATGGTACAAAGGAGAATTGATTAAATTTTGGGGATGATCCGGATCACCGTCTGGATCCAGGAATTTTTTAAAGGATTCTTTAACATTGTGAGATAGGGCCCGGAGGTAATGTGTAGTTCAGTGCTTCCGCCAGCAGGAAGCACTGAACTACATATAGATAACTGCTATATGACAGAAGAGCTTATAGTTTTATTGATTTTTTTTTTGTTATTTTTAAAAGAAGATCTGCTCGATATTGCCAGTCATGCCTCGTTCAAAGTCTAAAAGTGTGAAACAGAGAAGGCAACAGAGTGCAGAGTGCATGAGAAAGAAAAGGCAGGGAGATAACACAGAGGATGCGGAGAATCACCGTGCTGCAGCGAGAGAAGAAATGCAGCGACTCAGGCAAGGGCTATCCCCAGATGCTATTGAAGCTCGTTGAGCTTGTGACAGAGCCGCTAAAATGCAGCATAGACTGAATGAGAGCCCACAGGCTGCTGCTTCTCGCCGTGCTAAAGACAGAGACAGTACACGGCAGCATAGACAGGATGAGGGGCTATCCCCAGATGCTATTGAAGCTCGTCGAGCTTAGTTTTATTTTATTGATTTTTTTCTTATTACCGCCGCCAGGAGGTTATGTTTTTTTTTTTTAAAAGAAGATTGGAGTTAATATTGTTCTATTCTACACTACGTATATGTACATATTTTTAATTTCCTGGAAAGAAACGAAGTTAGAAAAATTATGTTAATGGTAGCTTTTCAATATCCAGAACTTATTATTAGGAATAAATTTCATGAATGTGTTCTCCAACTAAAGACTTGTACATGTTGTATCTCTTGTTAAATTAAATAAATTGTGCGGACTTCCGGGAAGATGGCGGAGAGACATAACGCTTAAACAGAGAGCTCTCCCTAGCCGGATTAAAAATCATCGGTAAATGGCCAACTCGACATAAGCGGATCAATAAACTAAGGGATGAAAACACGAAGGAGCCGGGCACAAGGACAAAAGCAGGGTAAAATTAAAGAATTCCTCTTCAACAACGCAGGAGAAATCGCTGAACACGAGGCCCAAAAAAACGAGGTGACTGCAGCAGAGAAAATGGAGGACACAAAACTTGATACCATGAACACTGGCATCGCCAGTTTGGGTAAAGAGTTGAAAGACTTCAAGCGGCAGCTACAACAGGATTTAGCGGCTCTTAAGGAGGAGCTGAAAAAAGAGATTAAGGAGGAAATTATGGGCCTCCGAAGAGAAATGGAGCGCAAGCTAGCAGAAAACATGGAGGAGCTGCGCTCTCAGCGGGCGTGTATGACAGAAGCACAGGCCCGAATATCGGAGCTGGAAGATTGGAAGAGCGAGGCAAGCGAACAGCTACAGACCCTGACGGCACAAACACAGAGGATGCAGGAGAAAATAACCGACCTGGAGAGTAGGTCCAGACGGAGCAATATACGCATCTTCAGGATCCCGGAGGGCATTGAAGGCAACTCGATGACGAAATTCATGGATCAGTTCTTAAAAAAAGAACTGGAGCTGCCCGGTGAAGCGGATCTGCAGATTCAACGAGCGCACAGAGCCTCGGCACAGAACCCGAAGCCAAACTCTCCACCCAGGTCAGTTGTGGTAAACTTTCTGAAATATGACATAAAGGAAAGAATCCTGACACAAGCGTGGAAAAAAAAGATACGAATCGGCGACAAACAGATATTCTTTGATCATGACTACCCGACAGAAATTGTGCAGCAGCAGAAGAAATATGCCAACATTAAAAAAACGCTGAAAGAGAAAAAAATTAGATTCCAAACACCGCTAACGAAGATGAGGATTCATTGGGAGGACGGTGTGAAGACATACAACACAGCCAGAGAGGCAGCGCGGGACATGATGGAGCGGGGCTTTGTGGTGAGCGTGCCGGAGGAAGCGGCTGGAGCAGCGGCGGCCCTGAACGCATCACGACAGCCGGAGTGGAGGCGAGTGAGCGGCAGAAGACGGGAGGAGACGTGGAGCAGCGGGCCCTGGAAAAACTGCAAGGCTTTCAACTGAAAGCCTAGATTGTAACAAAGATTAAGAAAGGCACAGAAGAAATGAAGGCCAAGAAGACAAGGTAAAAGAGAAACAGACGGCTAGGAGAGGTTTAAGTGATATTTGTTGGACATTTCTAGACTAATGACTATTACTTGGATAGTAACTAGAGGTCTAGCGAGGGCCCTTCACTCTGTGAGGACATTCCCTCCACCCACTAACAGGGACCAGTGGGCAGAAGAAAGGCCCAAAGTACGGAGGTCGAGATTTTTTAATGTGTTTTTATATAAATATGTGTTATTTTTGTTGTTAAAGGGGCTAGGAGCACAAGTTAAAAAAATGGAAAAACATGAATATGGGTAAAAATCTTAAGATAATGACACTAAACGTGAATGGTCTGAACTCACCTGTTAAAAGGGAAAGAATAATAAGAAAATTCAAGAAGGAAAAAGCCGAAATTATATTTATGCAAGAGACACATTTGAGCAAGACAGAACATGAGAAACTAAAGAGATTTGGCTATAAGAACTCCTACTACAGTTCATTTAAGGGAGGAACTAAAAGGGGGGTTATGATACTAATTTCAAATAAAATACAATTTGAATGTGAACAAGAAATCCAGGATAAAGAAGGCAGGTATGTAATAATAAAGGGAAGAATAGATGGTATGTAGATCACATTAGTGAACATCTATGCCCCACCAGAAAGTGACAAGGGTTTTTTTCAACATCTGTTTGATCTCATAGCAACACACAGTGAAGGAGTCCTAATTTGTGGAGGAGACTTAAATGCTGTCATGGATCATGAAGTTGATACAACAAGTGTTAAGAAGACAAAAAAAACATGTAACAAAGTTCATAAGAACCTCACTGGCAGAAATGGGTATGGTAGACATATGGAGGGACCTGCACCCACTTGAAAAAGACTATACACATTATTCAGCAGTCCATAAAGTACACTCTAGAATAGATTACTTCCTTATGAATGAAGGTGACAGACACAGGGTGAGAAATTGTTGGATTGGAGGGGCAGAAATATCAGATCATAATCCTATATACATGGAAATATATTTAAACAATAGAAAACGACAAACAACATGGAAACTTAATGTAGGACTGTTAAATGATGATAAAATGAAAGAAAGAATAAAAGTAAACATAAACGAGTATATCCAAGAGAATGACAATGAAGAAGTGGACCCAACAATACTATGGGATGCACTAAAAGCCGTGTTAAGAGGTAAATTAATTGTTGAAACAGGAAAAGCAAATAAGTCTAAACTGGAAGCATATGAACAAAGATGTGAGAGACTGAGGGAATTAGAACGTAAACATCAAAGCACAAATGACCCAAAAATATATCAAGAAATTAAAGAAGAAAAAATAAAGATAAAAGAAACACAAATAGATGAAATTGAAAGGAAAAATAGATATCTAAAGCAAAAATATTATGAAACGGGACCAAAAGCCACAAAACTGCTGGCAAAACGGTTAAGAAAACAACAAACAATGAATAATGTATATAAGATTAAAGACCCCATCTGACATAACGCACGGCTCAGGAGACGCACACACACAGGCTCAGAGAAGTTCAAATAGTTTATTAGCAACAGGGGTGAATGGATGTGTGTCTGCGGGATGTAAATGTATTGGTGGCGGCGTCTGCTTCGGGCACAGAGGCAGGAGACCGTACAGCCGGCAACCCTATGGGAAAGAGCACAAAGACACAGGGTGACGGGCACACACCAACACAGGAGGAGAATGAGCAAGAGAGGAGCTTACTTGCAAGGGACAGATGACTGGCACTACAAGGACGGGACCCGGGAGACAGCCACCTGCAGGACTCGGTGCAGCAGCGAGGAATGGCGAGGGAGAGGCGTTGTCCGCTGCCGAGGAATCCACCTGTGCACAGGGGAGCAGACTGGAAACAAAGGAGGTAAGGGCTTCTTACCGAAGGTGTCGTGCTGAAGGAAAAGTTGACTCACGATGATGAGTAGAGAAGTCTGACGGCTTCAGGCCGAAGCTCAGGGCGAGGCGGCTTATATTCCTCGCCGCTGATGATGTGCAGGTGTGCGTGCAGGTGGCGCCGCTGATGAGCAGCGCGGCGTGACACCATCACAAATAAAACCACAGTTAACCCAGAAAACATCGAAGAAATATTCCATAATTTCTATCAAGAACTATACTCGCAACCTGAAGAAACAAATACTAAAGATATTAAAAAATTTCTATGCACATTGGACTTGCCATCAATAGGAAATCAACAAAATGAAAAGCTAACAGCAGAAATAACAACACAAGAGATTAGAGATGTGATTAAGTCACTTAAAAACGGTAAATCGCCAGGTAGTGATGGATACCCGTCTGAGTTTTATAAACTGTTTATAGAAGAACTCACGCCACAGCTCCTAAAGTCCATTAATTGGACGTTGAACAACAACAAAATACCTCCATCATGGAACGAAGCCATTATTTCAGTTATTTTAAAGCCAGGGAAAGATAGAGAACAATGCGGAAACTATAGACCAATCTCTTTATTAAATGTGGATTATAAAATATATACAACAATTATATGTAAATGAATAAAGACATTCTTGACGGAATTGATAGAAGATGATCAAACTGGTTTCATAGAGGGACGCCAAACACATGACAATATCAGGAGAACAATACATATAATTAATCAAATACATAAAGAAAAGAAAAGCGCAGTAATAATGAGTTTAGACGCAGAAAAAGCATTTGACAGGGTTAACTGGAAATTCCTATATAGTGTGCTGGAACGCTTTGGATTTAACGAAAAATCAGTACAATGCATAAGGACGCTGTATCAAGAACCTGTGGCAAGAATCAAGATAAACGGTAGCTTAACAGACAAAGTAAATATACAAAGATCAACTAGGCAGGGATGCTGCTTATCGCCCACCTTGTTTGCTCTGTTCATAGAGCCACTGGCTCAAGCGATACGACAAAATAAGAAATTAAAAGGTGTAACAATAAAGGGGGCGGAACACAAGATTGGGCTATTTGCAGACGATATTATAGTTTACCTTGAACAACCAGATGAATCAATAATGGAAATGATGAACTTGATAGAAAATTTTGGAAAATTATCAGGATACAAGATAAACATAACAAAAACACAAATACTGACATTCCACTATAACCCTCTAAACCAGATAACTGATAAGATCAAACTAAACTGGAAACAAAAAGAAATAAAATACCTTGGAGTGAACATACCTAAACATCTAAGCAAAATCTATAAAGCAAACTATGATAGGTTGGAACAAGAAATAAAAAAAGATATTGATAGATGGTCAATCTTAAATATGGATCTGAATTCAAAAATTGAGACAGTCAAAATCAGCATACAACCTAGATCTCTTCCAGGCTCTACCAACAGAGATTCCTGGTTCCCAGTTCTCAGAGTGGGACAGGATGATATCGAGATTTGTTTGGGGAGGTAAAAAGCCAAGAGTGAAATATAAACCTCTCCAGTTACCAAAAGAGAAAGGAGGCATGGGCCTACCGAGTCTAAAGGAATATTATTACTCAGCACAAATAAGATATATCATATGTTGGTGCGACAAGGGATATGAGGCAAAATGGAAAGAAATGGAAAAGGAAATTGAGGGACTCCCAGTACAAAGCATAATAGGAGATAAAGATGCATATAAGCAAATCAAACAAATAGACCCAATCACTAAATTTACTTTGGAACTGTGGTATAAAATAGTACAAAAGTATAATATAGAGGAAGACATAAAACTATTGAAATGGGTAGCATTTGACAGTCAGTTTGAACCGGCAAAACAAGATAGGGGATACAAAAATCTGGTGAACAAGGGAATCACAGCATGGGGCAATATTGGAAAAAAAGATCTCGGGAGCTTTGTAAATATCAGGAGAAAATTTAAACTAGAAAGATCGGAATTCTTCAGATATCTGCAGATGAGAGACTATTATATGAAGAAGATTAGGCATAACCTCCAAACAGATGTGAGCGAGATTATACAATTCATTTTAAGCTCATATACAGGAAATAAAATAAGAATTATTTCAAAGCTATATCAGAAACTTATGGCAAACAATCATTCAAGTAACTATATAAAGGAGAAATGGGAGAAAGAGCTCAATTTAAACATAACAGAAGAAAGCTGGCAGGAAATATGGAAAACACAACACACATCAACAAATTCAAGGACATGGAGGGAATTTGGATGGAAAAACCTGATTCGCTTTTTCATTACACCACAGATTCAAGGAAAATATACAAATACCCAATCTTTAAGCTGGAGGGGATGTGGGGCTCAAAATGCAGACCACTCACATATGTTTTGGAAATGCTGCAAAATCTCATCATTCTGGAAATCTATACATGTGACAATACAGAGGATATTAGGATGTAATATACCAATGAACTGTAACCTGATGTACTTATGTGATCTTAAAAGAGACAATGTAATACAGGCTGAGGACAGATATCTAGTTAAAATCTTGTTGATTGCATGTAAAAAAACAATCACAAAAAAATGGCGATCAGAAGTTCTTCCTGACCAAGAGCAATGGACTGACATTGTTGAGGACATACGTATGATGGAAAAACTAACATATCGACAAAGAATGCAAGAAGGACTATGGGAAAAAAATGGCGGAAATGGACACACTACAAAGTGCAACAACGAGATAGAAATTGAAAGAATAACCAAAGACGCTGGAAAAACCAGAAGAATTAAGAGATGGAAACTAAAAACTTGATGCTCCAACATTTGTCCCCCCCCCTTTTTTTTTCTTTTTCTTTTTTTTTCTTTCTTACTCTAGCCCCTTTGTTTTTAAATGTAGACTGTGATCTGAATGCAATATATATGATGAAAAATGAATAAAAATCTAAGTTACAAAAAAAAAAATTAAATAAATTGTATTTGTGTAGTTCAAATAACATTTTTTTTTGTTTTCTTGACCAATCATATGACATACAGAAACACATGATACAGGGAAAGAACAATAACAAAATTAGTGTAGAATATTTATGGTATAAATCACAATACTGGGGGGGCTGTTGCTCTTGGCGGAGGTCTGCACTCTCCGAGTGCTTTTCTAGTTTATTAGTGTGACACTGACAGTGAAGAAACATTTACTGTACATCGATTGGCGGGGGGTGGGGGGTGGGGGTTGTGCAGGCGCTATTCATTTGCAGTCTGGACATGAGTGGCATGGGCATGGGTCTCCTCTCTGACTGCAGCTAACTGCTGCACGAGGCCACTGTGAGACTGACAGCTTGTGAGTGCTTTGGGATGGGGAGAAGCTCATGGTAGCACCCGCTGCTTATTGAGGATAGTAACTGCAGAGCAATAGTGCTTTCATGTCAGCAGGGCTTGACATTAACTTTTCTGCTCACCGGCCACTATGGCTAGTGATTTTCCAAAGTTACTAGCCACTCAGCCTTTTCACTAGCCACAATTTTGTAGTTGGAAAATTATGTTTATTATGATCAAATTTGATTATCAAATGCTAAAGTGTAGTTGAATTAAATTAACTTTTTTAAATGCAATCATGTGTGTTTTGTTTACTCCACCATTTTGGACGGCAACACACAATTTCTAACCACGCAAACCTGACAATGATACTGTCAATACACCTTAGTGATTATGCAAAACGGCTGGATCAAGCTGCCAAACAAAGGTACTGTTATATCGGGAATAACATAGGACGGAGAGCTGTCTCTGGGAACATACAACATTCCCTCCCCCCTTAGAAAATGGAAAGTCACACACACCACTGAAAACCTCCCAAATTTAGAACCCGAATCACACGCTAAGAACATGGGGAAAAACATATTGCATTAGAACAAGCCTATCACATTCACACAAATCAACTCAAAATCGGACCATGTCTCTTTAGAATACAAAATAATCCCATATTATACATGCATTCACTCACTCATATACACATCAACATCCACAATATACAAAGTGCACATTTTCACAAATATGTACACAAATATTTACATTAAATACAAGTTTTAAGTGACCCCAGTGTCTCCGGCCAGCCACCATCTTCTAGTCTGCCACGGAGGACCTGAGCAGCCCCATGGCATATGTGCTCCTGGCCGTTGTCTACCCCCAGTGTCAAAGCCCCCCCTCCCTGGCAAAAATGTCCTTTTCCACCAAGAGGCATTTCTTCCCCTTCAGCTCGCCATGCCATTTTCTGGTGCATCGTCTCTTTACACCCACTGAACTGTTCATTACCATCTTTCTCACCGCCACCATGGCTCCAGACACTCGGCCCCCAGTGGCCGCACCTTGGGTAGACCTGAAACTTGCCCCTCGGCGTCATCCGCTGCCTCGGGCACCTTGTCACAACACCCAGCACCCTCTTCCAGGGGGCTTCGCTGTGTTATCACCCAGTCCGGCTCCAGCTGCTCCCCCTCTGGGTTCTCAGCATCGCTCCCGTCGGTTCCACTGTCCGACCCGGGCACCTTGTCACCATTCTCGGCACCCTCGCTCCAGGTGCCCCGCTGCGTCGACCCGCTGTCCGTTTGGGGCTGTTCTCCCTCTGGGCTCTCAGCACCGTTCTCGTCGGCCATATCCTCCGACCCGGACGCCTCGTCGCTGCTCCTGGTACTCTCGCTCCAGGAGTCCCGCTGCGCCGTCTGTGCATCCTGCGGCTGCTGCTCTTCCCTAGGGCCTTCAGGCTGCATGGACTCGCTCACCTGCTGTGTAGCTCCCAGCAGCGGGGCTGACTCCTGCTGCATCTCCTCTCCGTCGTCTTTGCGTACTGCACAATCTGCCTCATCAGCGCTATGGTCCTGCACCATGCTGTGCACCATGGTTGGCTCGCTATCTTCGGTGACCGGGGATTCTTCCACCCATGGTCCTGGTTCTACCACAACGTCCAGCTTGGTGCCCACAGCCCAGTTTTGGCGCGCAGTTAGCCCAATAGCTAGCCAGTCCATAGACGAAGAATGGGCTGTTAGTCCATTGAAGCTAACTAGTCTCGCCAATTCTGGTGCCCACAGCTCCAACGCCCGCAGCCTCCTGGCCCTTGTCTGTTCAGCGAAGTGCATGCCCATTCGCACAACGGCATCCTCGTTGCACTCCTCCATGCCCAGCGAGTCAAGGATCCTCCGGCCCTCTGGGCCAAGGTTATGGACCAGGAGTTTCTGCCGTCATCTCCTATCAAGTCCATGGAGGCCCAGCACTGCAATGTAGTTTTCAAATTCGGCCCTCCAGTCTGGCCACGCAACCAACAGCTCTCCCACGTTTTCCAAGAATGGCATCAGAGGTGGAGGCATCCAGCATGCTTCCATACTTTAAAATATCCAATTTTCCTCATCGCCAAATATTATATCGGGAATAACAGGACAGAGAGCTGTCTCTGGGAACATACAACAGGTACTTGGAGAAGATCTGTGAATTTAGCAGCATTAACCCTTATGTTATTCCCAGACACTGATCCTCAGCGTTGACAGCTTTGCCTCTTGGTGGTCTCCCTGATCTGGCTTATGCAGACACCTTCAACTACTTGATCAACACCAAGAGCCAGGCTTTCAGTGACAAGACGCTGAAGGCATACAAAAGCCTGGATGCTTACAAGTACTTTGTTGCCAATTATGTGAGTGATACGCTAGTTACCCCTGCACAAACCAATGGGGTCTTCATCATAACATCCAAGGTGATTATTATTAACAACAATACTGTTATTAAGCCATTTAGTATACTGATATACTATAGATCTAATGTCATAATGGTAGTAATGACATTATCAGTTTATCAAAAGTTACAATATTAGAGGCAAATAAAGTGGGTGGGCAAATTGTACATGCATATATATATATGTGACCCATGCTGGCAAAATGAGTCAATCTGAGGACATTTTCAAAACTGATGTAAGGTCATTTCCATATTCTGTATTGGAAGACTTTCAAAATGATATTGAATTTGTTGGAAGTGCGCAAAAACGGACCCTGAAAAAGACGATTTGTGTATATTTTGGCTAGGTTTAAAACTGGTGTTCGATCGGTCGGGAGTTACGTCTTCCACAAAAGCATATGTATTTTTAGAAAGTACCATTTCTAAGCTTTCCAATGATGCCAGGCATATATATATATATATATATACAGTATATATATATATATATATACAGTATATATATATGAAATACTTTATTGATCCCGTGCTATGAAATTACACAGTCTTAATATGATCTGCAGTACTGACAAATTATTCAGATAAATTTTACCGTATTATAAAATATATATTTTAATTTACTATATTTAGTCTATTCTTCAGATTTGTTTTTCATTGGCTGACATATGAATCAACATTTTTTTTTATTAATAAAGTTACCTTAATTTCAATTTACAGGTCAGGCACTCCCAGAAGGATGGACATGTGAATCCATGGCTGGCAGCGCAGAAAAATAGGGAGGTTGTGTGTGCACACTGTGATTGCACGGCAGGCTTAGGAGAAGCATGCTCTCTCATGTGGCAGCACTTTTCTGTCAAAGCTGCTGTCAACATAAAGAATAGGACATGCACAGACATTCCTTGCCAATGATCCCATGGATCCACACAAATTGTTGTGTATTCACCATCAGCAGAAATTGAATTCACAAGCCCCCTCAGGAAAAAAATTAAGTTGGAGCAAATAAAAACTGCACAGGTGGCTCCCTCGACCTCAGGTGAAGGGGCCTCCCCCAAATACCCCCTTCCAACACAGAGCCAGAAGGATGAGGCTTACAGCGAGCTTAACTTGACTGGTACTAAGTGTGCCCTGTTGTCACTGCTACCAAACCGCTGTGAAGCATTTGTCCCCAGGTCACTCACCCTCAACTTGCCACCCCTGTTGATATACCTGCTCAAGAATGAAGACACAGCACTGACCCACCAGGAACTCTTGGAGGAATGTGAGAGAGTGTTTGACACATTGAAAGTGGAACAAGCTCAGGTAATCATTTAATCATCAGATAAGATGTGATGACATTAATTTATTATTCCCAAAAATGTATAAAAATGCATCAACTGTTTACAACCCAGTATATGAGATAAAAAAGGTACATGAAAGACACCATGTCAGACTAAGAAAGTGAATCTACAAAGTACAATAATCATGAAAATTATTTATGCACTGGACTATAAGCAAAAATAACAAAGGACAATACAAGTAATACAAAAAACTTCATATACATGCATTAAATTCATCATCCATCTGCAATAAAAAAAGTTTTAAAATCAATATTTTTTAACAATCATTAAGATCTGCTCATTAGATGAGTTTGAGCATTGTATTCTATTTAGTGACAGGCCGATATTCTAGAAGAGCAAACAAGAGACCAGGCTACAAGCAGGCTTTGGTTTCAGCACAAAGCTGGCAGAGTCACTGCTTCAAGATTCAAGGCCGCTGCTAGGAGAGATCCCTCAAATCCAGCACCCTCCCTGGTAAAGGCTGTGTGTTACCCAGATGCTTGCGTATTTTCCAGCAAAGCCACCAGGTAATGTAGGGATAAATACAGCTATCAAATGAATGTTGTAAATAATCATGAACATTTCACTTTTATGATCCACAGTTCTTCAAATCTTTGAGGTAATGTTAAGTTTTCTTGGTGTTGGTTACTGGCGTCTTAGTGTGTGGTGTTGGTGCAAATCTCTCTTGCTTACAAGTGACAATAGAATTTCAGATTTCTCATCTTTTGACAGCTCTGTCCTTGTGTGTTACAAAATCATAGCTTCCTACCAGATGTTACTAAGAAAAAACATGGAATAATATGTTAGCCTATTGTAGATTTCAAATATTATCTGTGCTTATGGTGTAATTTACAGAATTCTGTAAGCAGTGCTTAAGGCTTGAGGGCTGTTGTAATTTGAAAGCAGTAGACCATGAAAACACAACTCTGTGTAACTGTCATTTGATTTCCTTCTGAGCAGTGTTACTGTAACGCCACTACTTTTTCAGTAACGTGCTATGTAACGAAATTACTGTTAAAAAATTCAGTAATGCGTTACAGTTACTGAAATTTGATCCGATACGTTACTCGCGTTACTCATCTTATTAACGTGGGTAGATATTTCAGCGCAAACAGACGATCATACAACTTGCAGTTGCTAGACACCCTCCTCATCAGCTGCCAACTGGGGATGAATACACAGTTTCGGTGGCTATTGGCATGACAACTGCCATCCCCAGCGGCCTCAAGCCACTGGAGGTTGTCATGCCAAAGGCAAAGGCAAGCAAATAAATAAGCAAATAAATATAAACTGACCATATCGTAACTGACGCAGCCGTCACACAGTCTCCTCCGCGGGTGTGTTTCCTGTCCTGCCCCAGTTCACATCACAACCCGGTGAAAAAATGCCATGGCGGCGACTTCTCATATCAGCCCTGATCACCTGTTGTCCTGTTGTAAGTAGCCCCTAACAGCTCCTACCTCTGTGGTTAAACATGAGTGTTTTTGAGCAAGAAGCTCGTATTTAATGTCCGCATTAAATGCATTTAAAGTTTTCTAATGCAATAAAGAACAGCTTCGAAGCAGTGAACTTTCACTTATCTGTGCTTTCAATTTTATTTTATCTCATTCATTTACATGCTGTTGTGATCTGCAACTACTTCATGGAAGTAAATCTTCTAAATATGCATTTTTAATGGGCTGGTCCAGGCGTGTCAAACATATGGCTCGTGGGCCAAAAACAGCCCACCAGGGGGTCCAATATTTTCTCTGTGAATTCACAGCTTTATTTCTAGTAAATTTCTGACTTTCTACTGATTACAATAGTTTGTGTAAATCTGAGACATTTTTTTCTCTGTAAGATGAGACTTTTTTCTCATCAGTTTTCTTTTTCTTCTTTTTTCTGATGAGAACAAGGAACCCTTGATCTTGCTGTGTGTGCAAGATGATTTAAGTCTGCATTTAAAAGTAACGTGAAAGTTACTTTTCCAAGTAACTATTTACTTCAGTCATGCAGTAACTCAAAAGTAACTCATTTACTTTTGAAAAGAAGTAACTAGTGACTGTAACTAGTTACTATTTTTTAGTAACTTGCCCAACACTGCTTCTGAGTACTGGTATTTCATGTATGCATGTCTTTACTTGCTTTCTTTTGTAATAACAACCTTGCTGATTACTGAATATTCTTGCTGATTTCGCACATATTTTTATATTAGAAAGGTACATGTTATAGACTGACAGAGGCCTAGGCTGGGGATGCAAATTCAATAGATTTGCTTTTTCTTGTATGAAATTATTATGTGCATGTTTATATAATTTAATATAGATCCAACATATCTGATTGGTGGAACCATGTTTTACAGGTGGGGATGTGCACATGAGGAAACAGCAAAACAGGCATATGAGGCATACATGCAGTCCAGACATGGCTCATTTGCCATTTCACCATGTGGTCTGTTTGTCAGCCCCTCATACCCCTCCCTAGGCGAATCCCCAGATGAAATTAAATCATGTGATTGTTGTGGGAAAGGCATTGTAGAAATTAAATGTCCAAATTGTAAAAGAAACTGTTCTGGACACAGCAGCACATGAGAAAGATTTCTGTCTTCAGAAACATGAGAATGGCAGTATCAGCCTCAACAGGAATCATGCTTACTACTACCAGGTGCAGGCACAGCTGCATGTTGTAAGAGTCCCTCACTGTGACTTTGTTGTGTGGACACACATGGACATCCATGTTGAGAGGATAGAGCCCGACACCCTGTTTTTTGGTAATGCCCTGACCAATGTAGTGTCAGTTGTGAAATGTGGAGTTCTGCCTGAGCTGTTGGCAAAGAGGATTACATCCCAGCCATCATCTACCTCTAGGGATACACAAGATGCAAAAGCCAGGCATACATTCACCAAGACTGTTGTCTGGTGCTGCTGCAGAATGCCAGAGAATGGTACCATTACAATGTGCAAATGCCAACTGCTGTATCCAAAAATAAAACAATCTGGTGCTCAACGTGGACAAAACGAAGGAGATGATTATCGACTTCCGGCAGTCACGGCCTGAACACATCCCTCTCTGCATCAGCGGCCGTTCGGTGGAGAGAGTGTAGAACATGAAGTTCCTCGGAGTGCAGATCTCGCAGGACCTGACCTGGAGCAAGAATTCCTTGGGGATCAGGAAGTGGGCCCAGCAGAGACTACACTTCTTGAGGAAACTCAAACAGGCCTCTCTCCCCATCTGCATCCTCAGGACTTTCTACAGAGGTGTGGTGGAGAGTGTTCTGACGTACTGCATTGCAACATGGTACTCCAGTTGCAGTATGTCAGACAAAAAAGCCCTGCAGAGGATAGTCAAGGGAGCTGAGAGGGTAATTGGAGTTTCCCTCCCCTCTGTCCAAGAACTTTTTCAGAGCCGTTATAGGAGCAGGGCACTGAACATTGTTAAGGACCACTCTCACCCTCTGCATAAACACTTTGAACTGCTGCCATCTGGCAAACGATTCCGGAGCATCAGAGGCAGAACCACCAGACTGGTTAACAGCTTCCTTCCACAAGCTGTTAGGATGCTGAACAGTTGATCCAGAATCTTTTATACATATTACTGTACTTTATGGACATTATGTATATTATAGTTCTAGTTTTAAGTATTTATTTCACTTAGCTACCTTGACTCACTTAGCCATTTTAATTGGTATTTTATATATAGGCAGTTATTATCACCTTAAACTGCAACTGTAATAAGTTAATATTACTGTAAAAACCAAACGTGTCTCTGTCATGTTAGGGCTAGCCCAGGGAACACACATGCAGGCTCGGGTAGGATTTGGGAGTCTTTATTGAAAAGCAGGTGTATGAATGCGTGAACGTGGAATGTGGATGCCGTATTGGGGACAGGAGCACCAAGGGCGGACCAGAACACTGTACAGCCAGGCAACCCTGAGGACAAGCAGAGGACAAGGGTGAGATGAACACACACAGGGATATGATGAGTAATGAGAGTGGCTTACTTGCAGGGATTTGGTGACTGGCGTTGGCAAGACCAGCTCACGCCTGGGAGACAGCACTCTGATCGGCTCCACGGGATGAAGGTGAAGAGGCACGGTGATGAGGAGGGGGTTCCGCCGCCAGGAGGTCCACCTGTGCACAGGGGAAGACTGAGAAAGAAGGTAAGTGGATGATCTTACGTGCATAGGAGAAGCGCAGGCCATAGGCCTAGGTGAACGCAGAGCTTCATGAGGAGGAGAGCTGACGACTCCAGGCCGAAGCCCTGGGCAGAGCTGGCTAAATAGGCGCGGCCTGATGAGGTGCAGGTGTGCGCTCAGCTGGGGCGGATGACAGGCGTGAGCGGGCTGTGACAGTCTCAGGGATGTCTGAATGGCTGTTGGCGTGGGGGGTAAGGGGGGTGTGAGTGTGTTTTAAATTATGTTCTTTATATATATATGGATGCCTAGAGAAACGCAATTTCATCTTGCTTGCACTACAGTTGTATGTATAGCATCATGACAATAAAGGTTGATTGACTGATTATTTGACTGATTGAAATACTCAAAAACTGTATTTGAATAAAAATACAAATACTTTGACATACAGTATATTCATGAATCAAGGTATATATTGCCATGAAGCCTTTGCATGTATTATTGACAAATCAGGTATGTACCTTTGATATTTACCAAACCCACCAGAACATTAAATAAATTAACATTTGCTCTGTAGTCTTTGCAAGTCTTTCTGAAAGTGAAAATACTTCAGTTGAACTTAACAACTGATTCACATATATTTGTCAGAGCACATGCAACATGAGCTACTTTACCTAATGTGGTCATACCGGTATGAGTATCAGGCTGTAGTAGACAGATGGGGACAGTGTTTTGCAACATTGTGTATTTATGCCTTGTTGTACCAATAACCCATTCAACATGAATACGTACTGATGCTATACCCCTGGTTTCCTCCACATCTTCCATGCTCAGCTGTGTTTTCCCTTTTGTAAAAACAGGTATCTTAACTTTGGAGTTGTACAATCCAACTGAATCTGTTATGTTAAAGCCTCTGTATGCCAAAACTAAATCCCCTGGAACTAATTTGTTCAGAAACTCATAATTTTCTGTTAGATGCTTGTCACTTACCCTGCCTCTCCATCCCTTTGATAAAAAAAAGTTATAACTCCTTGTGGCACAATTGAAATAAGATATTTGATTGTATTATGAGACTTGTAATTGGAATATGTTTCATTTCGTGCCTCAAGATCACTTGGCCTCTCAATAAATATTTCAAAACAATCTATAATTGATACACAAGATGAGAAACCTTCTCTGAATGAGAGGGGTAGTGTCTTTCTTAATTCCTCAGGATCCGGTGAGAAGAAAAATGTTGGGACTAACCTGGCATTACACACTTCAATGACATTATTAAATATCCTGGATATGGTGGATGGATGCACATGAAACCTGTATGCCAAGTCATCTATGGCTAAGTTTAACCTTATTCTCATGAGGGTCATAACAAATTGCTGAAATTTTGTTAAACTCTGAAGGTCTTTTAACAGATCTTCAATAAACCTAAATATCACCATTAAAACATTATATGATGGTAGCCCTGTAAAATATTTTACTTTTTCATTGTTACCCTTGAAACCATCCTCATTGCAAATTTTATTTATTTAGCGAATGCAAAGTCCTTAAGCCAAGCAGTTGCCTCCTGGTTTGCTGTATGGAGGGTGTGTAATCCTCCTTCCAGTCTTTGGAGCGGGCAAGCCTCTATGATGTGTTCCATAGTTTGCTCCTCTCCACATGCGCACAGTGGGCTAGGGCTACTGCCCCATCTGTGAAGGCTGGCCAAGCAGGGGCCATGTCCAGTCCTGAAGCGATTGAGTGTAGACCACTGTCTCCTTGGGAGGTTGGTGCCCGGGACCTGTTGGTTGGGGTTTATCACCAGCTGTTTGTTTGGGACCTCCTTGGTTTCCCATTCCTCTTGCCAAGCTGTCTGGATGGTAAAGTCAGCTGGGGGAGGGTTTTTCCAAATCGGCCGTCTGGATGAAAGTCGGGCAGTGGGTGGGGTGTAGATATCTGCATGGATTGGTAAGTGAGGAAAATCTTTAACTTTTTGGAGCATCCTTTGAGTTAATGCTGCTCGCCGGATGTGTGGAGGGGCTATGTTTGACAGTACAGAGAGCCAGGGGAGTGGTGTTGAGCGGATTGTTCCAGTTATAGTTCTCATGGTTGAGTTGAGCTGGGTGTCTACATGGTGTGTGTAAGATGACCTGGACCAGACAGGGGCACAATATTCTGCTACAGAGTATGAAAGGGCCAGTGCTGAGGTGCGCAGGGTGGAGACTGCCGCCCCCCATTTTGCACCAGCGAGCTTGCAGAGCAGGTTGTTTCGTACTTTCACCTTAGCAGCCGTCCCCTTTAGATGTTCCTTGAAGGATAAGGTCCTATCAAGGGTCACTCCAAGATAAGTTGGATTTGGGGCATGCTTAAGCTTGAGTCCGCTCAGGTGGATGTTTAGTTCTCTGGCAGCTTTTGCATTGTGGAGATGAAATACACTGGAGACGGTTTTTGCTGGGCTTGGTTTTAGGCGCCAGATTTTGCAGAACTGGTCCAGTTTAGCAAGATCTTCCGTGAGCACCCGTTCCAGTGGTTCAAAGTCTGGTGCTTGGAATGCCAAACAGATGTCGTCTGCATAGATGAATTTGCGGGATTTTGTAGTAGGCAGGTCGTTTATGTAGAGGTTGAACAGAGTTGGAGCTAGAACTGAGCCTTGTGGGAGTCCGTTTTTCTGCATTCTCCATGCACTTGTGTTCTGACTGAGGTGGACTCTGAACCTTCGGTTGGTCAGCAGGGTTTTTATAATTGCTGTTGCCCAAGCAGGGATCGCCTTTATAAGTTTCAGGAGGAGGCCTTTGTGCCAGACCGTATCATAGGCGGCTGTAAGATCGAGAAACACAGCCCCTGTCTTCAGTCTGCTCTCGAAGCCATTTTCAATGAAGGTGGTTAGGGCCAGTACTTGTTCTCCTGTACTGCGGTCCTTGCGGAAACCTGCTTGATCCACACTTAGAATATCCTCTATTTCTGGGGAAATGCGTTGCAGTATTAGGCGCTCCATGATTTTGTAAGGAACGCTGAGTAGGGAGATTGGGCGGTAGCTTGCTGGTAGTTTGTGGTCTTTGCCAGGTTTTGGGATGGCAATGACCTTTGCTGTCCGCCATTTCTTTGGGATCGAGTTCGTTTGTGTGATCCTTGTGTAGAATTGTGTCAACCAGGTTAGGGCTCGGGGGCCAAGATTCTTCATGAATTCTGGGAAGATGTTATCGTATCCTGCTGCTTTTCCACATTTCAGGCCCTGTAGGACTTTCTCCAGTTCAGCAGCCTCGAAGGGTTCAGGGTTCGTTTCCTCTACATTCCTACATTCCTACATTCCTCTACATCTATTGCAAATAAGACTATTGCACTTTTCTTCTAATTTTTGACGTTTACTCCGAAGTGCCTGACATTCAGATTCCAGGGCTGTGATATTGTGAATGGTCAGATCAGTCATAATGGCCATTCCTGCTTCTTCTCCAGAATCCTCAATATTAACATTAGTACCAGCTGCCTCATCGGACTGACTGTCAGTCCCAAGGCCAGCTGTACTGAATGATGATCCAGTGTCCGTTTGCCTGGCCAAGGCTAACAATCCCCTAGTTGCAGCCTTACGGCTACTATCTTCCACTCTTTGCATTTTTATTTGCTGTCTTCTGTCAAATTTGTCCATGGCTTGTGTTCTTTTTCGTTTCTCTGGAGAGGCCACATGGTTGAATACTGATGGCACATAATTGGTGATAAAGGGTTGTTGTCCTTCACTCCCGTAAGACAGAGGTGTTCGATGAAAATGAAAACTATTCAGTGTTACCTTTTTAATTAAGATTTCTTAAGATTAAAAAAATCATAAAAGTGAAAGTATTTTCTTGTATTTTTTTTTATCTTTTTTGGGGGGAGGGGGGTGAAACGGTGATTAAATATTGGTTTACAATGTTATTAAACTTTAATTGGATCTTGGCTTATTATAAAAAAAAAAAAAAAAATACCTTTTTAGTATACTCCCAGGCATGCCTCTTAAAATACTCAAGTCTAGAAAAGGTTGTTCTACTAGATCAGGGGTGTTGCTGACAGGCGCGTCACTGACGCTGCCGCGTCACTGAAAATGTCAACTATGTCGTTCTCAGTGTCAAGTCAAATCCCTCGTATATTTATCAGTTATTACTGTGAATGTACTTGGCAATAAATCTTTTCTGAGTTCTGAGTTCTGAGTGTCCAATCATGTGCCATGGAGGGCCAAGACCCTGCAGGCTTTACCTCTAACCAATGTGTTCAGCAGCAGATTTCACTGAACTTCTTCCCATTGATTGCTTATAAGTGAAAACACTGCTGAAGAGACTGCAGAAGAGAAACCTGCAGGGTCTTGGCCCTCCATGGCACATGATTGGACACCCCTGTACAAAACCTATTACTTAGTAATAGTAAAACCGCCTGTCAGACCTGTTTTGCACCAGTTGACATGCCATACCATGAATGTCAGGGATTAAGACTGTTGTCACTGGAGGGAGAATAGCTCCTAAAACTATTTCCTACGTGGACCTTTTCACAAATACTGCCATCTTTGACACACGCAAAGCAGTATAGGATTGTTTGGGGGCATTGGAAGTTGGCTTGTGCTTGTTTATACTGGATGTTTCACTTTTAGATATTGTGACTATTTAGGCAAATCCAGCAGACAAGAACACTCTGATAATTGCAGAGAAATAAGAGAAGAAAAATAATGTTGTTTGGCAGCCTTAAAAGTCACAATTAATGCTAAAGAGCCATGTTTTGGAGAAGACAGGTGCTGCACAACACCATTGGTTTAACCAGATGATCACCATCTGAAGATTAATAAAAAATAATAAAGTAGTGTGTGCTGGCATTAAAACTTTCAAGGCAGAAGGCAGACAGTGGGAATGAAATCCATGATGCACAACATTGGGGTGAACTTAGGCTGATGGAAATTATTTACATTTATGCAGCCATGATATACGATGTCAATAAGCTCATCAGTTTGGTTACAGGCACTAGTGAAATAAGTGAATAATGCCATGAATTGCTTTTCAACGCAGAGAATTGAAACCTACGCACTGAACTGCAGTTAGTGGAATTTATTTCATATGCAAAAACACAAGTCTGAAAAAATGCTCAACACAAATTCAAAAAACAGAGAAACAACTTACAGGCTGAGAAGACTAGAGTGGGATTTGGGCTCTGGTCGCGAAAATGGAGAGGCTGTTGAGTCAAGACTGCCACAGAGAAAAAACAATCAGACAGTCTTTAAATAGTTGAGCAATAAGATGGCACAATGAGCGACAGGTGCGGGCAATATGAACAAGCAACAGGGTAACAATGAATGGTGATTGGGATCAGCTGGACAAGATGAGGGAGGAGCGGCTGGACTTGACAGCTGACAGGGCGACACCCACACAGAGCACAAAGCCGGAAATGCCACCTGCCAGCTGTCAGCCCAGAGAAGGACACCACAGTAAAAAAATATAAGGAAAAAACATAATCAAATGCAGACTAATAAATAATTACAAATTGAAATGAAATGTAATGTACGTGCACTTTTACGCATGCATGAATGGAGAGAGATGAGCCCACTTGCAGGTGAGGAGTGTGTTTTATTAACAAAGAGTAAATAATACAAAGTGTCCAACATAGGTAATCAAAAAATAAGCAACACAGCAGATAAGCACAGTTCAGTGAGTCGGGTTGGCTACGGGGAAGAAGTTCACGTCATGCCCCAGGAAGAGCTAGCCGCTGGGGGAAACAAGAAACGAGAACTGGGAAGGAGGACTTACATGACAGTGTCGGAGTGCAGCTGGGTTCTGGGAAAAACAATACCAAACATTGTCCTGAGAGAGTAGTCCAAACACGGGAGGATACTGAACTAAGAAGCTGACTGCATGCTGAATACAGACTAGCGCCGTGACAGAGTGAATGAACTGATAGGGAATAAATACACAGTAAACTATTGGTACAAAGTGAATACAGGTGCATGGCTGCACAGGTCTACTGATTACAGGCTGCACACTGCAGCGGCAGGCTGAGCAGCAATGGGGAGTGCCTGGAGGAAGAGGGAGCAGCAGAACGGGACACAGAATCACTCTCGACAATAAGTGGACAAAACAAGGAAGCAAAATACAACAATAGTCTGTGTCTGGGGTCTGGAGTGACCTAATCCCCCCAGACACATGACAGAGCCTCCGCCTCAAGGGTGGATTCCAGACACCCCCGGTAACACCCAAGGCAAACGCCCCCCCCCCCCCCAAAGGAAAAAAAAAAGAAGAACTGTAGAATATCACCCAGGGAGGGAGGTGGGGAAAAATGGCTAGGAGGGAAGAATAATTAGTACACTACACCAGTGCCCCGGCAACCCCCAAAGCCCCCACAGTCACAAAGCTTCAGGGTTCGGGTGGTCGGCCAAAGTCCCAGGGCCAGCAGATGGCCCGCAGACTATAGTCAGGTGGCCTGCCAGAGAATATGGGCCACCCGACCCAGAACCCCAGTCCTGCGGGCGGCTGGCTTGCATTGTTCAGCCACCAAGACCAGAGAGGTAAATGAGGAGGCGGTCTTCCCACCAGGAGGCTTGAAGGCAGGAAGCCAGACCAGAAAAGAGGAACCCCCATGGCAACTGGTGGCAGAGGACAGAGGACCCCGATGGCACCCAGTAGAGGAGGAGGGGGAACCCTGAAGGCCTCCGGAAGGGAGGAGGAGGCCTCGGCGTTCTCAGGCTGGCCGGCGGCACCTTTGGTGGTCCCAGCTTAGGACTCAGCTGCACCCGCGGAGGACCCAGGCTGGGCCAACGTTGCACCCACGGTGGTCCTGACTTGGCTGCACCCGTGGTGGTCCCGGCTTGAGACTTGGCTGCACCCACGGTGGTCCTGGCTTGGGACTCGGCCACACCCGCAATGGACCCGGGCTGGGCCAATGCTGCACCCACGGTGGGCTTCAGTTAGAGCTTTGCTGCACCCCAGGTGGACCCCAGCTGAGCCAACGATGCACCCTCAGTGGACCTTGGCTGGGCCAATGATGCACCCGCGGTGGACTCCAGCTGGAGCTCTGCAGCACCCGTGTCGGTCTGCACCGGAGAAACTGGACCCTCGTCGTCCTCGGGGGGGTTGGACTGGATCTGCGGAGACCCCTGGCGAAGCTGGATCCTCTCCGGGGACCATAAGAGAAGGCTCAGGAATGACAGGAAAGGAACAGTGGTTAGGGTTTCCGGCAGTGGTGGAGCCCGGTGAGGTGAATTTGGATGCAGCTAAGGGCTACACCTGACTCTCCTCACCAAAAGCCAGGCAAGATTGCTCCAACTCTAAAGGGAGAGACAAAGGAGAGCACTTGCCTGGACTCAAGCTCCACCGCCATCCAGGACTCCAACGGTCCTGACGATGACGTCTTGGGCCCGGCCTCTAGGTGGTCCAGTTCAGGTGCTGACTCTGCTGAGGCAGCATCCGCAGCAGGCATGATGGTGATGGCAGTCCTTGTGCCCTCAGGCGAATCCCCCTATGTAGGTGGTTCCTCCGGCGTGACAGCTGGGAGTCTGCTCTGTGCTGACTCTACTGTAGGACTAACCAGAGCCACTGGCTCCTCCACAGTCCAGTGGCCTGGTTCTGGTGGGCACTCGGGAAAGAAGGGAGGAGACACGGTGGGGATAAGTGAGTCTTGAATAACAGCAGCAGGAGGAGAGCACTCAGGTGACTGCCCAACCTGAGGCTCTCTTCCAGGAGACAGACAAGGTTTATCATTATTTACTGAGATAGAATGAAAACACATTTTCCTGCCCTCCTGGGTCTGGGTATAGACTGCTGCAGGCGGCGAACTGTCATCCTCCTCCACATCCACGGCCATCCTAGGCCCCCCAGAGGATTGTGGAGGAGCCGGCTTGGCTGATGTGGGAGTGGGCGTGACAGGGGAAGCCCTGGAGGTCTCTTTGGCGGCAGGAAAGGACGTCTCGCCGACAGATGCTGCAGCTGAAGTGGAAAAGGCGCAGGCTGGCGTAACAGCTGGCTCAGAGGACTGCTTCACCACAGGAGTGGTTGGGCATGACGCTGAGAATTTGGCCGCCGACGAGGTGATGGGCTTCTTACGGCATGTCAACGCAGAGCAATCCACCCTCCGTGGTGTAGGCTCCTCAATGTCCTCTGGCTCCCTCAGCATCCGGCTGCTCCCTCTTGGGACCAGCGGAGAATTAGGGGAGACAGAGGGAAAAAGTTGAGGAGCGTGAACAGCAGGTGACTTGGTAGCCCCAGCGGATTGTAGAATCTGGAGCTCCTCCACAAGAATCTGGCAAATCACATCAGGTGAGAGTGCAAGAGATTGGAGGAGCACTTGCCTGAGTTCTTGATTGGTGATGACATCAGCTGCCATATGGATGTCACTCTCCGTCTCCCTGGGAGTGGAACGATGAGTCTGGCGAGGGGAGGAGGACACCGGCTTGGAAGGTGCATGATGGGCAACAAACAAGAAATGAGAACCGGGAAGGAGGACTTACATGACGGTGTCGGAGCACAGCTGGGCTCTGGGAAAAACAACACGAAACATAGTCCTGTGAGAAAGTAGTCCAAACACGGGAAGGATACTGAACTAAGAGGCTGACTGTGTGCTGAATACAGACTAACACTGTGACAAAGAGTGAATGAACTGATAGGGAATAAATACACAGTTAACTAATGATACAAAGTGAATAGAGGTGCGTGGCTGCACAGGTCTACTGATTACAGGCTGCACACTGCAGCGGCAGGCTAAGCAGCCAATGGGGAGTGCCTGGAGGAAGACGGAGAGGCAGAACAGGACACAGAATCACTCTTGACAATAAGTGGACAAAACAAGGAAGAAAAATACAACAGTAGTCTGTGTCTGGGGTCTGGAGTGACCTAATCCACCCAGGCACATGACATGAAACAAAACTGAAGCTTAAACAGAAGAACAGAAAGCAGTACTAAAACTCAAAGGCACAAAATACAACAAATATATGTAAATACAAAGAAAAAGCCACAAGACTGAGTCTGGCAGAACTCCCAGAGCTCAGCTCGTGACAAATAAAGTGTTTTAAGTGTTAGTTGCCTGGTCATTTTAAAAGTACACGTGACAAACAAAAGAATTTATACTTAAATTTTAGAAGAGATGAAGTAATGTGTCCCCCTCCTCTCCTTCCCTCAGCTGTGCCCACAGCTGTTCTGCACAGTTCTCCTGTGAGATATTATTCAGAGCGGGAGTGAAAATACTTTCACGACTTGCTCTGTTGTACAGCGTTCATACAGGTAAAGTTATTTATTTATTTAACCCAATATGGTGACTGTATACAGTCACTGCAGCTGTGCTGTGAGCGCTGTGCTGCTCAGCCTGATGCGTTAGTTTACCAGTGGAGTTAACCAGAAAGTCCATGATGGACACTAGTTATTAATTAGTAACACCAGACTTAGTCAAAGAAATATTTCTTAGAATAGGCAAATTTACCACAATTTATCTTTGTAGAATTAATTTACCACAGTACTGACACTGGATACGGTGAGTACCTGCACTCCTGTGCACAAAAAAAAGATAAAAACAACACTCATTAAAAGCTCTGAGCCAAATCACAAGTGTATGAAAAATATGTAACATTTCAGAATCTAAAACTGTAATTCAAGTTCCTGTATCAGATCAATTAGATTTTAGATTTTCTGCTTAAATCCGCTGTTTTGGTTGCAGTGATATAAATGCATATGGAACATTTATAACTACTAAAAGCTGCAGTGTGAACATTTTATTTGTATAGTTATTATGTCTTGATTCACCTTCAGTATTTTGAGGATTTTGGCAAAATTAGGAGGGGTGACTGTAACAGATGGAAAAATTTATACAGTGTTCCCTATATATTTTTTTTGTTTTTTTGTTACTGGTGTAGTCTTTAAATAATGTGAATTATTTTCACCTAGCCAAAATATAAACAAATCATCTTTTTCTGGGTCGTTTTTATGCACTCCCTACAAATTAAATATCATTTTGAAGGTCTTTCAATACAAAATATAGAAATAATGTTACATCAGTTTTGAAAATGTCCTCAAAGTGACTCATTTTGCCAGCACGGGTCACATTTTAGCCATACACTATGGATCTTTTCTCAGATGAATGATGGCGGCTGCTCGTTTTGCATTTGGCAAAGTATCCTGATTGTTAGGGGCAAAGCTGGGCCACATCAATGCACTGGCTATATATTTCTAGAATTTTTTTTAAATTTTAATATTTAAATTCTGATGGCAGGTTAAAGATTATTGTATTGGACAGTATACTAATATCCATTGGCACTTAACCTGAGTGGACAATATACTCAGCTATATATGTAGATTTACAAGATTATAACTTGAAAACAATGGTCCTAATTTATCTAACAGAAAAATGGTCTTACATCAATTCAATCCAAAATTCGGTATTTCTCAATCTGAACGTGACCATGCGTGCAAGATCATGCACACCAGAAAGCACCTTGTCCCTCAGACTGTCAGGTAGGACAAATTGATACCTTTTCTGCCTGGTTAAAGGCTCTTTGGTGATCCTGTAGAGGACTCCATCCTAGACTTTTAGCTGATGCCACTGCTTGCATAGTGTCTGAGCTCTAGGGGTTAACCTGCTTCTCTCCCTTATAGATGCCAGTTTACCTTGCTCCACAAATAACAGGATTTCCCCAGTGACTGGGTTCAGTTCTTGGCTTTGCCGGAGCTCCCCAACGGACAAGGCTGGGGGTGTGTCTGGTTCTGCACATGCCACCTGAGGAAGAGCCTGAATGAACTGCACTGCTCGTGACTCTGCAGCCATCTTCCACTCAAGATGAGCATCATAGATGGCCCTGACATCAAAGGAACTCTGGTTTCTGGCTGGCTTAGCCTGTGGCTCACCTGGGGTTGTACAGCCTGAATTATCTGCCTGGAGACACTGAACCTTGCACTGGAAAACATCTTGGATTCCTTCCTCCTTTGTTCCCTCAGCTTCCACTAGAAGCCCTTCATCTGATTGACTGAGCAACCATTGGCTCACTGACTTAGCAAAGGGGTCTCTGCTTAAAGCATCTACCACAGTGTTCTTTGTCCCAGGGATGTGTTTGAGGCTGAATGTGTATGGGGACAGCTTGGCAACCCATCGCTGTTCACAAGCATCAAGTTTTGGTTTGGTCATTATATAGGTCAATGGATTGTTGTCAGTCCACACTCTGGAGGAGTGACACTTCAACCAATGAGTAAACTTTTCACAAACACTCCACGTGAGTGCAAGAAATTCTAGACGGTGGGCAGGGTACCTCCTTTGTGAGCCAGTAAGGGTCTTACTCCCGAAGGCGATTGGATGGGCTTTAGTTTCACCTTCTGGTATCTGGGACAAAACTGCCCAAGGCCATCAAGAGAAGCATTGATAGAAAGGATCACTGGTCTAGAGAAGTCTGGATGAGTGAGGACTGCACAGCTCAGGAGTTTTCCCTTGAGGCTGATAAAGGCTGACTCACAATCATCAGTCCAATTTGTGGGCTTAAGCTTTCTGAAAACACCAGGGTTATGGTTTAGCTTGCTAGCCTTCCCTCTCCGCTTCTGACCAGCAGTAAGAGCAAACAGAGGCTTTGCAATGGAGGAGCAGTTGAGTATAAAGTGCTGATAATAGAATACCATTCCCAAAAATGACTTCAGTTGCTGTACTGAAGGTGTGCTGCCATCGTTTTCCATTAAATCCCTCTTCGACATTTTGGCAATGACCTCAACTTTCTCTGGTTCAACAGCTATCCCATCACCACTGACAATGTGTCCAAGAAATTTGACGGAACGCCGCAACAGGTGGCATTTTTGGGGGCTCAATTTCAGGTTGTGGGTTCTCAGCCTCTGAAGAACAACTTCCAGCCTAGAGAGAGCTTCTTGTTCAGTTGGGGCAAAGACCAGGAGGTCGTCAAGATAGCACAGCAAACTACTAAAGTTTAGATCACCAAAGATGCTTAGCATCATTCTCATGAAAGATGCCGGACTGTTACAAAGGCCCTGTGGCATTCAGTTGTATTCATGCAAGCCCAGTGGTGCTGTGAAGGTGTTATACTTCTTGTCTTCCTCATGCATGGCAAGTTGTAAAAACCTGATGTGAGATCCATCGTACTAAAGACAGTGTTTCCACCAAGGGCTGCCAAACAGTCTGATTGATGGGGCAGAGGATGAGCATCTTTGATGGTTCTTGCATTCAGTCACCGGAAGTCTGTATATCCTGAGGTCGCTGTTCTTTTTCCAGAGCATCACTAGTGGAGAAGCAAATTCACTCACTGACTTCTGAATGATTCCCTGTTCTTCCATCTCAGTGAGAACTTGGTGAAACTTCTGGTAGTGTGCTGGCAGGACTCTGCGATATGGAAGGGGGAAGGGACAGTCGTCCATCAGCTGGACCCTGTGCACAAACCCCTGGGCTTCTCCACAATTCAGGTGGTGTTTTGAGAACACATCATGATAGCTTTCCATCATTTCCACCAGTTGGATCTTGGTGAAGGGGCTCACTTCACAATGGTCGATGTCAATGTCTGTCAGGCCAACATTTTGTAGTCTCTGTTTTAGGTCAGTGTTGTCAAAATGTTTGTCATGAGTTTCTTTGTCTGCATCACTTTTCTTCTGACAAGAGCCTTGGAGCAGTGTGAAATCCTCGACTGCAATGCAGGGAGAAACAGCTGTAATTTTGCAGTTCCTTCTTAAGGCAAGAGGTTTTTCAGTGAAATTGGTGACCTTCATCGGAATCCAGCCATCTCCCCACAAAGGCGTGACCACTCTGCCAACCATTATGCCCCGAGGAATACATTTAGCAGAGGTGGGCTCCACCACCACTGTGCTGCCAGGCAACTTAGGGATATTGCTTGGTAATTTTCCCCACAGTAGGTATTCTTGTTGGGGGAGTAGAGTCACTGCTTGGGTTAGTTTTACTGTACCCACTTTGTCCGGTATGTCTCCACTTTTCCACCTTGTGAGGTTAGCCATCATCTTCAGGACCGGCTCGCTTTCAGAAGACTCTTGTGCATTGCATGAGATGAGCTTCCAGTAGTTGTCATCCTTTTTTAGATGGTGCAACACATATTTCAACATTTCAACATGTTAGTGCCTATGATGATGTCATTTTTCTGGCCAGCAATTACCAGGACTGGGACCATGCACTTAACTCCATATAAAGCCAGTTCCATATCATACATGCACTTGGGGCTCACTTGCAGCCCTCCACAACCCACAAGGATAATGTGCTGTTTCAGGTCTTGCTTTTGGACCGAAACATTCTCTAATAATAGTCTCTGCTGGGCTTCCTCACTTATCGTACAGGCCATGGATCCCGTATCTAGTAATCCTTGCATCTGGGCAGAACCATTAATCATCACTAGTGCATGGAATAATTTGCCAAATGGCTCAGCTTTGTGAATGTTTTGAATGATGGCTGTACAGTCCTCTGGCATTGCTTTGCAAACATTAACATACACTTCTGTCAAGTCTTCATCTCCTTTGAGGGTTGGTTCTTTCATGCCCACACGTCCCCTCTCCAGATGTGAGCTGGCTAGTTTAAATCTGCCCCTCTTTGCTCATCCCTAGGTTGGGTCCTGATGGGATGTGGCGTGGCATTATTTCTTAACCCCCATTGTTGACATTCTCTTTTCCAGTGGCCAGACTTAAAACAGCTCATGCAGAGGTTTTCCTGTCTGCAGTGTATTGTTGTTGAATGGTCAGCAGACTGGCAAACATTGCATCTGTTTTTAGGAAAGCTTGCTCGTTCTTTGATTGGTGCTGTGGACTGAGCCTTCTGTTCCAGCATACGGTCCAGCAGGGTGATAAGGGACAGAATGCAAGCACTCTCTGTCTGTGAGGAGGATGACCCTATTGCCGTCTGGTTGCAAGTGAGCTCTTTGGGATTAACAGTTTCAGCCTCAGCTGCTGCGGTTTGAGCATGTGCACTAACTTGCTTTGGCTGTGGTGGTCGAATTGCTTTACTTTGAAGTTTTGTCCTGGTTTCTCTCTGATGTTCAATAAGATGTTCTTGTATCTCATTTGCTGTCCACCTCTCAGCTGTTTAAATTTCAGGACACCAGAGAGTGCTGGGTCAGGACAGTGTTTCACAAACATCATAGTAACTTTATAAGAGGGATTTTCAATACTTCTCCCCTGTCTCTTCAAACAGTCATCTGCCACATCTACAGCTTTATTCAAGCGGATCCAGTAATCCATTGGGCTTTCCTTGGTCAGTGGAAGAGTGCTGTAAAAATCTGCAAGAGGCATGGCAGAATATGTTACCTCACTGAAATGTTGTTTGAGGATATTAAAGATCAGCTTGGGATTCTCAGCAGGCTTTAATGATGGGATGCTGCGCAGGGTAACGTTGACAACATTTCTAGCCTTTCCGATCAATTTTGACATTTCTTGGGAGTGCTCTTGGGGTGGAATGCCTCTTTTCTTCAAGTAAACATCCACGATTTCCTCCCATTCATGCACTGTGTGTTTATCAGTTCCATCACCCCTGAAGTTTGGTGGCTTTTTGACATCAGCCTGCATGACTAACTTCACCCCAGTTAAGTTTAGCTCAGAGTGGCCTTGTTCCATGTTCAAACTTGGCACACAAGTGGGTCTGTCAACTTTGTCAGTTGTTTTCTTTATCTGGCTTGCAATACTCTCTCCAGTTTGCTGGGCTAACTGTGTTATAAGTCTCCCAATGTTTGGGGAACTCACACCAACAGTCGGTGTGAGTTGTCTGGGAGGATGTTCACCTGTGTGCGCGTGTGTGGAGGAGAATACAGGGTGACCAAATGTACTTAAACCCCGAACTGGAGTTAAACCAACCTCTCCCAAAGGTTGGCCTCGCCCAGAACCCACTACGTTAGCACTCTCATCATAGTCAAATGTTGGCTTTGCATCTTTATCATCAGCCATTGACTAGGTTTGCTTAATCTTAACCAGAATTGATGAAAGGTAAATGAACACTTTCACACTTGGGAAAAATGTACTTAAGAGGTTATAAAATCAAAAACCAAATTGCACAATAAATATATAGTGCTGTTCAAATCAAAATAAATGAAATGTAACTGAAAAAGGAAATTTGGCTACAGTCTGGCATAAACACTGAAAACAAAGATGAACTTTCAAAGCTCTGTGACACCGTTAATATACTAGAATAGAATTGGCATTTGTTAGATTGAAAATTTTCATTTTTATCACAACATCAGTGTCCTTAATATGTCCCTGTTATTTGCAACAGCCACCGCCGATCACTCTGGCGATGATCTGAAGTGAAGACATCTGGATCACGGCACCGATGTAGCTGGAACAGTCTGCCTATGCCGACTACACTGCGTTGTGTTCTGGTGTACAATTAGAAGCTGGACACTGACATGACTTGCTGAACTCAGGTTTATTCTTGTGTCAATGCAGAGAGAACAAAATGCTGTCAACATCGGATTTATCTTCATAAAACACACCTCTTGCAGTCAGGCTCAGCGCAGACTGACTTAAAATAACTTAAAATGTGTAATGAAAACATAAAAGAAAATACAATAAATGAAATAAAATAAATAAATGACAAAAGATGCTTTTGCTTCAAATTACATTATATCCATTCACACTGAATATGTACTGTAAATTAGGCATAACCCACAGCACCCACTTGTGGAGTGCATAATAACATCACCCAACACAAAAGAGAATACATATGTTATTAAATCAGTCCACACATGCGCATGACCATCCCAACACACCATGCATCAAATCAGCACAATACACCAAATTGGAAACAGATGACAAATTTACAGAATGTAGTAACAGCAGTAAAACAAATACAAATTAACATACCTGTGTCAATGCAGAGAGAGCAAAATGCTGTCAACATGGGATTTATCTTTATAAAACACACCTAACATGAGAAAAAAACCCATTTCAAATGTGTGTCCTCACATGAAGATAACGTGGCGGGAGACAGCACATGCAGCACCAGAGCCACATTTTAACTAGCTCTCAAACTCTCTCCAAAGTCACTTCACAGGTAAAATATATGACAAAAACTTGCTTGACTTATATGCACAACTGACATCAAGCATAATTTAGCAGTAGTGTACATTTTAACCAAACTAGAACAGTGAATTTTCATCTTATGAACGAGCTGCCTTAAGTAGGTACTTCTCGTAGCCACGGTTACAAGTGCAAAATTTCTTCAATCTGATTACAATTCAGATCAGAACTTTACTGTTTACATGGATCCTGAAAAGCTGATCCGATTAGGACGTACATTTCCATGTGTCACACGTTTGAACGGACTAAATCATTTTGACATGCGCACAATTAGACGACATTCCGGAAATAGTAGAAGATGAAGCAACTTCCGATGTAAACAAACCCCGCTTCGTGTCTTTCTCTTCTTGAAATGGACCTGTATTGTGTTATTCAGACTGTACTTTTGCTTCTGCTGGTCTCCGTAATGAAGCACCAAGTCCAGCAGTACATACTTCTGCATATGGCGAACAGAGGGAGACAGCAGGACGATACAGACCAGTTTTGTTTTACTCCTGCCGTGTCTTCCGCTAGCTGCTGTAAAGGCGGAAATACCTCACATTGACGTGTGGCTGACGTACAGACATGCGCAGTAAACATATTTTCTACCCAAACTTCGGAATAAGTGTTTATATGCGCACCAATCGGATTAACAATTGGCATAACCCACCCGTCTCAATTGAAATGAAATTTTTATCTGAATGAGTGTGATTGGGTCAGAAGTTTCGCAGGTCCTTCCTACCTACGGCAGTCAGACTGTATAACCTAAGCAGGGCTGCTCGCAGAGATAGCAAAAAAACGTGACGACCTAATAGTATTGAATGCAAAAGACGCAATAGACTTACACAATGGTCCCCTCCAGTATATACAACTAGGACAGTATCGGTCGCTACGGAGGGTGACAATATGTATGGGTACATATTCATACTATGTAGGATAACTAAGTAGACGGTTATGCTGTTTATTCCATCTTGCTACAATGCTCCGCACTTTGTATATATTGTGGAGCGTGTAAATAACGAGGCGGATTTGACTCAGACAATTTATTACACATCTCACACAGAAGCATAGTCAGAATGAATACTCAGCAGAGACTCTCCTCTTAAAAAGCATGGCATTCTTCTAGAAGCTTCTAACACACAAAAGGTCACATTGCATTCACTTCCTTAATCCTTTAACATCCTTCTAGAAATTTCTAACACACAAAAGATCACACTGCATTCATCCTTCACACCTCCCTGTTATCTCCCAGGGAAACTCTGCTCTTTGTTCTTGTCTAAGATGCTATACAATTATGCACTCCCCATGTGTCACCAAACGACCCCCCCGAGCATCTTGGATAGAACAATAGAACGACAGTCCATATGCTGTGGTAAAATCATTAAACATCAATCCACATGTTGCTTGGGCTTCAGTCTTCTCCCATATCTGCTGTAACCAGGATTCACCGCCTCCGCGGCGCTGTCATGCTGGGGGGCTGATGTTTGAGGGGTAAAAGTCTGTCCGTGTGGGTGCTCTGGGGAATCTTTTCTCTGGGAAGCTCCCCGTGGGGGTCTTCCACACCGAGGGGCCCTCGCCAACAGCACTTGCTCGTCCGCCACCACAAAAGCGGGTTTGAGTCTGTCTATGCCAATCTTTTCCCTCCTACCCCCCAAATCTAGCAAAAAATGCTTGTCTCCTGTTTCCAGCACTCTGAACGGTCCATCATAAGGTGGGCGCAGTGGAGGGCGATGGGCATTGTGTCTGACAAAAACGAACTCCGCGTTTTTCAAAGTTTTAGGCACAAAAACGCACGGAAAACTGTGGTGAGCAGGGCCCGGCAGCGTGCTTGTGTCTATGCTATGCTGCAACAGCTGAGACGGGGAGCTGCCCGGCGCGGGATTATCTGGAAGAAACTCCCCGGGCAGCCGAAGTGGCTGCGCAAAAACGAGTTCAGCCGGGGAAGCTTCCAGATCCTCTTTAGGCACAGAACGTAACCCCAATAAAACCCACAGTAGCTTGTCTACCCAATTTGCATCCGTCAGTGATGCTCTGAGAGCCACTTTCAATGACCTATGAAAACGTTCGCATAACCCATTAGCCTGTGGATTGTACGCGGTTGTGCGGTGAATTGTGATACCCAGGCTGCGGGCCATTGTTGACCAGAGTTCGGAAACAAATTGAGGGCCTCTGTCGGACCTAATATCTGACGGGACTCCAAAACGCGCCACCCACGCTGTTAAAAACGCGCGCGCCACCTCCTTGGCTGTGGTTGCCGCCAGTGGAACCACTTCCAGCCAGCGCGTGGTGCAGTCCACCATTGTCAGAAGGTGCGTGCACCCTTGTGATGGTGGGAGGGGGCCCACGAGGTCCACGTGAACATGGTCGAACCTCTTAGCCGGGATGCGAAACGGCTCCAAGGGAGCCTTCGTGTGTCTGTGTACTTTGGCTCGTTGGCACGCCATGCAGGCTGCTGCCCACTCTTTCACTTGTTTGCGAAGGCTCAGCCACACGAATTTCTCTCCTACCATTTTGACCGACGTATGCACTCCTGGGTGCGCCAAAGAATGAATCGAGTCAAACATGCGGCGGCGCCACACGGCCGGGACCACAGGACGCAGGCGCCCCGTGGAGACATCGCAGATTAGGGCGGGCATGCCGTCTTGCAGCACCCTGCTCTCCAGCCTTAACCCTGTTGGTCCAGACTGGAGCGCGAGCACGTCTGCGTCACTAACCTGCTCCGCGGCCATGGCTGTGTAATCTATCCCCACACAGACTGGGGCCGCCACGGCGCGCGAGAGGCAGTCTGCCACTACATTCAGTTTACCCGCCACATGCTGAATATCAGTAGTAAACTCTGAGATCGCGGCTAGCTGTCTCTGCTGCCGGCCCGACCACGGTTCTGAAACCTTGGCCATCGCGAATGTTAGCGGCTTGTGGTCAGCGAACGGGGTGAAACTGTGCCCTTCCAGCCAGAACTGGAAGTGACGAATGGCCAGGTGGAGAGCCAGCAACTCCCTGTCGAACGTGCTGTATTTACGTTCACTGTCGCGCAAAGTCCTGCTGAAAAAGGCGAGCGGCTGCCAAGCCCCGGCTATGCGCTGCTCCACGACCGCCCCTATGGCACACATCTGAAGCGTCAGTGGTGAGCACTATGCAGGCCGTTGGGTCTGGATGTGCCAGCAATGCGGCGTTTGCCAGGGCTGCTTTGACTTCCGAGAACGCCCGCTCTCGCTCCGGGGTCCATTCGACCTTATCCGCGGACTTCTGTTTTCTGAGTGCGGCGTACAGTGGTTGCAAGAGCTGCGCTGCGCGGGAAAGGAAACGGTTATAAAAATTCACCGTTCCCAAAAATTCTTGTAGCGCCCTGACCGTTTGTGGCCGGGGAAAATCTGCTACTGCGTGCACTTTGTCAGGCAGCGGTACTGCTCCTTCGGGAGAGACGCGGTGCCCCAAAAAATCAATCCCCGTCACCCCGAACTGACATTTCGCTGGGTTGATTATTAACCCGTGCTCTTCCAACCTCCGGAAAACCGCCGTGAGGTGGGTTTTGTGTTCGTCTTCGGACGCGCTGGCTACTAAGATATCGTCCAGGTAGACGAACACGAAAGGGAGATCGCGCAGCACTGCATCCATCATGCGTTGGAACGTCTGTGCAGCCCCTTTAAGCCCAAAAGGCATGCGCAAAAACTCGAATAAACCGAACGGAGTTATTACCGCTGTTTTGGGTATGTCCTCAGCGCGCACTGGGACTTGGTGGTAACCGCGGACCAGGTCTATTTTAGAAAAACGCGCGCCCCTGCAAGGTGAATGGAAAAATCCTGAATGTGAGGAATTGGGTAGCGGTCGTGTGCTGTGGCGTTGTTCAACCTGCGGAAATTTCCGCAAGGTCGCCACGAACCTTCAGCTTTAGGGACCATGTGTAGCGGGGAAGCCCATGGGCTGTTTGAGCGCCTAATGATTCCCAACCTCTCTAGGCTGGCGAACTCCTCGTGCGCTATGGCCAGTTTAGCTGCGTCCAAGCGCCGAGGTCTTGCAAAAACGGGCGGCCCGGTGGTGGTGATAAAATGCTCCACCCCGTGTTTAGCGATGGCTGCCGAAAACGTCGGGACAGTGAGTGCTGGGAACTGAGTGAGCAGTGTGTGGAACTTACCGCATGTAACTGTGACGTTGGCTTGTGCTGTTGGCCGGGTCACTCGAGCTATACAGGGGAGAGAGTCAAAAGATTATTAAGCATTAACCAGATGTCTGTTAGCGACATCTACCAACAAACCATGTGCACATAGAAATTCAGCCCCCAGTATATGGAAATTCAATGCTGCTATGACAAAAGTCCACTCAAATGTACGGCCGTGTAGAGACAAGAGTAGAGTCCTCTCACCAAAGGTCTTAATCCCTGAACCGTTCGCTGCTGCCATCTCGGGGCCGCTAGATCCTGCCAGCTGGTCAGCGTAGGTCGGCCGGATGAAACTCTTCTGGGCACCGGTGTCCACGAGGAAATGCCTCCCCGAGCGTGCGTCTGTCAAGTAGAGCAGCTTGTTCTCCTCCCCGAGGGTCGCGGCTGCTACCGACCCCCGGTCTTGGCGTTTCCCGAGCACTTGAATTGGCACGGTGGTATACATTTGCGTGCCCTCTCTGCGAAGCGGCGGTAGTAGAAGCAAAGCGTGTCTCCCCCGCGTTCCTTGGCCCCTGCTGCTGCTGCCGTCGGTGGCTCTGCTGCTGCCGTCGATGGCTCCTCGCCTCCTCCGGCCATCGCGCCGAGCTCCGTCGCTGCTGCAATGGTCGCGAACTCCCTGCTGGCGACGATGATCCGGTTTGCTTCCCGGGCTAGCGCACGATAGTCCCGCTTGGCCAGCAACGGCGAATTGGCCAGGGTCGCTCTTGCCGCTGACGGAAGGTTCCGGAGGAAGAGGTGGGTAAAAATGAAATGGTCGTCGTCTGTGCCCTTTAACCTCAGCATCTTCTCCATCAGGTCTATGGCCGACCCATCTCCCAACTCGGTCTGAGTCAGGAGTCTCTCTGCTCTCTCACCATCCGAGAGTGTGAAGTGCTGGATGAGCGCAGCCTTCAGCGCGCCATACTTGTTGTCGGTTGGTGGCTGATCAAGCAGGCTCTCTATGTGCTGAGCCGTGCGGGCGTCGAGCGCTGCGACCACATAGTGGAATTTTGTGTCATCCACCGATATCCCCCGGAGGGCGAACTTTGCCTCGACTAGGTGGAACCAGGAACGCGGGTTGTGCTGCCAGAAATCCGGTAGCTTGATCGCAAAAGCACATGCATGGCTGGGGGTTCCCATCAAGGTTGGCTCCGGGCGGCTTTCGTTGTGTTCCATGATTCGTCTTGGGTCACCAGTGTGGAGCGTGTAAATAACGAGGCGGATTTGACTTAGACAGTTTATTACACATCTCACACAGAAGCATAGTCAGAATGAATACTCAGCAGAGACTCTCCTCTTAAAAAGCATGGCATTCTTCTAGAAGCTTCTAACACACAAAAGGTCACATTGCATTCACTTCCTTAATCCTTTAACATCCTTCTAGAAGTTTCTAACACGCAAAAGATCACACTGCATTCATCCTTCACACCTCCCTGTTATCTCCCAGGGAAACTCTGCTCTTTGTTTTTGTCTAAGATGCTATACAATTATGCCCTCCCCATGTGTCACCAAAATATAATTATATATTGGTGTGTATGTATGTATATCCACTGCTCTTATTTGTATCTTCCGTATCTTCTTAATTATTGCTCTGAGTGTTGCTATCCCTGTGCTGTTGCAATCCTGGAATTTCCCCATTGTGGGACTAATAAAGGCTTATCTTATCTTATCTTATTCAGATTGGCGTGTTGACATGAAGCATTTTTATTCCGATCAGGCTTTTAATCCAGTTACTTGTGTCCATGTAAACATGGCTACAGTCAGGCTCAGCACAGACTGATGAGAGGGCTGAAATGGAAATGATACAATGCAGCTGTCTAACAACTATGAACCAGTAGAGGGCGCTATGACAACACATTACTCCAAAATACCACAACTTTGAGAAAACCAAAACAGGGATTTTGGTGAAACTAATTCACGTTATTTAAAGACCACACCAGTAACAAACAAACCAAAAAAATATATAGGGAACACTGTGTATAATTTTTTCCATCTGTTATACATACATAGTTTGGGCCAAAGTACAATAATTTTAAAGTGACAGTACAATAGTTCTTCATTTCCCATCTGGCAACACTGGGATTTATATTCATAGTAGTTTTGTATGTTGCACTTTGAGGAATGGGAATTGTTCCTTTAAGATGGTAAATAATTATTTGGAAGTCTGACTGCCGTCATACTTTTCAGCATTGGTTTGACTGCAGTTGCAGAGCTGCGCCTCCAGGTGGAGACATGGTACAGTGGATATTCATGGCAAAACTTCAAGATTATTGTGTTTTTGAGTAGAAAATGATTAGTTTGCAATACTTGACAGTGTTTAAAAATGATAGCATTACAAATGAAATCATACAGTTGGTTATTTGGGCATATTACTGTTTGTTTGATGCCGTATTGTTCAGTGAAACCCCACAGAGAGGCGTAAATGAGGCTTTACCTGCTGTGCAGAGAAAAGCATGTTTGGTATGCAGAGCATCCCCCTTCGCCTCCAGCGCTATACACCTCAGTTTCCCCACAGTTTCCACCACAGCAAATGTATTATGAAGAGAGAGCAGTGCAGTTTGTCCCATTTCCCGGTCCAATAAAACTCCAGCACGGTGTGGAGACTCAGAAGGAAGAGAGCAGCAGAGTGTGGGAGATTGGATCAGGGGCAGTGTTGCCAGATGGGAAATGCTGAAGTATCATACCAGTAGCTTAAAATTATCGTATTTTGAGGAAAATTATTGTACACACCCAGTTTTTATTCTGACGGGGCTCAGGACAGTTTGCTTCAGTAACACACATTATCACAGATCATGTACGTATATTACAGCCTATAACACAGTTTGACCTTTTTACCTTTACTTTTCTTCAGCAGACTGCTACAGCTTTGCTGCTGAACGGTTAGGCCCAGGAAATCTTTCCTGCCACATGCCATTTCACTGTATAATAACTCACTCTGATGTTGAATTCTGCTCATGCTGTAACTATGCTGCCATACTACACCTCACAGTCTAATTGGTACCTCACATTTCACCCTGCGCCTGATAGTCCTGCATTGTAATCCTGCATTGTACAGCGGGTATGATTCATGTATCTATATGGGTCATCATCTATTCATCTACGATGTATATAAGTATATTTAGGCAGTTTTACTTCCATGGGTAATCCTTTTGTCTATTATGCTGTGTGTGTGTCTCTGTCGTTTTGGTCATCTACTGCCATGCTGCTGTTACACTGTAATTTCCCAGTTTGGGATCAATAAAGAACATCCATCCATCCATCCATCCATCCATCCATCCATCCATCCATCAGATCGGTTGGAAAAAAAGCACCTCTACCTGTGTGGAGTACAGGATGAGCCTGTACTGAATGGCCCATAATATCAATCATACTTAATTATCTTCTAAATGCCTTCTGTTGAATCATTGTATATCATGGTCTTGCCTCATAAATATTTTGAAAAGTACTGTTTATACATTAGGAATAAACAATCAATCCACCTAAACTACTAAGGGCTAAGTAGGTACTAGTGGAAAAGGGGCTTATTAGCTTAGCTTAGCTAATTAGCACAGGAACAGGTCTCTTCACGCTACAGGCAGGAACACACACAGAAAAAGTTCTCCTCGATGACGTCACCAACACAGTACCCCAATTCACTGCCTGAGCTAAAATACAGACCAAGTGGTAATAACAAACGAACTGTATAAGTAATAAATGACTGTGGCTTAGGGCCTTTTGTACAGCCACCCCCAAATTTATGCAGCACATTTGCACCAAACAAAAGGCACTCTATACCTTGCCCATACTTAAAGAGATTGTCCATTGTCCTGATCCGGCAGGGCTGGCAAGACCACCAGCCGGGCAACAGGTCTAGTGTAAGTTCTGTCTTTTACCTGCCCATCAGCAGACCTGATATGTCTGTCGGGACTAGGATGAACTCTCAGGATGCGCTCGATGGGCCAGGAGGCCCTTGGGAGCTGGGGGTCCATGATCATGACCACTGAACCGTCTGTGACATCTGCTGGAGATGATTGCAAGTCCAGGTACAGCCGGATGAAGCCAGCCCAAACTGGTCAGCAAGCACTTGGGTGTGCTTCCATTGCTGACGACTCAGGAGCTCTTCTTTGGGATGGACGACTTGGGGAAGTGACCCGTCTGACCGCCCCATCAGCAGGCAATCTGAGTCACAGGATCTGGATTGCTTATGTCGGATGGAACGTAGCCCAATGGCTTGGAGTTGAGGATCTCCTTCACTTCTACCTGCACTGTGCAAAGGGCTTCATCTTGAAGGGGTTGTGCTCCAACTGTAGTGTAGAGTGCTGCCTTCAAGGAACGAATTTCATGCTCCCACCCTCCTCCAAAGTGGGGCGCAGCTGGGGGATTGAAGTGGAAACTAATCTTGTGTGGGGCTAAAAGTTGCTGAAGGTCTGGAGACATGTCTGAGAAGGCCTCTCGTAGTTTGGATTCTCCACCTCTGAAGTTAGTCCCTTGGTCTGAGTACAGTTCAGCAGGTGTCCCTCGTTGGGTGATGAACCTGCGAAAAGCCATCAGGAAGGAGTCCGTATCTAGTGAGGTCAGGACATCCAAGTGTACAGCTTTGATGGTGAGGCATTTAAAGATAATCCCCCACCTCTTTTCCAAACGGCGTCCCACCTTGACCTCAAACGGCCCGAAGCAGTCAGTGTCTGTAGAGTAAAAGGCTGGCTTAAAGAGGCAAAGGCGAGCTGGTGGCAGGTCAGACATGATGGGTACAGCGGGTTTTGCTCTCCATCTGTAACATTCAGTGCAAGTTCTCTAGAAATGACGGATTGCTTCTCTACCTTACAAGATCCAATAGGTGTGCCTGAGTTCAGCAAAAACACGCTCTGGTTCTGAATGACGGACATGGCCATCAAAGTCCTGGATGAGTAGGTGAGTGATTGGCTGAGCGGGGTCTAGAACTAGTGGGTGCAGACTGGCGTGAGCTAGGTCTTCGGATCAGTGAAGCTGACCACCAACTCTGATGAGTTCTCCGGACTCGTCCAACTCTGGAGATAGTTATGAGACGACTACTGCGTGGCACGGGTTTTCCGCCTTTAAGGAGGTTTAACTCCTCAGGAAAACTATCCTGCTGGGCTCGCTTGAAGAGGAGCATCTCTGCTTGGTGATAGTTCTCTGCAGTGGAACGGCCATCCTTAGCAGCGGCCCCTTGTAGCTCCTGGACTGTAGCTTCCAGTAGCTCTTTCCATGTATTGTACTGATACACATCTGACGACGCTGGTCTCTCAGCTGTGGATGACACACCACAGAAGGGTTCTTTCCGAAGTTCGGTTGAATCTGGAGTGTCTCCCAGGCTGCTGACCGGCTCCGATGGCCACTGGTTAGGGTCCATAAGCAAGAAGGGGGTCCTTGACTCCATTGATTGGGTCTTGCCAGGTCCTGTAAGGTTTTGCCATGAGTTATGTCATCCACAGGGTTCTGAGCTGAATTAATGTAAAGCCATACGTGGCCTTGTATCAGTTCTTGTATCTCTGTCTTGGAGATCTGTGCTCTCTCAGGGTCTCTTTGGAGCCTCTTCTCCACAGCTCTCAGACTCGGGATGACAGCACTGGGAGTAGCCTGCAGGTGCAGCATGTTGTGGCAATGCAGCAGAGGAGTGGCATAGTGAAGTATACCATCAGCATCCATGTGAGCTGTCTTGCTTTTGAGGAAGCCAACTGTTAAGTTGTCTTGCTTGAAACGTGTCACCACTTTGTCTTTTCTGAGAGGAATGGTATCAGCCTGCCCGAGCTTCTTGACATGCTGCATCAATTCATTCACCAGTGGCAGAATTGAAGTGAACAGACATTGTTGTGACTGGTTCAGTTGGGAGACAGCACTGGAGGGGCCCTGCAGTGTCCATCTCAGACGGGTGTGGATCGCAGCCGGGCCTCCAGGGGGCCCCAGGTGGACAGGTTCAATGGGTGATACGAGGTGAGGATTACCCATTGAACCTCACTTCCGCCTCCAAAGAGAGCAGACGCCTTTTTGCTTCTCTCTTGCTTCTGACTTTTTTTCCTCCCCCCCCCCCCAACTAACTGGATCCCAGCTTGCTGTTGTCTGTCTGCGTCTAACTGCTGACCGTCGAAAGAAATTATGGAATTAATAAGCTGGGCTTTGAACGCAATTGACACTATTTTTTCAACAAGGAAAAGTGCTCCGGGGGAAGCTGTTTGCCCCGCAGGGACGGCTCCAGCGGGCTATTTACGGGACACAAGTAATTGGAGGATCTTGTGCCTGACTAATCTCTCTATCGAAGATATTGAAGATTTGTATGTCTTCGTAATAATGGTGATTGGGATCGTTCTGATTGGAACTGGGATTGTCCTGGTGTACCGCAAATTGCTGAAGATGGATACAACCTATCAAAATGCTGGCCAGGCGAGGTGCATCCATCAAATTGAAAAATTGGAGAAGACCCTGATAGCGACAAATGGAGAACTGTCTCGGAAGGTGGATTACATCATGATTACGCTTAGGTCTATCCACGACGGACTCAACGCCCCGCAATGAAGGATTAAGTACTGAATCTACAGAAGAAAATAAAGTTCCTTCTCTGTGATCAGTTCTATTTGGCTCAATTTCCCTACAAAAATTCCTCCTGATTGTCTGCAGTCTGTTTTTTCAAAACACTGAGCACAAGGCCTTGGACAGCAGCAGCTGCTCGGACAATTGCCAAGGACGATTGCCAGCAGCCAGGCAAAACATCTCCTGCCAAAGTGTCCTTGTTGTTCTTACTGATACAACACTTGCTTCAACAGTGCACTCATATTGACCCACAAACTGACAAATAAGATTCACTCACTGCTCTCTTTGTGTCCTGTGAAATCTTGGTCCGCTGATGTGCATTGAGGGCTTTTTTTCCCCTTGTAATCATAATATTGATCATGTGACCAGTATTCTGAATCAATGAATTTTTTGCTCCTTCCTATTGTATTATTTCTTATGCTACCTGTACCCTCCTGCTGACAGGCGCGTTTCAGACGCTCGCCGCGGCACGGAAATGCAGGTTCATTTTCTGTGTCAAGTCAAATTCTCTCGTATGTTATCAGTGATCTGTTAATGTACTTGGCAATAAATCTTTTTCTGATTCTGATTCTGATTCTGATTCGGATGGTCACTACCTATGAGCACCAAGAGCCTAACTTTCTTGAATGGCTGGAGCGGGAGCTCACTCAGGTGTTTGTACTTTCTCTGGAGTGATTCGATAGGGTAAGTATGGTCTGCTAAATCAATACGAGCTGCTGTGAAGGCATCACGGATGTGGAAATGAGTCTTGGGTTGAGTTTTCAGGGAGATGGAGTAGGAGACATGGGTGCCATTTAGTGTTTGCACATCTTGGCGTATTGTGTGTAAGGGCAGGTCTTCGGGGTTCCCTTGTAGTTCCAGTTTCTGGGCTGCCGCTGGCAGTAACATGGTCCTCTCTGACCCATCAGCCAATACTGCATAAGTATCCAGCGTTTGACGGCCATGATGGAGTAGAACAGGGACCACTTTCAGCAGGACATGACTGCCCTCTGTTGGCCGGTCAAGGTACAGCACACCTGTTGAGTTGTCACATTCTGAGACACTACTAGCTGTGTTGTGCTCCCTCTCAGTCCTGCGTTGACATCATGGAGGACTCGTAAATGACAACCTTGACACAGATTACAGGGCTTCTTCAGGTTGCATTTTGCAGCTTGGTGTGGACGGGGGCAGCACGGTGGTACAGTGGTTAGCACAGTGGCAGCACAGTAAGAAGGTCATGGGATCGATTCCACTCTTGACCATCGTGGGTTCGATCCCACCCCTAGACCATCGGTGACCCTTCTATGTGGAGTTTGCATGTTCTCCCCGTGTCTGCGTGGGTTTACTCCGGGTACTCCGGTTTCCTCCCACATGCCAAAGACATGCAGGTTAGGTTAATTGGCATCAACTGGGGATTCTAAATTGTCCTTAGGTGTGGATGTGAGAGTGAATGGTTGTCTGTCTCTGTGTTGGCCCTGCGATGGACTGGCGATCTGTCCAAGGTGTACCCTGCCTCTCGCCCAAAGATGCTGGGATAGTCTCCAGCCCCCCCGCGACCCGAAAGGATTAAGCGGCAGAAGATGGATGGATGGATGTTGTGAACGGGTGCAGCACCAGCATCTTTTATTAGTCTTTATCCATTCAGTTAATTGGCCCTTAGTGAGTCTGCTTATGGTTGCACACTGGTTGAGATGGTGGTCACGGAAGGCACAGTAAGGTGTTGACTTGGGTTTGGTGGAGGGCTGGCTTGGTGACTTAATCTCTTTCTGTGTGTCAGCACCATGCACCACTGTGATGGAGCGCTTTCCTGGACATGTCTCAGGCTTGTCTCGTAACCCTCTGTGTGACAGCTGTCCATCAAAGTTGTGACACCAGGATTCATATTTCAACCAGGCAGCGGTATCATGGAGGGTGAATTTGGGCCCAGAATGATTAGACATACAGTACCTCTGCGGAAATCTGCACATTGCTCTGAGGGTAACTTGCTGAGCAGGTAAGCCACATGGGATCCACACTGCAGCTCCACTTCTCCCTCGGAGCCTAGTGTCTTAAGCATTCCCACCAGTGACTGAATCTGCAGGGAGAACATATTGAAGGCAGCCACATCCCCTCGTATGATGTCCGGTGAGTCCATAACTGTAGCAGTCCTCTTGAGAGCTAGCTGATGGGGTTGGCCAAGCTTCTCATTTAGGGCTTTCATGGTATCTGTAAAGGGGGTAGGGGAATGAGGGTAGGCATCGGCTACTAATCTGGCTTCCTCTAAGTGTAGGTGGTCTCTGAGAACTTGATACTTGAACAATTCAGTACTGTTGGAGGGCAATAAGTTCTCTAGGGCAATCTTGAGGTGAGCAAACTCACCAGGGTCTCGATGTGAGAGGTTAGAGATGGTTGGACGTGGACCACGGTACGATGTCTCCATACTGGCACTCTGATAGGCTGGTTGAAAATCTACTGGGGGTGCTCTGGATGAATAGGGAAAGCGCTGAGGAAGTGATGGGTGCTCTGATGGCACATAGCGAACATGGATGGGGTTTGGTTGCACCTCGTAGGGTGTGGAGGTGAACTGTGGTGGAGGAGGGGCCAAACTGGACCAGGCTGGATTGGGTGCTGAGATGTTCATGGGTGCCTGTCAATTTCTGGAGTGATGAAGGCTTGGGGGCTTGGGTAGTTGAATGAGTGAGTGAGGTTGGTTGGCTGCTAGAGTTTCCTTCCTTAGGACCTGACGTTCACTCATCATCCAGTCAAGCCATTCTAGGACTGGCTGGCTGCTCTGCTGCAGTCCCTCATCACATTTGATTGGCCAAGGTGGTGGCAGCAGTCAGTCCTCTTCTGCTTGGTTATTAACTGTGTTAGAAGAGTTAGCCCATACCTCTTGTGCTGCCTGGAGTTTGTGAGCACCAGTTATTAGCTGTAGCATGTCTGTCTGAAGTGCTCGTAAGTCAGCCAGACCAGCAGCCATGCACTGCTGTGACTGCTGGAGTAGTAGTCATTCATGCTGGATTTCCTCTAGCTCTACTCCCAGGCCTGTAGTTTGCTGGGTTATGTGAGGGGTGAGATGACTCTGCAGCCTCTCCTGGAGTCTATCTGAAGGCAGCTGTGGGGCTAGCTGCTCCTTGTCGCCATGCAGTGGGCCTGAAGCTGCATAGTGGGTGTCTGTCTCTGGGAGGATTTCAGTCCTGCTTAGCTGTGTGGGTATTGGGGTGCCATATGAGGCTAGACGAGGAGTCATCTTATCTGTTTCCTCCTGTAGCATCCTCATTTCTCTGTGTGATGCAGGCCTGTGAGTGCTCAGACTGATTGGATCAAGTTCATAGTCTTTATAACGAAGGGGGAGATGTAGGTGGTGTCAGGGGCATCCACCAAGGGCTGTGAGGTCTTGAATGTCATTCATCTTGACTAGGGTGGGTGCGGTGTACATCCGGCTCGAAGGGCCAGTGAGAAACTATAGATCTGTATAGTCTGGACTGTAAGGTGCTGTTCATGTTTTATTGCCACGCTCAACCTGGAGTGTCGGGCCAGAACACTACTTATGGCCTGGATGCATTCACTGCCATTACTGCCATGCATTTGGTGCAGGAACAATCACAAGAGGAGATGGAGGGTTGCATCTACAACTGATGCTTTACTGCTGTCTTCAAACAGGGCACTGTACATGTATAATCGCTGCTATACATGTAGGACATGAATAGGCATGTGATACAGGAATGGGTACGCATAGGTGTGTGTGTGTGTGTGTGTGTGGTTTCTGAAACAAAAAAAATAAAGGAGAGATAATGAGTTCACTATCACTGAATAATAACTACCCATACAAGCAGCACTACTGTATGGTTCTACCCAACTGAAGCAGATTAGTAAGGCACTTTTAGCTCAGTTGCACTTATAACCAAACTTATGAGTTAGTTCACTCTTGCAAATTACACCACAAAATGAGTAGCAGCTATGTGCTCTAAACACAGGATATGTCATGTTTGAGAGAATGATCAGCTCACGTGCAAGATGCTACACCAGTGACTGCACACGACACAGACAAGCAACATTTAAACACAGTTTTATTGAACAAAGTAAACTCAGAATTAGGGGGGAAAAAAGTCACTCACCAGAGGAATACCCGGCTTGTAAGAGAGGGAGACGAGACGAGAGCAGGTTAGCTATAAGGAGGGAGACTGGGAATAAAGAATTACAGGAATATTCTTACGATTTAGGAGCAGAGAGCCTGGCAGAGGAACCCAGAGAAGATGAACCAGCAAGAAGTAGCCAGCAGGGAGTTGAGCTGGGAGAGGTGTCTGACCGGGTGGAAGAAGCTGTCTGGAGTGATGACGACATTGATGGAGCAGGTGAGCGCACAACAACCCCCGGAGATGCACCGCGGAGATGGCAGCAACCCAACGAGTCAGCACTGGAGCAATCATGAATTGGTCCTTTTAAGTGCTGGCAGAAAGAGGCAGCAGGTGCATCCACTCACGCAGGAGTACCGATCACCTGCGGAGCCGGGATCTTGATGAAGAACCTCCCACAGAAAGGGAGGGGGAGTGCGCTCACCTGAACATAACAGGATAAGTACAGCACAGTATCAAACAGAACATGGAGATTCCCAACTAGCATCAAGTGAACGAGCAACAAGGTAACACCTTCACACGTATTATTATGGTAATAACAACGACGCCGTGGCACTTTGCGACGTGTTAAAGTAATTAACACATGAATGCAAACAATTTACTTTGTCATAGACACACACTGGCTTAACACAGTCCCCTGTTTATCTGTCTGGACTGGAATAAGACTTAACTCACTCTCACTTCACTCATAAACTTAGCTAATTAGCACTCGAACACCCTTGTGTTCAGTTGATAAAACTGTTTGCAACCGTTTGGAATTGTTCGTTAGTTTCCGTAACTGAACGACACGCTCACCGCAAACCGTTTTCTCACTGGCCAAACTCCTGGGGGAGGTGACGCATAGTGAACAAAGATGACAGCTAGGTAAGATAGTTTGCGATGTCCTTTTTGTTTTCTTTTCTTTTTGGAGCAATTCCATCAATCTAAGTAGAGGTTATGTCAGTTTGTAAGTAAAACAATACCACGCGGACTTCCGGTTATGGCAGCCATGTAGGAAGACGTGTTTCACACTGCTCTGCTCCTAAAAATAAAAAGTTTACTAAAACTCTCTTAATTGAAACAAAAACCCATTCCAGCGTTTAGGCGCGGATATGGTAAAGACCAAGGCTGGGAAATTAGGTGGAGCAAAAAGCAATTCGACAAAACAACCCCAGCTAACAGACTTCCACGCTCGAGGCAAAACAGGGAAAACTCCAGAGACTATGGCGGAGGAGGGAGCCAGCGGCGGAGTGGGAACTGCTGAAGAGGGGACAAACGCAGTGCTCACTGTCATCAACTCCATGAGAACAGAGTTTTCATCTAAATTTGATGGAATTTTAGCAGCGATAGAAGGAATGAGAAAGGAAATAAGCGACTGTATGGAACGAGTATCGCAGGCGGAGCTCCGAATTTCAAGCGCTGAAGATGACGTCACCAGCCTACAATCAAAGTTGCAAACACTGGAATTAAAATGGAAACGTCTGGAAGATAACGTCCTGGATTTGGAATCCCGCTCGCGATGGAATAATTTGAGGTTGGTGAGCCTCCCGGAGGGAGCGGAGGGATGGGACTCATGTTCCTTTTTGGAAAAGTGGATTCCAGGAGCGCTGAACAACGCGGACCTGCAGTCATCGGTTGTCTTAGAGAGCGCTCACCGAATCGGCCCACCGAGAGATAATAAGACACCACCGAGGACGCTGATTATGAAGTTCCTCAACTACAGAGACAAGATGACGGTCACCAACGCGGCGCGAGCTAAAGGGGAAATTAAATACCAGGAGCAACAGGTGAGGTTCTACCCAGACTTCACCACAGGAATTCAACAATTAAGGAGGCAGTTCGACCCCGCCCGCAAAGAGCTGCGCAACCTCGGGATTCGTCACGGAGTGATTCATCCGGCAAGACTGCTGGTCACATACAAGGGGAGATCCCACATCTTCAAGACCCCTCAAGAGGCGCAGGAGCTCATTAAGCAGATCCAAAAGGAAACTGGTGGGAGCTAAGCATGAACATGACAAAGGTAGAACATTTAAGCATTTGTACAGGCATCTGATTGATCTGAAACATATAACATGTCTACAAAATACAGACTGTATTAAAAAAAAAAGCTATGATGTACAAAGTTGCTATAAAACTTTGAAGTTATGTTGAAAAAACTACAGAAGAGAGTTAATGTCATAAGAATAGTAGCGGCGTCAGGGTGATTGAGAGGAGAAAGAGAGTGGTTAGACTGATCCTCGCAGGTGTGGAACAGTCACTAGCTATAACGGGAGACAGAATTTTTTTGATTTTGGGGGGATCACCACGAATGTGGGGAAGGGGAATTTGTTTTTGTTTTTGTTTGGTTTGTAGGATGACTGTTCTATCATCCATGTTTTTGCCTCTCTGTACAAGCATGTTCATATTGCAAGGTAATCTCAAACTCCTTATTGATCATAGATCTAAGCATTAATCTTAATTTAACTTCATGGAATTGCAGAGGTCTACAAAATCTAAAAAAACTTAAACAAGTTATGAATAAAATAAAAGACATAGATTCAAAAATTGTATTTTTACAAGAAACTCATCTAATAGAGGAGGATGTAAAAAGAATTAGGAGAAGATGGCAAGGAAACGTGTTCACCTCATCATTTTCATCCCGAGCCAGGGGAGTTATGGCTCTCATACACAAAACAGTCCCATTTCAAGTGAAAAATGTAATTGGAGACAAATTTGGAAGATATCCAAGGATCTTTGTTATTAGAAAATATAAATCTGGTGAACTTATATGGCCCCAATATTGATGATCAAAACTTCTTTGTTAATTTATTCCTTACTTTATCATCACTTACAGGGCAACATATAATAGCAGGGGATTTTAATTGTACATTGAATCCCAGTATAGACAGATCAACAGGACTGGACTGTACGCACAATGGATGTAGGATGACTATTAATCATTTTATGAAAGAATTGAGATTGCTAGATATATGGAGAGAAATGAAACCACAAGTCAAAGCCTATTCTTGTTATTCTAATACCTATAAGACATTCTCACGTATTGACTACTTTTTGATCTCTACAGAATTAAGGTCCAAGATTCAAAATTGTTTCCATGATAACATTGTGATCTCTGATCATGCACCCTGCTGTCTAATATACACTACCGTTCAAAAGTTTGGGGTCACCTCAGACAATTTTGTGTTTTCCATGAAAAGTCACACTTTTTTTTACCACCTTGAGTTGTAAAATGAATAGAAAATATAGTCAAGACATTGACAAGGTTAGAAATAATGATTTGTATTTGAAATAATAATTTTTTCCTTCAAACTTTGCTTTCATCAAAGAATCCTCCATTTGCAGCAATTACAGCATTGCAGACCTAACATGATTGCACAAGGGTTTTCTAATCATCCATTAGCCTTCTGATGCAATGAGCAAACACATTGTACCATTAGAACACTGGAATGATAGTTGCTGGAAATGGACCTCTATACACCTATGTAGATATTGCACCAAAAACCAGACATTTGCAGCTAGAATAGTCATTTACCACATTAGCAATGTATAGAGTGTATTTCTGATTAGTTTTAAGTTATCTTCATTGAAAAAAAGTGCTTTTCTTTCAAAAATAAAGAAATTTCTAAGTGACCCCAAACTTTTGAATGTAGATAAGAAATTGACAAAGGATCCAGGTAGGTGGCATTTTCAGCATAAATGGCTTCAGGATGAGGAATTTGTTAAGTACATAGAAAAACAGATAGATGAGTTCTTTGATATTAATACTACACAAACAGCGGCATGTATAAAGTGGGAGGCTTTCAAAGCTTTTATTAGGGGGCATATTATCACTTATACAGGTTCAAAATCTAAGAAGACTCGAGAGGAGAGAGTCCAATTGGAACGTAAAATAAAAATTCTTCAAGAAAAGGTGTATGCAGGAAGTAACCCACAGTTAGAGAACGAATTACTGATTCTGAGAGCTGAATATGATAAAAAATCAGCAAATAGAGCTGCCTCGAGTCTTCTAAGATTGAAGCAAACTTTTTATGAACAAGGTGAAAAATCAGGAAAATTATTGGCATGGCAGATTAAACAATTAGAATTTAAAACACCAATTACCAGTATTATAAGTAACGAACAGGTAGTTATAGATCCTTTAGAAATTAATAGTGCCTTTAGAGATTATTATGAAAAACTATATGATACAAAAAATGAAACTCACTTAACCAAACTAAATGGGTTTTTGGGTGGATTATCTATACCGTGTATTCCAAATGAAAACAGGGAGATACTGGAGTCTAAAATTAGTCAAGAAGAAGTTGGGCAAGCCATTGATAATATGAAATCAGGAAAAAGAGCAGGACCAGATGGTCTTCCAGTTGACCTCTATAAAAAATTTAAGAATAAATGAATAAAACCACTTTTGGAAATGGTTTTAGAAGCATTTCAAAATGGTAATTTACCACCATACATGAATAATGCCTTAATTATACTGTTGCCAAAACCAGGTAAACCCCCTAATAAATGTGAAAGCATGAGACCAATAAGCCTATTAAATGCTGATCTTAAAATAATCTGTAAAATTTTAGCAAAACGACTACAAGAAATATTACCAAATATTATTAACAGAGATCAGAATGGCTTTATAATGGGAAGACAAGGCTTCCATAACGTAAGAAGACTATTTAATATTATTTATTCCAATAAAGAAGCACCGGATACAGCTCTCCTATCATTAGACGCCGAAAAGGCCTTTGATAGGGTCGAATGGCCCTATCTTTTTGAAGTCCTACAAAGGTTTGGACTTGGAAATAATTTCATAAAATGGGTCCAGATAATATACAATAATGCTACAGCAGAAATCCTAACAAACAGCAATATCTCAAAATCAATAAAAATCAATAGAGGATGTCGACAAGGGTGTCCACTTTCACCTTTACTGTTTACTATGGCAATTGAACCTTTAGCGATGGCAGTACGTTTACATCCACAAATATATGGAATTAAAGTAGGACCAACAGAACATAAAATCTCCCTGTATGCCGATGACATAATTTTGTTTATGTCGAATTTTAAAAAATCAATTCCGACCTTATTAAATTTAATAAAGAACTTTGGGGAAATATCAGGATATAAAATAAATATAACAAAATCTTCAATATTAATGCTAAATGAGACCCAGAGACATCACCCAGCTCCTGAGGTAAATCAATTCAATGTTGTAAATCAGTTTAAATATTTAGGAATTCAAATTGTGCCTAAGCTAGAATCAGTCACCAATGCCAACTATGAAGCCTTAATGACAGATATTAATGAGTTACTTCAGAGATGGATGTCACTACCAATGTCGATGATCGGGAGAATTAATATACTTATAAGTAATATCTTACCAAAAATACTTTATTTATTTCAAAACATTCCTTTACCACCACCTTCAGATCTATTCTTAAAAATTAAAAAAAAGTTAGTGGAATTTATATGGAACAATAGGAAGGCTAGATTACGTTTGTCCTTACTATATCTACCATTTGATCGTGGAGGTCTGAAATGTCCAAACTTTATGTTGCATTACTGGTCAGCACAACTGAGGTCTATGACACATTATTTTTCATCAAATGATCCTCCTCACTGGACTGAAATGGAATCATACAATTTACCTTTACCTCTTCCCTTATTCATATACTCAGACTCGGCTAAAAAATTACAGAAACAAGTTAAAAATCCAATTGTAAAGCACATGATCAAAATATGTTGTGAAACCAAAAATATTTAAAAGAACCACACTTACTGTCACAATTTAGCCCAATATGGGGTAATCAATATTTTACACCAGGGAGAGCGGATGCTGTATTTAAAGTATGGAATTTAAAAGGGATTCAAAAGATTCAAGACTTATATTTGTCACGTTCAGATAACATAATGTCTTTTGAAGAACTGAGGATTAAATTCAATCCTTAATAGAACACATTTTTTTAAATATCTTCAGCTTAGAAATTTTATTCGATCAAATCAAATTAATGCTCTCACCCGACCTACTTATTCATCCTTGGAAAAAATTTTGATGAAAGATAGTAAAAGAAAGGGTATTATTTCAGAGTTTTATAACTCATTGACACTATTCTCAAGTGAAAACTCACAGAAAAGACTGAATTATTGGAAAGAAGACCTGCAAATTGAAATTTCAGAGGAACAATGGGAAATGGTTTGTGCAGAAGCTCAAACCAAATCAATAAATGTACGTCTTAAACTGATACATTTTAAATGGTTAATGCGGATGTATGTTACACCAGTGGAGTTAAATAGATATAACAAAAACGTACCAAATGCGTGTACAAAATGTATGGAAAGTAAAGGAACCCTATTTCACTGTTTATGGTAATGTAGAAAAATCAGAATGTTTTGAGAAGAGGTGAGGGTAACAATTGAAAAATAATTTCAAAACAATTTACATTGAACCCTAAACTGTTTTTGTTGGGTCTGTATCCAGAAAAACATAACTTTAATAAGAGTGAAAGAGCATTCATAGACCTCGGTTTGCTTAATGCCAAAAAATGTATTGCACTACTGTGGAAAAAGACTCATAGACCAGATGTGACTCAGTGGTTAAGACAGATGTTAACAAACCTTCCACTAGAAAGAATAACATATATACTGAAATTAAAGGAAGGTGTGTTTGAGAATATATGGAGACCTTTCATTGATTATGTAAAGAAATTAAACATAACTTCTGAAGAAGAAGGTGAATGATGTGTGGACCTTGCAAATTCCAAACTGGTGAATGTACAGTATATTATGTATTCTTGTGTAATAGATTACCTAGACTAAACAGAGGAGCATTGTTGTTGATTTGTTTTTGTTAATGGTTGTTGTTGTTTTTAGTACATTTTTTGGGGTTTTTTTTTAAATTTTTAAATTACTTTAGTGTTAGTGTTTGACTGTGCCATGTTTGTAAAAAAAGGTTCAATAAAAAATATCGTGGAAAAAAAAAAACACAATACCACGCTTAAAAATATTGTTTTTGGTGGAGGTATAATGGAGAATTCTTAGGTAATATGAAGTTAAAGTAAGCTACAGTCTACTCCATAGTAACCATATACACTACCGTTCAAAAGTTTGGGGTCACCCAGACAATTATTTTGTGTTTTCCATGAAAAGTCACACTTATTTACTACCATGAGTTGTAAAATGAATAGAAAATATAGTCAAGACATTGACAAGGTTAGAAATAATGATTTGTATTTGAAATAATAATTTTTTTCCAGATACTCAACCTGCTCAAAGAAAGGTCAGTTTTATAGCTTCTCTAACCAGCTAAACTGTTTTCAGCTGTGCTAACATGATTGCACAAGGGTTTTCTAATCATCCATTAGCCTTCTGATGCAATAAGCAAACACATTGTACCATTAGAACACTGGAGTGATAGTTGCTGGAAATGGGCCTCTATACACCTATGTAGATATTGCACCAAAAACCAGACATTTGCAGCTAGTATAGTCATTTACCACATTAGCAATGTATATTAGATACTAGAGTGTATTTCTGATTAGTTTAGTTATCTTCATTGAAAAAAACAGTGCTTTTCTTTCAAAAATAAGGAAATTTCTAAGTGACCCCAAACTTTTGAACGGTAGTGTAAATATGCAGCTAGTTCATGGACAGTTGTAAGTAGCCCAGCTACCAGTGCCTTCGCCTTTGGCTCTGAGTTGAAGCCCATTCTCCCTGACATGCCTGAGGCTCAGTGTCAATCATTCAGTGAGCTGATCTAAACGGTGTGCGATCGTCTGTCCACAGTTAATTTTTCCCTTAAACATGTAAAAATGATTTTTGGACATGTAGCAGAATCTTTTCATTTGACCAACCAATAATCACAGAAGAAATACTATTTCTCAGCATATCTTTGATTGAATCACGCAGGGAGTCAGAGAACATGGCTGTGGGTTTCTCACCGCCCCCTCTGATGAAAAAGACCAAGCACACAGGAATCCACAGCTACAAAAAGGCTTCATGTTACTTGGCGTTTCCCAGTAACTTTCCAACAATGCATGTCCATTGTCTAAACTGGTATCAACCGGTCCTCTTGGCGTCCAGATGACTCCCAGGGTCTCCTTACTTCTATGGCTTCCATCCTGTTGGTTCCTGTCTCTCACCATGCCCATATATGGAAGAAAGAGCTGATACAAGAACAGTGTGTGTGTGTGTGTGTGTGTGTGTGTGTGTGTGTGTGTGTTGGTGGGTGTGTATTTGTGTGTGTGTGAGTGTAACGAAAGCACTTTGTATAATATCTAGCTAACTAATCTTCACTATATATTTATTATAACAAACATGCAAAATTGTTCATGTACACAACTACAGAATGCACGAGCCAACCAGAAAAAACGTTCGCTAAGAACTGCCCGTTCATTTAGGTTAGTTCACCTTGCAAACTATGTTTGGTGAACTGTTTTGTGAACTGAATGCACGGCAGGTCTCTTCACACTACAGGCAGGAACACACACAGAAAAGGTTCTCTCCAATGACATCACTGTCACAGTACCCCAATTCACTGCCAGAGCTAAAATACAGACCAACTTGTAATAACAAACAAACTGTATAATTAATAAATGGCTGTGGCTTAGGGCCTTTTGTACAATAATTTTTTACATTTATAAATATGCCAGTTGTTTCCAGAATATTTTTGATTGGTTTTAGCATTCAGTTCTTGATTTGCCGTTAAAATAAACACATCATTAACATTACTTCTATTCCATTATGTTTTGTAGCTCTGAATTGTTTCCACTTGGTTTACAACTGCATTAAATAATCAAACCAGTCTTCATCCTGAGTATCTTTCTTATTGTGTTTCTCACAAGAGTTTGTTCAAATAAGTATAGACTATTTCAGCAGAATCCTAAAATATTAATAGTGCTAATTTATGGATGTTAAAAATAACATTGTCATTATCAGCATAGTTGCCAAGTCTGCTTATTATAAGCGACTTTGGGCTTGTTTCTCTCTAAAATCACTTGAAATCTCATCAGTCGCAGGTTGCGGGTTTTGGGCTTGTTTTTTAATGTGTAGTTGCTTATTAGGGCTTGCTTTGCTGTCTGTGTGACAGCGTTCCCAGCTCCCCACAAAACACAAGCAGGATAGCTAGTTTGTTTACAGTGTGGAAGATGTGTTCAATGATGAGACTTGAGTGTATTTCTCAGGTTCAGCTTTATTGAAGAACACAATCTTCCAACATTCTCAAAAAGCAAGAAGAGGCAGAATAATGTTACAGCTCACTCTTATACCTCCGGGGGATTAAGAACTCAAGTCACATGGTGCTTCTGCAAACATTCAATCACAATGCAAGTCTCTGAAGATTCACCATTGTCTCTTATTCTCCGGTGTACCGGGAAACCCCCCAGGTCCTCTTCTCCGAGACGAGGGCCTGACTTCACACCTCCTCGCCATCTCCTGTCTTGTTCCTCCAGACGTGAAGCCCCAATCCACATAAGCCATACAATCCACATAAGCCATACATTTGTGGGAGATATGAACCAGACATATGTGCCACATGACCCCCCCCCCCAAAAGTCTGCATGGGACAAACACTCATAAATGCATACATAAAAAACATTACCACATAACCAACAATCAGTCCCCCAATCTCTTAGGTCTGAGCTTCCTGCCGAATCTGCTGTAGGCCGGCTTCGCTGCGTCTGCAGCGTCTCCTTGCACCTGGGGATTAGATTTGTTAGCACATCTCTGTGGGAGCTCTGGGGCATGCCTTCTCGGTGGCCTGCCCCGGCGGGGGGCTTTCGCCAACTGCACTCATTCATCAGCCAGGACAAAAGCAGGCTTGAGTCTGTTTATGCAAATTAGCTCCCTTCTGCCCCCCAAATCTAGCAAAAAATGCTTCTCATTTTTTTCCAGCACCCTGAACGGTCCATCATAAGGCGGTCTCAGCCCTGGGCGTTGTGCATCATGTCTAACAAAAACAAACTCTGCGTTTTTCAAAGCCTCTGGCACAAAAACGCGTGGAAAACTGTGATGCACTGGGCCAGGCAGCGTGTTTGATCCTGTGCCGCTCTGCAACAGCTGAGCGGGGGGGCCATTGGGCGCAGGATTTTCAGGGAGAAATTCCCCGGGCAAACGGAGAGGTTGTGCGAACACCAACTCCGCTGGGGAGGCTTGTAAATCCTCCTTCGGTGCAGAACGCAACCCCAATAAAACCCATGGCAGTTTGTCCACCCAATTTGTATCCGTGAGCGATGCTCTGAGGGCTGCTTTCAATGACCTATGAAAACGTTCACATAAACCGTTGGCCTGCGGGTTATACGCGGTAGTGCGGTGTACCTTCACCCCTAAGCTGCGGGCCATAGACGACCACAGTTCGGAAACAAATTGAGGGCCTCTGTCTGACGTTATGTCTGACGGAACTCCAAAACGTGCAACCCAAGCTGTTAAAAACGCGCACGCAACCTCTTCCGCCGTTGTTGACGCCAGAGGTACCGCTTCTGGCCAACGTGTGGTGCGGTCCACCATTGTCAAAAGGTGTGTGTGCCCTTGAGATGAGGGAAGCGGGCCCACCAGATCAACATGCACATGATCAAACCGCTTAGCCGGGATGTGAAAAGGCTCCAAAGGGGCCCTCGTGTGCTTGTGTATCTTAGCCCTCTGGCACGCTACACAAGCCGCTGCCCATTCCTTGACCTGTTTGCGCAACCCCGGCCAGACAAATTTCTCCCCCACCATCTTGACCGATGCGTGCACCCCCGGGTGCACCAGCGAATGGACCGAGTCAAAAACGCGGCGGCGCCACGCGGCTGGCACCACTGGACGAGGCCGACCCGTGGAGACATCGCATATTAAGGGGGGCATACCTATTTGCTGCACCCTGTGCTCCAGCCTTAACCCTGTTGGTCCAGACTGGAGCGCGCGCACATCCGCGTCACCAACCTGCTCTGCAGCCATGTCTGCATAATCCAAACCTACGTGGACCGGGGCTGCGCGCGCTCCCGCGTCGCTGCCCTGGCCCACAGCCACCGAGTCTGCCCCCACGTGGCCTGGCGTTGCCACAGCACGTGAGAGACAGTCCGCCACTACATTGTGTTTGCCTGCGACATGCTGGATATCGGTGGTGAACTCCGATATTGCGGCTAGCTGTCTTTGTTGTTGGCCTGACCAAGGTTCTGAGATTTTGGCCATCGCAAAAGTTAACGGTTTGTGGTCTACAAAAGTGGTGAAACGGCGCCCTTCCAGCCAGAACTGGAAATGGCGGATGGCCAAGTGTAGGGCTAAAAGCTCCCTGTCAAACGCGCTGTATTTACGCTCGTTATCGCGCAAGGATTTGCTAAAGAAAGCGAGAGGCTGCCAGGTCCCTGCCACACACTGTTCAATGACTGCCCCCACCGCTAGGTCCGAAGCGTCGGTGGTGAGCGCCAAACGGGCTGTTGGGACCGGGTGCGCTAACAAAACGGCGCTTGCAAGGGCTGATTTGACCTGGGAGAAAGCGCGCTCCTGCTCCGGAGACCATTTGACCTTATTCGTGGGTTTTTGTTTTTTCAGTGCCGCGTACAGTGGCTGCATAAGCCGTGCTGCACTCGGAAGAAACCGGTTGTAAAAATTAACTATCCCTAGAAACTCCTGCAGCGCTTTTATCGTTTGAGGTCGGGGGAAATCTGTTATCGCGCGCACCTTCTCCGGCAGAGGAACCACACCTTCAGGTGAAACGCAGTGCCCCAAAAAATCGATCTGCGCCACCCCGAACTGGCACTTCGCTGGGTTAATTATCAACCCGTGCCCTGCCAGTCTCCGAAAAACCGCTGTGCGTTGGGTTTCGTGTTCGTCCTCGGACGTGCTGGCTACCAAAATGTCGTCTAAATAGACGAACACAAAAGGCAGGTCGCGTAAAACAGCATCCATCATGCGTTGGAAAGTTTGCGCGGTGCCCTTTAACCCAAACGGCATGCGCAAAAACTCAAAAAGCCCAAACGGAGTTATTACCGCGGTTTTGGGAATGTCCTGCGCGCGCACGGGGACTTGATGGTAGCCGCGCACCAAGTCTATTTTAGAAAAAATGCGCGCCCCCGCCAAATGAACTGAGAAATCCTGGCTGTGCGGAATCGGGTAGCGGTCGTGTGCCGAGACGTTGTTCAACCTGCGGAAATCGCCACAAGGTCGCCACGAGCCATCAGCCTTTGGGACCATGTGTAACGGGGAAGCCCAGGGGCTGTTCGAGCGTCTAATTATGCCCAGTTTCTCCAGGTTGGCAAATTCCTCATGCGCTATGGCCAGTTTAGCTGAGTCCAAGCGCCGGGCTTTTGCAAAAACGGGGGGCCCAGTTGTGGTGATAAAATGCTCCACCCCGTGTTTGGCCACTGTCGCCGAAAACTTTGGAACTGTGAGTGCTGGAAAGTGAGTGAGCAGAGCATGAAACTTACCACCCGCAGCTGTGACGTTGGCGTGTGCAGTCGGCGGAGCCACCCGAGCTGTGCAGGGAATAGAATGAAAAGAAAGTGCATTAACCAGACGTCTATTAGCAAGGTCAACCAATAAACCATATGAGCACAAAAAATCAGCCCCTAACATGTTAAAACTGACTGCTGCTACAATAAAGGTCCACTCGAATGAATGGCCCTGTAAGGACAGACGCATGGTCCTCTCACCGAAGGTCTTAATCGCTGAGCCATTCGCTGCTGATACTGACACCCAGGGAGCTTTGGACGGCATCAGCCGTTCTGCGTAGGTAGGCGTGACAAAACTCAGCTGGGAGCCCGTGTCCACGAGGAATTGTTTCCCCGAGTGTGCATCTGTCAGGTAAAGCAGCTTATTTTCTTCTCCGAGGGACGCAGCCTTTACCGACCCCCGGTCTTGGCGTTTCCCTGACGCTTGAAGCGGCACGGTGGGAGACATCTGTGCGCCCTCTCGGCAAAACAGCGGTGGTAGAAACACAGGCCGTCTTCAGCTCCGCGTCGCCTGACGCCTGTCACCGCCGCCGTCGGGTCGTCTGGCGCCGCCACCACTGGCTCCAAACCATCTCCGGGTGCCGTCTTCTGCTCAGCTGCCGCGGCCGAAACCGCGCTCCGCTTGTGGGCGTCGACGAGTCGCTGCGCCTCCTTGCTGAGGCCATGGTAGTCCCGCTTGGCCAATCGGGGTGAGTCTGCCAGGGTCACTCTCACTGCTGGCCACAGAGTCCGGAGGAAAAGGTGGGCGAAAATAAATTCGCCATCCTCGGAGTCTTTCAGTCTCAGCATCTTCACCATCAGGTCTGCCGGTCTGTCGTTCTCTGACTCCGTCAACTCTAGGAGCCCCTCTGCTCGCTGTTGCACCGAGGGGGTGAAATGGCTGATCAGCGCCTCCTTCAATGCGCCGTACTTGTCGGTGTCCGGTGGGTGGTTAACCAGGTCTTCCACCCGCTGGACCGTGTGGCTGTCCAGCTTCGCCACCACATGGTAGAACCTCGTTTCATCCTTTGAGATTCTCCGGAGGTTGAACTGCGCCTCGACCGCGCTAAACCAGGAGCGCGGGCTGTGCTGCCAGAAATCGGGCAGCCGGAGCGTGGAGGCAACCATCAGGCTGGCCTCTGATGAGCTCCGCTCGGGAGAATTCTCTCTGCTCATTCTTTGTCGTGGGTCACCGGTGTGGAAGATGTGTTCAATGACGAGACTTGAGTGTATTTCTCAGGTTCAGCTTTATTGAAGAACACAATCTTCCAACATTCTCAAAAAGCAAGAAGAGGCAGAATAATGTTACAGCTCACTCTTATACCTCCAGGGGATTAAGAACTCAAGTCACATGGTGCTTCTGCAAACATTCAATCACAATGCAAGTCTCTGAAGATTCACCATTGTCTCTTATTCTCCGGTGTACCGGGAAACCCCCCAGGTCCTCTTCTCCGAGACGAGGGCCCGACTTCACACCTCCTCGCCATCTCCTGTCTTGTTCCTCCAGACGTGAAGCCCCAATCCACATAAGCCATACAATCCACATAAGCCATATATTTGTGGGAGATATGAACCAGACATATGTGCCACAACAGGACCCATTCACACCCCCGTTTCCTGGTTACCGTGCCTGCCCCACTGACCTCTATCCACCCTATTCCTGCTGTATTCCCTCCAGCAGGGCGCTGCTATAGAAACAATTATGGGGGCAACTTCCGGTTTCAGCTGAAGTAGTGTTAAATCAGTCAGCAAGAGTGAAGTAGTGGGGTATTTAAAATAGCATTTTCAAAAGTGTTTCAAATTCGTTTTAAAGTATAGTCCACATGCCTGTTTTGCAGTCAAGTGGTAGATAATTTCAGCACTTGCAGATTTTGTGTTTTTGAATGTTTTTGCATAGTTCTGGCACTTGAAGCTGTTAGTGGTGTTAGGCTCTACAAATGAGCACAGCTTAATCTGTGCCTTCAACAGTAATGAGTAGATCATGCACTGAAAACTAAAAAGGACTGTTTGTGTGATTGGTGGTACAGACAAGAGCATCAGGTATGTTTTCACTTGCATGTCACAGATCTGACATTTATATATGTCACCAGATGCAAGGCTACATGAAGTAAAATAATAAATAAAAAATAGTAACAGTTTGCTTCCTAAGGCTTAATGATTTAAGAAAGATATCAAATAGTTGGGGTTTTTTTTGCATTCCTTGCACTGCTTTGGAACGATATGGACTTGATATTAACAGCTTCTGCATGCATTAATTTTTAAATTATCACAAAATATAGATCAATAAAATTTTGAACAATTGTCAGAAAATGTCTATATGCGTTAAGTTAAATAACAAGCATTCATGGCATGACAGCAGTGTGATAGAAATGTTTAGATAAGTTAGGATGTTAAATATTGTTTACACAAATGTGCTTCTGCTTAAGTCTCTGCACTGCTTCACGCTGAACATAAAAGATCTGGGTTAGTTACACACGCACATCCCTTATCACTTGGCAAACAATGGGCTGCTTCTTGCTCACACATAGCCGGGGGGAGGTTAGCTTGTTTTCAGGGTTGCGATAAGAGATAGGAGGATGCGCCTGGCTAAGCAACCTTGCTGAGGAAAAGAGAGCCACTGTTTGGAGAAAACTTCTGACAGAGTCAGCAATCTTAAAGAAGAGAGCCATTGTTCAGCATGATACACCTGGCCAGCCGACCTTGGGGTACAAAAACAACTGATGGAGTCAGAATTCCTGAAAGAGGGAGCTATTGTGGGAAAGTTTGGGGAATGCCCCAAACTTGAAGATATATGTACTTGAATTTATTGTTTTTCTGTGCTGTCTGCTGTTTGTACGGGGACAGTCCAGAGCTGTGATATTCTCTGCATGTTTCGAGGATAAATCAGATAAGTGTGAAATAGTATCTCTCTTGTGATTCTTAAATCTCTGATGCATTTAAGATAAGATAAGATAAGATAAGCCTTTATTAGTCACACAACGGGGAAATTCCAGGATTGCAACAGCACAGGGATAGCAACACTCAGAGCAACAATCAGAAGGCAAGAAAAAAAAAAAAAAAAAAAAAACAAGCAAGCAAGAGCAGCTAATATACATATGTACATATTACTATAAAATATATATATACACACACACACACACAGACACACAGTGCAGAGCATTGTAGCTGGATGGAATAAATATATGAATATATGAACACACAGTGCAGAGCATTGTAGCTAGATGGAATAAATATGTAAATATATAAACACCCACAGTACGGAGCATTGCAGCTAGGTGGAATAAATATGCAAGTATATAAACACACACAGTGCGGAGCAATGTAGCTAGATGGAATAAATATATAGATATATAAATATAAACACACCCAGTGCTGAGCATTGTAGCTAGATGGAATAAATATATAGATATATAAATATAAACACACCCAGTGCAGAGCATTGTAGCTAGATGGAATAAATATGTAAATATATAAACACACACAGTGCAGAGCATTGTTGCTAGGTGGGATGAAACAGCATAACCGTCTATTTAGTTATCCTACATGGTATGATTATGTGCCCATACATATTCTCACCCTCCATAGCGACCGGTATGTTCCTAGTTGTATGCCGGAGAGGACCATTGTGTAAGTCTATTGCATCTTTTGCATTCAAAAAAAACTATTAGTTTGTTACGTCTTTTTGCTATCTCTGCGAGCAGCCCTGCTTAGGTTGTACAGTCTGACAGCCGTTGGTAGGAAGGACCTACGAAACCTCTCGGTTGTGCACCTGGGATGATGTAGTCTGCTGCTAAATGAGCTCCTCAGTGCATCCAGTATGTCCTGCATAGGGTGGAACTCGGACTCCAGCAGAGATGACAGTTTAGCCACCGTCCTTCTCTCTCCTATCTCCTCCATCGGATCAAGGCGTTGCCCCAGGACAGAGCTAGCTTTCTTAATCAGTTTGTTCAGTCTCTTCCTATCGGCTGCAGTGATGCCACTGCCCCAGCAGACCACTCCAAAAGTGATGGCTGATGCCACCACCGTGTCATAGAATGACTTCAGCAGCGCCCCTTGTACACCAAAAGACCTGAGTCTCCTCAGCAGGAACAGCCTGCGCTGTCCCTTCTTGTAGAGTGCGTCAGTATTGTGTGACCAGTCTAGTTTATTGTTCAGATGAATACCCAGGTACTTGTAGGATGTCACCATCTCGATGTCTGTTCCCTGTATATTTACTGGTGCTGTGAGGGGCTGTCCATGCCTGCGGCAGTCCACCACCAGCTCCTTAGTTTTCCTCGCGTTGATCTGGAGGCAGTTCCGATGGCACCAGTCCACAAAGTCCTGGATAAGCCCTCTGTACTCAGCTTCATCTCCGCTGGAGATGAGACCAACGATCGCAGAGTCATCGGAGAACTTCTGTAGATGGCAATGTGTTGTGTTGTGTGAGAAGTCCGCAGTATAAAGAGTGAACAGGAAGGGAGCCAGCACCGTTCCCTGGGGGGCCCCCGTGCTACTGATGATCGTGTCGGAAACACAGTCCCGGGTTCTCACAAACTGAGGCCGGTTCGTGAGGTAGTCCAGGATCCATGATGACAGGTGCTGGTCCACCCCTGCGCGCAGCAGCTTGTCCTTCAGGATCATCGGTTGGATGGTGTTGAAAGCACTGGAGAAGTCAAAGAACATGATCCTCACCATATTCCCGGGCTTCTCCAGGTGGGACAGAGAACGGTGAAGGAGGAAGATCACCGCATCCTCCACCCCAATGCCATGCTGGTAGGCGAACTGGAGTGGATCCATCGCTGGTTCCACCAGGAGGCGGAGATGAGCAAGGAGCAGTCTCTCCAGGGTCTTCATCAAGTGGGACGTCAAGGCCACCGGTCTGAAGCTGTTCAGGTCTTTGGGGTGGGAAGTTTTTGGTACAGGTACCACACAAGATGTTTTCCACAGCTGTGGTACCCTCCCCAGTTTCAGGCTCATGTTGAAGATATACGTCACAATCCCACACAGCTGGTCTGCACAGGACTTGAGGAGCTTTGCGCTGATGCCGTCCGGTCCCGACGCCTTCCTCGCCTTGATCTTCCTCAGCTCCGTCCTCACCTGGGTCTTGGTCAGGGTCAGGATGGGGGGCTGTGTGTTGGGAGTGGGGGGGGGGTGTCGGTGGAGTGGGGAGTGGGTAGCAGGACTTGATTTCTTAGAGGCAGCAGTGGTTGTTGTGCAGACAGGGGGGAGGGCGGTTGGTCAAATCTATTGAAAAACAGATTCAGGTTGTTCGCCCACTCCCTGCCCCCCGTGGCCTGGGGGGAGGTATTCTGGAGCCCCGAGATGGTTTTGAGGTTTCTCCAGACCCCGCTGATGTCGCTCTGTTGCAGCTTGTCCTCCATCTTCTTCCTGAAGCTGTCCTTGCCTTCTCTGATCTTTCTCCTCAGCTCCCTCTGTACGGACTTCAGCATCTCCCTATTCCCCGACCTGAAGATCCTCTTCTTCTCTCTCAGAAGTGTTTTTATCTCAGGGTTGATCCAGGGTTTGTTGTTTGAGTGACGCCGTATGGTCTTGGTGGGAACGGATTTGTCCACACAGAAGCTGAGGTAGCCCGTGAAGGTGTGAATGAGGCCATCGATGTCCTCACCATGTGGATCGCAGAGCTGCTTCCAGGCAGTGGCTTCAAAACAGTCCTTTAGAGTGTCCATTGTCTCCTCAGACCATAACTCCACAGTGTGCATGGCCGGAGGTTGTCTGTGCACTAGGGGTTTGTACACCGGTCGGAGATGAACCAAGTTGTGATCCGATCTCCCAAGTGGGGGGAGTTGTGATGAGGTGTACGCCTCCTTAGTGTTTGCGTAGAACAAATCCAGTGTTTTATTGTCTCTAGTGTGGCATGTGACATACTGGGTGAAAGTGGGCAGAATGGGAGACAGTCAAACGTGGTTGAAATCGCCTGAGATGAGGAAAAGAGCATCTGGGTGTTCTGTCTGCAGCCTGCTGGTTACTGAATGGATGACGTCACGCGCTGTCCCAGCGTTCGCCGTCGGATTTGCATAAACAACAATGCAGATCACGTGTGAGTGTTCTCTCGGGAGATATGTAGGCCTCATGCTAACAGCTAGCAACTCAATGTCTTTGCTGCAGTGTCGTTGTTTAACAGTGATATGTCCCGGTCTACACCAGTTGTTGTTAACATACATTATCACTCCACCGCCCCTAGTTTTGCCACTCTCTGGTGTTCGGTCAGCTCGTATCATGTGAAAACCCTCCAGCTCAATGTTAGCATCTGCTGCTAGTTCAGTTAGCCACGTCTCAGTAAACAAAAGGAGAGAGCACTCCCGGTAAGTGCTATCATAACGGGAGATAGCCGCTAGCTCATCTAACTTTCCCAGTATCGACTGTACATTTCCCATGACAACAGATGGAAGGGAGGGTCTGTACCTTATATTTTTTGTCCTCCGCCTTACTCCAGCCCGGCAGCCGCGGCGTTTTCGCCTCAGTTCTCTCGGTATGTCGAGTTTTTCCACATTTAAAATGGTTTTGTGCCAACTGACCAATTCTTGAACACTGACATGGATTTATGACCCAGTGACCACACACAGACTCAAGAATAGATTCAATTAAATTTATTAATGTAAATGTGTGTGTGAATGCATGCGTGTGAGTGTGTACAGGAACAGCAGGGGACAGAGCAGGACACCGTTCGGCCTGGCAACTTGGGCGTGAAGATGGTGGGAGGCTCAGGTTCTGCTTGGCGGCTGCAGCCAGGGAGACAGTGTCCGCTGTCAGGTGTTGTAGCTCCTGCTGGTGTGTAGATGTGGAGGAGTGGTGTGCTGAGAGAGAGAGGATAGGAGTCCGCTACCACAGAAGAGGAAAGGATCCGCTGCCAAGGCGCTCCACCTGTGCACAGGGGACTGGAAGACAAGGTGAGTTGAGGAATGGTAGCTTACGTGAGCTGTGGACGATGGCCCTCAGGCATTGGGACAGCAGGCTTGGGTAGCAAGGGACTGTAGACTCTGGCAAGGATGAGAGGATTGACAGATGAAGCTCCTCTAGAGCGCAGTGAGACATCTCCTCCCAGAAGCCTGGGCAGAGCAGTGTAAATAGGCCCAGTCCTGATGGGAAGCAGGTGTGCGCCCAGCTGCTGGCAATCAATCACAGAGCAGACCATGACAGTACTCCCCCCTCATGGAACGCCTCTTGGCGGTCATTCCAGCCTACCTGGATGCGTCCGGTGAAAGTCCCTGATGAGGTCCTTATCCAAGATGAAGGAAGGACGCACCCAGGATCTCCATTCCGGTCTGTAACCCTCCCAGTCCACCAGGTACTGCAGGCCGCGACCCCGGCGATGGACGTCCACCATGGCAGTGACCTTCCACGCCGGGTCGCCGTTGATCACCATCAGCGGAGGTGGAGACCTGGGAGGATGACACAGAGGGCTGGAACAAAAAGGTTTAATCTGAGAGACGTGGAAGGTGGGAAAGATGCGGAGGGAGGGGGGGAGAGCCAGGCGTACAGATACTGGGTTGACAATACGGGAGATGGCAAAAGATCCAATAAAGTGCTGAGCCATCTTCCTGGGTTCAGCCTCCAAATTGATATTCTTGGTAGATAACCAAACCTACTGACCCACCTGGTAAGAAGGCACCGGAGTCCTATGGCGGTTGGCAACCGAGGAGTTATGTTCCGCCGTGCATCGTAGCGCGGCTCGGGTCGCCCTCCACAGCCGACGACAGCACATAAGGTAAGCCCTGACGAATCAGAATCAGAATCAGAATCAGAACAAGTTTATTGCCAAGCACATTTACAAGTAAATAACAGGTAAATATACGAGGAATTTGACTTGACACTGAAAATGTCATAAATGACATTCTCAATGACGCGGCGAGCCGTGGAGGCGCCTGTCAGCAGGAGGGGAACAGTAGGCAGAGGGGGAGGATGGACACAGTAGGAGAGAGAAAAAAGCATTGTTTATCAGAATAAAGTTCATATATGACCGATATTATGATTACAAGAAAAAAAACTCTCAATGCACAATTAGCAAACAATAGAATCCACACAATGACACAAAGAGAGCAGTGAGTGGATATCTTCAGTCAGTATAAGTGAGTTGGGTGCATGTGTAGTGTAGATGTGACAGTTGTTAGTGAGCAGCAGAGGGTGCCTCCTGGCAGTGGATAGATGTTATAATCATGTGACTTATAAACAAGTCCAGAGTCTATCTCTCTTGCTTGCAGAAGGCACATGGGCACTGTCCTTGAGGGTCCAAATCCGCTGATACGACAACAACTGATTGTCGATTGTTTGGGTAAGAGCCGGTCCTTCCGCTTATCTCATTCAGGAGGAATGTAAACACGGGGCACCAAACAAGGTCGAATCAAATCAGCACAGTGCACTCAGAGAATAGAATTTGTCCTCACCCGTGCAAATTCTGTGCTATCATATATGCAGGCTTAAACTGTTTTTCCATGGAAAGCACAGGGCTCCAGATGTATTCCTCCACTGAATCACTGTCATTCAGTTCACCGTTTGCCGCTACTCGTGCCTTCCCCAACTGGTCAAATTTGATGAAGGAGCTTGCCGGGTCCGCTTTGATCAGCTCTCTCACCTTCCTTCAATTTCTGATGCATCAGGGAGCTTCACAGCCAAAAATCGAAGTCCTGAGATCATAACCAATAATGTTTCCACGAATTCCAATGTCCATGAGTCTCCTCGCAGGTTCCAATTCTTGGGCTCCCCCTTGGCCCGATTCTTGTTGAAAAATAGTGACAATAGCACATTTAAGCCGCTTCCAAATCCATAATTTCCGATTAGATGGTACGGTGATCTCAGCCTCCTCCTCAGGGAACAACGGAGAAGTATAACCCAGAGATGCCTGGAAAGGGGTCATACCAATGGCTGAAGATACTGTAGAATTGTGGGCATACTCGATCCAGGGCAGGTGCAAACTCCACGATGCAGGATTGGTGGTGGCCACACACCGCAGAGCTGACTCCGTCTCCTGATTGGCTCTCTCACACTGACTGTTGGACTGGGGGTGATAACCAGATGAAAGGCTTACCATAGCCCCAAGGGCACTGCAAAACGTCTTCCACACCTGGGATGTAAACTGGGGCCCCCGGTCTGAAACGATGTCCAGGGGAATCCCGTGTAGTCTCACCACGTGCTGTACAAGCAGGTCCGCTGTCTCCTTAGCCGAAAGCAATCCCTGTAGAGGAACAAAATGAGCAGCTTTGGAGAACCTGTCGACTACGGTGAGCACTACGGTGTGACCGTCAGAGGGAGGAAGGCCGGTCACGAGGTCCAATGCCACATGGGACCAAGGCCTGCCGGGAGTGGGGAGAGGATGGAGAAGTCCAGCTGGGGAGGAAGAAGATGGCTTGCCGGCAGCACACTGAGGACAGGCACGAACGTGCTCCCCGACGTCCTTCTGAAGAGCAGGCCACCAAAATGTACATCTCAGGAGTTCCTCAGTGTGCTTTCTCCCTGGATGACAGGCCAACCTGGTGGCATGAGCCCAATGAATGACTTTCCCCCGGATGGCCGAAGGAACAAATAGCTTACCCGCCAGTCCTCCACCCGGGTCCGCTTCAGACTCCTGAGCCCTCAAGACCTTCTACTTGATGCCCCAGGAGAGGGCACCCATGACACAGGAAGGAGGCAGGATGGGGTGGTCCTCAGGATCCGAGACATCAATGGCAAATCGTCTGGATAGGGCATCCGGCTTAGTGTTCTTGGACCCAGGATGGTACATGATGGTGAAGTCAAATCGCCCAAAGAACAAGGACCAGCGGGCCTGATGGACATTCAGGCGCTTAGCCGTCCGGAGGTATTCCAGATTCCTGTGGTCTGTCCAGACCACAAACGGCTGCAAGGCCCTCTCCAGCCAATGGCGCCACTCCTCCAGCGCAAGTTTGACTGCCAGAAGCTCCCTGTCACTGATGCTGTAGTTATGTTCCACCGGCGACAGCCGCTTGGAGAAGAAGGCGCAAGGTTGGGCCTTGCCATCCGCCGGGGAGCACTGGGACAGGACAGCCCCTACCCCTGAGTCCGAGGCATCCACCTCCACCAAACACTGCAGGGACGGATCCACCTGAACCAGGATGGGGGAATTGGCAAATCTCTCCTTGAGAGCTGAAAAAGCCATAGCCGCCTCCTCTGACCACAGGAAGGGCACCTTGGACGAGGTAAGGCATGTCAAGGGGAGTGCCATCATGCAATAACCCTTAATGAAGCGGCGGTAGAAATTTCCAAACCCACGGAACTGCTGGAGTTGCTTCCGGGATGAGGGAGTCGACCACTCCACTACCACCTTAATCTTGCCAGGATCCGGGATTATCTCTTTGTGGGAGATGATGAACCCCAGAAAGGATGTCTTGGAGATGTGGAACTCGCACTTCTTGGCTTTAACATACAGCTTATTCTCCAACAACCGCTGCAAGACTCGCCGCACATGCACCCAGTGCTTCCAAGGACTGAGAAAAGATCAAAATGTCGTCAAGGTACACAAATACAAACACACGCAGAAAGTCCCTTAACACATCATTGATGAGGCGCTGGAATACCACAGGGGCATTGGTCAGACCAAAAGGCATTACCAGATATTTGAAGTGGCCACTGGGGGTCCGGAACCCTGTCTTCCACTCATTGCCTTCTTTGATCCGCACCAGATGGTAATCGTTGCAGAGATCCAGCTTGGTAAACCAGGATGCCCCCTGGAGGGAGTCAAAGGCTGTGTTGAGCAAGGGAAGGGTGTATTTATCCTTAATAGTGATGTTATTTAACTCCCTAAAGTCAATACATGGCCTCAGAGACCCGTCCTTCTTGCCAACAAAGAAAAATCCCGCCCCCACCGCTGAAGAAGATGGTCGAATTATGCCAGAACTCAAGGATTCCTTGATATAGGCCTCCATGGCCTCCCGCTCCGGAGGTGACAGGCTGTACAAATGGCTCGACGGTAGCGGGGCTCCAGGACGGAGATTTATGGCACAATCATATGGGCCGTGGGGGGGGGGGCAGGGCCTGGGTCTTACTGAAAGCGGTTCCAAGGTCATGGTATTCTGGAGGAACTTTAGAGAAGTCGAGAGATCAGGCGATGGGAGCCTCCAAGGGCATGGACGGCAAGCAAGCGACCGATTGGAGACAGGCACCGAGACAAAACGAACTCCAGGACAAGATACTCCCAGTACGTCAATCGATGGACGGATTGTGGAGGCGTAGCCAGGGGAAGCCAAGGGTGACTGGGGACATGGACACCGGTAGAACGAGGAATTGCAACTCCTCCCGATGATTACCAGAAATGATAACCGGGTCAGGGGCTGTCTGCTGAGAGACCACGGCCATAGGAGCTTTGGATAAGGCCATAAGACGCAAAGGGGACTTGAGTGGATGGCAGAGTAAATCCAACTGGGTTGCCAGGTCCTGAGAAATAAAACTCTGCTCTGCCCCTGAGTCAACCAAAGCCTGTGTGAAAATCTCCTTATGTTTGTGTATAAAACGGATGAGGAGTTGAAAGCTAAATAGGGGATTAGACTGGGGTGAGTCCTTGAGTCCACCTACCGTGACGCACGGACTCCCCTTATTGGGCCGAAGATGACAAAAAACTACCTTGTGCTCCTCACTCCTGCAATACAGACACAACCCCAACTCTCAGCGGCGCTGTTTCTCCGCCAGAGACAACCTAGATCACCCTACCACCACTGGTCTCAGGAGAGTTGGAGGAAGGATGGGCCAATAGGGACGACCGAGGGGCGTGACAAAACTCGGCTCCCGAACGACCGGAAGCTCGCCTCTCAGTGGCTCTCTCCCTCAGCCTATCATCTATGTTGATGGCTAGGGAGATTAGCTCGAATAACCTGCTGGGCTTTTCTAGCAGCACTAGCTCATTCTGAAGCTCAGAGCTGAGGCTCCTTATAAAGATGCTGCATAAAGAAGCGTCCTCCCACCCCACTTCAGTGGCCAACACCTGGAAGTCGATAGCGTAATCGGCCACGGCTTGGGAACCCTGCCTCAGATTCAGCAACCAAGAGGTAAGCACACTGTCGCAATCTGAGTGATCAAACACTTCATAAAACTCAGCAATGAACTGACTGAGAGTCAAGCTGGCATAACTAGTCCTGGCCATAACTGCATAGGCCCAAGCTAGCGCTCGCCCTTCCAATAAGTTAATCATATACCCAGTCTTACTGTGGTCTGAATTAAAATCCTCGGGCACCCGCTGGAAAACCACCTCGCACTGCATAACAAAGGGCCTAGCCTCCCCTAACTTACCGCTAAAATGATTGGGCGTTGGAATGGGGGTTAGTCGAACAGGCGGTCTTAATTTAAGCTGGTTATCCGGGTGGCTAGCGGGAGCTGAGGAGCTAAAAGAAATAGCTTGGGCTGGGGGAAAGGACTGAGACCCGGTTAGCTAGTCCAACCGATCCGTAACACAGGCTAACTGGGCCAATGTGGATTGTTGCTGATAAACCAATTGATCTATTCAAGTCTCTGTTAGATGTAATCGGCGCACCAAAGTGCTGTCAGCTGGCACTCTGGCAAGGACGAGAGGATTGACGAATGAAGCTCCTCTGGAGCACAGTGAGACATCTCCGCCCAGAAGCCTGGGCAGAGCCGTCTAAATAGGCCCAGTCCTGATGGGAAGCAGGTGTGTGCCCAGCTGCTGGCAATCAATCACAGAGCAGACCATGACAAACACATTTTTACAGAGAGAAGAAAAAAGATATTTTTACAACTTTGTGACCCCGACGTGACTGGCTGAGTTGGCCTGCTGCATTGACCCATCGGAGGTAACCGGACAAAAAGTTTTTGCCTATCTGCTACAGACAATTTGGGGATCCTGATCTCACAAGGTAAGCAGGAAGCCTATTCTAAATTCCTCTAGAATTGTCTGTAGTATTCAAAGTAAGCCTTTTTGTCATAATTATCATCTTACCAGAAATTAAGAATTTGATAATTATAATTTTTAACAGAAATTTGGAAATTTAATGTCATTTTTTGAAGAATTAAGAACATGCAGAGAATATTTTAATCATTTAAATTGTAGGATAATATGAATGAACTGTTTGGTCATTAATACATTTTCATTAATACATTTTCAGGGTCAGATTAACGATCCACCTTTTAAAGATACATAGAGAGTTTTGATATAAAATAAAGCTTTCATATGTTTTAGATACATAAGAAGTCTTGGGACTAATGATACATGGAAAGTTGTTATGTGAATAAGACTTTCACATGTTACTAATGATACATAGAAAGTTCTTATGTGAATAAGACTTTCACACAGTATGTTTCTAATGATACATAGAAAGTTGTTATGTGAATAAAACTTTCATGTTACTAATGATACATGGAAAGTTCTTATGTGAATAAGACTTTCACATGTTACTAATGATACATGGGAAGTTCTTGTGTGAATAGGACTTTCATTTATTAGTAATGATACATGGAAAGTTTTTATGTGGCTAGGACTTTCACATGTTACTTACGATACACAGAAGGTCTTTATAGGATTTTCATATGTTACTGATGATACATGGAAAGTTTTGAGACTTTTATATGTTACCAAAAGACACATAGGGAGTCTTGAGGTAAAACAAGGCTTTCATATGTTAATGAAAAGAATCCGGCATAATACAGGAACCTTAAGTACCATCAAATAGTGAGTAATTGTGTTTGGTCAGCTTGATAAAATCAGTTGGACTGATCTTTATATCACGCTATCAATGGTTTTGCTTCCGGATGCGGGGTAAATAGCCTCTGTTATAGAGTTAGGCTGTTGAAAAGAACGAGCGGCAAAGGGAAAGATACACACACACACACACAATTGTTTCTGCAGATATTGTGTATTCCATGTATGTTGTCATTGTCTTGTCTCTGTGAATTTTGTGGGGATAAAAATGTGTGGGAGGTTTACCTCTTATATCCAGTTTTAAGGCACGAAGGATGTGTAGGGTGAAAGGGGTTAGCACTGATCCTGAATTCCCATTTCTGGTTGTCTGGAATAAGAGGCAGTGTAATTGTGAGGGTTGGAATAAAGGCTAAAAGCCCCTGGGGATTTTTTTTTTTCTGGTCTAACAGAAACAAAGAATTTGCAACCCACTGGCATTGCAGGCCATGTGCTCGACCGCCTGTGTTATTAGAACAACAGGTAGAAGCTTGTAGAAGCTGCAATTTCCAGTAAGGAGTTAAAAATTTGGAGGTTGGACTCAGGGTTGTAAATATTTACTAACTTTTTCTTCCCATAGCTTGTATAGGGTACCTGATAACTATGGCTTTGTTAAAATCATTCTTTATTGTGAAGGAAATATATGAAAAACAGAAGGCTATTGAGAGGCAGACAGATGAGGGAGACAGAAAAAAAGGGAGTCAGAAAGGTTCAGCAGTGGGTGTGGGAAGTACAGGATCAGTGAAAAAAAAATGTGTGTCTGACGGAGGAGTGAAGTTGTGTGTACGCAGAAATCTGCCATAGACAACAGTGGCAGATTGATAGCATGCATTAGAAGAATTTACTGGCCAAAGATGAGAAAAAGGGGAGGTAGAAATGTGTGCAGGCACACACACATGCACACGTGCACGCACACACACACACACACACACCACATAAACACGCACATGAGTGAAGAAAAAACTATTGGAGAGAAAGAGGCTGAGGAGTGAGGGTGTTGTTTAAAGCCACAGATACACAGCATTATAAGACACATAACACTTAAAGACCAAGTGAACAAATACGGATTGAAAAAACACACACAAATTAGATAACAAAAGACTTAAGTTGAACTGACTGACAACTGAACCAGAAGTCTCCTATTTCTCAGTCGAGTAACAGGGAGAGTTGATAAGGAATTTTGATGTGCAAATAACAATAAGTAAACAAATAAATAATTGAAAAAAATAATATAATTAATGAATAAACATATTAAACAGAATATAGCAAACTAGTAAAAAGAATTAAGAGTTTTTGTTGGCTTTCAAATAGCTGACTCTGAGCCACATCATTTCACTAAGTAATAAGGATTTTTAGATAACAGCTAACAGAATAAAAAGAAACAAAATTAAAACTTTATACCAATAATAATGGATGACAGGAGCAATGCAATTATATACAGATAAATTAATGAATAAACTGACATATAAAAAAATGCAAAAACTGTTGCAAACAATAATGATGAGTTGTCAGTTACTTGGGTCACAATCATAGTAATTATAATAATACATAATAACAATATACAAGTAAGAACATTAATAATAGTAATAAGAAGGGAAAATAGGAATTGTTTGATAATCATGTGCTTTTCTTGTGGTGTTGCATAGAATATCATTATAGGAAACTCTGAAAGAGAAAAATCATATCAGAATCAGAATCAGCTTTATTGGCCAAGTATGCACAACACATACAAGGAATTTGACTTTGGCTAAAAACTTGCTCTCGTTGTTCAGGTGGAAGATTTAAATAAGGATTCAATGACAACAGAGTATGTACAGTAAATTACAGTCTGTCCACGTTTCTATAAAAGGATGCAAATATATACAGGAATATATGCAGTTATTTACTCAGACTAACCACACTTGCAGAAATAGTGTGAGAGTTATGTGCAATGTAATAATGGATGAAAAGTCATGAGTACAGCAACAGGTAGGACTAGGTGAATGTTAGGAGTTCATCAGAGTGATGGCTTGAGGAAATAAACTGTTCCTGTGACGGGTGGTTTTGACCTTCAGTGATCTGTAACAATGACCAGAAGATAGAAGTTCAAACAGTTTGTGGCCGGGGTGTGATGGGTCAGCACAGATGTTTCCTGCCCGTTTCCTGGTTATGGACTGATATAAGTTCTCAATGGAGGGTAGGTCGGTACCAATGATCCTCTCCGCAGACTTAACGATCCGCTGCAGTCTGGTCTTGTCCTGTTTAGTGGCAGATCCAAACCAGACAGTGATGGAAAAGCAGAGGACAGATTGGATGATGGCGGTGTAGAAGACAACCAGCAGCTCCTGAGGCAAATCAAACTTCTTGAGCTGACACAGAAAAAACAACCTCTGCTGGGCCTTTTTCCAGACAGTGTCTATATGGGAGGACCACTTCAGGTTCCGGGAGATTGTGGTACCCAGAAACTTGAAGGAGTCCACAGTGGACACTGTGCTGTTGAGGATGGTGAGTGGGGGGAATGAAGGGGGGTGTCGCCTGAAATCCACAGTCATCTCCACCGTTTTGGCTGGGTTAAGTTCAAGATGGTTCTGGCTGCACAAGAGGATCAGCTGCTCCACCTCCTGCCTGTATGCAGACTCATCATCATCCCGGATCAAACCGATGACTGTGGTGTCGTCTGCAAACTTCAGGAGCTTCACCAAAGGGTCCTCTGAGGTGCAGTCGTTGGAGTAGAGGGAGAAGAGCAGTGGGGAAAGGACACATCCTTGGGGGGCGCCAGTACTAATTTTTCGGGAGCTGGATGTAAATCTCCCTAGCTTCACCTGTTGCCACCTGTCAATCAGAAAGCTGGAGATCCACTGGCAGGTGGAGGGGGGCACCTTGAGCTGGAGGAGTTTCTGATGAAGAATGCCTGGGATGATGGTGTTGAACGCTGAGCTGAAGTCGACAAACAGGATCCTGGCGTACGTCCCTGGGGAGTCGAGGTGTTGCAGGATGTAGTGTAGTCCCATATTCACTGCATCATCCACTGACCTGTTTGACCGGTAGGCAAACTGCAGTGGGTCCATCAGGGGGCCTGTGATGACCTTCAGGTGGTTCAGCACCAATCTCTCCAAGGATTTCATGACCACAGAGGTCAGGGCAACAGGTCTGTAGTCGTTTAATCCTGTAACAGAGGGTTTCTTGGGAACTGGAATGATGATGGAGCGTTTGAAGCAGGAAGGCACTTCACGCAGCTCCAGTGATCTGTTAAAGATCCGGGTGAAGATGGGGGCCAACTCATTGGAGCAGACTCTCAGGCAGGACGGAGACACACCATCAGGTCCTGCAGCCTTCTTGATCTTTTGTCTCTGAAAGACCCGGCGCACCTCCTCTTCACAGATCGTTAGTGCTGGTGGGAGGTCAGAGTGGAGGAGGGATGGAGTTCCTGGGGCTGCAGATAATCCTTTTGTGTGGGTGGGAGGTGAGAACTGTAGGTTCTTTTCAAACCTGCAGTAAAAGCTGTTTAGGTCGTTAGCCAGCTGGAGGTTTTCCACAGGGTGGGGGGATGGTCTCCTGTAGTTGGTGATATTCCGTAGGCCTCTCCAGACAGAAGCAGAGTTGTTGGCTGAGAAGTTTTTTTGTAACTTCACACTGTAGCTCCTCTTAGCAAGCCTGATCTCCTTCGTCAGCATGTTTCTGGCCCTCTTGTACAGAGTCCAGTCACCAGTCCTGTAGGCCTCCTCCTTGGTCTGACGTAGCTGCTTCAGTTTAGGAATGAACCAGGGTTTATTGTTGTTGTATGTGCAGAAGGTCTTGGTCTGCACACACATGTCCTCACAGAAACAGATGTATGACGTCACAGTGTCAGTGAGTTCATTTAGGTTAATGGCTGCAGCTTCAAAAACACTCCAATCTGTACAGTCAAAGCAGGCTTGTAACGTCAGCTTTGATTCCTCAGTCCATTTCTTCACAGTCCTTACAACAGACTTGGAAGTTTTTAGTTTCTGTCTGTATGTTGGAATAAGATGGAGCAGACAGTGGTCAGAAAAACCCAGAGCTGCACGGGGGACGGCATGATAGGCGTTTCTTAAAACTGTGTAACAGTGGTCAAGTGTATTTGTGTCCCTGGTGGGACATTTAATATGCTGTCTGTATCTAGGAAGCTCATTTGTGAGATTAGCTCTATTGAAATCACCCAGAATGATAAGCAGAGAGTCTGGATGTTTTTCCTCCACGTCTACTATCTGGTCAGCGAGGTGCTGCAGTGCCTCCGTTGTACAAGCAGCAGGCGGGATATAAATATATGCTTTAAAACTTATGATTCTTCCCACAATTCATAGTGCCAAAAAGAAAGGAAAGCTGAAAAAAAGACTAACACCAACAGAGTCACTAGATCAACACAAACACTTTTCTCACAGTGAGGAGGAGGAGTTCCCCAGTAAACTGGAGATAGGCTGCCACCTCCACTCCCTCACCAAAACTAGAAACAGAAAATGGGAAGGATGATTTAGGGGCTGCAATGAAAAAATTACAAAGATCTTTAGCAGAGGCTGGAGCTAGTCCACAAAATTTATCTGTTTCTGGGGGAAACACCCCTATGAAAATCACTGACTACACAGACAAAAATACATCACCATCCCCAGGCACACAAAAACAGTGGAAATATGGTAATTATGGATTGACAATAGAAAATTTGACCGAAAAAGCACCACAGCATACGCGTTTAAAGTAGGAACCACATTTAAAGTAAGATTATAAGCATATGCCCATAATAGCTACAGTAACTGGGGCGACACAATATTCTGAATGGTCCTTAAAGGCATTTGTGACACATTGCCTCCACTGACCTTGGGAGCATCCCTGTGGATCAGAGCCATGCAGAAGGCCACAGCTGGTTGCCATTTGTGTTTAGCAGATATCAGGAGAATAGTAGCCACTCACTCCTTAGCCTCTGTGCTCAAACATATAGAGGTAGAGGCTGGCACAACAAATAAGCCTGATGAGGCTCCATTTAGACTACACAGTGATAACATTTTTGCAGTAATGAGAGGAATGTTTCCTGTAGATCTCACTAGTGCCGAACTAACAGATATTCCTATGAAAAAAGGTGAGGAAGCAGGTGCCTATGTGGACAGGTGATTGGTTCTTTGAACTGATATGATTGGAGAAAATCCACGCAATAACGCAACTAAGCAAGTGGTATTCCGCAATGTTGTTCAGACATTAGTCCCACAACCTGTTAGAGCCGCCCTGGAAGCAGTTGTGGGTTTAAACACCCACCCCTGGGCAGAATGGATTGTCCCTTGTGCATCACTATGTGAGACAATACAATAAAAAATAAGATGGAAAAGAGACAGAAACAGCAGATCTATCTAATCAGCTGATAATAGCCCAATTAAAGGCAACTAGGGATGTGATGAACAAAGATAAAAAATATAAAAATACTGTACAGGCTCCAGCCGTTACAGTGGCAACCCCTCGGGCCATTATTGGTCCTGTCCTGGCCGAGCCCTTTGTGTTGGTACCCCAACAAAGGTATCCACACCCATCACAAAGAAGCCGTGGAAGAGGTGCATACAGGGGAGGCATGAGACCATCACACCCACCCAGAGACATATGCCTGCGGTGTGGCAAAAGAATCCATTGGGCTCGTGATTGTAGAGCTCCATCTACTGGCAGAGGAACTGTCTGGACAAACTATGCACCCACCCCACCTCCACCACCCAGGGTGTGGCCAGATCAGCCACAGCAGACACAGCTGCCTCAGCAATTACACATGGCTCCCAACCACAGCATGCACGATGGGAGACAAGACTTATGAAGCTATGGTGGACATAGGGGCTCGTTTTCATCAATATCAACTTTACCCCTGTCCACTAAATATACATCGGTGGTTGGAATCTCTGGGACAGTAACACTGAACTGTTCACTGGCTGGACTGGATTTTGTCCACTCTTTTTTGTATTTACCAGACTGTCCTGTAAACCTTCTGGGAAGAGATGTGCTTTTAAGAGTGAGGGCACACATCTATTTTGCTTCTACTGGAACTGTTGTGTCTACCAGATGGGACTATGCTCCAGTGCACATTAGATTTGTCTACTTCCCTAAATGCTCCACAGCTGCAAATACAGTAAGCAAACACAGAGGAAGATCAAACCTCTTTTGCAACTGTGCGGTGGTTGCAGCTGAATGATGTGAGCCATGAAAAAAATCAACTGGTGGACAAATGTATTTCATGGGCTTCATGGACTGACTCTGTTTGACCTTATGACCCCCCACATGATCCACTCCACTGCAAAATGAACTCAGGAACTGTATGATGATCAGTGGGACACTTTGGTGGGGGTCCAGGACTTGGTGTGCAAAGACATTTATGCAGGTCCACAAGCAGTAACTGCTGCAGTTTATCTGGACAAAGACTTGTTGCCTCTGTATGTCCTCTCAGACACTGCTGCACCCCATGTCATGCTGGGGGTGTCCACAGGGAAGGAGGCAAGGGCACTGGGACCAATAGTTAAAAACTGTCTTAGGTTTATTGACTGGGTTGTCACACAATGTAGGGACCCACATTATTCACCATCTGCTGATTGCTAACACATCTCATGCAATGCCACAATTCAGGCCACTCCACAGACATTGCACCTAGATAGAACACATGGCAGAGAAAACACTGACCATCCAGATTCTGGTGCACTTTTGCACTACTCAGGCCCAACGCCGTGGTGTACCCTTCAGACATGGCCAGCCAGTTAGGCCACAGGATCACTGGCTCACCCGGATACTGTAGAAACGGTGGTGGAGGTGGCCCATACCCCTCCATAGTTTCTCCTCATTGCCAAAATGTTATGTCTGTAATCAGAGACTGGAGTCAAGCAGTGAACTGAACTTTATTGAGAACACACATAACTATATACAGTGGCCGCAGTCCACCTGATGTCACACCACAGGGCGGGTACGGCAAGTCCCAAGGGCCAAATTTATACACAATACATTTTACAGAGGGCTAAATTATTGTACAAATACAATAATTATCAAACGTCTGGCAACACTGATCAGGGGTGTGCTTGATTCCTCACACGGCATACACCTGTAGGGGTTATATGAGTGGATTAATAAAGAAAATAAATACAGGTAAATGTAAATATAGTTTTGGTGTCCCAGCACCAAATGGTAATCTGTACCTACATTTGCCCGTCAGTCCACGACGCCTGTATTCTGGAGAGAGACTCGTGGATGTTAAACTCCGGCCACCTTGTGGGGTGCGCATGCACACTCACGGTTTGCCACTTACATGCAAACATACATACCCACACCGCAGAATCCCTTATATATATAGATTGATTTCTTTAAATATGGTACTGTTGCATTTCATTCTCTTTCACTAATTGCATAGATCTGAGCTCATTTGAGTTCAATGCATTTTCTTTCTCCTGCTTCAATTGAAGGGCTTTGACCTTGAAGATAAGCAGATCCAGCACGGAGCAGTACAGCAGAAATTTCAACAACTTCTTCGCTCTCCCTCCTCCTTCTCGCTCTCTCTTTCTCTCTCGCTCTCTCTCACTTCTTCTCACTCATCCAAAATATGATGTCACTGTTGGTATCGTCACTTCATCACTCTATCACTCTATAAAAGCGAGAAATCTCTGTGCGTCTGTCTGTCACGTTTATAGGACATCATAGGCCGGCCTATGATCGCTGCCTGAACATCATAGGACGTCCTATGAACTCAGACATCATAGGACAACTCGCGATTGTCTTTATGATGTCATATACATCAAGGCTGCCTTCATGCCTTTATGATGTCATATACATTGAGTCCATGCCGGAAAGCCTCTTTTTGCTCAGATGTATTTTAGATAGATAGATGTACTTTATTGATCCCAAACTGGGAAATTACAGTGTAACAGCAGCATGACAGTAGACAACCAAACAACAGAAACACACGCATGACAGACAAAGGGATTACCCATGGAAAGTAAAAACTAACATGACTATAAAACCTACATATACGTATATACGTCATGGCTTAATATATGATGACCCATATAAACACATGAATCATCCCATTGCACAAAGGACTATCAGGAGCAGAGTGAAATGTGAGGTACCAGTTAGTCTGTAAGGTGCAGTGTGGCAGCATTGTTTTGACCAGAATACAACATCATAGTGAGTTATTGTACAGTGAAATTGCATGTGGCAGGAAAAGATTTCCTATATCTGGCCGTTCGACAGCAAAGCTGTAGTAGTCTACTGGAGAAAGTGCTTTGCTGTCTGTCTAAAATTAGTGTGTGGTGGAGGGGGTGATCAGGATTGTCCATGATGGATCACAGTTTATTTAGTGTAGAGCCAGTCCTCTTGACAATCTTGTCAAGTCTGTTGATGTCTCTGACCCTGATACTGCTACCCCAACAGGCAGCAGCAAAGAAGATGGTGCTGGCAACAACGGTCTGGTAGAAAAGCTCCAGCATCCTGCTGCACACGTTGAAGGATCTCAGCTTCCTCAGGAAGTAGAGTCTGCTCATCCCCTTCTTATGTGCAGCATCGGTGTTGGACCTCCAGTCCAACCCGCTGCTGATCCTGACACCCAGATATTTGTAGTCCTCAACCACTCCCACAATCTCCCCCACAATCTCCAGTGGCTGAGAAGGCATCTTCCTTTCATGATCACTTCTCGGCCTTTTGGCTAAGATCAGGTGTAGTAGTGTGGTACTGATCCTGTCCATGAACTGGAACTATGATGCACCTATCCCTCAACCAGTGGTCTCAATGAAGAAGAAGAAGAAGAAGAAGAGGAAGAAGAAGAAGAGGAAGAAGAGGAGAAGACCCACCAGATGCAGAGCAATAGAATGATGGCAACTGCTGCATGTCAGAAAAGATGCCATGAAGATGAAACACCTGAGGTTCCAGCAGTACATTGCACCCATCTGAGACAGGAGATTTAAAGCACGTTTCTAGGACGTCATAAGACGGCCTATGATCTCTGCCTCATCATCATAACGCGTCCTATGAACTCAAGCATCATGACTCGCCATGCCTACATGGTTTCTTGGTTTCTATGGGCGTGCACGGGTCTGCCTGATATCCTATGATGTTCCTATGATGTCAGTGTTCATAGGACCATTTACTGGACGTCTACATGACATCACATAAACGGAACTCTATATGATGTCAGATAAACCGTAAGGCTGCTGTTCCTATGATCTCAGAAGGCTGTCTATATGACGTCATACAGAGCGCAGGAATCGCAACAATAGGACACACTACTTTAAACCACACCCATTCGAAGCAGTACATCATGTCTGTGTGTCACGATCATAGCACATCATAGGATGGCCTATGGTGACTGCATGATGTCCTATGATGATCCTAACATATCATGCAACATAGGACTCGCGATGCCGTCATATAGACAATACGACTGGCTACCTATGATGTAGGCATGATGTCCTATGATGCTTGCCTTGATGTATTTATGATGTCATATAGACCATCACTCACGATGCCTGCCTTCATGTCTTTATGATGTCATATACACCATCACTCACCAAAGAAGAGATACTCAAGAGATACTCATCACCCGATTACGAATAGGACATAGCACTTTAAACCGAATGGGAGTTGCCAGAAACAGGAAAGAAGAGATACTCATTACCCAATTAAAATAGGACACACTAATTTAAACCAGTCAAAGTCAAAGTGCCTTTATTGTCATTCCATTGCTAATAAACAATGCAACAAAATTGAGATACTGCTCCCTAAAAACAATCACATAATTACCCCGCAACCTGAAAAGGATTAAGCGGAAGAAGATGGATGGATGGATGGATGGATGGACAACAATAAATAATGCTTAAAACAATAATACCTAAAAGTTGGATACAATATGTACATAGCAATAATACAAACATACTGAGCGATAAATTATAAGACCAGCTTATACACACAAGGTTATTGCCACAAAATAACCTAAAATAACATAAAATCATAAAATAATATCAGCAGTCTGTACGTGTTACATAAATCCATTCAAAATACGTACTGCTGCTGGGAAAAAACTATGATTAAACCTGGTGGTCCGGGTTTTATGGGATCTGTACCGCTTTCCTGAGGGGAGCAAGTGAAAGAAATCATGACCTGGATGAGTGCAAGTCTTTAATAATGGCAGTAGCTCTGTTGAGGTACCGAGACCTGGAAATCTCTTCCAGAGAAGGGAGAGAACAGCCAGTGATTTTTTGCGCAGTCTCGATCATTCTCTGGAAGGCTTTGCGGTCTGCAGCTGAACAGCCCTCATACCAAACCGTGATGCCATATGACAAAATGCTCTCAATACCAGAGCGATAAAATAAAACCAGCAACTGTGCATTCAGGCCATTCCTCTTGAGGAGCCTCAGAAAGTGTAGACATTGTTGAGCCTTTTTTATCGTAGCTAAGGTGCTAACTGTCCAGGTAAGGTTGTGAGAAATATGAACACCCAAAAAACTTAAAAGCCTCCACCCTCTCCTCACACTCCTTGCCTATATATAGAGGAGGCGGCTCACTGCTATGCTTCCTAAAATTAATAATGAGTTCTTTTGGGGGTTTTTTGTATTCAATAGCAGATTATTATCTAAGCACCATCTCACCAGTTTCTGGACCTCATCTCTGTATGCAGACTCATCTCCTCCTGATATGAGCCCCACTACTGTTGTGTCATCTGCAAACTTCACTATAATGTCTGTGGGATGAACAGATATGCGGTCATATGTGTACAATGAATACAAAGTGGGGCTCAACACAGCCCTGTGGTGAGCCTGTGTTAAGCATGACTGTAGAGGAGGAATGGGGTCCGAGTCTAACAGTCTGTGTTCAGTTTGTTAGGAAGTCCTTAATCCAGCTGCAAGTGTGAGTAGGCAGACCAAGCTGAAGCAATTTGGTGATGAGAATGTTGGGAATAATTGTATTAAATGCTGAGCTATAGTCGACAAACAACATTCTTACATAGCTCCCCTTGTCTTCTAAATGGCTAAATGCCGAGTGGAGAGCTATAGTAATAGCATCTTCAGTGGATCTGCTCCGCCTGTAGGCAAACTGGTACCGATCAAAGTCTGGGGGGAGACTAGGCAAAAGATGTTTCAATACTATTTTCTCAAAGCACTTCATAATGATGGGTGTTAATGCTACTGGTCGACAGTCATTCAGACTGCTGATAATATGTTTTTTAGGCACAGGAATAATGACTGCAGATTTTAAACACTGTGGAACGGCTGCCTTGAGAGACAAATTAAACAAAAATAAAAAGCTATGCTCTGTCAAAACAGAGTATAGCTAATCTGCACATGCTCTGAGCACCTTTCCTGGCACTCCATCGGGACCAGTAGCCTTTCTCGGGTGAACTGCTCTCAGTGTCTGTCTCACCTCATGATCCTGCAGGGTAAGCACATCAGAGCTGGCATTCAATAACGTCAGTGGGTCCGGGCGAGGTGTATTTACCTCAAACCGTGCAAAAAAGCAGTTCAGTTCTTCTGCCAGTGAGGCGCTGATGTCACTGGAAATGATGCTGCTGCCCTTATAATTTGTGATACGGTGAAAGCCTTGCCATACTCGTCTCGAATCATTATCAGAAAAATGGTCCTCAACTTTCCTCTTATAGGCCTGTTTAGCCTCCTTAATGCCTTTCTTCAGATTAGCCCGGGCGGTGCTATACAGATCTGTATCCCCTGACCTGAAGGCTGTATCACGGGCTCTGAGGAGTGCCTGGACTTCTTTTGTCATCCAAGGCTTCTGGTTAGGAAAAACTAATGCGTTTTTCCACAGTCAACTGGTTGATACAGTAGGTGATGTAGCATAATACAGTCTGTGTGTACAACCAGGATCAAATGCAGGCATCATAGGACTCGCTATGCCATTATCACAGATCATAGGACATAGGACACCTTCAAAGATCAAACGCAGGCATGCTTCACGATAATAGGACTCCCAATGATGTCATCAACGATCATAGGACTCACTATGACACCATCAAAGATCAAAGACAGGCATCACTGAATGAGTGCTGATGTGCTTGCTTACACCCTTTCTTACACCTGCTTTCTATGGGCATGCAGAAATAGTTGCTTATACTTGGTTTCTATGGGCATGCACAGGTATGCATGGGCATGCATGGGTATGTACTAGTTTAAAGAATTGTATTGTGCTGTGAAGTTTCTAGAACTCTCCTGAATAAAGAATGGATTAATCATCTCAAACTTTTCTGAGATTCTTTATTTAGATCTGCCAAGAGAGAGAGAGAGAAAAAAAAAATCAGTGCTTAAATGTGAAAAACACATGAAAATGTTCCAAAAACATAGACTGTTTACCCCCCCCCCCCCGCCCCCACATATATAGGGAAGCATGGTATCAGATTTTTTTGAAAAACAATATTTAAGATTCAAGATTCAAAGATTTTACTTGTCAATACTACTATATGTACTGGACATACAGGAGAATTGAAATGCTGTTTCTCTCTTTTCAGTGGTGTGCGCAATATAAAAAAAAAGGAATAAGGCTGGAAAAACAACAGCAGTCTATGCATAGTAATGCTACCCATAGTGCAAATAACGGTAAAAGATAAAACCCAGACATCCCACAGTGCAAATAAAGATGAACGATAAAACCCTGCAATCCTATATACAGAAAAGGTAGAGCAGTAATATTCGTAGTTGCAAGTTCAATGCAGTAGTGTAGGTGCAGACAATGACAGATTGTACAACACATGAATATCAGCACGATATGCTGATGATGCTACTATGTACACATATTTTCCCACCTATTTACATCTCCTTTGTCTTACAGTGATGATTAACTGGCATGTAAAGACAGATTCCCCAAGGGAAATAAGGTAACTACTTTAACTCAATATGAAAATACTTGTTTTTTTGTAACATATTCAACAGAACAGGCGGCGCGGTGGTGGAGTGGTTAGCACTGCAGCAGCACAGCAACTCACCCTTGGCTGGGGGATCCTGGGTTTGATCCCAGCCCCCGACCAACAGTGATCTGTGTGGAGTTTGCATGTTCTCCCCGTGTCTGCGTGGGTTTACTCCAGGATTTCTCCGGTTTCCTCCCACATGCCAAAAACATGCAAGTTAGGTTAATTGGCATCAAAACTGGGGATTCAAAATTGTCCTTAGGTATGACTGTGAGAGTGAATAGTTGTATGTCTCTCTGTGTTGGCCCTGCGATGGACTGGCGATCTGTTCAGGGTGTACCCTGCCTCTTGCCCAAAGATGCTGGGATAGGCTCCAGCCCCCCCAGGACCCGAAAAGGATTAAGTGGAAGAAGATGAATGAATGAATGAATATTCAACAGCATATGTTACTAAATAAAAAGTTTGCCAATGGCCATCTTATTATTTTTGATTGTTTTGGTATTGGCTGATTGTTTTGGTATGGGCTAAGAAACGTAACTTATTAAAAGAAATGTGAAATGAAATACTTTAAAACTGTCCAGTCCTGGATGTTTTCTGAATTTGCAGCTGTAGTCTACTGTTATTTGTTTCAGGGCAAAATCAATGCTACACAACTGGGACACACCAGAAAAATATTGGCACTGCCGATATCTTACTTGCCAATAGCTGATATCAGTTAATAAGGTGAATATCTGCCGATACTGATGTGGCTGATAGGTGCATCTCTAGTACATAACATGGTAAACCTGCATCACATGAATATCAGAATTGTTCTTACACATGTGAAGTATGTTGGGTTTTTTTTGTATTTTTCTTATTAGCTGCCCACATTGTTTTAATTAATTAATTTTAGCAACAACAATAATAATAATGTTGCCCTAGGTATTATGTATTTGTTCAATGTTCATGTACTGTTATTATTGGAATTCTTATTTGTGTAGTACGGGATGATGGCCCCAGTTTCCAGTTCCGCCATCTCCGGTGGTATAAGAAGGGCTGCTGGTAGAGGGGCTCTTGTCTGCCTTTCCTCTGCCAAGCGGCTGCATGTACGGTTGGGTGTACAGAGTCCTGTATGTATAATAAAGCAGTGTTCAGCTCCACTCCTGGCTTCATCATTGTCAACAAGTTACAACATAATATTTGGCGATGAGGAACGAAATTATGGCAGCATATGGGCTACCTCAACCTCTGGTGCCGTTTCTAGGGTACACGGAAGAGCCGGTGATCCTGTGGCTGCAGTGGCGGGCCATGTGTGAGGGTTACATCGGGGTACTGGGCCTAAGCAGACTCGACTGGAGGCTACAACGAGCGCTTTTGGCTCACCATCTCGGCGCGGAGGGCCGAAGAATTCTTGGTACATTGGGAGAAATGGAGTGTTACAAGGATGCTGTCGAGTGGCTGGCTGAGCACTTCGCTGGGCAGACAAGGACCATAAAGCTGTGGGTGGTGGGAGTGTTGGTGCCAAACGAGGTTAAGCTAGTTAGCTGGGAGAAGCTAACGGCACAGTCAGTGTCTATGGACGGGCTAGCCACGAAGCTAGCTGCACGCCAAAAGAGGGCTTGAAGCTACCAGCTGGGCATCGAGGTGGGACTGGAAGAGTCCCTGGTCACTGAAGACGGCGGGCCAGCCGCAAAGCGCGGAAAAGTGGAGGACCGGAGCGCTGATGAGTTGGACGGCATGGTGTGCAATGAAAGCAGAGAGGGAGAGCAGCAGGAGTTACCCTCGCAGCTGGAGGCTAGGCAGCCGGAGAGCGGGACCATGAAGGTTGAGAGTCCCGGGGAAGAGAAGTGACAGCTGGGCATGGAGATGACGCAGCGGAGCGCCTGGGACGAGGGTGCCGAAAGCAGCGACGAAACACCTGGGTTGGAGAGTGACAGCAATGAGAGTGACACTGAGAGCCCCGAGGGAGAGCAGTTGCAGCTGGGCATGGAGACGACGCAGCAGAGAGCCTGGGACAAGGGTGCCGAAAGCAGTGGCGAAACACCCGGGTTGGAAAGTGACGCCGACTAGAGTTCAATTCAATTCAACTTTATTTATATAGCGCCATTTCACAACAACAGTCATCTCATAGCACTATCAACTGTAGGGGGGGGCCCTCACAGTTGCAGAAAGACCCCAGCAATCAGGCGATCCCCTGTGAGCAAGCACTTGGCGACGGTGGAGAGGAAAAACTCCCTTTTAACAGGAAGAAACCTCCAGCAGAACCAGGCTCAGGGAGGGGCAGTCATCTGCTGCGACTGGCTGGGGGGTGAGGGGATAGAGAAGAAGAAAAGAACAGACATGTAGAGAGCAAACAGCACGATGGGGACTCAATCTATGGGAGAGAACAAACAAATGTTAATGACCAGCAAAAAAAAATATTTCATAGAGAGTGAGGAAAGGAGTGAGGCCCAGTGCATTACTGGAGGTCCCCCGGCTGACTAAACCTATTAGCAGCATAACTCAGGGAGGGTTCAGAAACACATGGTCCCTCCCTAATTGTAGGCTATATCAAAAAGGTAGGTTTTAGCCCTATTCTTAAAAACAGAGATCGAGTCTGACTCCCGAATCCAGATTGGCAGCTGATTCCACAGGAGAGGAGCTTGATAACTGAAGGCTCTGCCTCCCATTGTACTTTTGGAGATTCTAGGTATTACAAGTAATCCTGCATTTTGGGAGCGTAGTGCTCTGTTAGGATAATACGGTAGTATCAGATCTTTTAAATAAAAAGGAGCCTGATTGTTTAGAGCTTTGTAAGTAAGAAGAAGGATTTTAAACTTAATTCTAAATTCTATGGGAAGCCAATGAAGGGAGGCCAGAACCGGAGAGATATGATCTCTCTTTCTAGTACCTGTTAAAACTCTTGCTGCAGCATTTTGGATCAGCTGAAGACTTTTTAAAGATGTTTTAGGACAGCCTGATAATAAAGAATTACAATAATCTAATCTCGAGCTAACAAAAGCGTGGATCAGCTTCTCAGCATCACTCTGAGACAAGATGCTCCTAATCTTGGCAATATTACGCAAATGATAGAAGGCAGTCTTAGAAACAAATTTAATATGTGAATTGAAGGACAAATCCTGATCAAAAATAACTCCAAGGTTCCTCACAGAGCTATTAAGAGAAAGAGTAACTGCATCCAAACTGAAAGTTTGATTTGGAAAGGAATTTCTAAGGTTTTTTGGACCAACAAGAATGACTTCAGTCTTATCTGAATTTAATAGCAGGAAATTACAAGTCATCCAAGCTTTGATTTCCTTAAGACAGGCTTCTAACTTGGCTAATTGATTACTATCATCTGGCTTCATTGACAGGTATAATCGTGTGTCATCTGCATAACAATGAAAATGTATACAGTGCTTTCTAATAATGTTGCCTAACGGAAGCATATATAAACTAAAAAGAGTAGGGCCTAGCACAGATCCCTGTGGAACTCCATGACTAAGCTTTGAGTTGAAAGAAAACTCATTATTTACATGAACAAACTGGAACCTATCAGATAAATAAGATCTAAACCACTGCAACGAAGTTCCATTAAGTCCAACATAGTGTTCTAATCTATCAAGTAGAATATTATGATCGATAGTATCAAAAGCTGCAATAAGGTCTAAAAGGACAAGTACAGAAACTAGTCCATTATCAGATGCAATGAGGAGGTCGTTAGTGACCTTCGCTAAGGCTGTTTCAGTACTATGATGGATTCTAAACCCAGATTGAAACTCTTCAAGTAAACTATTTCCCTGCAGGTGGTCAAATAATTGCGTAGCAACCTTTCTAAGATTTTTGAAATGAAAGGGAGTTTAGAGATTGGTCTATAGTTAGCTAAAGCTCCTGGATCTAGCATTGGCTTTTTGAGTAAGGGTTTAATTACAGCCGTTTTAAAAGCCTGCGGTACATGGCCTAAAGTTAATGAAGAATTGATTATATGAAGAATAAAGCTACCAATAAGTGGGAAGACTTCTTTAAATAACCTGGTAGGAATAGGGTCTAAAAGACAAGTTGAAGGTTTGGATGAGGAAACTATTTTGTCTAACTCACAAAGGTCGATTGGAGTAAACTCATCAAGACAGACATCAATAGAAGGAGTTGTAGTAGTTAAAGTATTTAAGTTAACTGTGGGAAGAATCTGATTGATTTTATCTCTGATGGATGAAATTTTATTATTGAAAAAGTTCATAAAGTCCTGACTAGTAAGCTCTAAGGGAATGCTAGGATTCCCTAGCACTTTGCTAGAGCAAAGCTAAGAGCCCCGGGAGAGAGCAGCTATGACCAGGCATGGTGACAGTGCAGCGGAGTGCCTGGAACAAGGGCGCTGGGAGCAGCAACGAGGTGCCTGGGTCGGGAAACAATGCCGAAGGGCAGGCTTTGGTTTTCTCCGGAGTGTGGCCACGGGGGGCTGGAGTGTTTAGAGCTATGACAGCAGTGTTTAGAGCGGTCGGGAGTGGACCAACGAGCACGGTGGGATGGCGTACCGGACAACAGCACGGCAGGTCCCAAGGAGTGATGCAGTTGGCGGTGAAGAGGGACGTTATGGCGAGAGAGATTGTTTTTGATCCCGGAGGCACATGGTGGCCACGAGCGCACATGTCATGGGGCTGCCCGAGGCCTCAAAGCCGGTCTTATCTTCAGCGGCCAGGGTCGTGGATGGTTTGAGGCTGTCCTGGGCCTCCGGGTTGGTTTTACACCTGGCTGCCAACAGACATTGGTGTGACTTAAGTATGATTACTGTTCATTTGTTTTGAGTTAATAGTTGGGGATTATGTTAGTATGGTGTATAGGAGACATGGCAGCATTTTTTTTTCTTTTGTGGACTTTAACAGTATAGGCGGCAGAATAACCCGCCTCGCCGTGTGGGGGGTAGGACAGCAGTCTACCCGTCCCCCCTAATTTTTGTTCTTTTGGTGTGAATGTCAGAGGCCCCTTTTGATAACTTAGTCTGTTTATGTTTAGCAGATGATTCAGGTTCCAAATTGGGGTGGGCTGATTGTGTGTGTTGTTATGTCCATAATTGATATTAAGTGAGCACACTGTTGTTTGCAGTTTAACGGAGCTTTATTACATATATAGTCAATGTATATAAAGAGGCTTATGGCATCCGCCCTGCTGACCAGGTGGTTCCCCGATGAAAGAGGCAGAGCCTCTTCCGCTCACACCTTTATACCAGGGGCGGCGTCACCACCGGAAACCGGCAGTAGCCACCCCGGTCTAACTCATGACCAACCCGGCCGCCATCTTACTGATACAGCCGGTTTACATACACAACACTCCCCCCACTTCAAAAAAAAAATGCCAAGCATTCAGATAGATCCCCCCCCCCCCAAAAAAAAATTGTTTCCCAACTCACGCACTAAAATACAATAATCACAAAACACATAAACGATCTATCCATGCACACAACTAACTGGGGGGGGCCGGGTAGACTACTGGCACCCCCACACGGCTAGGCGGATTATTCTGCCGCCGAACACAGAACTGAGCCGTGTACCTAATAGAATAAAATTAAATAAAACCAAAATAACCCCAGAACAGCTCCACATATATCACACAAACATAAGACAAAGACTAGCTACTGGCGCCACCCCACCCCCCCCAACACCCCCTGACACACTGGGTACTATATAACCGTTGGGTATGTAAACCAATTAACTGGGTCAGATATACCCCACCCCCACCCCAAATCGGGCACATAAACAATAGCCTAATAAAATTTCTAATCACAAAAACAGCACATAATTTACTCAAATAAATTTACACAGATGAATTTACACGGATGAGCCCCACCGGTCAAAATCACACAAATAAGAACCATAATTACAATCAAACAATTTATCATACCAAGAGCTCATATTTCCCAAATTCCCATAATTTTCACATTCTCACATTTTTTTGAATTTCAGCAGGGTACCAACCAGTAACAGACAAACAAAAACTGGGAAAAGAAAATAACCGGACTGAGCAGAAAAGACACAGACAAATAAAATAAAATAATTCTCTCAGTCCTCTGGCGGGTCTTTTCCCCGACGCCTCCGTCTCTTGACCTCCGGGCACCCCCCGCGTCATCCCGTCTCCTCCACCTTGCGCAGCTCATTCGGGTGCCTACAGGTCTGGTCAGACAAGCGCAGAAATCTGTCGCTCTGTATGGCCACCACTCGAAGCTGTCTCCTCCCATCGCGCTGCTCTCGCGAACCTTTTTCTCCTCTCATCCGGGCCTCAACCCTCGGTCGCACCAGATCGCCGACCTGCAGGGAGGCCCGTGACTTCTTCCTTCGATGACGATGGGTCTGACTGGTCTCCACCAATGGTCCAGTCGACTCTTGGGCCCAGTCCATGTTATCCATGGTTGACCGATCTCCCGAGCGATGAAACAAACTGCTCACTCATCCTACTCTTCCTGGATCCAGCATGGGCGCCTCGTCCTTACAGGCTGCCCGTGAGGTCCTGTTGTGCTAGTCCGCGCCCCTAGTTTAGGCATCAGACAGACCGGCATCGGGTCCTACCCACGGCATCCTTGCGTAGCGCTGAATGTGCTCTCCTTCTTGACACATGTCCAACCAGTCCAATTCCCTCATCTCCACACCGTCCGTCAGCGAAGTCAGCCGGTTCCACAGTCCGCAGCCCAACCATTCCTCACCCGACACGTTGGCAACCAAAAAACCCAGGCTATAAAATAGGTTACACCCCATGATGTTGACGCCCGCAGCGGTGACATGAAAGCGGGCTTGGGGCACCACGACCAACCTGTTACGGGCTTATACCTTCATAAAGCCCATCACAGCCTGTCTCTCCAGTCCATAGCCATAATAGTCTCTCTCTGGTGGATAAATGGCACAATGAGGAAACAAACTGTTCACAGTCGACATGCTCAGCACTGAGATGACAGCACCAGTGTCACTCAACAGCGGAACCATGACACCGTCGAGTATAACATCACAAACAATCCTCCCTGTGGTTGCTGGGGAGACTGTATGCACGATGGTGGGAGACTTCTTCACAGCACCTGGGTATCTCCTACGGCTTCTGCATACGAAGATGTCGCACATCCTGGCGAAGTAGTCACGCAGACCGCACTTGCCACACTGCTTTCCTGCCACTGGGCACACACTGGCTTTATACCGATGAACAGGGGACCCACACCCATAACAACGGGGCGTACCAGGGTCAGACCGTATCTTCACTACTGTGGCATGCGAGTCACCTCCGGCGTCACTGTTGTTAGGGTCCCAATTCGGTGCCTTCGCGAGAGTATCATCTTTGCTCCAAAGAGCCTCATCAGGCAGGCCCCTCGCGATGATCTCCGCTGCCTCAAAAGGCTGGGTGGGCTCAACAGCCGTGGTCAACGTCAACTCTCCTGGGAACTTCAACAACCTGGACCGGAGTGCTTCACTGTGAACGTGTTCTGTTAACTGGTCTCGAATCATTTCTTACTCTAGGTGTCCAAACTCACATCCCCTCGCCAGCCTGCGGAGCTCGGCCACGAACGTTGACACCGGCTCCCCCAGACGCTGGTGGCACTGTCGAAAACAGATGCGTCACACCGTGACTCTATCACCAGCGTGAAAATGGCGCACCATTAATTCCACCACGCTGCCGAAACTGTCCAACACTTTCTGCCCCTCGGTGCCTAACATATGGATTAACGCTGACCTCGCATGGAGCCTCTCACGCTCACCGAGGTCCAAGACCACGAGGTAGTTGGTAAAAGACAAGAACCAGCGAGGCCATGGCATGGGTGGCGTGCCCGGGGCCTCCAGAAATGGCCGAAGTTCAGCACAAACGATATCCATTCCCGCTTTTACCTCGTCGCCAAATGTTATGTCCATAACTGATATTAAATGAGCACACTGTTGTTTGCAGTTTAACGGAGCTTTATTACATATATAGTCAATGTATATAAAGAGGCTTACGGCATCCGCCCTGCTGACCAGGTGGCTCCCCAATGAAAGAGGCAGAGCTTCTTCTGCCCACACCTTTATACCAGGGGCTGCATCACCACCGGAAACCGGCAGTAGCCACCCCGGTCTAACTCATGACCAACCCGACCGCCATCTTACTGAAACAGCCAGTTTACATACACAACATGTGTGTTTTGGCTTATTCTGCGGGGGGGGGGGGGTGTGTGGATATTATGTATTTGTTCAGTGTTCATGTACTGTTATTTTTAGAATTCTTATTTGTGTAGTACGGGATGATGGCCCCGGTTTCCAGTTCCGCCATCTCCGGTGGTATTGGGGGCTGGTGGTAGAGGGGCTCTCGTCCGCCTTTCCTCTGCCAAATGGCTACATGTACGGTCAGGTGTACAGAGTCTTGTTTGTATAATAAAGTAGTGTTCAGCTCCACTCCTGGCTTCATCATTGTCTACAGCAGGGATGTCCAACTCATTCCATGGAGGGCCAAGACCTTGCATGTTTTACTTCCACCCAGTGTCTTTAGCAGTTGTTTTCACTGACCCGCAATCAGTGGGAAGAAATTCAGTGAAATCACGTATTGAAGACACTGGGTGGAGGTAAAACATGCAGGGTTTTGGCCCTCGATGGAATGAGTTTGACATCCCTGGTCTACAGGTTACGACATAACATTAGGCAAAGGTAGACAACTTGAAGTAAAATATTATTATTATTTTTTTTTTTTCCACCTATTGAGTCTTTCTTCGGTGGGGGGGGGGGGGCATATGTCCTTCCACGCTTTTTTGTGCAATTAAAAATGAATTTTTTTAAATAATTTGATGGCTTTTTTTTTTTTTTAATACATGCAACAAACCTGCACCGCTTTCACGTTTAGATGGATTAGCGCAGGCACTCCTTGGTCACCAATTGAGGTTTCAGGACCCTTTGAGATCAACATGGCGGCCAGTGGTTCAAAGTCAGTGTTGTTCGTTTGCCTGGGTAAGATATGACTTTTTAAATCCCAAAGGTTCCGTTAAACATCGCAGATACCTCATACTGACAGCATAAATTTAAAATAAAATAAATGATTTATTGTAGCTATAACAGATCGACCTCAGAGGAATGTGAACTGAGACCCCTTTGAATGAATGCCGTATGAAGCGGTCAAATAAATGGAAATCTAATATCACTTAACACTTTCGTACAGGTCCAGGTGCTGTTTATTTGGGATATTCAGTCCTTGAATAACGTTTCTATGATTAACTGCAGCTTCTATAGGTTTTTCGATGGTAAGAGCTGTCATGGTTCGAGTTAATCAATACAACCAGGAAGAAGTTATGAAAGTCTGCTGACGTTAAACTGCACGTGGTTTAATGAGACGTCTTTATTGAAGCCTGTAGTAATCTTCCAAAAGTAAGGGGAATGTTACGATGTTAATAAAGCTCGTGATTTTGTTATAGAAGGTTTGCCTTAAGTTTTCATTAGTATTCAGGTTTAAGTAGGGTCATCATGAGCCATATGTAAGAAAATACTTAGATATCAAATGTATGAAGTCTTGGTATTAAATTGTCTCAAGTTTAGATAGATTTTTTAAAAAACATGCATTACCTTAGATATACAGTAAGAGTAGTTATCAATAAAACTTGCTTGACTTGTGAACTATCTACTAAAACATTGCTGTTAATAGTGAGTAAACTTGATCAAGTTTTTCTTTAGACTAAAGAACAACCTATAAAGGGTTATCTGAGGAAAATAAAATGTCGTTTCGCATAGAATAATATTATAAACAGTAATCAAATGGTTGCAAATTAACAGAAATTACAAAAGAAGACTCACCAGCCTTGTAATCTTAGACCCATGTTTTTATCCTGATCAACATTAAATACATAATATCATTTATATTGGTTAGTTTACTGAATTTACCAAAACAGAACAAAAAAAAAATGAGTTATTGAGGGTATGCACATGATGTCACAGAACAGAACTCACGGCAGTTAAAAACCACTGAGTTGAAAAAAGGAGTGGACACATTAGTGTGTATGCAGTAAAACACAAAAAACGCACAGTATTCAGCCACCTGCAGTACACAGACTACATGTTTGCATTGTGGAAAGCTAATTATATCATCCCATCTTGTATATGTTGTTCACTCGTGTGCTCTAAAAGATCACTCCAGTCAAGTAAACAGTGCAGTGTTAACATCTAAAAACAGCACTGTGTACTGCTGTGACTAAATATTTTGTGTGATTTTTATGTTTTGCTGCATACAAGCTAAAGCAATGAATGTTTCAAATTACAGCCTCATGTTTCCTGAAGTTTGAGGTTAAGTTAATTTGTGCTGGAATATGATTTTTTTTTTGTCCTGTTATGAGCTGAAGCAAACTGAGAGAAAGAGAAAAATGGGCATGTACATCATTCAAATTAGTGAAAATAAGCATAACTGTAAGATTGCAACAAAATTTAACTGAGTGAAAGTGTTAATTTTTATTTTTTTTGTCATAAAATTGACTACATATCATGCAGTAAATAAGTTGCAGCGATACTAAAAAGCTTGTGACTAGAGCTGTGCGATATGACTGTATACAGTGGTGTGAAAAAGTGTTTGCCCCCTTCCTGGTTTCTCATTTTTTGTATGTTTGTCACACTTAAATGTTTCAGATCATCAAACAAATTTAAATATTAGACAAAGATAACACAAGTAAACACAAAATGCAGCTTTTAAATGAAGGTGTTTATTATTAAGGGTAAAAAAAATATCCAAACCTACATGGCCCTGTGTGAAAAAGTGATTGCCCCCCCCATTAAAAACATAAATTAACTGTGGTTGATCACATCTTTGGAAAGCGGAGTTCAATTTCTCGAGCCACACCCAGGCCTGATTACTGCCACACCTGTTCTCAATCAAGAAATCACTTCAATAGGACCTACCTGACAAAGTGAAGAAGACCAAAAGATCCTCAAAAGCTTGACATCATGCTGTGATCCAAAGAAATTCAGGAACAAGTGAGAAACAAAGTAATTGAGATCTATCAGTCTGGAAAAGGTTATAAAGCCATTTCTAAAGCTTTGGGTCTCCAGTGTACCACAGTGAGAGCCATTATCCACAAATGGCGAACACATGGAACAGTGGTGAACCTTCCCGGGAGCGGCCCGCCAACCAAAATTACCCCAAGAGCGCAGTGACGACTCATCCAAGAGGTCACAAAAGACCCCACAACATCATCCGAAGAACTGCAGGCCTCACTTGCTTCAGTTAAGGTCAGTGTTCATGACTCCACCATAAGAAACAGACTGGACAAAAATGGCCTGCATGACAGAGTTCCAAGACGGAAACCACTGTTGAGCAAAAAGAACATAAAGGCTCGTCTCATTTTTGCCAGAAAACATCTTGATGATCCCCAAGACTTTTGGGAAAATACTCTGTGGACTGACGAGACAAAAGTTTTTGGAAGGTGTGTGTCCCATTACATCCAGCGTAAAAGTAACACATCATTTCAGAAAAGGAACATCATTCCAAGAGTAAAAAATATGGTGGTGGTAGTGTGATGGTCTGTGGCTGTTTTGCTGCTTCAGGACCTGGAAGACTTGCTGTGGTAAATGGAACCATGAATTCTGCTGTCTGCCAAAAAATCCTGAAGGAGAATGTCCGGCCATCTGTTCATGACCTCAAGCTGAAGCACAGGACAATAATTCAAAACACACCAGCAAGTCCACCTCTGAATGGCTTAAGAAAAACAAAATGAAGACTTTGGAGTGGCCTAATCAAAGTCTTGACCTGAATCCAATTGAGATGCTGTGGCATGACCTTAAAAAAGCGGTTCATGCTCGAAAACCCTCCAGTGTGGCTGAATTACAACAATTCTGCAAGGATGAGTGGGCCAGAATTCCTCCACAGCACTGTAAAAGACTCATTGCCAGCTATCGCAAATGCTTGATTGCAGTTGTTGCTGCTAAGGGTGGCCCAACCAGTCATTAGGTTTAGGGGGCAATCACTTTTTCACACAGGGCCATGTAGGTTTGGATTTTTTCCCCCTTAATAAAAAACACTTCCATTTAAAAACTGCATTTTGTGTTTACTTGTGTTATCTTTGTCTAATATTTTAATTTGTTTTGATGATCTGAAACATTTAAAGTGTGACAAACATACAAAAAAAAATGAGAAATCAGGAAGGGGGCAAACACTTTTTCACATCACTATTTTGGTGACGCGATAAACATCTCCCATTTCATATAAACCTGCATCGTTTATATCGGGATTTAAAAGACACCCCGTTTCTACTTGTCACCACCTCGCCTCTCCCCATGCAGTGCACCACAGCAGCTAATTGCAAGCTAATGTTTTACCGCTACTTCTGTGGAGCCGCTACTTCTGTGCGAGGGACGTGGGCGTTTTTCCCACCGTGCTGCATCAGAGGATAGTCCCCTAACCTTGTTTTAATTGGAGTTAAAGCGTACCTGTGGTGGTTGTGAAAAAAAAAAATATTATATTGAGCCCCTGTCTCACGTTTTAGTTCAAGTTTAAGTTCAAGTTCAAAGCAATGTGATATAAATCCATTGCTGATGTGCTGGTTCAGCTATGTCAGCAAAACATGGGTGCAGCCATACTGGCGGCTACATGGCCTGCCAGGATGCTTCCTGTGACGTAGTAGCGTGGATACCACGATCTGGATCAATATTGGCTGAGCCTGGAGTGCCCGGATGAGCAGTGGCTTTCGGGATATTCAAATTCAAATTCAAACGTTTATTTCAAACTCAGGGTTCATATTAAATGCAGAACTAAAACAAGTAGAAAATAAGTAAATAAATGCTTAAATTCAGCGGGTTGTCTCGTCTGATCTGAGGTCGTAACGGCGGCCAGACGGCCGATGATTCTACAGAGCAGCAGACACTCGGCGCTCTTGTAACAACAAAAACATACAATGTGATATGGATATCGCAACATGGCGGAATGTAAAGCCTTTGGATGTCTCAATAATAAGCGAAAAAACAAAGATAAACACTTCTTTTGTGTAGCCAAACCCAGCTCACCTTGTCAGAAGATCGTAGCGGAAAAGTGATTGCGCAATCTCGGAACAGGGCAGACGTTTCCTTTCAGACGAAATTGCATTGTGTGTGAGGACCACTTCGTCGCTTTCACCCTCAGAAGACCTTTCTGGCTCAAACCTGTAGCCATGTTGGACGAATTCTTCCTCAGAGTCCGACAATTCAGCCATAATAGAATAAAAACACTCACAACAGCACCCTAGTCGCTCATACAGACAGAGTATTGACTTTTCAGTATCAACGAAATGACGTCACATCTGCATGTGTCATGGCTGCGCGCAGAGTTTTCATTGGCTGGCCATGCCTGCGGTCGTATTTGCATATTTCTCTGGTGGTAGATGGCTGGCAATAATTATTTAACCACATAACAAATACTTTGCCTAATGTTTTCAAGTTGAATGCGTTTAGACGACCACCACAGGTCCCCTTTAAGTAATGTTAACACCATCTCACTCTAATTATGAAACGAAAAATGCTAAATGATGATGCTAACTTGTCACTAAGAGGAAACATTATAGTGTGTCAGATCATCATTCTGCTTTAAATCACTGCCGAGTTTCTTAATTTTGCCTGAAAAAATATTACTAAAGCTGCAAAAGTGCGTGCACACTAAATAAATAAATTAAAACGTGTCGGAGGAACAAACTGGCTCTTAATGTAACTTGATTTCTAATAATTTTTTAATTAGGCAAGTAGCGATAATGAATAAAGTTGAAGTCATCTCAAAGGCACATTAAAAACAATTTTATAACACTGCAAAATTAAGAGGGAAAAATGCATAAAATTAATGACATGAATTTGTGTAATTGATTTTTTTCAGTATGTAATTTAAAATGTAGAAAGAGATGGTCCTTTTTATTGGTTTTTATATAAACTATAGAATTTACAGAAAATGTACAGTATATCATGATACAGTATATATCGTTATCATCAAATAAGATTACTTATGATATGAAAATTTGGTCATATCGCACAGCCCTACTTATGACCACCAACAACATTCAGAACTACAAACCTAAGCTACTGAAGGATAATAGAGCCTGTTGATAGAAATGTCTACAAAGTAAATCTATGCCATATGTCTTCCATACTTTGCAATGAAGGCTAATTTAAACTTAATCAAATATTGAAATAATTAATTTTGCTAATTTTTAGCTGACAGCTATGCTTTTTTTTTCCATTTTAAGTACTAGTGCATGGCCGTGCATACCCGTGCATGCCCATAGAAACCAAGTATAAGCAAGTCTTTCTGCATGCCCGTAGAAAGCAGGTGTTGTGGAGGAAAAATAAGTTCAGGCGAGGTACGACGAGCTGAGAGGTTGCAGAGTTTTATTTTCCTCCAACATCATGAGACACACTGTAGCGCTGTGTTGTGCTGTGTGTGCTATTGAGGTATGTATAGCAAGCAAGATCTTTTATACATGTTATACAAAGAGAGAGAATGCATGGCACATTTGCATATTGATATACATATCAGACAATACATATCAATCGTGTGACCAACTGGCGCCCTGACTTCCTCTCCTTAATCCGGGGATGTATAGAATAGTATCATAGTCTGCATTGTGCTGGGTGACCACAGTGTAAGCAAGCACGTCAGCACTCATTCAGTGATGCCTGCCTTTGATTTTTGATGGTGTCTTAGTGAGTGAGTCCTGTGATCTGTGATGATGTCATAGGGAGTCATATGATCGTGAGTCATGCCTGCGTTTGATCTTGGAAGCTGTCCTATGTCCTTTGATCTTTGACGATGGCATAGTGAGTCCTATGATGCCTGCATTTGATCCTGGTTTAAATTAGTGCGTCCTATTCTTTATCGAGTGATGAGTAGCTGATCTTTCCCGTTTCTGGCAACTCCCATTCGGTTTCAAGTGCTGTGTCCTATTGGTAATCGGATGATGAGTAGCTCTTCTTTGGTGAGTGATGGTGTATGTGACATCATAAAGACATGAAGGCAGACATCATGAGTGATGGTGTATATGACATCATAAAGACATGAAGGCAGGCATCATAGGACCTCATGCCTACATCATAGGTAGCCAGTCCTATTGTGTATATGATGGCATTGCGAGTCCTATGTTGCCTGATATCATAGGATCATCACAGGACATCATGCAGCCATCATAGGCCGTCCTATGATGTGCTCTGATCGTGACACACAGACATGATGTACTGCTTCGAATGGGTGTGGTTTAAAGTAGTGTGTCCTATTGTTAATTGGGTGATAAGATTTCCAGATTTGAAACTGACAGATTTCTTGAATTTATAGAGTGATATTTTGTAAGATTCCAGATTTACTGCTTCAAATGGGTGTGCTTTAAAGTGCTGTGTCCTATTGTGACAGCATTGTCCTTTTGTCTATACTAGTACATACCCATGCATGGCTGTGCATACCCGTGCATGCCCATAGAAACCAAGTATAGGCAAGTATTTCTGCATGCCTGTAGAAAGCAGGTGTAAGCAAGGGTGTAAGCAAGCACGGCAGCACTCATTCAGTGATGCCTGCCTTTGATTTTTGATGGTGTCATAGTGAGTCCTATGATCTGTGATGATGTCATAGGGAGTCATGATCGTGAGTCATGCCTGCATTTGATCTTGGAAGCTGTTCCATGTCCTAAGATCAGTGATGATGGCATAGCGAGTCCTATGATGCCTGCATTTGATCCTGGTTTAAATTAGTGTGTCCTGTTCTGTTCTTTCCTGTTTCTGGCAATTCCCATTCGGTTTCAAGTGCTGTGTCCTATTGGTAATTGGGTGACGAGTATCTCTTCTTTGGCGAGTGATGGTGTTTACGACATCATAAAGATATGAAGGCAGGCATCGTGAGTAATGGTCTATATGACATCATGAAGACCAAGGCAGGCATCATAGGACCTCATGCCTACATCATAGGTAGCCAGTCCTATTGTGTATTTGATGGCATCCTGAGTCCTATGTTGGCAGATGCCATAGGATCATCGAGTCCTATGTTGCCTGATATCATAGGATCATCATAGGACATCATGCAGACATCATAGGCCGTCCTATGATGTGCTCTGATCGTGACACACTGAAAAGCAAAGCGCAAAGCGCACTCAAGCGTGCGCTCAAGCGCTATATCGCTTTATCATAGACACTCAAAGCGCACTCAAGCGTGTGCTTTGAGCGATATAGCACTTTATCATAGACACTCAGTGTCTATAATAAAGCGATATAGCGCTTTATCATCGACACTCAAAGCGCACTCAAGCTTGCACTCAAGCGTGTGGTTTGAGCGCTATATCATAGACACTCAAAGAGTGATGGAAATGTGGCTGCCAATCCGCGCCAACGGCCTCTCTGGCCACCACCGAACATTTAAACATTTTTACACATTCATACCCAGTGTTATGGGCACTGGAGGCAATGCGGGTGAAGTGTCTTGCCCAGGGACACAACGGCAGGATATCTGGGGAGAGCGGGATTCGAACCGCCAACCATCGGGTTATTAGACGACCTGCTCTACCTCCTGAGCCGCTGCCGCCCCACTTTTTCCTCAACTTTCCCTCTTTAGGAAAGCTATGGAGGCTATCCTCGCTCTCTTTATTTCCCTTTGATTGGAAATTACATCCAAAAGCCGTGCAATGTGGCATTTTCACTGACAAATGGCAGTAGTTCGTAGCTTCACTTCTTGGCTTGTATAAGACAGAAAAAACGGCTGCAACCATTCTACGTCACTACCCAGAATGCATTGCGACGTAAACAAAAATGGCGATTTACATCGTAATAAAGTTTTTTAAAAATATATAAAACTGGGAATTATTTTCAAAAAAATTATATTATAGTTATGTTACTAACATAAAAATAAAGCATATAGAGCTAACATGCCAATAAAATCGGAGTTCCTTTTAAATTTATTTTTTCTCTTATCGTGGTGGTTCAGTTTCAGGGGTGGCGAGGTGCCACACAGAAATATTACCAGTAGAAACCTTGATTTATCATATTTGCAATTATCGGTGCACATTGAAGGTGAAAGTTTGGCCTTGTAAAAATAATTTTTTTTAAAAAATGGATATGCTAAAATCACAGACTGATATCAATAATTTGCAAAAATAAAAGTCAGCACTATGTCTGTTGTAGGGATGGGCATAATTTACCGATTAACCGATGAATGAATGAATTGAATGAATGAATGAATGAATTTTATTTTATTTATTTCGGATAGTACATTACAGGTTAAAAGAAACTGTATAATATAACAACAAGGTCAAATTAGACAAAGACTCCTTCTACTATACAATTCCACGTGAGTTATCCGAAATGGGTGATGGCTGAAGCCGCAGCTTATATTGCCCACCCATATTCCATCCAAGAATTTAAAGGAGAAAAAAGAGAAAACAAGACAAGAGCGATTACAATTTAAAACAAGGCTAAGACAAAATGTGACTGAGAGAAAAAGAAAACTGAGCTAGTCTAAGTTAAGCGGTTACTATTCAAAAACAAATCTAAGACATAGTGTCACAGTGAAAAAAAGAAAAACTAAGCTACAACACAACACAGGCTGGAAATGTCAATCCTTATGTGAGTTTACATGTCGTCTTGTAAATATGTTTGGAGTATTTCTTCCTTTAGTTTTTGTTTAAATTGTCCAAGCTTTGTACATGATTTTAATTCAGGTCCAAAATCGTTCCATAATCTGACTCCTTGCACGATAATTGATCATTAAGAATTTCACCGAGGAAGTTCATTTTCGTCGACAAACCGTTTTTTTTTTTTAAACAATCCGACGTTATTAGGCCTAGTGCACGGCCGTCCTCAAACAATGCAATGGCAAAATTTGGGCACCAGCGGGCAACATTACACCATCGCCGTACCCTGGCGTGCCTCAGTTGATACATGCGAGCTTCCGTAGGGCAATCGCCAAATCATGAAGTGGTTACGGCGAAGTGTTGCGTGGGACCATTTCAGTTTAAAAAATGACCAGGTGTACTGCAATCACTGCAATGCAGCATACAAATATACCTCATCGACAGGGTCCATGAAACACCTTTATTACGCGAAGAAACCGCCAACAGTGGTTGCGCGCTGAGTAATGGCGGTCGTGAAGATTCTTTTTTTTTTTTCAGAAACTTTATTGAGAAGGTCATGAAGATTCGGTGTACACACGTCGAGGAAAGCTGCAGGAGGCGGCGTAGTGGCTCGACGGGAAGACTATTTCGCACAAAATGGCACAAGAGAACAGCAAAAAGTTCTGCGCGGCTAGACTAAGTAACACGAGCGATAGAGCAATGAATGCGGTCTTCGTTTGTTGGGTGGCCGCTCGGCAGGGACAGAAGCTGGGTAAAACGTCTCGGCCAATCAGCTTGCGGGGTGAAACGTCTCGGCCAATCAGCTTGCGAGATTCCCAAGCCGAGCCAACACGAGAACAGAGAGAGGGCTCTCCGTGCTGATTCCTTATGTTCTAATGTAGTCTACCTGCCTTGTTACGTACCTAAAAATGTTAATGATTAACCGATTATTAATCATTAATTCTCCCGACGATCGGTGAAGAAAATTTCACCGAATGCCCATCCCTAGTCTGTTGTATATCTTATTCTTGCCCACCTCTTTTTTGCTGTGACATTTTGCAAATTAACAACAGTAGGTTTAAATGTGACATGTGACCAAGCTCTGAATCTGCATGGAAAAAAAATCCTCCTTTTGTTACCAGTTAGTCTGCCTGTTATTTTTTTTTGATTTGCCAAGTCGACCAATCATTTGGTCTATAAAGCTTCTGATAAACTGTAAAAAAAAAAAAAAAATGTCCATCACAATATCCCAGAGCTCAAGTGACCTCCTCAAATGTACTGGCTTGTTAAACAAACAGTACAAAAACAAAAGTTACTGAACTTATGCAAAAACAAAAAAGTGGAAAAATTTCATATTTGAGAACCTGAAACAATATATTCTTTTGAGTTGACTATCAAATTAGTTATTGATTAATTTTCTGTTGATCGATTAGTTGACTCATCGCTGCAGTACTTGTCAGTATTTAGAGCATGTTTGGTACAATGCTTACTGTTTGTTAGGTGTTGTATGGACTTTTTAACCATTTAAACAAGAAAATTTATCTTTCAAAAAAGCCACAGTAATGTGATATTTATGATCTTGAACAGGAAACATTTGCAGATCCCCTATCGCTGAAGCAGTCTTCAGGAAGATGGCAACTGATGTGGGAGCTGTGGATAAGGTAAACTTACTATATTTTTATTATGTTATTTTGAAATACACATGTGATTTAGAAGTATGTGAGAAAATGGCCCATATGCTCACTTTATCCTATTACTTGACTTGTTTCAAGTCTTAATACACCATGATGATTATTTTGTAAATGGTGTTTTCTATTAAAATCAGATGGACACTGAAGCAGGATGTGCTTAAAAGTTGCACTGCCCTGTAATTTGTTAATGAATGAGTGTTCACTATCCCTTAATTTCCTACCTAAATTAATGTTTCTTCAGGCCATTGGCATTGTCTAAGGTTGGGATCACAGTAAATTATCTCCATACATCAGTGATGATGCAGAAATTCTGCCCAACTCATTACATTCTAAGTCAGTCTTTTTGATACATGTACAATAAAAATATATTTAAAAAAAAATCATGTGTTAGGTTGTAATAAAATTTTAATGTCTAAATTGGCTTGATGCCATTTTACCATGGTAAATTCTTCAATTTCTTCGTTAAAATACATTTAATTCACAAATATGTTCACTTTAGCCCACACATTTGATAGCAGCAGCAGGAGGATGTTGAAAGTTTATAGCAGAGGAAACAATACTATAGAACAAGACAATGACTGATTTATGTATTGTGACTGCAGCACCGCCATTACTGTAGTAGGGTGGCAGCATCTGGTGCTGCTCTCTGGCAGCAGATGCCGGATTGTACTAATGACGATAGGCAGTAACAGCTATTTGAGTAAGTGTGTGTAACTACGCTCCTGCAGTTGGTCACTGAAAGGGCTTTTACTATTATAAATTGCATTTAATTGACTGGAAACCCATAACTGAATGTCCCACCCACATCTCTTTAATTTCACACAGTATTATTAAATTCATAGAGACAGTGGTGGCCTAATGGTTAGGGATGTCGACTGGTGATCGGAGGGTCGCTGGTTCAATCCCTGGACCAGCAGAATCGGGTCAGGGTGGGACAGATAGCATAGCAGTGTTTGCCCCACCCTTCTTAACCCCACTCTGGTGCCCTTGAGCAAGGGTCTTAACCCCAACTGCTTCAGTGGAGCTGCTCAGTGGCCACAGGTCAGTGTGTTGTTGTACTGGGCAGCTGCCAGGTGTGAATGCGTAACTGTGTGAATGTGAACAGGATGTCCTTGAAAAAGAGAGGTTGCCTCTCAGTGGACTTTCCCTGTATAAATACAGGTTAAATTAAAAAATAAATAAATCTAATAACAGTTTCATTCACATTTGTGAATAAATATTATTGTGAAAATGTTGTTCATGTTTTAATTTAGCATAAAATACTGTATGGACTTTATCAACTGCATTGACAGTTACTTCCAAGCCTATGAAATGTAAGCCTGCACCTGACACCGTTGTTCTGTTTGTCATTGTAATTTAATGATGTTTACTTTGTGGTCTTTAGGTTGCTCTTGTGTAAACAATTAATTTTAGATTTCATAATAACTCTTCAGTTATTGAAAAGTTACAGGCCTTCATTTGTCAAAAGTGCTTAGAAATTGGTGCTTATTCAGGTGTAGAAATGATCATACACCAAGGCCCATGTGATATTTATGAAGCCATTTGTATCTGGTCAATCTTATTTTACGATTTATCACTTACTGATGAATCTGATAGATGGAAATGATCGTCATTTAAACACCATGGCCCCGCCTCGCCCCCAGCATTTACAACTCGGTGGAATGTAAGATGACAAATAGAGAAACTTTTCTGAATTAGAAATTGACATTATTATAGAAGAAGTGAAAAGTAATAAAATAGTGTTATGTGGCAACCTCAAAATGAAATGCAAAAGAACCATGTTTTGGCCATACTTTTGGTTTGACCAGTTGATCTCCAGCTGTGGGTTATAATCTAAAGCTGTGTTATTTAACCAAATGTTCATTTTACCATTTTAAAGCATACTTGTCAAATGTAAGAATTTATTACTTACCTTTTTGAAGTGCACAGCTGTGTGCTCTGGGCTGTGTGCGTTGGCTCATCTTGGTCACATCTCTCTGGCACCCAGCAATATTGTGTAGAAATGGAATGTTAAAAAATATTTCAGAAGTTAAATGGTTAACAGGGCTTAAAGTTTTCCAGCACCGTGCTGGATTTCCGGCGTGTACCGTTTGGCTGCGGATAAAAATGATACTCCTATAAAAACAAAAGATTTACTTCCCATTTCTGTATGAAGAACCACTTTTTGTCCAAGCGGCGTTTCCGTATCTAGCGATCCGAGATAGTGGACCATATTGTGTTTGCACACTCCTAATCGGGTAGTGACAGTGTGAGTGAGTGACTGGATACACGAGTGTTTCATCCTTCATCCTTCATGTTTCATCCTTTGTTGTACACAAAACCTTTCATACGTTCCGTGGGATGGAGAGTAAGTTTTTGAAGACTGGGGAAGATGTTCTAATTGACAAAGGACTTAAAAACAAATGGCACTGGGCGTGGATCGAAGAAATGGACAGACAGTAAGCCTTGTGGCAGCTGGTGTAAAAAAATTAGAGAACCAGGTGCTTGTTTCTGCACATTGTGCTCAAAAAAGCTCATGTATGCAACTAGCGTTAAAAAAGTGTTACCACATCACGACCTAGATCCCGGCCACAGAGCAGCTGTCCATGCTCTACAACACACAACCTGATTGTCTGGAGCAACAACTACCTCAGACATACCAACATCAGTGACTGACTGTGTTTGTGACATGAAAATATGCGCGTGCATGTTCATTGCAGAACACAATTTGTCATTCACCATTTCTCAACTGCAAGTAAATCTGTGTAAAAAAATGGCTGAAGACAAAAATGCCTTCGCAAAACTGTCCGTTTTAAATCAGCATGCCAGGTATGTAAACACGCATGGCATAGCATCAGAATTAAAAAAAAAAAAAAAAGACATCTGCCAGAGAAGCTCAAGAAACTGCCTGTGAAGCGTCTAGCCAGTGCATGGACATAATTTTAAATGTCCTTGTTCGCTTTTATGATGATGACACAACCAGAGAAACAACCCAACATCTGGCAAGCAGGAAAGTTAATATTGCCAATGCCTCAGCACTTATGGTGGAATTAAAAAATGTCCTGCAATCTTATGGTGTTGAATAGAATTAAGTCAGTATTCCACTGGTGAATTAAACTGTAGTTTTCTGTAGTAATCTGACTTTGTATATTTTCTTTTTGATGTTTTATCTTCTTATCTTATCCTCGTCAGTCTTCATAGGTCGTAGACCTATTACTGATTTTTACTTAATACATTTCACTGCTAACATAAAAAGAGAAAGCTTTATCGTCGAGAAATAGGAGACTAATAAATACTAATAAAAGTGTTCCAGGGAGTACTGGTGTGCGGACCAATGGGCATCAAGTCTCCACTTCAACGTATTCACTATTGGAGCAGTCACAACGTCTTCAGGTAGTCTATCCCACATTTCAAAAACTCTATTAGAAAAAAATTTCTGTCACCTACTCTTACAACATCTTAATTTTTTTAGCTTCAAACTATGTCCTCTGGTGAATACGGGGCTATCATCCAGCTCCAAAGAACAGAGATCAACCCTATAAATGCCATGAAGGTACTTGTATACTGCAATAATGTCTCCCCGAACACGTCGATACTGCAGTGTTGGAAGCTTCAACTCACGTAGCCTATCAGTATATGCTAAATGCTGAAGACCTGGGACAAGCTTTGTCGCATGTCTCTGAACACTCTCTAAAAGTTTAGCTTGCCTAGCATATATTGGAAAAACAACTGTATTACAGTACTCCAGATGAGTCCTGACAAATGATTTATACAGTGTGTTAAAAATCTCTTTATCTAAGAATTCGAACGATCGTCTTATCAGTCCCAGCTGCCGATTGGCTTTATTCACTTGCTTCTCTAGGTGGGTATCGAACGTGAGTTGATTATCCATCCATACTCCCAGATCCTTCTCTTCTTTAGGTTTCTCTAAAGTAACTTTGCCTAATTTGTACTTGTATTTGGCATTGTGCCTCCCAAGGTGCATCACTTTGCATTTAGTGGCATTATCCCCTTGCACTCTTGTCAATTTCCCTAAAAACGCCTAAAAATAACATACCCAAAGTAAATCAAAAGCTATTCTTCAACCCTTTGCAGCATCTTCATGGGGTTGATCTCATTTAAAAGAAAACACTTTGAATTTTTTGGCAAAACAGTCATAATCTCTCTTAAGTGCTCCTGCCACTGAGTAACAGTCATCTAAACATACTGAATCTGAAGAAAATAAAGTTCGCCTGGGTGTTTTTTTTAGATACAAATGCTTGCAAATAACACACAGCTGTCAGATACTGGCTGGGAAATGCAACAGAAATGTAGAACCAAGTGTTATCAAGCTGAGGTCAGAATTTTGTAACAATACCACAAAAAATGAATATATTACACAGCTTTTTTCTCAGGTTGTTCCCAGGCGTTTTTGAACTGTGCCAAATTGTGCCAAATGGCACAGTTTGGAAAAACGTCTGTAACTTCTGAATGCTGAAACATAGAAGCTCCATCTTGGGCTCTAATGAAAGGTGACACTCAGGGCTCTGTGTGTGTGTGTGTGGGGGGGTGTTTATTCATTCATGAATAAATGAATGAACAAACAAGCCCCCCACACACAAAGAAGCATGCCACGTAAAAAATGTGTGGCCTTTTTTTTTTTTTTTACAAGAAAAAATAACCTACAGTGCACTAAAAATTATACTAAAATATCTACAATGTAGAGGATAACAACTCCCCCCCCCCCCCCGCTACAGAGGAGCTCGGCGCACAAAAAACAGTCCGTCAACGGTCCGTCATGTGGCTATGACGCACCGTTGTAATTACTGATCGGTCAAAAGTCATTTTTATTACTATTTTCAGTGATAAAGAATAATTTAGCTTATAACACTTCCCTGTCCACAACAAGCAGTGTCGTTGGCGAACATCTGTTCCTCATTGTCAGACGAACATGAAGCTGGTCCGCTTGTTACGGTCTCGTGGTTCTGGTCACCTGACCCGGTCAAACCATGATTCCATTATTGCGGTTTTGCGCTTCCATGATTGCGGTTTTGGCGAACGATTTTTCAAAACAAGTAAGAACTGTAGTAATAAAAAAAGACTGGCGAACGCGTGCGTGTCACCCAGCGGCTTACACAAAACAGATTTTACGCACGGGACGCACGCGTTTCAATCGTCGAACTTCTCTGCTTCAATTGGCTCGTTGTATTCGCGGTCGTTGGTAGGCAGGTCCTTCTTGCTAGGTTTTCAGTCATTGGTTCTTCAAGGTTTCAGAAACCCAATTCAAGGCTCTTATTAGTCGAATGAGAGGTCAATCAAATCTAAACCAATCAAAACACTCCTTTGGCTTTCTGTTCGTGGCTGTGTCTGTACTGGAAGAACGGAAATGCAGCTTTTTTTTTTTTTTCAGTGCACACTGAGACGCACAGTGTGCACTGAGACGCACTAGGATGCAGAGACGTGACCGCCCGCGGTATCCCAGAGTTCAAGAGGTTAAACTTAATTTGCCACCGTTCAGCTCAAGCCTGCAGTTGTTCCAAATCATCCTGAAGTGACTGTTGTTGATGGACATTAACAACAGAAAAGACCTTAGCATCGTCAGCAAACAAAGCAATATAATTATGCACAGCTCCCGGCATATCGTTCACAAAAAGGACAAAGAACAGGGGGCCCAATACACTGCCCTGGGGGACTCCTGACAATACATGTGTCCATCCGGATGCAGCCTCAGTAACAATTACTCATTGTTTCCTTCCTGTGAGAAAACTCCGGCTCCAGGTAAGGAACTTTCCCGTAATTCCGTAGCCTTTAAGTTTGGCCAAGAGTCTGTCATGAGGCATGCTATCAGATGCCTTTGCAAGATCCAGGTAAACAACGTCAGTGGGCCAGTTATCATCAAGCATTCTTGTCCAAATATCCAAACCACTGAGAAGCTGGGTACCGCAAGAGCGACCATTAACAAAGCCATGCTGACAATTATGTAACAGATGATTCTCATCTAAGTAAGCGACCAGATGATCCCTAACAATGACTTCCATAATCTTGCAGGTCACACATGTAAGGCTTACTGGCCTGTAATTCCCAGGGTCAGATTTTAAGCCTTTCTTATAAAATCGGCGATACATGAGCTTCTTTCCGTCTCATGGGGATCACTCCCTCTTCTAATGACCTGTTCATAATGGTTGCAAGGGGGCTAGAAATTACAGCGCTCAACTCTCTCAACACCCTAGGATGCATTCCATTAGGCCCCAGTGACTTCCCAGGATTAAGATTGTCGAGCCTTTTCCTGACATCTTCAGCCGATATATGCAGATCACCCAAATAACAACCAATATCACGATTGAGCTGGAAGTCCGGTATGTTGGTAGCATCCTCCTCGATAAAGACGGTAGTGAAAAAATTACTAAATGCCTCAGACTTTTTAATGTCAGTTGTAGCTTTCCCATATACTGACTCTAAGTCCGCTATACTAGTCTTAATCCTACGCTTACCACTGACATATTTATAGAAGGGTTTAGGGTTGCTCTTTGATTTCTTTGCTATTTTCCTCTCAAAATCTCGTTTTGCTTTCCTACATTCCCACTTCGCCTGATTCCTTGCCTTTGCATACAAAAGGAAGTATCGTCCCTCCAATGTATTTATATACCTCTTATAAGCTTCTGTCTTCATTTTAACCTTCCTCAATGCATTGGCATTCATCCAGAGTGGTCTGCCTGGTTTATTGTAATTGATTGCCCTGAGAGGTATAAACTTCTTAATCCCCTCAATCATTTTTTTTTTTCAAAAAGAGTCCAACTACCCTCGCAGCTTAATCCATTCAAATTATCCTCCCATGGATACCCTGCCATCATATGTCTAAATTTCTCATAATCACCTTTGTCGTAGAGGAGCTTCTTTGTGGATGATATAATCCTCAAATAAAAACATAATTTAAAGATAATGCATACATGATGGCTGTTCCTGAGTGGAGTGTCCATCGTCAGATCTTCATTTCCTCCTCATTAGTAAAGATTAAATCAATCAGAGTGAGTCTCTGGTCACCTCTTCTACGTGTAAAACCACGTACATGCTGAGTAAAAAAGCAGTCTCTAATACACTCACACGGTTGGAAGCCAACACTAACAATATTATCAGGTGAAGTTTCATCAATCCAATTAATATCTGGGCAGTTAAAATCCCTGCAAATAAGTATGTGACTGTATTCCCTTCTATTACTAATATTCCTTAAATAATTAAAAAAGTTTAAAGTGCTCATGACATGATTTTGACATTTTTTAGCATGTTGTATAAACCCAAAAGTCATTGTCGATGATCAATATAATAGTTACAAGCGCGCCTGCATAACATAGTTATCATCAAAAAACCACAGCCGCTGACTGGACTATGGCGCCACCCACCGAATGAAGAAGGAGGCTGAAGTGACATCAGCGAGAGAACGGACGCCGGTGTTGTTGACTGGAATGCCAGCAGCTTTGTAGCAGACAGTTTCTCTGGTTTCTTGTTTTAGTTTTACGGCTATGCCTTTGCATTGTGTCGCAGGCTTAGATAAACAGCAGGCCGTGAAAGACCACATCATACGCTTCAGCTCCAACTGTCATAAGACTCCTCGTGCACTCCTCGTGTGCTTTTACGCAGCACACGGAGGAGGGGAAGGATGAATGGATTTACGCGCAGGATTCACCACAGCACATGTATTGAACATAAGACTGACAACAACAGTTCCCAAAAAGGTGAAGACTTACTAAAATAAACAAACACTTACAGTTGGCGTTCGGGACCGACATCGCCCAGCCAGCGCATGGAGAGGAGACGTGTTAACCACGGTTGCGCCCCCAGGGCCGACATCACTTCAAGGGGCACAACAGAACCACGACTGTGTGGCGTGGCTAACACGTCGTGATAGTGTTGGCAATATTGGCTGGCTGACAACACAGCAGATGATGCACACAAAACATGAACAACTGACTGTCAAAGAGAGAGGGGGCATGGTCGAACAGCGCCCACCTGAAAGTGGGTCAAAACGGCTGCCCAACAATCGCCGGCCAGAGCGGCGGCTACACTTTGTTTACCTGGCCTGGTGAGATCTTGGGGGGGGGGGGGGGGAAGGGGGTGAGTGTGTGTCTCTTCTCTGTGCTGTGGCTGGTGGTCTTGAAGTGGGTGCAAAAGATGTTGAGATCGTCCGGCAGGCTGTCTGTGGAGCGAGTGGTGCTGCTGTTGGTCCTCTTGTAGTCTGTGATGTGTTGCAGGCCTTGCCACATGCGCCCCAGGTCAGGAGTGGAGTAGAGGCTGTCCAGCTTTTCTCTGTACTGCCTCTTGGCTGTTATAGCCTTTCTCAGTCCATACGTTGCAGCTTTGTACTCAATGTCACAGCCTGAGTTAAATGCACGAGAGCGAGCGCACAGCATCTGACGTACCTGACTGTTGATTCAGGGCTTCTGGTTGGGGAACTTCCTGACCTGTATGGTGGGTATGATGGTATCAACACACGTCCTGATGTACCCAGTCAAGTATTCAGTGTAATCCTGTATGTTTACAGAAGAGTCCTCTCGGGTGGCTGCAGCTTTAAACACATTCCATTCCGTGCAGGCAAAACATTCTTGTAGGGTGCTCTCAGTCTCTGGAGTCCAGTGCTTAATTTGCTTAATAACAGGGTTTGTTTGTTTCAGCTTTTGTCTGTGGGCTGGGTACATAAACAGTGAGATGTGATCTGACTGTCCAAAGTGGGGGCAGGGTGCCGCTCTGTAGGCACCACGTTTATTGGAATAAACATGATCCAATGTGCTTTTATCGCAGGTGGGAATGTTCACATGCTGGTAATATTTGGGGAGTACAGTCCATAAATTGCACTGTTAGAGTCACCAGCAACAATAAAAACAGCATCGGGATGTTTCGTCTCTACTGCGCTGATGATGTCATGGAGTTGGTTTAGCGCTACTGTGTAGTTGGTCTGTGGACAAATGTATACAGCGGCCAAAAACACAGCAGTAAATTCCTTCGGTAGATAATAGGGATGGCATTTCAGCAGTAAAAACTCCACGTCAGGCGAGCAGTGCTTGTAGACGGTTTGTACATCTCCACACCACGAGTGGTTTATAAATACACACACACACCCTCCCCTCGTCTTACCAGAGTCTCCTGTTCTGTCTGCCCGGTGTGTTGAGTGGGTCTGTAGCTGAGTAGCGCTCTCCGGGACTCTGTCTGAAAGCCAGGTCTCGCAAAAAATTTAGGGCACAGCACTCTCTTGTTTCCCGCTGGTCTTCAATCCTTGCTCTTAGTTTGTCTAGCTTATTTTCCAAAGACCGAATGTTTGCCATTAAGAGACTGGGTAGCGGTGGCCGGCTGGAGCGAGCCTTTAGCCTAGCATGTAGCCCTCCTCTCTTTCCTTGCCTTCGGTGCTGCCTCCAACGCACTCTTGGGGTCAGCATGCTCACTCGGGCTCGGTGCTTCAGGGCCTTCCTGGGAGTGATGATGGTCGCTGTGGGGGCAGACGATGCATTGCAGGTCAGGTGGTATAACACCAGTAAACTCCGTGTGACTGCTTGACTTGGTGATATCCAGTAGTGTCTGTCAGTCAAATGTTAGCAGTACATGACCTCCATGCACTATAGAAGGAACGGCAACTATGCAAAAAAGGAGAAAAGTCGGCATTCAGGAGCGGAACTAACAAAGACGTTCGCCAACGGTGGATGCCATCTTGCATCTTTCTAGCAGAAGCCTGAAGGTTTTGTGCCAGCACTGACTGGTATTTGGAATTGTTCATAATTCCCTCCACCTTGACTAAGGCCCCAGTTGCAGCTGAAGAAAAACAGCCCCAAAGCATGATGCTGCCACCATCATGCTTCACTGTAGGTATGGTGCTCTTTTGGTGATGAGCAGTGTTGTGTTTGCGCCAAATATACCTTATGGAATTATGGCCAAAAAGTTCAACCTTGGTTTCACTGGACCATAACACATTTTCCCACATGCGTTTGGGAGATTTCAAATGTGTTTTTGCAAAATGTAGCCGGGCTTGGATGTTTTTCTTGATAAGATAAGGCTTCCGTCTTGCTACCCTACCCCATATCCCAGACATATGAAGAAGACAGGAGATTGTTGTCACATGTACTAAACAGCCAGTATTTGCCAGAAATTCCTACAGCTCCTTCAATGTTGCTGTCGGCCTCTTGGCAGCCTCCCTGACCAGTTTTCTTCTTGTCTTTTCATCAATTTTGGAGAGACGTCCAGTTCTTGGTAATGTCACTGTTCTGCCATATTTTCTCCACTTGATGATGACTGTCTTTACTGTGTTTCATTGTATATTTAATGCCTTGGAAATTCTTTTGTACCCTTCTCCTGACTGATACCTTTGAACATTGAGATCCCTCAGATATTTTGGAAGCTCTCTGCGGACCATGGCTTGTGCTTTAAGATGTGACTAAAAAATGTGAGGAAAAGCCTACTAGAACAGCTGAGAGGCACTTTAAATGGTGGCAGGTGTGTACTGACTCCCATTTAACATGAGTTTGAATGTGATTGGTTAATTCTGAACACAGCCACATCCCCAGTTATAACAGGGTGTGCATATTTATGCAATCAGGTTGTGGTTGTGTTTAGAAGATTTATGGAAAAAATCTGACCTCTTACCTTTGATCTCAAGGTCATCATATGAGAGTGAAATTGCAATATGTGCATCATCAGAGTATATCAAACCATGGTTCCAAGTTTCAAAACAATTGGAACAAAACTGTAGGAGGAGTTGATTTCACAAGACACTTACTGTCTATGAAGTGATGTGAAACAGGAGGTCATATAGGTCAGGTGCTACAATTCCCGCAAAAATCATCCAATCAGAACCAAATTGCAATCTGCCCATCCTCAGTGTATATCAAACCATGGTACCAAGTTTCAAAATAATTGGATCAAAACTGTAGGAGGAGTTGATTTTAAAAGACAGTTGCTGTCTATGAAGTGAGGTAAAACAGGAGGTCATAGGTCAGGAGCTCCAATTCCCTCAAAAATCATCTGATCAGAACCAAACTGCAATATGCACATCCTCAGTGTATATCAAACTATGGTACCAAGTTTTAAAACAATCAGACCAAAGCTGTAGGAGGAGTTGATTTCACAACGGTAGGACAAACAAATGGACCTCTGACCATGGGTTTGGGGTCAAAAGGCCAAGATTAACATTCCTTATGCCTTATTACTGTACAACAAGTAAAGTTAGGGTCACTAAACTTGATACACAGATTCACTCTGAGACCACAACCTCTGACTATGGGTTTGGGGTCCAAAGGTCAAGGTTGGCACTCCCTATGATCTCTTACTATAGAACGTGTGAAGCTCTCTAGGGTCACCATACTTGCTACACGGGTTCACCTTGGGATCCTGACCTACAACTATAGGTTGTATACTTTGTTGTATATTTGTGGATGATGGGCTTGTCATAATTTGGTTCTGCCACAGTAATTATATTCAGAAGTTGAAATCTGCTCTCTATCAGTAAGTATTGGGATCTTCAAAGAAAACGGAGGCGGAAGATATTCCACTCGCTTCAGAGCGCTCTTGTTTTTTCTCCCATGACAGCCCCCTCCGAAATGAAACACATCCCGCTTTGTGTGGCACTAAAGGTGAAACACAAACAAAAGTGAAGCCTGTGCACAGAAATGCAGAGTGTCTGTTCTTGTAAAAATGGAAGCTATTCAGTGCCGATATATAAAAAAAAATGTTGGGTGCATTTTGCAGTCCTCTCTGTTGTAACAGAGATCAATGTATTCCACCTCTGATCTGTGTTGAGTTTGCCACGGGGAAACAAATTTAAAGACTTGTAAAAATGCCAGTGACTGTCAATAGCGGCTTGCATCAGCAGCTTCCGGGCTGACTCGCGCGATCAGCGATGTGAGGACTTGATATCCCAGAGGAATGCACTGTTATCTGCGGGAGACTGTTGAGGTGTGAATTTATGCTGATGGAACTTGCGACTGCAGCTCGCCAATTGTCATTTGAAAGTGGTTTAATTGTAGTTTGAAATCAGTTATACAAACAAAGGGGTCTGTTTTTCATTGCACCGGTGTTACGTCACTTCATTCATTCTTTGCATAAACCAATTTTCATGTCGCACTTGCGACATATATGTCGCACTGTACAGCCCTGATCTGATCCGATTAAGTAATTCTCCAACACTGCCAGGTTACAACCCCACAATCACATTCAGACTGATAAATACAGATCTTTGCGTTGAAATGATTGTATGACCAATTTTCCGTCTCACGCACGTTTGATAAATGAGGGCCATTATGTGTGAGAACAGCAGTCAGCGGAGAGTATGTTGGCCCATTACCATTAGCTAGCTGAGCAGTGTTAAAAATTTTGTGTGGTAAGCTAGGCATCTGCATGATAATTATTTTGCTGTTGTTATTGGGACCAGAATTCTTCCTTAATATTCTGCACCCACTTCTGTCAAACATCTTATTCCACTGCATGTCCAGGAATCTGTGTAAACTATGCAGCTTCAGACAGGGGCACACTTTGAATAGTACAGATTGGTGTATTTCACCTTTTTTTTTCTTCAAAAGTTTAAGTTTGCCACTGCTGTAACTGAGAACTGCACACATTGTTTCCTTGACATTTTTGTAAGAATGGATGTTAAATAAAAACAAAATTAAAAACAAATTGAACAGTTTAATGGACAGTTTACATTCAAGTGCACGTATATCTCCACCACAGTTATGGCTTCTTTGTCGACTTACAGTGTTTGGCTGGGATGTTCTTTACTAAATATTAGAATGATTATTTGTTTCAACAGACACCGTAATATTATACTGACATCTACAGTGGTGTGAAAAAGCGCCCGTTTCTGATTCGTCTTTTTTTTTGTATGTTTGTCACATTTAAATGTTTCAGATCATCAAACAAATTTCAATATTAGACAAGGATAACACAAGTAAACACAAAATGCAGTTTTTAAATGAAGGTGTTTATTATTAAGGGGGAAAAAAATCCAAACCTACATGGTCCTGTGTGAAAAAGTGATTGCCCCCTAAACCTAATAACTGGTTGGGCCACCCTTAGCAGCAACAACTGCAATCAAATGTTTGCGATAACTAGCAATGAGTTTTTTACAGTGCTGTGGAGGAATTTTGGCCCACTCATCTTTGCAGAATTGTTGTAATTCAACCACATTGAATCAGGATCAGAATGAGATTTATTGCCATTGTTCATGTAGTACACAAACTAGGAATTTGTCTCAGTGCAATGCTGCAACATTAAACATGGAGTAGCACTAAAGATAAAAATAAAAAACTATGCATGCAATAAAAGGTAGAATATGAATAAGTAATACTAATCTATGCAATTTTTAAATATATTAACAAGCAGCAGATATTGTGGAGTTCCACATAGTGTAGTCGGTAGTGCAAAAAGAAAACAGTGATAATTGTCATGAGTCCGGTTGAGCTGCTGTACGCAGTGCACGAGAGTCTAATAAGTCACTTAGTGTTCAGCAGTCTGATGGCAGAGGGGAAGAAGCTGTTCATGTAGCGGGAGGTTTTAGTCTGAATGGACCGAAGTCTTCTGCCTGAGGGGAGGGGGGCAAACAGTGCGTGTCAAGGGTGTGAAGGGTCGGCTATGATCCGACCTGCACACCTCCGGGTCCTGGAGATGTACAGGTCCTGGAGGGATGGGAGCTTGCAGCCGATCACCTTCTCAGCAGCGCGTGCAATGCGCTGCAGTCTTAGTCTGTCCCTGGCGGTGGCTCCTGCGTACCACACAGTGATGGAGGTGGTGAGGATGGACTCAATGATGGCCGTGTAGAACTGCACCAACATCTTGGTGGGTAGCTTGAGCTTCCTCAGCTGCCGCAGGAAGAACATCCTCTGCTGGGCCTTTTTGATGAGGGAGCTGATGGTCGGCTCCCACTTGAGGTCCCGGGTGATGGTGGTGCCCAGGAAGCGGAAGGAATCCGCAGTGGTGATGGGAGAGTCTGTGAGGGTAAGGGGGGGCAGAGGGGCTGTGACTTTTCTGAAGTCCACGATCATCTCCACTGTCTTCAAAGCATTCAGCTGCAGGTTGTTGTGGCTGCACCAGGACGCCAGCTGGGCCACCTCTTTCCTGTAGACGGACTCGTCGCCGTTGGAGATGAGCCTGATGAGGGTGGTGTCGTCCGCAAACTTGATCAGCTTGACAGACTGGTGGCTGGAGGGGCAGGAGTTGGTGTACAGGGAGAAGAGCAGGGGGGAAAGTACACAGCCCTGGGGTGATCCAGTGCTGATGCTAACAGAGTCTGAGACAGTCTTTCCCAGCCGCACATGCTGCCTCCGGTCCGTCAGGAAGTCGGTGATCCACCTGCAGAGGGAGTCAGGCACGTTGAGCAGGGACAGCTTGTCCTGGAGCAGAGCGGGGCGGATGGTATTGAATGCAGAGCTGAAGTCCACAAACAGGATCCTGACGTAGGTTCCCGGGGAGTCCAGGTGCTGCAGGATGGAGTGGAGGGCCAGGTTGACTGCGTCGTCCACAGACCTGTTGGCTCTGTAGGCAAACTGCAGCGGGTCCAGGAGGGGAGTGGGATGGTTTTCGAGCATGAACTGCCTTTTTAAGGTCATGCCACAGCATCTCAATCGGATTCAGGTCAGGACTTTGACTAGGCCACTCCAAAGTCTTCATTTTGTTTTTCTTAAGCCATTCAGAGGTGGACTTGCTGGTTTGTTTTGGATCATTGACCTGCTGCAGAACCCAAGTGTGCTTCAGCTTGACATTACAAACAGATGGTCGGATATTCTCCTTCAGGACTTTTTTGTAGACAGCAGAATTCATGTTTCCATTTACCACAGCAAGTCTTCCAGGTCCTGAAGCAGCAAAACAGCCCCAGACCATCACACTACCATCACCATATTTTACTTTTGGTATGATGTTCTTTTTCTGAAATGCTGTGTTACTTTTACTCCGGATGTAATGGGACACACACCTTCCAAAAAGTTCAACTTTTGTCTCGTCAGTCCATAGAGTATTTTCCCGAAAGTCTTGGGGATCATCAAGATGTTTTCTGGCAAGACTGAGGTGAGACTTTGTTCTTTTTGCTCAGCAGTGGTTTTCGTCTTGGAACTCTGCCATGCAGGCCATTTTTGCCCAGTCTGTTTCTTATGGTGGAGTCATGAACACTGACCTAAACTGAGGCAAGTGAGGCCTGCAGTTCTTTGGATGTTGTTGTGGGGTCTTTTGTGACCTCTTGGATGAGTCATTGCTGTGCTCTTGGGGTAATTTTGGTCGGCCGGCCACTCCTGGGAAGGTTCACCATTGTTCCATGTTTTTGCCATTTGTGGATAATAGCTCTCACTGTGGTTTGCTGGAGTCCCAAAGCTTTAGAAATGGCTTTATAACCTTTTCCAGACTGATAGATATCAATTACTTTGTTTCTCATTTGTTCCTGAATTTCTTTAGATTGCAGCATGATGTCTAGCTTTTGAAGATCTTAAGGTCTTCTTCACTTTGTCAGGCAGGTCCTATTTAAGTGATTTCTTGACTGAGAACAGATGTGGCAGTAATCAGGCCTGGGTGTGGCTAGAGAAATTGAACTCGGCTTTCCAAAGATGTGATAAACCACAGTTAATTTATGTTTTAACGGGGGGGGGGGGGGGGTTGTCACACAGGGCCATGTAGGTTTGGATTTTTTTCCCCCTTAATAATAAACACCTTTATTTAAAAACTGCATTTTGTGTTTACTTGTTATCTTTGCCTAATATTTAAATTTGTTTGATGATCTCAAAGATTTAAGTGTGACAAACATACAAAAAAAATGAGAAATCAGGAAGGGGGCAAACACTTTTTCACACTACTGTATGTAATTTCACATTATTAAATATTATATTTTAATTATTCTAGGCAGATGGGACCATATATTTTCCGCTATTTGACTTGTCAGATAGATCATTGTCTTCATGACTCCTACACCGTAGAACAGTTGCTTAACTATCTACAACTTTGTGTATGAGAATATGTAATTTTTGCTTTGTTATTCTTCTCCATGCTCTGTTCTGCATAGTGGAGGATAGACAGTGCTGCCACCTCCACCTATGAGATAGGAAGTGATCCAGACTACCGTGGTCAAGCCTGCATGAAGAGGCATGGAGTGCCCATGAGGCATGTGGCCAGGCAGGTACGACCCAACCCCACACTGTGTAGTAGCTAGCATGAGTTTTTGTTCTCTGTTGTTGCAGTGGGTCATAGACAGTGCGGCCACATCGGACTGGAATATTGGCAGCTTACCGGACAGGCGTGGTCTGGCCTGCCTGAGGAATCATGACATTGAGACGAGCCACAGGGCCCGACAGGTACATGGAGATATGTCGTGGCTCCTCTCTCCTCGTGGGGGGTATTGATGGTGCTTTTGTCAAGCAGACTAGACATTTGTTTTAGAACCAAATTATGCATATTATTTTAAGTTAAATGAAATTGCTATGACAAAACAAGCATAGTTTCAAATGGTTCTCCCATATTTTGTTGAAACATGAGGTCACAGAGTTAACTGTGCACATACATGCCAGTACAGTATGTATACAAAGTCTGTAATTTCAGCTCAGGGCCAAATACTTAAGGCCTTGCTTGGGCCCTGAGTTGAAAAAAAAAATCCTGTTTTATTTTTTATGTCATTATATAATTTTTGTGGTAAGCTGTGGTGATTAAATTAGTGGAGTTAGTGCAGACATTAGAGCAACAAGTGGTGAACTTTCTGCATAGCAAGAACATAATCATTCAAAGAGAGAAAATATATATTTGTTTTACTTTACCAAGACAGGCAGAGAAATCAAAACTGCCAATTATCATTAGATTTATCAGCAGAAAATAGAGGAATGACTTATTAATACAAGCAAAAAACTGACAGGTACCAATGTATACATAATTGAACATTTAACAAAAAAGAATTCTGACATTGCAAGAGAGGCTAGAATATTAAGAAAGCAGAAAACATTCATAACAACTTGGACCAGGAATGGAAATGTGTGGCTCAAAGAACAGGAAGGTTGATCTCCAAGAATTATAAGAAACCTCAAAGACCTAGAGAAGTTTAAAAAATGGCCATTGATATAATGGATGATTAAGCCAAAGCTGGAAAATGGAAATGGTTTTGATCTAGAGTGGACATAGAACCAGTGTTTCCTCTGGCTTAAAGACCTTGGCCCGGTGGCAACATAACATTTTATACTATTTATTTCTTTTTTTTAAATTTTGCACAGTAACTTTGCCTATGGAAATTACTATTTGAAGTATTGCACAACCAAGGCTTGAATGTTGGAATATTGGGCCAGTTTGGGTCCCACCCAGACATCCTGTGTTTGGACTTTTTACTGGTGTCATCCTTCTCTCATTCATCTATCGCACCTCTCCTGGACCCTCTGCCTGAACACTTTCCTCTCCTTGGCTCTTCTCTTCCGGCTCATCTTGCCCTCTCTGAGCCCTGTCTAATTGAGGTTCTCTGTCTGTCTATGGTGGTGTACAAACAGGTTAGAAAACACCAAGTGTCATGTTTTGTCCTGCAGGATTTTTTTGACATGGTTTACATAAATGACAAAAAAAAAGGGGAATTTTTTTGTGTTTTTATTCTTGTTTCTTTTTTTTACCTCATTGAGAAAGCATAGGGAAGGGGAAAAAACATTCATAATAGTAATTTACTCATGGTACTTAAATTATAAGATCAGAGGTGGGTGTAGTTGCCAGAAATCCTACTCATGTAAAAGCAGCACTATAAAATGAATAATTAAAAGTAGACAACCAAAAATTTCTAGTTAAGGGTACAAAGAGCACCCACTTAAAAACTTGAGTAGTGACTTCAGTCTTGAAGGTTTGAGGTTTTTGTCCAAAATTTATAACAATTTTCTTATAGTTTTCTTCTTTTCTCTGTAAATTTATCTAAATTTGAAACCATTTTCCTCAAATTTGTAATTTCCTGTTGTAAAATTGACTTTTGAAATCAGTTATACTTGAGCTGTCAAGATAGCAGCACTTTCACATGCAGCGGCTAGATGTTCCGGACTACTGCGCTTGTTTTTGTGTTTTTTCTGCCTTTTTCTTTGCTCCTTCTGTGATGGACTGATTACCTACAGTCGCCAGGAACTTATAGGCATCGGCTGGCAACCTACCTTCGACATCTCCAGCGCTCATTCCAATAATCACCACCACATCCCTGAGATCGCCAGACCCCTGGGTGCCCCGTGGTTTATGCCCTGCAAATGGCATACAGTAGATGATGGGAGAGAAAGCAGAAATGAGGCTGCAGGGCTGGCATCCGTGCCCAGCTGCGCAAACAATGCATGAAACCATCGTTGCCTTCAATTTTTCTCACCAACGCCAGATCCCTCGCCAACAAAATGGATGAGCTGCGATCGGAGATCGCCTGCAATCGCTACATCCGGGACTGTTGTATTCTGATTGTGACCGAGTCATGCCTGAACCTATGTATTCCTGACACTGCTGTGGAATTACCTGCCCAAACTACACACCGTTTTGACTGCAACACTGTTTCTGGTAAGGGAAGGGGTGGAGGGTTCTGTGTTTATGTGCTTCAGACTTGGTGTAATAACAGCAGAATAATTCAAAGCCACTGTTCACCGGACTTAGAGGCCATGTTCTTCCTGTGTAGGCCTTTTTACCTTCCCCGCGAGCTAAATATAGTAATTATAACAGCTGTTTGCATTCCTCCAGATGCTAACATTAGCTTAGTACTCAATCACCTCCAGCACATCGTCAGCAGGCAGCAAAGAGATCACACTGACGCAGTCCACATTATTGCAGGGGATTTTAACAAAGCATGCTTAAAGACTGTACTCCCCAAATTCCAACATGTTAAGTGTCCCACAAGAGGGAAAGAACCCTAGATCATGTTTACAGCAACATTAAGCACACCTACAGAGCCACCCCCTCCCCCATCTTGGACAATCAGACCATCTCTCTTTGCTTCTAATACCTGCCTACACCCCCCCCAACCAAACAAACAATTAAAACCTGGCCCGAAAATGTTCTCTTCCAACTACAAGACTGCTTTGCCTGCACTGATTGGAGCATCTTTGAACAGCTGGACCTGGACTCCTACACCGAGCCGAGTCTGTCCTTTTCTTCATCAAATGCTGTGTAGAAAATGTGACAGTCACCAAACACATCCGGATCTTTCCAAACCGCAAACCCTGGATAACCAGTGAAGTCCAGGATCTGATCAGATCAGTCAGGCTCTGATCGGATGCTGTGTACAAGAAGGGGATGAGCAGACTCTTACTTTCTGAGGAAGCTGAGATTCTTCAATGTGTGCAACAAGATGTTGGAGCTTTTCTACCAGACCGTTGTTGCCAGCGTCGTCTTCTTTGCTGCTGTCTGTAGGGGTAGCAGTATCAGAGCCAGCGACACCAATAGACTTGACAAGATTATGAAGAAGGCTGGCTCTGTGATTGGTCTCAGGCTGGAGGCTTTTAAGAATGTGGTGGTGAGGAGGACACTGAATAAGCTGTTATCAATCATGGACAATCCTGATCACCCCCTCCTCCACACACTGGACAGATAGTGGAGCACTTTCTCCAGCAGACTGCTACAGCTTCGCTGCCAGACGGTCAGGTACAGGAAATCTTTCCTGCCACATGCCACTTCACTGTACAGCTCACGCTAATGTTAAATTCTGGTCATAACAATCCCGCCATACTACACTTTGCAGTCTAATTGGTACCTCACATTTCACCCTGCGCCTGATAGTCCTGCATTGTACACCGAGTTCGAATCATGTATCCAGATGGGTCATCATCTGCAATGTATATAAAGTTATCGAAGCAGTTTTATTTTCCCTGGGTAATTCCTTTTTCTATTATGCTGTGTGTGTTTCTGTTGTTTTAGTCGTCTGCTGTGTTATACTGCTGTTACATTGTAATTTCCCAGTTTGGGATCAATAAAGTCTGTCTGTCTGTCCGTCCGTCCGTCCATCCGTAAAAGGATAACATAGGCTATGATCTAAAATGCAATAAGAGGCTAAGATCTAAAATGCAATAAGAGGCTAAGATCTAAAATGTAATAAAATAGACTAAGATCTAAAATGTATTAATATAAGCTAAGATCTAAAATGTAATAAAATAATTAAAATAACTAAAATTCAACTAAAAGCCTGGTTAAAAAGGTGGGACTTCAGTCTTTGTTTAAAAATATCAACACTCTCAGCTGCCCTCAGGTCCCCAGGAAGGGCATTCAACAGACATGGGCCGTAAAAACTAAAAGATGCCTCACCGTGGGTTTTGGTCTTAACTTTATTAAAAGGCCACTTCCTGTGGACCTGAGGGCCCTGGAGGGTTCATAGAATAAAAGCAATTCTGATAAATAGGCAGGAGCAAGACCATTAAGAGCTTTATAAACTAGTAAAAGGACCTTAAAATCAATTCTAAAGCAGGCAGGAAGCCAATGCAGAGATTTTAAAATGTGTGTAACCACATTTTATGTAGCAGTCAGTATGGTTTTAGAACCAATCCCTCAATATCAATGGCTCTCATTGATTTAACTGAAGAAATCACCAACGTGATGGATAAAAAAAACATTTAGTAAGTATCTTTGGTGATTTAAAAAAAAGCATTTGATACTATAGATCACAAAATACTTCTTAATAAACTTAGCAAATATGGTGTAAGAGGAGTGGCATATCAGTGGATAGCAAGTTTTCCTAAAAAACTGAAAAAATATGTGTAGATAACTAATATGAAATCAGAATTGTATGAAATAAAATGTGGTGTTCCAGTGGGGTCAGTCCTTGGACCAAAACTTTTCATTTTATGTTTGAATGATATTGTTAATGTTTCCAAACTGTTTAAATGTATTTTGTTTGCAGATGATACTACTTTCATTACCTCCGCCAAGAAGGTTATGTTTTCATCGGCGCTGGTTTGTCTGTCTGTCTGTCTGTCTGTCTGTTTGTTTGTTTGTTAGCAAGATAACTCAAAAAGTTATGGACGGATTTTCATGAAATTTTCAGACATTGTCAGAAATGGGGTATCCTACAGATGATTAGATTTTGGTGGTGATCCGGATCACCGTCTGGATCCAGGAATTTTTTAAAGGATTCTTTTTATTTTTATTTTTTTTATTTAACATTGTGAGATAGGACCATTTTCAATATTTTTTCAATATTTTTTTTTTTTTGTGCATGTAACTCTGCCAAAAAATCGTCAGAACACTTGGGGGAAAAAAAAAAAAAAATACAGGACAACATGCCCACAGGGGAACTGTGGCGCTTGGCGGAGGTCTGCGCTCTCCGAGTGCTTTTCTAGTTTTATCTGGGAAGGATATTGTACAGGTGTTAAGAGGTGGTTAAACAAGGACTGGAAAAATTGAAAAGATGGTTTGATAAAAATAAATTATCACTAAATTTGGGAAAAACATTATTTGGTATTTAGTAACAGACATAAAAGTACAGACACTTCAGTTGATATTGAAGGTATCAAAATTGAATGAGTGAAGGAATTAAGTTCTTAGGTGTTATGATTAATGAAAGTTTAACTTGGAAATCACATGTAAATTACATAAAATTTAAAATGTCAAAAACAATTGCTATCTTATGTAAAGTTAAAGACTGTGTAAATAATAATGCATTGAACATGTTATATAACTCACTGATTATGCCATATCTGACCTACTGTATTGCATCCTTTCCTATAAACACTTTACATCAGTGACTGCATCAGCCCATCTTCCAGGTCCACCTACTTCAAATACTCAGATTACACAGCTATCTTAGCCCTCCTCACGGACGACCACTCTGTTGTGGACTATCACAACACTGTCACACACTTCACCCAGTGGTGTGACAGCAACCATCTGCACCTCAACGTCACCAAAACAAAAGAATTAATCAGCCCTCCCACGCCCCAGCACCCCATTAGTATCAGTAACCATAATGGTAGAAAAAGTAGACAGTTTCAAATACCTTGGCGTTACATTGGACAATAAACTCACCTTCGATCAACACACCACAGACATTCAAAAATGGAATCACCAGAGACTATCAGTCATCTGTAAGCTCAGAGGACTCTGTGTTGCTCCACACCTCCTTCTGTTATTATACCAAAGCATCATCCAGCCCATTCTACTGTACTGTTCCACCTGAGCCCGAGTCGGCGGCAGCCACACCCCCACCAACCTGCCCCAGGACAGCTGCGACCACAGAAGCAGCCCACCACCACCATTGCCCACCCTGAGCAAATGAACAATGGACCCATCGCGAGCGCTCTGAGATGCCATCCGACATGCAAAGCGCCACACAAATCCAACCCACTCCCTCTCACTCGATCGCTCACCACTCCTTTGAGGGTTGACAGCGGCTCAGGAGGCAGAGTAAACAATCAGAGGGCCAATGGCCCGAACTCCACCTCCCCAGCCACCCCGCTGCCACGCCCCCGAGCAAGACACTCTACCCACCCTGCCCCCAGTGCCCACGACACCGGGCACAAATGCGCACAAATGCCCGGCAGGGGCCGAGGAGGCTACCGGCACTGACCAGCAACCATGTCCCCCGCCACCCAGCCCCAGGGCGGCCTCAGAAGCAACCCACCACCACCAATGGCCGCCCGAAGTGAATGAAAAACGGACCCACTGCAAGCACTCCGAGATGCCACCCGACATGCACACAAATCCGACCTCTCAGCACACTCAACACTTACTCACTCTCACTTACTCAACTTGCTCTCTTTTTCTCACTCACTCTCTCACCTGCTCACTCCTTTGCTCGCACCTATTCACTCGTGGCAATGCCCAGGGATGACGACAGCATGACAGGCCCCAGGTCACCAACCAGGCCCCTGGCAGAAGGAGGGCAGCAGGGGTGGAGGAAGACCCCCACCTCTCATGCATGAATTGTGATGGGTGAGTGCTAGTTGTGTGGTGTGATTGGCTGCAGGTGTGTGAACTACCAAAGTGTAGTTGAAATTGGGGGGCTAGTGTGATCGGGCACTGCCGTCCACCACTACTTACTGCTATGGGCAGCAGAGCTCCCATCCCCCCAAGCCCTCAGTGTCTACAGTGCAATTAAAATTGAGGTGAGGGTAGCCCCGCGGTGCAGCAGACAGAGCGATCCTCTCCACTAGGAGTGGGAAAAAAGATGGATTCAGAGATGGATTGCGATACTTGTCACTGGCGATAATGCATCGATCCATAAACGCACGGATCTATTTTTTTATTTAAAAAAAAAATGTGCACACATGCTTTTGGGTTATCAGTAAGTCAGTGTTTTCAGTCCACTAGATGGCGCAAAGAAAGCACTCAGTCAAGTGACGTCATAGCTTGTCTCTGAGATTTGCAGCCAGCTTTGAAAGTTAGGAAGCAGTTAGCTCAAAGTTAGTTCAAATATTGGGCCTTTTTTGGATTTTATAACAAAAAGGAAAGGAAAGACCTTGACATGACATACAACCCGCAAGAAGTACTGCACGAAAAAAGAAACACTCAGAATACAGCGAGTCACACACGTCTCGGAGCAGCATTAGCAACGCCTAAGCTAAAGAGACACCGCCATGGAAATTTTTCTCTGATCGCCAAGTAAGTAAAGTTTATTTATGAAGCGGTTTTCAGAGACATATAGTCACAAAGCACTGTACAATAAAATGGAATAAAAGGAAGTTGATAGATAAAAATAATTTTAAAAATACAATATCAGACTTACTATTAAAAAGCAGTTGAAACTCAACGGAAATCCTTGTTAAACAAAAAGTTTTCAGATGCTTTTTAAAAGAGTTCACAGAGCCAGCTAAACATATCTGGAGTGGGAGTCTATTCAAGACAGCACCGTCCACCACCCTCCATGTGAAAATGAAGCCCCGAGAACACTTTATTATTTGAACGAGATGTCAACAGTTTTACGTTGGGACATGATTTGAGGTTGAATAAGGTGAAAAAATTTGAAATATCTGGGATTGTGATACTCGATTATCATGATATAGTGATTACCATTAAATCGTGATAGGATTTAATCGTGACTCAAGTATCGCAATCCGAATCGAATTGCGAGGTCCCTTGCGATTCCCATCCCTACTCTCCACCGACACCGCATGGCACACCCTCACCCCCAAACCCTAAGTGTATCCAATAAGATGTATGATTCACCCAGCATTGTGTGTGTGTGTGTGTGGGGGGGGGGGGTAAGACTGGGAGGGAGGCGGTCCCAAAGAGTTCTCACATCAATCTTCAACCGTTCCCTCAACCAGAACATAGTCCCCTCTTGCTTCAAAACAACAACCATCATCCCCCTCCCCAAAAGGAGCTTGCCGACCTGTCTGAATGATTACAGACCGGTAGCACTCACTCCAATCATCATGAAGTGCTTTGAGAGTGTGGTGCTGCCCCTCATTCAGGACAGCATACCGGGCACCTTGGACCCCCTGCAGTACGCCTACCGGCCCAACAGGTCCACCTCAAATGCCACTGCTGCAGCATTCCATTATTCTGTCTCCCACCTGGAAGATAAAGACTCCTACATTGGGATGCTCTTTGTCGACTACAGCTCCGCCTTCAAGACGGTCATCCCCCATAAACTCACCGACAAACTGTCTTCACTTGGCCTGCACCCCACCCTCTGCGACTGGCTACTGGACCTTTTAACTGGCAGGCCCCAGTCCGTCAGGATGGGTAACAGGACCTTAGCCAGCATCATCACAAACACAGGTGTTCCACAGGGTTGTGTTCTCAGCCCCATCCTCTACAGCCTCTTCACCCACAACTGCTTAAGTCGCTGTTGAGCTCAAGAGAGTCTTCCAGGATCCTCAACAATTTGTACAGCTGCATCATCGAGAGCATCCTGACCAATGGCATCACTGCGTGGTACGGAAGCACCACTGCCCTGGAGCGCAAATGCCTGCAGAGAGTGGTGAAGACAGCGGAGAAGATCATCAGGACTCCCCTCCCCTCTCTGCAGAGCATCTACCATCGCAGAATCCAAAGGAGAGCTGCCTCCATCTTCCGGGACCCCACCCACCCCCAGCACAGATTGTTCACACTTCTACCCTCAGGGCAGAGGTACAGAAGTGTGAAATGCAGGACAACCAGACTGAAAAACTCCTTCTTTCCCATTGCCATCAGACTCCTGAAAAAATAACTCCCAAAACTCCGCAACACAGCTTTGCATATAGGAACTCAACACCGGGTGCTAAATTTGCACATTGCTTCATTTGCACATTGCTCACCTGTACAGTGTATATAGTCCCACCCATCTGATGTCCATATCATCTCTGCTGCTATTTATCTTGTACAGTCTGCTGATACTATCGTTACAGAGAAATTAGTAAAGGGTGCTAATTTGTAATTTATAATTATATACTGCTTGCTGCAAAATGCTCATTTGCACACTGTACATAGGTTTATGCCGTCTCAGGTTCACATCATCTCTGATATCAATATACCACTACAACTATAGTCATCCAGTGAATTTTCAATTTCATTCCTCTTGTTTGACTGCATCAACTGCTTTAGCTGTCCAAATTGCCTAATGCAGGGGTGCTCACACTTTTTTGGCTTGTGAGCTACTTTTAAAATGACCAGGTCAAAATGATCTACCTACATTTAAAAAATGACAAATATGGCAATATATGTTAGCGTACAATATACGCGGTACATTATGTAACTGTGTGAACCCTTACGGCACAATAGAATTCAATACATTTATGATCATTACCTTACTCTGATGTCTTGCACTGGATGGAGTCAGCCAGGGTTGCATAGTCTGGACAGTAGCTGCTGGTAGCTAGTCTTAAGCTGGCTTCCAAATGATCATCAGTCATAGTGGAACGGTATTTGGACTTAATAATCTTCATGTGGGAAAAGGCTGATTTGCACAATTAAGTAGAGCCAAATAATGCAGTCAAGGAGGTAGCATATTTCCTCATGTTTGGATACATTTCCTCTGTAAGTTCCAAAACTGTCCATGAGCGCTGAACTTAAGCTCAGTGTCAGCCTGTGTGTCAAAATCTCATCCTCCACTGGATGAGATTAATTAAGGAAGTTGGGGAAATCATTGTCCTCCCTGCACTTTGCAATAAATCCATATGAGTGGCCCACCATTGCGGGTGCACCATCCGTGGTGATTGACACCAATTTACACACTGGTGTTATGTTGGAAGCTGAATGTGAGCATTGCGCAAAAATGTTATGTCAGAGCAAGGAGCCAAGGACGAGGCCAGATGTGGGCCGGTGAACAGGTGAAACCAGCCTCTCGACGTCGCCCGTCATCACAGGCGTCCCGCTGTACCGCCCAGTACCCTTGCCCAGGGCGACTTGGGCTCTGGTGCAGGGACCCTCCTGTGATGGCCCTTGGTGATATTGGTCTTGCTCACTCTCCAGGGTGCCAGGCAGTTCCTCATCCCACACTGCGCCGTCTACCACTCTCGGGATCGGTCAGTGCTTCGTGGACCAACAACCCATGGGAGCTGGGTTTTCTCAATAAAGTTTTTGAAAGAGTGAAAAATGTCCTCTCCTCGCGTGTGTTCTTTCATGGGCAGTATTGTTAACAGCTCCTCTTTTGCAATCATATCGGTAAACTTCATCCGAATAAAAATTCACAACTGAGCTGTGTCACTTATGCCTGTGGACTCGTCTAATTGCAGTGAGAAACACTCACATTCTGCGATGTCCTTCCAAAGCTGCTGTGTCAAATCATAGGCCATTATTTCACAATGCTGTGTAACTGTTCCAAGGTTGTCATAGCCAGGAGCGGCACTGGGGTTAAACTCCCAGTGCTCATAAAATGCTCCTTATGGCGTGTGTCTCGAAAAGCCTCTGACAACTAAGTCCAACTCCTAGCCTGCCCGTGTGGTTTAGTCTCTAAGCCCAGCGGAACTGCTTTTACCAATAGGAGAAGGGGCGAGGGCGGATCTCTGGCGCCTTAAAACCAGATGCTTCGGGTAGATGGTGGCTCGTCAACCTGGGAAGGTAGCCCATCTAGGGGAAGGTAAACCCTGATTTCAAACCTCCGCTGCCTTGCGGCATACCCAGTCACGGGAAAGGCTTCGGGAGTCAACCCTGAGGAAAAATCCGGAGTCGGAGCCCCTAAGGCAGTTCTCTGTTGTGCTCAACATCGTTCTGGAAGCTCCTGCGACGGCGCTGGTGCTAAACTATAGCAGCCCTGCTGTTCCTTTGGATTCATCAGTGACGTGGAGAGGGGGGACATGCTGCATGGGTAACATCTTGTCCTCCATATCTTCCTGCCCAGGCTTGAATCCTACCAACGCCCAACGCTGGAAGGTAGAACACCGGTGCGCATCGGCCTGTTCAGCCACAGGCGGTGCTGTTCCAGCAGAGTAGACGTTTAGGATTCTCTTCCATGGTCATCATAGACCGACGGAGGCCGACGAATTGTGTAACTGTACTTCTTGATAGCTAAAGAGCTTTGATTGAAGGTAATATTTCTGGTTTGTTTTTAACACCCCGAAACAACGACTCCAATGCAGCGAAAGCCTCTTTTAGCATCGCTTCATCTTGAAAGGACTTCTTATGCTTAATAATACAATGACTCACCTGGAACGATGCTTCAGTGGCTGCCTTCGCCTTTGGAATTCAGCTGTGTGAAAAATGACTGTTGTCCGATTAACAGATTTCAGTTCCTTCACCTTTCTTTTTCTCAGCTCACTTTTCAGAGGGAAGTTAGTGTCGTAGTTTTTATGAACGGTTTGAAAGTGCCTCTCCACATTTCTCTTCTTTGGAAACGCAATGATAGATTGACAGATCAGACAAATACACTTTGAAAATGACATTAGCCACGGTTACATGGGCAAAATTTCTTCATTCTGATTACAATTCAGATCAGAACTTTACTGTTTACATGGATCCTGAAAAAACTGATCCGATTAGGACGTGCGTTTCCATGTGTCACACGTTTGAACAGACTAAATCATTTTGACATGTGCACGTCGACATTCCGAAAATAGTAGAAGATGAAGCAACTTCCGGTGTAAACAAACCCCGCTTCGTGTCTCTCTTTTTGAAATGGACCTATATTGTGTTATTCATACTGTATTTTTGCTTCTGCTGGTCTCCGTAATGAAGCTACAAGTACATACTTCTGCATATGACGAACAGAGGGAGACAGCAGGACGATACAGACCAATTTTGTTTTACTCCCGCCATGTCTTCCGCTAGCTGCTGTAAAGGTGGAAATGCATCACATTGATGTGTGGCTGACGTACAGACATGCACAGTAAACATATTTTTGACCCAAGCTTCAGAATAAGTGTTTATATGTGCACCAGTCGGAATAACAATCGGTATAACCCACCCGTCTCAATTGGAATGAAATTTTGATCCGAATGAATGTGATCAGGTCAGAATATTCAGATTGATTGTTTACATGAAGCATTTTTATTCTGATCAGGCTTTTAATCCAGTTACTTGTGTCCCTGGCCTAATGTGTGTTATTAGTAGTCATTAGTATTTAATATCAAGGCATGCTTAGGAGTCCTAATTGCCTAACTGTGTGTTGTCTGTGTGTTATTAGCATCCATTAGTATTAGGATTGAGTTATTGTGTTATTACCTTGTTAGTGTTGTTCTGTACCTATTACCTTGACATTCATTCGGAGAGCAAAGTAAGAATTTCATTGCTCAGGAAATGTAGCATTTCTTAACTGCACATGATAATAAAGCCTTTGAATCTTGAATCTTGAGAGCTCGTATTCCTCAGAAGTCAGCTCCCAAAGTGGCTCTGGAAGCCACCCACTGCTCCCAAATCCCATCCCAGGGCGAGGGGCACCATGCCTTGCGACCTAGGACCTGCCAATGTAGTACCCCAGCACTCACCAACACCATAGGCATGATGGGGCAGCCACACTTACTCTCATGCTTCTTGTTCACACCCTGTATGCATGTACACAAACATACATGATCCATGCGGCGGTCCACATGCCAAGCGACATCCCAAAACGCCCACAGCAAACCCATCACCCATCCACCCCAGACATTGATAGCAGTAAGCCACCCCTGCAGCCACAGCTGCCCCGGGGCAGACAGACAGAAATGTGACCACCAAGCTGCCCCCCCTCCCCCCACCGAACGCCCACCCATACACAGCGCCATGGATACCGGAGGCAAGCCCAGGGACACAGCTGCAAGACGGATGGGGAGAACGGGACCCGAACCACCAACCCATCGGCCACCGAACGACCTGCTCCACCCCCAGAGCCACCACCGTCTCCATGTACACACATACAAATGAGTAATAATAATGGTGCATCAGATCCATGCAGCGCCCCACGCAGACATGCAAAGATGCCCCACAATGGATATACCACCCACCCACCACACTGATAGACACCAACAGCGGCAAGCCACCACTGCAGCCACAGCCGCACAGGGGCAGACATGCGATTACCCCCCCCCCCCACACACACACACACACCACCACCACCGAACGCCCACACACACTCACACCCAGTGCCGCGGACACCAGAGGCAAGGCGGGCAAGTTGTACAAGTAAGTTGTGTACTTGAATTCTGTTTTCATTGTACCAAAAAAGAGCCATAAGCATCATCAGTAGAAGTCAGTACAGAGATCACTCAAATCCACTATTCATTCGGTTAAAGATGTTAAAAGTTTCACGAATTGGTAGATTACAGTATTTTACTAGCTCATATTGTAAGCACACACAGCCTTCAAACATTCAAAAAAGATTTGAAAAAGAGAGTAAACATGATTTAAAGGGAAAAGAGATTTTTAATAAACCCAGATTTAGAATCCAACATGAAGGAACGATCTATCTCTGTAAAAGGAATTAGTTTGTGGAACAGTCTGGACTCAAAAATCAAAGAAGCCATGTCAAGCAATATTACTAAAAAGCTTATAAAAGTCAACATTTTAAAAAAATATATAATAACTGCTAAGGGCTTTCTGTTTGGTTGTGATATGTTAAAATGAAGTGTGCCTTGGCAGGTAGTTGTGAGAGGCTATATCAGCCTTATTTTATTATATTATTATTTTTATATTTCTTTTGTTCATATGTTTTTGTAGATAGGGTCGTGCAAAAAAGGGGCAGTTTATATGAAATTTTTCTTCCTTCTGTTCCTTTTCATTCTCTTTTTTGGGTTGTTTTTGTGTTTGTGTTTGTTTTTAGAATGAACTAAACAAAATGAAAAAAATATGAAATGAAGTTAAATGTAAGTTTCTTCTGCCAATGCAACATTAAACCGAACTATTTGAGTATTTAATCAATGCTGCATCACCTTTAGACTTTGGTATCATTCTGGATACAGAGGAGAGGGTCAGGTTGAGTCTTACTGACTAGTGAAGGGCACCACAGCTTAAATCCACTATGGTGCAGGGTATAAATATACACTTTCAATTTAAACTCACAAGATGAACTGATTAAATTAGATCATTTGTGGAAGTACACCATTTGGAGGGGTAGGTAATAAACATGGGCCACTACAGCTGCCTTCAGGCCACCTGGGAGTTGGGGAACAGTGATGGACTGAGGTTAGCTGGATAGCATCAGCAAATAGATGATTTACATTGTACAGATAATTACAAGAATATTGAAGATGACTACACTTTGAGGCATAACTATGAGGACTGCGTTTATATTCTCATTTGTAAATATAATACTTGTGAAAATTATATATAATTTAAATGATGTCGTCATAGTTTAATGTTGTGCTGCACTTCACTAAGAGCGTTAACTTTCCTCTCCCCATACAGTCAATGCACAGCGCTACCAGTGGACTGACCCCCTCCACCACCACCACTTTCACTGCTCACAGTAGCTGTGTGGCCTAGAGTCAGTGAAACAGAGATAGGTGCCGCACTATACACCACACGGTGTCCCTCATGCTGTGGAAGGGATTAACTTAACTGCACTAAGAGCTCAGTAAAACCTTGTTTTTGTGTCTGTGCTTCTTCTCTCTGGCTGGACATTGGACCAGTGGCACAGCCCTGCCTCTCCTCCCCTTTGATCCCTATAACCCAGCTGTATTACATATCTGTAAATAGACATTGTGTTAATTCAAAACCACAGACTCAAATTTCAGCTTCCAAAGTAGCTGCTAAGATTGCAGTATTTGTTTTTATTTACTTTAGACTTGTATAAATTTCTGATGGTGTTTAGATTTGTGCGGAAGGTTCTGCAAACTCAGAACCATGACTACTCAACCATGAACCTCCAAATACAAACCACATGATGAACCATTCTGTTGAGAGTATTTTTAATGCACCATGTTTGATTCATTCAAATAGTTTGTTTCATTATGTGTATTTAAAAGTGATAGAGCTGTTAGCCTGTGTGTATACTATAAAATGACATGGCTTTCATGTATTATTGATGAACCAAATCATTACTTTATACATGTTTTAAATCCTGAAACAACTGAAATTACACCAAGATGTTGGTCCATCTATGACCTACATACACTCCGTTGTGTTGGCTTATCCTTGCAGCCACACCTACTCCCCAGTGCTCTTAAAACACTCCTATTCCCTGTGTTCACCCCGTGCTTGAGTTCTGCCATCTCCTTGTTTCGTCTGACTGCAAATAAGTTCTGTCAGATCTTTGTCTGATGTCCTCAGATCAGGAAAAGCTCAACCTCGTCTTAAAACCAGCCAAATCTACACAATTAGTTTTGACAAGCTGTTGTTTTCCCCTCTTTGCTGTTATCACTCTTCTTGTTTCTGCTACTGGCTCTAGTCCCACACTCCCACTTTGCTAAAAATCTGGGGAGTTCAGTTTCCATGCGGACAAACCAACTGGGAAACAATTTGGAGACCTCTATTTCCAAATAAATAAATATTGCTTGTTTTAAAAAAAAAAACAATCCCAAGAGGGTTCAATAACAAGTAAATGAGAGTTTTATCATTACAAAATGCTAGCCAAGCATAAGATTTAAGAGAGTTGATGTTTTAATATCTTGTCTATCAATATGCTATCACTGAATCAACATTTGAGAAATGAACAAAACTTTTAGCCAAAATAGCATCATTCTGCAGTAATCACATTAATTTCACTTGTCATTAATTTAGTTTTGATGTTGCACAAATAAGTTTGACAGCAGAGAGATTTCTTGAACTATATAGACTCTATAGTTCTATAATATAGTTCTATATTAGAGTGATAGCTTGCTGATGTTTGAAGATAGAATAGGTGGCAGTAATGCACCTGTAAGCTGGTTGCCAACCACCAATGAAATCTAAAAGAAGTTTGACAGCTAAGTTCTTATGCTTTCCCATGATCCACATTACTAAAAGTGTAAATAAAAGCATTATGAAAACTGATTCTTTTATCACTATCACTATCATCATCATCATCACCCTATAAAAGCAAGAAATCTCTGTGTGTCTGTCACGCTTCATAGGACATCATAGGACGGCCTATGATCTCTGCCTGAACATCAGAGGACGGACGTCCTATGAACTCAGGCATCATAGGACACATAGACACCTGTGTCTTGATGTCATATAGATAGACCATGTGTCTTTGAACTCAGGCATCATTGGACACATAGACAAATGTGTCTTTATGATGCCATATAGGCCATGAACTCAGGCATCATAGGACGACTCGCGATGCCTATATGTCGGCACATAGACAAATGTGTCTTTATGATGTCATATAAAGCCCACAGCACATAGACAAATGTGCTTTATGATGTCATATACATCAAGCCTGCCTTCATGTCTATGATGTCATATACAGTGACAGACATCAGGCAACATATCTTTATGATGTCATATACATCAAGGCTGCCTTCATGTCTTTATGATGTCATATACAGTGAGTCCATGCCGGAAAGCCTCTTTTTGCTTGATCTATTTTCATGATCCTGTCCATGAACTGGAATTACGACGCACCTGTCCCTCAACCAGTGGTCTGAACGGAGAAGAAGAAGACCCACCAGATGGAGAGCAATAGAATGACAACTGCTGCACATCAGAAAAGATGCCATGAAGATGAAACACCTGAGGTTCCAGCAGTACATCGTACCTGTCTGAGACAGGACACCCTTCACCAGCATAGGGTATGACAGGCTTTAAAGCACGTTTCTAGGATATCATAGGACGGCTGCCTCATCATCATAGCACGTCCTATGAACTCAGGCATCACAGGACGACTCGCCATGCCTACATGACGGCAAATGTGTAAACCTTGATGAATGCCAGTCTACACTACAAATGTGTAAAATGCCAAGCGAAGCGCTGATTTTCTCCGGGTGCTCCAGTTTCTTGGTTTCTACGGGCATGCACGGGCCTTCCTGAACAGGGTTGAAAGCCACTTTTTCAGGATCGTGTCCATGAACTGGAATTAGACACACCTATCCCTCAACCAGTGGTCTGAACGAAGAAGAAGAAGACCCACCAGATAGAGAGCAATAGAATGAGGAGAACAGATGCACGTGACAAAGGATGCCGTGAACATGAAACACTTCAGGTTCCACCAGTACACCGCAGACATGATTGTGAACAACACAGCCATCTGAGACAGGAGGAGACCCTTCAGTGGTCTGAATGAAGAAGACCCACAAAGAAGACCCACCAGATGATGTCTACGTATGTGACTGCACATAGACAGAGCACATGACTCCCTACAAGACATATACTGTATATAGACACAGGTAAGCAACATAACACAGAACAGTGACAGGCAGGAGAAGAAGTAACAAGCAGGGGCGCAAACAGCCCCAGATGGCAGGGCATATTTTGTGTGATTTTTATGTTTTGCTTCATACAAAAGCCATCACATGTGATTGCCACTTAGTGCTGTGTTGCTGTACTAGCTGTCCTGTGACTTGCAAGAATTCTGTTCCAATGCATCCCCTCTACGGGCATGCACGGGTTTCTAAGGGCATGCGGGTATGCACTGGTAGTAGTAGTATATTGTATAGTACTGTGTAAAATCAATGCCAAAGGTAGTGATATTTGTATACAGCAGTGTTGTTTTATTAAAGTTTATGTTGACATTTTTAATATTTTTATATAACTTTATATATTTTAAACTAAGTTTTAGCTCATTCCGGCAAAACTGAAAGGACCTAATGGAATGCTGTGGCATCTATTGTTCGTCCTTCTGGCCACTCACATCTCACAGGAATCGCTACTCCTAGGCATTTGCCCCCAATGGCCACCAGACTCACTCACAATGATCTTCAGACGGGTCTGCATCTAGGTTATGCTCAAGATCAAGGTCAAATGTCAGGAGATCCCGACATTTATATGATTTCAGAAAAATTTAATAGTCCGAGGCAATTGCCCTAATTCTCACCAAATTCATGCATAATGATCATGGTGGGTCTGCGTCAAGGATGTGCTTCAAGGCCAGAATTAAAGGTCAGGAGATCCCATCACTTATATGATTTTATGAAAATTGTTACTTCTCCTAGGTAATTGCCCTAATTCTCAACAAACTCACACACAATCATCTTCAGGTGTGTCTGCATCCAGGTTGAGCTCAAGGTCATTGTCAAAGATCAGGAGATATGGGTATTTATGATTTCACGAAAATTGTTATTCCTCCTAGGCAATTGTCCCAGTGTTCGGCAAACTCATGCGCAATGATTCACAAGTGCATCTGCATCTAGGTTGTGCTCAAGGTCAAGAGATCTGAGCGCTCGGGATGATTTCATCAGGCTGGATTGAGCTACTCCATCATTGACAATCTGGTTGAAATTATAGTTGCACTGTAAGCTGGTTGGCATTGCAACTGTGACTTCCCATACAGCAGGGAAAATAAGTATTTAACACGTCAACATTTTTCTCATTATTGGGAGACATCTCTACTTTTAGTAGGATTTTTTTTATTTTTAAGTATTTTTTCATTTAGATTTTTCATATTTTAAGGTTACACATAAACACAACAATTACACTTAAGACATTATACTCTTATGATTTACACCTGTTCGTTCAGCAGTCCATTGATTTATTTTTGTAGAATTTTACAATGCCATGCCTTCATGGCTTTTATGAGTTTTAGCTTCTGTTTTTATCTAAACGTGACCTTTTCCTTGTGTCTCCCCGCTCATTCATCACTTTTAATAAAAACCTCCCAGCTCACTCTCAGAGATTAGATATCAAGCGAAGGTCTCTGTTAACCTTGTGAAGAGGGCTTGCACGAGACATTTTTGATAGGATTACCACTGATTCATTTAGACCCTGAGAGTAGCAGGTAGGCATAGCTGCAAAAGGCACTGTGATCATGATCATAGCAGGTTGTCAGTGTGTGAGAAAGAACAAGTGACTAAGAAATGGAAAATACAGTGGCCAGTTGTAGCAGCTACAATCAGTGACTGTTATAAACTCATAAAAACAGGAATACCAAATATTTTTACTCCTCTTCTGTTGATTGAAGGACAGTTTCTCTGTAATTGTGTCCATGTCAGTATCTAGAGTGACATAGGAGTTTTACTCGTGTCTGCTCATTTGTTTCTCACTCCCCTCAGCTTCTCTTTGGCATTCCTATAATTTAGCTATCAAAATGGCTCTTAAAGTATTCGGGGTTCTGCCTGCTTTTTTAAAAATGACTCTTTGTTCTGTTAAATCACCACCAAACACAGAGAACACTCTTATGCACAGATGTGCAGCATGCACCCTTTCATAGTCTTACTTTTACTTTGAGCCAAGAATTGTGGTGAAGTTGTTGTGAAACAGGGCTGTCAAATTCATTTTACTTAAGGGACCACATACCCGGGGGGAGGGGGGGTGCTGAAAAGTTCATAGTGGTCAAATTTGACCAAATGTGGTTTACTTTTCAACCGCACTGATCCAAGTGCTGCAACACCAATGGAAGAAGTGTGTGGACTGAAGAGGAGACTATGTTGAAAAATAAACATTTGGTCAAATTTGACTACTGAACTTTTCAGCCCCCCCTTGTACAGTCCGATTTAATCTCAAGTGGGCTGGACCAGTACAATATTAGCATAATAACCTAAATAATGACAACTCCAAATTTGTTTCTTTGTTTTAGTGTAAGAAGTACAAGCACATTACAAAATGTTTACATTTAATTAACCGTTTGTTTACAAAAACTATTATGAACAACCTGACATTTTTAATGAAAAACAAGTGCTATCTCAACAATATTATTCCTCAATCATTTACATAATGGGGGTTACAAAGGCAAAAACATTGTCACATTAGTGTTGCAGTGCTTGGATCCCTGCGGTTGAAAAATAAACCACTTTTGGTCATATTTGACCACTATGAACTTTTCAGTCCCCCCCATCCTGTATAGTATTTCAAAAACAACTTGTCAAGACGTAAAAATTTTAAATTTACATACATTTTGACATTTGTCATGAATCCTAATCAGTCCTAACCAACTGAACTGACTCGCTATACCATCACTCTATTAAAGCAAGAAATCTGTGTGTGTGTGGCAGGTTTATAGGACATCATTGGACAGCCTATGAGCTCTGCCTGATCATCATAGGACGTCTTATGAACTCAGACATCATAGGACTCGTGATGCTGTCATAAAGATATGATGTCTATATGACGGCACATAGACAAATGTGTCTTTATGATGTCATATGGCTCAAAATTGGCAAGGTAAATAAGTCACAGGGCCAGTCTTTACAGCGCATTCGTGTTTCCTGCACAAGATTTCTGCAGCCAGGGCCAATTCTACGTTGCTGCGAGCAGAGATGCCAGATCAAGCAGTCTTCATATTGTTGCTCAAGATGAAGAAACTAAGCAAAAGTGTCGCTTTTCTCAGCAATGTCGTTTTTAAAGAGATGCTGACACAGTAAAAATGTATAACCTTGAAGAATGCCAGTCCACACTACAAATGTGTAAAATGCCAAGCAAAGCGCTGATTTTCTCTGGGTGCTCCGGTTTCTTGGTTTCTACGGGCATGCACGGGCCTTCCTGAGCAGGGTTGAAAGCCAGTTTTTGCTCAGATCTATTTTCATGATCCTGCCCATGAACTGGAATTACGACGCACCTATCCCTCAACCAGTGGTCTGAACGAAGAAGAAGAAGAAGAAGACCCACCAGATGGAGAGCAATAGAATGAGGAGAACTGCTGCACGTCAGAAAAGATGCCATGAACATGAAACACCTCAGGTTCCAGCAGTATGCCACAGGCATGACTGTGAACAGCACAGCTGTCTGAGACAGGAGAAGACCCTTCAGCAACGGGCATGCATAAATACTTGCTTATGCTTGGTTTCTACAGGCATGGACGGGTATGCACGGGTATGTACTAGTACAAACTAAATTGGGAGCTATTAAGGAAGAAAGTGCCTTGTTAATGTATAATATTTGTACATAAAATTCAAGATTCAAAGGCTTTATTATCATGTGCACAGTTAAGAAATGCAACATTTCCTGAGCACTGAAATTCTTACTCTGCTTTCCAAACGACTGTCAAGGTAATGGATACACGTCAATACAAATAAAGGTAATAAACACAAATAAAGGTAATAAACACCAATATAATAAACACAAAACTTAATACTAAATACCAATACTAATAGATATTAACAACACACATTAGGCAATTAGGACAGTTCAAGCAGTTAAACTAGAGGAAACAAGAATGAAAATTGAAATTCACTGGATAACTATAATGGACAATGGTGTTTTAATATCAGAGATGATATGAACCTGAGATGGCATAAGCCTATGTACAGTGTGCAAATGAGAAATGTGCAAATTAACACCCAATGTGAGAATTTCTCTGTAATGATAATACCCAGTAGACTGTACAATGATAATTTAGCAGCAGAGACGGTATGGACATGAGACGGGGTAAGACTATGTACAGTGTGCAAATGAGCAATGTGCATATTTAGCAACCAGTGTGTGAATTCCTATTTGCAAAGCTGTGTCCAGAGTTTGTTTTTTATTCAGGAGTCTGATGGCAGTGGGAAAGGAGTTTTTTAGTCTGGATGTCCTGCATTTCACACTTCTGTACCTCCGGCCTGAGGCTAGAAGTGTGAACATTTCGTGCTAGGGGTGGGTGGGGTCCTGGAGGATGGCGTCAGCTCTCCTTTGGACTCTGCGGTGGCAGATGCTCTGTAGAGAGGGGAGTGGAGTCCTGATAATCTTCTCCGTTGTCTTCACCACTCTCTACAGGTGTTTGCGGTCTGAAGCAGTAGTGCTGCCGTACCACGCAGTGATGCAGTTGGTCAAGATGCTCTCAATGATGCAGCTGTAGAAGTTATTGAGGATCTTGGGGGACATGCCAAACTTCTTCAGCCTCCTCAGAAAGTACAGCCGCTGTTGAGCTCTCTTATCCAGCTCTGTGGTGTTGAGTGCCCACATAAGTTCCTTGCTGATGTGGATACCCAGGTATTTAAAGCTGCTCACCCTCTCCACCTCAAGCTCCCAGATGAACAGCGACCGATGAGGTCTTCTCCCCTTCCTCTTGTCCGCTATCATCTCCTTTGTCTTGTCCGTGTTGAGGGTGAGGTTGTTGTCCTCACACCCATGACACTAGGCTGGCCACCTCCCTCCTGTAGGATGCTTCATCACCACCAGTGAGGCGTCCTGTCACTGCTGTGTCATCTGCAAACTTTAAGATGACATTGTCCTTGTGGGAGGCAACACAGTCATGGGTGAAGAGGCTGTAGAGGATGGGGCTGAGAACACAACCCTGTGGAACACCTGTGTTCGTGATGATGCTGGCTGAGGTCCTGTTACCCATCCTGACACACTGAGGCCTGCCAGCCAAAAAGTCCAGTAGCCAGTCACAGAGGGTGGGGTGCAGGCCAAGTGAAGACTGTAGGTGAGTTTGTGGGGGATGACCGTGTTGAAGGCGGAGCTGTGGTCGACAAAGAGCATCCTGATGTAGGAGTCTTTATCTTCCAGGTGGGAGAGAGAATAATGGAGTGCAGCAGCAATGGCATCTGAGGTGGACCTGTTGGGCCAGTAGGCGTCCTGCAGGGTATCCGGTATGCTGTCCTGAATGAGGGCCAGCACCACTCTCTCAAAGCACTTCATGATGATTGGAGTGAGTGCTACCGGCCTGTAATCATTCAGGCGGGTCGGTGGGCTCTTTTTGGGGAGGGGGATGATGGTTGTGGTTTCAGCTCAGCAGCACATGCTCTGAGAGTCCGCCCAGGGATGTTGTCTGGTCCTGCTGCCTTGCGGGGTTTGATATTCCTCAATGCTTTGTTTACCTGGCCTGATGAGACTTTCAGTGGAAGGGGAGAGGGTGTGTGTGTGTGTGTCTCCTCTCTGCACTGTAGCTGGAGGGCTCAAAGCGGGTGTAAAAGATGTTGAGATCATCCGGCAGGCTGTCTGTGGAACTAATGGTGTTGCTGTTGGTCTTCTTGTAGTCTGTATAAAATGCATAAAAGCTGTGTACAATAGGGCATGCACATTGCTGCCCTCTGCTGTTTAGTTCTGGGTCTGTGTTTTGTCTTCTACTCTTAATAAAACAGTGTGGCCCCCAGTATGCAAATTGGGAAAAGCAGTTACTTTATTAAAAAATGGCAGCCCGTGTCATGGTGACAGGTTGGCAAAAAACTGACCAAGTAGGTGCTGTTGTTCTGTGTCACTAGATTGTGAACATTATGGAATTTATAGACAATTGGGCTAATTCACACAAGCAACATGCTGACAAGCTATTGCTCCCTGGGCCATTCACAGCCTTTTTGTAAAAATTCAGTGCCCATTTATAACATTTCACAACAGGCAGCATGTCAGTAGAGAGATTTGGAGCATTAGAAATTCTGAATCACTACAAATGATTAGGAATTCCCTATATGTCTGTTTGCAGTCCAGGGTGTCTTATTACAAAAAAGGTACCTGCAAATGTATGTTTTATGAAGAACATATTATTCTTATTACATGCTCCCGATTTTTTAAAACTTTGATTTCACATTGTTGTTATGTATGTCGGGGGCTGAAAAGTTCATAGTGGTCAAATTTGACCAAATGTGGATTATTTTTTAACTGCAGGGATCCAAGCGCTGCAACACTGATGGAAGAAGTGTGTGGACTGAAGGGGAGACTATGTTGAAAAATGCTGTTTTTATGATCCATATAGTGTCTAGTGATTGGATAATTAGCATTCCCTGTGCGAATCACATACTTGTGTTCTACCAAACTGTCTTGTAATCTTCTTTTAGTCCTACCTACTGTATGTAAAAAAAACTTTACATTTTGGATATTCTAATCTATAGATAACAAAATATGTATTGCAGTTGATAAAAGGATTAATGATGTATTCCTTCTGAGAGGTAAAATCCTTAACCATTTTGGTTTGTATTACATTTTTGCAGTGTTTGACAATGATTACATTTGTAGGACCCTTTTGGTTTTAGATCCAACCATGTCTGTTGGGTTTGTGGTTGAAGATGACTATGGACCAATTTTTCCTGTAATGTGAGACATTTTCTAAAGCTAATTAAAGGTGGTTCAAGAAAAGTCTGACTCAGTGTTTTATCACTTTGAATAATGCCCCAGTTTCTATTATCTGTTTAATGTTTTCTGCTTCTGTACTATATGTTATGAATACCACCCTCTTTTTTTTCTGTTTGGTAGCATTTCTCTTTTGTAGTAAGCTCTGTCTGTTCAGTTGTTTGTAATATTTGTTTGTAATATTTGTGTTCTTCTTTTCTGCACACTTCCAGGTGACCAAGGATGATTTTATGAGCTTTGAGTACATCCTGTGCATGGATGAGACCAACCTGAGGTACAGTTATTCCAGCCTACTGTAGCAGTGTATGTTTTTTTCTGAGTGTGTCAATTGCAGTTGGACACACAGATGCTGAAAGCAATCAGTGTCATGTGTTAAGTGTCAGAAAAACATTTGCCTTGAAAAGGAGGGGCTAACTTGGTTGTCCTGCAGTCATGATGGAGTCTGTGCTGTTTTCTTTAACATGCACATAAAAATTGACGGTGAGATTGAGCTGTATCCAAATTATAGGTGAATGCCTCCCTTTAATGAGCCATATCCTCTCTTAAGCACTTTCCAAAGGTCAGGGAGAGGGATGTTTTTTGCTACTTTGAACATTTAGGGCTCATTCTGAGATCACATGCCTACTGCAGATCTGATCTGTAAGCAGCTTACCGAGTTCTTTGGATGCCTCGTCTTTGCTCTTTGTGGATTTTTTTTTTCTCCCCCTCATTTTTCCCCTTCCTTCCTGAGTTCACTTGCTCTTTGACTTAGTCTTGCAATGCTTTAGTTGAAATTGTCTTAACTTGTTCAGGTTACAATTTTCTAACACATAAAAGGTTTACAAAATTCATCCTATAGAATAATTTATTAGCAATTACATGGGTATTGAAAATTTAGGGTGTCATTTTTGCAGAAAGTCGATAGATTTCCAAATTTAAAAAAAAATCACTATATTCAGTCTCCTTATTTCTATTCTGTCATCTTTAAACATTTTCTCTGGCCCTTAGTGACTTGAAAAGCAAAGCAAAGAAGGTGAAAGACTGCAGAGCAAAAATTGAGCTTCTTGGTTCGTATGATCCTCAGAACCAGCGGATCATCAAAGACCCATATTATGTAAGTATGCGTATTTTCTAGCTTTAGTAATGCATGAGTATGCTGAATGTTTAATCTTTTCGAGGCACTAGGACTGTCCATTATTAAGCCTGAAGGAAAAATAGCATAGAAACACAAGTAAATTAAACAACTGTGTACTCACGAGAAATTTTAGAACAAGTTATACCATCATGCTAAATTAAGATGTTTTGAATAAAGATGAGTTCTCAGCCTGCATCTGCCTGTAACCCATCTCTTTACGCCATTTCTTTGAATCAAGCCCAGCACTTTAATTTTTCTAAAAGACAAATGACAGCACAAAATTCTAAATTGCACCAATAATCGACAACATTAAAACCTCTAATACTCACAGGGCTCACTACTCCTAAACCATTTGCTGTGAATCTCAAATGACATGGACAGTGACTATGAATGAATGACAGTGACTGTCATTTAAAAATATATTACTTATCAATGAAAATAGTAAACAAATAATTGTAGAAAAACAAAATGAAAAAGTGAAAAATATATTAATTAGTATAGATAGGCTGATCCATTGTTTAGTACCGTATTGGGTTTGATCCAGTCATTTTGCCTGGATCGGTATCAGGGAGCAATTAAAAAAAAAATTTAAAAAACATTCCATTGAAACATAAACCAATAAATGCCTTTTAAAGCTGCTGACATTCTGAAAACATCTCTCCGACACTGGCTGTCCCTCACACCTGCTCTGGTTTGTGTGTGTGGAGTCTGCATGCAGAGATGTAATGGTAGAGGCAAGATGGTTAATGGACTTTTTTAGGATAAAAAAAGATGAAAACTAACTAAACTATATCATTACTAACAAAAATGTCATTGAAATAAATACATGAAATTCAAAACTTACAAATGGATAAATGATTTTATCGGTTCTGCATATTTTAGCTCTTCATAAAATCTAAAACTTTAGGCTGACAGCGAACACTCTTGCTATAGAGAAGATCTTTGTAATTCCAGTAGTGCAAATTTTTGTCTTTGGGAGGATAAAAACACTGAAATAATTTCAAACAAAAGTAGGTTTCAAGAGAAGTTTGCATCGCTCCTCATGGCTGTGTGGTGAGGTGCACTTTTAATTTGGGAAGTTAACTCATTCTAAAAAAGTGTTTTTTTTAAGTCAGTGTTCAGGGATAATGGTAGCAGGCATTTTCTTCCCTAAGATTTATCAGTCATAATTAGATGTTACAGAAAATTACTAAAATATACAGTAGTGTGAAAGTGTTTGCCCCCTTCCTGATTTATCATTTTTTTGTATGTTTGTCACAATTAAATGTTTCAGATCATCAAACAAATTTAAATATAAGACAAAGATAGCACAAGTAAACACAAAATGCAGTTTTTAAATGAAGGTGTTTATTATTAAGGGTAAAAAAAAAATCCAAACCTACATGGCCCTGTGTGAAAAAGTGATTGTCCCCCTATTAAAACATAAATTAACTGTGGTTTATCACATCTTTGGAAAGCTGAGTTCAATTTCTCTAGCCATACAGATGCCCGATTACAGCCACACCTGTTCTCAATCAAGAAATCACTTCAATAGGACCTGCCTGACAAAGTGAAGTAGACCGAAAGATCCTCAAAAGCTAGACATCATGTTGCAATCCAAAGAAATTCCGGAACAAATGAGAAACAAAGTAATTGAGATTTATCAATCTGGAAAAGGTTATAAAGCTATTTCTAAAGCTTTGGGACTTCAGCGAACCACAGTGAGAGCTATTATCCACAAATGGCAAAAACATGGAACAGTGGTGAACCTTCCCAGGAGTGGCCAGCTGACCAAAATTATCCCAAGAGCACAGCGACAACTCATCCAAGAGGTCAATAAAGACCCCACAAGAACATCCAAAGAACTGCAGGCCTCACTTGCCTCAGTTAATGTCAGTGTTCATGACTCCACTATAAGAAAGAGACTGGGCAAAAATGGCCTGTGTGGCAGAGTTCCAAGACGAAGACCACTGCTGAGCAAAAAGAACTTAAAGCCTCGTCTCAGTTTTGCCTCAAAACATCTTGATGATCCCCAAGACTTTTGGGGAAAATACTCTGTGGACTGATGAGACAAAAGTTGAACTTTTTGGAAAGTGGGTGTCCCATTACATCCGGCATAAAAGTAACACAGCATTTCAGAAAAGGAACATCATACCAAGAGTAAAATATGGTGGTGGTAGTGTGATGGTTTGGAGCTGTTTTGCTGCTTCAGGACCTGGAAGACTTGCTGTGGTAAATGGAGCCATGAATTCTGCTGTCTACCCAAAAATCCTGAAGGAGAATATCCGGCCATCTGCTCGTGACCTCAAGCTGAAGCGCACTTGGGTTCTGCAGCAGGACAGTGATCCAAAACACACCAGCAAGTCCACCTCTGAATGGCTTAAGAAAAACAAAATGAAGACTTTGGAGTGGCCTAGTCAAAGTCCTGACCTGAATCCAATTGAGATGCTGTGGCATGACCTTAAAAAGGTGGTTCATACTCGAAAACCCTCCAGTGTGGCTGAATTACAACAATTCTGCAAAGATGAGTGGGCCAGAATTCCTCCACAGTACTGTAAAAGACTCATTGCCAGTTATTGCAAATGCTTGATTGCAGTTGTTGCTGCTAAGGGTGGCCCAACCAGTTATTAGGTTTAGTGGGCACTTTTTCACACAGGGCCATGTAGGTTTGGATTTTTTTTCCCCTTAATAATAAACACCTTCATTTACAAACTGCATTTTGCGTTTACTTGTGTTAGCTTTGTCTAATATTTAAATTTGTTTTATGATCTGAAACATTTAAGTTTGACAAATACAAAAAAATGAGAAATCAGGAAGGGGGCAAGCCCATAGGAACCAAGTATAGGCAAGTATTTCTGCATGCCCATAGAAAGCAGGTGTAAGCAAGCACATCACCACTCGTTCAGTGATGCCTGTCTTTGATCTTAGATGTCATAGCGGGTCCTATGATCTTTGATGATGTCATAGCAAGTCCTATGATCGTGGGTGATACCTGCCTTTGATCTTTGATGATGTCATAGCGAGTCCTATGATCTTTGATGATGTCATAGCAAGTCCTATGATCGTGGGTGATACCTGCCTTTGATCTTTGATGATGTCATAGTGAGTCCTATGATCATGAGTGATGGCTGCCTTTGATCTTTGACATGGTTACCATGGCAACTCAAAGTCCTCTCTATGATTCTTACATTGTCACAGACAAGAGATTTCTTGAATTATACAGTATATAGAGTGATGATGGATGATACAGAGTGAAGTACGTGGCGGTAATGCACCTGTAAGCTGGTTGCCAACTGCCAATCAAATCTAAAAGAAGAAGAAGACAGTTTCACACATAAGGAGTTGTTCAGAACTCCTTATACCAAGATATAGAGTGATGATAATCAAGTCAGTGGTGGTACTGCACCTGTAAGCTGGTTGCCAACAACCAATCAAGTCTAAAAGAAGAAGAAGACCGATGTCTGTGACTGTTATTAGGACTTCATATCAGACTTATCAAAATCATACTGGATTTTATAAATTTATTTTTCCTGTAATGTTTTCACAGAGTTCAAATTGTTCTTTGCCAATTTACTGACTGGTTTTAAAAAATGATAGTTTATAAAGTGTTACTTGATATTAATGTCCATACTGCATTAAGTGTGTGTCTTGTGTGGCACGACCAAAGATCATAGGACCGCCTATGATGTTCCTATGGTGTCTACATGATGTCCTAAGATGTTCCTATGTATAAGGAGTTCTGAACAACTCGTGTGAAAAAATTGTCCGTCCTTGAACTGCATCACTCATGATCATAGGACTCGCTATAACATCATCAAAGATCAAAGGCAGGCATCACTCACGCTCACTCAACGATCATAGGACATCAGAGATCAAAGGCAGGCATCACTCACGATCATAGGACTCACTATGACATCATCAAAGATCATAGGACTCACTATGACATCATCAAAGATCAAAGGCAGTCATCACTCACGAGCATAGGACGCGCTATGACATCATCAAAGATCAAACACTGGCATCACTCACGATCATCGGACTCGCTATGACATCATCAAAGATCATAGGACTCGCTATGACTATCAAAGATCAAAGGCAGGCATCACTGAACGAGTGCTGATGTGCTTGCTTACACCTGCTTTCTACGGGCATGCAGAAACACATGCTTATACTTGGTTTCTATGGGCATGTACAGGTATGCACGGGCATGCACAGGTATGCAGTTTGTTTACCCAGCCACAGGGTGTGCATAAGCCAGTGTACTCTCTCTGTGCTGGTCCCAAGCCTGGATAAACAGGCAGTGTTGTGTTAGGAAGGGCATCCGCCGTAAAAATCCTTGCCAAATCAACATGTGCATCATCGCAATATAGGGTGATGATACGCTGTGGCGACCCCAAAAGGGAGCAGCCGAAAGACAAAAAAACCCCAAAAACTATATATATTCTAATGTGCGATCTAAATTTTAGTCAGTCACATTAATGATGCTGTTTGGTGGCATTAAAATTAACACGCCAACCTTTTTGTTGTTAATCTGTTGCTAATACATAAATGTTACAGCTTATCATCTTGTATTATTATTTTGAAAATAGAGGTAAATCTGAATTTATATGTTTGATAAATGACTGTATGTGTACAGTATGTGTATATATATATACAGTTAGGCCCAAAAATATTTGGACAGTGACACAAGTTTTATTTTAGCTGTTTACGAAAACATATTCAGGATACAATTATATAATCAATATGGGCTTAAAGTTCAGACTCTCAGCTGTAATTTGAGAGTATTCACATCCAAATTGGAGCAAGGGTTTAGGAATTACAGCTCTTTAATACGTAGCCGCCTCTTTTTCAAGGGACCATAAGTAATTGGACAGTTGACTCAGAAGGCTGCAAAAAAAAGTAACAAGGCTGCATGGGTTCTTCCCTCGTTAACCTGTCATCAATTAAGCAGTTAAAAGGTCTGGAGTTGATTCCAGGTGTGGCGTTTGCATTTGGAAGCTGTTGCTGTGAACACACAACATGCGGTCAAAGGAGCTCTCAATGGAGGTGAAACAGACCGTCCTGAGGCTGAAAAAAAAAGAAGAAATCCATCAGAGAGATAGCAGAAATGTTAGGAGTGGCCAAATCAACAGTTTGGTACATTCTGAGAAAAAAAGAGTGCACTGGTGAGCTTGGGAACTCAAAAAGGCCTGGACGTCCACGGAAGACAACAGTGGTGGATGATCGCAGAATCCTTTCCATGGTGAAGAACAACCCCTTCACAACATCCACTCAAGTGAAGAACACTCTCCAGGAAGTAGGTGTATCAGTATCTAAGTCTACCATAAAGAGAAGACTTCATGAGAGTAAATACAAAGGATTCACCACAAGGTGCAAACCATTAATCAGCCTCAAAAATAGAAAGGCCAGAATTGACTTTGCCAGAAAACACCTGAAGAAGCCAGCCCAGTTCTGGAACAGCATTCTTTGGACAGATGAGACTAAGATCAACCTGTACCAGAATGATGGGAAGAAGAAAGTTTGGAGAAGAATTGGAACAGCTCATGATCCAAAGCACACCACATCTTCGGTAAAACATGGTGGAGGCAGTGTGATGGCATGGGCATGCATGGCTTCCAATGGCACTGGGTCACTTGTGTTTATTGATGAAGTGACAAAAGACAGAAGCAGCCAGATGAATTCTGAAGTGTATAGAGATATACTTTCTGCTCAGATTAAGCCAAATGCAGCAAAGTTGATTGGACGGCGCTTCACAGTACAGATGGACAATGATCCAAAACATACTGCAAAAGCAACCCAGGAGTTTTTTAAAACAAAAAAGTGGAATATTCTGCAATGGCCGAGTCAATCACCAGATCTCAACCCAATCGAGCATGCATTTCACTTGCTCAAGACAAAACTTAAGGCAGAAAGACCCACAAACAAGCAACAACTGAAGACAGCTGCAGTAAAGGCCTGGCAAAGCATCACAAAAAAGGAAACCCAGCGTTTGGTGATGTCCATGGGTTCCAGACTTCAAGCAGTCATTGCCTGCAAAGGATTCTCAACAAAATATTGAAAAGTAACATTTTATTTAGGGTTATGTTTATTTGTCCAATTACTTTTGAGCTCCTGAAATGAGGAGCATTTCTATAAAAATAGCTACAATTCCTACATGTTTAATCATATATTTTTGTTCAACCCCTTGAATTAAACCTTAAAGTCTGCACTTCAATTCCGTTGTAGTTGTTTCATTTCAAATCCAATGTGGTGGCATGCAGAGCCCAAATCATGAAGATTGTGTCACTGTCCAAATATTTCTGGGCCTAACTGTATGTATATATATACTGTATATATATATATACAGACGTGGACAAAATTGTTGGTACCCCTCTGTTAATGAAAGAAAAACCCACTATGGTCACAGAAATAACTTGAATCTGACAAAAGTGGTAATAAATAAAAATTCTATGAAAATTAACCAATGAAAATCAGACAATGCTTTTGAATTGTGGTTCAACAGAATTATTTTAAAAAACAAACTCATGAAATAGGCCTGGACAAAAATGATGGTACCCCTAGAAAAGATTGAAAATAATGTGACCATAGGGACATGTTCAACCAAGATGTGTCCTCTAATTAACATCACAGTTGTCTACAAACTGTGTTGTTTGTTGACATGGTGTATACCACACTTAACATAGACCAGAGGAAGCAAAGGAGAGAGTTGTCTCAGGAGATTAGAAAGAAAATTATAGACAAGCATGTTAAAGGTAAGGGCTATAAGACCATCTCCAAGCAGCTTGATGTTCCTGTGACTACAGTTGAACATATTATTCAGAAAGTTAAGATCCACAGGACTGTAGCCAACCTCCCTGGACGTGGCTGCAGGAGGAGACAGATAATGCGAATGGTAACAAAAGAGCCCAGAACAACCTCTAACCACATTCATGGTGAGCTCCAAGGTCAAGGTACATCAGTGTCAGATCGCACCATCCGTCGCTTTTTGAGCCAAAGTGGACTTCATGGGAGACGACCAAGGAGGACACCACTGTTGAAAACAAATTGTAAAAAAGCCAGACTGGAATTTGCCGAACTGCATGTTGACAAGCCACAAAGCTTCTGGGAGAATGTCCTATGGACAGACGAGACAAAACTGGAACTTTCTGGCAAGGCACATCAGCTCTATGTTCACAGACACAAAAATGAAGCATACCAAGAAAAGAACACTGTCCCTACTGTGAAACATGGAGGAGGTTCTGTTAGGGCTGCTTTGCTGCATCTGGCACAGGGTGTCTTGAATCTGTGCAGGGTACAATGAAATCTCAAGACTATCAAGGTATTCTAGAGAGAAATGTGCTGTCCAGTGTCAGACAGCTTGGTCTCAGTCGCAGGTCATGGGTCTTGCAACAGGATAATGACCCAAAACACAGCTAAAAACACCCAAGAATTGCTAAGAGCGAAACATTGGACTATTCTAAAGTGGCCTTCTATGAGCCCTGATCTAAATCCTATTGAACATCTGTGGAAGGAGCTGAAACATGCCGTCTGGAGAAGGCACCCTTCAAACCTGAGACAACTGGAGCAGTTTGCTCATGAGGAGTGGGCCACAATACCTGCTGAGAGGTGCAGAAGTCTCATTGACAGTTACAGAAATCGTTTGATAGCAGTGATTGCCTCAAAAGGTTGTGCAACAAAATATTAAGTTAAGGGTACCATCACTTTTTGTCCAGTCCTGTTTCATGAGTTTGTTTTTTAAAATAATTCTGTTGAACCACAATTCAAAAGCATTGTCTGATTTTCGATGGTTAATTTTCATAGAATTTTTATTTATTACCACTTTTGTCAAATTCAAGTTATTTCTGTGACCATTGTGGGGTTTTCTTTCATTAACAGAGGGGTACCAACAATTTTGTCCACGTCTGTGTATATATACTGTATATATATATATATATATATATATATATATATATATATATATATATATATATATATATATATATCAAACCCTGAAAACTGAAAAAACTCCCTAGAACATCAATAAGAATTTATCAGTCTCAAGATTTTTAAGTAATAGACCTTTTTTTACAGTCCAGCTCTTCATTTAACTGTTTCCTTTTTGAGATATTACATAGAAATAGGAAATGCCATGGAGTGCAGTCATTTGAAGTGCATTAATGGCATTGAATTGACCACATCAGTGCTCAGGTGCATGTGACCTATTGTGTGGAGCTTTACTCTAGGGAGAATTCTTCTTTTAGATTTGATTGGCGGTTGGCAACCAGCTTACAGGTGCATTACTGCCACTCACTTGATTATCATCACTCTATATCTTCTCTAGAGAGAATTTCTTCTCAACAGAGAGAAAAATTGAGTCAAGTTCAGACATGTTTCAGTAATGGCACAAAAATTTTTGCTCAATTAGCTTAACTAGTGCATACCTGTGCATGCCCACAGAAAGCAAGTGTAAGCAAGCATTTCTGCATGCCCGTAGAAAGTTAGTTACCATGGCAACAGTAACCATGGTGAAACCTTCTTCTTCTTTTAGATTTGATTGGTGGTTGGCAACCAGTTTATAGGTGCATTACCGCCACGAAGTATGTGGCGGCGATGCAGAGTAATGATATAGAGGTGGTAATGTAGAGTGATGATATAGAGTCTATGTCATCACTCTATCTGGTCAGGAGCTGTAGTCCTGTCATCATTGCTGTGTCCAATCGAACCTCAACTCTATCTTCAGACATCATTTTTCTTCGTCTCCTCGTACATCACTCTATATCATCACTTCACTCTGTCATATAAGCACCATAGTATAGAGTGATTGAAGAAAATCTGTGTGTGTCTGTGTATGATCAAAGGCAGGCATCATTCACGATCATAGGACATCAAAGATCAAAGGCAAGCATCACTCATGATTATAGGACTTGCTATGACATCATCAAAAAATCAAAAGGCAGGCATCACTCACGCTCACTCACGATGATCTTCTTCTTTTAGATTTGATTGGCGGTTGGCAACCAGCTTACAGGTGCATTACCGCCACGTATTTCACTCTACTGTATATCATCACTATCTGGTCAGGAGCTGTAATCCTTCTATCATCATTGCTGTGTCCAATCGAACCTCAACTCTTATCTTCAGACACAACTCTTCTTCGTCTCCTTGTACTTCACTCTATATCATCACTTCACTCTATATCATCGCTTTACACATCTTGGCTGTGGCAGCCAAGATTGGACTGTCCACTCACGATGATCATAAAAGGAGTTCTGAACAACTGCTGATATGGTCATGTGACATCATAAGAACACAGTGTGCCTTTGATGTCATAGATACATCATAGGACCGAGTTTACTACTACTTCTTTTAGATTTCTTCTTTTAGATTTGATTGGCGGTTGGCAACCAGCTTACAGGTGCATTTCCGCCACTGACTTGATTATCATCACTCTATACTTCTTCTTTTAGATTTGATTGGCAGTCCAACAGAAGTCTGAGCTTTCTACGGGCATGCAGAAATTCTTGCTTACACTTGCTTTCTTCGGGCATGCATAATTCAAGAAATGTCAGTCTGTCTGTGTCATGACCATAGGATTCGGTAAAAGATCATAGGATCGCCTATGATGTTCCTATGATCTCTACATGATGTCTATATGACAGCATATAGACACCATAGTATAGAGTGATTTAAGAAAATCTGTGTGTGATCAAAGGCCGGCATCACTCACAATCATACGACTTCAACCATCAAAGGCAGGCCTCGCTCACGATCATAGGACTCGCTATGACATCATCTGAGATCAAAGGCAGGCATCACTCACGCTCTCTCACGATCACAGGACATCAAAGATCAAACGCAGGCATCACTCATGATTATAGGACTCGCTGTGCCATCAGCCTATGGTGTCTATATGATGACATCATCAAAGATCATAGGACTCGCTATGGCATCTTCAAAGATCAAAGGCAGACATCACTCATTGCCTATGATGTGCCTACGATGTCTATATGATGTCATATAGACTCCATTGTATAGAGTGATTTAAGAAAACCTGTGTGTCCGTGTGTGATCAAATGCAGGCATCATTCACGATCATATGACTTGCTATGACATCAAAGAGCAAAGGCAGGCATCACTCAATGCTCACTCACAATCATAGGACATCAAAGATGAAAGGCAGGCATCACTCACGATTGTAGGACTCGCTATGACATCATCAAAGCTCATAGGACTCGCTATGACATCATAAAAGATCAAAGGCAGGCAGCACTCACGATCATAGGACTCGCTATGACATCATCAGAGATCAAAGGCAGGCATCAGAGATCAAAGGCAGGCATCACTGAACGAGTGGTGACATCAAAGTTCAAAGGAGGTCTCTGTCACGATGTCACAATGTCCCAATCGTAGGACTCGCAGAAAGATCATAGGACTCACTGTGAGATAAAAGGCAGGCATCACTCACGATCTTGCTAAAAGATCATAGGACTTGCTATGACATCAAAGATCAAAGGCAGGCATCACTCAACGATCATAGGATTCACTATGGCGTCATCAAAGATCATAGGACTCACTATAATATCATCAAAGATCAAAGGCAGGCATCACTGAACACGTGGTACCCTGTTTGCTTACACCTGCTTTCTACGGGCATGCAGAAATGCTTGCTTATACTTGGTTTCTAAGGGCATGCACAAGTATGCACTATTAAGACAGGATTTTTATTATGTATGATCCCAAAGGAAGATGTTGATTCTCTGTTGGATGTATTATGCTATATTTGTTTAAATCTTTGTCTGTGTCATCATCAGCTCATTAGTATTGTGGCTGGAGGAAAAAAAAACTTTATATGACTGTAGTGTGAGAGAACCCAGCGATGGTAGTGGAGGACACAGTCCAGTCCAAATACGGATAATTGTTTTTCACACATGAGTTGTTCAGAACTCCTTATAAGAACTCCTTATACAAAGATATAGAGTGATGATAATCAAGTCAGTGCCGGTAATGCACCTGAGAGCTGGTTGCCAACCACCAATCAAATCTAAAAGAAGAAGAAGAACTGGTTGGCTTTAGACGCTGTCTCTTTGTGCGGTGGTCTTTTTTTTTTTTTTTACCAAAGCTTGTTATTGTCAATGTGGTTTTGGAGTCATGCCTGTACTTTGGATACCTAATACTGCTGAACTGTGCTCCCTTGCCAGAAACCTCATGGCATGACAGCAAAGTGAGCAAAGCCAAACAATAGCTGTCAATGTATTAGATGACTAAAAGCTTAAAGCATTATGCACCCATTAACTCTGGCAACTGTCCAGTTCCCTCTTCACAAGTTTGACAGACGTTAGATTATTTGTGCCAGACACTATGTGAAATGGTCAGTTGCTTGAGCACGGGTGTATGGACATAGTGCAGAACATGATGCACTCATTCTTCCTGCTCTATTTATAGATGGAGTCAATCATACATGACAATTCACATTACTTTCTAGAGCTGTTTAGTTTTACTGATTCTAACGTTTGCTTTTTTATCAGAATGTGCACATGGGACCTTAAGTCGGAAAAAAAATCTCCATTGAAATGAATGGCAAGAGCAAAATTATCTTTTTTTTTGCCCAAAATATTTTATTGAATTTTGACATTTAGGCATACAAAATTTTAAAAAAATACAAAACACTATTATCCCCAAGCCCCCTAACCTGTAACAGCCGGATTACTGACTACATGATTGATCTTCATCCCTGGAGCATAACAAAAAAAAAATAACAAATGAGCTGGAAGTCAAAATTAGCAATCAGAAGAAGACAGGAGACAGCGATGTACACAGCAGGAATTAAGAATGGTAGACAGTACACAAAGAAAAAAGTACAAAGATCTCATTTCCATTGAAAACTGTGAAAATGGTTCAAAAATGGCCCCCATACATTTAAAAATTTTCTGTCTGACTTACCGATTGAGTACCGAATTTTCTCAAGAGTAAGACAAGACATAACATCCCCAAGCCACTGAGTATGGGTGGGTGGGGCAGCATCCCTTCAGCTGATCAAAACAGCTCGCCTAGCTAGCAAAGAGGCAAAGGACACAATACGGCGTTGGGTTGGTAACAGGCATATATTGTCCTCCCCAGTGGTGCCAAAGAGGGCAACCAGAGGGTTGGACTTAAGGTCAAGGTTAAGAATTGCTGATATGGTTTGAAAGACACTTTAGAAATTATCTTTTGATCCCGATCGAATTTTGCCATGAGTTACACATATGATGTTTATCAATTTAAAAGATAATTTTCTATGTAAATAATGGTGTAGGTTGTTGTCTAACTGTTAAGGGGTAAGGCTGTGAAAATCTTTCTATAAATGCAGCAAATCTGTGTGCGTGTGTGTGTGTGTTCCTCAGATATCTCCCAAACCGTTCATCAGACTGGCCTCAGATTTTTTTTAAGTGCTTTGCTGAGGTTACAAGGGTGTGTATCCCTAAATATGAAGTTGCTTAGTGAAAATATGTAATTTTTATCAAAAAAAGTTTAGCCACCACTCTTGTTTCTTCGTGCTCTGACTTCTAGAAGTGTGGTTGGGGTTTCGGATTGACTCTGTACTGATTGGATAATACAAAGCATCACTACCAGTCACCAGAGCACTCCGTAAACAAAACAAGGAAGTGAAAAGCAACAAATTTGACAAGAAAAAGAGAATACTGATGATTTAATGCTTAAAAAATTATACTATAATGTTACAGTGATTGTGTAGCTCTAAAGGATAATTCAGCATAAATACAAAACCTCCTATCTGCAGGATTTTCTGACTTGTGGATTTCACTTTGGATGATGAGAACAAGGCTGCTCATATCTGTCTGAAAGATAGTCCTGCCCTTTATTGTGACAGAAAAGTATTCTGACGAAAAAACAAATAGCATGGCATTCTGCAAGAAAACAAAGGTTTTTTTTTTTTTTAGTTTTCTTAAAAAAGTGCATTTTTCAAATAGGAGGTTTTGCGCTTCGGCCATCTATGTGGAGAACATGAGGTGCGCGCGGGAAGGGGGGGGACAGCCGCACTGGCTTACCGCAGTCCTTTCCAGGGAGCCAATCCCAACCTGCCTGATTAATGGGAGTCTCGGCTGCTGCTTCACCCGTGCTTCAACCGTGTGCCACTGCTGTCCTTTGCGGCACCGCGGGTTCAACAAGGCGCTCCTTCCAGTGCACAGCTATCTAAAAGTTAAAAGTTAATAATAATACCACCATGATTGTGGAGCGGAATAGCCAGATCAATTGCATATCATATGCGGACACATATGCATGCTTTGACTAAACGACGACCGTGACAAAAACCGCCCAAATAATGAAATAAATCATTTTTTATTTACTGACAAATGGGCAACACTGATGCATCAGTTGCAGCCAAACGGGTCATTCTGCAGTGTATAATGTTTGGTGTTTTGTACTTACAGTATAATATTGCTAAAATATAAAAGGATGCCCTACAATGGGTCTCAAATATTTGTAAATGTGTCCTGTTATAGTACTGCATGAGTTTATTGACGATGGACTATAAACTACACATCATCATCACTTCACTCTATTAAAGCAAGAAATCTCAGTGTGTCTGTCACATTTATAAGACATCATAGGACGGCCTATGATCTCTGCCTGATCATCATAGGACGTCCTATGAACTCAGGAATCATAGGACTCACAAAGCCATCATAAAGATATGATGTCTATATGACATCATAAAGACAAATCATAGTCTGCAGGCATCATAGGACTTGCGATGCCATCATAAAGAGATGATGTCATTATGACGGCACATAGACAGATGTGTCTTTATGATGTCATATAGACCAGTGGTTCTCAACTGGTCTGGCTTTGGGACCCACCATCACCCCTCAATGACAAGCCGCGACCCAAATCAAAGATTTTCAAATTCTCAAATTTATTGAATGTAAAGATTGTGCATTTTGAACCTGAGGTAGAAGAACAGAATATCACAGTATACAAACACAAAACAAATTTAATGATTAACCAAAATGACCAGTAAGTGGCAATGCAACAGAGGAAACAGTTCCCTTTAATGCTGAATTAGCTGCATTTTAAATTAAAAATTAAATAAAAAGTGCAATTCAAAAGAATTCAAGTCTCAAAATTGACTTTTCTTCTGATTGTTTTTTCAGTATTTACCTACTGATAAGGTTATGTGCTTTGAAGAAAATGAAGGAACACTCACTAAAACCTGTAATGGTGACATCATAGACCTGAGTCTGGAGGAATTAATGGGAGAACTGGGGATGTTTTTTGCTCTTGACAAGAGTCTCAATGTCTGGAGTTATATTAGACAAAGCGACTCTGAGGTCATGCTCAATGTCCAGTCTGTTTCTCTGTTTTGTCTTCAACTGAACCAGAGCTGAGAAGCCACACTCACAGAGATAGGTAGTGCTGAAAGGTAGGAGGGTTTTTACTGCTCGAATGGCAAGAGAAGGATACTCGCTCATCACAGTGCTGCACCAGAACTGCGAGAGGCTTACCTCCGTGAACCTCTTTTTCAGCGTGCGGTCGCATGATAGCTCCACCAGCTGACTCTCTTCGTTGCTTGGCAACGTAACGCTTTCCATGTCGATTCCAAAGGGATCGCGTATCCAGTCGTCATCCTTCTGTTTCTCGGGAAAGTACTCATTAAACCGCTCCAGAAGTTTATTCAGGTGTGTCGTGATGGTTTTCTTCAGTACAATATTTTCTGCCGTGTTCAGTTGCTGTCCCTCATAACAGGCGTTGGGGAACATGTCGAGTCGATTTTTAGAAACATGACTTGCCCACAAGGAGATCTTTTTTTTGAAAGCATCGAATTTATCATATTGTTCAAAAATGTTGTGCCCCCTGCCCTGCACAGACACATTTAACGTGTTTAACTGTTCAAAAACATCAGCAAGGTAAGCAATGTGTGCGAGCCACACACTGTTACTGAACAGGTCTGCAAGAGGCGAGTTGTTCCGAGCAAGAAAGGCTGCGATTTCAGCTCGTAGGTCGTAAAAACGGGACAGTACCTTCCCTCTCGAAAGCCAGCATACCTCGGCATGATACAACACCTGTACATGCTCACTACCAAGGTCTTGGCACAGCATTTGAAAACATCATGTGTTCTTTGCACTCCGTTTAATGTAGTTTACCACTTGGACGACTTCTTTTAATGTTCCATGACGCACGGGTACCATATCCTTTACTGCCAGGGCCTCCCGATGCAAAAAACAATGGTTCCAAGTTGCATTCGGAGCTTTCTCAAGTATTCTCCTCACGACCCCCGAGTTTTTTCCTGTCATGGAGGCAGCGCCATCAGTTGTGACACCGACGCACATGTCCCAGCTTAGGCCCACTAAACGCAAATATAAGTCCACGGAGCTGAAAATGTCCTCTGCATTCGTAGTAGTTGGGAGCTCTCTTGTGCAGAGAAATTGTTCCTGTAAGTCCCCGTCCCACACATGTCTCACGTAAACGAGTAAAACTCCTTTATTTGTTATGTCTGTTGATTCGTCCATTTGTAAGGCAAAATGACCACTTGCCTTAATGCGAGTTGTGGTCTGTTGCTGGATGTCATCCGACATGTCTTCAATTCGCCTACTTATAGTGTCATTTGACAGCGGTATAGATTTTAGTTTATCCGCCGCGGATTGATCCAGCATCTCTCTGACCATGTCAACGGCTGCAGGTAAGATGAGGTCCTCTGCAATGGTGTGGGGCTTCTTTAACTTTGCTATATGATGTGCCACGAGGAACGGTGCATGGAGTGCCTGTTCTTGCTTTGAGCATGAAGAACTGAGACACGTTTGTGATGTCCTCAGGGTTTGAAGTCGTTTTTTGAAGAACTCAACAGGTTTATCTTTGAGAGAATGGTGTTTTGTTTCCAAATGCCGCTTGTTTTGACAGCTTCATGCTTTCACATGCGAACACCTCGCTGCACAAAACACACTGAGGTTTCTGTACTCCTTTGTCCTCAATATAAAAAAATCCATACCTCATATAGTCCTTGTTGTATCTGCGTTTCGCCATGCTCAATTAGCATATACAAACAAACGTTGCAAGTCTTCTTCTATGGTGCGAAATATGGTGTCACCCGCCACCTACTGCCATCTACTGTTAAGGAGTATGAATCGATGACACTATGTTGATTTATTTCTTGATATTTTATTTGCCCAGGCAAAGGCCCGCGACCCACTGAAAACAGGTCCGCGACCCACTTTTGGGTCGCGACCCACCAGTTGAGAATCACTGATATAGACCATCACTCATTATGCCTAGACTAATGTGTCGTTATGATGTCATATGGCTTAAAATTGGCAAGGTGAATAGGTATGACTGTGAGAGTGAATAGTTATCTGTCTCTGTGTTGGCCCTGCGATGGACTGGCGATCTGTCCAGGGTGTAGCCTGCCTCTCGCCCATAGATGCTGGGATAGGCTCCAGCCCCCCCGCAACCCGAAAAGGATTAAGCGGAAGATGATGGATGGATGGATGGATGGATGGAATAAGTCACAGGGCCAGTCTTCACAGCGTGTTCGTCTTTTCTGCACAACAGATTTCTGCAGCCATGGCCAATTCTACGTTGCCGCAAGCAGAGTTGCCAGATCAAGCAGTCTTCGTATTGTTGCTCAAGATGAAGAAACTAAGCAAAAGTGTTGCTTTCTGAGCAATGTCGTTTTTAAAGAGGTGCTGACACAGTAAAAATGTGTAACCTTGAAGAACGCCAGTCTACACTACAAATGTGTAAAATGCCAAGCAAAGCGCTGATTTTCTCCGGGTGCTCCGGTTTCTTGGTTTCTACGGGCATGCACGGGCCTTCCTGAATAGGGTCGAAAGCCAGTTTTTGCTCAGATCTATTTTCATGATCCTACCCATGAACTGGAATTACAATGCACTTATCCCTCAACCAGTGGTCTGAACAAAGAAGAAGACCCACCAGATGGAGAGCAATCGAATGAGGAGAACTACTGCACGTCAGAAAAGATGCCGTGAACATGAAACACCTCAGGTTCCAGCAGTACGCTACAGGCATGACTGTGAACAACACAGCTGTCTGAGACAGGAGGAGACCCTTCAGCAATGAGCATGCATAAATACTTGTTTATACTTGGTTTCTACAGGCATGGACAGGTATGCACGGGTATGTACTAGTATAAACTAAAACAATTATAATCGTGACTGAACAACTCCCATTCCCCAAAGTGCAAGATACAATACATGAATATAAGTCATAAAAGATCACACAAATAAGACTGAAAAACAAATGAACAAGGGTTCTTAACAGGCAATCTTAAACAATATTGGATGTCCCATTCATTTTCAATAATTCTGTAATTAATATTCACACAATCAAATAAATCTTAGTGTTCAGTCCCTTTTATATTTGTCAGAGTCTAACGTGTGAGTGCCTACATATAGGCTGCACTTCTTTGTGTTCCACTTTCAAACACAGCCTACATTTGGGCCTGTAAAGCCTAATTGGGCTACTTGTTTTCAGACAAGAATACCTGCTTTTCTATGGGCATGCACTAATATGTAAATTAAAAAAACTAAAAACACAGACATGTTATGCTCACGTCATGTTTTCAAAGCATGCCCAGTGGGAAATAACTAACAGTCCTCTGGATCAGCTCCAGCTCTCAAAATACAAAACATTTGTGTTGTTTTTCTCCTCTTTGGATCCTTCTTTTATCGGTCAGGAAACAAGAGTGTGTGTGATTAACACTGTAGATAGGAAAAACACAATTTCGTTCTACTGTACATGATTGGTTGTATGGTTGAATGACAATAAAGGGTGATTTTCAAGAGGTGAGATTTTAGTAATCTCCCACCATGGTCGTGTTTGGTGATGTGGGATGATGGGAGATGTTGTCCGCTAAGCGTTTTCACAAAAAACTAAATATTACTCTGTTTCCAAAACAATGACTACTCAGAGTTGGGACCAGGAAGCAGAGTCGCAGTCTTACACGCCTCTCTGCAGCTCCTCTTCATCTGCCACCCCTCAGCTTAGCCCCTGACTTCCCCATCAGAGAATCGTTGTCTGCTCCCTCCAAAGTAAATAAAAATATCATGCATAAGCATCCCAAAGTGATAAAGCAAAATATTGGTAAAACTCAAATTAAACATAAAGCCTCTAAATTGAATGATTTGGCCTCTGTTCCTCCTCATAATTTAAAAATTAAATGTGGTTTACTAAATATTAGGTCTCTAACTCCCAAGTCTCTGTTAGTCCATGATCTGTTAATTGATCATCAGATTGATTTAATTTCCCTTACAGAGACTTGGTTAGGGCAAGAGGATTATGTTGGTTTAAATGAATCAACTCCCTCTGGTTATTTAAACTGTCAAAATCCCAGAAGTTCTGGTCGTGGAGGAGGAGTAGCAACAATTTACCATTCCAAATTAGTAGTTAATGTAAAGCAAAAAACACGTTATAATTCCTTTGAGGGCCTGGTCCTCAGTATTGGGCACTTTAGCAATTTTAGGTTAAACCCAATTTTATTTGCCATAGTTTATCGTCCCCCATCAACCTACTCAGAATTTTTATCCGAATTTGCTGATTTCTTAGCTGATTTAGTGCTGAAATCTGATAGAATAATTATAGTAGGGGACTTTAATATACATGTGGATGTAGATAGTGACTGCCTTAATGTGGCTTTTAATTCAATATTAGACTCGATTGGGTTTTCTCAGAAAGTAGGAAATTCTACTCATTACCTCCACCATACATTGGACCTTGTTCTGACATATGGCATAGAAATAGAAAATCTTGTAGTGTCTCCTCATAACCCTGTACTGTCAGACCATTGTCTGTTAACCTTTGATTTTACCATTTCTGACTATTTGGCTCCTAAAGAAAAATACTATTACAGTAGATGCCTCTCAGATGATGCTGTTTCCAAATTTATGCAGATTGTTTCCTCTATGCCATGTGTCAACACAACGGAAATAAGCTATAGACAGCTTGCTCCTTCTGTAATTGATAACATGGTGGATAGTGTTTCAGCTTCTCTGCATCAGGCTCTAGACTTGGTGGCCCCCTTAAAAAAGAAAAAGTCTAATCAGAGATTTCTAACCCCTTGGTTCAACACAGAAACTCGTAGCTTAAAACAGAAGACTCGTCAATTAGAAAGAAAATGGCGCTCTACTAATTTAGATGAAATCTATTTAGCTTGGAGAAATCATCTTTTAATTTATAAAAAATCTCTTAGAAAAGCTAGAACAAGTTATTACTCTGCATTAATAGAAGAGAACAAGAATAATCCCAGGTTTCTTTTCAGTACTGTAGCCAGGTTGACAAAGAGTCAGGACTCTGTCAATCCTAGCATTCCCTTAGAGCTTACTAGTCAGGACTTTATGAACTTTTTCAATAATAAAATTTCATCCATCAGAGATAAAATCAATCAGATTCTTCCCACAGTTAACTTAAATACTGTAACTACTACAACTCCTTCTTTTGATGTCTGTCTTGATGAGTTTACTCCAATCAACCTTTGTGAGTTAGACAAAATAGTTTCCTCATCCAAACCTTCAACTTGTCTTTTAGACCCTATTCCTACTAGGTTATTTAAAGAAGTCTTCCCACTTATTGGTAGCTTTATTCTTCATATAATCAATTCTTCATTAACTTTAGGCCATGTACCGCAGGCTTTTAAAACAGCTGTAATTAAACCCTTACTCAAAAAGCCAACGCTAGATCCAGGAGCTTTAGCTAACTATAGACCAATCTCTAATCTCCCTTTCATTTCAAAAATCTTAGAAAGAGTTGTTGCTACGCAATTATTCGACCACCTGCAGGGAAATGGTTTACTTGAAGAGTTTCAATCTGGGTTTAGAATCCATCATAGTACTGAAACAGCCTTAGCGAAGGTCACTAACGACCTCCTCAATGCATCTGATAATGGACTAGTTTCTGTACTTGTCCTTTTAGACCTTAGTGCAGCTTTTGATACTATCGATCATAATATTCTACTTGATAGATTAGAACACTATGTTGGACTTAATGGAACTTCGTTGCAGTGGTTTAGATCTTATTTATCTGATAGGTTCCAGTTTGTTCATGTAAATAATGAGTTTTCTTTCAACTCAAAGCTTAGTCATGGAGTTCCACAGGGATCTGTGCTAGGCCCTACTCTTTTTAGTTTATATATGCTTCCGTTAGGCAACATTATTAGAAAGCACTGTATACATTTTCATTGTTATGCAGATGACACACAATTATACCTGTCAATGAAGCCAGATGATAGTAATCAATTAGCCAAGTTAGAAGCCTGTCTTAAGGAAATCAAAGCTTGGATGACTTGTAATTTCCTGCTATTAAATTCAGATAAGACTGAAGTCATTCTTGTTGGTCCAAAAAACCTTAGAAATTCCTTTCCAAATCAAACTTTCAGTTTGGATGCAGTTACTCTTTCTCTTAATAGCTCTGTGAGGAACCTTGGAGTTATTTTTGATCAGGATTTGTCCTTCAATTCACATATTAAATTTGTTTCTAAGACTGTCTTCTATCATTTGCGTAATATTGCCAAGATTAGGAGCATCTTGTCTCAGAGTGATGCTGAGAAACTGATCCACGCTTTTGTTAGCTCGAGATTAGATTATTGTAATTCTTTATTATCAGGTTGTCCTAAAACATCTTTAAAAAGTCTTCAGCTGATCCAAAATGCTGCAGCAAGAGTTTTAACAGGTACTAGAAAGAGAGATCATATCTGTCCGGTTCTGGCCTCCCTTCATTGGCTTCCCATAGAGTTTAGAATTAAGTTTAAAATCCTTCTTCTTACTTACAAAGCTCTAAACAATCAGGCTCCTTTTTATTTAAAAGATCTGATACTACCGTATTATCCTAACAGAGCACTACGCTCCCAAAATGCAGGACTACTTGTAATACCTAGAATCTCCAAAAGTACAATGGGAGGCAGAGCCTTCAGTTATCAAGCTCCTCTCCTGTGGAATCAGCTGCCAATCTGGATTCGGGAGTCAGACTCGATCTCTGTTTTTAAGATTAGGGTTAAAACCTACCTTTTTGATATAGCCTACAATTAGGGAGGGATCATGTGTTTCTGAACCCTCCCTTAGTTATGCTGCTAATAGGTTTAGTCAGCCGGGGGACCTCCAGTAATGCACTGGGCCTCACTCCTTTCCTCACTCTCTATGAAATATTTTTTTTTGCTGGTCATTAACATTTGTTTGTTCTCTCCCATAGATTGAGTCCCCATCGTGCTGTTTGCTCTCTACATGTCTGTTCTTTTCATCTTCTCTGTCCCCTCACCCCCCAGCCAGTCGCAGCAGATGACTGCCCCTCCCTGAGCCTGGTTCTGCTGGAGGTTTCTTCCTGTTAAAAGGGAGTTTTTCCTCTCCACCGTCGCCAAGTGCTTGCTCACAGGGGATCACCTGATTGCTGGGGTCTTTCTGCAACTGTGGGGGTTCCCCCCTACAGTTGATAGTGCTATGAGATGACTGTTGTTGTGAAATGGCGCTATATAAATAAAGTTGAATTGAATTGAATTATATGACAGCCGACAACTTTAATTACATGGAAAATTAGCTTTTAAATTGACAAACATCATATGCGTAATTCGAGGCAAAATTTGATCGGGATCAAAAGATAATTTTGCTCTTGCCATTCATTTCAATGGAGATTTTTTCAGATTTAAGGTCCCATTTGCAGAAGTAGAGGGGGCATGACTTAGGTTCTGTATAGGTAATTAAAATAATGACCCATGAAACAATTTAGAAACTTGAACTTGACAGCTTAATCAAAAGTATTTTTAGCGACACAATTAAATAACAGATATTAAAGTGCAGTCTTTTAACCCAAAAAATAAAGTACAAAAGTCAAATATCAGCTTCTGCTGAAGCTAGGGCTGCAACTGATGATTATTTTGGTAATCGACTAATCTAACAATTATTTTTTGGATTAGTCGACTAATCACGATTATTTCTGTCATGTCCGCCATCTCTGCTTCCTGTTGGCATGGCTCCTGTTCAGGGTTCTAGTGCACATTTAAACTCACCTGTTTAGGCCTCTACACCTGTGAAAATCACTTTGTTGTCAGTCTCTGCCTTAATATAATGTAACCTATTATAAAAGGTTCCCATAGCTAAGTAGAATAACGACTCATGAAACACGTTGAAAACTTGAACTTGACAGCTTAATAAAAAGTGTTTGGAGCAACACAATTAAATAATGGAAATTAAAATGCAGTCTTTTAACCCAAAAATAAAGTGCAAAAACTCAAATGGCAGCTTCTGCTGCAGTGTGGAAAGCTGTTGTAAATCTGCATGTTCAAAACAAACTAGAGCAACATTCAAATCCATAAAAATAAAAAAGAAAACAAACTAGTCCACCTTATTAAAACCTTTCTGGATCTGGAAGTTTAACAGTTCAATTTGGCTTCAGATGAAAATTAAAAGAACTTCTTCAAGTCCAAAATGACCGTTTGCAAATGCTTTAAGTTATTGGGGGGGGGGGTATTTTTTGGTAGACAGCAGAATTCATGGTTCCATTTATCACAGCAAGTCTTACAGGTCCTGAAGCAGCAAAACAACCGCAGACTATCACACTACCACTACCATATTTTACTGATGGTTTGAGGTTCCTTTTCTGAAATTCTGTTACTTTTACGCCAGATGTAATGGGACACACACCTTCCAAAAAGTTCAACTTTTGTCTCGTCAGTCCACAGAGTATTTTCCCCAAAGTCTTGGGGATCATCAAGATGTTTTCTGGCAAAACTGAGACGAGCCTTTACGTTCTTTTTGCTCAGTAGTGGTTTGTTTTTGTCTTGGAACTCTGCCATGCAGGCCATTTTTGCCTTGTCTATTTCTTATGGTGGAATTATGAACACTGACCTAAACTGAGGCAAGTGAGGCCTGCAGTTCTTTGGATGTTGTTGTGGAGTCTTTTGTGACCTCTTGGATGAGTTGTCACTGCGCTCTTGGAGTAATTTTGGTTGGCGGGCCACCCCTGGGAAGGTTTAACACTGTTCCATTGTGCCAATGTCGGCGTCTGTGTGTAAACTGTCATGACGCTGTCACAGCGTTATCTTGTCAGTTTTTGTTTGTTGTATTAGCTCCGTTTTAAATTTTTATCTCTTTATCACTTTTACTGATATTAACTTTTTACTTAGTGTTACCTTAGTAAATACGAAAGCCTGATCAGGCACACAGGTGAATCAGACCCCGGGCAGGGCTGTTCACCAGGTTAGGCTAACTTGTTTTCTAGCTAGCTAGCCACTTCTGGCCTGGAAAGCCATGGCTCCATCCCCTACTTGTGTCAGCTGTGTCTCCCTCTCTAAGAGGGTTTCTGAGCTGGAATTGAGACTTTCTAACCTTTATAAGATTCGGGAGGCTGAAAACCACCTGGACACTATTATTTTTGGACGGACATCAGCCCCAGCGACGGACTTGCAGCTAGCAGAGATGGCTACTTACCTGGGTGAAATTAATACATCGCCATCCACTTCCACCCCTGCTCCGGTCACCTCAGCTGTCCAGGACTCCAGCATCAAACACTGGCTTCAGCTCGGAGCTAAACCCAAAGCCCCGGGTGGTTCGTCACAACCTCAGTGTGCGCCCAAGACCATGGTTGGGCCAAATAGCAAACATCGGGGATTGACCAGACATGGCTGCACCTCCTCCCTTCCCCCTTTGCTGGAAAGCAGATTCGACATCCTTTCCCTGGAAGATTTCCCCCACCTGGACATCGATCATCTTCCCATGGCTGCCCCTACTCCTTCAGCAGCGGCCCAAACCCACAAGCCCCGGATCAAAACTACCTTAGGTGTGCCAAACTATACACCAGCTCCAAAAAGAAGAGAGTGCATCCCCCCCCGCATCGGCTCCCCGCTGCCACAGCAGCAACAACGGCAAAATAAGATAAGATAAGCCTTTATTAGTCCCACAATGGGGAAATTCCAGGATTGCAACAGCACAGGGATAGCAGCACTCAGAGCAATAATTAAGAAGATACGAAAAATAAAAATAAGAGCAGTGAATATACATACGTACACATAAATATATAAATATATATACAAAGTGTGGAGCATTGTAGCAAGATGGAATAAACAGCATAACCGTCTACTTGGATGGCAGTGGCTCAGGAGATAGAGCAGGTTGTCCAATAACCACATGTTTGGCGGTTCGAATCCCGCTCTCCCCAGATATACTGCCGTTGTGTCCCTGGGCAAGACACTTCACCCCCAACTGCTCCTGGTGGGTCTGGAAGCGCCATGTTAGGCAGCATGCCCACCATCAGTGTGAGAATGTGAATGGGTGGATAGCAGGATCTGTAAAGCGCTTTGGTCATCAAGAGATGAGAATAAAAGCGCTATATAAGTGAATGCCATTTACTTAGTTATCCTACATAGTATGAATATGTACCCATACATATTGTCACCCTCTATAGCGACTGATATTGTCCTAGTTGTATACTGGAGGGGACCATTTGTGTAACTCTGTTGCGTCCTTTGCATTCAATACTATTAGGTCATCACGTTTTTTTGCTATCTCTGCAAGCAGCCCTGCTTAGGTTATACAGTCTGACAGCCATAGGTAGGAAGGACCTGCGAAACCTCTCGGTTGCGCACCTAGGATGATGTAGTCTACTGCTAAATGAGCTCCTCAGTGCGTTCAGTATGTCCTGCATAGGGTGGGACTCGGACTCCAGCAGAGATGACAGTTTAGCCACCATCCTTCTCTCTCCCATCTCCTCGACTGGGTCAAGGCGTTGCCCCAGGACAGATCTAGCTTTCTTGATCAGTTTGTTCAGTCTCTTCCTGTCGGCTGCTGTAATGCTGTTGCCCCAGCAGACCACTCCAAAAGTGATGGCTGATGCCACCACCGTGTCGTAGAATGTCTTCAGCAGCACCCCTTGTACACCAAAAGACCTGAGCCTCCTCAGTAGGAACAGCCTGCGCTGTTCCTTCTTGTAGAGTGCATCGGTATTGTGTGACCAGTCTAGTTTATTGTTCAGATGAACACCAAGGTACTTGTAGGATGTCACCATCTCAATATCCATTCCCTGTATGTTTACTGGTGCTGTGAGGGTTTGTCCTTGCCTGTGGTAGTCCACCACCAGCTCCTTAGTTTTCCTTGCGTTGATCTGGAGACAGTTCTGATGGCACCAGTCCACGAAGTCCTGGATAAGTCCTTTGTACTCAGCTTCATCTCCGTTGGAGATGAGGCCGACGATCGCAGAGTCATCAGAGAACTTGTGTAGATGGCAGTGTGTTGTGTTGTGTGAGAAGTCCGCAGTATAAATGGTGAACAGGAAGGGAGCCAAAACCGTTCCCTGGGGGGGCCCCGTGCTACTGATGATCGTGTTGGACACACAATCTCGGGTTCTCACAAACTGTGGCCGGTTAGTGAGATAGTCCAGGATCCATGATGACAGGTGCTGGTCCACCCCTGCGCATAGCAGCTTGTCCTTCAGGAATTATCCACCATTTCACAAGCCACCAACAAAGCCCCCCCAGACGGTGCTGGTAATTGATGATTCAATAATGAGGAACGTCAGAAGCAGGTACTGGGTTACAAAAGTTTTTCCTGGGGCTAAAGTGTCAGACATTGAGGCTGTTACCCCTGACCTATTAAATGAATACCCCCATGCTAAAACTGTTATTGTGCACGCTGGATGCAACAGTATCCCAGATGAAACATCGGAGATCTTAAAGAGTGACTTCAGGAGCCTTCGGTCCACTGTTATGAACTGTGGCAGACGTGTGTTTATTTCTGGGCCACTTGCTCCTTTCAGAAGAGGTTGCAATTATTTTAGCAGAACTCTTAGCCATAATACCTGGTTGTATTCAACATGTTCTACTTTTAACATTGGTTTTATAGACAATTTCAACCTGTTTTAGAACCGCCCATCATTTATGAGGCCAGATTCCATCCATCCAAATAGACTCGGTGCACGTGTTCTAAGGGACAATCTGTTTTATTCCATTCTGCATTTTTTAGTACCTTGACTGAAAGCTGGTATGTTAACTCTCCCCGAAGTACCTGGGTCTGCCAACCAGCCCTTTATTGCTTCCACTTCTCATATTAATCTTATTGATCCAAATAATTCTCACTGTTTAGATCAGTCTTCAGTTCATAACCTCATAGAGATTGTGTCTATCTCCCGTTACCCAAAACATTATCATTCATCATTTCATCATTGGCTCCATCGATCTCGAAAGATCATGGGGGGGGTTTGTGCCTTGGGTCATCATTCAGGGAGCTGCACCGTCGGGCGTGGCTGTAGTGGCTGATACGGGATCTGCAGGTCCTGCCGCAGCCGCTGCAGATAAATTCTTCACAGTGTAGTGGGGGTCTCGACAGTCTCCTCTGTCTGCGGAGTCTCTTCTCCCCCCAGCGAGTGTCTCTTCTCTCCTCTGCTGTTCGGATGACATCCTGGGTGATGGTCCGCCAGTTGGAGCGGACGGAGGCGGCTGACTCCAGGTCGGAGGGGTTGAAGCCTCCAGCCTTGAGGTCGCGCTTGCAAACATCCTTGAATCTGAGAGTTGGGCGTCCTTTTGATCTAGTTCCAGTAGCCAGCTCCCCATACAGTAAGTCTTTGGGGATGCGGCCATCCTCCATTCGGTTGACGTGGCCACGCCATCGCAAGCGTCTCTTTGTCAGGATGGCAAACATACTGGGCACATCTGCTCTGGCCGGGACGTCGATGTTGGAGACACGGTCCTGCCAAGTGGTGCGCAGTAGTCTGCGAAGGCAGCGTTGGTGGAAGGCGTTCAGCCGGCGTTCCTGGCAGGAGTAGAGGGTCCATGCTTCACTGCCGTATAGGAGAGTACTCAGTACGCAGGCCATGTAGACTCTTATCTTGGTGTTGGTGGTTAGCATAGAGTTGTCCCAGACTTGCTTCGCCAGACGGGCCATCACCGTCGATGCCTTGCCGATACGGGCGTTCAGTTCGGCGTCTAGGGAGAGATTGCTGGAGATGATCGACCCGAGGTAGGTGAACTTGTCCACCACCGCAAGTGTGTGGTCACCGATGTTGATACTGGGAGCACTGCTGACATCCTGGCCCATGACCTCGGTCTTTTTAAGGCTGATGGTGAGGCCAAACTCAGAGCAGGCATGAGCAAAGCAGTTGATGAGACGCTGGAGCGCTTCCACGGTGTGGGTAACAAGACCAGCATCATCAGCAAAGAGCAGCTCCCTGATTAGAACGCTCCGCACCTTGGTCTTTGATCTGAGGCGTGCCATGTTGAAGAGGCCTCCGTCGCTCCTAGTGTGGAGGAAGACACCGTCTTCAGAGTCCCGGAAGGCGTAGCACAGAAGCAGGGAGAAAAAGATGCCAAATAGGGTAGGAGCCAGAACACAACCCTGCTTCACACCGTTCTTGATCGGGAAAGGGTCTGAGGATAATCTATCAAACTGGACAATGCCGTTCATGTCCTGATGGAACGACTTGATCATGCTCAAAAGCTTGGGGGGACATCCAATTCGTTGGAGGAGGGCAAACAGTCCATCCCTGCTGACCAAGTCAAAAGCCTTGGTCAGATCGATAAAGGCCAAAAAGACATTATAACCCAAGACAAATACAACATAACTTAATAAATACACGCCTCTCTGCAGCTCCTCTTCATCCGCCACCCCTCCACTTAGCCCCTGTCTTCCCCATCAGAGAATCATTGTCTGCTCCCTTCAAAGTTAATAAAAATGTAATGTATAAGCATCCCAAAATGATAAAACAAAAAGTTGATAAAACTCAAATTAAACATCAAGTCTTTAAATTTAATGATTAGGCATCTCTTCCTCCTCATAATTTAAAAATTAAATGTGGTTTGTTAAATATTAGGTCTCTAACTCCCAAGTCTCTGCTAGTCCATGATCTGTTAATTGATCATCAGATTGATTTAATATCCCTTACAGAGACTTGGTTAGGGCAAGATGATTATGTTGGTTTAAATGAATCAAATCCCTGTGGTTATTTAAACTATCAAAATCCCAGAAGTTCTGGTCGTGGAGGAGGAGTAGTGACAATTTACTATTCTAAATTACTAGTTGATGTAAAGCAAAAAACATGTTTTATTTCCTTTGAGGGCCTGGTCCTCAGTATTGGGCATGTTAGCAATCTTAGGTTAAACCCAATTTTATTTGCCATAGTTTATCGTCCTCCCTCAGCCTACTCAGAGTTTTTATCCAAATTTGCTGAATTCTTAGCTGATTTAGTGCTGAAATCAGATAGAATAATTATAGTAGGGGATTTTAATATACATGTAGATGTAGATAGTGACTGTGTTAATAAGGCATTTAATTCAATATTAGACTCCATGGGGTTTTCTCAGAAAGTAGAAAATTCTACCCATTATCTCCACCGCACATTGGACCTTGTTCTGACATATGGCATAGAAATAGAAAATCTGGTAGTGTCTCCTCATTATCCTGTACTGTCAGACCACTGTCTGTTAAGTTTTGATTTCACTATTCCTGACTATTTGATTCCTAAAAAAAAATATTACAGTAGATGTCTTTCAGATGTTGTTACCAAATTTATGCAGATTGTCTCCTCTATGCCATGTGTCAACACAAAGGAAATAAGCTTTTTTTTTTTTTTTTTTTTTTTTTTACTTATTTGTACCCGTAGGTAGACTTGGTTTGCAGTCTGGTGACAAGCCACTGGCTGCTGGTCGCTGCGTGCGCGAGCGCCCTAAACCTACATGTTTTTGGTGTGCGGGAGGAAACCGGAGAAATCCCGGAGTAAACCCACACAACACGGGGAGAACATGCAAACTCCACACAGCTCACTGTTGGTCGGGGGCTGGGATCGAACCCACGATCTCATGATCCCCGCGATCCCCCGGCCGAGGGTAAAACTGTGCTGCCACAGTGCTAAACCACTGCGCCACCGTGCAGCCAACAGTGCAAGCTCTCCAGCTATGGAGAGCTTGCTCCTTCTGTAATTGATAGCATGGTAGATAGTGCTACAGCTTCTCTGCATCAGACTCTAGACTTGTGGCCCCTTTAAAATAGAAAAAGTCCAATCAGAGATTTCTAACCCCTTGGTTTAACACAGAAACTCGTAGCTTAAAACAGAAGACTCGTCAATTAGAAAGAAAATGGCGTTCCACTAATTTAGATGAAAACTATTCAGCTTGGAGAAATCATCTTTTAATTTATAAAAAATCTCTTAGAAAAGCTAGAATGAGTTATTACTCTGCATTAATAGAAGAGAACAAGAATAATCCCAGGTTTCTTTTCAGCACTGTAGCCAGGCTGACAAAGAGTCAGGACTCTGTCAATCCTTGCATTCCCTTAGAGCTTACTAAGCAGGACTTTGTGAACTTTTTCAATCATAAAATTTCATCTATTAAAGATAAAATCAGTTAGCTTCTTCCCACCATTAACTTAAATACAGTAACTACTACAACTCCTTCAATTGATATCTCTTGTCACCACTACTCTTCATCCTGTACACAAACGTGTCAGAGCAGACATGACAACAGACACATTATAAAGTATGCTGATGATTCAGTTATTGTCAGTCTCCTTCAGGATGGTGAGAGTGGCCACGGCCCAGTAGTTGATGATTTTGTTCACTGGTGTGAGGATTCCTACCTGCAGCTGAATACGACAAAAACTAAAGATATGATTATTGACTTTAGGAGGAAAACTCCCAGGCGCAAAGTCACTGTACTAAAAGACCAGACCACTGAATGTGTGCAATCTTACAAATATCTTGGGACGATTATTGATAGTAATTTAAACTTTGAAGAGAACTGTGAAAGGGTGTGCAAAAAGGGTCAGCAACATTTGCATTGTTTAAGGAAACTCGCACACTTCCAAATAGACCGAACCATAATGACAATGTTTTATCGGGCTTTTATTGAATCTGTTTTATCCTTTTCTTTAGTGTCATGGTTTGGTCAGATAAAACTGAAACAGAAGAACTCCTTAGACCAGGTAGTTAGATGGTCCACTCGTTTGCTTGGTGAGTCACAGCTGAGCCTGACATACCTGTACACCAGACAGGTACAGAGGATTGCTACCTCCATTTTAAATGATGACTCCCACCCTTTGCACTGCCACTCTCAGCTTCTTCCCTCCAGACGGAGGTTTGTTGTCCCAAAATGTAAAACCCAGCACTACAAAAACAGCTTTGTTCCTGCTGCTGTCAAAGAGTTGAACAAGATGTAGCAATATATTGCACATAATTTAGTTATCTATTTATTAATTTTTATTTTATATTTATTTATTTTTGTAGGTTTTTTTATTTGGGTTTTAAATCTTTTATTGGGTGTTAAACATTTGAGTTTTTAATCTCTTTGACTTAATTTTTTGTAACTTTGATTTTTATTCATTTTTCATCATACATATTACATTCAGATCACAGTCTCTATTTAAAAAAAGGAGCTAGAGGAAAAAAGACAAAAAAAAGAAAAGGGGGGGGGACAAATGTTGGAGCATCAAGTTTTTAGTTTCCATCTCTTAATTCTTCTGGTTTTTCCAGTGTCTTTGGTTATTCTTTCAATTTCTGTCTCGTTGTTGCACTTAGTAGTGTGTCCATTTCCACCATTTTTTTTCATATTGTCCTTCTTGCATTCTTTGTCGATATGTTAGTTTTTCCATTAAACGTATATCCTCAACAATGTCAGTCCATTGCTCTTGGTCAGGAAGAACTTCTGATCGCCATTTTCTTGTGATTGTTTTTTTACATGCAATCAGCAAGATTTTAACTAGATATCTGTCCTCAGCCTGTATTACATTGTCTCTTTTAAGATCACATAAATACATCAAGTTACAGTTCATTGGTATATTATATCCTAATATCCTCTGTATTGTCACATGTATAAATTTCCAGAATGATGAGATTTTGCAGCATTTCCAAAACATATGTGAGTGGTCTGCATTTTGAGCCCCACAGCCCCTCCAGCATATAGATTGGGTATTTGTATATTTTCTTTGAATCTGTGGTGTAATGAAATAGCGAATCAGGTTTTTCCATCCAAATTCCCTCCATGTCCTTGAACTTGTTGATGTGTGTTGTGTTTTCCATATTTCTTGCCAGTTTTCTTCTGTTTAAATTTAGCTCTTTCTCCCATTTCTCCTTTATATAGTTACTTGAATGTTTGTTTGCCGTAAGTATCTGACATAGCTTTGAAATAATTCTTATTTTATTTCCTGCATACGAGCTTAAAATGAATTGTATAATCTCGCTCACATCTGTGTGGAGGTTATGCCTAATCTTCCTCATATAATAATCTCTCATCTGCAGATATCTGAAGAATTCAAATTTTTCTAGTTTAAATTTTCTTCTCATGTTTACAAAACTCCCGAAATCTTTTTTTCCGATATTGCCCTGTGCTGTGATTCCCTTGTTCACCAGATTTTTGTATCCCCCATCTTGCTTTGCCGGTTCAAACTGACTGTCAAATGCTACCCATTTCAGTAGTTTTATGTCCTCCTTTATATTATACTTTTGTACTATTTTATACCACAGTTCCAAAGTAAATTTAGTGATTGGGTCTATTTGTTTGATTTGCTTATATGCATCCTTATCTCCTATTATGCTTTGTACTGGGAGTCCCTCAATTTCCTTTTCCATTTCTTTCCATTTTGCCTCATATCCTCCATCGCACCAACATATATCTTATTTGTGCTGAGTAGTAATATTCCTTTAGACTCGGTAGACCCATGCCTCCTTTCTCTTTTGGTAATTGGAGAGTTTTATATTTCACTCTTGGCTTTTTACCTCCCCAAACAAATCTCAATATCATCCTGTCCCACTTTGAGAACTGGGCGCCAGGAATCTCTGCTGGTAGAGCCTGGAAGAGGTAAAGCAGTCTAGGTTGTATGCTGATTTTGACTGTCTTAATTTTTGAATTCAGATCCATATTTAAGATTGACCATCTATCAGTATCTTTTTTTATTTCTTGTTCCAACCTATCATAGTTTGCTTTATAGATTTTGCTTAAATCTTTAGGTATGTTCACTCCAAGGTATTTTATTTCTTTTTGTTTCCAGTTTAGTTTGATCTTATCAGTTATCTGGTTTAAAGGGTTATAGTGGAATGTCAGTATTTGTGTTTTTGTTATGTTTATCTTGTATCTTGATAATTTTCCAAAATTTTCTATCAAGTCCATCATTTCCATTATTGATTCATCTGGTTGTTCAAGGTAAACTATAATATCGTCTGCAAATAGCCCAATCTTGTGTTCCACTCCCTTTATTGTTACACCTTTTAATTTCTTATTTTGACGCATCGCTTGAGCCAGTGGCTCTATGAACAGAGCAAACAAGGTGGGCGATAGGCAGCATCCCTGCCTAGTTGATCTTTGTATATTTACTTTGTCTGTTAAGCTACCGTTTATCTTGATTCTTGCCACAGGTTTTTGATACAGTGTCTTTATGCATTGTACTGATTTTTCATTAAATCCAAAGCGTTCCAGCACATTATATAGGAACATCCAATTAACCCTATCAAGTGCTTTTTCTGCGTCTAAACTCATTATTACTGCGCTTTTCTTTTCTTTATGTATTTGATTAATTATATGTATTATTCTCCTGATATTATCATGTGTTTGGCGTCCCTCTATGAAACCAGTTTGATCATCCTCTATCAATTCCGTCAAGAATGTCTTTATTCGTTTACAGATAATTGTTGTATATATTTTATAATCCACATTTAATAAAGAGATTGGCCTATAGTTTCCGCATTGTTCCCTATCTTTCCCTGGCTTTAAAATAACTGAAATAATGGCTTCGTTCCATGATGGAGGTATTTTGTTGTTGTTTAATGTCCAATTAAATGACTTTAGGAGCTGTGGCGTGAGTTCTTCTATAAACAGTTTATAAAACTCAGACAGGTATCCATCACTACCTGGTGATTTACCGTTTTTAAGTGACTTAATCACATCTTTAATCTCTTGTGTTGTTATTTCTGCTGTTAGCTTTTCATTTTGTTGGTTTCCTATTGATGGCAAGTCCAATGTGCATAGAAATTTTTTAATATCCTTAACATTTGTCTCTTCCGGTTGCGAGTATAGTTCTTGATAAAATTTATGGAATATTTCTTCGATGTTTTCTGGGGTAACTGTGGTTTTATTTGTGATGGGGTCCTTAATCTTATATACATTATTCACTGTTTGTTGTTTTCTTAACCGTTTTGCCAGCAGTTTTGTGGCCTTTGGCTCTGTTTCATAATATTTTTGTTTTAAATATCTATTTTTCCTTTCATCTATTTGTATTTCTTTTATCTTTATTTTTTCTTCCTTAATTTCTTGATATATTTTTGGGTCATTTGTGCTTTGATGTTTACGTTCTAATTCCCTCAATCTCTCACATCTTTGTTCATATGATTCCAGTTTAGACTTATTTGCTTTTCCTGATTCAACAATTGATTTACCTCTTAACACGGCTTTTAGTGCATCCCATAGTATTGTTGGGTCCACTTCTCCATTATCATTCTCCTCGATATACTCATTTATGTTTACCTTTATTCTTTCTTTCATTTTCTCATCATTTAATAGTCCTACATTAAGTTTCCATGTTGTTTGTCGTTTTCTATTGTTTAAATATATTTCCATGTATATAGGATTATGATCTGATATTTCTGCCCCTCCAGTCCGACAATTTCTCACCCTGTGTCTGTCACCTTCATTCATAAAGAAGTAATCTATTCTAGAGTGTACTTTATGGATGCTGAATAATGTGTATAGTCTTTTTCGAGTGGGTGCAGGTCCCTCCATATGTCTACCATACCCATTTCTGCCAGTGAGGTTCTTATGAACTTTGTTACATGTTTTTTTGTCTTCTTAACACTTGTTGTGTCAACTTCATGATCCATGACGGCATTTAAGTCTCCTCCACAAATTAGGACTCCTTCACTGTGTGTTGCTATGAGATCAAACAGTTGTTGAAAAAAGCCCTTGTCACTTTCTGGTGGGGCATAGATGTTCACTAATGTGATCTGCATACCATCTATTCTTCCCTTTATTATTACATATCTGCCTTCCTGGATTTCTTGTTCACATTCAAATTGTATTTATTTGAAATTAGTATCATAACCCCCCTTTTAGTTCCTCCTTTAAATGAACTGTAGTAGGAGTTCTTATAGCCAAATCTCTTTAGTTTCTCATGTTCTGTCTTGTTCAAATGTGTCTCTTGCATAAATATAATTTCGGCTTTTTCCTTCTTGAATTTTCTTATTATTCTTTCCCTTTTAACAGGTGAGTTCAGACCATTCACGTTTAGTGTCATTATCTTAAGATTTTTAACCATATTCATGTTTTTCCATTTTTTTTAACTTGTGCTCCTAACCCCTTTAACAACAAAACTAACACATATTTGTACAAAAACACATTAACAAATCTCGACCTCCATACTTTGGCCTTTCTTCTGCCCACTGGTCCCTGTTGGTGGGTGGAGGGATTGTCCTCACCGAGTGAGGGGCCCTCCCTAGACCTGTATTTACTATCCAAGTAATAGTCATTAGTCTAGAAATGTCCAACAAAAATCACTTAAACCTCTCCTAGCTGTTTGTTTCTCTTTTTCCTTGTCTCCTTGGCCTTCATTTCTTCTGTGTCCTTCTTAATCTTTGTTATAATCTAGGCTTTCCGTTTAAAGCCTTGCAGTTTTTCTTGGGCCCGGTGCGCCACGTCCGTCTCCCGTCTTCTGCCGCTCACTCGCCTCCACTCCGGCTGTTGCGATGCATTCCGTGCCGCCGCTGCTCCAGCCGCTTCCTCCGGTGCGCTCACCACAAAGCCTCGCTCCGTCATGTCCCGTGCTGCCTCTCTGGCCGTGTTGTAGGTTTTCACGCCGTCCTCCCAATGAATTCTCATCTTCGTTAGCGGCGTTTGGAATCTAATTTTTTTCTCTTTCAGCATTTTTTTAATATTGGTATATTTCTTTCGCTGCTGCACAGTTTCTGTCGGGTAGTCATGGTCAAAGAATATCTGTTTGTCACCAACTTGTATCTTTTTTTTCCACACTTGTGTCAGGATTCTTTCCTTTATGTCGTATTTTAGAAAGTTTACCACAACTGACCTGGGTGTAGAGTTTGGATTCGGGTTCTGTGCCGAGGCTCTGTGCGCTCGTTGGATCTGCAGGTCTGTTTCATCGGGCAGCTCAAGCTCTTTTTTTAAGAAATGATCCATGAATTTCGTCATCGAGTTTCCTTCAATGCCCTTCGGAATCCCGAAGATGCGTATATTGCTCCGCCTGGACCTGCTCTCCAGGTCGGTTATTTTTTCCTGCATCCTCTGTGTTTGTACCGTCAGGTTCTGCAGCCGCTCGCTTGCCTCGGTCTTCCAGTCTTCCAACTCTGATATTCGAGCCTGTGCTTCTGTCATACACGCCCGTTGAGTGCGCAGTTCCTCCATGGTTTCAGCTAGCTTGCGTTCCATTTCTTTTCGGAGACCCATAATTTCCTCCTTCATCTCTTTTTTCAGTTCTTCCTTAAGAGCCGTTAAATCCTGTTGGAGTTGTCGCTTGAAGTCTTTTATGTCTTTACTTATATTGGCGAAGCCAGTGTTCATAATATCGAGTTTGGCGTCCTCCATTTTCTCTGCTGTAGTCACCTCGTTTTTTTGGGCCTCGTGTTCAGCGATTTCTCCTGTGTTGTTGAAGAGGGATTCTTTAGTTTTACCCTGCTTTTGTCCGTGTGCCCGGCTTCTTCGTGTTTTCATCCCTTGGTTTATTGATCCATTTATGTCGAGTTGGCCATTTACCAAAGATTTTTAATCCGACTAGGGAGAGCTCTCTGTTTAAGCGTTATGTCTCTCCGCCATCTTCCCGGAAGTCCTCTTTGACTTAATTTTTAACTTTTTTAATATGACCCTTCTCTCTTATCTCTCAAACTCTTATCTCTTTGTCTTATGTCCTGATTGGTGGAGCCTTGAGTACTTTTATCGTGTTTATAGTCAGCTTCATTTGTGCCTGTGTTTGTGTTCATGTTGAATGTAATTGTGGTTCGTAAATATGTGTCTAAAAGGATGTCACCTGACTGCAAAACAGATCTACCTACGGGTACAAATAAAGTAACCTGAACCTGTTTGGATAAGTTTACTCCATTTGACCTTTTAGAGTTAGATAAATTAATTTCCTCATCCAAGCCTTCAACTTGAATGAATGAATGAATGAATTTATTTCGGATAGTACAGTACAGGTTAAAAGAAACTGAATAATATAACAAGGTCAAATTAGACAAAGACTCCTCTTATTACACAATTCCACGTAAGTTATCCGAAATGGGTGATGGCTGAAGCCGCAGTTTATATTGCCCACCCATAAGTGACAATGAATGAATAAGTGACAATGAATGAATAAGTGAATGAATAAGACAATGACAATGAATGAATAAGTGACAATGTCACTTGTCTTTTAGACCTACTATTCCTACCAGGTTATTTAAAAAAGTCTTCCCATTTATTGGCAGCCGTATTCTTCAAATAATCAATTCTTCTTTAACATTAGGCCATGTACCGCAGGCTTTTAAAACTGCTGCAATTAAACTCTTACTCAAAAAGCCAACACTGGATCCAGGAGTTTTAGCTAACTATCGACCAATCTCTAATCTGCCTTTCATTTCAAAAATCATAGAAAGAGTTGTTGCTACACAATTATTTGATCACTTGCAGGGAAATGGTTTATTTGAAGAGTTTCAATCTGGGTTTAGAATCCATCATAGTACTGAAACAGCCTTAGTGAAGGTCACTAATGACCTCCTTATCGCATCTGATAATGGATTTGTTTCTGTACTTGTCCTTTTAGACCTTAGTGCAGCCTTTGGTACTATCAACCATAATATTGTACTCGATAGATTAGAACACTATGTTGGACTTAATGGAACTTCGCTGCAGTGGTTTGGATCTTATTTGTCTGATGGGCTCCAGTTTGTTCATGTCAATAATGAGTTTTCTTCCAACTCAAAGCTCAGTCATGGAGTTCCACAGGGATCTGTGCTAGGCCCTACTCTTTTTAGTTTATATATGCTTCCGTTAGGCAACATCATTAGAAAGCACTGTATACATTTTCATTGTTATGCAGATGACACACAATTATACCTGTCAATGAAGCCAGATGATCGTAATCAATTAGCCAAGTTAGAAGCCTGTCTTACGGAAATCAAAGCTTGGATGACTTGTAATTTCCTGCTATTAAATTCAGATAAGACTGAAGTCATTCTTGTTGGTCCAGAAAACCTTAGAAATACCTTTCCAAATCAAACTCTTAGTTTGGATGCAGTTACTCTTTCTCTTAATAGTTCTGTGAGGAAGCAAGAGTGATGCTGAGAAACTGATCGACGCTTTTGTTAGCTCTAGATTAGATTATTGTAACTCTTTAAGATAAGATAAGATAAGATAAGCCTTTATTAGTCCCACAATGGGGAAATTCCAGGATTGCAACAGCACAGGGATAGCAACACTCAGAGCAATAATTAAGAAGATACGGAAGATATAAATAAGAGCAGTGGATATACATACATGCACATAAATATATAAATATATACACAAAGTGTGGAGCATTGTAGCAAGATGGAATAAACAGCATAACTGTCTACTTAGTTATCCTACATAGTATGAATATGTACCCATACATATTGTCACCCTCCGTAGCGACTGATATTGTCCTAGTTGTATATACTGGAGGGGACCATTGTGTAAGTCTGTTGCGTCTTTTGCATTCAATACTATTAGGTTGTCACGTTTTTTTGCTATCTCTGCGAGCAGCCCTGCTTAGGTTATACAGTCTGACAGCCGTAGGTAGGAAGGACCTGCGAAACCTCTCGGTTGCGCACCTAGGATGATGTAGTCTGCTGCTAAATGAGCTCCTCAGTGCGTTCAGTATGTCCTGCATAGGGTGGGACTTGGACTCCAGCAGAGATGACAGTTTAGCCACCATCCTTCTCTCTCCTATCTCCTCCACTGGGTCAGGGCGCTGCCCCAGGACAGAGCTAGCTTTCTTGATCAGTTTGTTCAGTCTCTTCCTATCGGCTGCTGTAATGCCACTGCCCCAGCAGACCACTCCAAAAGTGATGGCTGATGCCACCACCGTGTCATCACCGTTTATTATCAGGTTGTCCTAAAATATCTTTAAAAAAAGTCTTCATTTGATCCAGAATGCTGCTGCAAGAGTTTTAACAGGTACTAGAAAGAGAGATCATATCTTTCCAGTTTTGGCCTCCCTTCATTGGCTTCTCATAGAGTTCAAAATTAAGTTTAAAATCCTTCTTCTCACTTACAAAGCTCTTTACAATCAGACCTCTTTTTATTTAAAAGATCTGATACTACCTTATCATCCTAATAGAGCATTACGCTCCCAAAATGCTGGATTACTTGTAATACCTAGAATCTCCAAAACTACAATGGCAGGCAGAGCCTTCAGGTATCAAGCTCCTTTCCTGTGGAACCAGTTACCAATCTGGATTCGGGAGTCAGATTCAATCTCTGTTTTTAAGAATAGGGTAAAAACCTTCCTTTTCGATATAGCGTACAATTAGGAGGAAACATGTGTCTCTGAACACTCCCTTAGTTATGCTGCCAATAGATTTAGACAGCCAGGGGACCTCCAATAATGTACCGGGCTTCTCCCCTTTAATGTTTGCTCTCTTCATGTCTGTTCTTCTCATCTTCTCTATCCCCTCACCCCCTAGCCCAGGGGTGTCCAACCATGTGCCATGGAGAGCCAAGACCCTGCAGGTTTTACCTCCAACCAGTGTCTTCAACAGCAGATTTCTGTGAACTTCTTCCCACTGATTGCTGATAAGTGAAAACACCTGCTGAAGAGACTGGGTAGAAGAGAAAACCTGCAGGGTCTTGGCTCTCCATGGCACATGGTTGGACACCCCTGCCCTAGCCAGTCGCAGCAGATGGCTGCCCCTCCCTGAGCCTGGTTCTGCTAGAGGTTTCTTCCTGTTAAAAGGGAGTTTTTCCTCTCCACCATCGCCAAGCGCTTGCTCACATGGGATTGCCTGATTGCTGGGGTCTTTCTGCAATTGTGGGGGTTTGAAAGTGCTGTGAGATGACTGTTACTGTGAAATGGCGCTATATAAATAAAGTTGAATTGAATTGTGCCATGTTTTCGCCATTTGTGGGTAATGGCTTTCACTGTGGTTTGCTGGAGTCCCAAAGCTTTAGAAATGGCTTTATAACCTTTTTCCAGACTGATAGATCTCAGTTACTTTGTTTCTCATTTGTTCCTGAATTTCTTTGGATCGCAGCATGATGTCTAGCTTTTGAGGATCTTTTGGTGTACTTGACTTTGTCAGGCAGGTCCTATTTAAGTGATTTCTTGATTGAGAAACAAGTGTGGCAGTAATCAGGCCTGGGTGTGGTTAGAGAAATTGAACTCAGCTTTCCAAAGATGTGATAAACCACAGTTAATTTATGTTTTAACAGGGGGCAATCACTTTTTCACACAGAGCCATGTAGGTTTGGATTTTTTCCCCTTAATAATAAACACCTTCATTTAAAAACTGCATTTTGTGTTTACTTGTGTTATCTTTGTCTAATATTTAAATTTGTATGATGATCTGAAACATTTAAGTGTGACAAACATACAAAAAAATGAGAAATCAGGAAGGGGGCAAACACTTTTTCACACCACTGTATTTCAACACTGCGTTTAGACAGTATGAACGCGCACATATGCCTGTTACTACACCGGGGCTAGAATTTCTGTTTTCCTTATTTTGGCAGACTGATTTTGTAAAACCTTGTCATAATCTCTTACCCAATCTTCCTTTCATTCATTCATTGCCGATATGTACAGGGTGCACCCTGCCTCTCGTCCAAAGATGCTGGGACAAGCTGCACCTCCTTGTAACCTATAAAAGACCATTAAGAAGACGAATGGATGAATTGTAAACTTACAGACAAGTGAACAAAATTTGTGTCACTGTTTTTCTTAAATTGATCTACCAGACTTCCCTGCTATTGTGCAGTGGGACCAGTCTGCCCTGCCAGGGAAAAGAGCTGTTACCATGGCTGGAGGAGAGCCAGCAGGTGCATGCAATGCTGACATCCATTATTATCTAATTTATGACTTTTAAAATTTTTTTATTCTCATTCACTGTTGTTCTTTTAAGAGAATGATTCAAAATTAAAGTATTCTCACAGTTATTTTGAGTTAAAACTAGGAGTGAGTCGATCCACTGTATCGTATTGGGTTCTATCCAGGCAAAATGGCTGGATTGGTATTAGTAAGGAATAAAAGTAATTTAACGAGCAGATACATTAATAATATTAAATTGAAGGCGTGATCGTGCTGTCAGTCGTGCTGTGCACAGCTTCTATAAACATAAGCAACAAGTGTCACATGTCACTGGAGCCTGTCTGTGGGACTCTCCTCAGTATGTTGCTGTGTGGTACCAGCGTTTACAATTTTAACACCACCAACTTGATAAAACACTTGCAAAAGTATCACGGTAAAGGAGTATGCTGAATTCCGTCAAGAACTGAGCAGAAGGAATTGTGTCACGCATCAGCAGCTGCTGCTTTTCCAGCTTGGAGGCTGGAAGACGCTAAAAGTGAAACCTAAACAAAAGAACAAAACTGAAAGTAAAAACCAGACTGGAGCGTAGAAACAAAGACATAACATGGGTTTACCTTTCAGGGGACAGTTATAGCTGATGAGATTTAGGTGACAGACACATAAATAGCAAATCATAACGTGAACTGGAAGCAGGACTAGAACAAGGCTACATGAAATGCAACAGGAATGACTTAAAAATAAGGGCAAACCTAAAATCTCAGTATGGACAGAGAATATCAGAGACTCTACTAAATAAACTGAGGACCAGGAGAATACTTAGGATGATGAAAATAATAATAATAATAATAATAATAAATGTCAAAAACACAACTTAAATGGTCAGTTCCTTCATTTTCAGATCTACAACATTTTTTACTTCATGCATAAAGTGGCACTTTGAATTTCATCTGAATGTTTAAATACTCAGCTTCAAAGTTTTGCATAAACTTGCGCTTGAAATTTCAGAATGCATGTTTACATGGTCCTGACCAGTGAAATGCTGCCAATGTTGCAAACTTTTAAATAAAAAAGCAGCAGTGTTGCTGAACTGAGTCAAATTTGTAATATATTCTTTGACGTTTAGATTTATGTTTTTATATGTGTGCAAAATACAACCAGTCGTTAACAAAGTATGTTCTATACTTTTATTGTTTTAAATAAGAAAGATGGTATCGGGTTTGGATCGGTATTGGCCGATACTCAATGTCACAGTATTGTATCGGACTTGAAAAGATGGTATCGGCTCATCCCTAGTTAAAACACAACAATTTTTGTATTCAGCAGAGGGAACATTAATGGACCTTAGGCCCAAGATGAATGGCTTGCTCTTTCTCGGTTTAAAAAGGAGAAGTTCAGATGACAGTGAAGTGGGTGTGCTGGCTCTCACGTGTCTCGTTTTAACTGAAAGAATTTTTACAACTCTGTCAAAATCATGTGCACAGACAAAGACTGGCATAACCTCTGAATTGTTTAGCTCTCATTCCTACATAATTATGATCACATCTCCCCAGTGTAAACAGGGAAAAGGAAGAGGTTAAAAAGCTCCTTTTAAGCTCCTTGACCTTAAACACATTTTCACTTTGTGAACGAATCGTACGTTTACATCAGAATCAGAATCAGCTTTATTGGCCAAGTATGCACAACACATACAAGGAATTTGACTTTGGCTAAAAACTTGCTCTTGTTGTTCAGGTGTAAGATTTAAATAAGATTTAAATAAGGATTCAATGACAACAGAGTATGTACAGTAAATTACAGTCTGTCCATGTTTCTATAAAAGGATGCAAATATATACAGGAATACACTACCATTCAAAAGTTTGGGGTCACTTAGAAATTTCCTTATTTTTGAAAGAAAAGCACTTTTTTTCAATGAAGATAACTTTAAACTAATCAGAAATACACTCTATACATTGCTAATGTGATAAATGACTATTCTAGCTGCGAATGTCTGGTTTTTGGTGCAATATCTACATAGGTGTATAGAGGCCCATTTCCAGCAACTATCACTCCAGTGTTCTAATGGTACAATGTGTTTGCTCATTGCGTCAGAAGGCTAATGGATGATTAGAAAACCCTTGTGCAATCATGTTAGGTCTGCAATGCTGTAATTGCTGCAAATGGAGGATTCTTTGACGAAAGCAAAGTTTGAAGGAAAAAATTATTATTTCAAATACAAATCATTATTTCTAACCTTGTCAATGTCTTGACTATATTTTCGATTCATTTTACAACTCATGGTGGTAAATAAAAGTGTGACTTTTCATGGAAAACACAAAATTGTCTGAGGTGACCCCAAACTTTTGAACGGTAGTGTATATGCAGTTATTTACTCAGACTATCCACACTTTGCAGAAATATATGAAAAAATATACAGTCACACAGTATTTCAATGTGAACTCAGATTCAGTGATATAATGTGAATGAAGTAAAAAGCAGTGTGAGAGTTATGTGCAATGTAAGAATGGATGAAAAGTCATGAGTACAGCAACAGGTAGGATTAGGTGAATGTTAGGAGTTCATCAGAGTGATGGCTTGAGGAAAGAAACTGTTCCTGTGACGGGTGGCTTTGACCTTCAGTGATCTGTAACGTCGACCAGAAGATAGAAGTTCAAACAGTTTGTGGCCGGGGTGTGACGGGTCAGCACAGATGTTTCCCGCCCGTTTCCTGGTTATGGACCGATATAAGTTCTCAATGGAGGGTAAGTCGGTACCAATGATCCTCTCCGCAAACTTAATGAGCCGCTGCAGTCTGGTGTTGTCCTGTTTAGTGGCAGATCCAAACCAGACAGTGATGGAAAAGCAGAGGACAGATTGGATGATGGTGGTGTAGAAGACAACCAGCAGCTCCTGAGGCAAATCAAACTTCTTGAGCTGACACAGAAAAAACAACCTCTGCTGGGCCTTTTTCCAGACAGTGTCTATATGGGAGGGCCACTTCAGGTTCCGGGAGATTGTGGTACCCAGAAACTTGAAGGAGTCCACAGTGGACACTGTGCTGTTGAGGATGGTGAGTGGGGCGAATGAAGGAGGGTGTCGCCTGAAATCCACAGTCATCTCCACCGTTTTGGCTGGGTTAAGTTCAAGATGGTTCTGGCTGCACCAGAGGATCAGCTGCTTCACCTCCCCCCTGTATGCAGACTCATCACCATCCCGGATCAAACCGATGACTGTGGTGTTGTCCGCAAACTTCAGGAGCTTCACCAAAGGGTCCTCTGAGGTGCAGTCGTTGGAGTAGAGAGAGAAGAGCAGTGGGGAAAGGACACACCCTTGGGGGGCGCCAGTACTAATTTTTCGGGAGCTGGATGTAATTCTCCCTAGCTTCACCTGTTGCCACCTGTCAGTCAGAAAGCTGGAGATCCACTGGCAGGTGGAGGGGGGCACCTTGAGCTGGAGGAGTTTCTGATGAAGAATGCCTGGGATGATGGTGTTGAACGCCGAGCTGAAGTCGACAAACAGGATCCTGGCATACGTCCCTGGGGAGTCGAGGTGTTGCAGGATGTAGTGTAGTCCCATATTCACTGCATCATCCACTGACTTGTTTGACCGGTAGGCAAACTGCAGTGGGTCCATCAGGTGGCCTGTGACGACCTTCAGGTGGTTCAGCACCAATCTCTCCAAGGATTTCACGACCACAGAGGTCAAGGCAACAGGTCTGTAGTCGTTTAATCCTGTAACAGAGGGAATCCTGTAACAGAGGGATGTAGATCCCTGTAACATTCAGATCATGTAGAGATCATGTAGATCTCTGTAACATTACGGATGTAGATGCAGTTTTATGAATGAAAGTGAACCTGTAACCAAGTGACACCGATCCTTGGGGTAGGAGCATTATACCAAATTAACCACATCTGTAGATGCACATCCCATATATACCCCGTGCATCCATCCACTCTTCCTCTTTCTGACGACTGGGAGAAGCCTGCCGTCCCGACGAAGGACAATGAATGGTTGCAGGTTCACTTTCATTCAGAAAACCATTTTTACATCTGTAAACATATGTTTTATTTCATTTCAGTGACTCTGTAACCAAGTGACGCCCATATACCAAATGAGTCCTGAGGAGGAATGGGGGGAGTGTGACCCACAGCCCGAAGGAGCACAATGCACAACACAGTCGGATGAATTTGGCTCCCTTATTGTACTTACCTGAGTACGTACAAGTTAAGCCAGTTCCTACAGGTAACTGGAGCTGCAACAAACCTCTTCAAGCACAAGGCACACATGCCAGCTCACATTAAGGAGACTAAGATGCAACTTAAGAACCTGTTGCAATCCCCAGAACAGATGACTCCTTTATCGTACTCAACTGGATACCTACAAGTTAAACTGGTTCCTACAGGTAACCGGAGCTGAAACAACCCTCTTCGAGCACAAGGCACACATGCCGGCTCACATGAAGGGAGATGAAGATACAACTTAAGAATCTGCTGCGACACCCAGACAGATGAGTTCAACTCCTTATTGCACTCAGCTTGATACCTACAAGTCAAGCTGGTTCCTCCAGGCAACCGGAGCTGAACAAAAACTATTCCAAGCACAAGGCACAGCCTATCTGGTGGTCCCGCACCAACCTGTACATATGCAAAGCAATCAGGTCAACTATCCAGTGGGACAGGCACTGCTTACGAATATGCTTGCCCATCGTGGACTCCCCATAGGACTCATAAAGCTTGTCTGAAGAACGGACAGACCTCGTATGGTCAACATAAAGCATAAGGGCCCTTACTGGGCACAAACTATGGAGCCTCTCAGCCTCTGAAGAGGTGTGCAAGGCAGGTAGAAGGCCTCAAGCACAAGAGGGCGGGAAACAACCCATTAGCCAGCACCCTGGGCTGAAAGCTGGGTTGGGCCGCAGGTGAACCACATGATCACCATCAAACCTAAGGCATGCTCTGTACACAGACAGCGAATTCAGTTCCCCAACCCTCTTGGCTAAGACAATTGCCAAAAGAAAAGCCATCTTCCAGGAGAGCAGACGAAGGTCAGCACTGGCGAGTGGCTCAAAAGGGGGTAAGCATAGAGCCCTAAAAACTGTCTGGAGATCCCAAGTGGGCAGCAACAGATGCCGAGATGGACGGCTCTGTTTCACGCATCTCAAAACTGCTTAGCCAAGGGATGCACCCCATGAGATAAGCCATCACATTTCTCATGGACAGTTGACACTGCCGCCAAGTAGCCCCTGATAGTCGACTCTGTCCGAACTAGAGTAAAGAGGTACTGGAGGTAAGACAAGATGACAGAGATGTGACATGACAAGGGATCCTTCCTCTTGGTCCGACAACAGTTCGAAAACACTCTCCACTTCACACTGCATCGCAGCTGGGTAGATGGGGCCCGCGAAGCTTGCGCGGTGTCTATAACCTCCTTCTCCAAGCCCAGTTTCCACAATTGCTCCCGTCCAAGGGCCATACGTGAGACCTCAGGAGCTGGAAATTCAGATGCCAACTCCCGCCCTGTGCCTGCGAGAGCATATCCCATCTAGTTGGGAAAGGCCAAGGACGCCACCCCCCGCTTCCCCAACATCTCGTGGATCTCCGCCATCCATGGTGTTGTGGTTTTTTTTTTTATTTAGCGAATGCAAAGTCCTTAAGCCAAGCAGTTGCCTCCTGGTTTGCTGTATGGAGAGTGTGTAATCCTCCTTCCAGTCTTTGGAGCGGGCAAGCCTCTATGATGTATTCCATTGTTTGCTCCTCTCCACATGCGCACAGTGGGCTAGGGCTACTGCCCCATCTGTGAAGGCTGGCCAAGCAGGGGCCATGTCCAGTCCTGAAGCGATTGAGTGTAGACCACTGTCTCCTTGGGATGTTGGTGCCCGGGACCTGTTGGTTGGGGTTTATCACCAGCTGTTTGTTTGGGACCTCCTTGGTCTCCCATTCCTCTTGCCAAGCTGTCTGGATGGTAAAGTCAGCTGGGGGAGGGTTTTTCCAAATCGGCCGTCTGGATGAAAGTCGGGCAGTGGGTGTGGTGTAGATATCTGCATGGATTGGTAAGTGAGGAGAATCTTTAACTTTTTGGAGCATCCTTTGAGTTAATGCTGCTCGCCGGATGTGTGGAGGGGCTATGTTTGACAGTACAGAGAGCCAGGGGAGTGGTGTTGAGCGGATTGGTGTTGTGGTGAATTTGGGCCATCAAAATTACTTGAACAGATAGCAGTCTCGCCTCTGCGAGGAAAGCTGGCAAAAGAGGCAGTAGCGGAAATGCAAACAGTCCACTGAAAGCCAGGCACGCTCAGAGCATCTGTAGCTAGTGGACCTGGCAGGCTCGAGCCCACACAAGCAGATGGCGCACCTTCGCATGGAGAGGGGAACCCCAGTCCGTCCTGCTGGCTGATGTACGACACCACAGCCGTGCTGTCCGTCCGTACCTTTTTCTGCCCTGAATGACTAGAAGAAAAAGCCCCAGAGCCAAATGCACCATTTCCATTTTGAGATGGTTCATATGTCAGGACTGCTGTGCCGGCGCCCAGTGTCCCCGAACAAACATGCCCTCCCAGGCTGCACCCCAACCTGCTTGGGAGGCATCGGTTGTAATGGTCACCCTGCGGCCCTCTTGGCCCAGTGGAATCCATCCCAGATTGCTGATGAGTGTCTCCACTACCTGAGAACCATGAGGCTTCTTCGGAAGAACCAGCCTCCTTCTTTCATCTCTGGGCAAAACCACTTTCTGAAGCGCGAACCACCGCTGAAGGGGATGAGCATGTAAAAGACCCAGTGGCACCACCTGGGCAGCTGCAGTAAAGAGACCTAAGATCCTCTGGGACTGCTGCACTGAGACAGACCTCTGTGAGATGCAGCTCCTGATTCCCTGACAGTATGCCTTCTATTTGGAGTCAGGGATGCCCTCATGGCAACTGAATCCAAGGTGAGCCCTATGTACTTGACCACCCTGGTTGGAACCAGGCAGCCTTCATCGCATTCAAATGCAACCCGAGTGCCACCAGATGAGCCAATATGGTCTCCATATTGCTCCCCGCTACGGCTTCTGATGGCGCACAAACCAACCAATCATCCAGATAATTAACCACTTGCACTCCGGGCAATTTTCCTAAAAATGCCAAAAAAAACCGTGCCCAAAGTAAATCGAAAGCTGTTATTCAACCCTTTGCAGCATCTTCATGGGGTTGGTCTCATTTAAAAGAAAACACTTTGAATTTTTTGGCAAAAAAAACATAATCTCTCTACGTGCTCCGGCCACTGAGTTACAGTCATCTAAACATACTGAACTTGAAGAAAAAAAATTTGGACACAGTGTTTTTTTGGATACAAATGCTTGTAAATAACACACAACTGTCCGATCCGGCTGGAAAATGCAACAGAAATGTAGAACCAAGTGTTATCCAGCTGAGATCCAAATTTGGTAACAATACCACAAAAAATGAATATTTTACACAGCTTTGTTCTCAGGTAGTTCCCAGGCATTATGGAACTGTGCCAAATTGTGCCAAATGGCACACTTTGGAAAAACGTCTGTAACTTTTGAATAATTCAATGTAGAATCTTCATTTTAGGCTCTAATGAAAGGTCACACTCAGGGCTGTGTCTGTGTGTGTGTGTGTGGGCGGGGGGTCGTTCCCCCCCCCCCCCCGCAACCAAGGACCAAATTCGGCCCTCGCTACAAGACGGAATACACTCTTTTTTTTTTTTTTCCTTGCATGTTTTCACAGCGGCTCCCCCCCCCCCTCGCTACTGTGTGTGTGTGTGTGTGGGAGGAACCGTGAACGGACCGTGAACGCCCCCCCCCCTCGGTACAGAAGAGGGCCATCGCTACATGATGGAATAGACTGATAAGCTTCCCCCCGCCGACTGAGGAGCGTTCGGACCGTGCCCCCCCCCCCCTCTCCTCTTCTGCAGCGGGTGGGGGGGGGGCGTTCACGGTCCGAACACGGCAAATGAACCGTTTATTGCGGCGCACGCACTTCGTATTTCGTGCGCAGTACAGTTGTAAATTACCGATCGGTCAAAAGTCATTTTTGGATTACAGTTTTCAGGGATAAATAATAATTTAGCTTATAACACCTTACCTCTTCAAAGCAGCAGAGTCGTGGCGAACAGCTCTTCCCACGCGTCAGACGAACGCGACGCTGCTCCGCTCGTGGATCCCGATCAACATAATTCCATTACATATTGCCGTTTTGGCGAATGATTTACGACTTTTGTCGTCGGCCTCCGTCTATTCTGCTGGAATGAGTGCAGGTCCCACTTGTGGGTGTTCTCCATGCTGCTGGGTGAGCCTGGGTCTGTAGGAGATTTGTCCAGCGTCCTTTGTTTTCATCTGTGGCAGCAGTAAATATCGCTTCACCCAGCCAGAATTTCTGTGCTTCAATTGGCTCCTGCGTTCACAGTAGGCGGTTCCTCCTTCCTAGATTTTCATTCATTGGTTCTTCAAGGTTTCAGAAACCCAATTCAAGGCTCTTATTAGTCGAATGAGAGGTCAATCAGATGAACTAATCTGTTCGCGGCTGTCTCTGCAGTTTTTTTTTTGAGTGGTGCTTGGACGCTACTACATCACCATCACCACCATCATGCGTCATGCGCACGAGGGCACACGAGCGCGCTCTCGCGCGCCCTCGTGCGTCATAGGACGCAGAGACTTGCCCGCCCGCGGAACAACGGAGCGCAAGTGGTTAAACTCCTGCCCCTCTGCCTCAGTAGACAAGTGCAGCATCCATGCACTTGGCGAACGTGCAAGGATAGGGACAGGCCAAAAGGCAGGGCGTCATAACCGAAGACTGTCCTGAAGGAACCCTGAGGAACTTCCTGTGGCCAAATTTATGGGAATATGGAATCAGCATTGTGAAGGTCCATTGTTGTGAACCAATCGCCTGGCCCTGTGGCCTGAATAATCTCCTCAGCCTGAGCACGGGACAAGGGAGCTCCTTGAGAAACCTGCGCAACCATCTCAGGTCCAAAACTGGATGGAGACCCCAGTTTGTTTAGTTAGATAGTTAATTCCCTCCAACAGCACGTGGGACACCATACAGTGTATACAGCGGCGCTAATCCCATTCCTCTGACCTTGGGTCACACAGCCACTGTAAAGTAGTGAAACTACAGTGGGAGGGGGGTCAGTCCTCTGGTAGCTCTATGCATCACGCACCAATCTGCTTGGGAACAAGGAATAGGCAGTGTAAAAGCCTCGCCTCTCTTCTCTTGGAGACAGAGACCAAATTACGCTCTCTCCCAGCAGGGCACAGACCTCCCTGCCCAAAACTGTCGAAGAGAGTCCTCCTTCTGCTCCCAAAACTCTTTGAAGTTGGGAAATGAGATCTCAATTATAGGTGGTATCCACACTCCAGTGTATCGATCACCCATGGACCTGAGGCGCAGCGACGCCAACTCATGAGGTGCGCCGCAGAGAAAGTTGATGTCAGGGGAAGCATACCGTCAGAGACGCTGGTGGGGCTTGGCAGACCCACAGTCTACATGCTTCCAAGAGCACGAACGTGAGTGCTGCTGAACCTGCACCTGCTGTCAAGAGGCCCTCTGCTTAGGGTGACCCGAGCTCTGAAAGGAACATGGCTCTGTAAACAAAGCCGTTGTGGGTTCTCACACCCCTCAAGAGGTCTCCGGACATGCGACCTGGGTGGTCCTGGCCAAAGAAAGGACTGCGTGCGCAGTCTCACCTTCTGCACCTTGTCCGACACCACCTCTGCTGCGGGCCCTGTCCGTATCCGCCAATCCAGACTGGTTCAGCCACACATGCTGCCAGCCATGGTCAGCTGGCCAGGAATTCCCAAGAGCTGTAGCTTGAAAGCTAGCTCTTTGAATCACAGCGTCCACAATCCTTACCAACTCTGGTAGACGGTCAGTTCCACTTTTGACTCTAGGTCCCTTATCAGACCTTCTAAATACACTAAAAAGAATTGTATTAATGTTTGCCAGCCAAAAGGCCATAGTCACAGGCTGGTAGGCACTAGCCACTAACCCATCAGTGGCACAACACTTGTCGTTAGAGTGGCGTGTAAACTTGCTGCCTGTGGGGGGAGCTCCAGCCAGCAATGTAAACGTAGGGCCCACCTTCAGCGCACCATCCAAGCCTTACTCTGCAGCACCACTCAGAACACTAAGCCCAGAGTGAGGAGCAGCAGCTTCCCTTGGATGAGCCCACGACTTCTGCAGACAACCCATGAAGTCAAGATAACTGGCAAGAAAACCTGCCTGCGGGCCGCAGGACCCTTGTCCAAATCCAAAGCCCTAGGTGGAGAAGATGGAGGAGGAAGCCCAGCAGCTGATGCCGTTCTAGAGAGCAGTCCCCTGAGAGACACTTCACAGGGCTCAGGAGGGTCCTTCTCGACCGGATGGTCACTGTCATCCTCATCCTCAGAGACATCCAACCGCCCATTGGAGCCACAGCTGGAGCTGATGGTCTTACCAAGTTATCAGAAGTCATGAGGGACACTGCATCAGGATGCAGTCCTGGGGCACATACGGGGAGCCTGAGTGGGATACCCAAAAGGTGATGTTGATTTTCCGCCATATGCCAGTGGTCTTATGCATTGATTTGCCTCCATGTGTTCAATGGCCTTGTGCATTGATTTGCCGCCATTATGTTCAATGGTCTTACGCATCTCCTACAATTGCCTCTGCATGAAGTCCACCCGTGGGTCATGCAGCTGGCTTTCTTCAATCTGCTTCCGCTTCCTGCTGGCTTTCCCGGTTCCAGCTGGAGCAGCTAAGGCCGGAGGAATAGAGCCCTGGGCTGGTGCATACTAGTGTCCGGGCTGTTTCCTCCTCCTTCACTCCCGCAGAAGCTACTACTCGTTCAGGAGAACAATAGGAGAGAAAACAAGACGGGTATTCTCATTACACAGGGTTACAAAAAATTTTTTTTGTAAGTTGTTTGTGTTTTTTCAACCGATTTAAGACAGTTTTGCACTGCTGAATCCGAAAATGACATCCGTTTCTCTCGATCAGGTCAGGTTTTTATGGCAAGTTGATTTTTAAAAAATCTGATCTTCTGACTAAATCAATTACATTTTTGTGACATTATCAGTTGATTTTTGTTAATATTTCTCATCCGAAATAGATTTTTAAGAGAAAAAATCATTTTCTAACACAATTTATTGATTAAATGTTACAAACTTCGATTACTTCGATTAATTATGTAACCAGTATTTTGAATCAATGATTTTTTTGCTCCTTCCTATTGTATTATCCTTATGCTACCTGTACCCTCCTGCTGATAGGCGCGTTTCAGATGCGCCGCGGCACGGAAATGCAGGTTCATTACTGTGTCAAGTCAAATTCTCTCGTATGTTATCAGTGATCTGTTAATGTACTTGGCAATAAATCTTTTCTGATTCTGATACTGTGATTTGAATAGTAGACCGTGATAAAGGTAAATACATGTAAATTGAATGTTACGTCATCATTGTTCAAAATTCAGAGCTTCAACTTCCATTTATTCAAACCTCTAGAATGCTCAGCGGCAGGGATGTCTCTCTTCAGAGTCCAACAGTAATCAGCCATCATGACAATTTATGACATCATGTCATAAATTGGCGCATGCAAACACTTAAGAGTTCAAGAAATTTCAAGAAATAAAAAAAAGAATTTTGCATCGTATAAAGTGAAAGTACCCGTACATGTAAACAAAAACGTAAAAAAAAAAATTGTTCAAAAAGTTGACCTGATTGAGCAAAACCAATGTGATTTTTGGATTCAGCACATCAAAATTGTCCTAAATCAGCTACAAAAACTTAGACAATTTGGTGTTGACCATTGTTACTATTATTGTCATCATAAACAGGCCAAAGGGCTGTTCCATAAGGTACAAGTGTGCTAGTCATAAGACAGCATAGAAATATCAGATTTCATTTCCCACCTGAATGCAGTACCACTCCTCCACAAACAGGGATGACAATTTTCCGCCGATCCGCGGATTTCCGCCGATTTATTTTCAAATTGATCATTTCTGTGAATCGTCTAAATCCGTTGAGAAAATTTTAGGGGGGGTAAGGTATTGTTACCGATTTTAGCGAAAATCAACACGATTACATAAGCGCTCTGCGCTTCCCCAGGTCAAGTCTCCCACGATATCCCGGATGTTTTGTACTCAAGCTACTGCTGTATTGTAAACAGCCCTGCGATTGGATAGTTGCAAACGATTGGACCAATCAAATGGCTCGTTGTATGCTTTTGGGCGCATGCGCACGCAGCGACCGACAGCTGGTGAATTAGTGCGTGTGTGTGTGTGTGCTTTTGTGTACATTTTAACGTTTTTATAAAATCCTCTGTGTCGTTTCTGCCCTGGAGTGTTTGTGGGAATATATGGCGAAGAGCTCCCTGGTATCTACAACATGGATTTCCTCTCCTCTCTCGCGCTGCTGCTATCTGTGCTGTGGCTCTTTGTCTCTGAAGTAAACGCGTTCGGCTCCATGGCGAGCAGAATAGCTGGCAGAATACAATATTCCAGGGACGTGTTGCTACGCTTAAACACAGCTGATGCAGCGTCTGTGATTGAGCCTAAGCTGCAACTGCCGGACTTTATTTTGAGAGACGGACACAGCGGTGAAAAGAGAGGCGGCAGAAGGAAGCGTGGAAGACGTGGAGGTGTGAAATTGCGCCTTAGGAGACGTCAGTTTGGTAACATTCCTCTTCCTTTGATAATTTTTGGGAATGCACAGTCTGCGAGAAACAAGGTGGATGAAATTCAAGGAAATGTATGCTACCAGAAGGATTTTAAGAACTGCTGCGTCATGGCTTTCACTGAATCTTGGCTTACTGCGCATGACCGAGATGCAGACCTGTGGATTGACGGCTTTGGAGCCCCGCTGCGCTCGGATCGGCAGGAAGAGGTAACGGGGAAGCATCAGGGGGGTGGAGTATGTTTATACATTAATAAGCAGTACTGCACATCTGTCACGGTCAGAGAGCGCATCTGTACACCCGATGTGGAGCTGCTGTCTGTGTCACTACGCCCCTTTTATTTGCCTCGCAAGTTTCCCCAAATTTTCATCACAACTGTGAACATTCATCCGAGGGCAGACGCTGACTCCGCCTCCAGAACCATCTTTGATGTGATCCAGCGGCTGCAGTCAATTTCTCCAGAGACGCCAAACTTCATTCTTGGGGATTTTAACCATGTTTCTTTAAAGAAGACACTTAAAAACTTTCATCAGTATGTCTCCTGCCCAACCAGGCGAAAAAAGACATTGGACCTGTGCTATGGATCCATAGAGAGGGCCTATAAATCACTCCCCCTTCCTCCTTTAGGATCCTCAGATCACAACTGTGTACATTTGCTGCCCACATATAAAACTGCTCTTAGAAGAGGCAAGGTGGAGATGAGAGACATTGATGTGTGGACAGAAGATTCAGAGCACAGCCTCCAGGAATGCTTTGACTGTACAGACTGGGAGATGTTCATAATGGCCTGCGGGGATGATTTGGACTCTCTGGCTGAGCTCACATGCTCCTACATGGCTTACTGTCAAAATAAGATTGTTCCACGTAAACGTGTCAAAATATATCCCAACAACAAATCATGGGTTACAAAATCAGTTAAATCCTGCTTACAGAGGAAAGCACTTGCCTTTAAACAGGGGTCTGTTTCTGAGCTACAGGTTGCCACTAAGGAGCTGAAGGCCGAAATTTTAAGAGCAAAACAGAATTATAAATCAGAGTTGGAAAGCAAGATGGCAGCAAATAAACTTGGTTCAACCTGGGCCAGTATGAAAACTATTGCAGGCCTTCAGAGCACAGAACGCAGTAATCGTGTGTTTTTAGATGGTTTTAGTTCAGACACAGAGCTGGCTAACGCTCTAAATTGTTTTTATGGTTGTTTTGACTCCTTTGATTTCAGTACAGAAATCCAAGATTTGAAACAGAAACTCAAAGACAATCAGCACTTTAATATTGAGATGCAGGATGTTAAAAGGGAGTTCTGCGCTGTAAAAGTGAACAAAAGTCAGGGCCCTGATAATATATGTGGGCGCCTGGTAAAGTCCTGTGCACATGAACTGAGTCCTATATAAGTCCTTACAGACACAACATGTGCCTAAGATCTGGAAAGATGCCGTGGTTGTTCCCGTTCCAAAATCCAGCTGTCCTAAAACGGTAAATGACTTTAGACCAGTTGCTTTGACTTCAATTTTAATGAAAATTTTTGAAAAACTGGTCAGATGTGAGGTCCTAAGGCAGACTGAACATGCATTGGATCCCCTGCAGTTTGCCTATAGGCCTCACAGAGGAGTGGAGGATGCCACTGTCACTATGTTTAACATGCTTTTTAAACATCTGGATTTTAATGGGACACATGCCAGGCTTTTATTTGTGGACTTTTCTTCTGCCTTTAATACAATCCAACCTCATATTTTAGTTGAAAGGCTCCTGCAACAATTTGATTTGAGCAATAATCTGGTGGGTTGGATTCTGGATTTCTTAACCAACAGGACGCAGAGAGTAAGGGTCAATGGCACATTGTCTGACCTAAAGTGCTCTTCTAGTGGCTCTCCTCAGGGGTGTGTGTTGTCACCACTACTCTTCATCCTGTACACAAACATGTGTCGGAGCAGACATGACAACAGACACATTATAAAGTATGCTGATGACTCAGTCAGTGTCAGTCTACTCCAGGATGGTGAGAGTGGCCACGGCCCAGTAGTTGATGACTTTGTTCACTGGTGTGAGGATTCCTACCTGCAGCTGAATACAACAAAAACGAAAGATATGATTATTGACTTTAGGAGGAAAACTCCCAGGCACAAAGTCACCATACTAAAAGGCCAGACCACCGAATGTGTACAATCGTACAAATATCTTGGGACGATTATTGATAGTAAATTAAACTTTGAAGTGAACTGTGAAAGGGTGTGCAAAAAGGGTCAGCAAAATTTGCATTGTTTGAGGAAACTGGAACGCTTCCAAATTGACCGAACCATAATGACTATGTTTTATCGGGCTTTTATTGAATCTGTTTTATCCTTTTCTTTAATGTCATGGTTTGGTCAGATAAAACTGAAACAGAGGAAATCCTTGGATCAGGTAGTTAGATGGTCCAGTCGTTTGCTTGGTGAGTCACAGCTGAGCCTGACATCCCTGTACACCAGACAAGTACAGAGGATGGCTGACTCGATTTTAAATGATGACTCCCACCCTTTGCACTGCAACTTTCAGCTTCTTCCCTCCAGACGGAGGTTTGCTGTCCCAAAAAGCAAAACCCAGCGCTACAAAAACAGCTTTATCCCTGCTGCTGTCAAAGAGTTGAACAAGCTATAAAATATATTGTACATATTTTATATTTACTTATTTTGTATGATGTGTGCCTGTGTTTGTGTCTATGTTGAATGTAATTAGTGGCTTGTAAATATGGATGTCACCAGACTGCAAAACAAATCTACTTACGGGTACAAATAAAGTAACCTGAACCTGAACCTGAACCTTTGTCAAAAATTCATGGCGGCGTGTTCGTCAGGGATGTGGTTTTTCCTCTAATTCGCGGAATTCCGCTTTTTTTTTTTTTATCATCCAGGAAGATAAAGTACGTTAAGTACGTTAGCGCCTTGTGGTCCACGAACGTAGTGAAGGTGCGCCCTTTCAGGCAGAAGTGGAAGTGGCGTATGGCCAGGTGGAGAGCCATTAACTCTCTGCCGAACACGCTGTACTTACGCTCACTGTCGTGCAAAGACCTGCTAAAAAAGGTGAGCGGCTGCCAAGAACCGGCAACGCATTGCTCCACGACGGCCCCTATGGCCATGTCCGAGGCGTCGGTAGTGAGCGCTATCCGAGCTGCCGGGTCTGGGTGCGCCAGTAGTGCAGAGTTTGCCAGAGCTGTTTTAACCTCAGAGAACGCCTGCTCCTGCTCAGGAGTCCAGTCGACTCTGTCCGCCGGTTTCCGTTTCTTGAGTGCGGCGTACAACGGCTGTATGAGCTGGGCTGCACGGGGGAGGAAACGGTTATAAAAGTTAACCATCCCCAAAAACTCCTGCAGCGCCCTGACATTGATGTTGAGGAGAAAAAAATAGCAAAACAATTTAGTTGCATTACTTTTATGATTCCAAACAGTTTGAAATTGACAGTGCACAGTGGACATTGACTCCTAACTTTTGAATATTTCTAAGACTTGGCTACATCAGTGATTGTGCAAAATGAACTGCTCAAGACTCAATGGAGATTGAAACTGGTGATCTGAAATGAATGCTGAAATTATAAAAAGTAATGGTATGAATGAATTTTATTTATATTATGGAATAGATAAAATTAACTGATTCTGATTTGATCAAGTGTTAAAGCATGTGATGGATAATGCTTGTTGGAATATTTTAGGAATGCTATCTTCTTGGAACATAAGTCAATATTATACAGTAATAAGTGGCATTCAGCTGTTTGTTTTATGTCATTTAAGCACAGTTCTGGTACATACAAATCATAAAAACCCAGGAGCTTCGGGGGGCTTCGCCTCCCTTGCCCCCCCCCACCGGGGCTCTGCCCCGGACCTCACTGAAGGACTGTGTCCCCCAGACCCCCTGCTTATTTTTCAGATAATTTCCCCAACCCCAAATCACATCCCTGGTTTGTGTTGGAATTCTGAGCTTTCTGTATCGTTTTCAGTGGAATTATGAGATTTTTATCGAAGGATCAGGAGTCATCAGTGCTAGAAATAGACAAAAGTGTCAAAAATAAGTTCTGATGGAATTGGCTTGAGAGAAAAGTGACGGTAAAGGTGAAAATTGGCTCAAAGTTCGACGAGGTAACAGAAACACTCGGACAATTTCTGAAGAAACCAGAAAAGGAGATGAAGTTCAAAGTTCAGAGACTGACACAGCTTGCTGCCAAAAGGAAGAAAGTTTCACATTAGAAGTGACTTGGTGACCAGTGTAAATAGTGTAATAAACTCTTATAGAACTGTTAAGTATGTTGGACTAAAGACAGTGAGACAACATTGAAGAAAAAGTAAGTTAACTTTTCATTAAATTTAATGATTTATCTAAGTCTAGTATTTCATATTTTTTTTATCATTTTTTTCAGTCTAAATTACTTCTGTTTTACTGAAAACCTCTCAGCTTCAGGGGGGCTGCGCGCCCCCCTCCGGCCCCCCCATAAGTCAATCGACCAAATTAGATTTCAGCTGAAATCAGAATTTCCTGTTGCCATCCCTGCCACAAAAGGTGGCGAGAGTGCATCAAGCACAGGAGCACTTAGTAACAAGACAAAGAAGACTACTACTTTTTTTTTTTTAAGAAGACAACTGTTAGTCGACAAAAAGAAACAATACAGAATTAACAGCAAATTGTATCATGCTGTTAACTCTTAAGTAATTCCTCCTTAACGAAGGCACATGTATATCACATATGTCAAGCAGATAAACATATCACATGCTGTTAAGCTGTAAAAACAGTTCTTCTGCCTGAAGAGAAGGCACAAAATACATCACAGACGTTAAGCAGGTAAGGGTAGTACATACCTCACGCCACTAAACTTGTCAACAGTTCTGGCTGAAAAGATGGCAAGTGTATATTACATGCCTCAGGCGGCCACGAACTGTGCACACCACGCTGTACAGCCGCTGCAAACCTTCTCTCATTCAGCAGAAAACCACAACAATTTTATGACACAGCGATGGGGTACCCAGAGTAAGGTAGCCCAAACAGCACAAGCATAATGTCAAACAGATGGTATAAGCTCTTACCATACCAGGAGGAAAGAAAGCGGAAGAGTGGATGGATGCAGGGGGGTATATATGGGATGTGCATCCACAGGTGTGGTTAATTTGGTATAATGCTCCTACCCCGAGGATTGATGTCACTTGGTTACAGGTTCACTGAAATGAAATAAAACCACACTGTCTTCAGCACAAAATGCATTTGTCCTGGCATTTAAAAGCTGTCATATTAGTAGTATTAAGCCTTTGATCTTGCACTTCTGTCTATTAAAGGGAATGGGGGGAATGGGGGCAAAGACAGTGATTGGTTTATTTAGCATTACGCTCAAAATGTACCTCTGAATAATTAAGAACATTCAGACAGCCCCTTTGCACTTTGCGCCTGTCGCAAAATTCATTTTTGCGCTGCCGTAATAGCATAATGAACTTGGATACACCCATAAATGCATTCTGTGCCTTGAGGGTTATCCACATCAAGCACGATAAAGATGAAGACACAGTGGATATAAAAAGTCTACACACCCCTGTTCAAATTCCAGGTTTTTGATTTTTTTTTTTTGTGATTTTTACTTGTCAATACTTCTATATGTACAGGACATACAGGAGAATTCAAATGTTGTTTTTCCTCTCTCTTAGTGGTGTGTGCAATATACAAGAAAAGAAGGAATAGGGTGTATATATAGAGTGATTAGACAAAGATAATGATTTAGAGTGAAGTACATGGCAGTAATGCACCTGTAAGCTGGTTGTCAACTGCCAATCAAATCTGAAAGAAGAAGAAAAGAAGGAATAAGGATGACAAACAACAACAGCAGTCTATGTAGAGTAATGCTACCCATAGTGCAAATAAAGATAAAAGATAAAACCCAGCAATCCTATATACAGAAAAAGTAGAGCTGTAATACCCATAACTGCAAGTTCAGTGCAGTAGTGTAGGGGCAGACGGCAATAGATTGGACTGCACACGATCAATACTGGAATAACAGACAGCAGCAGGTATGGCATTTGTGTAAATGGTTGCAGTAAGGTGTAGAGACATACAGCAGCAGATGTATTACTGTTGGTGTGCAATATTAACTATTTGTTATAAGCTGTGCTTGCTATAGATTAATGTGAGGGAATTCTCCCAAATGCTTTTCCTCAGAGTTGTCCACAGGAGTGTGAGCCCTTACAAATCCCTGCGTGCTTCTGCACATGAGAAAATAATTTTTGTTCATGGGCAGCAGCTGTGCCAGGTTTTTCCACTATGCACAGGGGTAAGCATAGTACGAGGGGGGCTGAAAAGTTCATAGTGGTCAAATTTGACCAAATGTTTATTTTTCAATATAGTTGCCCTTTCAGTCCACACACTTCTTCCGTCAGTATTGCAACACTTGGATCCCTGCAGTTGAAAAATAAACCACATTTGATCAAATTTGACCACTGTGAACTTTTCAGCCCCTCCTCGTACACATAACGGGCATGTCTCCAAAAACCCAACCTTGTGTAATTGATGCTATATCTCGGACAAATTCTGATTGATTAGTGCTCAAACTGGAAAATGAACTACCACAGGGGGGTATAAGGAAGAAGCAGGAAAATGAAGAGTATGTTACTTAGTCCAGCAACTGAAGCTAAAAGCTGAAGTTAATTTCAAACATGATGTCATCATCAGAACAGAGACCTCAGAGAAATCCCAAAGAGGGAATGTAGAGTAAATACTCATAAGTATTTAAAACAATATGCCATAAAAAAAACAGCCTGCTTTGAGGAGAGCTCCTTTCCTGTGTGGAAAATGAACCTGTGATAATTAAACCTTCAGTTGTTTTGGCCAAACTTGTCACATATATTTCATTAACGCCTTCGGAAACCAAGTCAACACAAGGAAAAAGTGCATAATAGGGGCTCTTTAGGCTTTAGATTTTGTTTGAAATGGCCTGACATGTATGATAATATATATACTGACTTACACTGGTGCTGTAAAATGAATTACACTAAAGTGAATTACATATTAAAAAAAACCACTTAATTTGATGGATTACATTCTCTGTTTAGAAAGTTCTTAATATCCAAAACCACTACTACAAATCACAACAGAATTTCAAAACTACTGCTGCTTCTTTTGGCAGTGTGTTTTTTCCCATGCAAAAATATGGCGTGCAAATTGAAGTTTGGCCATCTCCACTCCCAAGAGCCACCTGGCATCAGTCATGACCATATCTTACTCAAATTGAGGAGAAAATTTCATGGTTCAGTAAGAAAATGTGATTTTAATTGATTTATTTGTTTCTCAAACCACATTACACAGCTGCCATATTTGTATTACATGTATATAACGGTTCCCATTCTTTGCCATTAACAACAGATGTAAGTAATAAGTAGCTATGAATGCTTTCCTGAGCCGGTTTAATTGTTTTGTTTTGTTTTTTTATTTCTCCTAGGGAAGGGACGAAGATTTTGAAACGGTCTATGAACAGTGTGTCCGATGCTGCAAAGCTTTTCTGGAGAAGAACTCCTAACATATACCTCAAGATATCTTTGATGGATCGTCCACCTAAAATGTTTCATCTGTCACACTCATAGGTGTGGCCCTCTTATGAGTTCCACTGAAAGATCTTCAGAATATTCTGTTTTATTGTTGTAAATGTTAAACAAGCCACTTGTCACATTTAAAATAGTACTGCTGAGGCACATTTGGTGGAATTAATTTCAGGTGATTAATAAAGTAAATAAAGTGAGCACTACTGCAAGACTTTTTTTTTTACCCTCAATCATTTCTTACAGCCTTAGGGAAGCACTGATGTAGATAATCACAGGTTTTCTTGTCAGAGTTAATGATTGCCTCATTATTTCAGGATTAGGTAATATTGTCTCACTGATATTCCCACTCATACTAAGCCTGAAATACTTTAGTATCTCTGAGGTACTAAATGCTGCATTTTAAGAACAAAAATAATGGAAGTCACTCATGAAGCATCACTCAATCTGTACTTAGTTTAGAAGGCATGGATGTGGTACAGTAAAATTACCATTAAGAGTGCTCTTAATGATCATTTCTGGTACCACGTTCATCATATTCATATTAACCGTGATTTCAATATTGTAAGATATACTTTATGGGCATGGGGGAAAAAAGGATTGCTTATCATTGGACGAGGGAGGAGTTCAATGATAGATGAACCAGCTGGTGCCTGAAGTTTTTCCAACTTTGAGTTTAATTTTAAGGGGGTGCAGCTGTATATCTGTCAAAAGTTTAAAGCTTTTGAGTTTTTTCTTGATTAATCTATTTGCTAGATTAATGCTGAAATAAATCAAATGGGGAAAGTTATGTCAGCTAACATTTATTGGTGAAAGTCTGCATGTCAACCAAAGCATATAATTTTTCTGCTAAAACATTACCTAAAATTCTGTTAGATATGCTTAATTGGTGTCTTCCCAAATTCAGCTGTCAAATTATAAGTATGCTCCATATAAAATTACAATCCCAATCTAGTTAGCAGTGACATGCACAGACATTTTGAGGAAAATACTGAAAAAAGTAGTTATATACAGTGGATATAAAAAGTCTACACACCCATGGTCAAATGCCACGTTTTGTGATGTAAACAAATGAGACCAAGATAAATCATTAAAAACTTTTTCCACCATTAATATGACCTATAACCTTGTTGCGACCCCTCAGTCTAGGGGTGAGAGGGGTGTAACAAATAACCAGATGGAGTTTGGTTGTCAGAGCAAAATTACATTTTAATGAGAGGATTTCTGCCAAAATGATAAATACATAAAATGGTTGGAGAACAAAGGCCTAGAAAGGTACTACTCAAACCAAAGAAAGAAATATAACCAAACTGAGATACGAAAGGGAGTAGTACCTCTAAACCTGTGTCTAACAAAGGTTACCTGCAGTGATGTATATAGAATTGCAAACTAAAACCTTGGCCCAGTATCTCAACCTGAAAGAAAGATAACATGGGAAGTAAGATAACGACAGGATGATGGTTAACAAAATATAACAAGTTCCCAATTGCCACAGTGGATGGATCAGCGTTCTCGTCGCGCCCTCCGCCAGTACCCGGGCTCGCCCGGGGAAGCTAATGATCCTACCAGCAGACTAAATTCGAAGAGACGACGCCTCTGTGCCAAGTCAAAGAAGAATCCTAGTCACAGTCCTAAAGCCGAAAGCAAACAGCCCCGAGAGCACACTGTGGTAGGATCTGCCCTTCGCATATTACAACTAAACGTTGAGGGCCTATCTGCAGCCAAGCGAAGACTTATCGAAGTCCTCGCCTTCCAACATTCGATTGATGTAATCTGCCTCCAAGAGACTCATATTGGCACAGAGGAATCTGGCCGCTACACCATCAAAGGCTTTGACCTCCTGTGCTATGTTCCACATGCTAAACATGGACGTGCCACCTATGAGCGTTCTGACATAGTTGAAGCAAATCACCTGATAACACATTTCTCAGACACCATAACCGTTGGTGGCTTCCATATTGTCAATGTGTACAAGCCCCCTAGTGCCAACTGGGATCTGCAGGTCTTACCCACCCTACCCCACCCTGCCATCTATGTGGGGGACTTTAACAGCCATCACCCTGACTGGGGGTACCCAGCAGTGGACAGTGATGGGGAGGCACTTTCAGACTGGGCATCTAGAAATGACCTCGCTTTGATATACGACCCCAAACAAAGAGGAACCCTCCACTCTGCTAGGTGGAAGAAGGACTATTCTCCTGACCTGTGCTGGGTCAGCTCTTTGAATGGGGCGCCATATCCTACACAGATCCTCATTCAATTCAATTCAATTCAACTTTATTTATATAGCGCCATTTCACAACAACAGTCATCTCATAGCACTATCAACTGTAGGGAGGACCCCCACAGTTGCAGAAAGACCCCAGCAATCAGGCGATCCCCTGTGAGCAAGCACTTGGCGACGGTGGAGAGGAAAAACTCCCTTTTAACAGGAAGAAACCTCCAGCAGAACCAGGCTCAGGGAGGGGCAGTCATCTGCTGCGACTGGCTGGGGGGTGAGGGGACAGAGAAGAAGAAAAGAACAGACATGTAGAGAGCAAACAGCACGATGGGGACTCAATCTATGGGAGAGAACAAACAAATGTTAATGACCAGCAAAAAAAAAAATATTTCATAGAGAGTGAGGAAAGGAGTGAGGCCCAGTGCATTACTGGAGGTCCCCCGGCTGACTAAACCTATTAGCAGCATAACTAAGGGAGGGTTCAGAAACACATGATCCCTCCCTAATTGTAGGCTATATCAAAAAGGTAGGTTTTAGCCCTATTCTTAAAAACAGAGATCGAGTCTGACTCCCGAATCCAGATTGGCAGCTGATTCCACAGGAGAGGAGCTTGATAACTGAAGGCTCTGCCCCCCATTGTACTTTTGGAGATTCTAGGTATTACAAGTAAACCTGCATTTTGGGAGCGTAGTGCTCTGTTAGGATGATACGGTAGTATCAGATCTTTTAAATAAAAAGGAGCCTGATTGTTTAGAGCTTTGTAAGTAAGAAGAAGGATTTTAAACTTAATTCTAAACTCTATGGGAAGCCAATGAAGGGAGGCCAGAACCGGAGAGATATGATCTCTCTTTCTAGTACCTGTTAAAACTCTTGCTGCAGCATTTTGGATCAGCTGAAGACTTTTTAAAGATGTTTTAGGACAGCCTGATAATAAAGAATTACAATAATCTCGAGCTAACAAAAGCATGGATCAGCTTCTCAGCATCACTCTGAGACAAGATGCTCCTAATCTTGGCAATATTACGCAAATGATAGAAGGCAGTCTTAGAAACAAATTTAATATGTGAATTGAAGGACAAATCCTGATCAAAAATAACTCCAAGGTTCCTCACAGAGCTATTAAGAGAAAGAGTAACTGCATCCAAACTGAAAGTTTGATTTGGAAAGGAATTTCTAAGGTTTTTTGGACCAACAAGAATGACTTCAGTCTTATCTGAATTTAATAGCAGGAAATTACAAGTCATCCAAACTTTGATTTCCTTAAGACAGGCTTCTAACTTGGCTAATTGATTAGTATCATCTGGCTTCATTGACAGGTATAATTGTGTGTCATCTGCATAACAGTGAAAATGTATACAGTGCTTTCTAATAATGTTGCCTAACGGAAGCATATATAAACTAAAAAGAGTAGGGCCAAGCACAGATCCCTGTGGAACTCCATGACTAAGCTTTGAGCTGAGAGAAAACTCATCATGTACATGAACAAACTGGAACCTATCAGATAAATAAGATCTAAACCACTGCAACAAAGTTCCATTAAGTCCAACATAGTGTTCTAATCTATCAAGTAGAATATTATGATCAATAGTATCAAAAGCTGCACTAAGATCTAAAAGGACAAGTACAGAAACTAGTCCATTATCAGATGCAATGAGGAGGTCGTTAGTGACCTTCGCTAAGGCTGTTTCAGTGCTATGATGGATTCTAAACCCAGATTGAAACTCCTCAAATAAACCATTTCCCTGCAGGTGGTCAAATAGAATTGAATTGAACACCATACCTACAGTGAAGCATGGTGGTGGCAGCATCATGCTTTGGGGCTGTTTTTCTTCAGCTGGAACTGGGGCCTTAGTCAAGGTGGAGGGAATTATGAACAGTGTGGCGGCATGGAATAATAGGCAGCGAACTGACAGTTTTTGAGGGTGTTTATTATTATTCATCCCGCCATCATAGAACTCACTCCAGCCCTGTGCAGGTGGGCTGGAGCGGGTCCTCAGGCTCTCGTGAGGAGACACAGGATGCGTGTCGTCAGAAGTGGTGGTCAGAGAGAGAGAGTCAGTTACAGAGCAATGCAGTTTTTATACCCCACTACAGACAATGCATTCACAGCAGTAGGTATGGACATTTGCATTTGAGAGACACACATAACAATAGGAAGATTACTGGCTGGAATTCGCCTCTGCTCCGGAGCTGTAGGACAAAAGAGGTTACAAGGCACATCTACATATTGTTATCAGTCCATAGATCACACTGCTGTGTTAATTGCTCCCGCTGAGTGCTCTGCTTGTCCGTGGCTGCTGTGGGGGTTACCCATACACTCCCCCCCCAGAGGGCTCAGCGGGGAGCTGAGGCCTCGATAGTCCGGCTTTTGGTAGCAAGCTGTGGGGAAGGCTCACTGCAGGCGGCAGTGGAGGGGGGGGGGGGTAGCGAGTGCCGGGACGGGATGGCGAAATTGTCTGGGCCGCGCAAAAATTGCCTGTGGATCCGTGATGTTGAGGGGCTGTCCCGTTGAACGTGTGGAGGTCCACAGCAGCTGTAAGAAGAAAAATTTGTCTCTGACTCCTCTCGCGGCCATGAAGAAAAAAAGGAGCTGCAGCTGTGAGGGACTTGGCCTGTTGACTTTAGGTGCGCGCGCAGTCCTAAAGTCCTCGGGGACAGCTGACGGCTGAATCCCCTTGTGCGCCATGGCTGAGACCATTAGAAAATCCTGTGAGCGAGCTGCGTGCGTGCTTCAGGTGTGTGAGCAGCCCTGAAGGTTCTGTGTGCAGCGGCGAAGGACGATGGCGGTCTGTGTGGAGCCGGTATTGTCCTGTGCGTGGTGCGCTGTCCTCATAACCCCCTGGTTTGCGTGCGGGGTTCGGTGCATGGCAGGTCTGCTGTAGAGGCGAGTCAGGGTCAGGGAGCTTGCTGGAGATCAGCGTAGTCGGCGCCGATGGTCATCCCTGTTCAGGTTGTTGGTCGTCGCTCGTGCCGGGTCATGGTGCGTTCAGGTCCACGCGCTGCGTTCTCCGTCGGCCCTGGAGGTCGCCGTCATGGAGAGAGGACGAGGTGCGTGCGCTCTCGTGTGGAGGAGCTGTGAGAGCGGCCGGTCCCAGCGTGGATGTGCGGATCTCAGGCATGCAGATCTCACCATGAAGCTTTCTGCAGCTTTCCCGGTCGTGGGTGATCTCCGGAGAGTTTCGCCTGGTGGTGGCTCTGCGTCAAGGTCTCCCTGTAGCAGAAGGGAGGGCAGATCATTTACGTCAGGCTGCTGCGTTCGCTTGTCGTCGGAGAATCACCGCCGGGTGCTGTGTTCATTGTCAGCGTGTTCTTTTCTGCGTTCAGGTCATGGTGCGTTGGAGCGGTGAGAGGGAGGAGACGTTTTGTGTCCCTCGGCCGGTTCAGCGTGGATGTCCAGACCAGAAGGTTGCGTTGCACAAAGCGTGTGCTTTCTCGGGGTCACCAATAGGGCGGTATAATGTAATAAGCTGCGAGGGAACTGAGAGTTTTTGAGGGTGTTTATTATTATTCATCCCGCCATCATAGAACTCACTCCAGCCCTGTGCAGGTGGGCTGGAGCGGGTCCTCAGGCTCTCGTGAGGAGACACAGGATGCGTGTTTTCAGAAGTGGTGGTCAGAGAGAGAGAGTCAGTTACAGAGCAATGCAGTTTTTATACCCCACTACAGACAGTACATTCACAGCAGTAGGTATGGACATTTGCATTTGAGAGACATAACAATAGGAAGATTACTGGCTGGAATTCGCCTCTGCTCCGGAGCTGTAGGACAAAAGAGGTTACAAGGCACATCTACATATTATCAGTCCATAGATCACACTGCTGTGTTAATTGCTCCCGCTGAGCGCTCTGCTTGTCCGTGGCTGTTGTAGGGGTTACCCATAAACAGTTCCAAATACCAGTCAGTGTTGGCACAAAACCTTCAGGCTTCTGCTAGAAAGCTGAAGATGAAGAGGAACTTCCATCTTTCAGCACAACAATGACCCAAAGCAGACGTGATCTGAAGAGGGCTGTGCACAGGAGATACCCTTGCAATCTGATAGATTTGGACGATTTTTGCAGAGAAGATGGGCAAATATTGTGACATGGAAGATGTGCTATGCTGATAGACTCCTACCCAAAAAGACTGAGTGCTGTAATAAAAGCCAAAGGTGCTGCAACAAAGTATTAATTTAAGGGTGTGCATATTTATGCAAGCAGGCTATTGCAAGTTTTTTATTTTTCCCCTTAAAAGATTTCAGTTTGTTTTTCAATTGGGTTGTACAGGTTATAGGTCACATTAATGGTGGAAAAAGTTTTGAAATGATTTATCGTGGTCTCATTTTTTTACATCACAAAAACCTGGCATTTGAACAGGGGTGTATAGACTTTTTATATCAACCATACAGTAGCACAAATTTTACTGTACTTGTACTTACTGTTTTATTTTAATACTGAGACATTCGCGGAGATATTTAATCCTACAGACTTCTACAAAATTATCAGCTCACACAGAGACCATGGGATTCATCATTAGTCCCACAATGGGGAAATTACAGGATTGCAGCAGCACAGGGATAGCAACTCTCAGAGCAATAGTAAATAAGATAAGAATTGGTTAGCCAAAGCAGTAAATAAATATACATATGTACACAGTTATACACACAGTGCAGCAGCATTACAGTTAGATGGTATTAACAGCATTACAGTTAGTTACGTAACTAACAATATATAAATATAGACCCAGACAGTATATTTCACATTTGAATGAACAGTGTTGTTGCCACCCTTGATAATAATTATAATTGTATAAGTTGTGTATTGGAGGGAACAATCTCTACTGTGCAAAGTTATGACGTTTAATACAGTCTCTATGAGCAGCACTGGTTAGATTATAAAGTCTGACAGCCATAGGTAGGAAGGACCTGCTGAATCGCTCCGTCTTGCACCTAGGATGACACAGCCTGCCACTAAATGAGCTCCTCAGCACATTCAGCGTATCCCACATGGGGTGGGACTCGGACTCCAGCAGAGATGACAGCTTAGCTACCATCCTCCTCTCTCCTATCTTCTCCTCAGGGTCGAGGCGGCAACACAGCTCGCTTTTTTGATCAGCCTGTTCAGTCTCTTCCTGTCGGCTGCCGTGGTGCCACTGCCCCAGCAGACCGCTACATATGTGATGGCTCATGACACCACCGAATTGTAGAAGATCATCAGGAGCACCCCCTGCACTCCAAAAGACTTGAGTCTCCTCGGGAGGAACAGCCTGCGTTGCCCCTTCTTGTAGAAGGCGTTGGTGTTGTGTGTCCAGTCCAGTTTATTGTTCAGGTGAACACCCAGGTACTTGTAAGATGTCACCATCTCAGTGTCTGTTCCCTAGATGTTTACCGGTGTTGTGGGGAGGTTGTCCATGCCTGTGGCAGTCCACCACCGATTCCTTGGTTTTCCTCACATTGATCTGGAGGCAGTTCCACAGGCACCAGTCCAGAAAGTCCTGGATGAGTCTTCTGTACTCCACGTCATCCCCATTGGAGATGAGGCCGACGATTGCAGAGTCATCAGAGAACTTCTGTAGCTGACAGTGTGGTGTGTTGTGTGAAAAGTCAGCAGTATAGAGAGTGAACAGGAAGGGAGCCAGAACTGTTCCTGGGGGGGGGGAAGGTGGGTACTGCAAATGATGGTATCAGACACATAGTCCTGGATCCTCACAAACTGTGGTCGGTCTGTGAGGTAGTCTAGGATCCACGATGACAGGTGCTGGTCTGCTTTTGCACATAGCAGCTTGTTCCTCAGAGTCACTGGTTGGATGGTGTTGAAAGCACTGGAGAAATCAAAGAACATGATCCTCACAGTGCTCCCAGGCTTCTCCAGGTGGAACAGGGAACAATGTAGGCGGAAGATCACTGCATTTACATGACAAAAATGGTCGGCTTCCATTGAAAAATAAATATTTGTTCAAGATAAATAAATCTTTGCAAAAATCTGAAAAAGGCTTTTCTTTCAATAAATACAATATTAAACTTCCATTCAAATCAAAAAAATATTTGAAAAAAATTAAAAAAGGCCATTCCCCTTGTCAGCAAAATGATCCAAAAGCATCCCGTCTTATTAACCTGCCACCCTTTAGTTTATTGGTTTGTCAGGGACCATGTACAGAAAAAACATTAAACACAGGGTAGAAATGCTCTGTACCAGATTATAGTATTCTCACTAATTTCCATCTCTAGTCCCTGAGACAGGCAGTATGATTTTAAAAGAAGAACAGCACATATAGAAAGCAATTCAGGTCAGGTTTCAGAAACTGTTGACCCTGAAACAAGCAGGGAGTAAGTTTCAAAGGTAAAAAGATAAGAGAAACAGCACATATAAAAACAATTTAAGAGTACAATTTCAAATCCCATTTCAGGGGGACAGTCAATGCTGGCAGGCTTGATTACTTAAAATCCATTTTTTAGTCTGTGGAAAAGTCTCTGTAATTTGTTCTGGTCTTCAAAGCAGTGAGGAGCTTGTTCCATTCCATTATAGCTTTGTATGAGAACGCTGACCGTCCAAAGGCAGTTTTTTATAGGGGGATGCAACAATGCCACCTAGAGGAAGTCCTTGATACTCTGGTATTTTGTTCAGAAGTCAGGTACACAAAAATCTTAAGAGGTGGGGTTGCAGAACCATGGATAATTTTAAAGACCAACCGTATATTTGCATACATGATCATATTTTCAAAGCTTAACATCTTGTGTTTGTGTTTATCCCCATATAGCAGTGTTTTCCAACTGGGGGTCCTGGAATATTCAGGTTTCTACTGGAAATTTTCTAATTTCACTTCTTAATTGGGACAGTAATCGCAAATAATTTGCTGTTCTTGTGCATGGGTGGCCACAGAACCCATTACAAAAGTAAGAAATTTGCCAGGAAAAAGCTGAAAATTTTTGAAGTTAAATGTTAGTTTATAAGAAAAACCTCACCAATTGGTGAGAAAATTGGACATTTATGAGAGGAAAAGATTTTTAAAAAAATTGTTAAAATGTTCTAGAAAACTGTCAGATTTTTTTGGGGGGGGGAATGTGTATTTTTTGGCATTTGGAAGTTATGTTTATTATAAAAAAAATGTAACTTTTTTTCTTGTGAATTTGGGACCTGCTTATTGTAAATTTGTGCTTATTTAAATTGTAAGTTAATATCTTTTATCATATTTTTGCACCTTTAATCTTGCAGATTTGTGCTAAAGTTATGCTTATACCTTTGTACAGTGTGCTAAAGTTATGAATATCCCCCTACAACCATCTTGTTCAAAAATAATAAATCACAGACTGCATGTACTTTGCAGTAGTGGCTTGTGGGTGATCCCACCGAGGAGACAAATTACTCATGCACAGACACACCTACTGTATACTTGCGAGAACACCACCACCCAAGCCTTTAGCTCCACAGACATATGTAGTTTGCAGCTCTTGCAAAACGCCAAGAGAGCAACGATCACTATGCTGACCATCAGGCTATTCAAGACAACACTACACCAGCCTGTTCAAGTCTCACTCAGCATGATAAAATCTGACCAGGAAAAGCTGATGACACATCCTAACTTTACTTTGTCTTTTCATGACTGGATACATTCTTCATGTCGTTAAATCTGGTTGTAATCCAATGGTTGTTACTCGAGGTTGCGCCGTCAAAAAAAATGTGACGCCAAGGCTAGCGTTGCAAAGCCGGTTAACCGCTCCTCTCGGCCATAGGCATTCTGATCGAAAGAGCGCCATGCTGCTGCACTCAACTTCTTTATAATGTTCAGTTTAGGAGAAGGCCTTGAACTGTTTTTATCTGAAGTTGGCATTCAAATTGTAGTCTCCACATCTTGTTAGCAAGTACATATTGCATAATATCTCCTCATGCTCACTGGTTGTAATCAGCGCCGTAAAATATGGTTGAAATGGTTGGCTATTGGCGATTGGCTATTGGCTCTCTTGGCGCCACACCAGTAGGCTGCCTTTTGCAACAGCGGCTCGATTCCGAGTTTTTTTTCCCTTCCTCTCTCTTTTGATCACTTTTTTTTTTTCACCCCACTTATATCACGGACACACAGATCGTCCCAAATGTCTCCTGAGCCGGTGGACGGAGCCACTGTTTATAGCAGGATACGATACAACAGGGAAGAGCTGCTAGCATTTAACCGCCACCCGGTCCCACTGGAAAAACTCGACATACCGAGAGAATTGAGGCGAAAGCGTCGCGGCTGCCGGGCTGGAGTAAGGCGGAGGACAAAAAATATAAGGTACAGATCCTCCCTTCCATCTGTTGTCATGGGAAATGTACGGTCGATACTGGGAAAGTTAGATGAGCTAGCGGCTATCTCCCGTTATAATAGCACTTACCGGGAGTGCTCTCTCCTTTTGTTTACTGAGACGTGGCTAACTGAACTAGCAGCAGATGCTAACATTGAGCTGGAGGGTTTTCACATGATACGAGCTGACCGAACACTAGAGAGTGGCAAAACTAGGGGCGGTGGAGTGATAATGTATGTTAACAACAACTGGTGCAGACCGGGACATATCACTGTTAAACAACGACACTGCAGCAAAGACATTGAGTTGCTAGCTGTTAGCATGAGGCCTACATATCTCCCGAGAGAACACTCACACGTGATCTGCATTGTTGTTTATGCAAATCCGACGGCGAACGCTGGGACAGCGCGTGACGTCATCCATTCAGTAACCAGCAGGCTGCAGACAGAATACCCAGATGCTCTTCTCCTCATCTCAGGCGATTTCAACCACGTTTCACTGTCTCCCATTCTGCCCACTTTCACCCAGTATGTCACATGCCACACTAGAGACAATAAAACACTGGATTTGTTCTACGCAAACACTAAGGAGGCGTACACCTCATCACAACTCCCCCCACTTGGGAGATCGGATCACAACTTGGTTCATCTCCGACCGGTGTACAAACCCCTAGTGCACAGACAACCTCCGGCCATGCACACTGTGGAGTTATGGTCTGAGGAGACAATGGACACTCTAAAGGACTGTTTTGAAGCCACTGCCTGGAAGCAGCTCTGCGATCCACATGGTGAGGACATCGATGGCCTCATTCACACCTTCACGGGCTACCTCAGCTTCTGTGTGGACAAATCCGTTCCCACCAAGACCATACGGCGTCACTCAAACAACAAACCCTGGATCAACCCTGAGATAAAAACACTTCTGAGAGAGAAGAAGAGGATCTTCAGGTCGGGGAACAGGGAGATGCTGAAGTCCGTACAGAGGGAGCTGAGGAGAAAGATCAGAGAAGGCAAGGACAGCTTCAGGAAGAAGATGGAGGACAAGCTGCAACAGAGCGACATCAGCGGGGTCTGGAGAAACCTCAAAACCATCTCGGGGCTCCAGAATACCTCCCCCCAGGCCACGGGGGGCAGGGAGTGGGCGAACAACCTGAATCTGTTTTTCAATAGATTTGACCAACCGCCCTCCCCCCTGTCTGCACAACAACCACTGCTGCCTCTAAGAAATCAAGTCCTGCTGCCCACTCCCCACTCCACCGACACCCCCCCCACTCCCAACACACAGCCCCCCATCCTGACCCTGACCACGACCCAGGTGAGGACGGAGCTGAGGAAGATCAAGGCGAGGAAGGCGTCGGGACCGGACGGCATCAGCGCAAAGCTCCTCAAGTCCTGTGCAGACCAGCTGTGTGGGATTGTGACATATATCTTCAACATGAGCCTGAAACTGGGGAGGGTACCACAGCTGTGGAAAACATCTTGTGTGGTACCTGTACCAAAAACTTCCCACCCCAAAGACCTGAACAGCTACAGACCGGTGGCCTTGACGTCCCACTTGATGAAGACCCTGGAGAGACTGCTCCTTGCTCATCTCCGCCCCCTGGTGGAACCAGCGATGGATCCACTCCAGTTCGCCTACCAGCATGGCATTGGGGTGGAGGATGCGGTGATCTTCCTCCTTCACCGCTCTCTGTCCCACCTGGAGAAGCCCGGGAATATGGTGAGGATCATGTTCTTTGACTTCTCCAGTGCTTTCAACACCATCCAACCGATGATCCTGAAGGACAAGCTGCTGCGCGCAGGGGTGGACCAGCACCTGTCATCATGGATCCTGGACTACCTCACGAACCGGCCTCAGTTTGTGAGAACCCGGGACTGTGTTTCCGACACGATCATCAGTAGCACGGAGGCCCCCCAGGGAACGGTGCTGGCTCCCTTCCTGTTCACTCTTTATACTGCGGACTTCTCACACAACACAACACATTGCCATCTACAGAAGTTCTCTGATGACTCCGCGATCGTTGGTCTCATCTCCAACGGAGATGAAGCTGAGTACAGAGGGCTTATCCAGGACTTTGTGGACTGGTGCCATCGGAACTGCCTCCAGATCAACGCGAGGAAAACTAAGGAGCTGGTGGTGGACTGCCGCAGGCATGGGCAGCCCCTCACAGCACCAGTAAATATACAGGGAACAGACATCGAGATGGTGACATCCTATAAGTACCTGGGTATTCATCTGAACAATAAACTAGACTGGTCACACAATACTGACGCACTCTACAAGAAGGGACAGCGCAGGCTGTTCCTGCTGAGGAGACTCAGGTCTTTTGGTGTACAAGGGGCGCTGCTGAAGTCATTCTATGACACGGTGGTGGCATCAGCCATCACTTTTGGAGTGGTCTGCTGGGGCAGTGGCATTACTGCAGCCGATAGGAAGAGACTGAACAAACTGATTAAGAAAGCTAGCTCTGTCCTGGGGCAGCGCCTTGATCCGATGGAGGAGATAGGAGAGAGAAGGACGGTGGCTAAACTGTCATCTCTGCTGGAGTCCGAGTTCCACCCTATGCAGGACATACTGGATGCACTGAGGAGCTCATTTAGCAGCAGACTACATCATCCCAGGTGCACAACCGAGAGGTTTCGTAGGTCCTTCCTACCAACGGCTGTCAGACTGTACAACCTAAGCAGGGCTGCTCGCAGAGATAGCAAAAAGACGTAACAAACTAATAGTTTTTTTTTTGAATGCAAAAGATGCAATAGACTTACACAATGGTCCTCTCCGGCATACAACTAGGAACATACCGGTCGCTATGGAGGGTGAGAATATGTATGGGCACATAATCATACCATGTAGGATAACTAAATAGACGGTTATGCTGTTTCATCCCACCTAGCAACAATGCTCTGCACTGTGTGTGTTTATATATTTACATATTTATTCCATCTAGCTACAATGCTCAGCACTGGGTGTGTTTATATTTATATATCTATATATTTATTCCATCTAGCTACAATGCTCCGCACTGTGTTTTTATATATCTACATATTATTCCATCTAGCTACATTGCTCCGCACTGTGTGTGTTTATATACTTGCATATTTATTCCACCTAGCTGCAATGCTCCGTACTGTGGGTGTTTATACGTATATTTACATATTTATTCCATCTAGCTACAATGCTCTGCACTGTGTGTTCATATATTCATATATTTATTCCATCCAGCTACAATGCTCTGCACTGTGTGTCTGTGTGTGTGTGTGTGTGTATATATACTGTATATTTTATAGTAATATGTACATATGTATATTAGCTGCTCTTGCTTGCTTGTTTGTTTGTTTTTTGTTGTTGTTTTTTTTTCTTGCCTTCTGATTGTTGCTCTGAGTGTTGCTATCCCTGTGCTGTTGCAATCCTGGAATTTCCCCGTTGTGGGACTAATAAAGGCTTATCTTATCTTATCTTAAATGTGTAGATGTGGTGATCTTGTCAAAAGGCTGATTGTGATTGGTTCGAGTCTTGCCTCTTTTTTTTTTTCAATGCACAGAGAGAGTGAATTTTCCATAGCAACAAATATAAAATGATTTCTGATTGGCTAAATAAATTCAAAACAGAGGCTCACCTCCTTTCATTTTATTTTACTTAGCAACAAATACTGATTAATGTTCCCACAATGCCAAGCCCACTTCTTCCTCCTTTGGACTTCACACGGGATTTTGACTAAATGTTACACAATAATATCACATTAAAGACCACCAGAGGCCAACTTCACTGACATAGCAATGCTTTGAAAGAAAAAAAAAACCCACACTAAATGTGTTTCTTATTACAATGTACTGTATGCCTCATTTCTTCTCAAATTTCTGAGGAGGCTGCGCTCCCCTTGCCTCCTCTGACAAGCCACCACTGGCATAACTTTGTTTCAAACATGGGGGGGTGGGGGGGATTTCTGACCGTATAAGGATTTTTAAAAAATCTTTTTATTATAGGACTGTCAGCACATCAGTACAGGTATTTGTCTCCAATGTCCTCTTTTTCATTTTTAAAGGAAAAGGAATTTTTATTTGTATGTATCCTAGTGTAAAGGAAGAGCACAAAATCATTAACTTTGATAAAAGGACAAGGCTAATTTACCCACTTTATTTTGGCATTCTCACATTAGTAAAAGTTGTAAAAAATTATTTCCCTGATTTACCAAATATATGTTCAGCCTTGTAATAGTCTATGCCACTATGAAGCAGCAGGCCTACTTGATACCTATTATGTGTTAAGTATTTCAGCACTGGCAGAAATTAAGTTTTGACTAATGTTACCTGGTCATGTGTGCCTCCTGTCTCTCTCTAGTCATCAGTGCTGTCTCTGTGTCCCTCTGGACACCTGTGCTGATTCTCTGGTTACCTTTACCTCCTCTCCCATCTCCTTCTTGGTTTACCCTGCTGCTGCAGCCACATTCTTGCTCCTGATATAGAAAAGCTCAATTAATGTTCAAATAGTTTAAAAGAGGTGCTTCATGGACAATTATGGAGGATGTAATTCATGCTAGATTTTTCAATGCCAAAAACTTGGAAAGATGTGAAATATCCTTTACCCCTTCTTCCCTCTTAAAATCATCTTAACAGTGCAATCAGTATTACGTGAGGTTAATCTAGCCACTGAACGAGGCTTAATCACCATTATTCTGAATTCATTTTTATTTTGTTATTAATCAGTTGTAGTGATTAACACATTTATTCTGACAGGACTGTTTTTTTCATTAATTTATGATGTCACCACTTGCCACCATGTGGCTATTTTTTACCAAGCAGGTGAACTAAGGACACTACTGTGATTTAGTCAGCTAGACTATGATGAGGGCAACAGTTATCATGCCTGAAGAGGCATTATGAACACAGCACACCACACCTTAGGTACATTAGTGACTACATTATCCCGGTATTAAAAACTTACTCTGGATTCATTATTTATTCATTCATCTTCTTCTGCTTAATCCTTTTTTGGGTCGCAGGGGGGCTGGAGTCTATCCCAGCATCTTTTGGGTGAGAGGCAGGGTACACCCTGGACAGATCGCCAGTCCATCGCAGGGCTACACATTTAATTTTTTACAATGACATTCTGTTTTCAAATTTAGTGTTCAGGCATTTGCCCTCCCCCCAAAAAAAGGTAAATGACAAATTTTCCTTTACCAAATTTACCAGAAAAAACAACATACAAATTTAGGAGGAAATAGTATAAATTCACAAGAAAAAAGTAGCAACTTGATGACAGTAAAAAAAAAATTTAAAAAAATTAAAGAAATCGGAAATTTAAATAATTATGCAAATATGTAAGGAAAAAGGCTTATTTTCCATGACAAATTTGAGAAAAATGCTACATTTTTGTGAGAAATTGAATTTAGGGGGAAAACAACATGGGGGGAAATACTGCATATTTATACAAAAAGTAGGCAAAATTACAAGAAAAAAAAATGTCTGATTTACAGGAAAAGCTGTAAAACTATGACAAAAAAGTTGCACACATGAAAAAGTGACATTAGAAACCTCACAGTGCTACATAAGACACTGATGAAGTTTACTATGGGAGAAAAAAGATTGGACAGAATATGTAGAGCCCCAAAAGTTGGTAGTGAGGACAACTCTAACTTTAAATGGGTTTATAATATGCTTTTAATTGATTATATACTGTATATATATATATATATATATATATATATATATGCACACATGTATATTCAGTACTGAAGTGACCATACAGGAAAAGCAACAGGCTGGAGGAGGTGACAAATGCTGCAAGGAAAAAATGCTGGAAGAAGCATTGCAACTTTTTATTTATTCAGTTATTTCTTCTTCTTTTTATTAGCATTCCCTTTATTGCAAATGGACCCTTAACCACCAACAAACTCAAAAGGTACAGTGTTAAGGTGATGAATCTTGTTATACTAGGAGCTAAATCACTGTACAGTGATAATAAGCCATCAGTATCTCAGTGTTTGGTCACTGCCTAATTTGTGTAATGCCGTCTCGTGATTAAATAAAATGGGAATGGAAAACTAGAAATGTGATTTTAAGCTCAATAATTAAATTGAATTATCAAACTGGGGATTCTAAATTGTCCTTAGGTATGACTGTGAGAGTGAATGGTTGTCTGTCTCTCTGTGTTGGCCCTGTGATGGACTGGCGATCTGTCCAGGGTGAACCCTGCCTCTCACCCACAGATGCTGGGATAGGCTCCAGCCCCCCCACGACCCAAAAAGGATTAAGCAGAAGAAGATGGATGAATGAATAAATTAAATTGTTTGATGTTTTTCCTGGTTGTACTAAGAATTGCACAAATGTGCTGCTACAGGAGCACATTTCGTGTTTTTTTGACACAGCGTATATTCTGGCTCTTTCCATGTGACTTGCCACATTTCTCTTCCATTTGTTTTATTAAAAGATTTTGGAAGTACATTCAAAGTACAAATATTTTGCTTTAAAAGTACCAAGTTGTCGTGTATAGAGGGCCAGAAGTGACAAAATGACATAAATAAATAAATACACCATTTAATTATGAGGTTCTCCATAGTCACAAAGTGGGACAAAAAAAATCCTGAATAGGAAAAAAGATGTATCCAGAATTGTTTCAGAATTTAGTCAAAGCCCCCTGAATCGTAATGGAATTGAATCATGAGGTACCTAAAGAGTCATATCCCTATGTATTGTAACTGTGCCTTTATTGTAGTGCCCCCCCCCAAAAAAAAAACAAATATGTAAAACTATTTTGTTGACAGAGTGACTAAACTCTTTCAAAGGAATTGCTTTCTCAGTGTGAATGTCATAAAAAGGCACAGAGTCTAGAAAATGATCAAATAAAAACTATTGTAGCATCCTTTTCATACATGGAGCACATCATTCTCTCAGGACTGACATTTTTAACAGTCCGTCTGACACAGCAGTGGGAAGTTCACAGAGATCTAACATCCCAGGACTCAGCACAGTCATGAGATTATTCAAGGAATATTCATTTCAAGATGGGGAATGCAAAGGAAAACAATGAACACTATTCAGACTTGTAACAATAGTACAGTTTATTTAAATATAATATATATATATATATATATATATATATATATATATATATGAAGACAGAGCATCCATCTGATAAATGTCAGCCATGTTAATCTGTTGTAAACAGGTGTCGTCATCTTATGTTTACAGTATGTACATGTTACTCCCAGCTCAAATGATAATGGCCTACATTATGAACAGTTGAATTTTGTATTTATTCATATACATAAATGCAGGCTTTACCAAACTCTACCAAGTTCCCCAGGAGGGCTGTGAAGTGCGACCACAACTTAAAAAAAGGAAAAAAAAATGGTTGCAAAAGTGCAAATTGTTGATGCAATTCGTAACAATCACAGTTCTTGGTGTAAGCACAAGTGGGTGAAACAAGTTTGACTGACACTTCTCCCCCTAAACATGTAGTGCAGTGGAGGGGCTGAACATATTTGGATTTTGCTCTTTTCTTATAGAATTTAACAAAATAAAAGCATGAAGTGCCTTATTTTGTTCTAGCAAGTGTTTTGGATCACAGCAAGGAAAAAAGGCCTCAAGTTTGTTTATCTCAGTCACTGCATTTGTTTTCTTCCCAACGCTTCCATTTCACCATCTTCATCCCATTCTGGTTTTTGTTGCCTGGTTGCTCCCATGAGGTAAAAGCTAGCCATCAAGGCCCAACCCCGGGTGGCAGCCAGCCACGTCTTAACAGAGGGGGGGGGGGGCCTCGGTGAATGACAATACGGTGCCTGATATCAGTCAGTGCTGGTAAGATTTCCCTCTTACTGCCCCAAGGCACTTCTCCCAACATTTTTTAATCTTCTGGAGTACGTGTGTGTTCGGCTTCAACCTGAAACAAAGGAGGAGTGATGTTCAACACAGTCAAAATTAAAAAAAAAAAAAAAAACACCTGAAAAATTCTTTGGTTTTACTAAAAATCACAAATATTAAGTAACTTGATCTATAGCTCTTGCTGTGCCACTGTTAGGACTCATGAACAGCATGGCGAGTGTTTCACCACTAAGAGCAAATGTCTGAGAGCCTCCAGGAAGACACGACCTTTACACTATGACTTTAAGCTCATATTTGAGTTTTCTGAAATAGTCTATGGGATTATTCATTTGTTTTTCTGACTGATGGATTTTATAAAATTAAGTAGGAGTGATATAATGTACAAAAAAATCCAACAAAAGTCTGCCTCGAAACTTTTACTTAGCAAAGACAAATAAAGAATATGTATAATTTACTGTAGACCCAGTATGTGTGAAATGCATGCATGCAAATGATGAAGGTACTTAAATTAGTTGTGGGGGGGTTTTGTGCTGCTGCACTTAACGTTTTATTTACATTATTATGTACATTATTTTAGTATGCAAATCTGGACTTGCAAAGTAACTGCTAACTAAAGTTGCCAAATATTCTAAAATGTGGAAAATAAAGTATTTAACAAATTAATTAAAACAAATAAGTTCAAGTATTACATAGTATTGGAAATTGTTCTTGGTTGAGCCGCTTCTCTGATGCATCATGTATGGCAGCAACACTCACTTGTGCTAAACAAAGCAGTCTTACAGAACCAAAATATTGCATAGTAAAAGTGTGGCAAAAAGTATTCGCCATCTTCCCGATTTCTTATATTTTTGCATATTTGTCACACTTAAATGTTTCAGATCATCATATTTTAATATTAGACAAAGATAACCCAAGTAAATACAAAATGGAGTTTTTAAAATAATGATTACATTTATTAAAAGTGAAGAGCTATCCAAATCTACTTAGCCCTATGTGGAAAAAGTAATTGCTCCCCCTTGTTACATCATGAATTAACTGCAATAAATCACTTTAAAACAAAAAAACAAACAAAAAAAAAAGTTCAGTTTCACTAGCCTCACCCAGGCCTGATTGCTGCCAGACCTGCTGAATCATGAAATCACTTAAATAGAACTTGTCTGACAAAGAAAAGTAGACTGAAAGATCTCAGAAAGCAACACACCATCTGAAGAAATTCAAGAGCAGATGAGAAACAAAAACCCAGAAGATCCAAAGAACTGCAGGCCTAACTTGCCTCAGTCTAGACACTGATCCATGATTCAGCAATAAGAAAGAGACTGGGCAAAAATGGCCTCCATGGGAGAGTTCCAAGGCGAAAACCACTGCTGACCAAAAAGAACACAAAGGCTCATCTCACATTTGCCAGAAAACATCTCAATGATCTTCAAGACTTTTGGGAAAATATTCAGTGGACTGACGAGACAAAAGTTGAACTGTTTGGAAGGCATGTGTCCCGTTACACCTGGTGTAAATCTAACACATTTCATAAAAAGAATATCATACCAACAGTCAAACATGGTGGTAGTGTGATGGTCTGGGGCTGCTTTGCTGCTTCAGGACCCGGACCAATTGCTGTAACTAATGAAACAATGAATTCTGCTCTCTACTAGAAAATCCTGAAGGAGAATGTCTGGCGATCAGTTCATGGTTTCGAGCTCAAGCCCTCCACTGTGGCTGAATTAAAACTACTTTATAACTACTGTTGCACTGGACTCTAAAATTAAGCCAGGGCTTTGCAACCTGCAGAGAAGCGCCCTACTGTTTTGCCCATAGCATGCGGCTCCTTGTAGCTTTGGAGATTTTTTTTTAAGTCACAGATTTCCAATGATGCAAATTTACAAGTAAAACTTCAATATCTATGAAAGAAAATTCACAGATTGATGGGAAAATAAATTACAAATTTAGTGTGCATAGTTACAGATTTATAAGAAAAAGACGCAAAGAATAAAAATGGCAAATTTATGAAGAAAAAAAGTCAAATGTCTAAGAAAAAATGGCAAATTTACTAGTGAAGTTATATATTTGGGAGGAAAATGCTGCAAATTCACAAGAACAAGCTGCAAGTTTATGAGTAAAAAATGGTCATCTCAGGGTCCTTAACAGTCTCAAGTTTAAAAGAATAAAGTTATTTTAAAAATCACAAGTTTCTAAGAAAAAAGTGAACAGTTTTTAAGCTAGTGAATAAATACATTTCTAAGTCTAAATTTATGAGGTACAATTTTACAAATTTACAAGAAAAAACTGGCTGTATAAAAGGTGCTGAAAAAATGGCTCAAGGGTAGAATCGAGGTCAGGACATCAGTGCTTGACAAGTAAGCAGATAGACATCTGGAATGAAAGGCCACAAAGGGAGACAGATGCACAAAGGGTTATGTCGGAGACTCTATGAACAAAAAGAGAGCAGAAAGTGATATTAGGGAGCGAAACTGCAAGCCTCCAGGAATACACTGAGAAGGTGAGAGTTCCTCAAACAGCACAAGATGGACATCGATGAGAGAAAGAGGAAGTTCCTCCATGGAGCCTACCATTCTATAGAGTGGGAGACAAATTTGGCATCAAGAAATCCTGCAAATGGTTGGATAAGTCTAGTCTCAAGGATGACAGCGATCCTGACAGGCAATCTACCACAGTACTGAGGTGCTCCAGCACATATTAGAGGAACCGCATACGTTGAGAGGCACGGCCCACCCATCAGGATTTTGTACAGGAATCCATCCATCCATCTTCTACCGCTTTTCCAGAGGTCCGGGTCACGGAGGCAGCAGTTCAAGCACAGAAGTCCAGACTTCCCTCTTCCCGGCCACCTGCCCCAGCTCTTCAGAAAGGATACCAAGGCGTTCCCAGACCAGCTGAGCTGGGAGACATAGTCTCTCCAGCGAGTCCTGGGTCTGCCCCGGGGTCTTCTCGCAGTAGGACGTGCCCAGAACACTTCAAGTAGGAGGCGTCCAGGAGGCATCCTGATCAGATGCCCATACCACCTCAACTGGTTCCTTTCAATGTGGAGGAGCAGCAGTTCTACTCTGAGTCTCTCCCGGATGACTGAGCTCCTCACCCTGTCTCTAAGGGTGAGTCCAGCAATCTTACGGAGAAAGCTCATTTCAGCCGCTTGTATCTGCGATCTCGTTATTTTGGTCAGGAATATTTGGGCCAAATATAGAGTAGAAAGCCTCAAATCCCAGTCCGATTCCCTCAGACCTGGAGAATAAAGGCTAAGGTCCTTTTGGACTTCATATTCCAGATTGACAACTCCTGGCCAAACTTTGCTGTAGTGATAGATGATAAGAATAAGTAGACAGGAATCCCATCTGATGATAACCTAAAGTAAAAAGAGCACGGGAAGATTGAACAGTGCCAGGGTCTGAAGGAATAAGGAGGAAAGAGAACTGAAGGAAGATCAAAGTAATGTCCGTGGCAAAAAAAGGCCATTTAGGGAGAGTGATTTCAACAGATTCAGTGCTCAACATCAGAGACTATGTCCAGCCCTTTGGATAAATTCTACTGAAACATTACTTTGTGCTACATTTTCTCCCTTTTTGGGGAAATAAAACTGAATAACTTTGCCTGTTTTGTGCATTTAGTAATATTCACTTTATTTTTTATATATTTATTTATACATCTACTGTATATCTACTGCTCCAGTATCTGTTGTTCATTACTTAAGAGCATTTTGTAGCAAATTGTGAATGTTATTTTTTAAAAATTAAACATTTAGTCAGAGTATGGTGTTCTATCTGTAAATTGCTTACTGTCAGCTTTCTCTGGTTGTGTTTTGATCATCTTTGCATTTAGTTAACCAAGCTGTCATGTGCTTAGTTCATGTGTTAGAACACATTCTGATGTTGACCAGAAGTAGATAATATTTTTCCATAAATATAGTATACAAATAAGGAGTAATGGCATAATTTCTGTATAGATATATTATTCTAAGCTTTGCCAAAAGCGATGGCATTATAGTGTTAGTCTGCTTTTGTGTAGTTTTAAAAATAAACCAGACCGTCAATGTCAAAGAAGCTTATTTGGCCTGACGATTATGATCTTAAGCACAGACTTGATGCAGGCCCATCTAGGATGTGCTTAAGGTCAAGGTCAATGGCCGAGGACAAGAAAGTCATAAATGTCTAGCTCTTGTAGCCTTTGACAATGACCTTGACCTTAAGCTCAACCTGGATCCAGACCCGCCTGAGGATCCTTGTGAGTTTGGTAGGCATCGAATTACCCAGGAGGAGTGATTTTTATCCCCCACCAGTTGCAGACCAAAGGGGCTGAAGACTGAAGGGAGATTATGTCATGGGGTGGTCCGTCCGTCCATCTGTCCATCCCACTTTTGTGAAACCAACTCTTTCTACAGTTTGGTTCTGATTGTTTTAAAAGTTGGTGTCAGCGTTTGATATACACTGATGCATATTACAATTTGGCTCAGATTGGGTGATTTTTGCAGGAGTTTTGGGGCAAAAGGTTACAGGTTAAGGTTGGCATTCCCTATGCCCTATTAGTATACAGGGGTGTCCAATCATGTGCCATGGAGGGCCAAGACCCTGCAGGTTTTCTCTTCGACCCAGTGTCTCCAGCAGGTGTTTTCACTTATCAGCAATCAGTGAAATCTGCTGTTGAAGACACTGGCTGGAGGTAAAGCCTGCAGGGTCTTGGCCCTCCATGGCACATGATCTATCTATCTATCTATCTTTCTTCATGGATGATAAGCTTATCATAATTTGGTTCTACCCCAGTGATTATATGAAAAAGTTGAAAACTGCAGACAGAGAGGGAATCGAACCCCTGACACTCCGATCAGTAGTCAGCCACACTACACCTGCGCCACAGGTGGCCGACTTTTTATAACTTTGTTATAAAATTTTGCACCATGTCAGACATCTTAAAGAACGGCGTTGCCATTTATGTTATGTTGCACTAATCTTTGAAAAATGTATGCCTCTTAACTATTTTTGTCACATCAACCCCACCCCCACCAACCCAGTATCAAGGATCAAAATTTTTCCCGGGTATTGGAATCCATCCATCCATCCATCCATCTTCTACCGCTTTTCCGGAGGTCCGGGTCGCGGAGGCAGCAGTTCAAGCAGAGAAGCCCAGACTTCCCTCTCCCCAGCCACCTGCTCCAGCTCTTCAGAGGGGATACCAAGGCGTTCCCAGACTAGCTGGGAGACATAGTCTCTCCACCGAGTCCTGGGTCTGCCCCGGGGTCTCCTCCCAGTGGGACGTGCCTGAAACACCTCAAGTGGGAGGCGTCCAGGAGGCATCCTAATCAGATGCCCATACCACCTCAACTGACTCCTTTCAATGTGGAGGAGCAGCGGTTCTACTCTGAGCCTCTCCCGGATGACTGAGCTCCTCACCCTATCTCTGAGGGTGAGTCCAGCAATCCTACGGAGAAAGCTCATTTCAGCCGCTTGTATCCGCGATCTCGTTCTTTCGGTCATTACCCAAAGCTCGTGACCATAGGTGAGAGTAGGAACGTAGATTGACTGGTAAATCGACAGCTTTGCCTTAGAACTAAGCTCCCTCTTCACCACAACAGACCGGTACAACGTCCGCATCACTGCAGATGCTGCTCCAATCCGTCTGTCGATCTCTCGCTCCATTTTCCCCTCACTCGTGAACAAGACCCCAAGATACTTAAACTCCTCCACTTGGGGCAGGAGCCTGTCCCCAACCCGGAGAGGACAATCCACCTTTTTCCGGCTGAGGACCATGGACTCGGACTTGGAGGTGCTGATTCTCATCCCAGCCGCTTCACACTCAGCGGCAAACCGTCCCAGCAAGAGCTGTAGGTCATTGCTGGATGAAGCCAACAGGACAACATCATCTGCAAACAACAGAGATGAGATCCTGTGGTCACCAAGCATGACACCCTCCATTCCCTGGCTGCGCCTAGAAATCCTGTCCATAAAAATTATGAACAGGACCGGTGACAAAGGGCAGCCCTGGCGGAGTCCAACTCTCACTGGGAATGACTCCGACCGAGTGTTGGCAATGCGAACTAAACTCTCACAACGGTCGTACAGAGACCGAATAGCTCGTAACAACAAGCCCGATACCCCATACTCCCGAAGCACCCCCCACAAAAATCCACGAGGGACGCGGTCAAATGCCTTCTCCAAGTCCACAAAACACATGTAAACTGGTTGGGCAAACTCCCACGAACCCTCAAGAATTCTCGAGAGGGTAAAGAGCTGGTCCGATGTGCCACGGCCAGGACGAAAACCACATTGCTCCTCCTGAATCCGAGGTTCGACCAACGGCCGGACTCTCCTCTCCAGTACCTTGGCATAGACCTTCCCAGGGAGGCTGAGGAGTGTGATCCCTCTAAAGTTGGAGCACACCCTCCGGTCCCCTTTTTTGAAGAGAGGAACCACCACCCCGGTTTGCCATGCCAAAGGCACTGCCCCCGACCTCCACGCAATGTTGCAGAGGCGTGTCAACCATGACAACCCAACAACATCCAGGGCCTTGAGGTACTCGGGGCGAATCTCGTCCACCCCCGGGGCCCGGCCACCAAGGAGATTTTTAACCACCTTGGCGACCTCAGCCCCTGTGATAGGCGAGTCATCCCCCTCGTCCCCAAACCCTGCTTCCTCTGTGGAAGGCGTATCAGTGGGATTGAGGAGATCCTCGAAGTATTCCTTCCACCGCCCGACGATATCCCCAGTTGAAGTCAACAGTGTCCCATCCGCACCATACACAGTGTGGACGGGGAGCTGCTTTCCCCTCCTGAGCCGCCGAACAGTTTGCCAGAATCTCTTTGAAGCCGACCGAAAGTCTTGTTCCATGGCCTCACCGAACTCCTCCCATACCCGGGTTTTTGCTTCAGCAACCACCCGAGCTGCACTCCGCTTGGCCTGCCGGTACACCTCAGCTGCTTCGGGAGTCCCACAAGCCAACCAAGCTTGATAGGACTCCTTCTTCAGCTTAATGGCCCCCCTCACCACTGGTGTCCACCACTTGGTTCGGGGGTTGCCACCACGAGATGCACCGACCACCTTGCGGCCGCAGCTCTGGGCTGCCGCTTCAACAACAGAGGTGGAGAACATGGCCCATTCAGACTCCATGTCTCCAGACTCCCTCGGAATGTGGTTGAAGTTCTTCCGGAGGTGGGAGTTGAAGACCTCCCGGACAGGGGCCTCAGCCAGACGCTCCCAGCACACCCTCACTATACGTTTGGGTCTACCAGGTCTGAATGGCTTCCTCCCCTGCCATCGGATCCAACTCACCACCAGGTGGTGATCAGTTGACAGCTCTGCACCTCTCTTTACTCGGGTGTCCAAGACATACGGTCGCAGGTCTGATGATACGATAACAAAATCGATCATCGACCTGCGGCCTAGGGTGTCCTGGTGCCAGGTGCACATATGGACACCCTTATGCTTGAACATGGTGTTCGTTATAGACAGACTGTGGTTAGCACAGAAGTCCAATAACTGAACACCACTCGGGTTCAGATCGGGCAGGCCGTTCCTCCCAATCACCCCCCTCCAGGTTTCACTGTCGTTGCCCACATGCGCATTGAAGTCCCCCAGTAGGACAATGGAGTCTCCAGGAGGAGCACCCTCCAGCACCCCAGTCACAGACTCCAAAAAGGGTGGGTACTCTGAAACATCATTTGGTGCATAGGCACAAATGATGGTCAGGACCCGTTTCCCAACCCGAAGGCGCAGGGAAGCAACCCTTTCGTCCACCGGGGAAAACTCCAATATAGAGGCAGCAAGGTGGGGCGATACAAGAATACCTACCCCTGCTCGTCGCCTCTCGCCCGGGGCAACTCCAGAAAAGGCCAAGCTCCAGCCCCTCTCCAGGAGACTGGTTCCAGAACCGGAGCTGTGTGTTGAGGTGAGGCCGACTATATCTAGCCGGTATCGCTCAATCTCGTACACCAGCTCAGGCTCCTTCCCCACCAGAGAGGTGACATTCCACGTACCAAAAGCCAGTTTAGAAAGCTTGGGATCAGTCCGCCAAGGTCTCCGCCTTTGACTGCCACCTAATCCACATAGCACCGGACTTCCATGATCCCTCCTGCAGGTGGTGAACCTACTGGAGGGCGGACCCATGTAACTCCTTCGGGCTGAGCCCGGCCGGGTCCCATGGGTGGAAACCCGGCCACCAGACGCTAGCCTTCGAGCCCCTCCCCCAGGCCTGGCTCCAGGGTGGGGCCCCGGTAACCCCATACCGGGCGGGGTACACTGAATCCTTGATATACAATTTATCATGAGAGTCTGTAGTCAGTAGTCAGGGTATTGGAATGAAGTCTGAAATTTTTGTATCATTTCAACTGTAGTGTGTATTAAGAAAAAAGTTGTTTTCTCCCACTAATCCATAGTTGTATTACTGTAAGTAGCTGAACTTTCCCTCCAACAAAAATGAATGGAATCCAAATCCAACATGCACAGAATAACATTCTCAGGGGTTATTTTTGTACAGAGGATTTCTTCAGTACACAATGATCTGACAAGTTCATTGAGCACTTCCTTCTTGTCACATGCCTCTAAGATATAAATGACCTTAATACTGACACACAATGTGATATACTCCATACTCCATCCGACAAGACGCTTCCCTTAAAAAAACCTGTCCTGTGCAAACTATATTTTCTTCATAAGACTGTTATGTGTGTGCATTACCTGGTGAGTGCTACCCCTCTGTGCACTGTGGGCTTCCCGCTAGCCTTGTCAGAAGTCGTGCACATCTTTTGAAGTCTGAGAAAAGTAAATACAATGGAGAGGTGGTGAGTGATTTCGTCTGTTGGCACTGGGCTGGCAAAGTTATTGCACATGGTGTAAGAGAACTTGTGTAATTGTAGCTTACATGCAGGTATTGTGCAGTCCCTTGTGTGATGGTAGACTCGGTGTACGCTCTTCCTACACTTGGGGCTAAAGTAAAGCGGACCTGAAACAAGAAAAGAGGGCAGACTGTAAGAATGCCCTACAGTCACCTGCACAAACATCAGTTTGTCATTATCAGAAGTTATCAAAGGTTATCTTATGTGTATTAGAGTGACTCACTCACTTTTTGTGTAAAATTGAGATTTGACAAAAAACACAAGTGATTTGCCTTACCTGTTAAATATATTAGGAATTTCTCCTTTCTTAGATCTGTGGGATATAGAACTGTTCAAAGAGAGAACATGGGGGAAGGGTCAGATCTGTAGCTATGAGAGGTAATCTACTGCACACATCTTTATTTGTCCTAGAGGAACTTAAAACGTCAACTTTCTTGGGGGGGGGGGGTGTTAACCACATCAACACCTAAAGATCAAGAATGTTTTTGTAATTGGAAACCAAGATCAATTCCAGTATCTCAGTGACTGACAGCCCCCAAAACACGAGAAAATGTGAGAAAATGTACGTCTCGAAAGTCTTCAAAGCCCCAGTAGGTAATGTAATCACAAAGCAAGAGAAATCTAGCCTTCTGATTGGATGATGCTTGAATTGTGGACAGACCGTTCACATAATTTCTTGTAGGGCTGTGCAATATGACCAACATTTCATATCATGATGTAACTAATCTTATATCCCAATAATGATATATCACAATATACATTTTCTGTAAATTCTATAGTTTATATATAATTACATAAAATGGACTCTTTTTAAATTTTAAATTACATACTGAAAAAAAAAATCAATTGTACAAATTCCTCTGTCATTAATTTTATGCAACTTTTTCCCTCATAATTTTGCTGTGTTTTTATAAAATTGCATTTTAATGTGCATTTGAGACAAAATATTTCAGATTGGCCATGATCTGAAAATCAAAGATACAAATGGTAATGTAATAAAATACAAGTGATGATTTCAACTTTATTCATTATTTTCTACTTGACTAATTAAAGTGATTAGGAATCAAGTAAGTTACATGAGCCAGTTTGCTCCTCCAGCACGTTTTCATTTATTTGTTTTGTGTGTATGTGCCACTATCACGCACTTTTGCAGCTTTAATATAAGTCTTTTTAGACAAAACTAAGAAATTCAGCAGTAATTTAAAGCAAAGAAACGATGGTCTGATACACTAATAATGTTTCCTATTAGCGACACCTCTGCATCATCATTTAGCACGCCTGTCCACCATCAGGACAGGCTGTGGCTCCAGCAGCTAGCCGTCTACCACCAGACCAGGCCAAGGCTTCAGCAGGCTAGGCTGAGGCTCCAGCAGTTGGCTTGCTACCACTAGACAGGTTTGATTTTTCAGGACAAGCACTAAACAGCAGTGTTTCTGTTGTTGGCAGTATTTTATGGAATTGTGTATAAAGAAAATAGAATTTCCCAGTATTGTCATGTTGAGTAGAGAAATGGCGCTCTTAAGTGGCTAATTAATTTGACATCATATTTATGTTGGTTCTTTACGACTGGTACTTCTTTGTTGGAATTTGTTTCCGTTTTCATTTAAGATGGATTTGATTCACTTTGCGAGTTTAAATTTTTTTTTTTTGTCTGCGACGGACTGGCCATCTGTCCGGAGTGTGCTCCGCCTTCCGCTCTAGGATGCTGGGGTGGGCTCCGGCCCCGCCGCGACCCATAGGGCATTGAGCGGTCAAGAAGTTGAGTGAATGAATGAATTTTTGTTCTGCAGTATTAGGGGTAGGCATTATATAAGCCTAAGCTTCAGACAACACCCTTTTCATTTTTTTTATTATTATACATTTTTTAATCTTTTATTATGGATTATAAACTGATTAAAGTATAAATACAAATACATTTGCTGTTTTACAGTGATACAGCACTGTAAGTTAACTTTTTTGCTCATAGCACAGGTTCATAGTCATGTAGCACAAGACAAAAATTTGTTGCATGATAAAAAATATCTGTTCTCTAAAACTGACTGCAATTAGTGCAGTATAATAATAACACAGCATTTCACTTTATGATAAAAACAACATGGCAAGGGCAGAAATTATTTTACATTTCCACATCAGTCATCAATCTTAACCAATCCTAATACCTGAACAGACTCGCCACACCACACAAACTAACAGGCCAGCTGTGGGCCGTGGGCCATATGTTTGACACCCTTGGACTAGACCGTAAAAATAGCTTACGTATTTAGGTTTAGTTAATCTCAGAAGATGCTTCATTTGTTCTTCACAGGAATATATAACTAATCAAAGTGAGGTCATTTTTTTCTCTGTTGTAAGAAAACTCACATTAGTGCATCTGTGTGCGGCTGAGAGTGGGAGTCGATGTCTGCTGCCGGCTGCCTGTCTCTCTGCTCATTGCCCTATGGAGCTTCCTTTTTCTTTGTCACACTCCTCCCCCAGAGACCGGCTGCAAAATCAATCCACTGTGACCAGAGTTGGGGCTCCACTGTGAGCCCAGTATAGGAGAAACCACGGACGGTCTCCACCATGGGTCGGGGATTCATCTCCACCGAGGTGAAGCGGGACCTTGCATTAACTTATCTTCTGTTTTTCCTGTGACAGCCCCCTCCGAAATATGCCAATATGCCAATATGAAAATATGCGATAAATATACGAAATATGCCAATATGAAAAAAAAATGCTGAGTGCATTTTGAAGTCCTCTCTGTTGTAACGCGCTGTACAGTCCTGTGATAAAAGTGAGATGGTGTTAACGTTACTTCCCTCCAATTAAAAGAAGGTTAGAGGACTATCCTCTCTGATGCAGCATGGTAGAAAACAATCCCATATTCCTGGCAAACAGAAGTAGCAGCTATTTGACCAAACCATTAGTTTGGAGTTAAGTGCTGTGCTAACTGCTGGACTGAAGCCTAGCGGGCCATCTACATCTGCTGAATGTCCCACATGGCCAGCCCAGTGTTACAAAAAGTTGCATGTCAGAAAATTTGTAATGTACATGGAAAAGTGACTTTTTGCGTGTATATAACACGTTTTGTAAGTAGCTTTGCAAGTGGTGCAAACAGTGGTTTCTAGTGGTTATGAAGAGAACTACAGTGGAGCGCAAACTGGAAAGTAGTGGAAATGGCACCTTGTAGTTCTAAAATTTTAAGCTGTGTTCAAAATGAGCCCTTTACCCTCCCATTACTCTAACCCTAACCATTACAGTAATGAGAACGTCTAACCCTAACCATGACAGCCTACCATCATCCCTCACCCAGCTCCACACTCAACACTCATTTGAAGGGGTGTAAGCCAGGGCGCATAGTTACATGGGGCAACTTGAAAAAATTAGAAAGGCCATGCATGCGCGACACGGGCAGGATACTGCTGACCTGCCAAGGCAACCAGATATACTGTAATCGCCGCGCATGTAGAGCAAGCCGAGGCACACAGTTACATGGGCTGGCTGTTACACCTCCCACCCATGTTACATGTGCATGACCTTCCTAATTTTAGATGCAGCACATGGTGTAACAACCTACCCCGTGCAACTATTACCTGGCTCACCCTACTGTACGTGCACGGCCATGATACCAGGTTGCCACGGCAGGTCGGCAGCACACTTCCTCTGCTATCTTGAAAACAAAACCGTGAAAAGTGCTTCTGAGAACATATGAGGTGAGAAACCAGCTGTTTAAGTTCTGGTTTTATTTGACATCAACGACTGCTGGTTCAAAGCTATCCAAAAATCACACTGCGCCACTGCTAGGGCGCACTGTGATGTTTTGCGCAGACGGTGAACTGGAAGAAAGGGGGGGCCAGTATGAATGCACAGCCAGGTGGGCGGATAACGCAGACTACCAATCATTTAATTCAGTCTGAATGAAAAGGTTGGTGGAAAGTTTTACTGTCCTGAGACTTTATATAATCCTCCTTTTAAACACCTTTATCGTACCTGATAGCTTTGGATGTGTGTTGTGGAGAGAATTCGAACAGAAAGCATGGGTTACCTACTGGGGCTTTAAAGGGTCGGTCCACCTCAATTAATGGCTTAAGGAAACTGGTCTGTATCAATGATTTAACCCATTACAGGATGAGGAAGCATATCTGGTAACTTCAGTTAGTATAATGTCTTGTAATAATGTTAGATAACTGAAACAATCCATTAACATCCTCCAATAATGGTCTAGGGTTGAAATTTAGAATTTCAAACTGTTTTATTCAGTGCCATTATAAAGAACTAAACACTGAAATATATTCAAATACCACAAATCATCTGCAAGCCCAGCTTCTACGCTTCCCTTCCCGGAAGAAAACCGACACTCACCGACCGCCTGGCTCCATCTGTCCGTTCTCGCTGTGCTGAAATCCCTCCGAGCCGCCGGCGAGCTGCGCGGCCGTGACGTTAGCGGGGCCGCCGTCATCACACCCGCGCGTCCCCGGCTCTCCTGCTCCACCCTCCTCACGATCTCCACCACTCTCCTCAAGCCCCGCTGCGCGCCCCCGCGGGCCGCTGCACCCGCAGTCGCGGTGGTCGTGGCCGCTGAAGGCGCGCACTCGCAGTAGCGCTTGGTAAAGGCGCACATCAGCAACGCCAGCGCCACAACGAGGTGCCCGCGCAGCGCACTCATGTCTCCCGGGGAGCGAGCGAGGGGGGGTGAGGAGTGAATTCTGTCGCCGGACACCTGCAGGAGAAGAATGTCGGCGTGAAAAGGAGCCATCACGTCACAGCAAAACTGATTTTCTTTCACCAGTCCCATGTTGTATTTGGCAAGTGCACAGAGTAATTTACATCGAGTGGCGCCACATTATGAGAGGGAATTATCCAAATTGTGTCTTGACTTTGAATATAAACTTTAAAAGTGGTCGAAACACTGACAATATAATGTAATATGGTTGTAGTTGTACTCGTGATAATAAATGACTGTTGTCAGATAATTAGAGCAAAGTAAAGACATCTCGAGCAGCGAGACTCCTGCAAGAACAAACATTAATCCTGTTAAAAGTTTCCACAGACGAAATAAAATTACCTTTGAAAATCGTCCGATACCTCGCAAGTGCGTCCCGCGCTTGCAACAACAAGAAAAAAGAAAGCAAAAACCAAAAATGCGCACAACTTTAAAGTTCCAAATTCAAAACGAGCCCGCAAACGTGTGGAAGACTGTGGCTACAGGACTAAGAGCAAAGCTTGTGAAGTGTCGCGTATTCTCTGAGCATCTGCGCTCGTCCGGATGCCGGAAGGCTGCAAGGGCAGAGCGCGCCTCAAGCGTGCTGCAAGTCCTGCGTGCGTCCCAGACCGGGCTCCCTCAAGAGAAGCTCACGTTTTATTCTGCCTTCCTGACGCGGTGACCTGCCGCCCCGTGTGGGCTACTCCGCAGCGTCTGCGACAACTGCAAGATGCGTAATTGGCTCCGGCTGGACACGGAAAGTCCACAGCAGTTGACTGACCACTTTGAATCCCGTGTCAAGTTTTCTGCGCCCCCTCCTTTCCGTCACTCCATTTATAAGAACGATACGCGGTTACAGGAAGCGTTTTTCCTGCTAATAGGCTACTTCCACTGAAATTTCCACTAAGACAGACGTGCAGCGCAGATACCGGCATCTTAGTGAAAGTGTTCCCATATCCTCGAGATTCTCAGAACCGCATTAGAGCCGCTGCACGTCTTACACCCGTAATGGAGACTGAAATAATTAGGTTCAAGGATTATTCCCTTTAAATCGGTCAGAAAAGCGGCTTCTTAAAAATGTATTGCCCCACGATTCAGGGCCAGAAGAGCCTGGTGAACAGCTTAAGTGGGGTCCTGGCTGGAGATTATGCTGTGGCCCACTGCGCTTGGAACGGCTTTCTTTAAGCCCGTGCGTAAAAGGGGACTCCCATGCCCCCCCCCCCCTTTAAAATTTACAAATATATGGTCGGGGTTAAAGCAGCCCAAGTATCCGATTCACGCAAATAAAGCCAGTGCAGCTTCCACATAATCGTTAAGTAATATGTTTGGTATAATTCACTCCATTTGTTATTATAAAGATGTCCATGAGTAAAGTAAAATGTTGGTGCTGAAGGGACAGCGCGCACTGTCATTCCTCCTGAGCACACAATACTCCCTAAGTGCTTGTTAGCAGCAATGCCATCCGGAAAAATGGCAGACAGGTTGCCATTGTCTGCTGAGTTATTGAGAAATTATTACGGAAAATGGACAGCATTTGATTTGGCCTTTCTTCGTTTCCAGGACGACTTCTTCCAGTGCAAAGACAGAGGAGATCACGTTATGAGATGAAGCATTTATATGCAGATGCCAAAGCTTCTGAATGCAGGTGACACTGCTTTCATGCATTAAACTGTAAGAAAAGTTTGAAATTTTTAATACATTTCAGACACATCGACCCAGGGGAGTAGAACTAAATGTTGGGCCCCAAATCCTCTCATATAAAGCCAAGTTGAATTTAAAATGTCAAGATTTTGATGGGTCTCTTCTCCACTGAGGGCCCTGGCCCCTGAGTATCTATTACCCATAGTCTGTTAGCTGTTTAGCTCCGTTAGTGCTCCAGGTGTTTCTGGCTCTTTGCCGCTGTTCCTGGCTCACTGACCCGGTTTGGACCCGATCAGACTCAGTAGACGTTCACAGACGTAAAAGCATTATATTAAAAGATTGATCTGCAGATTTTGTGGATCGATATCAGCTCAGTCATGTCAGGTCAGGTCTTGGTTTGCTTGCTACCGGATAACCATGAAAACCGGTACTACCTGTCTCATGGGTCGGGCCGTCGGCGACTCAACCAGCAACCCCGCTCCTCCGAGGGTGAGAAGGGTGAAATTGGGCATCCTGGCAGAACTAAAAAATCTGTCACAGGTCTTTGGTGGACCACTCCCAGTTACATGGGGTGAGATTGGACATCCTGGCAGATAAGCACATGTGTCGCAAGGTCTGTGTTGGACTTTTGCCAGTCAGTGCATCGTGACATGCACTACACAAAGAGCAGAGATAAACAAACCTATCATCTGGTCAGTCACTGCAACAGATACTGGAGTCAGTTTGTCTTGGCCTGTCTTTGCCACTGATAATACCTCTATCTGCCAAGAATGTGCCCCTAGTCCAGCAAAAGCTAGCGGTACTCAAATACTTTGCAAGCAGTTTCACGAAAGGGTCAGTCAGAAAGCAACTCATACCGGCTCAGACGTTGCCCGGGTTAACAAGGTCAGGAGTTCCTGGCAGCAGAGGGTGAAGGACAGAGCTGCGTAGAGGAATCTAATCAGACCTAAATGAAGCAGTCATTGTCGCCCCCAACAGACTGCTATGATGATGATGACATTCCTACATCCTCCTTAAAGACGTGTTATAGGAAGAAACTAAAGAACGAAAAATATTTCAGAAATTATCAATAAAACATACTGCATTTGAATAAATCTCTAAACATGTACAGGGACGTTTCTGTATTTTGGCAGAACTCAGCTGTAAATGTTAAATCATTCACAACATACATCGCCAGCAGGGGGAGCCATTCCGCACACTGAAAACTTCTTAAGAGTCTCACATTTCCAAAGGCCAGCTACACTTCATCATAAACACTCAGCCAAACAGCTCTCTTCTGCTTGGAGTCATTTCCACACACATAATAAAAACCACAGAACCATCAAGGAAACAGTCATGCTGCATTTTCACCACAACAACCCATGTCCCCAGACCCATCTCCAGCAGACTGTCAACATTACACCAAATTCATTTACATGGTTCAACAGGATTAATGAGGTGTAAAAAAATTAGATTAAAGACACTAGTGATTATAGTTATTGTAAACACTTTCTGACCTTTTAGAGTTAAAATGGAAAAGAATTCTCAAGGAATTTTTGTTAAGCAGACTTGGTGGTGGTATGGGAAGCAGGTGAGTAACAGAAGAAAAGTAATTCTTGCTTTTTATTTATGGTTGATTTTTTTTAAAATTATGGACAGGCACAGATCCTTGTGTAACCCCGTTTTTCTCTCTCACACATTCTTGACCTTTTGAAATTTCAGCACAGTCACATGTGATAGTATTGATATGTGTAAGTCTTTCAGTCATGAGATTTTAGTTCATGTGATTTCAGTGAACCTCACATTTGTGGTTACTATCCTCAACACACTGATTATTATTTTATTCTCCCTTTTCCCCTTGAACTCTTGGTGACACTTCTTCTGAAAGACAATTTTTTTTTCCACAATATCTTTATTGAACCTTTTTTTTTAAACAAACATGATACAAACAATCAAACACTAACACTAAAGTACTACAAAAAAAAAAAAAAATGCACTAAAAACACCAACAACCACCAACAAAATCAAGTCTTCAACAATGCTCCTCTGTTTAGTCTAGACAATCCAATACATAAGTATACATATTATGTTCACCAGTTTGGAATTTACAAGGTCCACACACATCATTCACCTTCTTCTTCAAGAGTTATGTTTAAATTTTTTACATAATCAATAAAAGGTCTCCATATATTCTCAAACACAATTTCCTTTGATTTCAGTATATATGTTATTCTTTCTAATGGAAGGTTTGTTAACATCTGTCTTAACCACTGAGTCACATCTGGTCTATGAGTCTTTTTCCATAATAGTGCAATACATTTTTTGGCATTAAGCAAACTGAGGTCTATGAATGTTCTTTCACTTTTATTAAAATTATGCTTTTCTGGGTACAGACCCAACAAAAACAGTTTAGGATTCAATATGATTTGTTTTGAGATTATTTTTTCAATTGTTACCCTCACCTCCTCCCAAAACATTCTTATTAATCTACATTCCCATACACAATGAAATAGGGTTCCTTTACTTTCCATGCATTTTGTGCATGTATCTGGTATATTTTTGTTATATTTATTTAACTCCTCCGGTGTAACATACATCCGCATTAACCATTTGAAATGTATCAATTTAAGGCGTACATTTATTGATTTGGTTTGAGCTTCTGTACAAGCCAATTCCCATTGTTCCTCTGAAATTTCAGTTTGCAGATCTTCTTTCCAGTAGTTTAATCTTTTCAGTGAATTTTCACTTGAAGATAGTGTCAATGAGTTATAAAACTCTGAAATAATACCCTTTTTACTATCTTTCATCATCATTTTTTCCAAGGATGAATAAATAGGTCGAGTGAGAGCTTTATTTTGATTTGATCGAATAAAGTTTCTAAGTTGAAGATATTTAAAAAAATGTGTTCTATTGAGATTAAATTTGATCCTCAGCTCTTCAAAAGACATTATGTTGTCTGCACATGGCAAATATAAATCCTGAATCTTTTGTATCCCTTTTAAATTCCATACTTTAAATACAGCGTCCGCTTTCCCTGGTTTAAAATATTGATTACCCCATATTGGACTAAATTGTGACAATAACTGTGGTTCTTTTAAATAGTTTTTAGCTTCACACCATATTTTGATCATATGCTTTACAAATGGATTTTTAACTTGTTTTTGTAATTTTTTTGCCGAATCTGAGTATATGAATATGGGAAGAGGTAAAGGTAAATTGTATGATTCCATTTCAGTCCAGTGAGGGAGATCATTTGATGAAAAATAATATGTCATAGACCTCAGTTGTGCCGACCAATAATACAACATAAAATTTGGACATTTCAGACCTCCACGATCAAATGGTAAATATAATAAAGACAGACGTAATCTAGCCCTCCTGTTGTTCCATATAAATTCCACTAACTTTTTTTTTATTCTTGAGAATAAATCTAAAGGTGGTGATAAGGGAATGTATTGAAATAAATAAAGTATTTTAGGTAAAATATTACTTTTAAGTATATTGATTCTCCCGATCATCGACATTGGTAGTGACATCCATCTCTGAGTTAACTCATTGATATCTGACATTAAGGCTTCATAGTTGACACTGGCGACTGATTCTAGCTTAGGCACAATTTGGATTCCTAAATATTTAAACTGATTTACAACATTGAATTGATTTACCTCAGGGGCTGGGTAATTTCTCTGGGTCTCATTTAGCATTAATATTGAAGATTTAGTTTTATTTATTTTATATCCTGATATTTCCCCCAAATTCTTTATTAAATTCAACAAGGTTGGAATTGATTTTTTTAGATTCGACATAAACAAAATTATGTCATCGGCGTACAGGGAGATTTTATGTTCTGTTGGTCCAACTTTAATTCCATATATTTGTGAATGTAAACGTATCGCTATCGCTAACGGTTCAATTGCCATAGTAAACAGTAAAGGTGAAAATGGACAGCCTTGTCGACATCCTCTATTGATTTTTATTGGTTTTGAAATATTGTTATTTGTTAGGATTTCTGCTGTAGCATTATTGTATATTATTTGAACCCATTTTATGAAATTATTTCCAAGTCCAAACCTTTGTAGGACTTCAAAAAGAAAGGGCCATTCAACTCTATCAAAGGCCTTTTCGGCGTCCAGTGATAGGAGAGCTGTATCCGGTGCTTCTTTATTAAAATAAATAATATTAAATAGTCTTCTTACATTATGGAAGCCTTGTCTTCCCTTTATAAAGCCATTCTGATCTCGATTAATAATATTTGGTAAAATTTCTTGTATTCGTCTTGCTAAAATTTTACAGATTATCTTAACTGAAAGACAATTTGATTCATTAATCAGGACAGGATGTGGCTGACTTCATACCAACGTGCTTCTTCCTGATTTCTCATCCAAGCTGGGAAATTTTACTTCCTCGGGGTGTTACTTGAGTGCATTGCCTTACTTTAAAGATGTTAACAGGTAAAACAATATTTTTATACTCGAGGGCCAAATATAGTGATGCTACAGATGGTTGTAGCTTTAAACTGAATCATCCCTTATGAAAAAGTGTATGATTGTGTATGATTCAAGTTTATTTTATCAAGTATACTTCAAGTATATTAAGTAAAACAAGCATACTTCAAGTAAACATAAGTATACTTAAAGTATGTGTAACAAGTATACTTAATGTAATAAGCATACTGATATCAGGGTACTAGTATTAGATACTTCTTCAGACTAAATTGGCCCCATTTCAGCAAATTAAAGGTATGTGTTGAATATACTTTGTGGAGGCATAGTGTGGAGGGTTTCTCAGCCCAGAGAGGGCAGGGGGAAGGAGGAAACAATGGACCAATGGAGGAGGTGTCACCGGGGGTATCAGACAGGACAGTTAGGTCTATGCACCCCCCGGGGAGAGGAAGAGCTACCGGTGCCGCGGATAGAAGAAAGGTGTGAGAACGACACCGGTGTATGTCATGTTAATGTGCCACACATTTCTTTGTTAAACAACAATGTATGATGGTCGGAAGTTCCGGGTCTCGATGCATGGAATTAAAGATATAAAAGGGGAATACACAGAGACCCGGGATCACTGTTTTGCTGTTATGCTGTTGGAGAGAGAATAAAGTCTTGTGTCATTCAGCTCGTTGCCTCGCCTATTCCTTTCTCCATACTGGTGACCCTAAGACGTGCCATGGAGAGCGAGACGAGCACCGTCCTGGAGACTACCAGGAGGGAGAGCACCAGCGCCACGTGCGCTGTTTCAGTCAAGCTCCTGGACTTCTGGCTTCATGACCCGACAGCGTGGTTTCTGCACATAGAAGCCCAGTTCGCACTCCACAGGATAACAATGAATGATACAAAATACTACTACGTGGTCGCTGTGCTGGACGTGCGCGCCACACAACAGGTGACAAGCCTGCTCCAGGAGCCGCCGGCCTGGGGGATATACGAGGCACTCAAGAGGATGCTTCTCCAGCGCTATACCCTTTTGGACAGTGAAAGGGTGGAGAGACTCCTAACACGTTCGGAGTTAGTAATGTGCTACACATTTCTTTGTTAAACAACAATGTATGATGGTCGGAAGTTCCGGGTCTCGATGCATGGAATTAAAGATATAAAAGGGGAATGCACAGAGACCCAAGATCGCTGTTTTGCTGTTATGTTGTTGGAGAGAGAATAAAGTCTTGTGTTGTTCAGCTCGTTGCCTCGCCTATTCCTTTCTCCATACTGGTGACCCCAAGACGTGCCATGGAGAGCGAGACGAGCACCGTCCTGGAGACTACCAGGAGGGAGAGCACCAGCGCCACGTGCGCTGTTTCAGTCAAGCTCCTGGACTTCTGGCTTCATGACCCGACAGCGTGGTTTCTGCACATAGAAGCCCAGTTCGCACTCCACAGGATAACAATGAATGATACAAAATACTACTACGTGGTCGCTGTGCTGGACGTGCGCGCCACACAACAGGTGACAAGCCTGCTCCAGGAGCCGCCGGCCTGGGGGATATATGAGGCACTCAAGAGGATGCTTCTCCAGTGCTATACCCTTTCGGACAGTGAAAGGGTGGAGAGACTCCTAACACGTTCGGAGTTAGTAATGTGCTACACATTTCTTTGTTAAACAACAATGTATGATGGTCGGAAGTTCCGGGTCTCGATGCATGGAATTAAAGATATAAAAGGGGAAGGCACAGAGACCCAAGATCGCTGTTTTGCTGTTATGTTGTTGGAGAGAGAATAAAGTCTTGTGTTGTTCAGCTCGTTGCCTCGCCTATTCCTTTCTCCATACTGGTGACCCCAAGACGTGCCATGGAGAGCGAGACGAGCACCGTCCTGGAGACTACCAGGAGGGAGAGCACCAGCGCCACGTGCGCTGTTTCAGTCAAGCTCCTGGACTTCTGGCTTCATGACCCGACAGCGTGGTTTCTGCACATAGAAGCCCAGTTCGCACTCCACAGGATAACAATGAATGATACAAAATACTACTACGTGGTCGCTGTGCTGGACGTGCGCGCCACACAACAGGTGACAAGCCTGCTCCAGGAGCCGCCGGCCTGGGGGATATACGAGGCACTCAAGAGGATGCTTCTCCAGCGCTATACCCTTTCGGACAGTGAAAGGGTGGAGAGACTCCTAACACGTTCGGAGTTAGTAATGTGCTACACATTTCTTTGTTAAACAACAATGTATGATGGTCGGAAGTTCCGGGTCTCGATGCATGGAATTAAAGATATAAAAGGGGAATGCACAGAGACCCGAGATCGCTGTTTTGCTGTTATGTTGTTGGAGAGAGAATAAAGTCTTGTGTTGTTCAGCTCGTTGCCTCGCCTATTCCTTTCTCCACACTGGTGACCCCAAGACGTGCCATGGAGAGCGAGACTAGCACCGTCCTGGAGACTACCAGGAGGGAGAGCACCAGTGCCACGTGCGCTGTTTCAGTCAAGCTCCTGGACTTCTGGCTTCATGACCCGACAGCGTGGTTTCTGCACATAGAAGCCCAGTTCGCACTCCACAGAATAACAATGAATGACACAAAATACTACTACGTGGTCGCTGCGCTGGACGTGCGCGCCACACAACAGGTGACAAGCCTGCTCCAGGAGCCACCGGCCTGGGGGATATATGAGGCACTCAAGAGGATGCTTCTCCAGTGCTATACCCTTTCGGACAGTGAAAGGGTGGAGAGAGTCCTAACATGTTCAGAGTTAGTAATGTGCCACACATTTCTTTGTTAAACAACAATGTATGATGGTCGGAAGTTTCGGGTTTCGATGCATGGAATTAAAGATATAAAAGGGGAAGGCACAGAGACCCGGGATCGCTGTTTTGCTGTTATGTTGTTGGAGAGAGAATAAAGTCTTGCGTCGTTCAGCTCGTTGCCTCGCATATTCCTTTCTCCAAAATGTTAAGAAAAAATATAATCTTGGAGTACACCCCTAGTTTATATCTGCGTTTCATTTTGTACTGTTAATAGATATGTTGCTAGTTCATTAACAGCATACTTCTGGCCCACTTTTTAAATACACAAAGGTACTTTCTTATATTTAACCTCATACAGGATGTACTATTACTGTACTGTAAGAGACGTCATCCGACCTGACATCAGACGTCAACTACGGCAAACCCCAGAGTCCAAATTCCCCCAAACTCACATACTACAGTGAACATCTGACAGTTTTGGCTGTGACGTAGCATGGGAAACTAAAATACATTTAAAACAAGTTGAAATCATACAGAAATGATTATGCATGGAATGACTGTAGAGTGGATTACACATGATCGACTTCCCACTGTTGTTGTTTAATAACTGCGAAGAGAAATGGATTGATTATACAGAACAGACGCACGAGCAGCACCAGTGGGCACTCGTCCTCAGCTGGCCAACTGTATGTGTCCACTCTCCAACTAAAAAAAAAATAGGCCGAGCCACCAGCCTTGCCTCTCTGCTGTGTTTGTGCTACCCCGATGCATATGTGGCCACATATGATATACAGCTGACCTGGCCGTTCATCTCCACAGCCATGGTGGTATTAACATGTACATTTTTAGGCATTATATACTGTAGCATTAGCTGTGCAAACACACAAGGGGAACCCCCAGCATGGACTCCCATCAGCTATTGGCTGGCTTTAGTGGTTCACATCCCAGCAAAGGACAATGTAATGTTCGTGTCTGAAGCTCATGCTTCATGGACACATATTCAGAACAGCCTTTCAGACCCTCCACAATCACGGTAGCATATTATTATAAATTATTAAGCATGAGACCTTCAGTGTTATTTTTGCTGGCCTAATTTGGCACCTTTCATCTCTGTGTGTTTTGTTTATTTAGCAGTATAGACGAGATGCCAAGTTTTATCCAATCAGCACTGAGTCCATCCTAAACCCCACCTAGAAGCGTTTGGGGCGACTCTGAAGTAGCTACCACTGACCAGGGCCTTATTTCAGCTGCTACGACTTCCTGAAAACTTCCCCTATTCTGGGAGGTTCCTGTAGTGGAGACACCAAAGATGTTCACAAGTTTGTTTGGTTTTTTTGCAAGCCCAAGTCGAGTCTTAAGTCTTTGATCTCGAGTCCAAGTCAAGTCTCTAGTCTTCAAGCTCAAGCCGAGGCAAGACTTAAGTCACTTTATGGCTGTAATATCTAAGGAATTTAAAAATTTATACCACATTATCCTTTATCTAACAGCATTTAGTAACAGAACTGATCAGCAGTTGGATATCATTACTTTTAACAGGCTGATGAGATTCAATAAAAGCAGGAAGGCTGTGCAGAGGGCCACCAACACCACCCAAAAAATCATCGGTGGCCCTCTGCCCTCCCTGGAGGACATCTCCACATCCTCCTGTCTCAGAAAGATCAAGGCCATCACAGGAGACCTCTCACATCCCGCACACCACCTGTTTGACCTGCTCCCCTCTGGATGACGGTTCAGATCAACCAGGTCCCACACCTCCAGACTGACAAACAGTTTCTTCCCCTGGACCATCCAAACTGCAAACAGTCAGAGGCCCCATCCCCTTCCCTCTGAAGGCTCACATGCACAGTACTGAGGACCTTTTCAATTATCACAATAACACGCCTGTTTTTGCACTCCGCACTTTGATGTACATTGACTCATCCGTGAAACCACTACCATACCTGTGTATATTTTCCATAATCTTTGGGCCATTTTATTCAATTGTGTATTCTGCATTCCACACTCCTATGTACAGTGGTGGGAAAAAGTGTTTGCCCCCTTTCTGATTTCTCATTTTTGTGTACGTTTGTCACACTTAAATGTTTCAGGTCATAAAGCAAATTTAAATATTAGACAAAGATAACACAAGTAAACACAAACTGTAGTTTTTAAATGAAGGTGTTTATTATTAAGGGGGAAAAAAATCCAAACCTACATGGCCCTGTGTGAAAAAGTGATTGCCCCCTAAACCTAAAAACTGGTTGGGCCACCCTTAGCAGCAACAACTGCAATCAAACATTTGCGATAACTGGCAATGAGTCTTTTACAGCACTGTGGAGGAATTTTGGCCCACTCATCTTTGCAGAATTGTTGTAATTAAGCCACAATGGAGGGTCTTCAAACATGAACTACCCTTTTAAGGTCATGCCACAGCATCTCAACCGGATTCAGATCAGGACTTTGACGAGGCCACTCCAAAGTCTTCATTTTGTTTTTCTTAAGCCATTCAGAGGTGGACTTGCTGGTGTGTTTTGGATCATTGTCCTGCTGCAGAACCCAAGTGTGCTTCAGCATGAGGTCACAAACAGATGACCGGACATTCTCCTTCAGGATTTTTTGGTAGACAGCAGAATTCATGGTTCCATTTACCACAGTAAGTCTTCCAGATCCTGAAGCAGCAAAACAGCCCCAGACCATCACACTACCACCACTATATTTTACTGTTGGTATGGTGTTCCTTTTCTGAAATGGTGTGTTACTTTTACGCTGGATGTAATGGGACACCCACCTTCCAAAATATTTAACTTTTGTCTCGTCAGTCCACAGAGTATTTTCCCAAAAGTCTTGGGGAACATCAAGATGTCTTCTGGCAAAACTGAGACGAGCCTTTATGTTCTTTTTGCTCAGCATTGGTTTTCGTCTTGGAACTCTGCCATGCAGGCCATTTTTCCCCCCCAGTCTGTTTCTTATAGACTTAGACTTAACTTTATTAATCCCTTTGGGATGACTCCCTCTGGGAAATTTAAAATTTTCAGCAGCACATAAAAGGAGCATACAGATCAGAAAAGCAAAAAAGAAAAAAATAAACACTTAACACAATATACACAATATAAATACAAGGTTAAATATGGCTTGTACAAGTATGGTTAAGTTAAGGTTATTGCACTATGAATGCTCTACTGTCCTCTGTACTCTATGCCCCCCCCCCCCCCCCCCCAAGTGAGGAGTTATAGAGTGTGATGGCATGGTGGACAAAAGAGTTCTTGAGCCTGTTGGTCCGACACTTGGGAAGGAGCAGTCTTTTACTGAACAGGCTCCTCTGGTCACTGATGACGGTGTGCAGAGGGTGGCTGACGTTGTCCTTTATATCCAACAGTTTATCCAGAGTCCTCATCTCTGCCACCGTCACCAGGGTGTCCAGCTTCGTGCCGACCACAGAGCCGGCCTGCCTGATCAGTTTATCCAGTCTGGACGCATCCTTCTTGGATATACTGCCCCCCCAGCACACCACAGAGTAAAAGAGGACGCTGGCAACCACCGACTGGTAAAACATCCGCAGAAGTTTGCTGCAGATGTTGAAGGACCACAATCTCCTTAGGAAGTACATCCTACTTTGTGTCTTCCCATACAAGTGGCTAATGTATGTTGTCCAATCCAATTTATTATCCAACCACAACCCAAGATATTTGTATGAATCCACAACCTCCACCTCAGCTCCCTCTAACAGGACTGGTTGAGGTCTTGGCCTAGACCTCCCAAAATCAATAACCAGCTCCTTCGTCTTAGAGGTGTTGAGCTGTAGGTGGTTAGTGTGGCACCATGCAGCAAAGTCCCCTACCAGTCTTCGATACTCCTCCGCTCTGTCATCCCTGATACACCCAACAATGGCTGTGTCATCGGCATACTTCTGAATATGACACAGCTCTGAGTTGTAGCAGAAGTCCAAGGTGTACAGGGTGAAGAGAAGAGGGGCCAGTACTGTGCCCTGGGGGGCTCCAGTGCTGCAGACAATGGTGTCAGACGTAATATCCTTCAGCCCGACATATTGTGGTCTGCCAGTGAGGTAGTCAGAGATCCAGTCTACCAGGTGGGAGTCCACTCCCATCTTGCTTAATTTATCCCGAAGCAAGGGGGGCCGAATGGTATTGAAGGCACTGGAGAAATCCAAAAAGAGGATCCTCACTGTGCCACTTCCCTTATCCAGATGGGAGTGGGCTCGATGAAGCAGGTAGAGGATGGCATCCTCCACACGACACCTGGTTGGTACGCAAACTGCAGGCGGTCCTGGGCGTGTTCCACCTGGGGTCTGAGGAGGCTGAGGAAGAGCCGCTCCAACGTCTTCATCAGATGTGAGGTGAGTGCCACTGGTCGGTAGTCATTCAGCTCGGTGGGCTGGTTCTTTTTCGGAACTGGAACGATGCGGGATGTCTTCCAAAGAGTGGGCACTCTCCCAATCTGCAGGCTAAGGTTGAAGATCCGTTGTAGAGGTTCCCCCAGTTCTGCAGCGCAGGTCTTCAATACTCTTGGACACACTTTGTCCGGGCCTGCAGCTTTCCTGAGTCGGAGCTTCCTCAGCTGCCCTCTGACCTGTTCTGTGGTAATAAATGGCAAGGGTCGTACTGATGTAGAGGAGGAGGGGGGGTTTGCAATATTTGGGGGGAGGTGTGTGGAGGGGAGGGGGGCGTGGCTGTAATGAGGGCGGGGGTGGGAGGGGCAAGGGCAAAGGCTGGTTGAACCTGTTGAAAAAAATCGTTCAGTTCATTTGCCCTCTCTATTGTCCCCTCAACAACTCTGGTCTTTGTGTTGAGACCTGTGATGGTCCTCACACCTTCCCAGACCTCCCTCATGTTGTTTTCCCTCATCTTCTGCTCCACCTTTCTCCTATAGCTGTCCTTGGCTTCCTTCACACAGTATTTCACCTCCTACTGTGCTGCCTTCATGGCCTCCCTGTCTCTGGTCCTAAAAGCAGTCTTCTTGTTGAGGACCATTTTGACTTCCCGTGTTACCCATGGCTTGTTATTAGGGTAGCAACGGACAGTCTTGACAGGGAAGACCACGTCTTATGGTGGAGTTATGAACACTAACCTTAACTGAGGCAAGTGAGGCCTGCAGTTCTTTGAATGTTGTTGTGGGGTCTTTTGTGACTTCTTGGATGAGTCGTCGCTGCTCTCTTGGGGTAATTTTGGTCGGCCGGCCACTCCTGGGAAAGTTCATCACTGTTTCAGGGTTTCGCCATTTGTGAATAATGGCTTTCATTGTGGTTCACTGGAGTCCCAAAGCTTTAGAAATGGCTTTATAACCTTTTCCAGACTGATAGATTTCAATTACTTTGTTTCTCATTTGTTCCTGAATTTCTCTGGATTGCAGCATGATGTCCAGCAGCTCGAGTAGGTTCATTTTGTCTTCTTTTAATTATTTGCCTTTTGTTTTTGTTTTTTTGAATGAATGAATGAATGAATCTTTATTTCGGATAGATTAAAAGTAAAGATTAAAAAAGGAACAGAATAATATAACAAAGGGGAAAGAAAAAAAAATCTAACAAAGTCAAAGTGCCTTTATTGTCATTCCATTGCTAATAATGCAACGAAATTGAGATGCTGCTCCCTAAAAACAAACTATCACACTCACAGTTCACTCATGCATTTAACATTCTTATAATTACAACAATAAATAATGCTTGAAACAATATTACCTAAAGGTTGAATACAATATGTACGTAGCAATAATGAAAACATACTGAGCGATAAATATAAAAGACCAGCTTATACACACAGGGTTATTGCTGCAAAATAACCTAAAATAACAAAATAATATCAGCAGTCTGTGCGTGTTACATAAATCCGTTCAAAATACGTACTGCTGCTGGGAAAAAACTATGATTAAACCTGGTAGTCCGGGTTTTATGGGATCTGTACCGCTTTCCCGAGGGGAGCAAGTGAAAGAAATCATGGCCTGGATGAGCACAGTCTTTAATGATGGCAGTAGCTCTGTTGAGGTACCAAGACCTGGAAATCTCTTCCAGAGAAGGGAGAGAACAGCCAGTGATTTTTTTGCGCAGTCTCGATCACTCTCTGGAAGGCTTTGCGGTCTGCGGCTGAACAGCCCTCATACCAAACCGTGATGCCATATGACAAAATGCTCTCAATAGCGGAGCAATAAAATAAAATCAGCAACTGTGCATTCAGGCCATTCTTCTTGAGGAGCCTCAGAAAGTGTAGACGTCGTTGAGCCTTTTTTATCATAGCTATGGTGTTAACTGCCCAGGTAAGGTTGTGAGAAATATGAACACCCAGAAACTTAAAAGCCTCCACCCTCTCCACACGCTCCTTGCCTATATATAGAGGAGGCGGCTCACTGTTATGCTTCCTAAAATCAATAATGAGTTCTTTTGTTTTTTTTTGTATTCAATAGCAGATTATTATCTGAGCACCATCTCACCAGTTTCTGAACCTCATCTCTGTATGCAGACTCATCTCCTCCTGATATGAGCCCCACTACTGTTGTGTCATCTGCAAACTTCACTATAATGTTTGTGGGATGAACAGGTATGCAGTCATATGTGTACAATGAATACAAAGTGGGGCTCAACACACAGCCCTGTGGCAAGCCTGTGTTAAGCATGACTGTAGAGGAGGAATGGGGTCTGAGTCTAACAGTCTGTGTTCTGTTTGTTAGGAAGTCCTTAATCCAGCTGCAAGTGTGAGTAGGCAGACCAAGTGAAGCAATTTGGTGATGAGAATGTTAGGAATAATTGTATTAAATGCCGAGCTATAGTCAACAAACCACATTCTTACATAGCTCCCCTTGTCTTCTAAATGGCTGAATGCCGAGTGGAGAGCTATAGCAATAGCATCTTCAGTGGATCTGCTCCGCCTGTAGGCAAACTGGTACCGATCAAAGTCTGGGGGGAGACTAGGCAAAAGATGTTTCAATACCATTTTCTCAAAGCACTTCATAATAATGGGTGTTAATGCTACTGGTCGATAGTCATTCAGACTGCTAATAGCATGTTTTTTTAGGTACAGGAATAATGACTGCAGATTTTAAACACTGGAACAACGGCTGCCTTGAGAGACAAGTTAAAAATGTCAGTCAAAACAGAGCATAGCTGATCTGCACATGCTCTGAGCACCTTTCCTGGCACTCCATCGGGACCAGTAGCCTTTCTCGGGTGAACTGCTCTCAGTGTCTGTCTCACCTCATGATCCTGCAGGATAAGCACATCAGAGCTGGCATTCAATAACATCTGTGGGTCCGGGCGAGGTGTATTTGCCTCAAACCGTGCGAAAAAGCAGTTCAGTTCTTCTGCCAGTGAGGTGCTGATGTCACTGGAAATGATGCTGCTGCCCTTATAGATTGTGATATGGTGAAAGCCTTGCCATACTCGTCTTGAATCATTATCAGAAAAATGGTCCTCGACTTTCTTCTTATAGGTCTGTTTAGCCTCCTTAATGCCTTTCTTCAGATTAGCCCGAGCGGTGCTATACAGATCTGTATCCCCTGACCTGAAGGCTTTATCACGAGCTCTGAGGAGTGCCTGGACTTCTTTTGTCATCCAGGGCTTCTGGTTAGGAAAAACCCTGATGCGTTTTTCCACAGTCACCTGATTGATACAGTAGGTGATGTAGTGTAATACAGTCTGTGTGTACATTTCCAGATCCTCATTCTTGAATAAATCCCATAGAGTGTTTGAAAAACAGTCCTGCAGCTGAGAAAGAGCTCCCTCAGGCCATGTTGTGATGTTCTTTATAGTAGGTCTAGCAGTTCTCCTGAGGGGGGTGTATGTTGGGATGAGGAGCAATGATAGATGGTCTGACAGGCCAAGATGTGGACACGGCACAGCTCTGTAAGCATGCTTCAGGTTTGAATACACCCGATCAAGACAATTCTTTCCCCTAGTGGCACATTTCACATACTGTGTGAAATTAGGCAGCACAGTTCTCAAGCAAGGTCAACAAGGTCAAATTAAACAATAACTCCTCTGATTATACAGTTCAACATAAATTATCCGAAATGGGTGATGGCTGAAGCTGCAACTTATATTGCCCACCCATATTCCATCCAAGAATTCAAAAGAAAAACAAAACAAGAGCGATTACAATTCAGAACAAAGCTAAGACAAAACGTGACAAAAAAACTAAGCAACAGCACAACACAGACTGAATATGATAATTCTTATGTGATTTTTTTTTTTTTTTTTTTTTTAGATTTAGTATACTTTATTGATCCCCAGAGGGGAAATTGAGGGTCATCCACCATCTGGATGGATGAAGCAGCCACGATACGGTGCTATCCCTTAACCATTCACACACATTCACGCCTAGGGCCACTTTAGAGTCTCCAATTAACCTAACCTGCATGTTTTTGGCATGTGGGAGGAAACCGGAGAAATCCCGGGGTAAACCCACGCATACACGGGGAGAACATGCAAACTCCACACAGATCACTGTTGGTCGGGGGCTGGGATCGAACCCACGACCCCACGATCCCCCGGCCAAGGGTAAACTGTGCTGCCGCAGTGCTAACCACTGCGCCACCGTGCAGCCCATTTTACATGTCATCTTGAATATATGTTTGGAGTATTTCTTCCTTTAGTTTTTGTTTAAATTGTTCAAGCGTTGTACATGATTTTAATTCAGGTCCAAAAGCGTTCCACAATCTGACTCCTTACACTGAGACACAGTGTTGCTTGGTAGTAGTTCTCACTAAAAGTTTTTGAAATATACATGTTGCTCTGAAATGATATTGTTTCTCCCTTATTTGGAACAACTTTTGGATATTTGCGGGCAGTGATAGATTCTTCACTTTAAACATTATTACTGCAGTTTTAAAGTCAACCAGATCTTTCATCTTGAGAGCTTTTAATTTAAGAAACAGTGGGTTTGTTGGTTCCCTGTAAGCAGCTTTGTTTATTATTCTAATAGCTCTCTTCTGAAGCATAAAGACTGGATATATGTTTGTTTTATATGTATTTCCCCATTCTTCAGTGCAATATGTCATGTATGGGAGTATTAATGAATGATACAAAGTATATAGTGTGGGTTGATTCAGCAAATATTTCACTCTGTGTAGTATTGTGATTGATTTGGGTATTTTACCTTTTAATATAATTAATGTGTGACTTCCAACACAGTTTGTTATCAATTATTACTCCAAGAAATTTAATTTCGGATACCCTTTCAATCTCTACACCATTTACACTGAGTTTAGATACTGAGTTGTTGTGATGGTTGTTAAAAATTATAAATTTTGTCTTACTTAAATTGAGCGTTAATTTGTTTGAATCAAACCACAGTTTAAGCTTTCCTAATTCCTTTCCGAATGTATCCAAAAGTTGTTTCAAATTGCTTCCACTGCATAAGCCCTACGGACTTAGTAAACATCTACAACAACACATTGTCTACCTCCCTCAACAAACTGGCCCCCATGAAAACAAAAACCATCACTTTCACTCATTTGGCCCCTTGGTACACCTTAGAACTTCACAAACTCAAAAAACAACTGCGACAGCTTGAACGCCTGAGCTGCAAAACTGGTCTGACTGTACACACCCTCGCTCACATATAACTGATGCACCTATACCAATCCTCACTCAATAAAGCTCGCTGTGCCTACTACTCCAGCATCATTCACTCTGGATCCTCCAACCCCCGCACTCTGTTCTCCACCATCAACAAACTCCTCAAACCCCAGGACATCATTTCATCATCCTTCACCCCTGAAAAATGCAATAGCTTTCTATCATTTTTCCATTCCAAAATTGACAATATTCATAACCAGCTTGCCTCCTCCTCGGCCATCACCCCTGACTCAGAGCCCACTTTTTCTCCACCCATAGATAAACAGCTCTCCCTTTTCTCACCCATAACCACCGATGAACTTTCCGATATACTCTCCAGCATGAAATCATCTACATGCCCCCTGGACCCCATCCCCTCCCCCCTTATCAAAGCCTGTCTCACCCCTCTTGCCCCCCTTATCATCGACACCATCAACTCCTCCCTCACCACTGGCACTGTCCCCCCATCACTCAAGATTGCTGCCATCACCCCCCTTCTTAAGAAACCTGGCCTGGACTCTGACAACCCCAACAATTTCAGACCCATCTCCAACCTCCCATTTCTGGCTAAAATATTGGAAAAAGCTGTCGCCACCCAACTCAACAAACACCTCCTCTCTAACAAACTCTACAAAACATTTCAATCTGGATTCCGTTCTCACCACAGCACTGAAACCACCCTCCTCAGGGTCACCAATGACCTCCTGCTCGCCTCTGACTCTGGCTCCCTCACCATTCTTCTCCTCCTCGATCTCAGCGCAGCTTTTGATACCATCAATCATTCCATCCTGCTCCGTCGTCTGTTTTCTATTGGCATCACTGACTCCGCCCTCTCTTGGTTCACCTACCTGTCTGACAGATTCCAGTACATCTCCATCAACAATCACAAATCACGCACCACCCCCGTATCACACGGTGTCCCTCAAGGCTCTGTGCTCGGTCCAACCCTTTTCACTCTCTACATGCTTCCGCTTGGTCACATCATCCATCAACATGGTCTTCACTTTCACTGCTACGCCGATGACACCCAGCTGTACATCTCCTCTAAATCCATCACCTCCGCCATTCTCTCCACCATCACCAACTGCCTCACAGACATAAAAACCTGGATGACTAACAACTTTCTCAAGCTAAACAGCAATAAAACAGAAATCATCATTTTTGGACCAAAATCTCTTTTCCCCTCTTCCCAGAACTTTTCATTCCAAATCGATGGTCACTCAGTCACCCCCTCCCCCCTGGCCAGAAACCTCGGCATTATCATGGACCCCACCCTCTCCTTCAAATCTCACATCAACCATATCACCAAAACATAATTTTTTCATCTTCGTAATATTGCACGCCTCCGTCCAACCCTCTCCCCCTCTGCTGCTGAAATACTCATCCATGCCTTCATCACCTCCAGACTTGATTACTGTAACAGCATTCTGTATGGACTTCCTTCCACCATCCTCCAAAAACTACAGTATGTCCAAAACTCAGCCGCCCGCCTACTTACTCACTCCTGCTCCAGAGACCACATCACTCCTCTCCTCCGTCAACTCCACTGGCTCCCCATTCAACAGTGCATCAACATCAAGATCCTCCTCATCACCTATAAAGCTCTTCATAACCTTCGCCCTCTCATACCTAACTGACCTTCTGCCTCGTCATTCCCCACTCGCCTCCTCCGCTCTGCTGACACTCACCTTCTCATCCCCATCACCAAGACAAAACTCCGCACCCAGGGTGACAGATCATTCGCCATCGCCGCACCAACCCTCTGGAATTCCTTGCCCCTTCACATCCGGTCCGCCAACACACTTGCTTCCTTCAAAAGTCAACTCAAAACCCATCTCTTCAAATCTACCTACGAAAACTGACTGCCCCTTCTACCTATGTGTTCCTACCTTGTCTGTTTACCCGTTCTCTGTATGTTTGTCCCTATACTGCTTTGTAAAGCGTCTTTGAGTATTTAGAAAAGCGCTATATAAGACTGATGTATTATTATTATTATTATAAATTAGTGTCATCTGCAAACAATATTAAATCCATTTTTTCCCAAAACTTTACATATATCATTTATATACATACTGAATAACAATGGCCCCAAAACTGAACCCTGTGGGACTGCGAGTTTTTGCTACCAACACATACATACTGATATCTGTTCTTTAAGTAACTATATAACCAGGCCAGTGCTACCCCCCCAATACCATAATTTTGTAGTTTCATTAACAATAATTTATGATCCACTGTATCAAATGCTTTTTTAAGATCCAGGAATACCCCAACTGAATACTCTTTATTTTCAACAGCAGTTGATATTTTTTCTATAAATTCCATTAGAGCAAATGCAGTTGTCCTCTTGTGTCTGAACCCATATTGCTGCTCACACAATAAATTATTCTTCATTATGAAGTTGTCAATTCTCTCACAGAATATTTTTTCAAGTATCTTGGAAAATTGTGGCAGTAGTGAAATAGGTCTATAGTTTGAAAATTCCCCTCTGTCACCCGTCTTGTATATCGGAATTACTTTAGCTGTTTTCATTGCACTGGGAAATATACCTGTTTGGAGAGACAGGCTACATATATATGTCAGTGGCTTCACTAAGCATTCAATGATAGTTTTTTTTTTTTTATTACTTATTTTGTACCCGTAGGTAGATTTGTTTTGCAGTCTGGTGACAAGCCACCAGCTGCTGGTCACTGCGTGCGCAAGCGCCCCTTAACTCCCTAACCTGCATGTTTTTGACATGTGGGAGGAAACCGGAGAAATCCCGGAGTAAACCCACGCAAACACGGGGAGAACATGCAAACTCCACACAGATCACTGTTGGCCGGGGGCAGGGATCGACCCCACGATCTCACAGTCCCCGCAATCCCCCGGCCGAGGGTAAACTGTGCTGCCACAGTGCTAACCACTGCGCCACCGTGCAGTCCTTTTGACTAAAAGCATGTCAATACCATCACAATCTGTAGATGTTTCACTTTTAAACGATTTAACCATTTCAATGACCCCTCTCTCGTCTGTGTTCTTTATGAAAATGGAGTCTTTTATAGCAGTGTTTTTGCTTATTGTATCACCTGTAGATGCCGTAATGGGTATTTCTTGAGCCAAATTAGGACCAATGTTAACAAAAAATTTATTGAATTCATCTGCAGGTGAGACTGCATTCACGCTCTGAGTCGTTTTTTTTTTTTTTTTGAAAGATTGGTTGGGTAGCTTGTATTTCTGTTTTTATTTCCAAGAATATTGTTAAGTATTGTCCATTAATGTTATCTCTGTTTTTCTCCAGTTCTTTACTATAATAGTCTCTTTACTACATCTCATTATATATTTTTTAACTTATTTTTGTATGTTTTATACCGCTGCTCTGCTTCTTTTGTCCTTTTCTTTAGAAAAGCTTTATATAATGATTTTTTTTCTTTTTACATGCTTTTTGTAACCCTTTGGTTAACCATGGCTTGTCGGCAAATTTCTGTTTAAGCTTTTTCTTTACTAATGGACAATTTTTTTCATAAAAAGTGGTTACAATGTTCATAAATGTGTCATAGGCTTCATTTACATCTGATACAAAGACTTTTGTCCAGTCTTGCTTCAGCAGGTCTTCTTTAAAAGAACTGATTGCATTTTGTGATTTGTATCTGAAAGATTTTAAAGTTTTTTCTGTATTGGCCCGCTTGTGGCCATGAATAAGTGCAAAGACTGGCATATGGTCACTTATGTCATTTATCAATAATCCACTTTCTATTTTCTTATCAATAATATTAACAAACAGGCTATCAATAAGTGTAGCAGTGTGAACTGTGATTCTACTGGGATGCGTTATTGTGGGATATAGACTCATACTGTACAAAGAATTAATGAACTCTGTAATTACATTTTGTTGAAATGGATTTAGTAAATCAATATTGAAGTCTCCACAGATTACAACCATTTTCTTATTTGTTATATTATTGTACAGCTCAACTAACTTATCTCTGAATGTCTCAACGCAAGTTCCCGGCATTCTATATATACAACTTATAATTAGATTTTTTGTTTTATCTTGGTCAATTTCAACAGTAACACATTCCAGAATCCCTGGTAGTTCAAAAGACATTCTATTTACAAGTTTACACCTATACAGGTCATCAATATACAGTGCAACACCACCACCCTTTTTTGAGATCTATTAATATAAAACATCTAACATCCCTCTATTGCCATCAGAGAAGCCTGCTCTTCATTGAGTCAAGTTTCAGAGACTGTGATAGCTGTAAATTTTCTATCTAGCTGTTTTAAATAGTCCTGAATCTGTGGAAAGTTTTTGTTAAGACTTCTGCTGTTGAAGTGTATTATTGATAGTTTACCATCTAATTGTACTTGACTTTTGAATTGCTTTTCAGTATAATATTCACAGTGATTATGAATATTATTGAAGAAGTGGTTATCAGGATCAGTATCATTCTCCATCTCTTGTAGTTTATGTTCAGCATAATGGCATATTTTCAGAGTCTGAATTTCTTCATTCTGTGTCAAATGACTTCCTCCAACTAGGGATGATTGATGTCTACTAAAGTCAGTCATAAGTTTTTTGTTTTGTTTTGTTTTTTTTAAAGTACATTGACATGGTATGTCACAAAAGAACTGTTCTTGCCGTGTGTGTGCGGACAGGGATTATCGTAGTCTCATAATTTTCCCAATCAGTGTTCATCTATATTTATTTAAGTCAGCGAGATCTCTTATTATTATGGCCTTTGCTTCCTCAGGTGTTCCATTTAGTTTGATCCAAACTCTACAGTTTCTTGTCCATGTTGCTTGTATCTTGTTTTGTCTTTTCAGCATTCGTGCTTGCCATGCTATTTCAGCATTAGTCTTTGTTAAATGTTCATTTAGGTAGACTTCTGTTCCCCGTAGCTTTCTGGCCTGCCTCAATATGTCATTCTTTACCCTTCTGTTCACAGAGCGCATCACAATTGATTTCTTTGTTTTATTATCCTTTCTGGGTAAAGTATGACAGGCTGAAATTACATTTCCTTCAACCTTTATGTTTCTGCTTTCAAGGAACTGAAGCACCTGGTTTTCCAGGGAGACTGATTCACTTAAGGGAGCCTCCTCACCTCTCATTCCTGCTGTAGTATTGGCATATGATTGATATTTAATGTCTAATCCACTAATGATTAAATCAGCCAAAAGAGAATATTGTTCAAGATCCTCGATGCGTCGCTCCAAGTCTGCAGTTTTTTTGTCTCTTTCCTTAATTGTTAATTTCAATTCTCAGACTTCCTCCATTAGCCCTAATAGTTTAGACTGTTGATTGGCCACTTTGGTCAGTTCTTCTGACATGAAGTTCAGAGATTTTTTAATCTCTTCCATTTCCTCCTTCTTTGGTGGCATTTTTTACTGACCTGATGATAGTAGGACAGTCTCTGCTGGTGTTGCTGGTATCCAATTGAGCTGACCTTGAATCCAGCTAGGGCCTCAGCCAGCCCCCTCTGCTGCTAGTCCTGCTGCTCACCACTGCTGTAATTGAGCTTCGATCCGGCTCCTGTCCAGCTGGGGCCTCGGCAGCTCCTCCGCCTTATTAAAGACAAAGATAGAAAGGAGATGCTTTTACCTTCTTTTCTTTACATGTTTCTACTGTTCACTGCAGTCTTTGTCAGAAAACAGCTCCAAATGATGTCTAGCATTTGAGGATCTTTTGGTCTACTTCTCTTTGTCAGGCAGGTCCTATTTAAGTGATTTTTTGATTGAAAACAGGTGTGGCAATAATCAGGCCTGGGTATGGCTAGAGAAATTGAATTCAGCTGTCCAAAGATGTGATAAACCACAGTTAATTTATGTTTTAATCGGGGGGGGGGGGGGTCACTTTTTCCACACTGGGCCATGTAGGTTTGGATTTTTTTTTTACCCCTTAATAATAAACATCTTCATTTAAAAACTGCATTTTGTGTTTACTTGTGTTATCTTTGTTTAATATTTAAATTTGTTTGATGATTTGAAACATTTAAGTGTGACAAACATACAAAAAAATGAGAAATTAGGAAGGGGGCAAACACTTTTTCACACCACTGTACACAGTTCCATCCATGAAGCCACTACCATACCTGTGTATACCTGTGGGCTATTTTTTTTTTTTACCTCCGCCAACATAACTCAAAAACTTATAAACAGATTTTGATGAAATTTTCAGGAAAGGTGTGTAACGGCACAGGGAACAGATGATTATATTTTGGTGATGATCTGAGAATGCATACCTCACCCAAGGCTCTTATCTTCTCACAGTGTGTTAGCAACAATACTCCAAAACTGATGGACAGACTTTGATGCAATTTTCACCACAAGTGGCTATAGGCCTACACACAAACCCATTACATTTTGGAGGTGATCCATGAGAAACGGAAGGAGCCTTGGCGGAGGTATGCGCTCTATTTTTTTTTTTTTTTTTTTTTTGTTACTTATTTGTACCCGTAGGTAGACTTGGTTTGCAGTCTGGTGACAAGCCACTGGCTGCTGGTCGCTGCGTGCGCGAGCGCCCTAAACCTACATGTTTTTTTTTTTTTTTTTGGTGTGCGGGAGGAAACCGGAGAAATCCCGGAGTAAACCCGCGCAACACGGGGAGAACATGCAAACTCCACACAGCTCACTGTTGGTCGGGGGCTGGGATCGAACCCACGATCTCATGATCCCCGCGGTCCCCCGGCCGAGGGTAAAACTGTGCTGCCACAGTGCTAAACCACTGCGCCACCGTGCAGCCCGTGCAGCTCTATGAGTGCTTTTCTAGTTATTTTTATTTCTGGTGTATGTTTAATTGTGTATTCTGTAACTGTGTTTTATCAAATCCTTCTCTCTTACTTTATTGTGCAGTAGCCTGGTGGAGCACCCACAAATTAGTTGTACTGTACAACCGTACAACGATAATAAAACCTATTCTATTTTAAACTTTATGCATGCTGTCACAATATTAATGTATTCTTTTCTAAAGTATATCATGATCAAAAGATTAAGCATACACCAAATACCTGTATACTTCAACTCATATGTATGCTTATCAGTACAAGCCAAATCAATATGTTAAGTATGCAAAAAGTAAACTGAAAGTAAATTTTCTTGTATTTAGTTTGAATATACAATTTTTTTTTAATGAAGGGATGGGGCAGAATGAACGAATATGAAATTGTCATGGGCGGCGAGAGCGCGCCCCCTCCTTCCCGTTCATCTCTCCTCAGCTCATGAGCTCAACTGAGGGAGAGGACACACCTGCACCCTCTCATCAGCCAGCGTACTTAAGGAAGCATCCTTCAGTGATTCAATGCTGGCTCGTCTGGGTATACTGCCGTCAAGACAGCAAGTCACGTTCACACCGGTGAAAAGAAATTACTAACCTGTGTGCTTTTTCCCCTTTGTTCAGGTTGCTGCCATCATGCGGGTGTGTCGCCGGGACTGCGCGCACTCTCCTGCCACATCACCATCACCAAAAGTAACCTCCACCCAGTCAGGCACCACCACTTCATTCCCCACCTTGCTGGTTGTCTATTCCCCCTTGGAGTCCTGCCAGTGCTCCCTTGGAGCCCACGTAAGTGGTTATTTGGCTAGCCATTTTCCCCTTACTCCATTCCTCCTCTCACAGCTCTCATCTTCTCTCCACAGGCTCCTTCCTCTGGCGAGTGACTGTTTCAGTAGCTGTGCGAGGGCTTTGCTATTTAATAAAGAAACTCAAATGTGTGCAATTGTTTGTCTTTTTGTTGCTGCATCTCGCACGTGGGCTGAATTATTGTATCAGTCATGACAGAAATTGTGTGGAAATTGAAAATTTGGGCAGTTTCTCTAAGAAAAAGTTGTTTTTCATATAAAAAATTATATCTGTCCTGTTTCCCACTTAAAAAAATACTTTTATCATACCTGCTGTTCTTAACCGTGTAGCAATTCCTCTTTTCTATACACGTGTTTCTGATTAGAGAAGATATTAGATAAAACAGATCTTTCATGCTGTAAATTCTTTTCATTTACCTTCCTTAGCTATTCCTCGGCTCTCACTTTGCCACAGACTGGACTGAGTGTAGATTTCAGATGGCTCTGTTTTGTTAGCACATGAAGTGAAAGCTGATATTTTAACCACACATGGAGAAAAGATTTTATCGTTGGATATAGCTGTGGCAGAGGGAAATAATGAATATAGTTGGCAACTAGCCTGCTGACAGTTTCTGGGGGCTGAAGAATTGTGTTAATGTCTCTATCTTGTCAGAAAAATATTGTTTTTTGCTTTTCAATATGTTTGATTTTTAACTCATCTCACTGGAAAGAGTAAAGGATATTAGGGCCATTTCAGATCACATGGGTGGATGTAGCTGAGTGCTGTCTGTTAAGGCCCCTTTACACAGATAGAGATTGGATTGGGCGACCATGAAGAGATCAAAAAATTGACCCGATCTTGCAATGCTCTCGTATGGCCTCGAAGACGTTTCTGTGTGAATGTTTGGGAGATGTTTCAGCAACTTTCTTGACAATCTATAGAGATATTTGAAAAATCCTTGCGAGACCACGAGAGATCACTGAGAAACCAGGAGAGATCCTGAGGGATTATTGAGTTTCTTTGGCAACCAAAGAGTTTTATATAAAGTGGATCCAGAAAGTATTCACAGTATTCTTCTTTTTTCACATTTTTCATGTTACAACCTTATTCCAAAAGCAATTAAATTCATTTTTTCCTCAAAATGAGGTGGGGCTGCATGGTGGCGCAGTGGTTAGCACTGTGGCAGCACAGTTTACCCTCGGCCGGGGGATCGCGGGGATCGTGAGATCATGGGTTCGATCCCCACCCCCGACCAACAGTGATCTGTGTGGAGTTTGCATGTTCTCCCTGTGTTTGCATGGGTTTACTCCGGGATTTCTCCGGTTTCCTCCCACATGCCAAAAACATGCAGGTTAGGGATATGGGGCGCTTGCGCACGCAGCGACCGACAGCTGGTGGCTTGTCACCAGACTGCAAAACAAATCTACCTACGGGTACAAAACAAGTAACAAAAAAAAAAAAAAAAAAAATTCTACACACAACACCCTATAATGACATGAAAAAAAGGGGTTTTTTTTTTAGATTTTTGAAAAGTTATTAAAAATAAAAAACTAAGAAATCACATATACATAAGTATTCACAGCCTTTGCTCACTACTTTGTTGAAGCACGTTTGCCAGCAATTACAGCGTCAAGTCTTTATGAATATGATGCCACAAGCTTGGCACACATATCTTTGGGCAGTTTCGCCCATTCCTCTTTGCAGCACCTCTCAAGCTCCATCAGGTTGAATGGGAAGCACAGCCATTTTTAGATCTCTCCAGAGATGTTCAATTGGATTCAAGTCTGGGCTCTGGCTGGGCCACTCAAGGACATTCACAGAGATGTCCTGAAGCCACTCCTTTGACATCTTGGCTGTGTGCTTAGGGTCGTTGTCTTGCTAAAAGATGAACTGTCACCCTAGTCTGAGGTCAAGAGCGCTCTGGAGCAGGTTTTCATCCAGGATGTCTTTGCTGCATTCATCTTTCTCTCTATCCTGACTAGTCTTCCAGTTATTGCCCCTGAAAAACATCCCCACAGCATGATGCTGCCACCACCATGCTTCACTGTAGGGATGGCATTGGCCTGGTGATGAGTGGTGCCTAGTTTCCTCCAAACATGACGCCTGGCATTCACACCAAAGAGTTCAATCTTTGTCTCATCAGACCAGAGAATTTGGTTTCTCATTGTCTGGGAGTCCTTCAGGTGCCTTTTGGCAAACTCCAGGTGGGTTGCCATGCGCCTTTTACTAAGGAGTGGCTTCCATCTGGACGCTCTACCATACAGGCCTGATTGGTGGATTGCTGCAGAGATAGCTGTCCTTCTGGAAGGTTCTCCTCTCTCCACAGAGGAACAATGAAGCTCTGACAGAGTGACCATCAGGTTCTTGGTCACCTCCCTGACTAAGGCCCTTCTCCCCCGATCGCTCAGTTTAGATGGCTGGCCAGCTCTAGGAAGAGTCCTGGTGATTCTGAACTTCTTCCATTTATGGATCATGAAGGCCACTGTGCTCATTGGGACCTTCAAAGCAGCAGAAATTTTTCTGTACCCTTCCCCAGATTAGTTCCTCAAGAAAATCCTGTCTCAGAGGTCTGCAGACAATTCCTTTGACTTCATGTTTGGTTTGTGCTCTGACATGCACTGTCAACTGTGGGGCAACACTGTCAACAGTGTGTGCCTTTATACAGCTTGTGCCTTTCCAAATCATGACTAATCAACTGAATTTACCACAGGTGGACTCCAAATAAGCTCCAGAAACATCTCAAGGATGATCAGTGGAAACAGGATGCACCTGAGCTCAGTTTTGAGCTTCATGGCAAAGGCTGTGAATACTTCCAGTGCATCTGGAAAGTATTCACAGCGCTTCACTTTTTCCACATTTTTTTTATGTTACAGCCTTATTCCAAAATGGATTAAATTAAATTTTTTCCTCAAAATTCTACACACAATACCCCATAATGACAAAAAGAAAATAAGAGGGTTATTATTTATTATTAAAAATAAAAAACTAAGAAATCACATGCACATAAGTATTCATTGCTATATTGCTTCTACTCATCATTGTCATGGTCTGAGCGCCGATCTCGTCCGCGCTCGGGTCATGCAGTATTTTCTTCCCATTCTTTATTAATTCCTTGAGGACTCTCTGAGCTCTTATTTTGACAGCGTCTCTGCGGGGCTTCCAGCTGTCAGAGCCGAGCTCAGCAGTGACAGCTGACGTTGATTTGATTCAGCTGATGACACCTCATCAGCTGATTATCTTGCCCTATTTAAAGGAGCAGCTTCTGTCACTCGGGGCTGCGACCTCGCCTTATCCAGACTGGGTTCCCTACGTCCAAAGCCAGTTCCTTTCAGCGTTAGGTTCCGCCCTCGCTATTCACATGTAAGTGTTGTATCCTTGTCTCCCATCAGTCTTCCTAGTTCTCAGTTTGTCATTGGTGTGTCCTAGTCTTAGTCTTTATTTGTGTTTTGCCCCACGTGGCTCATTATTTTGTCATTTGTCTCTTGTTAATAAATTATGCAAACTCATTGGCTGGCATTCGGCATCTCATTGATGGCTCATGAGGGCCATCGTTGACAGTAGGTCGCAGCCAAACAAGACGCCGGTGACCGTGAGTTTGCACTGTTTGCGCTTGTAGTTTTTTCCTTTTGCGTGTACCAGTGTGCTGGGAGATGGCGTCACCACCCAAGGGCTATGCCATGAGTTTAGGCTATGAGCTAGTTATGGCTCTCATCGAGATCGACGGGATCCTCTCCAGTGCTCGCAGTAACCCCGTCCCCAGTGGCTCGCGCTGGTACCTGGACCTCGCTGAGGCGACTATTAACCGCCATCCTCGCTACTCTGACCACCCTGAAATCACAGCGAGGATGGCGGACATCTCTGCTCACCGGGAGAAGCTCTGTGGGCTGAAGGGAAACTCCGTCAGGAAGCCGAAGAGGAGACATCCTCACTCCTCGTCTCGGGATGCCATTCCTGTCCCCCGTCCAGTCCAGAAGTTCGCACCACCCAGGGTCATCCCCAGCGGAGAAAGATGTCAGCCGGGATTCCCTCGGCAAAGCATCAGCGAGAACCCCGTCTAGATCCAGTTCCGGGTCGCCGAAGGAACTCTGTCTCCCAGCCAGCTGTTACTACTGCGTCACAACAGGAGGAAAACCCAGCAGCCTCTGCCTCTGGGTCTCCTGTCCCTGCTGTTCCGTCAGCTCCTCATTCCCGGATCGCCTTGGCTGTTCCTCCCTCCTCCTCGATGCTCTCCCCAGCTGTTGTGAGCTCCACGAGTCCTGCTCTGGCAATGCCCATCATCGATCCTGTGCGAACGGCTGAAATGAAATGAAAGTGCCTTTTCATTTTTTTCCTTCACTGGGTGAATTGCCTTGTCTGACCCCCGGGGGTGGAGTTTGAGGTTCACAGTCCCCTGAGCTCCCTCCACCTGCTGCAGTGATTAATTATGAACCTGCTACCTTTGTGTCTCCTTCCCCTGAGCGTTACTCGGCGCCAGGTCTACGCCGTCAGATGAGGAGGGAGCCTGCGGGCCTGGAGAGCCTGGTTCCAGCCCCGCAGCCACAACATGGGCAGAGGAGGAGGGCAGACTGCAAATTGGAGCCTGCGCTGATGAGCAAGCGTCCCCGGGTCTCCACAGAGGGACAGTCCGACCCGGCAGGTCACGGATCCCCTGCCACCACGTCGTGCGGGCCCTCGGTGTGGACGTCAGCGTCAGGGAATCCCCAGACTGTGGACACCATCATGCCAGCTGCAGAGCCCGCCGTAGCTGAGTGGGAACCAGAGGAGGACCTTCTACTTGCTGAACCTGGATCGCCGAAGTCCTGGACGGCGGCAGAACTCGAGATCAGGCAAGTGCTCTATTTTGTCTTTCTCCTGTCTATTCTGGAGCATTTTTCCCTGTCTCTCGGGGAGACGAGCCGGGTGCAGCTGTCCGCTGCATCTGAGCTTGTCTTGCTGGGCTCTGTCGCTGCCAGTGATCCTGATCCCGGTTCTCTTTCTTCTCCTGAGCCTTCTCCCAGGGTCACTGGTGTTGAGTCGATTCCGGTCGCTGTTCTGGAGGTTCCGGGTTTGGGTTTGGAGGCCGTCCCTGGTGCTGTGCCAGCCCAGTCGGGGTCCGTCGTGGGTGCAGCTCTGACCCAATCGGGGTCCGTCGTGGGTGTGGTTCCAGCCCAGTTGGGGTCTGTCGTGGGTGCTACATTGACCCAATTGGGGTCCGTTGTGGGTGTGGTCCCACTTGGGATCCAACAAAAGCACAGCGCCAGTCCGTGTGGAGTTTGGTGAAGGAGCTGCAGATCCTCCGCCGATCGACGCCGGACTGGTCCCTCATCCTTTCCCCGTTTCCTTTTTCCCTCCATCGGGTACCACAGGGATTCCTCGTAATCGGCTCGGCTCTCCCTTGCTATTCCTCGCGATAGGGAGACTGCCTCTGAGTTCTCCCCTGCGGACCTGGTGGCCTGATGACGCGGGTCGGCCGCCTGGGAAACTGCTTCGCCCGTTTGGCATTCTGGGTCGGCCACCTGACAAACCGGACTCTTTGTTCGGCGATCTGGTCCGGCTGCCAGAGGTACTGTTTCTCCGGGCCTGGGACTGGGGTAGACCGCCTGAACTCATTCTTCTTCCCCTGTTAGCAATTTGGACGCTGGATGCAGGTAGACCTCCCGAATTGTCTATTCTTGTTCATTGTGCTCTGCCTGCCGTCATCCCTGTATTTTTGCTCTCCTTTATAATATTAGGGATGCTCCTGTGTTTTCTTTGCCATTTGAACTATATTGAACTGTATTTATCGCCGCTCTGTCATCCCTGTTTTTTGCTCTCCTCTGTAATCTTTGGGGATGCTTTGGTGTTTTGTTTTGTTTTTTCATCTGACCTTTATTGAACTGTGTATCGTTTGCCGCTCTGTAGCGTGATTTTTTTTCTCTCCCTGATAGTATTGGGTTACTGGTTATTATGTGCCTGTATTTCAGTTTCCTTGTTCCCTCGGTAGGCTGAGAAAGGTGGGGTTTTTTTTGTTGTTGTCTTAACCTATTTGTAATATGGACAATATTTGCTGCTCAGTGTGTTTTAGGGAACGGTATGTTTTTGTACGTACCTGTATTTTTGTTCATTAGTCAGAATGTGGTATTCTTTTGTTTTCAGCTTTGTTTAAGGATTGTTGTATCATGTTCTGCTTTGTTTTTCTGGGTGTTTATCTTGTCATTTTGATTATCATTGTTGCCCTCTTTTTTTTTTTTTTTTTCCTCTTTGTTAGAGTGTTTTCTGGTTCTAGCCCTCCTGGCCTTCCCCCCCACCCTGGGTGGGCCTTCTTGCCTTTTTGGGGTGGGGGGAGGCTTGGATGCTACATTTACGCCCGGAGTACGTTCCTTCAGGGGGGAGTACTGTCATGGTCTGAGCGCCAATCTCGTCCGCGCTTGGGTCACGCAGTATTTTCTTCCCATTCTTTATTAATTCCTTGAGGACTCTCTGAGCTCTTATTTTGACAGCGTCTCTGCGGGGCTTCCGGCTGTCAGAGCCGAGCTCAGCAGTGACAGCTGACATTGATTTGATTCAGCTGATCACGCCTCATCAGCTGTTTAATTATCTTGCCCTATTTAAGGGAGCAGCTTCTGTCACTCGGGGCTGCGACCTCGCCTTATCCAGACTGGGTTCCCTACGTCCGAAGCCAGTTCCTTTCAGCGTTAGGTTCCGCCCTCGCTATTCGCATGTAAGTGTTGTATCCTTGTCTCCCATCGGTCTTCCTAGTTCTCAGTTTATCGTTGGTGTGTCCTAGTCTTAGTCTTTATTTGTGTTTTGCCCCACGTCTCATTATTTTGTATCCTTGTCTTCCTTTAATAAATATGCAAACTCTACGGCTGCCTATAGCGTCTCATTAGTGGTTCGTGAGTGACATGATTGCTTAACCCAGGAGACAGACGCTGACACGAGTAGAGTGATTTGACAATTATTTATTAACTCAGTGATGTGTGGTGAGTGTGTGAATGTGTGGGTGAGTGCGATGCTGTCAGACAGCTGGAGCTGAGCGGGTCTTGCTGCGACCTGGCAACCCTGGAACACACAAGCACGAGAGATTAATGCAGTTCATATGAACGGGGAACTGAGACTTGTGCTGCTTACTTGCAGGTGCCGCTGCAAGACTTCTGTCTGCTCCGTGACTTGGCGTGGCTTGGTGAGAGTGGCGCTTGGCGCTGTGAAGGTGAGGAGGAGATCCGAGGAGGAGGAGGTGACGTCCCGTTATCTGGGGAGAAGAGTCCGCCGCCAGGGAGGTCCACCTGTGCAAAGGGGTGAATACTTTGACAGGGTAAGATTTGCTGTTGCTTACGTGACGTGGCTTGACGAGGAGGCTTGGTAATAGCTCTGACTTGAGGTTGTGTCCTTGACGCGATGCGTGGCAAAGACGACAGACGACTCCATGCAGAGCAGTCAGAGACACCGGCTTTTAAAGCCTGCTGATTACTGGCGGCAGGTGTATGCGCAGCTGGAGCTGATGACGGCCCAGCGGCCGCCATGACAGTACTCCCCCCTCTAGAGGTGCATCCAGGCACCTGCCCTATCCTACCTGGATGCGCCCAATGGAAATCGCGAATGAGCTGCTTGTCAAGGATCAACGCTGGGCGAATCCAGGAGCGGTGCTCAGGGCCGAATCCCTCCCAGTCCACCAAATACTGAAGACCCCGGCCCCGCCGGCGGACATCCAAGATGGCAGTCACCCCCCAAGCTGAGTGGCTGTCGATCATCCTCGGGGGGGAAGGAGCCGCGGGGGGCGGGCACAGAGGGTCGGAGATATAGGGCTTGACCTGGGAGACATGAAAAGTAGGGCAGATGCGCATGGAAGGGGGAAGAGCTAGGCGCACAGTCACCGGGTTAATGACACGTGAAATCACATATGGGCCGATGAAGCGCTTTGTCAACTTACGCTTCTCGGCACATTGATATTTTTGGTAGATAGCCAAACCTGTTGACCCACCTTATAGTCCGGGGCGGGCCTCCTGTGACGGTTGGCCACCTGGATATTGCGCTCCATGGTCCTGAGGAGGTCTCTGCGGGTGATGGTCCAGATCCTACGGCAATGCCTGGCATGAGCCTGTACCGAAGGGACAGCCACCTCCTTCTCCTCCTCCGGGAACAGTGGTGGATCATACCCCAGAGACGCTTTGAACGGGGACATCCCAGTCGCTGAAGACACCGTGGCGTTGTGCGCGTACTCGATCCAGGGCAGGAACGTACTCCAGGAAGAGGAACGAGAGGATATGACACAGCGGAGCGCAGCCTCCAACTCCTGATTGGCCCGCTCACACTGGCCGTTACTCTGCGGATGATACCCAGACGAGAGACTTGCCGTGGCCCCCAACACCGTGCAAAACACCTTCCAAACCTGGGACACAAACTGCGGGCCTCGATCTGAGACGATATCCGCCAGGATGCCATGAAGGCGAACCACATGCTGCACCAGAAGATCCGCCGTCTCCTGCGCTGAAGGCAACCCCTGGAGAGGCACAAAATGGGCTGCCTTGGAGAAGCGGTCCACTATCGTCAGGACCGAGGTGAAGCGGTCAGAAGGGGGCAGGCCGGTTACAAAATCCAAAGCCACATGGGACCAGGGGCGGGAAGGAACCGACAGAGGATGGAGAAGACCTGCCGGGGGGGAAGATGACGATTTCCCGGTGGCGCACTGGGCGCAGGCCCGGACATAGCTGGTGATGTCCTTCCTCAACCCTGGCCACCAGAAGGCTCTCTGAAGCAGGTCGACCGTGCGGGTGATTCCTGGATGGCACGCCAACTTAGAGCGATGACCCCACTGGATGACCTCGCTCCTGACCGAAGGGGGAACGAACAAACGGCCCGGGGGACCCCCACCCGGGTCGGGCTCAGTCTCCTGCGCTCTCCTGACTCTGTCCTGGATCTCCCACGCGAGGGCGCCCACCACACAGGATGACGGCAAGATGGTCTCCTCCTGATCCTCGACGGTCTTTGCCTCGAACTGCCTGGAGAGGGCGTCCGACTTAGCGTTCTTGCTCCCTGGCCGGTAGGTGATTGTGAAATTAAACCACCCGAAAAAGAGAGACCAGCGGGCCTGGCGAGCGTTCAGCCGTTTAGCCGTCCGGAGATACTCTAGGTTTTTATGATCCGTCTAGACGACGAATGGCTGGGCAGCCCCCTCCAGCCAGTGCCTCCATTCCTCCAAGGCAAGCTTCACAGCCAGCAGCTCCCTGTCACCGATGCAGTAGTTCTTCTCAGCAGGTGTTAGATGGTGGGAAAAGAAGGTGCATGGCCGGATCCTTCCATCCACCGGGGAGCATTGGGAGAGGACCGCTCCAACTCTAGAATCCGAGGCGTCCACTTCTACCAAGCACTGCAGGGCCGGGTCCACCTGGGTCAGGACGCTGGCCGAGGCAAACTCCTCCTTCAACCTCCCGAACGCCGCAGCCGCTTCCTCGTTCCAATGAAAGGGGATCTTGGGGGACGTGAGGTCTGTCAGGGGCCGGGCGATGATCCCAGAATTCGGGACAAAACGGCGATAGAAGTTGGCGAATCCCAAGAAGCCCTGCAACTGTTTCCTGGACGTGGGCGAGGGCCAATCCACCACCACCTTGACCTTGGCCGGGTCGGGGAGCACCTGATTGCGTGCGATAATGAACCCCAAAAAGGACGTCGAGCTGGTGTGAAACTCACACTTCTTGGCCTTGACGAACAGCTGGTTCTCCAGGAGGCGCTGCAGGACCCGTCTCACGTGCACCTGGTGTTCCTCCAACGTGCGTGAAAAGATCAGGATGTCATCCAAATACACAAACACGAAGGAGTTCAGGAAGTCCCGGAGGATGTTGTTAATTAAGCGCTGGAAGACGGCCGTAGCGTTGGTTAACCCAAACGGCATCACCAAGTACTCAAAGTGGCCACTTGGGGTCCGGAACGCTGTCTTCCACTCATCGCCCTCCTTAATGCGCACCAGGTGGTAAGCATTACGGAGGTCTAGCTTCGTAAACCATGATGCCCCTTGGAGAGAGTCAAAGGCCGAGTTCATTAGTGGCAGCGTGTACCTGTCCTTGATGGCAATTTCGTTGAGCCCCCGGAAGTCGATACAGGGACAAAGCGAGCCATCCTTCTTCCCCACGAAGAAGAAACCTGCCCCCACCGCCGAGGAAGACGGTCGAATAATTCCAGAGCTGAGGGACTCCTTAATATATGTGTCCATGGCCTCACGCTCCAGGGCAGACAGGCTATACAAACGACTTGCCGGGAGAGGGGCCGCTGCCCTGAGGTTGATCGCACAGTCATAGGGGCGGTGGGGGGGGAAGGGACAGCGCCCGTGACTTGCTGAAGACCGCTCCTAGATCATGGTAGACCTCTGGTACCTTGGACAGGTCCAGGGGCGGCGTCGAGGGCGGGGTCATCGATACCGAGGGGGCACATGCTGCAGACTGGAGGCAGGCACTGAGACAAAAGGTGCTCCATGCAGTGATATTTCCCGCTTGCCAGTCGAACGTGGGGTTGTGGAGACGTAGCCACGGGTAACCCAGGATCACAGGTGAGGAGGAGATGGGCAACACCAAGAACCGGATCTCCTCCCTATGATTTCTGGAAACAATCACCGACACGGGGGCTGTCTGGTGGGAGACAGTGGTCAGTGAAGCCTTTGACAGCGTGACGAGTTTGACAGATGGGCGAAGGGGTTGACAGCTGAGGCCCAGCTGGGTTGCCAGGTCGCCAGAAATGAAGCTTTGCTCAGCTCCAGAATCAATAAGGGCATGTGTTGTGTGTTCCCTGTGTTTATAAATTAGTCTGATGGGGATACGGCAACTAGTGAGGGGTTTCTTCTGCTTAACGTCCGTGAATCCCCCTAATGTAATCCACGGGCCTCCCCTTTTAATCGGTTGGGACATTCAGCTGCCCCGTGAGACTTATTGCCACAGTAAAAACACAGGCCCAGATCCCTTTCAGCCGCCGAAACACCCGATTGCCCAATATTCATTTCCTCCTGCCCCAGAAGTTCATCTGGCGGGGGCAGAGCCGGGAGAGGCGGCCAGGAGGAGCGGGGGCGTGGTTTACCCAAACGGCTGGCAGCCCTACGTTCGGCCGCCCACTCCTTCAGCCTACTGTCCAAACTAATCGTGAGAGATATTAGTTCACCTAATTTGTCTAGCTTATCCCGTGTTGCTAGTTCATCTCTTAGCTCTGAGCTAAGGCTGCGGAGGAAAATACTGCTTAACCCAGGAGACAGACGCTGACACGAGTAGAGTGATTTGACAATTATTTATTAACTCAGTGATGTGTGGTGAGTGTGTGAATGTGTGGGTGAGTGCGATGCTGTCAGACAGCTGGAGCTGAGCGGGTCTTGCTGTGACCTGGCAACCCTGGAACACACAAGCACGAGAGATTAATGCAGGTCGTATGAACGGGGAACTGAGACTTGTGCTGCTTACTTGCAGGTGCCGCTGCGAGACTTCTGTCTGCTCTGTGACTTGGTGTGGCTTGGTGAGAGTGGCGCTTGGCGCTGTGAAGGTGAGGAGGAGATCCGAGGAGGAGGAGGTGATGTCCCGTTATCTGGGGAGACGAGTCCGCTGCCAGGGAGGTCCACCTGTGCACAGGGGAGAATACTCTGACAGGGTAAGATTTGCTGTTGCTTACGTGACGTGGCTTGATGAGGAGGCTTGGTAATAGCTCTGACTTGAGGTCGTGTCCTTGACGCGATGCGTGGCGAAGACGACAGACGACTCCGTGCAGAGCAGTCAGAGACACCGGCTTTTAAAGCCTGCTGATTACTGGCGGCAGGTGTATGCGCAGCTGGAGCTGATGACGGCCCAACGGCCGCCATGACAGCGAGGACCGCACTATGACAATCTTGAGTTCTTTGTGGTGTGACAGTCTGATATTCACAGACCTTTTCAAAGGCTATCAGTCAGGACTTAACCAGCTGAAATTGTCATGGGGTGGTTTTAGTCACAACCCAAACACTGGACGTAAAGTTCAAAATTATTTATTAATAATCAAAAAATAAAGACGGCATGGTGGCCAAAATAAACAGACTGGACAGAGAAACATAGACTTGGATACATGGCAGAACTAAGGCAAGGACTCAAGCGAGCAATCAGCAGTGTTGGGAGTAATGCGTTACAAAGTAACGCGTTACTGTAACGCCATTACTTTTGCAGTAACGTGGTGTGTAATGAAATTACTGTTTAAAAATTCAGTAATGCATTACAGTTACTGAAATATGATCAGATGCATTACTCACGTTATTCATTTTATTAATATGGATAGATATTTTTAGTGCAAATAGACAACCACACTGAAAAAAAAATTCTTTTGAGCTAACATAAAAAAAATCATTGAAAGTGGTTCCACAAAAAGTTATGTTTTGCGAACATAATAAAATCGTGCATGTTTCATGATCTGCATATGTAACATTGACATGATTTTGTTTGCACATTATTTTAGGAGTGGTGGTGTAGTGGTGGCCTTGGTAGAGCATCTGTCCCACACCCGGGAGGCCTGGGTTCAAATCCTGGCCGGGTTATGACAAAGTCCATACAAAAGTGGAACTTCCTGCTGTCCAGCTTGGTGCTCAGCAATAATGGAACGGAGAAGGGAAATTTGTGGCAGCACCTTGCATAGCAGTGACCCCTCTGATTCTAGATGTGATTAACATTGTAGATCAGAGTAACGTAATTTCGTTCTGCTGTATGGATTGAATGACAATAAAGCTGGCTTTATTATGTTGTCAAAACAACAAAATCCTGTGAAGGTAACATATGCAGATCATGAAACATGCACATGATTTAATGATGTTGCCAAAACAAAACAAAATCATGTCAATGTTACATATGCAGATCATGAAACATGCACATGATTTTATTATGTTGGCAAAACACAACTTTATTTTGTGGAAACACTTTCAATGATTTTATTATGTTAGTTCAAAAGAAATTTTTTTCAGTGCATACAACTTGCAGTTGCTAGACACTAGGGATGGGCATTCAGTGAAATTTTCTTCACCGATCGTCGGGAGAATTAATGATTAATAATCGGTTAATCATTAACATTTTTAGGTACGTAACAAGGCAGGTAGACTACATTATAACATCAGGTGCACGGAGAGCCCTCTCTCTGTTCTCGTGTTGGCTCGGCTCGGGAATCTTGCAAGCTGATTGGCCGAGACGTTTCACCCCGCAAGCTGATTGGCCGAGACGTTTTACCCACCTTGTCTCCCTGCCGAGCGGCCACCCAACAAACGAAGACCGCATTCATTGCTCTATCGCTCGTGTTACTTAGTCTAGCCGCGCAGAACTTTTTGCTGTTCTCTTGTGCCATTTTGTGCGAAATAGTCTTCCCGTCGAGCTACTACGCCGCCTCCTGCAGCTTCCCTCGACGTGTGTACACCGAATCTTCATGACCTTCTCAATAAAGTTTCTGAAAAAAAAAAGAATCTTCACGACCGCCATTACTCAGCGCGCAACCACTGTTGGCGGTTTCTTTGCGTAATAAGGGTGTTCCATGGACCCTGTCGATGAGGTATATTTGTATGCTGCATTGCAGTGATTGCAGTACACCTGGTCATTTTTTAAATTGAAATGGTCCCACGCAACACTTCGCCTTAACCGCTTAATGATTTGGCGATTGCCCTACGGAAGCCCGCGTGTATCAACTGAGGCACGCCAGGGTACGGCGATGGTGTAATGTTGCCCCCTGGTGCCCAAATTTTGCCATTGCATTGTTTGAGGACGGCCGTACACTAGGCCTCGGATTGTTTAAAAAAAAAAAAAACGGTTTGTCGACGAAAATGAACTTCCTCGGTGAAATTCTTAATGATCAATTATCGGTTAATCGGTAAATTATGCCCATCCCTACTAGACACCCTCCTCATCGGCTGCCAACTGGGGATGGAAACGCAGTTTTGGTGGCTATTGGCGGGGCTGTCATCCCCAGCACCACCAGTGGCCTCAAGCCACTGGAGGTTGTCATGCCAAAGGCAAAGGCAAGCAAATAAATAAGCAAATAAATATAAAGTGACCGTACTGTAACTGACGCAACCGTCATACAGTCTTCTCCATGGGCCAGTTTCCTCTCCTGCCCCAGTTCACATCACAACCCGGTGAAGAAATGCTGTGGCGGTGGCGACTTCTTATATCGAGCTCTGATCACCTGTTGTCCGAGTGGTGAGTAGCCCCTAACAACTCCTACCTCTGTGGTTAAACATGAGTATTTTTTGAGCAAGAAACTCGCATTTAATGTCTGCATTAAATGCATTTAAAGTTTTCTTATGCACAGAGAAAAAGTGACTGTGATTTGTTGCAGTAAAGAGCAGCTTCTTCTAAGCGGTGAACTTTCATTTATCTGTGCTTTCTATTTTATTTTATCTCTTTCATTTACATGCTGTTGTGATATGCAACTATTTCATGGAAGTAAATCCTCTAAATATGCATTTTTAATGGGCTGGTCCAGGGGTGTCAAACATATGGCTTGTGGGCCAAAAACGGCCCACCATGGGGACCAAAATTTTCTCTGTGAATTCACAGCTTTATTTCTAGTAAATTTGTGACTTTCTACTGATTACAGTAGTTTGTGTAAATCTGAGACAGTTTTTCCTCTGTAAGATGAGACTTTTTCTCATCAGTTTTCTTTTTCTTCTTTTTTCTGATGAGAACAAGGGGCCCTTGATCTTGCTGTGTGTGCAAGATGATTTAAGTCTGCATTTAAAAGTAACGTGAAAGTTACTTTTCCAAGTAACTAGTTACTTCAATCATGCAGTAACTCAAAAGTAACTCAGTTACTTTTGAAAAGAAGTAACTAGTAACTGTAACTAGTTACTATTTTTTAGTAACTTGCCCAACACTGGTAATCACGCACAAGATAATCCACAAGCCGATGCGGAGACAATACACTGGAGACAATATATGGACATCTGAACAGAACAAATACAGGACAGAACTTAAATATACTAGGAGGTTAATCAGGAAAGACAGAAGAGGTGGAGAAAACAATCAAGGTCAACCAAAAACACACAAGAACAATAAAGCACAGGACGGGTGGAGCTGCACAGACAGACAAAGCACAAAGGGGTCAAGATAATAATGGTAATAATAATGATAATGAGAACCTAATGAAAAACAAACTGAGGCAATGGCAGGGATGAAAATAAAACACAGAGAAACAAAGAACTGAGGGCAAGGTCATGGCAAAACTCATGTCCTGAAGATTGCAGAGAAACAAATAACAGCATAAAGCGAGGACATGAGCAAAGTCATGTCCAGACCCTAACAGAAATTAATTTGCACTGATGAGGGATGGGATGGCTTCCTAAATTCTGATGGATTTTAGCTGGTTTCTTGGCTTTCTATGCCTTTTTGCACCTCTTTTTCTTCATGTGTTCAATACTTATTCCCTGTGTCATTCCACTTTATTAAATATAACTTGTGTGAACACAGTTCCCACCACTGTTGTTGCCTTTTGTTTCAATAAATTGTTTGATATGAGGAAATCACCATTGTATGCTTCTACTTAAATTCCCTACTTTCATATTATATCACTGTAGCATGAACTTTTTACATTTTCCATAAATTTCACCCAGAAAGCCAAATATCCCTAACTTTTTGTGAGTAGTGTACACACACACACACACACACACACACACACACACACACACACACACACAGAGTGGTGTGGAAAAGTGTTTGCCCCCTTTCTGATTTCTCATTTTTGTGTATGTTTGTCACACTTAAATGTTTCAGATGATCAAACAAAATTTAAATATTAGACAAAGATATCACAAGTAAACACAAAATGCAATTTTTAAATGAAGGTGTTTATTATTAAGGGGAAAAAAATCCAAACCTACATGGCCCTGTGTGAAAAAGTGATTGCCCCCTAAACCTAATAATTGGTTATGAGCAACAACTGCAATCAAGTGTTTGCGATAACTGGCAATGAGTCTTTTACAGCGCTCTGGAGGAATTTTGGCCCACTCATCTTTGCAGAATTGTTGTAATTCAGCCATATTGTAGAGTTTTTGAACATGAACCGCCTTTTTAAGGTCATGCCACAGCATCTCAATCGGATTCAGGTCAGAACTTTGACTAGGCCACTCCAAAGTCTCCATTTTGTTTTTCTTAAGCCATTCAGAGGTGGAGTTACTGGTGTGTTTTGGATCACTGTCCTGGTGCAGAATCCAAGTGTGCTTCAGCTTGAGGTCACGAACAGATGGCTGGACATTCTCCTTCAGGATTTCTTGGGAGACAGCAGAATTCATGGTTCCATTTACCACAGCAAGTCTTCCAGGTTCTGAAGCAGCAAAACAGCCCCAGACCATCATACTACCATATTTTACTGTTGGTATGATGTTCCTTTTCTGAAATGCTGTGTTACTTTTACGCCAGATGTAATGGGACACACACCTTCCAAAATGTTTAACTTTTGTCTCATCAGTCCACAGAGTATTTTCCCAAAAGTCTTGGGGCTCATCAAGATGTTTTCTGGCAAAACTGAGACAAGCCTTTATGTTGTTTTTGCTCAGCATTGGTTTTCGTCTTGGAACTCTGCCATGCAGGCCATTTTTTCCCAGTCTCTTTCTTATGGTGGAGTCATGTACACTGACCTCAACTGAGGCAAGTGAGGCCTGCAGTTCTTTGGATGTTGTTGTGGGGTCTTTTGTGACCTCTTGGATGAGTTGTCGCTGCGCTTTTGGTTTAATTTTGGTCGGCCGGCCACTCCTAGGAAGGTTCACTATTGTTCCATGTTTTCGCCATTTGTGGATAATGGCTGTCAGAGTGGTTTGCTGGAGTTCCAAAGCTTTAGAAATGGCTTTATAACCTTTTCCAGACTGATAGATCTCAATTACTTTGTTTCTCATTTGTTCCTGAATTTCTTTGGATCACAGCATGATGTCGAGCTTTTGAGGATCTTTTGGTCTACTTCCACTTTGTCAGGCAGGTCCTATTTAAGTGATTTCATGATTGAGAACAGGTGTGCAGTAATCAGGCCTGGGTGTGGCTAGAGAAATTGAACTCAGCTTTCCAAAGATGTGATAAACTACAGATAATTTATGTTTTAACAGGTAATCACTTTTTCCACACAGGACCATGTAGGTTTGGATTTTTTTTTTACCCTTAATAATAAACACCTTCATTTAAAAACTGCATTTTGTGTTTACTTGTATTATCTTTGTCTAATATTTAAATTTGTTTGATGATCTGAAACATTAAGTGAGACAAGCACAAAAAATGAGAAATCAGGAAGGGGGCAAACACTTTTTCACACCACTGTATATATATGGATGCTGATTTTTAACATATTACATGCTTATTTTATTCATATTTATTTAATATATACTTTACATTGTAGCTGCTACTGAGTGATTGCTGTTAAACAGAATTTCGTTGTATCTTGGTGTGCAATGACAATGAAGTGTCTTATCTGTTTTCCTGACATTTTTGTAGTCACATTTTACAGCACAAGTCATGGTCCGCAGAGAGCTTCCAAAGCATCAGAGGGATCTCACTGTTCAAATGTATCAGTCAGGAGAAGGGTACAAAAGAATTTCCAAGGCATTAAATATACCATGGAAAACAGTGAAGACAGTCATCATCAAATGGAGAAAATATGGCACAACACTGACATTACCAAGACCTGGACGTCCCTCCAAAATCGATGAAAAGACCAGAAGAAAACTGGTCAGGGAGGCTGCCAAGAGGCTGACAACAACAAGAATTTCTGGCAAGTACTGCCTGTTTAGTACATGTGACAACAATCTCCCGTCTTCTTCATATGTCTGGGCTATGGGGTAGGGTGGCAAGACGGAACCCTTATCCTACAAGGAAAAACATCCAAGCCCAGCTACATTTTGTAAAAACATATTTGAAATCTCCCAAACGCATGTGGGAAAATGTATTATGGTCTGATGAAACCAAGGTTGAATGTTTTGGCCATAATTCCAAAATGTATATTTGGTGCAAACATAACACTACTCATCACCAAAAGAACACCATACCTTCAGTGAAGCATGGTGGTGGCAGCATCATGCTTTGGGGCTGTTTTTCTTCAGCTGAAACTGAGGCCTTAGTCAAGGTTGAGGGAATTAGGAACAGTTCCAAATTCCAGTCAGTGTTGGCACAAAACCTTCAGGCTTCCGCTAGAAAGCTGAAGATGACGAGGAACTTCATCTCTCAGCACGACAATTACCCAAAGCACACATCCAAAACAACAAAAGAATGGCTTCACCAGAAGAAGATGAAGGTTTTGGAATGGCCCAGCCAGAGCCCAGACCTTAATCCAATTGAACATCTGCGGGGTGACCTTAAGAGGGCTGTGCACAGGAGATTTGGAGCGTTTTTCCAAATCTGACAGATTTGGAGCATTTTTCCAAAGAACAGCGGGCAAATATTGCCACATGAAGGATGTGCCACGCTGATAAGATAAGATAAGATTGATAAGATAAGCCTTTATTAGTCCCACAATGGGGAAATCCTAGGATTGCAACAGCACAGGGATAGCAACACTCAGAGCAATAATTAAGAAGATAAGAAAATAAGAGCAGTGAATATACAGTACATATGTACACATGAATATATAAATATATATACACAGTGCAGAGCATTGTAGCTAGATGGAATAAACAGCATAACCGTCTATTTAGTTACCCTACATGGTATGAATATGTACCCATACATACTGTATTGTCACCCTCCGTAGCGACTGATATTGTCCTAGTTGTATGCTGGAGGGGACCATTTGTGTAAGTCTGTTGCGTCTTTTGCATTCAATACTATTAGGTCATCACGTTTTTTTGCCATCTCTGCGAGCCGCCCTGCTTAGGTTATACAGTCTGATAGCCGTAGGTAGGAAGGACCTGCGAAACCTCTCGGTCACGCACCTAGGATGATGTAGTCTACTGCTAAATGAGCTCCTCAGTGTGTTCAGTATGTCCTGCATGGGGTGGAACTCGGACTCCAGCAGAGATGACAGTTTAGCCACCATCCTTCTCTCTCCTATCTCTTCCACTGAGTCAAGGCATTGCTCCAGGACAGAGCTAGTTTTCTTGATTAGTTTGTTCGGTCTCTTCCTATCGGCTGCTGTAATGCCATTGCCCCAGCAGACCACTCCAAAAGTGATGGCTGATGCCACCACCGTGTCGTAGAATGTCTTCAGCAGTGCCCCTTGTACACCAAAAGACCTGAGCCTCCTCAGTAGGAACAGCCTGCGCTGTCCCTTCTTGTAGAGTGCGTCGGTATTGTGTGACCGGTCTAGTTTATTGTTCAGATGAACACCCAGGTACTTGTAGGATGTCACCATCTCAATGTCTGTTCCCTGTATGTTTACTGGTGCTGTGAGGGGTTGTCCTTGCCTGCGGCAGTCCACCACCAGCTCCTTAGTTTTCCTCGCATTGATCTGGAGGCAGTTTCGATGGCACCAGTCCACAAAGTCCTGGATAAGTCCTCTGTTGGCCTCTGGAGATGAGGCCGATGATCGCAGAGTCATCAGAGAACTTCTGTAGATGGCAGTGTGTTGTGTTGTGTGAGAAGTCCGCAGTATAAAGGGTGAACAGGAAGGGAGCCAAAACCGTTCCCTGGGGGGCCCCCGTGCTACTGATGATCGTGTTGGACACACAATCTCCGGTTCTCACAAACTGTGGCCGGTTAGTGAGGTAGTCCAGGATCCATGATGACAGGTGCTGGTCCACCCCTGCGCACAGCAGCTTGTCCTTCAGGATCATTGGTTGGATGGTGTTGAAAGCACTGGAGAAGTCAAAGAACATGATCCTCACCGCGTTCCCGGGCTTCTCCAGGTGGGACAGGGAATGGTGAAGGAGGAAGATCACTGCATCCTCCACCCCAATGCCATGCTGGTAGGCAAACTGGAGTGGATCCATCGCTGGTCCCACCAGGGGGCGGAGGTGATCAAGGAGCAGTCTCTCCAGGGTCTTCATCATGTGAGACGTCAGGGCCACTGGTCTGTAGCTGTTCAGGTCTTTGGGGTGGGAAGTCTTTGGTACAGGTACCACACAAGATGTTTTCCACAACTGTGGTACCCTCCCCAGCTTCAGGCTCAGGTTGAAGATGTGCTCCACAATCCCACACAGCTGGTCTGCGCAGGACTTGAGGAGCTTTGCGCTGATGCCGTCCAGTCCCGAGGCCTTCCTCGCCTCTATCTTCCTCAGCTCCGTCCTCACCTGGGTCTTAGTGAGGGTCAGGTTGGGGGGCTGTGTGCTGGGAGTGGGGGGATGTTGGTGGAGTGGGGTGTGGACAGCAGGTCTCGATGACTTTAGAGGCAGCAGTGGTTGTTGTGCAGTCGGGGGGAGGGCGGTTGGTCAAACCTATTAAAAAACAGGTTCAGATTGTTCGCCCACTCCCTGCCCCCCGTGGCCTGGGAGGAGGTATTCTGGAGCCCAGAGATGGTTTTAAGGTTTCTCCAGACCCCGCCGATGTCGCTCTGTTGCAGCTTGTCCTCCATCTTCTTCCTGAAGCTGTCCTTGCCTTCTCTGATCTTCCTCTTCAGCTCCCTCTGTACGGACTTCAGCATCTCCCTGTTCCCCGACCTGAAGATCCTCTTCTTCTCTCTCAGAAGGGTTTTTATCTCAGGTTTGTGATCCAGGGGTTGATAGACTCCTACCCAAAAAGACTGAGTGCTGTAATAAAAGCCAAAGGTGCTGCAACAAAGTATTAGTTTAAGGTTGTACATATTTATGTAACCAGGTCAAGTTTTTTTTTTAATTTTTAATTTTTCTCCTTAAAAGATTTCAGTTTGTTTTTCAAATGAGTTGTACAGGTTATACAGACGTGGACAAAATTGTTGGTACCCCTCTGTTAATGAAAGAAAAACCCACAATGGTCACAGAAATAACTTGAATCTGACAAAAGTGGTAATAAATAAAAATTCTATGAAAATTAACCAATGAAAATCAGACAATGCTTTTGAATTGTGGTTCAACAGAATTATTTTAAAAAACAAACTCATGAAACAGGCCTGGACAAAAGTGATGGTACCCCTAGAAAAGATTGAAAACAATGTGACCATAGGGACATGTTCAACCAAGATGTGTCCTCTAATTAACATCACAGGTGTGTACAAACTTATCATTCAGTCAGCCTATTTATAGGGTGACAAGTAGTCACTGTGCTGTTTGGTGTCATGGTGTGTACTACACTAAACATGGACCAGAGGAAGCAAAGGAGAGAGTTGTCTCAGGAGATTAGAAAGAAAATTATAGACAAGCATGTTAAAGGTAAAGGCTATAAGACCATCTCCAAGCAGCTTGATGTTCCTGTGACTACAGTTGCACATATTCAGAAATTTAAGATCCATGGGACTGCAGCCAACCTCCCTGGACGTGGCCTCAGGAGGAAACTTGATGAAGAATGGTAACAAAAGAGCCCAGAACAACCTCTAAACACATTCATGGTGAACTCCAAGGTCAAGGTACATCAGTGTCAGATCGCACCATCCGTCATTGTTTGAGCCAAAGTGGACTTCATGGGAGACGACCAAGGAGAACACCACTGTTGAAAACAAATCAGAAAAAAACCAGACTGGAATTTGTCAGACTGCGTGTTGACAAGCCACAAAGCTTCTGGGAGAATGTCCTATGGACAGACGAGACAAAACTGGAACTTTTTGGCAAGGCACATCAGCGCTATGTTCACAGATGCAAAAATGAAGCATACCAAGAAAAGAACACTGTCCTTACTGTGAAACATGGAGGAGGTTCTGTTATGTTCTGGGGCTGCTTTGCTGCATCTGGCACAGGGTGTCTTGAATCTGTGCAGGGTACAATGAAATCTCAAGACTATCAAGGTATTCTAGAGAGAAATGTGCTGCCCAGTGTCAGACAGCTTGGTCTCAGTCGCAGGTCATGGGTCTTGCAACAGGATAATGACCCAAAACACACAGATAAAAACACCCAAGAATGGCTAAGAGCGAAACATTGGACTATTCTAAAGTGGCCTTCTATGAGCCCTGATCTAAATCCTATTGAACATCTGTGGAAGGAGCTGAAACATGCCGTCTGGAGAAGGCACCCTTCAAACCTGAGACAACTGGAGCAGTTTGCTCATGAGGAGTGGGCCAAAATACCTGCTGAGAGGTGCAGAAGTCTCATTGACAGTTACAGAAATCGCTTGATTGCAGTGATTGCCTCAAAAGGTTGTGCAACAAAATATTAAGTTAAGGGTACCATCATTTTGTCCAGGCTTGTTTCATGAGTTTGTTTTTTAAAATAATTCTGTTGAACCACAATTCAAAAGCATTGTCTGATTTTCATTGGTTAATTTTCGAAGAATTTTTATTTATTACCACTTTTGTCAGATTCAAGTTATTTCTGTGACCATTGTGGGTTTTTCTTTCATTAACATAGGGGTACCAACAATTTTGTCCACATCTGTAGGTCACATTAATGGTGGAAAAAGTTTTGAAATGATTTATCTTGGTGGCATTTTTTTTACATCACAAAAACCTGGCATTGAGGTGTGTAGAATTTTTATATCCACTATATACTGTATATATATATATATATATATATATATATATATATATACACACACAGTGGGGCAAAAAAGTATTTAGTCAGCCACCAATTGCGCAAGTTCTCCCACTTAAAAGATGAGAGAGGTCTCCAATTTTCATCATAGGTATACCTCAACTATGAGAGACAAAATGAGAAAAAAAAAATCCAGAAAACCACACTGAAGGATTTTTAATGAATTAATTGGTAAATTCCTCAGTAAAATAAGTATTTGGTCACCTACAAACAAGCAAGATTTCTGGCTCTCACAGACCTGTAACTTCTTCTTTAAAAGGCTCCTCTGTCCTCCAATCGTTACCTGTATTAATGGCACCTGTTTGAACTCGTTATCAGTATAAAAGACACCTGTCCACAACCTCAAACAGTCAGACTCCAAACTCCACTATGGCCAAGACCAAAGAGCTGTCAAAGGACACCAGAAACAAAATTGTAGACCTGCACCAGGCTGGGAAGACTGAATCTGCAATAGGTAAGCAGCTTGGTGTGAAGAAATCAACTGTGGGAGCAATTATTAGAAAATGGAAGACATACAAGACCACTGATAATCTCCCTCGATCTGGGGCTGAAAACCCCTGATGAAACCAAAATAGAACTTTTTGGTAAAAACTCAACTTGTCGTGTTTGGAGGAGAAAGAACACCATACCTACTGTGAAGCATGGGGGTGGAAACATCATACTTTGGGGCTGTTTTTCTGCAAAGGGACCAGGACGACTGATCCGTGTAAAGGAAAGAATGAATGGGGCCATGTATCATGAGATTTTGAGTGAAAACCTCCTTCTGTCACGCCGCGCCATTCATCAGCGGCGCCACCTGCTCACGCACCTGCTACTCGTCAGCGGCGAAGGATAAAAGCCGCCTCGCCCTGAGCGTCGGCCTGAAGCCGGAGACTTCATTCCCCTTTCATGGGCTTCTACCACATTCTCTTCAGCATCCTCGTCACCGGTAAGAAAATCGCTTACCTCATCTCTCCAGTCTGCTCCCCTGTGCACAGGTGGATTCCTCGGCGGCGGACAATTCCGTCCCTCGTCTCTCCTCGCTGCTGCACCGAGCCCTGCAGGTGGCTGTCTCCCGGGCTTCCATCCTTGAAGCGCCAGTCATCTGTCCCAACAAGTAAGCTTCTCTCCCTCGCCTATTCTCCTCCTGTGTTGGTGTGTGCTCATCACCCTGTGTCTGATTTCTCCCATAGGGTTGCCGGCTGAACGGTCTCCTGCCTCTGGGTCCGAAGCAGACGCCACCACCAACACATTAACATTCCGCAGACACGCACCCAAACATCCCTGTTGTTAATAAACAGTTTGAACTACTCTGAGCCTGTGTGTGTGCGTCTCCTGAGCCGAACGTTATGTCAGTACGGCTTCAGCAGAGCGGCTCGGCAGACGGCGGGCTCGCACACCGGTTTACCATCCTCGAGGCTCGGGTGGATCAGATTGTTTATCAGCAACAGGTGGTTCTTAATCAATTATTAGAATTAACTAACCGATTGAACCGCTTGGACCCCCAACAGCCGTTCCTCCCGACTCGCCAGGGTGGCGCGGCTCCTGCTGTTCCAGCGGCCGTCCAGCCGGCTCCAGTGGCACCGGTTCGGCTCACGCCGATTCCGACCCCCGCCCGCTTTAGCGGTAAGCTCGGCGGAGCGCGGGGGTTCATTATGCAGTGTGAGTCCGTGTTCCACCGTGTGCCTGGAGATTTTCCCTCGGATCACAGCCAAATTGGTTACATAGGGAATCTTCTGGAGGGGCGTGCGTTAACTTGGACCTACGCCGTAATGGCGAGGCCCAGTTATGCCACCCTCACCTATGACCAATTCATGAGGCGCTTTCTGGAGGTCTTTGACCATTCTCAAACCGAAACGGTCCAGGTCGATCGGCTTCTCGCTCTCCAGCAGGGAGGCCGGTCGGCAGCGGACCACTCGGTCGACTTCCGGGTAGCGGCGGAGGAATTGGGCTGGGAGGAACGCTCCCTCTGTGGCCTGTTCCTCCGCAGCCTCAATAGTGATCTGAGGGATGAACTGGCTGGTCGGGATATCCCTGGGACGCTAGCGGAGCTGACATCCTTAGCGATAAGTTTGGATAACAGGCTGCGCGAGCGCTCCTCGGGGCGGAGGTCCTCTTCTTCTCGCCCTCGTGGAGCCTCGCCGCACCTGTTCCAAGCTCGCCCCCTGGCGGCGCCGCCAGCATCGCGCCCCGAGGAGTCGGAGCCGATGGTGACGGGCTGGACTAAACTTTCCCCTGTGGAGAAACAACGCCGCCGTGAGTTGGGCCTCTGCATGTATTGCGGAGGCGACCAACACACCGTGGAGCGTTGTCCACGGAAAGCCAGTCGGTGGGGTCCGCGAGTCACTGTTGGAAGCCTCGCGGATGTCAATCGGTTAGGATCACTCACTCAATTGAAGCTGCCCATCCGTTTCTGCCATAACCCCACTGGGCACCTCACCCACGCACTGGTGGATTCGGGCGCAGAAGGCAGCTTCATTTCACAAAGCCTGGCAACCCGATTGGGCATCCGCTGCCAGGCACTCAACACTCCCATCTCCCTAGTCCACCTCTCCCGTGCCACCCTCGGGAGAGTGACACATCAAACTGTCCCCCTACCAGTCATCATCTCGGGAAACCACCGGGAGGAGATGACCTTTTACGTCCTTCCCAACTCTGTGTCGCCCGTCATCCTGGGGTATCCCTGGCTCCGCCCTCACAATCCGGTCCTGGATTGGAAATCAGCTGGGATATCGGCATGGAGTACGTTCTGTATGGGCACCTGCCTTCAGTCCGCTGCCTGCTCTCCGTCCGCTCCTCCCCCTGCGACGGACGCTGCACCCCCGGACCTGTCTCTGGTGCCCCCAGAATTTCACGACCTGGGTATGGTGTTCAGCAAAGCGAAAGCTATGTCTCTCCCCCCTCATCGGCCCTATGACTGCGCCATCAACCTCCGCCAGGGGGCTCCCTTACCTTCTGGTCGCCTTTACAGCCTGTCTGCGCCGGAGAAGGAGACGATGAACGCCTACCTGAAGGAGTCATTAAGTGCTGGGATTATCCGCCCATCATCGTCACCCGTGGGGGCAGGGTTCTTCTTCGTGGGAAAGAAGGATGGGTCCCTCCGCCCTTGTATCGACTACCGGGCCCTCAATAATATCACGGAGAAGGACCGTTACACCCTGCCTCTCATGGACACTGCTTTCCACTCCCTCCAGGGGGCGACCTGGTTCACCAAGCTGGACCTACGCAGCGCTTACCACCTCGTCCGGATCCGGGAGGGAGATGAGTGGAAAACGGCCTTCCGTACCCCGAACGGCCACTTTGAATACCTGGTGATGCCGTTCGGGTTGACCAACGCTCCTGCAGTCTTCCAGCGCCTCATTAATGACGTCCTCCGGGACTTCATTGGCCTTTTCGTGTTCGTCTACCTGGACGATATTCTCATCTTCTCCAAGTCCAGGGATGAGCACCAGGTCCACGTGAGGCGGGTCCTCCAAAGGCTGCTGGAGAATCGTCTGTACGTTAAGGCAGAAAAGTGTGAATTTTACGCCAGGAGTACGTCCTTCCTGGGGTTCATCATCGCCCACGATAAGGTGCTCCCCGACCCAGAGAAGGTAAAGGCGGTGGTGGAATGGCCCACACCTGCATCCCGGAAACAGGTGCAGCAATTTGTTGGCTTCGCCAATTTCTACCGCCACTTTGTCCCCAACTTCAGTGCCATCGTTGGACCTCTGACCCGCCTCACGTCCCCGAAGGTCCCGTTCCGGTGGACCGAAGAGGTCGCTGCCGCCTTTGAGGCGCTGAAGGCGGAATTCTCCTCCTCCCGGGTCCTTCGCCAGGTCGACCCCGCGCTGCAGTGCATTGTAGAGGTAGACGCTTCGGACACGGGAGTGGGAGCAGTGCTGTCCCAGCGGTCACCGGACGATGGCGCCAAGCGACCGTGCGCCTTCTTCTCCCGGCGCTTGTCCCCGGCGGAGAGAAACTACGATGTGGGGGACAGAGAGCTCTTGGCCATCAAGCTCGCCCTGCAGGAGTGGCGCCACTGGTTAGAGGGGGCGAACCTGCCGTTTGTGGTCCTCACGGACCACAAGAACTTGGAATACTTATGATCTGCCAAGCGCCTGAATGCCCGCCAGGCGCGCTGGTCCCTGTTCTTCGCCAGGTTCCAATTTTCCATCAACTTCAGGCCTGGCTCTACGAACGTCCTGCCTGACGCCCTCTCCAGGCAGTTCGCCCCCGTGGAGTCGGAGGAGGCGCCCCACTCCATCCTGCCCAGGTCGTGCGTCGTGGGAGCCATCTCGTGGGACATCGAGAACAAGATCCGGAAGGCACAGGAGGTGGAACCTGACCCTGGCGGCGGACCGGAGGGGAGGCTGTTCGTGCCATCCGCGGTCCGAGGAGAGGTCATCCACTGGCTCCACACCTCCAAGCTCACCTGTCACCCTGGCACCTCCCGGATGATAGATCTCCTCCAACGGTCCTTTTGGTGGCCAGGCCTGCGGAGGGATGCAGCCCGCTACGCCCGGGCTTGCCCAATCTGTGCCACCTGCAAGTCGGGAAATGCCCCTCCAGCGGGTCTGCTCCAGCCCCTGCCCGTCCCTGACAGGCCCTGGTCGCACATCGCACTGGATTTCGTCACCGGACTCCCTGTCTCCAACTCCTATGACACCATCCTGACCATCGTGGACCGCTTCTCCAAGGCCGTGCACTTCGTCCCCCTGCGAGGCCTCCCTACTGCCCTGGAGACGGCGGACCTCCTCGTCCAACACGTGGTCAGGCTGCATGGGATTCCGGTGGACGTGGTCTCGGACCGGGGCCCCCAGTTTTCATCTGAGGTTTGGAGGTCTTTCTGCAACGCCATCGGAGCCAAGGTGAGCCTCTCCTCCGGCCATCACCCCCAATCCAACGAGCAGTGTGAGAGGACCAACCAGGAGCTGGAGGCTGCGCTCCGCTGTGTGTCCAGATCCAAACCCACGTCCTGGAGCAACCATCTTGCCTGGGTTGAATATGCCCACAACACCGCTCGCTCTTCTGCTACAGGGATGTCCCCCTTCAAAGCGTCCCTGGGTTACGACCCCCCGCTGTTTCCGGAGCAGGAGAGTGAAGTAACTGTCCCGTCAGTTAGGGCCCATCTCAGGCAGTTCCGCTCCACCTGGGCTGCCACGCGCCATGCGCTATTACGCACAGCGGAGCGCAACAGGACTGTGGCGGACCGGCGTAGAAGACCTGCCCCGACGTACAGAGTTGGGCAGCTTGTTTACATTTCCACCCAGGACGTCACTCTAAAAGGCGAGAGGAGAAAGCTGGCACAGCGCTTCATGGGTCCCTACCCCATCACCCGGATCATCAACCCGGTGGCTGTGCGCGTGGCTATTCCCCCCTCCCTCCGCATTCATCCTACTTTCCACGTGTCGAAGGTGAAACTGGCAGTTACTGACCCCCTTTGCCCTCCTCCTGCAGCGCAACCCGCGCCCCGGATGATTGGTGGCCATCCGGCCTGGTCCGCCTCCTCCATCCTGGACTCCCGGCGCCGGGGTCGTGGGTTGCAATACTTGGTGGACTGGGAGGGCTATGGGCCCGAGCATCGACAGTGGGTGCCCCCGTCGTTTGTGTTGGACCCATCGCTCATCGCGGACTTCCACCGAGCGCACCCGGATAAGCCATCGCCAGGAGGCGCTGCTAGAGGGGGGAGTACTGTCACGCCGCGCCATTCATCAGCGGCGCCACCTGCTCACGCACCTGCTACTCGTCAGCGGCGAAGGATAAAAGCCGCCTCGCCCTGAGCGTCGGCCTGAAGCCGGAGACTTCATTCCCCTTTCATGGGCTTCTACCACATTCTCTTCAGCATCCTCGTCACCGGTAAGAAAATCGCTTACCTCATCTCTCCAGTCTGCTCCCCTGTGCACAGGTGGATTCCTCGGCGGCGGACAATCCCGTCCCTCGTCTCTCCTCGCTGCTGCACCGAGCCCTGCAGGTGGCTGTCTCCCGGGCTTCCATCCTTGAAGCGCCAGTCATCTGTCCCAACAAGTAAGCTTCTCTCCCTCGCCTATTCTCCTCCTGTGTTGGTGTGTGCTCATCACCCTGTGTCTGATTTCTCCTATAGGGTTGCCGGCTGAACGGTCTCCTGCCTCTGGGTCCGAAGCAGACGCCACCACCAACACATTAACATTCCGCAGACACGCACCCAAACATCCCTGTTGTTAATAAACAGTTTGAACTACTCTGAGCCTGTGTGTGTGCGTCTCCTGAGCCGAACGTTATGTCACCTTCCATCAGCAAGGGCATTGAAGATGAAATGTGGCTGGGTCTTTCAGCATGACAATGATCCCAAACCCACCGCCCGGGCAATGAAGGAGTGGCTTCGTAAGAAGCATTTCAAGGTCCTGGAGTGGCGTAGCCAGTCTCCAGATCTCAACCCCTTAGAAAATCTTTGGAGGGAGTTGAAAGTCTGTGTTGCCCAGCGACAGCCCCAAAACATCACTGCTCTAGAGGAGATCTGCATGGAGGAATGGGCCAAAATACCAGCAACAGTGTGTGAAAACCTTGTGAAAAGGTTTTCACACACTGTTGACAGAGGTCACACACTGGCAATGACAGAGGTCAAAACGTTTGACCTCTGTCATTGCCAACAAAGGGTATATAACAAAGTATTGAGATGAACTTTTGTTATTGACCAAATACTCTTTTTACCGAGGAATTTACCAATTAATTCATTAAAAATCCTTCAATGTGATTTTCTGGATTTTTTTTTCTTATTTTGTCTCTCATAGTTGAGGTATACCTATGATGAAAATTGGAGACCTCTCTCGTCTTTTAAGTGGGAGAACTTGCACAATTGGTGGCTGACTAAATACTTTTTTACCCCACTGTATATATATACACATACACTCTGTGTGTGTGAAAAAATTAGGACACCCCATTAAATATTCAGTTCTTTATTAAGAAATGTTCACATATCTACTGTATGTCTAACCTTGTTTTTGTTCTTATTTGCATTTTTTAACATTTATTTTAGCCATTTTAAGTGGGAATGAATGTGGGGGTGTTCTAAAAAAGATGGGGGTGTCCTAATTTATTCCTCACTATTTGTTTAGAATTACATTTTACAAAAAATTTGAAACAAATCTTTCATTCATTTTTAATTGTTTAGTTGTATTACATGAATCTCCCAGCATTTTTAACATTGATATTAAATTTCTATATGTCCAAATATGTTAAAAAAAACACACAGGCTTATACAGGGTGTCCTAATTTTTTCACATGACTATATACACTACCGTTCAAAAGTTTGGGGTCACCCAGACAATTATTTTGTGTTTTCCATGAAAAGTCACACTTATTTACCACCATGAGTTGTAAAATGAATAGAAAATATAGTCAAGACATTGACAAGGTTAGAAATAATGATTTGTATTTGAAATTATAATTTTTTCCTTCAAACTTTGCTTTCATCAAAGAATCCTCCATATGCAGCAATTATAGCATTGCAGACCTAACATGATTGCACAAGGGTTTTCTAATCATCCATTAGACTTCTGACGCAATGAGCAAACACATTGTACCATTAGAACACTGGAGTGATAGTTGCTGGAAATGGGCCTCTATACACCTATCTAGATATTGCACCAAAAACCAGACATTTGCAGCTATAATAGTCATTTACCACATTAGCAATGTATAGAGTGTATTTCTGATTAGTTTAAAGTTATCTTCATTGAAAAAAAGTGCTTTTCTTTCAAAAATAAGGAAATTTCTAAGTGACCCCAAACTTTTGAACGGTAGTGTATATTAGAGAGGTTTTCTTCTACCCCATTTACACAGGGATAGAGACCGTAGAGAGATCGCTGAAAGATGAAGATGGCCAAACCACTCAATGATCTTCCAGTGATCTTCACAGTTGCCACGGTTTCCTCAAAGTTTTGACTCAGTCCAAAACGATCTCTCGACGATCAACAAAGGGAAGTCATCTCTCAAGGAGCGCTCAGTGATGTCATCCATTTGCCAATGTTCTCTTAGCAATCTCCGCTGTGGTCTTTCATTGAACTCTATTTATTGGTTTTTCATTGAATGCTCAGTGATCCCTCCCTGATCTTTCAATCATCTTTACCTTTGGGGTGGAAAAATTTGACATTTATTGAAAGATTGCTGAGAAATCATTTGGAGATTGAAGAGATCGTTGAGCATTCCTTGAGATATTGATGAGAGATTACTTCTCTTTGGTGATCATTAAGAGATTGTTTTGGACTGAGTCAAAACTTTGGTGACCGTGGAGATCACTGAGAGATATTGGAGATCGCTGAGAGATCACTGAAAGATCATTAAGAGATCTGGCCATTGTCGCACTCAACTATCTTTCACCAATCTCCACCCCTGTGTAAAGTAGGTATTCGGCTTCATCATCAGTAACTTGGATCTCCAAAGTAGAAGTGACAAGTATGTTAATGCTGTTTAGAGCATTTTGATAGACTTGACAAACTAGAATTGTACTCAACAGATGTAGACAAGTTGCAACGCTGACCTTTGGTCTTGAAATGATTGCATGATCAAAACTTTGCCTGTACTACTCCTGTAGAAAGTTTGGTGTTGATATCTGTACTCATTCTTGTTTCAGAGTCTGGAAAACACTTGATGACCCTATAGCTTTGTTCTTGACATTTTCAACCAAAAAGCAGAGCCACAGGAAAAAGGGGAAAGTGCGTCGATCAGCCAAATCCATTACAGGTGCTACTAAGCAATCGTCTTCGATAAAGCAACAGGTAATCATGTATCTGCCTTGAACACCTTGTTCATGTGCTGACATCTCACAGCTGTTTTGATAGAAGAAGCAGCATAAGTAGTTTTAATGCTGTGGCCAAGAAGTGGAGTTTGACAGGTTAATAAAGCCCCCTGCGTTTGTGTGATAAGTTTCTATAACCAAGCAGATGGTCGAATGTACAGGCCCTGCGATTTCTTTTCGTAAATTTGACATAATGCAGCTCAATATTTGACATTTTAACAACAAATTCTGGTGAGTACCTTTTATATTGATGCCCATTCTCAAGCGGTGATGGAAAGTGAGCCAGAAAGCTTAACAAGTCAAATTACTATGAACCATAATAGGTTTTATATTACTTTTTCATATATGTACTAGTATTGCCCCCAGACCATGAAAGAATAAATGTGAGCCAGAAAGCTTAACAAGTCAAATTACTATGAACCATAATAGGTTTTATATTACTTTTTCATATATGTACTAGTATTGCCCCCAGACCATGAAAGAATAAAAAAACTTCATGGCATAAATCAGTGTAGTTCCTCTTTAATTAAATGAAGCCTGTAAAATATCCTGTAACTACACCTAGGCTGCAGTAGACTGGGGCGGTGGTACGATACAAGCAAGCAGAAAGAAAAACAGCAACACTTATGATGCAAACAAGTGTTGGAGGAAGCAGAATGAATGAGACAGAAATGAATGAGCTGAGTTAAAAGATACAGATCAGGAGCATGAATGATTGGATGATGCACAAGATATGTGACATTTAATTGATTCCTGTGTCAGTTTGTCGAGAGAAAGACACACAAATGATTCAGTTGAGCACTGGAGAAGAAACTGGTTCTAACAGTTTCACGGTATGTGCCTAGAAAGCCTCTTTGACTGTAATGAATAGATTTATATATTTAGAGCGGGTGAGTCATCCATGTATCATTTTGTACATCTATGATGTCAAATCATATGGGTGCAGCAGTTACAGAAGTTTCCATTTCATTGTGGAAAACAAAAAAATCCTAATACATCAAAAAATATTCTAATATGATTATCCACGGTCTGCTCTTTCTAAATGGGTTATTTATGGAATATTGGTTTTCATTAGAAATAAGTGATTGTGGTTAAGTTCTGTTTATATTTGTATGTATCTTTTCATTTTATCTTATTTCACTTATTTAAATGGGACAGCGTATGGTTTAAACAAAAATGTTGGGATTTAATGTGCCACTTTAGATTACACCTAATGTATGCTGCCAGTTCACTCACACAAGACACTTCTGCAGGTACTGTAACGTAATAATAATGGATTCGATTTATATGGTGGTTTACATGTCAAGTGACATCTCAAAGCACCTACAGTGAGTCCATTATTCATTCACTCCAGACAGACATTGATAGTGGTAAGCTACTACTGTAGCCACAGCTGCCCTAGGGCAGACTGATGGAAACATGGCTGCTAATCCGCACCAATGGCCTCTCCAACCACTATCGAACATTTATACACATTCATATCCAGTGTCATGGACACTGGAGGCAAGGTGGGTAAAGTGTCTTGCCCAGGGACACAACGGCAAGGCGGCTGGGGAGAGCAGGATCCGAACCGCCAACCCTCTGGTTATTGGACGACCTGCTCTACCTCCTGAGCCACTGCCACCCACAATTCCTTCCTCCGTTCCATTTTTGCTGAGCACCAAGCTGGATGGCAGGAAGTTCCATTTGTATATGGTCTTTGGCATGACCCGACCAGGACTTGAACCCCTGCCTCCTGGTTGTGGGGCGGATGCTCTACCTCTAGGCTACCACTCCAGCTGACTAACTTCTGTTAGTAAAGGCTGATGCTGCATCGGACTTCCTTTCTCTATCTTGGAAAAAAACCCTGAAAAAACCTCAATAACCACATCCTGATCATCATGCCTCAGCAGCTGGCGAGAATAAAGAACAAATCTCAGTCAGAGGATCATTACTGATGTTTGAGATCACTTATTCAGGCCACTTTACTACTTATGGCAGGCCAGGCCACCGGGAAATGTACCACTGAAAACTATGGCCAGTCCGCCCCTGGACAATACATACATTTTGTTGTAAGATTTTGATCCAGTATCAAACCAAGATATTTGAAATCACCCGCTGTGTTAATCCTTTCACCTTTAATGACAATAGTCACATCAGGAGATTGACAGTCTCACAGTCTTGCCAGGTGGGGGGGGGGTGGGGGGGGGGCTGAAAAGTTCATAAGCTGAAAAGTTCATAGTAGTCAAATTTGACCAAATGTGGTTTATTTTTCAACTGCAGGGATCTAAACACTGCAACACAGATGGAGGAAGTGTGTGGAGAGACTATGTAGAAAAATAAACCACATTTGGTCAAATTTGACCCCTATGAACTTTTCAGCCTATGAATTTTTCAGCGCCACCTCATACAAGAAAAAAAAAAACCTGCCTTTTGCTTTTAAAATATTCAAATTAAGACATACACTACTGTTCAAAAGTTTGGGGTCACCCAGACAATTATTTTGTGTTTTCCATGAAAAGTCACACTTATTTACCACCATGAGTTGTAAAATGAATAGAAAATATAGTCAAGACATTGACAAGGTTAGAAATAATGATTTGTATTTGAAATAATAATTTTTCCAGATACTCAACCTGCTCAAAGGAAGGTCAGTTTTATAGCTTCTCTAACCAGCTAAACTGTTTTCAGCTGTGCTAACATGATTGCACAATTGTTTTCTAATCATCCATTAGCCTTCTGACGCAATGAGCAAACACATTGTACCATTAGAACACTGGAGTGATAGTTGCTGGAAATGGGCCTCTATGCACCTATGTAGATATTGCACCAAAAACCAGACATTTGCAGCTAGAATAGTCATTTACCACATTAGGAATGTATATTAGATATTAGAGTGTATTTCTGATTAGTTTAAAGTTATCTTCATTGAAAAAAACAGTGCTTTTCTTTCAAAAATAAGGAAATTTCTAAGTGACCCCAAACTTTTGAATGGTAGTGTACGTCCTCAAGCCAGTGTGTAATCTTCTTCTTCCAGTGCAGTTAACTTTGCTGCTGCTAGCTCAGCTATATTTGCATGAGCATATACAATTGTGGTTCCAAGGTTGTCATAGCCAGGAGCGGCACTGGGGTGCCCAGTGCTCATAAAATGCTCCTTACGGCGTGCGTCTCGAAAAGCCTCTGACAACTAAGTCCAACTCCTAGCCTGCCCGTGTGGTTTAGTCTCTAAGCCCGGCGGAACTGCTTTTACTAATAGGAGAAGGGGCGAGGGCGGATCTCTGGCGCCTTAAAACCAGATGCTTCGGGTAGATGGTGGCTCGTCAACCTGGGAAGGTAGCCCATCTAGGGGAAGGTAAACCCTGATTTCAAACCTCCGCTGCCTTGCGGCACACCCGATCACGGGAAAGGCTTTGGGAGTCAACCCTGAGGAAAAATACGGAGTCGGAGCCCCTAAGGCAGTTCTCTGTCGTGCTCAACATCGTTCTGGCAGCTCCTGCGACGGCGCTGGTGCCAAACTATAGCAGCCCTGCTGTTCCTTTGGATTCATCAGTGACATGGAGAGGGGGGACATGCTGCATGGGTAACATCTTGTCCTCCATATCTTCCTGCCCAGGCTTGAATCCTACCAACGCCCAACGCTGGAAGGTAGAACACTGGTGTGCATCGGCCTGTTCAGCCACAGGCGGTGCTGTTCCAGGAGAGAAGACGTTTAGGATTCTCTTCCATGGTCATCATAGACCGACGGAGGCCGACGACTACGACTATATACAATTGTGTCATCTGCATACATTTGTAATACAACATCCTCACACTGTAGAGGGAGAGCATTAATATATAGCATTAAATATATAGACTAAATAATAAAGGACCTAACAATGACCCCTGTGGAATGCCTGTATTGCATTTTTTAGCATTAGACACAAAATCACAGATCTTTATAGATTTTACCCCTATTGTGCATAGTTAGATTTAACATCCCTGATACAATGTTAACCTCTGGTTATAGTTTATTTGGAAAGCCATCAAACAGTCTGATAATTTAGTCTAGACAAGGAAGCAATTTTCAGGGCCTCCACTATTATTTTTTGGCTGTTTCCAAATGTAGATACATTTATAAAACCTGATAAAAATCTCAGTTGTCTGTGTCTATGGAAGATAATTTAGAAATGCCATCCTTCTTTTGCTTTTGATCAAACATCAGTCAAATATAACGTACTCAGACTGCAAGCTGAAGATTCTAATTATAGACACATTCGCAAGTGACTTCACAAATTGGCAAAGGATTGACCAAAAAAGTAAACAGTTACTAGTTCTTTCGTGGGTGTGCTTCCCTTCTTGCCAACTAGTCTGCTGCTCATGCACATGACAACAAGGGTGTTTAGTCACATGCAGAATGTGTCTATCGAGTTTAAGAAGGGGATTTATGTGGTCCACATTATTTTGAAGCCTCAAGATGCTGCTTACACAGTATAAATGCCAGTTGCAGATTGATTCCCTATAAGCTGTACATTCACCATCCAGATCTGTGTTTTCACTGTATCAAAATAGTCTGGGAGAATAAAGGCTCAGTTCCACACCAAAGATAATAAAAAGATAGTGCTTTTTGAATTCCTATGCTGGCAGATTTCCTCACTTAGCTGAATTAGTACATGCTAGGAAAAAAGTTAACATTTTACCTGAAAAAAAGCAAAGGATTCCTGTTGTCCAAGGAAGCAAAGAAGGGAAAGCAGGAAAGTGAAGGAAGCAGTATATTCAAGTGGAATTTCACTCGCTTGAGTGAGCTCTGGGACTTGAGGGAGTCCAAAAGTGACACCTAACTGGCTGGATCAGTTAATAGCAAAGCTTGTGTACTTATTAGCCTAATACAGCTAAAGCAGAAATTATTAGAACAAAGAAGTAAGTTGTGGAAAATGTGAATTGAACAATGAATCCATACATTAACACATGCAAAAATATTTCACATTTGTACAAGAATTCTGAGGACAGTTTTGCATGAGAAGAGAGTGACTGAGGTATAACTTTAATAAAGAATACACCCAGTTCGAGAGAAAGGGGGAAAAAAATCCTTACAGATGGGCTTTATTCTGAAATTCTTAGATCTTTCTTCAATCATCCATCTTCATCCAGAGCTAAGAATCGTTTTGATGGTTGATGCTATTTCCTTTGTTGCTGCAGTCTTTTCATATGTGTCTGCTTTGAAATATACTTTTAAAGCTATATCTCATATTAAAGGAGTCATTGACAGAAATATTGTTTTTGTACATTTTAACCTTCTGAAATGTGTCTGTTGATGATGCAGTTTTCAAAAAATATCAAAACACTCACTTCTCTTAAAAAAAACACAGTCTTTATCTTGTTTTTCCCTCCAAGAAGTTGTTTTCACTCTTCCAGATTTTTTCCTCTACATCGAGAGGTAGGAAACGTCACTAGCCTTGATACCTGCCCGCTGCTGTTGGCCAGTGTAACTGTCTGTCATGTAGATGGATGTGGAGCTAAAGACAGTGTTGCCAACTTGGCAACTTTCTCACCAAATCTAGCAACTTTTCAAATCCTCTTGGCAACCTTTTACTGTCAAAAGCAACTAGTGACAAATCTAGCAGCCTTTTCTGGTGTTATGGAGACTGACGTGAAAGCACAGTTGCTCTGCAATTACCGTCCTCAAGCAGTGGGTGCTACCATGAGCCGCTCCCCATACCAAAGCACTCACTAGAGCAGCCCCGTAAACCTCTGGGTGGGGAGACTGACTTGATGCTGACGGGATAAAACTCAACATCATGGTGCAAACAGAAGGAACGAGAAACCCCAAATTTGAACAAGGAACAATAATAGTGAAGATCTAAGGCTTAAAATTTTTTTAATGTAATGCTGCCATGATTGTGAAGGATCTGAGCAATTATTCAGCATGTGGGGTCATGCAGTGTGAGCAGAGTGGCACGGCGCATAACGTTGACGGCTACCACTGTCCTTCACCTGGATACAAACACATTAAACACAGAATGAGGGTGAAGTGGTGTGACCAACTTGCTTCCCCTGCTGTTTATTCATTTCTTTGCTGCATTGCATTGTGGTTGAAACTGACAAACAATTACATCACTAATAAGTCCTGCAGGGATTGATGGTTCCTACCCACATAATGGGGATCCGATGGAGGAGAGGGCCAGTGTTGCCAAATTAGCGACTTTGTTGCTATATTTAGTGAGTATTCAGACCCAGCTAGCAACTTTTTTTTTTCCCTAAAAGGTGACTAGCGACAAATCTAGCAACTTTTTCAGGTGTAATTGGAGACTCTGATGTGAAAGTACATATCTTTACTCTTCTCAGTTAGCAGCGAGTGCTGCTCTGGACCCCTCCCCTGTCCCAAAACACTCACAGGTGGCCCAGTACTCAAGCAGCAATCCAGCTGCAGTCAGAGCAGCAGGAGGCGTTCACCCCTCTGCATCAGACTGCAAATCAGTGGCACATGTGCAAAGCCACCACTGGCTGATCATGAATGTTGTAAAATTTTCTTTAAAAAAACCTAAGTAACTCTGCCAGAGTACCTCTTTTTGGTCATTTTTGCCAGTCCTAAGAATGGATAAAGGAGGAGGGTTGGAACTGTGACAATAAAAACCCCCCCAAAACAAAACAAGAATGACCGAAGTTCATTTGTAGTTCTAAACATATTTAGGGTGTTTTTACTCACTTTTTGTCTTTCCCACAATGTTATTCCTTTCTTCTACAGCATCCATTACAGTTACATACACAGGGACAATTAAGGCCCTTTTCCACTAGCCCCGCTCAGCCCCGATTTGAAAACCCGGCTCTACTCACTTCGGTTCGGTTCGGCCTCAGTTGCTTTTTAACTACTGCTGGCACACCTGCTGTGGGTGGGATTTGTTGAACAGCAGGCAGCGCCACACCCTCGTGACGTGAAACACACGCGACTGAATCCTCCACAACAAACATGGCTGATGATGAGGAGAGAAGGAAGGAGGAATGACTGTGACATGAAACTGGTTAAATCTATGGCGCTGACTTGTTGTGCTCTGCACAATCTGTGTGAGAGTCATGGAGAGACGTTTGACACTACATTGGATGATGCAGTAGATGAACCAGTGGTGGCAGCGGCACAGAGAGCAGAGGAGCAGGGTGGTGATATTGTAGCGAACTCAATATAAGCACCCTACTTGGCTTGCCAAGTGGGTTGACTCTATTGGCGACACAGGTAGAGTGCGGGACTTCAGAGCGAGAGGCGTGAGTTCAAATCTCCTGGTGGGACGTCGCCATGTCAAGCTGCATGTTACAATATAACATGTGATGCAATACTTGTCTATTTATGTGCATACATATTTCAAAAATGTTTTTTGTAAATAAAATGTTGTGCATGGTCCATCTACCTGTCCTCTTGTTCATAACGCTTATCTGTCAAGAAGGTGCGAAGCCATCAGCCTAATGATGAGTCCACACTTCTGTTGTGATAATTGCTCATGCTGAGCGCTCTGACAGCCCCGTACGCTGTGGGGGTCACACACGACGTGTTCCTCCCCACACTCTCAAATTTTTTTCCCGTATATTTTTCTCTTTGGCATACAGAAATGGCAATACGCCCGTATTTGCTAAAATTGCATTTTCCCCGTATTAAAATACGGCGAAACCGTATCACTTGACAGGTATGTAATTACATGCAGAAACACCGCACAGGCCATCTTCACAAAAATCCAGCTCAACAAGCCACTTTTGCTTAGGTGGAAATGCAAATTGAACTATAAATCATGTGCTGAGACATGTCATATTTTCCCATGTAAAGGTCTCCCACTTTTACTTACAAATTGATTTTTAATTTTTGGGAAAAGGGAATATAAATTTTGCACTTGTTGGTAACAACAGTTGTGTTCAACAAAAACACAGTTGTGTATCCTTGCCCGATCTGTCTACTGTTATTAGTGCCAAATTTTTGCAAGATTCCTTCTTAATTTATTAAATTTTGACTGGCGATGCAACATTGAACTTACACGTACTTACCTTTATCAGTGTCTACAAGTTCAAGCACACCTGTACAACTGCTTATAACCTAAAAAATGTACCCGTTCAAGAGAAATGGATTCAGCATTGCAAATTTGTTTAAAATAAAAAAAAAAAACCTACCAAGACATTACGTTTCGTTGTGTTGTTAAAAATTAAATTACCATTAGAAGGCTATACACCTGACCTGATGAACAGCAGCATGTGGAGTGAACAGAGAATGGGATGTGTATGTAATTATTGGCTTTTCTCATACGGTGTCATAACAGATAAACCAGACTTTTGATGCAAACAATACAATTTTATTCCCGAAGCAAAATTTACAAACAAAAAACCAGACTGGGCGATGACATCTCTGCGAGCTCTTCCCTTCGTAACGCAGCATCCTGCTCCAGGGCTTCACGCGCATCTGCCCGCACATCTGCGGCCACCTCTCTCAAATGCTGCATGTACTCCTGATTCTTGCCGCTGGTCATGTTGCCGTTCCAAGAGCTGCATCTCTTCGTCATGCATGTTGACCATCGCTAATGTAAGGTCAGCGATGGGAGTTGTCTGTTTTCGTCTTGCCTAGATGGAAAGACAGAAAGGCATGGTCGTTAAAGCTGGATCACTACATATATTATGGAATTACACAGGTGAAAGTCTGTGGTGGAATGTCACTATTATATTATGCTTCATTGCTGTATATAAGCTGAACTGTCATGTTGCTGCCCCTCAGTAGAGCAGATTTTGCAACACGCAGGGTGCTGTCTTCGGCTGCAGCCCCCCTGCAAAACTAAAAAGGATTAAGATTAAGAATATGGATGGATGGATGGGTAATGTTTAAACTAGTTGCTTGTAGTGTGGCCGCAGAAATCTGAATGGGTTAATACAGTCAGCTGACGCGAAGCATTTCAATGAAGCATGTGGATTTCAACGGCAGTTCATCAGCTTTATTTGTTTGTCTAAAACAGGAATTACAACAGCACTTCAATCACCACACCGAAAAATGGTTGTGGAACACCGATAAGTGAAGACCAAAGAATAACCTTTTTGCACATTTAAAAAGACATTTTCTATTAATTAATATGCAGCTACAGGAAATTGCATTAATCAATTTGGTACTTGTTAGGCTCCAGCCCCCCCACGACCTGCAAAGGATTAAGCGGTAGAGGATGGATGGATTTTCGACCCTGGTTTCCGCTGCTGGACCTGTTTCAACCAAAAAAAAAAATTGTGGTTATTGTGCCTTACCGGCACTTGAACGTGATCCAGATGGAGCTGGTGATGTGGAGCTGATCCAGCTGGCGCTCCGGCAGACGCACACGCAGACGCAGCGCCAGGAGAGTCCGCTGTGTCCATCATGTCCACTGAGATGGACCCCTGTGATATGAAATACGATTCTAGAAAGAAAATGCACGCAATTTAAAACTTAACACCAAAGTGCAACATGTACACAACACTCTCAAGTTTTTAACCGGAATACAATAAGCGTAATTCAGCGTTTTGTTCGCGCTAATACTTAACACAAAGCAAGCGTGAATCTGCAGTTGGCTGCAAAACAATACGCAAGCCTCAGTAACAACCATTACCCACAATCTAACAACCTTCCTATTTCTTAAAAACAGTGAGCTTGGCACAGAAAGGATCAAGTGGCGAACAGATGCGCAATATCAAATAAACACTCACCATCCACGGTTTCCAAGGCCGTGACCGTGACTGTGACCGTGACAGTGACCGTGTGGAGCCCAATGTCTCTCAGCAAACCACTTCCACTCCTTCCATTAGCTGAACTTCGAGCATTGTGGTCCTTCACTGCTCGGTAATCGCTTTTCAGCTTTTTCAGCTTCTCCTGACACTGTTTGGCAGTACGGATGTGCCCTTGGGAAGCCATCTGCTCGGACACCTGCATTTCGAGTAGATCCGTCCAACTCGCGCTGGATGCGATCGTCGCCTAATATAGAAAGAAAATTGCGCACCTCCTAATATATAATATTAGGAGTATATTATTATATAAGTATATTATACAGTATATTAATATAATATACCGTATTAAAGGGGCGCACTGTGTTCACTGCTTAACAATTACAAATGGCGGTCGTGGAGTAAATTCAGCAGAAAAAGTCGCTTTCATGACGTTACAACCTGACCAATCAGCGGCGACCAGTCTCTTAAAGTCATATCACAGCCCTACTCAGCCCTACTCAGCCCGGTTAGACCCTGCCCTGGATCAGGTACGAAAAAAGTACCTGCTAACCGGTGCTGGGGCTAGTAGAAAAGCGCCTAAAGCGGGCTGAGTGGTGCGGTGTAGGGCCAAGTGAGGCTAGTGGAAAAGGGCCTTTATGCAGGTTAGGTGATGACGTCATTTAGTGACTTCTAGTGACTTTTAGGCGAGCCAATAGCTACTTTCCTTATTGAGGAGTTGACAGCACTGGCTTAAGGTGTTAGCTTAAGAGCTAACAGTGGTAGCAGGAAGCTCACACGAAGTGTGCTTTACGCCTATTGTTATTTTCTTCAGATTTCAGTCACCCTAATAGGCATCCCTGTTTCCACCTGGTTCACTAATCCACAGTCGATTGTCATATCTGGGCAGGATCCTAGGATCATGCCCACGCCTTGTGTTCTCTCTATGATTATTTATGATTATGTTCAGCCATGTTTTTGCCACTGCCCTCTCTGTATGTTGGCCTGCATATTCATTGTCATGTCTCCTGTGCCTCCCCAGTCTATAGCTGCGTTTTGATCCACAGCGTACTTCAAACTGTATTCCCTACTCCCTGCTCCGTTCTCAGGGAATATCAGTAAGTTAACTGCCCTTCACAAAATTTCTCCATTTGAAACACCCTACAACCATCGCCTCCATCACCATGAGTTGCCACGGTAACCATGGACACGTACTGTCCATGTACGACTCATCACTGTTTTCTTCCTGCATTACCGACTGCACTATATAGTTCTCCACAGTATCTGCTGCTGGCTAATATATATTTTAACTGTTGACCAGTATCACTTAATCTTATCCTACACTTTATTACATGTATAGTTTATTTCTCTTATCTTATCATGTTTAATGTTGCAGCATTGTACCGAGACAAATTCCTAGTTTGTGTACTACATGAACAATGGCAATAAACCTGATTCTGATTCTGATTCTGTACTGATAATATGGTGGATAATTTATAGTTCTTAAATAAAATATTAATACAAATATATTTTTATTACTATCAGTTGATATAAACAATAGCCAACATCAGTTTAGCTTGTTGATAACGTTAGCAACAATAGTTTGTTTCAGTCGTATTTGAGGAGCAATGGCTTATGGGTAATCTTTTTGTCACCGGAAGTTCACTTGCTCCCTGCACAGTTCTCAGTTCCCTTTGAACTGAAGACCATTTGCTCCCTTCAGTTTGGAATCTCAGTTAATATGGCAGATACTCTGTGCAATCCACTTCGGAGTATACTATTGGGCGATTGGAACATAGCTTATGAGTGTCAGTGTAGCCCCGCCCACCCTGTTTTCTTCACATGCTGTCCTTGATTGTCTGTCCAGCTGTCTGACCTTAAGTTGATTATCAGTTACCCTATTTATGTCAGTTTGTGCCTGTGCTCTTTTTGGTGCCATAGTCATTTATTACCGTGGTTTCCTCATACTCAGTCCAGTTTCACATACGTTTATAGATACATAGATAGATGTACTTATGTGCCAAGTCCTGTTTTCTGTTCAGCCCCTGTGCTGTTGTTATTTTGTTCCCTAGTGCTGAGTTTGTTTAATAAATTATTGAAAGAATAATATAGAGGAACTGGTAACAATAACTGCAAAATCTCACTTTAGGCCTTATCAAAGACAGTATACTCTACACCCGGAAGCCCAGGAAGGCATTAAATCTGTCGTAGATGAACTGATAAAAGCAGGGGTCATTGTACCATGTCCAAAATCACCATGTAACACACCTTTGTTCTCTGTGAAGAAGGCTGCACCGTCCTCCGGCTGGAGGATGGTCCAAGACCTCCAAGCAGTGAATAAAGCTGTTATTCCTAGAGCCGTTACAGTCCCAGATCCTCACACGTTGTTAAATGATCTACAACCACAAATGAAATTTTTCACAGTGATTGACATCAGCAATGCCATTTTCAGTATTACCATTCATCCAGATCATCAGTTTTGGTTTGCATTCACATTTGAAAATAAAAGGTACACATTCACCAGGTTGCCACAAGGGTATTGTGAATCACCAACCATTTTTTCACAGGGAATGTCAGCAAACTTGGCACAGTTTGTTCCTCCTCATGGGAGTCAGTTGCTCCTATATGGTGACAACATTTTGCTGGCATCTCCTGATGAAAACATGTGCAAAAAGGACACCATTGCCTTACTGAAATTTCTAGCTGAGCAGGGTCACAAGGTAAACAAAGCTAAATTGCAACTGTGGAAAACAGAAGTCAAGTACCTAGGCCACATTTTGTCAGCAGAAGGAAAACATGTTGATCCCGCTTGCAAAGAGGTTATTTTGGCAGCGCCAAAACCGATCACAAAGAGGGACATGATGTCATTTTTGGGAACTCTAAATTACTGTTGCTCCTGGATTGCAAATTATTCATTTGAAGTGCAGCCATTGTCTGACCTCATTTACAAAAAGCCCATGGCACAGGTGGACAAAATTGAGTGGACACCTGAGGCAGAAGAGGCATTTGTCAGGATGAAAAAACTTTTGGTCAGCACTGCCGTTTAGGCACTCCCTGACTACAAGAATCCATTTATTCAAATGGCAGATTGTAGAGAGGGACACATGACGTCAGTGCTCCTTCAGCCAAGTGGTACAAAAATACATCAGACTTAAAATATGAAAAAATAATATAGAGGAACATGAAATTATTCTTTCAATTATCATTTCGCATAATACCCTGCCTGCACCCATGAGCCCTCCCTCTATATCCTCATCTGCCCGGAGGGCAAATGATAACAGCATGACACCAGCATACCTGGACTCAACAGGCAGAAGGAGGTTGGCAGCCAGTAGTCCCAGTGTGGATGAGCTTTGGCCAGTCCAGTTTATCCAGGACTTTGTCTCAGAAGCACACACCTCCTACACACATAAGGAGGCCCTGGAGAGTCTGGACGCTGCAGCTGGGATAGTGGAGGTGCACCCCCGTCTGCAGAGCTACCCCGAGCTGACGGGACTACTGACCACTGATTCCAACCTCCGGCGGACATATTGTGGGCTGGTGAGGAATTTAATTGGGGCACCGGAGTTTGTGCCAAAGACACAGCATCCCATGACTCCGGCCTCCTCTTCTCCTCACAGCTCACCAGCCTCACAGCCACACCACGTGCAGGGGAGGTGTTCGCCCAAGATGTCAGAGACTGTGCTGATGAGACAGCATCTCCTGGCCCCGACGCCTTCAGCCTCTCCTCGCTCACCAACTCCACTTCGCTCCCCGCCTCCAGTGTCGTTCCCATTTCGCTGTGCTCCCCCTTTGCCTGCTCCACGTCATTGTCAATCTCCCGTGCTGCTCCCACACCACAGTCAACCACCAACACTGGCTCCCATGACAGCTGTAATGCCGGCTCCCATGACAACTGATATGCCAGCTCCCATGGCAGCTGCAACGCCGGTTTCCATAGCAGCTGTAGTGCCGGCTTCACATCATTCCCAAGCTGCAGTGCTGGCTCCCACCTCTGCTACATGGGGCCCCTGCCCGCTGTTGCGTGTGAGAGGGCTTCATCTGCTGTTTCTTCAGTGTCTTCAGGGATGGTCATTATCTCTTCAGCAACAGTGCCATCAGAGTCCTCACCAGCAGAGGAGAGGGAGTTAAGGTAAGCACTCTTTTTAGTATTTATAATATCATTGCTAAAAAGGGCTTGTCTTGCTCCTAGTGGGAAGACCCAGTTGCAGTTTCTATCTGCTTCTGAGCTCTCCCCACCGGGCTCTTCTGCTGGCTGTTTTGTGGACCTGACACCTACTTGTGTCACTTCCTCCCTGTCTGAGGACGCTGCATCAGGATGGAGGAGCACCCCTCAATGCTTGTTTCCACTGTAGTGCATGCACCTGCTTCGGCAGTCCCCAAGGTGCACGCAGCTGCTCCGGCAGTCCCTGAGGTGCACGCTGCTGCTTCAGCAGCCCCCGAAGTGCACATCACTACTCCAGTACTCTCCGTAGTCGACTTTCCCCAGCAGCAGCTTCTCAATATGGTCAGCACTCCCCATTGGTCTCCCAGTGTGGTCATCTCCCAGTGGGGTCGCCGCTCCTCAGTCGCTGTTAGTCCTGGCACTGAAGGCCTCTCAGGTACTCTAGAGCAAAAGACTTCTCTGTTGCTACCTCTAAAATGAGAGACTTCTGTGTTATTTTCTGTACACAGAGCTCCACCGTTACCATCTGCTGAGCTCACAGATTCTATGTTATCTATAGAGCAAAAGATTCTCATGTTGTCTCCTCCAGAGCAAAGAGCTCCCATGTCACCTTCTGAAGTTGAAAGCTTCATGTTGACACCTCCTGAGTGTGAGATTTCCATGTTATTATCATCTCCTGAGTGCAAAAATTCCTTGTTGTCATCCCCAGAGTTTAGTTCTTTGTTGCCTTCTCCAAAGGTTAAAGTTTCAGTGGGTAAAGTTTTCATGTCATTATCTCCTCAGTGTAATGCTTCAATATTGTTATCTCCCATGTTAAAGGCTCTTTTGCAACTGGTATCTGATCCCTCCGCTTCCGCTGCTCCATGTTCACCTGTCTGGTGGCCTTTGGACTTTGGTAGGCCACCTAATACACCATGTTCATCCGTCCAGTGGTCCTTGGACTTTGGTAGGCCACCCATTGTACTCTGTTTCCCCCACCTGGTGGGCCATGAACATTGGTAGGCCACCAGATGCGTCATGCTCCTCCTGCTGCATGTCGTGGAACCTTGGCCGACCACCTGATGGACATTTATTTTCTTCCTCAGGTTTATTGTGTGAAGATTCCTGTTTTATGTTTATTTTTCCTACCATGCCCTGTCCCCCTCCTCCCACCCTTCTTGGTGTTTCTTTGTTGTTTTTTTTAGAGGTGTCTGGAGTCCACCCCTTAAAGAGGGGATTATGTCATATCTGGGCAGGATCCTAGGATCATGCCCACACCTTGTGCTCTCTCTGTGATTATTTATGATTATGTTTAGTCATGTTTATCATAGAAACATTGGTGGACATCGGACAAGTTTTGCTCAAGTTACAGCTGTCTGATGTTGTAAGGGCCAAAGTCAAACTTTGTCATGGTACCATGACCACACCTTTTAGCGGTGGTGCTATAACTTTTTTTTTCCACAATATCTTTATTGAACCTTTTTTTTTTAACAAACATGATACAAACAAACACTAACACTAAAGTACTACAAAAAAAAAAAATGCCCTAAAAACACCAACAACCACCAACAAAATCAAGTCTTCAACAATGCTCCTCTGTTTAGTCTAGACAATCCAATACATTAGTATACATATTATGTTCACCAGTTTGGAATTTACAAGGTCCACACACATCATTCACCTTCTTCTTCAAGAGTTATGTTTAAATTTTTTACATAATCAATAAAAGGTCTCCATATATTCTCAAACACAATTTCCTTTGATTTCAGTATATATGTTATTCTTTCTAATGGAAGGTTTGTTAACATCTGTCTTAACCACTGAGTCACATCTGGTCTATGAGTCTTTTTCCATAATAGTGCAATACATTTTTTGGCATTAAGCAAACTGAGGTCTATGAATGTTCTTTCACTTTTATTGAAATTATGCTTTTCTGGGTACAGACCCAACAAAAACAGTTTAGGATTCAATATGATTTGTTTTGAGATTATTTTTTCAATTGTTACCCTCACCTCCTCCCAAAACATTCTTATTAATCTACATTCCCATAAACAATGAAATAGGGTTCCTTTACTTTCCATGCATTTTGTGCATGTATCTGGTATATTTTTGTTATATCTATTTAACTCCTCCGGTGTAACATACATCCGCATTAACCATTTGAAATGTATCAATTTAAGGCGTGCATTTATTGATTTGGTTTGAGCTTCTGTACAAGCCAATTCCCATTGTTCCTCTGAAATTTCAGTTTGCAGATCTTCTTTCCAGTAGTTTAATCTTTTCAGTGAATTTTCACTTGAAGATAGTGTCAATGAGTTATAAAACTCTGAAATAATACCCTTTCTTTTACTATCTTTCATCATCATTTTTTCCAAGGATGAATAAATAGGTCGAGTGAGAGCTTTATTTTGATTTGATCGAATAAAGTTTCTAAGTTGAAGATATTTAAAAAAATGTGTTCTATTGAGATTAAATTTGATCCTCAGCTCTTCAAAAGACATTATGTTGTCTGCACATGGCAAATATAAATCCTGAATCTTTTGTATCCCTTTTAAATTCCATACTTTAAATACAGCGTCCGCTCTCCCTGGTTTAAAATATTGATTACCCCATATTGGACTAAATTGTGACAATAACTGTGGTTCTTTTAAATAGTTTTTAGCTTCACACCATATTTTGATCATATGCTTTACAAATGGATTTTTAACTTGTTTTTGTAATTTTTTTGCCGAATCTGAGTATATGAATATGGGAAGAGGTAAAGGTAAATTGTATGATTCCATTTCAGTCCAGTGAGGGAGATCATTTGATGAAAAATAATATGTCATAGACCTCAGTTGTGCCGACCAATAATACAACATAAAATTTGGACATTTCAGACCTCCACGATCAAATGGTAAATATAATAAAGACAAACGTAATCTAGCCCTCCTGTTGTTCCATATAAATTCCACTAACTTTTTTTTTATTCTTGAGAATAGATCTAAAGGTGGTGATAAGGGAATGTATTGAAATAAATAAAGTATTTTAGGTAAAATATTACTTTTAAGTATATTGATTCTCCCGATCATCGACATTGGTAGTGACATCCATCTCTGAGTTAACTCATTGATATCTGACATTAAGGCTTCATAGTTGACACTGGCGACTGATTCTAGCTTAGGCATAATTTGGATTCCTAAATATTTAAACTGATTTACAACATTGAATTGATTTACCTCAGGGGCTGGGTAATTTCTCTGGGTCTCATTTAGCATTAATATTGAAGATTTAGTTTTATTTATTTTATATCCTGATATTTCCCCAAAATTCTTTATTAAATTCAACAAGGTTGGAATTGATTTTTTTTAGATTCGACATAAACAAAATTATATCATCGGCGTACAGGGAGATTTTATGTTCTGTTGGTCCAACTTTAATTCCATATATTTGTGAATGTAAACGTATCGCTATCGCTAAAGGTTCAATTGCCATAGTAAACAGTAAAGGTGAAAGTGGACAGCCTTGTCGACATCCTCTATTGATTTTTATTGGTTTTGAAATATTGTTATTTGTTAGGATTTCTGCTGTAGCATTATTGTATATTATTTGAACCCATTTTATGAAATTATTTCCAAGTCCAAACCTTTGTAGGACTTCAAAAAGAAAGGGCCATTCAACTCTATCAAAGGCCTTTTCGGCGTCCAATGATAGGAGAGCTGTATCCGGTGCTTCTTTATTAAAATAAATAATATTAAATAGTCTTCTTACATTATGGAAGCCTTGTCTACCCTTTATAAAGCCATTCTGATCTCGATTAATAATATTTGGTAAAATTTCTTGTATTCGTCTTGCTAAAATTTTACAGATTATCTTAAGGTCGGCGTTTAATAGGCTTATTGGTCTCATATTTTCACATTTATTAGAGGGCTTACCTGGTTTTGGCAGCAGTATAATTAAGGCATTATTTATGTATGATGGTAAATTATTATTTTGAAATGCTTCTAAAACCATTTCCAAAAAAGGTTTTATTAATTTATTCTTAAATTTTTTATAAAGGTCAACTGGAAGACCATCTGGTCCTGCACTTTTTCCTGATTTCATATTATCAATGGCTAGCCCAACTTCTTCTTGACTAATTTTAGACTCCAATATCTCCCTGTTTTCATTTGGAATACACGGTATAGATAGTTCGTTCAAAAACCCATTTAGTTTTGTTAAATCAGGTTCATTTTTGGTATCATATAATTTTTCATAGTAATCTCTAAAGGCTCTATTAATTTCTAAAGGATCTATAACTACCTGTCCTTTACTTATAATACTGGTAATTGGTGTTTTAATTTCCAATTGTTTAATCTGCCATGCTAATAATTTTCCTGATTTTTCACCTTGTTCATAAAAAGATTGTTTCAATCTTAGAAGACTCGAGGCAGCTCTATTCGCTGATTTTTTGTCGTATTCAGCTCTCAAAATCAGTAATTCATTCTCCAACCTTGGGTCACTTCCTGCATACACTTTTTCCTGAAGACTTTTTATTTTATGTTCCAATTTAGCTCTCTCCTCTCGAGTCTTCTTAGATTTTGATCCTGTATAACTAATAATATGTCCCCTAATAAAAGCTTTGAAAGCCTCCCACTTTACACATGCTGATGTTTGTGTAGTATTGATGTCAAAGAACTCGTCTATCTGTTTTTCTATATACTTGACAAATTCCTCATCCTGAAGCCATTTATGCTGAAATTGCCATCTACCTGATTCCTTTGTCAATTTTTTATCTACATATATTAGACAACAGGGTGCATGATCAGAAATCACGATGTTATCATAAAAGCAGTTTTGAATCTTGGACCTTAATTCTGTGGAAATCAAAAAATAATCAATACGTGAGAATGTCTTGTAGGTACTGGAATGACAAGAATAGGCTTTAACTTGTGGTTTCATTTCTCTCCATATATCTAACAATCTCAATTCTTTCATAAAATGATTAATAGTCATCCTACATCCAATGTGCGTACAATCCAGTCCTGTTGATCTATCCACACCTGGATTCAATGTACAATTAAAATCCCCTGCTATTATATGTTGCCCTGTAAGTGATGATAAGATGAGAAATAAATTAGCAAAGAACTTCTGATCATCTATATTGGGACCATATAAGTTCACAAGATTTATATCTTCTAATAGCAAAGAACCTTGAATGATTATATATCTTCCAAATTTGTCTCCAATTATATTTTTCACCTGAAAAGGAACTGATTTATGTATGAGAGTCATAACTCCCCTGGCTCGGGATGAAAATGAAGAGGTGAATACACTTCCCTGCCATCTACTCCTAATTCTTTTAACATCCTCCTCTATCAGATGAGTTTCTTGTAAAAACACAATTCTTGAACCCATGTCCTTTATTTTATTCATAACTTGTTTAAGTTTTTTTAAATTTTGTAGACCTCTGCAATTCCATGAAGTTAAATTAAGATTAACACTTTGGTCCATGATCAATAGAGAGTTTAGGATTACCTTGCAGTGTAAACATGCTCATACAGAGAAGCAAAAACATGAGTGGTTGAACATTCATCCTACAAACTACACACAAACAAATTTCCCCTTCCCACACTTGTGGCAAACCCCCCAAAATCAAAAGAAAAATTCTGTCTCCCGATATAGCCATCGACCGTTCCACACCCAAGGGGAACAGCCTAAGCCACTCCTTCTTCATCCTCCCAATCACCCTAACTCTACTGCTTTTAATGACGTAACATTAACTCTCCTCTGTAGTTTTCCAACTTAACTCCAAAATTTTTAACAACTTTGTACATCATAGTTTTTTTTTTGTTTGTTTTGTTTTTGTTTTGTTTTTTTAATATATAATACAATCTATATTTTGTAAACTTACTATTTACTTCAAGTCAGTCAGATGCCTGTGCAAATGCTTAATTATTCTACCTTATATTTTGTTCATGCTTAGCTCCCACCAGTCTCTTCTTCTTCTTTGATCTTCTTGAGGAACTCCTGCGCCTCCTCTGGGGTCTTGAAGATGTGGGTTCTGCCCTCATACGTGGTCAGCAGTCTCGCAGGATAGATTACACCATGACGAATCCCAAGGTTGCGCAGCTCCTTACGTATGGGATCAAACTGCTTCCTCAATTGCTGGATTCCTGTGGCCAAATCTGGGTAGAACCGCACCTGCTGGTCCTGGTGTTTAATCTCTCCTTTAGCACGTGCAGCGTTGAAGATCTTCATCCTGTCTCTGTTGCTAAGAAACTTCATAATTAAGGTCCTCGGCGGTCCCTTATCTCTCCGTGGGCCAATACGATGTGCTTTTTCCAGAACCACTGCTGATTGCAACTCCTCGCTGCCCAGCACCTCCGGAATCCACTTTTCCAGAAAGGAACATACGTCCCGACCTTCTGATTCCTCTGGAAGACCCACCAGCCTCAAATTATTCTGTCTCGACCGAGATTCCAAATCCAAAATATTATCTTCCAGAGATTTATTTTTTTTTTCCAAAGTGCGCACCTTTAATTGAAGACGGGTGACGTCATCTTCAGCACTAGCGAGACGGAGCTCCATCTGCGCCGTTCGTTCTACACAGTCACCCAATTCCTTTCTTATTCCTTCCAACGCTGTCATAATCCCATCAAATCTAGAGGAAAAGTCCGCTCTCATTGAACTCATGGCAGCCAACAGCGCATCTGCGCCATTCCCCGCAGACATCGCACCGCCGCCAGCCTCCTCCGCCATATATGGAGTTTTGTTTGCTGCGTCACAGACCTGAAAGTCCGTTAATTTGGACTGTTTCGGCGGCTCGCTTTTTCCTTTTCCTGGTTTTCCAGCCTTAGGCTTCGCCGACATATCCTCGCCCAAATGCTGGGATACGTTCTGTCCCAAATGAGAGAGTTATTTGCCGATTTTTTTTCTCCAGGAGCAGAGCAGAGCGAGACACGTCCGTCCTACGTGGCAGCCATAACCGGAAGTCGGTGCTATAACTTTTGTTAATTATTTTTGTATAGGAGCGTGCAGGGTGAGACTAATATCCATCATAGAAAATTTGGTAAAAATCGGACAAAGTTTGTCCAAGTTACAAGTGTCTGTTGTTCTAACCGTAGAAAATTTGGTGAAAATCAGACAAAGTTTGTCCAAGTTACAAGTGTCCGTTGTTCTAACCGTAGAAAATTTGGTGAAAATCAGACAAAGTTTGTCCAAGTTACAAGTGTCTGATGTTCCACCGATAATTTTTTTTTATATAGGAGCGAGCAGGATGGGACTAATATCCATCGTAGAAATTTTGGTGAAAATCGGACAAAGTCTGTCCAAAAAATAATTAACAAAAGTTATAGCATCACCTAGTGGTTAAAGGAAGAATTACTGAAAACTGTTTTGTTGCTCACGCACCGCTTGACAGAATGACGTGAAATTTTCTGAGGTTCATCAGACCCCCCCGTGTGTCCTGCATGTTCATTGTCATGTCTCCTGTGCATCCCCTGTCTATGAGTGTCAGTGTAGCCCCGCCCGTCCTGTTTTCCTCACCTGCTGCCCTTGATTGTCTGCCCAGCTGTCTGACATTAAGTTGATTATCAGTTACCTTATTTATGTCAGTTTGTACCTGTGCGGGGTCTGTCTGGTGCCCTAGTCATTTGTTCCCGTGGTTTCCTCGTGCTCAGTCCAGTTCCATGTAAGTTTATGTGTCAAGAGCTGCACGGTGGTGCAGTGGTTAGCACCGCAGCAGCACAGTTTACCCTCGGCCGGGGGATCGCGGGGATCGTGGGTTCGATCCCTGCCCCCGGCCAACAGTGATCTGTGTGGAGTTTGCATGTTCTCCCCGTGTTTGCGTGGGTTTACTCCGGGATTTCTCCGGTTTCCTCCCACATGCCAAAAACATGCAGGTTAGGGAGTTAAGGGGCGCTTGCGCACGCAGCAACCGGCAGCTGGTGGCTTGTCACCGGACTGCAGAACAAATCTACCTACGGGTGTAAAATAAGTCAAAAAACCCCCCAAAACTTATGTTTTCTGTTCAGCCCCCATGTTGTTATTATTTTGTTCCCTAGTTCTGTGTTTGTTTAATAAATTATAATTTCGCATCATACCCTGCCTGTGCCCATGAGTCCTCCCTCTACACCCTCATAGACTATGACAGTCGATAATATATATCAGGTCATTCTGGCTTGTTTTGTTATATTTTATAATAATAATGCATGGGATTTATATAGTACTTTTCATAGACGCTTTACAATGGAAACATTATTCATTCACTCCACAGACAGGCACTGATAGTGGTAAGCTACTACTGTAGCCACAGCTGCTATTTTAGTACAACTGTGCGTAGTAGACCGCGGCGCACCGTCCCCGCTGTCCGTCATGTAGCGATGGACGATGTCCGTCCTCTGTAGCAGTGGGGGGGGGGAGTTATTATCCTGTACATTACAGATATTTTAGTATAATTTTTAATGCACTGTGGTTATTTTTTCTTGTAAAAAAAAAAGCCACACATTTTTTACGTGGCATGCTTCTTTGTGTGTGGGGGCTTGTTTGTTCATTCATTCAATGAATGAACACACACACAAACACACAGCCCTGAGTGTCACCTTTCATTAGAGCCCAAGATCAAGCTTCTATATTGAATCACTCAAAAGTTACAGACGTTTTCCCAAACTGTGCCATTTGGCACAATTTGGCACAGTTCAAAAACGCCTGGGAACAACCTGACAAAAAAGCTGTGTAATATATTCATTTTTTGTGGTATTGTTACAAAATTTTGACCTCAGCTGGATAACACTTGGTTCTACATTTCTGTTGCATTTTCCAGCCCGGATCTGACAGCTGTGTGTTGTTTGCAAGCATTTGTATCCAAAAAAACGTCCAGGCGAAATTTATTTTCTTCAAGTTCAGTATGTTTAGATGACTGTTACTCAGTGGCAAGAGCACTTAGAGAGATTATGACTGTTTTGCCAAAAAATTCAAAGTGTTTTCTTTTAAATGAGACCAACCCCATGAAGATGTTGCAAAGGGTTGAAGAACAGCTTTTGATTTACTTTGGGTATGTTATTTTTAGGAGTTTTTAGGGAAATTGACCAGAGTGCAAGGGGTTAAATAAATTTTTTAATGAAGACACATGTTAAAACATTTTATTAAAATGTGTGAGCTGATGTTTTAATGAAAAAAGTGCAATGTCATGATCCTGAGCACAGTTTAGTCTTTCCCTGTTTGTTCATTTCTTTGTTTATTGTGATCCACTATATTAGGTCTCTGTTTATTTATGAGTTGTCTGGAGTCTTAGGTTTGTCTTTATAGTCTTGTCTATTTATTGTTTGTCATTTTGAATTTATGGGGTTTATTTTTATCCTCTGGGGTTGTGTTATTTTATTCCTGTGTTATTATTTAGTTTCCGGTCTCTGCTTTTATTTTGACAGTGCTGTGCAGCTTGCGGCTGTCAAAACCTTGTTTCGCGGGCTGCACAGCTGTCACTGATTATGTTACTTTCTTACTCATGTATAGACATCTGTCACTCATTGATCATTTGTCTTTTTCACTATTTAACCCTTTCACATTGTTGATTGCATGAATGGATAGCGCCACCACTGTGACAGGCACAGTGCTGCGCCTGTCATATGATATGTGATGTGCCACACGCTCCCCAGTTGTACTAAGAATTCCACCTCACAAGGTGGCAGACACGTATAACTTACTGCTCTTGCCTTGAAGGAATTGTGGTGGACATAGAAGCATCCTTATTTACACCAGAGAGGAAGAAACTTTTAGACAAACGCATATGGACGTTACCAATTGCTGTGGACGTACTTGGTCACGGACGGAGGAGCATTTGCTCCCAAATTTGCCAACTATGATTCAATAAAGAGATTATTTAGCTTATGAAGGTAAATGTTTACATTTTGCTATAACAGAGGGTGGGCGAAGCTGGCTGATGTTCACCTGCTGCTCCCCCAGCACCATGTGACGACACAGAACAATCGCGCTGGCTTCTTGCCGTCATATAAGATAAATAGCGGCGGAATAAAAGCAAAATTGAGGTGGGATAATCGTAAGAGTGTCTGGATGTGAGAGAAAAAGCTCAAATGACTGACGGAAGGCAAAATAACGACGAGAATGGACAAAAATGGATGAAGCGATCCGCCTTCGTCAGCAGTAAGTGACGAATGTCTGTGTTTGTTAATTGATTTTTCATTGTACTGATTTTCTGGTTCATATACTTTGAAGATAAGATAACAAAATACCCAAAACAAGAAACAGTGACAAAAAGCAGAACCATTCTTTGTGTATATATGTCTAAAGTCCACTTTTGACTGAAAGTTATGTAATTCGATATGGCTGCCGTGGCATTATGCAAATTAGATGCATACATTTACTCCTATCTCAAACTTTGGATCATATTCTACATCTTTCTAATCGACAGTAAGCCATTATCTCTTACCACTTTCAAGTTACAGCTTTGGAAATCTTTGACATCTGAACTGAATATTTTCTTGAAAAAAACCTTCACCACTAGGGGCTGACGGCACAACGGAGCGCCATCCACAGTCATTGGGTTAAGAACACGGTAACGTCTTCCCGTTGCTGTGTCCTGCTGTTTGTTTCCTCAGAAGTTCCAGAATTCTCTGAGTTAGTTTGATTTCCAGCAGAGGTGGATGGGGGCACTCCGACCAGGTACATTTTCCCTTTTCCATTTTCCTCAGCTGTGAACCCCGGTTCCTTTCAGGTGTGACTCTGGCTGAGTATCACCTCTTTTCTCTGGCATTCCCGCATGCGTTAGCCTGCTTTTCCTCCTGACTGTTTTTTCCTCCTGAGTCGTGAGCTTGTCCCCCCTTTGTCTGAGCCTTCTCCTAAGGTCACCATGGGTCCCCCTTCTCCACCAGAAGTCTCCGTGAGTCCCCCTCTCCGCCAGAGGTCTCCGTGAGTCCCCCCTCTCCGCCAGAGGTCTCCGTGAGTCCCCCCTCTCCACCAGAGGTCTCCGTGGGTGCTCTGCCTCAGTCCGAGGCCGCCGTGGGTGCTCCGCCTCAGTCCAAGGCTGCCGTGGGTGCTCCACATCAATCCGAGGCTGCCGTGGGTGCTCCACTTCAGTCCAAGGCCGTTGAGGGTCCCCCACCATTGCCTGAGGTCATGTAGGGTACTGCACTGTCAGCTGAGGGCATCGTGAGTTTCCTGTCTTCACCAGAGGTCTCCACTGAGCAGTCACTTGGACCTCTCGTCTGTCAGCTATCCTGGGTGGTAATCCACTTCGCCGGGGCCCCTCACTGGTCAGCCGGTACTTCGTCTGGGCTCTCCGCTGATCAGCCATTCGCCGCATGTGGTGTCTACTCCTGCACGGTGGGCTGCACGGTGGCGCAGTGGTTAGCACTGCGGCAGCACAGTTTACCCTTGGCTGGGGGATCGTGGGGATCGTGGGTTCGATCCCAGCCCCCGACCAACAGTGATCTGTGTGGAGTTTGCATGTTCTCCCCGTGTATGCGTGGGTTTACCCCGGGATTTCTCCGGTTTCCTCCCACATGCCAAAAACATGCAGGTTAGGTTAATTGGAGACTCTAAAGTTGCCCTAGGTGTGAATGTGTGTGTGAATGGTTAAGGGATAGCGCCGTATCGTGGCTGCTTCATCCATCCAGGTGGTGGATGACCCTCAATTTCCCCTCTGGGGATCAATAAAGTATACTAAATCTAAATCTAAAAAAAATCTACTCCTCGGTCGCTGTGGTCAGTAAGGGGCATGAGTTCCAGCTGCCGCCCCCTGGGGAGGGGGGGGCGCATGTCATGCCCCACGGCCCGTTGGCTCAGGAATATGGGAAGACCACCTGACGAGCTTCATCGTCTATATGGATGGATGGATGGATCTGGAACTCTGGAAGGCCGCCTGATTCGTTTCATCGGGTGATTCAGTGGTTTTGGGACTTCAACAGACCACCTGAACTGTTATTTTTTTTTTCCTTTTACCCAGCAGGTCTAGAGTTCTATAGCCACCTTATCTGTTGTAAGTGTTGTGGGTCATGAGTTTTCTTTTTTTTTGTGTGTTCCTCCTTTTGGTTTTCTGGGTTTTCAGTCCCTCCGTGCCTGGGCTTCCCCTCCTCCCGCCCAGGGTGGGTTGTTTTTCTTGTGTGTGTGTGTGTGTGGGGGGGGGGGGGGGTTGTGGGTGGGTTCTCTTCCTGTTTTGATGTTACCCTGGGGTGTGTGGGATCCACCTCTTGGGGGGGGGGGCACTGTTATGATCCTGAGCATGGGTGGGGGCCATGCTCAGTCTCCAGTTTAAGTTTAGTCTTTTCCTGTTTGTTTGTTTGCTTGCTTATTTTGATCCTGTCATAATCTCCCCGTGCGCTTTTCTACAGCGCACGGAGGAGGAGTGAAAGGGCGAGGATTTACACGCTGGGTGTACACCACACACACATTTATTAATCACCACAACTGGCAAACAGTTTCAGTGCCTATATCTCACAAGAGCTTAAGGAGTCCTCAAGGACACTCTACAGTCTACAGGTGAAGATACCAGGGAACACACACACACAGAATTACTCACAAGACTGGAGCGGTCCAAGTTAGTCCAAAAAAGCATCAAGTGAACACAGTCCTTCGGTGACGTTGGCTTTCATACTGCGATAAACTACCGTATGTCAAGCACAATGACCCAGCAATGCGTGACTGGAAAAAGGCTCCTAAAGTACATGCATTGCTGAGGATGGTAAATTGGAGGAACCTGGGCAAGGCCCGGGAAAGATGATCAACGGGGCTGGGAACAGCTGATGGTGATCAGTGAGGGGGGCGTGGTCAGACCGGCAGACTGTCAGCAGACACACAACTACCGGCCCCAGAGCAGTGGCTATGGGCACAGTACACACTGGAAATACATACTAAACATGCATGCACAACGGCCCCATGACCCACAGAGAGATCAGGACCGAGCTGGGGAAAACCAAGCCGGCTCGGTTCCTGACAGATCCACTGTATTGGGTCTCTGTTTATGAGTTGTCTGGAGTCAGGTTTGTCCTTATAGTCTTGTCTAGTTATTGTGTGTCATTTAGTATTTATGGGGTTTATTTGTATCCTTTGAGGTTGTGTTATTTCATTCTTGTATTATTATTTAGTTTCCGGTCTCTGCTTTTATTTTGACAGCGCTGTGCAGCTTGCGGCTGTAAAACCCTGTTTCACGGGCTGCACAGCTGTCACTGATTATGTTATTTTCTTACTCATATACCCACACCTGTCACTCATTGATCATTTGTCCTTTTCACTATTTAAGAACATGGCAACGTCTTCCCATTGCTGTGTCCTACTGTTTGCTACCTCAGAAGTTCTAGTATTCACTGAGTTAGTTTGGTTTCCTGCAGAGGTGGACGGGAGTGCACCGACCAGGTACATTTTCCCTTTTCCATTTTTCTCAGCCGTAAGCCCCGGTTCCTTTCGGGTGTGACTCCGGCTGAGTATTATCTCTTCCCTGGCATTCCCGCATGCCTCAGCCTGCTCTTCTTCCGGGCTGTTTTTTCCTCCTGAGTAGTGAGCCCCGTCCTCCTCCATCACACCATAATCCCGTTATATGTACAGTGCATCCAGGAAGTATTCACAGCGTTTCACTTTTTCCACATTTTGTTTTGTTACAGCCTTATTCCAAAAGGGATTAAATTAATATTTTCCCCCAAAATTCTACACACAATACCCCATAATGACAATGTGATAAAAGTTTTTTTTTTGAGATTTTTGCAAATTTATTAAAAATAAAAATCTAAGAAAGCACATGTACATAAGTATTCACAGCCTTTGCCATTAAGCTCAAAACTGAGCTCAAGTGCATCCTGTTTCCACTGATCATCCGTGACATGTTTCTACAGCTTAATTGGAGTCCAGTTGTGGTAAATTCAGTTGACTGGACATGATTTGGAAAGGCACCCACCTGTCTATATAAGGTCCCACAGCTGACAGTGCATGTCAGAGCACAAACCAAGCATGAAGTCAAAGGAATTGCCTGTAGACCTCTGAGACAGGGTTGTCTCAAGGCACAAATTTGGGGAAGGGTACAGAAAAATTTCTGCTGCTTTGAAGGTCCAAAGGAGCACAGTGGCCTCCATCATCCATAAATGGAAGAATTTCAGAACCTCCAGGACTCTTCCTAGAGCTGGACGGCCCTCTAAACTGAGTGATCGGCGGAGAAGGGCCTTAGTCAGGGAGGTGCCCAAGAACCCGATGGTCACTCTGTCAGAGCTCCAGCATTCATCTGTGGAGGGAGGAGAACCTTTCAGAAGGACAACCACCTCTGCAGCAATCCACCAATCAGGCCTGTATGGTAGAGTGGCCAGATGGAAGCCACTTCTTCATAAAAGGCACATGGCAACCCGCCTGGAGTTTGCCAAAAGGCACCTGAAGGACTCTCAGACCATGAGAAACCAGATTCTCTGGTCTGATGAGACAAAGATTGAACTCTTTGGCGTGAATGCCAGGTGACATATTTGGAGGAAACCAGGCACTGCTCATAACCTCGCCATTGGTGGTGGCAGCATCATGCTTTGGGGATGTTTTTCAGCATCAGGAACCTGGAGACTAGTCAGGATAGAGGGAACATGCATGGTGTACATGCAGCATGTACATGTGCATGTACAGAGACATCCTGGATAAAAACCTGTTTCAGCGCACTCTTGACCTCAGACTGGGGTGACGTTTCATCTTTCAGCAGGACAACAACCCTAAGCACACAGCCATGATATCAAAGGAGTGGCTTCAAGACAACTCCGTGAATGTCCTTGAGAGGCCCAGCCAGAGCCCAGACTTGAATCCAATTGAACATCTCTAGAGAGATCTGAAAATGGCTGTGCACTGACACTTCCCATCCAACCTGATGGAGCTTGAGAGGTGCTGCAAAGAGGAATGGGCAAAACTGCCCAAAGATAGGTGTGCCAAGCTTGTGGCATCATATTCAAAAAGACTTGAGGCTGTAAGTAAGTAAGTAAGTAAAATTTATTTATATAGCACTTCTCACAGAAAGGATCACAAAGTGCTGCACAATAAAATAAAACACAACATCACAAATACTATAACAAAGGCATAAAAACATTAGAAAACATAAAAAATCATAATCAAACTAAAAAGCCTGTTTAAACAGCAGTGTCTTCAGCTGTTTTTTGTCACCATGGGGTGAGACGCCGGCTCGGCGCTCAGCCCATGCTCCTTTTATCCCTGCCTCTCATTGGGCAGTGCCTCAGCTGGTTCCCAGCTGTCAGTGTCACGGGACAGCTGGGGCCAATTAATCCTCATCAGCTGGGGCGCTGTTAATGAGTATAAAGAGGAGCAGCTTCGATCATTCGGGGCTGCGACATAAGCACTGCTAGGCTGAAGCCCCTTCGTCTGGTGTCAGCCTCAACTCCCCTTGCAGCATTCCGGTGTTTGTATCCCGCTGTGAGTATGCACGTCTTGTTACCCCCACGTCCGGTACAAGCTACCTACCCCTGCGCTGTGCAGCCTGAGAATGTACGTCTGTATGAGTGTCTGTGCTCTCCTCATCCCTTATCCCTTACCCAGAATAAAACATCTCGACTCACTGGCTTGTCCCTGGCTCTGATTGCCCGGCTCCCTAGAGCCGGATATGACAGTATGTCGCAGCCAGAAGAGTTGCCGGCGGCCGTGAGTCGCTGTGGAAATGTACCTTTCTGTCCGGGTGTCAGCGCTGCTAGCATGCCGTTTCCCAGGAGTCACTTCCGGCGCCAGGGCGACGAGCTGAGGTCCATCTCGGAGGCTGTCGACGGGACGTTCTTCACCCTGTACGACGCCTCCAACGCGAGACGCTGGCATCCGGGCCGTGCTGAGGAACTCCTGGACTGTCACCCTCACTCTCTGTACCATCTGGAGGACAGTTCCAGGATAGACGCTGCAGGTACACAGCGAGAGAAGCTCCACGGGGTGGATGGAAATCCCGGCAGGGAGTCGAAGTGGGCGACGTCTTTCCCCGCTTCGGAGTCCCGTTCCTGCCGCCATTCCAGTCCGGGAGTTCGCGCCAACCAGAGGACTTCCCCCGACCTGCGCCACGTCACTCGGGATTCCCTTCAAGGAGCCGCAGCTGACAGCAGTTATGTCCGGGGTCGAGTGGCTGTCGCGAGCTCTACTGTGTTCCCTGTCACCACCTTCAGGCATGTGGCGGCGGCAGTGAGATTGATGGTGAGGACTTCAGGGCTACGAAGCTTTCCCGTGCTCGACGCCTTCCTCGTCTCGATCTCCGATCTGGAGCGGCGAATCCTGGGTTTCCCCCTCGCTTCGTCCCCTGGGAGTAGTCGTCATCACATCGCCGAGTCACCTCTGCACGAACCTCGTCCGGATCCAGTTCTGGGTCATCGTCAGGACCGTTCCTCCCACGCAGCTGTCATCCCTTCGCCTCGTCAGTGTGGAGATTCTACAGCCTCGTCCCCTGAGCCTCGTTCCCCCGCTGTCATTCCTGGACATTCGGGCTGGCTCACCCCGGCTGTTTCCCCCTCCTCCTCGACGCGCTTCCTGACTGCTGTGTGTGCCTGGAATCCCGGCCTGGTGAGCTCTCTGCTGGAGACAACGCGAGCGATCCTCAGACGAATTCCCGGGGGGTCCTCCGTTATCGCCGGGCGGGGAGAGGAAGAAGCAGATTCCACTACAGCAGGCGATACTCAACCTCCAGGGGGCAGGCAAGTCATTGTGTTTTCACACCTGCTTAATGATTTGCTCTGTCACATCCCTGGAGGAGAAGTTCAGGGTTCGCAGCTCCCTGAACTCTCCCCACCTGCTGTAACCTGTATGCCTAATCCCGCATCCTCTGTGTCTCTCTCCGCCGAGCGGTCCCCGGCTCCGGGTCAACGTGGTGGGATATGGAGAGGGCCTGTGGTTCCGCAGCTACATTGCGGACGGAGGAGGGGGACTGACTGCTGCGTGGAGTCTACGCCGACGATTGAGCGTCCCTGGGTCTCCACGGAGGAGCGGTTCGGTCCAGCGGGACGAGATTCTTCTGGCTTCACGCCGAGTGGGTCGTCGGCGGGGTTACCTGCGCTGGAGGAATCTCAAGCTGCGCTGACCATCGTGCTGGCTGCGGGGCCCGACGCGGCTAGATGGGAGCCTGACAACGACCTCCTGACGACGGATCCTGGATCTTCGCAGTCCTGGACGGCGTCAGAACCCGAGATCAGGCGAGTGCTCTCCTTTCTTTTCTCTCTTTTTATCCCCGAGCACTTCAGCCTATCTCCAGGGGAGACGAGCAGGGTGCAGCCGTCCGCTGCGTCTGAGCTCGTCTCGCCGGGTTCTGGCGCTGCCGGTGATCCTGATCCCGGTTCTGTTTTCTCTTCTGAGCCTTCTTCCAGGGTCACCGGCGAGGAGTTGCTGTTCCTCGTGGTGCTGGAGGGTCCGGGTTCAACGTTGGAGGTCTGTTCTGGTGCAGTGTCCAACGTGGGTTCGCCCGAGACCCAATCGGGGTCCAACGTGGGTTCGCCTGAGGCCCGATCGGGGTCCGACGTGGGTGCTGCCCCAGTGTTGTCCAGGTCCGGTGAGGAGGTGGCCGTTTCCCTGAGGCCCGCCGCCCTCGTCATCGGCTCTCCCCTGAGCCTCTTCCACCGGGATCCGCTCTGACCCTTCGTCCATCTCAACGGTCCTGGTGGTTGAGTGATGCGGGTCGACGACCCGACCCGCAAAACTTTCGGTTCGGCGATCTGGTTTCCCCCCACTGGTCTGTGTTTGCCTTTGGGCGGCCTGGTTCGGCAGCCGTTGGACTGGATTCCTGGGATCTGGGCCCAGAGTTCGCCGTCCGAACATTTCTCTTCCCCGGGTTGCCAACTGGACAATGGGCGGGGAGATTACCAGAACAATTCCGGCCGTTTTGGACTCTGCCTGCCGTCTCCTCGGGTGTCCTTTACTTCTTTTATTATTATTGAGGTCACTCGGGTGTAGTTTCTTTGTCCATTAGGGGAATATATGTTTTTGTGCTGTGTGTTTTTTTTTTTTTTTAACCATACTCAGCATTTTTTATCGTATTGTTATCCTGTTACCCTGTCACCTTTTTTCCTCTTGGTGACTCACCTTATGTATCGCGCTGTGTATTGCATTTTCTTATCTTTACTCAGCGTTTTCATTCATCCTTACCTTAGCCTTGGCCTCGTCGGTGCATCATGGAGTATGTGTGTGGTTTCCTGTTCAACCATACTCTGTGATCACCCCATTCTGTCTTATTATCCTCGTGGGGGGCCTTCCCTAGCCCCGACTTTAACATTGACTGTTTGTTATTGTTTGAAGTAATGTGTTTCATTCCCACTTAACTGTACTTCATTATTACCCATTTGTCCTTGTCACCTCTGTTTCTTTAGGTGATCTTTTATATATTCAGTGCTGTGTGTTTTGTTTTCTTTAGTATCCATGCACAGCGTTTTTCATCATTTTTTGTCCTGACCTTTGCCTTGTTGGTGCATTATGGAGTAGTGTGTTTTGTTCCCCTTAACTATACTCTGTGATTGCTTTATTCATTCCTGCCACCTTTTTGGTGGGTTTTTGGTTTTCTTTTTTTTGCCCCGATCTATACGTTATTTGTATGCTGTCTGTAGTCATGTTTGGTATTTTCCCTACCTGTGTCCTAACTCAGTTTTCTCCCTAACTGTGCTCTGGGTTAATCCTTTTCCCTGTGTTGTAGGGTATTGTATTTGGGTTTTTTTTCTCTGCCCTGCTGCCCTACATTGGTCTATTGTTTTTTTTTTTTTTTGTCCTTCCCTTTGCATCTTCCCCTCCGGTCCTGCCTCCCTTCCGCCCACCCTAGGTGGGGAGGGGGGGGGGGGGCTGGGATGTTCCTGGTCGTTCGGGAGCCCGACCGTGAGGGGGAGGCTCTGTCACCATGGGGTGAGACGCCGGCTCGGCGCTCAGCCCATGCTCCTTTTATCCCTGCCTCTCATTGGGCAGTGCCTCAGCTGGTTCCCAGCTGTCAGTGTCACGGGACAGCTGGGGCCAATTAATCCTCATCAGCTGGGGCGCTGTTAATGAGTATAAAGAGGAGCAGCTTCGATCATTCGGGGCTGCGACATAAGCACTGCTAGGCTGAAGCCCCTTCGTCTGGTGTCAGCCTCAACTCCCCTTGCAGCATTCCGGTGTTTGTATCCCGCTGTGAGTATGCACGTCTTGTTACCCCCACGTCCGGTACAAGCTACCTACCCCTGCGCTGTGCAGCCTGAGAATGTACGTCTGTATGAGTGTCTGTGCTCTCCTCATCCCTTATCCCTTACCCAGAATAAAACATCTCGACTCACTGGCTTGTCCCTGGCTCTGATTGCCCGGCTCCCTAGAGCCGGATATGACATTTTTTTTAAAAGTCTCAACAGAGTCAACTGGGCGCAAAGACAATGGTAGAGCATTCCACAGTTTTGGTGCCACTGCCTGAAAGGCTCTATCACCTCGAGTTTCAAAATGGGTTCGAGGGACAGCCAGTAAAAGTTGATCCGAGGACCTCAAAGACCGCGAGGGGTTATACACATTAAGCAGCTCAGTGATGTATTTAGGGGCCTGATCATGAATAGCTCTAAAAACAAGAACTAAATTTTTTTTTTTTTTTAAGTGTGAAAAGGGCTCACATTGCACCAGTTTTGCCAGTGGTTTTCTGTAATTGCTGCCAAAGGTGCATCAACAAAGTATTGAGTAAAGGCTGTGAATACTTATGTACATGTGATTTCCTAGGTTTTTTTTATTTGTAATAAATTTGCAAAAATCTAAAAAAAAAAAAAAAAAAAAAAAAAAACTTTTTTCACATTGCCAGACAAACTCGGATGGATGGACAGAAGGAGAGACAGAGAACATCATACCATAACACTCATACGTCCAATCTTAGAGACAGGTGTACAGTAAGTGTGGAACAAATTATTACTAAGGCCTAATTCCGCACTAGTGTTTTCAATTATTCTGTTGATTAGATATCCGTGCAGGCATGTAAAGTCCATGCTTGACTGGCAGCTTCCATAAAATGTAGTTGATAAAAGAAGGGGTCTGCAAATTGTATGTGCTTAGCATTTTTGGGCAACCTTAAGTCCACACAAAAACATACAAATAAAACATTCCAGAGCCAGATGTTCCCAGCACATTTAACCTGCAAAATACTTCAGAGCTTCACCAAAAATTTGGACACTATTGTTATTGTGTTAGATTATGCAAATTATTTCTGTTAAGCATGCAATTGCAATCTGCAAAAAAGATGGTTTTCAAAATGAATAAACAATTCAATGATCACTGTCTTATAGTGTGAAAAATGAAAAATGCATTCATGCTTCCTGGCAGCAAAACTGTGCTAGTAGAGTTTTGAGTACAGATATGGGCAACAGAACAAATGTGAAATGTGTTCTTCATCCAGCAATGAAGAACAGAGGCCCTGTGTAAATATTTCACATCACAGTGAGAACATTACAAAAAAGCGGTATTAGTGGTGAGACAAAGGTTGGTAGATGCACTGCCAAGTATCTTTCTATCAAGAACCTTTGATGCATTTACTACTGTATGACATTTCACTGATATTCACAGATATTTTGCACTTACGCACATTTTTGTGAATGGGGAAATCCACCCACCCATCCATCTTCTACTGCTTAATCCTTTTCAGGTTGCGAGGGGCTGCAGCCTATCCCAACTTCTCATCCTTTGGGCGAGAAGCTGGGGAAATACACTGCCTCATAAATCACTTTCTTTCTAAAGCACTGGACAGCACAACAACACTATCTGGTTTTGTCCTACATATGGTTTGTATTTTGGTGATCCTGTCGAGGCAGAGTATAGTTTAATTTAAGATCTATACACAAACACATACCTAAATGTTCATATTACATGACTGGTGCACATGTATTTGACACCATTTACTGTAAGGAATTGTCATTTTTAAATGCTGTATACTAACTCTTGTAAAGTTGTTGAGACTGATGCAGTCTAATATCTTAAGTTTAGCTCAGTATAAGACCAGCTAACAAAAAATTATCATATATTAAGTCAGTAGCCATATTTTCTTTATGCTTTTAATTAGCAAATATTGTAATTGGTGAGCAAGGAAATTCACTGCAAAATCTATGAATTTGTGAAGAGACGGAGATGGATTAATTATATTTGTCAGCAATAAATTTTTGTAAAAAAAACTTGCCAAGTCTGTTATATATAAATAAAGTGCACTTTATTGTGAAGTGCAGTGTGGTGACGTGGACGTCCTATCACGTCACTGCACTGCCTTATGTAAGACAGGGGGCATCCATCTTAGTCTCTCTTATGCCTGATGCCCACACTATGTGCCATGCTGTATGCTGCTGCCCTTCATCTTTAATAAAGCTGTGTTCACTAACTCATCTTGCCTCATCCTTGGCCAAGGTATTTTCCATACATAACATTTGAAGACTGAGGATTAACTCATGGAGGAGTGCTTTACACCACTGATGCCTTTTATGGAGCTTCCCGGCGAGCCATAGCTGCCATGGCACGACTGGTTGGGGGCCTTCGAAACCTACATCATGGCTCTGGATCTAGGGAAGCTGGATGGAGTGAAGAAGCAAGCGCTGCTCTTCCACTTTCAAGGCTCAGAAGGTCTGGGAGTTTTTCAAATGCTTGGCCCAACGGACTGTTATGAAGAGGCTATTGAGATGCTAACTAGCTACTTTGCTAAGCTTGAAAACGTGGCGCAGTGCGCGAAAACCCACCGGCGTCGACGACAAGCTAAGCTAGCTAACCCCACACCCTACGGAGACGGCATAAACATTACGAGCCCCGAAGGTTGGCCAGGACTGCAACGGGTTGTGAAGCTGGACAGCTTGAGTGTGTCTATGATAAACAGCCACCGCCACCACGCAGTCCATAGTGAGTGAGGCCATGATTTGGAGGCTCACCCCCCAGCATCCTGATGCAGTGGAATTACCGGATGACGGGAGCCCCGGTGCCAGCAGGAACGTCACATTCACAGTGCAGTATGGCGAAAAAATGATTCCAGCATTCCGGTTCCAGGCGACACACCGGGGTGGAAATGTTATGGGGTTGGATTTATTCAGTGAGCTGGGGTTTACTTTCACAATCAGCGGGCAAACGGTCAGCGGCCCAGGCCCAGTTCGCCCAGGCTTCGCGGACGTGGGTGCGGCCAAAGAGCACAGTGTGGATGGCAAATGCAACGCAGAGAGTGGATATGGCATGGGCGGTGAAGACGACATGGAGGAAGGACAGAGACCAAGATCGCCTCTGCCCCTTGCACAGCCAGAACCCAAGTTGGAGGAGAGAGAGCCCGAGTTAGGCGAGACCAACACCGACGAGGTTTTAATGGACATTGCCAACACCGGGACATCCGTTCTACGCTCTCAGGAGTAGAGCTGCCCGGAAGTGGGGCCCGAGCATGCAGGGGGCAACAGCGCACAGTGACAGTAGGCAAACTCGAACGCAGCACACGGCACAGCAGAACACTTCAGACGGCTCAGTGGAGGAACCGGATGACTTCAGTACCCGCGTTCAGCCGGCTGCAGTGGGGGCGACCGAGTTGGCGGGCAGAGGGTCCGTTCGGACGAGTGACACAAGGGAAGCACCAGACACCTTCAGTGCTCAGGTTGAGTTTCAGCCAGCAGCGGGTGAGGGGTCTGCTGCGATGACGGTGACTGCTGAGTTGCCACAGTGTAATGAAGGCGCCAGACCGAAGGAGAGTGCAGAGCTAGCGAGCACATGGTGACACATCGAACCAGGTAAAGTACCGTTACAAGTCATGGACTGGGTTCGGGTTTGTGCCAGCGGGAGGCCGGAAAGGCAACTGATCGGACCACAACCAGTAGAACAACAGGCGCCGCTGAGGAGTGGGAAGAAGCTGGGAACAGCGTGTGTTTGGCTGATGGACAATTCACTGTGGCATGTAAACAAACTTCGGTACGTCTGGCAGTGGCTCTGGATGGAGGAGCTCCACAGAGTTCAGCTGTCGCAATGTGGGACCCAGGCCCCAGCATCAGGAAGATTGGCCCTGGGGGTCTGAAAGCTCCTGGGAGGAGGCCACCAAGAGCTCATTTCAAATCTCCAGGGGGGTGGGTGGGGCCCGCCGTGGGCCTGCTTCAGCGCTCCAGGGAGGATGCCGCCACAAAGTTCCCCTGACTGAACTGTTTTTTTCCCCATGCTGGTAATACCTCTCCCATTCAAGAGACTGTGCTGTAAATAATGGGTCATTTATAGTTCTGTTGTTCTTGCATGTATGTTATGGATTGGGGTTATTTTATGTGTTTTTCTTTTAGCTTAAGAGCACAGCAAATTTTTAGTTGAATAAAGACTTTTAGTTTACCAGTGGCAGAATAATTCACTGTGCCATGCGGGCTGTGTGGTAACCCACCCACCGGTCCTACTTTAGTTTTGTGTGAATGTGTTAGGCCATTAAAGTACGTTAGTTCTCATTACTTTAAGAGCGTGATTCGGGTTCCAAATTGGGGTGCTTTCAATTGTGTGTGTGGTTTTGGACTTTTCTAAAGGGGGGAGAAAATGTTATATATAAATAAAGGGCACTTTATTGTGAAGGGCAGTGTGGTGACGTGGACATCCAGTCACGTCACTGCACAGCCCTATGTAAGATGGAGCATCCATCTTAGTCTCACTTATGCCCAATGTCCACACTACGTGCTATGCTGTAAGCTGCTGCCCTTCATCTTTAATAAAGCTGTGTTCGCTAACTCATCTTGCCTCAACCTTGGCCAAGGTATTTTCCTTGCATAACAAAGTCATTACAATACCCACCAAAATTTTGAGTTATACAGGTGCATCTCAATAAATCAGAATGTCATTGAAAAGTTGATTTATTTCAGTAATTTAATTCAAAAAAGGAAGCATATTATAGATTCATTACACTCAGAGTGATATATTTCAAGTAGTGGTGTCATCATTATCGCGTTAATCGCCTGTTAATGCTTTGCGCCCGTTAATGGTGACAAATTTTGTCATCGTAGTTAATGGCAGTTAACGGCAGTTAACATCAGAAAGTGCAAACAGTACTTTTTGGCCTAGCAGTTCTCCATACCAAAGCTGCTCTGGACACAGACACTGTACGTGCCATGCAGACATTCCGAAGTCAAACAAGCTGGATTACAACCATGGAAATCCCTAAAGCGCTGTCAAGTTTAAGTTTACAATGTTATCTGTCAGAGCTCTCACCTGGATAATTGTCACAGCCTTCTCCAAAACTTCGCCTGTATGTTGGGTTGTTCTTCTTTTGTGGAAGCCAGCTAGCTGGCTAGTAGCTACATGCTAGGTTGTAGTTGACCTCCAGCAGTTGACATGGACAGAAATTTGCCTGTTTTCATCCTCATAGCGTTGGGTCCAACTGTTGGTAAATGAGTACCAGTCTAAAAAAATTCTCAAGCTGTGTTCGTAATGTCCATTCACTCCCATGCCGTTTTTGCAGCACAGTGGGGTGTCAGCATGGGCAAGATAGTTGTTTGTTTATGTTTACAATTTTTCTGCTAAAAGGGAAATTGTGTCTGTTGTGACACACAAGGTTCATGGTTTTGTGTTGATCTGCTTCAAAGTTGTGGATGTTTGCTATGGGAGAAAGAGCAAGCTCCATTTGTGGCTGCTGGCTGGTTGGATGCCGAGTTGTGTTGCAATGATGTTAATGAGCCCTGGCAATCTGTTGTTTGCACATACAGTCTACTTTTGAGAATTTTCTGGAGAATATTCTGGATAGTTTTTGTCATTTTGGATATGGTGAGAGCTTTAAACCTGCAGGTGAAGACAGTAAGCATATTTGTCCACTCCCATGTTTATAACAGTATGAGAAACTTGAAAAATGACCAACTTAAGGTACACTGTATCTGTATAGAAAAACATGTGATTAATGCCTCATTAATCGTGATTAACTCAACATTCCAAAAGATTAATCATGATTAAAATTTTTAATCATCTAACATCATTAATTTCAAGTGTTTATTTCTTTTAATTTTGATGGTTATGGCTTACAACTGTATTTGATGTATGTCCAAATATTATCTACGCATTTTTAAACAAAAGTACTATGCACCCCCTGTAGCCAGCAGGGGGTGCACAGTACTTTTGTTCACAAGTTTTTGTTGGTCAAAGATCGGGGAGGAGGAGAGGGGCAAGGCGTGTTAGGAGGGAGAGAGAGAAAAGGAAAGGTAGAAGTGTGGAGGTGAGCATAGGGACGTTAAATGTAGGGAGTATGACTGGTAAAGGCAGAGAGTTGGCTAATACAATGGAGAGAAGAAAGGTAGATATACTGTGTGTTCAAGAAACCAAATGGAAGGGAAGCAAAGCTAGGAGCAATGGAGGTGGATTTAAACTGTTCTACCATGGTGAAGATAGGAAGAGAAATGGAGTAGGAGTAATCTTGAAGGAAGAGTGCTTGAAGAGTGTTCAGAAGGTAAAGAGGGAGTCAGACAGAATCATGAGTTTGAAGCTAGAAGTCAAAGGTATGATGTTGAATGTTGTCAGTGCGTATGCCCCACAAGTTGGATGTTAGGTAGAAGAGAAAGAGGAATTCTGGAGTAAGTTGGATGAAATGGTAGAGAATGTTCCCAGGGGGGAGAGAGTGGTGATTGGAGCAGACTTTAAGGGGCATGTAGGTGATGGGAACAGAGGTGATGAGGAGGTTCTGAGTAGATATGGTCTTCAGGAAAGAAATGTGGAAGGACAGATGGTTGTGGTTTTTGCTAAAAGAATGGAAATGGCTGTGGTGAACACATACTTTAAGAAGAGAGAGGAACATAGGGTGACTTATAAGGGGGGGAAGGTGCACACAGGTGGACTACATCATATGCAGAAGGAGAAATCTAAAAGAAACAGGAGACTACAAGGTGGTGGCAGGAGTGAATATAGATAGACAGCATCAGATGGTAGTCTGTAGGATGACTTTGCAAAGCAAGAAGAGGAAAAGAATGAAGGCAGAGCCAAAGATTAAGTGGAGGAAGTTACAGAAGGAAGAAGGTCGCACAGAGTTCAGGAAGGAGTTGATACAGGCTCTGGGTGGTAGGGAAGAGTTACCAGATGACTGGGAAAGTGCAACAAAAGTATTGAGGGAAATGGGTATAAGGGTATGTGGTGTACCCAGTGGACAGAGAAAGGAAGACAAGGAGACTTGGTGGTGGAATGAGGAGGTACAGGAAAATATTCAAAGGAAGAAGTTGGCAAAGAAAAAGTGGGATAGTCAGGGAGATGAAGAAAGTAGACAGGAGTATTTGGAATATAGCCGCATGGCAAAGAACGAGGTGGCAAAGGCAAAGGATAAGGCCTACAGTGAGTTGTATGAGAGGCTGGACACTAAGGAAGGTGAAAAGGAGTTGTATCGATTGGCTAGACAGAGAGATCGAGCTGGAAAAGATGTGCAGCAGGTTAAGTTAATTAAGGACAGAAATGGTAACGTACTAACAAATTGCAAGAGTGTGTTGAGAAGGTGGAAGGAGTACTTTAAACAGCTGATGAATAAAGAAAATAAGAGGGAGAGGAGGATGGATGAAGGAAAGATGGTGAACAGGGAAGTCCTGAGGATTAGCAAGGCAGAAATGAGGGCAGCTTTGAAGAGGATGAAGGAGGGAAAGGTTGTTGGTCCAGGACATGCCAGAGGAGGTATGGAGATGTTTAGGAGAGATGGCAGTGGACTTTTTTTTTTTTTTTTTTTTTTTTTTTTTTTATTTAAGTTTTTGTAAAGGGTATACAGGTCGTTACAGCAATGCAGTGTTTACATTTTCATCACATGTTCCCTTATTTTCTGATATCTGACAACATTGGAAGATTAATTCTTACAACACCCCTTATTTTTTTTTTTTTAAAGTGAAAGAAAAAGTGAAATTAAAGAGAAAAAAACAAAAAACAAAAAACAAATAAAAAAAACAAACAAACCAGTAAAAAACAAACAAAAAGAAAAAGTAAGTAAATAAAGATAAAAGAGCATCTGAGTAGCCTTGGAACAAAGAGCGGAACCATTATTGAAATGGTATTTGTCAAAGATTAGATCTAATGGAAGACACATATGCGGTCCAGGGTTGCCAAAAGTTCATGAACCCATCCATGTCCTGTCTCAGTGCGAATGTCAACTTTTCCATCGAGTAAATGTCTTGGATCACGTTAGTCCAATCTTCAGGTGTAGGACAGTCCTTCAACATCCATTTTTTAGTTAGAGCTTTTTTGCTTGCCAATATTAAAACATTGAATAAGTATTTTTCTCCTCGTCTTTCCAGTGAGTCCGGTAGTAAACCCAAATACAAAGTTACAAAAGAAAAGGGAACTGTAATTTTGAATATTTTCCCCAATATTGTCTGTACATTGGTCCAATATTGGTGAATAACTGGGCATGACCAAAACACATGAAAATGATTTGCAGTCTTTTCACCACACAAGCGCCAACAGTTCAATCCCTTATGGGTAAATTTGATTTGTGCAGGTGTTCTGAAAAATCTTGCCAAGTTTTTCCATCCAAATTCTCTCCACTGCAGGGATGAGGTACTTTTCCATTGCTGTTTATTTAGCTTTTCCCATATTTCCAGATGTAAAGTGAAATTCCCCTCTTTTTCCCATCTCTCTTTTATATAAGATGTGTTGTCTCCTTTTAAGTCTTGAAGACCTTGGTATATTTTAGAAATGTATCTGATCCCTGGGATCCCTTTATATGCCATTAAGAAGACCTTCAGAACACCTGACTGGGCCCTTTCCAAAACCTCCTTTTTAAGTATATTGTTTATGTGGTGTCTAAGCTGGAAGAACCTGTAAAGGTCTTGATTTATTAGGCCTTGTTTTTTCAAATCTTCAAAACTTCTTAAGATTTGCCCTTTAAAAAAATCGTAATATTTTATCAGCCCCTTCTCCTTCCACTTTTTAAATCTGGTGTCTGTTTTATTAGGAGTAAAGTCCTGATCATAGGCGATCCATTGCAGAAGTCGATAGGGCTCTTTAGTTTGATTCTCTCTGACTATCTTAAACCAAATTTTTAGCGGGGTCTCTATCCACGGGTTAGTGTTATTCAAAAGCTTAGGTAAGACATTGTTCCCTATTATCGCCTGTAGGGGGATGTCACTTGTTATTTGGCATTCGATCTCCTTCCATTGTGCAGAGTAGACTGGGTTACATATCTCTACTAAAGTTTTAATTTGTGCGGCTTTAAAGTAGTCCCTGATATTTGGCAGCGCGAGCCCACCTTTGTCTTTGTTTAGCTGTAGGGTTCTATATCTGATTCTAGGTCTCTTGCCCTGCCATATGAATCTTGAGATCCTTCTGTCCAGCTCCTGCCATGTTTTTTTGGGAGGTTCTACCGGTATTGTTTGGAAAAGGTATAGAAGACGTGGAAGTATATTCATTTTGACTGCTTCAATTCTTTGTGCAATACCCAAGAATGGTATCATATTCCATCTTGCTAGGTCAGATTTTATTTTTGTCACCAGTGGATCATAGTTTAGTGATATAATTTTGTTGAGTTGTTTCGGGATATTGACCCCCAGATATTTCATAGATTCCGACTCCCAGTTAGTTTTGAGTTTGCTTAGTGAATAATGATTTGGGTCATAGTTGAATGTTAAAACTTGGGTTTTATGCATATTTAATTTGTACCCCGATAAATCTCCATACTCTGAAAAAACTGAGGTTAGTTCTGGTAAAGAAGTGTCCGGCTGCCCTAGGTAAATTAAAATGTCATCAGCAAAGAGTGCTATTTTATGTTCCTTCTGACCAAGTGTAATACCTTGAATTTTTTGGTTTTGTCTTATCCATTGGCTCAGAGGTTCTGGCAGTGGACTTTTTAACCAGATTGTTTAACACTCTTGGAGAGTGACAGGATGCCTGAGGAGTGGAGAAGAAGTGTTTTGGTACCAATTTTCAAGAACAAAGGTGATGCTCAGAGCTGTAGTAAATACAGAGACATAAACTTGATCAGCCACACTATGAAGATATGGGAAAGAGTTGTTGAAGCCAGGTTAAGAGGAAAGGTGACAATCAGTGAGCAGCAGTATGGTTTCATGCCAAGAAAGAGTACTACAGATGCAATGTTTGCTCCAAGAGTGCTGATGGAGAAGTATAGAGAAAGTCAGAAGGCATTGCACAGTGTCTTTGTGGATCTGGAGAAAGCACATGATAGGGTGCCAAGAGAGGAAGTGTGGTACTGTATGAGAAAGTCAGGAATGGCAGACAAGTATGTGAGAGTGGTGCAGGACATGTATGAGGACAGTGAGACAGTGGTGAAGTGTACTGTAGGAGTGACAGATGGGTTCAAGGTGTGGGTGGGGTTACATCAGGGATTGGCTCTGAGCCCCTTCTTGTTTGCCAAGGTGATGGACAGGCTGACAGACGAGGTCAGGCAGGAGTCTACGTGGACCATGATAATGGAGGGTGGAGGCAGGGTGGAGTGGGTGAAGACGAGTGTCAGGGGTGATTTGTGACAGAAGATTAGCAGCAAGAGTGAAAGGGAAGACTTACAAGACGGTCATGAGACCTGTTATGATGTATGGTTTGGAGACGGTGGCATTGACAAAAAGACAGGAGGTGGAGCTGGAGGTGGCAGAGTTGAAGATGCTAAGATTTTCACTGGGAGTGACTAGGAGGGACAGGATTAGAAATGAGTATATCAGAGGGACAGTTCACGTTGAGCAGTTTGGAGACAAAGTAAGAGAGGTAAGGCTGAGATGGTTTGGACATGTGCGGAGGAGGGATAGTGGGTATATTGGACAAAAGATGTTGAAGATGGAGCTGCCAGGCAGGAGGAGAAGAGGGAGACCACAGAGAAAATTCATGGATGTAGTGAAGGAGGACATAGAGGGCTAGTATTACAGAGGAAGATGCAAGGGATAAGGTGAGATGGAAGCAGATGATCTGCTGTGGCGACCCCTGAAGGGAGCAGCCAAAAGAAGAAGAAGAAGACTATAATAAAATTTAGAATGAAATTAAGAAACCTAGATCAAATTTAAATAGCAAATAATGATTACAGTAGATTATGTGAAAATGGTGTAAAAGATGATGTATATAACTATGGTAAACAAATATGATTCCCACATTATACTGGCCTACAAATGCATAGTTAGTCAGACCTTGATCTTAGATAACCCACACAGAGAATGAGTGTAGAGAGGGGCTGTTTAGACCTATGCTGGCCGCTGTTGTTCACACACAGTCCTTACTGTAGCAGAAGGACATTGAAGGGAGCAGGCCCCTGCTATACTCACGAGTAGAGCAATGAGAATGAAGAGGAGTAGAAGGGACTTGGCTGTTGTCATGATAGGTAGACAGAAAATCCCCAGAATCAAACCTAGCACCCAGCTGTGAGAGAATAGGATAGAGGACCACAAAAGCAAAAGTACAAGTGGGTGAAAGGACAGGTGGTTCTCCTCTTCTTAGGATCTGTCTATAAAAGGGGATACCCAGACAGCAGTGTTCAGTTCTCCCATTCTGGTGGAAGGGTGACTCTATGCCTTTCGTTTTGTATTTCTCTGGCACCATACTTAATAAATGCATATTTGCAAGGAATTCTACTGCCTCCTGGATTATTTTTCCAAGATGTTTTGGGAGCCTTATCTGAAGATCTGTGGAATTATAAGTCATGTGGATATAGTTCATCTAGCCCAAACTTTTCACGCAGTATCAGTTGCAATTTACTCCAGCACGTTTGCTTAAAAAAAAACAAAAAAAAAAACACTTCAGTGTCTGTCTACCCTTTGGTGATGCACAATTAACAGTGAAAAGGATTTCAGTTTGTGTGTAACCAAATCTTGTGTCTTGTAGAAGTAAATTTTATAACTCAGAAGAGCCACAGCCATTGTAGTCAACTACACTGCTCCACATGGAAATCACCCAATCTAACACTAACCATTATACACTTTGCCTTAGAAGAGGTTTTGCATGAAATCCCAAACAGTAATGTCAAGGAAGGCAAAGGCATGCTCCACACCCCTAAGGTTGCACAATATTTTTTTCTTTTTAAAAAAAAAACATTTGTGTCATGATCAAATAAAGATGGATCAAAAGGAACATTTAAATCAGAATGAAACGTGATTTTCTTTTTGTAAGTGAAATCTAATGAGAATTCCCAAATGTGCTCCCTCCCTCTTGAACTGAAAGAATGAAAATTGAGCATCTTCCCCAGAAACATTCAGATGTTTGTTATATGATGCTGTAGTGAAGAAGGAGTTTAAAGAAATAACACTTTAAAACTTTGTATCCAGACAAATCCCACTGCTCTGTTGCACTTTTAAGACTGAGGGTTAATGTCACTGGGCTGGGAAAAACAAAACAAATACCCTAGAACACCAGTCACTTTATCTGGCTGCCAAATTTACACCCAGCAATTCAGGCCAAAAACAGCAAGCAGAATTGTCTTTTAAAGAGCAACTTTTCCAAGTTTTTGGATCGTGCAAATCATATAAACATATACAAACAACTGTGTCCACACAGTAACGTGTAGAGACCATGATTAATGATTTTTATTTGCAGTATGGGAACTATTATTAACTCTCACCTTACATCTCAGGAATGACACTTGAGGTGTCAAGTTCATTAGGATTTGTGCAGTAACTGCCAAGACATTTGGCACAAAGTCAACACTGGCTGTCAGAGACCACCCATCAGAGTGATTTGACAGATTTATTGTCTGTTGACATGGCATGTGTGTGGAGTAGGTAGTATTGCTTCACTGATAGTCTAAAGCTGGACTCATACTGCACCTCCAATGTCCATGTCCACTCGACCGCGAGGCTTGTGTGACAAAAATTATGTCTGCACGATGGCGCAGTGGTTTAGCACTGTGGCAGCACAGTTTTACCCTCGGCCGGGGGATCGCGGGGATCATGAGATCGTGGGTTCGATCCCAGCCCCCGACCAACAGTGAGCTGTGTGGAGTTTGCATGTTCTCCCCGTGTTGTGTGGGTTTACTCAGGGATTTCTCCGGTTTCCTCCCGCATACCAAAAAAAAACAAAAACATGTAGGTTTAGGGCGCTCGCGCACGCAGCGACCAGCAGCCGGTGGCTTGTCACCAGACTGCAAACCAAGTCTACCTACGGGTACAAATAAGTAACAAAAAAAAATTTTTTTTTTAAATTACGTTGTCTCTAGTCCACTAGTCTCCGCAAACCCCTTCCGCAGACATCCATGTACAGCCCAAATTTTGTGACCGCGTTGCCTGGGCACATTGACTGCGCATGTGCAAGATGGATCCTCCCTTTCACAAGGTGGTGCTACCGACACAGCATAAGTCAAAGTAGACGAAGAAGAGGAAGATGAGAATAAACATACATGAATTGTTTTGCTGCAGCAACTGGAGAAGAGCATTGAAAAATGGTAATTCCTCCTTTTCCTTGAAATGATGTCATTGTTGTTACTACAAAAAATGTACGTCGCTCTCAGGTTTCTTCACTTTTATATACAGTGGGGAAAGTAAGTATTGAACACATCAACATATTTCTCATTAAACATATTTCTGATGGAGCCTTTGACCTGAGATTTTCACCAAATAAATATAAGAGAAAAAAAATCACTTACGCTGACAGGACCATCATCTGGCAAAACACAACTGCATTTACTACCTATGAATATAGCATAACTAAATTCAGAATTGTTTTACTCTTACATTAATGATTCAAAACTACAACCCATGGTGGCAGATGAGCACCAAAGTTAATGGGAAACCCTGATGTTTTCTACACTCTTCTTCAGATCTGATTAAAGGGCATTTGGCTTTATCCAATCAAACTTTCTTCAAGATGGTCCTGCATTACAATAAGGATCTTACAGCAGGTAAAATAAGTATTGAACACATCACCATTTTTCTCATTAAACATATTTCTGATGGAGCCATTGACCTGAGATTTTCACCAGATATCAGTAACAACACAAGTAATCCATACATACAAAGAAATCAAGGCAACTGTGTTCACAAAACAAGTTATATTTAATAAAGTGGAATGACACAGTGAATAAGTATTGAACACGCTTGATGAAATTCATTCAATCTTTAGTAGAAAAACCTTTGTTGGTAGTAACAATTTCCAAACGCCTCCTGTATAGAGAAACTAGGCACAGGCATTGCTCAGGAGTGACTTTAGTTCATTCTTTCACACAAATCTTGAAGGTTCCGTGGGTGTCTTCTATGAACTCTGAGCTTCAGTTCATTCTATGGATTTGCTATTGGATTCAGATCAGATGACTGACTGGGCCATTCTAGCAGCTTTATTTTCCTTTTCTGGAGCCAGTTGAGAGTTTCTTTGGCTGTGTGTTTGGGATCATTGTCTTGCTGAAATATCCACCCTTGTTTCATCTTCAGCATCTTGGCAGATGGCAACAGGTTCTTATCAAGGATGTCGCTGTACATTTGTTCATTCATCTTTCCTTCAGTTACAGTGGGGCAAAAAAGTAGTCAGCCACCAATTGTGCAAGTTCTCCCACTTAAAAGATGAGAGAGGTCTCCAATTTTCATCATAGGTATACCTCAACTATGAGAGACAAAATGAGAAAAAAAAATCCAGAAAATCACATTGAAGGATTTTTAGTGAATTAATTGGTAAATTCCTCAGTAAAATAAGTATTTGGTCACCTACAAACAAGCAAGATTTCTGGCTCTCACAGACCTGTAACTTCTTCTTTAAAAGGCTCCTCTGTCCTCCACTCGTTACCTGTATTAATGGCACCTGTTTGAACTCGTTATCAGTATAAAAGACACCTGTCCACAACCTCAAACAGTCAGACTCCAAACTCCACTATGGCCAAGACCAAAGAGCTGTCAAAGGACACCAGAAACAAAATTGTAGACCTGCACCAGGCTGGGAAGACTGAATCTGCAATAGGTAAGCAGCTTGGTGTGAAGAAATCAACTGTGGGAGCAATTATTAGAAAATGGAAGACATACAAGACCACTGATAATCTCCCTTGATCTGGGGCTCCACGCAAGATCTCACCCCGTGGGGTCAAAATTATCATGAGAACGGTGAGCAAAAATCCCAGAACCACATGGGGGAACCTAGTGAATGACCTGCAGAGAGCTGGGACCAAAGTAACAGAGGCTACATCAGAAACACACTACGCCACCAGGGACTCAAATCCTGCAGTGCCAGACGTGTCCCCCTGCTTAAGCCAGTACATGTCCAGGCCCGTCTGAAGTTTGCTAGAGAGCATTTGGATGATCCAGAAGAGGATTGGGAGAATGTCATATGGTCAGATGAAACCAAAATAGAACTTTTTGGTAAAAACTCAACTTGTCGTGTTTGGAGGAGAAAGAACACCATACCTACTGTGAAGCATGGGGGTGGAAACATCAAACTTTGGGGCTGTTTTTCTGCAAAGGGACCAGGACGATGGATCCGTGTAAAGGAAAGAATGGGGCCATGTATTGTGAGATTTTGAGTGAAAACCTCCTTCCACCAGCAAGGGCATTGAAGATGAAACGTGGCTGGGTCTTTCAGCATGACAATGATCCCAAACACTCCGCCCGGGCAATGAAGGAGTGGCTTCGTAAGAAGCATTTCAAGGTCCTGGAGTGGCCTAGCCAGTCTCCAGATCTCAACCCCACAGAAAATGTTTGGAGTTGAAAGTGTGTGTTGCCCAGCGACAGCCCCAAAACATCACTGCTGTAGAGGAGATGTGCATGGAGGAATGGGCCAAAATACCAGCAACAGTGTGTGAAAACCTTGTGAAAACTTACAGAAAACGTTTGACCTCTGTCATTGCCAACAAAGGGTATATAACAAAGTATTGAGATGAACTTTTGTTATTGACCAAATACTTATTTTACCGAGGAATTTACCAATTAATTCATTAAAAATCCTTCAGTTTGATTTTCTGGATTTTTTTTTTCTTATTTTGTCTCTCATAATTGAGGTATACCTGTGATGAAAATTGGAGACCTCTCTCATCTTTTAAGTGGGAGAACTTGCACAATTGGTGGCTGACTAAATACTTTTTTACCCCACTGTATGTGAAGTCTGCCTGTTATGGTTTGAGGCTGTATCAGTGTTCTTCCTCTCCACTGCAGCGCTCTCTGTCTCTGATTAGGGACAGCTGGGTTAATTGCCTAACCTGCAGCTAATGCAGAGCTGCCTATTTAAGACGTGGAGAGGCTGTCACACATTGAGATCGTCAGATGTTTTTCATGCTGTCAGCCTTGCTCCCAAACTTGAAATCCTCTGTTTTTGACTGCCAGTACACTCCTGTGCCTCTGCCTCCTCTTCCAGCTCCCTGTACTCCCAGACCCGCCTCTCCAGCCCAAGTGTCTATGACCTGGCAACCCTGGAATCACGTAAGGAGTAAATTGTCTTCTAATTCTTGTCCTCACCTGTGCACAAGTTCCCCGGATCCTCCTGGCAGATTTGGACTCCTTCTTCAGCGGACATCTCTGGAAAGACATGTAGCTATTACTCTCAGCACTATTATCCTCACACACCCCTGTTCTCCCCTCTCCTCCATGGAAATGAACCCGCCGCCCTGTCTACATGGGCTCTGTGCCCCCCGTGGGCACTGATGTGATCCATCATCCTTCCTGCTTCACGCAAGGGCCACTGAAGTCACAGTCCAGTCAGCTGCCAGCTTCCAGTTGTCCTCTGCTACTCGCCGTTGTCTGGAGCATATTCACCCATGCTCACTATCCCTCCAGTCAGCAGCTGTCAGTGCACGCACCTCATGAGCACCAGCATTAATAAACTTAATTGTCACCTGCATTACACCTCTGAGTCTGTTCTGTCCCCCCGGGTCACATTTGCAAAACATGTCACTGCCTGTACCATGTGCTGAAAATCACCCCCACATTATGATGCTGCCATCTCCAAACTTCACTGTTGGTATGGTGTTTTTGGGCTGATGTGCAGTGCCAGTTCTCCTAAACATGCTGTGTGTTGTGGCATTCAAAAATTCAATTTTGATCTCATTTGACCAGACTAGTATATTCTCCCAATATTTTACTGGCTTGCCCAAATGTTGTGCAGCAAACTTTAAACAAGCTTCAACACGCTTTTTCTTCAGCAATGGAGTCTGGCAAGGTAAGTGGGCACGGAGCCCATGTCAGTTGAGCGCATTACTTATTGTTTCCTTTGAAACAGCATTGCCTGCTAATTTCAGGTTTTTTTTAGAGCTCTCTGTGAGTGGTCTTTGAATCTTGGACAACTCTTCTGATAACTCTTTTGACTCCTCTGTCAGAAATGTAGCATGAATCCAGCTTCAGTGTCTTGTGTACAAAAAAAATTATGCATCTTTGTCACACTGATTTGCAACAATGCATGATGTTGAAATAGAGTGGGCCCTTACTGTAGCAGCAAAACAAGCATATACAATCATAAATACTTTCTACCAGTAACCATGAAATATGTTTTAACAAGCATGTCTGTGAGTATGACTACGGGGTAAAATATTGTGTCCTTTAAATACAATCTTAAATATTACTTATACTGACTCAATAACAAGCATAATGAGACTTAAACATGGATAATACAATTTAACCTTTTCAAGATGTGATCTAGTATTCACCAAAAAAAGCACAATAAACAAAGTTAAAAGATCAGATTGAGTGAAAGGATTTATTATTTTTTATGTTCACATTTTTTGACATATGTGATAATATCTTTATCTCACTTTTTCCAATTCATTATAAGTGTGTAGTGCAAATCTGAATAGCATGACAGCCCTAACGTGGACATCTTTGTAAGTACCTTAACCACTGTTTTTGTTCAATAGTTGATCCTTTTTATGTACAATATTAAGTTCTACTTTGATGCAGATAACCCTCAACTGTACTTCTGTAAGATAATATACAATGGTATGAAAAAGGGTTTGCCCCCTTCCTGATTTCTCATTTTTTTGTATGTTTGTCATACTTAGTAAATGTTTCAAATCATCAAACAAATTTAAATATTAGACAAAGATAACACAAGTAAACATAAAATACAGTTTTTAAATGAAGATGTTTATAACTAAGTGTAAAAAAAATCCAAGTGTACATGGCCCTGTGTGAAACGTGACTGCCTTCCCTGTTAAAACATAAATTAAATGTGGTTTATCACATCTTTGGAAAGCTTAGATCAATTTCTCTATCCACACCCAGGCCTGATTACTGCCACACCTGTACTCAATCAAGAAATCACTGAAATAGGACCTGCCTGACAAAGTGAAGTAGACCAAACAATCCTCAAAAGCTCGACATCATGCTGCGGTCCAAAGAAATTCAGGAACAAATGAGAAACAAAGTAATGGAGATCTATCAGTCTGGAAAAGGTTATGAAGCCATTTCTAAAGCTTTGTGACTCCAGCACAGCAAACAACAGAGTTCCAAGACAAAAACCACTACTGAGCAAAAAGAATATAAAGGCTCATCGCAGTTTTGCCAGAAAACATCTTGTGATCCCCAAGACTTTTGGGAAATACCCTGTGGATTGACGAGACAAAAGTTGAACTTTTTGGAAGGTATGTGTTCCATTACATCTGGCGTAAAAGTAAAACAGTATTTCAGAAAAGGAACATCATACCAAGAGTAAAATATGGTGGTGGTAGTGTGGTAGTCTGGGGCTGTTATGCTGCTTCATGACCTGGAAGATCTGTTGTGGTAAATGGAACCATGAATTCTGCTGTCTATCAAAAAATCCTGAAGGAGAATGTCCAGCCACGCGGGGAGCTAGAGCCTATCCCAGCATCTTTGAGTGAGAGGCAGGGTATACCCTGGACAGATTGCCAGTCCAGCGCAGGGCCAACACAGAGAGACAGAGTCACACCCAAGGACAATTTAGAATCCCCAGTTTGATGTCAATTAACCTAACTTGCAACAAATTTAAATATTAGACAAAGATAACACAAGTAAAATGCAGTTTTTAAATGAAGATGTTTATTAAGGGAGAAAAAAATCCAAATCTACATGGTCCTGTGTGAAATAGGGATTGCCCCTAAACCTAATAACTGGTTGGGCCACCCTTAGCAGTAACAACTGCAATCAAGCATTTGTGATAACTGGCAGTGAGTCTTTTACAGCGCTGTGGAGGAATTTTGGTCCACTCATCTTTGCAGAATTGTAATTCAGCCACATTGGAGGGTTTTTGAGCATGAACCACGTTTTTTAAGGTCATGCCACAACATCTCAATCGGATTCAGGTCAGGACTTTGACGAGGCCACTCCAAAGTCTTCATTTTGTTTTTCTGAAGCCATTCAGAGGTGGACTTGCTGGTGTGTTTTGGATCATTGTCCTGCTGCAGAACCCAAGTGCGCTTCAGCTTGAGTTCACGAACAGATGGCTGGACATTCTCCTTCAGGATTTTTTGGTAGACAGCAGAATTCTGAAATGCTGAGTTACTCTTATGCCGTATATAATGGAACACACACCTTCCAAAAAGTTCAACTTTTGTCTCGTCAGTCCATAGAGTATTTTCCCACAAGTCTTGGGGAACATCAAGATGTTTTCTGGCAAAACTGAGACGAGCCTTAATGTTCTTTTTGCTCAGCAGTGGTTTTGGTCTTGGAACTCTGCCATGCAGGTCTCTTTCTTATGGTGAAGTCATGAACACTGACCTCAACTGAGGCAAGTGAAGGCTGCAGTTCTTTGGATGTTGTTGTGGGGTCTTTTGTGACCTCTTGGATGAGGCGTTGCTGCGCTCTTGGGGTAATTTTGGTTGGCCGGCCACTCCTGGGAAGGTTCACCCCTGTTCCATGTTTTTGCCATTTGTGGATAATGGCTCTCACTGCGGTTCGCTGGAGTTCCAAAGCTTTAGAAATAGTTTTATAACCTTTTCCAGACTGATAGATCTCAATTACTTTGTTTCTCATTTGTTCCTGAATTTCTTTGGATGCTGTCTAGCTTTTGAGGATCTTTTGGTGTACTTCACTTTGGAGTTATGCGCATACTCTATCCAGGCCAGATGGGTGCTCCAAGAGGAAGGGTTAGAGAAGGTGACGCAGCGCAGCGCAGCTTCCAGCTCCTGGTTCATCCGCTCGCACTGCCCGTTGGACTGGGGGCAGTGACCGGAAGACAAACTCACCATGGCCCCCAAGGCCTTGCAGAAGCACGTCCAGACCCTGGACACAAACTGGGCCCCCCGATCAGAGACGATATCCACTGGAATCCCATGCAGCCTCATAACATGTTGGACCAATAAGTCCGCCGTCTCCCGCGCCGTAGGAAGACCGTGGAGCGGCACGAAGTGGGCGGCCTTAGAGAACCGATCCACGATGGTCAGGATGGTGGTAAAGGAGTTGGACGTCGGGAGACCGGTGACGAAATCTAAGGCTACATGGGATCAGGGTCTGCTGGGGATCGGCAGAGGGTGGAGGAGACCAGCAGGAGGAGAGGATGGTGTCTTGCCAGTCGCACACTGGGGGCAGGCGCGGACATAATTAGTGACGTCGCCCCCGAGGCCCGGCCACCAAAAGGATCTCTGGAGGAGCTCAATCAATCGGATCAATTGGGAGATCCCAGGGTGACAGGCGAGCTTGGTGGTGTGGGCCCAGTGGATGACGTCACTCCAGACCGACGAAGGAACGAACAACATTCCCGCTGGACCGCCGCCAGGATCAGGTTCGGTTTCCTGTGCCCTCCGGACCTTGTCCCTGATGGACCAAGAGACGGCGCCCACGACACACGAGGCCGGCAGGATGGTGTGGTCCCGGTCCTCGGGGGCTTCTGGGGCAAACTGCCTGGACAGAGCATCCGGCTTACCGTTCTTCGAGCCCGGACGGTAGGCAATGGTGAACCTGAAGCGACCAAAGAACAGAGATCAGCGCACCTGGCGGGCATTCAGGCACTTGACCGTCCTCTGGTACTCCAGGTTCTTGTGGTCTGTCCAAACCACGAAAGGCTGAGCCTCCCCCTTGAGCCAGTGACGCCACTCCTGGAGCGCGAGCTTGACTGCCAGGAGCTCTCTGTCGCCGACTTCGTAATTCTTCTCCGCAGCTGACAAGCGCTGGGAGAAAAAGGCGCAGGGGCAAACCACCCCGTCCACCGGAGACTGCTGAGACAACACCGCCCCCACCCCCATATCAGAGGCATCCACTTCCACAAGGCACTGCAGTGAGGGGTCCACCTGGGTCAGGACCGGGGAGGAGGAGAACTCCGTCTTCAACGCAGCGAAGGTGGCCTTGGCATCCTCAGTCCACTGAAAAGGCACCTTGGGGGAGGTGAGGCGGGTCAAGGGAGAAGCGATGGCGCCAAAATTAGGGACAAAACACCGGTAAAAATTGGCGAAGCCGAGGAACTGCTTCCTATATGAGGGGGTGGGCAACTCGACAACCGCCTTGACCTTGGCAGGGTCGGGGATGATCTGGTTGTGTGAAATAATAAAGCCCAGGAAGGAGGTCTTGTCACCATAGAATTCACACTTCTCCACTTTTACATAGAGTCTGTTATCCAGGAGACATTGGAGGACCCGCCTCAAGTGAACCTGGTGCTTCTCCCGCGATCGGGAGAAAATCAAGATGTCATCCAGGTACACAAAAACGAACACCTCCAGAAAATCACGGAGGACGTCATTAATTAGGCGCTGGAAGACGTCCGGCGCGTTGGTGAGTCCAAACAGCATGACAAGATATTCAAAATGACCGCTGGGCGTCTGGAACCCCGTCTTCCACTCGTCGTCCTCCCGGATCCGAACGAGATGATATGCGCTGCGGAGGTCCAGCTTCGTAAACCAGGTGGCCCCCTGCAGAGAATCGAAAGCTGAGTCCATTAATGGCAGCGTATACCTGTCCTTAACTGTTATGTCATTCAGTGCCCGAAAGTCGATTCATGGCCGCAGGGACCCATCCTTCTTGGCAACGAAGAAGAAACCTGCTCAGACTGGAGACGAAGAGGGACGAATAATGCTGGAGCTGAGCAATTCCTTGATGTTGGAATCCATGGCTTCGTGCTCCGGTGCTGACAGGTTATACAATTGACTGGAGGGTAAGTGCGCCCCTGGGCGGAGGTTAATGGCGCAGTCATAGGGGCGGTGGGGGGGGGGGGGGGACAGCGCTTTGGACTTGCTGAAGACTATTCCAAGGTCATGAAACTCTGGAGGCACTAAGGAGAGGTCCGGAGGAGACACGTTGGATGGAGAGGGAGGAAGTGACGGGGCACAGGCGGCGGACTGGAGGCAGGCACCCAACAAAAGGTGCTCCAGGAGAGGATGTACCCGACTGCCAATCAAAAGTTGGGCCGTGCAGGGGCAGCCAGGGGTAGCCCAAGATAACAGAGGTGGCCAAGGTGGGCAGCACGAAGAAGCGGAGGTCCTCTCGGTGATTACCAGAAATAATGACCGGGACAGGGACTGTCCGGTGTGTAACCTTCTCCAGGGGGGTGGCAGAGAGGGAGACAAGATTCAGAGGGGCCGGCAGCGGTTGGCAAGGGATGCCCAGATGGGTTGCCAGGCCCTTAGAAATGAAGCTCTGCTCCACCCCCGAGTCCACCAGTGCGTGAGTGAGGTGTTCTATGGGGTTATGACAGAACCTAATTGGTAGCATGCACTTCGATAGGGCATTAGGTTGGGATGCATCCGCAAGGCCCCCTCTAGCAACTCGCGGACTACCCCTTTTGGCCTTACCGGGCAAGACTCCAAGGCATGCTGGTCGTCTCCGCAGTACATGCAGAGACCCAGCTCCCTGCGGCGCTGTTTCTCTGTCTGTGGGAGCTTAGCCTGGCCAATCAGCATCGCCTCCAGCTCGTCGGCGGACTCAGGCGCGGGCAACGCCAGGGGGCGGGGTTGAGAGGAACGGGGGAGAGCACTGCTCGAGCGGCTGGAGGACTTCCACTCGGCGGCCCGTTCTCTCAACCTGTTATCCAGGCTAATGGTGAGGGAAGTCAGTTCGGAGAGCCACTCGAAGGCTAGAGCTCAGGCTACGGATGAAAATGCTACAGACGGCAGTATCTCCCCACCCAACTTCCGCCACCACAAACCGGAAGTCAACAGCGTAGTCAGTGGCCAACTGGCTACCCTGGCGAAGGTTTAGCAGCCGGGTTGTTAGCACATTATCACGGTCCGAATGGTCAAAAACCTCATTGAAGTCTCAGACGAATTGAGCATAAGTCAGGTTAGCGTAGCTGGGTCGCGCCATGACGGCGTAGGCCCAGGCTAACGCTCGCCCTTCCAAGAGGTTGGCGATATAACCAATTCAGCTGTGATCCATCCGGAAGTCCCCGGGGACACGCTGGAACACCGACTCACATTGGAGAAGGAACCCGCGCGCCTCACCGAGCTTACCGCCGAAGCGCGTGGGCGTGGGAATGGGAGTGAGCTGGGTTGGTGGCCCCGGGTTAGCCTGGCCAGCCGGAGGAGCGGCGGGAGCTAGCCCGCCTTGAGGAGCCGGAGGGAACACCTGCAGGGGATCCAGACGGTCCAGTCGGCGGGTGATTAAGGTGAGCTGGTTTAAAATCACCTGTTGCGGATGCATGATCTGATCGACTCGAGCCTCCAAGTTGGTTAACCGGTGTGCGAGCCCGCTGTCCGCTGGGCCACGCTGCTGGAGCCGTACTGACATGAGTTCAGACCCAGGGAACACGCACACAGGCTTAAGTCAATTTCAACAATGATTTATTGGATATAAAGCGTGTGTGGATGCGTGGGAGTGAGAGTGAATGTGATGCTGGGAGGCAGGATGCGCCGAGGGCGAAGCAGCGCGCCGTGCAGCCAGGCAACCCTAGGGCAGAGCAGAAGAGAGGTTAGCTGCAGAGTCTCACCCAGTGGATTAATATTAGGGCCGTGGCTTACTTGCAGATGTTCTTGGTGGCTGACGCCGGCAAGCCGCAGGTCTCCTGCCTGGAAGACAGTGCTCCAATGCGCACTCGGCGCTGTGGGTGCAGAGTGGATGATGACGAGGGGAGAATCCGCCCCAGGGAATCCACCTGTGCACAGAGGAGAGAGACTGGAGAGAAGGTGAGACGAATAATGGCTTACGTGAGAAGGGATGGTTGGTAGTCCGGAGATGTCGAGGTAGAGAAGGCGAGTGCGGGTAGCACGATTGTTGGAGAGCAGATGGCTCCAGGCCGAGGCTCCAGGTGGAGTGGGCTAAAGAGCCCTGGCTTGATGAGGCGCAGGTGTGCGCGCAGCTGGAGCGGGAGACAGGCAAGAGCAGGCTGTGACACAAACCTCCCAATGATAACTATTTTTTTTGCAAAAATAAAAAAAATTCAAAATGCACTGTTCCATATTTTTATGCACAACAGAGTTTCAAAACATTTTATTGGTTGTAAAGAACTGAAAATGGTCATTTGTTGAATTTGCAGCATTTGGAGGTCATATTTACTGAAATCAAAAGCTATTTCAATGAAAAAACATCTTAACAGGCCAAGTTACACGTCAACATACGACCCCTTCTTTGATATAACCTTCACAATTCTTGCATCCATTGAACTTGTGAGTTTTTGGAGAGTTTCTGCTTGAATTTCTTTGCAAGATGTCAGAATAGCCTCCCACAGCTGCTCTTTTGATGTGAACTGCCTTCCACCCTCATAGATCTTTTTCTTGACGATGCTCCAAAGGTTCTCAATAGGGTTGAGGTCAGGGGAGGATGGGGGCCACACCATGAGCTTCTCTCTTTTTATGTCGATAGCAGCCAATAACACAGAGGTATTCTTTGCTGCATGAGATGGTGCATTGTCATGCATGGAGATAATTTTGCTACGGAAGGCACGGTTCTTCTTTTGTGCCATGGGAGAAAGTGGTCAGTCAGAAAGTCTACATACTTTGCTGAGGTCATTTTCACACCTTCACGGACCCAAAAGGGGCCTACCAGCTCTCTCCCCATGATTCCAGCCCAAAACATGACTCCACCACCTCCTTGCTGATGTTTCAGCCTTGTTGGGACATGGTGGCCGTCCGCCAACCATCCACTTCTCCATCCATCTGGACCATCCAGGGTTGCACGGCATTCATCAGTAAACAAGACTGAAAATTAGTCTTATGAGCATTGGCTAGGGGTGGCCGAATAGTAGGTTTATGCACAACTACAAGCCTCTGGAGGATCTTACACCTTGAGGTTCGTGAGACTCCACAGGTACCAGCAGCTTCAAATACCCAATTGCTGCTTTGTAATGGCATTTTAGCAGCTGCTCTTTTAATCTGATGAACTTGTCTTGCAGAAACCTTCCCTCATCATGCCTTTGTCTGCACAAACCCGTCTGTGCTCTGAATCAGCCACAAATTTCTTCACAGTAAAATGATCATGCTTAAGTTTTCCTGAAATATCTAATGTTTTCATACCTTGTCCAAGGCATTGCACTATTTGATGCTTTTTGACAGCAAAGAGTGTCACGGTGGCCCTCACGAGCCACGTACCTTAACCGAACGTATCCAAACAGGTAGTTTAACAGGGGAGTTTAACAGAGACTGCTGCATCGGGGTGCATTCAGCGCCTGCTTTTAACCCCAGTCACTAATGACCCCGAATGCAGCACAGCTGTTGACTCTGACAGCAGGGAGCTCCACCGGGCGCTGTCACAATAAGAGCCCGGGGAGCTAGAAAGAATCCTCTGCTGTCAAAGCCTAGAAATGATATAAGATCCAAGTGCGGACGGAACCAGCACTCAGGTTGTAACAGTACCTCCCCCTCAAGGCCGAGCACCTGAGCGGCCCAAGTAACACCCAAGCCCCCCACCCCCACCCCCCTAGGGTGGGCGGATGGGGCGCCGGTAGGAGGGAGAGAGTCAAGAACAAAATGATAACAGGGGACCAACAAAGCAACTACAGAGACAGGTTGAGAGGAAAAAAAACCAAACCCAATACTCCCTAACATGTGGATAACAGGGAAAGAACCCAACAGGCAATACATACATCGGTATTAAACAATAAATGGACATAAGACAGAGGAGGGAAAAAAAACACCGATCACAGCTAAGAGAAAAAAAAAAAAGGGAGTGAGATACAGAATCACATATCAGGCCCCCCTGCACATCCCAAAAGTTTACAGACGAATATAATGAAAAACCCGGGATGAGTGCAGTCCTGGCCCTGAGGCATGGAGGCTGAAAGTTCGGGGGGCCGTCCGGCATCAAGCGGCCACAATGCAGGCAGGGGGGAAAAGGACAGTTCGGGTGGCCTACCCCAGTCCCATGCTCGGAAACAGTAAATTTCAGGCGGCCGGACCAGGTCGCCAAACAGGGAGTCCAAGGGGTCGGGAGGCCGGCCCAGAGAGCCAAATGGGCGCGGCAGTCCTTCAGGCGGCCGACCCGCATCGCTTGCCCACCAGAACCGTAGGGGAGAAGTAGCCGGCAGTCTCGCTGGAGAAGGGAAAGACGAGGGAGAACCGGGCGGAGCGTTCGGAACCCCAACGGCCCCAGGTGGAGATGGGTTGAGCTCCTCAGGAGAACGGGGAGGATGACGATGGTGATGATGAAGATGAGCCCGTCCAGTATCCGGTGGCAGGGGATCTGCAGCTTCCCCACCGAACCTGGAAACAGCTGGTGCCGCGTCCTCGTCGGACCCCGATTGGGTCACGGTTGCTCCCGCGAAGGACCCCGACTGGGTCTCGGTTGCGTCCGCGTTGGACCCCGATTGGGTAGGCGCCGCACCAGGGCCGACCTCCAACCCCAAACCCGGAACCTCTGGTACAGCGGGCGACTTCAGATCCGCGCCGACAACCCTGGGAGAAGGCTCAGTAGAGAGAAAAGAACCGGGATCAGGATCACCGGCAGTGCCAGAACCCGGCGAGACAAGCTCGGATGTAGCAGGTGGCCGCACCCAGCTCGCCTCCCCAAGAGGCAGGCAAAAGTGCTCTAAGATGGAGTAAAGAAAGACAAAACAGAGCACTTGCCTGATCTCGAGTTCTGACGCCGTCCAGGACTTCGACGATCCGGGCTCTGACGGCAGGAGGTCGTCTTCAGGCTCCCACTCAGCTACGGCGGGCTCCGCAGCTGACATGATGGTACGTGCAGCTCCTGGATCCTCTGGCACCAAAGCCCATGCCGACGGCCCGCATGGCGTGGTGGCAGGGGACCCTTGACCCGCTGGACCGGACCACTCATCCGTGGAGCCCCGGGGACGCTTCCTCATCAGCGCAGGTTCCACGCTGCAGTCCGCCCTCCTCCTCCACCCACGACGTGGCTGCGGAACCGGAACCAGGCTCTCCAGAACCGCAGGCCCCTTCCTCATCCCGCGACGTTGGCTTGGTGTCGAGGACCGCTCAGCGGAGCGAGAGACAGAGGATGCGGGATTAATCATTTCAGCCACAGCAGGTAGTGGGAGCTCGAGGAGCTGCAAACCCTAAACTCCACCTCCAGGAGTCTGACAGAGCAAATCACAATAACGAGTGTGTGAATGAATTTGGACTTGCCTGTCTCCTGAAGGTTCAATTCAATTCAATTCAATTCAATTCAATTCAGCTTTATTTATATAGCGCCATTTCACAACAACAGTCATCTCATAGCACTATCAACTGTAGGGAGGACCCCCACAGTTGCAGAAAGACCCCAGCAATCAGGCGATCCCCTGTGAGCAAGCACTTGGCGACGGTGGAGAGGAAAAACTCCCTTTTAACAGGAAGAAACCTCCAGCAGAACCAGGCTCAGGGAGGGGCAGTCATCTGCTGCGACTGGCTGGGGGGTGAGGGGACAGAGAAGAAGAAAAGAACAGACATGTAGAGAGCAAACAGCATGATGGGGACTCAATCTATGGGAGAGAACAAACAAATGTTAATGACCAGCAAAAAAAAAATATTTCATAGAGAGTGAGGAAAGGAGTGAGGCCCAGTGCATTACTGGAGGTCCCCCGGCTGACTAAACCTATTAGCAGCATAACTAAGGGAGGGTTCAGAAACACATGATCCCTCCCTAATTGTAGGCTATATCAAAAAGGTAGGTTTTAGCCCTATTCTTAAAAACAGGAGGAAGGTTGGGTGGTGCCTGCTGTAGCGGATGTTGCTCCTCCCTTTCCCCGCCGGATGGTGACAGCGGACCTCCTGGAAGGACGAGGTGGATCCGCTGGAGATGGTTCCGGGACGGAACTCGCCAGGGCTAGACTCGGAGTACACACAGCGGCCGGGAAATGCGTCGAGGAGGAGGGGGCGACAGCCGAAATGAACCGGGCACGGGACGCTGACGAGAGAGCGGGAGATGGCCCGGGGGGAGATGAGGCTGCGGGGAATCCCCTCTGATGAGGCGCAGGAGAGGCAGCTGTGCGAGGGATTGAGCCCTTGCGGCGACCCGGAGCTGGATCCGGATGGGGTTCATGCTGAGGTTGACCTGGCGGATGAACAGCGGAGTGAGCAGCTGTCACTCGGTCTCGGGTCTTAACAGCAGTCAGCTGCAGCTCCTCAGGGGGAAACCCGAGTGACATCACGCCCGATGGGGAAAGACCTCTGGATGGCGCAAACTCCCGGGCCGGAGCGGAGGCAGGAGCGGGATCCCGAAGCGAGGGGTGACGTCTCCTCCTCTTCGGCTTCCTGCCGGGATTTCCCTCCAACCCACGGAGTATCTCTCGCTGTGCGGCGATGTCCTTTCTCCTCGTGCTGACTTCGGGGTGGTCGGCGTAGCGAGGAAGATTGTTAAGGAGAACCTCAGCGTAGTCTAGGTGCCAGCGAATTTGGTTTGGGTCGTCATAGAGACTAGCGGTGAAGAGCGTTCCGTCGAAGTACTCCAGGGCGCTAGCTAGCTCATTGCCCAAGCGCAGACCGCGGCTCCTGGGAGACGGCATGCCTCCAGAGCTGACACCCAGACTGGGAAGAACAAAGTCCAATACTGCAAAAACTCACGGTGAATGGCGTCTCGGCGTGACGCCCCTATCCGGACGTACTGGCAGCAGTCTACTGTCACAGTGGCCCTCACGAGCCACCATAAGACGCCAGCAGTCACCAGTGAGTTGCAGTGATGTTTTATTAAGAAGTGCAGGAACAGAGAGTAACACACACGACAGTGCGGGTAGGACAATAACAGGGTAACTTACAAACAACGTCTGAGCCGGGGAACGCCCGATGCGTCAGACGATAAGACTGTAGGAACACAGACGGAGAATAACAAACGGTATCATAACAGACGGTATCTCAGCAGACCGTATAATAACGGGAGATGTCATACAGAACGTACCTTAACCGAACGTATCCAAACAGGTAGTTTAACAGGGGAGTATAACAGAGACTGCTGCATCGGGGTGCATTCAGCGCCTGCTTTTATCCCCGGTCACTAATGACCCCGAATGCAGCACAGCTGTTGACTCTGACAGCAGGGAGCTTTTTTTTTTTTTTTTTTTTTTTTTTTTTTTCCTTCTTGCCTTGAGAGAGAGCAGTCGCATTTTTCTTCCCTCCTCCCCTGCCTTCCTGATCTATTCCCAGCTTTTGCAATGTTGCGTTTTTGTCTGTGTTTAGTCGCTCTTCTTCTGCTGAATCTTAATCTAAACGGAAATTATGGATTTGGAAGCGGCTTAAATGTGCTATTGTCACTATTTTCAACAAGAATTGGGCCAAGGGGGAGCCCAAGAATTGGAACCTACGAGAGACTCATGGACATTGGAATCCATGCGTCTATGGCAATATTATTGGCTATGATCTCAGGACTTCTATTTTTGGCTGTGGAGTTCCCTGATGTAACAGAAATTGAAGGAAGGTGAGAGAGCGGATCAAGCGGACCCAGCCAGCTCCTTCATCAAATTCGACCAGTTGGGGAGGGCACGAGTAGCGGCAAACGGTGAACTGAATGACAGTGATTCAATGAAGGAATACATCTGAAAGCCCTGTGCTCTCTATGGAAAAACAGTTTAAGCCTGCATATATAATGGAAGCACAGAATTACACGGGTGAGGACAAAATTCTACTCTCTGAGTGCACTGTGCTGATTTGATTTGATTTGACCTTGTTTGCCCCGTGTTTACATTCCTCCTGACTGAGATTAGCGGAAGAACCGGCTCTTATGTCTACCCATACAATCAACAATCAGTTGTTGTCGTCAGCGGATGGGACTCTCAAGGACAATGCCCATGTGCCTTCTGCAAGCAAGAGAGAATGAGAGATAGACTCTGAACTCTGGACTTGTTTATAAGTCACATGATTATAACATCTATCCACTGCCAGGAGGCGCCCTCTGCTGCTCACTAACAACTGTTACATTTACACTACACAATGACATGCAAATATACACACACTGCTCTCCCTCCCTCTGCTGTGTGATTGTCCACTACTGCTAAATATGCATTGAGGGTTTTTTTGCCTGCAATCAAAATTTCACTTACCCATTAAGCGTCAATTTGATAAAACATGTTTTTTTCTCTCGCCTATTGTGTCATATCATTTCTTTTCTTTTTTCTTTTCTTCTTTATGACTGGCGCCTAGCCGCTGCCCCGGCCTTGGATGCGCTCTGCAGAGCGTGCCCAAATGCCAAGTCCCGTTTCGTTACCTTGTATTCATACATGTGTAATGACAATAAAGTTGAATCTCATCTCATCATCTCATCTCCACCGGGCGCTGTCACAATAAGAGCCCGGGGAGCTAGAAGGAATCCTCTGCTGTCAAAGCCTGGAAATGATATAAGATCCGAGTGTGGACGGAACCAGCACTCGGGTTGTAACAGAGAGATCCTTTTTCTTTCCCACATTGCTTGAAACCTGTGGCATGCTTAATAATGTGGAACATCCTTCTTCAGTAGTTTTCCTTTAATTGGGCTCACCTGGCAAACTAATTATGACAGGTGTCTGAGATTGATATCAGTGATCCAAAGAGCCCTGAGACACAATACCGTCCATGAGTTTAATTGAAAAACAAAAAAATGAATGTTTATGATACAAAAATCCTATTTGTATAATAATGTGGAACACGGTGTATGAGGCCCTTTTTTGACGGTCATCCGCGTACTTTTCCAACCGACTTTCTGCCGTATGCCAGTGTTTTTGTTAGTTTCTGTCATTGCATTGTCTGTCTTTTACGCCTTGCGTCACAGCATCAGATTATCAGTAGACAGTGTGCCCACTATGCGCTAGGAGGAGAAGAGTCATTTCAAAGAGGTGTGGCAGCACACAATCTAATGCGCATTACTACAGTATTATAGTGCATTCCATGAGAATCTACTTTTGATCGGGAAAAAGGAGGTCTACCATCAGAAGCACATTGTTTAATGATATTTCAGTGGCGTGTTTTGAAACCATGCAGCTCCAGAGGAAACAGCAGTGCTGGGATCTTATTTTAATAGAGAGTTGTAACAGTGATCATATAATCACCTGTCATTTTAATTATACGATGATTACACACTAGTTTTTTTTTCCATCTACACTCTCATTTTAATTGCAGACTTACTATTGCAGTCTATAGATTAGACATTAATGTAGGATTTTTTTTTTAGGGGAATGAATGAATGAACAGGCAGTGTGATGTGTGGTGCGGGAAGGGGGGGAGGCATGTTAGTCTGATGAGTTGTAGTCCATTCATATTTTTGTTTTCATCATGGACTTATTAATGTTATGGTCTTGGGGATGACCGTAGGGTCATACCCACTCTTTGAGTTTATTTCTGTGTTTCTTTGTGTTTATTGCCATTTGTATACTGGGTTTATGTTCTGTATTATTATTCCTGTCATCATTGGTTTGGAATTTAATTTGACAATGTTTTTTGTTCATGTCCAGGTTGTAGTTGTGGTGTTAATTTTGTATTATTTATCCCCGCTTTGTCCTTTGTCCTATTGTCATGTTCTGTGTATCCCCTGTCTGTGATTGTGTGTGTAGCCCCGCCTTGTCCTGTCATCTCTGTTTTCCTTATGTGTCAGCCGTTGTCATGATCGCTGTCCCTACCTGTGCTGTATTTGCCATGATTATCCCTTACGTCTATACATATATGTACGTTTCAGTCTGTGTCCTGTGTGGTGTCCTTGGTGTATGTTGGTGTGATTACACGCTTCAGCCCAGTCAGTTCATGCTGAGTCTTGTATCATCCTGCCAGTTTGTAGTCTGCCTGTTTTTTGCCTTTTTATTTCTGCCCATGCGCAGCTTTATTTTCTGTTCTATAACAGAAAATAAAGGTTCACCAACCTCGCCTTGCAATTGGGTCCTCTTCTTCACCCTGGAGGAGCTCTTGTGACAATTAGGGATTAATGTGTTTATTTTTAGGGCAATAAATGAATGAACAAGGAGTGTGCATCATTTTACTTTTTACTGTAACTCCCCACAGAGACAGGAGATGCGTCCACCCATCTGCCTCTGCTGCGCGCCCCAGGTTTCCAGCTTGTGCCCACACCACACCAAAGGTTGCGGTTCTCCACCACCAACTTCCATGACTGCCACCCATCAGGGACCGGCAGAAGCCACCGAAAGTTGGCTCGCGTTGTGGCCGGGGTCGCCGCCGGGGTCGCCGCGGATGGGAAGTCACGCCAGATCTCTTCCTTTCCTCCATCTCCCGTGGGGAGGAAGGAGGAAACGAAGGAGGAATGAGGAAGGAGGAAATGAAGGAGGAATGAGGAAGGAGGAAACGAGGAAACGATGGCACGGAAGTCACTTTGTGGCATCGTTAATAAAAGTTTATGAAAGTTTGCACAGGCATCATCCTGTTTTCCTACAGTTTCAAACCCATTCATGTCTGTGTGTTGCCTCCATGTGCACTACGTACATTAAACCATTTCAGCTGATTTTTCAGCTCAGCATTCTTCCCCGTTTGTTCTTTCTAACATAACTAACTGGGCATCAACTGTGATTGATGTCTTCCTTATTACCAAGCAGCATTATTATCGCGTGCATTTTGGCTCACACACTGGCTTTGGTCAGCACAAAACCCATCTTAAACCATCATGATCACAGTCCACTTTAGATAATGTGCCTCTTTGCAGTAAAGGGATGGGAAGGAGCGCTTTGGATTGGATTATCCAAAACACACCTCTGAATGATTAGACCGGCCTCTTTCCGTCATGTGCTGGCGGAAATTTCATTTTTACACTGTTATGATAAGGCAATGAACTTGAAAATGCCCATAAATGCATTCTGTGTCAGTGACAACTGATCAACCGACCCCATTGTTGTAATACGGCCCATGATCTCTTATTTCATCTCAGCTAAAAGACAGTAACTATCTTGTAAAACCAACTCCTCCTACAGTTTTGTTCCAAATGTTTTGAAGCTTGGTGCCATAGTTTGATATACACTGATGATGCACATATTGCAATTTGACTATGACTGGATGACCTTTAGGTCAAGGTCACAGGTCAGATTTGACCTAAATCTTGTAAACACAATAACTACTGAAATTATGATATGTATTATAATTATAATATATATTATACAGAAATTATGCAGGCTTTTCAAATCAATACAGTAGTTGTATCTAAGACACATCTTGGACAACTTCTTTCACCATGACCTAACTATGGGTTTGGGCTCAGAAGGTCAAAGATAGCATTCCATTTGCACTGTGGTAAAAGGTCAATTTGCTGTTACTAGAAAATGAGAAAAGCTAGGGCCACCAAACTTGTTACACAGGTTCACCTTGGGATCCTGACCTCTGATTATGGCTTTGGAGTCAAAAGGTCAAAGGTCAAGGTTAACATTCCCTATGCCCTTTTACTGTACACCGAGTAAAGCTAGGGTCACCAACCTTGGTACACAGGTTCACCCTGTCACCCTGAAGGGGGACTATGGATTTGAGATTGTAATGTCAAAGGTCAACATAAAAGGGCATGTAAATGATATCTCAACAACAAAGAAAGCTAGGGTCACCAAACTTGTTACACAGGTTCAGCTGGGGATCCTGACCTCTGACTATGGGTTTGGGGTCAAAAAATCAAGGGTCAATGTTAGCATTCATTATGCCCTCTTATTATAGAACATGTAAAGCTCTCTAGGGTCACCAAACTTGCTACACAGGTTCACCTTGGGATCCTGACCTCTGACTATGGGTTGTATACTTTGTTGTATATTCATGGATGATGGGTTTAATGACAATTTGGTTCTGCTCCAGTAATTATATTCAAAAGCTGAAAACTGCTCTACATCAGTAAGTAATGGAATCTTCAAAGAAAATGGAGGCAGGGAATATTGCACTCACCTCAGAGTGGTCTTGTGTGATTTGGCTCTGAGTTTGGCTACTAAGTAGCTAGCTTTGACATCTCTCTCAGACATCCGTGTGGTTTTTCTCTTTAAAGTTACCCATTTCTGCATGTGCTCATGGAGACAAATAAAATAAACTGTGTTGTTATTTTGAAGAGACGGGGGTTTTGTTTGTGTCGTGATCTACACCTTATGTTCTTGTTTGGGCTCATTATTATTACTACTGCATTTCCCGTAGAATGCAAGTATTCCTGTCTGAAACAGGTATCCCAATCAGGCTTTACAGACCCAAATGTAGGCTGTTTAAAAGTGGAATACAACGAGGTGTAGCCTATATGTAGGCAATCACATGTTAGACTTTGACAAATATAGAAGGGAGTAAATGGCACTTAGATTTATTTGATTGTGTGAATATTAATTACAGAACACCTAAATATTGAAAGTGAATGGGACATCCAATATTAGCGACTGTTTCAGATCTTTTGTTTATTTGTTTGTCAGATCACTTATTTGTGTGATCTTGTATCACTTATATTCAAGATTAGATTAGATTAGATTCAACTTTATTGTCATTACACATGTATGAATACAAGGTAACGAAACACAGTTTAGCATCCAATCAGAAGTGCAAAGGACAGCAGTGCAGTATATACGGTAATTAACAGTACGTGCAATTTAAGCAAATATATGCAAATATATGCAGCAGTGCAGAAAGTTAAAAATACTGTTATGTGCAAATAATGTGCAATAAGTTAGATGTAGTTATGTAGTTATGCAGTTATGTACAGGTGAGGATGGTAAAAGATGATTGTAAGAGAGTCAGCGGGGAACTAAGTTCAATAACGTGACAGCTGTTGGAAAGAAACTGTTCCTAAACCTGCTGGTTCTAGTCCGAAGGCTTCTGAAACGTCTTCTGGAGGGGAGAAGCTGGAACAGTCCATGAGCAGGATGGTTGGAGTCCCTAAGAATGCTGCGTGCCCGGCGCAGACATCTTTTCCTGTAGACGTCCTCTACAGCTGGAAATGGAGTCCCTGTGATGCGTTGGGCGGTTTTCACCACCCGCTGCAGCGCCTTGCGGTCAGCTATAGAGCAGCTCCCATACCAGAGTGTGATACAGTTGGTCAGGGTGCTCTCTATCACGCAGCGGTAGAAGTTGCCCAGGATATCAGTTGACAGATGGTTCTTCTTCAATGTCCTCAAGAAGAAGAGGCGCTGATGGGCCTTCTTGATCAGGCTGGTGGTGTTAACTGACCAGGACAGGTCCTCCGAGATGTGGGTCCCCAGGAATTTGAAGCTGGGGACACGTTCAACAGCTATGCCAGCTGTTGAATAAGCTATTAAATAATAAGCTATAACAGCTTATTATTTTCGTTTAGTTTATATCACTGTTCAGTGATGGAGTTAAGTGTAATATTGAATTTCTTCTGTGTATCGTCAATAAACTCATGCAGTACTATAACAGGACACGTTTACAAATATTTGAGACCCATTGGCTGCTGCTTTACCCGTGTGTCTGCAAAGGACTGCAATCCACCGGTTCCTCTGCTGCTTCCCCTCCAGCCCCCCCACCACATGTTCTCCACCTTAAGTCTGTCTTTTGTCACTATTTGCACTACAGTTAACATTATTGTACATTGACTGCTGTTGCTGTTTATCCAGCCTTATTCCTTTTGTTTTTTATATTGTGCACACCACTGACGAGAGAGAGAAATGCCATTTCAATTCTCCTGTATGTCCTGTACGTATATCAGCTGTTCTGATAGACATACCAAAATGTCAGAATACAAGTGGATCCACTCAGCTGATCGCACAAACCACAGAGCTCAGCTGTTTTCCATGATAAATCATCCTCAGGGCAAAAGCACACTCCATGCATTATCTTTTGTTGACTTTATTGAAAATAACATTTTTTTATCGCCATCAGTTAGCATGCCTTTGAGCCAGGTCGCGTCTGGACGCTACTTCTCCTGGCATGCTGTGTTGATTTGCCAGACCCGGTCCGTTGACGCTCCACCCAGTCTGCTCATGCACCTCATTCTCCACATATGGCGAATTATCCTTTAGACCTACGCAATCATGACAACTTTATGGTACATTTTTTAAGCATTAAATTTTCAGTATTATCTTTTTCTGTCTTTCTAACTTTCATTTCCTTGTTTTTTCCAGGGAACACTGTAGCGACTGACAGGTCGTGATGCCGCGTATTGTCCAATCAGCACGGAGTCAGTCCAAAACCCCACCCACACTTCTTGAAGCCAGGGCATGAAGAGAGACAGAGCGGTGGCTAAACTCTTATTGATAATAATTACATATTTTGACTCCATACTCAGGAGCGCACACCCTCGTAACCACATATAAAACCTCAGGTCAGTCTGAGGAACGGTTCAAGAGATATGCATGGAACAGACACGCAGGCAGACACACAGACAGAGACTTCGTGAATTTATAGATACGTAGATTATTAATATGTTTTTTCTTGCCCTCAATTATATTCACTCTTGGTTATTTTTATCCTGGGCCTTATTATTTACCATGATCCTGTCTTGCCCTTTATATTATGTAACAACACTCTGAGTTCATTCTGCTCCTCTGTTTATTTGTTAGCCATTCATGGCTGTACCGCACTGTATAATCATTCCCTGCTCTATATATTCTGCTCACCCCATACCTTCAGTGCGGCCCTCTCGTCATAACCACATCTCTCCATTGGATTATCATTTATGTTTCAGCCCTGCTTGCTGTTGTTCAGCCCTCGAGTCATTTTCTTTTGTTAATAAACATGCCTAAACGTTGCCCTGCAAATGAATCCATCCTTAAGCCCCAGAGGGGCAAACCTAACAGTTTAGAGATGGTGTTTAACTTGCTTTGGACTCTGGCTGTAGAACAGCTTTTCTCCACATGCCAAGCATAATGGAATCACTGCAGTCAGATCAGTGAAAGTAAATCCAAATGAAAGACAACTTTCACTGTATTGCCTTGCACTCCCTGTCTTAGCATTGTTTTGACCACCACTCAGCTATTCATCTGGGGTAGAAGTTTGTCCAGGGCCCAGTTCAGAGTCTGACTCTTTCCCTTTCAAATATTTATCCATCACTGTTTTCCATCTTGTCACTGCCACCTCTTTTAATAAGTCCTTTTTTTTTCTTTTCCCCTTGCCTGTCAAGCAGCTAGGTAAGCAGAACAGAAATCTGCTTTCCTCTCTTAATAAGTTCATTAAGTGAATAAAAACTTTTATTGAAGAAGACCGTCATTGTTGCATTCATACTACCACACCCTGACCGGGAGGAGTCACTACGTTGCAGGCATAGATAACAACGGGACATTATTTGCAATTTTTTGGACCAATTAGTGGAAATTGGACAACTTCTCGCGACAAACCTGATAATCTCTCACAGCACAGTGGTGTGCCCTGGCGACACAGTGGTTGAAAATTACTCGTTTAAGTGGTGCATTACATATATTCTCCCTAATGGATAAGCTAGTCCTGCCCTAAAACTGAAATGTTAAGACGGGAATAATCTCTGCTTGAGCCAAGTCTGTCCCACTTCTCCTCAGCTGGCTGCTTTTTTTCTTTTGATCTTCCAGCTTTTTTTTTTAACTTTTTACTCTTGTCTGTGAATCATAGATCCAAATGTGTGTTTGCTATTATCAAATTATTATCCCACCGAGGGCCTGTGTTTGAGACCATGGCACAATGCCTGGACTCAATACTGTGCTCCTGCAGCTATGATGACTGCAAATCTTGTGTTTGGCTGGCAGTGAGGGGCAGCATATGTTCACTGCAAGCTAGTAATATTGTAGCAGATTTCTTTTGTGCCCTGTGTTTAGCAAACTCCAACGTCTATGTGAAATGCAACGATTGACAGCGGGTGATGATTGAGAGCTATGGAGGATTGTTTATTGCTTTAGTAGCACTCTGGCAAAACAAATGAGATGACACTGTGGAATTTATTTACTCCGGAAGGAAGCTTCACTGTCTCCAGATTTTTAATTTCCTGAGCTGCAGAAAAACTACTTTAGAGAGAATCAGCAGATAGGGATACAGTAAGAGCAGTATTCGAGAAGCAAAGTGAATCTCACAACAACGAGAGCATCCTGACGGTAGCCCCCTGACCTCATGTGCTGTTACTCATCCCTGTCATCTTTGGCATCCACATACAATTAGTCATGCCTCATCATCTCCAACATCTCCTAAAGGTCAAGATAACAAGTCGGACTTATTTTCTGTCCAACCATGTCTTGTGATTCAGTTGCTGAACTCACACAGTATATTTGAACGCAAAGGAGCTCCTCTCAAATATCATTCCCCAGGGGGCCAATTGATACTAACACTGTCCCCCATCATCTCCACCACCACTCAACATTGCTGACATGGGATCTAAAAGCCTGAGAGAGAACAACACCACGGGGAGAACAGGGGTGACTGCAAGAGAGAGATAAATGATGTAGTGTCAGCTCAATGTTTATAAATGCTTATGAGGATGAGAGCATTGTAAATGGAATTTCTCATGGGAGAATAAATGATATGTTTTTATATCAAAAAATATTTGAAAAAAAAAACTTGAAAAAGAATTTGAAAAGAATCAGACACTGAAAACAAAGATGTGAGGTATAAATTCATAGTATGTTGCTTTTAGATGAGAAATAATTTTTAATTGCTTGAATACTCTTGCTGGACAACAGTGTATTCTCAAGAAAAGGCCCCCCCAACACTGCGCGGAAAATGCACTCAGGCATGGATCAGTTACTGTAGCTGCAGAGCTGCTTCCTTGGAAGAACTGTAGTACTTATACCATTATCTATGGCTGCCGACGCTTATCTTCGTGTTACAAACTAATTACCAAAGAAAACCAAAAGCCTTCCAGACCTTAATTACCAAATCAGTTTGATATAACAATCACATACATCAACATACATACAGTACTACCCTGATGGAGCTGCAATTTATTGTTTTAACCTACTTCTTCCAGTAAAGTATTTCACTAATGAAAAACATGGTTTGTGCCTATATTTGACAGATTTATTATTTGCAAATGTTTTGGAAGTTACTTTATGATATCTTTTATAGCTTGGGAACAATGGAAAAAGCTTGTGGCTGGCAAAATATTAAATACTACATAAATCATTCAAAGATAGAAATAACTTTCCACTTTACATTCTGAAAGATGTTAACTGTTAAGCTGAGCTGGTCACAGCAGTCTGTTTTCAGGCATGTGGAGGATAAATGAAGCTTGAGTTTCTTATTTAGCAAACTGGTGTCCATCCATCCATCCATCTTCTTCCGCTTAATCCTTTTCGGGTCGCGGGGGGGCTGGAGCCTATCCCAGCATCTTTGGGCGAGAGGCAGGGTACACCCCGGACAGATCGCCAGTCCATCGCAGGGCCAACACAGACAGACAGACAACCATTCACTCTCACAGTCATACCTAAGGACAATTTAGAATCCCCAGTTTGATGTCAATTAACCTAACTTGCATGTTTTTGGCATGTGGGAGGAAACCGGAGAAATCCCGGAGTAAACCCACGCAGACACGGGGAGAACATGCAAACTCCACACAGATCACTGTTGGTCGGGGGCTGCGATCGAACCCAGAATCCCCCGGCCAAGGGTGAGTTGCTGTGCTGCCGCAGTGCTAACCACTCCTCCACCGCGCCGCCCCGCAAACTGGTGTATTTATCTGAATATGGACCTGACCACAGCATCTCTGTAATACGTATGTCCTCTCTTTTCAGAGGCTAGTTGGAACTGAAAGGAGCTAAACACTTGCGAAGACTCAGTAAGGGGGCTGGGAGCTCGGGAACCTGGGGACATGATTACTTCACTTCCTCTGATGCACCATCGTCATGGTAACACCATAAACACAGTGAGCAAAGGTGTAAATTACCAAATCTCAACATTAACAAAAACAGAATCAAATGTACATTTTGCTGGATAAGAAGAACAAGATTTTCTGTAGTAGTTGTAGTATTTTAGGTATGAACACACTCTCACCTCAGTGCACTGCTGATTACCTTCTGATTATCTCCATCTGCACCAATTACTAACACCTGTGCCTCATCAGCCCTGCCTATAAGAAGGAGTTCACCTCTCACTCTAACTGTGCGAGTCTTGGACTTTATGCTGTCAGTAGTGAATACTCAATTACTCTTCAATTACTACGTGCCTACCCTCTCACAATCTCCCTCCATGGGATGTCAAGTAAGCTTAATCATTCTCTCTGCTCACAAAAATCCTCACCACCTCATCTCTCCCAGGACTTTCCCTACTTGGACTTTCTCCGAGGCGGACCTAGGACTTCTGTCGGCAGACATCAGAGTCACTCTGGCGAGCCACCTTCCTCACCTGGATCTACATCTCCTGTAAGTCTTGAGCAAAATTCAAATATTTATGTATACTCACCTTAAGTCCCTGGGCCTAGGCCAATCCTCCTCACCTGCAGTTCTGCTGCCCTAATCACCAAAGATCCCCACTGCAAGAAGAAGGCTGGAGACAGCTAAATACTCACCATCTGCTACCGCACCTGTAAAAGTAACAGACTATCTCTTAAAGTTCAATATTGTTTCACAATTTCCATACTCACCATTTTCCTCTCTGTCTCCCCAGGGTTGCCAGGACCAGCCACTTCTTGTTCTTATTTTGTACAGTAAAATCACTTAGTGTCTTTCATTAAACATATTTATGTCATGCGGTGACCCTCACGGATCACCATAAGACGCCAAGAGTCCACCGGTGAGTTTGCAATGATGGTAATTTATTAATAAAACAAGACAAGACACAAGGCTATGAGCCGCTAAGGGCAAAACACACACTAAGCAATACAAAGGCTCGTAGAGCTAACCCCAGCCACTATGAGCTAAACTATGACAAGACATGAAAGAACACGAACCTGACATGAAGGTCTCATGAGGATTGTTTGACGATATCTGACGATACTCCTGCAATCTAACTGCCGTCAGTGCCCACCTTATAAAGGCGAACACTAACGAGCAGTGATGACAGACAGCTGACCAACCTTGACAGGCGGAAGCTCCACCGAGCGCCTTCACAATAAGAGCCCGGTGAGGCCAGAATACAACCCACAGCTGTCAAGGCCGGCAGCGAACTGTGCGTGGCCCGAGCGCGGACAGAACCCAGCGCTCGGGTGGTAACAATTTAATATCAATGTAATTGATGTAATGTATGAATGTAATTGTATGTCAGGTCAGGCATTGGTTTGCTTGCTACCGGATAACCATGAAAACTGGTACTACCTGTCTCATGGGTCAGGCCGTCGGCGACTCAACCGACAACCCCGCCCCGGCAGAACTAAAAACAATATCTGTCGCAGGTCTGTGGTGGACCACTCCCAGTTACACTGGGTGAGATTGGACATCCTCGCAGAGAAGCACAACTGTTGCAAGGTCTGCGGGGGACTTTTGCCAGTCGGTGCATGGTGACATGCACTACACAAAGAGCAGAGATAAACAAACCTATCATCTGGTCAGTCACTGCAACAGATACTGGAGTTAGTTTGTCTTGGCCTGTCCTAACCACTGATAATACCTCTGTCTGCCAAGAACGTGCCGCTAGTCCAGCAAAAGCTAGCGATACTCAAATACTTTGCAAGCAGTTTCATGAAATGGTCAGTCAGAGAGCAACTCATACCAGCTTGGACGTTGCCCAGGTTAACAAGGTCAGGAGTGACGAAAGGAGAAGAACGGCGGAAGGTGAAGAACAGAGCTGCGTGGAGGAATCTGATCAGACCTAAATGAAACAGTCATTGTCGCCCCCGACAGACTGCTATGATGATGATTTATTATCAATGTTGGGTGGTCCCAATAATAATAACCTGTCAAGAGATGAACAGTAGTTTCAAAACCAGCATATACATAAATTAAAGAGCTCTAAATCTTTGTATTAGAATACCATTGATAGTTTTAAGTAGATTCTGTTTTAGTGCAGTGATAAACATGAGAAACAAAAGAACACCATCATCTCTGGTCAATTTTGAATCAGGAGCCTGCTACTCTGATGACTCTTTTCCCCCTGATCAATGCAAAGAGCAACTTCATTTAGCTGAAAGTCCTGCTTCACTGCCACAGAGAGCAGTGACGTGCAGTCAGGGGAGGTAGGTGAAGCAGAGCTGCACGAGTAAGTCATCATGAAAGATAAAAAAGAAATAATAATGAATATTATTGTCTTCTGATCTTTCTTGTAGTTCTAAATTAATTTCTGAATGATTCTAAGCAATTTATTAACTTTATATTTAAAATTGCTGAATCTGCTTATTTCCTGTTCAAATTCAATGAAGAGAAGCAAAGTGCTGCAGCACCAAATGGAGGGTAAGTGGTAAGTGTAGCCCATGTATTTGTGCCTACATATGTTTAAGCATAAAGTGGATGCTGAGATTACATATGGAGATTGACCTCACGACCGAAGGGGACAATGGGTCTGGACCACCTGCGGGGAAGAACAAGAGGACGGGGGTACGATGAAAGGACTTCCCGACCCCCGGGAGACAGGTGGGGGACTGAAGGTCTGGAAGAGGAAGAAATGTCAATAGAGGGTTTTGACGGGGATACGTGACTCTTCCTTTGTGTGAATCATCTGTGTGAAAAGCCTTTGCGTGAAATGTTATAAATGTGAAGCTTGGATGTAGCTCAGCCTCTTTTCTCGTTTGAGAGAGACGGCTGGGGATGATGTGATGCTTGAATAAACCTGAATTAAAAAGCAATTCAGCTCCTTTATTCCACGCTCCCCACATTGGTGACCCAGTGACGTGGAGAATGCCTGGAGAGGGTCTCCGCGTTCCGGACTCGCTGGAGTCTGCCCTAGCGAGCGCCGTAGCCGTCATACTGCCAGAATTCTGGCAGGACAACCCACAGTCGTGGTTCCTACAAGCGGAGTCACAGTTCGCGCTCGCAGGGGTAATGGCGGATGACACTAAGTTTCACCATGTCATCGCTAGGCTCGACAACCGCACAGCCCGGTGCGTGCGGAGCTTGGTACAGCAGCCACCCGCCCGCGACAAATACGGCAGGTTGAAAGCTGCCCTCACCAAGTTTTTCACGCCCCCAGCCGAAGAGAGGGCTAGGAGGCTCCTGGCTTTGCTCAACCAAGGAGGACACAGGCCAGGCGCCCTAATGGAAGACATGCTGCAGCTGAGGGGGTCAGACAACGATGATTTCCTCTTCAAATACATCTTCCTAACTAACCTCCCAACGCACATGAGAGGAACGCTGTCTGGCGTACGCTGTGAGAGCCAGGAGGATTTCCGGGAGCTGGCCCAGGAGGCAGAGAGGCTCCTGGATACCTGCGGTGAGCAGACGACGGCAGTGGCAACCCAAGGCAGCGGTGAGCCAGAGGCAGCAGACCCAACCCTGCCAACAACGGCAGCAGCGCGGCCTCGACGCGGTGGAGGTGATGGTTCAGTGGCAGAGGCGCAGCCCCGATGCAGCGGAGGAGAGGATCTCTGCTTTTACCATCGGAGGTTCGCCGAGAGGGCACACAGGTGTGTGTGCATCAGCACCGGATCACCCCAGGGCTGTGTACTTTCCCCCCTACTCTTCTCCCTTTACACCAACTCCTGCACCTCCAGCCACCAGTCTGTCAAGTTGATCAAGTTTGCGGACGACACCACCCTCATCGGGCTCATCTCCAACGGCGACGAGTCCGCCTACAGGAGAGAGGTGGCCCAGCTGGCGTCCTGGTGCAGCAATAACAACCTGCAGCTGAACGCTCTGAAGACAGTGGAGATGATTGTAGACTTCAGGAAAGTCACTACTCCTCTGCCCCCCCTCACCCTCTCAGGCTCTCCCATCACCACTGCTGATTCCTTCCGCTTCCTAGGCACTACCATCACCAGGGACCTCAAATGGGAGCTGACCATCAGCTCACTCATCAAAAAAGCACAGCAGAGGATGTTCTTCCTGCGGCAGCTGAGGAAGCTCAAGCTACCCACCAAGATGTTAGCGCAGTTCTACACAGCCATCATCGAGTCCATCCTCACCACCTCCATAACCGTGTGGTACGCAGGAGCCACTGCCAGGGACAGACTAAGGCTGCAGCGCATCGTGCGCACTGCTGAGAAGGTGATCGGCTGCAAGCTCCCATCTCTCCAGGATCTGTACATCTCCAGGACCCGGAGGCGTGCTGGCCGGATCATAGCCGATCCCTCACACCCTGGTCACGTTCTGTTTGCTCCCCTCCCCTCTGGTAGAAGACTTCGGTCCATCCAGACTAAAACCTCCCGTCACATGAACAGCTTCTTCCTCTCTGCCATTAGACTGCTGAACACTAAGTGACTTATTGACTCTCGTGCACCATGTACAGCAGCTCAACCAGACTCATGTCAATCATCACTGTTTTCTTCCTGCATTACCGACTGCACTATATAGTTCTCCACAGTATCTGCTGCTGGCTAATATATATTTTAACTGTTGACCAGTATCACTTAATCTTATCCTACACTTTATTACATGTATAGTTTATTTCTCTTATCTTATCATGTTTAATGTTGCAGCATTGTACCGAGACAAATTCCTAGTTTGTGTACTACATGAACAATGGCAATAAACCTGATTCTGATTCTGATTCTGATTCTGATTCTGGAGGTTCGCCGAGAGGGCACACAGGTGTGTGCCGCCATGCAGCTTCAGGAGTTCGGGAAACGGCAAGACCGAGGGTCGTTAGCAGCTTCGACTCTCGGCGAAAACAGCAAGCTGCTCTACAATACAGATGCGTGCTCCGGGCGGGAGTTCCTCATAGACACCGGAGCCCAAGTGAGTTTCATCACCCCAACCTATGCTGACCGGTTGGCTGGACCCCGTGGTAGCGGAGCGACGGCGGCAAACGGCTCGAGCATCAACACCTACGGGAAAAGGACTTTGTCTTTACGCTTACATGGCCGCACGTATGAATGGACTTTTGTCATAGCGGCGGTGAGTTTCAACATGTTGGGGGCTGATTTTTTGTGCTCACATGGTCTGTTAGTTGATCTGGCCATTAGGCAGCTGGTAAATGCACTCTCTTTCTACTCTCTCCCCTGCTCAGTTCGAGTGTCCCCGCCACCAGTACAGACCAACGTCACTACAGCAGGTGGTAAGTTCCACACACTCCTCACCCAGTTTCCAGCTCTCACGGTACCCACTTTTTCAGCAACGGTCGCGAAACATGGGGTGGAGCATTTTATCACTACAGCTGGCCCCCCGTCTTCGCGAAGGCTCGGCGCTTGGATGCTGCCAAGCTCTCCATAGCGCGCGAGGAGTTCGCCAGCCTGGAGAGGCTGGGCATCCTTCGCCGTTCGAAAAGCCCATGGGCTTTGCCGCTCCATATGGTCCCGAAAGCTGACGGCTCCTGGAGACCGTGCGGCGATTATCGCAGACTAAACAACGCCACAGCACATGATCGCTACCCCATCCCACACATCCAGGATTTTTCAATACATCTGGCGGGGGCGCGCATTTTTTCAAAAATAGACCTGGTTCGCGGCTACCATCAGGTTCCAGTCCGACCTAACTAACTAACTAACCTGCACTTATATAGCGCTTTTCTAGTCACAAAGACCACTCAAAGCGCTTTCACTAGTACTAACCCTCTATTCTAAGGGCCTATAGGAAACAGATATCTAGGGACAATTTAGAACAACCAATTAACCTAACATGCATGTCTTTGGATTGTGGGAGGAAACCGGAGCCCCCGGAGTAAACCCACACAGCACAGGGAGAACATGCAAACTCCATACAGAAAGGTTCCAACCCCTGCCAGCCTGGGGATTCGAACCAGGAACCTTTTAGCTGTAAGGCAACAGTGCTAACCACTGCACCACCGTGCTGCCCACAACCGGTACACAACCCGCTGACCTGAGGACATTCCTAAAACAGCGGTAATAACCCCGTTCAGACTTTTTGAGTTTCTACGCATGCCGTTTGGTCTTAAAGGTGGCAGCGCAAATGTTCCAACGGATGATGGACGCCGTGTTACGCGATCTCCCGCTTGTGTTTGTTTACCTCGACGACATTTTGGTCGCCAGTATTTCAGAGGAAGAACACGAAAAACACCTCACTGCGGTTTTTAGGAGGTTGGGAGAGCATGGTTTAATAATTAATCCAGCCAAGTGCCAGTTCGGCGTCGTGCAGATCAATTTTTTGAGCCACCGCGTTTCCCCAGAAGGAGCAGTTCCGTTATCGGATAAGGTGCGCGCAGTGGCGGATTTTAACCGACCACAAACGGTCAAGTCATTGCAGGAATTTTTAGGGATGGTGAATTTTTATAACCGTTTCCTGCCCCACGCAGCGCAGCTCATGCAGCCATTATACGCCGCGCTAAAAAAACAAAAACCATCCAATACTATCGAGTGGTCCCCAGAGCGGGAGCGCGCGTTCACGGAGGTAAAAAAAAGCTTTGGCTGACGCTGCGCTCCTAGCTCATCCTGACCCATCGGCACGAATCGCGCTAACGACCGACGCATCAGAGGTGGCCATAGGGGCCGTGATAGAACAGCAGGTTGCCGGGGTTTGGCAGCCGCTGGCTTTCTTCAGTAAATCCTTGAGCGAGGCCGAGCGAAAATACAGCGCGTTTGACAGGGAGCTGTTGGCGCTTCATTTGGCTATTCGCCATTTCCAGTTCTGGCTGGAAGGGCGGCATTTCACCGCTTTCGTGGACCACAAGCCGCTCACGTATGTGATGTCCAAAATTTCAGATCCGTGGTCGGGCCGGCAGCAGAGGCAGCTGGCCGCAATTTCGGAATTTACCACTGACATTCGACATGTAGCAGGTAAACTCAACGTAGTAGCAGACTGCCTCTCGCGCGTGGTCACGGCACCGGCGCGCGCAGAGGCAGATTACCCCACCGCGGCTGCGCAGCAAAGTAGCAGCGCGGGAGCGCGCGCGGCCCCAGTTCATGTGGGGATAGATTACACAGCCATGGCAGCGGAGCAGGGTGCAGATGCGGACGTGCGCGCACTCCAGTCTGGACCCACAGGGTTAAGGCTGGAGAGCAGATGCTTGCAAACCGGTACACCCCCCTTAATCTGTGATGTGTCGACCGGGCGCCCACGCCCGGTGGTCCCGGCCGCATGGTGCCGCCGCGTTTTTGACTTGGTCCACTCCTTGGCACACCCGGGAGTGCGCGCTTCGGTGAAAATGGTAGCGGAAAAGTTTGTTTGGCTGAGCCTGCGCAAGCACGTGAAGGAGTGGGCAAAGGCCTGCATGTCCTGTCAGCGAACTAAAATTCACAAGCACACAAGAGCCCCTTTAGAACCGTTTCGCATCCCGGCCAGGAGATTCGACCACATGCATGTCGACCTCGTGGGCCCCCTACCGTCATCGCAGGGGTTCACACATCTTTTGACAATGGTGGACCGAACCACACGTTGGCCGGAAGTGGTCCCACTGGCATCAACCACGGCTGCGGAGGTGGCTCGCGCTTTTTTAACGGCCTGGGTAGCGCATTTTGGGGTTCCGTCGGATATTACATCCGATAGAGGGCCTCAATTTGTCTCTGAGCTTTGGTCAGCGATGGCCAGTGGCTTAGGAGCAAAAATTCACCGCACTACCGCTTATCACCCTCAGGCTAATGGTTTATGCGAGCGTTTTCATAGGTCTTTGAAGGCAGCCCTCAGAGCGTCACTCACGGATGCAGATTGGGTAAACAAACTACCATGGGTTTTATTAGGGTTGCATTCTGCGCCCAAGGAGGATTTAGATGCCTCCCCAGTGGAGTTATTGTTCGCACAATCTCTCAGGCTGCCAGGCGAGTTTTTACCAGAGCACCCGGAGCCAACCCACCTCCCGGCTCTTGGGCCACTAGTCGGCACGGGAGCGGACATGCTCCTGGGCCCCGTTCATCACGCTTTTCCACACGTTTTCGTTCCCAAAGCTTTAAAAAATGCTGAGTTTGTTTTTGTCAGGCATGAGGCTTTAAGATCAACCCTCAGACCGCCATATGATGGGCCATATAGAGTGCTGGAGACAGGTGATAAGCATTTTGTGCTAGATTTGGGAGACAGAAAAGAGACAGTTAGTATTGACAGACTGAAACCTGCTTTTGTGATGAATGACGAGTCTGTACGGGTAGCGAGGGCACCTCGATGCGGCAGACCCCCCCAAGGGAAGCGTCCCAGGGCCCCCGCAGGGATCAGATAACCACTCTCTTCCTCAGTCAACAGATCCTTCGCAGAGGGGCGCCGCAGGGAAGGCGAGGCCGGCTTACAGCAGATTCGGAAGGCGGTTGAAGCCCAGGCAGCGCACAAACTGAGTGTTTGATATTAGATGTACTGTTGATAGTAGCATGTTCACTGAAAATTGAATGTATTGTCCATTCTTAGTCATTTGGGGGGGGGGTATGTAGCCCGTGTATTTGTGCCTACATATGTTTAAACATAAAGTGGATGCTGAGATTACATATGGAGATTGACCTCACGACCGAAGGGGACAATGGGTCTGGACCACCTGCGGGGAACAACAAGAGGACGGGGGTACGATGAAAGGACTTCCCGACCCCCGGGAGACAGGTGGGGGACTGAAGGTCTGGAAGAGGAAGAAATGTCAATAGAGGGTTTTGACGGGGATACATGACTCTTCCTTTGTGTGAATCATCTGTGTGAAAAGCCTTTGTGTGAAATGTTATAAATGTGAAGCTTGGATGTAGCTCAGCCTCTTTGCTCGTTTGAGAGAGAAGGCTGGGGATGATGTGATGCTTGAATAAACCTGAATTAAAAAGCAATTCAGCTTCTTTATTCCACGCTCCCCACAGTAAGGGCCTATACTTACAATGCTTTTTCTAGTCACAAAGACCACTCAAAGTGCTTAACTAGTAGCTACACTAACCCTCTATTCTAAGGGCCTATCAGAGACAGATACCTAGGGACAATTTAGAATCACCAATTAACCCAACATGCATGTCTTTGGATTGTGGGAGGAAACCGGAGTCCCCGGAGTAAACCCACGCAGCACAGGGAGAACATGCAAACTCCACACAGAAAGGTTCCCACCCCTGCCAGCCTGGGGATTTGAACCTGGATGTCATAAATCACCCAGGCAGGGTGGAATGAAGACCCCATCGCTGGCTGTTAGTTTGCAAATGTTTATTCCAAAACTTACAAGGCAGTATGCAAAGAGAGGATCATGAGGAAGCAGAATGCCCCCAGGCTAAGACGTGGGACACAAGTCAGGATAATAAGAAGGCTGAAGTGTGGGACACCCACCGGTAAGACCAGGTAGCCAAAAAATAGGAATCAAGCGTGGGACACACACAGGGTTACAATGATGAGACGTAGGACTCACATCTGGGAACAAAGTGAGGGACGGCGTCCCTTAAATAGGTCAAAAAGAGCATCAATAAATGATAAACAGGTGCAGATAATATAGAGACATGAGTGAGGAGTAATTAGTCCAAAATCTAGACAGCTGTGATGAACCACAAAACTGGCTAAGAGAGGAAGTAAATAAAGCATACTGTCAAAGTAAAAGCACAGACCGAAATAATTGATAGAACATGATCCAGATAATTACAAAAGGGGAAAATAACCCACCAAGGCAAGAACAAGATAAATACAAAACCAAGAGATGCAAATAATACAATACTAATATCAACATTGATGTTGATATTAGATTGAATGATCTTAAACCATTGATCTGATGGTTTTACATTTCTATGCATCAAGACTCTCATGTAGCCTTCCAGCGGTACACCACGTTAACTGGATCCTTGCGGTTCCAGGACAGAACAGTGAGGGATTTCGGAGCAGGTTGGAGCCCCAGAGGTACAGTGTACAGGCCCACCGGCGTGTGGATATGCCCTAACACTTACCAATCCAACCACCTGCTGCCTTGTAGGTTGTGCCTCTGTAGGCAAAGGCTAGGAGAAGGTAACTCCGAAATCAAACCCACCTGCTGCCTTGTAGGTTGTGCATCTTTAGGCAAAGGCCAGGAGTAGGTAACTCCGAATTCAAATCCATCTGCTGCCTTGCAGATTTGTCTCCACACCGGAGAAAGGCTGCATCCATGCATGCCGCTCATCTTGTGGCAACCTTTGCACCAGGTGGCATATGACATGCATTGGACGAGAGAGTGGGACTGGGAGTGCACAAACCTCTCTCACTTAAATCCATTCATGTGCAGGTCATCTTGTGAATCACATCACAACTATTACATCAAGTCCTGGGGCGACGGGCACGTGGCGACGGGAACAGGCACAGGATGATGCTGGAAGTTCTTAGTTACAAACCTGCACTCAGGCGGCTCATGTGTGATGGTCGTTTGTCGTATACTGGGGTAGATGCGGAACTCGTATCCTGCATGAGTGACAGAGCAGCCTTCTTCAGGGACAGCACTGCTCTCCCCAGATGGGGAAGGGTACTGAAAAGGGATCCTAAACATTGCTTACTCCACTAAGAACCTGTCAGGCAGCCGCACCTGACTGGTCATCCAATACTGCGGCCAAAGACCAACATGAAAACACCAAATGATCTTTGCCTCATGGAATGTCAGAACCCTTCTAGACTGCAACAACAGATCAGTGCGCCGTACTGCAATACTGGCAAAGATGCTGGGGCAGTACAGCATTGATATTGCAGCCCTCAGTGAGACTAGACTCGTTGGTGAATCTAGTCTGGAGGAGGTTGGTACAGGCTACACCTTCTACTGGAGAGGCAAGCCAGAGGGAGAACCCAGAACTGGAGGTGTGGGCTTTGCAATACGAACATCTATTGCTCAGAAGCTCGACAGACTACCTACTGCTATCAGCGACAGAATTATGTGCATGCATATTGGTCTCCATAAGGGACGCCACTTGACCACTCTCAGTGTATATGCTCCCACCATGACATACAGCGATGAGGAGAAGGAAGCTTTCTACAGTGACCTTGACCAAGCCATCAGGTCAACTCCCTCTAGCGATAAGCTTGTAATCCTTGGAGACTTTAACGCCCGGGTAGGCTGCGACAATGACGCCTGGAAAGGTGTTATTGGCAAACATGGTATAGGGAAGCTCAACTCAAATGGCCAGCTCCTTTTGGAAAAGTGCAGTTAGCACCAACTCACAATCACTAACACCCTCTTCCAGCAAGCCAACAAGTATAAGACAACCTGGATGCACCCTCGCTCAAAGCTGTGGCATCTCATAGACTACATCATCGTCAGACAGAGAGATGCCAGAGATGTCAAGCTTACCAGAGCCATGTGTGGAGCCGAATGCTGGTCTGACCACAGGCTGGTCAGAAGCAAGATGGCACTCCACATCAGGCCCAAGATACAAACCAGGAGAGTAAAACCACCAGCCAAACTTCAAGTCTCCTGCATTAAGGACTCCCATATCCAAGAGGATCTGCAGAGGAAACTTCAGGAAACCAACGTACCTGAAAATTTCGAGGGTATGGAGGTCGAGGCAGCCTGGAAGCAGTTCAAGGATGTCACCTACTCTGCTAGGGCAGATGTCCTTGGATTCGTCAAACGCAAACACCAGGATTGGTTTGATGAAAATGACCCGGAAATCTCACAGCTTCTGCACACAATGCACAAAGCTCACAGGAGCTACATTGACAACAAATCATCACCAGCCAAAAGATCGACCTACTTGAATGCAAGGCACACCTTACAGAGAAAACTCCGCTAGATGAAGGAGTCATGGTGGGACAGTAAAGCCACAGAGCTTCAGGAAGCGGCTGATAAGCATAACAGTAAGCTCTTCCATGAAGGGCTGAGGGCGGTGTATGGTCCTAGGTCCACTGGTAGCGCACCCATCCGATCGTCTGACGGAAATAACCTCCATACTGATAAATCAGAAATACTACAACGCTGGGCTGAACACTTCAACACCCTGCTCAACAGGCCATCATCAATGTATGAGGAAACCCTGGATGCCATCCCCCAGAGGCAGATACTGGCCGAGCTGGACCTTCCTCCTTCACTGGATGAAGTCAAGCGTGCCATAAAACAGACATCTGCGGGAAAGTCTCCAGGTGCCGACGGCATCCCTGCTGAGATTTTCAAAAACGGCGGCGTGCATCTGCAGAACAAACTCCTACAGTTATTTATACTCATCTGGCAGCATGGCACAGTCCCTCAAGAGTTTAAGGATGCTTCTATTGTACATCTCTGCAAGCGTAAAGGAGACCGCTCTGTCTGTGATAACCATAGAGGTATTTCCCTCCTGTCAGTTGCCGGGAAAATACTGGCACGTATTGTCCTCAACAGGATGATATGCTGTCTCACTGCTACGGTCTACCCAGAATCTCAATGTGGATTCAGACCTAGAAGAGGTACAGTGGACATGATCTTCGCAATGCGACAGATACAGGAGAAATGTAGGGAACAGAACATGGACCTCTACATGGTGTTTGTCGATCTCACCAAGGCATTCGATACAGTAAATAAACCTGGCCTGTGGAAGATACTTCACAAAGTTGGTTGCCCTGACAAGTTCATTTCCATCATAAGGTCTTTCCATGAGGGAATGCAAGCAAAAGTCCAAGGGAATGGAGATACCTCTGACCCATTTCCAGTGACAAATGGTACCAAGCAAGGCTGTGTCCTGGCCCCAACACTCTTCTCCATTGCTTTTCTTTCATGCTCATGGAGGCTTTTCGCAACCTGGATAAAGGAGTGCACATTCAGTTTAGAACAGATGGTGGCCTATTCGATCTGAGACGTTTACAAGCTCGGACGAAGACCATGTCAATGCTAGTCAGAGACCTTCTGTTCGCTGATGACTGTGCCTTAGTTGCACACACACTGGAAGATATTCAGCTCATCACTGACAAATTTGCCACAGCATCAGAGAAATATGGTTTTACCATCAGTATTAAGAAGACGGAGGTCATATACCAGCCAGCCCCCGGAAAATGCCATGTTCACCCTGTGGTAACTATCAACAACAGCCCGCTCAAGTCCATAGAGAAGTTTTGTTATCTCGGAAGCACCCTCTCTTACTCTGCAACCCTTGACGAAGAGATCAACCAGCGATTAGCCAAGGCAAGTGGTTCCTTTGGCATGCTTAGAAGGAGGTTGTGGGATGAATGTGGTATCAAACTCCACACTAAGATTAAAGTGTTCAAGGCTGTCGTTCTTGCCTCCCTCCTGTATGGTTGTGAGACGTGGACACCATATCGCCAACATATCAAGCTTCTTGAACAGTTCCAACAGCGATGCCTGAGATCCATTTGCGGTATCAAGTGGCAGGATAGAGTGACCAATACAGAGGTATTGGACAAATGCAAGGTACCCAGCATTGAATGCCTGATCATCAAGGTCCAGTTGCGTTGGACTGGACATCTGGCCAGGATGGAGGACATTAGGATCCCAAAGGCAATGTTCTTCAGCCAACTGCAGCAAGGAAAGAGGTCAGTCGGCAGACCCCGTCTCCGTTACAAAGACATCTTCAAAGCTACCCTTAAATCCTGTGACATGGATATCAACTTTTGGCAACATAATGCCCAAGATTGACTCACATGGCACCATCTGTGTATGCAGGGCGTCAAGCATTTTGAACAGTCCAGGACCACACATTTAATCGAGAAGAGAGCTCGAAGGAAGGCTTCAGCTATGCCATCTTCCAGCAGTAACACAACTCTCATCTGCAGTGTCTGCAACAGAGTTTGTTTGTCCAAGATTGGACTCATCTCCCACCAGAAGACACACCGGTGAATTACACTTCGCAAGATACTCATGCATCGCCAGCGACGCAAGACTCCATCATCATCATCATCATCATCAATATCAACATTACAAAAAGAGGACTGAAGGCAAAGGTGGGGGTAGGCTCATGTCTAAACAGGCAGATATATTTACAAAGCAAGACAGAATGGTCATAACCACAATAATATTAATAAACAGGATTATGGTAGCTCAACAAAGAAAACAGGAACTCTCAGAAACAGATAGAAACAAATGGCAAACTCAAATAACATAATACATCCAAAACCAACCAGATGCAATAATAAAACTGAAGTAGGAAAAGTACAGAAAATAACTAGAAATAAACTGAAAGCATGAGCACCGTTCCCCCACCATGCTCCACATCATGACACTGGAACCTTTTAGCTGTGAGGCAACAGTGGTACAGCCCAGGCTAGCCCGTTCATTAAGGCAGCCTTGCCTTATGTGTTTATAACATATTTAGTCTTCCTAATCTGAAGATCCGTTGCCCCATTGGGGGAGGGGGGTGAACTTGAACACCAAAAGCACATGAAACCCGTGTCTTATTTCTGCATTGTGTTCTGAAGCAGCTCGGGATCTTACAGGTTTCTTTACTGAGGTCTGTGCAGTAACAGAGAGACAGGTATGAGCTCTGTGGAAGCAGCTGTCATGCTCATCTGCTCTAGCCATAGCACATCACACACATCACATCTTCTTCCGCTTAATCCTTTCCGTCGCAGGGGGGCCGGAGCCTATCCCAGCATCTTTGGGCGAAAGGCAGGGTACACCCTGGACAGATCACCAGTCCATCGCAGGGCCAACACAGAGACACAGACAACCTTTCACTCTCACAGTCATACCTAAGGACAATTTAGAATCCCCAGTTTTGATGCCAGTTAACCTAACTTGCATGTTTTTGGCCTGTGGGAGGAAACCGGAGAAATCCCGGAGTAAACCCACGCAGACACGGGGAGAACATGCAAACTCCACACAGATCACTGTTGGTTGGGGGCTGTGATCGAACCCAGGATCCCCCGGCCAAGAGTGAGTTGCTGTGCTGCCGCAGTGCTAACCACTCCACCACCTAGCCATAGCAAAAACTGCTTTTTTGTTTGTTCTCAATCATTAAAAAAAAACAAAAACCTCAAATCAAAAATCCCTCACTAATAACAAGAAAAACAACTGCACCCCCAATATGAGCCATATAAAGTGCAATAAAAATTATAAAAACATCCCATTCACATGCAACCAAACATACATTATTCAGTTCGACAAGCAAATCCCTTATGATCACCACAAAACCCCCATTTAGTGCCCATGTAAACCACCAGAACTCATTTTACGTGCAAAAAAAAAAAAAAGAATTATATTCATCAGAAAATAATCTCCATACCTGTGCAGTAACAGAGGAACATGTACAGTATGAGCTGTGTGGAAGCAGCTGCCGTGCTCATCTCCTGATAAGAAACATTATGACTGTTATTAACTAGCCATTATTAGCTAACGGTTACTTAGCAGTTAACTTAGGATGTTAATGTACGAGTCGCCCTCTTTTGTTCTTCTTCTTTTAGATTTGATTGGCGGTTGGCAACCAGCTTACAGGTGCATTACCGCCACTGACTTGATTACCATCACTCTACATCCCTTTACAAGGAGCTCCCACAAGGAGCTCCGAACAACTCCCCATGTGCGAAAAAACCATCCATCCCTGGACTGTGCCTTCTTTTAGACTGAAAACTCGTATAAAACTTGAACTATCAAACTTCAAAACTTAGCAGGGCTCTCACAAAATGAAGTGGCCATTACATAGAACAAGTTACAACAGTTAAATCACTAAGTAATTCAATAATAACTTTTGTTTGCGGAACACATTTCTACTGTCACTTACTTCCAGCCATAGCAAAAACTGCTTTGGCTAGGAACGTACACAGACGTGACTAAGTCAGCATGCCGAGCACTACCACACACACATACAAAGGCTGGAGATTATTGAAATAAAATAAAATAAAATTGGCCAAATATACAAAAAAAAAAAAGTTTTGGTGAAATTCAACATAGTTTACATATTGTATCAGCTACATTCACCCCTCCTCATTTTCACCAAAATAATCTTACACCATTTCATCACTGCAAAATTGGACACATTCAATGTTCCATTGTACCCCGGATCAATAGTCACTAAGATCACATCTTATATGTCAGTTAAAAAAAAAAAACTTTCTGTGAAACAGAACAGAAAGAGATAAAAAGGTTGATCAGGCCTCTAACCCTTCATGAACACAGAGGTGCAGCCTACATCTCACTACAGACTGGTTCCCTGGCCCATAGGTGTAATAGTTTCCCAACCAAAGAAAGAAAAATGCACAAAAAAACTACCCAGTCTATAAACTGAATGTTTTGTACTGATAACAAATTCCATGTAACGAGTCTCAACTAAACCATAGTTTCATCAAACTAAACCCAGCTCTTGTGACAACCCCGCCTCTAGATGGAAACTGGTCATGGACACAGCGGTGGTAACCTGACTGCAGGCTGGCTCGACAGTGACCAGTAGGCTGAGGTGGGACAGGTGTGATGGTTGAAACAGGTAGAACTTGATTAAGGGTGGTGGTACTCTGTGTCCTGGATATGACAAGCGAGGGAACTCTGGTAGACTGAGGCTCTTTGAGGGTGGCATGAGAGAAGGTTGTGGCAAGCTGAGAGTCGGGAATGTCAGAAGAAATTTGTACGCTGTCCAGTTCATCACAGCGATTGCTTGTTTCTGCTACAAGCTGAGAAGGGAGCTCTTCTCCTGCAGTATATTCAGGTGTTGCATAATTTGAATCTGACAAAACCCCCAACAATGCCCGTGCTTGAGAAGACTCCACCTCCAAACTGCTGAGACCATCTGGCTGCCTGCTGATGCTGGAATCACCAGTGTTTGATAAGCTGCCACTGGACTGACTCACTAATGTCTCCTGGATAAGGAGAAAACTCACATCCAATAGCAAGTTCCTGTGCACAACTTTACAATGGCCTGATGTATCTCTGATCTTGTAGATATGAGTTTTGGGTTTGTTCAGGTCGACAACAGTATATACAGTGGGCTCCCACTTATCTGCTAATTTTTTCTTGCCCCGTTCTCCTTTATTAGCAAGCATCTCCAACATGTAAACAAACCCCCTTAACTTTCTTGTTATACTGGTGGGCCTGGTGCTCTTATTCTTTTCTGGTGTGCTGTTGAGCGATTTTGATGGCCTCAGACAGGTAAGGTAAGAGTGTTTCAGAGTAACTGTTTAAGTCTGTTACAACAGGATCATGTAGGATGGACTTGAGCACAATGTCTACTGGGAGCCTGGGGACATGGCCGAACATAGAATGGCACATACAGTAGCCGGTGGTCTCATGAACAGTAGCATTGTAGGCAAATGTCAATGTCTAGATCTGTTGCTTCCAGTCCTGCTTGACTTGAAGTGGAAGAGCTCACAACATATTGCCAAGAGTGCGAATGAACATTTCTGTGCCTCCACTGCCAATAGGGTGGTAGGCAGTGGTGTGGGACTTGGCTACACCAGACAGTCGCAGCAACTCAGACACCAGTTCGCTCTCAAAGTTAGGGCCTTGATCTGAGTGAATGCATTCGGGGAACCCAAAAACGCACTGTAACCGCTCCCAAAGTCTTCTTCTAGGTCAGAAAACCACGCTCCAAGTGATGTTGGCATGTATTTTATTTATTTTGCCACAGCAAATCTTCGCCCTTAAACACAGTGAAAAACTAAAAATACAGACATGAGAAACATGAATACAAAATAAATTCTAACACTTAACAAATGTTCATAAACAAAAATAATCACATACCGTGTGCGCCTTCTGCCTAGAATTTAGGAGTTGTTAGTCATGTCTCAAATTTCCCAAACAAAGTCCTCTCTCCGCATCTAATTGTGGACAGCCTCCAGCAGCCATGTGTCTCTTCAAATCAGGCATGTGAACAGTGCATGCCTACCACCCATTTTTGCACCATATCTTCCCAACAGGTGGCAGCAATGGACAAAACAAGGCGCACACATCCATAAACAAACATTATTTCAGAAAAAGAACCAAAGATACATAAACCTTTTCACTGTGACAGCTACACTGCCACCAAAATTACAAAGATTTACATTCACTCAACTCTTAACAAACAAAATTAAATCTTGTGATTTTCCTTGAAATAAATGTAAACCTTCAAATCACATGTTGATTTAATAGCATTGATATTATTCACTTTCTAAACTTAAGCGTTTCTTTGTCATTACTATATCATCTGACTTTAGTTTTATTATGTCCTTCCTTTGTAGTCTAGGACTCATTTTCAACTAGAACTATTAGTTTCTGAACAGGTCTCTCAAGAACTGAGACTTGCTTTAAGCGTTCACCTTTTTTCCCTAGATCTCTTGTTCCAACTTGAACTTTAACCTTTCGTACTAGACCATCATCATCTTTACTCACCTCAACTACTCTGGCTAGTTTCCACTCATTTCTGGGAGTGCTGCCTTCTTTGACAATTACCACATCTCCAACTTGCACATTTCTTTTGGGTGCATGCCACCGTTGTCTTAGGCTTATGTTAGTCAGGTATTCTTTGCGCCATCTGCTCCAGAATTGTTCTGTCAGAAATTGCACTCTCCGCCATCTTTTCCTGGAATACAAATCTTCTCTGACAAAACTTCCAGGAGGAGGAAGTGGCAGAGATGTTTTCATTGTGAGCAAATGGTTAGGAGTCAAAGGCTCAACACTTTTGGGGTCACTGATGGTATCTATGGTAAGTGGACGACTATTGACAATCGACATTGCCTCATAGAAGAATGTTCTCAGTGATGTATCATCTAGCCTTCCTTGAGTTTGTGCCAGGACTGAGCTCATTACACTCCTGACTGTACAGCTCTGACGTTCCCAAACGCCTCCTCTATGGCTTGCTTCAGGAATGTTCATTTGAAAGTCACACTGGTTTTGTGCCAGATAGGTAGAAATCCTCTCTTTGTCTAACTCCAACAGACTTTTCTCCAACTCATTCCTTGCCCCGACAAAATTTGTCCCTTGGTCAGATCGAATCTGCCTCACTGGTCCTCTGATTGCTATGAAGCATCTTAAGGCATTTATGAATGCATCGATAGTGAGATCTTCCAACATTTCGATGTGAATAGCTCTGGAGCTTAAACATATGAACAACAAGCCATATCGCTTACATTCCTTCTGACCTTGTTTGGTGTAGAAGGGGCCAAAACAGTCGAGTCCAATGTATGAGAAAGGAGGGGAAGGGTCAACTCGGTCTGCTGGCAAGTCAGCCATGCGCTGTTCTTCGGTCGGTCCACGCACCTTTCTGCAAGTGACACAACTCTTGATATGCTTAGCCACTACCTTGCTAGCACCTATTATCCAAAATCCATTGGCTCTGAGTTCATTTTTTTTGCGAATGAAGCTGGCTGCCAAAGGGTATTCCTTTTCATATTCACTTGCAAGGTGTTTCATGCCGTAGTTGGCACATCCTGGAGATGATGCTGCTCCAAAAATATGCACTCGCATGCGATATTCCTTGGGCTCAGTGCTCATGTTCCCATTTTCCCACCACAGGAATCTAAGGAAATCCCTATCTTCTTGGCTGACATGGAAGCGATGAAACATTTTTTCCACATCACACATGATTGTGATTGGGTGCTCACAAAATCTACACAAAACCCCAGCCAGAGCATTTGTCAAATCTGGTCCGGTAAGTAGGTGATCGTTCAGAGAAGTGCCTTCAAATCTGGCAGAGCAATCAAAGACAACTCTGATTTTCTCTGGCTTCTTTGGATGGTATACTCCGTGATGCTACCATCCTTTGATGTGGCATCTGCTTCTTCTGCATCACCATCTTCAAAAACACCATTCATGAACTTGATGTAATCCTCTTTGTACTTGGGATTTTTTTCCATTTTCCCCTTTAAATGCCTCAATCGAACTGTAGCAAGCTACTTGTTGTTCGGAAGCTGTGGATACTCTCTAAAGGGTAAGGGCATTTCCAAATGTCCTTCCTTGTTGTGGTGAATGTTTCCGTTCAAGAACTGGAGAAACTGAATGTCCTCTTGGGATATATTTCCTTCTCTTGGATTTGTGTCCAAGAAATCCCGTTCCAGGACTTTGATCACAGAGGAAGGTGTGATGGATGGAAACTCCTTTACAGAGACACGATTGCAGACTCCTATTACCTCCATTAGACCAGTCCATGGTTTGATGGAACCCACGATAGTCCAGCCTAAATCTGTTTTGACTGCATATGGATCATAATCATTTCCTGGTACGACCTTCCTTGGTTTTAATGCTCTTGCACAGTCATAGCCAATCAGGAGCCCTGCAGGACAGTCTAACAGATCTGGCATCTCTTCAGCAATGCTTAGAAGGTGAGTCCACTCTTTCACTGTCTCACGAGTTGGGATACTGTTTTTCTCAAGTGGAATGTATTCCCGTGTATAAGTAGGTGGCAAGACAAAATACTCTTGTGAATGGTAACCTCTTACTTTGAGCCCATCTACTCTTTGGCAATGTACAGTTGAACCCCGGTCAGTCATTGTTGTCAACCTTAACAGGTTCTGTTTTTGCATGAATTTTCTCACAAATGTCTTGATCAATGAATGTATTGCTGCTTTGAGTGTCCAGAAGTGCATACACCAAGGTCTCTGGACTGTTTTCTGCTGCACAAGAGAGCCATACTGGAACAATCATTGAAGTGCAATCACTGTTGCCCACCTTTACACTACATGCAACTGTAGAAGTGCTTTCCTCTTGTGGTGGCATTTCTGGCTTTTCTCCTTGAGGACGTTCCTCGTGAAGTGGAGAGGGGTGGCTTCGCCTGCAAATATTACAAGTGACCTTCTGTCGACAGTTTTTGGAGATGTGACCAACTCTGAGGCAAGCAAAACACATGTTATTATCAATGACAAATTTTTTCCTGTCTTTGAGAGGCATTGCTGCAAACTTGTCGCACTTATAGATAAAGTGATCTTGCTGACAGCAAATACACTTAATCTGCTTCTTATTCTGAGATGCTAAAGAGCTGGGCTTGGAACCTTTGCCACTTTGGGATGTGGCCTTTGAGGTTTGTTTTGGATAATTGGGTACATTTGTTGAAGCTACCAGGACACTGGCCTTGACACGTTTTTGTTCCTTCTCTAGTTTTTCACTTGTATGCTTTAGCGCATAAAGGGAAGAAATAGGATTGCATGCTATGCGCGCCTCTGCTCCGTGCCTCTGCTTTTTCTTCTGCTCCCTCTTTCACCCTCCTCCACCCTCCCTAAATGAGAATCCCAGCTTGCTGTCTTGTCTGCGTCGCTGTTCTTCTGGCTGAATCTTGATCCAAATGAAAAAAATGGATTTGGTGAGCGGCTTTAATAAAATTAACAACTTTTTACATAAATTTGGGCCAGGGCGAGCCCCTATGGAGAGACCCATGGATTGGAACACATGTGTCTGCATGATTCGACTGATGATGTGGAAACATCTATCTGGTTTGGCACGATCACAGGATTTTTCTGCTGATTGGCTCTGGAGTTTTCCTGGTGTATCGAAAATTTAACTAGAAGAGCTAATCAAAGTGGTCCCGGCGTAGCTGCTTCTTCAACAATTCGACTAGACGGGGGAGAGCACTAACTAACGGCAAGACTAACATGGAAATTACCATCTGGCATGCACTGTAGAGAGATGGACTCTGCCGGACATGCTTCCCATGTTTAGAAGGGAAACATCTGGAGTCGTTTTGGTGCCCTCCAAGAATGGATTTAAAGCCTATGTATGGAAATTATGAACACAGGATTGCAAGAGCTGTAAATTCTATGCTCTGAGTGATCTGTGTTATCAAACCTTGAATTCGGTGCCCTGTTGACTATTTTCCTCCTGGATTAAGACAAAACAAAAGATTGTGCTTCTCTTCATAAACTTTCTGGTGTGCTGCAATCTGAACTCTCAAGGACAGTGACTGGCTCAGGAAATTTCCATCTGCCATGCCTCAAGGACATGCTTCCGAGTTTCAGACACTAAGACATAACATCTCGGCTGGGAGAGATTTGCTGCCTCCAGTAACTGATAAACACCCACCTGCATTCAACATACACGAACACACTGATTCACATATACTGAATTACATCCATTCATTCACTGATCCTCTCTTCTGACTTTTGGTTCTGTTGTCCGCTAAATGTGCATTGAGGGTTTTTTTTCCTGCAATCAAAATTTCGCTCACTCACTGAGCGCCATTTTGATAAACATGTTTTTTTCTCTCGCCTACTGTGTCATATCCCTTCCCTTTTTCTTCTTTATGACTGGCGCCTAGCGGCTGCCCCGGCCTTGGATGCGCTCTGCAGAGCATGCCCAAATGCCAAGTCACGTTTCGTTACCTTGTATTCATACATGTGTAATGACAATAAAGTTGAATCTCATCTCATCATCTCATCTCTTCTGCCACAAAGTGTGCAAACTCTTCGAAACCTGGATATGCCTTCCCTTCATCCAGTGTTTTAGTGACATGTCTGTTCCAGCGAGTTGTTGCCCAGTCTGGAAGTTTCAGCAGTAATTTCTGATTTTCCTCACAATCATCTAAAACTCTAAGTCCTTGCACATGGGGCATGGCATTTTTACAAGAGATGAGGAAATCACTGAACTCTCTTAGTTTAAGGGAGTCTTTTGGTCCAATCTTTGGCCAGGAACTCAGTTTTCCCCTGAAAGCTCTTTGGACTACAAAGGGGTGGCCATAGCGCTTGTTTAAGGCATCCCAAGCCTGTGTGTACGCTTCTTCATCACTACGATAAAAGGTTCCTTCTAACACTGCACTTATGTATTTTTTTCAAATAGAACAGCTTATGCGCTGGATCTGTACAACTTGTTTCTATCAAAGCCTTGAAGCAAGTGCTCCACTCTGTGAATTTAAGTGGGTCTCCTGTAAACACAAAAGGCTCTGGTGCCAGAAGTCTTGCCATAGCAAGGGATTCCTTGAGCGCTTGGACTAGCGAGACTTCGCTCTCTCTGGGCTCAGATATCCTGCCAGAGTTGTGTGGGACTGATGCACTGTGGGGAATATTGATGCATTTACTCTCAGAGTAAAGAGGGGCCGATACATTTTGTGGAACTTGAGTGCATGGAAGGCTACTATGCTGCAGTGGAAGCTGACTTGGAGACAAAGTACCTTTTACTTCAACATCCCTTATTTCAGCATTAAACCTTGATTCCTCTTCAGCATACACATTGTATTCAGCCTCTATGACTTCAAGATCCCTTTGATCTTCCAGCCATTTTAATTTTTCTTGCTGAGCCAAAATCTCCTTTCTCTGAGCAGATATTTTCATCTCCCTGTTTATCTCAGCCCGTTTTGATGCCAAACGTGCAGCTGCATCTGCTTTTTTCGCCGATACATGACTTCCCTGCTGACTATGACTTGACTGACTGCTTTGACTAGTTCTAGACACAGTTGATCCATAAATTGACCTTGCATCTTCTCTTTGGAGTAACTGAAATAGAGATTCCTTTACAGCTACTGTATCAAATTTCTTGGTATCAACATCTGCATACCGTCTTTGCAGGAGTAGGATTATTTCAGTTGTAACTGAAGTGCAGCTATCAATCTTCCTTCTCATGTCTTGAGATGGTAAAGTAAGTGCACGTAAACTCTCATACCTTTGCTTTAGTTCTGACTCACACTTTTCTATAGAATGGATCATTTCACCCAACTCAGTTTTAGAGCACTCTTCCTTAAGTTTAGATCTTGTTAGTTGAATCTCTGCTTTAAAGTTAAGATACACACCTCCTTCTAGAGGCCATCCCACTCTAGAATACAGTTCACAGTGATGGGTCAAGGCTCTACAGTTTGTAACAAACCTCAAAACAGCATGATATACAGAGTCAATCTTACTCAGACACAGAGCTGAAGCATTCATATACAAAAGGTCTCCATAGTCTAAAATAGATAAAAAAAAAAAAGTTGCAGTAACAAGACGCTTTTTAACCTCAAAAGAAAAACAACATTTATTTTGGAATAAAAAACCCAGCTTCAGTTTGAGTTTCTTCACAAGATTTTCAACATGGGGCTTAAAAGTCAAAGCGTCATCAAGCAAGATACCAAGATACTTGTACAAGTGAACCACCTCAATTTCATTTCCCTCAAAAGTGGACACTCTGGAAATAATTTGTGTTGACATAAACTTTTCTTAAACTTTTTTTCTTGACATAAACATAAATGTTGACATAATCTTTCTTTCTCTCTCTGCTATTTCCTTTCTTTTAAACTCAACAATTTTTTCTGTAGGGCGTCTCTCCCTTTCTGATCGTCTCACTTGCGTTTCGACTTGAGATGATGATGGTAACCCTATCTTGTGTATTTCAAGATCTCCAATTATTTCTCCTATCCGTTTCTCAATTTCTCGTCTTTTTAAGTCAACAGATTCAGTTTTTAATTTCTCTTCCAACGTTACTTTCTCATCTTCTAGAGCTGCAAGTACTTCCTCTAATGCACGAAACTCACTTGTGCTCTGCTCCATTTTCAAAAATGATTTGAACTAACACTTTTGGAATTTTACAGTGAAAGGAAAGTTAGAAAACTGCTGGGAGAACATGCAATAGGAAACAAGTGACACTCTTCAGTAATTTACAACACTTCAAGAATAGCTTTTACTTCTGTTTCTTTTCTCAATTTAACTTAGGAATTAAAAGGTTCCAAACTGAAAATATACCATCTGACCTGGTACCTTAAAGGTGTTGTGACCTTTTGCAAACTGCATTGTCCATAAATGTCACTCTGGTACCTCTTCTGTCCTACTGAATGTCCAGCGGATGTGGGAAGAAGCATGCAAAGAAAGTCCTTGAAGCATGGCCCTGCAGCAATCTTGCTGCTTGCTCCTGGATTAGACACGTTTTTCACTGTAACCGCTCCCAAAGTCTTCTTCTAGGTCAGAAAACCATGCTCCAACTGATGATGGCATGTTTTTTAATTATTTTGCCACAGCAAATCTCCACCCTTAGACACCGTGAAAACTAAAAATACAGACATGAGAAACATGAATACAAAATAAATTCTAACACTTAACAAATGTTCATAAACAAAAATAATCACATACCGTGTGCGCCTTCTGTCTAGAATTTAGAAGTTGTTAGTCATGTCTCAAATTTCCCCAAAAAAGTCCTCTCTCCGCATCTAATTGTGGACAGCCTCCAGCAGTCATGTGTCTCTTCTAATCAGGCATATGAACAGTGCATGCCTACCACCCATTTTTGCACCATATCTTCCCAGCAGGTGGCAGCAATGGACAAAACAAGGCGCACACATCCATAAACAAACATTAATTCAGAAAAAGAACCAAAGATACATAAACCTTTTCACTGTGACAGCTACACGCACCATATGCAGTCCCACAACTTCCTAGCAATCTGCGTAGCAGTCTGGTTCCTGCACGGAAAGGCATAAGCCATCTTTGTGAAATGGTCAGTCGCCACAAGCACATCAACAGAGCTCTTGTTCTTGTCCTCTGCTGACCAGAAGTCAATGCAAACAAGCTCCATGGGTGCAGAAGTCTTTATGGGTTCGAAAGGAGTTCTCGCAGCAGGCCGAATCTTGGCAAGCACACATCTCTGGCAGCAGCGAACATACTCCTTCACATCCTTCTCTATGTTGGGCAAGAAAAACTGATGCCTTGCCAGGTGAAGGGGTCTAACTTGGCCTTGGTTTCCTGCCAGGTCATGGACTCCTTCCAAGGCCTTGTTTCTCAAGCTGCCTGGCAAAATCAGTGAAAAGTCTCTTCAACATTGTCACAGGGTCTTTAGTCTCCTTGTACAGGAGTCCATCCTGGACTTTGAGTCTGTCCCACTTCCTCAACATAGCCAGTGACCGGGCATCCATACTGTGCCTCTCCCATCTGGAGGGATGTCTCTGCCGCACTACAAATGGTAGGATACTGGAGATGACAAGATCATAGTGTTGATGATCTTCCAGTTCACGCCGACTAAAGGAGGGTAAGGTGTCCTGACCCGGAAACTGTAGTTGGTGAATGTGTTGGACAAAGTGAGCAGCCCTAGACATTGCATGTTCCTCCCAGGCACTGTGGTGTAGCAAGGTGGCCTTGACTTCATATGAGTTACAGGGACCTGTTACAACTGGGGCAGACCCTTTTTGCTGGATCACTTGAAGGTGTTGGAGTCTGATTCTGAAAGCATCTTGTATTTGTTGTATGGTCCCCTCCGGCATACAACTAGGAAAATACCGGTCGCTATGGAGGGTGAGAATATGTATGGGCACATAATCATACCATGTAGGATAACTAAGTAGAGGGTTATGCTGTTTCATCCCATCTAGCAACAATGCTCTGCACTGTGTGTGTTTATATATTTACATATTTATTCCATCTAGCTACAATGCTCAGCACTGGGTGTGTTCATATTTATATATCTATATATTTATTCCATCTAGCTACAATGCTCCGCACTGTGTGTGTTTATATACTTACATATTTATTCCACCTAGCTGCAATGCTCCATACTGTGGGTGTTTATATATTTACATATTTATTCCATCTAGCTACAATGCTCTGCACTGTGTGTTTATATATTCATATATTTATTCCATCCAGCTACAATGCTCTGCACTGTGTGTCTGTGTGTGTGTATATATATATATTTTATAGTAATATGTACATATGTATATTAGCTGCTCTTGCTTGCTTGTTTTGTTTTTTTTTCTTGCCTTCTGATTGTTGCTCTGAGTGTTGCTATCCCTGTGCTGTTGCAATCCTGGAATTTCCCCGTTGTGGGACTAATAAAGGCTTATCTTATCTTATCTTATCTTATTTCATCAACTTCTGCTACTCCTGCTTCCTGTGCCAAACAACTGTAGGGCTCCTGAATGATATGTTTGCCAACAGAGCAGGCAAAGGAATCATGGCTCATTGCATCTGCCACAATATTTTTAGGACCTGGGATGTACTTCAAGTCAAAGTTGTAGGACGACAACTTTGCTACCCATCGTTGTTTCCAAGCATCTATCTTAGGCTTGGTCAGGATATGAGTTAGCGGGCTGTTATCTGTCCACACCGTGAAGTCGTGGCCCTTCAACCAGTGTCTGAACTTTTCAGTAACCGCCCACTTCAAAGCCATAAACTCTAAACGATGAGCAGGATACCTTTGCTGTGACTTGGTGAGAGTTTTACTGGCAAAGGCGATGGGACGTGCCTTATGATCTCCAGCTGGTAGTTGCGACAACACTGCACCTATTCCATCTTGCGATGCATCCACCAATAGAATGAATGGTTTTGAAAAGTCAGGATGAGAGAGCAAAGCACAGTCGAGAAGCTTGCTTTTGAGTCTGTGGAAAGCCTCCTCACATGCAGGGCTCCAATCTGAAGCAGACAACTTCCGGAACATGCCTGCACCCCTCTCAACCCAACCCTTCCTCTTTTGTCCTGCAGTTAAGGTGAACTGGGGCTTTGTGATACTAGAGCATCCTGGAATGAAGTTCTGACAAAAAAGGCCATGCCTAGGAAGGACTTAAGCTTTTTCACAGATGGGGTGCAACCATCCTCCTCCATTAGAGCTTCTCTCGGCATGTTAGAAATCACCAGCTCTACAGCAACACCACTCTGGTCAATGACATGACCAAGAAACTTGACTGATTTGCGCAGCAGGTGGCATTTCTTTGGGCTCAACTTCAGATTGCTCTCCCTCAATTTCTGGAAGACTACTTGGAGCATAGTCAGGGCCTCCTCCTCAGTTGGAGCAAAGAGAAGCAAATCATCCAAGCAGCAGAGCAGGCTGGTGAAGTTGAGGTCACCAAAGATGCTTAACATCATGCACATGAATGAAGCTAGACTGTTGCAGAGCCCTGGTGGCATTCTGTTGTACTCGTACAGGCCAACTGATATAGTGAAGGCAGTGTACTTTTTGCCTTCTTTGCACATGGGGATATTATAAAACCTGGAAGTTAAATCCATGGTACTGAAGACAGCATTGCCTCCAAGTGCTGTGAGACAATCTGCTTGGTGAGGGAGCAGATGGGCATCCTTAAGAGTTCATGCATTCAACCACCTGAAGTCTGTACAAATCCTCAGCCCACCATCCTTCTTCCAAATCAAGATAAGAGGAGACGTGTACTCACTGATAGATTTGTGGATAATCCCCCTCTCCTCCATATCTGTGAGCACTTATCTGAGTTGTTGGTAGTGTGAGGGTGGCACTCTTCTGTATGGCATGCGAAATGGACGGTCATCTGTTAGGCGGATGCAGTGTACAGAGCCTTTAGCCTTGCCGCAATCAAAGGGATGCCTGGAGAAAACATCTTCATATTGTTCTATTAACTCAACAAGCTTCCTCTTTGAGTTGACACTGGCTTGGCACATGATGATGTCAAAGTCGACCAAACCCAGACTGACAAGCTTTTCCCTGAAGTCAGTATCAGTGGTGGATGGTCTGAGGGGTTGCTCAGGATCCTTTTCCTCTATTGCACAAGAGCCCTGTTGGATGTCAAAGTCCTCCATTGCAATACATGGTGAAACATCGGCAACTTTGGCATTGTACTTCCGGGTGATCGGTTTTAACGAGAGGTTTGTCAGTTTCATTGGTACCCACCAATCGCTCCACATTGGTGTGATAATTTGCCCAACAAGGACATCCCTCTGTCTGGATTTGGAGGTGCAAGGCTCTACACTAATTGTGCTGCCTGGGCACATTGGCACATTGGGAGGCAGTCTGCCCCACACCAGGTGCTCACATTGAGGTAGCAAGGTAACAGAACGGTGTAACTTCACAGTGCCAATCTTGTCATGTACCTCATTCCCCCTTCATCTGGTTGTACATGACATCACATCCAAGAAATGCTCATAGTCAAAGGGCAAAGGTTTGCAGCCTGCAGATATGAGCTTCCAGTAGCCATTGCTCCTCTTCATAACATGCATTATGAACTTGAGTATGTTGAAGCCTATGATGAGTTCATCTCGTTGGCCTGATACCACTTAAACAGGGACAACACACTTAACTCCAAAAACTGACAGCATCAAATCATATAGGCATTTGGGATGGGTCTGCTTCCTGCCACAGCCTACCAGTATGACACATTCTGCTGATTGAGGTTTTCCCACCAGAGCTCCAGCTTCTCTGAGTAAACATTCAGCTTCCTTACTTAAGGTGCAGGACATGGAGCCTGAATCCATCATGCCTTTCATTCCAAGCTTGTCATTTACTCCAACCTGAGTAAAGAACAGCTCGCTGAAAGCTGGCACCTTAGGTGTCCAGGTGCCACATCTGGTGGCAGTGATGGGATAATGTGGCACGAAGCGAGGCCAGATTTCAATTTTCAATTAGTCCATTTTTATTTTCAATAATCTTATAAGCAAAAAGTTTCCAGGAAAAAACATCTGACACGATTCTTCTTCAACAATGCACACTTCGCCAACCAAGAAGCATACCAAGGATAATAAGAATGCACTAGAGATCCCATTATCATTAACCACACCTGTTATATAGTATTCGAGATAATTAGGGCGGATTAGCCCCTACCATAATCCCAGGTAAAACAATGAACATTTCCATTCTTAACACATACCCACTAATATCTAAAAATACATAAATACTTTCCCCAACTATATACAATGTAAATATAAATAACATATAATAAATAACAATATAAATAATTCAATAAATAGTTCCAACCCTTATTTACAAATGTTAAACCACACCTCTAACTTACCATACATGCTTCCTTCCTGCTGGTGTCCTATATAAGGCCCTCAACCCCTAACGGAGTCTTTTGCCTGGACACCCACAGGAAGCATGTTGGCAACGGTATGTGAAATAAATTATCAATTATTTTACCAAATACTTAACCATAATAATTATCTCCCAAGGGCATTCAAATAAAACAAAGACAGATCCCAAAATACTGTGTGCACTTTAACAAATAATCATACTAACATTTACAACATTACAAATATAACATGATCACACAATACAATAAATCATAACAGTGGTGACACTCCATCGTCACATTTCCTCCCCCCTTTCCCGAGAGTACAGTACTCTTGTACTCTTGAAAGGCTATCAGCTACAAGGTTGGTTTCCCCTGCGACATACCGAACAGTAAAATTATAAGGTTGGAGGGACACATACCACCCTGTGAGACGACTGTTTACGTCCTTCATTCTGTCCAACCACTGTAGGGCCCGATGATCTGTCTCCTACAAAAAATGACGCCCTAATAAATAGTACTTCAGAGACCCTATTGCCCATTTCATGGCAAGACATTCTTTTTCTACCGTAGAGTATCTTGTCTCCCGGTCCAACAACTTACGGCTCAAGAACAGTACTGGGTATCTCTCTCCCTTCTCCTCCTGGAGAAGTACTGCTCCAATGCCGACCCCTGAAGCATCTGTCTGTAAAATGAACTGGCGAGCAAAGTCTGGACTGTAGATAACCTTCTCCCCAGAAATAGCCCTCTTCAGATCCTCAAACGCTCTGTCACACTCCTCTGTCCATTTTACCTTATTTGGTGCTGAAGCCTTAGTGAGGTCAGTCAAAACTGCGGCTCTTTCAGCAAAGTGGGGGATGAACTTGCTGTACCATCCTACCATTCTCATGAACGATCGTACCTTCTTCTCAGTGGTAGGTACAGAATAGGTCCGGATGGCATCCACTTTACCTACTCGTGGTCTAATAACCCCCCTGACCAACCACATGTCCCAGGTACTCCACCTGCTGCTGTCCGAACGCATATTTGCGTGGATTGATTGTCAGTCTTGCCCTCTTAATTAACTGAAGGACCTGCCTAAGGTGTATCAAATGTTCTTCCCAAGTCTGACTATAGATGACCACGTCATCCAGATCGGCAGCCGCAAAGTTTGATACTCTCCTTAACACTTGGTCCATCAGCCGCTGGAAAGTTGCAGGTGCCCCCTGAAGGCCAAATGGCATGACCCTAAACTGAAAACTGCCATAAGGTGTTTTAAAGGCTGTAAGTTCCTTTGTTTCCGGTGCCAATGCCACCTGCCAATACCCCTTGCATAGGTCCAGAGTAGAAATAAACCTAGCCCTGCCCACTTTTTTGGACCTGCTGTCCACACCCCACTCCACCAACACCCCCCTACTCCCAGCACACAGCCCCCCAACCTGACCCTCACTAAGACCCAGGTGAGGACAGAGCTGAGGAAGATCAAGGCGAGGAAGGCCTTGGGACCAGACGGCATCAGCGCGAAGCTCCTCAAGTCCTGCACAGACCAGTTGTGTGGGATTGTGGAGCACATCTTCAACCTGAGCCTGAAGCTGGGGAGGGTACCACAGTTGTGGAAAACATCTTGTGTGGTACCTGTACCAAAGACTTCCCACCCCAAAGACCTGAACAGCTACAGGCCAGTGGCCCTGATGTCTCACATGATGAAGACTCTGGAGAGACTTCTCCTTGCTCACCTCCGCCCCCTGGTGGGACCAGCGATGGATCCACTCCAGTTCGCCTACCAGCATGGCATTGGGGTGGAGGATGCAGTGATCTTCCTCCTTCACCGTTCCCTGTCTCACCTGGAGAAGCCCGGGAACGCAGTGAGGATCATGTTCTTTGACTTCTCCAGTGCTTTCAACACCATCCAACCGATGATCCTGAAGGACAAGCTGCTGTGCGCAGGGGTGGACCAGCACCTGTCATCATGGATCCTGGACTACCTCACTAACCGGCCACAGTTTGTGAGATCCCGGGATTGTGTGTCCGACACGATCATCGGCAGCATGGGGGCTCCCCAGGGAACGGTTTTGGCTTCCTTCCTGTTCACCCTTTATACTGCGGACTTCTCACACGACACAACACACTGCCATCTACAGAAGTTCTCTGACGACTCTGCGATCGTCGGCCTCATCTCCAACGGCGATGAAGCTGAGTTCAGAGGACTTATCCAGGACTTCGTGGACTGGTGCCATTGGAACTGTCTCCAGATCAACGCGAGGAAAACTAAGGAGCTGGTGGTGGACTGCCACAGGCAAGGACAACCCCTCACAGCACCAGTAAAAATCCAGGGAACAGACATTGAGATGGTGACATCCTACAAGTACCTGGGTGTTCATCTGAACAATAAACTAGACTGGTCACACAATACCAACACACTCTACAAGAAGGGGCAGCGCAGGCTGTTCCTACTGAGGAAGCTCAGGTCTTTTGGTGTACAAGGGGTGCTCTTGAAGACATTCTACGACACGGTGGTGGCATCAGCCATCACTTTTGGAATGGTCTGCTGGGGCAACAGCATTACAGCAGCCGATAGGAAGAGATTGAACAAACTGATCAAGAAAGCTAGCTCTGTCCTGGGGCAGCGCCTTGACCCAGTGGAGGAGATAGGAGAGAGAAGGATGGTGGCTAAGCTGTCATCTCTGCTGGAGTCCGAGTCCCACCCTATGCAGGACATGCTGAACGCACTGAGGAGCTCATTTAACAGTAGACTTCATCATCCTAGATGCGTGACCTAGAGGTTTCGCAGGTCCTTCCTACCTACGGCTGTCAGACTGTGTAACCTAAGCAGGGCTGCTCGCAGAGATAGCAAAAAAAAAAAAAACGCAAAATGCAAAAGACACAACAGCCTTACACAAATGGTCCCCTCCAGTATACAACTAGGACAATATCAGTCGCTATGGAGGGTGACAATATGTATGGGTACATATTCATACTATGTAGGATAACTAAGTGGACGGTTATGCTGTTTATTCCATCTAACTACAATGCTCCACACTGTGTATATACACTACCGTTCAAAAGTTTGGGGTCACCCAGACAATTATTTTGTGTTTTCCATGAAAAGTCACACTTATTTACCACCATGAGTTGTAAAATGAATAGAAAATATAGTCAAGACATTGACAAGGTTAGAAATAATGATTTGTATTTGAAATAATAATTTTTTCCAGATACTCAACCTGCTCAAAGGAAGGTCAGTTTTATAGCTTCTCTAACTAGCTAAACTGTTTTCAGCTGTGCTAACATGATTGCACAAGGGTTTTCTAATCATCCATTAGCCTTCTGACACAATGAGCAAACACATTGTACCATTAGAACACTGGAGTGATAGTTGCTGGAAATGGGCCTCTATACACCTATGTAGATATTACACCAAAAACCAGACATTTGCAGCTAGAATAGTCATTTACCACATTAGCATTAGATATTAGTGTGTATTTCTGATTAGTTTAAAGTTATCTTCATTGAAAAAAACAGTGCTTTTCTTTCAAAAATAAGGAAATTTCTAAATGACCCCAAACTTTTGAACGGTTGTGTATATTTATATATTTATGTGTACATATGTATATTCACTGCTCTTATTTTCTTATCTTCTAAATTATTGCTCTGAGTGTTGCTATCCCTGTGCTGTTGCAATCCTGGAATTTCCCCATTGTGGGACTAATAAAGGCTTATCTTATCTTATCTTATCTTATCTTATCTTATCTTATACAGTCTAAACAATGTGTCTAAACTGGCGGGTAGCCATGCCCGATCTTGTGTCTATATACTGTATATCTATGGCCGGTAAAGACGTCATGGCAGGTCACAGCCAACCAAGCAGTTGGCGCAAAAGTAAATTCAACACTTACAGGTCAGGAGGTCAGAATGTTGTCTCTATCACCTTTAATCATGATCTTACAGAATACAGCATACAGATTGCACATTTTTTTGTTAACTGAACTAATGAACAGAGACTGGCGAGACAATACTCAATCTCTACTTAACGTGCACTTTTAAGTGTACAGGTGGGAATTACAAGTAAAAGTTACAGTAGATCGTGCTCGGTGTCATCTGCCAAAATGACAGACAGCCTCCAAATTTTTCTGTTGCTGCTAAAAAAAATCTGTCAGTGACAGACAATATTAAGTTAACACAACCTCTGATACACATATGAATGAATAAAGATTCTCTCCACTCCCTAAATTCCTGTGTGTCATTTCATATCTTTGTGTGAACTCCCTTGTATCATCATTTTGCCTCAAGTGTGTCTCAAGCCTTTCAAGTGCAAAGTAGACCAACAAAGCCACAGTGATGTCCTTTGATACTGAGGAGTAGCTGGAGCTGCAAGATGGCGTAGATTTATGACACAAGTTCTACCTGATGGATCTTCTTGAAAGAGATGAAAGAAACCTCCCACTCTCTACACCCAGCAATTCATCTACACACCCCTCTGTGAGACCATATTTAAGAGTGGGTGTACATGCGTGCACTCAAGATTGTGAATGAAGTGTAAGAGGAAAGGTCAGAAAAGACTGTGTACATCATTGCCGAGTAAAAATACACTACTCTGTACTTTTCTCCTCATGGAAGCCACCTGAAGGTTTATGGCAGTGTTTTTCATCCTTTTATGAGCCACAGCACCCTTTTTACATTGAAAAAAATCTTGCAGAACACCACTAACCAAAAATGTTACAAAGTGACACATTGTAGCCTATAATTCAACATATGTAATAACAATTTAGTCTTATATTGGTGGATACTCACTACGTGTCTCTCTTTCACTTGGCTAATGAAGCCTTCAGCTCACCCTCTTAGCTTTCTTTTGACCACCACTCAGCCCTTCATTTAGGGTAGAATTTTGTCAAGGGCTCAGCTCAGAGTCTGAATCTTTCTTCATTAAATATTTATCCATCACTGTTTTTTCATCTAGACACCGCCACCTCTCACACATTAAGACATACAGTTAGGGCTGTAAGTATTAGGACACTGATGCAAGTTTTGTTATTTTAGCTGTTATCTAAAACATATTCAAGACACAGTTATATAATCAATACAGGCTTAGGGTCGTATTACAAGGACTCAGTCAGTTGTCAGTGATGCAGAATGCATTTATGGGCATTTCCAAGTTCATTTCCTTATCACAAAAGCACAGAAACAAATTTTCCGCTGGACGCAAAGTTGAAAATGGCTGTCCTAACGCTCTTAATTATTCAGAGCTGTGTTTGAGGTGTAATGTGAAATAAACCAATAACTGCCTTTATTCTCATTCCCTGTAATAAACAGGGGCACAATATCAAACACATGGTGCTAACATGAAAGAGGTTTATAAAGGTTAATGAAGTGCTTCGAGTGGCTGGTCATGCAGAACATCAAGTACATCCTTACACTCTCCCATGACCCATCTCAGTGTGCATACAGGCCAAACAGATCCATACAGGATGCCATTGCTGCTGCTCTCCATCCAGCCCTCACCCACCTGGACTCAAAGAACTCTTGTGGGGATGCTGTTGTTGGACTTCAGTTCAGCATTCAACACAATCAGCCCCCAGCACCTAATACAAAAACTCAGACACTTGGGACTCAAAACACTAAAGGAACTAGCCGAGGCTGCTAGCGGCTCCTCAAATGTGCTTCAAGAACTGGAAACCAAAGTCAAAAAGCTGGCTGGGCAAATGGAATTCCTTTCAGAAAAATGCCTAGACCTGAACAGATGGTCAAAACGGCAGAATTTAAGAGTGGCCAGAATTAAGGAGGGTAAAGAAAACGGGCAACCAGTGACTTTTTTGCAGCTCGGGTATTAAAAGAAGTACTCAGCTTAGAGGAGACACCTATGATAGACAGAGCCCACAGAGCCCTACGGAGACGGCCCAGGGATAATGAGCCACCGCGACATCTGATCGTAAGGGTACACTACTGCCATACATACGAAGACATAATGAAGCGAGCCATGTCCACCAAGGATTTAATGTTTCTCGGACAACGGATCCAAATCTTCAGAGACCTTCCGCCTGAAGTGGTTGAACGCCGAGCAGCATTCACTCCAGCCAGGAGGATTCTGCATGACAAGTTGGGAGTCAGGTTTGGGCTTCTGTACCCAACCAAACTACGTGTCCCACAACGGATCAGAGGTGTTTTTTTATGGAAGAGGCTCATCAGTATGCAGAACATCACTTCGGACAACCAGATAAAGACTGAGAACAGTGCCTTTTTACCTTAGAGGATTTTGATGTCTGATCTCCAGAGAGACACCGAGGATGAGAACTCTGACCAGTCCTCGTACAGGTGACTGTGTGACAGTTTAGGTACAGGCCGTGTTCTGCCTACGCTATTATAGTTTTGATAAAGAAAGCAATGAAATAGAATGTTAAATGGGCTTGATTTCAAGTTTACTGACATTTCTGCCTCTATTACGTTCTAGCACCTGTGTAGACACTGTTTCATGCAAAATTAATGGTGAGGCCAATTTGAGTCAAATTTAATGATTTATTTTATACATTCAGTTTTTTTTTAAACTTTTTTTTTTAATATTCTGCTCTTAAGGATTATGTGTCCCCTTAAACAATTAAGTATATTAACCTACTGGGATTTTGGCTAATTGTTTACAGTAGAATTACAGCTTAGGGATAGTATAAGTATTGAGAGCTGGTTAATAGGTGAAGGGTGAAGAGCCTGAATTTTTTGGAAGGAGGGTTTGATCTCCCCACCAGAGGTCCAGCTTTGGTTATTACCTCCGCCAGGCCGAAAGGCCAGGAGGAGGTAATGTTTTTGCCGGGGTTTGTCTGTGTGTTTGTCTGTGTGTTTGTCTGTTTGTCTGTTGGTTAGCAAGATAACTCAAAAACTTTTGGACGGATTTCAATGAAACTTTCAGGCGTTGTTGGAAATGGTACAAGGAAGAACTGATTAAATTTTGGGGATGATCCGCATCACCGTCTGCATACAGGAATTTTTTAAAGCATTTTTCCACACTGTGACATACGGCCATTTTCAACATGTGCGCAGGCGCAATGGAGGGCGCTGGGCGTCGTGTCTGACCAACACAAACTCCGCCTTCTTCAACGTTTTAGCCACAAAAGCTTGCGGAAAACACTGCTGGCCTGGGCCCCCCAGGGTGCCTGTGGCAGCCATAGGCGCTGCGCACATTGCGCTGGGCGTCGTGTCTGACCAACACAAACTCCGCCTTCTTCAACGTTTTAGCCACAAAAGCATGCGGAAAACACTGCTGGCCTGGGCCCCCCAGGGTGCCTGTGGCAGCCATAGGCGCTGCGCACATTGCGCTGGTCGTCGTGTCTGACCAACACAAACTCCGCGTTCTTCAACGTTTTAGACACAAAAGCACGCGGAAAACACTGCTGGCCTGGGCCCGCCAGCGTGCCTGTTTTTGCGCCACGCTGCAAAACCTGACACGGCCACCTGTCCGCCGCCCGATTATTTGCCACAAATTCCCCGCCCAGCTATAGGCGCTGCGTAAAAACGACCTCTCTGCCGGGGAAGACTCTAAATTCTGTTTTGCCGCGGAGCGCAACCCCAATATAATATAAAACCCATGGCAACCTGTCTAACCAATCTGCATCCGTCAGTGGAGGAGATGGACACACCAACACTTCAGTTTATTACCTCCGCCAAGGAGGCAATGCTTTTACAACCGTAAAATGGGGCTATAAGGGACGGCGGGGTAATATGGGACACTTTTCTAAATGTAATTCTGCTTTTTTAATTTTGCTTCCGCCTAGATTTGATGAAGGATTCAGGGATATTTGACAATAACAACACAACTCAGCGTCCTGCTCAAAATAAAAAAAGCAGAATTACATTTAAAACATTTCCCAGAAAAGTGTCCCATATTAACCCGCCGTCCCTTATAGCCCCGTTTTACACTACTGAACCACTAATCCTATCACTATCACATTGATTGTCATTCATTAATTGTCTGTTTATTGCACTGTCCATGTCAAATAAACAAATAATCATTGTGAATCCAATTGCTAGTCATATCTTTTCATGCTCAGGGAATCTGAAAACGTACACACAAACACTGTATGGGGGGAACTGTGCCGCTTGGCGGAGGTCTGCGCTCTCCGAGTGCTTTTCTAGTTGTTAAAGAGTTCTGAGGATTTTTGTCCTTCTGTGGGAATTTTTTGGGTAAGTGGGGGTTAAGGGTCGGTCAGGGAGGAGTGCAACCTACTTTATTCTGTCTGATGTCAGAGCTTAAAGAGAGAGAGCAGTGGAATGATTCACTCACATGAGTATGGTGACAAGTAACATAGGAGGGGACGTAGGAGTAGGTGGAAGCATAAGTTTTTGCTCATGGAATGTGAATGGAATTAATGAACCAGTGAAACTGGGAAAAGTTTTGTCTCATCTGAGGGGACTATAGGCAGATGTGATTTTCTTACAAGAGACCCATCTAAAAAATGAGGCACATGATAAATTGAGGGCTAAGTGGATTAGTCAGGTATATCATTCCAGGTTTTCAGCAAAAGCCATTATTCAGAGGTGTCCCGTTCTGCCACCAGTCAACTATCACAGACAAAGAGGGGAGGTATTTTCTGGTTACAGGTGAAATACAGTCCATGCCGGTTACATTATTGAATATTTATGGTCCAAATTGGGACAGAATTTTTTAGGAAAACATTGAGCCTGATACCAAATATTTCTACAACTAATTTGATAATCAGAGGCAACATTAATGTTGTTCTGAACACCTATTTAGACCGATCATCTACTCAGAGAGTAGCACCTTCTAATGCCTCAAATTTTCTCAGATCATATATTACCAACACAAATTTATTTGATGTTTGGAGAATATTGAGTGTCACAGGCAGGGAGTACTCATTCCACTCTCGAGTCCACAACGTATATTCCAGAATAGACTACTTTCTATTGGATGGCAAACTTTTACCTGGTGTTCATAATGTTAAGTACCATGATATTATCATTTCTGACCATTGTCCTGTGTCGGTTTCACTTAGGCTGCTTGAGGTGGCGGGGACACTTAGATCCTGGAGGTTTGATCCCCAACTACTCACTAGGAAACAGTTCTGTGACTACTTACAAACTCAGATTACTCTATTTTTTGAGACAAATGATAAAGATAATGTTTCACCTATTTTGCTATGAGAGACCTTTAAAGCATACTTGAGAGGGTGTGTCATCTCCTTCCATTCCTCACAAAAGAAACGCAACTTAGAATGATTAGAGTTGGAAGAACAAATAAGAAAATTAGATGCTGAAAATGCAGCTTAAACATCTATTGAGATGCATAACAAAGTTTCCACTCTCAAACATAAATTAAACCAAATACTCTCAGACAAAATCTCTACAGCTTTCATATTTACGAAACAGACTTATTTCGAATTTGGGGATAAACCACGCAAATTATTGGCAAGACAGCTGCGAAAAAGAGAAAATGGTAGGACCATCCACACAGTGAGATCCGATTCTGGCACTTTAGTCACCTCACATAAAACTATTAACAAGACATTTCAACAATTCTATGAAAAATTATATACATTCAATTCAGTTCAATTCAGCTTTATTTATATAACGCCACATCACAACAGAAGTCATCTCATGGCGCTACAAATGCAGAGAAAACCCCACAATTTCAAAAAGACCCAGCAATCAGACGATCCCCTGTGAGCAAGTATTTAGCGACGGTGGAGAGGAAAAACTCCCATTTAACAGGAAGAAACCTCTAGCAGAACCAGGCTCAGGGAGGGGCAGTCATCTGCTGCCACTGGCTGGGGGTGAGGGGTTAGAGAGGATGAAGAGGACAGACATAAAACAGAAGCGGGGTTAAGAGACACAAAATCCCTCCCTAATCGTAGGCTATATTAACAAGGAAGGATTTTACCCTGTTCTTAAAAATAGAGACTGAGTCTGACTCCCGGACCCAGAGCGGTAACTGGTTCCAAAGAGAAGGAGCTTGATAGCAGAAGGCTCTGCCTCCCAATGTACTTTCGGAGATTCTGGGCATTACAAGTAATCCAGCATTTTGGGAGCGTAGTGCTCTGTTAGGATGGTAAGGTAATATCAGGTCTTTTATATATAAGGGGGCCTAATTATTAAGAGCTTTGAAAGAGAGAAGAAGAATTTTAAACTCAATTCTGAACTCTATGGGAAGCAAATGAAGGGAGGACAGAACCAGGGAGATATGATCTCTTTTTCTAGAACCAGTTAGAACTGTTGCAGCAGCATTTTGGATCAACTGAAGATTTTTTAAGGATATTTTAGGACAACCTGATAATAACGAGTTACAATAATCTAATCGAGAGCTGACAAAGGCATGGATCAGCTTCTCAGCATCATTCAGAGACAAGATGCTCCTAATCTTGGCAATATTGTGCAGATGATAGAAGGCAGTCTTAGAAACAAATTTAATATGTGAATTAAAGGACAGATCTTGATCAAAAATAACTCCAAGGTTCCTCACAGAACTATTCAGAGTGAGAGTGGCAGCATCTAAATTAAGAGCATGATTTGGAAAGGAATTTCTAAGGTGTTTGGGGCCAACAAGAATGACTTCAGTCTTATCTGACTTTAATAGCAGAAAATTACAAGTCATCCAGGCTTTGATATTGTGACGTAGGCGAGGTTCACACAAAGAAGAGGAGCAGATGGCTTCGACGAACAAGCTTTATTCACACACACACTGAGCACAGACAGGAGGGAAGGTCATTCTCCCAGACCTCTGTTTCAATCATGGTTATACAACACATGATACATCTTGCCCTAATCCTGCCTATAAAACACTGCTGAGTCATTATAACACAGTTATAATGACACAGCAGTATAATAACTCAGTAATAACATTTAAACAAACACACAAAATAACGTCCACTGTTGCAAAGCATGCTGGGGAGATCCCTGATCCCCCCCCCCCTTAATACAGCCCTGACGTTACACTGCCTCCACCCCCCCCCCCACCCCCCGGGACTGGTTTCTGTCCCCAGAAAAATTAAAGTCCAATTCAAAAGTCCAATACGAACTCGTCCAGGTGTCGGGGCAGCCTTCGATGCCGACACCCAGCACGTACAGGCCCCTTAGTGTCCATCTGAGTCTCGGTCGGAGTATCTGGTATGGGATGAAAGCTCCGGTTCAACCACCAGCGGGGCGGATGGCTGATACAGGGCGAGACGGTCACGGTGGAGCACCACGACCCGGTCCCTTTTTTTTTTAGCCTCACCCTGTACACCCCATCCGACAGTCTCTGCAGAACCACGCATGGTCCCGACCAGTGGCTCGCCAACTTCGGTGATTGTCCTCTCTTTCTCTCAGGGCAGAAAACCCAGACTCGATCTCCTGGTGCAAAGTCCCTCCCCTGGCAGCGGGAGTCATACGCTCGCTTCTGCCAACCCCCCCGCCGCTGCCAGGGCCTCCCGAGCCAGTTCATGTACTGTGTGAAGACGTTCTTTTAAACAAAACAAATAATCCAACCCGGGTTTTCCCTCCACCTCTGGCTCGGGGGAGGGGGGGGATACCAAATCCACCGGTGTGCGCAGCAGCTCGCGTCCAAACACGAGCGCTGCAGGGGTGCACCGAGTAGATTCTTGAGTTGCCGTCCGGTATGCCCACAAAACAAAAGGCAGATGCAGGTCCCAGTCTCGCTGTCGCTGGTCCACTAGGATAGCGAGCTGGGTGGTGAGGGTCCGGTTAAATCGTTCGAACAGGCCGTCGTTCTATGGATGTAGCGGAGTGGTCCGGGTCTTCCGGATGCCCAGCCGCTTGCAGACCTCTCCGAAGACCTCCGCCTCGAAGTTCCGACCCTGATCGCTGTGCAGCTCCTCCAGTGCGCCAAACCGACAGAACATTTCGTCCACCAGCTTTGATGCCGTCATAGCGGCGCTCTGGTCCGGGACCACGTACGCCTCTGGCCACTTAGTGAAATAATCCATTGCGACCAGCACGTAGCGGTTCCCTCGGTCCGTGGTCGGGAAAGGGCCCAGGATGTCCACTCCCACCCGTTCCATCGGTGCTCCCACCCGGTACTGCTGCAGGGGAGAGTGTGATCGCTGAGATGGCCCTTTCTGAGCTGTGCAGGTGTCGCAGCGGTGGACGTGGAGCTCCACGTCTTGATGACAACCGGGCCAGTAGAACCGGGCTCGAAGGCGCTGCAGCATCTTTGTCACCCCGAAGTGGCCCACTCCTACTGCCCCATGAACCAGCTGGAGTACGTTGGGCCGGAGTCGATGAGGAACCAACAGCTGCCAGACGTGCCGCTGCCCAGCTGGAGTCTGCCACTGTCGATACACCACGCCCTTGTGGCACCGGAGATTGGCCCACTGGGAGTGCAGGGCCTTAGTGTCTCGGTCCAGCGGTGACACAACCTCCCAGGCAGGCCGCTGTCCTGCGTCCAGCTACTGCCGAACCCGAGAAATGACCGGGTCTCTGTCCTGCTCACTCTGCAGCTGCTGCGTGCCAAGGACCTCTGTGACGTCATCGCTGAGGGAGGCTGCCTGATCACCCAAGGAGGGACTGCGTGTCGCTGCGTTATTTCTGCTCGCAGCGGTCCGGAGAGCAGCAGCCCGTGAGACGGCTTGGTCTTGATCTTCAGCCCATTGGCAGTGACGACACTCCTCTGTTGCACAGGGGCGCCGAGACAGCGAGTCAGCGTTGGCATGGAGGCGGCCTGCCCGATGCACAATCTGAAAATTATAATCCTGCAGTGCCTCCAGCCATCTCGCCAACTGTCCATCCGGCTCTTTGAAGTTCAATAACCAGGTCAGGGAAGCGTGATCCATCCTGAGCTGGAACCTCCCCTGTACACATACGGGCGGAAATGACGCAGTCCTTGAATGACAGCCAGCAGCTCTCTGCGAGTCACACAGTAATTCCTCTCGGCTCTGCTGAGACTGCGGCTGAAAAAAGCGATTGCCTGTTCTCCCTGCTCTCCCTCCTGGGATAGCACCGCCCCGATGCCCTGGTTGCTGGCGTCCGTGTCCATGATGAAAGGGCGGTTCGGGTCAGGTTATTGCAGGATGGGGGCTCTGATGAGCGCCGCGCGAAGCTTGGAGAAAGCAGGAGCACAGTTCTCACTCCACTGAAACGTGCGTCCTTTCTGCGTCAGCTGATGCAGCGGGCTGGCAATGGTGGCAAAGTTTTTCACAAACCTTCTATAATAGGAGGCCAATCCGAGAAAACTCCTCAGTTCTCCCAAGTTCCGCGGCTCCTGCTGCGCTGACGACGTGGCCCAGGAAAGTGGTCTCCCGCCAGAATAGGTGGCATTTTCTAGGGTGTAACCGTAGCCCCGCCCGTCGGATGGCGTCCAGTACCTCTCGGAGATTTGACAGGGCGCTGTCAAAATCAGCTGCATGCACCAGTAGGTCATCCAGGTAAACAACGCAGCGACTCTGGGGCACATGAGGCAGCACTCGCTCCATCAAGCGCTCAAAGGTGGCCGGAGCGTTGCAAAGTCCAAAAGGCATCACTTTAAACTGATACAGTCCCTGCCCAATGGGGAAGGCTGTTTTTTGGCGGGCCTCGGGTGACAGCTCTACCTGCCAATAGCCGCTGCATAGATCCAGTGAGCTGAACCAGCTGGAGCCGGCGATGTGGTCCAGCGCGTCATCGATGCGGGACAGGGGTTAGGAATCCTTCTGGGTGACGTCATTCAGGCGCCGGTAATCCACACAGAACCGCCACAACCCGTCCTTCTTATTAACCAGCACCACCGGCGCTGCCCAGGGTCTGCTGGAGGGCTCAATGACGTCTGCCTCCAGCATTTCTCGCACTTTTTGTTCTGCTGCTGCCGGCCTTGAAAAGGGCAGCCGGCGTGGGCGGAGTAGAATCGGCCTGGTCTCACCGGTGTTGATCTCGTGCTGCACCAAAACGGTCCGGCTGCATTCCTCATCCTTCGCGGCGAAGACACCCATATAACAGTCCAATAGTTCCCGCAGCTGGCGTCTCTGTTCCGGGTCCAGCCCGCTGCAGCTCCACTGAAATAATTCCTCGACCGCCTGCTGCGTCTCTGCTGACACGTTGACCCCTCCCCTTGCTGTCCTTGTGTGTGCTCGTGCTTTCTCTGCCCACGCTGGTGGCGTCATCGCGTCTGGTCCTCGCGGTGGCCCGCCTGGTCCGGTCCGTCCTGGCGGTCCCTCGATCGCACAGGCCCCCGTGTTCCTTCTCTGGGTTCTGCTGTGGAGCGTGATGGTCCGGTCTCCCAGTTGGAGGGACGGTCCGGCGGTGTCGATCTTGGCGTTCCAGGCTGTGAGCAGGTCTAGTCCAATAATACAGGGGTCTTGGATGTCAGCCAGCCAGAACGGGTGTTTTGTGTTCTGACCGGCCACCCCCACCACGAGAACTCTCCGCCCCCCCCCAATCTGGCGTGCTCACCGGCAGCTGTGGTGATGCAGCGCTCGTCATCTCGTTCGTGCCCGGCAGCACACCGGGTCAGACCAAGGAGATTGTAGAGCCGGTGTCAATCAGGGCCCGGATCGACGTCTTCTCCAAGCTGCACTGTAGATACATCCATGGCGAGTGTCCAATTCGGGCCACGCGTGGTGACAGCTCATCAGTTTGTTGTGGGGTGGGTGCAGGGCAGTACCGTGTGATGTGTCCTGGCTCTCCGCAGCGGGAGCACCCTTCCACGTGCCGCCGCGGCCTTCTTCTCCGTGGACGTGCCGCCGTGGTCTGCCGTAACTCCTCCTCCTCCCCCTCGCTCTCAGCCATGGCCTGAAAAGTTCTTTGTCTTGGCGTTGACGCTTCGATTGTGCGAGTCATCAGCGGCTCCACCCACTCTGCTTCTGCCACCGCAGTCTCCCAGTCGCTCGCGGCGTGGATCCGTACGTGGCTCTGGAGCTTGGCCGGGCGGAGACCTTGGATGAAGTTCCTGAGGGCAAGCTTCTCTACCACCTCCGGTGTGAAATCCGGGTAGCTGCGCCGTGTTAGCAGCTGTATGTCCGCCGCGTAGGCTCCTAGGCTTTCCTGGCTGCTTCGACGGCGGTGGATCAGCTGTTCTTGGGCATGCTCAGCATCCGCCATTCTCCCAAATCGTCTCCGGAGCGCTCCTTGTAGCGCTGGCCAGCTGTAGCGCTCCTCAGGCCGGAGATCAGAGAGGGTGCAGAAAGACCTCCCTTCCAAGGCCAGCGCGACTTGCACGGCGGTTTCCTCTGGTGACCAGCCGTTTAGCGCGGCGGCCAGCTCGACCTGGACCAGGTAGTCATCTAACGAGGTTTCGCCGTAGAAGCGGGGAATCTTGGCCCGCTGCCGGACGGATGGAATGGTTGCCTCCTGATCGATCACCGCTCCCGATCGCCATGGAATCGCCAGCCCGTCCTGCCCTGAAAAGGGCAGGAAGCGGGGCCGGTTTGCTCTGCTCCGCTCGCTCTGCCTTGAAAGAGGCAGAGGGCGGGGTGCGCTGGCCCCGTCGGGTCCGCCGCTTCGTTCATCCCTGCGAGCGGCTCCGGGGGGGGGTGTCTCGGCCCCGTCGTCTGTCGTCAGCTGAGCGATGAGTCGCTCCAGCTGCTGGATCTCCATTCTGATCCTGGCTTCCATCTGTTCCATCCCCACTCCTGACACCAGTGTGACGTAGGCGAAGTTCACACAAAGAAGAGGAGCAGATGGTTTCGATGAACAGGCTTTATTCACATACATACTGAGCACAGACAGGAGGGGAGGTCATTCTCCCAGACCTCCGTTTCAATCATGGTTATACAACACATGATACATCTTGCCCTAATCCTGCCTATAAAACACTGCTGGGTCATTATAACGCAGTTATAATGACACAGCAGTATAATAACTCAGTAATAACATTTAAACAAACACACAAAATAACATCCACTGTTGCAAAGCATGCTGGAGAGATCCCTGCTCCCCCCCCCCCCGCCCTTAATACTGCCCCGACGTTACAATATCCTTAAGACAGGCATCTAACTTGGCTAATTGATTACAATCACTGGGCTTCATTGACAGGTAAAAAAAATTGGCTGCACGGTGGCGCAGTGGTTAGCACTGTGGCAGCACAGTTTACCCTCGGTCGGGGGATCGCGGGGATCGTGAGATCGTGGGTTCGATCCCTGCCACCGACCAACAGTGATCTGTGTGGAATTTGCATGTTCTCCCCGTGTTGCGTGGGTTTACCCCGGGATTTCTCCAGTTTCCTCCCACATACCAAAAACATGCAGGTTAGGGCTACGGGGCGCTTGTGCATGCAGCGACTGGCAGCTGGTGGCTTGTAACCAGACTGCAAAACAAATCTACCTACGGGTACAAAATAAGTAATAAAAAAAAAATAGGTATAGTTGTGTGTTGTCTGCGTAACAATAAAAATGTATACAGCGCTTTCTAATGATGTTGCCTACCGGAAGCATATATAAACTAAAAAGAGTAGGGCCTAACACAGATCCCTGTGGAACTCAGTGACTGAGCTTAGAGTTGGAAGAAAATTCATCATTGATATGAACAATGACGATGTGAACAACTGAATTGGTTGTGGCATGTAAGGTGAGGACGCACAGGTAAAGGCTCCCGGTTCGTTCTTGCTTTAAAACTCAGTTTAGAGCTGGCATTTTGAGCTGTTGCTTTGTAACTACCGCTGGAGAGTGAACCTGCTCGTGCGAAAAAAAGAGAAATTGCCAGTCTCATAACTTAATATTGTAGTGGCTGGTGAAGCAATCGGTCCCCTCACACTCCGGGAGAACAAAGGGATTTCTCCCACATGTTTTTTTTTTTTTCCTACGATCACAATCAACGTACATCGGCCGGGATCATGGGTCCCAAGAAAGCTCAGCAGACTGGGGAGGTGGACAACATCCAAAAAGCGCTGGACTTCTTGGCTGAAGAGATTTCTGCTGTTAAGCTGCAGCAAAGAAACATCCTGGACCTGGTCGAGGAGGTGAAAGCGCTGCGGATCCAGAACGCCGAGAAGGACAAGACGCTGGCGTATCTGGAGAGCAGAGTGTCGTAACTGGAGCAGAACACTCGGGTGAACGACGTGATCATCACGGGGCTCCACATTAAACCACGATCGTATGCGGGAGCGGTGGCCGCGGACAGCGGAGGGAGGCTCGACGTGTTGGAAGATGAATCCACGGAGCAACAAGTGGCGGCCTTCCTGCAGTCCAAAGGAATCCAGCTGGACTGTAACACCATAGAGACCTGCCACCCTCTGCCCAGGAAAAACGGCAACAAACCGACTGTGATCATGAGGTTTGTCAACAGAAAACACAAGACTGCGCTGTTAAAACAAGGTAGGAAACTGAAAGGAACGAACATTTACATAAACAAGCACCTCACAAAAGAAAAGGCAGAAATAGCCAGAAAAGCAAGATACCTGAGAAAGCAGAAAAAGATTCAAAATACCTGGACATCAAACTGTAAAATATACATCAAATTAAACGGATCACCTAAAGAAGCCAAGGTCATTAACATCCGTAATATTATGGAACTGGACAAATATCAATGAATATTATGAACTGGAGTCGACAGCAACAAGAGACAATTGTAGGACACTGAAGGGATATACTCATCTGCTACAAGACATTTAACAACATGAAACAAAAGATCAACAAACAGGAACAACAGGAACTGAAAGTTTTCGAATATACAGCTCACAACCCACAGGACGTAGAATATAACATAGACCATGATAATTTATTTAGCTCCATCAATAATGACTGTAGTTACTACACAGATGAACAGTTTAACACAATGGTCACATCTGATTTCAACATTTCTATGATCCACTTCAACAGCAGAAGTCTCTATGCCAACTTTAATAATATTAAAGATTATTTACATCAGTTTAAAGAGCCATTCAGTATTTTGGCACTATCAGAGACGTGGCTCAGTGAAGAGAAAGGAGTGGATTTTATCATGGATGGCTATGAATTAAATTATATAAATAGAAAAGTGAAAAAAGGAGGAGGATTTGCAATTTATGTTGACAAGAGCTTGAAATACAAGGTTGTTGAAAATCTGTCAGTAACAGTGGATGATTTATTTGAATGTATTACAATAGAAATCTGTCTGGACAATGTGAAGAATATAGTACTGAGCTGTGTATATAGAACACCTGGATCAAACATTGACTTATTTAAGGACTGGATGGAAAAAATGTATGCAAAACTAACTCATAAAGTTATGTTCATCTGTGGGGATTTCAATATAGATCTGATGAATTCAAAACAACATAGTTTGACAGAAGAATTTATCAACACAATGTACAATATGGTCTTACATCCAACAATTACCGGACCTAGCAGAATCACGTCACACAGTGTCACACTAATAGATAACATATTCACAAACATTATGGAAAATAATATCAGGAGTGGGCTTTTATTGAATGATATCAGTGACCACCTGCCGATTTTTGTTGTCTATCAATGTGATTATAGGAAGAAAAAGTATACCAAAAATATTAAATATAAAAGAATAAGAACCGAAGAATCTATGTATTTACTGACAAAGGAATTATTAATACAAGATTGGAAGATAATTTATGATGAAAGTGATATAAATAAAGCATATGATAATTTTTTACAAATATTTCAATCATTGTACAATAAAAACTGTCCTATAAAACAATACAGTGACAGACAACAAAAGAAAAATATTCCTTGGGTCACCAAGGGGTTAATAAATGCATGTAAAAAGAAGAATACATTATATAAACAATTCATTAAGTGCAGAATGGTGGAGGCTGAGATCAAATATAAAAGATATAAAAATAAGCTTACTAATATAATGAGGACCTGTAAGAAAGAATATTACAACAGAATATTAGAGGATAATAAAAATAACTTAAGAGGAATATGGCAAGTACTCAATGGGATTATTAGTAATCGACCTAAGAATGCTAATTATCCAGAATATTTTATTGAAAATGGCAATTTGATAAATAATATGGAGGATGTGGTCAGTGGTTTCAATAAATTTTTTGTAAACGTTGGTCCTGAATTAGCAAAATCAATAGTGACAACAGAAACAAACAACAGTGGTTCTGTAAATGAAATAGAAGATAGAAATCCAAACACAATCTTTTTGGGTGCAGTTACTGAAAAGGAAATTATCGAGACTGGGAGTAAATTTAAGAACAAAAAATCAGCGGACTGGAATGAAATTGACATGACAATAGTGAAAAAAGTAATTGAAGGAATTGTTAAGCCACTCACCCACATCTGTAACCTGTCATTTCAAACTGGTAAATTTCCAAACAAAATGAAACAAAATGAAAATAGCAAAAGTAATACCTCTATACAAAACAGGAGACAGTCATTGTTTCACAAATTACAAGCTAGTCTCTTTACTCTCACAATTCTCCAAAATACTTGAAAAAATCTTCACTAAGAGACTGGATGATTTCATTGAAAAACACAACCTCCTTACAGACAGCCAGTATGGTTTTAGAGCAGATAAATCTACATCTTTGGCACTGATTGAACTTATAGAAGAAATTACTAGTTGTATAGATTAAAAAAAAGTTTGCTGTAGGAGTATTTATAGATTTAAAGAAAGCTTTTGACACCATTGACCACAGAATACTACTAAGGAAACTGGAAAGGTATGGGATAAGAGGGGTCGGACTGAGTTGGATGGAAAGTTATTTAAGTAACAGACAACAATTTGTACAAATTGGTGAGCACAAATCACCCTTCATGGACATCACTTGTGGTGTGCCCCAGGGGTCAGTTTTGGGATCCAAACTCTTTATTTTGTATATAAATGACATATGCCAAGTATCAAAAATTCTGAATTTTATTTTGTTTGCGGATGACACAAATATCCTTTGCACTGGTGAGAATTTGCAGCAGGTTTTAGAGGTGGTCACAACTGAAATGAAAAAGTTAACGCAGTGGTTCAACAAAAATAAATTATCTCTAAATCTAAAAAAACCCCAAAGAGTATGTTGTTTGGAAATTATAAAATAAATCATGAAATAATGGTAACGATAGATAATACCAGAATAGAAACAGTATAAGAAAATAAGTTTCTGGGGGTGACGCTAGACAATAAAATCTGCTGGAAACCTCACATCAGTCACATCCGGGCCAAGTTAGCAAAATGTATAGGCATACTGGGGAAGACAAGACACATCTTGGACTATAAATCATTGGTCTTACTGTACAATTCACTGTTTCTACCTTATCTTAACTACTGTGTAGAAGTCTGGGGAAACACCTACAAGACCAGCCTACAGTCAATATGCACATTACAAAAAAGAGCTATAAGGATAATAAATAATGTAGGATACAGAGACCATACAAATTTGTTGTTTTTAAAGTCACATGTCATAAAGTTCATCGTTTTAGTTAAATTTAAGACAGCACAAGTCATGTACAGGGCAATTAATAATCAACTCCCAACTAATATACAAAAAATATTTTAAAAAAAGAGACAATGATCATAATTTGAGAGGAGACTTAAACTTTACAAAACCCAAGATACGAACAACCAAGAAAAGTTTGTGCATATCTGTCTGTGGGGTGGATTTGTGGAACAGTCTGGAGCCAGAACTGAAACTATGTACAAACAGAAATCAATTCAAATATAGGTACAAACATTATTTGCTGAAAGGATATATGTTAGAAGGGTAGTATTTACATGTATGATTCACTGTGCTCACTCTGGGACAATATGGGACACTATGGAATGGTGGGTGGGACAGCACTGTGTATATCTGTTGTTTGAGGCTGGTTTTGATGTATGGGCATCAATGTATGCTAGGATGGATGGGTGTTAATGTTGATATGTACAAAATACAGTTAATTGTTTACTTGGGGTCTTAAATGTGGTAATTTGTATATAATTCACATGGGTGTATTTATGGAAAAGAGGAGATGGAATAAATAAGTGTTCACTTCTTCCTTCTCCCTTTCGAACACTGTATACTGTTACTTTATTGCATTTGTCATTTGTTTTGTTTTTGTTATACTTTTTTGTTCGAAATAAAGTATCTAACAAACTGGAATCTATCGGACAAGTAAGATCTAAACCACTGCAGCGGAGTTCCATTTAGTCCAACATAGTGTTCTAATCTATCAAGTAGAATGGCACGATCGATAGTATCAAAAGCTGCACTAAGATCTAAAAGGACAAGAACAGAAACAAGTCCATTATCAGATGCAATAAGAAGGTCATTAGTGACCTTCACTAAGGCAGTTTCAGTGCTGTGATGAACTCTGAACCCAGATTGAAACTCCTCAAACAAACCAACTCCCTGCAAGTAGTCAAACAATTGCACGGCAACAAGTCTTTCCAAGATTTTTGAAATGAAAGGCAGGTTAGAGATTGGCCAATAGTTAGCCAAAACTCCTGGGTCGAGCGTCGGCTTTTTGAGTAAGGGTTTAACTACAGCAATTTTAAAAGCCAGTGGTACATAACCCAGAGTTAAAGAAGAATTAATTATATGAAGAATACGGCTACCAATAATTGGGAAGACAATTTTAAATAACCTGGTAGGAATAGGGTCCAAAAGGCAAGATGAAGGCTTAGATGAGATTATTTTATCCAACTCTAAGAGGTCGATTGGAGTAAACTTATCTAAACAGATATCAGTTGAGGGAGTTGTAGTAGTTAATGTACTTGAGTTTACAGTAGGAAGAATCTGACTAATTTTATCTCTAATAGATAAAATTTTATGATTGAAAAAGTTCAGAAAGTCCTGACTAGAAAGCTCAGGGGGGATGCGAGGATTGACCGAGTCCTGACTCTTTGTCAGCCTGGCTGTAGTGTTGAAAAGAAACCTGGGGTTAATCTTATTTGCTTCTATTAATGCAGTATTGTAATACTTGATCTAGCTTTTCTAAGAGATTTTTTATAAATTAAGAGATGATTTCTCCACACTGTCATATCCGGCTCTAGGGAGCCGGGCAATCAGAGCCAGGGGCAAGCTAGTGAGTCGTGATATTTTATTCAGGGAAAAGGGGAAGGGATGAGGAGAGCACAGATACTCATGCAGACGTACACTCACAGGTTGCACAGCGCAGAGGTAAGCAGCTCGTACCGGACGTGGGGGTAACAAGACGTACATACTCACAGCGGGATACAAACACAGGAATGCTGCAAGAGGAGTATAAGCTGACACCAGACGAAGGGGTTTCAGCTTAGCAATGTGTTTATGTCGCAGCCCCGAGTCATCGAGGCTGCTCCTATTTATCCTCATTGGCAGCGCCCCAGCTGATGAAGACTAATTGGCCCCAGCCGTCCATAATGCTGCCAGCTGGGGGCCAGCTGAGACGCTGCTCAATGGGAAGCAGGGATGAGGGAAAACATGGGCTGAGTGCCGAGACGGCATCTCAACCCATGGTGACAGAGTCCCTCCCTCAAGGTCGGGCTCCTGAACGACCAGGAACATCCCAGCCCCCCCCCCCCCCCACCTAGGGTGGGAGGCGGACCGGAGGGGAAGAAGCCAAGGGAAGGACAACACCAATGGGGCAATGTAGGGTAGCGGGAAAGAAAAACCCAAATACAATACTGACAAAACAGAATAATTAACCCAGGTACAGATGGGGAGAAGAACTGGGTCAGCACGCCGGTTACATACTACCCAGAGAGTACCAACCATGCGTGACCCAGAGCAAGGAAAAAAGAACCACCAAAAAGGTACAGGGCAAAAAATGCTGAGTACGGTTAAATAAAGGGGAACCTATACGCAGCGCTAATTTAAGTACATACACACAGTCACCAAGAAAAGTGAGGGTGACTGGAACAAATGACAATTATAGAGCATGGTGTTACGGAAAACAAGGCACATGACTATAATGAACCAACAGGACAAAAAAGAAATACTGAGTGCAGGCAAAGAAAAACCCACACACACGAATATATAAATACCCAGTCACCTAAAGAAATGAAAGTGACTGGAATAAATGGATAACTGCAGAGCATGGTGTTACGGAAAACAAAACATAACTCTACAATACAAAAAACGAGGCTAAAAACATGGCACAAAAAGTAAAATGCTGAGCATGAGCGATGGAAAACACAGCACTATAAAAACGAATCCACCAACAGGACAAAACATTACACCCGAGTGACCTTAATAACAAAAGAAAAAGTGACACCCGAGGTGAATGGCAGGCAGAGTCCAAAAATGGCCGAGATGGCTCCGGAGATCTCCCCGCCCATCGTCCAGCTGGCGAATCAGGGAAAGAGAAGTGTTCGGACGGCGAACTCTGGACCCAGATCCCAGGAATCCAGTCCACCGGCAGCCGAACCAGGCTGCCCAGAGGGAAACAGACCAGTGGGGGGAACCAGATCACCGAACCGAAAGTTCTGTGGGTCGGGTCGTCGACCCGCATCACTCAACCACCAGGACCGTTGAGACGGGCGAAGGATCAGAGCGGATCCCGGTGGAAGAGGCTCAGGGGAGAGCCGATGACGAGGGCGGCGGGCGTCAGGCCGCAGGAAAACGGCCACCTCCTCACCGGACCTGGACAATACTGGGGCAGCACCCACGTCGGACCCCGATCGGGCCTCAGGCGAACCCACGTTGGACCCCGACTGGGTCTCGGGCGAACCCACGTTGAATACTGCACCAGAACCGACCTCCAACGTTGAACCCGGACCCTCCAGCACCACGAGGAACAGCAACTCCTTGCCGGTGACCCTGGAAGAAGGCTCAGAAGAGAAAACAGAACCGGGATCAGGATCACCGGCAGCGCCAGAACCCGGCGAGACGAGTTCAGACGCAGCGGACGGCTGCACCCGGCTCGTCTCCCCTGGAGATAGGCTGAAGTGCTCGAGGATAAAAAGAGAGAAAAGAAAGGAGAGCACTCGCCTGATCTCGGGTTCTGACGCCGTCCAGGACTGCGAAGATCCAGGATCCGTCGTCAGGAGGTCGTTGTCAGGCTCCCATCTAGCCGCGTCGGGCCCCGCAGCCAGCACGATGGTCAGCGCAGCTTGAGATCCCTCCAGCTCAGGTAACCCCGCCGACGATCCACTCGGCGTGAAGCCAGAAGAATCTCGTCCCGCCGGACCGAACCGCTCCTCCGTGGAGACCCGGGGACGCTCAGTCGTCGGCGTAGACTCCACGCAGCAGTCAGTCCCCCTCCTCCGTGCTTTTCGGCGAGGCCAATACCAAGCTAGCACCAAACAAAAACTAATATCAGCAAACAGAGATAAAAAAAATTAAAAACAAAATCAACTAGAAAAGCACTCGGAGAGCGCAGACCTCCGCCAAGCGCCACAGTTCCCCCCATACAGTGTTTGTGTGTATGTTTTCAGATTCCTTGACCATGAAAACATATGACTAGCAATTGGATTCACAATGATAGGATTAGTGGTTCAGTAGTAAAAGCATTACCTCCTTGGCGGAGGTAATAAACTGAAGTGTTGGTGTTGTGTCCATCTCCTGCATCTGCAAACTCCCAGGCTGCGGGTGTTGCAATTGAATGAATGAATTAATTAATCTTTATTTCGAATAGATTAAGAGTACAGGTTAAAAGAAAGTGAATAATATAACAAAGGGGGTAATAAAATCCAACAAGGTCAAATTAGACAATAACTCCTCTGATTATACAGTTCAACATAAGTTATCCGAAATGTGTGATGGCTGAATCCGCAGCTTATATTGCCCACCCATGTTCCATCCAAGAATTCAAAAGAAAAAACAAAAGAAATCATTACACAACCACGTACAACCCACAGGCCAATGGGTTATGCGAGCGTTTTCATAGATCACTGAAAGCAGCACTGAGGGCTTCACTGACGGATGCAAATTGGGTAGACAGGTTGGCGTGGGTTTTATTGGGGTTGTGCTCCGCGGCAAAAGAGGATTTGGAAGCTTCCCCAGCAGAGAGCTTCTTTTTGCGCAGCTACTATGGCTGGCCGGGGAATTTCTGCCAAATAATCCGGCGGCGGACAGCTGCCCGTCTGAGCTTTTGCAGCGTAGCGCAAACACAGGGACACAGGCACGCTGGCGAGCCCTGCCCACCACTGTGTTCCGCGTGCTTTTGTGCCTAAAACTTTGAAGAACGCGGAGTTTGTGTTCGTCAGACACGACGAGCAGCGCCCTCCATTAGGCCTGCACACATGTTGAAAATGGCTGCATCTCACAATGTTAAAGAATCCTTTAAAAAAATTCCTGTATCCAGATGGTGATCCGGATCATCTCCAAAATTTAATCAGTTCTTCCTTGTACCATTTCCAACAACGCCTGAAAGTTTCATGGAAATCCGTCCAAAACTTTTTGAGTTATCTTGCTAACCAACAGACAGACAAACAGACAAACAGACAGACAGACAAACGCTGGCAAAAACATTACCTCCGCCTGGCCTCCGGCCTGGCGGAGGTAATAAAAACAAACAAAAGCGGACAAAATAGCACTCTGGTGCGACGAAGCACTAACAGACGCCTCTCAAGTCCAAGTCCCACCGGAGACTATGAAGCAGTTTTTACACTCATGTAATTTGCCCACACTTGATCACAGAGACCAGAATTCCTTAGAATCAGAAATTACATGTGACAAGATAAATAAAACGATTAGCTCTTTAAGAAATGGTAAGAACCCAGGGCCAGATGGATTATGCAATGAGTTTTATAAAAAGTTTATTGATGTAGTAGCACCATACTTGCAAAAGATGTATAAAGAAGCTCTCAAGGTGGGCAGACAACCACCAACTCTAAACAAGGCCACTATCACTGTTATACCAAAAAAAGGGAAAGACCTAGAACAGGTGGGTTCATACAGACCTGTGTCATTATTAAACTCAGATCAGAAAATCTTGGCCAAATCTTTAGCTAGAAGACTTGGTCCCTGCATGACAAAACTGACACACCCTGATCAGATGGGGTTCATCCTGACTAGACATTCATATTATAACCTCAGACATCTTTTTAGCATTATATACTGTATTCCTCTAGGCATCCTAAAGAAGATTTGTTTGTACCGAGTCTTGATGCAGAAAAGGGTTTTGACTGTGTGGAATGGTCTACATGGGGTCTTAGAAAAATTTAAATTTGGAACTGGATTTATCTCATGGGCTAAGTTATTATACAGCAACCCTAACGCTAGAATCCTCACAAACCAGACTATTTCAAAACCATTTAATCTGTACAGAGGCAGAAGGCAGGGCTGCCCACTTAGCCCTTTACTATTTGCGCTGGCATTGGAACCTCTTGCAGAAACAGTACGGTCACACACACAGATTCATGGCTATAACACTGAATGTACTTTGAATAAAATTTCACATTATGCGGATGATATTTTGTTGTTTATAACAAAGCCACAGGTCTCTCTCTTTACACTGTTGCAGACAATTGAACTATTTAGCTCATTTTCAGGGTATAAGATAAATTGGAGCAAAAGTGAACTGATGCTGATTTGATGTAGTGATTCAGACATTCTTAAACAAAGCCCATTCAAACTGACAATGGAAAAATTTGCATACCTGGGAACTGAGATTACAAGGAAGTATAATTCATTATATAAAGCAAATTTTGCAGGGATATTGGATAAGTTAAAAACTAAATTTGAATTTAAGAGATCACTTCCTATTTCTTTAATTGGTAGAGTTAAAGGTCTGACGACAGGATTTTGACATTTTTTAGCATGTTGTGTAAACCCAAAAGTCATTGTCGATGATCAATAAAATATTTACAACCACGCCTGCATAAACTAGTTATCATCAAAAAAACCGCAGCCACTGACTGGACTGTGGTGCCGCCCACCGAATGAAGGACGGCACCCCCGTGACGTAAGCGACAGAACGGATGCTGGTGTTGTTGACTGGAATGACAGCAGCTTTGTAGCTCACAGATTCTCTGGTTTCTTGTTTTAATTTTATGGCTATGCCTTCGCGTTGTGTCGCAGGCTTAGATAAACAGCAGGCCGTGAAAGACCACATCACACGCTTCAGCTACAACTGTCATAAGCCTCCTCGTGTGCTCCTCGTGTGCTTTTACGCAGGAGGAGCACACGAGGAGGGGAAGGATTAATGGATGCACGCACAGCTTTGACCTACTTTCTGTGATCACATGCTGACGCTTGGCAATCCGGCCATGCCCCCTCTATCATTATCACCAGCTGATTAAAAATCCTGCTAATCATCTTTCCCGGTCCTCGCCCAGGTGCTTCTTATCACACCATCACCAGCAGTGCGTGTACTTAGCGGCCGTTTCCCAGTCACGCACTGCTGGTCCATAGTATTGTCATCTGCGCTGTTAGTCTGCCATTATTTTCAGCGCTCTCACGACATGTTAGTCACTCCATGTTCGCCATGGTCCTGGTGCGTTCTTGAAGCGATGTCAGCTCTGGGACGTACCTGTGGATAACACGTCTCCTCTAATTCGTTCTCTGTGTGATGCTAGCCCCCGAACGCCATCAGTAAGTGTGTTTGTGTTTTTTGTACGTCTTCACCTTTTTGGAAATTGTCTGTCTTTCTGTATTAAATGTGCTGTGGTGAACCCTGCATGTAAATCCTTGTTATTTCATCCTCCCTCTCCATGCCCTGCGTAAGAGCACACGGAGAGTCATGATGACTGGATTTATGCGCAGGATTCACCAGATAATACATAATACATAAATACATAAAGATAATACATAATAAACCCGATGCCTGAGCCACAGAGAATACACTGCTATGATTTTATTTAAAAAATCGGGTTTAAATAAATTATATTTATGAACAAATAATTTGTTGCAATATCTGTAACAAAAGCATAACATTCGGTGTTCCCCTGCCGTGTGTTTGTTGCTGCTGCTGCGCCGGCCATGTGTGCCTCTCCACTGTCACTCTCCGAGTCTGACTCGCTTGGCACAACGCCCGCTTGGCACGGCTCAAACCTATATGGTCTGATGCCCCCAAATTCTTCATTGTCATCCCATTCTTCGGAACTATAATCGTCTGAAGATTGGACAACACAAACCAATTCCAGACTACATGTGCTGGAACCATCGTCAATGTTTTCTACCGCTTCCATCCTGTGTGTACAATGGGCAGCCAAGCACTGTGTTCTGTTGATGACATTACAATATGGCCGGGGGGTTTTCCAGCCACTGATGCAATTGGTGACATGGCGCTCATGAAAACGTTGGATATTCGCATGAAAAAAAGCCTGTTTGACTTAGAACTGCACAGACCAACCTGTATTGTTATCACTACGTGTTATATACACTGTGTATGTTAACGCAGATCAACAGCAAGCCAAACTCGTCTTTCTTGAGCCAGGAAACCGAGCGTCTTGCTCCTTTATAACAGTCTTCTTAGACAGCTTACAATTCTTTATAATTGTGGCGTTAAATGCTCAATGAAAGGCCCGAATGCTCAATGAAAGGCCTGAATGCTCAACGAAAGGTCCGAATGAAAAGCCATTGCTTTCGAAGGTGTAGAAAAGGATATAACACACAGGAGGAGCGTCTCAGACATTCACAGGCAGGTTATACTTTTCTCCTTTTTTCTTTCTCTCTCTTACTAATGTCCGCTTCTGCTACCCATAAATCATAGCGACCACTGGCTGCGCCTTCAACGTAAAATATAAGTAAACCAGTACTGACTGTATAGAAGTTACTTTTAACACAATGACTGTTTTCTAGCATGAATTATTACAAATGAATTATGACATTTTATTATGAACTTGTGAACTATTTTTAACCTTCTATGAAACACACTTTACTGTGGGCAGAACACTCCCCGCCTGGCATTACTAATGCCACTACTTCTTTTTATCTATTACTTCATTCTCTAAGAGCATAACAACATCTGAGATAGGACGTAGGTAAGTCTTTGAAACACCCTGGGATGATGTCCTCACTTCGACCTTTCTGACCTTCCCGTCGCTGCTTGGAAAGGTGGATGTGATGATGGCCATTGTCCATTCATTTCTGGGTGCTTGGTCCTGTTTCAACAGCACTCTGTCACCTGTCTGTAGGTTGCGGTGTGTTGTATGCCACTTGTGCCTTGATTGGAGGGTGTTGAGATATTCGTTTCTCCAGCGGCTCCAAAATTCATTGGTGAGTGCTTGCACTTGTTTCCACTGGTTTTTGAGCAGGTCTTTTCCACAAAAGTCTCCTGGTGGAGGGGGGACATGCTGCTTTTGGGTCAAGATCATTGCGGGACAGAGTAGGAATGGTGAGGAAGGGTCTGGTGAGATGGGGACTAAGGGCCTTGGGTTGATTATAGACGATACCTCAGCCATTAAAGTACAAAGCACCTCATGCGTCAAACGAGTGTGTTTGTTTTGCAAAAGCATAGAGTCCAGTATTCTGCGAGTGACCCCAATCAGTCTTTCCCAGACGCCTCCCATGTGGGAGGCATGTGGGGGATTGAACTCCCATGTGCAACCGTTGGCATGAAGATAGTTGACAATGTTGGGAGGGTTCTTGTTTGGTTGTGCCATGCCTAACTCCACACTCGCTGCAATGAAGTTAGTGCCTCTGTCAGATCGCATTTGCTTTGCTGGGCCTCGTATTGCGAAGAATCTGCGTATTGCATTTATGCAGCTGCAAGCGTCCATAGATTCAATGACTTCAATATGCACGCCTCTTGTGGTCATACACGTGAAGAGTATTGCCCACCTTTTTCCTTGTGCAGCTCCACCTTGTGTGTGTCCAGTGACTACTGACCATGGACCGAATACGTCCAGCCCGACATATGAAAATGGAGGGCATGTTTTGAGTCTCTCAGGTGGGAGATCTGCCATTTTCTGAGTCTCTAGTTTTCCCCTGAGTTTCCTGCACGTTACACAATGGTGGATAATGGACGAGACCAGTCTTTTGCAACCTACAATCCACAGTCCGGCTTGCCTAATTGCGCTTTCCATGAACTGCCTTCCTTGATGCACAACTTTGGCATGAGAGTGACGGACAAGCAGTTGAGTTACATGATGCTTTTTTGGGAGAATGGTTGGATTCTTGGATGCTGTGTTCAATGAAGCATGTTTGAGGCGACCTCCAACCTTGATGAGGCTTTCACTCATATAGGGATCAAGAGCCACGATGAGACATGAACTGCAGACGGTTTGGTTGGCATGGAGAGCAGCATACTCATCGGGAAAAGCGTCTTTTTGAACAGACTGGAGGATGAGGTTACTGGCAGCATCCAACTCCTCTGGACTGCGTGGCTTGCTACATCAAATCAATGCCAGCCCCTGCATGAATGATCTGACAAGTTGCTTGATGAGTAAGAACGAGCTTGGTGAATTAGGAATGCAATAGCACGTACTAATGAGTTCCAACTTGAAAAGCGCTGGAAGCATTCTGGTAAGGGCCCATTCTTCTGAATGTGAGTAGAAAAGGTAGCGACTTTTCTGATTTCAGAGTCTACTTCAGGCTCGATTAACTCAAAGGATTCAGGTGTCCCGGATTCAGGTAGTCTGTAAAGGAAGTCTGGTCCCTTAAACCACATAGTGTCCATGAGCTGTGATGCAGGTATTAACCTGGTGGTGTCACGGCTGGCCCTCACGAGCCAGCATAAGACGCCTCAGTTCAGTAAATTGCAGTTCAGTTCCTTTATTTATAAAGCACAGGACTTAGGTGTACAACATAACTTTGCCACGCAGGCTTCGTTACACAACACAACATAAATTCACAAAAGAGAGTTATGGCAGTAACGAGGAGCTCTCGTCTGCCGTAGTTAGGAAGGAACGTCAGCGAGGGAGAAGACAGTTCCAAATAAATCACTTACATGCAGCGGGATACGTCGAGGAACCCAGGGAGCATGTGGTAAGGAGACATGGGAAAGTCATAGGACTTCTGACGAGACAGCCGCGCCGTCCAGTTCACTCGCACTGACATTTAAAGCCAGCTGCTCATGATTAGAAACTCGGCACAGCTGCCCAGGTTCTGACAGCTGAGAGCTCCCGAGCGTCTGGCCAATCAGAGCCCGGGAAACCCGTGTGACGACACCAGCTGTCAAAAGCTGACAGGGATGAGGAATAACCCGCGCGCGGACAAAGCGCTCGGGATATGACAGGTGGTTAGATCAGCTGGGTTTTGCTCTGATGTGACGTAGTGCCACTGTTCAGGGGATGTGGACTGACGTATACGATGAACGCGGTTATGCACATAAACATAGAAGCGCTTTGAATCATTGCAAATGTACCCAAGAACCACCTTGCTATCACAGTAGAATTTGACAGCATTTGGTTTGTGATCAAGTTCGTCCAGAATGAGCTCCGCCATCTCAACCGCTAGAACTGCTCCACAAAGTTCAAGGCGAGGTATCGTGGGCTCTGGTTGTGGTGAAAGTTTTGCTTTCCCAAGCACAAATCCGACTTTGCATTGTCCTTCTGCATTGACTTTTCTTCAAGTATGCTACTGCTGCAATAGCCCAGCTTGAAGCGTCGGAAAAGATACACAGTTCGGTGTAAGTGGACTTAGAGAGGGAAGCTGGTACATAGCAGCGTGGCACCTTGAGGCTGCTAAGATCTTGGAGGGACATTTTCCATGTTTCCCATGTGTCCATTTTGTCCTGAGGGAGAAGAGCATCCCAACCTTGGACACCATTCGACAGTTCACGTAACAAGAGTCTGCCTTTGATTGTCACTGGTGATGCTAGTCCCAAGGGGTCGAAGATGCTGTTAACTGTTGACAGAACCCCGCGGCGGGTGTAGGGTTTGTCATCAACAGCAACCTTGAATGTGAAAGAGTCAGTGTTTATGTCCCAGCACAGGCCTAGACTTCTCTGAGCTGGTAGAGTGTCATCGCCGAGACTCAAGTCTTTAATACCGGTGGCCAGGTCTTCTGGCTTGAAGGCTTGCATGACTGAGACACTATTTGAGGTGATTTTGTGGAGCTTGAGATTGGACTCGGCCAAGGATGCACATGTGCGCTTGAGCAAGTCTTTCATTTGAGAGTTTTTTGTTAAGTTGCGTCTTAGTGAGCCGAGTCTAGACAATGCTTGGTCCCTGTTATTTGGGAGCGGCAAGCGAGGAAACTTGAATGGCAGAGGAGTGATCCAGTTTTTATTTCCATCCTGGTGGACTTCTTCCTCCATTATCTTTAGGAAGGTCTCATCTTCGAAGGACACGGCACACTTGTTATCGTTCTCTGTGCACTCAAAAACTTTGTCCCCAAGCTTTTCTTCCACTGCATTGGGTTTTGAGCTGTGTTTAGAGAGGCCGTCCTTGTGCTCCCCGCCATAGCATGGTTTCTCTTTGATGTTGATGCTGTTAGGACAAGGAGTGAAGAAAGATGAGCGTCCGTTGGAGAGCATGTACGTTTTATAAACGTTGACGGTTGGCTTATGAGCGTTAAGGCACACCTCCCCCACAATTACCCAGCCTAGGTCCAGGCGTTGAGCAAAGGGAGCATTGTGGGGTCCGTTGACTTGTTGCCTTGCTTTGTGGACTCGTAGGATGTCTCTGCCCAGTAAAATTGCCATCTGAGCATCTGGGTCGTACTTGGGGATGAGAGGAGCGAGGTGTTTTAAGTGGGCGTGAGCAAGAGCGACTTCGGGCGTAGGTATTTCATCCCTACTGAACGTTATCTCATCGTATTCAAGGAGAGGAGGGAGGTCTAAGCGTGGGCCTCCGCCTACTGGCTCGATTTGGAACCTCACTGCTTCCCTGCCAAGCATTTCAGTTAAACCAGCACATGTTCTCATGTGGTATGTCAGAGGGTTACCCTTGATCCCAAACAGCTCGAAGAATTCAGGACGGGCCAGCGATTTATTACTCTGATCGTCAAGAATTGCATACATCTTAACGGAGCGTTCTGGTTGGCCTTTAGGGAAAACTCGAACTAGACGTACCTTTGAGCAAGAACGTGGGGGATTACCTTCGCCGCAGATCTCAGTGCACCGTGACGTTACCTCAGGTGGTGTGTTGTCTCGGGGCTGAGGCTCTGGTTCAGATGTGTTTTCTGGCTGGGGTTGCTGACTTGAATCGGGATGCATGGCAGAGCAATGCCTTTCACTTTGGCACTCCTCGCACTTGAGTTTCGGTTCACAGTCCTTTATTGCGTGCATGGGAGAGCAGCAGCGAAAACATTGTTTGTGTTCTTTGAGTATGCTTCGCCTTTCTTGTAGCGGTTTATTCTGAAAAGCTCTACATTTGGCTAGAGGATGCATTTTCTTATGGACTGGACAGTAGTGTGTCAAATCGTCCTCTTTAGTACTAGCGGGAGCAGTTGTGTCGACCTCTGTTTTGTTTACAGTTAGAGGTGTTCTGTAGCTAGTTTGTTTGAATGGTGGTCTCTCACCTTTGCTGAAGGGTTGGCTGCTGCATGTCGCAAAACTTGGGTCATTTCTTGCTTTAGCCTCGTCTTGGACAAACTTTACAAAATATGAGAAGGGAGGGAAGGTTACATCATATTTTTGTTTGTATTTCGAGCCTGTGTGCAGCCATTTATCTTGTAAACTTGGAGGCAACTTTTCAACTATGGGCTTAACCCCACGGGGTGTGTCGAGGTAGGCAAGGCCTGGGAGATAAGCTTCATCTTTAGCGACCCGCATCTCTAAGAGCAAATCTCCAAGTTCCCTGAGTTTTACATTGTCTCTGTTTGTAAGGCGAGGGAAGTTATCTAGTTTTTTGAACAAGGCGTTTTCTACTACTTCTGGCGTAGCATAACATTCTTCTAACCTGTTCCATGACAATTGGAGAGCAGCTTTGGGGTTAGTGGCATAGACAGCTCTGATTCTTTTAACATGCTCTGAGGACTCTTTACCAAGCCACTTGACTAGGAGATCTAACTCCTGGCTATATGTGAGACCAACGTCTTCCGTTGCATTTATGAATGACGACTGCCATGCTCTAAAGTTTTCGGGGGTGTCGTCAAACTTAAAGAGTCCAGTCATGATTAGCTCTCTGCGCGCGAGGAACCTAGCAAAGTCTGTCATAGGTGGGCCACCATTGTGGGAAGCATGGTAGCTGTTTGGCCTGACATAGTCTCTCGGTATGTCGATGGATTCATTTTTCACGTACATTTTCTTGAATGCTGGTGGAGAGAGAGTTTGTTCGGGTCTCCTTGAAGTGAATAATCGCGCCCTTTGTGCAGGTTCAACTTGAGGTGTTTCTTCTTCGGCTGGTCGCACCTGTGACTTTAGCTGGATTTGGTGGTGCACATACTCCATAGTTCTCTGTCTGACAACTTGTGATGGAATTGCGCTCCTTACACTCTCTCCTTCGTCTGGCTCGGCAGCTGCAGCAGCTTCTAGAACTTCTGCTTTTGCTGTGGCGGCCGCTGTTTCCTTCTCTATCTCCAGCATCTCTAGATCCAGTTCTAGCTTTGCTTGTTGCTTTGCTTGTTCTAGCTTTGCTTGTTGCTTTGCTTGTTCTAGCTTTGCTTGTTGCTCTGCTTGTTCTAGCTTTGCTTGTTGCTCTGCTTGTTCTTGTTCTAGCTTTGCTTGTTGCTCTGCTTGTTCTAGCCTTGCTTGTTGTTCTGCTTGTTCTAGCTTTGCTTGTTTTTTAATTTCTAATTGTCTCTTACTGTACAAGGCTCTAGCATTCGCAGCTTCAGCAGAGGCTCGTGCCATAATGGCTGCTTCCATTACGTTGGACTTTGAGGACAACCTGGAGCTAGAACGTCTGGAGCTGGAGCTAGCGTTGTATGATGATTTGGCTTCAGAGTTCGCCTTTTCTTCTGCCTTTTTCTCTTGAGTGTCGTCCATCGCTGTGTCGTGAATCTTATCTTCACCAACTGCTGACGTGGCTTTTCACTGTACTGTTATCACTACGTGTTATATACACTGTGTATGTTAACGCAGATCAACAGCAAGCCAAACTCGTCTTTCTTGAGCCAGGAAACCAAGCGTCTTACTCCTTTATTACAGTCTTCTTAGACAGCTTACAATTCTTTATAATTGTGGCGTTAAATGCTCAATGAAAGGCCCGAATGCTCAATGAAAAGCCTGAATGCTCAACGAAAGGTCCGAATGAAAAGCCATTGCTTTCGAAGGTGTAGAAAAGGATATAACACACAGGAGGAGCGTCTCAGACATTCACAGGCAGGTTATACTTTTCTCCTTTTTTCTTTCTCTCTCTTACTAACGTCCGCTTCTGCTACCCATAAATCATAGCGACCACTGGCTGCGCCTTCAACGTAAAATACAGGTAAACCAGTACTGACTGTATAGAAGCTACTTTTAACACAATGACTGTTTTCTAGCATGAATTATTACAAATGAATTATGACATTTTATTATGAACTTGTGAACTATTTTTAACCTTCTATGAAACACACTTTACTGTGGGCAGAACACAACCTATTTCGTCATATTGTATTATGTGTTGAAAAATTAGATGAAGTCAAAAATGTGTCATCAGCCTTTTAATGCACTTAACATGATTTGTCTCCCCCAACTGTTATATCTCTTTCAATGTATACCAATATATCTTACTAGAACTTTTTTCAAAAAACTGGATTCAATAATTCTTCCATTCATTTAGAATTATAAAGCCCACAGAGTCAGAAAAGGTCATCTGTATAAAAGTAAAACAAACGGTGGGCTAGCCCTACCGGATTTCACGTGCTATTATTTAGCCACAAATATCCGTTGTGTTTCCTACTGGTTTGATGAGACCATTGCGCTCGCTAACTGGCTGGATATGGAAAGGGAGGACTGCCTACCATACTCTCTGGATGCTATTTAATGTCTCCTATTCGTCCTAAGAAAGCATACAACAGCTACAACCCTGTTATCAATAGTACCATTCAAATTTGGAGACAAGTAACAAAACAGTTTAAGCTCAGATCTCTTTCGTTTACACTACCGATTTCCGCTAATCCGTCTTTTAAGCCTTCAACCATGGATGGAGCCTTTGAACAACAGAAACAGTTAGGACTGTACAATGTTGGGGGTCTATATATTGGGGGAGTGTTTGCGTCATTTCAGCAGCTCCAGGAGAGACATGGATTGCCGAAGACAGATTTCTTTAGAATACCTGCAGATTAGACACTTTGTGAAAACTCATCTTAATAACTTTGAAACCGCACCACCTGATAAGTTAAATCAACATCTGAGAGACTGTCTATCAGAAAAGCACGCAGTATCATTTATATATGATATATTACAAGGACTAGGGCAAGTAAATATGAACTGTATTAAGAAGGATTGGGAAGAGGAGCTGGGGCAGAGATAGCGGAAGACATCTGGAATGAAAGTTTGAAATATGTGAACACATGTTCCATTAATGCTAGACATTGTCAATACAGCTCAAAATCATACACAGGCTGCACTACTCAAAGGTGAAGCTCAATAAAATCTTTTCAGAGGTATTGCCAATCTGTGATAAATGTAACCAAGCAGAAGCAAATTTACTCCATTTTTATGCTACATGTCCTAAGCTCCAAGACTTCTGGGTTGCAATCTTTACATTCTTTTCAAAACTTTTTCAAACCCAGATAGAACCGGATCCACTTCTGGTTATTTTGGGAGTTTCTGAGAACTCAAGACTGTTATAGATTCCACAGCTCCATCTCCTGTCTCATTCTCCTTTTTCGTAAGAAAAAGGATGTACCAACTCTTAAACATTGGATTGCAGCACTGACCGATACCCTGCACCTGGAGAGGATCCGTCACATCCTCTGTGATAGACTGGCGGAATTTGAACTTATTTAGCAACCATTGCTCTGCTACTTGGAAGGGATAGATCACTGAGATGCTCTGTAAAGCTTTATATATTTTTATCCTTTTCTTTTTATTTGTAGGAAGCACTGCTTGGGTGGGAGGGGTGGGGTGGGGCGATGTGTTATGCGTTATGTTTAAGTATGTGTTATGTGTGTTTTGTAAAATCTGAGGTATATCGATATACTTGTGATGGCTGTGTGACATATATACCTCTCAATAAAAATATCTGAAACGAGATATGATAATGTGATATGATGACTTAACACACGACACATTAGTGGACAAAACATTTTCAAAGAAGAGGTCTGTGGTTTAAAATCTTCAGACTGATAGTAGCCTATTTCACCACTCCCCACGCTGCACACCCACACTGGAATGCACACATACTACCTGTAGGGCTGGGCGATATAGTTAAAAAAATGAATTGCAATATAATTTCTCTATTGATGCATATCGCGATATGTATTTTGTGTACTGAATGTCCTTTAAAATTTGGTTTTACTTACATTTCTATTAGAAATTATATTTAATATACACTGGTGTGAAAAAGTGTTTGCCACCTTCCTGATTTCTCATGTTTTTGTATGTTTGTCACACTTCAATGTTTCAGATCATCAAACAAATTTAAATATTAGACAAAGATAACACAGGTAAACACAAAATGCAGTTTTTAAATGAAGGTATTTATTACCAAGGGTAAAAAAAAATCCAAACCTGCATAGCCCTGTGTGAAAACATGATCCCCCGTTAAAGCAGAAATTAACTGTGCTTTATCAGATCTTTGGAAAGCTGAATTCAATTTCTCTTGCCACACCCAGGCCTGATTACTGCCACACCTGTTCTCAATCAAGAAAGGACCTGCCTGACAAAGTGAAGAAGACCAAAAGATCCTCAAAAGCTAGACATTATGCTGCAATCCAAAGAAATTCAGGAACAAATGAGAAACAAAGTAATTGAGATCTTCCAGTCTGGAAAAGGTTATAAAGCTATTTCTAAAACTTTGGGACTCCAGCAAACCAGAGTGAGAGCCATTATCCACAAATGGCGAAAATATGGAACAGTGTTGAACCTTCCCAGGACTGGCCGGCCAACCAAAATTACCCCAAGAGTGCAGCAATGACACATCCAAGAAGTCACAAAAGACCCACAGCAACATTCAAAGAACTGCAGGTCTCACTTGCCTCAGTTAAGGTCAGTGTTCATGACTCCACCATAAGAAAGAAACTGGGCAAAAATGGCCTGCATGGCAGAGTTCCAAGACGAAAACCACTGCTGAGCAAAAAGAACATAAAGGCTCATCTGAGTTTTGCCAGAAAACATTTTGATGATCTCCAAGACTTTTGGGAAAAAAGTTGAACTTTTTGGAAAGAGTATGTCCCATTACATCTGACGAAAAAGTAACAGCATTTCAGAAAAGGAACATCATACCAACAGTAAAATATGGTGGTGGTAGTGTGATGGTCTGGGGCTGTTTTGCTGTTTCAGGACCTGGAAGACTTGCTGTGGTAAATGGAACCATGAATTCTGCTGTCTACCAGAAAATCCTGAAGAAGGTCCGGCCATCTGTTCCTGACCTCAAGCTGAAGCGCACTTAGGTTCTGCAGCAGGACAATGATCGAAAACACACCAGCAAGTCAATCTCTGAATGGCTTAAGCAAACAAAATGAAGACTTTGGAGTGGTCTAGTCAAAGTCCTGACCTGAATCCGACTGAGATGCTGTGGCATGACCTTAACCTCTTCAATCAATCAATCAATCAATTAAGGTTTATTGTCAATACTACCGTACGTGCAAGACATACAGGAGAATTGAAATTTGACTTGACATTGGGCGCGCTCTATAAGCGCATCCCAGCACCGCAGCAGCCTTGAGGCACCAGTCATACAGTGGGGGTAAAGAGTGAAGGGGTAGGGAATGACACAGTAGGCGAGAGAAAAAAACATAGTTATCAGAATAGCGCTCAGTGAGCAAGATTATGATTACAAGAAAAAAAAACCTCAATGCACATTTAGCAGTCAAACAATACACACGTTGACAAAGAGCGATGAGAGACCAGTGTGTGTAATCAGCATATATAATCAGTGTGAGTGCAGTGTTGAATGTATCATTTGTTGATGTACAACAGAGGGGGGCGCCTCCTGGTAATGGATAGTTGTTATAATCATGTTTTCAAAACACAGATAAGCATGTCCAGAGTCTCTCTCTCTTTGTGCATGCCAGATGGCAAAGTTCTGTATTAGACACATGATAGCACTGTCCTTGAAGAGTCCAATCTGCTGAACAACAGCAATTGATGTTAATTGTTTGGGTTAAGAAAGAAGCCAAACTCCCTTGAGCCTTATCTTCCCAGGAGGAATGAATGAAGTCTTCAGGGCGCTGAATCAAGGTCAATAGGCACAGTTCACTTAGAGCATAAAAATTTCACCTCTCATGCGATTTTGTGCATCACAATTTACAGGCTTTAGAATCATTCTCTGGAGAGCACTCAGCGACTCCAGATGTTATCCACCTACCGAAACATAGGTAACATGTCCAAGAGAGTCCATCTCTCTTCCGTGCATGCCAGATGGTAAATTCCATGTTAATCCCATTTGCCGCTATCAGTGCTTCCCCCAGCTGAACGAATTTGTTGAGGGAGCTACACCGGGTCTGCATTTGATTAGCTCATCCAACTTTAATTTCGATACACCAGGAAAACTCCAAGGCCAAACAGAAAATCCTGTGATCATGCCAATCTTCAGTCGAAACACGAGTTCCAATTCTTGGGCTCCCCCCTGGCCCAATTCCTGTTAAAAGTGGTGTCAATAGCATTAAGCCACAATTCCAATTTCCATAATTTCCATTTGGGTCGATGCAGCAGAAGAAGAGCGAGACACAGACAGGACATCACAAGCAGGGAGACAGTTTCCAGGGAGGAGGAAAGGAGAGGAGAGGAGAGAAAAGCGTCTGCTCTCTCTGGAAGCCGGAAGTTGCACTCCGTTCTTGCACTCCGTTGTACCGCGGGCGGGCAAGTCTCTGCGTCCCAGAGCACACGAGGGCACTCTAGGACGCACGAGGGCGCTGCCTCAAAGTGCGCACTGAAAAAAAAAAAAAGTTCTGCCACTACAGACACAGCCGCGAACAGATTGGATATGATTGACCTCTCATTCGACTAATAAGAGCCTTGAATTGGGTTTCTGAAACCTTAAAGAACCAATGACTGAAAACCTAGCAAGAAGGAGCCGCCTACCAACGCTGTGAATGCAGCGAGCCAATTGAAGCACAGAAGTTCGCGAGCTGTTTTTTGTAAGGCTGGGTGAAGACAGACTGCTGCAGCAGATAAAAAAAGGACCCGCAGGAAGAACCGTCACAGACCCAGCAGCACGAAGACCACCCACAAGTGCTACCTGTGTGACAGGGACTGCCATTCGTGCATCGACCTCTTCAGCCACAGGCGGTGCTTTTTTTTTTTTTTTTTTTTTAATTCAAGCAGAATAGACGTTTAGGATTCTCTTCCACGGTCATCATAGACCGACGGAGGCCGACGATGAAGGTCGTAAATCATTCGCCAAAACCGCAATCATGGAATTATGTTTTGACCGGGTCGCGAGACCAGAACCACGAGCGGACCAGCGTCGCGTTTGTCTGACAATGAGGAAGAGAAGTTCGCCAGGACAATGTGGCTGTGAAGAGGTAAGGTGTGCTAAGCTAAATTATCCCTGAAAATTGTAATCAAAAATGACTTTTGACCGATCGGTAAATTACAACTGTGCAGCGCACGAAATCTGAAGTTCATGCGCCGCGGTACACGGGTCGTGCGCCCCGTCCGGACCGTGAATGCCCCCGCCCCCCCGCTACTCTTCTGTAGTAGTGGGGGGGCCACGGTGACTGCGCCGCGGTCGCCACATGAGTCTATTCCGTCATGTAGCAATGGCCGATGTCCGTCCTCTGTAGCGGGGGGCGGGGGGAGAAGCCGTGGTGACTGCGCCGCGGTCACCACTTGAGTCTATTCCATCATGTAGCGATGGCCGATGGACGTCTCCTGTAGCGAGGGGGGGGGCAACCCCCCCCCCCCCACACACACACACACACACACACACAACAGCCCTGAGTGTCACCTTTCATTAGAGCCCAAGATGAAGCTTCTATATTGAATCATTCAAAAGTTACAGACGTTTTTCCCAAACTGTGCCATTTGGCACAATTTGGCACAGTTCCAAAACGCCTGGGAACTACCTGAGGAAAAAGTTGTGTAATATATTCATTTTTTGTGGTATTGTCACAAAATTTTGACCTCAGCTGGATAACACTTGGTTCTACATTTCTGTTGCATTTTCCAGCCCGGATCTGAAGCTGTGTGTTATTTGCAAGCATTTGTATCCAAAAAGACACCCAGGCCAAATTTATTTTCTTCAAGTTCAGTATGTTTAGATGACTGTAACTCAGTGGTAGGAGCACTTAGAGAGATTATGACTGTTTTGCCAAAAAATTCAAAGTGTTTTCTTTTAAATGAGACCAACCCCAAGAAGATGCTGCAAAGGGTTGAAGAACAGCTTTGGATTTAATTTGGGCACATTATTTTTTGGCGTTTTTAGGGAAATTGACCGGAGTGCAAGGGGTTAAAAAGGTGGTTCGTGCTCGAAAACCCTCCAATGTGGTTGAATTACAACGATTCTGCAGAGATGAGTGGGCCAAAATTCCTCCGCAGCACTGTAAAAGACTCATTGTCAGTTATCACAAACACTTGATTGCAGTTGTTGCTGCTCAGGGTTTTCCAACCAGTTATTAGGTTTAGGGGGCAATCACTTTTTCACACAGGGCCATGTAGGTTTGGATTTTCCCCCCTTAACAAGATAAGATAAGATAAGATAAGATAAGAAAAGCCTTTATTAGTCCCACAATGGGGAAATTCCAGGATTACAGCAACACAGGGATAGCATCACTCAGAGCAAAAATAATAAACACCTTCATATTGTCATGTTCGGGGTCGCCACCTCAAGCATGACTTGTGGCTGTTGGGGTTAATTATTGATTATTAATTCCAGCTGATGGATTGAGCCTTGCTCTCCATCAGTTCCATAGCCATGCCTCCTCCTCACCAGGCATCCACCAGCAGTTTGGTTCACCACATACACACTCACGCACGCACGCTTGTATACACACACACACACACACACACACACACACACACACACACGCACACACACACACACCTAGTTCAATCAGTCGCACCTGTTGCCACATGGCTGGGTCTACCTGCTGTCATTAGGCTTTGTACAAATAGCTGTGCAGTATGACCAGCCGGAGTGGCAGCTTAGCAATGTCTACCCTGAACATCTGAACTCGCTTTTGTTGGTTTACCCCTGGACTGAATCATGTTGTTCCCTCAGAGCCTTTCCGCTCTGACATTGTAGTAAGTCTTTCCCTGTGCCTTTTTCTCCACTCCTGCTTAACCCCTTGCACTCTGGTCAATTTCCCTAAAAACACCAAAAAATAATGTACCCAAAGTAAATCCAAAGCTGTTCTTCAACCCTTTGCAGCATCTTCATGGGGTTGGTCTCATTTAAAAGAAAACACTTTGAATGTTTTGGAAAAACAGTCATAATCTCTTTAAGTGCTCCGGTCACTGAGTAACAGTCATCTAAACATACTGAACTTGAAGAAAATAAATTTCGCCTGGGTGTTTTTTTGGATACAAATGCTTGCAAATAACACAGCTGTCAGATATGGGCTGGAAAATGCAACAGAAATGTAGAACCAAGTGTTATCCAGCTGAGGTCAAAATTTTGTAACAATACCCCAAAAAATGAATATATTACATAGCTTTTTTCTTAGGTTGTTCCCAGGCGTTTTTGAACTGTGCCAAATTGTGCCAAATGGCACAGTTTGGAAAAACGTCTGTAACTTTTGAATGATTCAATATAGAAGCTTCAGCTTGGGCTCTAATGAAAGGTGACACTCAGGGCTGTGTGTGTGTGTGTGGGTGGGTGTTGTTTATTCATTCATTCATGAATGAATGAACAAACAAGCCCCCACACACAAAAAAGCATGCCACGTAAAAAATGTGTGGCTTTTTTTTTTACAAGAAAAAAATAACCTACAGTGCACTAAAAATTATTCTAAAATATCTGTAATGTAGAAGATAACAACTCCCACCCCCCACCCCCCCGCTACAGAGGACGGACATCTCCCATTGCCACATGACGGAACAGTCATGTGGTGATGTGGCGACCGCGGCGCACAGTACCAGCGGTCTACTACGCACAGTTGTACTGAAATATCTGCAATATATCTGCAATCCGCTACAGAAGAGTAGCGGGGGGAGCGTTCACGGTCCGGATGCGGCACACGAACCGTGTACCGCGGCGCACGGACTTCGGACTTCATGCGCCGCAGTCTACTACGCACAGTTGTAATTTACCGATCGGTCAAAAGTCATTTTTAATTACAATTTTCAGGGATAAAGAATAATTTAGCTTATAACACTTACCTGTCCACAACAGCAGTGTCACTGGCGAACTTCTCTTCCTCATTGTCAGACGAACATGATGCTGGTCCACTTGTTACGGACTCGTGGTTCTGGTCACGTGACCCGGTCAAACCATAATTCCATTATTGCGGTTTTGCGCTTCCATGATTGCGGTTTTGGCGAACGATTTTTCAAAACAAATTACAGTAGTAAGAAAAAAAGACTGGCGAACGCGTGTGTGTCACCCAGCCTTCATCGTCAGCCTCCGTCGGTCTATGATGACCATGGAAGAGAATCCTAAATGTCTACTCTGCTGGGACAGCACCGCCTGTGGCTGAACAGGCCGATGCGCGAATGGCAGTCCCTGTCACACAGGTCGCACTTGTGGGTGGTCTCTGTGCTGCTGGGTCTGTGGCAGTTCTTCCTGCGGGTCCTTTTTTCATCTGCTGCAGCAGTCAGTCCCTCTTCACCCAGCCTTACACAAAACAGATTTTGCAAGGGAGGCACGCTTTCAAACTTCTGTGCTTCAATTGGCTCGCTGTATTCGCAGCCGTTGGTAGGCAGGTCCTTCTTGTTAGGTATTCAGTCATTGGTTCTTCAAGGTTTCAGAAACCCAATTCAAGGCTCTTATTAGTCGAATGAGAGGTCAATCACATCTAAACCAATCAAAGCACTCCTCTGGCTTTCTGTTCGCGGCTGTGTCTGTAGTGGAAGAACGGAAATGTAGCTTTTTTTTCCAGTGCGCACTAGGACGCACAGTGAGGGCGCCCTCGTGCGCTCTAGGACGCAGAGACGTGCCCGCCCGCGATACACCGGAGTGCTAGAGGTTAACTGGAGAGCGTTAGGCATTCCTGTAGACCAACCAAGTTTGTAGCCGTGTGTGTTTCCTTTGTTCCGTGACTGTATTTGGACTTTCTATACATACACCCATTGTAAATAAACACGTTACTGACTCTGCGTTTTGGGCTCGTTGCTGTTCCCTACGTTTGCTGCGCAGTTTGAGTAGCGGACATGACAGTAAGCTGCCACCAAACAGAGCCCAAGCAAGTAAGTAATGTGTTACTCATTTTTTGTGGGGTTTTTTTTCACTAACCTGTTCGGATCATGATGTCCTGGTCTAGCCGTTTCCACACCGGCAGAAGTGGATGGCCAACGAGCCATCCCAGCATGGTGGAAGAATGGGCAGCCGCGTCTATCCGGGGCTTCCTGTATGTCGCCAAGGACGCCTATGGCCCCGGAGAACAGTGAGACTGCCTTAATGAGGCTCAGGATATCCTGGCAGCTCACCCGGGCCTCTGGAATTATCCCCAGTACGCCAAATTACTGTCCTCCATCTGCATGCTTGAGCGGGCTTTCCCCGACCTGAAGAGGAGGGATCTCCGGACAAAGCCCAAACCAAAACGCTCTCCTCCACCGGCGGCCATCTTCTCCTCTCCCCTGTTATCTGGTCCAAGATGGCAGCCGTCAGGTTGGTGTCGACGTCACCCGGAATCCCAGAGGAACTATTTCGCCCCACGATCTGCTCCAGCTCCGACACCGAGCCCAGTTACCTTTGCAGCGGATCATCTGTCCCGAGCAGTCCCATCTGCAGGATCTCTCTCCGTATCTGCTGCGAGGTCATCTTCCTCAGTTTGTTCGCTGGTGGCAGTGGGGCGTTTGCTTTTTTCACCGGGATCTTCCGTTCCTGAGGTGAGAGGGGCGGCTCCCAAACTGTCTACCAAGGAGCCTAACACCGCCTTCTCCGGATGGACGGGTGAAGACGCCCAAACAGAAGCAGCTACAGCCAACACCATAAGCCGAGTGAACAGGCGAGTACATTTTCATTTGACTCCCATTAATAATGAAATGTCTTGCCTGATTCCCAGTAAGGAGGCTCAGGAAAAGCTGTCTCCTGAGCTCTCCCCACCTGCTGTTGTTTATAACTGTTCACCAGCCCTCTCTCCTCTTCCCTTGATGTGTCTGCCAGAACCGGAGCCGAGCAGTCTGGATCAGGAGGAGCCAGAGGTCCAGGAGGGATGTCCTCTCGCAGCCGTGGTGAACCAGGTCCCAGCCGCCATGCCGGAGGAGTCACCAGCGTGGATCATGGAAGCTGGGAGAACTAAGGCTGCTGATACCATCACACCTGCTGTGGAGCCTGCCACAGCAGAGTCAGCACCCAAGCGGAACCTCGTGGAGGCTGAACCTGAGGAGACATTGCCCAGCTAGCCGAAGTCCTGGACGGCGGTACAGCTTAAGCTAAGGCAAGTGCGCAGCTGCAGTCAAACGTTGCACCTGAGCTCGCCTTGCCAGGCTCTGCTGCTGCCAGCGACTCTGATCCTTCCCCCTCTCCTTCTGAGTCCATTTCCAGAGTTGTCGGAGAGGGTCTTCCATTGCTGGATGAGTCTGGGGATCCAAGTTCGCAACCGGAGGCCACCGAGGTTCCGGAAGAGGTGGTTGTCAGGGGCACCCAGTCCCAGTCCAGGGTGCCAGTGATCAGCCACCTCCTTGCTTGGGTGCTCAGACGGGTCGGCTGGCCCATGGCCAAGATAGCATTGGGGTCAGCAGTAGCCCAGCCGGGTCCCACTGCGGGTGCAGCAGGGGTCCAGCTGGACTCCATCGTGGGTGCAACCATGGCTCGGTCGGGGTCCACCATGGGTGCAACATTGTCCCAGGTTGGGACTACCGCGGAAGCAGCCATGGCCCAGCCCAGGTCCACCGCGGGTGCTTAAGAGTCCCAGCCCTTCGTCGGGACAACCGAGGGTGCCGTAGGACAGTTTGGGGATGCCGGGGCCTTCCTTTCCCTTTTGGAGGCCCTGTGGGTGTTCCTCCTCCTTCTGCCGGGCACCGTTGGGGTCCACAGGGGTTCCTCTTCCCCTGTCTGGCCACCCACCTCTCAGCCTTCCAGTGGGTAGGCCACCGCCTCATTTGCCCTTCCGGTCCTGGTGGCCTATTCGTGTGGGCAGGCCTCCCAAAAAACTGGGTTCCTTTGCTGGGTGGCCCGTGTGCCCTGGCAGGTCGCCGGACACTGCTCTGCAGGCTGCCCGCTGGCCCTGGGATTTTGGCCAGCCCCCTGAACTTATGGCAACCTGCTGGGCCTTGGACTCTGGTCAGCCCCCTGAACTGTGGGACTCTTTGGGGATGGGGTGGGTTAATTAGTTTTGGGGTTGGGGAGTGTGTTGCCATTGTGTTGTTTTGTGGTGTTCCCCATCTGTGTTGATCCCTCCTAACCTGTTTCCCTCCACCTCCTGCCTTGGTTTGGTGTGTTGGTCTTTTGGGTGGGGGTGGGAAGCGGGTTTTGTTCTTTGCCTTGATGGTACGATGGGTGTCTGGTATCCACCCCTTGGGGGGGCACTGTCATGTTTGGGGTTGCCACCCCGAGCATGACTTATGGCTGTTGGGGTTAATTGTTGATTATTAATTCCAGCTGATGGATTGAGTCTTGCTCTCCATCAGTCCCACAGCCATGCCTCCTCCTCACCAGGCATCCACCAGCAGTTTGGTTCACCACATACACACTCATGCACGCACACACGCACACATACACACACACTCACATTCACACTCACGCACACACACACCTAGTTCAATCAGTCACACCTGTTGCCACACGGCTGGGTCTACTTGCTGTCATTAGGCTTTGTACAAATAGCTGTGCAGTACGACCAGCCGGGGTGGCAGCTTAGCAATGTCTACCCTGGACATCTGAACTCGCTTTTGTTGGTTTACCCCTGGACTGAATCATGTTGTTCCCTCAGAGCCTTTCCGCTCTGACATTGTAGTAAGTCTTTCTCTGTGCCTTTTTCTCCGCTCCTGCTTAACTGGAGTGCATTAGGCATTCCTGTAGTCCAACCAAATTTGTAGCTGGGTGCCTTTCCTTTTTTCCGTGACTGTATTTGGACTTTGTATACATACACCCATTGTAAATAAACACGTTACTTACTCTGGGTTTTGGGCTCGTTGCTATTCTCTACGTTTGCTGCGCAGTTTGCGTAGCGGACATGACACATGTTATATACCTAATATTAATAATAAACACCATTTAAAAACTGCATTTTGGTTCACTTGTGTTATCTTTGTCTAATATTTAATTTGTTTGATGATCTGAAACATTTAATTGTGACAAACATACAAAAAAATGAGAAATCAGGAAGGGGCAAACACTTTTTCACACCACTGTGTGTGTGTGTGTGTGTGTGTGTGTGTGTGTGTGTCTTTACATAGTTGATATAAAATGTCTACACACCCCAGTTCAAATGCCAGGTTTTTGTGATGTAAAAAAATGAGGCCAAGATAAATCATTTCAAAAAATTTTCCACCGTTAATGTGACCTATAACCGGTACAACCCAATTGAAAAACCATCTGAAATTTTTTAAGGGGAAAAATAAAAACTTACAGTAACCTGGTTGCATAAATATGCACATAACTGTTATAACTGGGGATGTGACTGTGTTCGGAATTAATGATTAATAATGATGTTATGATTGCCCCTCTGGGGCAGTGAGGGGGACCCAAACGTGAGGCAAATTTCGTGCATATTTATTGGTGCAGAACAGAACATAATGCAAATTGTGAGCTGAAACAAAAGCAAAAGCACAACTTGGCTCAGACACTAGGTTACATGAAAACTTGACTTGACTGAAGCGTAGGGAACACGCCAACATGAACGACAAGGACACTGCACTCGACAGAGACTCACACTGACATAAATAGGCAAGGGGGCAATCAAGACAACGCAGGACAGGTGGGAACAATCAGAGGCAATCAGAGGCAGCAGGGCATGGCAACAGGTACAGAAAAGATGAGGGACTGAGACAAAAGGCAAACAGGAATGGAGGGTACACAAGAGACATGAACACAGGACCAGGGAATACATGACCATGATAAATAATAATAACAGTCAACTAAGAATCGGCCAGGGACAAATCCTATGAAACATAGGAGTATGACAATGAAAATAAATGCAATAACGAAACTGAACTGAGGCAGGGGCAGTAACCACCAAATGGAAATCAGAACTACAGACAAGGCAGGGATAAATAAAGCCAAGCAAACCAGGATAACAATAATACTAAGCACAGAGAATAACAAAAATAAACTTAAAGCATGAGCATGGGCCCCAGACCATACCCAGACTCTGACAGAGCCCTCCCCCTCCAGCCCTTAAGGGGTGGATCCAGACATCCCAAAACTACACCAAAACAAACAAACAAACACACAAACAAACAAACAAACAAACAAACAAAAAATTCACCCTCCCAGTGTGGGTGGAAGGGTTGCATAAGGCCAGGTGGGTCAAGACAACCTCTCCCTCCACAAAGTCCAAAACCAAAACCAGTTTGTGGGGGCCAAGTAGATGTAGCGTTGACAGTGGGTTCCAATTTATAAACTCATTTTTTGCTGAAGAAAAAATGTTTCAACTCAAAATTCTGGTCATGGACTGCTTTTCTCACCCAAGCACCAGAGCTGTAACACAACCCATTGGCCATAAAGTGGAAGTTTCCTGCTCCGTTCCTGGAGTCATTCTCCCTTTCATTTGCCAAAGGAATGCCCCAAATGACAAATTTATGCTTGATATAGTCCAGGCTGGGAAGTCAAGATTCTTCATTAAACAACCAGACAGTTTTACAGTGCCATCTGGTGGACGACTGTGGAATATTTATTTTTTTTTTCTCTCCCTGTAGTGGAATTTCTGAGTTGTGGACAATAAATTAATTCATATTCTTTCTCTCACGACAGTATCCACTACTGAAGGCATGTCTGAACTCTGGAATGGACAATTGTGGTTTGAAATGCTTTTTATTGATGTGTTGCTTTATTTTAAGGAAGAAATTAACTTTTGCATGCTTACCATTAAGAAATTAATCTCATGTACAATGAAGAGACCTTGTGTATGTTCCTTTCATCAAGTAGGATATGTTAGTCACTAAAGTTTAAAGAATTTATGCTTTAATCAGCAGCATATATGTGTTTTAGGGGAACTTCACTTCTCATATCAAGTGTCTTCCTCCTCCTCTTGTCATGTTTGTGTGCATTTGCACAGCAAACAGGTGAAAAGGATTTGAGCCCAATCGCTGGTGAAGTGAATGTGTTTATTAAACAGAATATCAACATACAAAGTGTCCATGAATACAGTCCAAAATGAGTAATGATTAAAATGACTGGCTACAAACTCCGTTGGCTGGAGGAGGAAGCTTACATCACGCCCCTGGGTAAGACTGGCCACATGGGAAAAAAACTAGAAACATAAACCAGTGAGAGAGGAAGACTTACATGAATGTCGGAGCACAACGGGGCTCTGGAAACAACGACACCATAATAGTTCAAAAGGAGGAAAAACCAGACTTCCGGTCTGGACGCCATGGTGACTGCAGCTTAACACTGAAGTTCTCAGACCCAATCCAAGATAACACCTTGAAAATCAAACTTAACGGATTTTTGGAGGAGTGAAAATCAAAAGACAAAATCATCATGTCTAAAGGAAAACAGAAGAAACTGAAATTCTCCAGGCCAGGACACGTATCGGCCGGAGAATCTGAACTGGAAGATCTCCGTTCAGAAGACGAGGAACTGGTGGTAGCTAACAAAAAGGTTAGCCTGAAATCGCTATTTGAAGAGCTACGACGATTTCGCCGAGAGGTTACGGCCGAATTTCGGGAATTCAGAGAAGAATTGAAAAGGACAAACAGCAGAGTGGACCAGGCCGAGAACCGAATCTTGGAAGCAGAGGAACGAATAAAAGTGCTTGAAGATTCTGTGCTGGACCTACACAAAAGACAAGCATCTATAGAGGCTAAGCTAGCCAACCAAGAAGGAAGACAGAGAAGAGACAATATAAGAATTCATGGTCTGATAGAAGGAGCCGAAAACGGTTTTAACTCAATGGCAGAATGCGTGGAATCTTTACTAAGAGAGAAATTGGATATTCCACAAACCACCGACTTAAACATAGAAAAGGCACATCGTTCATTAGCCGCTAGGCCAGCGGCGGAAGCGCCCCCACGTTCGGTGTTGGTAAGATTTTCCAATTTCAAAATAAAACAAGAGGTTGTCAGACTGGCTTGGCAGAAAAAAGGATTTATGCACCAGGAGAGAAAAGTCTTCGTGGAACACGATTAGGCCCCGGAGGTCCTTAAAAAGCGCAGGGAATACAATGACGCGAAAAAGGTGTTAAGAGAGAAGAAATTGCGCTTTCAGACACCATTTCCTGCGAAGTTAAGGGTCTTCTACGGCGAAGAAACATGTCTCTATAATTCGGCGGAAGAAGCAACAGCTGACATGGCGAGAAGAGGGCTCCCGGTAACGGTATTTAAACCCGCAGCAGACCCGAGTGAGAAGATCAAAACGCAAACATGGACAACACAAAGACCTTCAAAATCCACGGGCCAGCAGCGGGAAACCCAGCGCCAGAGCGTCGCGGATAAACTGTCCGTTTTCAGGTGGGAATAGCGACCTTTTTTTTTTCTTGAATCAATCTGCACATCCAACCCCCCTCATACAAGGTAACAAACATTAAAGGAGATGCGTATTCAGCATGTGGTAAAACATTTCATGGAACAGTCATAATATTTGAAACAAATAAGTCTTTTTAATTAAAAAAAAAAAAAACTTGTTAAAATAGAAATGTGACAATAATCCACATGTTCTCCTCACACCAACAAATACTGTTTTTGTGTGAATGTTTGCTGTGATGGGGGTGGGAGGGTGCACACAATTTCACAGGGTATAGGCATAAAAGGGAAAAAAAAAATCATTACAAGTTCGGATTGGGTTCTGAAACTCACGTTAAAAGCATGGGACAACTTACAGGGGTAAGAGAGGGCCCTCAACACGTAACAGAGTTTGAGGAATTTCCCTCAGAGCCTTCACTCCATCAAGGCTCTTACAGGGTCTTTAAAAAGACCTCAGCTCAGGAAGTTCTTTTGACAGCTTTTTGTTTTAAAGTTTTATACACTATGTTCTTAATGTTTTTCTTGTTTTTAATGTTCTTTCAGTTTCTGAGTAGCACAAAAGAGGGCCACCACACAGTTATACTAAACAAAACAACACAATGGAGAAACAGGGTGCAACCAAAATAATTTCATATAATGTAAAAGGAATCCTGAATCCAGTTAAAAGATCCAAGATTCTAGGCAAAATGAAAAAAGACAAAGCAGGAATAATATTTTTACAAGAAACCCACCTAACAGACGTGGAACACAATAAACTCAGTAGACAAGGGTTTAAAATGATCTCTTCATCTTCATATAAGTCAGGGAGGAGGAGGGGAGTAGCGACATTGATATCAACCAAAATTACATTTGAAAAAAATCAGAACACAAAGATAAAGAAGGGAGATACAGTTTGGTAACTGGGCGGCTAGAGGGAGAAGATATCACCCTGCTGAATGTGTATGCTCCCCCAGGGGCTAACTGGAAATTTTATAAAAATGTATTTGACCTAATGATAACTAAAGCTCAAGGTTTAGTGATATGTGGTGGGGACTTCAATCTTAGACTGAATCCATACTGGGATGCTTCTGGTAATTCTCCACATCAAAATAACACCCAAAGCAGGAAGACTTGGATGCTACTAAAAGAAATGGGAATCTGTGACGTGTGGAGGGAACTCAACCCCAGTGTAAAAGACTATACATTTTACTCAACTCCACATTCATCTTACTCAAGGATTGACTATTTTTTTATGTTTAATAGAGACATTGGAAGAGTAGAAACATGTAAAATAGGACTGATGGATCTCTCTGACCACAGTCCGATCTACATGGACTTAAATATCCAAAAATACACAAATAATACATTTTCTTGGAGGTTAAATTCAAATGTCCTGAAAGGACCATTGAAAGATGAATTGGAATCAGATATTCTCAGATATTTGGAAGAAAACGATAATGGAGAAGTATCCCCTTTAATACTGTGGGATGCATGCAAAACTGTAATAAGAGGAAAGATTATTGCAAAACTGGCAACCCAAAAGAAACTAAGACAAGAAAAACTATCCACATTAGAGTCAGAACTTAGGAACCTAGAAAAAGAACACAAAGGCAACACTCATTCTACTGACTCGCTCAAGATTAAGGAAATTAAAAACCAAATAAATGAGATCTACACAATAGAAATCCAGAAGAAACTTACATTTTTGAAACAAAAATACTATGAAGCAGGCAGTAAATCGGCAAAATTGCTAGCCTATAAATTGAGGAATCATCAAACAGAAAGAGCAATCTACAAAATCAGAGACCCAGTATCAAAGGAAATAAAATTCAGAATTCAGGATATTCTTAAAAGCTTCGAGAATTACTATAAGAACTTATACTCCCACAAAAAACATAAAAACGCATCCGAGGCATTCCTAAACACATTAAACCTTCCCCAACTTACGGAGTCACAAAATAAAACACTACTGTCAGAAATACATCCTAAAGAATTGGAAAAAGCAATTATGAAACTTAAAGCTAACAAATCCCCAGGAGCTGATGGCTATACAGCAGAGTGGTACAAAACCTTTAAACAGCAACTATCTCCTCTCCTCCTGAAAACATTTAATTATGTCCTCCACACACGGGAAATCCCCCCCTCCTGGAGAGAAGGGGTCATTGCAGTTATACCTAAACCTGAAAAGGATAAACTAGAGTGCTCCAACTACAGACCAATCAGTGTACTAAATCAGGACTATAAGCTTTTTACCATTATCCTTGCCAAAAGGTTAGAAAATATACTGACAGACCTAATTCATTTAGACCAAACAGGTTTTATAAGACAAAGACAGACACAAGACAACATTCGACGCACTTTACACATAATTCATCATATAAAAAAATATAACTTAAATGCAGTCATATTGGGATTAGATGCTGAAAAAGCATTCGATTTGGTTGACTGCTCTTTTCTATATAGAATCTTATCCAGTTTCAATTTTCATAACAACTTCATTAGAACTATACAGGCATTATATAAAAAACCAACAGCTAAAATAAGGATTAACGGTAATTTATCATCATCTTTTGAACTGGAAAGAGGATGTCGTCAGGGCTGCCCCCTGTCTCCACTGCTCTTTGCAATCTTCATAGAACCTCTGAGCCAATGTATAAGACAAAATCAAAAAATTCAAGGTATTACACTTGGTCAGAAGGAACATAAAATAGCACTCTTTGCTGATGACATTTTAATATACCTAGGGCAGCCGGACACTTCTTTACCAGAACTAACCTCGGTTTTTTCAGAGTATGGAGATTTATCGGGGTACAAATTAAACATGCATAAAACCCAAATTTTAACATTCAGCTATGACCCAAATCATTATTCACTAAGCAAACTCAAAACTAACTGGGAGTCGGAATCTATGAAATATCTGAGGGTCAATATCCCGAAACAACTCAACAAAATTATATCACTAAACTATGATCCACTGGTGACAAAAATAAAATCTGACCTAGCAAGATGGAATATGATACCATTCTTGGGTACTGCACAAAGAATTGAAGCAGTCAAAATGAATATACTTCCACGTCTTCTATACCTTTTCCAAACAATACCGGTAGAACCTCCCAAAAAAACATGGCAGGAGCTGGACAGAAGGATCTCAAGATTCATATGGCAGGGCAAGAGACCTAGAATCAGATATAGAACCCTACAGCTAAACAAAGACAAAGGTGGGCTCGCGCTGCCAAATATCAGGGACTACTTTAAAGCCGCACAAATTAAAACTTTAGTAGAGATATGTAACCCAGTCTACACTGCACAATGGAAGGAGATCGAATGCCAAATAACAAGTGACATCCCCCTACAGGCGATAATAGGGAACAATGCCTTACCTAAGCTTTTGAATAACACTAACCCGTGGATAGAGACCCCGCTAAAAATTTGGTTTAAGATAGTCAGAGAGAATCAAACTAAAGAGCCCTATCGACTTCTGCAATGGATTGCCTATGATCAAGACTTTACTCCTAATAAAACAGACACCAGATTTAAAAAGTGGAAGGAGAAAGGGCTGATAAAATATTACGATTTTTTTAAAGGGCAAATCTTAAGAAGTTTTGAAGATTTGAAAAAACAAGGCCTAATAAATCAAGACCTTTACAGGTTCTTCCAGCTTAGACACCACATAAACAATATACTTAAAAAGGAGGATTTGGAAAGGGCCCAGTCAGGTGTTCTGAAGGTCTTCTTAATGGCATATAAAGGGATCCCAGGGATCAGATACATTTCTAAAATATACCAAGGTCTTCAAGACTTAAAAGGAGACAACACATCTTATATAAAAGAGAGATGGGAAAAAGAGGGGAATTTCACTTTACAACTGGAAATATGGGAAAAGCTAAATAAACAGCAATGGAAAAGTACCTCATCCCTGCAGTGGAGAGAATTTGGATGGAAAAACTTGGTAAGATTTTTCAGAACACCTGCACAAAACAAATTTACCCATAAGGGATTGAACTGTTGGCGCTTGTGTGGTGAAAAGACATGCCCAGTTATCCACCAATATTGGACCAATGTACAGACAATATTGGGGAAAATATTCAAAATAACAGTTCCCCTTTCTTTTGTAACTTTGTATTTGGGTTTACTACCGGACTCACTGGAAAGACGAGGAGAAAAATACTTATTCAGTGTTTTAATATTGGCAAGCAAAAAAGCTCTAACTAAAAAATGGATGTTGAAGGACTGTCCTACACCTGAAGATTGGAATAACGTGATCCAAGACATTTACTCGATGGAAAAGTTGACATTCGCACTGAGACAGGACATGGATGGGTTCATGAACTTTTGGCAACCCTGGATCGCGTATGTGTCTTCCATTAGATCTAATCTTTGACAAATACCATTTCAATAATGGTTCCGCTCTTTGTTCCAACGCTACTCAGATGCTCTTTTACCTTTATTTACTTACCTTTTCTTTTTGTTTGTTTTTTGCTGGTTTGTTTGGTTTTTTTGGGGGTTTTTTTCTCTTTAATTTCACTTTTTCTTTCACTTTAAAAAAAAAAGGGGGTGTTGTAAGAATTATTCTTCCAATGTTGTCAGATATCAGAAAATAAGGGAACATGTGATGAAAATGTAAACAATGCATTGCTGTAACGACCTGTATACCCTTTACAAAAACTTAAATTAAAAAAAAAAAAAAGGAGGAAAAACCAACTGTGAGTGAGCTTGGACATCAAGTGATGACTTATGCCGCCACACCGAGTGCCCACACTGTTACCCATAAGTACCCCGTGTACTAATGAGTGACAAGTGGATGCAGGTTGTCATGTTATTAAAAAACTACATGAGTCCAACTGTAGCTTTTAACGTCACTTTTATTGCAACGTGTCAACCTTGCTGCTAGTCTGTGTCTCTCCCGCCAGTCGCCTCTCTCTGTCGTCATCACTGCGCGACTGTGTAGTTCTTTTCCAAATAACTCAATTACACCACATCTCCCCTTTCTAGTATCAATGGGTAGACTGCCATTGATTCAACAGACCTTAGAGGATTATTCTGCCTTTGTGGCTGGAAGATCTGGTCCTATCTAATGCCATTTACACACACAACAGACACACTGCAGTTTTCCCTTAGCACTGAACAATATGTGCAAACTCAAATACAATACTTCCATCCTAAACCCTGTACTGTTCTGTCTTCACTCTAAACTCTGAACTTGAACATTTACATAGAAAAGAGTGCAAAATCAGAAAAATAGTGCAATCACATTTGCAACCTTTTTTTCACTATTATTTTCAAACATTCAATATTCTGAAATGTTTATAAGTCCAACCGGGTTGGTTTTACAACCACTCTCCCAGACCTGGTTCTAGGAGTAGGAGTAGGTGGTTCAGGAACATTCTGCTGTGATGATGTTGCTGCAGGTTGTTCTACTGAAGGTTGTTCTGGAACACCTTCCGGGAACTGCTTAGCTGCAGCACTGTTGCTCTGCTCCGATGAGGAGTTCTAGGGGATGAGATGACGACGATTTCGCCTGATGGTCCCATGGGGTCCCTCCACCAGATAAAAGCGCGGTGTGGTGTGATTTCCGATGACAGCTCCTGCTGCTCTTTGATATGTGACCCACACGTCCTGTCCTGGAGCGAGTCTAGTGAGATGCTTTGCACGGTGTCTCAGGTTGTAGCGTTGCACATCTTTCATTTTCCTCTTCCCTTCTTTCAGCATAACACCATTTCCATCAGGAAGAGCAGGACTTAACAACGCAGGAAGAATAGGCACAGTTGTACGAAGCCTCCTCCTCATGAGCAGTTGAGCTGGGCTATACCCGTTTTGGAGCCCTGTAAGCCAGTAAAGCAAAATAGGGGTCATCTGACTTCTTCAAAAGCCCCTTCACTGTCTGCACTGCACGTTCAGCTTCAGCATTGCCCTGGGGATATTTCAGGCTGCTGGTTACATGCTGGAACCCATACAACTTTGCAAACGCTGCAGAGGCCACTCTGGAGAATTGTGGCCCATTGTCTGTCACCAGGGTCTCACAGATTCCATGACGTGCAAAGATTGACTTAAGGTGGTGGATCACATCATTAGATCTTGTGGGAATTAGCAGGGCAATCTCCACATATCTTGACATGTAGTCCACTACTAGCAGGTAGGTCTTGCTCCCTAACATGAACAAATCTGCTCCCAACTTCTGCCATGGTCTGTCTGGGTATGGTGTCGGCATCAGTGGCTCCCTGTGGTTCTGTCTCTCCTGACAGCATGCTCTGCAGTTGAGAACCAACTCATTCAGCTGCTGACTCAGCCCCAGCCACCATACTGACTGTCGTGCCCGTTCTACACATAACCACACCCTGGTGTCCTTCGTGCAGCTTAGCAAGAACATCATTTCTCATGGTTGAGGGTATGACAAGCCTATCTCTCTTTAGCAGTAGACCATCCTGGACAGTAAGGAATGCCCTGTCAGTCCAGTATAGCTTGAGTGCAGGTCATTTACACCATGAGCTGGCCAGCCTTCTGCACACAACTGCATCACTTCAGCACGCACACTGTCCCTCTGCAGCTGCTTTCCCAGCTCCTCCAGATAGGCAGTGCTTGCAGGTAGGTTCTCCATCACCATATGCACGTAGATATTTGTGTCCTCGAACAGCTCTTTGTCAGATGGTGTCTCTTTTCTTGTGACAGGCGCTCGCGACAATGTATCAGCTGTCCACAGGCACTTCCCTGGCACGTGAGATATGGAGTAGGAAAAGCGCATAAGACACATTCGAAAGTGGTGGATCCGAGGGGGTAGAGTGTCCAGTGCTTGAGACCCCAGGAGACTCAGGAGAGGCTTGTGATCTGTCTCCAACTGGAAGTGTTTTCCAATGAGGAAGTTGCTGAGCCTCTCGCAAGCCCAGGTCAGGCTCAAAGCCTCCTTTTCCACTTGGCATATCTCTGCTCAGTGGGTGTGAGAGGCCGTGACATGAAGGCTACTGGTCTCCACTCCTCACCCCAGTTTTGTAGCAGGACTCCTCCGAGTCCGTAAGATGATGCGTCTGCTGTGACTTTGCAGTCTCTGTTAGGATCATATACGGCCAGCACTGGCAGCGATGTCAGGGCATCCTTTAAGTCCTGGAAGGATTTAGCCTGCTCGGCGCCCCACACCCAGCAGTTCTTCTTCAAAAGGAGATCTCTGAGGGCTTTGTCCCTCTCAGCTAGCTGCGGGATAAACTTGCCTAGCTGGTTTACCATTCCAAGGAAAGACCTTAGTTCACTCAGTTTTAGGCTCAGGCATTTCCCTCACAGCCTCCGTCTTGCTCGGGTCTGGACTGATGCCGCTGGCAGAGATCACGTGGCCTAGGAAAGTCATCTCATACTTTGGCAGGTCACATTTGCCAATGTTAAGTGTGATACCTGCCTTCTGAATCTTTCTTAGCACGGTATGCAGGCGAGCATCATGCTCCTCTTGCGTACAACCCCACACCAGCACGTCATCAATGTGACAAACCACGCCTTTGAGCCCTTCTGCGACCTCCGTCACCATTCTGTTCTGAAAGTGTTCAGGGGCGGACGCAATGCCGAAAGGTAGCCGTTTGAAATAATAGAGTCCAAAGGGCGTGATGAACGTTGTCAATTTTGTTGAATCTTCTGTCAATGGGATTTGCCAAAACCACATATTTGCATCCAGCTTACTAAATATTTTGGCTCCAGCCAGCCTCCCAAGTGTTTCCTCTGCTGATGGTAGAATGAACTTCTCTCTATACACGGTCTCATTGAGGTTAGTGAGGTTGACACATATTCGCACAGGATCCATCTTGTTCTTTCTAGGCTCTACCACGATGCCAGCACACTAGTCTGTAGGCTCCTCAATTCTGCATATCACCCCGAGGCTTTCCATGCGGGACAGCTCTTGCTTGACTTTGTCCATTAGTGGCAATGGGATCCTCCTTGGTGTCTTGAGTGAAAATGGTTTGGCACCTGGTTTGAGCTTGATGGCATTTGCCTGGCGCACCTCACCTAGTCTGCTGAATAATTTTGGATAGTTCTCCTTTAATATTTCTATAGTGACACTGTCAAGGCATGCAACAAGCCCTAGTCTGCAGCTCACGGACCTCCCCAGCAGGGCAGTGTGCACATAACGGATAACATACACCTCCTCCATCTCCTCTTTCCCACCAATTCTCAGCAACAGCTTGGCAATGCCCACAACATCAAGTGGCCTCCTCCCCGGTCCCAGGAGCGGCTTCGGTGCTTTGTGGAGCGCAGGTGGGTTTTCTCTGAGTATTTTCTGGAACACAGCATGTGGCAAAAGTGTGACATCGGCACCCATGTCTATTTTGAACGTCACACTGCTGTCATGAATGTCAATGTTGACCATCCAAGGATCACCATCTGTTGTAACACTGCCGAGGAAGATGGCATCCTGATCCTCTTCCACCTCAAGTACAGATTTTGAGGCCTTGCACACACGTTTATAATGACCCTTTCTCCCACAAGCATGACAGTTCACTTCATCTGCAGGACACTCATGTTTTGAATGTGATGGAGAGCTGCCACATTTATGACATTTTGACTGTGTCCCCTTTTCCTTGCTATTCTGAGTACTGTGCAGTTTGTGAGCATGCTGAAGTTTGTCTTTAGCAGGCTTGCTACTTCCCTTGAATGCTTTATCAACAGACATTGCCTCACTTGCTTGAGTTCTGGTGTCCCCTCTCAGAGAAGCTTGCTGCTTTTTCACCTCCTCACTCTGCCGTGTCATCCTAATTGCTTTCTCCAAAGTCAGCTCTGCATCTAGCTGCATGCATTCAGACAGCCTCTTGTCTAACAGACCGACGACAAGTCTGTCCTGAAGTAACTTATCATGTAGCACACCGTAACTGCAATGTTCAGCTAGCGCATATAGTGCAGTAACAAAAGAATCTACTGTCTCGCTTTCTCACTGCTTTCGCAGGTTGAATATGGCACGCTCATAAATTACATTCTTTTTAACCACAAAGAAGCCTCAAAAGCCGTCACGCACTGCTTCATACGAGCTGTGTTGAGCATCCGTCAGAGCCAGCCCACGTAAAACATCATCCGCCTCCTCCCCCATGCAATATATCAAAGTATTATCTCGATTCTCTTCAGAGCTTGCATTCAGATTACTTGCCAAGCGAAATCTGTCGAATCTCCAGATCCATTTGGCCCACTCCTGCGGCTTAGAAAAGTCGAAGGGCTCTGGTGGCTGGATGTTAAACGTAGTGCACGGACCCACTGTAACCAACTGACACTCCATTAGTGTCTCCGTCTTCACTCATCGTGTCTGCAAACTCCCCTCTCTTCCTCCGCGGTGTACAAACAATCCTTTTTGTTTTTGGGCTTACTGAAGAAAATTGCAGTAGGTCTCAACCGGCACTTAGTTTGCAACCCACCTTTTTCTTTTGTCTTTAACTGCGACAAAGGAGAAATAATCTGTCCATTTCCACAAAAACAAAGTGGCTTCATCTTTTCCTCCGCTCAGTAGTGAAGACTTGGGCTATTTGCAGTAGGTCACATTGACTGATGGCTGATGGCTCGTCTCATCTACGGTAGGGTTAGTTTGTATATTCATTTATTTGCACTAACAATATCTATTCATATTAATGTAATGAGTAATATCTGATCAAATTCAGCAACTGTAATGCATTGTTGGATTTTTAAACAGTAATTGCATTACACAGAACGCTGCTGCAAAAGTAGAAGCATTACAGTAACACATTACATTGTAACACGTTACTCCCAACACTGCTTCTAAGTAACAAGAGACAAAGAATATTATCAGAATGTACAAACAACAAATATTAAGCTGGGTTCACACTATAGCATTTGGACTGACTTTTACAGGGAGCTGGATTAAAAAAAAACCTGCTCACGAACATAATTTCACTAACGTTTGGACCAATTTCTCTGATTTTTCAAAACGTCTGTAAAAGTTTGTCCAAACGCTGTAGTGTGAACCCAGCTTTAACTTAGACCAACTTAGGTAAACTCTGCATAACTTAGCCCAGCCCTCAAGAACTTTTACAAACTGAGTACAACTTTGACCAACGTGTATTTCCAAATGTCGGCAGATTTTCAGCATGCTGAAAAATTTCAAAGAACACAACTTTCACCAACTTTTGCCAACAAACACAAACTATCATTAACTTTTGCCAGCAGAGCCAGACGTTTGCCAAAACGTCAGTAAAAGTTGGTGCAAACGTTGTAGTATGAATCCACCTTTACTAACTTGCTGTCATAGCTTTACAGCCAAGTGATGTTACGATTGCCACTGCAGGCAAGCAGTTAATCAGGATTTTCTCACCATCAAGACCCATGCTAGCACCTCTGTCAGTGATGTGCAGTGACTTTCATGGCTGGTAAGGCACTGACACTTTCAGAGTCGGGTTTACAAGTACATGAACCCATTAGAGTAATCTTAAATTCAACATGCAGTTGAAAGCTTGCATGGTTTTATAATCTGCTAATCTTACATTTTTAAAATTGGATTTTATAAACAATTTCATCAAAACAATTGTAAGGTATTTTATTGAATTACCTCTTAATGGAATGCACAGAAAAGACAGTAATGTTTTCATTTTATAACTCTCCTTGAGCATAGACAATGTGCAAAGTCCCTTGGTTACATAAGTATATTTGTTGTTGGCATCCTTCAGTCTCGGGAGACTATGGATCTGCGCCTTGAGTTGGAATAACGGGGTTACGGCACCATTGCTTGTGGCTGTGTAAGCTGATACTCGAGTGACAGTCACGGTTGCAACGGCTGCAGATGTAGGCGCTTGGTTGTGGTGTCTTTTCCTTTCGAGATGATCGTTTTTCGTTGGCAGACTGGCGAAGGTGCTCTTCTCCACTTCTGAGTCCGTCTTTCAGCGCATGTCTCCAGCGGTTTCGGTCGTCTGCAGTACCCTCCCAGTTGATCACGTCCATGCCCAGTGTTTTCATGTCTCTTTTGCATAAATCCTTGAAACGGAGATGCAGTTGACCTCAACTTCGTTTGCCAGATGCAAGCTCTCCGTACAGAATGTCTTTTGGTATTCTACCAGAGTGCTGACTGCGACACAGATCACTCACTGGTATGCTGTAAGGTCAAGTTCCCAAGGTGCTGCATTACAACAAACCTCCTGGGAGACAGCGCATTGATGCCAGGATGATGCAACAACCAGACAAAGTCATCGAATTCACCGAAAATCTCAAGAAGTCCATCACAACCTCACCTGAAGCAGATGCCGCAGAGAGATGGAACACCCTTAGAGATCACATCCATGTTGTTGCTCTCCGTACATTTGGTAAAAAACGAGGAAACACACCCGATTGGTTTGAGGCAAACTTCAGCGAGCTGGCTGCCGTCCTCGCAGAAAAGAGAGCTGCTCTAATGAAATACAAGGATTGCCCCACCCACAAATCACAGGAAGCTCTGCAGGAAGCCAGGAGCAAGACTCAACGGACAGCCAGACGCTGTGCAAACGATTACTGGTTGAAACTCTGTGAGAGTATCCAAATGGCAGCCGACACAGGAGACATACGTGGAATGTACGACAGGATCAAGAAAGTAATTGGGCCAACTCAACGCAAGACAGCGCTGCTAAAAACCAAGACCGGAACTACCATCACAAACCAAATGGAGCAGATGGAGAGGTGGGTAGAGCACTACTCTGAACTATCCTCCCAAGACAGCTCGATTTCGGGGGAAGCACTGAATAATTTGGAGGACCTACCGATCATGGAAGAGCTGGACTTACCTCCAGCCATGGAGGAACTGGAAGAAGCACTAGACTCTCTGCCAATTGGGAAAGCGCCTGGTCTCGATGGGATCCCAGCAGAAGTTATAAAGTGCTCAAAGGATGTCTTCCTTCAACAACTACATGAGATCCTATCTCGCTGCTGGGAGGAAGGAGAGGTGCCTCAAGATATGAAGGACTGCAAAATAGTGACGCTGTATAAAAACAAAGGTAGCCAAAGCGACTACAAAAGTTATCGAGGGACATCATTGCTTAGTGTCACCGGAAAGGCATTCGCTTATGTGGTTCTCAGCTGTCTTCGAAAACTCGCGGAAAGAATTTTTTTTTTTTTTTTTTTTTAGATTTTAGTATACTTTATTGATCCCCAGAGGGGAAATTGAGGGTCATCCACCACCTGGATGGATGAAGCAGCCACGATACGGCGCTATCCCTTAACCATTCACACCTAGGGCAACTTTAGAGTCTCCAATTAACCTAACCTGCATGTTTTTGGCATGTGGGAGGAAACCGGAGAAATCCCGGGGTAAACCCATGCATACACGGGGAGAACATGCAAACTCCACACAGATCACTGTTGGTCGGGGGCTGGGATTGAACCCACGATCCCACGGCCAAGGGTAAACTGTGCTGCCGCAGTGCTAACCACTGCGCCACCGTGCAGCCCAGAATTTATCCTGAATCTCAAAGTGGTTTCAGATCCTGGTGCTCCCCGACTGATATGATCTTTTCTCTCAGACAGCTACAGGAAGAAATGCAGGGAGCAAAATAAACCACTTCATGTCGCATTTATCGACCTGACAAAAGTCTTCAATACATAAGTATAATGTATTAAGTTATTTGACAAACAAGTTTTTTTGGTCACAAAAATCATTATACTTTATTATTGGTCAAGGAAGACAGTAAATTAAAGTAGCTTGGTAAGATGCATCTATCTGTGTTGCAGCTCCACAATTTACACTCACTTATTACAAATTCAAGTATTTACAATAACTTTGCATGCATGGTCTTACCGTTACTTGTAAGTGAAGTAAATTCATCTATCCTTCTGGACAAAAATTGAAAAGGTCAAAAATCCTTCTTTTAGATTTAAAAAATCCTTTGTGTAGCTGATACAATATGTAAACTATGTTGAATTTCACCAAAACTTTTTGGTATATTTGGCCTATCTTATTTTATTTTATTTTAATAATCTCCAGCCTTTGTATGTGTGTGTGGCAGCGCTCGGTGTGCTGACTTAGTCACGTCTCTGTATGTTCCTAGCCAAAGCAGTTTTTGCTATGGCTGAAGGTAAGTGACAGTAAAAACGTGCTCCGCAAACAAAAGTTATTATTAAATTACTTAAAGTGATTTAACTGTTGTAACCTGTTCTATGTAATGGCCACTTCATTTTGTGAGAGCCCTACTAAGTTTTGAAGTTTGATAGTTCAAGTTTTGTACAAGTTTTCAGTCTAAAAGAGGGCTACTCGTACATTAGCATCCAAAGCTAACTGCTAAGTAACCATTAACTAATAACGGCTAGTTAAGAACAGTCATTATTTTTCTTATCAGGAGATAAGCACAGAACACAACGTAGAAATAAGACATGGGTTACATTGGTGCCGTGTATGGGTAACCCCCACAACAGCCACGGACAAGCAGAGCGCTCAGCGGGAGCAATTAACATAGCAGTGTGATCTATGGACTGAGAACAATATGTAGATGTGCCTGGTAACCTCTTTTGTCCTACAGCCCCGGAGCAGAGGAGAATCCAGGCGCCAGTATCCTGCTGTTATGTATGACTTCCTGCTCTGTACTCAAATGTAAATGTCCCACGCCTGACTGCAGTTTCTTTGATGATAACATGCCTTTCATGTATTGTCTGTAACTGGGTATAAGTACCGCACATGTTCTGTAACTCATCCTCTTTTCCCTCTGACTGCTCAACTGACCACACCATTGCCTGAGAGCCTGAGGACCAGCCAGCCCGTCTCCACAGGGCTGGAGTGAGTTCCTATGATGGCGATGATCGATGAATAAACTTCCTTAAAAACTCCAGAACGCCGTGCCTTATTTTAACATCGCTACACTGGTGACCCGACGCTGAAAAGAACACGCTGACAACGAATGCAGCCCTGATGGTATCTCCGACGACAAGCGAACGCAGCAGCCTGACGCAAGAGCTCTGCCCTCCCTTCCACCACACGGGAGACCTCGACGCAGAACCGACATCAGGCGAACTCCCTCGGAGATCATCCACGACCGAGAAAGCTGCAGAAAGCATCATTGTGCGATCCACGCCTGAGATCTGCACATCCACGCTGGAACCGGCCGAGGGACAAAGATCGTCTCCTCCCTCTCACCGCTTCTACGCATCTACGCGAGCCCGAGGGACAAAGATCGTCTACTCCCTCACACCGCCCCAACGCACCATGACCCGGCACGAGCGACGACCAACAGCCCGAACAGGGGAGAACATCGGCGCCGACTGCGCAGATCTCCACCAAGCCCCCTGACCCTGATTCGCCTCGCGACAGCGGACCAGCCATGCACAGAAGCCTTGCATCAGAACAGCGCAGCTGGAAGGTACGTGGCCGTAGCGCGTGCCGCGCACCAGAGACAAGCTGGCTCTACAGGCTTGTACATCATCCTCCGCCGCTGCACATGGCTCTTCAGGACTACTCACACACCTGAAGCACACACGCAGCCCGCACACAGGATTTTGTGTAGGTCTCAGCCACGGCTCACGACGGGAATTCAGCCGTCAGCTGTCTCCGAGAGCTTTAGGGCCGCGCATGCGCCTAAAGCCAAAACGCCAAGTCCCTCACACAGCTTCAGCTCCTGTTTTTCTTCATTACCGGACTGAATCGTGAGAGGAATCAGAGACTAATTTTTCTTCTCACAGCCGCTGTGGTCCTCCGCCACGTTAACGGACAGCCTTTGCGCGGCCCAGACAACGGGCCGGCACTTGCTACCCCCCCCCCCCACCGCCGCCTGCAGCGAGCCTTCCCCGCAGCTCGCCACCAAAGCCGGACTATCGAGGCCTCAGCTCCCCGCTAAGCCCTCTGGGGGGGAGTGTATGGGTAACCCCCACAACAGCCACGGACAAGCAGAGCGCTCAGCGGGAGCAATTAACATAGCAGTGTGATCTATGGACTGAGAACAATATGTAGATGTGCCTGGTAACCTCTTTTGTCCTACAGCCCCGGAGCAGAGGAGAATCCAGGCGCCAGTATCCTGCTGTTATGTATGACTTCCTGCTCTGTACTCAAATGTAAATGTCCCATGCCTGACTGCAGTTTCTTTGATGATAACATGCCTTTCATGTATTGTCTGTAACTGGGTATAAATACCGCACATGTTCTGTAACTCATCCTCTTTTCCCTCTGACTGCTCAACTGACCATACCATTGCCTGAGAGCCTGAGGACCAGCCAGCCCGTCTCCACAGGGCTGGAGTGAGTTCCTATGATGGCAATGATCGATGAATAAACTTCCTTAAAAACTCCAGATCGCCGTGCCTTATTTTAACATCGCTACACCGTGGCCCATTGGATCTCCTAAGCATCGACGTCACTTCGATCACCATCACACTACCACCACCATATTTTACTGTTGGTATGATGTTCCTTAGAACATCATACCTTTTGAATGCAAAAGACGCAATAGACTTACACAATGGTCCCCTCCGGCATACAACTAGGAAAATACTGGTCGCTATGGAGGGTGAGAATATGTATGGGTACATAATCATACCATGTAGGATAACTAAGTAGACAGTTGTGCTGTTTCATTCCATCTAGCTACAATGCTCCGCACTGTGTGTGTTTATATATTTACATATTTATTCTATCTAGCTACAATGCTCCGCACTGTGTGTTTATATATATATTTATATATTTACTCTATCTAGCAACAATGCTCCACACTGTGTGTGTTTATATATTTACATATTTATTCCATCTAGTTACAATGCTCCGCACTGTGTTTATATATTCATATATCTATTCCATCTAGCTACAATGCTCCACACTGTGTTTATATATTTACATATTATTCCATCTAGCTACAATGCTCCGCACTGTGTGTTTATATATTTACATATTTATTCCATCTAGCTACAATGCTCCGTACTCTGTGTGTTTATATATCTACATACAGTGATCCCTCGCTACTTTGCGCTTCACCTTTCGCGCCCTCAGTGCATCGCGGATTTTTCAAAAATATTCATCAAAAATTCAAAATTGAGAAATAATGGGCGGGCGCTAGCAGAAGGCAGGGAGACTACATTAGACCATCAGGTGTCAACACGGAGAGCCGCACAACTCTCTGTTCGCTGTGGTCGTGTTGGCTCGGCTCGGAAATCTCGCAAGCTGATTGGCCGAAACGTTTCACCCCGCAAGCTGATTGGCCGAGACGTTTCACCCACCTCCTCTCCCTGCCGAGCACCCATGAAGGGAAGGAAGACCGCATTCATTGCTTTTTATCGCTCGTGTTACTTAGTCTCGCCGCGTGGAACTTTTTGCTGTTCTCTTGTGCCATTTTGTGCGAAATAGTCTTCCCGTCGAGGCACTACACCGCCTCCTGCAGCTTCAGCTCTATCGGAAGCTGCCCTCGATGATCCTGCGCCTCCAGCATCTCACGATGAGGCGTCACCTGAGGAGCAGTAAAGCTCTCATTAACCTGTGCAGTAAATCATTTTCATCTTGAGTTACGTATCTTGTTATAAGAATAAAAGAGTTCTAAAAACATATTTATGTACACTTTGTTTACATCTACGTATGTATGTACACGTACACACACACACACATGTATCATATGAGAGAGAGAGTGAGAGAATGAACGTACGTATTATTTATGGATGACGTCATCAGGGGTGATGCTACTTCGCGGTTTTTCACTTTTCGCGGTCGGTTCTGGAACCCATTAACCGCGATAAGTGAGGGATCACTGTATTTATTCCATCTAGCTACAATGCTCCGCACTGTGAGTTTATATACTCATATTTATTCCATCCAGCTACAATGCTCTGCACTGTGTTTATATATTTATATATCTATCCCATCTAGCTACAATGCTCCGCACTGTGTGTCTATATACATATATTTATATTTATATGTACATATGTATACTTGCTGCTCTTGTTTTTTTCTCTTGCCTTCTGATTGTTGCTCTGAGTGTTGCTGTCCCTGAGCTGTTGCAATCCTGGAATTTCCCCATTGTGGGACTAATAAAGGCTTATCTTATCTTATCTTATCTTATCTGAAATGCTGTGTTACTTTTACGCCAGATGTAATGGGACACACACCTTCCAAAAAGTTCAACTTTTGTCTCATCAGTCCACAGAGTATTTTCACAAAAGTATTGGGGATCATCAAGACGTTTTCTGGCCAAACTGAGATAAGCCTTTATGTCCGTTTTGCTCAGCGGTGGTTTTCATCTTGGAACTCTGCCATGCAGGCCGTTTTTGCCCAGTCTCTCTCTTATGGTGGAATCACCATAAGACCCTCACTGACCTTAACTGAGGCAAGTGAGGCCTGCAGTTCGTTGGATGTTGTTGTGGGGTCTTTTGTGACCTCTTGGATGAGTTGTCGCTGCGCTCTTGGGATAATTTTGGTCGGTCGGCCAGTCCTGGGAAGGTTCACCACTGTTCCATGTTTTCGCCTTTTGTGGATAATGGCTCTCAGTGTGGTTCGCTGGAGTCCCAAAGCTTTAGAAATGGCTTTATAACCTTTTCCATACTGATAGATCTCAGTTACTTTGTTTCTCATTTGTTCCTGAATTTCTTTGGATCGCAGCATGATGCCTAGCTTTTGAGGATCTTTTGGTCTACTTCACTTTGTTAAGCAGGTCCTATTTAAGTGATTTCTTGATTGAGAACAGGTGTGGCAGTAATCAGGCCTGGGTGTGGCTAGAGAAATTGAACTCAGCTTTCCAAATAGCTCAAGTAGGTTCATTTTGTCTTCTTTTAATTATTTACCTTTTGTTCTTATTAAAGACAAAAATAGAAAGGAGATGTCTTTACCTTCTTAACATGTTTCGACTGTGCACTGCAGCCTTCGTCAGAAGAGTCAGCTGATTGCTGCCAGGTGACAGATCGCTTCCAAAGACGCAATATACCACAGTTAATTTATGTTTTAACAGGGGGGGGCAATCACTTTTTCACACAGGGCCATGTAGGTTTGGATTTTTTTTTTACCCTTACTAATAAACACCTTCATTTAAAAACTGCATTTTGTGTTTACTTGTCCTATTTTTGTCTAATATTTAAATTTGTTTGATGATCTGAAATATTTAAGTGTGACAAACATACAAAAAAATGAGAAATCAGGAAGGGGGCAAACACTTTTTCACACTACTGTAATCACATTCAAATTCCAGAAGTAATCTTCGACATCCTGAAACAACACTTTGGTGAGCTGACTTACTCCTCCATGCCAATGGCCAATTTCTACAACACCAAGCCACTGCAGAATGGGGGTGTGATGGAATACTGGATTAGACTGAACAACACCATTGATGTCACAGATGAATGCTTACGGAGGCAAGGGCGTAGTGTTGAGGATCCAGGGTGTGAAGTGTCAATGATGTTTATAAAACATTGCCCAGACCCCATTCTTTCCAACAGGCTCAGTTTTAAAGCAGCTGAAGCGTGGACAACTAGGGAGGTTCAAGAGCGCATTGACAGTGTTATGTCCGTGGGTTTCTACTTTAGATTACCACTCGGAGGAACAAACACAAAGACACACACGGCTGCAGGTCATTAGCTTGCTCGTTTACTCAGGCATACGCACACGTACACACATGCACATGCACAAACACATGCACAGTTCAGTTCAATGAGCACACTCTTATACTATTGGCGATGCCACAGGGTACAGTGCCCACCACTGGGGTGGCATATGCAAATGCAACTCATACAACTCATACAACTCCCATACATCACATCTCCTCCCCACTAAATATTGTACCCACCCCCAAGATACACAAAACAAACAACTTTTATTATTTAAAAAAAACACACACTAGCCTTGAGGCTGGGAGTAGACGATCCCAAACCCCTGAGTCAGTCAAGGGTTTATTCTGCCCTTTTGGTGAGACGTGACTCTCTCATCTAACACATAAAAAAGGTCTCTTATTCAAAAATGTCCAATATATGTCTCTTAAAAGTATCTTAAACAAAGTTTATGGAGCATAACGCTCTGGTGGTTTAGTAATACGAGAAGGATATCTCTTACCAGTCTCTGGAGGTGATGTGGTGTTTCCCTCTGAGGTTACCTGGGGCAGTGGTGAGGGGTCACTCACAGGAACCGGAGTAGCTGGTTCTGGAACAGTCTTTTCCGGCACAGGCAGGTCTGCTGAAATGCACGACGATGCAGCTCCGCCGTTGTCTGTAGCGGTATCCCATTCAACAACCCTGGCCAGCATCTGGTCCGCGTGTCGCCTCCAGTGCTGCGATCCGCCAATGTCGACGGTGTAGGATACAGGGCCAGTCTCAGCTGAAACAACCCCTGGTATCCACTTCTTCTCTCCTCTCCCGTAATCCCGAACAAGAACTGGGTCTCCCACCTTAAACGTTCTGGCTTTTGCATGCATCCCTCGATACGCACACTGTGCCTCTTGTGCTTTCTCTACCTCTGATGTCACGCTAGGCTTCAACAGGTCCAATTGAGATCGCAGCTTGCGATGCATGAAAAGCATAGATGGGGACTCCTTTGTTGTAGAATGTGGAGTGTTACGGTACGTGAGTAGAAAGGCGTCCAGTCGGTGTTGTATGGAAGTGGTTCCACTGGAACGCTTCAGTGACTGCTTAAATGTCTGTACAAAACGTTCTGCAAGACCATTTGTTGATGGATGGAATGGTGCAGAGCGAATGTGCTTTACTCCATTGCCTTTCATAAAAGTGTCAAACTCGTGTGAGGTAAACTGAGGACCATTATCGCTCACTAACACCTCAGGGAGCCCATAGCGACTAAATAACCCTCGGAGCACCTGGATGGTATTAGCCGTTGTAGTGGAACTCATAAGGTGTACCTCAGGCCATTTTGAATGGGCGTCTACAACCACCATAAACATTTGGCCCTGGAACGGCCCAGCAAAGTCAACATGAATTCTCTGCCATGGGGATCCAGGCCAGGTCCATGGGTGGAGTGGTGCTGGTCCCGGTGCTTTCTGTGTAAATTGACAGGACTGGCATGTTTTTGAGACCTGTTCAATTTGAGCGTCAATTCCGGGCCACCACATGTAACTGCGGGCGACAGCTTTCATTTTGACAACACCTGGGTGTCCAGTATGCAGTTCCGACAGCAGTCATGATCTCAATTTTGAGGGAATGACGACGCGCACACCCCACATAAGGCAACCTTGCTGGAGTGTCAACTCATCCCTCCGGCTGATGAATGGCGCCAATGTGCTGGCCACATCCTGGACCCTCGGAAAGCGACCTGTGGAGACCATCTCCAGGACTTGAGCAAGGACAGGATCACCCCTGCTCTCTCGGCAGATTTCTCGACAGTTCACAGGTAAGGCTTCTAGGTGTTTAATATGAAAACTGTCCACAGTACTGATTCTCTCTCTTAATGATGTTGGTAATGGAAGGCGTGAAAGCCCATCCGCATTTCCATGACGAGCTGCCTCTCGGTACTGTATGGTGTAATTATGGGCAGCTAACAGGAGAGCCCACCGCTGCATTCTAGCAGCAGCCATAGATGGTGTGGCTTTGCACGGACTCAGAATAGTGGTCAATGGGCGATGATCTGTAAGGAGTGTAAACTGCCTGCCATACAGATAATGATGGAATTTACGAACTCCAAATATAATGCCAAGAGCTTCGCGCTCAATATGGGCATAATTGCGTTCTGCCTTATTCAGAGTCCTTGATGCAAAAGCTATGGGCCTCTCTTGTCCATTCGGGAGAATGTGTGAGATGACACTACCTACACCATAAGGTGATGCATCACACGCCAACTGAATGGGAAGTTGTGGATCATAATGGGTTAACACGCTTTGAGAGAGTAACTGCTCTTTTGCCTCCTTGAAAGATGCAATACATTCAGATGTCCATTGCCATTGTTTTCCTTTACACAACAGAGTATTCAGTGGGCTTAGGATAGATGACAAGTTGGGGATAAATCTGCTGTAATAATTAATTAGCCCCAAGAAAGAACGTAACTGACTCACGTCTGTAGGTGCAGGAGCCTCCACAATTGCCCTGACTTTCTCTGGTGCCTTGTGTAGACCCTGGGCATCAATGACGTGACCCAGATATTCCAGTGAATCCTTGAAAAATTCACATTTTTCCTTCCGTACTCGCAAACCGAATTCTTCCAAGCACCCTAGGACTGCATCCAGATTTTTCAGATGCTGCACACGATCCTGTCCACTGACCAATATATCGTCCACGTAACAGTGAACGTTCGGCAGACCCTGGAGGACTTGGTCCATGGCACGCTGGAATATCGCTGGTGCTGAGGTAATTCCAAATGCCAGCCTGTTATAACAAAACAGACCCTTGGATGTGGTTATTGTGAGATATTTCCTGGAATTTCCCTCTATCACCATTTGCAAATAGGCATGAGATAAGTCCAGTTTACTGAAATGCTGCCCCCCCGACAGTGATGCGAATAGATCTTCAATGCGTGGAATTGGGTATTTCTCCAAACACAGGGCAGGATTAACTGTGACTTTAAAATCCCCACATATCCTAACATCTCCGTTCTTTTTCACAACGGGCACAATGGGTGTTGCCCATTCACTGAATTTGACAGGGGATATAATGCCCTGCTCACACAATCGGTCAATTTCAGCCTCCACTTTTGGCCTAAGGGCATAGGGAATGACTCTCGCTTGACAAAACCGTGGCACATGATCCGGCTTCAGCACTATGGCTACTTCCATGCCTTTCAGAGTGCGTAATTCTTTTTAAAGACCTCTGCATGTCTTTGTAGCACGCCCTCTAGCGTCTCCTCCCGGACCGTCTTTATTTCTCGCCAGTCAATTCGAATCCTCCGCAGCCACTCCCGACCAAAAAGTGGGGGTGAACTTCCCCGAACCACATACAGTGGTAGTCTAGCCCACTGCTTATTCATCCTCACCGAAACGGTGATAACACCCTCTGCTGGAATCACCTCGCACGTATATGTTTTCAACATTATATGGGTTTGGCGCAAGGGCAAGTCCTTAAAGTGTGCATCATACAGTTTTCTTGAAATCAGAGAAACGGCAGCACCGGTATCTAATTCCATGATAATCCTTTTACCTTCAATTTTTGGTTTAACACACATGTATGACAAATTACTCTGCTGAGACACCATATGCAGGCTCACTTCAGTGTCTGTAGTGCTACCATCACTAGATATTTCTTTTACATCCAATTGGTGCACCCTTTTTTTCTTTTTAGCTTTATACTCCACTGGTTTCTCCTTATTTACAGTCTCTTTGTTCCTGCACATTTTCGAGATATGTCCTCTCTTACCACATTTATGGCATTTTTGCTCCTTATAAAAACAATCGCTCTCTTTGTGGTTCATTTGTCCACAGTGCGAACATTTCGTGTGTTGTTTGTCGTGTGGTGACAGTGCATGCACTTTCAGCGCGTTGCTCAGCTGATGTGTCTTGCGAGCTACTGTCTCCATTGACACGGCTAGTTCCATTGCTTTGGAAAAAGTAAGCTTCTCCTCCGTCAGCAATTTTTTCTGGATAGCTTCTATATTCAGTCCACAAACGAGCCTATCCCTCAATGCATCCTGCAGGTGCGTACCAAACTCGCAGTGTTCAGAAAGCTTTTTAATGACTGCTATATATTGCGTCACAGTTTCTCCCTCTTGTTGGTTCCGTTTATGAAAGCGAAATCTTTCAGCAATCACAATTGGCTTTGGGGAAAAGTGGTCTTTCAAAACTTCCGTGAGTTGAGCATATGTCTTAGCCCCCGGCTTATCTGGAGCTACGAGGCTACGTAAAAGTCCATATGTTGACGCACCAATTACACTTAAGAAAACAGCAAGCTTTTTCTCCTCTGCAATACCATTTGCCGTTACAAAATGCTCAAACCTCTCAACGTAGGTTGTCCACTGCTCCACCGACTCGTCGAATGGGTTAATGTGTCCAATAAATCCAGCCATGGCGTGCAGTTGGCTAGCGTTTAGCAATCTTGTCACCTGGCGTCCTGTCACCCGGCGTCCTGTCACCCGGCGTCCTGTCACCTGGCGTGCCGCGCCCAGCCAAACTCACACCAGGACCAACGTTCCTCTTCCTCTGTCACTCGCAGTCAATACCGCGGCGAGACTTGGAAACCTAAAGTTATCCTCGTCGCCAATGATGTTATGTCCGTGGGTTTCTACTTTAGATTACCACTCGGAGGAACAAACACAAAGACACACACGGCTGCAGGTCATTAGCTTGCTTGTTTACTCAGGCATACGCGCACGTACACACATGCACAAACACATGCACAGTTCAGTTCAATGAGCACACTCTTATACTATTGGCGATGCCACAGGGTACAGCGCCCACCAATGGGGTGGCATATGCAAATGCAACTCATACAACTCATACAACTCCCATACATCACAGACAGCTTTCAACGTGAACTCAGGACTCGCATGCATGCTGACCCCACCACTCACAAAAAAAAAAAAAAACCTCGGAGATGCACAGTCAGCCACACCCAGACTGCTATGTCTCAAAAAGCAGACTTGTTACATACAGCCAGTGCAGGTCAGTGTCTCCCCACTGCTTCATCCTGCCCCAGGTCTTGTTTCACTGGCTCCAACATCTGTCAGTATAGTGCCAACCTCAGTCCATGCTTCACAACTTTCACCCACTGCTGCCAAGTTTATTCCAGCTTCAGTAACTGTTCTCGGCCAGCATTTATCCAGTGTGCCAACAGCCCCTTGGTCAGCAACAGTGCCAGCCCCTCAGCCTGCAGAGCCTCCAACATTCTTTCCCAAGTGCTCTTCCCAATCTTGCATCTATTCACTGTCAACTTGTCCCAGTTGCTACTCCAGTGGTTGATATGAATGGCATGCAGGCTCTGCTTGGTTTCTTGGATGGCATGATGGCACACCATATTGCACAGATTACAGCCCCTGCATCAGCTTCACCACACCAGTCCTTTCCAGGCCCTCGCTACAGACGAAACTGTCAGGTTTGTGGTGATGCTGGCCACTCTACACTCACACACTGCAGGAAGGAGAATTTGTGTCTCTCATGCTTCACTCCTGGCTATTGGAAGAGAAACTGCAACAAGAGTACACGGATTCAGCCTGATACCAGCTACAGCCAACTATCGGAAAACTAGAGTACCCTCATTTGGAGAGGGGCAGTGTGGGAAATAGTGAAAACACACTCATTGGAGGAGAACCAGATCTCGAGCTTCTTTATGTTAACACCTGTTCAGTTAAGATAAGATAAGATAAGCCTTTATTAGTCCCACAATGGGAAATTCTAGGATTGCAACAGCACAGGGATAGCAACACTCAGAGCAATAATTAAGAAGATAAGAAAATAAAATAAGAGCAGTGAATATATGAGATGAGATGAGATGAGATTCAACTTTATTGTCATTACACATGTATGAATACAAGGTAACGAAACGTGACTTGGCATTTGGGCACGCTCTGCAGAGCGCATCCAAGGCCGGGGCAGCCGCTAGGCGCCAGTCATATATATGTACACATAAATATATATGTACACATAAATATATACAGTATATATATATATATATATATACACAGTGTGGAGCATTGTAGCTAGATGGAATAAACAGCATAACCGTCTATTTAGTTACCCTACATGATATGAATATGTACCCATACATATTGTCACTCTCCGTAGCGACTGATATTGTCCTAGTTGTATACTGGAGGGGACCATTTGTGTAAGTCTGTTGCATCTTTTGCATTCAATACTATTAGGTTGTCACGTTTTTTTGCTATCTCTGCGAGCAGCCCTGCTTAGGTTATACAGTCTGACAGCCGTAGGTAGGAAGGACCTGTGAAACCTCTCGGTCGCTAGGATGATGTAGTCTACTGCTAAATGAGCTCCTCAGTACGTTCAGTATGACCTGCATAGGGTGGGACTCGGACTCCAGCAGAGATGACAGTTTAGCCGCCATCCTTCTCTCTCCTATCTCCTCCACTGGGTCAAGGCGTTGCCCCAGGACAGAGCTAGCTTTCTTGATTAGTTTGTTCAGCCTCTTCCTATCGGCTGCTGTAATGCCACTGCCCCAGCAGACCACAACAAAAGCGATGGCTGATGCCACCACCGTGTCATAGAATGTCTTCAGCAGCGCCCCTTGTACACCAAAAGACCTGAGCCTCCTCAGTAGGAACAGCCTGCGCTGTCCCTTCTTGTAGAGTGTGTCAGTATTGTGTGACCGGTCTAGTTTATTGTTCAGATGAACACCCAGGTACTTGTAGGATGTCACCATCTCAATGTCTGTTGTCTGGATGTTTACTGGTGCTGTGAGGGGTTGTCCTTGCCTGCGGCAGTCCACCACCAGCTCCTTAGTTTTCCTTGTGTTGATCTGGAGGTATTTCCTATGGCACCAGTCCACGAAGTCCTGGATAAGTCCTCTGTACTCAGCTTCATCTCCATTGGAGATGAGGCCGACGATCGCAGAGTCATCAGAGAACTTCTGTAGATGGCAGTGTGTTGTGTTGTGTGAGAAGTCCGCAGTATAAAGGGTGAACAGGAAGGGAGCCAAAACCGTTCCCTGGGGGGACCCCGTGCTACCGATGATTGTGTCGGACAAACATTCCAGGGTTCTCACAAACTGTGGCCGGTTAGTGAGGTAGTCCAGGATCCATGATGACAGGTGCTGGTCCACCCCTGCACACAGCAGCTTGTCCTTCAGGATCATCGGTTGGATGGTGTTGAAAGCACTGGAGAAGTCAAAGAACATAATCCTCACCGCATTCCCGGGCTTCTCCAGGTGGGACAGGGAATGGTGAAGGAGGAAGCTCACTGCATCCTCCACCCAAATGCCATGCTGGTAGGCGAACTGGAGTGGATCCATCGCTGGTCCCACCAGGGGGCGGAGGTGAGCAAGTAGCAGTCTCTCCAGGGTCTTCATCATGTGAGACGTCAGGGCCACTGGTCTGTAGCTGTTCAGGTCTTTGGGGTGGGAAGTCTTTGGTACAGGTACCACACAAGATGTTTTCCACAACTGTGGTACCCTCCCCAGCTTCAGGCTCAGGTTGAAAATGTGCTCCACAATCCCACACAGCTGGTCTGCGCAGGACTTGAGGAGCTTCGCGCTGATGCCGTCCGGTCCCGAGGCCTTCCTTGCCTTGATCTTCCTCAGCGCCGTCCTCACCTGGGTCTTAGTGAGGGTCAGGTTGGGGGGCTGTGTGTTGGAAGTGGGGGGGTGTTGGTGGAGTGGGGTGTGGACAGCAGGCCTCGATGACTTTAGAGGCAGCAGTGGTTGTTGTGCAGTCGGGGGGGAGGGCAGTTGGTCAAACCTTTTAAAAACCAGGTTCAGATTGTTCGCCTACTCCCTGCCCCCCGTGCCCTGGGAGGAGGTATTCTGGAGCCCAGAGATGGTTTTAAGGTTTCTCCAGACCCCGCCAATGTCGCTCTGTTGCAGCTTGTCCTCCATCTTCTTCCTGAAGCTGTCCTTGCCTTCTGTGATCTTCCTCCTCAGCTCCCTTTGTACGGACTTCAGCATCTCCCTGTTCCCTGACCTGAAGATCCTCTTCTTCTCTCTCAGAAGTGTTTTAATCTCAGGGTTGATCCAGGGTTTGTTGTGCGAGCAACACCGTATGGTCTTGGTGGGTACAGTGTTGTCCACACAGAAGTTGATGTAGTCCGTGATGGTGTGAGTGAGGCCATCGATGTCTTCACTATGTGGATCGCAGAGCTGCTCCCAGGCAGTGGTTTCAAAACAGTCCTTTAGAGCGTCCATTGCCTCCTCAGACCATAACTTCACCGTGCGCATGACCGGAGGTTGTCTGGGTGTAACCCAGCTGAGAAAATGATCCTTTTTCTCAGATTTCATTTGTATTAATGAAAGTGTGTGATTTTATTTTGAAAAACGGTTATTTTGGGAAGAGGAAGTGCGATCCTCGTTATCCAACTTTTAAATTCCCGTTTCATGGTCACGTTGGGTGATCTGGGTCTTTCCATTCGTTGAGAGCGATATTAGCCCCGCCTTCCGAGTAGAGGCAGCAAGCGCGCACTCGGGTTTCGGTCTTTCACGATATGAGAGCGGACGAGAGAGGCTGTGAGCGATCTGGTTCACACTGATACCTCTTCTTGGTGAGTTAATTCAGAAAAAATGCTATAAATGGATCTAAACACTCTCCAAACGCTAATTTGCAACCTTTATTATCCTCAGTTGACGGGAGCATGAGCGTGAGGGGCATTGTGGCTGTGTCCTTTGCTGTGTTCACACTGATACCTCATCTTGGTGAGTGGAAACCAAACAATACATGCTAATGTTAGCATTATGCTAATGCTAATCGCGAGTGGATTTTTCCTGTTTAAAAGCAATGGAAAAGGCTGTCTTTGTGTCTGTATGGTTTTCCTAAATGTGATTTCAGTTCCCAACAGTATGCTGAAGTACTTTTAGTTTTTATGCACTATTTCTGTCAAATGAAATGTGTAGGTTGATGCTAAAAGCACATGGTGTTGGTCCCCTATGTAAAAGCATAGGTTATGCTAAACCCAGTAGCTCAGACGGGTTTTACTGATTTTTAAAAGGGAATATTGGAAGTTATGGGACAGTATATTCCCTGGTTATGTGGTAAATTAATTGTATTTCATTTCATGATTTACAGAGACAAGGTTAGAGAGGATTAATCATAATTTCATGGTTAAATGATGTAGAGATGAACAGAGGAATTCATTTAATTGGTTACATGAAAAAAAGGGTATTTCATGTGCTACCAGAGAGATTGTGAGAAAAAGAACACATGCATGTAAGATGTAAGATGTGAAATGTAAGATATTACTATATTGCTGGATTGTGATAATAGTAATATGAGAGAAGAATTTAAACACTAAGCTATGGTGTTATATAAGAAGGGATTGGAAGACGAATTACTCTAGCTGTAAACAATAATACCATTATTGTTGTGCAGGCTAGTTTTTTTTGGTTGCAGATCAAGAACCTTCTGGATCCTGGATTCTCTCCGAATGGAGATGGCGAGCCTGACCCGAGACTGAACCGAGATTGAACCGAGATCTGACCAAGATCTCGATTGAAGGACATCCTTCCTCTCTCCAGTACACAACATTCGAAGTGGTAACAACTCAAGCTGCCACTTTAGAAAAAGGAAAAGAAACCTGAGTCTGGAGATACAAGATATCTAGACTGGTCAAACAACTAAACCGAAAGGACAACCAAACACTGAGCTCAGTAGGACATTTTTGGGGTTTTATTTCATGCCGGCCGTTGTTATATTTGTATATTTGTACATTGTTTGTATATTTTGCTCCTTTTATCTTTATTAATAACAGACATGAATTGCTCATTTCTTGCCTCCAGCTATTTCATTCCACACTCACTCTAATTCCCTATTGTAACCCTTACGAACCTAGCAACTGGTCTACACTTAATTATTTCCCTTACCTAATTAACATAAGGCAAGGGTTACATGTGTACTAGGGGTTTGTACACCGGCAGGAGATGAACCAAGTTGTGATCCGATCTCCCGAGTGGGGGGAGTGGTGATGAGGTGTACGCCTCCTTAGTGTTAGCATAGAATAAGTCCAGTGTTTTATTGTCTCTAGTGTGGCATGTGACATACTGGGTGAACGTGGGCAGAATGGGGGACAGTGAAATGTGGTTGAAATCACCTGAGATGAGTAGGAGAGCATCTGGGTGTTCTGTCAGCAGCCTGCCAGTTACTGAGTGAATGGCATCACGCGCTATCCCCGCGTTCGCCGTTGGATTTGCATAAAAAACAATGCAGATCACGTGTGAGTATTCCCTTGGGAGATAGGTAGGCCATATGCTAACAGCTAGCAGCTCAGTGTCTTTGTTGCAGTGTTGTTGTTTAACCGTGATATGTCCCGGTCTGCACCAGCTGTTACTGACATACATTATCACTCCTCCACCCCTTGCCTTCCCACTATCTGGTGTCCAGTCTTCCCGTATTGCGTGGAAACCCTCCAGTTCGATGTTAGCATCTGTTGCTAGTTCTGTTAGTAGTTACACAGGAAAACTACAAAGTTGTGGTTCAGGGATCATGTGATGATGGAGTGTCACTGCTGTTATGATTTATTGTATTGTGTGATCATGTTATATTTGTAATGTTGTAAATGTTAGTATGATTATTTGTTAAAGTGCACACAGTATTTTGGGATCTGTCTTTGTTTAATTTGAATGCCCTTGGGAGATAATTATTATGGTTAAGTATTTGGTAAAATAATTGATAATTTATTTCACATACCTTTGCCAACATGCTTCCTGTGGGTGTCCGGGCAAAAGACTCCGTTAGGGATTGAGGGCCTTATATAGGACACCAGCAGGAAGGAAGCATGTATGGTAAGTTAGAGGGGTGGTTTAACATTTGTAAATAAAGGTTGGAACTATTTATTGAATTATTTATATTGTTATTTATTATATGTTATTTATATTTACATTGTATATAGCTGGGGAAATTATTTATGTATTTTTAGATATTAGTGGGTATGTGTTAAGAATGGAAATGTTCATTGTTTTACCTGGGATTATGGTAGGGGCTAATCAGCCCTAATTATCTCGAATACTATATAACAGGTGTGGTTAATGATAATGGGATCTCTAGTGCATTCTTATTATCCTTGGTATGCTTCTTGGTTGGCGAAGTGTGCATTGTTGAAGAAGAATCATGTCAGATGTTTTTCCTGGAAACTTTTTGCTTGTAAGATTATTGAAAATAAAAATGGACTAATTGAAAATTGAAATCTCGCCCCGCTGTTCATGTTCACATTTGGTGGCAGTGGTGGTCCGTTACCAGGACGTCGTAGCGTTTGGTGGACGGAAGGACTCATGTCGAGAAGGAAAGCGAGGCAGGAGGAGCAGTCTGACCTGGACGCAGGTATGGCGGCCGAGGACCCGGGAGTCAGCGGACTGGGCGAGCTCGAGGAGCTAACGGGCCAGGTGAAATCTCTGATGCGTTCGCTGACTCTCAGAGATCGCCAGCTGGAGGAAGAAGCCGCTCGTCAGGGACAAAAGTGGCAGACTGTGGAGAGTCATATTCGTCGGATGGAGTCGCAGGTTGCGGAGCTGAGAGAGGACTATGGGAGCCGGGCTGAGCGTAGTGGTGACGACGACGCTTCGGGGGAGGACCCCAGGGTGACGGCCAGTCGGGTCGGCTCACAGGAGGATGATTTGCCGCTGCAGGTGCAGCCAAGGAGGCCACGAACGCACCACGAGCCCAGGCTGAATCCTCTCTCTCCCGAAGATGACATTGAGCACTACCTGACAACGTTCGAGAGGATTGCTACAGTCTGCCGCTGGCATGAAGAAGAGTGGGCTATCCATCTAGCTCCTCTACTTACAGGTAAAGCGCGGGGCGCATATGTTCTGATGGATGTTGCTGACACGGATAATTATGGGAAAGTCAAAGAAGCTATTTTGAATAAATCTGAAATTACATCTGAAACATATAGGAGGAGGTTTCGGTCCCTGGACATTCATCAGAACGAAACCCCTCGTGAACTTTATGTACACTTAAAAGACCTGTTATATAAATGGATTAATCCAGAGACCCTAACTTTAAAAGACATTATGGAACAATTAATTTTGGAACAGTTTTTGCGCATGGTGAACCCGGAACTGGGAGTCTGGATACAAGAGCGGGACCAGAAGACTGCAGAGGACGCTACTCATCTGGCGGAGGTTTTTCTGTCAGCCAGGTCTGGGAGCAGGAGACCTACTCTCGGCCGTGACAGACCTTTCACCACACGGAGTGAGTTTAATGAGGGTGAAAGGGGTGGTCCCGCTCGAAATAGGCAGTATTCCAGGCCCAGTCAGATCACATATAGCAGATATGATAATAGCAAAAAGTCATGAGTTGTTGCAAATAAAGATATACGCTGTTATCAGTGTAATAAAATCAGTCACACCCAGTATTCATGTCCTGCCACAAAGAATCAGAAATCGTCACTATTATGTTCAGTTCCTAGACCCACTTGTTCAGCCTCAGTGCACAGTGGAGTGTATAAAACAAAGGTGTTGCTTAATGGTCAGTGTGAAGAGGCCCTGTTAGATTCAGGCTGTTTTCAAACAGTTGTGCTACCCAGTTTGGTCCCTAGAGATTTGTGGAATGAGTCAGAAATAAATATCAGTTGTGTCCATGGGGATAAGAAACTGTACCCGACCGCTGAGGTTTATTTAACAGTAGGGGGTCAAACTTATCTCCTTCCTGTAGCTCTTGTGCCTGATTTGCCTTATTCTGTTATTCTTGGCAGTGATGTTCCAACTTTGTTGGACATCATACAACAGGCTAGAGAGGAACAAACGGAGGAGAGACAGGCAGGTGGCGCTGTTGAGCAGAGAGTAAACACACCTGTGGTGAAAAATTGTAATATGGTGACAACCAGGGCACAGAGGGCTGCCAATGTTCTTCAGGAGTTACCATTTTACGATTCTGAGATAGAGGCAGGCCCTATTAAGCAACCTAAATCCAAGGCTCAGAGGAGAAGAGATAAGGTGTTAGCTTCTGTAAAGGACTTGGGTGAAGAAACACCACAATTAAGCCAGTCAGTAGAGTTTGACATCCTTCCTGACACAGTTACATTGCAGAAAGCTGACCCAGCACTTAGGCCAGTGCTTCTCAATTATTTTTTGCAAAGCCCCCCCTAGGAAAGAGAAAATATTTTGCGCCCCCCCCAACTCGCCGCAGTGACTATAAATAAGATCATTATCTATAAAAATTGTATAAGTATACCTAAAATTGTATCCTTTTTAACATTAACAAAAGAAAAAAGCAATATAAATCAACTTTCAACAAATATTAACTTTATTTTGCCACACAGAAACCCTGTTATAGTCTAAAACAGAAAAAAAAAACTTAAAGTGCATCAAAGTGCCTGAAATAAAAAATATGTCAATCCTTATTTAAACTAGAAACATTTTTGACCAACTGAACCACTTGATGCTGAGAAAAATAATTCAATCAATAAATAATATTGTAACGTGCTGCTCAACATGGCAATGCCCCACCGGGAGATTCGAACTCACGCCTCTCGCTCCAGAGTCCCACACTCTACCTGTGTCGCCAATAGGGTCAACTCACTTGGCAAGCCAAGTAGGGTGCTCATATTGAGTTCGCTACAATATTAAATGTAAATTGATCTGGAACATTAACACAGGAGTACCAATATATTTAACATTTTAGTCTGAAGAAAAAGGTAGAAAAAGGCAGTATCAACTCCTCTGCAATTGTGTGGGGGTTTTGCACTGCGCAATTTGATACGCCACTTTAAATGATGCTGAAAGTGCTCGCTGGTTTACTGATGTAGCGTTCACAAAGTGGGATGATTGTTGGCCGTACTCCGCACGTTTTCGCTGAAAGAAATCAAGCGGCTTATCAACGTGTTGAGGATGTAATGTCTGTAGGTGACGTCTTAATTTATTTGGCTTCATGCTGTCCGCTGCCAGCACTTTCAGACACAGTGAACACACCGGTCTCCTCGTCTCCCACCGTAGTCCCAGTGAAGCCAAGCGCTAGATAAGCTTCGTCATATTTCCTCGTCTTAGCTTTTGGGAGACTTTCGTTTGTCTCTTTACCTCTGTCTCTCTCCGCCTTTCTTTTCGTTACTGTTAAATATTTCTCCATGGTGTCTCTCGAGGGGTTTGTTGACAGCAATTTAAAAAGTTTTAAACTCCCGCACAGACTTTGACAATGAGAGCGCCACTGCACCACCTGCTGCCGTGGATGTGCAATTACACTTTACACGGCAAAAGCAAAGCCTGTTCCCCGGGGTCACACGCGCCCCCCCCCCCCCGGCATTGCATCGCGCGCCCCACTATTTGAGAAGGACTGACTTAGGCCATGGTTTGATAAAGTCTCGGAGATTGAGGGTGTGAAACAGGGTAGAACTGATTGTTTGGCTGAGACCTTGTATGTCATTAAAAAGGGCATTTTATATCAACAGCAAGGTGAAGTTATGGCCATAGCTTTGCCACAGGACCTCATACCAAAGATTATGGAATTGGGACATGTTATTCCTTGGGCAGGTCATCTAGCATTTCATAAAACTCTACAGAGAATTGCTAGAAGGTTTGTGTGGCCGGGAATGTATACCCAGATAAAGGACTTCTGCATATCGTGCCCAATATGTCAGATTACATCACCTAGGGGAGTAGCCCGTGCCCAACTACACCCACTACCCATTATTGGAACACCATTCGACAGAATAGGGATGGATATAGTTGGCCCCCTAGAGAGAAGTTCTGCTGGTAATAAATACATTCTGGTAATTTGTGACTATGCTACTCTGTACCCAGAAGCCTTTCCCCTGAAATCTATTAAGGCTAGGCAGGTTGCTAACTGCCTTATCCAGTTGTTTTCAAGGGTAGGCATACCTAGAGAAGTTCTAACAGACTGTGGAACAAATTTCTTGTCAAAACTGTTGCAGCAAGTATATAAGCTGTTGGGTATTAAGGATATTAAGACCACCCCATATCACCCTCAGACTGATAGACTAGTGGAACGATTTAATCAGACTCTAAAAAACATGCTGCGGAAATTTGTTTCTGAAACGGGCTCAGATTGGGACCAGTGGGTACCATACTTATTGTTTGCTTATTGGGAGGTGCCCCAGGCTTCAACAGGGTCCTCACCTTTTGAACTACTGTATGGTCGTCAGGTGAGGGGCCCACTGGACTTATTAAAGGAGCACTGGGAGAGTCCACCGAGTGATCAGGACAATGTGGTCTCTTATGTTATTAAGATGAGAGAGAAACTGGATCAAATGACTGCTTTGGCTCAGGAACACATGAGGACAGCGCAGGCCAAACAAAAAACTTGGTATGACAAGAAGGCCAGAAAAAGGGTTTTTCACCCAGGACAACAGGTTTTGTTATTGCTGCCCTCGTGTGACAGTAAGCTGTTGGCTCGATGGCAGGGGCCATATGAAATTTCTAAGAGACTAAGCTCAGTGACGTATGAACTATATATGCCTGACAGGAAGGTAAAATATCAGACCTTCCATATTAACTTATTGAAAGAGTTTCAGCAGCCTGGTCATCAGCAGCAGCAACCTGTTCTTCAGGAGACTCATCAGCTCTTGATTTGTGCGACGGAAGTGGATGAGGAGAGAGAACAGTCCTTTCCCACAGATGTGTCAGAGCCTTATTTATTTCAAGTGTCTCATTTGCAGGTGGATCAGCAGAGAGAGTTAGAGGCACTGTTAGATCCAGTATTGTTTCAGGAGAGACCTGGTTTCACCACGCTGGTGCATCAAAAGGTCTATTTGAAAGAGGAAGCTGTTCCACGTAGAAAATCTTATAGGATCCCGGAGCGATTGATCCCCAAAATGAAGCAAGAAATTGACTTGATGTTGCAGCTGGGAGTGATCGAGGAGTCAGTCAGTGAGTGGTGTAGCCCGACTGTGCTGGTCCCCAAAAAGGATGGCTCATTAAGATTCTGTATTGACTTTAGATATCTTAATTCAGTATCTAAATTTGAGTCATACCCCATGCCCCGGATTGACGAACTGTTAGAGAAATCAGAATCAGAATCAGAATAAGAAAGCTTTATTGCCAAGCATGTTTACATAAAAAAAACAAACATACGAGGAATTTGACTTGACATTGGGCGCGCTGAATAAGCGCATCTCAATGACGCGGCAGCCATGGAGGCGCCTGTCAGCAGTAGAGGGTAAAGAAGGGAATGAGGGGAAAGGGAAGTGACACAATGGGCAGAGAGAAAAAAGCATTGTTAATCAAAATAAAGCTCATTTTATGACCAAAATTGTGATTACATAGAAAAAAACTCTCCAATGCACAATTAGCAGACAATATAGATCACACAAAAACAAAAGTTGAGAGAGACAGTGTGTGTATATGTGTGTCAGTGTATGTGTATCAGTCATGTGATGTTGTATGCAGTGTGTAGTGTGGGTGTGTCAGTTGCTAGTGAACAGCAGAGGGCGCCTCCTGGCAGTAGATGGATGTTATAATCATGTGATCTATAAGAATGTCCAGAGTCTATCTCTCTCATGCATGCAGATGGCAGAGTTTTGAAGACACATGGTAACACATGGTGACAGGCGCCTCCATGGCTGCCGCGTCATTGAGATGCGCTTATTCAGCGCGCCCAATGTCAAATCAAATTCCTCGTATGTTTGTTTTTTTATGTAAACATGCTTGGCAATAAAGCTTTCTGATTCTGAGGTCTCGATGACTTTAGAGGCAGCAGTGGTTGGTGTGCAGGCGGGGGGGGGGGGGGTAGGGTGGTTGGTCAAACCTATTAAAAAACAGGTTCAGATTGTTTGCCCACTCCCTGCCCCCCGTGGCCTGGGAGGAGGTATTCTGGAGCCCAGAGATGGTTTTAAGGTTTCTCCAGACCCCGCTGATGTCGCTCTGTTGCAGCTTGTCCTCCATCTTCTTCCTGAAGCTGAAGACTTCAGTATCTCCTTGTTTCCCGACCTGAAGATCCTCTTCTTCTCTCTCAGAAGTGTTTTTATCTCAGGGTTGATCCAGGGTTTGTTGTTCGAGCAACACCATATGGTCTTGGTGGGTACGGTGTTGTCCACACAGAAGCTGATGTAGTCTGTGATGGTGTGAGTGAGGCCATCAATGTCTTCACCATGTGGATCGCAGAGCTGCTCCCAGGCAGTGGTTTCAAGACAGTCCTTTAAAGCGTCCATTGCCTCCTCAGACCATATCTTCACCGTGCGCATAACCGGAGGCTGTCTGTGTACTAGGGGTTTGTACTCCAGCAGGAGATGAACCAAGTTGTGATCCGATCTCCCAAGTGGGGGGAGTGGTGATGAGGTGTACGCCTCCTTAGTGTTTGCATAGAATAAGTCCAGTGTTTTATTGTCTCTAGTGTGGCATGTGACATATTGGGTGAACGTGGGCAGAATGGGGGACAGTGAAATATGGCTGAAATCACCTGAGATGAGGAGAAGAGCATCTGGGTGTTCTGTCAGCAGCCTGCCAGTTACTGAGTGAATGGCGTCACATGTTGTCCCAGCGTTCGCCGTCGGATTTGCATAAATAACAATGCAGATCATGTGTGAGTATTCCCTCAGGAGATGGGTAGGTCGCATGCTAGCAGCTAGCAACTCATTGTCTTTGCTGAAGTGATGTTGTTTAACCGTAATATGTCCCGGTCTGCACCAGCTGTTATTGACATACATTATCACTCCTCCGCCCCTTGCCTTCCCACTGTCTGGTGTCCAGTCTTCCCGTATTGCGTGGAAACCCTCCAGTTCGATGTTAGCATCTGTTGCTAGTTCTGTTAGCCATGTCTCAGTAAACAACATCATGCTAATCTCTCTTAAGACGCTCTCGTAGCGGGAGATAGCCGTTAGCTCATCTGTCTTATTGAGTAGCGATTGAACGTTCCCCATAATAACGAATGGAAGGACGGGTCTGTACCTTATATTTCTCGCCCGCCGTCTTGCTCCAGCACAGCATCCACGTCATTTCTGTCTTATTTCACCCGGTATGTCGAGGTCTTGCGCTAGCATCTTGGTCCGGTTAAGTGCTAACAGCTGGTCTCTGCTGTAACGTATCCTGCTAAAAACAGTGGCTCCGTCTGCCAGCTCAGGAGACATTTGGGCGATCCGTGTGTCCGTCCAATGTATAAGGTGTCGCCGGATAAGAAAGATTAGCAAGAGAAGCCAAATAGTAAATAGAAATAGGAAGAAATTGATCAGCTGTTGCAAAAAGGCAGCCTACTCATGTGGCGCCAGAAGTAAAGTAAACATGCCAATCTGAATATTCTGACCCGATCACGCTCATTCAAAATTTCATTCTGATTGAGACGGGTGGGTTATGCCAATTGTTAATCCGAATGGCGCACATGAAAAAAACTGTATGTTCCATATACAGTCATGTGAAAAAAATTAGGACACCCCATTAAATATTCAGTTCTTTATTAATAAATGTTCACATATCTATGTCTAACCTTGTTTTTATTTGCATTTTTTAACATTTATTTTAGCCATTTTAAGTGGGAATGAATGTGGGTGTGTCCTAAAAAAGATGGGGGTGTCCTAATTTATTCCTCACTATTTGTTTAGAATTACATTTTACAGAAAATTTGAAAAAAGTCTTTAATTCATTTTTAATTGTTTAGTTGTATTACATGAATCTCCCTGTATTTTTAACACTGATATTAAATATCCATATGTCCAAATATGTTTAAAAAAACACAGGCTTATACAGGGTGTCCTAATTTTTTCAAATGACTGTACATACATAGCTTACATATATGATTACAATTGTTTGTGTATTCTGTTATCAAAATGCAGCAGGTGTTGTCAACCGTTGTAATTTCTTACAGAACTGAGGTTTTGGAGTTGTCATTAACATATGCGTCACGAGCAGGGTGTGGCTTCACTGGAGTGAAAGCAGCAGGAAGACAGAGCTGTGCTGTAGAAAACTTATATTTCAGTAATGTTTCTGGGAGAATAAGGCTTAATTGGAAGCAAGTACTGGATTATTTACAAGTATAGACCTCAACTGTGTAGCTGTAGGCTGTCAAAATTACAAGAGAAAGAAAAAAGGTCTTCATTTATAAATTTCCTGCCGATACTGATTAGATGGAGAAACGGATTGCAGCACTGAAAATAACTGCCCCCTTCAACAAACAGAGACCAACAACAAACAGATGAATATACAATCAACATTTTGTGGGAGGTAAAGATGTTTCTATTATATAATATGTCTTAGTATTCCAGTCCTACCTTCATATTAAACATACACTTGGATATTTACTACCTGTCAAGGTATCTGATCATATACAAAATTCAGGCGTCAAAGATTTTATTTGTCAATACTACTATACGTACAGGACATACAGGAGAACTGAAATGGCATTTCTCTCTCTCTCTCCAGTGGTGCGCACAATATAAAAAAAGAAAAAGGAATAAGGCTGGAAAAACAACAGCAGTCTACTGTATATACAGTAATGCTACCCGTAGTGCAAATGGTAACAAAAGATAGACCCAGACCTCCCATAGTGCAAATAAAGATGAACGATAAATGGTGAAACCTAGCAATCCTATATACAGAAAAGTAGCTCAGTAATACTCGTAGTTGCAAGTTCAGTGCAGTAGTGTAGGTGGAGACAGTGACAGATAGCACTGTACATGATCAGTATTGCAGTGACAGACAGCAGCAGATATGGCATTTGCGCAAATGGTTGCAGTAAAGTGCAGAGACATACAGCAGCAAATGTATGACTGTTGGTGTGCCAGTCTTTCTGTGCTAACAGCTGAGGTAGTTATTGTGTGGGTGAGTGCGTTACGGTCCGGGGGAAAGGGGGGGTGGACAGAGCTCAGGGTCCTGATGACCTGATGAACAAAATTGTTTAGCAGTCTTGTGGAGCGGGCCCGGAGGCTCCTGTACCTTTTCCCCAAAGGCAGGGGGCTGAAGGGGGAATGTGAGGGGTGGGAGGTGTCACCTGCAATGTTGATGGCTCTGCGGATGAGGTAGATGTTCAGGGGGGAGGGGCAAAGGGGCACCAATGATCTTGCTGGCTGCTTTCACTGTGCATTGTAGTGTCTTCTGGCAGGAAGCGGTGCAGCTTCCATACCACACCATGATGCAGCTGGTGAGGATGCTTTCAGTGGTGCCCCGGTAGAATAAGCATATGATGGGGGGTGGGACTCATGCTCTCCTCAGTTTGTGGAGGAAATGGAGGCGAGTTTGAGCCTTCTTGGCCAGTGATGTGGTGTTGTTGGACCAGGAGAGGTTCTCAGAGATATGCACCCCCAGGAACTTGATGCTGCTCACCCTCTCCACAGCTGCACCATTGATGATCAGAGAGTGATGCTGTGTGTGTGTCCCCTCCTGAAGTCGACCACAATCTCCTTGGTTTTTCCCACGTTCAGGAAGAGGTTATTGTCTTTACACCACTGGACCAGTTGGCTCACCTCATTTCTGTAGTTGGCCTCCTTGTTGTTGGTGATGAGGCCCACCACCGTCGTGTCATCAGCAAACTTGATGCTTGATACAAGCAGACTGATATGTTACATGTCTGAGTGATTTCGATCTATAGCAGCGCAATGAATGCTTGGAAATGCAGTCAGTCAATAGGCAAGTGAGTGATATGCCACGTGTATAATGGTGTCGTTGTTAAGCTAATAAACCTGGCTCGTTTTGAGTTCAAATAAGTTGTATCGGCAAGCAGTTTTATTTGACATGGTGTCAGAAGAGGTTTGACAGAAACACCCGACGCTATGGCTAAGTTTAACCCACCAGAGAACTTCAACTTTGAGTGGCCCGGAGACTGGCCTACCTGGAGAGATTCTCAAGGTACAGGTCAGCTGCTAAATTGGCTAATGAAGACAGCATTGTCCAGGTTAGTATGCTCATTTATGCGATGGGCTATGAAGCAGGGAATATCTTTAAGTCTTTCACCTTTGTGGGAGAGGAGAAGGATGACAACTGTCATGATTACTAAATTGACAGCTTACATGCAACAGCACAGGAAGGAACCACACAAGGGGGCACGTTTGACAATTTATTAAATAGCAAAAGATCGCACTGCTAGAGAAACAGCAACTCGCCAGAGGAATCACCTGAGGAGAGAAGACGAGAGCTGTCAGAGGAGGAACGGAGTAAGGGGAAATGAGCGAGCCAAATTGCCACTTACTTGGGGTTCCGAGGAAGGACTGGCAGGACTCCAGCGGGGAATAGACCAGCCAGTAGGGTGGGGAGATAAGCTGATGGTGCCTGACCGGGTGGAGGTTGAAAGCCGAGGGATTTGTGGAGATGTGGCAGGAGAGCGCGTGCAGCCCTAGAAACACACCCGCACGATGGCAGCAACCTGAGGAGGAGAAGAAAGCGAGATTAGACAGCGTGTCTAAACTAGCAAAATATCAAATTGCTTGTCTTGATCGGGCAGTAATACCCAGACGAGCCAGCGTAGAATGCGTGGAGAGGGCCTCCGTAAGTATGCTGGCTGATGAGTGGGTGCAGGTGTGTCTTCTGCCTCAGATGGTGTGATGAATTGACAAAGGTGAGACAGGATGGGAGGGGCACGCTCTCACTGCCCATGACAGACAACTATGATGCAGTACTGAGTAAATTTGATGCATACTTCATACTGAAGAAAAATACTATCCATGAGAGAGCATGTTTTCACCAGAGAGTACAAAAACCGGGTGTAATGGCCAAATCCTTCCTACTCTCTAAAAAGGTCCTTCCTACCTACGGCTGTCAGACTTTATAACCTAACCAGGGCTGCTCGTAGAGGTTGTATTCAATGTACTAAACGTAACAACTTTGCACAATAGAGATTGTCCCCTCCAATACACAACTAAGACAATAACAATTATTATTGAGGGTCGCAACAACACTGTTGATTCAATGGCTGCGTTCCGATCCACAGTGTACTTCAAACTGTATTCCCTACTCCCTGCTCCATTTTCAGGGAATATCAGTAAGTTAACTGCCCTTAACAAAATTTCTCCATTTGAAACACCCTGTAACCGTCAGCTCCTCCTCCGTGAGTTACCTTGGTAACCAGGACACGTACTGATACTATGGTGGATAATTTATATTTCTTAAATAAAATATTAATACAATTATATTTTTATTACTATCAGTTGATATTAACAATAACCAACATCAGTTTAGCTTGTTAATAGCGTTAGCAACAATAGTTTGTTTTACTCGTATTTGAGGCACAATGGCTTATGGGTAATCTTCTTGTCAACTTCTGGTGAAGTGATGTACGGTTGTTCACTTCTTCCCTGCACAGTTCTCAGTTCCCTTTGAACTGAAGACCATTCGCTCCCTTCGGTTTGGAATCTCAGTCAATATGACGGATACCCTGTGCAGTCCACTTCGGAGTATACTATTGGGCGATCGGAACGCAGCTAATGTAAAATATACTGTCTGGGTACATATTTATATTCTGCTGGGTCATTTAACAAACTGTAATGCTATTGATGTCATCTAGCTGCAATGCTTCTGCACTGTGTATACAACTGTGTACGTACTGTATGTATATTTATTTACTGTTTTGGCTAACCAGCTCTTATCTTATTATCGTATTTATTATTGCTCTGAGTGCTGCTATCCCTTTGCTGCTGCAATCCTGGAATTTCCCCATCGTGGAACTAATAAAAGCTTATCTTAACTTTTATTAGAGCACTGTATAAACTAAGTGAGAACTGTGACTTTGGTGTAAAGAAAAATAAACATATACAATATGAGACAAACTGGTTGTCAGCATCCGAGATAAAGAGTTCTCCAGAAGACTACAGTTAATGTCAGACCTCACATTGGAGACTGCGGTGTAAATGGTCAAGCACGTTGAAGATCTCTCAAGGCTTGAACTGTACAGGAGGTGACACATGGCAGACCACCAAGGAGAGACGGGAGAAAGTCCATAAAAGAAAAAGGCAAAGGAAGAGTCCATACCCCTGTCAGAACGTGGGTTGGGCCCATGTCCTCGCCTTGGTTTATATTTTGGGTTTTGTTGCATTTCATGTCAACATATCTCGGTTTAGATGCTTTATTATTTATTCCCTGCTTTGTCCTTTGTCCTGCATGTTTGTTATCATTGTCATGGTCTGATGGTCATGTCTCAAGTGTTCCTGTTTACCCTTTTGTCTCAGTCCCTCATGTTTCCTATACCTGTAGCCATTTCTCTGCTGTCTCCAGTTGCCCTTGATTGTTTCACCTGTTCTGTGTTTGTTGATTACCTGTTGTGTATTTATGGTAGTGTGAGTCTTTGTCTTGTGTGGTGTCCTTGTCTCAGTCTGCGTCTTACACACACTTCAGTCCAGCCCAAGTATTTCTGCCTGTTGTCTTGTGAACCTTGCCTAGCCATGTTTTTTTTTCCCAGCCCACGAGCTGCATTATTTTCTGTTCTTGTTCAGTTTCTGCCATAATAAATAATGTACAAAATTCGCCTCATGTTTGGGACCTCTTCTTCACCAAGAGGGTGAAGAAGAGGGTGAAGAATAGGTCTGCCGCTGACCCAGACAGCGACAGAAGAGCACAGATGCAGCAGATGTGGCAAAGAAAAGCATAAAGTCCCTGCCAAATGCCCAGCAAGGCAGTCTGAATGCAAAAAAATGTGGGAAAAGAGGCCAGTGGAAAAGAACGTGCTTTTCAAAGTCAGTAAGAGAAGTCATAGCCAGTGTAAAGCACTGGACTGAACAGATCACTCTAGGACACACACCCGTCAAATTCAGAATTGGCACAGGAGCTGATGTTACTGTAATGAATGTAAAGACTTTTAGAGCACTTAAGCCAAAAAGACTGCTAATTAAATCCAGCGGACCCCTAGACAGCCCAAGTAGTGCATTAGACATTGTCGGTCAGTTTACAGCTGATATCTTTCATTTCAACAGAGAAAATACATTTTTACAGTATATTTAGCAAACGGACCAACAGTCAGCAACCTGCTAGGCATGGAGACAGCTGTAGAGATGGGGCTGGTTAAAAGAACAGAGCAGGTTAGCTTGGCAACAAGACATCAGGGCTCACTGAAAACAGACCCAGTCCAGATCCACCTTAGAGAGGGAGCTGTACCATTTGCAGTATAGGCAGCAAGAAGGGTTCCCTTACCACTTCTACACAAGGTTAAGCGTGAGCTAGAGTGGAGGGAGGAGCAAGGACTGGTAGAGAAAGTCACCCAACCCACAGACTGGTGTGCACCTCTGGTGCCTGTTATGAAACCAACCAGTGCAGTGCATATGTGTAGTGCTACAAAAGCTGAATGAGAACATCAAAAGAGAGATACCAACTTCCAACAACAGAAGAGACACTTGTCAAGCTTTCAGGATCTGCAGTCTTCTCATCTTTGGAGGCAGCATCAGGCTTTTGGCAGATACTGCTTCACAAAGATAGCTGCCTCTTAACTACGTTCATCACACCATTTGGGAAGGATTGTATCAAACGCTTGGCCTTTGGTATAAGCATTGCCCCTGAGATATTTCAGTGCAAGATAAACTGCTAGAGGGACTAGATGGTGTAGCAGTATACATGCATGATGTCACTGTCCATGGGGAGGATATGAACATGCACAGCACACGCCTACAGAGAGTTTTGGAGCAGATGGAGCAAGATAGCCTAAAACTCAATAAAGAAAAATGTATACTCAGACAGTCAGAGGTGCGATTCCTAGTGAACGCCAATGGGGTGAGAGCAGACCTGAGTAAAGTGAGAGCAATTGCAGAACTTGAAGAGCCCACAAACATTCATGAGCTAAAATGAACTTTGGGTATGATTAATTACATGGACAAATTCATACCTGAACTAGCTACAGCAGCAGGACCCCTGTATGATCTACTGAAAGGAGAATCAGTTTGGATGTGGGATCAGCAACAGCGAGAAGCCTTCCAGAGACTAAAAGATGCACTTACTACCTCACCAGTTTTGACTCATTACAACCCATGGAAAGAGACCGCTGTGTTGGCAAACACAAGCAGTAATGGGATTGGAGGTGTTCTTTTACAACAGCATGGAGAGAGCTGGAAGCTTGTGGTATACTGTTCAAGGAGACTGACAGATGCAGAAAGCAGGAACATGCAAATAGAAAAGGAATGTTTAGCGGGAGTGTGGGCTTGTGAGAGATTTCAAAAATACTTATTGGGCATGGACAGATTCAGACTAATCACATCTCACAAGCCACTGGTGCCACTGATAAACAGCAAAGACTTGGATACCATGTCAGAATATGCACCAGGGAAAACGCTGGTGATTGCCAACACTTTGTCAGGAAGTCTTATAAATGAGAGAGGCAGCACCACTGTATCAGACATTGAATGTCATGTAAATGCTGTGACTCATACATGGCCTGTCACAAACCCCTGTGCGCCATTACACGGCACACGAGGGAGGGAATGAAAAACTCAATCGCAGGAGTAGAGAGTGTCAGGTTTATTGAAGTGCAGGGCTGCAATGCACAGGAGAAAAGGCGACGAAAGACTTACAAGGCTGGGGCCAATCCTGGGCACAACATGCAGTCTGGAGGATGAAGTGGAGAAGCAGGGCCAGCCGAAACATCAATGGATCAAACAGGTTAGCAGTGACAGGCTGGAGAATAACGAAGGGAGTGATACCATATACGGAGAGAACTAGCTGCCACGTATAGAGGCGAATGCCCCGACAATCTCTTTCCTCTGGAGCGGCCAACAAATACTCCTGAAGCTATGGTGTGAGAATACATGGGCAGAACTGATTGGCACCCGGTGTGTGAGAGAGTGTGTGAATGAGAGTGAATGGAGCGTGTGCGTGTGTGTGTGTGTGTGTGTGTGTGTGTGTGTGTGTGTGTGTGTGTGCGTGCGGGTGTGTGTATGTGTGTGATCACCAGTGATGGTGCAGCTGGCGGCGCTTGACAGGAGGAGGGGGCGTGCCAGAGCTGTCAGAAGGAAACTAAGACAACTCATAACAATAAGTCAGAACCAGGTTTGGCCTCCAAACCCAGATTCATGACATGGCCTAAATCACAGAAGAAACTGGACATGCTAAAAATAGGTACACAGAGTGACGAGCCAGTACATACTGTGCTAAAGATGATCAAAAATGATGGATGGCCTTGGGATGGAGAAAAGGGATGATGAGAGAGCAACATTGAAAAGTGTAAAACCATTTTATGTAGTAAAAGATTCACTATCTACATGTGAGGGCCTGGTCACACTAGGTTGCTGCATTGTTATCCCTTTATCAATGAGACAGGAAATATTGGGGTGCATTCATTAAGGCCATCAAAGCTTAAGAAAATGCAGCAAAAGGGCTAGAAAAACAGTGTGCTGGTTGGGACAATCATCCAAAATTAAACACAGAGTGGAAACGTGCAACTTTTGCCAGAGAAACAAACGCATCCAACGCAGAGAGGCATTACAGCTAACACCACTGCCCGAGCAACTATGGCAAAAAATAGCCACGGACATATCTGAATACAAAGGCAAGTACTATCTTGCCATGCCAAAGGGTCTGTATGCCCTCTGGCGTGGCATACAGACCCTCACCAACTACAAACCACCTCAGACCTGTGCGAGTGACACCACACTGCTCAACATTCTAAACAACTTCTTCAGCCGCTTTGAAGCACAAAACAGCCCATCAGCACAGAAGACCACTCCTCCTCCAGACAAGCAGGCCATGAGTCTGGATCCAGCTAGCGTGAAGAGGACTCTGCAAGATCAGCCCACGCAAGGAAGCTGGTCCAAACAACATACTGGGCCGTATCCTGAAGGACTGTGCAAAGTAGCTCAAGAATGTTCTGGTCGACATTTTCAACATCTCCCTGACTCAAGCTGTTGTCCCCACATGTTTCAAAACTGCCACCATAATACCAGTCTCAAAGAAGCCCATCCCATCCAGCTAAAAAGATTACCAGCCCATAGCACTGACCCCCATTATAATGAAGTGCTTCAGGCGTATAGTCATGCAAAACATCAAGTCCATCCTACCTCCCTTCCATGACCCATCTCAGTTTGCATACAGGTCAAACAGACCCACAGAAGATGCCATTGCTGCTGCTCTCCACCCAGCCCTCACCCACCTGGACTCAGAGAACTCCTATGTGTGAATGCTGTTCTTGGACTTCAGTTCAGCATTCAACACAATCAGCCCCCAGCACCTGACACAAAAACTCAGACACTTGGGACTCTCTGTAACTGGGTGCTGGACTTTCTCACAGGGAGGCCACAGAACGTGCGAGTTGGCAGCAACACCTCCCAGTCCATCACACTGAGCACAAGAGCCCCACAAGGGTGCATGCTCAGCCCGCTGCTCTTCACCCTGCTGACCCATGACTGTGTACCAGCCTACAACACCAACCACATTAACAAGTCTGCGGATGACATGACGGTCGTGGGCCTCATCGCCAACAACAAGGAGGCCAACTACAGAAATGAGGTGAGCCAACTGGTCAACACCACATCACACCACAACACCACATCACTGGCCAAGAAGACTCAAACTCATCTCCAATTCCTTCACAAACTGAAGAGAACACAAGTTCCACCCCTCATCATATGCTCATTCTACCGGGGCACCATTGAGAGCATCCTTGCCAGCTGCATCATGGTGAGGATTACAATGTTGCCTGCATTTACACCATAAAACTTTTTGGGATATGCAGACAGAGCTTACCTTGGCTGTAATAAGCACCAGAGACTTGTCACGATGTTGCCTTAAATCTACAACAAAATCTGCAAAGTACTGGTAGGCATTTAGACTTTTGCATGCAGTGCTGTGAAAAAAGTATTTGCCCCCTTCCTGATTTCTTTTATTTTTGCATATTTGTTATACCTAAATGTTACAGATCATCGAACAAATTTTAATATTAGACAAAGATAACCTGAGTAAATGCAAAATGCAGTTTTTAGATGATGCTTTCATTTATTAAGGGAAAAAAAGCTATCCAAACCTACCTGGCCCTATGTGAAAAAGTAATTTCCCCCTAACTGCCCCCTAAACCTAATAATTGGTTGTGCCACCATTGGTGCCAACAACTGGCAATGAGTTTTTTACATTGCTGTTGAGGAATTTTGACCCATTCTTCTGTGTAGAATTGTTTAAATTCAGTCACATTGGAGGGCTTCATGAACTGATGGCCAAACATTCTCCTTCAGGATTTTTTGGTAGACAGCAGAATTCATAGTTCTGTCAATTAGGGCAAGTTGTCCAGGTCCTGAAGCAGCAAAGCAACCCCAGACCATGACACTACCACCACCATGTTTGACTGTTGAAATAATGTTCTTTTTATAGAAGAAGACGAAGCCATCTCTGTTGTCATTCAGTCCATACAGCCAATCCTGTACAGTAGAACAAAATTACATTTCTCCTATCTATAATGCTAATCACATGTAGAATCAGAGGGGTCACTGCCATACAAGGCACCACCACAAAGAACTTCTCCTTCCCCCATTCTATTACGCTGAGCACCAAGCTAGAAGGCAGGGAAGTACCATTTTTATATGGTCTTTGGTATGACCTGGCCGGGATTTGAACCCACAACCTCTCGGTTGTGGGGCGGATGCTCTACCAACTAGGCCACCACTCTGGTTTTATGAAATTCTGTGTTACTTTTATGCCAGATAAAACAGGACACGTCTTCCAAAAAGTTCAACTTTTGTCTCATCAGTCCCCAGAATATTTTCTCAAAAGTCTTGAGGATCATCTAGATGTTTTCTGGCAAATGTGAGATGAGTCTTTGTGTTCTTTTTGTCCAGCAGTGGTTTTTGTCTTCAAACTCTCCCATGGATGCCATTTTTGCCCAGTGTCTTTCTTATTGTTTCATTGTGGACCAGTGTCCAAACTGAGGCAAGTGAGGCCTGCAGTTCTTTAAACATTGTTCTCAGGTTTTGTTTCTCATCTGTTTTTGAATTTCTTTAGATCACAGTGGAGTGTGATGCTTTTTGAGATCTTTTAGCCTACTTCAGGTTGTCAGACAGGTTCTATTTAAGTGATTTTTTGATTCAACAAGTCTGGCAGTAATCAGGCTTTGGTTGTAGCTACTGAAACTGAACTCAGCTTTTCAAAAAATGTGGTTAATCACAGTTAATTCATAATGTAATATGGGGGGTAATTAGTTTTTCCACATAGGGCCAGCAAGGTTTGGATAGTTTTTTTTTTTCCTTTAATAAATGAAATCATCATTTGAAAACTGCATTTTGTATTTATTCAAGTTATCTTTGTCTGATATTAAAATTTGTTTGATGATCTGAAACATTGAAGTGTGACAAATATGCAAAAAATATAAGAAATCAGGAAGGGGCAAATACTTTTTCACATCACCATATTTCCTGAGTTTCTGCTGTATGAAGTGATTTTGAGTTAATTAGGTAGTTGTCAATATTATGATAGAGCAGTTCTAGGAGGCCGCTACGATCTTGACACGATGTAAATAAATGATCTACCATGAGATAAGAATCGCATTTCAGACCATTCACAGATAATTTCTAAACATGCCAAGGCTTGTGCAGTTGTCATATGCTCCAACAAAGTCATACAATCCAATTTTAAAACGTTGTGCTAAAATCTTGTTTTACTGATGCATTGGTGTGGATGGCATAACCACAGCAACATGAAAGTTTTCACTCCTGAGAAGCCGGATCGCTGCAGGAGGTCACGTGACTGCAAAACTTCAATATGGTGCCTCTGTTTGCCATGAAAATATACAGTAGCTATATCCTATCTAGTGTATCAGACAGTATTACCTACAGTGCTATGAAAAAGTATTTGCCCCCTTCCTGATTTCTTATATTTTTGTGTCATGATCATGTGCACGGGCGGGGGCCATGCCAGATTAGGTTTGTCTTTTTCTGATTGTTTATTTTTTTCTGTTCACCTTGTTTGTTGTATTTGGTTCCTGGTTTTAATTAGTCCTTTGTTAGGTTCTGTATTTCCTTTTTTGGTTCATTGTTTTGATCGCTGCTGGTACTGTGACAGCTCGCACATCACTTCCGGCTGTCAGATTCTGTTAGCGGGCTGTCACAGCTGAAAGCAATGATCGCCACTCATGACCTCGCAGGTTTTGTCATTCCGGGGTTCCCTATTTAAGCAGTTTGCACCACTTCCCTGGCACAGCGGCAAGAAGACCTCTTCAGTCGGGAATCCCAATTTAACCTGACTTGATACAGTTAAGTTATTATTTACCTGTCTCGTTCTCATTTATTGCCCCAGCCTCAGTGCTGTGTTTTTCGTCCCCTTGTGTTTTGTTATCTGTTTCTTTTCTTTTAATAAAACTGCAAACTCACAGTCAGCATTTGGCATCCCTGTTTGCCCTCGTGGAGGGCCATTCATGACAGTTGGCTGCTGCCAGTTTGTGACGCCAGCGGCTGTGGGTTCTGCCATTTTTTTCCCCTTTCCCTCCCAGTTACTTTGTTTAGCCTGTTTTTCTCCGATGCTATGGCAGCTAACCTGGACTTTAATTTGCTAGGGCTAAATGAGGAGGAGTGCAGGGCGATGCAGTTAATCCAAGTTTTCATCTCTGACGCCCACACCTCCTGTACTCCAGAGGAAACACAAAGATCACTGAACTACGCAGTGGAGATGGTTGAGGTGACCCACAGCCTGTGGTCTTATCCGGAGCTGATGAACTTACTTTTCTCCATCGTTAAACCACAGTTCATGCTCAACGGGCGGGGGGAGACTTCTTCCGCATCCGTGCCTGTTCCTACGAAGAAGCGGAGCCGTGCACGGAGGCGCCGAGCTTCTTGCTGCTCTCCAGCAGCAGCAGCTGCCCGCACCATTGCTGGAGGAGCAGGAGGAACACCGGAAGGTTTTGGAAGCGGAGGCGGAGCTATTTTTGGAGTATAAGCCATGGCTATTCCCCGAACTGGCAGCCCAAGTAGGGGAGGAATCCCCAGCTCCACTCGCCACCTTGCCTACTGGGCTGGATCGACCAGGAGCTGCATTGGTGCCCTCGCCCGCTACAGCCATAAGGGAGGAGTCCTCGAGGCCGTCTGCAGCAACCACCACCATGCCATGGGAACAAAAGCAAGTACCTTTTCATTCTACTACACCTGAAAATGAATCATTTTTGCTTTGTTCCCACTGGCGGGGCGGTGTTCAGCTACAGTCACCACCCATGTTTACCTGCCTCTCCCGTGTCCTCCCCTGTCCTTCCTGTCTGTCCACCGGTTCTGGGAGGGAGCCATCGGACGAAAAGGACGTCAGAAATTCCAGTGCATCCAGTCCCTGACATGCCCCCCATGGTGCTGCTCCCCCTCCGGTTGAGGTCTCAGTGGGTGCTGCTCCTCCTCTGGTCAAGGTCTCCATGGGTGCTGCTCCCACTCTGGTCGAGGCCACCGTGGGTGTGAAGCCTCCATCCGAGGCCACAATGGGTGTGACGCCCCAGCCAAGGGCCTTTGCGGGTGCTGCTACGCCCAAGCCTGGAGCATCGGAGGGTGCTATTGTCCCACCGTCTGTGGTCTCCAAGGGTGTTGTGGTCCCACTGTCTGTGGTCTCTCAGGGTGCTGCTGTCCCACCGGCTGTGGTCTCCAAGGGTGCTGCTGTCCCACCATCTGTGGTCTCCGAGGGTGTTGCTGTCCCACCCCAGTCCGGGGCTGCCACAAGTGCTGCTATGCCCAAATCTGGGGCCGCCGCGGATGCTGCTACACCTGAGATTGACGTGGGTCCCTCGATGATCCCCAGCAAAGGCGAGGGTCACCGGGCACCACTGGAGGTTCCCGCTGGTTGGCCACCAATTTCAGGAGGATGCCACCTCCCTGCTCCCGTGGTCCATGAGAGGCACTGGGTCCGGCTGCTGCCCCCAGGGGATGGACTTGTTAGTGGCCCACAGGCTCAGGGATGCTGGGAGGCCACCTGACAGATGGGGTCCTCGGTTGGGGTGGCTCAGGGACTGTGCATCCACCTGAAGGGCCAGGCCATCCGTCTTGGTGGCTGAAGAACTCTGGGCGGCCACCGGATGCTCTAGACCATATGCTCCAGTGGTCCTGGGACTCAGGCAGGCCACCAGAGCTGCCCTGGGTTCTCTTCTGAGGCCCTTGAGTCTTCAGCACCTGTTGTACTGTTTTGAGGATCATGAGTGTTTTCTTTTGGGTTTTTTTGTTTGTTTGTTTTGTCTCTATCCCTCCATGCCTGGGTTCCCCCTCCTCCCCCCGGGGTGGGTTGCTTTTCTTGTTGAGGGGGTCTGCTGTGTGTGTGTGTGGGGGGGGGGGGGTTGTGATGTTACCTTGAGGTGTCTGGATACCACCGCTTGAGGAGGGGGCTCTGTCATGATCTGGTGCACGGGCGAGGGCCGTGCCAGATTAGTTTAGTCTTTTTCTGATTGTTTATTTTTTCTGTTCACCTTGTTTGTTGTATTTGGTTCCTGGTGTTGATTAGTCCTTTGTTAAGTTCTGTGTTTCCTTTTTTGGTTCATTGTTTTGATCGTTGCTGGCACTGTGACAGCTCACACGTCACTTCTGGCTGTCAGATTCTGTTTGCAGGCTGTCATGGCTGCCAGCAATGATCGTCACTCATGACCTTGCAGGTGTTGTCAATCTGGGGTTCCCTATTTAAGCAGTTTGCACCACTTCCCTGGCACAATGGAGAAAAGACCTCTTCAGTCACGAATCCCCGGACTTGCTATCCATCCATCCATCCATCTTCTACTGCTTTTCCGGAAGTCAAGGTCACGGAGGCAGCAGTACAAGCAGAGAAGCCCAGACTTCCCTCTCCCCAACCACCTGCTCCAGCTCTTCGGAGAGGATACCAAGGCATTCCCAGACCAGCTGGGAGACGTAGTCTCTCCAGTGGGTCCTGGGTCTGCCCCAGGGTCTCCTCCCAATGGGACGTGCCCGAAACACCTCAAGTGGGAGGCTTCCAGGAGGCATCCTGATCAAATGCCCATACCACCTCAACTGACTGCTTTCAATGTGGAGGAGCAGCGGTTCTACTCTGAGCCTCTCCCGGATGACTGAGCTCCTCACCCTACCTCTGAGGGTGAGTCTAGCAATCCTACGAAGAAAGCTCATTTCAGCCCCTTGTATCTGCGATCTCATTCTTTCTGTCATTACCCAAAGCTCATGACCATAGGTGAGGGTAGGAATGTAGATTGACTGGTAAATCAACAGCTTTACCTTAGAGCTTAGCTCCCTCTTCACCACAACAGACCGGTACAACGTCCGCATCACTGCAGATGCTGCACCAATCCGTTTGTCAATCGCTCGCTCCATTCTCCCCTCACTCGTGAATAAGACCCCGAGATACTTAAACTCCTCCACTTGGGGCAGGAGCTTGTCTCCAACCCGGAGAGGACAATCCACCTTTTTCCGGCTGAGGACCATCGACTCGGACTTGGAGGTGCTGATTCTCATCCCAGCCACTTCACACTCAGTAGCAAACCATCCCAGTGAGAACTGTAGGTCATTGCTGGATGAAGCCAGCAGAACAACATCATCTGCAAACAACAGAGATAAGATCCTGTGGCCACCAAGCATGACACCCTCAGTTCCCTGGCTGTACCTAGAAATCCTGTCCATAAAAATTATGAACAGGATTAGTGACAAAGGGCAGCCCTAGCGGAGTCCAACTCTCACTGAGAATAAGTCCGATCGAGTGTTGGCAATACGATCCAAACTCTCGCAACGGTCGTACAGAGACCGAATAGCTCGCGACCGAATAGCTCGCAACAACAACCCAATACCCCATACTCCCGAAGCACCCCCCACCAAAAAAAAAAAAAACATGAGGGATGCGGTCAAATGCCTTTTCCAAGTCCACAAAACACATGTAAACTGGTTGGGCAAACTCCCACGAACCCTCAAGGATTCTCGAGAGGGTAAAGAGCTGGTCCGATGTGCCACGGCCAGGCCGAAAACCACATTGCTCCTCCTGAACCCGAGGTTCAACCAACGGCTGGAGTCTCCTCTCCAGTACCTTGGCATAGATCTTCCCAGGGAGGCTGAGGAGTATGATCCCTCTAAAGTTAGAGCACACCCTCCGGTCCCCATTTTTGAAGAGAGGAACCACCACCCCGGTTTGCCATGCCAAAGGCACTGCCTCCAACCTCCATACAATGTTGCAGAGGCATGTCAACCATGACAGCCCAACAACATCCAGGGCCTTGAGGTACTCAGGGCGAATCTTGTCCACCCCCAGGGCCTGGCCACCAAAGAGATTTTTAACCACCTTGGCGACCTCAGCCCCTATGACAGGTGAGTCGTCCCCCTTGTCCACAAACCCTGCTTCCTCTGTGGAAGGTGTATCAGTGGGATTGAGGAGATCCTTGAAGTATTCCTTCCACCGCCCGACGATATCCCCATTCGAAGTCAACTTTGCCCCATTCGCACCATGCACAGTGTGGACAGGGAGCTGCTTCCCCCTCCTGAGCAGCCAGACAGTTTGCCAGAATCTCTTCGAGGCCGACCGAAAGTCTTGTTCCATGGCCTCACCGAACTCCTCCCATACCCGAGTTTTTGCTTCAGCAACCACCCAAGCTGCACTCCGCTTGGCCTGCCGGTACACCTCAGCTGCTTCGGGAGTCCCACAAGCCAACCAGGCCTGATAGGACTCCTTCTTCAGCTTAATGGCCCCCCTCACCACTGGTGTCCACCACTTGGTTCGGGGGTTGCCACCACGAGATGCCCCGACGACCTTGCGGCCGCAGCTCTAGGCCGCTGCTTCAACAATGCAGGTGACTCCCTCGGAATGTGGTCGAAGTTCTTCCGGAGGTGGGAGTTGAAGACCTCCGAGACAGGGGCCTCAGCCAGACATTCCCAGCACACCCTCACTATACGTTTGGGTCTACCAGGTCTGAATGGCATTCTCCCCTGCCATCGGATCTAACTCACCACCAGGTGGTGATCAGTTGACAGCTCTGCACCTCTCTTTACCCGAGTGTCCAAGACATACGGTCGCAGGTCTGATGGCACGATAACAAAATTGATCATCGACCTGCAACCTAGAGTGTCCTGGTGCCAGGTGGACATATGGACACCCTTATGCTTGAACAAGGTGTTTGTTATGGACAAACTGTGGTTAGCACAGAAGTCCAATAACTGAACACCACTTGGGTTCAGATCAGGCAGGATGTTCTTCCCAATCACCCCCTTCCAGGTTTCACTTTCGTTGCCCACGTGCACATTGAAGTCCCCCAGTAGGACAATGGAGTCTCCAAGAAGAGCACTCTCCAGTACCTCAGTCACAGACTCCAAAAAGGGTGGGTACTCTGAAACATCATTTGGTGCATAGGCACAAATGATGATCAGGACCCATTTCCCAACCTGAAGGCGCAGGTAAACAACCCTTTCATTCACCGGGGAAAACTCCAATATAGAGGCAGCAAGGTAGGGGGATACAAGAATACCCACCCCTGCTCATCGCCTCTCACCCAGGGCAACTCCAGAGCAGGCCAAGCTCCAGCCCCTCTCAGGGAGACTGGTTCCGGAACTGGAGCTGTGTGTTGAGGTGAGACCGACTATATCTAGCTGGTATCTCTCAACCTCATGCACCAACTCAGGCTCCTTCCCCACCAGAGAGGTGACATTCCATGTCCCAAAAGCCAGTTTAGGGAGCTTGGGATTAGACCGCCAAGATCTCTGCCTTTGACCGCCACCTGATCCAAATAGCTCAGCACCCCCATGATCCCTCCTGCAGGTGGTGAGCCCACTGGAGGGCGGACCCATGTAACTCCTTCGGGCTGAGCCTGGCCGGGTCCTGTGGACGGAAACCCGGCCACCAGACGCTAGCCATCGAGCCCCTACCCCAGGCCTGGCTCCAGGGTGGGGCCCCGGTAACTCCATACTGGGCGGGGTACATTGAATCCTTGTTCTAGTATTTATCAGGAGAGTCTGTTGGAACGTCCTTAGTTTGGCCCTTCACCCAGGACCAGTTTGTCTTGAGTGACCCTACCAGAGGCAAACTGCCCCGGATAACATAGCTCCTGGGATCACTAGGGCACACTAACTCCCCACCACGATATGGTGATGATCCATGACGATCCCGGACTTGCCACAGTTATTATTTACCTGTCTCATTCTCATTTATTGCCCCAGCCTCAGTTGTCATGAATCCGGGTTTGGAGGCCAAACCTAATTCTGACTTATTGTTATGCTTTGGCCTAGTTTTCCTTCTGACTGCTCTGGCACACCCCCTCCTCCTGTAAAGCACCGTCAGCTGCATTGTCACGGGTGCTAACACACATACACACACCCACACGCACACGCTCCATTCACCCTCATTCACACGCTCTCTCACACACCTGGTGTCAATCAGTTCTGCCCACGCATTCTTGCACCGGCAATCTCTTTCCTCGTTAGTTTCAGGAGTATATGTTTGTCGCTTCTGAGGAGAGAGATTGTCGGGGTATTCGCCTCTATATGCGGCAGCTAGTACTCCTCCTATATTGCATCACTCTCTTCATTAATCTCTAGCTCGTCACTTCTGACCTGTTTGTCCCGTTGGTGTTTCGGCTGGCTCAGCATCTCAACCCCTTCCTCCAGACTGCACAGTTTGTCGCGGATAGCTCCAGTCCTGTAAGTGTTTTTGCCTTTTCTCCTGTGCTAGCAGCCCTGCAGTACTAGGCTGCTTGCCTTTCCTATTTCATGTGCTACGCAGTCCTGCAGCACGAGGCTTTGTATTCACCAGGCTGTAGAGCATTCGGTTGGTGCCCTGTATGTTTGGTGGCCAACCCTGCCATTGCATCCTTCTGTATTTTTGTGGTGGAACTGCAGTGGTGATTTTGTGAACTTTAATGAACATGACATTCTCTACTCCTGCGACTGGGTTTTTCATTCTCTCCCTCATGCGCCGTATAATGGCGCACAGGGGTTTATGACATCAGTGCTGCATTTTTCATTCCTTTGTGTTTTGTTTTCTGTGTTTCTTTTCTTTTAATAAAACTGCAAACTCACAGTCAGCATTTGACATCCCTGTTTGCCCTCGTGGAGGGCCGTTCATTACATTTTTGTATATTTGTCACACTTAAATGTTTCAGATCATCAAACTAAATTTAGCCAAAGATAATCCAAGTAAATACAAAATGCAGTTTTTAAATGATTACTTCAATTCCTCAACAGCGATGTAAAAGACTCATTGCTAGTTATTCAAACTCTTAATTGCAGCTATTGCCTCCAAGGATGGCACAACCAGTTATTAGGTTTTGGGAGCAATTACCTTTTCACATAGGGCCAGGTAGGTTTGGATAGTTTTTTCCCTTAATAAATGAAATCATAATTTAAAAACTGCATTTTGTATTTACTCAGGTTATCTTTCTCTAATATTAGAATTTGTTTGATGATCTGAAACATTTAAGTGTGACAAATATGCAAAAATACAAGAAATGTTACCTGCTGTGGGGAGACTTGAATAACGAAACTGAATTGTCTTTCATTCCAGTTTATTCAAGAAATCATTCCACTGTCTGCTCTCATTCTTCAGCAGTGAACAAAGAGAGTGAACACACCAAAGTTCTCTCATTTAAACATTCTGACATCAAACCATTTCCCTCGCGGGGGAAATCACACATCTCTCTCAAAATCTCTTTATTCACATTCATTAGCCTTTTATTTACATAACTCCCCCTTCTCTCTTCCCGAGCCTCAGTGGTCAGGAAGTCTTCTGTCCCCTGTCCTCCGCAGGGGGTCCAGGCTCTGTGGCTCCGCACCGCAGGGGGCTGGCTCTCCTTCATCGTGGTTAAATCACATATGCAGTGTCCAACATATACATGTCTCACAACACAGCCATATAACCCCCCCCCAAACGATGAAGAACAGACTAATTCCTAAAATTAAATGGCACCTTACTCACTACTGAATAATCAACACCAACATTCAGTCTGTGCGCCGCTTGGGCTTCAGCCGTCTGCCGAATCTGCTGTGCGTTGGCCCCGCCTTGCCTGCGGTGCGTTTCTGCTTCGGCGCTGTTGACTGAGGGAGAGAGTGATTAATTGCCCCCTGCGGGGGCCTGCCTCGTCGAGGCGCCACCGCGACCGGTACAGACACGTCCTTCATGACAAAAGCAGGTTTTAGTCTGTCAATACTGACTGTCTCTTTTCTGTCTCCAAAATCCAGCACAAATTGCTTATCACCTGCCTCCAGCACTCGAAATGGCCCTTCGTAAGGCGGTTTGAGCGTTGCTTTTAGGGCTTCGCGCCTGACAAAAACGAAATCGGCATTTTTCAAAGCCTTGGGGACGAAAACTCGTGGAAAAGCGTGATGAACCGGACCCGGGAGCGTGTCTGCCCCCGTGCCGACTAACGGTCCCAGAGCCGAGAGAGGTGGGGGCTCTGGGTGCTCTGGTAAAAACTCGCCCGGCAGCCTCAGAGTTTGTGCGAATACCAGCTCCGCTGGGGAGGCGTCTAAGTCCTCTTTAGGCGCAGAACGCAACCCTAATAAAACCCATGGAAGTTTATTCACCCAATCTGCATCCGTGAGCGACGCTCTGAGTGCTGCCTTCAAAGACCTATGAAAACGCTCGCATAAACCATTGGCCTGAGGGTGGTAAGCCGTAGTGTGGTGAATTTTGGCTCCTAAGCCGTTGGCCATCGCTGACCACAGCTCAGAGATGAATTGCGGTCCTCTATCAGACGTAATGTCCGACGGAACCCCGAAACGCGCCACCCAAGCCGTTAAAAAAACGCGAGCCACCTCCGCGGCCGTGGTCGTCGCAAGTGGGACCACTTCCGGCCAACGTGTGGTGCGGTCCACCATTGTCAAAAGATACGTGAACCCCTGTGATGCCGGTAGGGGGCCCACAAGGTCGACGTGCACATGGTCGAACCTTCTGGCCGGAATGCGGAACGGTTCTAACGGGGCTCTTGTGTGCCTGTGAATTTTGGCCCGTTGACAGGAAATGCAGGTTTTTGCCCATTCCTTCACGTGCTTGCGCAGGCACGGCCAAACAAACTTTTCCGCCACTAGTTTCACTGACGCGCGCATCCCCGGGTGCGCCAGTGAGTGGACCGAGTCAAAAACACGGCGGCGCCACGTGGCCGGAACCACCGGACACGGGTGCCCCGTCGACATGTCGCAGATCAGGGGGGGCATACCGGTTTGTAAACACTTGCTCTCCAGCCTCAACCCTGTTGGTCCAGACTGGAGCGCGCGCACGTCTGCGTCCGCCCCCTGGTCCGCTGCCATGGCTGCGTAATCTATACCCACGTGCACCGGGGCTGCACGCGCCACCGTGCCGCTCTCCTGCGGCGCGGTCACGGTGGCCCGTTCTGCCTCTGCGCGTGTTGGGGTCGTGAACGCGCGTGAGAGACAATCCGCTACTACATTGAATTTGCCCGCGACGTGCCTAATGTCAGTGGTAAATTCCGAGATTGCGGCCAGCTGCCTCTGCTGCCTGCCGGACCACGGGTCTGAAATTTTGGCCATGGCGTATGTGAGCGGCTTGTGGTCCACATAAGCGGTGAAGCACCGTCCTTCCAGCCAGAACTGGAAATGACGAATAGCCAAATGCAGCGCCAACAGTTCTCTGTCAAACGCACTGTATTTTCGTTCAGCCGCGCTTAAAGATTTGCTAAAGAAAGCCAAAGGCTGCCAAACTCCGGCTACCTGTTGCTCAATAACGGCCCCTATGGCTAAATCTGAAGCGTCTGTCGTCAGCGCGATACGTGCTGCAGGGTCTGGGTGGGCCAGGAGTGCAGCGTCAGCCAAGGCTTTTTTAACCTCTGTGAACGCGCGCTCCCGCTCCGGGGACCATTCGACCGCCTGGGTCGGTTTTTGTTTTTTGAGCGCGGCATATAACGGTTGCATGATTTGAGCTGCGTGGGGCAGGAATCGGTTATAAAAATTCACCATCCCCAAGAATTCCTGTAGTGATTTGACCGTTTGTGGACGGGGAAAATCCGCTACCGCGCGTACTTTCTCTGGTAACGGAACCGCTCCCTCCGGGGAGACGCGGTGACCCAAAAAATCGATCCGCTCGACGCCGAACTGGCACTTGGCTGGGTTAACTATTAAGCCGTGCTCTCCCAGCCTCCTAAAAACTGCTGTGAGGTGCGTTTCGTGTTCGTCCTCTGAAGTACTCGCGACCAAAATGTCGTCGAGGTACACAAACATGAAAGGGAGATCGCGTAACACGGCATCCATCATCCGCTGAAATGTTTGCGCCGCCCCTTTGAGACCAAACGGCATGCGTAAAAATTCGAAAAGTCCGAACAGGGTTATTACCGCTGTTTTAGGAATGTCCTCTGTTTGGACCGGGACTTGGTGATAGCCGCGAACTAGATCAATCTTTGAAAAAATGCGCGCCCCCGCCAGGTGCACCGAAAAATCCTGAATGTGCGGGATGGGATAACGATCGTGCGCCGTAGCGTTGTTTAGCCTGCGGTAATCCCCGCACGGTCTCCAGGAGCCATCGGCTTTCGGTACCATGTGCAGCGGCGAAGCCCACGGGCTCTTCGACCTACGAACGATGCCCAGCCTCTCCAGGCTGGCGAACTCCTCGCGCGCAATGGCGAGCTTAACTGCATCCAAGCGCCGAGCTTTTGCAAACACGGGAGGACCAGAAGTGGGGATAAAGTGTTTCACCCCGTGCTTCGTGACCGTCGCTGAAAAAGTGGGCACAGTGAGCGCTGGAAATTGGGTGAGGAGTGTGTGAAACTTACCACCTGCTGTAGCGACGTGGGTCTGTACTGGTGGCGGGGACACTCGAGCTGAACAGGGGAGAGAGTAAAAAGAGAGTGCATTTACCAGCCGTCTATTAGCAAGATCAACTAACAGATTGTGTGAACACAAAAAATCCGCGCCCAACATGTTGAAACTCACCGCCACTATCACAAAAGTCCATTCATATGTGCGGCCATGTAAGCATAAAGGCAAGGTCCTTCTCCCGTAGGTGTTGATGTTCGAGCCATTTGCCGCTGTAGCTCCGCTACCGTGGGGTCCAGCCACCCGGTCCGCGTATGTTGGGGTGATGAAGCTCACTTGTGCTCCGGTGTCGATGAGGAACTCTCGTCCGGAGCGCGCATCCGTGATGTAGAGCAGCTTGTTGCGTTCTCCGAGGGTCGAAGCTGCTAGCGACCCCCGGTCTTGCCGTTTCCCGAACTCCTGAAGATGCAGGGCGGCACACACCTGCGTGCCTTCTCTGCGAACCTCCGATGGTAAAAGCAGAGATCTTCTCCTCCGCTGTGTCGTGCCCGCGCCTCTGCCGCCGGGCTATTGGCTCCCCCTCGTCGCGGCCGTGTTGCCGCCGTCGTCGGCCAGTCTGGTTCTGCCGCCTCTGGCTCCCCGCTGTCTCGGGTCGCTGCTGTGGTTGCTTGCCCGCCGCAGGCGTCCAGGATCCCATCTGCCTCCTGGGCCAGCTCCCGGAACTCCTCCAGGGTGTGACACTTTTTGCCGGCCAGCGTGCTTCTCGCATGCGCCGGGAGGTTGGAGAGGAAGATGAACTGAAAAATGAAATCATCGTTGTCCAACCCTCTCAGCTGTATCATCTCCTCCATCAGGGCGCTCGGCCTGTGTCCACCTTGGTCTAGCAAAGACAGGATCCTCCTCGCCCTCACTTCAGCCGAGGGGGTGAAAAACTTGATGAGGGTGGATTTCAGCTTGCCGTACCTGTCGGTCGCGGGTGGCTGCTCCACCAAGCTTTGCACGCACCGAGCTGTGCTGTTGTCCAGTTTAGCGATGACATGGTGGAACTTAGTGTCATCCACCGTTACTCCTGCGAGCGCGAACTGCGACTCTGCTTGCAGAAACCACGACCGTGGGTTATCCTGCCAGAAATCAGGCAGCTTAACGGCCACTGCGCTCACCAGCTCTGAGCGCTGTGAGTCCGGGACCCTGAGAATTTCTTCGTTCATTCTCAACGTCGTCAGTCACCAATGTGGGGAGACTTGAATAACGAAACTGAATTGTCTTTCATTCCAGTTTATTCAAGAAATCATTCCACTGTCTGCTCTCATTCTTCAGCAGCGAACAAAGAGAGTGAACACACCAAAGTTCTCTCATTTAAACATTCTGACATCAAACCATTTCCCTCGCGGGGGAAATCACACATCTCTCTCAAAATCTCTTTATTCACATTCATTAGCCTTTTATTTACATAACTCCCCCTTCTCTCTTCCCGAGTCTCAGTGGTCAGGAAGTCTTCTGTCCCCTGTCCTCCGCAGGGGGTCCAGGCTCTGTGGCTCCGCACCGCAGGGGGCTGGCTCTCCTTCATCGTGGTTAAATCACATATGCAGTGTCCAACATATACATGTCTCACAACACAGCCATACCTGCCACTGTAGTCTCGTCATGCAATGTTCAGTTGTAAAGATTATGATTGTTCTAACCTGTGAAAAATTTTTAAAGCATTTTTTCATCAATATATTATTTTTTAAAAATATAAAAGTTTTATTTCTGCACCTTCCTGAACACTTTGTTGATGTATTGTCCCCCCCCCCAAAAAAAAATTGTTTTCATGAAAATGAAACATGTCATGTCTGTACATGTCATGGCAGCTGCGGGGCCATCATCAGTCCCGGCTGCGTGCACACCTGTCGCTAATTCCCAGAGGACTATAAGAGCCAGACCTGCCAGCGACTCAGCACAGAGCCATCTGTCATCATCACGGAGGCACGTCCCTCACTCACAGTCACGGATTGACTCTTCGCCTGACCAAGTTCATCACGTCTTGCCACGTAAGCAAACCAAGCTCTTACCTTGCCAAGCTATTCTCCCCTGTGCAGAGGTGGATCCTCCAGGCGGCGGATTATCTCTCCCCGGCGGTGGCTCAGCTACTCCCCGGCACCGGAGTCTTCCCTCCGCTTCACGACACCGAGCAGGATGCTCCCCTCCTGGCAGTCGCTCGCAAGGCAAGCAGAGGCTCAGCATCGCCACCTGCAAGTAAGCAACAGTTCTTGTTACATCTCCCGCTGTGGTGCAGTACTAATTACTCTGCTCTGTCTCCCTAAGGTTGCCAGGCAGCATGAAGACCTGCTCAGCTCCAGCACAAGCCCAGCACACCACACTACTACACATACACGCACTCACACACTTCACTTGGGTGAATAAAAGGTTAATTGTAACACCTCGAGTCTGTCTTCTGTCCCCTTACTTATGTCAGTACAGTGCACCTTCTAAAACTAAACCTTTGAACTAAACCAAAAACTATTCATCATCTTATTATATGAAATATTAAAATGAGAAGTAATAACAGATGACAAGAGAATTTTTACTGTAATCTTTACTGTTACGTGTGGCTCTCGCGAGCCACACAATGAGAGCCGAGGGCGAGCCAGTGAGTTTGCGATGTTTTATTGTGATAAGGGAAAGGGGATAAGGAACACGGCCTCATGGGGCCAAAAAGCACAAATAATCATACAGGTGTAACACTCACATCTAATGCAGAAACGATGGGCAGGTGGCTGGCGCCAGGCGAAGGGGTTCCAGCCTACGATGTACAAAGTCACAGCCCCGAATGATCAGAGCTGCTCCCTTTAATACTTGTTAGCAGCGTCCCAGCTGATGAGGGTTAATTGGGCTCCAGCCGTCTCATATAACTTGACAGCTGGAAGCCCGCTGAGACGCTGTCACAGTAAGAGCCGGGCTGAGGAGGAATATGGCATGGAGCGCCGGATGACACGGCGTCTCATCCCATATGACACAGCCCCCTCCTCACGGCCAGACTACGAACGGCCCGTAACACCCAAGACCCCCCCCCCCCACCTAGGGTGGGCGGATGGGGTGCAGGTCAGGAGGGAGAGAATCAGAGAAAGGGAAAAAAAAAAACAATCAACCATAAACCAATACGGAGTACGAGAGAAGAACCCAAAAACAATACTCCATAAAACACAACATGAGAGAGAGAAAAAAAAAAACCCAGAGAGAGGAAAAAACAATCGACAATAAACCAATACAGAGTACGAGGGAAAAAACCCAAACACAATACTCCATAAAACACAACATGAGAGAGAGAAAAAAAAAACAGAGAAAGGAAAAAACAATCGACAATAAACCGATACAGAGTACGAGGGAAAAAACCCAAACACAATACTCCATAAAACACAACATGAGAGAGAGAAAAAAAAAAACCAGAGAAAGGAAAAAACAATCGACAATAAACCGATACAGAGTACGAGGGAAAAAACCCAAACACAATACTCCATAAAACACAACATGAGTAAGAAGAAAAAAAAAACCATTTAGGCAGAGGGCAACTGTGGGAATAACAGCCCGAAACACAGGGGAAAGGAAAAAAAAAAACCCCACAATACTCCATAAACCATGTATAGGCAAATACAAAGAAAATCAACCCCGGAGACTCCAAAATGAGAGGAAAACTCCCAAGGCAAAAATTAACCATTACAGCCATCCCTCAAACAGGAGGGGAGACCCCCCCAAAAAAATCGTGCTAAAAGCGGAACAGTAATAAGAACTTAGCTGTACCCACCCAAACACAAGCAAAGCTAAGGAAATTCAGTTCGGGGGGTCTCCCCGCACCCAGCGTCCATACCGCCAACAGGGGTGAAGGGAAAAGTTCCGGCGGCCTACCCGAACCCCAGGCCAGAAGACACAGTTCCTCGGGAAGCCGAACCAGATCGCCGAACAGGAAGTCTAGCGGGTCGGGTGGCCGCACCAACGAGCCGAATGGGCACGGCAGACCCTCCGGCGGCCGACCCGCATCGCTCAACCACCAGGCCCGTAGGGAAGAGAGAGAGGTCCAAATGGGCCCTAGAGGAAGAAGCTTGGGGGAGAGCTGATGACGAGGTGGTCCAACGTCTGATGGCAGGGGATCAGCAGCTCCCTCACCGGACCTGGACACCGCTAGTGCCGAACCCATGTCGGACCCCGATTGGGTCTCTGTCGAACCCACGTTGGACCCCGATTGGGTCTCCGTCGAACCCACGTCGGACCCCGATTGGGTCTCTGTAGAACCCACGTCGGATCCCGATTGGGCCGGTGCCGCATCAGAACCGACCTCCGATCTCGAACCTGGACCCTCTGGCACCACGGGCGATGGCAGCTCCTCCCCGGCGACCCTGGGAGAAGGCTCAGGAGAGAGAACAGAACCGGGATCAGGATCACCAGCAGCGCCAGAACCCGGCGAGATAAGCTCGGACGCAGCGGACGCATGCACCCGGCTCATCTCCCCTAGAGACAGGCTAAAGTGCTCTAAAGTGAGGAGAAGAAAGATTAGATAGAGCACTTGCCTGATCTCGGGTTCTGACGCCGTCCAGGACTGTGAAGATCCGGGTTCAAGCGTCAGGAGGTCGTTGTCAGGCTCCCACTCAGCTGCGTCGGGCTCCGCAGCTGGCATGATGGAAAACGCAGCTTGTGAGTCCTCCGGCACCGGTGCCCACGCCGACGGCCCACACGGCGTGGTGGCAGGAGAACCTCGTCCCGCTGGACCGGACCGCTCCTCCGTGGAGACCCGGGGACGCTTAGTCGTCGGCGTAGGCTCCACGCAGCAATCCACTTTCCTCCTCCGCCCACGGCGTAGCTGCGGAACCGGAATCAGGCTGTCCAGAACCGCAGGCCCCCTCCTCATCCCACGACGTTGGTTTGGTGCTGGGGACCGCTCAGCGGAGGGAGACACAGAGGATGCAGGATTAATAATTACAGCTACAGCAGGTGGTGGGAGTTTGGGGAGCTGCGAACCCCGAACTCCACCTCCAGGGGTTTGACAGAGCAAATCACAAGGTAAGTGTGAAAGAACTGAGACTTGCCTGTCTCCTGAAGGCTGGATGGTGCCTGCTGTGGTGGACGTTGCTCCTCCCTTTCCCCGCTGGGCGGTAACAGAGGACCCCCTGGGAGGGCGTCGGGGAGCCGCTCGTGTTGATTCTGGGATGACACTCACCAGGTCAGGATTCTGGACGCACACAGCAGCCGGGGAGCGCGTCGAGGAGGAGGGGGCAACAGCCGAGATGAGCCGGGTCCGGAGTGCTGGCGTAACAGCGGAGGGAGGTGGCTCGGGAGATGAGGCTGCGGGATCTCTTCTCAGAAGAGGCGCAGGAGTGACAGCTGCGTGGGGGAATGAGACCTTGCGGCGACCCGGAACTGGATCCGGACGGGGTTCATGCTGAGAAGAATTGATAGTGTGACGACGGCTACTCACAGGGGGCGAAGCGAAGGTGAGACCCGGAAATCGCCGCTCCTGAGCAGAGACAGAGGCGAGGAAGGTGTCGAACTCGAAGAAGTCACGCAGCCCTGGACTCCCCTCCACCAGTCTAACTGCTGCCGCCACATGCTTCATAACTGAGGACGGGTGCACAGCGGAGCGAGCAGCAGCCACTCGGTCCCGGACCTTAATTGCCGTCAGCTGCAGATCCTCCGGGGGAATCCCGAGTGACGTCGTGCTGGATGGGGAAAGCCCTCTGGATGGCACGAACTCCCGGGCCGGAGCGGAGGCAGGAGCGGGATTCCGAGGCGAAGGGAGACGTCTCCTCCTCTTCGGCTTCCTGCCAGGGTTTCCCTCCAACCCAAGGAGCTGTTCTCGCTGTGCAGCTATGGCGTCCCTCCTGGCACAGACCTCAGGGTGGTTGGAATGGCGAGGGAGACTGTCCAGGAGATTCTCAGCATAATCTAGGTGCCAGCATCTTTCATAGGGGTTGTCGTACAGGGAGGTGGTGAAGAGCGTCCCGTCGACATCTTCCAAGATGGCCGTCAGCTCATCGCCCTGGCGCCGAACGTGACTCCTGGGAGACGGCATGCTCAAAGAGCAGACACCCAGACAGGGAAGACACAAGTCCAAACGGCAAACTCACGGCCGCCGGCAACTCGCCTGGCTGTGACTTACTGTTACGTGTGGCTCTCGCGAGCCACACAATGAGAGCCGAGGGCGAGCCAGTGAGTTTGCGATGTTTTATTGTGATAAGGGAAAGGGGATAAGGAACACGGCCTCATGGGGCCAAAAAGCACAAATAATCATACAGGTGTAACACTCACATCTAATGCAGAAACGATGGGCAGGTGGCTGGCGCCAGGCGAAGGGGTTCCAGCCTACGATGTACGAAGTCACAGCCCCGAATGATCGGAGCTGCTCCCTTTAATACTTGTTAGCAGCGTCCCAGCTGATGAGGGTTAATTGGGCTCCAGCCGTCTCATATAACTTGACAGCTGGAAGCCCACTGAGACGCTGTCACAGTAAGAGCTGGGCTGAGGAGGAATATGGCATGGAGCGCCGGATGAAACGGCGTCTCGTCCCATATGACACTGCAGTTCTTTGGATGTTGTTGTGGGGTCTTTTGTGACCTCTTGGATGAGTTGTCGCTGCGTTCTTGGGGTAATTTTGGTCAACCGGCCATGCCTGGGAAGGTTCAGCACTGTTCCATGTTTTTGCCATTTGTGGATAATAGCTCTCACTGTGGTTCGCTGGAGTCCCAAAGCTTTAGAAATGGCTTTATAACCTTTTCCAGACTGAAAGATCTCAATTACTTTCTCATTTGTTCCTGAATTTCTTTGGATTGCAGCATAATGTCTAGCTTTTCAGGATCTTTTGGTCTACTTCACTTTGTCAGGCAGGTCCTATTTAAGTGATTTCTTAATTGAGAACAGGTGTGGCAGTAATCAGGCCTGGGTGGGGCTAGAGAAATTGAACTCAGCTTTCCAAAGATGTGATAAACCACAGTTAACTTATGTTTTAACAGGTTTAACAATCACTTTTTCGCACAGGGCCATGTAGGTTTGGATTTTTTTATTTTACCCTTAATAATAAACACCTTCAATTAAAAACTGCATTTTGTGTTTACTTGCGTTATCTTTGTCAAATATTTAAATTTGTTTGATGATCTGAAACATTTAAGTGTGACAAACATACAAAAAAATGAGAAATCGGGAAGGGGGCAAACACTTTTTCACACCACTGTATGTGTAACGTGTATAGGTATAATTATTTTTTAAATTGCATATCTTGTTGATCATAGTGACCACGGATTCTCCAACAGTGTAAGCCCTGCGAAATGCCTCATTATTTATTGAAGAACCTGCTTTAAAAAAGAACATCAATGGTTCACCTCAGGAAGTTGGGTAAATGGAAACTGTTATGATAGGATGAATAATGCAGTGCAGAACAAAAAGAATTCAAAAAGAATGAAAAAAGGCATTTCCTTGCACAAAGAGTTGTTATTACTTATTAGATTCAGTGGGTATAGAAAAGAATCACCCCCTTCAAAATGATCAAATGCCTGAAATAAAGATGGACACAGTTTTGTTTTATACAGCTGTATTTACTCCTTGCAACTTACTATAGGCCATCCAACTGAAAGATAAACCAAGAAATGGTCAGGAAAAAAGAATCACTGAGCTGGATGAAGGATCACTCCTCTTAAAAATGATTTGTAAACTCAGTCAGGTGTTGCTATTTGGCACCTCAATTGCAATTTCACTTTCACCTGTGATCAAATTGTCACAGTCTGGGCATGATCCAATTTATGTTTTTCTCATTCTCCCTGTGATTATTTATGATTTGCATTAAGTGTATCCTGAGTTTCCCCTGTCCACTGTGTCATCCCCTGTTTGGTCCTGGGTCTATGTGTGTATCTGTTTACCTATTGTTCCAGCTCCTCATGTTTTTCCGTACCTGTAGCCACCACCCTCTCTGTATTGCTCCTGTCCTGTATGTTCATTGTCATGTTTCGTGTGCAACCCCTCTGGGATTGTTTGTTCAGCCCCGCCCGTCCTGTGCCGTCTTCGTTGCCCTTGATTATTCCCACCTGCCCTGTGTTGTCTTGATTACCCTCCTATCTATATATGTACATTTCAGTCTCTGTCCTGTCTGGTGTCCTTGAGTGTCATATAGCATGAGCAGCACACGTCTGTCAAGCCTATGTCCTGCCGAGCTTCTGCTTGCCTTTTTGGATTTTACTATGCTTTGTCAAGCCCGAAATTGTTGGGTTTTTTTTGCCCTCAAGCTGTGTCAGGGCGACCAGCTCAAAATAAAAACCTTAACTTCAGTCTCGCGTCAGAGTCCTGTATTATAAACTGTGGCACAAATGCAATCACTTTGATTAGCTCAACATAGAAAAAGCTATTTTTTTGGAACATACCATTCCTTGATAGTGCAGCTGAAGCAAAAAAAAAAAAAAAAAAAATCAACTGTGGATGGAAAGCACTGTCAAAAGGTTTCTGGAAAGTTGTGGGCCTCTTCAATTCAGAAGATGGATACAAAAAAAATTCAAAGGTTTTACCAATTCCTAAAAGCACAGTGAAGTCTGTTAATAAGAAATGGAAGGTGATGGGTTTGATTGAGACCATTCCTGGACCAGGATAACCTGCCAAGTTGTTAGAGCGTGGAGGAAAACCGGTCAGAGAGGCTACCAAGAAACCTACCGCAATTTTGAACCACTTGCAGGAATTCATGACAAAATGTGGTCAGTGTGTTCATGTGACACCAATATCACCAGTTCTTAAAAGATGTGGCCTGTAAGGTTGCAAGAAAAAAGCCACTCCTCAAGAAAGGACAGACGCAGCTTTGACACAAAGAACCATGAAGATTCTAAGGCTAAGCAGGAAAAGGTGTTATGGTCAGATTAGAATAAAACGAAACGATTTGGCATCAACACCAAATGATTTGTTTGTCAGAGAGCCAATACCAACTTATCCAAATTATACCATTTCTATATCCTGTTAGTGGGGGTGTTTCTCTGCAGCAGGGAGGAGGGCACTTGTCAGAATAGAAGGAAAAATGGATGGTCGAAAATTCAGTTAATTTCTTGTAGAAAACCTGCTGCTCTCTGCCAGAAAGCTGTCAGTGGGAATAAGATTAAAATAAAAGTGAAGACTAGACAACAGAACTAACTCAATAAATATTTTTTTATTTTTTTTGTGTACTTTATTGATCTCCAGAGGGAAATTCAGGGCAGCCACCTACATGGATGAAGCAGCCATGTTAAAGCACCAATCCCTTCACCATTCACACACAGGGCCACTTTAGAGTCTCCAATTAACCTAACTTGCATGCTTTGGCTTGTGGGAGGAAACAGGAGGAAGCCCATGCAGACACGGGGAGAACATGCAAACTCCACACAGAAGGGTCACTGATGGTCAAGGGGTGGGATCAAATCCACAATGGTCAGGGGTGGAATTGATCCCATGACCTTCTTACTGTGCTGTCACTGTGCTAACCACTGCACCACCGAGCTGCCCAAATAAACCTCAGTGCCAACTAATGGAAATGTGTCTTAAGGAATGAATGAAATAATTCATCACTGGTGGACAGGGGTGTGTGGTTTTCAGTGGTTGATAGGATAGACCGGTCCCTGGAGCACAGTAAGCACAGAAATATTTGTGAATGAGCCAAGGCTAGTGGTTAAACTGCGGGCCTTGCTGGTATTGACAATGTAGCATCATGGCAAAAATATAACAAAATAAGACAGAATGACACAAAAAATATTATTGACTGTGGATTAATGGAACAGATGGAAACTAGAGCTATGCGACATGAACAAAAAATTTCATATCCCAGTAATGTTATATCCCAAAAACAATATACAGCAGGAAAAATAAGTATTGAACACCTCAACATTTTTCTCATTAAACTCATATGTTATGGAGCTATTGACCTGAGATTTTCAACAGATATCAGTAACAACCCAAGTAATCCATACATACAAAGAAATCAAGGTAACTGTGTTCACAAAACAAGTTATATTTAATAAAGTGGAATGACACAGGGAATAAGTATTGAATACTCTTGGTGAAATCCATTTAATGTTTAGTAGAAAGCCTTTGTTGGTAATAACAGCTTCCAAATGCCTTCTGTACGGAGAAACAAGGAGCAGGCATTGCTCAGGAGTGATTTTAGCCCATTCTTCCACACAAACTTTCTTCAAATCTTGAAGGTTTCATGGGTGTCTTCTATGAACTCTGATCTTCAATTCGTTCCATAGATTTTCAATTGGATTCAGGTCAGGTGACTGACTGGGCCATTCTAGCATTTTTATTTTCCTTCTCTGGAGCCAGTTGAGAGTTTCCTTGACTGTGTGTTTGGGATCATTGTCTTGCTGAAATGTCCACCCTCATTTCATCTTCAGCATCTTGGCAGATGGCAACAGGTTTTTATCAAGGATGTCTCTGTACATTTGTCAATACATCTTTCTTTCAATTATATGAAGTCTGCCTGTACCATGTGCTGAAAAACACCCCCACACCATGATGCTCCCACCTCCAAACTTCATTGTTGGTATGGGGTTTTGGAGCTGATTGTCATGACTCGTAGCTGTTGGGTTTAATTATTGCTTATTAATTTCAGCTGGCGGATTGAGCCTCACTCTCCGCCAGTCCCACAGCCACGTCTCCTCCTCACCAGGCATCCACCAGCTGTATGGTTCACCACATACACATTCACACACTCATGCACGCACGCACACATACACACATACACACTCACATTCACACTCACGCACACACATAGTCCTATCAGTCACGCACCTGTTGCCACACGGCTGGTCTACTTGCTGTCATTAGGGCTTTGTACAAATAGCAGGGCAGTACGACCAGCCGGCGTGGCAGCTTATCAATGTCAGCCTTGGCCATCTGGACTTGCTTCTGTTGGTTTAAGCCTGGACTGAATCATGCTGTTCCCTCAGAGCCTTTCCACTCCGACACTGTAGTAAGTCTTTCCCTGTGCCTTTTTCTCCGCTCCTGCTTAATTGGAGCGCATTAGGCATTCCCGTAGACCAATCAGGTTTGTAGCTGGGTGTCTTTCCTTTGTGCTGTGACTGTATTTGTACTTTCTATACATAAACCCATTGTAAATAAAAACGTTACTTATGCTGCGTTTTGGGCTCGTTGCTATTCCCTATGTTTGCTGCGCAGTTTGCGCAGAGAACATGACAATAAGTTGCCACCAAGAGGAGACCAAGCAGTAAGCAACATGTTACTCATTTTTTGTGTTTTTTCACCCGCCTGCTCGGAGCATCATGTCCTGGTCTAGCCGTTCCCACACTGGGTTTAGTGGATGGGCAGCAGGACAGCCCAGTGCGGAGGAGCAGCGGGCGGCCTGGTGAATCTGGGAGCTCCTGGAGGAAGCGCACGACTCCTTCGAACCCGGAGATCGCTTAGCCTGCCTCGACGGAGTTACTACCCCGAGTACTCTGTGCTGCTGTCCGGAGTCTTCGCGCTCAAGCAGGCTTTCCCCAACCTGAAGAGAAGGGCTTTCTGGACGAAGCCCAAACAAAGACACCCTTCTCCACCGGCGGCCATCTTCTCCTCTCCTCCGTCCACATTCCAAGATGGCAGCCACCAGGTCGGCGACGTCAGCATCACCCGGAATTCCAGAAGAATGATTCAGTCCTGCTAACTCCCCCAGCTCTGACATCGAGCCCAGTCACTTTCGCAGCGGATCATCAAGTCCCGAGCAGTCCCATCTGCAGAATCTCCCTCTGCATCTGCAGTGAGGTCTTCCTCCTTGGTTTGTTCACCAGCAGCAGTGGGGCGCCTGCTTTTCTTACCGGCGTCTCCCATTCCTATGGCGAGAGGGGCGACTCCCATGTCCCCTACAGAGGAGCCTAACACCGCCTTTCCTGGATGGACGGGTGACGACGTCCAAGCAGCAGCAACTAACACCATAAACCGGGAGAACAGGCAAGTTTCTTTTCATTTGACTCACTTTAATAATGAAATGTCTTGCCTGATTCCCAGTAGGGAGGCTCAGGAAAAGCAGTCCCCTGAGCTCTCCCCGCCTGCTGCTGTTAAAAACTGTTCACCAGCCCTCTCTCCTCTCCCCTTTGTGTGCTTGCCAGAACTGGAACTGAGCAACCAGGATCAGGAGGAGCCAGAGGTCTGGGGGGGGGGGGGGGGGGGGTCCAACTGCAGCCATGGCAAACCAGGTCCCAGCCGCCACGCCAGAGGAGTCACCAGCGTGGATCATGGCAGCTGGGAGAATTAAGACTGCAGTGACCATCACGCCTGCTGTGGAGACCGCACAGCAGAGTCAGCGCCCAAGTGGAACCTCTTGGAGGCCAAACCTGGAAAGACGTCGCCCGGACCGCCGGAGTCCTGGATGGCGGTAGAGCTTGAGCTAAGGCAACTGCTCTCCATTGTCTTTCTCTTTTCTATTATTGAGCATTTTTGCTTAGCTTTAGGTGAGAAGAGCCAGCTGCAGCCAAACACTGCACCTGAGCTTGCCTCGCCGGGCTCTGCCGCTGTCGGCGACTCTGACCCTTCCCCCTCTCTTTCTGAGTCCATTTCCAGAGTCATCGGAGAGGGTCTTCCATTGCCGGACGAGTCTGTGGACCCAGGTTCACAACCAGAGGTCATCGAGGTTCTGGATGAGGTGGCTGTCGGGGGCACCCAGTCCCAGTCCAGGGTGCTCATACGGGTCGGCTGACCCATGGCCAAGATGGCGTTCGGGTCAGCAGTGGCCCAGCTGGGTCCCACCGTGGGTGCAGCAGGGGTCCAGCTGGACTCCATTGTGGATGCAACCATGGCTCAGTCGGGGCCCATCAAGGGTGCAGCCGAGCTCCAGTCCCAAACCGGGACCATCGAGGATGCAGCCGAGCTCCAGTCCCAAGCTGGGACCATCGAGGGTGCAGTCGAGCTCCAGTCCCAAGCTGGGACTATCGAGGGTACAGCCAAGCTCCAGTCTTATGTCGGGACTACCGGGGGTGCCTTAGGACAGTTTGGGGACACCGGGGTCATCCTTTTCCTTTTGGAGGCCCTGTCAGTGTTCCTTCTCCCTCTGCTGGACACCGTTGGGGCCCTTTCCCTTTCACCACCAGCGACCGCAGGGGTTCCTCTTCCCCTGTCTGGCCACCCACCTCTCAGCCTTCCAGTGGGTAGGTCACTGCCTCTTCTGCCCCTCCGGTCCTGGTGGCCTAATCATGTGGGAAGGCCGCCCGAGGGATTAGGTTCCTGGGTCAAGTGGCCCTTTTTCTCTGGCAGGCCGCCTGATGCCGTTCAGTAGGCTGCCTGCTGGCACTGGGACTTGGGTCAGCCCCCTGAACTTATGGCCACCCACTGGGCCTTGGACTCCGGCCGGCCCCCTGAACTGTGGGACTCATGGGGGTGGGGTGGGTTAGTTTAGTTTTGGGGTTGGGAAGTGTTGTTGTGCTGTATTGTGGTGATAATCCTTCCCTGATCTATCCCCCCTAACCTGTTTTCCCCCCACCTCCCACCCTGGGTTGTTGTATGGGCTTTTTGAGTGGGGGGGTAGGTTTTTATTTTTTTTTTTCTGATGGTACAGTGGGTGTCTGGTTTCCACCCCTTGAGGAGGGGTGGCACTGTCATGTTCAGGGTTGTCACCCCGAGCATGACTCATGGCTGTTGGGTTTTATTATTGCTTATTAATTTCAGCTGGCGGATTGTGCCTCGCTCTCCGCCAGTCCCACAGCCACATCTCCTCCTCACTAGGCATCCACCAGCTGTATGGTTCACCACATACACATTCACACACTCATGCACGCACACACACTCATGCACGCACGCACACATACACACACACACACACACTCACATTCACACTCACGCACACACATAGTCCTATCAGTCACGCACCTGTTGCCACACGGCTGGTCTACTTGCTGTCAATAGGGCTTTGTACAAATAGCAGGGCAGTGTGACCAGCTGGCATAGCAGCTTAGCAATGTCAACCTTGGACATCTGGACTCGCTTCTATTGGTTTACCCCTGGACTGAATCATGTTGTTCCCTCAGAGCCTTTCCACTCCGACACTGTAGTAAGTCTTTCCCTGTGCCTTTTTCTCCGCTCCTGCTTAATTGGAGCACGTTAGGCATTCCCATAGACCAATCAAATTTGTAGCTGGGTGTCTTTCCTTTGTGCTGTGACTGTATTTGGACTTTCTATACATACACCCATTGTAAATAAAAACGTTACTTACTCTGCGTTTTGGGCTCATTGCTATTCCCTTTTGTTCGCTGCGCAGTTTGCGCAGTGAACATGACATTGATATGCAGTGCCATTTCTTCTCCAAACATGATGTATGTGGAGGCATCCAAAAAGTTAAATTTTGGTCTTATCTGACCAGATTATATTCTCCCAGTACTTTACTGGCTTGCCCAAATGTTGTGCAGCAAACTTTAAACAAGCTTCAACATGCTTTTTCTTCAGCAATGGAGTCTTGTGAGGTGAGTAGGCATAGAGCCTATGTCGGTTGAGTGCATTACTTATTGTTTTCTTTGAAACAACCTGCTAACTCCAGGTCATTCTGGAGCTCTCCATGAGTGGTCTCTTGGATAACTCTTCTGATGATTCTTTTGACTCCTCTGTCAGAAATCTTGCGAAAAGCTCCTGGTTATGGCCAGTTTATAGTAAAATGATGTTTTTTCCACTTCCAAATGATGGCTCAAACAGTGCTCACTGGAACATTCAGCAGTTTAGAAATGCACATGTAACCAATGCTATCATTATGTTTTGCAACAATAAGGTTGCAAAGGTGAGAGAGCTCTTTACGTCTACCCATCATGAGTTCTTTGTGGTGTGACAATCTGATATTCACAGACCTTTTCAAAAGTTATCAGTCAGGACTTAACCAGCTGAAATTAATTTGCACTGATGGGGGATGGGATGGCTTCCAAATTCTGATGGATTTCAGCTGGTTTCTTGGCTTCCTGTGCCTTTTTACACCTCTTTTTTCTTCATGTGTTTAATACTTATTCCTTGTTTTGTGAACACAGTTGCCTTGATTTAGCTGTATGTATGAATTACTTTGGTTGCTACTGGTATCTGGTGGAAATCTCAAGTCAATGGCTCTATCAGAAGTATGTTTAATGATAAAAATGTTGAAGTGTTCAATACTTATTTTCCCCATTGTATATCATGATATACAATTTCTGTAAATTCTACAGTTTAGATTTAATAATCACATAAAAAGGACCAACTTTTTTTTACATAATTTACATACTGAAAAAATCAATTTCACAAATTTATCGGTCATTAATTTTATGCAACTTTTTTCCTCATAATTTTGCAGTGTTGTAGTTTTTTAATGTGCATTTGAGACTTGATTCTGATAAATTTGAGATTTTTCTTCTAAATCAAATTATATGAGTAAAAAGTAAAAATTAATAACTTCAATATTTCCTGAGCCAGAAGAGAATAGCAATAACAAAAAAAATGTCCATCTGAAAATGAGAATATTACCCATCACTGTCATTTAAATTAGCTGTTGGTTTCCTTTGGTGCAGTTATCTTTATTAAGCATCATGCCTGCATGTCATGATCAGGCAAGCGTGTCTCCCCCCTCCCGTCCTGTCTGTTTTCCCGGCTCCGGAGTTCATCAAGTGCACCTGCGTGACTACATACCTGCTGCCTGATTCACCAGCTTATTTAAGAGCCAGAGTGTGAGGGGCTCTCCGCTGGATCGTTGGATTTGTGCTGCCATTCAACAGCAGCTCTTGTTGTTCAGCAAAATTATTATTCCTTCCGTTGTCTTACCTTTTTGTTCTCCTCTTCCCTCAGGTTTGCGGCTGCCTCCAGTGGTGCATCTCCGGAGCTGTAATTGCTCGCTCGCCTGAATCCTTCTCTTCCTCGACAACTAACTACTAACTAACTAACCTGCACTTATATAGCGCTTTTCTAGTCACAAAGACCACTCAAAGCGCTTTCATTAATACTAACCCTCTATTCTAAGGGCCTATAGGAAACAGATATCTAGGGACAATTTAGAACAGCCAATTAACCTAACATGCATGTTTTTGGCATGTGGGAGGAAACCGGAGAAATCCCGGAGTAAACCCACGCAACACGGGGAGAACATGTAAACTCCACACAGATCACTGTTGGTCGGGGGCTGGGATCGAACCCATGATCCCACGATCCCCACAATCCCCCGGCCAAGGGTAAACTGTGCTGCCGCAGTGCTAACCACTGCGCCACCGTGCAGACAACGGCTTCTCCACCCAGGTTCTCCAGTCACTCCTCCTTCTTGTCATCCTGCGGTCCTCGCAGACCGCAAATAAGATGCTATAGGCCACCGATGAGTTTGCATAATTTATTAACAAAAGACAAATGTCAAAATAATGAGCCACCGGGGGCAAAACATGCAATAACTATGACTTTGACTAAGGAACAGGAAGAACAGATTCTCAACAAATACACTTACTGTTGAAAGGCACGAATCATGAATCTAGGATGGAGTTTGGACGAAGGAATGTTCGACGAGGAACATTAGACGAGGTCGCAGCCCGGAGTAACCTAAGCTGCTCCCTTAAATAGGTCTAAGGATGAGACAGCTGATGAGGCAGTCATCAACTCAATACAATTCAGCTGTCAGGAGCTCAGCTCTGACAGCCGGAAGCCCCTCTGAGAGCTGTCACAATAAAGGTTCGGAGACCCATAGGGAACACACACCAGATGGGAGGAAAATACTGCTTGACCCGAGCGCAGACGATATCGGTGCTCAGACCATGATACTCCTCACCAGCCATCATCAACTCTTCCTCTCTTCTCCCTGGCTGAAGTCACAGTCGGGCTCTCTACCAGTACCGTAAGACCCATTCCTTCAGCAGTATTTACCCTGTACTCCTTTTCCATTATTAATCCTTCCTCTCCTCTCCTTTTTCCTAGATCACATGTGGCTCCAGCGTGCAATTGTTTTCTTGTACATAGTGTGGCGGTTTGGTTGTGGGTTTCTTTAATTGTGGTGTGTGTGTGTTTATTATTTAAGTTAGCGCGTTTTGTATAGGGTTTGGGTTTTCATTAAAGTGGTGTAAACTTTTCATCTGTGTCTGAATGTTCTTCCGAAGTGGTTGCCTTGCACTTAAGCCTCCTCAAATTATCCAAAATCATGACACTGCAAAAATATCAATAAATAAAAAAATAAATGAAACAAATAAATCAATGAAAATTTGAGTGTAGCGCTATAGCCAGAAGATGCTATTCTGGCCCGATTTAACCTTTTTGCTTCCTTGTAAAAATATTTCAGATTGGTCATGATCTAAAAATCAAAGGCACAAAAGGTAATGTAGCAACATTCATGTGATGACTTCAACTTTATTCATTATTGCTACTTGACTAATTAAAATTATTAGAAATCAAATTAACTACATTAAGAGGTAACTTGCCCCTCCGACACATTTTTAATTTATTTTTTCTTGATTTTGTGTGCATGTGCTGCTATCATGCACCTTTGCAGCTTTAATAAAAAAAAAAATTTCAGTGAAAACTAAGAAACTCAGCAGTAATTTGAAATGATGGTCTGATGCACTAATAATGTTTGCTATTAGTGACAACTTAGCGTTGTCATTTAGCATTTGCTGTTTTATAATTAGAGTGAGATTTATTTTATTTATTTATTTATTTATTTATTTATGCAGGGACATGCACAGTATACATTGACCTTAAAGAGGAAAGATGCATTGTACCAGGTTATAGCACAAGTGCTAATTTCCACCTGTAGTCCCTGGGCAGACTGGTGTTAGCGTTAAAAAGCAGACATTTGCTAAAACTACAAGTAAGCATTGATAAAAAACTAAAACCAAACATTGATTAAAAAAACTAAAACCAAGCATTGCTAAAGACTAAAAAAAAAAAAAAAGCATTAATATCATTGATAAGAACCCAAAACATTGATAAGAACTAAAACGTACAATAATACATTTTTATAACTCCATCCATATAAACAATTTTTCACATCAAACCACTGACGCTTATTTGTCCCACTGTCAACATCACACACTCTAACATCTTTACATCACAGTACATTATGGACACAGGTTTGCTTAGAGATTAAATGTTTTTTCACCAAGCCTGAAAATGTGTGACAGTCTGTTACTGCAAGTAACTCCGTTGGTAACATGTTCCACTGTTGCATAGCCACACATGAAAATGCTGAATTTGCTAATGTTGTCTTGTGCTTAGGAATCCTGCACTCGCTGCGTGCTGTTGATCGAGTTGTCCGAGATGTATTTACAGAACTTAATGAAACAAACCTTTTTAAGGGAGGAGCAGCAGAGTTATGGATTATCTTAAACAAAAGACACACATTTGTATACATGATTAGATTTTCAAAGCTCAACAGGTTATATTTGGGCAGGATTGGGCAGTGATGGAACGTTCGTCTTTTCTTGTCATGAATCTTGATAGAATACTTATATAATGATTCCAGAGGCCTCAGGGCAGATTTACACGCCTGTGACCAACTTGTCATACAGTAAAGAAAATGTGGAATTATCATAGCATTTAGTTACATACTTGATGCTTCAGTAGACAGTGAATTTCTGATATGTTTGAAATTAGCACAATTAAATTTGACCGTGTTTGTCATCTTTTTAATGTGTTTTTTAAAGCTTAAATTTGAGTCAAGTGTAACACTTAAATATTTAAATTAAGTCACATTCTTAATTTTTTGTCCTTCTATCAAGATATGACAAGAATTCTTGGATTTGTAGTGATTTGTAAAAAACATTGACACAGTTTTATCGACGTTTAAGGTTAAACAAGAATTCCTCAACCAATGTGAGACTTTCTCCATTTCCTGTGTTAATTTTTCAGTCACCTCTTCAGTCGTTTTACCATGAGTATATACCACAGTGTCGTCAGCATACATAATTATATTTGCATTACACACAGATGGGAGATCATTAATATATAATGTAAACAGCCAAGGCCCTAAAATGGAGCCCTGCGGTACACCCATACTGCATGCTTTTAAGGGAGATGTAACATTATTTACAATTACACACTGCTGTCTGTCACTGCGGTATGACCATATCCAATTTTGTGTATTTTTATGAAGGGAGAATTGTGATAATTTGTTTAAAAGTAACTCATGGTTAACTGTATCAAAAGCCTTTTGCAAGTCAAGAAAAACAGCCCCCACTACCCCTCCCCCATCCAGGCTGGATTTGATGTTTTCTAATAGATAGCAGCATGCTGTTTCAGTGGAATATCCTTTCCTAAAACCAAATTGAAAGGGGTTAAGTGCTGCCATGGAGTCAAGGTGGTCCACCAACTGTTGTGCTACAGCTTTCTCCAAGCCTTTGGAAATGGTTGGGAGTATGCTGATGGGTCTGTAATTTGCGACCTGGAGCTTATCACCTGATTTGTACACTGGCCGTACAATGGCTGTTTTCAAAACTGTGGGAAAGGTACTCTCATTTATGGATTGATTTATAATTTTTGTTAATACTGGTGTTAAAATTTCTTTGTGTTCTTTCAGAAAAGCTGTATCCATTCCAAATATGTCTTTAGCTTTACTATTGTTAAGATTGGATATGATTTTAGAGATATTCCCTTCATCTACATTACTCAATTTAAAAGAATGAGCATCACGGTGGAATTCATGAGTGCAGTTTGGCTTAGAAAAACTCTTTGCCAATTGTGACAGAGTTTATAAAATAATCATTAAAATGTTTTGCCAGCTCAATGTTGTTATTTTGGATAACAGAATTTATTTTTAACTTTAAGTCTTCACATCTTGGTTTTTCTTTTCCCAATAGTTACCTCCGCCAGGCCGAAAAGGCCAGGAGGAGGTTATGTTTTTGCCAGGGTTTGTGTGTTTGTCTGTCTGTCTGTTTGTCTGTTGGTTAGCAAGATAACTCAAAAAGTCTTGGACGGATTTGCATGAAACTTTCAGGCGTTGTTGGAAATGGTACAAGGAAGAACTGATTAAATTTTGGGGGTGATCCGGTTCACCATCTGGATACAGGAATTTTTTTAAAGCATTTTTCCACACTGTGACACACGGCCATTTTCAACATGTGCGCAGGCGCAATGGAGGCCGCTGGGCGTCGTGTCTGACCAACACAAACTCCGCCTTCTTCAACGTTTTAGCCACAAAAGCATGCGGAAAACACTACTGGCCTCGGACCCCCAGCGTGCCTGTGCCAGCCATAGGCGCTGCGCACATTGCGCTGCTTGTCGTGTCTGACAAACACAAACTCCGCGTTCTTCAACGTTTTAGGCACAAAAGCACGCGGAAAACACTGCTGCCCTGGGCCCGCCAGCGTGGCTGCTTTTGCGCCACGCTGCAAAACCTGACACAGACACCTGTCCGCCGCCCCATTATTTGCCACAAATTCCCCGCCCAGCTATAGGCGCTGCGTAAAAACCACCTCTCTGCCGGGGAAGATTCTAAATTCTGTTTTGCTGCGGAGCGCAACCCCAATATAATATAAAAACCCACGCCAACCTGTCTAACCAATCTGCATCCGTCAGTGGAGGAGATGGACACACCAACACTTCAGTTTATTACCTCCGCCAAGGAGGCAATGCTTTTACTACCGTAAAACGGGGCTAGAAGGGACGGCGGGGTAATATGGGACACTTTTCTAAATGTAATTCTGCTTTTTTAATTTTGCTTCCGCCTAGATTTGATGAAGGATTCATGGATATTTGACAATAACAACACAACTCAGCGTCCTGCTCAAAATAAAAAAAGCAGAATTACATTTAAAACATTTCCCACAAAAGTGTCCCTTATTAACCCGCCGTCCCTTATAGCCCCATTTTACACTACTGAACCACTAATCCTATCACTATCACATTGATTGTCATTCATTAATTGTCTGTTTATTGCACTGTCCATGTCAAATAAACAAATAATCATTGTGAATCCAATTGCTACTCATATCTTTTCATGCTCAGGGAATCTGAAAAGGTACACACAAACACTGTATGGGGGGAACTGTGCCACTTGGCGGAGGTCTGCGCTCTCCGAGTGCTTTTCTAGTTTATCCATGCTTCTCTAAATAAGTTTATTGTTTCCTTTTGCATCCTTTATTATACTGAGAAAAAAGTTAGCCTTTGCTTTTCAAAGTTGTGTAGTGACTTTATTTCTCAAGCTTCTATAAGTGTAATGATCAGGGGTTAGCCCTGACTTAAGAAATTTTTTGAGGGCCATATCTCTGTTTCATGAGGCCCCAAAGAGAGGTGTTAAACCATGGCAGCCTCTTTTTATTGGACTTTCTTTGTTTCAATTCTGTATATTTTGCAATAATATCTGTTATAGCTGTTGTAATATTTCTACATGACTGGTCACAGGTTTTATCATTTTGAAACTCTGTGTTTATTTTGCTTAAGTCATTCTCAAGGAAGACTTGATTTTTCTTTGGAATGTAAGAAATTTTAGATGATTTTTTAATTTGCTGTTTATCCCTATACCTTAGTTTGTTTAATTTTCTGGCTACTAAAGTAAGATTATGGTCTGACAAACCTGTTATCAAATTATATGTTTTGGTTACCCTATCTGGCTTATTACTAAAAATTAGTTAAATCAAAGTTTGTGAATTTTTAGTCAGTCTTGTAGGTTTATTACCTCCGCCAGGCCGGAGGCCAGGAGGAGGTTATGTTTTTGCCAGCGTTTGTCTGTCTGTCTGTTTGTTTGTCTGTGTGTCTGTCTGTTGGTTAGCAAGATAACTCAAAAAGTTTTGGACGGATTTCAATGAAACTTTCAGGCGTTGTTGGAAATGGTACAAGGAAGAACTGATTAAATTTTGGGCATGATCCGGCTCACCGTCTGGATACAGGAATTTTTTAAAGGATTCTTTAACATTGTGAGATACGGCCATTTTCAACATGTGTGCAGGCCCAATGGAGGGCGCTGCTCGTCGTGTCTGACAAACACAAACTCCACCTTCTTCAAAGTTTTAGGCATAGATATAGAAGCCTAGATGAATGAATGAATGAATGAATTTATTTATTTCGGATAGTACATTACAGGTTAAAAGAAACTGTATAATATAACAACAAGGTCAAATTAGACAAAGACTCCTTCTACTATACAATTCCACGTGAGTTATCCGAAATGGGTGATGGCTGAAGCCGCAGCTTATATTGCCCACCCATATTCCATCCAAGAATTCAAAGGAGAAAAAAGAGAAAACAAGACAAGAGCGATTACAATTTAAAACAAGGCTAAGACAAAATATGACTGAGAGAAAAAGAAAACTGAGCTAGTCTAAGTTAAGCGGTTACTATTCAAAAACAAATCTAAGACATAGTGTCACAGAGAAAAAAGAAAAACTAAGCTATAACACAACACAGGCTGGAAATGTCAATCCTTATGTGAGTTTACATGTCGTCTTGTAAATATGTTTGGAGTATTTCTTCCTTTAGTTTTTGTTTAAATTGTCCAAGCTTTGTACATGATTTTAATTCAGGTCCAAAATCGTTCCATAATCTGACACCTTGCACTGAAATACAGTGTTGCTTGGTAGTTGTTCTCACTGTAGGCTTTTGAAATATACATGTTCCTCTGAAGTGATATCGTTTCTCCCTTGTTTGGAACAACTTTTGGATATTTGCGGGCAGTGATAGATTCTTCACTTTGAACATTATTATTGCGGTTTTAAAGTCGATCAGATCTTTCAACTTGAGAGTTTTTTGTTTAAGAAAAAGTGGGTTTGTTGGTTCCCTGTAAGCTGCTTTGTTGATTATTCTAATAGCTCTCTTTTGAAGCATAAAGAGTGGATATATGTTTGTTTTATATGTATTTCCCCATACTTCATTACAATATGTCATGTATGGGAGTATTAATGAATGATACAAGGTAGATTGGCAGTAGGTCACTGGAGCGCGTGATTTCGGGCCGCCATATTGGTACAGGAATCACAACAAATCCACAGCTCAATCAATCAATCAATCAATACATCAGATTTATATAGCACTTTATCATAGACACTCAAAGACGCTTTACAGAAATTAAGGGTCATCCACCACCTGGATGGATGAAGCAGCCACAATACGGCGCCATCCCTTTTAACCATTCACACACAGGGCCAATTTAGAGTCTCCAATTAACCTAACCTGCATGTTTTTGGCATGTGGGAGGAAACCAGAGAAATCCCGGGGTAAACCCACACATACACGGGGAGAACATGCAAACTCCACACAGATCACTGTTGGCCGGGGGCAGGGATCGAACCCACGATCTCATGATCCCCGCGATCCCCCGGCCGAGGGGCAGCACGGTGGTGCAGTGGTTAGCACTGTTGCCTTACAGCTAGAAGGTTCCTGGTTCAAATCCCCAGGCTGGCAGGGGTTGGAACCTTTCTGTATGGAGTTTGCATGTTCTCCCTGTGCTGTGTGGGTTTACTCCGGGGGCTCCGGTTTCCTCCCACAATCCAAAGACATGCATGTTAGGTTAATTGGTTGTTCTAAATTGTCCCTAGATATCTGTTTCCTATAGGCCCTTAGAATAGAGGGTTAGTACTAGTGAAAGCGCTTTGAGTGGTCTTTGTGACTAGAAAAGCGCTATATAAGTGCAGGTTAGTTAGTTAGTAGTTAGTTAGTAAACTGTGCTGCTGCAGTGCTAACCACTGCGCCACCGTGCAGCTCAACGCACAACACTCTGATTAAGTCTTCATTTCCAAGGTTCTCGTTTGTTTACACAATGTGTAACTGGTGTCTAAACGATCAGGTAAGTGTCGAGTATTTGTTTTTAAATAATTTAATGGCGTGTTGTCAAAAATAAAGGTAAAAACTCTGATTTTCATTTGGGAGGTCACTGATTTCTGTACATGCATGGCTGCCATGAGTGTAATATACGTATATTGTAATTCAGTATCGATACTTATGGCAATATTTCTCATGTAATATTAGTATACAGTGTTACATTGTGTTCTTTGTTACTGGGTCAGTATTGGTAGCCAATATTATCAACAATGAACTTTGGGTTCTTGTAACTAGTTTGGTAGTTACTCAAATAGCGTGAGGATAGTTTTTCTTTTTCCTGTATACACTTGGCCTAATGAAAGATTTAGGTTTATCAAACCGTCTTTACACAATAATTACACATATATGTGTACAAACATCTACCTCCTGTATCAGACCAACATCATGAAGGTTTGCATATAGTAATTTACAGATATGTTATTTGAAAATTGAAACTTTACAGATAGAATTTTACAGTACCTATTTCGCATTTGTCTATTACAGGGAGGGGGTACAAGAAGATCTGGTGATGATTAATGCAGTCATATCTCATAGACATTACTATTTCTGTCTTATATTACATTTTGCCTGACATTACTATAAATATTTGCTGTGATGGATAGGAGGGGACAGGGTGGATATTCCTGCAAAGCATTTAAAAGTAATTGTACTTTGTAATTTATTAATGTTGGTTTATAAAAGCATTAAGTCTTTGTGATATTTTTTACTTTGTAGGCATGTGCTTATTGTGCTACATAATATAATATTTTTTAAAATATGTGCTTATTGCTGTTAGGTGTAGGTCTACAGTTCATGGGAAGTTCCCTTTTGCCAAGGCTTCCGAGATGCCGAGACAGTGTGCACATGCAACTTGTAGAGGAAGGGAAATGGACACACTTTCCATGTGTTAAGTTGCTACCTTTTACCATTTGCAGATCATGTAATATTGTTATTATGTATGTTAACTTACTATTGTTATTATGCATATCACCTTAGTTTCCACTACAAGAGGAAGAATTATATAACAGTGGTCTTTAAGGTTGATCTGTGGCATTCTCAGAAGAGTGAGCAACAGGTCTGTGTTCAGCTACAAGGTATATATTATATCAATTTTTCAGCTTCAATTTTTTCAGCACTAGTACTTTTAAATCAATAGGGCCTATAGGCCTAGCCCTTCATGTATGTATGCAAATAAATGTACTGTACATGTCTACCGCATTAATATATAAGCCTATATACATGTTCTATATTGCCTGAATTCTTGACCTGGCTCTGGGTTAAATTTATAAAGCCTACATCTACTGCTTTAAACTGGGTTTTGATTCAATTAGCACTTCACCTCACTTTGCAATTGATTAATATGAGCTTGCTGCTTTCATGTTGAGTGCATTATTCTATGCAATAAATTTAATAAATTTGTAATGAACATTGGTGTATTGTATAAATTTGTTATGTGGGCCTAAAATCAATAAGAATTTCAAATTGATTTTAAACAACTGCTATACAGATCCAGGTAGATGGGGGGGGGGGGGGGCGAAGAGAGTGTATAATCAGAATCAGAATCAGATTTATTGCCATTGTTCATGTAGTACACAAACTAGGAATTTGTCTCGGTGCAATGCTGCAACATTAAACATGATAAAATAAAAGAAATAAACTATACATGCAATAAAGTGTAGAATAAGAATGAGTAATACTAGTCAGCAGTTTAAATATATTAGCGAGCAGCAGATAATGTGGAGAACCATGTAGTGCAGTCGGTAATGCAAGAAGAAAACAGTGATGATTGACATGAGTCTGGTTGAGCTGCTGTACATAGTGCACGAGAGTCAATAAGTCACTTAGTGTTCAGCAGTCTGATGGCAGAGGGGAAGAAGCTGTTCATGTGACGGGAGGTTTTAGTCTGAATGGACCGAAGTCTTCTACCTGAGGGGAGGGGGGCAAACAGTACGTGACCAGGGTGTGAAGGATCGGCTATGATCCGGCCAGCACGCCTCCGGGTCCTGGAGATGTACAGATCCTGGAGAGATGGGAGCTTGCAGCCGATCACCTTCTCAGCAGTGCGCACGATGCGCTGCAGCCTTAGTCTGTCCCTGGCAGTGGCTCCTGTGTACCACACGGTTATGGAGGTGGTGAGGATGGACTCGATGATGGCTGTGTAGAACTGCACTAACATCTTGGTGGGTAGCTTGAGCTTCCTCAGCTGCCGCAGGAAGAACATCCTCTGCTGGGCCTTTTTGATAATGTCTGTCTAGTTAAATGAAGAAACTTGAATAATTGATTTGTAATTTTTTATTCTCTTTATTTATTTCAAAGTTTACATATCTAGGCCAATTTGTATAGCACAGGCTGAAATATTTCTTTGATAAACATTTTTGACAATTGGGGGGGGGGGGCAATAAGCTGGTTGCCTGGGGTGGCGAATATAACAAATACAGCCCAGGACAAAGTATGAATTAATCAATTTCGGCCATATATTTATGCATAAATGGCCACAATGAAAGAGCTAGCCTTAATTATTAATCAGGGGGTATGGTAACTTTTTTTTCAGCTCATTTGACAGTTCTTGATTGAGACACTGCAAAATGCCATAATTTAATAATTATGAAGCTCTTAAACACCTAATATTTATGCAGATTATGCTGAAAGTAAATCACTATGTGCTGTGTTGTACTGTGTTGTAAACATGTTCACTGAAGCCTGTCAAACGTTTAACAAAGGAGAATGACCCAAGCAGGTGTCTGCACTGGACCACAGGGATGTGCTACAGATATCCTGTACCAAGATGGCGGACGCGCGTCACGCCCCCGCGACCACGGACTGGCCAGCGCTGCCAATCTAGGGTTCTATATCTATGGTTTTAGGCACAAAAGCACGCGGAACACAGTGCTGGGCAGGGCTCGGCAGCGTGCCTGTGTGCCTGTGTTTGCGCTACACTGCAAAAGCTCAGACGGGCAGCTGTCCGCCGCCGGATTATTTGGCAGAAATTCCCCGGCCAGCCATAGTAGCTGAGCAAAAAGAAGCTCTCTGCCGGGGAAGATTCCAAATCCTCTTTTGCCGCGGAGCGCAACCCCAATAAAACCCACGCCAACCTGTTTACCCAATTTGCATCCCTCAGTGAAGCCCTCAGAGCTGCTTTCAGTGATCTATGAAAACGCTCACATAACCCATTGGCCTGTGGGTTGTCCGCGGTTGTGTCATGATTTCTTTTGTTTTTTCTTTGGAATTCTTGGATAGAACATGGGTGGGCAATATAAGCTGCGGATTCAGCCATCACACATTTCGGATAACTTATGTTGAACTGTATAATCAGAGGAGTTATTGTCTAATTTGACCTTGTTGGATTTTATTACCCCCTTTGTTATATTATTCACTTTCTTTTAACCTGTACTCTTAATCTATTCGAAATAAAGATTAATTCATTCATTCATTCAATTGCAACGCCCGCAGCCTGGGAGTTTGCAGGTGCAGGAGATGGACACAACACCAACGCTTCAGTTTATTACCTCCGCCAAGGAGGTAATGCTTTTACTAATGAACCACTAATCCTATCATTGTGAATCCAATTGCTAGTCATATGTTTTCATGGTCAAGGAATCTGAAAACGTACACACAAACACTGTATGGGGGGGAACTGTGGCGCTTGGCGGAGGTCTGCGCTCTCCGAGTGCTTTTCTAGTTTATTAATTGTGTCATTTGTGTAGAATTGGTAATATCTTTCAGCTTTTTCCTTCGTGCTTTATCGAGCCAGTTTATATTAAAATCACCCATTAGCAATATTTCCTTTCTTTCATATTTCTTTAAGATTTCGGCCAAACCAGAATAAAAGTCATTAGTTGCATTTGGTGGGCGATACACAGCGAGTACAATGAATGACATTTGGGGAGACAGCCTTATTGTGACCCCGACACATTCCAGAGTTTGATCGCAGGTGTCTATCTGGTAACTGTCAATGCTGTCTTTAATGTAAATCAAAACCCCGCCCCCTTTTCCTTTCCCTCGGTCTCGTCTGTAAACATTGTATCCAGGGATTGAAACACAGATAGGAGTCATGGTGTTCATCCAAGTTTCTGTGAGACACAGGTAATCCAGATTTGAGACTGTGAGTAAATGTTCCAGTTGTTCTGTTTTTGAAATGACGCTGCGTATGCTTAAATGTCCTCCAAATATTCCCTTTGGCATTGTTTGCGGGTTCCACAGTACAGATGCATGACTGACAGTTTGAAAGAGTTTGGTTTTGTATTGTTTGAAGGCAAAAGCCGTCTGTAACGAGTTTAATTGGTTACAGCAGCTGTTGTTGTTTGTCGTCTTAGACACATGACGTGCGTTACCTTGAAACATTGTGATGGTGTGGGACACATACTGTATATGCACATATGTATATGACTGCATGATTCATGCGTATACCACCTTAGGCTTCAAATCTGAGACGGAACAAAGGACTGAGCCGCTCTGGAGATAACACGAGGGTGTGAAGTTTAGTCTTTGGCATGCAAAGAGATAGCCTTGGGGGATTTCGCCCAGAGGCCAGAGACTGGGAGGTGGAATGTGTTAAGATCGGGGGGAAGTTACATTGTGACTGGGATTAAGTACCATGTGACTGTATGTTTGATGTCCTGGGTATAAGAGGGACAGATGTGGGAAGATTCACTCTCTCTGTTTTTTGGATGATGTTAGAGAATGTGAATAAAACTGACTTGAGAAATAAACTCAGCCTCGTCATTCACCATTCTCTACAATGGAATCGTTTCGAATACAGGTCACCGGTGCTGCTGCTGCTGTAGTCACCTGCTGCGCCTGCTGGGCGTCCACCAGTCTGGGGTTCAGGTGAACGTCTCCACAGAGCAGTAAAATAATGCAGAGTAAAGCAGCATTATCCCGCTGGACGTTTGTTGGAGCAGCTCTATGATGGTGTTAACATTACTTACCTCCAATTAAAACAGGGTGAGAGGACTAGCCTCTCTGATTCAGCACAATGGAAACAGTCCCACATCCCTGGCATACAGAAGAGGCTATTTGACCAAACCATTAGTTTCGAGTTAGCTGCTGTGCTAAATACCGGAATGAAGCCTCCCACCCACCCACACACCTGTTGCACTGTGCGGACTGTAGGGGAGAGGCAGTGGGCTGACAAGTAGTGTGTGAGGAGCTTTGCTGAAGAAACGGGGTAGAGTTGTGGTCATAAGTTTTCATACCCTGGTGGAATTTGTGATTTTTTTGGCAATTTTTCAGAGAATATGAATGATAATACAAAAACCTTTCTTTCACTCATAATTAGTGGTTGGGTGAAGCCATTGATCATCAAACAATTGTGTTTTGTTCTTTGTTAATCATAATGACAACAAAAACTACCCAAATGACCCTGATCAAAAGTTTACATACCCTGGAAGTTTTGGCCTGATAACATACACATAACTTGACACACATGGGTTTTGACATAGTGAAAAACTCAAACCCAGGACCAGACATGGAGGACAACGTTTAAGGTGAGTGAAACAATTATTTTTATTGACAGTAATATTGCAGTTGTGTAATAGTGATGAGGATCTGGCAACCCTGCAGGGGAGAGAGAAGAGTGAGTATATGGAACGGTGACAGGGAGATTAATATTGTTTATATGCTTACAGGTTCCTTCTGGTGGAAGCAGCGGGGAATGGCAGCAGATCCATTGATGACAGACGTCAAGAAAGGAGTACTTCAGTGCAGGTGAGTGGGCAGGGGAAAAGACTGGCCAGGCCTGGGTTCTGGGGAAAGGGGGATGGTGATAATGAATGGTGGTAAGTCAATTTACGTGTGGCTGTGATGATGTGCACAGTCCGAGGTTATCCAAATCTATTCTGTTAAGCAGTTTCCAGAATCCAGAGGCAGGCAGGAGTCAGAGCATGGCAGCATAAAGCAGAAGGTTTAACAGGTTTTCAGTACAGGGCAGGATACAGGCAGGTGTGTCAGACGTGACCAAGCAGAGTAATGGGAGAGCATCCTAGTTATGAAGTCCCACTGATTGGCGACAAGTGGTGCTTGTGTAGAGGCTTGGAAATAGTTAATAGTTATGTAAAAGGTGCTAAAAAGACATTTGGATGAAAAAAAAAAAAAAAAAAAAAAACAGGCACCCCTACAATTTTTATTTTATTCTTTAATTGTTTTATTTTTCCACAATGCATTTGTAATTCATCTGGTTCCATTATAACTCATGTGAGTTGGGTACAGTTCCGTACGCCGACCAATAGATGGCGCATGTCGTACAATGATAGAGAGTAAACTCGCACACCAGAGGACGAAGAATAAACTCCTCTGTGTGAAGTAACGGCACGAAACGTGTTCTCTGTCTATTCTTCTATCACAGGTTGGTAAACACTAATAATTCAAGAGTGCAATATAAACTGTAAGAGTCCTAAGATGTCCGAGATTATATTGTGGTAAGTGTGAGACGAAAAGCGGGTTTGTAAGGGTATTTCTGTTAAAGTTGATGTGTTGTTGTATAAGCTAACCTGCTAATGTTAATGATCGAGTGTATGGGACGTGTAGCAAGGGTGAAGTCCGCCCACATGTTAGGAACCATTTGATTACTCTATCTAAAGACATTTATGAAACGGTTTTCATACAGTATGACATTTACTGGTTTTATTTGTCACCAAGTGTGCATATTTCGGGTGTATTACCGAATACCAGGAATACTATTGTAAAAGTGTATTAGATACACAGTGGCCAGGTTAGTGCATTGTTAAGAATAACGCCATATACTGTACATTTATGACAGTGCTTAAAATGATTAATTTAAATGTAAATTCATGGGTTATTGTTTAAAATATAAATATTTGAACAAGTTAAAAGCTATGTACATGGGAAGGAGATAAAAACAATAATTCATTTCATGTTAACCACTTGCACTCTGGGCAATTTTCCTAAAAATGCCAAAAAATAACGTGCCCAAAGTAAATCGAAAGCTGTTATTCAACCCTTTGCAGCATCTTCATGGGGTTGGTCTCATTTAAAAGAAAACACTTTGAATTTTTTGGCAAAAAAAACATAATCTCTCTACGTGCTCCGGCCACTGAGTTACAGTCATCTAAACATACTGAACTTGAAGAAAAAAAAATTGGACACAGTGTTTTTTTGGATACAAATGCTTGTAAATAACACACAGCTGTCCGATCCGGCTGGAAAATGCAACAGAAATGTAGAACCAAGTGTTATCCAGCTGAGATCCAAATTTGGTAACAATACCACAAAAAATGAATATTTTACACAGCTTTGTTCTCAGGCTGTTCCCAGGCGTTTTGGAACTGTGCCAAATTGTGCCAAATGGCACAGTTTGGAAAAACGTCTGTAACTTTTGAATAATTCAATGTAGAATCTTCATTTTAGGCTCTAATGAAAGGTCACACTCAGGGCTGTGTCTGTGTGTGTGTGTGTGGGCGGGGGGTCGTTCCCCCCCCCCCCGCTACCAAGGACCGACTTCGGCCCTCGCTACAGACGGATTACACTCCTTGCATGTTTTCACAGCGGCTCCCCCCCCCCGCTACTGTGTGTGTGTGTGTGTGTGTAGGGGGGGGGACCGTGAACGGACCGGGAACGCCCCCCCCCCTCACTACAGAAGAGGGCCATCGCTACATGATGGAATAGACTGATATGCTTCCCCCCGCGGACCGGGGGCCGTTCGGACCGTGAACGCCCCCCCCCCGCTCCTCTTCTGCAGCGGGGGGGGGGGCGTTCACTGTCCGAACACGGCAAATGAACCGTTTATCGCGGCGCACGCACTTCGTACTTTGTGCGCAGTACAGTTGTAATTTACCGATCGGTCAAAAGTCATTTTTGGATTACAGTTTTCAGGGATAAATAATAATTTAGCTTATAACACCTTACCTCTTCAAAGCAGCAGAGTCGTGGCGAACATCTCTTCCCACGCGTCAGACGAACGCGACGCTGCTCCGCTCGTGGATCCCGATCAACATAATTCCATTATTGCCGTTTTGGCGAATGATTTACGACTTTTGTCGTCGGCCTCCGTCTATTCTGCTGGAATGAGTGCAGGTCCCACTTGTGGGTGTTCTCCATGCTGCTGGGTCTGTATTAGATTCGTCCAGCGTCCTTTGTTTTCATCTGTGGCAACAGTAAATCTCTCTTCACCCTGCCTGAATTTCTGTGCTTTAATTGGCTCCTGCGTTCACAGTAGGCGGGTCCTCCTTCCTAGATTTTCATTCATTGGCTCCTCAAGGTTTCAGAAACCCAATTCAAGGCTCTTATTAGTCGAATGAGAGGTCAATCAGATGAACTAATCTGTTCGCGGCTGTCTCTGCAGTTTTTTTTTGAGTGGCGCTTGGACGCTACTACATCACCATCACCACCATCATGCGTCATGCGTCCAAGCGCGCACGAGGGCGCTCTCGTGCGCCCTCGTGCGTCATAGGACGCAGAGACTTGCCCGCCCGTGGAACAACGGAGCGCAAGTGGTTAAGATCATTTGTTAAAAATGTTAAGTATATAGTTAATGTCACATTGAAAATTGTGATAAACGGACATGATTGTGTTTTGTTTAATGGTGATGTGATCAGATAATAAGAGAGAAACTATGGACTTTGATAGTAGATACTAGTCAGTTGATGTTGGTCATGTGAAAGATTTGGATGAAGAATAAACTCCTCTGTGTGAAGTAACGGCACGAAACGTGATCTCTGTCTATTCTTCTATCACAGGAGAGTTGACTTCTACATATACGATGCCTCCTCCTGGGCCGCTACCCAGGGGAGCAACACTTGCAGCTGCAATGAGAGGAGTACAATCAGCGGAGACTGAGGGAGGGAGGCAGGCAGGCAGATCAGACAGGACCCCTTACAGTACCCCCCTCTCAAGGGATGCCTTCCGGTGTAACTCTGGGTTTGTCAGGGTGTCAGCGATAGAAGTCCTGGATGAGAGACTCATCCATGATGAAAGACTTGGGAATCCAGGATCTCTCTTCAGGCCCACTCCCCTGCCAATTTCAATCCAAACCTAGAAATTGGATGCTGCGCCCCCTGCAGTAAGCATCCAGAATCCGGGTGATGGCATAAACCAGTCCTCCAGCTACCATCTTCAATGGTGGTGGTGGTTTGGATGGTGGACACAGGGAACTGGAGAAGACCGGTTTAATGTGGGAAACTTGGAATGTTGGATGAACCCGGAGAGAGGCAGGGAGGTCCAGTCTAACTGAGGCGGGGTTGATGATTTCAGATTGGACCCACAAACCAGCGGGCAAGCTTCCTGGACTTGGCCTTCAGGGGGAAGTTGTGGGTGGATAGCCAGACTTTCTGGCCAATCTGGTACTCAGGAGCGGGGCGCCTCTTCCAGTTCACCCACCCGGAGTTCTCCCCTGCAGCTCGGCGCAAGACCACGTTTGTCTCCCTCCAAAAGCACCTGCATCATGTGATGTGGGCCGCCACAGATGGGACTGCTTCCTCCTCCTCAGCAATGGGGAGAAGAGGCAGGTGTAGTCCAATGATGCCTCAAAGGGGGAGAAACTGATGGCAGCTGACGTGGATGAGTTGTGGGTGTACTTGATCCATTGGAGGTGCGAGCTCCAGGAAGATGGATTGGATATCGAGACGCACCAGAACATCGCCTCTATTTCCTGGTTGGCTCTCTCGCACTGGTCATTGGTCTGGGAGTGATAGCTAGGGGAGAGGCTGGCAATGGCCCCAATGGTCTTACAGAAGGCTCGCCAGACCTTTGACATAAACTGGGGACCACAGTTGGAAATGATATTCCTGGGGATGTCATGCAGCTTGACCACATGCACCAACAGGAGCTGTGCCATCTCCAAGGCAGATGGGAGTCTCCTCAGGGGGATGAAGTGTGCCGCCTTGGAGAACCTGTTGATGACAATCAGGATGATGGTGTTCCTGTTGGAAGGGGGCAACGCGGTCACAAATTCCAGTGCGATATCAAAACAAAGGCGGCTAGGAACAGGGAGGGGCTGGAGAAGTCCGGTAGGAGGGGAAGTAGGGGGTTTCTCTGTGGAGCACTGGGGACAGGCCTTTATGTAATCCCGAACATCTATCTCCATTGCAGGCCACCAGAAATAGCGCCGGAGAGAGGACAATGTGTGCACTACCCCTGGGTGGCAGGATAGTTTCGTGGTGTGGAGCCAGTGGATCACATCACCCTTGACAGAGGCAGGAGTAAACAGACACCCCGGTGGGCCCCCTCCTGAGTCGGGCTCGGTGCACTGCACCTCCCAGATCCATTGTTCAATATCCCAGGTGAGGGCCCACACAATGACCCCCTCCGGGGTGATGGTCTCTGCTGACGTGGTTACTGGGCTGGTGGCTGGTGAACTGGTGGAAGAGAACATCGGGTTTCACATTCTTCAACCCTGGCCTGTAGGTGAGGGAGAACCAGAACTGGGCAAAGAATGAAGCCCACCTGGCTTGCCAAGGGTTCAGACGTTTTGCGGAACAGATATATTCCAGGTTCTTGTGGTCCATCCACACAAGAAAAGGCATGGCCAACCCCTCCAGCCAATGGTGCCACTCCTCCACTGCCAACATTAGGGCTAACAGCTCTCGATCCCCAACGTCGTAATTTCTCTCAGCTGGGGACAGTTGCCGGGTGGACCTTTTCATCAGTTTTTAAGCGCTGGAACAAAACTGCTCCCACCCCAGTGTCAGAAGCATCAACCTCCACAATAAATTGGTGCTCGGGGTCAGGCTGGAGCAGAATAGGGGCCTCCAAGAAGTGGGTCTTGAGGAGGGTGAAGGCTGCCTTTGCCTCCTGGGTCTAATTTTGTATGAAGCGCCGATAAAAATTGGTGAACCCAAGAAACTGCTGGAGTTGTTTCCTGGTGGTACGAGGGGGCCAGTCCATAACCTCCTGGACCTTAACCGGATCAGGTTCAATGCACCCTGGGGATATAATGTAGCCCAGAAAAGCAGTGGTGTGAAACTCACACTTTTCTGCCTTGATGTACAGTTGATTTTCAAGGAGACAGAGGACTAGACGGACATGGACTTGGTGTTCCTCTAGTGAATGGGAGAAGATGAGAATATTGTCAAGGTAGATGAACACAAATATGTTCAGGATATCCCAAAGTACGTTGTTAATTAGTCGCTGGAATACTGTGGGGGCATTGGTGAGCCTGAATGGCATAACGCAGTATTTGAAATGGTCAAGGTGTGTGGAAAAAGCCATCTTCCATTCATTGCCCTCCCTGATCTGGAAAAAGTGGTAGGCGTTCCTGAGACTGAGCTTTGAAAAAACTGTAGCCCCTTGAAGTTAGTCAAAAGCTGAATTAATGAGGGGAAGCGGGTATTTGTCTCTGATGGTGATATTATTAAGTTCGTGGAAGTCGATGCAGGGGTATAGCGAACCATCCTTCTTTCCCGCAAAGAAGAATCCCACACCCAGGGCTGATGAGGAGTGACCGATCTGGCCGACACTTAATGACTCCTTGATATATTTTTCCATGGCCTCCTTTTCAGTGGCTGACAGGCTGTACAGGCAACAGGAGGGTAATTTAGCTCCCTACTGGAGCTCTATGGTGCTGTCATAGGGCCAGTGGGGGGAGGGGGCAGAGACATGGCTTTTACTTTGCAGAAGATGGGAGCTAAGTTGTGATAAACAGTGGTATCCTTAGAGAGATCAGGGGGCTCTGGGTCTGGAGGCTGGAGTGAAATGGAGGGTAAACAGGCTGCTGACTGGAGGCAGGCAGACATGCAAAAGGTGCTCCAAGAGTGAATGATTCCCTGATTCCAGTCAAGAATAGGATTGTGCATTAGTAACCAGGGGTATCCTAACACTATGGGAGAGGTGGAGGTCGGGAGGACAAAAAAGGATGGCATATCCCGATGACTGCCAGAGGTTAACAGTGCTAATGGGACCTTGCATCTAAGCACCCGACACAGGGATTGGCCAGAGATAGCTAAGAGGTTCTGGGGTGGAGGTAGCTGGGTGCAGGGGATCTTTAACTTGGTTGCCAGACTCTCAGAAATAAAATTTTGTTCATTCCTTGAATCTCCCAACACTGTGCCAACAAACTCGGTGGACTGGAGCATTATATGCACAGGACAGAGCAGTTAATAGGGAGATTCTTGTCTCCACCCGCCAGCCCCCCTATTTGGACTGATGGGCTGAGCTTTTTAACTTCTCTGGACACTGATTGGCAACATGGTTAGGCTGGCTGCAATACAGACATAAACCTTTGGTATGCCACCGCTGCTTTTCGGTCGGAGTCAAATTGGACCGCCCAGTGGCCATAGGCTCTGAGGAATCAAGATTAGCAGTGGCCGGCGGCAACGTGTGGAGCTGTGGAAGTGGTGGACTGACGTATGAAGCAGCGTTAGATGCGCATCGTCACTCCATCAAGCATTCACGCAGTCTATTGTCCAGCTTGATGACTAATGAAATAAGGGCATCTAGTCACTCTGGTTCATCCCAAAGGCAGGCAAGCTCGTCACAAAGGTGAGGACTGAGTCTGCGGATGAACGGAGACCGTAGTGCAGTGTCATCCCACCCCGCTTCGACCACTAATACCCGTAAACCAACCACATGCTCTGCTGCAGAGCTTAGCCCCTGTCAAAGGTTGAGTAACCACACAGAAGTGTTGCCTTCCAGGTCGGTGTGATCAAAAACCCGAGCAAACTCCTCAGAGAACCGGGTGTAGGTGTACAAGTGGTAATCGGGCCCCTGGATTAATGCTTGAGCCCAGGTGGGCGTGCGCCCGTTGAGAAGCCCCGCCATGAAGCTAATGCGGCTCTGATCTGAAGAGAAATCCTCCGGCACTCTGTCGAACACAAGCTGACACTGAAAAAGAAAACCACTTGCCTTCCCCAGCCTCCATGAATAACAGGAGGGCAAGGATATTGGAGGGGAGTGGCCCCAACTAGGTGAGGTGAGGCACTGTGGAAGATGCTGCCATGAGCCCCTGTAAAGTTTGGTTGAGTTGAGTGATTCGACCTGACATTTGTAACATGTGGATCTGCATAACCTGGTTTTGATAAATAACTTGGTCTACACGCTGCTCCAGAACACTGAGACGGGCCAGGACAGTTGTCATGGCCGTGTCCACTGGATCTGCATGCTGGTTGCGTGCTGAAATGGTGTGATACTCAGCCCCAGGAGCAGACACAGAGGACAATGTTTAAGTTGAGTGAAACAATTATCTTTATTGACAATTATATTGCAATTGTGTAATAGTGATAAGAATCTGGAAACCCTGCAGGGGAGAGAGAAGCGACATCAGTGAGTATATGGAACAGTGACAGGGAGATTATGTCATGGGCAGCGAGAGCGCACCCCTCCCCTCCTGCCGCACCTTCGTCAATTCATCATTGCACCTGAGGCAGAGGACACACCTGCGCCCACTCATCAGCCAGCGTATTTAAGGAGGCTTCTGCCGCGCAGTCAACACTAGCTCATCTGGGTATACTGCCCTAAATTCAGGCAAGCAGGTCGCATTTTACAAAGATTAGGTACATTGTCTAACCTTCGCCTTTTTCTCTCCTTACAGGTTGCTGCCATCATGCGGGTGTGTCTCAGGACTGCGCGCGCTCTCCTGCCACCTCACCATATCCTCAGCAATGGATCTTCACCCGGTCAGGCACTACTAGCTCATTCCTCCTTACCCTGCTGGTTTGTCTATTCCTCGCTGGAGTCCTGCCGGTCCTCTCCCACAGTCCCAAGTGGTAATTTGGCTCTTCCATATTCCCTACTCCACTTCTACGCTGACAGCTCTCACTTTCTCTCCACAGGTGGATTGATCTTCTGGCGAGTGGCTGTTTATCTAACTGTGCACTGTTTTCTATGTTTAATAAACTGTTGAACATTCCCCCCTTGTGTGGTTCCGTCCTGTGCTAGCATCGTGCACGTGAGCTGTCAGCTTAATCATGACAGAACAAACCAGCCTGGACGATAGCTCAGCCAGTGCCTCGTCACAGGAGCTGTCAGCTTTGGAGCGCTTGTCAGCAACCAAGCATCAGCTCGCTGTGCTGATGCAACAGGTGTCAAACCTTATTCAGCTTTGGTCTCAGTCGTCTCCCCCGGCTCCGCCTCCTCAGCCTGCTCCCCGCACTACAGTGCGGCGTACCACTTCCATTCCCACGTCTCCCCCGTACGCGGGGGAGATGTGATGACTGCTGGTCATTAAGTTTGCACTGGAGGAGTGGAGACCTTGGTTGGAGGGTGCCATTCACCCTATCATCATGTGGACTGACCACAAGAATCTTGAATTCTTGTGGTCAGCCCGCCCATTAAAAGCCAGGAAGGCTCGCTGGTCTTCATTCTTCCAGCGGTTTAATTTCACTATCACTTACCAGCCTGGCGCCTGAAATGTCCAACCGGATGTGCTATCATGCCAGTTTGATTCTGGGGAGGTAGACCCCCCTCCCCCCCAAACCATCATCCTGCCTTTGTGCGTCCTTGGTGCCCTTACTTGGGACATCAACAGAGGGTCCGGCAGGCCCAGTCCCGGGAGCCCCTGCCAGTAGGGTGCCCCTGGAATCACCTCTATATTCCGGCCACCCTCCGTAGTGACGTTCTCCAGTGGGCCCATACCAGCCATTTTGTCTGCCATCCTGGCATCGGCCACACTGTGGACTTCATCCAGCGGGCATTCTGGTGGCCCACAGTGTGGCGGGATGCATGGGATTACGTCAGGGCTTGCTAGACCTGCGTCAGGGGGAAATCTGACTCCTCTCCCCCCTCGGGACTCCTCCACCCCCTTCCCACCCTGGGTTGTCCCTGGTCTCATATAGCCGTGGACTTTGTGACCGGATTTCCCCCCTCCCATGGGAAGACTGTTATTCTTACAATAGTGGATCTCCAAGGCGGTGCATTTGGTGGCCCTCCTGAAGCTCCCCTCTGCCTTGGAGATGGCTGTCAGACCAGACCATGTGATCAAGGTCCACGGTATCCCCATAGACATTGTGTCTGACCGGGGTCCACAGTTTACGACACAGGTCTGGAGGGCCTTTTGTCGGACACAGAAAACGACAGTGAGTCTCTCTTCCAGGAATCAGGCAGAACGCGCCAATCAGTCCCTTGAGGCCACCCTGCAATGTGTGGCAGCCGAAAACCCGGCTTCATGGAGCACACACCTGACCTGGGTGGAGTATTCCCTCAACTCGGCCATTTCCATGGCCACCGGACTCACCCCCTTCGAGGCGTCACTGGGCTACACCCCGCCTCTTCTTCCCATGACCAAAAGGGAGGTGCCGGTTCCGTCCATAGAGGCCCATGCCTGTCGCTGCCAACGCGTGTGGAGGTCTACCCAGGCTGCTCTGGCATGCACCACGGAACGCATCCGGGCCACCGCTGACAGGAAGCGGGTCCCCGCCCCTAAGTACGCCATGGGACAGCAAGTCTGATTGGCGGCGAGTCAGATTCCGCTGAAGGAGAAATCCAAGAAGCTGTCCCCTCGGTTTCATCAATGGCGCATCGGTTCAGCTGAAACTTCCATCTACTCTACGGATGAACCCCACTTTCCACGTTTCCCACATTAAACCCCTCTCGGTCAGTCCTCTCTGCACCCCCCCCCCCCCACCCGAAGCCACCTCCTCCTCCCCGAATCATCGATGGCCACCCTGCTTACATGGTCCGCCGGATTCTGGACGTTCACCGTAGGGGCCAGGGGTTGCAGTACCTGGTGGACTGGGAGGGCTATGGCCCGGAGGAAGAATCTTGGACCCCCTCGTCGCGGGTTCTAGACAAGGAGATGCTCCGGGCCTTCCACCGAACTCACCCGGAGAAGCCCTCTGGACCGCCAGGAGGCGCTCCTAGAAGGGGGGGCCCCGTCATGGGCATCGAGAGCGCGCCCCTCCCCTCCTGCCGCACCTTTGTCAATTCATCACTGTACCTGAGGCAGAGGACACACCTGCACCCGCTCATCAGCCAGCGTATTTAAGGAGGCTTCCTCCGCGCAGTCAACGCTGGCTCGTCTGGGTATACTGCCCTAAATTCAGGCAAGCAGGTCGTATTTTGCAAAGATTAGGTACGCTGTCTAACCTTCACCTTTTTCTCTCCTTACAGGTTGCTGCCATCGTGCAGGTGTGTTTCAAGACTGCGCATGCTCTCCTGCCACCCCACCATATCCTCAGCAATGGCTCTTCACCCGGTCAGGCACTACTAGCTCATTCCCCCTTACCCTACTGGTTCATCTATTCCTCGCTGGAGTCCTGCCAGTCCTCTCCCGGAGTCCCGAGTAAGTGGTAATTTTTCCATATTCCCTACTCCACTTCTACGCTGACAGCTCTCACTTTCTCTCCACAGGTGGATTGATCTTCTGGCAAGTGGCTGTTTATCTAACTGTGTGCTGTTTTCTATAATTAATAAACTGTTGAACGTTCCCCCCTTGTGTGGTTCCATCCTGTGCTAGCAACGTGCAAGTGAGCTGTCAGCTTTATCATGACAGATTAACTCTTTGAGTGTGTCTGTCCAAATTGCGGCATAATCCCTAGTGGTCAAGAGTGGTAAATAATTTTTGTCAATAAAATAGTTCAGATTTCCAAGGCTATAACTTGAAAGTGGTAAGAGATAATGGCTTACTGTCAATTAGAAAGATGTAAAATATGATTCAAAGTTTCAGATAGGAACAAATTTGCGCATCTAATTTGCATAATGTCACGGCACCTCTTTAAATTCCATAACTCAGTCAAAACTGGACTTTGGACGTATTTACACAAAGAATGGTTCAGTCTTTTGACACCGTTTTTTTGTACAGAGGTACCTCGTCATCTTATCTTCAAAGTATATGAACAAGAAATCAGTACAATATTTAAAAAAAACACAGAAATTCCTCACTTACCGGTGGCTAAGGGGACTTGCTCGCTGCCATGGTCACTGCGTTTTCACCATCGTGGTCGTTATTTTGCACTCTGTCAGTCATTTACACTCTCCACCACACCTACAAAGTCTTTTGATTATCCTACATAAATTTCGCTTGTATCCCGCGGCTATTTTCCGCGTACAAAGCCGACTAATTGACGTGCACAATGACGGACAGCAGCCATATTAGCTTTCTGGGCTAAAATGCTAAAAACAGGAAAAGGAAATGAGGAGTTCTTCTTCTTTGGTTTATTACCTGTCATCCATTGAGTCCTCCAACGGATGTCTGCCACCTTCTGAAACTGGCAGATCAGTACAAATCAGTACAAATCCTCAATGGAGCCGATCATGTCAGAGTGAGATGACAGGCACAGCGCTGCACTCTGCCACTAGGGGCACGCAAAATCTCACACTCAAAAGGTTAATATTGTTTGTATGCTTACAGGTTTCTTCTGGTGGAAGCAGCAGGGAATGGCAGCAGATCCAGTGATGATGGACATCAGAGAAGGAGTTCTTCAGTGCAGGTGAGCAGGCAGAGGAAAAGGCTGGCCAGGCCTGGGTGCTGGGGAAAGGGGGATGGTGATAATGATAATGAATGGTGGTAAGTCAACTTACGTGGGGATGTGATGATGTGTACTGTCCAAGGTTATCCAAATCCAGTCCGTTAAGCAGTTTCCAGAATCCAGAGGCAGGCAGGGATCAGAGCATGGCAGGTTAGGGCAGAACAAGCAGACAAATCCAAACAACAAGCAGGCACAGGGTCTAGAGACAGGCATGGGTCAGATCATGGTAGCATAAAGAACAAGGTTAAACAGGTTTTCAGTACAGGGCAGGATACAGGCAGGTGTGCTGATCAGACTCAACCAGGCAGAGTAATGGGAAAGTGTCCTATTTATAAAGTCCCACTGATTGGCGACAGGTGGTACTTGCAGCTGCAGGGAGAGGAGCACAATCAGCAGGGAGAGAAGGAGGCAGGCAGGCAGATCAGACAGGAACCCTTACAGGTTTAAATGGCTACTAAAGGTAATTATCCTCACCTGTGATCTGTTTACTTGTAATTAGTGTGTATATAAAAAGTCAGTGAGTTTCTGGGCTCCTGACAGACCCCTGAATGTTTCATCCAGTGCTTCACTGACATTGCTGAATTCCAAACCATGGGAAAAGCAAAATAATTATCAAAGGACCTGCAGGAGAAGATAGCTGAACTTTATAAAACAGGAAAAAGATGTAAAAAGATATCCAAGGAATTGAGAATGCCAATTAGCAGTGTTCAAACTGTAATTAAGAAGTGGAAAATGAGGGATTCTGTTGAAACCTAGCCATGGTCAGGTAGACTAACAAAAATTTCAGCCACAACTGCCAGGAAAATTGTTTGGGATGCAAAGAAAAACCCTCAAATAACTTCAGCTGACTAAATGTGGTGTGGCTGTTTTAAGATGCACAATACAGAAGCACTTCAAGAAAAATGGGCTGCATGGATAAGTTGCAAGAAGAAAACCATTACTACACCAATACCACAAAGCAGCCTGCTTACAATACGCCAAGCAGCACAGAGACAAGCCTCAAAACTTCTGGAACAAAGTTATTTGGAGTGATGAGACCAAAATTGAACTTTTTGGCCACAGCCATAAACGCTACATTTGAAGAGGAGTCAACAAGGCCTATGATGAAAAGTACACCATCCCTACTGTGAAACACAAAGGTAGATTCCTGATGTTTTGGGGATGTTTGAGTTACAAAGGCCCAGAGAACTTGGTCAAAATTGATGGCAAGATGAATGCAGCATATTATCAGAAAGTACTGGTAGAAAATTTGCACTCATCAGCCCGGAAGCAGTGCATGGGACACACTTGGACATTCCAACATGACAATGATCCAAAACACAAGGCCAAGTCAACCTGTTGTTGGCTACAGCAAAAAAAAGTGAAGGTTCTGGAGTGGCCATCACAGTCTCCTGACCTTAATATCACTGAAGCACTTTGGGGAGATTGCAAACGTGCAGTTCATGAAAGACAGCCCAGGAATTTTTGCCAAGAAGAATGGGCAGCCTTACCATCTGAGAAAATAAACCGGAGTGGTGGCCTAGTTGATAGAGCATCCGCCCCACAACTGGGAGGTTGGGGGTTCAAGTCCCGGCCGGGTCATACCAAAGACCATATAAAAAAAATGGTACTTCCCGCCTTCTAGCTTGGTGCTCAGCGTAATAGAATGGGGGAAGGAGAAGTTGTTTGTGGTGGTGCCTTTCATGGCAGTGACTCCTCTGGTTCTACATGTGATTAACATTGTAGACAGGAGAAACGTAATTTCATTCCACTGTACATGATTGGCTGTATGGACTGAATGACGATAGAGATGGCTTCTTCTAAAGTGCCTCATCCACAACTACCACAAAACACTTCAAGCTGTCATTGATGTTAAAGGTGGCAATACATGGTAATAAGATTGTATGTTAACTTTTGATCAGGATCATTTGGGTAGTTTCTGTTGTCATTATGATTTAAAAAGAGCAAACACAATTGCTTGATAGTAAATGGCTTCACCCAACTACTAACTATGAGTGAAAGAAAAGTTTTTGTACTATTGTAAAATATAGTCTGAGGGGTAGTTAAAAACATAACCTGCAAGGTTCTTTAAAACCAGTTGAAGAGTCACAGGTAGCAATCAAAGGGAAAACTTTAAAATGAGGATGTTTAAAGGAATTTATTTACATAAAATATATATAAATGTCCACTTAAATAAAAAGCTATAAAACCATCTAAGAAGTTAAATGGGATAAAATATTGCCTAAAAAAAAAAACAGCTCACAGTGGCGCAGTGGTTAGCACTGCGGCAGCACAGCAACTCACCCTTGGCTATGGGATCCCTGGTTCAATCCCAGCACATGACCAACAGTGATCTGTGTGGAGTTTGCATGTTCTCCCCGTATCTGCGTGGGTTTACTCCAGGATTTCTCCGGTTTCCTCCCGCATGCCAAAAACATGCAGGTTAGGTTAATTGGAGACTCTAAAGTGGCCCTAGGTATGAATGTGTGTGTGAATGGTTAAGGGATAGCGCTGTACCGTGGCTGCTTCATCCATCCAGGTGGATGCCCTCAATTTCCCCTCTGGGGATCAATAAAGTATACAAAATCAAATCAAAAAAATCAAACAATAAAAGTCCCTAAAAGCTGAGGAGGAGGGTCCACCTCTCCAGGCCAGGCTCCATCTGCCACCACAACACCAACGTCCTCAGGAAACCTGTACAAGGGAAGATACTTGCCAGCAGTATATCCAGATTTCCATCATCATAAACATCATCATCATGGGGTGCTGCTATCTGGGAACCAGATACTTACAGCCCAGGCACAGCTCCTCACTCTGCCTCTTGCTGTCCTTCACCTGCAGCACCCCCAACTGCTCCACACAGAAGTGTCCTCCCCCAAATGCTGGCATCATGGTGGTCCTGGCCGTTACTGTTCCTCCTCCTCAGTCATGCCCTCCTTCAGTTGCCTTCCTGGGACCAGCAGCCTCCTCCTGTCCTGGCAGGGCCCCCATCCAGGGCCCTCTCCTCAGGCAGGGCTCTCCTCCAAACAGGCCATCATCAGGCCGGGCTTTCCCCCAGGCAGGGTTCTCCTCCCCAGGCAGGGCTCCTTCCTCCTGGCAAAAGTTCCCCTCTGGACTGCCGCTGATCAGTAATTAGGGGAAGCACAGGGTGGAAGTAGAAAACATTTTCAACTAAAATCACACAGTTAAAATATAAAAACAACAAAACATGCAAACCACAAACAAACATCCAACATAAATTTAAAAACTATATAAAACACAATAAAATACTTATACCCCGTGACACGATCATTCATATTCTCTGAAAAATGGCCAAAAAAATCAAAAATTCCACCAGGGTATGTAAACTTATGAGCACAACTGTATGTGTATTTTAAATCCCAACATAAGTGAGAGAGTTTTATATGAAGCAATAGACATTTTTATCTCACCATACAGTATATCATCAAATCACACAGCATTACTGGAAACATGGATGTCTATTAGGATGACTGACATCTAAAGAAAATAACAATGTAAATGCAAGCTTCCTCCTACCACTGCTAGCTCTTAAGCTAACGCCTTTGGCTTCCCGCCCATCTACATGAAAGACAAGTACAGTGGCCAATAATAGAGCAGCAAGTAGGTATCAAGGCAAGTGATATTTACCTTTTAGTGAAGTTTCCCCATTTCTTGATGCACAGAAAAACACCTGGAAGCGCTAAAAGGGCTTCTTGGGGAGAAAAACGAGATAAAGGCTGCGTGGGTTTTAAGAGAAGTGTGTGTTTTGATATTTTTTTCGATAATCACTGTCAGGGCGTGGGCTGAGTCCCATGCCCTCATCCTGATTTATTGTGTATTTATTTTGTTTCCAGGGCATGGGTCCCAGCCCTCGTCCTCACTTTGGGTTTGCTTCTTCGGATTTTCTGCAATTATTATTTGTTATAGTCTTGATTCTGTTCTTGTTTTATATTTTCTCCTGCTTCACCTTGAGTTTTGATTATTATTATTATTATTATTATGATCAGGAAATTAGTTCAATCATTGTTTGCATTATGATTGTCATGGTCTTGTCTCCCCGATCCTCTGTTCATGTTCTGTGTCTCCTCCGTCTGTGGTTGTGTGTGTAGCCCCGCCCGTCCTATCACTTCTGTTTCCTCATGTGTCAATCGTCAGTCGTGATTGGTCTCCCTACCTGTGCCATGTTGTCTTGATTGCCCCCTTGGTTATTTAAGATCTGTTTCACTTCTGTTATGTTCAGGTTCCTTTTGTCATATCAGCGTGATCAACATGCTCCTGTTTGTATCTGTATATCCTGTTCGAGCCTGTTTTGCTTTAGTTTTTGTTGCAGCTTCCAAGCCGCATTTATTTTCTGCAAGCCCTTGAGCTGTGTCTGAGCGACCAGCTCAATAAATATAATCAAACTGACGTCCAGCATTTAGGTCCAATCTCTCACCAACCCTGACAATCACATGATAAATAGATGCATTTCAGAAAGTTAAAATCTACAATACACAAATTTTCAGTCACTGGCTCCTTTAAACATGCCACCTGCACAAAATGACACAAAAGCAGATCGTGCAGCACAAATTATGTCTTTTTTGGCACATGTTGCCATACACCAGAGCTCAAACATGAATTATAAACTTTACAAATCTCACCTGAGATTATCTCACTGTATATAGCTATTTCCATGACCAGTGGAAGTTGTGAGTTTGAAAAACACATAACTATATAAAGCATCATTCCTGCTTGTAAAAATGCTTTATACAGTATTGTCTTTTTCTGTTCAAGGACATTTTCATAAAGTCATGAATCTGTTCAGGATTTTTCTTCTGACAGGACAAAGAGATATTGCAAAGAGCTATTATTTACTGCAATTTAAACATCATTACTCATTTTTAAGGCCTTCAGCAGCCTTCCTGGCAAACTCATCCCTGATTTACTGATGTGGTATGTACCCTACTGACCAGTGAGATGTGCAGGTGAAGCCCTGGTTGCTTTCACATCAGACTATGCAAAAAGAATGATCATGACTTCCCCCATCATAAAACTCATACTTTTCTCTTTACAAAAGAGAAGCTTGATATGTTTTGAAATATAAGATTGCATTTATCTCATTGTTTCTACTTCCTCTTTAGTGTCCTTTTTGTTCTTATTTTATCTGCCTTATCTGGCTTTATTTCTATTTGCAATTATTAATAAATGCAATATCAAGATAAGGTATGGTCGTGACGTGTTTCTGTTTCTGTGTTCATGATTTCTTTTGGTCTAACTCAGTCTGAGTCAGCATTTGTCGTCACAGGTTTCATGGTATTAAGACAATGGCTTCGCCTTATCACATTAGCGATGACATCATCCATGCTGCCTTCATTCATTTGAGTCTTGAAAGAAAGTAAAGGTCTCCATTTTCCCACAAATGCTATTATCTTTGAAATTCTATTATAGTAGCAGTGTGGGTAAAACACAAAACCAATGTTTTTCTTAGATTAGATGACAATAAAAATGTCTGGTTTTATCATTCATCCATTCTTTGTATGTGTGTGGCCAGTAAATGAAGATATCTTTTGAGGAAGGAGACAGCATCTCATCTTTACTCATTATTGACCAGAGCAGCAAATTTTACTTTAAAAGATAAATGTTTTTGGTTATTTTCTGCTTGACCTTTGAGTTCCCAACATCCCTCTCTCATCTCTTCTTTCATCTCCTTCTGCAGATGGTGCACACCCTTTTCCGCTTTCAGGGGGTGTTTTGGGTTATGGGTGTTTGCCGTCTGTCTTGTAGTGGGAAATTAATCTGGTGACAAAAATGTCTTTGTGGAGGGAGACATCAGGAAGAGAGAGCCTCCTCAGCACAAATGGAAACCTCGACAAACACTGCTCATGACGCAGGAGGAAAGTCAGGACATCACCGTTATTTTCAGAAAAAAGTTTGAAAGAGTTTTTTTCAGTTTTCTTCACAGATCCTCAAACTTTATGATCTACAATAGGGAAATAAAACCAACACACAAAGCACTGTCCTGTTTTAACTGCAAATCCAGATGCAATTTGAAAAGTTAAGGGATTATTGTCTTATCCAAAATCAGTAGTGTGCAGTGGGGTTTCAGAATCAGAATCAGAATCAGAATCAGAATGAACTTTATTTCCAAGCATGCTTTTTGCACATACGAGGAATTTTACTTGACATTAAGGTCCGCTCATGTTAAGCGCTCCCTAATGACGCAGCAGCCGACAGGCGCCTGTAAGTGTTTTCAATCTTCAAAAGAAAACGACAATATAGACTCGCAGTGGTTACAGGTTTTCTCTTCCTCCCAGTCTCTTAGGTAGATGTTTTCACTGATCAGCAATCAGTGAGAAGAAATGTAGTGAAATCACCTGTTGAAGATGCTGGTTTGAGGGAAAATCTTCAGGGTCTTGGCCCTCTATAGAACATGGGTGGGCACCACTGATACAGAGATATGAGGGCTGCTCAATAAAGATTTTCTGTGCCCCATTTCCAGTTATTGTCAGAGGCTGAAATTGCACATTTATATTAATACACATCTCTATAGGTCACGTGGTAATTTGCAGCTCTAACTCCTAAGAGTTTCTCCTTTACAGGTGCTACAGTGGAGTAAGGCATGCTAATGGAGCCAGCTGAATATGGAGCAGTCATTAGGTTCCTGTACTTGAGAGGCCACACACCACAAGAGAGCCACCATTTTGGAAGATCGCCCACTAGTCCAAGATGTCAAGATCAGTGTGGAGTCTGTAGTAATAAAATTCACCCATTACCAGTTTCACACAGAGAAGTTGTCTGCACAATGGATTCCCCAGGTACACACACCTTTCTAGAAGCACAAAAAAAATCACATGCTCCCAGGCTGTCTTGGCCATGTGCCAAGAAAACTAAGAGGAATTCTTTGACAGACTAATCACGCAGGACAAAACATGGTTTCATCACTATGATCCAGAGACTAATGCCCAGTCAAAGCAATGGAAGCATTAAGACTCGCCTCTGAAGAAGGTCTCACAGTCGTTGGGGACCAGCATGGAGTATTGATGATGGATTTCCTGACAAAGGGTAACACAATTACTGGGTGTCACAAACCCGGCTCCAGGTTTTGACAAAGGAGGGAGACCACACATAGGTACCAATTTAGACAATAATTTATTATTTAAAAGCAAACAAAAATGGAAAAATGTGTCTGTACAAATCAGTGGTGTGTGTGTGTGTGTGTGTGTGTGTGTGTGCGTGTGTGTGTGTGTGTGAAAGGATGCGTGAAAACAAACTCAAACAGTCACTAGACCATCCAGTGACTACACGCCTCTGTCAGGGACAGCAACCATGCCCAGTGGCCAACCCAGAACCAGAGCCCCCACAGGCTGCAACCAACAGACAGAACAGGACCGCCAGCACAGCCCTGACCAGGCGACAGAAAACAGAACAAGGCAGTAGGCAGAGCACGAGAACAGGAAGGCAACCAGCCTCCAGCGGGAGCAGAACGCTCTCACAGCAGAGCAGAGAGGCAACCGGCCTCCTCGGGAGCAGAACACTATGGAGAGATGCACAGAGGGCTTTTATTTCTCAGCAAGGGCAGTCCTTCTTAGCTCCACCTACAGCACAGGGAAAAAACACACAGAGAGGTCCGACTCCAGAAAGGAGGAGGCTGTAACACTGGGACTTACTATGCTTCACTGCCGCAGAAATTGTGAGAGGCCATCAAAACAGAGAGGCATGGCATGTTGACCAAAAGTCTCCACCTCCTGCAAGACGATGCTCCACTTTACAACTGACATGTTGCCCAGACAGGTGCATGGTCCTGTAAGTATGAAATCTGGCTTCTGATGCAAGCTGAAGACTTCTACAGGTGAGGACTCTACAGCTGCATAAAGTAATGGGAGAAGTGTGTGACCCTTGGTGGTACCTATGTAGAGAAAGACTAATAACTGTGCCAAGTTTGGTTCCTCAGTCTGTGGGAAATGACTCGGGAACTGTTTTAATGAGCAGCCCTTGTAGCGGAATCAGTACCAGGTGGACTCAGAGACTTAGTGACACTTATTAACAGTGAGACAAAAGGAACTGCGACTGTCCTTCTATTAACCAACCCCCAACTCACTTGATGGAATTCCTGTGAACATTAAAAATACTGCTTTCCCCATTTCCTCTCTCCCAACACCGGACGTTGCCTCTGTGTTCAGGCAGAACTCCTGTGAATTCCTATCAATACCTAGGTGAGAAATGATTGAACCCCCATCTTTTCCCCAGAAAGCAGAACACTCGATCTTGTCACGGCGTCACCTCAATGGACAAGTGGTGACGTTTCTCTCAGATAAGAACAATCTGGAATTTCACTGTGCATTTGGACTCTGCCAATAATCTGTCTTTTCTTCCCACAGGAAATAAGAGCTCAATATTACACGAACTGAGTCACTGACTATCAGAATTTTAAACCTCATTACTGGACTTCTAATATGCATCACACATGTCTGCCTGTTATAAATATCTGCATGCTTTATGATCAGTTTATCCATCCATCCATCCATCTTCTACCACTTTTCCAGAGGTCCGGGTCATGAAGGCAGCAGTTCAAGCAGAGAAGCCCAGACTTCCCTCTCCCCAGCCACCTGCTCCAGCTCTGCAGAGAGGATGCCAAGGTGTTCCCAGACCAGCTGGGAGATGTAGTCTATCCAGCGAGTCCTGAGTCTGCCCCGGGGTCTCCTCCTAGTGGGACATGCCCGAAACAGCTCAAGTGGGAGGCATCCAGGAAGCATCCTGATCAGATGCCCATACGGCTGCACGGTGGCGCAGTGGTTTAGCACTGTGGCAGCACAGTTTTACCCTCGGCCGGGGGATCGTGGGTTCGATTCCAGCCCCCGACCAACAGTGAGCTGTGTGGAGTTTGTATGTTCTCCCCGTGTTGCGCGGGTTTACTCCGGGATTTCTCCGGTTTCCTCCCGCATACCAAAAAAAAAAACATGTAGGTTTAGGGCGCTCGCGCACGCAGCGACCAGCAGCCGGTGGCTTGTCACCAGACTGCAAACCGAATCTACCTACGGGTACAAATAAGTAACAAAAAAAAAAAAAAAAAATACCACCTCAACTGGCTCCTTTCAATGTAGAGGAGTAGTGGTTCTACTCCAAGCCTCTCCCGGATGACTGAGCTCCTCACCCTATCTCTAAGGGTGAGCCCAGTAATCCTACAAAGAAAGCTCATTTCAGCCACTTGTATCCGCAATCTCATTCGTTCGGTCATTACCCAAAGCTCATGACCATAGGTGAGGGTAGGAACATAGACTGACCAGTAAATTGATAGCTTTGCCTAAGAGCTTAGCTCCCTCTTCACCATTACAGACCGGTACAATGTCTGCATCACTGCAGATGCTGCTCTGATCCGTTTGTCACTCTCTCGCTCCATTATCCCCTCACTCATGAATAAGACCCCGAGATACTTAAACTCCTCCACTTGGGGCAGGAGCTTGTCCCCAATCCGGAGAGGACAATCCACCTTTTTCCATCTGAGGACCATGGACTCAGACTTGGAGGTGCTGATTCTCATCCCAGCCGCTTCACACTCAGCAGCAAACTGTCCCAGTAAGACCTGTAGGTCATTGCTGGATGAAGACAACAGGACAACATCAAATGCAAGCAACAGAGATGAGATCCTGTGGTCACCAAGCATGACACCCTCCATTCCCTGGCTGTGCCTAGAAATCCTGTCCATAAAAATTATGAACAGGATCGGTGACAAAGGGCAGCCCTGGCGGTGTCCAACTCTCACTGGGAATGAGTCCACCAAGTGTTGGCAATACAAACCAAACTCTCACAACGGTTGCATAGAGACCGAATAGCTCGTATCAACAAGCCCAATACCCCATACTCCCGAAGCACCCTGTAGTGTTGTGATTCAGCACCTTTATTGTGAAGTGCGGTGTAGTGGCGGGCACTTCCTGTTCCGCCACTGTCCCGCGCTATAAATACCAGAGGGCATCCATATTGTGGCTCTTTTTGACCAGTGCCCTCTGTCTGGTGTCTACCGTGTGTCTGCTGTTCCACATCATTCAATAAAGCTGTGTTTGTCCAGCCATCTTTGCCTCATCCTTTACCCAAGGTATTTCCATACATAACACACACCCCACAAAAAAACACAAGGGACGCAGTTGAATGCGTTCTCCAAGTCCACAAAACACATGTAAACTGCACCTTGCAAAAGAAAACACAGATATAGCCAGAATAGCAAGATACCTGAGAAAGCAAAAAAAAAAAAAGATTCAAAACACCTGGACAACAAACTGTAACAAATTGTAAAATATACATCAAATTAAATGGATCACCTGAAGAAGCGAAAGTCATTAACATCCAAAATATTATGGAACAGGACAAATATCAATGAACATTATGAACTGGAGTCGACAGCAACAAGAGACAACTGTAGGACACTGAAGGATCACACTCATCTGCAATAGGACATATAACTACGGTACATGAAACAAAAGATCAACAAACAGGAACAACAGGAACTGAAAGTTTTTAAATATACAGATCACAACCCACAGGACATGGAATATGACATAGACCCTGATAATAATGTATTTATCTCTATCAATAATAACTGTAGTTATTACACCGATGAACAGTTTAACACAATGGTCACATCTGATTTCAATATATCAATGATCCACTTCAACAGCAGAAGTCTCTATGCCAACTTCAATAACATTAAAGATTATTTACATCAGTTTAAAGAGCCATTCAATATAGTGGCAATATCAGAGACCTGGCTCAGTGAAGAGAAAGGAATGGACTTTACAATGGATGGCTATGAATTAAATTATATGAATAGAAAAGTGAAAAAAGGAGGAGTTGCAATTTATGCTGACAAGTACTTGCAATACAAGGTTGTTGAAAATTTGTCAGTGACTGTGGATGATTTATTTGAATGTATTACATTAGAAATCTGTTTGGACAATAGGAAGAATATAGTAGTGAGCTGTGTATATGGAACACCTGGATCAAATATTGACTTATTTAAGGACTGGATGGAAAAAATGTATGCAAACCTTACTCATAAAGTTATGTTCATTTGTGGGGATTTCAATATAGATCATATGAACTCAAAACAACATAGTATGACAGAAGAATTTATCAACACAGTGTACAGTATGGGCTTACATCCAACAATTACCAGACCTAGTAGAATTACGTCACACAGTGCCACACTAATAGATAATATATTCACAAACATTATGGAAAATAATATCATGAGCAGGCCTTTATTAAATGATATCAGTGACCACCTGCCAATTTTTGTCTATCAATGTGATTATAGGAAGAATAAGTACACCAAAAATATTAAATATAAAAGAACTGAAGAATCTATGTATTTACTGGCAAAGGAGTTATTAATACAAGACTGGAAGATAGTTTGTGACGAAAATGATATAAATAAAGCATATGATGAATTTTTACAAATATTACTGTCATGGATGGCCCTCGCGAGCCATCATAAGACGCCACAAATCGCCAGTGAGTTTGCACAGTTTATTAATAGAACAGGAAAGGAGCAAAATAACAAGCCACGGGGAGGCTAAAACACACTACAATGAAATACAGTCAATGACAACAGAAAATGGATACACAAGGAGACACACTTACGAATATAGATGAATAATGGTCAACGTCCAAACAGAGGAATGCTCGCTAAGGTCAAACAAGGGGAAGTTTTTGACGAGACTGCCACATCTTTTGTTCCCAGCTGCCCTCTTAAGTAGGGAGCAGCTGATGAGACAAAATGCAGCTCAGCTGACAGCTCTGACAGCCGGAAGCCCCTCCGAGCGCTGTCACAATAAAAGCTCGGAGGGCTAAAAGGGGCACACAGCCATCAGATGGACAAAAATAGTGCATGGCTCGAGCGCGGACGAGATCGGTGCTCGAACCATAACCATTTCAATCATTATACAACAAAAACTGTCCTATAAAGCAATACAGTGACGGACAACAAAACAAAAATATTCCATGGGTCACCAAGGGGCTATTAAATGCATATAAAAAGAAGAATACATTATATAAACAATTCATTGAGTGTAGAATGGTAGAGGCCGAGATCAAATATAAAAGATATAAAAACAAGCTAACTAATATAATGAGGACTTGTAAGAAAGAATACTACAACAGAATATTAGAGGATAATTGTCATGAGTCTGAGCGCAGTGTCTTCACAGAGCTCAGACTCTTAATTTATTTCTGAGTTTTTTATGTCTGTTATTAATATTTTGTCAGCTTCTGTATATATTTTGGTTTTGTGACACAAGTGCCCTTCCTCCATTTCCAGACACTCCTGCCAGCTACTCACTGTCTGTCCCCCAGCCATCTCATCTGTGAGCAGTTGTGTAATTAGGTCACCTGCCCGCTCATCCGCCCACACTTGCTGCTCATTTATTTGTCTGCTATTTAAGTACTGTCAGCTTATTTTCTCACTGCGGCAGTCTTGATTTGATTGGCTCCAACTAAGTTGTCTCTCGTCATCTCCAGAGCGATTTCGGCTCTGGAGTGTTTTCCTTGTAAGCTACCTTTGCTTGTATTTTTGTGTTGTCTGCACAGTTTTGGATTTTCTGTTATTAAATGTCACTACTGCAGTCCAGCGCGTGGGTCTGTCTCGCTGCCCGGAGGGGCCAATCATGACAGAAGACTGCCACCAGGAATAAGACCCAGCGGTTGCAGTGAAATTTTTGCCCTTTTTGTGTTTTTTCACTCACCTGTCTGTTGGAGCTCATTATGGACTCAGCAGGTGGATGCAGCTACCCGATGCGCCTGGGGTGGGAGTGCTGCCAAGCAAAGGAGAGGTCCTTTGTTTCTTCCCTGGCTCCATCCGTCTCTGAGACTAGAGGGGCAGCTCCTCCACAATCCTCTGAGGGGCCCGTGTTCACCAAGGCCACGGAGATGGAGGATTTTTCACCCGCTGCAGCAGGGAACATCGAGCTTCAGGAAAACAGGCAAGTGTCATTTCATTCTCCATAATTTTCTGATGATGTGCCTTGCCTGATTCGATTAGTGGGTGATTAGTGGGGCTCAGTGTTTGCAGTCCCCTGAGGCCCCACGGCCTGCTGCAATTACCAATAGCTCATCAGCCCTCTCCGTGTCTACTCCTTGTGCCTCTGAGTGTCCGCCAGCCCCCTGGACTAAGCCGCCGGGTGTTGGAGGAGCCCTTGGCCATGGAGGACCTAGTTCCAGTGCCAGCGGAAAGCTGACCCCCAGCTGCCACGCCGGATGAGGCCACCAGCATGGGTCACTTTGCCTAGGGGCACCGAGACTGCACTCACCATCATGCCTGCTGTGGAGGCCGCCACAGCAGAGTTACAGTTGGACCTCCAAAGCACAGGGCCCAAGATGTCATCATCATCTGGATCGACGGAGTCCTGGATGGTGGTGGAGCTCAAGCTCAGGCAAGTGCTCTCCTTTGTGCTTCTTGTATCTGTCTTGAAGAGATCTTGTCTTGCTCTTGGGGGGGGGGGAGTGGGGTGTAGCCACCTGCTGCACCTGAGCTCGCCTCGCCAGGTTCCGCCGCTGCAGGTGATCCTGACCCTGGCTTTTCTCTTGCTTTATCCTAACCTTTCTCCAGGGTTGCCGAGAAGGTTCCAGCTCCACCCGATGTCTCCATGGATCCAGGCTCGCCACCCAAGGTTGCCCCAGATCCAGCTTCCCCCACAGTGGAGGTCGCCGCAGGTGCTCTGTCCCAGCCCGTGACCTCCGTGGGTGCAGCTCCTTCTCTGCCCAAGGCCGTCATCTGGGTCCCTCCTCTTCTGTCTGAGTCTTCATGGGTGCTGCGCCCCAGCCTGACGCCAACTTGGGTGCTGCATTCCAGTATGGGCCCACCATGGGCGTTGCGCTCCAGCCCAGGGACCACCGTGGGTGCAGCATTGGCCCAGCCGGGGTCCACCGAGGGTGAAGCATTGGCCCAGTCCAGGCCCAGCAAGGGAGAAGCTCCGCTCCTGCCCGGAGCCACCGAGGGTGCAGCTCCACTCCAGCCCAGACCCTCCGAGGGTGCAGTATTGCTCCAGCCCAGAGCCACCGCGGGTGCAACCTCATCCCTGTCTGGGACCACAGAGGGTGCTGCTGGCCAATCCGATGCCGTCATGGTCCCCCCCTTCTCTGCCAGATGCCGTTGTGGGTCCTCCTTCACTGCCAGATGCCATCGTGGTTCCTCTTCTGCTACCAGACACCTTTGTGGTCCCCTTCCCTCAGCCCTCCTTCCCTTCATCAGGCCTCCCTGTGGGGAAGCCACCTCCTGGGTCACCCCTTCCATGTTGGTGGCTTAAGAACTCTGGCCGGCCGCCTGATAGACTGAGCCATTGGGTTAGGTGGCCCATATTCTCCGGCAGGCCACCCGATTCATACAACCTCACCATCTGTCTGGCCTGGGACTTTGGCCGGCTGCCCAAACAGTTTAGTTCTTTGGCCTAGGGGCCCAAGGGCCTGAGGTAGCGCAGGTGCAGGTCCTGAGCGTGGTCCATATTTTTTGCTCCCTCCTAACCTGTTTCCCCCACCTCCCACCCGGGGTGGTTTATTGCGGTACCTTTTCTCTTGAGGGGGAAGGGGGTCCTTTTTGGGTGTTACCTTGGGGTTTCTGGATCCCACCCCTTAAAGGGGGGGGACTCTGTCATGAGTCTGAGCACAGTGTCTTCACAGAGCTCAGACTCTTAACTCTTTTTAAGTATTGATTTTATGGACATAGACAGCACCCTCACTGTCTGTGTCACAGTACTGCGCCTGTCATGTGACTTGGCCGTAAACCATAAAAAATCCCCAATTGTACTAAGTATTCCACCTCACAAGGTGGCAGACATGTATAACTTACTGCTCTTGCCGTGGAGGACTAATGTCGCATGCAAAAACCTCACTTTTGGACACAACAGAAGAAGAGTTTGTAAACAAATGTTGATGTTTGGCCCAGTCCAGGCCCAGCAAGGGAGCAGCTCCGCTCCTGCCCGGAGCCACCGAGGGTGCTGCTCCACCCCAGCCCAGACCCTCCGAGGGTGCAGTATTGCTCCAGCCCAAATTGAACATCAATTTCCCACCCTCTGATGACCTCCACCACCTCACACTCACCCACACCGATGTCCGTAATGCACTGAGTCATGTCAACGTACGTAAGGCTGCTGGCCCTGATGGCATTCCTGGGCGTGTGCTGAGGGCATGCGCTGAGCAGCTGGCAGGGGTCTTCACAGACATCTAAGACACCAGTCCTATCTAAGGTTCTTGAAAAAGTTGTAGCTACACAGCTGATAGACTACTTACAAGACAGTCAACTTCTTCATCCACATCAATTTGGTTTTAGACCAGGATACTCAACAGAAACAGCAAATTGTTGCCTTATTGAAAACGTCAAACAGTCCTTGGACAGGGGTAATGTGGTAGGAGCTGTTTTTCTAGATCTCAAAAAGGCTTTCGATACTGTAAACCACAGTTTGCTTTTATCCAAAATGGTATCTTTTAACTTCTCCCCAAATACATTAGAATGGTTTGCATCTTATCTCCAGAATAGAGAACAGTGTGTAAAAGTTCACCAGGATAAATCCTCATTTTTAAACAACCGCATGGGTATCCCACAAGGGTCCATTCTTGGTCCTTTACTTTTCAGCATTTTTATTAATGACTTGCCGTTACACTGCTCAGCTGCAACATGCCAACTTTATGCAGATGATGCAGTTATTTACACAGCTGCCAAGACTCCAGCACAGGCTGCAGATGTACTGTCTACAAGTATGGTTGATGTCCAAGAGTGGCTCCTCAAGAACCATCTATTGCTGAACCTTCAGAAAACAGTCTCAATGTGCTTTTCAATCAAAAAATGTAACCTGCAACATTTTAAAGTTAATATACATGATCATGACATCAGTTTAGCTACAGAATTCAAATACCTTGGCATTGTACTAGATCCTCAACTCAAATTTAATCTTCATATAAAGAAAATTTCAAAAACAGTAAAAAAAAATCTGAACTGCTTTAAATTAATTAGATATTACATACCTTACGAAGCAGCTGCACTGTATATGCATTCTATGGTTTTTTCTCATATATCATACTGTTTGACAGTCTGGGCTCAAGCAGCCCCTTCCACAATAAGACATATAGGTTCATTATATAATCAAACCCTAAAAATCTTGGACAAAAAGCCCATTAGGTGGCATCACTGTAATGTTTTAAAAAAATACAACCTATTGAGTTTTGAGAGCTTCATTGACCTCTGTCTTCTGAAATTAACGTTCAAATGCTTCCATAAATCAGCACCCGAGCCACTTGCTGGTTTCGTCCAAAGACAGGACAGCAGCAGAGCCACCAGGAGTTCTGTTAACAATAACTGTAAAATATTCCACCGCAGAACCACATTTGGACAAACAGCTTTCTCTATAAAGGGCAGTCACATCTGGAACACAATGCCAAATGAAATTAAAATAATAACGGACTTTAAAACATTCACTAAAAATGTTAAAAACTGGCTGAAAAATAAACAAGAATGTACTCATGTATGAATTATTTGTCTGCAAAGTGAGAGTGAATGAAGGGAAGGAATAAATGTGTTTGTTTATAGTGAGTGACGGAGGGAGGAAGGCCTGAAATAGGCAAATGTGAGTTATGTTATATGTGTTAAATGTGAGTCAGGCTGTTATATTTGTGTATTTATAATATTTATGTTAAATGTGAGTCAGGCTGTTATATTTGTGTATTTATAATATTTATAATATTTATAATTGTGTATTTATAATTTTTCTGCATTGATGTATGTGGTTATTGTGTATATTTTTTATCTTGATTCTTTTTTCTAAAGCCCATCCAGGGACAAGAGTTGCAAATTAGCTAATAGCTATACACTCTATGTGCAACACATCAGATTGATTGTCTTTGATTAATTGTCTATGTTTATTGCACTGTCCCTGTCAAATAAACTAATCTACTACTACTACTACATCTTCAATCTGTCCCTGGCCCAGGCCGTGGTACCAGCGTGCTTCAAGACCACTTCAATAGTACCAGTGCCGAAACATTCAACACCATCATGCCTAAATGACTATCGCCCTGTGGCACTGACGCCCATAGTCATGAAGTGCTTTGAGCGACTGGTCTTGGCACAGCTCAAAAAAAGCCTACCCCCTACACTGGACCCTCATCAGTTTGCCTACCGGAGCAACAGGAGTACAGAGGATGCGGTTTCTACAGCGCTGCACTATGTACTCTCACACCTGGATGACAAGAACACCTATGCAAGAATGCTGTTTATTGACTTCAGCTCAGCATTCAACACAGTTATCCCCTCCAAGTTGCTCACTAAACTTGGGGACCTGGGAATCAGTACCTCCACCTGCAACTGGATCATGGATTTTCTGACCAACAGACCCCAGCATGTTAGGTCAGGCCCCAACCGTTCTTCCGTCATCACACTCAACACTGGTGTACCACAGGGCTGTGTGCTCAGCCCATTCCTCTACTCCCTCTACACCCATGACTGCAGGCCTATGTATGGATCCAATTCCATCATAAAGTTCGCAGATGACACCACGGTGATTGGACTCATCAGGGACAACGACGAGTCAGATTACAGGGCAGAGGTTGAGCACTTGGCTACTTGGTGCGCTGACAATAACCTGCTCCTTAACACCAGCAAAACCAAGGAGCTCATAGTGGACTACAGGAAGGAGAGGGAAGAGACACATGACCCCATCCATATCAATGGCATAGCTGTTGAACGTGTCCCCAGCTTCAAATTCCTGGGGACCCACATCTCGGAGGACCTGTCCTGGTCAGTTAACTCCACCAGCCTGATCAAGAAGGCCCATCAGCGCCTCTTCTTCTTGAGGACATTGAAGAAGAACCATCTGTCAACTGACATCCTGGGCAACTTCTACCGCTGCGTGATAGAGAGCACCCTGACCAACTGTATCACAGTCTGATATGGGAGCTGCTCTGTCGCTGACCGCAAGGCGCTGCAGCGGGTGGTGAAAACCGCCCAACGCATCACAGGGACTCCACTTCCAGCTATAGAGGACGTCTACAGGAAAAGATGTCTGCGCCGGGCACGCAGCATTCTTAGGGACTCCAACCATCCTGCTCATGGACTGTTCCAGCTTCTCCCCTCCAGAAGACGTTTCAGAGGCCTTCGGACTAGAACCAGCAGGTTTAGGAACAGTTTCTTTCCAACAGCTGTCACGTTATTGAACTTAGTTCCCCGCTGACTCTCTTACAATCATCTTTTACGATCCTCACCTGTACATAACTGCATAACTACATAACTACATCTAACTCATTGCACATTATTTGCACATAACAGTACTTTTAACTTTCTGCACTGCTGCATATATTTGCATATATTTGCTTAAATTGCACATACTGTTAACTACCGTATATACTGCACTGCTGTCCTTTGCACTTCTGATTGGATGCTAAACTGTGTTTTGTTACCTTGTATTCATACATGTGTAATGACAATAAAGTTGAATCTAATCTAATCAAATCTAATGTTTGCCATCATGACATGGAGGAGGCATTTGCTCCCAAATTTGCCAACTATGATTCTAAAAAGAGATTATTTAGCTTACGAAGGTAAATATCTACATTTTGTTATAACAGAGGGTGGCCAAAGCTAGTTAATTTTATCCTGCTATCAACCCCAGCACCATGTGACTGGACAGAACAATTGCGCCGGTTCCTTGTCGTCATATAAGATAAACTGCGGCGGAATAAAAGCAAAATTGAGGTGGAATAATGATAAGAGTTTCTGGATGTGGGAGAGAAAGCGAAAATGACCAAGAGAAGACAAAATAGCGACGAAAATGGATGAAAATGAGCTGCCTGGCCAGCGGGGTAAGTCAGACGAATTTCTTTGTTTACATTGTACTGATTTTCTGGTTCATATACTTTGAAAATAAGATAACAATAAACCCAAAGCAAAAAACAAAACCACGGTGACAAAAAACAAAACCATCCTTTGTGTAAATATGTCCAAAGTCCACTTTTGACTGAAAGTTATGTAATTCTATATGGCTGCCATGGCATTACACAAATAAGATGCGTAAATTTACTCCTATCTGAAACTTTGGATCATATTATACATCTTTAAAATTGACAGCCATTATCTCTTACCACTTTCAAGTTATAGCTTTGGAAATCTCTGATATCTGAACAGAATATTTTCTTGAAATACATCTTGACCACCAGAGGGAGAGGAGGAAATAGTACCACAAACAGTCATAAGGTTAATTTATTTCTGAGTTTTTTATGTCTGTTATTATTATTTTGTCAGCTTCTGTATTTATTTTGGTTTTGTGACATGAGTGCCCTTCCTCCTTTTCCAGACACTCCCACCAGCTACTCACTGTCTGTTCCCCAGCCATCTCAGCTGTGAGCAGTTGTGTAATTAGGTCACCTGCCCACTCATCTGCCCGCACCTGCTGCTCATTTATTTGTCTGCTATTTAAGTACTGTCAGTATGCTGCCTCCATGTATTAAGTTAAAAGTTCCCATTACAGCATTTCATGTAACGGAGTTTGGCTCCCTCTAGTGGTGTAGTGAAAGCATCGTTTTTGAACTGTTACACAAGGTGTGCACATGCGCAGTAATGATATAACCGGAGGACGGGACAGAGCGTCACTCATTGTACAATCGCTGTGGATGTTGTTAATTATCGGCGCCTTGGACATCATTAGTCCGTGAGTATCTGCATGGTTTGACAGTGTTAACAGCTACAATGAGAACTGCATGGTTGCATTGGTGTATTTTAAGCGATGTGACTCTAGTTCTATCAGTCATTGTTACCAAGCTAAGCTAGAGCTAACACTAACATGTGCTAAGCTAAATACGGTAACCATATCATTGACGGCATGTATATGTTTACTTTGTTGCAGTTTTACATGGATGTAGGAACAAATGTAAACGGATGTAAAACCCAAAAGACGAGTGTACATCACGTTGAGTTCCTTGTGGGGTAGCTTCAATAAACGAGATAAAAGGAAACATCTTGTCATCATTGAGGCCTGCACCACACGTGTTAGCTCGTTGCCTACCAGTCAAAAACTGGGAAACTCGATGGGAGGGCAATAGAGTAAAAGGACTAACAGCGCGGCGGGCCCGATAAACAATCAACAAACAGCAAATGAGCCTCAGGGCAGGAGAGCAACACCAGCCAACTCCCCAACTCAGAAGTGGAGTTATGGAGACGGAACACACAACTCCCTTGGCTACAGCTGCACGAGCTAGCTCATTATACTCACGTAGCTTCAAGTCAAGCAAGGCTTCTTCAGCTACCTCCTCAGCCATAACAGCTAGAGCCAAAGCAGATGCTGCACGAGCTAAATTAGCTTATTCAGAGAAAGAAGCAGCCCTCATCACACAGAAAGCTAATCTTGAAGCACAAATGCACATTTTGAACCATCAGAAGGCTGTTGCAGCTGCAGAAGCTGAAGCCACGGCCTATGAAGAAGCAGAGGAATGTGCAAGAAGTGAATTCAGCCAAGCATTAATGGACTTGCCAGTTGGCTCAGCACAACACACATCTGAGTATGTACAGAAGCACCTTAATATGCGCCTTGAGGAAACTCCATTTAAAACTGATCCAGCCACCCCCTCTAAGATCCAGTGTGAACAGTTTGAAATGGCCACAAATGTACCATTCATCCCATCTAATGCTGTAGATGGTAAGAGTAGGGTCAGCGTCAACATGAAGGAGGAGCAGGGAGCTGCAGAGACAATTAATCCCCCAACGTTACGACCCTATTATGCCCCCGCAACACATTATGCCGAAGCACAAAGCATTCAGGATCTGACCAAATATCTCACACGCCGGGAGATGTTGAGCACGGGACTCCTACAGTTTGATGACCTCCCAGAGAATTATTGGGCATGGAAAGCATCTTTCCAGAACGCCATTCAAGACCTCAGCCTCTCACACCACGAGCAATTGGATCTGATGATAAAATGGCTCGGCACAGAATCAGCAGAACAAGCAAAGAGGATCCGCTCTGCACATGTCTTCAACCCAAAAGCAGCCCTCAACTTAATCTGGGAAAGGCTAGAAGAGTGTTATGGGTCACCCGAAGCAATAGAAAATGCACTGCTAAAAAAGCTTGATGATTTTCCCAAAATCAGCAACAAAGATGCACTCAAGCTGAGAGAACTTGGTGACGTTCTACAGGAGCTCGAATGTGCAAAGGATGGCGGATACCTACCTGGGCTTGCATACCTGGACACAGCCCGTGGAGTGAATCCTGTTGTTGAGAAACTGCCCTACAGCCTACAGGAGAAGTGGATTGCAGCAGGTGCCAATTACAAAGAAACACACAAAGTCGCCTTTCCTCCTTTCAGCTTTTTTTCCAGCTACGTCAGACGACAGGCCAAAATAAGAAACGACCCAAGTTTCAGTTTCTCTCCACCGGCCCACATGAACACCAGAGTTGAAAAAGCCCCCAAGTTCGCCAGTGAGCACCTCATCAGTGTCCACAAAACAGACATCCCACCAGCTTCACCCGCAGCTACAGGTAACCACACACATGAAAGAACAGAAAGCCCAGCTAAACAATGTCCCATACACAGAAGGCCACACCCATTAAAGAAATGTAAAACGTTTAGAGCCAAACCAATAGAAGAACGCAAACTGTTCTTGAGAGAGAATCACATCTGCTTTAAGTGTTGTGGCTCCACTCAGCATCTGGCAAAAGACTGTAAACAGTCAATCCAGTGCTCTGACTGTGGTAGTGATAGACATGTAGCAGCACTACATCCTGGCCCCTCTCCTCCTCCCATGGAGCCTCAAGAAGCTGAGACGGATCATGGCGGGGAGTACCATGATTATGAGGGCACACTAGTCATGTCTAGATGCACAGAAGTTTGCGGTAATGCAGAAAACCCACGATCCTGCTCAAAAATTAGCCCTGTGTTAGTTTATCCTGCAGGACACAGAGAAGAAGCCCAGAAAATGTATGCAGTGCTCGATGAACAAAGCAACAGATCACTCGCTAAATCAGAGTTTTTCCAGCTGTTCAACATTAGAGCACCTTCCGACCCTTACACACTGAAAACGTGCTCAGGGGCTACTACGGTTTGGGGGCGGAGAGCTTCAAACTTCATGATAGAATCAATGGATGGAAAAGTACAGCTCCAGCTTCCAAACTTGATCGAGTGTGACATGATCCCCGATGACAGGAGGGAGATTCCATCTCCAAAGGACGCACTTGCGCATCCACACCTGAGAAAAGTCGCAGACAAGATTCCACCTGTAGATGAACATGCTCCCATCCTCCTACTGCTGGGAAGAGACATCCTACAGGTACACAAGGCGAGGGAACAAATAAATGGGCCCCACAGTACTCCCTATGCACAACGCTTGGACTTGGGATGGGTTATTGTGGGAGAAACGTGTTTAGGGACAACACACAAGCCTTCGACTGTTAACGTGCTAAAGACACAAGTGCTCTACAATGGTCGTGCATCATCCCTCAGCCCATGCCTAAACACATTTCTTGTCAAAGAGGTTTCAGGTTGCTCCACCTCACCCCCCAACAGCATACTACCATATGCCTTGCAGGGTGAGAGAGACACAGACCACTTAGGAAACACAGTCTTTGATAAAACAAAGGACGACGATAAAACAGTGCTGTCAATAGAAGATCAAGTTTTTATTGACATCACGGACAAAGAAGTAAGAGACTACAGAAAGAAAGTGCATGTGTTCGGAAATAGCCCTTCTCCAGCCATGGCTGTTTACTGCATGAGACGTGCTGCAGCTGAAGGTGTCCATCAACAGGAAGCCCTGCACACGAAGGGGAGTCTTAGCGACGGTCAGCAGCCTGTATGATCCCCTAAGGCTGAGATCCCATCATGCCTCTGGGGTCAGATCATCAGTGACACAGAGACCACAAGACATGCTCAGACGAACTTCTTCCATCACGATGGCATCCTTGCAGAAGCTCACCTCGTTCCAGGAAGGACAGGGACATAAAAGGAAAAATGGAGTAAAATCTCAGCAGATTCAGGAGAATGAAGATCCTCCAAGAGCAGCCATCACAGCTAAATTGAATGGACAAGACAAAAAAAGAAGACAGCAAAAACCTCAAACTGGGGTTAAATCATTATTTTGTAAAGAATGTGGGAGGGTTTTCATACAGTTGGGTAGCTTAAAAATACACAGAGTCATCCACAGTGGAATTAAGCCATTTCAGTGTGATGAGTGTGGGACGACCTTTAGTCACATGAGTACATTAAAAAGACATCAACTCATCCAAAAAAAAAAAAAGAGATGGGACTGTTAAAGTGTTTCTGAGACCAATTACAGAAACGGTTTTACTGATAGCAGAAGGGGAATAACAGATAATGATATTTATTAACATTGTTATGCACTGTTGTTTGAAATGTTGTAAGGCTAAATAGTGGTACAATGTTATTGCACCAGACGGGAAGTATGCTGCCTCCATGTATTAAGTTAAACGTTCCCATTACAGCATTTCATGTAACGGAGTTTGGCTCCCTCTAGTGGTGTAGTGAAAGCATCGTTTTTGAACTGTTACACAAGGTGTGCACATGCGCAGTAATGATATAACCGGAGGACGGGACAGAGCGTCACTCATTGTACAATCGCTGTGGATGTTAATTATCGGCGCCTTGGACATCATTAGTCCGTGAGTATCTGCATGGTTTGACAGTGTTAACAGCTACAATGAGAACTGCATGGTTGCATTGGTGTATTTTAAGCGATGTGACTCTAGTTCTATCAGTCATTGTTACCAAGCTAAGCTAGAGCTAACACTAACATGTGCTAAGCTAAATACGGTGACCATATCATTGATGGCGTGTATATGTTTACTTTGTTGCAGTTTTACACGGATGTAGGAACAAATGTAAACGGATGTAAAACCCAAAAGACGAGTGTACATCACGTTGAGTTCCTTGTGGGGTAGCTTCAATAAACGAGATAAAAGGAAACATCTTGTCATCATTGAGGCCTGCACCACACGTGTTAGCTCGTTGCCTACCAGTCGAAAACTGGGAAACTCGATGGGAGGGCAATAGAGTCAGCTTATTTTCTCACTGCGGCAGTCTTGATTTGATTGGATCCAACTAAGCTGTCCCTCTCTCTAATATACAAAAGATATTCAAAAAGAGACAATGATTATAATTTGAGAGGAGACTTAAGCTTAAACTCCCCTCATGGATCGTCACCTTATCGTGGTGGGGGGTTTGCGTGCCCCAGTGATCCCAGGAGCTATGTTGTCCAGGGCAATTTGCCTCTGACGGGGTCACCCAAGACAAACTGGTCCTGGGTGAGGAGCCAGACTAAGAACGATCCAACAGACTCTCATGATAAATTGTAGATCAAGGATTCAGTGTACCCCACCCAGTATGGGGTTACCGGGGCCCCACCCTGGAGCCAGGCCTGGGGGAGGGGCTCGATGGCTAGCGTCTGGTGGCCGGGTTTCCACCCATGGGACCCGGCCGGGCTCAGCCCGAAGGAGTTACATGGGTCCGCCCTCCAGTGGGCTCACCACCTGCAGGAGGGATCATGGAGGTCCGGTGCTATGTGGATTAGGTGGTGGTCAAAAGCGGAGATCTTGGCGAACTGATCCCAAGCTTTCTAAACTGGCTTTTGGTACGTGGAATGTCACCTCTCTGGTGGGGAAGGAGCCTGAGCTGGTGTACAAGGTTGAGAGATACCGGCTAGATGTAGTCGGCCTTACCTCAACACACAGCTCCGGTTCCGGAACCAGTCTCCTAGAGAGGGGCTGGAGCTTGGCCTTTTCTGGAGTTGCCCTGGGCGAGAGGCGACAAGCAGGGGTGGGTATTCTTGTATCCCCCCACCTTGCTGCCTCTATATTGGAGTTTTTCCCGGTGGATGAAAGGGTTGCTTCCCTGCGCCTTCGGGTTGGGAAATGGGTCCTGATCATCATTTGTGCCTATGCACCAAATGATGTTTCAGAGTACCCACCCTTTTTGGAGTCTGTGACTGGGGTGCTGGAGGGTGCTCCTCTTGGAGACTCCATTGTCCTTCTGGGGTACTTCAATACGCACGTGGGCAACGACAGTGAAACCTGGAGGGGAGTGATTGGGAGGAACGGCCTGCCTGATCTGAACCCGAGTGGTGTTCAGTTATTGGACTTCTGTTCTAACCACAGCTTGTCCATAACGAACACCATGTTCAAGCATAAGGGTGTCCATATGTGCACCTGGCACCAGGACACCCTAGGTCGCAGGTCAATGATCGATTTTGTTATCGTGTCATCAGACCTGCGACTGTATGTCTTGGACATTCGGGTAAAAAGAGGTGCAGAGCTGTCAACTGATCACCACCTGGTGGTGAGTTGGATCCGATGGCAGGGGAGGAAGCCATTCAGACCTGGTAGACCCAAACGTATAGTGAGGGTGTGCTGGGAACATCTGGCTGAGGCCCCTGTCCGGGAGGTCTTCAACTCCCACCTCCGGAAGAACTTCAACCACATTCCGAGGGAGTCTGGAGACATGGAGTCTGAATGGGCCATGTTCTCCACCTCTGTTGTTGAAGCGGCGGCCCAGAGCTGCGGCCACAAGGTGGTCGGTGCATCTCATGGTGGCAACCCCCGAACCAAATGGTGGACACCAGTGGTGAGGGGGGCCATTAAGCTGAAGAAGGAGTCCTATCAGGCTTGGTTGGCTTGTGGGACTCCCGAAGCAGCTGAGGTGTACCGGCAGGCCAAGCGGAGTGCAGCTTGGGTGGTTGCTGAAGCAAAAACTCGGGTATGGGAGGAGTTTGGTGAGGCCATGGAACAAGACTTTCGGTCGGCCTCGAAGAGATTCAGGAGGCTCAGGAGGGGAAAGCAGCTCCCTGTCCACACTGTGTATAGTGCGGATGGGGCACTGTTGACTTCGACTGGGGATATTGTTGGGTGGTGGAAGGAATACTTTGAGGATCTCCTCAATCCCACTGATACGCCTTCCACAGAGGAAGCAGGGTTTGTGAACGAGGGGGATGACTCGCCTATCACAGGGTCTGAGGTCGCCAAGGTGGTTAAAAATCTCCTTGGTGGCCGGGCCCCAGGGGTGGACGAGATTCGCCCTGAGTACCTCAAGGCCCTGGATGTTGTAGGGCTGTCATGATTGACACACCTCTGCAACATTGTGTGGAGGTCGGGGGCAGTGCCTTTGGCATGGCAAATCGGGGTGGCTGTTCCTCTCTTCAAAAAAGGGGACCGGAGGGTGTGCTCCAACTTTAGAGGGTTCACACTCCTCAGCCTCCCTGGGAAGGTCTATGCCAAGGTACTGGAGAGGAAAGTCCGGCCGTTGGTCAAACCTCAGATTCAGGAGGAGCAATGTGGTTTTCGTCCTGGCCGTGGCACATCGGACGAGCTCTTTACCCTCTCGAGAATTCTCGAGGGTTCGTGGGAGTTTACCCAACCAGTTTACATGTGTTTTGTGGACTTGGAGAAGGCAGACCCAGGACCCGCTGGAGAGACTATGTCTCCCAGCTGGTCTGGGAACGCCTTGGTATCCTCTCTGAAGAGCTGGAGCAGGTGGCGGGGGAGATGGAAGTCTGTGTTTCTCTGCTTGAACTGCTGCCTCCGCGACCCGGACCTCCGGAAAAGTGGTCGAAGATGGATGGATGGATGGATGGACTTAAACTTTACAAAACCTAAGGTACGAATAACAAAGAAAAGTATGTGCATATCTGTCTCTGGGGTAGATTTGTGGAACAGTCTGGAGCTGGAACTGAAACTATGTACAAACAGAAATTAATTCAAAAAGAGGTATAAACATTATTTGCTAACAGGATATATGTTAGAGGTGTAGTATTAATATGTAAGCTGCACTAAACTCACTCTGGGACACTATGGTATGGTAGATGGGACGGTTCTGTGTACATCTGTGTTGTTTGGGGCTGGGTATAGATGTATGGACAGCATGTATGTAGGGATGGATGTCAATGTTGTTATGTATAAAATATAGTTAATTGTCTACTTGGGGTCTTAATTGAGGTAATATTCAAGGTTCAAGGTGACTTTATTAATACCCGTAGGCAGATTCTTTTTACAGTCTGGAGAGGGCATCTCAAACACACAACTTTGAACATTAAAAACACAGGACACATACATCAGACAATTTAAAAACATCACAGACTAAAGACATGGACATGTATTCCAGAAACTTACTGAACATGGTTAAAAAGACTAAAAATAGATAGATAAAAAAACCCAACTAAAATAAATAAAAGAACCCATAACAAACCAGATAAAAGCATTATACCACACCAGGGACCAGTAAAAAAGTAGATAAGATAAGACCATATACAAAGGCCAGACCCAAGAGTTTAAATAAAATGCATTAAGGCCTGTTTAAAAGAACAATAGCAGCAGGAACAAAGCTGTTCCTGTACCGTGTGGTTCTGCATCTGGGGACTTCGAACCTCCGTCCAGAGGGTAAAAGCTGGAACTCACTGGCCAAGGGATGGGAGTCATCAGCTGTGATAGAGGTGGCCAGCCGCTGTACCTGCCTGGTGTACAGGGCCTCCAGACTCAGCTGTGACTCCCCCCCCCCCCCCAATGAGACGACTGGACCATTTAATGATCTGGGCCAGTGAGTTTCTGTCTTTGAGGGGCAGGTTTCTAAACCATGACACTAACGAGAAAGATAAAACTGATTCAATAAAAGCACGATAAAAAAGTATCGTGATAGTCCTATCTACATGGAAATGGGACAACCTCCTCAAACAAAGCAGGCGCTGGTGTCCCTTCCTGCTTATGGCCTCACAATTCAATTTAAAATTCAAAGTATTATCAATAATTGTACCCAGATATTTATAAAATGTGACTTGTTCCACTATTTGTCCCTTAATCTTAGTCGGTTCAGGTGTGTTGGCATTTCGCCGAAAATCAATGACCATGTCTTTAGTCTTGCCTATATTCAGTTGTAGGTGCGAGTCATCTCACCATTGGACAAAGTCCTCTGTGACCGGGCCATGACTGTTTTCAGTCCCTTGGAGCAGGCTCACGATCACAGAGTCATCTGCATATTTTAAAATAAGTCTATTTTTAAAAGCACTCTGACACATATTAGTGTACAGAATAAATAACAAGGGTGAAAGCACACACCCTTGTGGTGACCCAGTGGAGGAACACACCTTGTCTGATAAAAAGCCATTAACTCTAACCCTCTGTGTCCTGTCTGTTAAAAAGTTTAAAATCCAGCCCACAAGATTATTACTTAGATTAAAATGCTCTAAAAGTCTCCAAGTTAAAATGTGTGGCTGAATTGTATTAAAAGCAGACGAAAAGTCAATGAATAAAAGCCGTGCATGAGCCCCATTCCCCTCCAGATGTTTAAAAAGCAGGTTAAGGAGAGTAAGAGTCGCATCCTCTACTCCCATTTTAGGCCTATAGGCAAACTGCAAAGGATCAAGTACATTCTCTGTGTTTTTAAGAATTTCTGAACGAACCAGTTTTTCCAAGATTTTCATAATTATAGAAGTCAGAGCCACTGGTCTAAAATCATCTAGTGTTGTGGGGCGACTAGATTTAGGAACCGGGACCACGACAGCATCCTTCCAAATCCTAGGGACATGCTGCGTTTCCAAGGATCTGATGAATATCTTATGAAAGACTGGACTCAGTTCTTTTGCACAGGTTTTGATTAACCGACCACAAATGTTGTCAGGTCCTGGACTTTTGTTGACTTTTGTGGAACGAAAGGATCTCTCAACGTCCTCCTGTGTCACAGAGAAATGCCTGCTGTCACACAATTCAAGGCTTAGCGCCTGTATTTCTCTGCTAAAATCAAACATGTTAAAACGATTATAAAAACCATTAAGAGCATTAGCAAATTCAATATCTGAGCTAAAACCATTTAAAGTGACACTAGAGCTACTGGTTCTAGTGTTCTGGAGACCAGTGATCATTTTCATACTGGACCAGGCTGAACCCAAATTATTGGAAGCCATTTTGTTCTCCAGTAATGTTTTATAGCTCTGTTTTGCCCTTAAAATCTCTATTTTCAGCTCTTTGGTGGCTATATGTAAGTCCAGTGCCTCCCCTTGTTGAAAAGCTTGTTTCTTTTTCTTTATGGAGGACTTAACAGACTTATTAACCCAAGGTTTATTATTAGGGTATATTCTGACCCTCTTACTGGGTATAAACATATCCCTACAGAATGCTGAATATGAGCAGACGACCTCCGTCAGTTCGTCCAAGTCTTTACATGATTCCTCAAACATTCCCCAGTCCGTGCAGTCAAAACACTCCTGCAGAGAACACACAGCATTATCTGTCCACACTTTCACCTCCTTGGTTTAGACTTTCTCCCTCTTTAAAACAGTCTTATAAGTGGGGAGAAGATGCACGCAGTTGTGATCTGCAGAGCCCAGAGGGGGGAGAGGGAGTGATTTAAAAGCGTCTTTAATAGACCCATAACACCGGTCAAGTGTCTTGCCACGTCTAGTTGGACAAGAGACATACTGATAAAAATTGGTTAGGGTCTTTTCCAGTGACACATGGTTAAAATCACCCAGTACAAAGTTGGGAGCCTCTGGTGAGATGGTCTGCAGTTTCTGTATAACCTCATATATAGTACGGGAGGCGGAGGCGGCATCTGCCTTGGGGTGAATATATACAACTGTTATAAAAAATCTGAGGAAACTCGCTGGGCAAATAAAACGGACGCAGAGACACAGACAGGAGTTCAACGTCTGGCACACATATCTGTTCTCTGACAGTGACAGAGCTGCAGTATCGTCTGTTCACATAGACACACACCCCCCCTCCTTGTGTTTTCCCTGTCACCTCAGCATTGCGGTCCAATTGATACAGGGTCCCAAAACCATCCAAGAACAGATCCGAGTCCTGGTCTTGCTCACTAAGCCATGTTTCAGTAAACGCCAGGACACAGCACTCCTTAAAATCCTTTTGGAAACGAACGTTCCCCTGAAGCTCATCACTCTTGTTCCTGAGGGACTGGACGTTGGCCATGATGACGGAGGGCAGAGGAGTCCTGCTGAGCTGCTGTCTCCTTAGGCGCAGTTTAACACCCCCTCATCTCCCCCTTTTCCTTCTCTTCCTCATGCCGCTGGTGGAGAAGCCATAGTCCCTCTGGATACATGCTGGCACTCGTAGTGGGCTGCACGGTGGCGCAGGGGTTAGCACTGTGGCAGCACAGTTTACCCTCGGCCGGGGGATCGCGGGGATCATGAGATCGTGGGTTCGATCCCTGCCCCCGGCCAACAGTGATCTGTGTGGAGTTTGCATGTTCTCCCCGTGTTGCGTGGGTTTACTCTGGGATTTCTCCGGTTTCCTCCCGCATGCCAAAAACATGCAGGTCAGGGATACGGGGCGCTTGCGCATGCAGCGACCGGCAGCTGGTGGCTTGTCACCAGACTGCAAAACAAATCTACCTACAGGTACAAAATAAGTCCAAAAAAAAAAAAAAAAAGTAGTGTAGTGGCCATCATTCGGGTGTTCATTTGCAACAACATGTCACAAGTGTAAACATGACGTGTCCTCTGTGGGATGACAGCTCCACTGATATCGGCCACCGACAGAAAGTGCATTAAAAATCCCAACAGGGCCAAATAAAAAAGATCCATGTCAGAAAAGCATCGGATGAGTACTCTCACTCACAAAATGGTCACTGGATTAACATATGAATTTATTTTATTTATTTTCGGATAGTACATTACAGGTTAAAAGAAACTGTATAATATAACAACAAGGTCAAATTAGACAAAGACTCCTTCTACTATACAATTCCACGTGAGTTATCTGAAATGGGTGATGGCTGAAGCCGCAGCTTATATTGCCCACCCATATTCCATCCAAGAATTCAAAGGAGAAAAAAGAGAAAACAAGACAAGAGCGATTACAATTTAAAACAAGGCTAAGACAAAATGTGACTGAGAGAAAGAGAAAAACTGAGCTAGTCTAAGTTAAGCGGTTACTATTCAAAAACAAATGTAAGACATAGTGTCACAAAGAAAAAAAGAAAAAACTAAGCTACAACACAACACAGGCTGGAAATGTCAATCCTTATGTGAGTTTACATGTCATCTTGTAAATATGTTTGGAGTATTTCTTCCTTTAGTTTTTGTTTAAATTGTCCAAGCTTTGTACATGATTTTAATTCAGGTCCAAAATCGTTCCATAATCTGACTCCTTGCACTAAAAACATTCAAGAACATTAAAAAATGACATAAAAGACTCAGACAGAAACGCCAACTTTCCGCTGCTGGTCACTGCGTCCGCATGCGCCCGCAAGTGTGTATGTACTGTATATGTACACACAACACACTGCCATCTACAGAAGTTCTCTGATGACTCTGCGATTGTCGGCCTCATCTCCACCCGAGATGAAGCTGAGTACAGAGGACTTATCCAGGACTTCGTGGACTGGTGCCATCGGAACTGCCTCCAGATCAACGCGAGGAAAACTAAGGAGCTGGTGGTGGACTGCCGCAGGCAAGGACAACCCCTCACAGCACCAGTAAACATACAGGGAACAGACACCGAGATGGTGACATCCTACAAGTACCTGGGTGTTCATCTGAACAATAAACTAGACTGGTCACACAATACCGACGCACTCTACAAGAAGGGACAGCGCAGGCTGTTCCTACTGAGGAGACTCAGGTCTTTTGATGTACAAGGGGCGCTGCTGAAGACATTCTACGACACGGTGGTGGCATCAGCCATCACTTTTGGAGTGGTCTGCTGGGGCAGTGGCATTACAGCAGCCAATAGGAAGAGACTGAACAAACTGATCAAAAAAGCTAGCTCTGTCCTGGGGCAGCGCCTTGACCCAGTGGAGGAGGTAGGAGAGAGAAGGATGGTGGCTAAACTGTCATCTCTGCTGGAGTCCGAGTCCCACCCTATGCAGGACATACTGAACGCACTGAGGAGCTCATTTAGCAGCAGACTACATCATCCTAGGTGTGCAACCGAGAGGTTTCGCAGGTCCTTCCTACCTACAGCTGTCAGACTGTATAACCTAAGCAGGGCTGCTCACAGAGATAGCAAAAAAACGTGATGACCTAATAGTATTGAATGCAAAAGACGCAATAGACTTACACAATGGTCCCCTCCAGTATACAACTAGGACAATATCGGTCACTACGGAGGGTGACAATATGTATGGGTACATATTCATACTATGTAGGATAACTAAGCAGACGGTTATGCTGTTTATTCCATCTAGCTACAATGCCCCACACTGTGTGTATATGTATTTATATATTTATTCCATCTAGCTACAATGCTCCGCACAGTGTGTTTATATATTTATATATTCATATGTACATATGTGTATTTGCTGCTCTTGTTTTTCTTGTCTTCTTGATTGTTGCTCTGAGTGTTGCTACCCCTGTGCTGTTGCAATCCTGGAATTTCCCCATTGTGGGACTAATAATAAAGGCTTATCTTATCGTATCTTATCTTATCTTATCTTATATATTTCACATGGGTTGTATTTAGGGAAAAGAGGAGTTGGAGTAAATAAGTGTTAACTTCTTCCTTCTCCCTTTCGAGCACTGTACACGGTCACTTTTATTGCACTTGTCATTTGTTTTGTTTTTTTGCTCTTTTTTTTGGTTCAAAATAAAGTATCTCTCATCTCATCATCTCATCTCAACTGGCTGAGCAAACTCTCACAAACCCTTGAGGATTCTCAAGAGGGTAAAGAGCTGGTCTGATGTGCCACGGCCAGGACGAAAACCACATTGCTCCTCCTGAATCTGAGGTTCGACCAACGGCTGGACTCTCCTCTCCAGCACCTTGGCATAGACCTTCTCAGGGAGGCTTAGGAGAGTGATCCCTTTAAAGTTGGAGCACACCCTCCGGTCCCCCTTCATGAAGAGAGGAACCACCACCCCGATTTGCCATGCCAAAGCACTGTCCCCAACCTCCACATAATGTTACAGAGGCGTGTCAACCATGACAGCCCTACAACATCCAGGGCCTTGAGGTACTCAGGGCGAATCCCGTCCACCCCCGCTGGCCCTAGCTAGTTTGGGGGTTTCACTGCATCAAATTGGGGAGGGTCAATTCAGCTATATGTGTTGTTCTGTTTTTCCGGGGCGGGGGGTGGGGGGTTGAATGTGGTGTTATGAAACCACAAGTTTAGTCAGTGTCAGCGTGATGATTCGGTCACTCGGTGACATCATCACGCCAAACATATAAATGTAAGGGACAGCCATTTTACAGCCTCTTTTTTCTGCTCTCTTTAGATCGGCCTCCCAACCAATAGGATCCTGTACCACCATAATTGACTTTTGTAATAAAGTTCGTGTTCTCAGTAAACTCCACTCTCTGTTGGTCCTACCATGTTTTCCAGACATAACAAGCCAGAAATTCTGCTCATGTAAAAGCAGTGCTGTGAAATTAATAATTAAAGGTAGACAACCAAAAATTTCTAGTTGAGTTAAGGGTACAAAGAGCACCTACTTAAAAACTTGAGTAATGACTTCAGTCTTGAAGGTTTGAGGTTTTTCTCCAAAATTTATAACAATTTTCTTAAAGTTTTTTACTTTTCTCATATCTAAATTTGCAACCGTTTTCCTCATTTGGAATTTTCTCTTGTAAAATTATAATAAATATTATTATTATTTTCTTGTATATTTGAGACTTTATTATAAACTTGTGGATTATTTTAGAGCAATTTTTTGTCTATTTTTTTTATAAAATTACCATTTTTTATATATATATAAATTTGAACCAGATTGTGGTAAAGTTTTGACTTTTTTCCTAATTTACACTCTTGACCATAATTTTGCAGAGCCAGAACAGAACAATAGTTTAACTCTGTCTTCAAAGAAAAAAATATTAATAACATTATATTTCATGAAATAAATTAACTTGTCTGTGGTTGACTGTGCATGTGTCGGCATTTGTAAACTTCACGTTGCTGTCAAAGCGTTATCTTGTCTGCTTTTGTTTATTTTATTAACTCCATTTTTAATTTTTTATCTCTCTTTTACTGATATTGACTTTTTACTTAGTGTTAGCTTAGTAAATACAAAAACCCGAACAGGCACACAGGTGAATCAGACCCCGGGTAGGGCTGTTCACCAGGTTAGGCTAACCTGTTTTAGCTAGCTAGCTAGCCACTTCTCGCCCAGAAAATCATGGCTCCATCCCCGACGTGTGTCAGCTGTGTGTCCCTCCTTAAGAAGGTTTCTGAGTTGGAATTGAGACTCTCCAACCTCTATAAGATTCGGGAGGCTGAAGACCACCTAGAAACTATAACTTCTGGGCGGACATCGGCCCCGGTGACAGACTCGCAGCTAGCAGAGATGGCTACTTACCTGGGTGAAATTAGCACATCGCCATCCACTTCCACCCCTGCTCCGGTCACCTCAGCTGTCCAGGACCCCAGCAATAAACACTGGCTTCAGCTAGGAGCTAAACCCAAAGCCCCGAGTGGTTCTTCACAGCCTCAATGTGTGCCCTGGACCTTGGTTGGGCCAACTAGCAAACATCTAGCAACTAGCAAACGTCAGGGATTGACCAGACATGGCCACACCTCCTCCCTTCCCCTTTTGCTGGAAAATAGATTCGATATCCTTTCCCTGGAAGATTTCCCCCACCTGGACATCGATCATCCTCCCATGGCTGCCCCTCCTCCTTCAGCAGCGGCTCAAACCCCCAAGCCAAGGATTAAAACTACTTTTGGTGCGCCAAACTATACACCAGCTCCAAAAAGAAGAGAGTGCATCACCCTGCCATCACTGCAACAACAACGGCAAAACTATCCATCATTTCAGAAGCCACCGACAAAGCCCCCCCAGACGACACTGGTAATTGGTGATTCAATAATGAGGAATGTCAGAAGCAGGTACTGTGTCACTAAACTAAATTTTTTCCTGGGGCTAAAGTGTCAGACATTGAGGCTCTTACCCCTGACCTATTAAATGACTACCCCCACGCTAAAATTGTCATTGTGCATGTTGAATGCAACAACATCCCAGATGAAGCATCGGAGATCTTAAAGAGAGACTTCAGGAGCCTTCTGTCCACTCTTATGAACTGTGGCAGACGTGTGTTTATTTCTGGGCCATTGGCACCTTTTAGAAGAGGTTGCAATTATTTTAGCAGAACTCTCAGTCTTAATACCTGGTTGTTTTCTACATGTCCTTCTTTTAACAGTGGTTTTGTAGACAATTTCAACCTGTTTTGGAACCGCTCATCATTTATGAGGCCAGATGGCATCCATCCAAATAGACTTGGTACACGTGTTTTAAGGGACAATCTGTTCTATTCCATTCAGTGTTTTTTAGTACAGTGACTGAAATCTGGTGCGTTAACTCATCCCGAAGTTCCTGGGTCTGCCAACCAGCCCTTCTTTGCTTCCACTTCTCATTTTAATCCTATAATCCAAATAATTCTCACTGTTTAGATCAGTCTTCAATTCATAACCCCATAGAAATTGTGTCTGTCTCCCGTTACCCAAAACATTATAACTGTGGTAGACTGCAAGTCTAATTTAAAACATTACTGGCACATGCCTCTAGGGGGAACTACCTGTATTGTTCAGCACTACTATTAAGGGGACACATTAGAACAAGAGTGTGAAAACCCCGCGCAGAATCCATGTTCAGCCATATTATGTGTGTTGCAGAATAAACGGCAGAGTTAGCCAAAGAAATAACTCAAGTGTGATCATTGCTACACGGTAGGATATCACACAATTGGCGACGAGGATTAAAAGAAAAAAATCAGCGGCGAGAAACAGAGAACATTGCAAGTGTGGCAAACTCAAGTGACTCCAGTAGTTCGAGTGCAAGTTCAGAGGAGGAAAAACGAGGTTTCCCCACCACGACGAGCAATGGCGGCTGTAATCGGAACGGTAACCCCTTTTGATAACTCGACTCAGTCATGGGAAGAATATAGTGAAATGTTGGACTTTTTCTTCAAAGCTAATGACATTGAGGAGCCAGACAAAAGGAAGGCTGTACTGTTGAGTGGAGTTGGTGCAACTACTTACAGCTTGTTGAGAAATTTAATAAGCCCTGCATTACCGAAAGATAAAACGTACGACCAGCTTACTGCTGAGCTTCAGAAGCACTTCAGCCCCAAACCGAGTGAAATCGTGCAACGATTCAAATTTAATTCACGCATAAGGAGGAACACTGAGTCCATAGCAGAGTATGTGGCAGAATTGAGGAAATTAACACTGCACTGTGATTACAAAGACTCATTGGAAGAAATGTTAAGAGACAGACTTGTGTGTGGAGTGAATGATGACCGAATGCAACGGCGACTTTTATCTGAAACAAAACTCACTTTTGCGAAGGCTTTGGAATTATGCCAAGCGATGGAAACAGCATCTAAAGATGTGAGAGAGATGCAAGGGAAGCTAACAGAGGACACAGCAACGCATGTTCGTGTGCCTAAGACCCAAGTAGGTGTCCACAAAGTGTTGACTGACAAAACTCAGCACAAATTCCCCAGTTGTTATCGCTGCAAAGGCCAGCACAATGCCGCCGAGTGCAAATTTGCCACTGAGCTGTGTCATAATTGTGGCAAGCGAGGGCACATTAAGAAAGCATGTAGAATAAAGGTGGACAGCGCACAGGTGCTGAAAGCGACAGTTAATGGGCAAAAGTATGAAAACAAGGGCCCAGGAAAGGAACAGCAAGCGAATCAACTGAGAGGGGAGGGAGAAAGTGATACAGAAGACATGGATTTTCACACAATTTACAACACGTCAGAGGAGCTGACCAAGGTAGCGCCCATCACGCGTACCATGAATGTTAATGGAATGAAAGTAACATTTGAAGTTGATACAGGCTGTGGAGTAACCATATTAAGTAAACAGCAATATACACAACTGTGGAAGAAAACAGACACAGCAGAATTAAGTCCCTGTTCATTAAAATTAAAAACATACACAGGAGAGAAGCTAGACGTGCTAGGCATGGCACAAGTGAAGGTGCAACACGAAAACAAAGAAAAGGACTTACCTGTAGTAGTAGTTGGGAGCGAAGGACCAAATCTACTAGGGCGAAGTTGGCTACAAGAACTGGCCATGATGGATCAGTTGGTGAATAAAGTGGAATCTCAGCCCAAATTGCAGCTGGAGGAGATCCTCGAAAGACACGCTGAGGTGTTCAAAGAAGGCGTAGGACAGCTAAAAGGTGTCACTGCAAAGATTAATGTGGACAAGGAGGCCCAACCACGATTCTGCAAACCCCGACCGGTACCCTATGCAGTCAAGCCACTGGTTGAAAGCGAGCTACAGAGGCTGCTGGATGACAAGATCATTGAGCCAGTGCAGGTTGCAGAATGGGCGGCGCCCATAGTCCCAGTGAGAAAGCCGGATGGCTCCATTAGAATATGTGGAGATTACAAACTCACTGTCAATCGAGCATCACGGGTGGATCAGTATCCAATTCCTAAAGTGGAGGACCTCTTCGCACAGCTGAACGGCGGCCGACACTTCACGAAATTAGACATGAGTCACGCCTACCAACAAGTAGTCCTGGAAGAAGAATCAAGAAAGTATGTAACCATCAATACACACAAAGGCTTATATACCTACACACGCTTACCATTTGGAGTAGCTTCCAGTCCTGCTATATTCCAGAGAACTATGGAGGGCATCCTAGGTGGAATTCCGAATGTTGCCATTTATTTGGATGACATCCTTTGTACAGGACCAAATGAACAAGAACATCTGAAAACGCTGGAGGAAGTGCTTCAACGGTTGGAGAAAAGCGGTCTGAGGTTGAAAAGAAGCAAGTGTGAGTTCATGGGAAAAGAGGTGGTGTTCCTAGGCCACAAGATCAACGCCAGTGGTCTACACCCTCTAACAGACAAAGTGGAAGCCATTGCGGAGGCGCCTGAGCCACAAAATGTTACTGAGTTAAAAGCCTACCTGGGCTTGTTGAACTATTACCATAGGTTCCTCCCAAAGCTCTCCACGCTGCTGGCACCACTACATACCTTACTTAAGAAGGAAGAAAAATGGTCATGGGGGGTCAAGCAGCAGAAGGCGTTTGAAGAGTCCAAAGCGCTACTTCAGTCCTGTAGTGTGTTAGTGCACTATGATTCAAACAAACCACTCATCCTGGCGTGTGACGCATCACCCTACGGTGTGGGTGCTGTACTCTCTCATCGTATGGAGGATGGCTCAGAGAGACCCATAGGGTTCGTCTCAAGAACTCTTAGTGCAGCTGAGAAAAACTACTCCCAGCTAGACAAGGAGGGCCTTGCAGTAGTATTTGGTGTAAAAAAATTCCACAAATACCTGTACGGGAGACAGTTCGCTATAGTGACTGACCACAAGCCACTAATTTCACTGTTCAGTGAAATGAGAGCCATACCCCAGATGACATCTCAGAGAATTCAGAGATGGGCCGTTACATTAGCAGCGTATGAGTACACCATCGTTTACAAAGCCGGACGGGACCATACGAATGCTGACGCGATGAGTAGGCTACCCTTGGATGGAGGAAGAGACAGCACGCCTGAGGAGGAGGAGAGAGTGCTATTGTTTGAAGATATCGGCGTGCCCCTGGTGAACGCACAACAAATAAAGAAGTGGACAGACAAAGACCCTGTTCTAGCAAGAGTGCGAGAATACATCTTGCGAGGATGGCCGAAGATGAACAGTCCTGAGTTCATTCCCTATGCCCGACGACAGGATGAGCTCAGCACCCAGGAAGGTTGTATCCTGTGGGGAGGACGCGTGGTTGTTCCACCACCTGGTAGGAATGCCTTACTGCAACAACTACACCAAGCACACCCTGGCATCACTCGCATGAAAGCGTTGGCGAGGAGTTACATGTGGTGGCCCAACATGGATGCAGAGGTGGAGGCGCTTGTGAAGTCATGTGCGGCATGCCAGGAGAACAGGAACAGTCCTCCAGCAGCCCCACTACATCCCTGGGAAGTTCCAGATAAACCATGGAGAAGAATTCACATTGACTACGCAGGTCCATGGATGGGAAGAATGTTCCTGATCATAGTTGACGCATACTCAAAGTGGATCGATGCATATTCTGTGAGTAGCTCTACTTCTACTGTTACCATTGAATGTCTTAGAAAGAGTTTCAGCCAACATGGGCTACCTGAAATCATAGTATCAGATAACGGTACATGTTTTACGAGTGAACAGTTCCAAGAGTTTTCTGAAAAGAATGGCATACGTCACATCACGACTGCGCCATACCATCCTTCTTCTAACGGCTTAGCCGAGAGGGCCGTGCAGACGTTCAAGTCACTCATGAAAAAGATGACAGGAGACTCTATTGAAACCCGAATGTCGAGAGCTCTGTTCAGCTATCGAATAACACCCCAATCTACAACTGGCAAGTCACCAGCTGAGCTGTTGTGTGGAAGGAAGTTGAGGTCAACATTTGACTTAATACATCCAGACTTCAGAAACAAAGTGCATGATAAACAAGAGAAACAAAAAGGTTATCATGACATGCATGCTAGAGAGAGAATACTGAGGGAAGGAGACGTGGTCTACACCCGCAACTTTGGCTCAGGACCAGCTTGGGTACCAGGAGAAATAACAGAAAAGACAGGCCCTGTGTCATTCAAGGTGACATTAGGTCATGGACAAGTGGTGAGGCGACACATCGACCAAGTTCGTGGTAGGAGCTCCATTCCCCTGCCGATGGCACCAGAGGTGTTGTCTGACACCCATCCTGAGGAGAGCATCAACGAACCACCACTTCAGGTGAAACCTGAGGTAACCGTCTCTGCAGATTCTACGGGCAGCACTGCAGCAGCCGAAACAGTGGAGCAGTCTGAGTCTTCACCTGCAGTTGGCTCACCCGCCGTGAGAAGATCTCAGCGAGCTAGGAAAGCTCCAGACTACTTGAAGGACTATACTTAGTCAGTAGTGAGTTCTCCAGCCACAGGACAAGAATGCGTCCTGGAACCTCACTGGGATGCGGTAGTCAAACCAAATCCCCAGTTAGACTGTTATGTGTGTTATACATGTAAAAAAAAAAAAAAAAGAGAAAGAAATTATGTGTATGGCACATGTGTTTAAGAAGTTAAAAGTAACTGTGATTGTTTAGGGTTAATTGGGAGTTCCAGGATGTCTAGCATAATTGGCTAGTGTAATTAAAAGTAGTTTAATCACTTCCGGTTATGGCTGCCACGTAGGACGGACGTGTCTCGCTCTGCTCTGCTCCTGGAGAAAAAAAATCGGCAAATAACTCTCTCATTTGGGACAGAACGTATCCCAGCATTTGGGCGAGGATATGTCGGCGAAGCCTAAGGCTGGAAAACCAGGAAAAGGAAAAAGCGAGCCGCCGAAACAGTCCAAATTAACGGACTTTCAGGTCTGTGACGCAGCAAACAAAACTCCATATATGGCGGAGGAAGCTGGCGGCGGTGCGATGTTTGCGGGGAATGGCGCAGATGCGCTGATGGCTGCCATGAGTTCAATGAGAGCGGACTTTTCCTCTAGATTTGATGGGATTATGACAGCGTTGGAAGGAATAAGAAAGGAATTGGGTGACTGTGTAGAACGAACGGCGCAGATGGAGCTCCGTCTCGCTAGTGCTGAAGATGACGTCACCCGTCTTCAATTAAAGGTGCGCACTTTGGAAAAAAAAAATAAATCTCTGGAAGATAATATTTTGGATTTGGAATCTCGGTCGAGACAGAATAATTTGAGGCTGGTGGGTCTTCCAGAGGAATCAGAAGGTCGGGACGTATGTTCCTTTCTGGAAAAGTGGATTCCGGAGGTGCTGGGCAGCGAGGAGTTGCAATCAGCAGTGGTTCTGGAAAAAGCACATCGTATTGGCCCACGGAGAGATAAGGGACCGCCGAGGACCTTAATTATGAAGTTTCTTAGCAACAGAGACAGGATGAAGATCTTCAACGCTGCACGTGCTAAAGGAGAGATTAAACACCAGGACCAGCAGGTGCGGTTCTACCCAGATTTGGCCACAGGAATCCAGCAATTGAGGAAGCAGTTTGATCCCGTACGTAAGGAGCTGCGCAACCTTGGGATTCGTCATGGTGTAATCTATCCTGCGAGACTGCTGACCACGTATGAGGGCAGAACCCACATCTTCAAGACCCCAGAGGAGGCGCAGGAGTTCATCAAGAAGATCAAAGAAGAAGAAGAGACTGGTGGGAGCTAAGCATGAACAAAATATAAGGTAGAATAATTAAGCATTTGCACAGGCATCTGACTGACTTGAAGTAAATAGTAAGTTTACAAAATATAGATTGTATTATATATTAAAAAAACAAAACAAAAACAAAACAAACAAAAAAAAAACTATGATGTACAAAGTTGTTAAAAATTTTGGAGTTAAGTTGGAAAACTACAGAGGAGAGTTAATGTTACGTCATTAAAAGCAGTAGAGTTGGGGTGATTGGGAGGATGAAGAAGGAGTGGCTTAGGCTGTTCCCCGTGGGTGTGGAACAGTCGATGGCTATATCGGGAGACAGAATTTTTCTTTTGATTTTGGGGGGTTTGCCACAAGTGTGGGAAGGGGAAATTTGTTTGTGTGTAGTTTGTAGGATGAATGTTCAACCACTCATGTTTTTGCTTCTCTGTATGAGCATGTTTACACTGCAAGGTAATCCCAAACACTCTATTGATCATGGACCAAAGTGTTAATCTTAATTTAACTTCATGGAATTGCAGAGGTCTACAAAATTTAAAAAAACTTAAACAAGTTATGAATAAAATAAAGGACATGGGTTCAAGAATTGTGTTTTTACAAGAAACTCATCTGATAGAGGAGGATGTTAAAAGAATTAGGAGTAGATGGCAGGGAAGTGTATTCACCTCTTCATTTTCATCCCGAGCCAGGGGAGTTATGACTCTCATACATAAATCAGTTCCTTTTCAGGTGAAAAATGTAATTGGAGACAAATTTGGAAGATATGTAATCATTCAAGGTTCTTTGCTATTAGAAAATATAAATCTTGTGAACTTATATGGTCCCAATATAGATGATCAGAAGTTCTTTGCTAATTTATTTCTCATCTTATCATCACTTACAGGGCAACATATAATAGCAGGGGATTTTAATTGTACATTGAATCCAGGTGTGGATAGATCAACAGGACTGGATTGTACGCACATTGGATGTAGGATGACTATTAATCATTTTATGAAAGAATTGAGATTGTTAGATATATGGAGAGAAATGAAACCACAAGTTAAAGCCTATTCTTGTTATTCCAGTACCTACAAGACATTCTCACGTATTGATTATTTTTTGATTTCCACAGAATTAAGGTCCAAGATTCAAAACTGCTTTTATGATAACATCGTGATTTCTGATCATGCACCCTGTTGTCTAATATATGTAGATAAAAAATTGACAAAGGAATCAGGTAGATGGCAATTTCAGCATAAATGGCTTCAGGATGAGGAATTTGTCAAGTATATAGAAAAACAGATAGACGAGTTCTTTGACATCAATACTACACAAACATCAGCATGTGTAAAGTGGGAGGCTTTCAAAGCTTTTATTAGGGGACATATTATTAGTTATACAGGATCAAAATCTAAGAAGACTCGAGAGGAGAGAGCTAAATTGGAACATAAAATAAAAAGTCTTCAGGGAAAAGTGTATGCAGGAAGTGACCCAAGGTTGGAGAATGAATTACTGATTTTGAGAGCTGAATACGACAAAAAATCAGCGAATAGAGCTGCCTCGAGTCTTCTAAGATTGAAACAATCTTTTTATGAACAAGGTGAAAAATCAGGAAAATTATTAGCATGGCAGATTAAACAATTGGAAATTAAAACACCAATTACCAGTATTATAAGTAACGGACAGGTAGTTATAGATCCTTTAGAAATTAATAGAGCCTTTAGAGATTACTATGAAAAATTATATGATACCAAAAATGAACCTGATTTAACAAAACTAAATGGGTTTTTGAACGAACTATCTATACCGTGTATTCCAAATGAAAACAGGGAGATATTGGAGTCTAAAATTAGTCAAGAAGAAGTTGGGCTAGCCATTGATAATATGAAATCAGGAAAAAGTGCAGGACCAGATGGTCTTCCAGTTGACCTTTATAAAAAATTTAAGAATAAATTAATAAAACCTTTTTTGGAAATGGTTTTAGAAGCATTTCAAAATAATAATTTACCATCATACATAAATAATGCCTTAATTATACTGTTGCCAAAACCAGGTAAGCCCTCTAATAAATGTGAAAATATGAGACCAATAAGCCTATTAAACGCCGACCTTAAGATAATCTGTAAAATTTTAGCAAGACGAATACAAGAAATTTTACCAAATATTATTAATCGAGATCAGAATGGCTTTATAAAGGGTAGACAAGGCTTCCATAATGTAAGAAGACTATTTAATATTATTTATTTTAATAAAGAAGCACCGGATACAGCTCTCCTATCATTGGACGCCGAAAAGGCCTTTGATAGAGTTGAATGGCCCTTTCTTTTTGAAGTCCTACAAAGGTTTGGACTTGGAAATAATTTCATAAAATGGGTTCAAATAATATACAATAATGCTACAGCAGAAATCCTAACAAATAACAATATTTCAAAACCAATAAAAATCAATAGAGGATGTCGACAAGGCTGTCCACTTTCACCTTTACTGTTTACTATGGCAATTGAACCTTTAGCGATAGCGATACGTTTACATTCACAAATATATGGAATTAAAGTTGGACCAACAGAACATAAAATCTCCCTGTACGCCGATGATATAATTTTGTTTATGTCGAATCTAAAAAAATCAATTCCAACCTTGTTGAATTTAATAAAGAATTTTGGGGAAATATCAGGATATAAAATAAATAAAACTAAATCTTCAATATTAATGCTAAATGAGACCCAGAGAAATTACCCAGCCCCTGAGGTAAATCAATTCAGTGTTGTAAATCAGTTTAAATATTTAGGAATCCAAATTATGCCTAAGCTAGAATCAGTCGCCAGTGTCAACTATGAAGCCTTAATGTCAGATATCAATGAGTTAACTCAGAGATGGATGTCACTACCAATGTCGATGATCGGGAGAATCAATATACTTAAAAGTAATATTTTACCTAAAATACTTTATTTATTTCAATACATTCCCTTATCACCACCTTTAGATCTATTCTCAAGAATAAAAAAAAAGTTAGTGGAATTTATATGGAACAACAGGAGGGCTAGATTACGTTTGTCTTTATTATATTTACCATTTGATCGTGGAGGTCTGAAATGTCCAAATTTTATGTTGTACTATTGGTCGGCACAACTGAGGTCTATGACATATTATTTTTCATCAAATGATCTCCCTCACTGGACTGAAATGGAATCATACAATTTACCTTTACCTCTTCCCATATTCATATACTCAGATTCGGCAAAAAAATTACAAAAACAAGTTAAAAATCCATTTGTAAAGCATATGATCAAAATATGGTGTGAAGCTAAAAACTATTTAAAAGAACCACAGTTATTGTCACAATTTAGTCCAATATGGGGTAATCAATATTTTAAACCAGGGAGAGCGGACGCTGTATTTAAAGTATGGAATTTAAAAGGGATACAAAAGATTCAGGATTTATATTTGCCATGTGCAGACAACATAATGTCTTTTGAAGAGCTGAGGATCAAATTTAATCTCAATAGAACACATTTTTTTAAATATCTTCAACTTAGAAACTTTATTCGATCAAATCAAAATAAAGCTCTCACTCGACCTATTTATTCATCCTTGGAAAAAATGATGATGAAAGATAGTAAAAGAAAGGGTATTATTTCAGAGTTTTATAACTCATTGACACTATCTTCAAGTGAAAATTCACTGAAAAGATTAAACTACTGGAAAGAAGATCTGCAAATTGAAATTTCAGAGGAACAATGGGAATTGGCTTGTACAGAAGCTCAAACCAAATCAATAAATGCACGCCTTAAATTGATACATTTCAAATGGTTAATGCGGATGTATGTTACACCGGAGGAGTTAAATAGATATAACAAAAATATACCAGATACATGCACAAAATGCATGGAAAGTAAAGGAACCCTATTTCATTGTTTATGGGAATGTAGATTAATAAGAATGTTTTGGGAGGAGGTGAGGGTAACAATTGAAAAAATAATCTCAAAACAAATCATATTGAATCCTAAACTGTTTTTGTTGGGTCTGTACCCAGAAAAGCATAATTTCAATAAAAGTGAAAGAACATTCATAGACCTCAGTTTGCTTAATGCCAAAAAATGTATTGCACTATTATGGAAAAAGACTCATAGACCAGATGTGACTCAGTGGTTAAGACAGATGTTAACAAACCTTCCATTAGAAAGAATAACATATATACTGAAATCAAAGGAAATTGTGTTTGAGAATATATGGAGACCTTTTATTGATTATGTAAAAAATTTAAACATAACTCTTGAAGAAGAAGGTGAATGATGTGTGTGGACCTTGTAAATTCCAAACTGGTGAACATAATATGTATACTAATGTATTGGATTGTCTAGACTAAACAGAGGAGCATTGTTGAAGACTTGATTTTGTTGGTGGTTGTTGGTGTTTTTAGGGTATTTTTTTTTTGTAGTACTTTAGTGTTAGTGTTTGATTGTTTGTATCATGTTTGTTAAAAAAAAAAAAAAGGTTCAATAAAGATATTGTGGAAAAAAAAAAAAGTAGTTTAATCTAGAGGGGAGGGATGTGGTAGACTGCAAGTCTAATTTAAAACATTACTGGCACATGCCTCTAGGGGGAACTACCTGTATTGTTCAGCACTACTATTAAGGGGACACATTAGAACAAGAGTGTGAAAACCCCGCGCAGAATCCATGTTCAGCCATATTATGTGTGTTGCAGAATAAACGGCAGAGTTAGCCAAAGAAATAACTCAAGTGTGATCATTGCTACACGGTAGGATATCACAATAACCCAAGACAAATACAACATAACTTGATAAATACACACCTCTCTGCAGCTCCTCCTCATCCGCTACCCCTCAACTTAGCTCCCTGTCTTCCCCATCAGAGAACCTTTGTCTACTCCCCCCAAAGTTAATAAAAATATAATGTATAAACATCCCAAATTGATTAAACAAAAAGTTGGTAAAACTCAAATTAAACATCAAGTCTCTAATTTTAATGACTTGGCCTCTCTTCCTCCTCGTAATTTAAAAACTGAATGTGGTTTGCTAAACATTAGGTCTCTAACTCCCAAGTCTCTGCTAGTCCATGATCTGTTAATTGACCATCAGATTGATTTAATATCCCTTACAGAGACTTGGTTAGGGCAAGAGGATTATGTTGGTTTAAATGAATCAACTCCCTCTGGTTATCTAAACTATCAAAATCCCAGAAATTCTGGTCGTGGAGGAGGAGTAGTGGCAATTTACCATTCTAAATTACTAGTTAATGTAAAGCAAAAAACATGTTTTAATTCCTTTGAGGGCCTGGTCCTCAGTATTGGGCATGTTAGCAATCTTAGCTTGATCCCAATTTTCTTTGCCATAGTTTAACATCCTCCCTCAGCCTACACAGTGTTTTTTTCCGAATTTGCTGAATTCTTAGCTGATTTAGTGCTGAAATCAGAATCAGAATAATTATAGTAGGGGGTTTTAATATACATGTTGATGTAGATAGTGACTGTCTTAAAAATTCAATTCAATTCAATTCAACTTTATTTTTATAGCGCCATTTCACAACAACAGTCATCTCATAGCACTTTCAACTGTAGGGGGAACTCCCACAGTTGCAGAAAGACCCCAGCAATCAGGCGATCCCCTGTGAGTAAGCACTTGGCAACGGAGGAGAGGAAAAACTCCCTTTTAACAGGAAGAAACCTCCAGCAGAACCAGGCTCAGGGAGGGGCAGTCATCTGCTGCGACTGGCTGGGGGGTGAGGGGACAGAGAAGATGAAAGGAACAGACATGTTGAGAGCAAACAGCACGATGGGGACTCAATCTATGGGAGAGAACAAACAGATGTTAATGACCAGCAAAAAAAAAAAAAAAAAAATATTTCATTGACAGTGAAGAAAGGAGTGAGGCCCAGTGCATTATTGGAGGTCCCCCGGCTGATTAAACCTATTAGCAGCATAACTAAGGGAGGGTTCAGAAACACATGATCCCTCCCTACTTGTAGGCTATATCAAAAAGGAAGGTTTTAACCCTATTCTTAAAGACAGAGATCGAGTCTGACTCCCGAATCCAGATTGGCAGCTGGTTCCACAGGAGAGGAGCTTGATAACTGAAGGCTCTGCCTCCCATTGTACTTTTGGAGATTCTAGGTATTACAAGTAATCCTGCATTTTGGGAGCGTAGCGCTCTCTTAGGATAATACGGTAGTATCAGATCTTTTAAATAAAAAGGGGCCTGATTGTTTAGAGCTTTGTAAGTAAGAAGAAGGATTTTAAACTTAATTCTAAACTCTATGGGAAGCCAATGAAGGGAGGCCAGAACCGGAGAGATATGATCTCTCTTTCTAGTACCTGTTAAAACTCTTGCTGCAGCATTTTGGATCAGCTGAAGACTTTTTAAAGATGTTTTAGGACAACCTGATAATAAAGAATTACAATAATCTAATCTCGAGCTAACAAAAGCGTGGATCAGTTTCTCAGCATCACTCTGAGACAAGATGCTCCTAATTTTGGCAATATTACGCAAATGATAGAAGGCAGTCTTAGAAACAAATTTAGTATGTGAATTGAAAGACAGATCTTGATCAAAAATAATTCCAAGGTTCCTCACAGAGCTATTAAGAGAAAGAGTAACCGCATCCAAACTGAAAGTTTGATTTGGAAAGGTATTTCTAAGGTTTTTTGGACCAACAAGAATGACTTCAGTCTTTTCTGAATTTAATAGCAGGAAATTACAAGTCATCCAAGCTTTGATTTCCTTCAGACAGGCTTCCAACTTGGCTAATTGATTACTATCATCTGGCTTCATTGACAGGTATAATTGTGTGTCATCTACATAATAATGAAAATGTATAAAGTGCTTTCTAATAATGTTGCCTAACGGAAGTATATATAAACTAAAAAGAGTAGGGCCTAGCACAGATCCCTGTGGAACTCCATGACTGAGCTTTGAGTTGGAAGAAAACTCATTATTGACATGAACAAACTGGAACCTATCAGATAAATAAGATCTAAACCACTGCAACAAAGTTCCATTAAGTCCAACATAGTGTTCTAATCTATCAAGTAGAATATTATGATCGATAGTATCAAAAGCTGCACTAAGGTCTAAAAGGACAAGTACAGAAACAAGTGCATTATCAGATGCGATGAAGAGGTCGTTAGTGACCTTCGCTAAGGCTGTTTCAGTACTATGATGGATTCTAAACTCAGATTGAAACTCTTCAAGTAAACCATTTCCCTGCAGGTGGTCAAATAATTGCGTAGCAACAACTCTAAGATTTTTGAAATGAAAGGGAGATTAGAGATTGGTCTATAGTTAGCTAAAGCTCCTGGATCAAGCGTTGGCTTTTTGAGTAAGGGTTTAATTACAGCCATTTTAAAAGCCTGCGGTACATGGCCTAAAGTTAATGAAGAATTGATTATATGAAGAATAAAGCTACCAATAAGTGGGAAGACTTCTTTAACCCCTTGAACTCTGTGAATTCCGTGGGCGGTCACATCTCTGCATCTTAGTGCGTCTCAGTGCGCACTGGAAAAAAAAGCTGTATTTCCGGTCTTCCAGTACAGACACAGCCTTGTTACAACCTGAGAAAAAAGCTGTGTAATATATTCATTTTTTGTGGTATTTTTACAAAATTTTGACCTGAGCTTGAAAACACTTGGTTCTACATTTCTGTTGTGTTTTCCAGCCAGTATCTGACAGCTGTATGTTATTTGCAAGCATTTGTATCTAAAAAAACACCCAGGCGAACTTTCTTGTTACTCAGTGGCAGGAGCACTTAGAGAGATTATGACTGTTTTGCCAAAAAATTCAGAGTGTTTTCTTTTAAATGAGAATAACCCCATGAAGACGCTGCAAAGGGTTGAAGAACAGCTTTTGATTTACTTTGAGCATGTTATTTTTAGGCGTTTTTAGGGAAGTTGAACAGAGTTCAACAGGTTAAATAACCTGGTAGGAATAGGGTCTAAAAGACAAGTTGAAGGCTTGGATGAGGAAACTATTTTGTCTAACTCTAAAAGGTCAATTGGAGTAAACTCATCAAGACAGATATCAGTTGAAGGAGTTGTAGTAGTTACTGTATTTAAGTTAACGGTGGGAAGAATCTGATTGATTTTATCTCTGATGGATGAAATTTTATGATTGAAAAAGTTCATAAAGTCCTGACTAGTAAGTTCTAAGGGAATGCTAGGATTGACAGAGTCCTGACTCTTTGTCAACCTGGCTACAGTACTGAAAAGAAACCTGGGATTATTTTTGTTCTCTTCTATTAATGCAGAATAATAACTCGTTCTAGCTTTTCTAAGAAATTTTTTATAAATTGAAAGATGATTTCTCCAAGCTAAATAGATTTCATCTAAATTAATGGAGGGCAATTTTCTTTCTAATTGACGAGTCTTCTGTTTTAAGCTACGAGTTTCTGTGTTGAACCAAGGAGTTAGAAATCTCTGATTAGACTTTTTCTTTTTTAAGGGGGCCACCAAGTTTAGAGTCTGATGCAGATAAGCTATAACACTATCTACCATGCTATAAATTACAGAAGGAGCAAGCTTTCTATAGCTTATTTCCGTTGTGTTGACACATGGCATAGAGGAAACAATCTGCATAAATTTGGTAACAGCATCATCTGAGAGGCATCTACTGTGGTAATATTTTTCTCTAGGAGCTAAATAGTCAGAAATAGCAAAATCAAAGGTTAACAGACAATGGTCTGATAGTACAGGGTTATGAGGAGACACTACCAGATTTTCTATTTCTATGCCATATGTCAGAACAAGGTCCAACGTATGGTGGAGATAATGAGTAGAATTTCCTACTTTCTGAGAAAACCCCATCGAGTCTAATATTGAATTTAATGCCACATTAAGGCAGTCACTATCTACATCTACATGTATATTAAAGTCCCCTACTATAATTATTCTATCTGATTTCAGCACTAAATCAGCTAAGAATTCAGCAAATTTGGATAAAAATTCTGAGTAGGTTGATGGAGGACGATAAACTATGACAAATAAATGGGTTTAGCCTAGAATTGCAAAAGTGCCCAATACTGAGGACCAGGCCCTCAAAGGAATTATAACATGTTTTTTTAGTTTAGTTTAGTTTAGTTTATTTGAAAAGGGACAATGCAATTTCATAAAACACATGATTACACATGGTTAAAAAAGCCAGAATTAGCCAAAAAGGCTAGTTTTCATCTGTAGTCCCCTGGCCAAGATGTAAAAAAGCAGTAAAATGCATCTACAAGAAAAAAACATGGCTAGACATTTAAGAGGGTACTAATGTAACAAATAACATATACATACCAAACCGTACATTTAAACACAACATCAAACATCACAGCAGACTTATCTTTTAGTGTGGCAGCCGTAGGTGTTTATAATCCACATTTTCAATTTTTTTGTGAAGGCCTTGAATGTTGTGAGCAGTTTAACCTCCTCAGGTACTGAGTTCCACTCACTAGCGCTCCTCACTGACCAGGCTGACTTACTGAAAGTGCTCCTGCGCAGAGGAATGAAACAGTCACCTCTGACAGAGCCTCGAGTGACACGCTCAGAGCTGTTTCTTTGGCTGATAAACTCTGCCAGAGGATCTGGAGCCAAATCATGCAGTACTTTATAAATCAAATTTAAATTTGCAAATGTATGAAGACTATCCCAATTTAAAAGACTGTATTTTTTTAAAATTGCACAATGATGATAATGCCTAGGTTTTTTATCCATAACTTTAACTGCTTGTTTGTACAAAACTTCCAATGGTTTTTTTGCACTCAAACCCGCCTGGGACCAACTAGTTAGGCAATAGTTGAAGTGACTCAGAATCATTGAATGCAAGTATATTTTTGCGGCTTCAGTTGACATTTCATTTCGAATTGCACGAAAATTTGCAAGATTTAACTTGATTTTTTTACACAATTTAGCAATATGGGCTTTAAAGGAAAGCTGTGAATCTATTATTAACCCAAGATATTTATATTGGCTAACAATTTGTATTTTTCCTCCATTAACATGTATGTCAGGGTCAGGTGACACTCTATTTATTTTAGTGAAATACATGCCTACAGTTTTAGAAACATTTAACTGTAGACAGTACTCCTGCAACCAAGTTGTGACACAGGACATTGTTTTACTAAGTTTAGCAGCAACAGTGTCTTTGGAGCGACCATGAACAAAAAAAAAACGTGTCGTCTGCATACATTAAGCATTCAGCTTCAGAACAAACAGTGGGCAAATCATTAATATAAAGACTAAATAAAAGGGGGCCTAATATTGATCCCTGAGGGACTCCAGAAGTTAGCCTAAGAGAATCAGATCTGCAGTTGTTAACTGCTACAGATTGTGTTCGATCATGCAGATATGATTCAATCCAGCTCACAGCATTGTGAGAAAAGTTAAATTTAAAGAGCTTGGTAAGAAGAACAGAGTGATTTACTGTATCGAATGCTTTCCTGAGGTCCAAAAACACCGCCCCTACAACTCCACCCTTATCAAGAAAAGATTTTATTTTCTCAATGAAGAGGCATGTAGCCATTTCAGTGGAATGCTTGGATCTGAAACCAAACTGCATGGCATGGAGAGAGGGGGAACTACTGTTTAAATAATGGTTCTGCCTGTGGTCTATATTTATCATATATTCCATAACCAACATATGTAGGTTATGGAATATATGATAAATATAGACCACAGCCCCCCAGTGTAGAAGAGCTTGGAAGAACGAGGCGGTGTGATATATAAACCAAAGTTTATTATCAGCTCCTCTAACAAGTGTCATCTAAGTGCAGAAGCAGAAGCAAGAAAAGAGACCGAATACCTCCGGCTCTGTGAACTTATACTTGCACATAACAAAAGACATGCATATCAAAGGCTGACATCCCTCATTATCTTAATCCCCCAGTTGTCTTCGTACTCCCCCTCTTCGCCCTGGGGGGTGAGGGTAGCTCCTCCGGTCTCCACCGCAGTGTCTGGGAAACTCTTTGATCTTCACTGACGGTTGAGATCCCTTTGTCCTGTTCTGAGGTGTGAAGCCACCATATGTAATCACCAAACATTCTCACATGCTTCAACATATGTAGGTTATGGAATATATGATAAATATAGACCACAGCCCCCCAAACGACTAAGAAAAGGACAATAGAAAAATTCACAGTTTAAGATAATTACTATGACATACTAACTGCTACCTCTTGCCACACTGCCACCCATTTTTCTGCAATTTTGGAAATGGCTGGAAGAATGCTTATTGGTCGGTAGTTATGCAGTTATGTTTTCTTTACATTAACTAGTAATTTGGAATGGTAAATTGTTGCTGCTACTCCTCCACGACCAGAACTTCTGGGATTTTGACAGTTTAAATAACTAGAGGGAGTTGATTCATTTAAATCAACATAATCCTCTTGTCCTAACCAAGACTCTGTAAGGGATATTAAATCAATCTGATGATCAATTAACAGATCATGGACTAGCAGAGACTTGGGAGTTAGAGACCTAATATTTAACAAACCGCATTTAATTTTTAAATTACAATATGAGGAGGAACAGAGGCCAAATCACTCAATATAGAGGCTTCATGTTTAACATGAGTTTTACCAACTTTTTGTTTAATCACTTTGGGAAACTTATACATTATATTTTTATTTGCTTTGGAGGGAGCAGACAATGATTCTCTGATGGGGAAGACAGGGGCTAAGTTGAGGGCATTTAATTCAATATTAGACTCGATGGGGTTTTCTCAGAAAGTAGAAAATTCTACCCATTATCTCCACCACACATTGGACCTTGTTCTGACATATGGCATAGAAATAGAAAATCTGGTAGTGTCTCCTCATAATCCTGTACTGTCAGATCATTGTCTGTTAATCTTTGATTTCACTATTCCTGACTATTTGACTCCTAAAGAAAAATATTATTACAGCAGATGTCTTTCAGATGATGTTGTTACCAAATTTATGCAGATTGTCTCCTCTATGCCATGTGTCAACACAACAGAAATAAGTGATGGAGAGCTTGCTCCTTCTGTAATTGATAGCATGGTAGATAATGTTATAGCTTCTCTGCATCAGACTCTAGACTTGGTGGCCCCTTTAAAAAAGAAAAGACCAATCGGAGATTTCTAACCCCTTGGTTTAACACAGAAACTCGTAGCTTAAAACAGAAGACTTGTCAATTAGAAAGAAAATGGCGTTCCACTAATTTAGATGAAATCTATTTAGCGTGGAGAAATCATCTTTTAATTTATAAAAAAAAATCTCTTAGAAAAGCTAGAACAAGTTATTACTCTGCATTAATAGAAGAGAACAAGAATAATCCAAGGTTTCTTTTCAGCACTGAAAGATAAGATAAGATAAGATAAGATAAGATAAGCCTTTATTAGTCCCACAATGGGGAAATTCCAGGATTGCAACAGCACAGGGATAGCAACACTCAGAGCAATAATTAAGAAGATACGGAAGATATAAATAAGAGCAGTGGATATACATACATACACATAAATATATAAATATATATACAAAGTGTGGAGCATTGTAGCAAGCTGGAATAAACAGCATAACCGTCTACTTAGTTATCCTACATAGTATGAATATGTACCCATACATATTGTCACCCTCCGTAGCGACCGATACTATCCTAGTTGTATATACTGGAGGGGACCATTGTGTAAGTCTATTGCATCTTTTGCATTCAATACTATTAGGTCATCACGTTTTTTTTGCTATCTCTGCGAGCAGCCCTGCTTAGGTTATACAGTCTGACAGCCGTTGGTAGGAAGGACCTGCGAAACCTCTCGGTTGCATGCCTAGGATGGTGTAGTCTGCTGCTAAATGAGCTCCTCAGTGCGTTCAGTATGTCCTGCATAGGGTGGAACTCGGACTCCAGCAGAGATGACAGTTTAGCCACCAGCCTTCTCTCTCCTATCTCCTCCACTGGGTCAGGGTGCTGCCCCAGGACAGAGCTAGCTTTCTTGATCAGTTTGTTCAGTCTCTTCCTATCGGCTGCTGTAATGCCACTGCCCCAGCAGATCACTCCAAAAGTGATGGCTGATGCCACCACCGTGTCGTAGAATGTCTTCAGCAGCACCCCTTGTACACCAAAAGACCTGAATCTCCTCAGTAGGAACAGCCTGCGCTGTCCCTTCTTGTAGAGTGCGTCGGTATTGTGTGACCAGTCTAGTTTATTGTTCAGATGAACACCCAGGTACTTGTAGGATGTCACCATCTCGATGTCTGTTCCCTGTATGTTTTCTGGTGCTGTGAGGGGTTGTCCTTGCCTGCGGCAGTCCACCACCAGCTCCTTAGTTTTCCTCGCGTTGATCTGGAGGCAGTTCCTATGGCACCAGTCCACAAAGTCCTGGATAAGTCCTCTGTACTCAGCTTCATCTCCGTTGGCGACGCAGAGTCGTCAGAGAACTTCTGTAGATGGCAGTGTGTTGTGTTGTGTGAGAAGTCCGCAGTATAAAGGGTGAACAGGAAGGGAGCCAAAACCGTTCCCTGGGGGGCCCCCTTGCTACCGATGATCGTGTCGGACACACAATCCCGGGTTCTCACAAACTGTGGCCGGTTAGTGAGGTAGTCCAAGATCCATGATGACAGGTGCTGGTCCACCCCTGCGCACAGCAGCTTGTCCTTCAGGATCATCAGTTGGATGGTGTTGAAAGCACTGGAGAAGTCATAGAACATGATCCTCACCGCATTCCCGGGCTTCTCCAGGTGGGACAGAGAATGGTGAAGGAGGAAGATCACTGCATCCTCCACCCCAATGCCATGCTGGTAGGCGAACTGGAGTGGATCCATCACTGGTCCCACCAGGGGGCGGAGGTGAGCAAGGAGCAGTCTCTCCAGGGTCTTCATCATGTGGGACATCAGGGCCACTGGTCTGTAGCTGTTCAGATCTTTGGGGCGGGAGGTCTTTGGTACAGGTACCACACAAGATGTTTTCCACAACTGTGGTACCCTCCCCAGCTTCAGGCTCAGGTTGAAGATGAGCTCCACAGTCCCACACAGCTGATCTGCACAGGACTTGAGGAGCTTTGCGCTGATGCCGTCCGGTCCCAAAGCCTTCCTCGCCTTGATCTTTCTCAGCTCCATCCTCACCTGGGTCTTAGTGAGGGTCATGTTGGGGGGCTGTGTGTTGGGAGTGGGGGGGGGTGTTGGTGGAGTGGGGTGTGGGCAGCAGGACTCGATGTCTTTAGAGGCAGCAGTGGTTATTGTGCAGTCGGGGGGGAGGGCGGTTGGTCAAACCTATTAAAAAACAGGTTCAGATTGTTTGCCCACTCCCTGCCCCCCATGGCCTGGGAGGAGGTATTCTGGAGCCCAGAGATGGTTTTAAGGTTTCTCCAGACCCCACCTTGTCCTCCATCTTCTTCCTGAAGCTGTCCTTGCCTTCTCTGATCTTCCTCCTCTGCTCCCTCTGTACGGACTTCAGCATCTCCCTGTTCTCCGACCTGAAGATCCTCTTCTTCTCTCTCAGAAGTGTTTTTATCTCAGGGTTGATCCAGGGTTTGTTGTTCGAGCAACACCGTATGGTCTTGGTGGGTACGGTGTTGTCCACACAGAAGCTGATGTAGTCCATGATGGTGAGAGTGAGGCCATCGATGTCCTCACCATGTGAATCGCAGAGCTGCTCCCAGGCAGTGGTTTCAAAGCAGTCCTTTAGAACGTCCATTGCCTCCTCAGACCATAACTTCACTGTGCGCTTGACCGGAGGTTGTCTGTACACTAGGGGTTTGTACACCGGCAGGAGATGAACCAAGTTGTGATCCGATCTCCCAAGTGGGGGGAGTTGTGATGAGGTGTACGCCTCCTTAGTGTTTGCGTAGAATAAGTTCAGTGTTTTATTGTCTCTAGTGTGGCATGTGACATACTGGGTGAACGTGGGTAGAATGGCAGACAGTGAAATATGGTTGAAATCGCCTGAGATGAGGAGAAGAGCATCTGGGTGTTCTGTCTGCAGCCTGCCAGTTACTGAGTGGATGACGTCACGCACTGTCCCAGCGTTCGCCGTCGGATTTGCATAAATAACAATGCAGATCACGTGTGAGTATTCCCTGGGGAGATAGGTAGGCCGCATGCTAACAGCTAGCAACTCGATGTCTTTGCTACAGTGCTGTTCCTTAACCATGATATGTCCCGGTCTGCACCAGTTGTTATTGACGTACATCATCACCCCACCGCTTCTTGCCTTCCCACTGTCTGGTGTTCGGTCTGCCCGTATTGCGTGGAAACTGTTGTGTTCGTGTTCGTTGAGGAGAGAAGAGACTTGCAGTTGAACCAACGTAACTTTATTTTTTAGCGGCAGCTCACACAGACACTTTCACATCGGCTCCCATGTTGGCCGTTTCTTATTCTACTGAGTGCATCATTCCAACAAGCGGTAACAAGGTAGCAGCGACGCCTAGTGGTAAACACTGATCATTACATCCCCCTTTCTTTGAGGTGAATAAACATTAATAAACATTGATGCAAAACAGTGTATATGTATTCAGTATGAATGGACTAATACAAAACACAAATTTCAGTTCTCCCTGAATCAACATGCCCAAAGAAATTAACATCTGTTACATTTTTCTTATTCTTTGCTTTTTGCTTTTTTTTTTTTTTTTTTTTCTTATAAGTCCAACCTATCTGGTTTCTTTATTTCTCGTTTTGATCTTCTCGGTTCATCTTTGTCAGGTGGAACATTTGCTTCACAGTTCATAAGAGGTGTGGTTGTGGGAGATTCTGGGTGAGCATTATTGGGCCCACCAGGTGCTTGTGGAGTCTTGAGGAGACTGCGGCGATTGCGCCTGAGCACCTGTCCATCCTCGGTTCTCACTGTGAATGATCTTGGAGCAACTTCCTGTAATACAACTCCTTTAGTGTTCCAGCCAGATGCATCTTCGATCCTAACTGGGTCGTTGTTGGCCAGTGGAGAGAGTGGTTTGGCTGAAGTGTCATAGAATGTCTTTTGTTTCAGTTTCTGCTTCTCAAGCTTGTTTCTGAGTTTTGTATCTTTCCTTTGTGAAGTAGCATTTGGGTAGCTGGGAAGCGTTGTACGCAGCTTTCTGTTCATTAGTAGCTCAGCAGGTGACAGTCCGCACTGAAGTGGAGAGGCGCGGTAACTGAGTAGAGCCAAGTATGGATCCGAGTTGCTGTCTGCAGCTTTCTTAAGCAGTTGCTTCAGAATGTGGACGCCTTTTTCTGCTTGTCCGTTTGATTGTGCATAGTGTGGGCTTGACGTCACATGCCGAAATTCATACTGTTCTGCAAACTGCTGCCATTCCCTGCTACTGAAACATGGTCCATTATCTGTCACCACAAGGTGTGGGATGCCATGCCGAGCAAATGTGGATTTGGTATGAGTGATCACACAGGCTGATGCAGTGCTTGAGAGTAGTGCCATTTCTGGAAAGTTGGAAAAGTAGTCCATGACTACTAAGTAGTCTTTGCCTTTAAGGTGAAACAGGTCTATCCCTACTTTGTGCCAAGGGGATGCAGGACTTTCAGATATCACCATTGGCTCTTTGCTTTGTTTACTTCGGTGTTTCTGGCACGTTTCACAACTACTCACAAGCGTCTCGATGTCTTTGTTTAGTCCAGGCCAGTACACTGACTCCCTTGCTCTCCTTTTACATTTTTCAATCCCAAGGTGTCCTTCATGTATCCTGTTTAACAAATCTGGTCTTAGAGCCTCAGGGATGACTATTCTTCCTTTCTTCAGTAATAGTCCATCAACAAAACTGAGATCTCCTCTGACATGGTAATAGCGAGGGCAAGATCCTGCAGGCCATCCCTCGTCCATGTTCTGAATGACACGCTGTAGCTCGGTGTCCTGTGATGTCACCTCAGCTATTTGTTTCGACTTTGTGTCAGATACTGGCAGAGCACACGACACCATGTTGATGTGATTTTCAATATCCTCATCTGTGGAACTCAGACACTTTTCAGCAGGTGCTCTGGACAAGGCATCTGCGAGTATCAGGTGCTTTCCCGGTGTATAAACCAGTTCAAAATCGTACCTTTGCATTTTCATCATTAGGCGTTGGATCCGTGGGGACATTTCGTTAAGATTCTTCTTGATAATGGAGACGAGTGGGCGGTGGTCAGTTTCCACAGTAAAAGACGGCAGTCCATAGACATAACTGTGAAACCGCTCCAGCCCGTAGGAAACGCCTAAACACTCCTTTTCAATCTGGGCATATTTGCATTCAGACTTTGTCATAGCCCTTGACGCATAGGCTACTGGTTTCCAGTACTCTCCTTCTGCCTGTAGGAGCACTGCTCCGATGCCATCTTTGGACGCGTCAGTTGACACTTTGAGCTTTTTCCGGTGGTCATAGTAGGCTAATGCTGGTGCTCTGGTAAGAGTTTGCTTAAGTCTTTGCCACTCTTGCTCATGTTTTTCGGCCCATTTAAAGTCACCGTCGTTGTGTAAGAGCTCTCGGATGCATGACGTCTTTGCTGTGAGGTTGGGAATAAATTTGCCTATGAAATTTACCATTCCCATGATACATAACACGCCCGTTTTGTCTGTTGGTCTTGGCATGTTCAGTATTGCTTTCACTTTATCGCCATCTGGTTGTATGCCTTGAGCTGTGAGTTTGTCTCCGAGGAAGAGAATCTCTTGTACTGCAAACTCACACTTGGCTCTATTGAGTTTCAGCCCGTACTTCTGAATGCGCTCCATCACTTTGTTAAGTCTCTGGTTGTGCTCTTGGAGAGTCGAGCCCCATACAATAATGTCATCTATGTAAACTCTGACTCCCTCTAGGCCTTCAATGATCTGTTCCATCGCTCTGTGGAATATTTCTGGTGCAGATTTTATTCCAAATGGCAGCCTAAGAAAACAGTATCTACCGAAAGGTGTGTTAAAAGTACAGTACTTAGTGCTGCTCTCATCCAGTTTTAACTGCCAGAAACCCTGAGAAGCGTCGAGCTTTGTGAAGTAGTTAGCTCCTGCCATCTCACTGACTATTTCCTCACGTGTGGGGATTTGGTAGTACTCGCGCTTAATGTTCTCATTTAGATCTTTTGGGTCCATGCACATTCTCAACTCACCATTCTTTTTCTTTGTGACGACCATCGAGTTGACCCAGTCTGTGGGCTCCTGCACCCTTTTGATCACGCCCAAGTTGGTCATCCTGTCCAGTTCTCGTTTGAGGGCTTCACGCAGTGGAGCTGGGACCCTACGTGGTGCGTGCACAACTGGTTGGACGCCTTCTTTTAGCTGGATTTTATATGTAAAGGGCAGTGTGCCAAAACCTTTGAACACATCAGAAAAGTTTTGCACAATAGCGTTAGTGTCACACTTGGAATCTGATTCAATGCTGTACACTCTTTTCACTAACCCTAGCTCTTCACAGCTTTTATCACCCAACAGTGATTCACATTTCTCATTCACAACAGAAAAGTTTACATTGTGCACTTTACCTTTAACAACAACATTCAGTTTACAGGTACCAAAACACTGTATGGGTTGCCCATTGTAATCTTTCAACCCTGATTTCTTTCTGTATATGTGTGGCTTAACCTGCATTTCCTTTACATCAGACATGCTAATGAGGTTAGCTTTTGCACCAGTGTCCAGTCTCATAGTGACGATAGTCCCGTTAACCAGCAGAGGAGTGATCCACTTGTCCTCATTGGTAATGCTGTTGACTTTTTCTCCTTCATTTTCACAGTTAACGATGCCCACAAAGAAAGTGTCACTTAAGTCTGTGTCTTCGACTACATTCACGTTTTTGCCTTTCTTTCCTTCCTTTCTTTTGGTGAAGCATTGCTTGGCAAAATGATTCTTTCCATGGCAGTTGGAGCATACTTTACCAAACGCTGGGCATTGCTTTGGCTTGTGCTGTAATCCGCAACGCTTGCAGAAGAACGTGGGATCCTCGGTCCGCTGTGCAGTCCCGGCCCGTGAGCGACGCCTCCCGCTCTGAGATGACACGGCGCCGACCGCTGCTCCTTCACTCGGAGGTGTGGCGCCTGGCATGCCGCAGAACGTTTTCATGTGCTTCTGGGACAGTTCGCTTGCCTGGCAGAGTTTAACAGCCATCTCCAGCGTCAACTCTGTCTCACGAAGCAGTCTCTCTCGTAACTTTTTGTCCTCAACACCAAACACAATTTGATCTCTGATCATTGAGTCCTCCAATGTCCCAAAATTGCAGGATTGTGCTTTCAAACGGAGAGCTGTCAAAAAACTGTCAAAGGGCTCACTCTGTTGCTGCATACGAGATCTAAACATGTATCTTTCATATGTCTCGTTTTTCTTAGGAGTGCAGTGAGCATCAAACTTAGCGAGCACGACATCCAGCTTATTTGGGTCTTCACCCGTTCCGAACACGAACGTGTTGTACACTTCAATGGCCTGTGGCCCCGCTAAGTTCAGCAAAAGTGCTACCTTTCTCAAGTCCGGCTTCGTGTCCAGTCCCATGGCCGTGACATACAAGTTGAACTGCTGCTTGAATGCCCGCCATTTTTCATCCACGTTACCTGCCAATTTCAGGTTTTCCGGCGGCTTCAACTCCATGACGACTTCTCACGTGGTCGCTCAGTTCATGCAGTTTACTCCTGGTACCATGTTGTGTTCGTGTTCGTTGAGGAGAGAAGAGACTTGCAGTTGAACCAACGTAACTTTATTTTAGCGACAGCTCACACAGACACTTTCACATCGGCTCCCATGTTGGCCGTTTCTTATTCTACTGAGTGCATCATTCCAACAAGCGGTAACAAGGTAGCAGCGACGCCTAGTGGTAAACACTGATCATTACAGAAACCCTCCAGTTCAATGTTAGCATCTGCTGCTAGTCCTGTTAGCCACGTCTCTGAGAATAGCATCAGACTACACTCCCGGTATATGCTATCGTAGCGGGAGATAGCTGCTAGTTCATCTGTCTTTCTGAGTATCGATCGTACATTCCCCATAATGACAGATGGGAGGGCGGGTCTGTACCTTATATTCCTTGCCCGCCATCTTACACCAGCACGACACCTACGTTGTTTTCGTCTTAATTCTCTTCTGTAGCCAGGCTGACAAAGAGTCAGGACTCTGTCAATCCTCGCATCCCCCTAGAGCTTACTAGTCAGGACTTTATGAACTTTTTCAATCATAAAATTTCATCTATTAGAGATAAAATCAGTCAGACTCTTCCCACCATAAACTTAAGTAGAGTAACTACTACAACTCCTTCAATTGATATCTGTTTGGATAAGTTTACTCCAATTGACCTTTTAGAGTTAGATAAAATAATTTCCACATCCAGGCCTTCAACTTGTTTTTTATACCCTATTCCTACCAGGTTTTTAAAAAAGTCTTTCCATTTATTGGTAGCCATATTCTTCAAATAATCAATTCTTTTTTAACATTAGGCCATGTGCCGCAGGCTTTTAAAACTGCTGTAATTAAACCCTTACTCAAAAAGCCAAAGCTGGATCCAGGAGTTTTAGCTAACTATAGACCAGGGGTCACCAACGTGGTGCCCGCGGGCACCATGTCACCCGCAAGGACCACATGAGTCGCCCGCAGGCCTGTTCTAAAAATAGCACAACTCGCAAGTGAGCTGCGTCTAAGATGTAATTTTTTCTGCCGCTATTTTTTAAAATCACACTTGCGACATATAGATTTTAAAATGACAATGTCTTAAAAATAAAAAAAATGAAAATATGTTTATTATACGTAAAGTTAAGGTGAACTCTGACCTAGTTCAAAGGTCAGTATTGTGCGCATGACAAAACCTTAGCGCTGGAGAGTAAGCTAGCGGCAGTGAAGATGGTGAGCGGAGTGCTGTTTCCTAGCCCAAAAACATGGCAAAAAAAGACAGAAAATTTATCATTTTCAAAGTGAGCGGGAGGAAGAGTTCTTTTTTACTACCGTGAAAGGAAGCTGCGTGTGTTTCATTTGCGGGGCGACGGCGAAGCGGCACTTCAACGCGTCATGAAACTGCTGCCCACTCTTTTTTTTTTTTTTGTACCCGTAGGTAGATTTGTTCTGCAGTCCGGTGACAAGCCACCAGCTGCCGGTCGCAAGCGCCCCTTAACTCCCTAACCTGCATGTTTTTGGCATGTGGGAGGAAACCCACGCAAACATGGGGAGAATATACAAACTCCACACAGATCACTGTTGGCCGGGGGCAGGGATCGAACCCACGATCCCCGCGATCCCCCTGCCGAGGGTAAACTGTGCTGCCGCGGTGCTAACCACTGCGCCACCGTGCATATTAGCACTCTCAGTGCTTGTTTAGCTTCTTCTCATGAAAGGACAGCGCTGGTTATTACTCCAGCATGATTGTTGGCAAGAACTGTATGGATATAATTCCAGTGAAGAAGAACACACAAAAGTGTGTTTATTAAATGTAACAGATTTTGAGCAGAATTGCAGCAGATTTGTTCAGTTAAAAATGTGATAAGATTTATTTAATATGGAAGCTGATTTTTCTTAAATGTTGCATAACTTTTTCAAACATGGTTCAACATAGTTCATGAATTAAAAGGGTTTAGTTTTTTATAGTTAAAAGGGACTGGTGAAAACTGGACATTTTTTTAATGAAATGTAGAAGTGATCATCTGAACAATTGCTGAGATTAATAAAAATAAAGTGTTGAATATTGATCTTGTCTGTTACCCACTCTAAGTTATTGATAATTATTTATTTATGTGTGTGTGTGTATATATACACAATTTGTTATTTTAGAGGAGTGTGTCAAGCTGGTGCCCTTCACATGACTCGATACCCATGAAGTAGCTCTTGGTTTCAAAAAGGTTGGTGACCCCTGCTATAGACCAATCTCTAATCTCCCTTTCATTTCAGAAATCTTAGAAAGAGTTGTTGCTACGCAATTATTTGACCACCTGCAGGGAAATGGTTTATTTGAAGAGTTTCAATCTGGGTTCAGAATCCATCATAGTATTGAAACAGCCTTAGTGAAGGTCACTAATGACCTCCTTATCGCATCTGATAATGGACTTGTTTCTGTACTTGTCCTTTTAGATCTTAGTGCAGCCTTTGATACTATCGACCATGATATTCTACTTGATAGATTAGAACACTATGTTGGACTTAATGGAACTTCACTGCAGTGGTTTAGATCTTATTTGTCTGATAGGCTTCAGTATGTTCATGTCAGTAATGAGCTTTCTTCCAACTCTAAGCTCAGTCATGGAGTTCCACAGGGATCTGTGCTAGACCCTACTCTTTTTAGTTCATATATGCTTCCGTTAGGCGACATCATTAGAAAGCACTGTATACATTTTCATTGTAATGCAGATGACACACAATTATATTTGTCAATGAAGCCAGATGATAGTAATCAATTAGCCAAGTTAGATGCCTGTTTTAAGGAAATCAAAGCTTGGATGAATTTGTTTCTAAGACTGCTTTCTATCATTTGCATAATATTGCCAAGATTAGGAGCATCTTGTCTCAGAGTGATGCTGAGAAACTGATCCACGCTTTTGTTAGCTCTAGATTAGATTATTGTAACTCTTTATTATCAGGTTCTCCTAAAATATCTTTAAAAAGTCTTCATTTGATCCAAAATGCTGCTGCAAGAGTTTTAACAGGTACTAGAAAGAGAGATCATATCTCTCCGGTTCTGGCCTCCCTTCATTGGCTTCCCATAGAGTTTAGAATTAAGTTTAAAATCCTTGTTCTCACTTACAAAGCTCTTAACAATCAGGCACCTTTTTATTTAAAATATCTGATACTACCCTATCATCCTAACAGAGCACTACGCTCCCAAAATGCTGGATTACTTGTAATACCTAGAATCTCCAAAAGTACAATGGGAGGCAGAGCCTTCATCTATCAAGCTCCTTTCCTGTGGAGCCAGTTACCAATCTGGATTCTTGAGTCAGACTCGATCTCTGCTTTTAAGAATAGGGTAAAAACCTCCCTTTTCGATATAGCCTACGATTAGGGAGGGACCATGTGTCTCTAAACCCTCCCTTAGTTCTGCAGCTAATAGATTTAGACTGCCGGGGGACCTCCAATAATGTACTTGGCTTCACTCCTTTAATGTTTGCTCTCTATATGTCTGTTCTTTTCATCTTCTCTATCCCCTCACCCCCCAGCCAGCGGCAGCAGATGACTGCCCCTCCCTGAGCCTGGTTCTGCTAGAGGTTTCTTCCTATTAAAAGGGAATTTTTCCTCTCCACCTTCGCCAAGCGCTTGCTCACAGGGGATCGCCTGATTGCTGGGGTCTTTCTGCAATTGTGGGGGTTTCCCCAACATTTGAAAGTGCTATGAGATGACTATTGTTGTGAAATGGCGCTATATAAATAAAGTTGAATTGAATTGAATTGAATTAACTTAAATTACCAAAGATTCGGCTATTTCTGTTAAAATCTTTTTATATATTTATACACTAGTTTTTTAAAACTCTCATCACCAACCAGACAGCAGGAAAAACCTCCCTTATTTTAAAATCCAAATGTTGGGACGTTAGTTTGTCTGAAGGCTGCTGACAGATTAAAGTCATTGACTTTGTGAATTTCGGTCATCTTATCTTGCCAGGTACGTAATAATGAACATAAATTAGTTAATTTTGTTGTGGCTGGTGAAGTAAATCTTCAACAATGTTATGTCCACAAACCTGGCATGAAAGAGACGGACGAGGACACTTCGCTGGAACTGTGGCTTTATTACTGAACGACCAACAGTAAACACATGTTATACCACACGGAATTGTCCGGGTAAGAGATCCCTGAAAAGACGGACTCCCCAATACATATGCCGGCGTGATGACGTCACCATCCAGCTGCGTCATCATGAAGCATATTACACCAAATCCCATCATAATATTCCCCCCCCCCTTTTGCAAAATACAAAACACACTGAATTAAGCCCTCCCCAATTCAGTAAAATAGGAACCCCATTAAACACATTAAAACAGTCAAACCAAACCTAAACTAGGGCCCGTGGGCAGACTGCCACTAGACCCAGCACGGTTAAGTGGGGTATTCTGCCACTTGGTTAGTCGTGCTCCTACATAAATAGTCCTTTTCCTTTTCTTCTTTACAGTCTCCCATGGTAAGGGTGGGTCTAACAGGGGGGCCCTGTAGCGGCACTGCAGCAGACACGCCCCTGGTGCTTTGAAGCAGGCTTGTGACGGCTGCCCCCCACCCCCGGAGCTGTCAAACCCCGGGGTGATGCTGAGACCCAGGTCACACACTGTGGCAGCTGACTTCCGCAGAGCCCCTCCACCTGGATATGCCGTAGTTGGTCCGTGTGCCGAACCAAACCATCTGTCAGCCGAAAGCATGCTGTTCCCAGCTTCACCACAATCTTCAGCAACGTCCGTTGTTTCACTGATTGTGGCCCAGTCAGTCACCGTCCCTGTCTCTCGGTGATGCGAACCCGAACCCAGTCCATGACATGGAGCGGCTCCTCACTTGGTTTTATACATAGTTGTTGTGCTCCCGGTGGCTCTGCATGCTCGTTTGGCTTGGGATCTCCATCATGCTGCGGCAGTTCCATAGTCACCGTGTACGTTGCGGACCCTTCGCCTGCTGTCTCCGCCGTCGCTTGAGGCTTGTCGTGGGTACGGAAAGTGTTTGGTGCCTCTCCGGTGCTGCTCACTGAAGTGGACTCTTCACCCGTTAACTCGGTCGTAACCTCCATAGCTTGTTGAGCGTGGGCACAGGAGCAGTCCAGTTCTTTCTCTCTGCCATCTGAAATGCTCTGCTGTGCCTTGTCATATGTTGTATTCCTGCCCTGTTGCCGCTGCTGCATTTCAGGGCGCTCTGCATGTTCGGGCTCCCTCTCCGAGCGGCTCTGCTCCCGAGAGCGCAGAGTGGACGCTTTGGTGTCAGTACTGTTCCTAATTGCCTCTTCGGTGTCGTTCAATTCAATTCAATTCAATTCAGCTTTATTTATAATGCGCCACATCACAACAAAAGCCGTCTCGTGGCACCACAGTGCAGATAAAAAAAATCACACAGTCACAAAAAGACCCAGCAATCAGACGATCCCCTATGAGCAAGCACTAGGCAACAGTGGAGAGGAAAAACTCCCATTTGGAAGGAAGAAACCTCTAGCAGAACCAGGCTCAGGGAGGGGCAGTCATCTGCTGCGACTGGCTGGGGATGAGGGGATAGGGAGGATGGAACGGACAGACATAAAAAACAGCAGTAAGATGCCAAGTTCAATATTGAAGGTCAACCAGCAGTATGGATCAGATAACAATAGAACAAGAGTGGGGTTAAAAGACACAAATACCCTCCTTAAATGAAAGCTATATTAAAAAGGAATGATTTTACCCTGTTCTTAAAGACAGAGACCGAGTCTGACTCCCGGACCCAGAGTGGTAACTGGTTCCAGAGAGAAGGGGCTTGGTAGCAGAAGGCTCTGCCTCCCACCGTACTTTTGGAGATTCTGGGCACCACAAGTAAGCCAGCATTTTGGGAGCGTAATGCTCTGTTAGGATGGTAAGGTAATATCAGATCTTTTATATATTGGGGGGCCAGATTGTTAAGAGCTTTGAAAGTAAGAAGAAGGATTTTAAACTTGATTCTGAATTCAATGGGAAGCCAATGGAGGGAGGACAGAACCGGGGAAATATTATCTCTTTTTCTAGAACCAGTTAAAACTCTAGCAGCAGCATTTTGAATCAATTGAAGACTTTTTAAAGATACTCTAGGACAACCAGATAATAGCGAATTACAATAATCTAATCGTGAACTGACAAAGGCGTGAATCAGTTTCTCAGCATCATCCAGAGACAAGATGCTCCTGATCATAGCAATATTGCGCAGATGATATAAGGCGGTCCTAGAAACAGTTTTAATATGTGAATTAAAGGACAAATCCTGGTCAAAAATCACTCCAAGGTTCCTCACAGAACTGTTCAGAGTGAGAGTGGCAGCATCTAAATTAAGGGCATAATCTGAAAAGGAATTTCTAAGATGTTTTGGGCCAACAACAATGACTTCAGTCTTATCAGAGTTCAATAGTAAAAAATTACAAGTCATCCATGTAGTGATACAGAATGGTTTGAATGTATCATGTGCGCATGCGCAGTGAGTTGAGATTCTACAAATAAATGAAGTGAACCTCCGCTCCGCTCTCGAGGTCCCTTTTCTATATATTTCATAAAGTACACAGTACAATACATGGTGTCAGAAGTCGGCGACCCGTCTCTACTATGAAGACAGAAGCTTTAAAAAGCATGTTAGCGAAGTTTCCTTCCAGTTGGGCTGTACAGAGGAAAAAAAAGTTTTCAAGTTCACGAGCTGAACTAGCAAGCATTCCAAGCTAGCGACAACGTGACGAAGACGTCGGAAGGTAATGGATACGTTATTTTCGATAAACCCGCCCGAGGCATTTGACTTCAGGGATGTCGCTAGTTGGCCAAATTGGATCAGACGTTTTGAAAGATTCCGCATAGCTGCCGGACTCGACCAGAAGAGTCAAGAGTATCAAGTGAACTCGCTAATACAGTGATAATAGTATAATGATAATGATAATGATAATGATAGTGATAATGTATGTTAACAACAACTGGTGTAGACCGGGACATATCACTGTTAAACAACGACACTGCAGCAAAGACATAGAGTTGCTAGCTGTTAGCATGAGGCCTACATATCTCCCGAGAGAACACTCACACGTGATCTGCATTGTTGTTTATGCAAATCCGACGGCGAACGCTGGGACAGCGTGTGACGTCATCCATTCAGTAACCAGCAGGCTGCAGACAGAACACCCAGATGCTCTTCTCCTCATCTCAGGCGATTTCAACCACGTTTCACTGTCTCCCATTCTGCCCACTTTCACCCAGTATGTCACATGCCACACTAGAGACAATAAAACACTGGATTTGTTCTACGCAAACACTAAGGAGGCGTACACCTCATCACAACTCCCCCCACTTGGGAGATCGGATCACAACTTGGTTCATCTCCGACCGGTGTACAAACCCCTAGTGCACAGACAACCTCCGGCCATGCACACTGTGGAGTTATGGTCTGAGGAGACAATGGACACTCTAAAGGACTGTTTTGAAGCCACTGCCTGGAAGCAGCTCTGCGATCCACATGGTGAGGACATCGATGGCCTCATTCACACCTTCACGGGCTACCTCAGCTTCTGTGTGGACAAATCCGTTCCCACCAAGACCATACGGCGTCACTCAAACAACAAACCCTGGATCAACCCTGAGATAAAAACACTTCTGAGAGAGAAGAAGAGGATCTTCAGGTCGGGGAACAGGGAGATGCTGAAGTCCGTACAGAGGGAGCTGAGGAGAAAGATCAGAGAAGGCAAGGACAGCTTCAGGAAGAAGATGGAGGACAAGCTGCAACAGAGCGACATCAGCGGGGTCTGGAGAAACCTCAAAACCATCTCGGGGCTCCAGAATACCTCCCCCCAGGCCACGGGGGGCAGGGAGTGGGCGAACAACCTGAATCTGTTTTTCAATAGATTTGACCAACCGCTCTCCCCCCTGTCTGCACAACAACCACTGCTGCCACTAAGAAATCAAGTCCTGCTGCCCACTCCCCACTCCACCGACAACCCCCCCACTCCCAACACACAGCCCCCCATCCTGACCCTGACCAAGACCCAGGTGAGGACGGAGCTGAGGAAGATCAAGGCGAGGAAGGCGTCGGGACCGGACGGCATCAGCGCAAAGCTCCTCAAGTCCTGTGCAGACCAGCTGTGTGGGATTGTGACGTATATCTTCAACATGAGCCTGAAACTGGGGAGGGTACCACAGCTGTGGAAAACATCTTGTGTGGTACCTGTACCAAAAACTTCCCACCCCAAAGACCTGAACAGCTTCAGACCGGTGGCCTTGACGTCCCACTTGATGAAGACCCTGGAGAGACTGCTCCTTGCTCATCTCCGCCCCCTGGTGGAACCAGCGATGGATCCACTCCAGTTCGCCTACCAGCATGGCATTGGGGTGGAGGATGCGGTGATCTTCCTCCTTCACCGTTCTCTGTCCCACCTGGAGAAGCCCGGGAATATGGTGAGGATCATGTTCTTTGACTTCTCCAGTGCTTTCAACACCATCCAACCGATGATCCTGAAGGACAAGCTGCTGCGCGCAGGGGTGGACCAGCACCTGTCATCATGGATCCTGGACTACCTCACGAACCGGCCTCAGTTTGTGAGAACCCGGGACTGTGTTTCCGACACGATCATCAGTAGCACGGGGGCCCCCCAGGGAACGGTGCTGGCTCCCTTCCTGTTCACTCTTTATACTGCGGACTTCTCACACAACACAACACATTGCCATCTACAGAAGTTCTCTGATGACTCTGGGATCGTTGGTCTCATCTCCAGCGGAGATGAAGCTGAGTACAGAGGGCTTATCCAGGACTTTGTGGACTGGTGCCATCGGAACTGCCTCCAGATCAACGCGAGGAAAACTAAGGAGCTGGTGGTGGACTGCCGCAGGCATGGGCAGCCCCTCACAGCACCAGTAAATATACAGGGAACAGACATCGAGATGGTGACATCCTACAAGTACCTGGGTATTCATCTGAACAATAAACTAGACTGGTCACACAATACTGACGCACTCTACAAGAAGGGACAGCGCAGGCTGTTCCTGCTGAGGAGACTCAGGTCTTTTGGTGTACAAGGGGCGCTGCTGAAGTCATTCTATGACACGGTGGTGGCATCAGCCATCACTTTTGGAGTGGTCTGCTGGGGCAGTGGCATTACAGCAGCCGATAGGAAGAGACTGAACAAACTGATTAAGAAAGCTAGCTCTGTCCTGGGGCAACGCCTTGATCCGATGGAGGAGATAGGAGAGAGAAGGACGGTGGCTAAACTGTCATCTCTGCTGGAGTCCGAGTTCCACCCTATGCAGGACATACTGGATGCACTGAGGAGCTCATTTAGCAGCAGACTACATCATCCCAGGTGCACAACCGAGAGGTTTCGTAGGTCCTTCCTACCAACGGCTGTCAGACTGTACAACCTAAGCAGGGCTGCTCGCAGAGATAGCAAAAAGACGTAACAAACTAATAGTTTTTTTTGAATGCAAAAGATGCAATAGACTTACACAATGGTCCTCTCCGGCATACAACTAGGAACATACCGGTCGCTATGGAGGGTGAGAATATGTATGGGCACATAATCATACCATGTAGGATAACTAAATAGACGGTTATGCTGTTTCATCCCACCTAGCAACAATGCTCTGCACTGTGTGTGTTTATACACTCACCGGCCACTTTATTAGGTACACCTGTCCAACTGCTCGTTAACACTTAATTTCTAATCAGCCAATCACATGGCGGCAACTCAGTGCATTTAGGCATGTAGACATGGTCAAGACAATCTCCTGCAGTTCAAACCGAGCATCAGTATGGGGAAGAAAGGTGATTTGAGTGACTTTGAACGTGGCATGGTTGTTGGTGCCAGAAGGGCTGGTCTGAGTATTTCAGAAACTGCTGATCTACTGGGATTTTCACGCACAACCATCTCTAGGGTTTACAGAGAATGGTCCGAAAAAGAAAAAATATCCAGTGAGCGGCAGTTCTGTGGGCGGAAATGCCTTGTTGATGCCAGAGGTCAGAGGAGAATGGCCAGACTGGTTCGAGCTGATAGAAAGGCAACAGTGACTCAAATAACCACCCGTTACAACCAAGGTAGGCAGAAGAGCATCTCTGAACGCACAGTACGTCGAACTTTGAGGCAGATGGGCTACAGCAGCAGAAGACCACGCCGGGTGCCACTCCTTTCAGCTAAGAACAGGAAACTGAGGCTACAATTTGCACAAGCTCATCGAAATTGGACAATAGAAGATTGGAAAAACGTTGCCTGGTCTGATGAGTCTCGATTTCTGCTGCGACATTCGGATGGTAGGGTCAGAATTTGGCGTCAACAACATGAAAGCATGGATCCATCCTGCCTTGTATCAATGGTTCAGGCTGGTGGTGGTGGTGTAATGGTGTGGGGAATATTTTCTTGGCACTCTTTGGGCCCCTTGGTACCAATTGAGCATCGTTGCAACGCTACAGCCTACCTGAGTATTGTTGCTGACCATGTCCATCCCTTTATGACCACAATGTACCCAACTTCTGATGGCTACTTTCAGCAGGATAATGCGCCATGTCATAAAGCTGGAATCATCTCAGACTGGTTTCTTGAACATGACAATGAGTTCACTGTACTCAAATGGCCTCCACAGTCACCAGATCTCAATCCAATAGAGCATCTTTGGGATGTGGTGGAACGGGAGATTCGCATCATGGATGTGCAGCCGACAAATCTGCGCCAACTGTGTGATGCCATCATGTCAATATGGACCAAACTCTCTGAGGAATGCTTCCAGCACCTTGTTGAATCTATGCCACGAAGAATTGAGGCAGTTCTGAAGGCAAAAGGGGGTCCAACCCGTTACTAGCATGGTGTACCTAATAAAGTGGCCGGTGAGTGTATATTTACATATTTATTCCATCTAGCTACAATGCTCTGCACTGGGTGTGTTTATATTTATATATCTATATATTTATTCCATCTAGCTACAATGCTCAGCACTGGGTGTGTTTATATTTATATATCTATATATTTATTCCATCTAGCTACAATGCTCAGCACTGGGTGTGTTTATATTTATATATCTATATATTTATTCCATCTAGCTACAATGCTCCGCACTGTGTTTTTATATATCTACATATTATTCCATCTAGCTACATTGCTCCGCACTGTGTGTGTTTATATACTTGCATATTTATTCCACCTAGCTGCAATGCTCCGTACTGTGGGTGTTTATATATTTACATATTTATTCCATCTAGCTACAATGCTCTGCACTGTGTGTTCATATATTCATATATTTATTCCATCCAGCTACAATGCTCTGCACTGTGTGTCTGTGTGTGTGTGTGTGTATATATATATTTTATAGTAATATGTACATATGTATATTAGCTGCTCTTGCTTGCTTGTTTTTTTTTTTTCTTGCCTTCTGATTGTTGCTCTGAGTGTTGCTATCCCTGTGCTGTTGCAATCCTGGAATTTCCCCGTTGTGGGACTAATAAAGGCTTATCTTATCTTATCTTATCTTATCTTAATATACACTATGGGAGACTCGGCAGATGATGTGCTTAACACTTTAGCACTGGCTGAAGCGGACAAGAAAGACTACGAGAAAGTAAGAGACGCTTTTGAAAAACATTTCATCTGTGAACATAACGTGATATACGAGAGGGCCAAGTTTAACAAACGCTGCCAGGAGCCTGGTGAATCAGCCGAGGCGTTCATCACAGCCGTCCACAAGCTAGCTGAGTATTGTCAGTATGGAATCCTCAAAGAGGAGATGATAAGAGATCGCTTAGTCGTGGGTATTAAAGACCACATGCTTTCAGAGAAGTTACAACTCGACTCAAAGCTAATTCTAACGAACGCAATGACAAAAATTCGCCAAAACGAGGAAATTAAAAACCAACAAACCACACTGAGACAGACTAGCACAGATGGTGTTGAAGGAGCTAATATGGATGCAGTTAGGTTCAAGCACAAACAAAAATCGGGTCAACAAGGAAACAAAACAAATCACAGACCAGGTCAGACAAATGCAAAAGACAGATGTGGCAGGTGTGGAAAAGCACATGGAAATTCATTTAAAGAATGTCCTGCTCGCAATGCAGACTGCAAGAAATGTCAGAAAAAGGAGCATTTTGCTGCTTTGTGTAAAACAAAAATGAGAGTGGAGGAACTTCAGCAGAAGGACATGAGTGAAAGTTTGGAGACATTGTTTTTGGGCACAATGACTACGGCACCTGCACCTAATGCTGCGTGGAAGAAGTCGATTGGAGTAAATGGCCAGCAGGTAGTGTTCAAGCTCGACACCGGCGCTGCAGTGACAGCCATCCCAAAACACATGTACTCTGAAAAGCTGCACGGGAAACTTTCACCACCAAGCAAAAAACTCTGTGGACCAAGCAATGTTCCTATCGCAGTACAGGGACGCTTCACCGCCGACATGAGCTACAAGGGCTCTGTTGTGAAGCAGCAGGTGTATGTTGTCCCAGGGTTAGCTACTCCACTACTTGGCTTGCCAGCCATACAAGACCTCAGCTTTCTTAGTCAAGTAGATGCCATTGCAACAGAGAATGCTTATGTGAAGCAATATCCCAGAGTGTTTACTGGTTTAGGGAAGCTAGAGGGTGAATATAGGATTAAATTGAAAGAGAATGCCACTCCATTTGCCCTAGCGGTGTCACGCCGCTTGCCTCTGCCATTAAGAGGGAAAGTTCAAGAGGAGCTGAATAGGATGGAGGCAATGGGAATTATTTCACCCATCGAAGATGCAACTGAGTGGTGCTCCGGAATGGTCGTAGTACCAAAGCCAAACGGAAAAATCCGTATATGTGTCGACCTCACCCACCTAAATGAGAACGTGTGCAGAGAAAGACGCATCCTCCCTGCAGTCAATGAGACGCTCGCTAAACTAGCTGGAGCTAGAATTTTTTCAAAGCTAGATGCCACTGCAGGTTTTTGGCAAATCCCTTTGCATAAGGAATCGTCCCCACTCACCACCTTCATCACGCCATTCGGACGTTTTTGTTTCAACCGACTTCCTTTTGGAATATCCTCAGCACCAGAGCATTTCCAGAAGTGCTTGACACAAATGCTGGATGGCCTGGAAGGAACGGACTGTCATGCAGATGACATCTTGGTGTTTGGAGCCACACCACAGGAACATGATGAAAGGCAGCATCGAGTGCTGCAACGCCTACAGCAGCGAGGCCTCACCCTGAACGACAAGTGCCAGTTTGCAGTGACTGAGGTGAAATTCCTTGGGCATATCGTCAGCGGAGAGGGAATACGGCCAGATCCCGACAAGATCAGGGCCATTGCAGCCATGCCACCACCCAAGGACGTGGCAGACGTCAAAAGATTCATGGGGATGGCGAATTACTTGGGAAAGTTTTCCCCAAACATTGCAGAGATCACAGGACCGATCAGAGACCTTCTGAAAGCTGATAACATGTGGACATGGGGGCCAGCTCAACAGACAGCCTTCGCAAAGGTGAAAGAAGAGCTCAGCTCATCGGCTGTACTTGCCCCATACTGCACTGACAGGCCGACTAGGGTGTCAGCAGATGCATCCTCCTACGGACTGGGGGGTGTTTTGTCACAACTTCAAGCTTCAGGAGAGTGGAGGCCAGTGGCCTTTATTTCCTGCAGTATGACAGAAACTGAGCGTAGATACGCCCAAATTGAAAAAGAGGCCTTGGCCATCACGTGAGCGTGTGAACGGTTCCAAACTTGCCTCCTGGGTCTGCACTTTGAGGTTAGAACAGACCACAAACCCTTGATAAGTCTCCTCAGCTCAAGAGCACTTGAGGACATTCCCCCTCGTGTGTTGCGATTCAGATTGAGACTCCTGCGGTTCACATACACCATTGTGCATGTTCCGGGAAAAAATCTCATAGCAGCAGATGCTCTTTCAAGAGCTCCCCTTCAAGGTGCAACAACAGAGGAGGATCTCGTGCTCCAGAGTGACGTGACAGCTCACATCAACGAAGTCATTCAGCAACTGCCTGCATCGCAAGAGAAACTGATGCAGATTAGGCGAGCTCAGGAAGAGGATCCAGTGTGTGCGCAGCTGTCTTCTCTGATCCGCACAGGTTGGGACAGATTGAGTTCAGTTCCGCAGCTGAAGTCCTATTGGCAGTACCGAAATGACTTGTTGATGGCTGATGGTCTCCTGATGAAAGGGAAAAGAATAGTGATTCCAGCAAGCATGCAACCAAACATTTTGGAAATGCTTCATCAGGGCCACCAGGGAATGGTGAAGTGTATGGCGAGGGCTCATGAAGCAGTATGGTGGCCAGGTCTGACACGTCAGATAAAAGAAAAGGTACGCCAGTGTGAAGTTTGTGCTAAGGAATGTCACAATGCACCAGAACCTCTCCTGACCACACCCTTGCCATCACGCCCATGGCAAAAGCTAGCCGCCGACCTGTTTGAATGGAAGAAAGGTCATTACTTGGTGGTCATTGACTACTACTCCCGATTCATTGAGGTTGCTAACGTCACAAGCACTCTAGCGTCAGCTGTGATTCTTAAAATGAAAGCCATCTTCAGCCGTCATGGAGTGCCTGACACACTCATCACCGACAACGGCCCACAGTTTGCAGCAGCAGAGTTTGCAGAGTTTGCTGCAGATTACAAATTCCAGCATCTCGCCAGTAGCCCCCGTTACCCCCAAAGCAACGGAGAAGCAGAACGTGCTGTTAGAACCGTGAAGGCCCTGTTGCAGAAGAATGAGGACCCTCACAAAGCGCTGATGGCATACAGAGCGACCCCTCTCACTCATGGGGCATCCCCCGCGCAGCTCCTAATGGGGCGTAACATCCAGACACCTCTCCCAGTGTGTCCAAGCACCCTCACACCAGCTTGGCCGGACTTGAGAGCTTTTGAGTTGAAAGACAAAGAGCTTAAAAGAAAACAGGCTGAGGAATATAACACACGGCACAGAGCACAGGAGAAGAAACCGCTCCAGCCAGGCCAGAGAGTCTGGATCAAGAACGAACCACGCACTGGAGTAGTTTCCGGATCAGCTGGGACACCGAGGTCCTACGTCGTTGACACTTCGAAAGGCTATCTCAGAAGAAACCGCTCTCATTTGAGAGTTGTGCCTTCACCATCGACCACCCCAGATCTGGGGATACACACCAGAGTGGGCAGAGCGGTCAAGCCAGTCAAAAGACTGAATTTGTAGTATAGTGTTGTGTGTATACACAGAGCAGAATAAACCTCCATACCACAACAGAGAGGATCAAGTAGTCCACCCTGCCTCTCAGTTAAGTTCTTATGTGTTATGTGTTTGAATGTTGCAGTATTGTGAAAAAAAAAAGGAGGGGACAAGAATGAGATGAATAATGAGATGTAGACGGTGCACATTCAAAGTTTATTTTGAGGATTTATGTTTAGTCTTAAGTTAATGTGATAAAAAGATATAATTCATGATTTTTGTAAACAGCTGGGAAACATTGGTTTAAAAGGGGGAGATGTAGTGATACAGAATGGTTTGAATGTATTATGTGCGCATGCGCAGTGAGTTGAGATTCTACAAATAAATGAAGTGAACCTCCGCTCCGCTCTCGAGGTCCCTTTTTTATATATTTCATAAAGTCCACAGTACAATACAATCCAAGCTTTGATGTCCTTAAGACAGGCATCTAGCTTGGCCAACTGATCACAATCATCGGGCTTCATTGACAGGTATAGTTGTGTGTCATCCGCGTAACAATGAAAATGTATACAGTGCTTTCTGATGATATTGCCCAGCGGAAGCATATATAGACTAAAAAGAGTAGGGCCCAACACAGATCCCTGTGGAACTCCGTGAGTGAGCTTAGAGCTGGAAGAAAATCCATCATTGACATTTTATTTATTTATTTAGCGACTGCAAAGTCCTTAAGCCAAGCAGTTGCCTCCTGGTTTGCTGTATGGAGGGTGTGTAATCCTCCTTCCAGTCTTTGGAGCGGGCAAACCTCTATGATGTGTTCCATTGTTTGCTCCTCTCCACATGCGCACAGGGGGCTAGGGCTACTGCCCCATCTGTGAAGGCTGGCCAAGCAGGGGCCATGTCCAGTCCTGAAGCGATTGAGTGTAGACCACTGTCTCCTTGAGAGGTTGGTGCCCGGGACCTGTTGGTTGGGGTTTATCACCAGCTGTTTGTTTGGGACCTCCTTGGTCTCCCATTCCTCTTGCCAAGCTGTCTGGATGGTAAAGTCAGCTGGGGGAGGGTTTTTCCAAATCGGCCGTCTGGATGAAAGTCGGGCAGTGGGTGGGGTGTAGATATCTGCATGGATTGGTAAGTGAGGAAAATCTTTAACTTTTTGGAGCATCCTTTGAGTTAATGCTGCTCGCCGGATGTGTGGAGGGGCTATGTTTGACAGTACAGAGAGCCAGGGGAGTGGTGTTGAGTGGATTGTTCCAGTTATAGTTCTCATGGTTGAGTTGAGCTGGGTGTCTACATGGTGTGTGTAAGATGACCTGGACCAGACAGGGGCACAATATTCTGCTACAGAGTATGAAAGGGCCAGTGCTGAGGTGCGCAGGGTGGAGACTGCCGCCCCCCATTTTGCACCAGCGAGCTTGCAGAGCAGGTTGTTTCGTACCGTCACCTTAGCAGCCGTCCCCTTTAGATGTTCCTTGAAGGATAAGGTCCTATCAAGGGTCACTCTAAGATAAGTTGGATTTGGGGCATGCTTAAGCTTGAGTCCGCTCAGGTGGATGTTTAGTTCTCTGGCAGCTTTTGCATTGTGGAGATGGAATACACTGGAGACGGTTTTTGCTGGGCTTGGTTTTAGGCGCCAGATTTTGCAGAACTGGTCCAGTTTGGCAAGATCTTCCGTGAGCACCCGTTCCAGTGGTTCAAAGTCTGGTGCTTGGAATGCCAAACAGATGTCGTCTGCATAGATGAATTTGCGGGATTTTGTAGTAGGCAGGTCGATCATTGACATGGACAAACTGAAATCTATCAGACAAATAAGATCTAAACCACTGCAACGGAGTTCCACTGAGTCCAACAAAGTGTTCCAATCTATCAAGTAGAATGGCATGATCGATAGTGTCAAAGGCTGCACTGAGATCTAAAAGAACAAGAACAGAGACAAGTCCATTATCAGATGCAGTCAGGAGGTCATTAGAGACCTTCACTAAGGCAGTTTCAGTGCTGTGATGAGCTCTGAACCCAGATTGAAACACCTCAAACAAACCAACTCCTTGCAAATGGTCAGATAATTGCACAGCAACAACTCTTTCCAAGATTTTTGAAATGAAAGGCAAATTGGAGATTGGTCGATAATTGGCCAAAACTCCAGGATCGAGTGTCGGTTTTTTAAGTAAAGGTTTAATTACAGCAGTTTTAAAAGCCAGTGGAACATAACCCAGAGTTAAAGAAGAATTAATGATAAGAAGAATATGGCTACTAATAATTGGGAAAATAATTTTAAATAACCTGGAAGGAATAGGGTCCAGAAGGCAAGATGAAGGCTTAGAAGAGGAAACTACCCTATCCAACTCCAAGAGGTTGATTGGAGTAAATCTATCCAAGAAGATATCAATTGAGGGAGTTGCAGTAGTTAATGTACTAGTTTACGGTAGGAAGAATCTGACTAATTTCATCTCTAATAGATAAAATTTTAAGATTGAAATAGTTCAGAAAGTCCTGACTAGAAAGCTCAGGGGGGATGCAAGGACTGACCGAGTCATGGCTCTTTGTAAGCCTGGCTACAGTGTTGAAGATAAACCTGGGGTTATTCTTGTTTGCTTCTATTAATGCAGAATAATAGCTTGATCTAGCTTTTCTAAGAGATTTTTTATAGATTAAGAGATGATTTCTCCACGCCAAGTAGAATTCATCTCAATTAGTTGAACGCCATTTTCTTTCCAATTGACGAGCCTTCTGTTTCAAGCCACGAGTTTCTGAGTTAAACCAAGGAGTAAGAAATCTCTGGTTAGACTTTTTCTTTTTTAAAGGGGCTACCAAATCTAGAGTCCGATGCAGAGAGGCAGTAACACCATCAACCATGCTATCACTCATGAATGGAGCAGACTCTCCATCACTTATTTCAGGTGTTTCTGTTGTGTTGACCCATGGCATAGAGGAGACAATCTGCAAAAATTTAGCAACAACGTCATCAGAAAGGCATCTGCTGTAGTAGTATTTTTCTTTAGGAAATAAGTGATATATATATAATGGTCAGACAGTACAGGATTATGAGGAGACACAACCAGATTTTCTTACTTTTTGGGAAAACCCCATTGAGTCTAAAATTGAAGTGAAAGCCTTATTAAGACAGTCACTCTCAACATCAACATGTATATTAAAGTCCACTACAATAATTATTCTATCAGCTTTCAGCACCAAATCAGCTAAAAATTCGGCAAATTCCGACAGAAACTCTGAATAGGCCGTGGGAGGATGATAAACTATGGCAAACAGAATTGGGATCAAGCCAAGATTGCCAACAGGCCCCACACTGAGGACCAAACCTTCAAAGGAATTAAAACATAATTCCTGCTTAACATTAACCAGCAATTTAGGATGGAAAATTGCCGCCACTCCACCACCACGACCAGAACCTCTGGGGTTATGACAGTTTAAATACCCAGAGGGAGTTGATTCATTCAGACCAACATAATCATCAAGCCCGAGCCAGGTCTCTGTGAGGGATAGTAGATCGATCTGGTGATCGATTAATAGATCATGGACCAGAAGAGACTTAGAAGATAGAGACCTAATGTTTAACCTCTTGCACTCCGGGATACCGCGGGCGGTCACGTCTCTGCGTCCTAGTGCGTCCTCGTGCGTCCTAGTGCGCACTGTGTGTCTCAGTGCGCACTGAAAAAAAAAAAAGCTGCATTTCCGTTCTTCCACTACAGACACAGCCGCGAACAGAAAGCCAAAGGAGTGCTTTGATTAGTTTAGATTTCATTGACCTCTCATTCGACTAATAAGAGCCTTGAATTGGGTTTCTAAAACCTTGAAGAACCAATGACTGAAAACCTAGCAAGAAGGACCCGCCTACCAACGACTGCGAATACAACGAGGCAATTGAAGCAGAAAAGTTTGACGATTGAAAGCGTGCGTCCCGTGCGTAAAATCTGTTTTGTGTAAGCCGCTGTTTGTAACGGTAGCGTTCGCCAGTCTTTTTTTATTACTACTGTTCTTATTTGTTTTGAAAAATCATTCACCAAAACCGCAATCATGGAAGCGCAAAACCGCAATAATGGAATCATGGTTTGACCGGGTCGCGTGACCAGAACCACGAGTCGTAACAAGCAGACCAGCGTCATGTTTGTCTGACAATGAGGAACAGATGTTCGCCAACGACACTGCTGTTGTGGACAGGTAAGTGTTATAAGCTAAATTATTCTTTATCCCTGAAAATAGTAATCAAAATGACTTTTGACCGATCGGTAATTACAACGGTGCGTCATCGCCACATGATGGACCGTTGACAGACCGTTTTTTTTGTGCGCCGCACTTCTCTGTAGCGGGGGGGGGGGAGTTGTTATCCTCTATATTGCAGATATTTTAGTATAATTTTTATTGCACTGTAGGTTATTTTTTCTTGTAAAAAAAGGCCACACATTTTTTACGTGGCATGCTTCTTTGTGTGTGGGGGGCTTGTTTGTTCATTCATTCATTCATGAATGAATAAACAACCCCCCCACACACACACACACACAGCCCTGAGTGTCACCTTTCATTAGAGCCCTAGATGAAGCTTCTTTGTTGAATCATTCAAAAGTTATAGACGTTTTTCCAAACTGTGCCATTTGGCACAATTTGGCACAGTTCAAAAACGCCTGGGAACAACCTGAGAAAAAAAGCTGTGTAATATATTCATTTTTTGTGGTATTCTTACAAAATTTTGACCTCAGCTGGATAACACTTGGTTCTACATTTCTGTTGCATTTTCCAGCCAGGATCTGACAGCTGTGTGTAATTTGCAAACATTTGTATCTAAAAAACACCCAGGCAAACTTTATTTTCTTCAAGTTCAGTATGTTTAGATGACTGTTACTCAGTGGCAGGAGCACTTAGAGAGATTATGACTGTTTTGCCAAAAAATTCAAAGTGTTTTCTTTTAAATGAGACCAACCCCATGAAGATGCTGCAAAGGGTTGAAGAACAGCTTTTGATTTACTTTGGGTACGTTACTTTTAGGCGTTTTTAGGGAAATTGACGAGACTGCAAGGGGTTAATAAGCCACATTTAATTTTTAAATTTTGGGGAGGCCAAATTATTAATTTTTATTAATTTTAGAGACTTGAGGCTGGATTAGAATTTTCCCAACATTTTGTTTAATCAATCTGGGAAGTTTATGCATTCTATTTTTTTTTAACTTTTTTATTAACTTTAGAGGGAGCAGAAAAAGGTTCTCTAAGGGAGGAGAGAGGGGCAAAGTTGAAGGGTGGTGGATGAGGAGGAGCTGCAGAAGTGCGAGTGTTTTTCAGGTTGTGTTGTAATAGTCCTGGGTTACAATATTTAGGGCAACGGGAGACAAACTCAATCTCTGAAGGATTATAAATCAAAGGCTGATCCAAACGGTAAAGACCACCCGAGTTAACGGGATTGATACAATATGTGGGAACAGGACCATAAAAGGGCAGATTGGCAAACCCAGAAACTTCAGAATGAGTAAACACGCCAAATTTCAGTCACTGTACCAGAAAACACCGAATAAAATAGAAAAGATTGTCTGTTAAAGCACGTGCACCAAGTCTATTTGGGTGGATGCCATCAGGCCTCATAAGTGATGGGCGGTTCCAAAATAAGTTAAAATTGTCAACAATACCAATGTTAAAAATAGGACAAGTAAAACACAGCCAAGAATTAAGGCTGAGAGTTCTGCTAAAACGATTACAGCCTCGTTTGAAAGGTGCCAAAGGCCCAGAGATGAGCGTACGTCTTGTTCTCGATGGGCATGGGCTCCCTCGCTTCCTGAGCACACAGGGTGGATGGAGTGTTGTCAGTGCTGTCCCATATTACCTCATCCCACACCACAACGTCGTCATCCAGGTCCACTGTGCCCCAACTGCCGCACCCGGACCATTTGAACCCAGCGCTGTCTCTGATAGCAAAACCCAGTCTGTAGAAAAGGTCACATTATGGCGCATATTTAGGGCGCATATATGGCATTCATATTCACCCACATATACCTAGTAGGCATGACGGTGCATATTCTGGAAGCTTCACGTCTCAATGGCCAAAGAGGACCTGACCCTGCAGAGACCTACGGGAGGTGTGAAGTTGGTTGCTTAGGAGACGAGAAGTGGGAGAGAATGTCCCAGCAGGAGCCCTGGAGGCTAGAAGGATGAGAGAGTATATATATTAATATATATATATATATATATATATATATATATATATATATATATATATATATATATATATATATATATATATATATATATATATATACTGTATATATATATATATATATATATATATATATACTGTAATATATAGTAATATATATTACAGTATATATATATATATATATTTTTTTTATTTTTTTTTTTTTTTTCCCCATGGGAAAAGCCTAAAGCCCATCCAGGGACAAGAGTTGCAAATTAGCTAATAGCTATACACTCTATGTGCAACACATCAGATTGATTGTCTTTGATTAATTGTCTATGTTTATTGCACTGTCCCTGTCAAATAAACTAATCTACTACTACTAGAGACAATGGAGACGCCAAGGAGCCTCGGGGGCTGTATCTTTGTTCAAGGACTGTGGGTTGGGGGGGTGTTATTTGATGTTGGGGGTTTTGTGTCTTTGGAGGGTATAAGAACTGTGAAGGATGATTGTTCTACCTCTTTACTGAGATTCTGTTCTTGTTGGAGGATGTGACCTCTCAATAAACCAACCCTGAGAAATAAACTCAGTCTCGTTTGTGAAAGGCATCCTCTACACTGGTGACCTACGACAAACTATGGCCAGTGGCGACGATCTTCCCGCACCGGACTCTTCAGGAGCCAACCGGGTTAACGTAGCTACCACACTACAGCTGCCCGATTTCTGGCAACATAACCCGTGCTCCTGGTTTACCACTGTGGAGGCGCAGTTCCACCTTCGGGGAATCTCAGCGGACGCAACGAGGTTCTACCATTTATCCTTTTTTTTTTTTTTTTTTTCCTTTGAAAGACAAAAGTAAAATAGAAAGATGTCTTTACCTTCTTTACATGTTTCAACTGCACTGCAGCCTTCATCAGAAGAGTCAGCTGATTGCTGATTGCAAAAAAAAAAAAAAAAAGGATAAATAATTGAAAGAAGACAAAATGAACCTGTTTGACGTATTACGAGGTTCTACCATGTCGTTCTACCATGTCGTCGCGAAGCTGGACAGCCTCACAGTGCAGCGGGTGGAGAGCCTGACCAACCACCCGCCCCAGGACGACAAGTATGGCGCACTGAAAGCCGCCCTCATTCGAGCTTTCACTCCCTCGCAGGGAGAGCGAGCAGAGAGACTTCTGGCGCTGACAGAAGGGGAAGCAGACGGGCCGGCAGATCTGATGGTGAGGATGATGAACCTGAGAAGCGAAGATGATGACAGTTTTATCTTCGCCCACCTCATTCTCAGAACACTACCGCCAGCAGTGAGAGTCACCCTGGCCAGCTCACAGCTGCTCAACGACCGCGACTACCACGGGCTGGGCCAGGAGGCGCAGCGGCTCGTCGACGCCCATAGACGACACGCAGCCACGACAGCGGCAACGGAGCTGAACGCACCCCCGCGAGACGAGGGGAGACCAGAGGCCGCAGCACCGGACCCACTGACGTCAGCAGCGGCAGAGACCAGGAGAAGCGGAGCGGACGGCACCCTCTGCTTTTACCATCGACGTTTCGCCGAGAGGGCGCGCAGATGCATCCCACCGTGCCGATACAAGCGCCAGGGAAACGCCAAGACCGAGAGTCGGTAGCAGCTGCTGCTCTCGGCGCGAAGAACAAGCTGCTTTTTGTGACGGACGCGAATTCAGGGAAGGATTTCCTGGTGGACACAGGCTCCCAGCTGAGTTTCGTCAAGCTTTCCTATGCGGACCTGCTGGCGCCTTCCAGCGGACCCCTGGTGCTAGCGGCAAATGGCTTGACGATCAAAACCTATGGGGAGAAGACGCTCCTTCTATCCTTCCACGGGCACACCTTCGAGTGGACTTTCGTCGTAGCTGCAGTTAGCAACAACATGTTAGGTGCTGATTTTTTATGCTCAAACAGTTTATTAGTTGATCTTACTAATAGACGTATGATAAATGCACTGTCTTTCCACTCTATCTCCTGTACAGCTCGGGTGGCCCCGCCTTCTGCACATCCTAATGTCACAGCTGCGGGTGGTAAGTTTCATGCACTACTCAATCAGTTCCCAGCACTCACGGTCCCAACATTTTCAGCGTCAACAGCTAAACACGGGGTCGAGCATTTCATAACTACCTCCGGTCCCCCTGTTTTTGCAAAAGCTCGGCGCTTGGACCCAGCTAAACTCGCCATCATGCGCGAGGAATTCGCCAACTTGGAAAAACTGGCCATTGTTAGATGCTCTAACAGCCCTTGGTCGTCTCCCCTGCATATGGTCCCCAAGGCTGACGGCTCGTGGCGGCCTTGCGGTGATTTCCGCAGGTTAAACAATGCTTCAGCACACGACCGCTACCCGATTCCGCACATCCAGGATTTTTCGGCGCATTTGGCGGGGGCGCGCATCTTTTCCAAAATAGATTTGGTGCGCGGTTATCACCAAGTCCCGGTCCGCGCTCAAGACATACCCAAAACGGCAGTAATAACCCCCTTTGGGCTTTTCGAGTTTTTGCGCATGCCTTTTGGCCTCAAAGGCGCCGCACAGACGTTCCAACGCATGATGGATGCGGTGTTGCGTGGCCTCCCTTTCGTGTTCGCCTATTTGGATGATATTTTGGTAGCCAGTGCATCCGAGGTCGAACACGAACGCCACCTCACAGCGGTTTTTCAGAGGCTGACAGAGCATGGGCTGATAATTAACCCAGCGAAATGTCAATTCGGGGTAGCGCAAATCGATTTTTTGGGCCACCGCATTTCTCCAGAAGGAGTGGTCCCGCTGCCCGATAAAGTACGCGCGACAACGGAGTTTCCCCAGCCGCAGACAGTTAAAGCATTGCAAGAATTTTGGGGGATGGTCAATTTTTATAACCGTTTCCTCCCCAGCGCGGCACAGCTCATGCACCCACTGTACGCGGCACTAAAGAAATAAAAACCTGCAAATAAGGTCAAGTGGTCCCCGGAACGGGAGCACGCTTTCTCCCAGGTCAAGTCGGCCCTGGCGAACGCTGTGCTGTTGGCACCCCCCGTGGCAGCAGCTCGCATGGCACTAACCACGGACGCTTCCGACGTAGCAGTGGGGGCGGTTGTCGAGCAACTGGTAGCAGGGAGCTGGCAACTGCTTGCGTTTTTCAGCAAAACATTGCGCAATAACGACCGGAAATACAGCGCGTTCGATAGGGAGCTTTTAGCCCTGCATCTGGCCATCCGCCACTTCCAGTTCTGGCTGGAAGGGCGCCATTTCACCGCGTTTGTAGACCACAAACCATTAACATTTGCAATGGCCAAGATTTCAGAGCCGTGGTCGGGCCGACAGCAGAGACAGCTGGCCGCGATTTCAGAGTTTACCACCGACATTCAACATGTGGCGGGCAAACACAATGTGGTGGCAGATTGCCTCTCGCGCGTAGTTGCAACGCCAGGCCCCCAGGGGGCAGACACGGTGGCCGTGGACATGGGCCAGGCTTGCGGCGCGGAAGCGCTCGCAGCCCCGGTCTGTGTAGGCTTAGATTATGCAGCCATGGCCGCCGAGCAGGTTAACGATGCGGATGTGCGCGCGCTCCAGTCTGGGCCAACAGGGCTAAGGCTGGAGCACAGGGTGCATCAGACAGGTATGCCTCCTCTAATCTGCGATATCTCCACAGGGCGCCCCCGCCCCGTGATCCCAGCTGCGTGGCGCCACCACGTTTTTGATTTAATCCATTCGCTGGCACATCCGGGAGTTCGCGCATCGATCAAAATGGTGGGAGAAAAATTTGTTTGGCCGGGGCTGCGTAAACAGGTCAAAGAGTGGGCCGCAGCCTGCACAGCGTGTCAAAGAGCAAAGATACACAAGCACACACGGGCCCCCTTAGAACCTTTTCACATCCCAGCCAAACGCTTCGATCACGTGCATATCGACTTGGTGGGACCCCTCCCACTGTCGCAGGGTTTCACACACCTTCTAACCATGGTGGACCGCACAACGCGCTGGCCAGAAGCGGTCCCCCTGGCGTCAACTACAGCAGCAGACATGGCGCGCGCGTTTTTTAACGGCTTGGGTCGCGCGTTTTGGAGTCCCGTCAGACATAACGTCTGACAGGGGTCCCCAATTCGTTTCCGAGCTCTGGTCATCCATGGCCCTCAGTCTGGGGGTGAAAATTCACCGCACTACCGCTTATAACCCTCAGGCCAACGGTTTGTGCGAACGCTTTCACCGGTCATTGAAAGCAGCCCTCAGAGCGGCTCTCACGGACACAAATTGGGTTGATAAACTTCCATGGGTTTTATTAGGGTTGCGTTCAGCACCTAAGGAAGATTTACAAGCCTCTCCGGCTGAACTAGTTTTTGCCCAACCCCTCCGGTTACCGGGCGAATTCCTTCCAGAGAACCCCGCACCAAATCGCCCACCCGCTCAGCTGCTGCAGAGCGACACGGGATCAAACACCCTCCCCGGCCCAGTTCATCACAGTTTCCCACGCGTTTTTGTACCTAAAGCCTTAAAGAACGCAGAATTTGTCTTTGTCAGACACGACGCTCAGAGGCCAGGTTTAAGGCCGCCTTATGATGGACCGTTCAGAGTGTTAGAAACTGGGGAAAAACATTTTTTGCTCGATTTGAGTGACAGGAGAGAATTAGTCTGCATTAACAGACTCAAACCCTCTTTTGTGTTGGCTGATGAACAAGTGCAATTAGCCAGGGCCCCCCGTCGCGGCAGGCCACCGGGGAGACACTCTTCTAAGCTTTCACAAGAATGTGCTAACAACTCTGATCCACAGACGCAAGAAACAGCTACAGGCAGATCGAAGCCTGCTTACAGCAGATATGGCAGGAGGTTGAAGCCCAAGCAGCTGGAAATGTGATATGTTGTGCCATTTTGCTGTTCTGTGTGATATGATATGTTTCTATGCATTTTGGGGTACTTTGTCCTTATTTAGATGTTTGGGGGGGGGGGTTATATGGCGCATATTTAGGGCGCATATATGGCATTCATATTCCCCCACATATACCTAGTAGGCATGACGGTGCATATTCTGGAAGCTTCACGTCTCAATGGCCAAAGAGGACCTGACCCTGCAGAGACCTATGGGAGGTGTGAAGTTGGTTGCTTAGGAGACGAGAAGTGGGAGAGAATGTCCCAGCAGGAGCCCCGGAGGCTAGAAGGATGAGAGAGACAATGGAGACGCCAAGGAGCCTCAGGGGCTGTATGTTTGCTCAAGGACTGTGGGTTGGGGGTGTGTTATTTGATGTTGGGGGTTTTGTGTCTTTGGAGGGTATAAGAACTGTGAAGGATGATTGTTGTACCTCTTTACTGAGATTCTGTTCTTGTTGGAGGATGTGACCTCTCAATAAACCAACCCTGAGAAATAAACTCAGTCTCGTTTGTGAAAGGCATCCTCTACAACATCCCATAATGTTGTCACTGCACACTGTCACCTAGAATACAATTTTGGGTTTACAGCAAACAGTCATCTCCACTGTTCTGACATTGCACAATCTGTGACCACCATATCCATACAGCGGCGTTGGGTTGTCCTTGATTTTGTGGTTGGGGAAAAACTTTTTCACTGTGGCCTAGTTTAACATCAACCGCATCGCCGCTGTGTCAAGCAGAAGTGGTACAGCTACTCCGTCTAGTTCAACCATGCTGTACGAATAACCACTGATGCCGGGGCGTACCGAATGAATGGTCGTTGTTGGTGGGTGGGTGGGCTCTTCTGGCAGGCTTCACGGCATTGAAGACCGGCATTCATTCATTCATTCATCTTCTTCCGCTTAATCCTTTTCGGGCCGCGGGGGGGCTGGAGCCCATCCCAGCATCTTTGGGCGAGAGGCAGGGTACACCCTGGACAGATCGCCAGTCCATCGCAGGGCCAACACAGAGAGACAGACAACCATTCACTCTCACAGTCATACCTAAGGACAATTTAGAATCCCCAGTTTGATGCCAATTAACCTAACGTGCATGTTTTTGACATGTGGGAGGAAACCGGAGAAATCCCGGAGTAAACCCACGCAGACACGGGGAGAACATGCAAACTCCACACAGATCACTGTTGGTCGGGGGCTGGGATCGATCCCAGGATCCCCCGGCCAAGAGTGAGTTGCTGTGCTGCCACAGTGCTAACCACTCCACCACCGTGCTGCCATTTTGCTAGGGTATGCCGGTCTTCGATGCTTCACGGCATTGAAGACCGGCATACCCTAGCAAAATGGTTCATGCACCCACACTTGCTGCACCACTTTCCTCTTGCCAGGCACACTCGTATTTTACTCTGGTGCGTCGGGGACCCACAACCTCCGCAGACGGGGCCTCTCAGAGCAAACTTCCAGCTCACCGCATTAGCCTCATATTCTTCTGCCATGCGGTTGTCGTCCTCCGAGTTCACTGCGTTAGCTAGTGTTGACTGTCTGGGTAGCCTCTGCGTTTGGCACCCATTTAGCTCGGTGGCTAACTCCTCTGCTGCTTCCAATTGAAGCGCTAGCTTATCTGCTTAAGCTAACATCAAGTCATTTGGTGCCATTAGCAACCTAGCTCATAACCCAGCGTTACATGTGTGTTTGGCCAATTGGTCCCACACCATTTTGTCTTCCAGCTGCCCAAAATGGCACACAATAGCCAACTGTCTCAGGTCAGCAACAAACTGCTGTACTGGCTCACTGACTGTCATCTCTTGCAAACACGAATCCGTCATACCGTCACACTGCCTGGCATAGCAAAATGATTAGCTAGCAGCTCTACAACTTCCTCATATGAGTCCTTCGTACTGAGCGTCTGGAGAATCCTTTGGCCCTCTAAGCCTAGGTTATTGGCAAGCAGTGCTTGCGTCCTCACCTTGTCTAGCTTTCCTAGGCCCAACACTGTAACATATGTGTCATATAATGTGATATTTATATGTGGTGTGTCTTTAAGACTATGGTGACGTCACAGGTCAGAGTTGACCTTCACCGAGTGATATGATATGAAAATGGCGATGTGTTGATGTTGCCGCCTGTTAATGTTTCCCGCTCCTAGTTTTAAAAGAGAACTTTGTTGAAACCACTATTCGTGTGGACCTCAGTTCTTTACATGGTGTCAGAAGTGCTTGACGGACGCTCTGCTTCAGTAAGATGGCCAAGTTTAATCCCCCGGAAAGTTTTCCTTTCCATCGTCCAAATGAATGGGCGGGCTGGAAAGAGCGCTTTCTGCGTTTCCGGACGGCTACAAAACTGAATAAAGAGGACGGCGAAATTCAGGTCAGTTCACTGATTTACGCCATGGGCCCCGAAGCTGAAAACATCTTCAAATCATTCTCCTTTACTGAGGAAACGGATCAAAAGAAGTTTGACGTTGTGTTAGGAAAATACGACGAGTACTTCTGTCCCAAACGGAACGTGATCCATGAGCGCGCTTGTTTTCACCAGAGGCTGCAGCGGCCTGGTGAGAAAGTGGAAATGTTTATCAGAGCCCTTCATGAGATGTCAGAACACTGTGACTTTGGTGTAAAGAGAGATGAACATATCCGTGACCGAATTGTTGTGGGCATCCTTGATAAAGAGCTGTCACGTAAACTGCAGATGATGGCTGATCTAACGCTTGCCCAAACCATTCAAACAGTTCGCCAGTACGAGGAGGTTGTCCTCCAGGTTCACCAGCAGGGGGAGGCACACGCCACGGTGCAGGAGATCCAGGGAAAAGCAGCAGGCAGAGGAAGATCTCCATTTAAACCAAGGAAAGGAAAAAGTGGAGAGCAAAAAGACTCATGGTGTGGAAGATGTGGAAAATTAAAACACAGAGATCCTGAAAAGTGCCCAGCCATGAAGTCAACATGCAACAAGTGTAAAAAGGTGGGTCACTGGGAAAAGAAATGTCACAGTAAATCAGTCAGAGAAGTCACTGAAGAGACAGTTTCCCAGACACCATTTTTTTGGGGCGCAGTCACAAAAACAGACAGAAATGATGACCCATGGACCATACAGCTTACAATTGGAACAACACCAGTCAATTTTAAAATTGATACGGGTGCAGATGCAAACATTATGGGAGAAAAGACATTTAACAAACTAGTTCCTAAGAAGGAATTGGAGCCATCTAATGTCACACTGTGCAGCCCGGGTGGTCAGTTGGACTGTATAGGGAAATTTCAAGCCTTCACAGAATACAAAAAAAAACCATATACTTTTCCTGTGTATGTCATCAGTGGCAATAATGCAAACAATTTGCTGGGCAGAGACACAGCAATGTCGATGGGGCTTGTGAAGCGTGTTGAAGAAGTTCACAAAGCATTTGGTGAGCATGGAACACTTAAAACAGAACCAGTTAAAATCCTGTTAAAAGAGAATGCTCAGCCATACACAGTGCACACTGCCCGTCGTGTCCCTTTGCCACTTTTGCAGAAGGTTAAAGAGGAATTGCAGCGTATGGAGGAGAATAATGTGATTGAAGCTGTGATTGATCCTACAGATTGGTGCGCGCCAATGGTACCAGTCCCAAGGAAAAATGGAAAAGTGCGGATCTGTGTCGATTTAAAGAGGTTAAATGAAGCTGTACGAAGAGAGAGGTATGTTCTTCCTACTGCAGAGGAAATCACTGCAAAACTTAGTGGAGCAACCACATTCACATCATTGGATGCTGCCTCCGGGTTTTGGCAGATTCCTCTCCATCCAGAAAGCAGTAAATTAACAACCTTTATCACACCCTTTGGGAGATATGCATTCAAACGTCTTCCATTTGGGATCACAAGCGCTCCTGAAATTTTTCAGCGCAAAATGACAGAAACCCTCAATGGCCTGGAAGGCGTGGCTATCTACATGGATGACATACTGGTGTACGGCGACACTCCTGAACAGCACGACCAGCGTCTCAGCAAGGTACTGGAAAGGATCGAGTCAGCCGGACTTAAACTGAACAGAGAAAAATGTAAGTTTAGACAAAACAAGCTTCACTTCTTGGGCCAAGAAACTGACAAATCAGGCGTGAGACCCGACCCTGATAAAGTCAAGGCAATCCGCGAGCTCCCTCCACCACAGAACGTGCATGACCTCAAGCGTGTCCTGGGCATGTTTAACTACCTAGGGAAATATATCCCAAATCTGTCGACAGTGGGCCAGCCACTATATGAACTGTTGAAATCCAAGTCAGTGTGGATGTGGGACCATTCTCAGCAGGAGGCATTTCAACGCATCAAAGACATTCTGTCTACTTCTCCAGTTCTGAAATTCTATGATGTGAATCGACCTACTGCCGTATCAGCCGATGCCAGCAGCTATGGTATAGGTGGAGTACTACTGCAACTGCACGATGGAAACTGGAAACCTGTGGCATACTGCTCACGTCGTCTGTCAGAGGCCGAGACTAGATATGCACAGATAGAGAAGGAGTGTTTGGCGAGTGTCTGGGCATGTGAGAGATTCGAGAAGTACCTCTGTGGTCTGGAAGATTTTAAGTTGGTTACAGATCACAAACCCTTGGTGCCTCTCATGAACAAAAAGGACCTGGACAATGTGCCAATACGGTGCCAAAGGCTACTTATGAGACTTATGAGGTTCAAACCGACAGCCGAATATGCTCCGGGAAAGACCTTGGTAGTAGCTGATACACTCTCAAGAAGTCCACTACAGTGCGTAGAAAACGAGACTGATTCTCACTCTGATGTAGCGTGCTACATAGCAGCAGTTATTGATAACTTGCCAGCTACTACACATAAAATAGACACTATAAAGACTGCTACAGCAGCTGACTGTAACCTACAGTTGGTGTTGCGGTACATTAAGTCAGGATGGCCAGAATACATAGGCAATGTCCCAGCAGCTATCAGAGACTATTTTCCCATTAAAAATGAACTGTCTGAATGCGATGGAATTATCACCAGAGGAAGCCGCATGTTGATTCCGGATGTGCTCAGAGCAGACATCTTGGATCGAATACATGATGGACATCAAGGTCTGACAAAATGCAGAGAGCGGGCCTGCACATCTGTGTGGTGGCCTGGCATCTCATCTGAAATCAAACGCAAAGTCCAGTCCTGTCAGGTGTGTCGTGAGATGAGACCAGCTCAGCGAAAAGAGCCTCTCTTGTCAACCCCTCTACCTGATCGACCCTGGAAGAGACTTGCTGTTGACCTGTGTGAGCATAACAAGTACACCTACCTTGTTGTGTCAGACTATTTCTCTCGGTTCCTCGAGATACTTCATCTGCCAGTAACCACTGCTTCTCAGATGATCTTAAAGCTGAAGGCAGTGTTCGCGAGGTTTGGTTGTCCAGATGTGGTTGTATCTGACAATGGGCCTCAATTCTCATGCCAAGAATTTAAAAAGTTTGTAAGGGAGTTTGACTTTTTGCACATCACCTCAAGTCCACATAACCCTCAAGGAAACGGACATGCAGAGAGGGGAGTTCAAACAGCAAAAAGAATCTTAAAGCAGCAAGATCCTTTGCTCGCCCTCATGTGCTTTCGATCAACGCCCTGCACCACCACAGGCGTGAGTCCTGCAGAGCTACTTATGGGTCGAAAGATCAAAACAACTCTTCCTACACTCGAAGTGAATCTTCAGCCCCGATGGCCTGATCTAGAAGTCGTCAGCAATAAGGATGCAATGGAGAAACAGAAACAAGCATTCTACTTCAATCAGCGCCATGGAGCTAAACCCCTATCTTCGTTGAAGCCAGGAGATTCAGTCCTCACAAAGCTGGACCATCAGAAATCCTGGAAAACACCCGCTGTTGTCACAGGAGAAAGCAGCACACCTCGCGCCTTTCTTATTGAAACACCCCAGGGAGCAACTTTGCGACGCAACTGCCATCACTTGCAACATGATCCTGAATCAGCCAGAGAGATACACTCTTCAGCTCCAAATGACCTGCAGCCAGAGATTGTCGATCAGCAGCCTGAAATTGCAGCTGCCGCTGACACTATTTTACCAGAATCCAGTGTCAAACCGCCAGACCCAAAGCAAGGACTGTTGTTTACCCGGTCTGGTAGAATGATTAAACCTGTGCAAAGACTAAATTTGTAGAGAAAAAAAAAAAAAAAGAAAAATGAAAAGAGAGAAATTCACGTGTTCACTGTGATAAGTGTGGTTATATGTGGTTCAATAATTAAGCCATGGGCTGTGGGGAAGGGTGAAATGGAAATGGAAAATGTTTGAATTGAAAATTGTTTTGTTCTGAAAAAAAAAAAAGCTAAAAAAGGGGGAGATGTCATATAATGTGATATTTATATGTGGTGTGTCTTTAAGACTGTGGTGACGTCACAGGTCAGAGTTGACCTTCACCGAGTGATATGATATGAAAATGGCGATGTGTTGATGTTGCCGCCTGTTAATGTTTCCCGCTCCTAGTTTTAAAAGAGAACTTTGTTGAAACCACTATTCGTGTGGACCTCAGTTCTTTACAATATGTTTCAAAAGCTTCAAGCTAATGTGGCCATGGAACTGGTGGTTCTCCCGGGAGCTCAAGGAAAGGCCGCAGCGGTGTTACGCATGCCTCCATGGTTTAATCCTCAGTCGCCAAATGTTATGTCCACAAACCTGGCATGAAAGAGACGGACGAGGAGACTGCATTGGAACTGTGCTTAATTATTGAACGGCCAACAGTACACACGTTACACCACACGAAGTCGTCTGGGCAAGAGAGCCCTGAAAAGGCGGACTCCCCAATACATATGCCGTGTGATGACGTCTCCAGCTGGCTGCATCATCACGCCGCACATTACACCAAATCCCATCATTATAAGCTATTTAGTCGCTCTTGCCTTTCCCTGCATATGAAGCCTAACCACACCTGTTTGCTAGGCGACTCTTCATTATTGCTTCTGTTACCAGTGGGTTAAAACCACGATAAATGCCTCCACTGCTTACATACCTCTTCTGCTTTTTTTCCACATTTAAAGTACTTTAATAAGCTCATGCTTCTGTCAGACAGCAACCAGTGTTGCCAGATCTCATGAGAGAAACAACCAACCAGCTCTATGGAAACAAGCCCCAAAAAAGCCCAACAGCCAACCTACCACACTGTGTAAAAGAGAGGCTGCTTGATAACAGTATAGATATATAGATTTAGATTTGTTTGCAGTGAACTGACTGTAAACACAGTCAGCATTGAATTACAGAATTTTAAAAACTAATTAAAGGAAAATATATATGCATTCTGCATAAGCAACAGCAAATTGACAGTAAAGTTGACAGTCAAACAAAAAAATTGAAAAGTAATTGTGTTTCGTGATGTGGGATGATGGGAGTTGTTGACAGTGGAAATATCTACAGGTCAATGTTTTGGGGCAGCTCAGTAGCACAGGTTAAACTGACAACAAATTTGGTCAGTTAGTGATAAATTTTTTTGTTAGTAACAAGGAAAAGGAAATTTCTTGTAAAATTTTGCATCGTATATACCCTGTTTGAAAGGTTTGGACTCGAAATAGATTATTCTTGTGTTTTTGTGAACCGGAGAGAGACGATCTCTCATCTGTTTGTTAACCGTATTTACACAAAGACGTTTTGGACAGATGTTGAACATTTTATTTTGCAGAGGACTGGACAAAGAATTCTGTTTAAAGAAAGAGACATCATTTTTGGATTTGGATTTGAACAAAAATCAGTGGACAAGGACTTTGTTTATTTCATACAATTGTTATTGCTTAAAGGAAAGTTTCACATACACAAGAAGTGGACACACTCCAGAATGAAACCAAATTTTGAGCATTTTTATTTTGAAACAAAACAATAGGGCACAACTATTAGCAGCATAAAAAATAAGAAAGCTACTAAAATGTTTGATGTTCTTGAGAAATTTAGTATTTGTACATAAATATTGTATTTTAATTTTATTTTTGTATTGCAACCTTGGCTTGAAACTTTTCCGAATGTAAAAGTATTATTATTCCCCTGGCAGTAACAGTTTTGGTGTAAAAAAAAAAAAAAAAAAATGTACACTACCGTTCAAAAGTTTGGGGTCACCCAGACAATTATTTTGTGTTTTCCATGAAAAGTCACACTTATTTACCACCATGAGTTGTAAAATGAATAGAAAATATAGTCAAGACATTGACAAGGTTAGAAATAATGATTTGTATTTGAAATAATAATTTTTTCCAGATACTCAACCTGCTCAAAGGAAGGTCAGTTTTATAGCTTCTCTAACCAGCTAAACTGTTTTCAGCTGTGCTAACATGATTGCACAAGGGTTTTCTAATCATCCATTAGCCTTCTGACACAATGAACAAACACATTGTACCATTAGAACACTGGAGTGATAGTTGCTGGAAATGGGCCTCTATACACCTATGTAGATATTGCACCAAAAACCAGACATTTGCAGCTAGAATAGTCATTTACCACATTAGCAATGTATATTAGATATTAGAGTGTATTTCTGATTAGTTTAAAGTTATCTTCATTGAAAAAAACAGTGCTTTTCTTTCAAAAATAAGGAAATTTCTAAGTGACCCCAAACTTTTGAACGGTACTGTATGTGTGTTCTAATCAAGTTTTGTTTTTGTTTTTTTTAAAGTCCCATATTTGGAAGTAAAGGAGGCGTGACTTAGGCTCTTAGGCGGGGGAGGTCTTAGGTGGGGAGCTGGGACAGTTGTCACACAGACGGTAAAGCAAGCTCAAATAAGCAACTTGTGGTGCACATATGTGGTTTCATATGCTCATGTGTATATTACTTTTCATATGCTCACATGTATATCACTGTATGTTTATTGTGGCTTCACGTCTCAAGAGGAACAAAAGGTCTGAGCCTCCTGGGGATAAGAGGAGGATGTGAGAGTTGGCCTTTTGATATGCAAAGAGGTGGCCGTGAAGGATTTCCTGACCACCGGGATTTTGGTGGAGGCGAGAAGGCCTGTAGGTGGATGCATTGTGTTTGGGATGTAAAGACAATGTGATTTTGTGCTTTGATGTCCGGGGGTATAAAATGGACAGATGTTGGGGGTTACGTTCTCTTTCTGCTTTTGAATGTTGGAGAATGTGTTGTGAATAAAACTGAACCTGAAGAATAAACTCAGCCTCATCCTTCCACACATCTCCACACTGGTGACCTTAAGACGTATTACGGCCGGAGACGATTCTCCTGGGCCGGACTCATCAGGAGCCAGCCAAACTAATGCAGCCACAGTCCAACTACTGGACTTCTGGCAGAACAGTCCGTGCTCCTGGTTTAACACAGTTGAGGCACAGTTCCATCTTCGGAGGATTTCGGCAGACACCACAAAGTTCTACCATGTGGTTGCAAAGCTGGACAACCACACAGCCCAGCGAGAAGAGAGCCTGATCAACCACCCGCCAGACGACGACAAGTACGGCACGTTGAAGGCCACTCTCTTCCGTTTTTTCACCCCCTCGCTGGGAGAGCGAGCAGAGAGGCTCCTGGCGCTGACTGAAGGTGAAGGCGACAGACCTGCAGACCTGATGACGAAGATGCTGAGTTTGAGAGACTCCGAAGATGATGGCTTCATTTTCACCCACCTTTTCCTCAGGACCCTACTGTCAGCGGTGAGAGTTACCCTGGCCAGTTCACCGCTGCTGGCCCGACGAGACTACCACGAGCTGGGCCAGGAGGCGCAGCGACTCGTCGACGCCGATAGACGACATGCGGCCACGGCCGCAGCAGCAGAGCTGGGCGCAATGTCCGGAGATGGCAGGGGGCCAGAGGCTGCAGCACCAGACTCACCGACGACGGCGGCGGCGGGGGCCAGCAGACGCGGAGCAGACGACGTCCCTTGCTTTTACCATCGCCGTTTCGCCGAGAGGGCACACAAGTGCATTCCACCGTGCCATTTCAAGCGCTCGGGAAACGCCAAGACCGGGAGTCGGTAGCAGCTGTGGCTCTCGGAGAGGAGAGCAAGCTGCTCTACTTGAGGGACGCGCGCTCAGGGAGGCACTTCCTCGTTGACACAGGCTCCCAGCTGAGTTTCATCACACCTTCCTACGCCAACTGGCTGGCGCCTTCCAGTGGCCCCGGAGTGTCAGCAGCAAACGGTTCAGCGATTAAGACCTCCGGGGAGAAGTCTCTGTCTTTACACGGTCGTGTATTCAAGTGGACTTTCGTCATAGCGGCAGTCAATTTCAACATGTTAGGTGCTGATTTTTTGTGCTCACATGGTTTGTTGGTCGATCTTGCTAACAGACGCCTGGTTAATGCACTCTCTTTTTATTCTATTCCCTGTACAGCGCGAGTGGCCCCGCCAACAGCACAAGCCAACGTCACAGCCGCAGGTGGTAAGTTCCACACACTCCTCACTCAGTTTCCAGCACTCACAGTGCCAACGTTTTCGGCGACCGTGGCTAAACACGGGGTGGAGCATTTTATTACTACCACCGGACCGCCCGTTTTTGCAAAAGCTCGGCGCTTGGATTCAGCTAAACTGACCATAGCGCGCGAGGAGTTCGCCAGCCTGGAAAAATTGGGCATCATCAGACGTTCAACGAGCCCTTGGGCTTCACCGCTTCACATGGTCCCTAAAGCTGATGGCTCGTGGCGGCCTTGCGGTGATTTTCGCAGGCTGAACAATGCTACAGCACACGAGGGCTACCCAATCCCACATATCCAAGATTTTTCAGTTCATTTGGCGGGGACGCGCATTTTTTCTAAGATAGACTTGGTACGCGGCTATCACCAGGTCCCAGTGCGCGCTGAGGACATACCCAAAACAGCGGTAATAACTCCTTTTGGGCTTTATGAGTTTTTGCGCATGCCGTTCGGGCTTAAAGGCGCAGCGCAGACCTTCCAACGCATGATGGATGCGGTGTTGCGCGATCTCCCCTTCGTGTTTGTCTACCTGGACGACATTTTAGTGGCCAGTGCATCCGAAGACGAACACGAAAGCCACCTCACGGCAGTTTTCCGGAGGTTGGCAGAGCACGGGCTAATAATCAACCCAGCGAAGTGTCAGTTCAGGGTGACGCAGATTGATTTTTTGGAGCATCGCGTCTCTCCCGAAGGAGCGGTTCCTCTGCCTGACAAAGTGCGCGCGGTGACAAATTTTCCCCAGCCACAAACGGTCAAAGCGTTACAGGAGTTTTTGGGAATGGTGAATTTTTATAACCGTTTCCTCCCCCGCGCGGCGCAGCTCATGCAACCATTGTAGGCTGCGCTTAAAAAACAAAAGCCCACAAGTAAAGTCGAATGGTCTCCGGAGCGGGAGCGCGCATTCGCTGAAGTCGAAACAGCCCTGGCAAACGCTGCGTTGTTAGCACACCCAGTCCCAACGGCCCGCATGGCACTCACTACTGACGCGTCAGACGTGGCCATAGGGGCGGTTGTGGAACAGTATGTGGCTGGAGCCTGGCAGCCGCTCGCGTTTTTCAGCAGGACTTTGCGCGATAGTGAGCAAAAATACAGCGCATTCGACAGGGAGTTGTTAGCTCTCCATTTGGCTATTCGTCACTTCCAGTTTTGGCTGGAGGGACGCTGTTTCACCGCGTTCGTTGACAACAAGCCACTGACTTTCGCGATGACCAAGATTTCAGAACCCTGGTCGGGCCGGCAGCAGAGACAGCTGGCTGCGATTTCGGAGTTCATTACCGATATCCAGCATGTAGCGGGTAAACTTAATGTAGTGGCAGACTGCCTCTCGCGTGCCGTGGCGGCTCCAGCCCGCGTAGGGGTAGATTTCGCAGCAATTGCTGCGGACCAGGGTAACGACGCGGAAGTGCGCGCGGCCCCAGTCTGTGTAGGGATTGATTACGCAGCCATGGCCGCGGAGCAGGGTGGCAACGCGGACGTGCGCGCGCTCCAGTCTGGACCAACAGGGTTAAGGCTGGAGAACAGGGTGCTGCAAGACGGTATGCCCCCCTAATCTGCGATGTTTCCACCGGGCGACCCCGTCCGGTGGTTTCGGCCGCATGGCGCCGCCGCGTTTTTGACTCGATCCATTCTCTGGCGCACCCGGGTGTGCGCGCTTCGGTCAAAATGGTAGGAGAGAAATTTGTATGGCCGAGCCTGTGCAAGCAAGTTAGAGAGTGGGCGGCAGCCTGCATGGGTTGTCAGCGGGCTAAGGTTCATAGACACACGAGAGCTCTCTTGGAGCCGTTTCATATCCCAGCTAAAAGGTTTGATCATGTCCACGTGGACCTCGTAGGCCCCTACCGCCCTCGCAGGGCTGCACACATCTTCTGACAATGGTTGACCGTACCATGCGCTGGCCGGAAGTGGTTCCCCTGTCGTCAACCACAGCCGAGGAGGTAGCACGCGCTTTTTTAACTGCATGGGTAGCGCGTTTTGGAGTTCCGTCAGATATTACGTCCGACAGAGGCCTGCAATTTGTTTCCGAACTTTGGTCAGCGATGGCCCGCAGCCTGGGGGCAACGATCCACCGCACAAGCGCGTATCACCCGCAGGCTAACGGGTTATGCGAACGTTTTCACAGGTCGCTGAAGGCAGCTCTCAGAGCATCGCTTACGGATGCAAATTGGGTGGACAAACTACCATGGGTTTTATTGGGGTTGCGTTCTGCACCTAAAGAGGATTTAGACGCCTCCCCAGCGGAGCTAGTTTTCACACAGCCACTTCAGCTGCCTGGAGAATTTCTCCCGGACAATCCAGCGCCAGAGTTCTCCTCGGCTCATCTGTTACAGAATAGCATGGGCCCGAGTACCCTACCTGGCCCCGTTCACCACAGTTTTCCGCGTGTTTTGTGCCTAAGGCTTTAAAAAATGCGGATGCGGCGGCATGAAATAAAGCGGCGTTGTTGGAGGTTTTAAGTAGAGTTTATTATATCATACCACCGTCACGGGATCCCCTCTCCAGCCCAAGTGTGTGCAGGCCGGAGCGGGATCCTCTGGCTCTCAGAGAAGGAGAGGAGAGGCGGACACGTGTGTGTCCTACAGCAGAGGTTGAGAGAGAGAGCATGGATTTCAGTCAGCTTAAATACCAGTTACAAACAATGCATGAAAGGCATTCACAGCAGGGAGTATGGCATTTGCATTTGAGAGGCATACATCACAATAGGCAGATTTGCTAGACTGTGCTCTAGGTGCAGAACAAAGGGGTTAACAGGCACATCTACATATTGATCTGAGTCTCTAGGTCACAGTAAGGACAGGACGCATGAACACAATACATGAAAGGTGACATTATCACAGTAGTGTAGCGGAAAAAACCAGGAGTAGCGAGTTGTCTGTCCTTAGTCTGTTTGTGGGGTTTTTCCCAAACCGCCACAGCTCCCCCCCAGAGGGCTCGGCAGGTGGTCGAGACCTCGATAGTGCAGCTTGGGCAGCGAGCAGGGAAAAGCTCTGTGCAGGAGGGGGTGGAGGGGGGTGGGGGTAGTAAAAGCCGGCCGGAGACGATGAAAACGTCCAGGCCGCGCAAAAATTGCTTGTGGGTCCGCGATGTCGAAGGGCTGGTCCCGTTGAACGTGCAGAGGTCCACAAGAAGAAAAATTAGTCACTGGCTCCTCTCGCGATTAAGTCCTGCAAGGATTAATAGCGGCCATGAAGAAAAGACGAGGCTGCGTGGCGGCTGTGATGAGGGCAGAGGGACTGGCGTGTTGACTTAAGGTTCAGGCGTAACCCTAAAGCCTCGGGAACCGCAGACAGCTGAATTCCCCTTGTGTGCCGTGGCTAAGACCATAAAATCCAGTGAGCAAGCTGCATGCCTCAGGTGAACGAGCAAGCCTGAAGGGCCAGTGCGCAGCGGAAGGAAGGCGGTCAGAAAAGCCGTATTTGTCCCGTGCGTGGTGTGCGCCGTCCTCGTAACTCCCCGGTGCGTGTGCCGGGGTCCCGTGCGTGGGTGGGCCGCTGGAGAGGAGAATCAGGGTCAGGGAGCTTGCTGGAGATCATCCCTGTTGTCTGTTGCATCGTTCGGTCGTGGTGCGTTGGAGCGGTGCGAGGAAAGTAGACGCTCTTTTCCCTCGCTCGGTCATGGTGCGTTCAGGTCCACGTGTGCTCCGTCGGCCATGGGAGTCGCCGTCGCGGAGAAAGGACGAGGTACATGCGCTCTCGAGTGGAGGAGCTGTGAGCGCGGCCGGTCCAGCGTGGATGTGCCGATCTAGGCGTGCAGATCTCACCATGAAACGTTGCTCAGCTTTCCCGGTCGTGGGTGGTCTCCGGAGAGTTTCACCTGGAAACTCTGCGTCAAAATCTCCCTGAAGCAGAAGGGAGCTGTTGCGTTCGCTTGTCGTCGGAGAATCACCGCCGGGTGTTGCGTTCACTGGCAGTGTGTTTGTTTCAGCATCGGGTCACCAGTGCGGCGGCATGAAATAAAGCGGCGTTGTTGGAGGTTTTAAGTAGAGTTTATTATATCATACCACCGTCACGGGATCCCCTCTCCAGCCCAAGTGTGTGCAGGCCGGAGCGGGATCCTCTGGCTCTCAGAGAAGGAGAGGAGAGGCGGACACGTGTGTGTCCTACAGCAGAGGTTGAGAGAGAGAGCATGGATTTCAGTCAGCTTAAATACCAGTTACAAACAATGCATGAAAGGCATTCACAGCAGGGAGTATGGCATTTGCATTTGAGAGGCATACATCACAATAGGCAGATTTGCTAGACTGTGCTCTAGGTGCAGAACAAAGGGGTTAACAGGCACATCTACATATTGATCTGAGTCTCTAGGTCACAGTAAGGACAGGACGCATGAACACAATACATGAAAGGTGACATTATCACAGTAGTGTAGCGGAAAAAACCAGGAGTAGCGAGTTGTCTGTCCTTAGTCTGTTTGTGGGGGTTTTCCCAAACCGCCACAGCGGAGTTTGTTTTTGTCAGATATGATGTCCACCGCACAGCTCTGCGACCGCCTTATGATGGACCATTTAGAGTGCTAGAAACAGGGGATAAGCATTTTTTGCTGGATTTGGGGGGCAGAAAAGAGATGATTGGCATAAACAGGCTCAAACCCACTTTTGTGATGGCTGACGAAACTGTGCAGTTGGCGAGGGCTCCTCGGCGGGGCAGACCCCCATTCCCCAGAACACCCAAAGAGTTTGACTAACAGTTTTAATCCTCAGACAGCTGCCCCACAGCAGGAGGACGCCGTGGAGGTGATTAAGCCCGCCTGCAGCAGATATGGCAGAAGATTGCGGCCAAGACAGCATGTGGACTGATGTGTAGTGATTTTATTATGACATGCAATCTTTGGTTATGTGTTCCATCTTAGACGTTTGGGGGGGGTTATATGTGGTGCACATATGTGGTTTCATATGCTCACGTGTATATTACTTTTCATATGCTCACATGTATATCACTGTATGTTTATTGTGGCTTCACGTCTCAAGAGGAACAAAAGGTCTGAGCCTCCTGGGGATAAGAGGAGGATGTGAGAGTTGGCCTTTTGATATGCAAAGAGGTGGCTGTGAAGGATTTCCTGACCACCGGGATTTTGGTGGAGGCGAGAAGGCCTGTAGGGGGATGCATTGTGTTTGGGATGTAAAGACAATGTGATTTTGTGCTTTGATGTCCAGGGGCATAAAACGGACAGATGTTGGGGGTTACGTTCTCTTTCTGCTTTTGAATGTTGGAGAATGTGTTGTGAATAAAACTGAACCTGAGGAATAAACTCAGCCTCATCCTTCCACACATCTCCACAAACTACAATTAAAAAAAAAAAAAAAAAAAAAACAAGCCCAAAAACCCACAACCCGCGACTGACGAGATTTGCAAGCAACTTTAGAGGAAAAATAAGCCCAAAGTTGCTTATAATAAGTGGATTTGGCAACACTGACAGCAACGCTAGAGAGACACTCCGCCTGCCGACTGACGGTCACGGGGGCGACCGCTTCTGAACTCCGACGCGGGGCGACTGTCACGCCTATTGTTCGTGTGCGCACTTGCGGAATGTCATTCTTTAATTTATTTTTCTTAAATTTATATTTCCTCTTAGCGTGGCAGCGTAACTTCATGGGTTGCGGCTTGCCATGCAGAAATGTTACCAGAGGAAACCCTGCCTTTGCTTCTCTGGCTGGACCACAGACTGGGTCTGAGCCACTTTGGTTCTGGGCCACATCTCTGTTTGTGTAGTTAGAACTTTGAGAAAACACAACCCTGTCACTTTATTAGTGTCCGCCATGGTCTCAGTACTGCTCTCATTAAATGATCAATTTTAATTTTTCTTCGGCTGTGATGTGAGAGGAACCAGAGCACAGTGAAATGATACCATCTTCAAGGTTCATTTCCTCCCATTTTAACAAATATGTAAGAAACACTGTGATCATCCCGATAAGAGCTACTTTGGATGCAATGGACTTATCTTTATATTGTTACTTGCTTTAATAAATTCTAGTCATCCCAATAAACATCTCTGTTGCCATTCATCCCATTCATTAAGCCACAATCAGCAACATATCTTGCATTGTTCTAAGATATTTTGTTATATTTTGGCCATAATAGGCCGGCATGTTGTCCCACAAGCATCTTGGCTAACTGGCCAACATTGATTGCCTCAGCGGGAAGAAGCCAGTGGATCAGTTTACCTAGTGTTAGTTTACAAATCAGATTGTGGTTTTGTCTTGAAGCTTTTATGTATATATTCTATCAACCCTCACTAGACATTCTACCAGGTTCCCCAATCCACACTCAGTAGTATAACTTGTAACATTCTGGCTTGTTTTTATTATATTTTAGCCATAATAGGCTGTCCCATTGGCCAACTGGCAGCTTTGCTCTATAGTGTTCATATTTATATTCAGTTCATACTTAGTGTTTCTATTCATTTTTGCAGAAAATGAGCAACTATAATGACTTTATTCCTGCTAAAAAGTACTTTCCTCACCTGAGCAACTGAGAGAATCCAAAGGTGATTCTGAGGAGAGGCTCGATCTTGCACGAGGGCTGCTCATTAAAGATTTCCCCTTACTCATTTCCCATGGACTGAGAGGAACCAAACTTGGCACAGTTATTTTGTCTTTCTCTACACTAGTGCATGTCCATAGAAATCAAGTATTCTTGTGTGAAAACAGGTAGCCCCAATTGTAGGCTTTGTTTGAAAGTAGAATACAAAGAGGTGTAGCATATATGTAGGCAGCCACATGTTAGACTTTGACAAATATGAAAGGACTGAACACTAAGATTTATTTGATTGTCTGAATATTAATTACAGAATTACAAAAATGAATGGGACATCCAATATTAGCAACTGTTTAAGAACCTTTATCTGTCAGACTTATTTGTGTGATATTTTATGAGTTATATTCATAAGTGTTGTATCTTGCACTTTGGGGAATGGGAGTTGTTCAGTCATCATTATAATTGTTTTAGTTTATATGCGCAGTTTATAGTGTATTGACAATAAACTCATGCAGTACTATAACAGGACCCGTTTACAAATATTTGAGACCCATTGTAGTGCATCCTTTTATATTTAAGTGTAATTTTATATTATACGTACAAAACACCCAACATTATTATACATAGCAGAATGACCCATTTGGCTGCAAATGTTGCATCAGTGTTGCCCATTTGTCAGTAAATAAAAAAATATTTATTTCGTTATATGGGCGGTTTTTGTCACGGTCTTCATTAAGTCAAAGCGTGCTTATGCATCCACATATGATATGCATTTGATCTGACTATTCTGCTCCACAATCATGGTGGTGTTATTATTAACTTTTAATTTTTAGATAGCCGTGCACCGGGAGTAGCGCCATGCACTGGGAGGAGCAGGCTGTGTTCTCCGCATATGCCAAATTATCCTTTAGAGCTACGCAATCACAGCAACATTATAGTATAATTTTTTAAGCATTAAATCTTTAGTATTCTCTTTTTCGGGTCAGATTTGTCGCTTTTTACTTCCTTGTTTTGTTTATAGATCGCTCTGGTGAGTGATCATGATGCCGTGTATTATCCAGTCAGTACCGAGTCAATCCAAAACCCTGCCCACACTTCTAGAAGCCAGAGCATGAGGAAAACTTTTATTGATAAAAATTACATATTCTGACTGAACAACTCCATATTCTGGGATGCACACCCCCGTAATCTCAGCAAAGCACTTATAAAATATGAGGTCAATCTGACAAACGGTTCGAGAGATATGTGAGGAACACACACACACTTACACAGACAGACAGAGATCTGTTGCATTTATTGATAGATAGGTACTACCAAGGGTCACACACTTCTCCCATCATTTTATACAGCTGTGGAGACCTCACCTGGAGAAGTCTGCAAGTTGTGTCAGAAGCCACAACTTCACCCCAGAAATCAGCGTTTCTGCACTCTGGTGGCTCTAAAACCACCTCAAAAGAGGGGCTGCACGGTGGCGCAGTGGTTTAGCACTGCGGCAGCACAGTTTTACCCTCGGCCGGGGGACCGCGGGGATCATGAGATCGTGGGTTCGATCCCAGCCCCCGACCAACAGTGAGCTGTGTGGAGTTTGCATGTTCTCCCCGTGTTGCGCGGGTTTACTCCGGGATTTCTCCGGTTTCCTCCCGCACACCAAAAACATGTAGGTTTAGGGCGCTCGCGCACGCAGCGACCAGCAGCCGGTGGCTTGTCACCAGACTGCAAACCAAGTCTACCTACGGGTACAAATAAGTAACAACAAAAAAAAAAAAAAAATCCTATATGTATTGCCCAAAATAGTATATTGTGGCTTTTTATATACAAAAAAAAACTTTCATTGCCTTAGAATTGTTTGGAAAGAGCTTTTACATCTTTCACCTACTTAAGTATGTGCGGATCTGTGAATATTCTAATTAGCTCCACCCACATTCCCACCCACCAGTAGCTGGAAGAAGATGAGGACTCAAAGAAGGGGATCCAACTTGAGGAAGTAAGGTTTCCATATGCGAACCTGCGGAAGGATCATTCTTAGTGGAGCAGAGAGGCGCTGGCTGGCCCCATGTGGAGGCTGGAAGGCTCCACGCCAGTCTCTGGGGACCCATTTGTCGTGGATCGACTCGCTGCAGCCAGCGAGCAGTTTGCCTCACTCCAGTGCGCCTGCTAACCAGCTCGCCTCCTTCGGACTGCTCCGAAGGAAGTTGCCAGGGAGACCTCGCTTCAAGCTGCTCCGAGGCCAACTGCTCACCAGCCCTCAGCGAGATGATCCGCGGTGAGTGGGTAACCAGAGACCGCTCCTTCAGAGGGAGGGAGGAGCCAAAGAGCACTTGCTCACTCACCCCAGCTCTCCCTAGCCTCTTTCAGAATGAGCTGGCTGGCGGGCGCACTGGTGGGTGCTCCCAGCAGGGTGAGGGGAGCACTTCAGCCGGGCAGCACCTCTCCGCTCTACCAAGAATGATCCTTCCACAGGTCCACCTACGACGATACTCGCCCCGGCCCTTGTGCCACGCACACCAGGGCCATCTCCCTCGGTATGCAGGGTAATGTAGGCTGCAAACCAATGTCTTCTCCAGTATTTTAGCAGTTTTAATTTTTCCAAATAAAATTAATCATTGCTGTCATATTTTCATGCCTGTGGGTAAGACATGCAATTCAGAAGAAGACGATTTCTTGCTCACACAGCCAAAAACTGAACGCGTACTATAATCTGCCATCTTTCCCAACTTGTAAAAGCTCCTGCTCCTCCTGGCCTCTTTTTTGGGGGAGGGGGTCCTTGGCTCCACTCTGTTCCCCCGAGGCAGTCTGTAGCCATACCCAGTGATTTTATATATACTTTGCACACTTGCGCTGATGTGAATAAAGACTGCCACACTGGACAAAATGTGCCTACTGGCAATTTGTCAGCCACTCTGTCCTGCACACGTCATGTTTGTCCTGACATGACTTGCCCTCCAACAGTGCAACTTAATCCTCCCATCGGGCTTTCTTGTGGCATTTGCATTACAGAACATCACCACTCTCTGTAAGGGCCAATGAGTCCAACTGCAGTCTTAAGTAAATGGTCATCAAGTGAAAATATGTATATGCATGGTGCATGCTCTCACCGAGAATTACTGTCATGCATAGGAGTATTGATAAACCAAGATCATCATCACAATCTTCTTTTAAAATCATGTTTTGTAGGAAAGTTGTACTGAAATGTTCATAAAACAATGGACTGTCCTCCTCCCTAGCAGGGCAAACTGCTGCTGGACAATAAAATGTGGTCTGTCACTCAAAGAGAAAAAAAAAATCTATAATTCATCACAATAATGGCCTGTGATTCATGCATTTCGGATAGGAGCGCCAAATTGGCATAAGTAACAACAGAGACACTGTCTCTGGAGTGAACACGTTGTCCAGACAGATGAATACGTGTGGGAATGAAAATTAACAAGCTTATTTCATTCAGCAGAACCTTTACCCACAGCTCTATTTTTATTCATTCAAATGCTAGCCTCCTTCAGGACTGCAGGACTGTGTATAAAGTTGATTGGCTTCAATTTTCTGTTGATGAATAACACACAGTTAATGGCCTTAGATATTTTTCGTGTTTATGTAAGCGTGTTTGCCGGACTCCACCCATGGATTTATGCTGGGTTTTTTGGGAGTCTAACACACTTGGCAGATTTTCTCAGAAAAGATATTCATCTAATCAACAATCTGCCCATTTGATAAACTGGGGGTGACTGCAGAGTCTTGCTCTATCAACTTGACATCTTAATTCTTCAGATTACTGTATAGAGTCCTTTGTTGTCAAATAACAAACTTTGTATTTTTGTGGTCTTTGTGTCTCAGCATTTATCAGGTTCTTCTTGTCATTCCATCTCCATCACCTCAGTTTCTTTTTTGGCTCTTTCCTTGTCCATCCACCCATTTTTTATTTATCTTCTTTTTTTTTCTTTTTTTTTTTGCAATAAGCTTTTTGGCAAAGAATGGTGATGGTCTGGATTTCTGGGCTTCTCTATGAGACCAAATCCTGTTTTCAAATAGCCATTTAAATCAAATTTTAAAGTCAAGGGCAAAAACATCTAGTTGATAAATATGGTGTGTGATTGCCAAATGGAAGATAGGGAATACACACAGGGAAGGGCTTGATGATAGATTGGTTTATTGCTTTCTCACTGATAAATGAAAATAACTCAATATCTTTAAAAAGTAATTTGGGGCTATTGTAATCTTAACACTCAGTGCCTGTTTGTTGAGGTCTGTAATGTGATTCCAATTGCAGGGTAAATGCAATCATGCAATTAAGACTGCTAATTATTTGCTTGGTGACAAATATATCAAGTTTTCAAACTAACACATAAATCAGTATTGTGTGTTCTTAACCTCAGAATAAGGTTGTATGTGTTATGGGTGGAAGTATTTTATTGTGTTTTTGGGGGGGTTATATGGTTTTAAGTTTGTGTTGCATATGTATTTATAGTTTTGCATGTGTTGTAGTTTTTATATTTAATCGGTGTATTTTTAAATTGGAAATGTCTACTTCCACACTGTGCCTCCCTTAATTGGTGATCCTCAACACCTGGGTTGATTGGGGATGTGCAGCACCTGTGGCTGCACATGATAGAAAAGGTGCTCTGGCAGTCCAGAGGAGAGAGCCCTGTCTGAGGTAGTGATGGTGAAACTGAGGCCTTATGAAACAACGAACAACTTTGAGACAATTGCTTCATGAGCAACACAGTGTTATGAAACATTTAAGAAAGACTGCCATCTGCTGACTGAGTGTCAGAACTGCATCTGAGTGGAAGACCTGAAAAAGTCTCAATACACTTTTTTCTTTTTTTGATCTTTTAGCCATCTGAGGTCTATTCAAAATTGGATGGCAGGAACGAGCAATACAAAGCAAACAAAAAAACTAATTCCAGTAGATATAAAAGCCTAAGAACAATGTTGGAGAGAAAAAGTAAATAAGAGTAACAACAAAAGGAGCACATAAGGGCAAGGCAGATGTAGCATATCAAAAGAGACTTTCAGAGGTTGCACTACACTTTTTTATCTATCATTTTCTTGGACAGGCTTGTAAAAATTCTGCCAATCTGTTATCTATCATTTTAATTGACTTTAATTAGATCACCCTCCATGTAATCTGTCAAATGATAGACAGCTTTCAGAAATTTTAGTCTGCTGGAAAAATTCTGTCGAAGGACAATTTTCAGTGAAAGAAACCTCTGAGATATACAGTATATATATATATATATATACACAGTACCATTCAAAAGTTTGGGGTCACTTAGAAATTTCCTTATTTTTGAAAGAAAAGCACTGTTTTTTTCAATGAAGATAACTTTAAACTAATCAGAAATACACTCTAATATCTAATATACATTGCTAATGTGGTAAATGACTATTCTAGCTGCAAATGTCTGGTTTTTGGTGCAATATCTACATAGGTGTATAGAGGCCCATTTCCAGCAACTATCACTCCAGTGTTCTAATGGTACAATGTGTTTGTTCATTGCGTCAGAAGGCTAATGGATGATTAGAAAACCCTTGTGCAATCATGTTAGCACAGCTGAAAACAGTTTAGCTGGTTAGAGAAGCTATAAAACTGACCTTCCTTTGAGCAGGTTGAGTATCTGGAAAAAATTATTATTTCAAATACAAATCATTATTTCTAACCTTGTCAATGTCTTGACTATATTTTCTATTCATTTTACAACTCATGGTGGTAAATAAGTGTGACTTTTCATGGAAAACACAAAATAATTGTCTGGGTGACCCCAAACTTTTGAACGGTAGTGTATATATATTAGTATGTAGAGGGAGATGAGAAAATCTGTTGTGGAACATCAGGGAACTTGCTGGTGCTTCTGCAAGTGGGGAGTGTTATTAAATCAAGAGTATTTAAAGATTTTTATTGAAAAAAGAAGCATTTCAAAAGTGTGTGGTTTCAGTCTGCTCCTCTTGTGGCTCACTACCGCTCCAGCTTCGGAGAACACCCTCTAACATGGCACTGATGTTGCTGACATGTGGAGATACTTTTTTGTCATCTTGTAAAGGTTTGGGTATATGGTTTTGTGTGTTGTTTAGTGGGTCTTCTCTGCTGGAGAGGTAGGGCTCAGACAAATAGCGCTGAACTTCCACTGTGGCATCTGCTGTTGCACTTTGAGAGTGCTGTGTTTCACCTAAACAAAAAAAAAATGTAATTAGCAATCTTTTATAATAATAAAATGATGCTTAAAGTAATAATATAATACAAACCAATTCTGCTATCCAAAAGGTCCCACAAGTTGTCTTCTGCTGAAGGCTCAGGTTCTTCCTCTGCTGCTGACTGATGGAGTTGATAACGTTTTAATACATGTGGCTAGAGAGGTTTGGAAAACAGTAATAATATGGAATCATAAATGGTTGCCTGTTATGTTGATGGCAGTGTCCTCTCCATCCTCATGGTTGCAGCACATTCAGCAGTCAATTTTGACATGGCCTCCTGCACAGGTGTTTCATTCCCAAAAACCTAATGTTTTAAATCGTGGGTCCAAAAATTAGGTTGTTCTCCATGTCCCTCCTTTACTACACTTACACTCACTCACTCACTCACGAAAACACACACTCTCAAAAAAATGACACTCAACTACACAAACAACTCTCCTATCTATCTATCTATCTATCTATCATCTATCTATTTATCGATCTGTCTATCTTCTAGTGTTTGTGTGAATGAGTGTGTATGCATGTATCTCTGTGTAATATTTAGTAAATGTAATGTGTTTTTGTTTAATGTTACTAAACCTAAACCTAATTCTACCTTGTGTAATACTCTCCCTGACTTATATTCAAATACCCAACCCTCTCAAACTTCCTGTGAGCCCTCAAGTCACATGATGTGACCGACATAACGAGGCCTCGCTTGGTACGGTCACGTGACTGTGGGCATGCTGAAACAATGCTCGATGCACTGCTCATGACACTTCCGCTTTATATTGCTCGAATCAGTGTCGAGTGGGCGGTGTTGAGCATAACATCACTAGCCTGAGGAGAGAGCCCTGCCTGAGGAGAGAGCTCTGCCTGAGTGGAGCCCGGCCAGATGAGACCCCTGCTGGATGAGAGGATGCCGCTGGTCCCAGAGGAAATGGCTGAAGGAGGGTATGACTGAGGGGGAGGAGGAGGAGCAGTAATGGCCCAGAACCATGATGCCGGCATTTGGGGGAGGACACTTCTCTGTAGATCAGTTGGGGTGCTGCAGGCGAGAGACAGCAAGAGGCAGAGTAAGGAGTTCTGCCTTCGCTGTAAGTATCTTGTTTCCAGATAGCAGCACACCATGATGATGATAATGACATTGATGACGATGAGAAATCTGGATACTGCTGGCAAGTGTCTTCCCCTGTACAGGTTTCCTGAGGGTGACGGTGTCGTGGTGGCAGGTGAAGCATGGCCTGGAAGAGTGGATCCTCCTCAGCTTTTAGGGACTTTTATTGTTTGGGTTTTTTAAGTCTAATTTTATGTAAATAAGTTTGTTTGAACAAACATTTAAAATTTTCACTTTGATTGCTACCTGTGACTCTTCACCTGGTTTTAAAAGAACGTGAAGTCATGTTTTTAAATACCCTCGGCCTATATTTTACATTTGCATCATACTGAAGATTGTCACATCACTGTGCTGCACTGCATTTGATAGTTTCACAGCTACTTCTCATACACACTGGCAGGCCCACTGACCCTCAAGCAAATCCCTTCCAGCCAGCCCATGGGAGAATTGTTCGGGGGCCACTTGGCCAAAAGGAAATGGGCTTAATTTTCATCTGCGGCCAGTTGTGCCAACTGGCCTTAGGCTAAGCTAAGTGAGTCCTGTGTTCTCAGTCTGGTTTTATAGTTACAGAAATTGCACCACCACAGCACAAGTCTTCTATCCACTATGACCACTGCTAAATATTATGCCTAGTTAGGAGGCATAATGTCCATAATGTCCTGCACTCTCGGTATTGGGTGGTGGTCTGGGTGAGTTTTTCTGTTGTGCTCTCTGTAGTCGATACATAAGCACAAGGTTCCATCCTTCTTTTTTACACAGACGATGGGAAGAATAGGATAATGTGGACTTCTCAACCCATCCTTGTGCTATCAAATCCTGTAAGTCATCTCCTTGTATAATGGTTTTGGGACAGAGAGACAAGTTTATGATACTGGCTCAGTACCGTTTAATGAAATCTTCATTTGCAGATTGCTAATACAGCCTATGTCATCATCAAGCTCCTCTCCTGTGGAATCAGCTGCCAATCTGGATTCGGGAGTCAGACTCGATCTCTGTTTTTAAGAATAGGGCTAAAACCTACCTTTTTGATCTAGCCTACAATTAGGGAGGGATCATGTGTTTCTGAACCCTCCCTTAGTTATGCTGCTAATAGGTTTAGTCAGCCGGGGGACCTCCAGTAATGCACTGGGCCTCACTCCTTTCCTCACTCTCTATGAAATATTTTTTTTTGCTGGTCATTAACATTTGTTTGTTCTCTCCCATAGATTGAGTCCCCATCGTGCTGTTTGCTCTCTACATGTCTGTTCTTTTCTTCTTCTCTATCCCCTCACCCCCCAGCCAGTCGCAGCAGATGACTGCCCCTCCCTGAGCCTGGTTCTGCTGGAGGTTTCTTCCTGTTAAAAGGGAGTTTTTCCTCTCCACCGTCGCCAAGTGCTTGCTCACAGGGGATCGCCTGATTGCTGGGGTCTTTCTGCAACTGTGGGGGTCCCCCCTACAGTTGATAGTGCTATGAGATGACTGTTGTTGTGAAATGGCGCTATATAAATAAAGTTGAATTGAATTGAATTGAATTGAATCAGTGCGGGGGAATGAGCCTGACTCCTCTCTTAACATCTGGTTAACTACTTGTCTCTGTTTTTCATCAAGGTGGGTCAAGTCAACAGGAGGGTCCTATTACTCGTGGGCAGGTGTGCTTTTGGAGGATGTCTGAGCTTGGAAATGGTGGACAGATACAGGTGGTGACTCTTCAGTTTTGAACAGGTTGACAAGGTAGGCTAATCTCACAGGCTGCACAGTTCCAATGACAGTCCTTCCAGGCAGTGTAAGGTCATGACTTGTGGGATTTTGCACACTAACAAAGAATTTGGGGGCTCTACCTGCCTTTAACTGAAACCAAGGTGTCACAAAACTGTAATCCTTCAGGCCAGCAACGGTTCTCAGGCTCAGAAATCAGGTTTTTGTCCTCTCTAAAAGGTGGAGCTTGTACTCTACACTCAATCTGCAATTAGCTGTTTTTAGGTACACTTAACCTCTTGTTTGTTGTCCTTACATTATGTTCAGCTGTTTGCCCAATACTCATGGCATTGATAAAGATTCTTGCTTTGTTTTTCCTGAGGTAAGGAAAGGCTGTTCTAACTGCCTTTATCAGTTTTTCTTTGCCACCTGGCTTCTTCTTGCCCTGTACACTATCCAACACTAATTGTTCAATAACATCGAAGCCTATCATAGGACACTGTTATTGTTCTCCTTTAAGCACTAAAATGGGTATAATTAACTCATTATCATTAGCTGTGAGCTTAAAGGGTACTTCAAGCCAACCAATATAGGGCATTTTTGTATCATTAGCAGCTTCAAGGTTCAGAGGACCACATGAATCAATAAGCTCTGTGACATCTCTTAATGATACATCAGGTAAGTAATTTTCTTTCCAAACCTCATCTATAGCACAGACCTGTGAGCCTGTATATCAAAGTTCTTGGACATTCTGTCTGTTTACAAAACACCTTATGAGACACTTTTTGCCTACCAGCTCTCTGACAGTCGATGTTTTCATTGGTACAATGTTTTCCCAACACTTAACTTTCTCACATGGCTGAGTTACCTTCTTCTTCACAGCTAAGCATGTGTATGGTTTACATTGTTCTTTATGTATTGGCCAATTAGCCTTTGACATTCTTTGGAACAGTACATTGTTGTTTTACACACCGAGCAGCATTTAAATGTCCCTCTGTTTTCTTCACTTTCAGTTTGCGTAAAATTGGGACTTACTTGTTTTGCTGGTTGCCCCGTGCCCTGTGGGAGCAACCCTGTTTAGTTTAAAGAGCCCTTTTGTATGGTTTCTGATGGTCTCTCCACTTTAAAACCTGCTCTGAAATGCTCATTGCTTTCACACCTGAAGCAATGTTGACAGTAGTCTTCACCAATCTGAATACAGGAGAAACATCTTGGTCGAGGCCGTGGTCGAGCACTTGATTGAAACCGATGTACTGTCGATTTGTGCTGCCCTATCGAAAAATGGTACCGGTAGCGCCGATCGACAGCAGAGTTCATCGATTTAGGCTACTTTGTCAAAAATTGCTACAGTTTTTTTTCAGTATGATTTGTGTATATTCTGCAGATCATATAAATGTTTAATGTGTTTAATCATTCCATTATATTCAGTTTAGTTATTTTATTTTTCTTAATTTCTTTGCTCAGTCTGATTGCCGAATTTATCGTAAACTTTAAAAATTCCCATTTCTGTATGTGAAACATTATTTTCACAAACTACAAACCAGTGAAGAAAGCACGGTGGTGCAGTGGTTAGCACTGTGTCAGCACAGCAAGAAGGTTGTGGGATCAATTCCACCCATGACCATCATGGGTTCAATTCCACCCCCTGACCATCAGTAACCCTTCTGTGTGGAGTTTGCATGTTTTCCCCATGACTGCTTGGGTTTACTCTGGGTGCTCTGGTTTCCTCCCACAGGCCAAAGACATGCAGGTTAGGTTAACTGGCATCAGCTGGGGATTCTAAATTGTCCTTAGGTATGAATGTGAGAGTGAATGGTTGTCTGTCTCTCTGTATTGGCCCTGTGATGCACTAGCGATCTGTTCAGGGTGTACCCTGCCTCTCGCCCAAAGATGCTGGGATAGGCTCCAGCCCCCCCGCGACCCGAAAAGGATTAAGCAGTAGAAGATGGGTGGATGGATGACAAACCAGTGACGTGCAGTCAGGGGAGGCAGGTGAGGCATTATCATGAAAAAATAAAGAATTATAAATATGTTATTATTTGTCCGCTAATTTTTCTTCTAAGTCTAAATGTAATTTCGGTAATTGCCTTTTCCACGTTTCCTGCAGGTGCACCCAATCTTCCTTGCCAGCAATGCTTGTACTTAAGCGGCTCTTTGCCAGTCAAGCATTGCTGGACTATTGTTTTGTCATCGGTGTCTGTTGTGCCACTGTTCGTTGTGGTCTGCCCACTTCACGTCCTGCCATGGAAGCCAGTAAGTGAACCCTGTCGTCCTTTGTATTGTTTTTTCGCCTTTTTTGTGCCACTGTACACTGTGGTCTGCCTGATTCACGTACTACCGTGTAGCCCGAAGTGTACTCTGTTTATCATTTTTGTATGTCTCCACTTTTGGGAACTGTTGCTTTCTTTAATAAATGTGTTGTGGTGTAACCCTGTGCTTAAATCCATCCTTTCTCCTCATTCCTCCATGCGCTGCGTAAAAGCGCACGAGGAGGGTCATGACACGCTCATGTGAATCCGCACCTGTCATCAATTGTGCCCTCAGTATTAATAGATTGTTGTTTTTTCTGTTCAATGCCGCAGTCTTAGTTTAACGTTCTCCTCGCCACCAGAACCCCTTCCTCGGTCTGGTGAGCTGTTCCAGTACCTGTAAGTTCACCTTGTCTCCTGTTTGGATTTTTGCCTTATGCACTTTGGAACTTTTGTATTTTGTTATTAAATGCCACAAACTGCAGTTGGAGTGTGGGTCTGTCTTTCTCTGCCCTGAGAGGCAATTCATGACAGAAGACTGTGGCCAGTAAAAAGACCCAGCTACTGCAGTTTGTGGATTTTTGCCTTTTTCTGTTTTCACTCACCTGTTTCTCCGGAGCAATCATCATGTCCCCAGCACGCTGACCTCCGCTAATCAAAGGGAAATCGGCAGTGGGATCCCCGAGTGTGGAGGAGGAATGGGCCGCTGAATTTGTCCAGGACTTGGTGGATGAAGCCCTCGATTCCCACAGCCCAAAGAAGTTCTGGGAGAAAGTGGATTCGGCGACCGCAATAGTCAAGGCTCACCCTGGGCTGTGAAGGTCTCCTCAGTTCGCAGAGCTGCTGGCTACGCTGTCCGTCCTGCAGCAGTCTTTCCCTGGGCTGACATGGCGGCCGCCTCCATCAAGCCCGAAGCCAACGCAGAAGCACACTCCGCAGCAGACGCCCTGCTCCACCTCCAATTCACCCATTCCTGCTCTGGCAGCATCTACTCCTCAACGCCGTCATTCAGCTCCAGACCGCCGGAGGAATACTACCACCTCTCAGACAGCAACTCCCCCTTCGCCAAGGCAGAAGACTTCCGAAGCAGTGCCCCCTCAGCAGTTTTCCTCTCTGGTTGTTTCGCCAGCTTCTTCTTTGTCCGCAGGTGCTGTTCCTCACTTCTCCTCGCCATTTTTTTCCCGCTGCTGAGAGGTCAGCTGTTTTCTCGCCAACCCCGTCCATTGCCGGAGCTATAGGGGCGGCTCTTCAAGGTTCTCCTGGGGGGCCCTCTTCAATGGAAATAACAGAGAGGGTCAAACCTACACCTGCTGCAGCAGGAAAAATCACAGAGACCGCCTGATGGACTGAGCCATTGAGTTGGGTGGTCCATATTCTCCGGCAGGCCACCCGACTCGTACCACCTCGCCGTCTGTCAGGCCTGGGACTTTGGCCGGCTACTTGAACTGTTTAGTTCTTTGGCATGGGGGCCTAGGGGCCTGGTTTTGCGTGGGTGCAGATCCTGAGCAGGGTTTGTGCTTTTGTTCCCTCCTAGCCTGTGCCCCCCACCTTCTACCCAGAGTGGTTTATTGCTATACCTTTTTTTGGGGGGGGGGGGGGTTCTTTTTTGGTGTTACCTTGGGGTGTCTGGAATCCACCACTTTGAGGGGGGGGCTCTGTCACGAGGCTGAGAGCGGTGCATCACCGGGCTCAGGCTCTTAATTTATATCTAAGTATTTTCTGTATTTTTCCAGCATTATATTATTTTCCTATGTATTCATTCTAGATGTGTTCTTTGTTGTCAGTTGCTTTATGATGTCTTCTTGCCCTTATTATTATGACTATGATTCTGTCAGTATTTTTAGATTCCTGTTTTACTTTAGCTGTCAGTGTTTATATTTTGTTTCCTTGTGGCATGAGCTTCGCACCTGTTCCAGGCACTCCCACTTTGTCATTATCTCATCCGTGTGTGTTTTGTTAGTAATTAGATCACCTGCCCGCTCATGTGAATCCGCACCTGTCATCAATTGTGTCCTTAGTATTTATAGACTGTTGTTTTTTCTGTTCACTGCTGGATTCTTAGTTTAACTTTCTCTTCATCACCAGAACCATTTCCTCATTCTGGTGAGTTTGTGCTGTCCCAATATCTGTAAGTTCCCCTTGTCTCCTGTTTGGATTTTTGCCTTATGCACTTTGAAACTTTTGTATTTTGTTATTAAATGCCACAAACTGCAGTTGGTACGTGGGTCTGTCTTTCTCTGCCCTGAGAGGCAATTCATGACACAAACACCACTCTCTGTCGGTCCTTCCTCAGTTTCCAGGCATAACACCGTGCTTTAGAGCTCGTGCAAGATGCACATTCCTGGTGACAGCTCTGTGTTTGTCAAAAATGTAATGTTTGTAGGAGCTTTTATTGTGTGTCTTCCTTTTCCATTGTCTATGACAGACTATTGAAATTACATAGACTCTATGTAATTTTGGAATTACATAGACTCTATGTAATGTACTTAACGTGTGTGTATAACATGTTTAGTCTTCTTATTCTGAGATAAAACTTTAGTTAAAAATCACAGTCAGAGGCTGCGCAATACCCTTGCTCAAATGGGGGGGGGGCGCATGCTTGAGGACTGTAGGCTGTGGCGTAGCCAGGAATTTGTGAAGGGGGGACCTGAACCCCAACCACCACCTTCTGAACACCCGGGGCGTTTGCCCGGGGCAAAGCTTTACCTTCAGCCCCCATGTCAACTACAGATTTCTTAACATTTTCAATGCAAACTACTCAAAACCTGCTCTTTATTTACATTTTTCTTTTCTTTTTTTCTCCCTTTTTTTCTTCTTTTTTTGAGGGGGGAGGGCTGCAGCCCCTCAACCCCCCCACCCCAGCAATGCCCCTTTGTGCTTGTTGCTCTTCTTCTGCGTTGAGGCTAAATGCCAAATTAGCTAAAGATAAAATCAGAAAGTCAAGTGTACCGAGGACTCCACTTGTGCTTCTATTTTAAATCACCCTTTATTGTCATTCAACTGTACAAGCAATCATGTACAGTAGAACGAGATTGTGTTTTACCTCAAAAGCGTCGGCCTCCGTCGGTCTATGATGACCATGGAAGAGAATCCTAAACATCTACTCTGCTGGAACAGCACTGCCTGTGGCTGAACAGGCCGATGCGCGAATGGCAGTCCCTGTCACACAGGTCACACTTGTGGGTGGTCTCCATGCTGCTGGAGCTGTGGCGGTTCTTCCTGCGGGTCCTTTTGTCATCTGCTGTAGCAGTCAGTCTCTCTTCACTCTCCTTGAGCTGTCTGGTCAGGGTGCCTCTCCATTTGAAGCGGTCCGTTGCAAGGTCCTCCCAGCGCTCTGTGTTGATCTCCAGGGTCTTCATGTCTCTCTTGCAGACGTCTCTAAAGCGCAGCTGTGGGCAGCCAACGTCTCTCCTGCCAGTCGCCAGTTCTCCGTAGAGGATGTCTTTGGGGATTCTGCCATCCTTCATACGGTGAACGTGGCCTAGCCAGCGGAGCCTGCGCTGCCTAAGTAGAGTGAACATGGAGGGAAGGCCGGCGCGGGACAGCGCCGGCCCCTCAACCCCCCCACCCCAACAATGCCCCTTTGTGCTTGTTGCTCTTCTTCTGCGATGAGGCTAAATGCCAAATTAGCTAAAGATAAAATCAGAAAGTCAAGTGTACCGAGGATTCCATTTGTGCTTCTATTTTAAATCACCCTTTATTGTCATTCAACTGTACAACCAATCATGTACAGTAGAACGAGATTGTGTTTTACCTATCTACTGTGTTAATCACACACACTCCAAGTGTAGAATCAGAGGGCTGCTGCCATGCAAGGCGCCGCCACAAATTTCCCTCCTCCATTCCATTTTTTGCTGAGCACCAAGCTGGACGGCAGGAAGTTCCACTTTTATATGGTCTTCGGCATGACCCGGCCGGGATTTGAACCCCTGCCTCCCTGGTGTGGGGCGGATGCTCTACCAACTGAGCCACCACTCCGGTAGATATATACAGACTGAAAATGGAAGATTTTATAGCTTAACAAAAAATTCTCAAAATTGGCCTTTCAATCAAAACTGGCAGTAATCTCGATTGAGACAGAGACTTTTAAAACTAAAAGAAGACAAGGAGTACTTTTACGACAAAGTCATTGAGATTTTTGTCCAGTCGGATAGGTGGATGGATTTCATTTACAAGTAAAGGTAAGACCATGCATACTTGTTTTATATACTTGAATTTATATTGAATTGTGGAGCTACAGGGTGCGCAGCAAATGCGCTCTCTGAGATACTATAATTAAACCAGTAGTCTACAATCAATTTTGGGTCCCCAAAATGTAGATAGATAGATAGATAGATAGATAAGCATAATTTATGGGGCAGATGGAGGGGGTTCCAACCCCCCCAAAAATCAAATCCATCCAATATATCCCCCCTCCCCCCAATAATCATATATTTATAATTAATTAAAAAAAAATCTACAAGTGAGTGAAGAAGATGTCGTTTTTTTGATTTGCAAGCAATGAAAAGTTACATTTCTAATAATCAAACAATGTACCCCCCACCCCAAAGACTTGGTATTGCCCAACCGGTCCATGCCTTCGTTTTACCACTTTAAATTATAGACTAAGTCACTCCGAAGGCTATTCTTAAATATCCACGTTAAAAGAAATTGATTATTTTCCCTGCAAATCACTTTCAGATCTTCTATCTTCTGTTAAAACACCACAACTGCACAAGAGTATCTAAATGAATATATAAGAAATAAACACCAAATAGATGAATGAAAGAATAGATGCATTTCGTCGGCCTAAACTTTTTAAAATATCTCATTAAGGAAAGTACGTCACTCTACATTTTATTCATATGCATAATGTGTTAAAAATGAGTTCAAAAGCACTGCAATACGGCATCACTGATTTAATTTGGAATTTAATTATTGAGCTTAAATAAATAAAAATAAAGTTTAAGCTTAAAATCACATTTCTAGTTTTCGATTCCCATTTTATTTAATCACGAGACAACATTAGGCAGTGATCAAATACTGAGATATTGATGGGTTATTATCATCACTGTATAGTAATTTAGCTCCTAGTATAACAAGATTCATCACCTTAACACTGTACCTTTTGAGTTTGTTGGTGTTTAAGGGTCCATTTGCAATAAAGGGAGCACTAAAAACATAAATAATTTGATAAACTAGTGGTGGCCTAGTTGGTAGAGCATCCACCCCTCACCTGAAAGGCTGGGGATCAAATCCCAGCTGGGTAATGCCAAGACCATATGTAGCCCTTTGAAAAATAGACTATATTGATTCATAAATAGTTAGAAAATAGAGCATGTTCATTAACCAAATAAATTGCAGTTAAAAAGTATTCATGGTTTGATATTTCATATAGTGCACTAAGTTTGGAATTTCATGATTGGTGTCATGTGTTTTATTATTTACATGATGTGAAATGTGTTTTGTTTTTATACTAAGTTCTTAAAGCTGGAAATATTGTAAGAATATTAATTTTCTACACATTTGTAAAAGAAATGGGAACATATGTTTTTTCTGTATTGTTTATTTTCTAAGCCAATGAGAAGTGAGTTTTAGGTCAAGGGTTGGCTGGAAATTGGCGTGACGTTGGGTGGTTCAAAACAGAAAAGGAGACCAAAAAAAAGGAGGAGGGAGATGGAAAAAAGGAGGAGGGAGATGGAAAAAATGAGGAGAGAGAGCGAGAGAGCAAGTGGCCCATGGCAGGAGTGTGCTGGTGGTAGAAATTTACAACTGGGGAAATACATGGCCAATGTGTTTCTGGCGTTTTGGAAGTGATATAGTAACAAGGGTGCACAACAAGTGAGCTCTGTACGTTATTATATTGGACAGTGGGACTGTGTGGAACAATTTATTCCAACGAGGAGTAGCAGTTCGGGAGTCCGCCATCCTGCTCAGCCTAACGAAAAAAAAGAAAGCTTATCCTACCGGACTGTGTGTGGACTGTATGCCTGCTAACACGGTGAGCTGAAGATGTCTGCATAACCTAGAAGGGACAATGACCTAGCCCTGACGTTCCTGTGTTTGGGAGGGACGACTGTGCTGGATTCCAGGGAGAGGAGCTGTACGTACGCTGATGCCCGTGAACCCTGTGAGTTGCCCAGGTCGTTTTTAGTCCAGAGGGAAGGAGCCGCCATTATGGAAGGAGCCACCATTACGGGTTGGACACCACGCATGCACATTTTGCGCCAGGCCTGCAATGCTGAAGACTGTGGGTATTTAGAATATATTTTTGCCGGCTTTAAATTTCCTTTAATTAAGTTTTAAAGGACCCCTTTTCCATTTTCTATAATTTGTTTGTTTGTTTGTTTGTTTGTTTGTTTAGGTTGTGACCATTGAAATATTGCAAAGCAGTGATTTATTTTATTAATTCAAGTACTGACATTCCTGTTTGATTTAAGTCTGAAAGAGAAAATTTGAAAAAAGGATTAATTATTTTGATGTGTAAATAAATAGTTCTTATTTTTTATAAAATCATTTCATTGCTTCTGAATGGTCATTTGTCATTAAGATTTTGAACTTTAGGATTTAATGGTTTATTTAAAGGTAAACATTCACATTAGTGTTTGAGTTGCATGATTAGACTTAAGGGTTAAAGAAAGTAAGTTAAAGAGTGAATACTTAAAAGGTGAGTCTTGCTATATACCTGTTTTTATTCAAAACTGAAAGACAAAGTACCACAACATTAACGGTAGAGATACCACTTTATTTAAAGAACTCAGAATAGCCACCCCTATTAATGCCTGGACAAGCAAAGGGGCGCTAGACATATAAAAGTGGAACTTCCTGCCATCTAGCTTGGTGCTCAGCAATAATGGAACAGAGGAGGGAAAATTTGTGGCGGTGCCTTGCAGGGCAGCTGTTATGGTGTGGCCCTCCCGGACCGCAAATGAGACGCTATAGGCGACCAGTGAGTTTGCGTATTTATTAAATAAGGACAAAAGGTACAAAATAATGAGCCACAAGGGGCAAAACACAAATAAGGACTAAGGCAAAGACACACTGACGATACCCACAGATTAAGGAATAAACTTACAGAGAGTAGCGAGGAATTAGAGGATGACTGAAGCCGGGACGTAGGGACTCCAGCCTAACGTTGGGGAGACCAGCGTTATCCATACACGTATGAGGTCGCAGCCCCGAGAGACCGAAGCTGCTCCCTTAAATAGGCGAGATGATAGCACAGCTGACGAGAGCGTCATCAGCTCCATTAATTCCAGCTGTCACAGCCGACCTCAGCTCTGACAGCTGGAAGCCCCGCAGAGACGCTGTCAGAATAAGAGCTCAGAGGGGTCAAAAGGAATAATACTGAATGGGAGGAAAATACTGCATGACCCAAGTGCGGACAATATCGGCGCTCAGACCATGACAGTACTCCCCCCCAAACGGCACACTCCAGGAGGGAGAGAACCAGAAGAAAGAGAGAGGAAAAAAAACCATCAAGACAAGGAACCAGAGCAAAAAGGTGACAAGGGTGAATACAGAAAACATAACATGGAGCAATTACAGAGCAAGGGAAAAAAAAAATACTCCATAATGCATGGGCAGAACAACAGAACAATAAATGCAAATAACAGGAAAGCCATGTCAAGAAATACACAGGCCCAGAAGAAAAGAAATGGCAACCATATATCACCCCTCAAACAGAGGAAGGGGGAGGAAAAAAAACCACACTAAATAGTGGCGAATACATACAGATCAATGAGAAACAATAACTGGCAGAGGCAGCACCAGAGCATATCTCAGACTATCGAGGAAGAAAAAAAAAAAGCACACGAAAAAGAGCGGCGATAAACAGTTCAATACAGTCCAAAACCTCAAACAAAAACATTCCTAATCACACAGAGGAGGGAGGGGCGGGGGAAAACGGGAATGACAACAGGCAGAGCGCAGTGGAGTAAAAAAAACCCAACAAGTTCAGGTGGTCTGCCTGCGTCCAGCGTCCAGATCACTGATAAGGGAAAACGGATCAGTTCGGGTGGCCTACCCTGGTCCCAGGCCTGGCGAAACAGAACCTCCGGCGGCCGGACAAGATTGCCAAGCAGAAAGTTCAGTTTGTCAGGTGGCCGACCCAGAACGCCAAACCGGCGAAACAGTTCTCCAGGCGGCCGACCCACATCATCAGGCCACCAGGACCGCAGGGGAGAATTCGGAGACGGCCTCCCTATGGCGAGGAGCGGCGAGGGAGAGCCAAGCCGATTACGGGAAATCCCCGCGGCACCCGATGGAAGGAAAGAGGAAACGGGGAAAGGAAGAGGGACCAGTCCGGCACTGATCGGCGAAGAATCTGCAGCTACCTCTCCGAACACGGACCGGCGCTGCGCTCACGTTGGGTCCCCAGCGGGACCGTGCCGCACCCACGACGGACCCCGACTGGGTCAGCGTAGCACCCACGTCGGACCCCGATTGGGCCGGAACACAACCCATGAGGGATCCTGATTGGGTCAATGCTTCACCCACGTTGGACCCCAATTGGGTCAATGCCACATCCGTGATGGACCCCGACTGGGTCGGCGCAGCACCAGGGATGGCCTCCAAACCCGAACACGGAACCTCCAGCACAGCGACCGGGATCGACTCTGCACCAGTGACCCTGGGAGAAGGCTCAGGAGAAGAAGAAGAACCGGGATCAGGATCACCGGTAGCGACAGAGCCCAGTGAGACGAGCTTGGATGCAGCGGACGGCTGCACCCGGCTCGTCTCCCCAACAGACAGGCAAGAATGCTCCAGAATTGAGAGGAGAAAGACAAAATAGAGGACTTGCCTGATCTTGAGTTCTGTCACCGTCCAGGACTTCGATGATCCAGGTCCAGACGGGAGAAGGTCGTCATCTGGTTCTCACTTGGCTACGGCGGGCTCCGCAGCCGGCATGATGGAGTCCACAGTCTGGAGATCCCCTGACGCAGATGTCCACGCCGAGGGCCCACACGGCGTGATGGCAGGGGCTCCGTGACCTGCTGGGTCGGACTGTCCCTACGTGGAGACCCGGGGACGCTTGCTCGTCGGCGCAGGCTCCAATCCGCAGTCCGCCCTCCTCCTCTGCCCGTGTCATGGCTGCGGCGCTGGATCCAGGCTCTCCAGGCCCACAGGCTCCCTCCTCGTCCAACGGTGTAGTCCACACTCAGGGGAAGGAGACACAAAGATAGCAGGTTCATGATTAATTACTGCAGCAGGTGGAGGGAGCTCGGGGGACTGTGAACCCCGAACTCCACACCCAGGAATCAAACAAGGCAGCTCATCCAGTGAAGGAAAAGAATGAAGAGACACTTGCCTGATCGGCTGAGGGCAGCTGGAACCCGCTGCAGTGGACTTGGTTCTCCCCTTCCCCCACTGATTGGAGACAGAGGACCCCCCGGGAAGACGAAGAGGAGCCTCTCGCACCGGATCAGGAACGGGAGCAGCAGGACACGGACTCGTGGAATTCACAGCAGCTGGAGGGAACGTCAAGGAGGGGAGAGGAACAGCCGAGGTGAACCGGGATCGAGGAGCTGACGGAACAGCGGGGACTGATGACCCGGAGGTGGAAGCGGCTGTCTTACTCCTCCAACGAGGCACGGAGGCTGCAGCTGGCTGGGAGACAGAGTTCGTGCGGCTACCCGGAACTGGATCCAGACGGGGTTCTCGCTGAGGCTTGCAATCAGCATGATGACAACGTTTACTGGCAGAGGGCGAGGTGAAGGTGAGGTCAGGGCAATGCTGCTCCTGCACGGAAACCGAGGCGAGCAGGTCAACATATTCGGGGTATTCATACAGTTCTGGATTCCTATCCAACAGCCTGACCGCCACCGTCACATGCTTCATGATCTGTGTAGGATGGGAGGCAGAGCAAGCTGCAGCCACTCAGTCCCGGATGGAAATCGCTGTCAGCTGTAGATCCTCTGGGGGAATCCCGATTGCCGTCTCACTCCGGCGGGGATGACCTCTGGGTGGAGCGAACTCCTGGACTAGATGAGGGACAGGAATGGGATCCCGAAGCGAGGAGCGAGGATGCCTCCTCTTCGGCTTCCTGCCGGAGTTCCCCTCCAGCCTACGGAGCTTCTCCCAGTGCGCAGGGATGTCCGCCATCCTCGCTACGCTGACCATTCTGAAATCATGGCAGGTTAATGGTTGCCTCAGCGAGGTCCAGTTACCAGCGTGCATCGCTGGGAGTGTCGTAGAGGCAAGCCGTGAAAAGGATTCCATCAATTTTGTCGAGGGCCTTCACCAGCTCATAGCCCAGGCTCCTAGCGTAGCCCTTGAGCGGCGCCATCTCCCAGCACACTGGTACACGGTAAGTGGAAAATCAAGTCCAAACAAACTCACGGTCACCGGCGTCTCAGTCTGGCTGCGACCTACTTTTATGGTGTGGCCCTCCCGGACCGCAAATGAGATGCTATAGGTGACCAGTGAGTTTGCGTATTTATTAAATAAGGACAAAAGGTACAAAATAATGAGCCACGAGGGGCAAAACACAAATAAGGACTAAGGCAAAGACACACTGACGATACCCACAGATTAAGGAATAAACTTACAGAGAGTAGCGAGGAATTAGAGGATGACTGAAGCCGGGACGTAGGGACTCCAGCCTAACGTTGGGGAGACCAGCGTTATCCATACACGTATGAGGTCACAGCCCCGAGAGACCGAAGCTGCTCCCTTAAATAGGCGAGATGATAGCACAGCTGATGAGGGCATCATCAGCTCCATTAATTCCAGCTGTCACAACCGGCCTCAGCTCTAACAGCTGGAAGCCCCGCAGAGACGCTGTCAGAATAAGAGCTCAGAGGGGTCAAAAGGAATAATACCGAATGGGAGGAAAATACTGCATGACCCGAGCGTGGACGATATCGGCGTTCAGACCATTACAGCAGCAACCCCTCTGATTCTAGATGTGATTAACATTGTACAGAAAAGAAACGTAATTTTGTTCTACTGTACATGATTGGCTGTATGGCTTGAATGACAATAAAGTTGGCTTTACCTATAAATAAAAAGTTGCAATGCTTCTTCCAGCATTTTTCTTCCTTGCAGCATTTGTCATCTCCTCCAGCCTGTTGCTTTTCCTGTATGGTCACTTCTGTACTGAATATACTGTACATGTGTATGTATATATATTATATATTAACTAAAAGTATATTATAAACCCATTTAAAGTTAGAGCTGTCCTCACTACCAACTTTTGAGGCTCCAAATATTCTGTCCAATCTTTTTTCTCCCTTAGTAAACTTCATCAGTGTTTTTTGTAGCACCGTGATATTTCTAATGTCACTTTTTTGTGTGTGCAACTTTTTTGTCATAGTTTTACAGATTTTCTTGTAAATCACAGACATTTTTTTCTTGTAAATTTGCCTACTGTTTGTTTAAAAATGCAATATTTCCCTCATGTTGTTTTCCACCTAAATTCACCGTTTCTCATAAAAATGTAGCATTTTTCTCAAATTTGCATATTTTGTCATGGAAAATAAACCTTTTTCCTTACATATTTGCAAAATCATTTGAATTTCTGAATTTTTCAAATAATTTGTTTGACTATCATCACGTTCCTACTTTCTTCTTGTGAATTTATACTATTTTCTCCTAAATTTGCATGTTTTCTCTGGTAACTTTGGTAAAGGTAAATTTGTTATTTAGTTTTGTTTTTTTTGGGGGGGGGGGGGGCAAATACCTGAATCCTAAATTTGAAAACTGAATGTCAATGTAAAAAATTAAATGTCTACATAATGAATCCAGAGTAAGTTTTTAATACCAGGATGGTTTAGTTACAAATCTACTCACAGATTTGCTATTATTTCATGAGTGAAACAGCACACCTAAGGTGTGGTGTGCTGTGTTCACAATGTCTCTTTAGGTAGGATAACTGTTACATTTGTCATAGTCTAGCTGACTAAATCACAGTAGTGTCCTTAGTTCATCTGCTTGGTAAGAAGTAACCACATGGTGGCAAGTGGTGACATCATAAATTAATGAAAAAAACATTAATCCTGTCAGAATAAATGTGTTAATCACCACAACTGATTAATAATAAAATAAAATGAGTTAAGAATAATGGTGATTAAACTTCATTCAGCAGCTAGATTAACCTCTGTCAATACTGATTGCACTGTTAAGTGTCATGGTCTGAGCACCAATATCGTCCGCGCTCGGGTCATGCAGTATTTTCCTCCCGTTCTGTAGCAGTTTTCCTTATGGCCTTCCCGGGCTCTTATTTTGACAGCGTCTTGGTGGGGCTTCCGGCTGTCAAAGCAGAGATCCTCAGTGATAGCTGTTTGCCATTTCAGCTGATGACATCCTCATCAGCTGATTATTCCTCTTGCCTATTTAAGGGAGCAGCTTAGGTTACTCTGGGCTGCAACCTCACCTTTTCCAGACTGGTTTCCCTACACCCGAAGCCAGTTCCCTTCAGTGTTAGGTTCCGCCCTCGCTATCTGTATATAGTGTTGTATCCTTGTCTCCCGTCAGTCTCCTTAGTTCTCTCTTTGTCGTTGGTGTGTTCTAGTCACAGTCTTTATTTGTGTTTTGCCCCACATGGCTCATTATTTTGTACCTTGTTCCTTCCTTTAATAAATACGCAAACTCAATGGTTTTGCCTATAGTGTCTCATTAGTGGTCCGCCAGGACCGCACCATGACATTAAGATGTTATTAGGAGGGAAGAAGGGCAAAAATCTAGCATGAATTACATCCTCCAAAATTGTCCATGAAGTACCTCTTTGAAAGAATAATTTCATATTGATGCTCTAATTGTGGAGTTATTTATATGTATCATATTGTGTTCATCATATTTCTCATTATTGTTTAATTTCATTTTGGCCTTGGGTCTCAGAAGTTCTGGGTGACTGAGTTACAAAGTGTTGATACAGCTGCATGTTTGGGCTCATGCTGTAAATTTTTCCTGTGTGATAACACTCCTGGAGACAGAATGGCTCAAGGAGACAGATAATAAACGCCCGCTGTGACCAAATGGAATGAACAAACTGCCGAGGACATTTGTTACTGTTGATAACATCTCACTTAAAAAGGCTGTGCAAGGAGCGTTAGATTCAGAGGTGTGTGTGCATGTAGACTCAGGGCTACTGCATGTATCGCTTCTCTCTCATTGGCCATGGGGAATAAATTTATTTACATTTAAATATTCTGGCTGATTTTTTTGACTCAGAATGATTATACTGAGCTTTTTTATATCAGGAGCAAGAATGTGGCAGCAGCAGGGTGAACCAAGAAGGCAAGGAGGTAAAGGTAACCAGAGAGGCACAGGAGGCACACATGACCAGGAAACAGTAGTCAAAGCTTGATTTCTGCCAATGCTGAAATACTTAATACATAATGGGTATTAAGTAGGCCTGCTGCTTCATAGTGGCGTAAACTATTACAAGGCTGAATATAGATTTGGTAAATTAGGGAAATAATTTTTACAACTGTTATTAATATGGGAATGCCTAAATGAAGCGGTAAATTAGCCTTGTCCTTTTAGCAAAGTTAATGATTTTGCGCTCTTCCTCCACACTAGGATACATACTGTGTACTGTCATTTTTTATTTATTTATTTATTTTTTTTGCTTAAAAAAATAGTTTTCCTTTAAAAATGAAAAAGAGGACATTGGAGACAACTGCCTGTACTGATGACATGACAGTCCTATAATAAAAAGATTTTTTTTAAAAAATCCTTATATGGGCAGAGATCTCAACACCCCCACCCCCCCCCCACCCCCATGTTTGAAACAAAGTTACGCCCATAGATAGATAGATAGATCCCAAACTGGGAAATTACAGTTTGTCTGTTTTTTAGATAGAATAATACAATTTATTTATGTAACTAAGGGTCTTTGCACTTTGTTTATATTCAGGAGAATTGGATGAAATTAAAACATGAAGGCATGGAGTTAGTCAGCAGAGTTTTAACCACCTTTCTGCAAAGAAAAAGCAACTGGACGGTGCTAGTATTTCTGCTTCTTCCCTTCACAATAAAAACCCTAGGCATGCATTGCAGAACTGAACTTAAAGTCAGTGTGCATTCTATCAAGAGGCAATTCCGTAAAATGTCTTAGTGGTTTTGTTAATGAATTATTTATATAATTGGATTTTATAATCAGGGGCACCTCCAGAAATTTTTCAAAGGTGGGGGGGGCACATGGGGCCACTGAAAATCTTGGGGTGGCACATCAAAATCATTTTAAAATGTAATCACGCTGCATGCCCATTCGCATTTGGTCTGAACGCACCTTGACAGTGTGATCTGCCCTACTTTGTTGTATTTTGTTAATCTATCTATAATTCAAGAAATCTTTGTCTGTGTGTGTGTGTGTGTGTGTGTGTGTGTGTGTGTGTGTGTGTGTGTGTGACGGTCATAGGACTCGCTATGACATCATCAGTGATCATAGGACTCGCTATGACATCATCAAAGATCAAAGGCAGGCATCACTGAACGAGTGGTGATGTCAAAGATCAAAGGCAGGTTTCACCATGGTTACTGTTTGCATAGTGATGGTAACTTTCTATGGGCATGCAGAAATGCTTGCTTACACTTGCTTTCTACGGGCATGCAGAAATTCTTGCTTATTCTTGGTTTCTACGGACATGCAAGGGTATGCACTAGTATTTGTTCATAATATACAGCACACATCAATTATTCTTAAACATCTACTATATGTAAAATATGACATAGAAAAACAAGTTATAAAATTATGTTAGACTGTCCAGTGGCAGGAACCAGAGGCGGCTACTCGACGGGGACAAGTGGTACCGGGGCGGACCCCATTATAAACTGGGGTCACCCCTGTTTATAATGTACAATTAGCAGATCATAAAACATGCAAACTGTCAATTGAAATTAAATTCAAACTTATGCTATTGTGTTCATATTAGGGGTGGGAATTGCGATTCTTGGGTCACAATTCGACAATACTCATGATATCGTGATAATTGAGTATCACTATCCCATATATCTCAAACTTTTTCACCTTATTCAACCTCAAATCATGTGCCAAAAACTGTTGACATCTCTTTCATTTAATAAAGTATTCTCAGGGCTTTGTTTTCTGCGGAGACATGTCTTTGCACACAAGGAGGTTGGTGGATGGTGCTGTTTGGAATTGACTCCCACTCCAGATATGTCTAGCTGACTGTGGACTCTTAAAAAGCAGCTGAAAACTTTTTTGTTTAATGAGGACTTCTGTTAAGTTTCAACTGCTTTTTAATGGCAAGTCTGATTAATTTTAATCTTGTGTTTTAACTTGTTCTTGTATTTTTTAAATTATCACTTTCCTTTTATTCCATTTTATTGTACAGTGCTTTGTGACTATATGCAGGGTTTAAAGGAAAAAAAAGTTCCTGAACCTGAACTTACATATATATATATATATATATATATATACACACACACACACACACACACACACACAGCGGGGAAAATAAGTACTGAACACATCAACATTTTTCTCATAAAAAAGATTTCTAATGGAGCCATTGACCTGAGATTTTCACCAGATATCAGTAACAACCCAAGTAATCCATACATGCAAAGAAATCAAGGCAACTGTGCTCACAAAACACGTTATATTTAATAAAGTGGAATGACACAGGGAATAAGTATTGAACACGCTTAGTGAAATTCATGTAATATTTAGTTGAAAAGCCTTTGTTGGTAATAACAGCTTCCAGATGCCTCCTGTATGGAGAAACTAGGTACGCTTTTCTACAAGCCCCAACACGGTTTAACAGCCGCGATTTTCAGCCCCGCTCAAGGGCAGGGTACAGCAGTGCTGAGCTGGGCCGTGTTGTGACGTTAACAGACTGGTCGCCGCTGATTGGTCAGGTCGTAACCGGTGCTGATTGGTCAGGTTGTAACTGCCCCTCTCCTCCTCCTCTTCTGCCGAATCTTCACAACCTTCTCAATAAAGTTTTTGAAAAAAAAAAAAAAAAAAAAAAAAAAGAATCTTCACGACCGCCATTACTCAGCGCGCAACCACTGTTGGCGGTTTATTTTCAGTGTATTGCTGTGCTATTTTCATTTATTCTCTATCAAAAATGGCTTCGCGTAATAAGGGTGTTCCATGGACCAATAAGGAGGTGCAGTGTCTGCTCACTGCATTGTCAGACGAACGCATCCAGCGCGAGTTAGACGGAGCCACCCGGAATGAAAAAATATACCGGGAGGTCTCGACATCGGAGTCCTTTAACGGTGAGTTTTAATTTTTTTTTATTGTGCGTTTTTTCGCAAATATATTCGGTAATATATTCGGTATTCCATCTAGCTACATTGCTCCGCACTGTGTGTGTTTATATACTTGCATATTTATTCCACCTAGCTGCAATGCTCCGTACTGTGGGTGTTTATATATTTACATATTTATTCCATCTAGCTACAATGCTCTGCACTGTGTGTTCATATATTCATATATTTATTCCATCCAGCTACAATGCTCTGCACTGTGTGTCTGTGTGTGTGTGTGTGTATATATATATATTTTATAGTAATATGTACATATGTATATTAGCTGCTCTTGCTTGCTTGTTTTTTTTTGTTTTGTTTTTTTTTTGCCTTCTGATTGTTGCTCTGAGTGTTGCTATCCCTGTGCTGTTGCAATCCTGGAATTTCCCCGTTGTGGGACTAATAAAGGCTTATCTTATCTTATCTTATCTTATCTTAAGACGCTCAGTTTATTTATGCAATAAAAAAGCTGTTCATTTGTGGATGATGATCGCTGCTTTATTGCAGCACACTGCGGACTCGCTTTTCTTTTAATTATTCATGTGAACAATACGCTGAAATAAGCTTATGTAATCTTGTTAAAAACTATTGTCTTTTCTGTATATCTTGCACTTTCGTGCTGTATTTTATTGTGTGCATTTTCCTTGTAGAATCATCCCACGCGTCCGCCGCGCCAGCACGCCCGGATTCTCCAATGTGAATCTGTCCCGCCACCAGGCGCAAAATGTATTCAATGATAAATATTTGCAACATTTAAATGAGGTTGCAGAAAACGCGAGGGTATCCCAGGAGCTGGCAGAGACGGCTTCATTCAACCGAGCCTTCCTGACCCAGTTTGGGAAGCTGGTAGAGGCACTCAGTGGTCGGCGTGTATAAAATGTCGATTAACCTTCATGTTGTGTTGCAAAGATTTTTTTTATTTTAATATTTTGTATATAATAAAATGGAATTGTTTTGGAAAGTGTGGTTTGTCTGTTATAACACTGAATTATAAAACAGTATAATTACATAGAAATTCCATTGCCTAGTCTGATGAAAATGATGCTGATCATCCTGTCAGGGGTCTACCATTGTAAAGGTAATGTAATTTTTAACTAGACCAAAAAACAAATGTTTTTGTAAGCTTTCTGTTCTTTTTATTGAAATATCATAAAAAAATTAGCACCACATGATACAGTTCTAAACTTTGGGTAAATTTTTTATGTTAACTTATAAGAAGTTGCACAGTTGGACTTTAAAATGCATTAATTAATTAATTAATTAATTAATGAACCCTTGAATAAACAACGTATATAACACATCCATCCACACACGCGCGCATCATTCGGTCTACAACCGCCATTGCGCAGTGGGTATCGGTATGTGATCGGACGCGCTAAGTTACAACGTCTCAACAAACAAAATGACTCTCGTGGGTCTTAGGGAAGACTCCCACCATTTTGTACATTATTATGAGAATCAAGTAGGGGGTGCTTTACCGGGGTTTTACAGAGCACCCGTCATGTATGGACGAGGTATCGGCTCATTGTTTTCAAGACTGTTCCGTTTTGTAGTCCCTCTGGTGAAGAAAAGTTTCACCATCGCAAAACCTCATCTTAAAACGGCAGCTAGCGGCATCACATCGGACGTGTTTAACCAAGCGGTGGGAAAAATGAAGAACAAAGACTCGGGACAAGAGGGCTCGGGGGGTATTATGATCTTGTCACACAGATCGAGGAAGCGACTGCCCGGCGAGCGTGTCTCATCACTCTCCCATAAACACACCAGTCCTAAAAAGAGAAAATCAGTTGGTAAAAGTAAGCGGGTGACGAGGAAGTCCAGAACTCGGAGCTCGGATATATTTTAAGCAAAAGTTTTTGAACAAACTAAACCAGAAAAAACATGGCACTGTTACATCAAAAAATCTCTCGAATGCACCCTGGCTGAGTTGGATTTATTTTCAGTGCCTATGACGCAGCTCTCCGTGGAGGATAAAATCTACACGGAAATTTCCCCCGTCTTGGCCATCACCGACGGAGGTCCTATAGAGTTTTTCATTTTCATCCCCGGAGATGGGGAGAAGTACCTCGATATGAATGACACCCTGCTGCACCTCCGTCTGAAAATTACCAACGCGGACTGTACGAACTTGGCAGACGGCGCAGCGGCGGGCCTCATCAATTACCCTCTAAATACAATTTTCAGTGAATGCAATGTGATCCTGGGAGATAGATTGATTTCATAATCCAGCGCCACATACGCCTACCGAGCCTTAATTGAGACGATATTGAACTACTCCAAGGACACGCTCAAGAGCCAATTTAGCACCTGTCTTTTTTACAAAAATACGGCTGGAGCTGTAGATTCTATCGTGACCGTGGACGGCCCTAATGCGGGTTTAAATAAAAGAGCCCATTTTACCGCCAGTTCTCGTGAAGTGCACCTGCTCAGTCCTCTTCACGGGGACATATTTTTTTGCGAGAGGCTCATGCTGAACTCTGTCGATTTGAGAATCAAACTAACCCGCACCGACACTTTCTGTCTCGCAGGAGCCGGCGATTCCACTTTCTGTTTGAAAATATTGGGGGCCTCTCTATTTGTTAAAAAAGTGTCCGTGTCCCCCGAGCTCAGATTAGGCCACGCGGCAGCCCTAATGACAGCCAATGCACTGTACCCCCTCTCACGCGTCAATGTAAAAACATACTTCATCCATCCATCCATCCATCTTCTACCACTTTTCCGGAGGTCCAGGTCACGAAGGCAGCAGTTCAAGAAGAGAAACCCAGATTTCCCTCTCCCAGCCACCTGCTCCAGCTCTTCAGAGAGGATACCAAGGCGTTGGAGACATAGTCTCTCCACCGAGTCCTGGGTCTGCCCCGGGGTCTCCTCCCAGTGGGATGTGCCCAAAACACCTCAAGTCGGAGGCGTCCAGGAGGCATCCTAATCAGATGCCCATACCACCTCCACATGACTGTCAATGTGGAGGAGCAGCGGTTCTACTCTGAGCCTCTCCCAGATGACTGAGCCCCTCACCCCATCTCTGAGGGTGAGTCCAGCAATCCTACGAAGAAAGCTCATTTCAGCCGCTTGTATCTGCGATCTCGTGCTTTCGGTCATTACCCAAAGCTCGTGACCATAGGTGAGAGTAGGAACGTAGATTGACTGGTAAATCGACAGCTTTGCCTTAGAACTCAGCTCCCTCTTCACCACAACAGACCGGTACAACGTCCGCATCACTGCAGATGCTGCTCCAATCTGTCTGTCAATCTCTCGCTCCATTCTCCCCTCACTCGTGAATAAGACCCCAAGATACTTAAACTCCTCCACTTGGGGCAGGAGCCTAACCCGGAGAGGACAATCCACCTTTTTCCGGCTGAGGACAACCAAATCCTTTTCCGGATTTGGAGGTGCTGATTCTCATCCCAGCCACTTCACACTCAGCTGCAAACTGTCCAACAGCCAACAGGACAACAGGACAACATCAACAGCCAACAGGACAACATCATCTGCAAACTGTTGCAATGTTCTGTTGCATTATCGACTGCACTATGTGGTACTCCTCATTATCTGCTACTTGCTAATTTATTTAAAACTGCTTTGACTAGTATTACTCATTATTATTATTATTATTATTATTACTATTATTATTATTACTTATTATTCTACACTTATTGCATGTTTTTAGTTTTTTAGTTTATCTCTTTATCTTATCATGTTTTTAATGTTGCAGCATTGCACCGAGACAAATTCCTAGTTTGTGTACTACATGAACAATGGCAATAAATCTGATTCTGATTCTGATTCTGAAACAACAGAAATGAGATCCTGTGGTCACCAAGCATGACACTCTCCATTCTCTGGCTGTGCCTAGAAATCTTGTCCATAAAAATTATGAACAGGATTGGTGACAAAGGGCAGCCCTGGCGGAGTCCAACTCTCACTGGGAATGAGTCCGACCGAGTGTTGGCAATACGAACCAAACTCTCACAACGGTCGTACAGAGACCAAATAGCTCGTAACAACAAGCCCAATACCCCATACTCCCAAAGCACCCCCCACAAAAAACCACGAGGGACGCAGTCAAATGCCTTCTCTAAGTCCACAAAACACATGTAAACTGGTTGGGCAAACTCCCACGAACCCTCGAGAATTCTCGAGAGGGTAAAGAGCTGGTCCGATGTGCCACAGCCAGGACGAAAACCACATTGCTCCTCCTGAATCTGAGGTTCGACCAACGGCTGAACTCTCCTCTCCAGTACCTTGGCATACACCTTCCCAGGCAGGCTGAGGAGTGTGATCCCTCTAAAGTTGGAGCACACCCTCCGGTCCCCTTTTTTGAAGAGAGGAACCACCACCCCGGTTTGCCATGCCAAAGGCACTGCCCCCAACCTCCATGCAATGTTGCAGAGGCGTGTCAACCGTGACAGCCCTACAACATCCAGGGCCTTGAGGTACTCAGGGTGAATCTCGTCCACCCCCGGGGCCCGGCCACCAAGGAGATTTTTAACCACCTTGGCGACCTCAGCCCGTGTGATAGGCGAGTCGTCCCCTTCGTCCACAAGCCCTGTTTCCTCTGTGGAAGGTGTATCAGTGGGATTGAGGAGATCCTCAAAGTATCCGCACCATAAGTAAGTAAGTAAGTAAGTATCCGCACCATACACAGTGTGGACAGGGAGCTGCTTTCCCCTCCTGAGCCGCCGGACAATTTGCCAGAATCTCTTCGAGGCCGACCGAAAGTCTTGTTCCATGGCCTCACCGAACTCCTCCCATACCCGGGTTTTTGCTTCAGCAACCACCCGAGCTGCACTCCGTTTGGCCTGCCGGTACACCTCAGCTGCTTTGGGAGTCCCACAAGCCAACTAAACCTGATAGGACTCCTTCTTCAGCTTAATGGTTCCCCTCACCACTGGTGTCCACCACTTGGTTCGGGGGTTGCCACCACGAGCTGCACCAACCACCTTGTGGCCGCAGCTCTGGGCCGCCGCTTCAACAATAGAGGTGGAGAACATGGCCCATTCAGACTTGATGTCTCCAGACTCCCTCGGAATATGGTTGAAGTTCTTCCCGAGGTGGGAGTTGAAGACCTCCCGGACAGGGGCCTCAGCCAGACGTTCCCAGCACACCCTCACTATACGTTTGGGTCTACCAGGTCTGAATGGCATCCTCCCCTGCCATCGGATCCAACTCACCACCAGGTGGTGATCAGTTGACAGCTCTGCACCTCTCTTTACCTGAATGTCCAAGACATATGGTCGCAGGTCTGATGACACGATAACGAAATCGACCTGCAACCTAGGGTGTCCTGGTGCCAGGTGCACATATGGACACCCTTATGCTTGAACATGGTGATCGTTATGGACAAACTGTGGTTAGCACAGAAGTCCAATAACTGAACACCACTCGGGCAGGTTCAGATCGGGCAGGCAGTTCTTCCCAATCACCCCCCTCCAGGTTTCACTGTCATTGCCCAGGTGCGCATTGAAATCCCCAGTAGGACAATGGAGTCTCCAAGAGGAGCACCCTCCAGCACCCCAGTCCCAGACTCCAAAAAGGGTGGGTACTCTGAAACATCATTTGGTGCATAGGCACAAATGATGGTCAGGACCCATTTCCCAACCCAAAGGCGCAGGGAAGCAACCCTTTCGTCCACTGGGGAAAACTCCAATATAGAGGCAGCAAGGTGGGGGGATACAAGAATACCCACCCCTGCTCGTCGCCTCTCGCCCGGGGCAACTCCAGAAAAGGCCAAGCTCCAGCCCCTCTCCAGGAGACTGGTTCCAGAACCGGAGCCGTGTGGTGAGGTGAGGTCGACTATATCTAGCCGGTATCTCTCAACCTCGTACACCAGCTCCGGCTCCTTCCCCACCAGAGAGGTGACATTCCACGTACCAAAAGCCAGTTTAGAAAGCTTGGGATCAGTTCGCCAAGGTCTCCGCCTTTGACCGCCACCTAATCCACATAGCACCGGACCCCCATGATCCCTCCTGCAGGTGGTCAGCCCACTGGAGGGCGAACCTATTAACTCCTTCGGGCTGAGCCCGGCCGGGTCCCATGGGTGGAAACCCAGCCACCAGATGCTAGCCATTGAGCCCTTCCCCCAGGCCTGGCTCCAGGGTGTGGCCCCGGTAACCCCATACCGAGCGGGGTACACTGAATCCTTGATCTAGAATTTATCATGAGAAAATATACTCCATCCCACAAAATTCTAGGATGTGTAACCAGGAGAATCTGTTTCTGGGGGCCATTCCCAAATACGTGGTTCTGGGTATGGTGCATCACGAGGCTTTCACGGGGAGAAGAGACCTATCGCCTTTCAGTTTTATTCACAACGATGGTGAATATCTGGCTCTCTGTCAGGACGGTTGACAGATCCCCACCACGGCTTTCCAACCTCAGTTTAATAACCAACTTGTCATGGTGCGGTCCTCGCGGACCATTAATGAGACACTATAGGCAACCAATGAGTTTGCGTATTTATTAAATGACTGAGACAAGGTACAAAATAATGAGCCATGTGGGGCAAAACACAAATAAAGGCTAAGACTAGGACACACTAACGATACACTGAGAACGAGGAGAAACTTACTAGGAGCACAGAGGATCAAGAGAGTGACTGAAGCCAGGGTTAGGAGCTTCAGCCGAACATTGGGGAAACCAGCGTTGAATGTCACTGCTGAGCTCGGCACTGACAGCCGGAAGCCCCTCCGAGACGCTGTCAGAATAAAAGCTCGGAGAGGCCCAAAAGGAAAACTACTACAGAACGGGAGGGAAATACTGCATGACCTGAGCGCGGACGATATCGGCGCTCAGACCATGACAGTACTCCCCCCTGAACGACGCACTCTGGGCATAGCGTGACATCCAAGCCTCCCCCCACCCGGAAGGCTACAACGGCCCACCCAGGGCGGGAGGAGGGGGGGGGGAAAGGCCAGGAGGGCGAGAGTCAAAAAAAAAAAAAAAACACCAAGAATGGAACCAGGAAAAAATGACAAGGGCCAATACAGAAAAAATAACATGGTGCAACAGAGCACGGAAAAAAAAAACAGAACCACAAACATACTCCATAATGCACAGGGGAAAATACAGAAACAGAACAATGGATGCAAATAACAGATACTATGCCTAAAGACCATGATACACAGGCACAAGAAAAAAGGCAACCACAGAGCGTCTCTCAAACAGAGGAAGAAAAAAAGAACACGCTAAACAGCGGTGAAATACAGATAGTTCAATAAGTCCAAATAAACTGGCAGAGGCAACAACAGTGTATAACTCTGACTACAGAGGGGAAAAAAAAACACGCTGAAGAGCGGTGAACTACAGACAGTGCAGATAAATGCCAATAACCAGGCATAGGCAACAAAAGGGGCCTCTCTCAAACAATAGAGGAGGGAGAGAAAAAAAATCTCATAAAACAGAAAAACAGGCACAAACACAATGTACCCTAATAATACCAGACAAAAGGGGAAAGGAAAAAACACGCTAAAGAGCGGCGATATACACAGCACAATATAGTTCACAGAAGAAAACACAAGGGCATCCCAGAACTACAGGGGAGGGGAAAAAAACTACAGGGATGACGGCAGGCAGAGCACAAAGAAATAATAAAGAAAAACAATAAGTTCAGGCGGTCTACCTGCATCCAGCTTCCAGATCGCTAGCAGGGGGAAAAGAATGAGTTCAGGAGGTCTACCCCAGTCCCAGGCCCATAGAAACCGTACCTCTGGCGGCCGGACCAGGTCGCCGAACGAAAAGTCCAGTTTGTCGGGTGGCTGACCCAGAACGCCAAACCGGCAAAGCAGTTTCCAAGGCGGCCAACCCGCGTCATCAGGCCACCAGGACCGCAGGGGAGAACTTGGAGACGGCCTCCCTATCGCGCGGAATAGCGAGGAAGAGTCGAGCCGATTACAGGGAATCCCCGCAGCACCTGATGGAGGGAAAAAGGAAACGGGGAAAAGATGAGGGACCAGTCCGGCGTTGATCGGCGGAGGATCTGAAGCTCCTTCTCCAAACTCCGGACTCCGACTGGGCTGGAACAGCGTCCGTGACGGACCCCAATTGGGTCCGCGTTGCACCCACGTTTGACCCCGATTGGGTCAAATTAGCACCCACGTCGGACCCCGATTGGGCGGAACACTACCCACGACGGACCCCAACTGGGCCGGCGCAGCACCAGGGACGACCTCCAGCCACGAACCCAGAACCTCCAAGGCGACGACCGGAGCAGGCTCGTCACCGATGACCCTGGGAGAAGGTTCAGAGGAGAAACGAGAACCGGGATCAGAAACACCGGCAGCGGCAGAGCCCAGCAAGGCAAGCTCGGACGCAGCGGACGGCTGCGCCCAGCTCATCTCCGCGAGAGACAGGCAAAAATGTTCCAGAATAGAAGAAAGGAAGACAAAATAGAGTACTTGCCTTATCTCGGGCTCTACCGCAGCCCAGGACTTCAACAATCCGGGTTCAGCGTGCTGAAGGTCCACCTCTGGTTCCCACTCAACCGCGGCAGGCTCCGCAGCCGGCATGATGGTGTCCTCAGTCTGGGGATTCCCTGATGCTGACGTCCACACCGAAAACCCGCAAGACGTGGTGGCAGGGGATCCTTGACTTGCTGGGTCGAACCGCTCCTCCGTGGAGACCCAGGGACGCTTAGTCGTCGGCGCAGGCTCCAGTTGGCAGTCTGCCCTCCTCCTCTGCCCATGACGTGGCTGCGGGGCTGGGACTAGGCATTCCAGAGCGACAGGCTCCTTCCTTGTCCGGCGGTGTAGTCCTGGCACTGGGGAACGCTCAGGGGAAGGAGACACACAGGTAGCAGGTTCACAATTAATGATTACAGCAGATGGAGAGGGCTCGGGGGACTGAGAACCCCGAACCCCAACCCCAGGGATCAAACAAGGCAATTCACCCAGTGAAGGAAAAGAATGAAAAGACACTTGCCTGATCCGCTGAGGGCCAATGGAAGCTGCTGCGGTGGGCTTCGTTTTCTCCCTTCCCCTTTGAATGGTGATGGAGGGCCCCCCGGGAGGACGAGGAGGAGCCACTCGCACCGGATCGATGACAGGCACAGCCGGAACAGGACTCGTGGGGTTTTTAGCCGCTAGAGAGAGCGTCGAGCAGGGGGGAGGAACAGCCGAAGTGGGCCGGGGACGATGCACATACAACATGGAGGCGGCAGCGGCTGTCTTACCCCTCTGACGAGACGCAGAGGCTATAGCTGACTGGGAGACAGAGTTCTTGCGGCTACCCGGAACTGGGTCGGGACGAGGTTTTCACTGAGGATTTGCTGAGGGAATCCCAGCTGACGTCTGTGTCCGCTGGGGATGACCCTTGGGTGGTGCGAACTCCTGGACTGGATGACGGACAGGAATGGGATCCCGAGGCGAGGAGCGAGGATGCCTCCTCTTCGGCTTCCTGCCGGAGTTCCCCTCCAGCCTACGGAGCTTCTCCTGGTGTGCAGGGATGTCCGCCATCCTCGCCGTGATTTCAGGGTGGTCCGTGTAGCGAGGATGGCAGTTAATAGTCACCTCAGCGAGGTCCAGGTTCCAGCGTGCATCGCTGGGAGTGTCGTAAAGGCGAGCGGTGGAAAGGATACCATCAATATCGATGAGGGCCATTACCAGCTCGTAGCCCAAGCTCATCGCATAGGCCTTGGGCTGCACCATCTCCTAGCACAGTGGTACAAGAACAGGGGGAAAAACTACAAGCCCAAATTAAGCAAACTCATGGTCACCGGCATCTCGTTCGGCTGCGACCTACTGTCATGGTGTAGTCCTCGTGGACCACTAATGACACTCTATAGGCAACCAGTGAGTTTGCGTATTTATTAAATGACTGAGACAAGGTACAAAATAATGAACCACGTGGGGCAAAACACAAATAAAGGCTAAGACTAGGACACAATAACGGTACACTGGGAACGAGGAGAAACTTACTGGGAGCAACGAGGATCAAGGGAGTGACTGAAGCCAGGGTTAGGAGCTTCAGCCGAACGTTGGGGAAACCAGCATTATCCATATGTGAGGTCGCAGCCCGGAGTAACAGAAGCTGCTCCCTTAAATAGGGCAAGAGGATTAATCAGCTGATGAGAATGTCATCAGCTGAATGTAATTCAGAGGCCCAAAAGGAAAACTACTACAGAATGGGAGGAAAATACTGCATGACCTGAGCGTGGACGATTTTTGCGCTCAGACCATGACACAACCCTCTGTTAGGAAATTTTACATGTTCCTGGTGACAGGGAGACATCTTAAAGATTTACCTCTCAGTATCAACAGAGAGGAATTTAACAACGGGTACACCCTGTTTGTGTTTAATCTTGCCCCGGGGGATGACAACAACGCCCTGTCCACCGTATTGAATGGTAATTTAAGACTGGAGATGAGATTTAGAACAGCCCTGCCCCACACCACAACGCTGATAGTCTACGCCTGTTACAATTGTATTCTGGAAATTAACTCTAAAAGAGAAGTGCTGGTGGACTATTACTAGGAACATGAATAATATTCAACTGGAGAGTCTTCTGTGTCGTCTTCTGGGAGATGTGTTTTGTGGGGTGTGGCCCTCTGATCAGCTACCGTTGTTGACCCCTGCCTTTAGACCCCCCGCCTACTTCGTCATCAACACACACCCCGCACACATACCTGGAGAGCACTGGTTAGCCATTACCCTGGAAAAGGATGGCAAAGCCACCTTTTTGATTCTTACGGGTTTCCGGCCAATTTTTTTTTACCATCCCAACAGTGTCTTAAAGTTCTTGGAGAAGCATTCACAAAACATCAAGTACCACAACACCGAGTTACAACATCAACTATCAACGACTTGCGGTCAACACTGCGTCTATTATCTGGCACACTGGACCTGCGGATTATCTTTTGAACGTGTACTGTCATTGTATGATGAAGATGTGATGAAAAATGACCTGATGGTGTACAATTTTGTGAGAAAATATCAAGATTGTATCAAAAATAAAATCAGTGCACCCCATAAACAGGGCTGTTGTTCTTTACAAATGTTTAAAAACTGTCTTGTGTAGAAACTTAGGATAAAGAGTGTAAGATATATACACTCTGATGATATAGTGTATGTTTGACAACTGTGTTACTAATACCATGAATAATTACCCTTTTTGTGATTTTATATGAAAGAAAAAAAGATGTACGCTTGAAATGTATGATAAATAAACATTTTATTGATAAAAGACAGCAGAGATGTGTGGTTTGCAATTATATCTAATCTCAAATTTCTCTTCTTAAGGAGTGATCCATCGAGGGGAGAGTTTCTTTTGTCTTCTATTCCTCCTCATTCTAGTCTCAAATTCAGACTTTCCTTTCTCCCGGGGTGTGATCCAGGTTGGGGATATCAGAAGTTTCTTTTTTTTCTCTCTGGCACGGCGTACGTCTCAAGGTTTTTCAAAACCCACATCGGCGATGTCGCTCACGTTTGTCTTGAGAAGTCGATATTGATCATGTGCTTGTGGGTTGCTCACAGTCAATAAAGGAATATTGAGTTCAGACAGTGTTTAAAAATTTTGACCACCCCGCAGGTGCAGGGGGTTGGTGTTTTTTATAAGGGAGTGAGAGGTTTTTGAATAAATCAGTCATATGAGACCCTTTCAAGGCCTTGCCCCTGTAAACAAACTCCCCCTTTGAATTCCACCCCCTATAACTCTGGGGCAATTTCCTCAGGATGTATTCGGCGTTCTTACGATACGCATGGGGAGGTTTTGCAGAACCTCTCCAACCATAACGTCAAAATCTAAACCATCACACATGCTGCGGGAGCACCCGCGGTGGATAATGCGCGGGTACCGTCAGAAGATGAAGCACGAGTGCGTTCGCTCTCACCACCCCCACCAACACCTGATACGGATAGGTGGTCAGGCTCCCACTGCTGAGTCAGCGTTACCTGCCGTCACTCGTTATGATCCTGTTTCATGAGCATGAGGTATCTCTGCAGTAGAGCGTCATACTTTTTAATTTTCTCATCAGCACTCAAGCCTGGTTTGTTTAATACAGCTCTCATTCTGGAGTCCAGATCATCCTCTGCATTTTCTCTGACGGTCATCAGTCCGGTCATACAGTTTAACTGTAGAGGCGTGAGCAGAAACATCTTCTGTGCCTTCTTCAGAGTCATCTTTTTTATTTTTAATTTCTTCTCACCAGTCCACCGATAAGATCCCCGATCATGGGAACCACAGCAGATAGCAGAGGCAGTAGAAAACTGCCCGACAGTTTTTTCAGAACCCGGTGTTTGCGTTTTAAACTAGTTTTCTTACCAGCCAACAGTCTGATAATTTTTTTCCACCTTTGTAGTTTCTTGAACTGACAATCGGACAATGGAATGTTCCCTTTTAAAAGATTCAGAGCGATCTCACACAATGTCTGAATAAAGTCCGGAGAGCTGTGGATGAGAATATCCCTGCGCTTTTTGGGGGAGGTGTGGTACAGCGCCGTGAGTAAAATAGCGTTCCTCTTCATACGTGCAGACAAGATTAACTAGGCTGATGTTTTGGGCACAGACAGTCAACCTCTCATGAGGAAGTATACCCTGTATTGTTCTGGACAGGAGGGTGTGAGGTCTACTATTAAATAGCCGTGAGGATCTCTGGTGGCATCTTCAAAACTCTCTAGGAAGAAGGCCTTTTGTGATGGGAAGATTTGACTTGCTAATATATCTATTTGTAATTTATCCCGTGGGTTTTAAAACATCACCAGATAATTGCTGTTCAGACTAATGGTGCGAATGTATTGACCCTTATGGAAGATGTTTTGTGTCACCATCATGATACTCATGTTTCTGTGATGCCTGTACTGGGTAAAAATTCAGGATGGTCAGAGGCTTGAAATATAGCATCGTCCAGAATAATCAAGTGTTTCTGATCGGGAGGAAACAGGTTTTTGTCTTCAAAAGAATCAGGGAGTCCTTCAACAAATTTTATTCTTTTATTCACCTTCTGCAGTTCACTGTACATAGTTTGATGACACGTATAAATCCATACAATGTTTTCAAGTACAATATTTACAACATGATCACAGTCTTCCAGTACCTTTGAAACAAAATAAGTCTTGCCACAGCCGCTCGGTCCCACCACCAAACATGAAAATGGAAAGGTGAACCTAGGATCAAAATCATTCTCCTCTATATCCTGGGAAAGATGTGACATTTTTTTCCTCAAAAAAATCTAATAACCAAAAGGCAGAGTGGTCCCGTCCCTAAACAGACGTCTTTTATCATACACAACTCTGAACTTTTTCTGAAATGACAAGTTTCTCAATACAAATCCCCTTTTATCATGTCCTGTGTTGTAATGTGGTGTCTCAATCACTCTCTCTCCCGAATTTGTCATGTAATCCTCCACCAAATCTCTGACACTGTCAAAATTGACAAGCTCGCAACATGATTGGGTTTGCGCGATACCTTTGACCTTCATGATGACCTTCTTTTTGTTCCTCGTTTGGTAGGTGTAACTCTTGGGGCCTGCGGATACAAATTCCTGAATGGCATCCCCGTCCAACTCATCTGTCAAATCCCCCATATAAGTATCCAACTCCAGAGGGGTCTCACCATTCTTTACCACATAAATTAAACTATCCATGTCGATGTAAAGAACCCTCTCTTGCAGTTTCTCCAGATATCCATACACCTTCAGATGCGCGTGGGCTGTGGTAAAGGCGGCTATAAAGATGTAATTAGTTTTACCGGGGGGTAGAATGCAACGATCGTTATATTTCCACCTAAGCAGAGCTTTGTCGTCATCCAGAACGTTAAAGTATTCCACCTTGTATTTACCCGAAAACAAGTAGGTGAAAAATTCTTCAGGTTCTGAGATCACAACGGTCTGAATCAAATTATCTCTCTGCGCAAATTTCCCCCAAAGCGAGTTCAAAATCAGTTTTGAGAAGCAGTGACAGAGTGGATTCTCTTGTATTTTATCGGCGTCTAACAGAATGCCCTGATGATGGTGATAGTCCCTGATGTCTCTGTCCTTGCTCTCCTGATCGGTGACATCTGGAGGGTAACCCAATGCTTCCTGTTTTTCTTTTAGAAATTTGTGTATGTAATCTACAAACACCGCGTTGCTACTTTGATCAAAATGCCACACTTCTGTGATTTCACCCACCCTGTACCCCAGCTCCAGGGTTTTGTTAAACTCCACAGTGATCCAGACCCCCGTCGCCATGCGCGCAAACACCATCTTGATGGTTGGTTTCCGTGCATGTTCGACACAGTGGAAAGGTTAATTTACCTCCTGAACTTTTGAAGGGTAGAACGGGAAAAAAGAGGCCGCGGGGTGGGTAGACGGTAGCTCTGATTAAGCTGAAATAGCTTTGAGGATCCTGAAAATCTTTGTAAATGATGGTGGGGGGCCCCAGAGGGTAAAAGTACTTGCTGTTAACATAGGGGTAGAGAGAAGTGACATCTTCATAGTGCACTGTTTCATCTGGTCCCGTGGTGTGTCTCAGTTTTAGGGTGCTCGTCCTGCCCCCGTAAAGGGCCTGGCGTGGTAAGAGGGGCTTGAGTGGGTTAAACATTTTCAGAAACTGTTTCACCTCCTCGCATGATTTTTTCATCTCATCCCACTCATGCTCCCTCATCACTGTAATGCGGACACCTTGCATAGAGCGTAACACCTGCAACCTCTCCTCACTTTTCACATGCAGCTCTCCAAATGTAACGCCCCTCAGAGGGCAGATCTCCGTGCTTTTAAAACTGCAAACACAACCATGGAAATAGCATCCATTGAACTCATAGACGTGCTTCAAGCCATCGATCTCTGCGTACCCGTCTACAAAAAGGGCCCCATCTATTTTTATCCCCTGTTTAAAGCATGCTGGATGAATATTTTCTGACTGTGCATAACCTATTTTAACCATTGGATCAAGGCGTTGAAAATCTTTTACACTGACCTCTGTAGTTGTTGGGGCACAGGATGTCAAGGGTGTTAGGGGTCAGGTAATTGGTGAGAAACACTTTCATACAGGCCGATGCTATCATGACACTGGAGAAAGGGTCCACACCCGTGTTGGTGAGGAACCGCTCTCTAAATTTAACGCACCCTGTGGCTAGAATGTCCACATTGTTTTTACAATAATGCAGAGCCTCCCATTTAAAGTCAAACGACCCGTCTTTGACCCCGTCGTACCACTCGTCGAACTCCGCCCGTTCAGCAACCGTCATACGTTCTACGCCATAGTCAGACAGTGGTGGGAAAGGACCTACATAATTTAGACGCTCCGCCGCAGAATATCCATGGGGGAAGACCCCTTTCCCACCTCGCTAAAACCTAAAGCTTTAGGCATCGCGCTCAGACGCATAGGTAGGAAGGATACCAAGCCGATGAATTTAAGGTTATAATGGGGTTCTTGAAAACTTAGGATCTTACTGCCCATCATGAGAATTTGTTGCGGTATTACATTCTCTTTTATCATACTGTTCAAGATCAGGTAACCGTCAAACCCTCTGGCATTATGTGCTATGAATACATTACGCCTGTACTTTTCTCGCCTGAAATGCAAAAGAAACTGTTTCACGCAGTCTGTACCGTAAAAACACTTTTCTTCACCTTTTGATGTTTTAGCGTACACGAGAAATGGCGCATGCTCCCCTTTGTCATCGACGAATGTTTCGATGTCAAAAAACCAACTCAGGGTGTTTAACCTGCGGGGTGAGTGGCTGAATCTAACACTGATGATCATCGGCTTCAGAAGCCTGTTGTAATTGCACCCCACAAATTTTACATTTTAATCAGCTACAATGGTGTGGGGATGTACCTGCGGTTTTACTAACATAATAGGAAAAGTTGCAAAGGGTACATTTTTTTTATCACGTCACAGATACTCCTGTAGGGTGGGGTTACAGCACCTTGTTTAGCCTATTTGTGTCTGGCATAACAGGCCGGAGAGCCTTTCTGTGACAGTCTAAACATTCTACGGGCCTGAGCACTTCCGTAGGGCAGACGGGGTCATTGCAAACCTGACAGTATCCTTTACAATAGTGTGAATACGGGTTATCAAAACCCTTGTAACAGTAGTTACAAATGGATGCCGTACTTATGAAAGTTGTGAGATTTTTTATACCGTAGTAATGGTTTTGCAATAAGAACAGGAACAAAGGTCTTGAGCGATCGCTATAGTCTGTCCTACAGGTGGTTATGCACCACCTGTAGGATTAATTCTAAACCCTCATCCACGTCGATGCTATTGCCCGACTGCACTACCCGGTCGAGCAAACCCTCAAAAGCCGGTAAAATATTACCCCCGTCGTCGTCAGCTGTAACGACGATGTTGCTCCTCGCGCTTTCGCCAACAACTTCTAGCTGGATTACGTCATTGCGTTCCGCATATGATCAGGCATCCTCAGCCAATCCTCTGAGGATGCCCATCACATCATTATAAAAGTCCGCGATGTTGGGCACATCGCATTGTCTAGGGATGGGTAAGCGACGTGTCATTCTCAGTGTGTTAAATGGTGATAATATTCTGACTTCCCCGTCCCTAGAGGATGCTGCGTCCCGGTCAGGAGCGTCAGAGCGCAACCCCCCACCCTGTTGCGTGTTAGGGGAAAGCTCTAGCTGTTCAGTGAAGGTTGAAGGGGTTGGGAGTGATTGATGATTTGTGGGCAGAAGGTGTGGATGGTTTTGATACTCAAATATATGTTCTAGATGATGAAGTGCGTTGCTGGTGATATTATTATTGTTGTTGTTACTGTTGCTTGGGGGTGTTGTTTCACCTATTTCATTCGAGCTATCCTGTAAATCAACCTGAAAGAGTGCTGGAATATGAGTTAATTCATCCACGGCCCTGTGCATTTCATTCATTCCAATTAGAGACTGATGTAAATAGGTTAAATCTTCCATCGTGTAATCATAGTTGGCTACTCACTCTAGTAGCCTTTCACTCCCCTCATCCCCCAATTCAACATGGTCCGATTCTGATTTTTCATTCATGATAGCTTATTGCAGTTTGTCACAATACCCAGGATATAGAGGAGAAAAAAAAAGATTACATTACACTTTTTCACAGATGGTCAGGACGGAGGTCATGAAGCTCTGCATGACCCGGCAGAGTGATAACACGGTGGTCAGATGCTGTTGCACCCCGGTTCTTGTCCCACAAACACAGCGTTGAAGGACTCCCGCAGGGGCGCTGTCAAACCGGGTCTCTGGAGCAGACGGGATGGCCGGATTCAGTGCTTGGTTTAATTCTGCAAAGCGGGGCAAAAAAACCCCATCAACGTTACTCACGATGGTTCTGTATGTACATATGCTTTATTTCAAATCAAGTTGGTGGGTGGTTGAAGGTTTATTTATATAAATAAATATAAATATTTATATAAACATATATTTACATTTATATATATAAATATTTATATATTTATTTATATTATATAAATAAATATATAATAAATGTATATTTATTTATTTATTTATTTATTTAAAAGAGCCTCGGTTGACCATAGTGGCAGATGTACAATTAATTGTGACAAACATGTTAAAAATAATAAAATACATATTTCAGTTTTTATTCTTAGAGACAATGAATTATCTTCCAAGCAGGAAAGTTGTCTTAAATTGTTTTTAATACATACCTTCAAACAGTTGTCTCACGTCGGCCGTTGGAGTGGTCCTCTTCCTCCCCTGCCTCCTCAGCGTCCCACACTCCGGTGCAGCGGCGTCTATGGGTGAATGATGCAGGTACAAAATGATGACAGGGTTTGTGGCATTTAATATCAATACAGGAGTGCGATCTCTAAGTACATACCATTGGGCGAACATGTCACAGACGTGGTCTTTTTACGAGGGCACTTCGGTCTGCTCCCGCCCCCACCGGTCATGTTGAAGGCCTCGGTTCATATTCTGTAAAATAATAATAATAAGTTTTTTTCACATTGAAAAAACATAACGCGGGGACGTTTATGTCATCACCCCAAGACATTGCGAGAGGGCAAATGGCGACCCGCCACATCATTGGAGGGTGACGCTATCCCCAGTTTACATTTTAGCATGGCATGGTTTGTTTTGAAGCAGGAAAACAATCATATCGGCTTAACCACTTGCACTCCGGGCAATTTTCCTAAAAATGCCAAAAAATAACGTGCCCAAAATAAATCAAAAGCTGTTCTTCAACCCTTTGCAGCATCTTCATGGGGTTGGTCTCATTTAAAAGAAAACACTTTGAATTTTTTGGCAAAAAAAACATAATCTCTCTACGTGCTCCGGCCACTGAGTTACAGTCATCTAAACATACTGAACTTGAAGAAAAAAAAATTGGACACAGTGTTTTTTTGGATACAAATGCTTGTAAATAACACACAGCTGTCTGATCCAGCTGGAAAATGCAACAGAAATGTAGAACCAAGTGTTATCCAGCTGAGATCCAAATTTGGTAACAATACCACAAAAAATGAATATTTTACACAACTTTGTTCTCAGGCTGTTCCCAGGCGTTTTGGAACTGTGCCAAATTGTGCCAAATGGCACAGTTTGGAAAAACATTTGTAACTTTTGAATAATTCAATGTAGAAGCTTCATTTTAGGCTCTAATGAAAGGTCACACTCAGGGCTGTGTCTGTGTGTGTGGGCAACCAAATTCGGCCCTCGCTACATGACGGATTACACTCCTTGCATGTTTTCACAGCGGCCCCCCCCCCCTCGCTACTGTGTGTGTGTGGGGGGGAGACCGTGAACGGACCGTGAACGCCCCCCCCTCCCGCTACAGAAGAAGGCCATCGCTACATGATGGAATAGACTGATATGCTTCCCCCCGCAGACCGGGGGGCGTGAACGCCCCCCCCCCTCTTCTGCAGCGGGGGGGGGGGGGGGGCGTTCACGGTCCGAACACGGCAAATGAACCGTTTATCGCGGCGCACGCACTTCGTACTTCGTGCGCAGTACAGTTGTAATTTACCGATCGGTCAAAAGTCATTTTTGGATTACAGTTTTCAGGGATAAATAATAATTTAGCTTATAACACCTTACCTCTTCAAAGCAGCAGAGTCGTGGCGAACATCTCTTCCCTCATTGTCAGACGAACGCGACGCTGCTCCGCTCGTGGATCCCGATCAACATAATTCCATTATTGCCGTTTTGGCGAATGATTTACGACTTTTGTCGTCGGCCTCCGTCTATTCTGCTGGAATGAGTGCAGGTCCCACTTGTGGGTGTTCTCCATGCTGCTGGGTGAACCTGGGTCTGTAGTAGATTCGTCCAGCGCCCTTTGTTTTCATCTGCTGCAGCAGTAAATATCTCTTCACCCAGCCTGAATTTCTGTGCTTCAATTGGCTCCTGCGTTCACAGTAGGCGGGTCCTCCTTCCTAGATTTTCATTCATTGGCTCTTCAAGGTTTCAGAAACCCAATTCAAGGCTCTTATTAGTCGAATGAGAGGTCAATCAGATGAACTAATCTGTTCGCGGCTGTCTCTGCAGTTTTTTTTTGAGTGGCGCTTGGACGCCACTACATCACCATCACCACCATCATGCGTCATGCGTCCAAGCGTGCACGAGGGCGCTCTCGTGCGCCCTCGTGCGCCCTAGGACGCAGAGACTTGCCCGCCCGTGGAACAACGGAGTGCAAGTGGTTAATAAAAGGATTTTTAAAACTTGGGAGGAGCTTACCGGAAGCATGTGCCATAGCATGGGTCGGCCTGTCTCTCGGCGGCGCTAGTCATTTGCCCCTGGTCGACAAACTGCTCTCAAGTGGCGTGTCCACGGGCTGTATACCGATGATCGAGCCTGTGAACACAGCTGGGTTCCCCGCTGCTGGACGCCTGGCATTATTCAGCTGTGGAGCGGCCGCTGGACAAAGGGCTGCAGGATGCTCAACGTCGACCCTGGGGTGCTCGAAGTCAGTTAAGACCGCGGGGTCATTCTCAGAACGTCAGATTTCATCCAAAGCCCCCAATAAACTGTCTTGATCGTCATCTGACCTCAGCAGGTTTTCTTCTAAATCTGTAAGTACATTTCTTTTTTTCAACGACCGTTCATAATGTTTTATAGATGCAATAATGATCTTTACATACCTGAGAGAGTTATTACCCCCGGTAGGATACCTTTACAAATGAGATGAGATGAGATGAGATTCAACTTTATTGTCATTACACATGTATGAATACAAGGTAACGAAACGTGACTTGGCATTTGGGCACGCTCTGCAGAGCGCATCCAAGGCCGGGGCAGCCGCTAGGCGCCAGTCATAAAGAAGAAAAGAAAAAAAGAAAAGAAATGATATGACACAATAGGCGAGAGAAAAAAACATGTTTTATCAAACTGACGCTTAATGGGTAAGCGAAATTTTGATTGCAGGCAAAAAAACCCTCAATGCATATTTAGCAGTAGTGGACAATCACACAGCAGAGGGAGGGAGAGCAGTGTGTGTATATTTGCATGTCATTGTGTAGTGTAAATGTAACAGTTGTTAGTGAGCAGCAGAGGGCGCCTCCTGGCAGTGGATAGATGTTATAATCATGTGACTTATAAACAAGTCCAGAGTTCAGAGTCTTTCTCTGTTTCTCTCTTGCTTGCAGAAGGCACATGGGCATTGTCCTTGAGAGTCCAATCCGCTGACGACAACAACTGATTGTTGATTGTATGGGTAGACATAAGAGCCGGTTCTTCCGCTAATCTCAGTCAGGAGGAATGTAAACACGGGGCAAACAAGGTCAAATCAAATCAGCACAGTGCACTCAGAGAGTAGAATTTGTCCTCACCCGTGTAATTCTGTGCTTCCATTATATATGCAGGCTTAAACTGTTTTTCCATAGAGAGCACAGGGCTTTCAGATGTATTCCTTCACTGAATCACTGTCATTCAGTTCACCGTTTGCCGCTACTCGTGCCCTCCCCAACTGGTCGAATTTGATGAAGGAGCTGGCTGAGTCCACTTGATCCGCTCTCTCACCTTCCTTCAATTTCTGATGCATCAGGGAACTCCACAGCCAAAAATAGAAGTCCTGAGATCATAGCCAATAATATTGCCATAGACGCATGGATTCCAATGTCCATGAGTCTCTCGTAGGTTCCAATTCTTGGGCTCCCCCTTGGCCCAATTCTTGTTGAAAATAGTGACAATAGCACATTTAAGCCGCTTCCAAATCCATAATTTCCGTTTAGATTAAGATTCAGCAGAAGAAGAGCGACTAAACACAGACAAAAACGCAACATTGCAAAAGCTGGGAATAGATCAGGAAGGCAGGGGAGGGAAGAAAAATGCGACTGCTCTCTCTCAAGGCAAGAAGGAAAAATCCAAATGACAGAAAACATGATTTAAAAGCGGTTCTGACTCTGAGACAGACGATGCGATAAATGCTTTATAGCATAAAATAACAGCAGCTTTATCTGTATAAGACTTTTCACAGACCAGTCACAGAAAAACAGATAAAATGGTTGATCGAGTAATTAGAAAAATAATATGATTAAAACTTACCACTGTAGCTTGGTGGAGAGTGGATTTCAGCGTGCATTATAATTTCTAAAAAATGAGTCAAGTTTTATTTAACAATACAGAGAAAAAAAAGGATTTTTTATAAAGTTTTGAAAGTCAAATATCACCTCCCTTCCCATCTTGCCTGTGCCACGTTCCTTTGGTTGTGAAGATGCGTTTCAGGGGGTGTTCAGTGATACTTATAGACAAAATAAAGACCCCCTCTAGGGGATTGGGGAAAAGCTTTGGAGTGTGGGTGACCAAGGTGTAAAAACAACGGTGTGGGGGTTTTACAGATGCGAAAACCAGTTTTTCACCCCAAGTGATATGTGATTGTTTGCTTGTGTGAGCGAGTGTGGATTGATGCATGGTGGTGGTGGTGGTGGGGTTGTTTAACCTCTTGCGCTCCGTTGTACCGCGGACGGGCAAGTCTCTGCATCCTAGGGCGCACGAGAGCGCACAAGAGCGCAGGATGCCAGACGCATGACTCGGACGCATGATCCTGATGGTGGTGATGTAGGTGGTGTGGCGCTGCAGACACAGCCACGAACAGATTAGTTCATCTGATTGACCTCTCATTCGACTAATAAGAGCTTTGAATTGGGTTTCTGAAACCTTGAAGAACCAATGAATGAAAACCTAGCCAGAAGGACCCGCCTCCCAACGGCTGCGAGCCAATTGAAGCACAGAAGTTCGCTGAGCTGTTTTGTCTAAAGCTGGGTGAAGACAGACTGCTTCAGCAGCCACAGGCAGTGCTTTTTTTTTTTTTTTTTTTTTTTAATTCCAGCAGAGTGTTTAGGATTCTCTTAAGCCTGTTTTCCACTAGCCCAGCACACCTCAGTACGGCTCAATTCACTTCAGTACAGCTCGGAACGCTTCTGTCTCCATTAGCACAGTGTTGCGGGGCAGCAGCAGATTCTCAGCGAGGCGGGGCCACACTCCCCTGATGTTATGCACCGGACTGAGTCCTTATTTACACCAGACAAAAAATGGAGGATCCAAGGATTATTGCCTTGCACGCTCTGTGGTTTTATCTCACAATTAATTTTATCTCATAATTAAGTTGCAACAACACAAGTCACTTTTGTTTTGAATTAACTGCCAAATGACCTAGAAATAATAAGCTGAAACTTGTTTTTATTCGTATTAAATAATGAGACGGTGGCACACTGGACTACACCACATCCTAGGGCATTTTGGATGTACTGAATTAAAAAAATTCATGTTTTTCACCTTCAGGTCAACGTTTGGAACAACAGTATTATTATTTTCCGTTTAGATGATGCTACACTCCTTCTAAAGTATTGTAAATCTCTGAATTTGGAATGCCGATAGAACATTCAATTTACATATACTTGTACCTTTGACTTGGTGCTAATTTTTTATGATATTTCAATAAAAAGAACAGAAAGCGTACAAAAAGATTTCTTTTTTGGTCTAGTTAAAAATTACATTACCTTTACAATGGCTGACCCTCAGTATCATTTTGATCAGACTAGGCAATGGAATTTCTATGTAATTATACTGTTTTATAATTCAGTGTTATAACAGACAAACCACACTTTCCAAAACAATTCCATTTTATTATATACAAAATATTAAAATAAAAAAACTTTGCAACACAACATGAAGGTTAATCGACATTTTATACACGCCGACCACTGAGTGCTGAGGCTCGGTAGAATTAATCCGTCTCTGCCAGCTGTGGGTCAGGAAGGCTCGGTTGAATAATCCGGACGGGCTGTCGCGGCGGATGCGTGGGATGATTCTACAAGGAAAATGCACACAATAAAATACAGCACGAAATATATACAGAAAAGACAATAGTTTTTAACAAGAATACATAAGCTTATTTCAGCGTATTGTTCACATGAATAATTAAAATAAAAGCTTTAGTCCGCATTGTGCTGCAATAAAGCAGCGATCATCATCCACAAATGAACAGCTTTTTTATTGCATAAATAAACTGAGCGTCTTACCGAATATATTTGCGAAAAAACGCACAATAAAAAAAAATTAAAACTCACCGTTAAAGGACTCCGATGTCGAGACCTCCCGGTATATTTTTTCATTCCGGGCGGCTCCGTCTAACTCGCGCTGAATACGTTCGTCTGACAATGCAGTGAGCAGACACTGCAGCTCCTTACTGCTCCATGGAACACCCTTATTACGCGAAGCCATTTTTGATAGAGAATAAATGAAAAATAGCACAGCAATACACTGAAAAGGAACCGCCAACAGTGGTTGCGTGCTGAGTAGGTCGTGAAGATTCTTTTTTTTTTTTTTTTTTTCAAAAACTTTATTGAGAAGGTCGTGAAGATTTGGTAGAAGAGGAGGAGGAGAGGGGCAGTTACAACCTGACCAATCAGCGCCGGTTACGACCTGACCAATCAGCGGCGACCAGTCTGTTAACGTCACAACACGGCACAGCTCAGCACTGCTCTACCCTGCCCTTCAGCAGGGCTGAGAATCACGGCTGTTAAACCGTGTTGGGGCTTGTGGAAAAGCGTACAAAGCGTGCTGAGCCGTCCCGTGTCGCGCTAAAGCGTGCTAGTGGAAAAGGCCCTTTATATGGTCATCATAGACCGACGGAGGCCGACGACGAAGGTCGTAAATCATTCGCCAAAACCGCAATCATGGAATTATGTTTTGACCGGGTCGCGAGACCAGAAACAGCGTTGCGTTCATCTGACAATGAGGAAGAGAAGTTGGCCAGGACAATGTGGCTGTAAAGAGGTAAGGTGTTATAAGCCAAATTATTTTTTATCCCTGAAAATTGTAATCAAAAAATGACTTTTGACCGATCGGTAAATTACAACTGTGCGGCGCACGATGTCCAAAGTGCATGTGCCGCGTTACACGGTTCTTCACCGCCTCCGGACCATGAACGCCCCCCCCCCCGCCTCTACGATTCTGTAGCGGCGGTGGGGGGAGCCGCGGTGACAGCGCTGCTGTGGAAACATGCCTTATCCGAGTGTAATCCGTCATGTAGCGAGGGCGGATCTCCGTCCTCTGTAGCGGGGGGGTGGGGAGACAACCCCCCCACACACACACACAGACACAGCCCTGAATGTGACCTTTCATTTGAGCCCAAGATGAAGCTTCTATGTTGAATCATTCTAAACTTACAGACGTTTTTCCAAACTGTGACATTTGGCACAATTTGGCACAGTTCCAAAACGCCTGGGAACAGCCTGAGAACAAAGCTGTGTAAAATATTCATTTTTTGTGGTATTGTTACAAAATTTGGACCTCAGCTGGATAACACTTGGTTCTACATTTCTGTTGCATTTTCCAGCCCGGATCTGAAGCTGTGTGTTATTTGCAAGCATTTGTATCCAAAAAAAACACCCAGGCCAAATTTATTTTCTTCAAGTTCACTATGTTTAGATGACTGTAACTCAGTGGCCGGAGCACTTAGAGAGATCTTTTTTTTTTTTTGCCAAAAAATTCAAAGTGTTTTCTTTTAAATGAGACCAACCCCATGAAGATGCTGCAAAGGGTTGAAGAACAGCTTTCGATTTACTTTGGGCACATTATTTTTTGGCGTTTTTAGGAAAATTGACCGGAGTGCAAGGGGTTAAGGCCAGTGGGGGTGTCAGCCAGAGGAATGTTAAATTTGCTACCGCAAACTAAACCACACTTTTAAATGATAAAGTTTTGAAAAAAAGAGTAAGTCTTTGATTGTTAATGCTGCTGAAAGTATTAGGGATAAACGTTACATCCTGCCATTGAGGTTTCAGGTGGTGATATCAAACACACATACAGTATAAACACATGCTGGTTGTTTCAAGCCAGTTTAGAAAGCTTGGGATCAGTCCGCCAAGGTCTCCGCCTTTGACCGCCACCTAATCCACATAGCACCGGACCCCCATGATCCCTCCTGCAGGTGGTGAGCCCACTGGAGGGCGGACCCATGTAACTCCTTTGGGCTGAGCCCGACTGGGTCCCATGGGTGGAAACCCGGCCACCAGACGCTAGCCATCGAGCCCCTCCCCCAGGCCTGGCTCCAGGGTGGGGCCCCGGTTGGGGCCTCCAACTTTAGAGGGATCACACTCCTCAGCCTCCCTGGGAAGGTCTATGCCAAGATACTGGAGAGGAGAGTCCAGCCGTTGGTCGAACCTCGGATTCAGGAGGAGCAATGTGGTTTTCATCCTGGCCGTGACACATCGGACCAGCTCTTTACCCTCTCGAGAATTCTCGAGGGTTTGTGGGAGTTTGCCCAAACAGTTTACATGTGTTTTGTGGACTTGGAGAAGGCATTCAACCGTGTCCCTCGTGGTTTTTTGTGGGGGGTGCTTTGGGAGTATGGGGTATTGGGCTTGCTGTTACGAGCTATTTGGTCTCTGTACGACCGTTGTGAGAGTTTGGTTCGTATTGCCAACACTCGGTCGGACTCATTCCCAGTTAGAGTTGGACTCCACCAGGGCTGCCCTTTGTCATCGATCCTGTTCGTATTTTTATGGACAGGATTTCTAGGCACAGCCAGGGAATGGAGGGTGTCATGCTTGGTGACCACAGGATCTCATTTCTGTTGTTTGCAGATGATGTTGTCCTGTTGGCTGTTGATGTTGTCCTGTTGTCCTGTTGGCTGTTGGACGGTTTGCCGCTGAGTGTGAAGCGGCTGGGATGAGAATCCGCACCTCCAAGTCCGAGTCCATGGTCCTCAGCCGGAAAAAGGTGGATTGTCCTCTCTGGGTTGGGGACAGGCTCCTGCCCCAAGTGGAGGAGTTTAAGTATCTAGGGGTCTTATACGAGTGAGGGAAAATGGAGCGAGAGATTGACAAACGGATTGGAGCAGCATCTGCAGTGATGCAGACGTTGTACCGGTCTGTTGTGGTGAAGAGGGAGCTTAGTTCTAAGGCAAAGCTGTCGATTTACCAGTCAATCTATGTTCCTATTCTCACCTATGGTCACGAGCTTTGGGTAATGACCGAAAGAACGAGATCGTGGATACAAGCGGCTAAAATGAGCTTTCTCCGCAGGATTGCTGGACTCACTCTCAGAGATAGGGTGAGGAGCTCAGTCATCCGGGAGAGGCTCAGAGTAGAACCGCTGCTCCTCCACATTGAAAGGAGTCAGTTGAGGTGGTATGGGCATCTGATTAGGATGCCTCCTGGACGCCTCCCACTTGAGGCACGTCCCACTGGGAGGAGACCCTGGGGCAGACCCAGGACTCGGTGGAGAGACTATGTCTCCCAGCTGGTCTGGGAACGCCTTGGTATCCTCTGAAGAGCTGGAGCAGGTGGCTGGGGAGAGGGAAGTCTGGGCTTCTCTGCTTGAACTGCTGCCTCCGCGACCTGGACCTCCGGAAAAGCGGTAGAAGATGAATGGATGGATGGATGGTTGTTTCAAATATTGAATAAAAATAATTTAACCGTTGGTAAATATCACATACAAGTTGTGGGATGTTTTACAGAATTGTTTCGCACAGACAATTCTTAGAAGGCTGTTGTATGGTCATTTTAAACATGTAAACCCTTTCTTCCTCGTTCATGTGGGGCAGAAAGTCCTGTGTGAAAGCCTCTAGTCTCTCTTCCAGCTGCTCATACACATAAAGACATGCCTCATTCCTTAGATGTTCAATGCAGTCTAAGTCTGCGTTCTGGCTCCTCAGATTTCTCTGAATGAACGGTGCAGCCCTGTGACAGTGTGTGTCAATGTGGGCGCATGCTTTCGTGTTAAGATCAAATAGGCCTGTTTGCTCAGGTCAGCCCCTAAACCCCTGATCTAAATGTGCAGAAGATGATGTTGCAGTTTTTGTGAGAGTCTAATTTGTGGTATTGTCACACAAACATCTGCCTTAAATCCTGCAGCATGTGCATTTAGTGTGCGTGTGTACAGCCTTTGGAATGTGGATGAGCCACAGAGTAATATGATAGCTTCCAGTCTGCCCCATTCATCATCTGTTTTGGTGTTGGTGGTTTCAAAGCCTGACACGGTGAGACACTCTGACTAATGTGTGTGTGTGTTTTTTGCAAATTGAAATGCTTCTAGTAACAGCAACATGTCACCTTTGAGCCCATCTGTTTTGACTGAGAGAATGGCTGTGTCTGTGATTTTTTAAAAGCATTTAGAGACGCTCTGACTGATATCTGTTTTTGCAAATTGAAGTCGCTATAAACATGCCACTTCAGACGAGAAGTTCTGTCATCCTTTACCCCATTCTCACACTAAAACACATATGGTCAACAGATTAAAATCACAATCTGTCGGTCTGACGAGAAGTTTTGGACCAAAGGTCATGTTTTCAAAACACTTTTGATTGACAGCCTAATTACGCAGGGTCACTGGGGCGGGGTCAGGGTCAGGTCAGGTCACAGGTAAGGTCAAGGGGGCAGGGCACCTGTCAAAATGGTCACAGTGAGATTTGGGGTGTGTACAAGTACAACCCTGCCCCTCTCAGAGATTTACAATTGCAGCAGCTTTGTTTTCCTTTTCTGGACCCAGTCGAGAGTTTCCTTGGCTGTGTGCTTGGGATCATTGTCTTACTGAAATGTCCACCCTCACTTCACCTTCATCATCTTGGCAAACGGCAACAGGTTCTTATCAAGGATGTCTCTGTACATTTGTCCATTCATCTTCTTTTCAATTATATGAAGCCTGCTTGTACCATGTGCTGAAAAACACCCCCAACACCATGATACTCCCACCTCCAAACTTCACTGTTGGTATGGTATTTTGGGGCTGATGTGCAGTGCCATCTCTCCTCCAAACATATTGTGTTGTGACATCCAAAAAGCTCAGTTTTGGTCTTATCTGACCAGATTTTATTCTCCCAGTATTTTACTGGCTTGCCCAAATGTTGTGCAGCAAACTTTAAACGCGCTTCAACATGCGTTTTCTTCAGCAATGGAGTCTTGCGAGGTGAGACCCTATGTCGGTTGAGTGTATTACTTATTGTTTTCTGTGAAACAGCAATACTGGCTAACTCCAGGTCTTTCTGGAGCACTCCACGAGTGGTCTTTGGCTCTTGGATAACTCTTCTGAGTTATCCAAGAGCCAAAGTTCCTGACTCCTCTGTCAGGAGCTCCTGGTCATAGCCGGTTAATAGTATGATGGCTCCAACAGTGTTCACTGGAATATTCAGCAGTTTAAAATATTCTTTTCTTTAATTCATTCATATTCTTTTCTTTAATTTTAAAACTTTCTGAATGTATTTTTTCCTTTTTCCCATAAAAATTGTAGCCTTTGCTTATAAATGTTCATATTACCATATACTGTAGGTTCATGTAGCTTATTTGTTCTTGGAAATTTAGAACTTTATTTAAAAATCTTCGTAATGAGGAATTAACTTGTTTTTCAGTTTATGAGGAAAAAAAATTAATCAGAGTCAGAAGCATAAATTATTTGATGGCAGCTAAATATTATAGAATTTATTCTGCGAGTCACTTCACTAACCTGAGGTGCTGAAAATCTCACAGCCTCTCTGCTGTAGCAAGGACACACTCCTCTGCAGCCTCGTCTCCCCTCACCTGTGCCATTTGTCTCATTTTTCTTTGGGAAAGTCCTGCCGTGACACTGTCACAATAAGTGCCCAGGACAGCCATATGGAACACAACACAGAAGAACGGGGAAAATACTGGATGATCCGAGCGCAGACAATTTCAGTGCCCAGACTATGACAGTACTCCCCCTTCAAAAGGCGCATTCCAGGTGCAACATAACATCCAAGCCCCCCACCCAGAAGGCCGGCAGGGCTACCCCAGGGAGAGTGGAGGGGGAAACAGGCCAGGAGGGCAGGAACCAACAACAACCCCGTATCAAGGAGATGAGATGATAATCAAAATGACAAGATCAACACAGAAAAACAGGGCAGAACATGATACAATCCTTAAACAAAGCTGAAAACAAGAAGAATACCACATTCTGACTAACAAAAATACAGTTACGTACAAAAACACACAGTACCCTATAACATCAGGAGAAAAGAAAACTCACAAAGCTACTGAGCAGCAAATATTGTCCATTATTATAAATAGGTAAAGACAACAACAACAAAAAACACTTCTCAGACTACAGAGTGAACAAGAAAACTGAAATACAGGCACATAATATAGCGTACCCCATAATACCTAGAGAAAAAAATAAATAACACGCTACAGAGCAGTGATATACGAACAGTTCAAAAAAGTCCACAGGCAAAACAAAAGAGCATCGCTAACACTACAGGGGAAGAAAGGAAAAAAAAACACTACAGGGATGTCGGCAGGCAGAGCACAGAGAAACAAAAAAAAAACCAAACAGTTCGGGAGGTCTGCCTGCATCCAGCTTCCAGATCGCTGGCAGGGGAAAAGAAATAGTTCGGCGGTCTACCCCAGTCCCAGGCCCGGAAAAACAGTACCTCTGGCGACCGGACCAGGTCGCCGAACAAAGAAAGCAGTCCATCGGGTGGCTGTCCCAGAACACCGAGCCGGCGAAGCAGTTTCCTGGGCGGCCAACCAGCGTCATTAGGCCACTAGGACCAAAGGGGAGAACTCGGAGGCGGCCTCCCTACTGAGAGGGATAGCGAGGGGAGGCCGAGCCGAATATGAGGAATCCCAGCGGCACCCGGTGGAGGAAAAAAGGGATCGGAGAAAGGATGAGGGACCAGTCCAGCGTCGAACGACGGAGGATCTGCAGCTCCTTCTCTGAACTTCACATGAACTGGTGCTGCACCCTTGCTGGACCCCGATAGGGACAGTGCTGCACCCACGACTGACCCCGATTGAATCAGAGCCGCAGCCATGATGGACCCCGATTGGGTCAATGCTGCACCCACGATGGACCCCAACTGAGCCGGAACAGAGCCCATGACAGACCCCGACTGGGCCGGAACAGCACCCACGACGGACCCCGACTGGGCCGGAACAGCACCAGGGATGACCTCCAAACCCGAACCTGGAACTTCCAGAACAGCAATAGGAACCAACTCGTCACCGGTGACCCTGGGAGAAGGCTCAGAAGAACAAAAGACACCGGAATCAGGATCACCGGTAGTGGCAGAGCCCGGCGAGACAAGCTCGGATGCAGCGGTCGGCTGCACCCGGCTCGTCCCCCCGAGAGACAGGCAATAATGCTCCAGAAGAGAAAAGAGAAAAACAAAATAGAGCACTTGCCTAATCTCGGGTTCTACCGCCGTCCAGGACTTCGACAATCCAGGTTCCACGAGCTGGAGGTTCACTCCTGGTTCTCACTCGACTGTGGTGGACTCCACAGCCGGCATGATGGTTCTCACAGTTTGAGGATTCCCTGACGCCGAAATCCATGCCGAAGGCCCGCACAGCGTGGTGGCAGGGGATCCATGGCCTGCTGGGTTGAACTGTTCCTCCATGGAGACCCGGGGAGACTTAATCGTCAGCGCAGGCTCCAATCAGCAGCCCGCCCTCCTCCTCTGCCCGTGACGTGGCTGCAGGGCTGGTACCAGGCTCACCAGGGCCGCAGGCTCCTTCTTCATCCGGCGGTGTATTCCTGACACCGGGGGATGCTCAGGGGAAGGAGACACAGATGATGCAGGTTTACAATTAATAGCAGCAGGTGGAAGAAGCTCGGGGAACTGTGAGCCCCGAACTCCACCCCCAGGAGTCAGACAAGGCAATTCACACAGTGAAGGAAAAGAATGAAATAGCACATGCCTGCTCAGCTGAGGGCCGATGTAAGCTCCTGCAGGGGGCTTGGTTCTCTCCTTTCCCCTCTGGATGGTGATGGAGGGCCCCCCGGGAAGACGAGGAGGAGCCGCTCACATCCGATCAGGAACGGGCATGGCCGGAGATGGACTCGTGGAGCTCACAGCAGCTGGGGAGAGCGTCGAGGAGGAGGGAGGAGCAGCCGTGACAGTCCGGGGACGAGGAGCTGACGGAACAGCGGAAACAGATGACCTGGTGGCGGAGGCTGCTGTCAAATCAAATCAAATCAAACTTTATTGTCATATTGCTGTACATACAACTGTAGTGCAGGCAAGATGAAACTGCGTTTCTCTCGGCATCCATATAAGAAGCAGCATGATTTAAGACACATTCCCACATAGCTCCCCACCCCCACCCCACCCCCATCCATTCACACATCCCTGAGACATACTTGGGGAAAAAAAAGAATAACTAACTATAATATACGTACAAAATGTCCGTAGGTGCAGTAGTGTGTATGAGAGATTCCGGGTCAACTGTTCAGCATCCTGACAGCTTGTGGAAGGAAGCTGTTGATCAGTCTGGTGGTTCTGCCTCTGATGCTCCGGAATCGTTTACCAGATGGAAGAAGTTCAAAGTGTTTATGCAGAGGGTGAGAACGGTCCTTGACAATGTTAAGTGCCCTGCTCCTACAACGGTTCTGAAAAAGTTCTTGGACAGAGGGGAGGAAGACTCCAATTACCCTCTCCGCCCTCTTGACTATCCTCTGCAGGGCTTTTTTGTCTGACATACTGCAGCTGGAGTACCATGTAGCAATGCAGTACGTCAGAACACTCTCCACCACACCTCTGTAGAAGGTCCTGAGGATGCAGATGGGGAGAGAGGCCTGTTTGAGTTTCCTCAAGAAGTGCAGTCTCTGCTGAGCCCGCTTCCTGATCTCCAAGGAATTCTTGCTCCAGGTCAGGTCCTGCGAGATCTGCACTCTGAGGAACTTGATGTTCTCTACTCTCTCCACTAAACGGCCGCCGATGCTGAGGGGGGCGTGCTCAGGCTGCGACCGCCGGAAGTCGATAATCATCTCCTTCGTTTTGTCCACGTTGATCACCAGATTGTTCTCCCTGCACCAGCCCTCCAGGTCTCTCACTTCTTCCCTGTACATTGATTCCTCATCCCTCTGGATAAGTCCCACCACCGTGGTGTCATCTGCAAACGTAATAATATGGTTCCCCATGTGTCTGGATACACAGTCATGTGTTAGAAGTGTAAACAACAGTGGACTGAGTACACAGCCTTGAGGGGATCCAGTACTCAGCGTGACAGACTTGGAGATGTTGTTTCCAACCCGGACAGACTGAGGTCTCTCAGTCAGAAAATCCAGGATCCAGAGACATGTGGCGGTGTTCAGACCGAGAAGGAGTAATTTCTCCATCAGTCTCTGGGGAATAATGGTGTTGAATGCTGAACTGAAATCAATGTACAGGAGTCTGGCGTAGGTGTCTTTCTGGTCCAGGTGGGTGATGACAGAGTGTAGGGTGGTGACTATAGCATCCTCCGTGGAGCGATTTGAACAATATGCAAACTGGAGCGGGTCATGTGATGCAGGGAGGCAGGCTGTAATGTGTGGTTTGACAAGCCGCTCAAAACACTTCATCACAATTGGTGTCAGTGCAACAGGACGATAGTCATTCAAACAGGACACCACTGGTTTCTTTGTCACCGGTACAATGATAGAGGTCTTGAAGCATCTGTCTTTCCCTTAAGTCATGACGCAGGGGCAACAACTGGCTGGGAGGCAGAGTTCTTACAGCTACCCGGAGCTGGATCTGGATGGGGATCTCGCTGAGGCTTATTATGAGCAGTGTGACGACGTTTACCGGCAGAGGGCGAGGCGAAAGTTAAGTCTGGGAAACGCTGCTCCCGCGCAGAGACAGAGGCTAGCAGATCAGCGTACTCGGGATAGTCATAGAGTTCAGGACTGACCTCCACCAGTCTAATTGCCGCCGTCACATGCTTCATGATTTGAGTTGGATGGGAGGAAGAGCGAGCCTCAGCCACACGGCCCCGGATGAGCTCAGCTGTCCACTGCATCTCTTCCGAGGGAATCCCGGCTGACGTCCTCCTCCGCTGCAGATGGGAACGGCCCTTGAGTGACATGAACTCCTGGACTGGATGGGCAATAGGAACTGGATCCCGATGCGAGGAACAGGGATGCCTCACCTTTGGCTTCCTGCCGGAGTCCCCTTCCAGTCCACGGGGCTTCTGCCGGAGAGCCGTAATTTCCGCCATCCTCTTCCTGACTTCGGGGTGGTTGGCAAGGTGAGGATAGCGGTTCATTGCCCCCTCAGCGAGGTCCACGTATCAGCATGCGTCGAAGCGAGTGAAGGCCTTATGAACGCCGTCGAGGAGGTAGTCTACCTCTCAGAGCTATGATCAGCTCGTAGCCCAAGTCCAAAGAGTAGCCCGCTCCTGGTAATGCCATCTCCAACATGCTGGTACACAGAAAAACAGAAAAACACAAGCCCAAAAAAACAAACTCACCATGACCGGCGTCTCGTTTTGGCTGCAACCTACTGTCAACGATGGCCCTCACGAGCCATCAATAAGATGCCGAAAGCCAGCCAATGAGTTTGCATATTTTATTAACAAAAAGACATGAATGACAAAATAACTGCCACGAGGGGCGAAAACACAACTATGACTATGACTATGACTATGGACACAGGATAACAGACTCTGAAGGAATACACTTACAAAGACGATGAAGAATACGAAACCCAGTCTCAGACACAAGTTAGACAGAGGTTTGATGAGGTCGCAGCGAGGAGCAACCCTCAGCTGCTTCCTTAAATCCTAACGACAACCCAATCAAAGGAGAAATGTAATCAGTGAGATATGATCCAGCTGCACGGCGCAGCTCGGCTCTGACAGCCGGAAGTCCCACCGTGACACTGTCACAATAAGAGCCCAGGACGGCCATATGGAACACAACACAGAAGAACGAGGAAAATACTGGATGATCCGAGCGTGGACAATATCAGCGCTCAGACCATGACAGGCAGTCCTTGTGCAACTGCTCAGAGCTCTCTTGGAGCATGACACAAAGATAAGCCGTGCGCTGCTCGTCCCAGTGTAGTTGCTGACAACACTGGGGTTTCTGGCAACAGGGGCATTCCAGAGGGAGCTGGCAGACCAATTGGGAATTTCTCAGTCGACCTTGAGCCGAGCTATGCCAGCTGTGTGGGATGGCATCAATCCAGCTGTCACCCAGGTACATCTATTCCCATACAATGCAGTTGAACATGCCAACATCAAAGCATAATTTGCAGCGAGAGCCGGTTTTCCGAATGATTCTAATGAACAGCACTGTTGGGAACAAACTACAAGCTGGCACTGTGTGGATGGGTGGCTTCTTGGTGAGTAAATTCATGCAATTGTCCTAAATAACTCACCTCATCCACAACGCGCCTGTGTGCCCCCAAATATCACCCTGTCTTCAAGACTTTATTACAAGTCAGTGGTTTGAGTAAGTGACTTCCCTTTTTGCTGATTAAACTACAGTTTCATAGCATTCTACCAAGCCCCCAGCTGCCTCTGTGTGTACGGTAGTTGTGTCAATAAACACACGCGTAAAGTTTGAAATGCAACGGTGTCACCCTTTCCCTGGTGCACTTCATTCATTTACAGTAGTAGTGTGTGTAATCCATGTAAGTTGTATATAACTATAAAGGATGAGATTTGCATTTTGAACATAAAATATATACTTGTTGAGTCTAATGTGCTCTGTTTTCAATTGACAGGTGGCCATGGCTACCCACTAGGTTCATATTATGTTGTTTTTCATTACTGTTTTCCTTTATTCAGCAAGCTAATCTACCCGGTTGGTCACAAATCACAGCGATCAGCCGATGCTTTTGAAGACGACTACAGATATCAGTCGAAACATGTCAAGGTTAAAATAAGCATCTCCTTCTCATCCGTCTGAACAAAGGAAAACAGTAAACTAATCTTATAGGGCAGTGAGCAGGCTATTGAATTACCTGTATCAGGCGCTAATGCCAGAGGACAACATGCCAAACAAAACGTTTTTACGTGCCTCTACCTCCTTCAGGAGCACCTCCAACTCACAGTCTGTGAAATTCCATTAAATCCATTATTTATGATCGTGGATACAGGAGAATCAAACGTGCAGGGCTTGTATATATCTACTTGCATATCTATTTGCATCTGATTACATATTCAAATGAGGCAAGTCAAGGGAGGAGTCTGGTATTTCCTTACTTGCGTTCAATTTCAAGTAAATTGAGATGTACAAAGGAAATGTGCTTGGATTCCTGCGTACACACTGTTTCATCCATCAGGATTTTTTTTTTTTTTTTTTTGCTTACAGCATTTTCTTGATTTAAACATACTGTACATCATATTTCAGTAGGAAGTCCACGCAGGTGTTTGTACATGAGGCCCCAGGTCTTTCTGGAACTCTCCATGAGTGGTCTTTGGCTCTTGGATAACTCTTCTGATAATTCTTTTGACTCCTCTGTCAGAAATCTAGTGAGGAGCTCCTGGTCGTGGCCAGTTTATGGTAAAATGATGATCTTTCCACTTCTGAATAATTGCTCCAACAGTGCTCACTGGAACATTCAACAGTTTAGAAATGCACCTGTAACCAATGCCATCATTATGTTTTGCAACAATAAGGTTGCGAAGCGCTAGACAGAGCTCTTTGCTTCTACCCATCATGAGTTCTTTGTGGTGTGACAATCTGATGTTCAAGACTTAACCCTTTCACATTGTTGATTGCATGAATGGATAGCACCACCACTGTGACAAGTGCAGTGCTGCGATGTGCACTGCACCTGCAACTGTGACATGCCAAACACTCCCCAGTTGTACTAAGAATTGTACCTCACAAGGTGGCAGACACGTATAACTTACTGCTCTTGCTTTGGAGGAATCATGGCGGCCATAGAAGCATCCTTATTTACACCAGAGAGGAAGAAATTTTTAGACAAACACATATGGACATTACCGATTGCTGTGGACATACCCGAACGCGGACAGAGGAGCATTTTCTCCCAAATTTGCCAACTATGATTCAAAAAAAGAGATTATTTAGCTTATGAAGGTAAATGTTTACATTTTGTTATAACAGAGGGTGGGTGAAGCTGCCTGATGTTCACCTGCTGCCCCCCCCCCCAGCGCCATGTGACTGGGGAAAACAATTGCTTCAGTTCCATGTCGTTGTATAACATAAATAGCGGCGGAATAAAAGTGAAATTGAGGTGGGATAATCACATCAGTTTCTGGATGTGGGAGAGAAAGCAAAAATGCCCAACAGAAGAGAAAATAACAGCCAAGGTGCCGCAAAAAAGGGCGAAGTGATCCACCTTTGCCAGCGGTAAGTGACGAATGTCTGTGTTTGTTTATTGTTTTGTTTACATTGTACTGCATTGTACTGATTTTCTGGTTCATATATTTTGAAGATAACAAAATGCCCAAAACAAGAAATGGTGACAAAAAGCAGAACCATTCTTTATGTAAATATGCCCAAAGTCCACTTTTGACTGAAAGTTATGTAATTCGATATGGCTGCCGTGGCATTATGCAAATTAGATGCACAAATTTACTCCTATCTCAATTTTGGATCATATTCTACATCTTTCTAATTGATAATAAGCCATTATCTCTTACCACTTTCAAGTTATAGCTTTGGAAATCTCTGACATCTGGACTGAATATTTTCTTGAAAAAACCTTCACCACTAGGAGCTGACGGCGCAACAGAGGGCCATCCACAGTCATTGGGTTAACCAGCTGAAGTTAATTTGCACTGGTGGAGGATGGGATGGCTTCCAATTTCTGATGGATTTCAGCTGGTTTCTTGGCTTTCTATGCTTTTTTGCACCTCTTTTTCTTCAAGTGTTCAATACTTATTCCATATGTCATTCCACTTTATTAAATATAACTTGTTTTGTGAACAAAGTTGCCTTGATCTCTTTGTATGTATGGATTACTTGGGTTGTTACTGATATCTGGTGAAAATCTCAGGTCAATGGCTCCATCAGAAATATGTTTGATGAGAAAAATGTTGATGTGTTCAATAATTATTTTCCCCGCTATATCTCTGAAAAGCACTTCATAAATAAACTTCACTTACTTGATGCTCAGAGGAAAAGCTCCATGCCGGTGTCTCTTTAGCTTAGCCATTGCTAGTGCTTCTCCGAGACGTGAGCTGGCCCACAGTGTTCAAAGTATTTTTTTATTTTTTTTGTGCAGCGCTTCTTGCAGGTTGTGTGTCATGTCCAAGTCTTTCCTTCCATCTTTGTTATAAAATCCAAAAAAGGCCTGACATTTGAGCTAACTTTGAACTAACTGCTTCCTAGGTTTCAAACCTGGTTGCAAATCTCTGAATCAAGTTATGACTTCACTTGACTTAGCTCATATATTTGTAAATCTGACTTTTTATTTGTGGGTACCTCACCACCCACAAACCTCACCGCATATCACTGCAACAAATAATATCATTTATTTATTGTTTAATTTCCAATACCCACTTATCGTAAATTACTTTTCTGTTGATTAGTTCCCCCAAAACTATGTGGATTGACTTGTGATCAGAAAGGGGAGGATATTATGTGAAGACCAGTTGAAGACTGGAACCAAGGAGCTTAAAAAGGAGGAGGGAAATGAAGATCACCTTTACCTTGTGGGAGTCGGTCAGTAGTGCTCTGCTGTATGCGGCTGTGGTGTAAAACAAAGCTTGAGGCTCCTTTGTTTCAAAAAGTTTGACTAAACACACACACACAGCGGCAGGTCATTGAGTGTTGATGAGCTTTTCTCCAGCATTAGTCTACAGATCATTCATGAGCTTGAGGCTCCTTTCTTTCAAAAATGCACATAAATGTTTATGGTAGCATTAAATGATAGGTGTAGAAACGGCGCTTGTGTACACAAGTTTGAGCATGTGCAAAGATGCAGGTGCATGCGCAAAGACACAGGCTAGCACATCTCGATAAGTACCACAGAATTATCGAACACCGGCTACAGGTACCAGGCAGGAATCAATAGGATCCAGGGAACGCCAAGACAATAACAGATGAAAAAATAATCCATATTGTGTTTGAGAAGCAGCAGAACACAGCAGGGAGAGTTTTAGCTTTACCAACCGACCGCCGTGTTTACCGCGGCAACCGTGACGCTTCCGCCAGGAGGGTGGAGCAGCCGAGCTCCGGTAAAGGTGAGAGGGAATTCCGGATGAGAGCGGGGGCAAGGCTTTCTGTCCACCGTACTCAAAAGAAACAGGATGTTTGACGGAGCTTCCAAGACCCAGTAGAGTTTGGTGATCATAGACCAGCAGAGACTTGATTTGTTGGGTGCAAAAGGTTAAAAACAAAAAAAACACAAACAGAAGTGTCAGTGACAAATGGCCAGCCACACACACCGGCACCATCTTGCCACATGTGAGGCAAATCCCCACTAAATAACAAGTGGCTTGTCAATTTAAAAGATAATTTTTCATGTAAATAATGGTGCAGGTTGTTGTCTAATTGTGAAGGTATAAGGTTATGAAAATACGTAAATTAAAAAAACTACAAGCACAGATGGACGAAGCTTACGTAATCTTTTCAAAATGTGCCCAGGGTAAAGTAACTAAGAGTCCTCTGGATCAGTTACAGTTCTCAAAATACAAAACAATAACTTTATGTTGTTTTTCTCCTCTTTGGATCCTTCTTTCATCGGTCAGGAAAGGGAAGGTGAGGTTTTACTAATCTCCCACCATGATCATGTTTAGTGATGTGAGATGATGGGAGTTGTTTTCCACTAGTCATTAAAACAAAAACTAAGTATTACTCTGTTATTATACAACAGCCAACAACTTCAATTACGTGGAAAATTATCTTTTAAACTGGCAAACATCATATGTGTAACTCGTGGCAAAATTTGATGTGGATCAAAACATAATTTTGCTCTTGCCATTCATTTCAATGGAGAATTTTTTCGATTTAAGGTCCCATATGCGGAAGTAGAGCGGACGTGATTTAGGCTCTCTGCAGAACAGTTTAAATCCACCTCCAGTGCTCCTAGCCTTGCTTCCTTTCCATCTGGTTTCTTGAACACACAGTATATCTACCTTTCTTCTCTCCATCATATCAGCCAACTCTCTGCCTTTACTAGTCATAGTCCCTACATTTAACATCCCTACTCTTACCTCCACACTTCTACCTTTCCTTTTCTCTCTCTCCCTCCTAACACACCTTCCCCCCTCCTCGTCTTCAAACTTCGACCAACAGTAGCCCAATTTTCATCAGCTCTGAGCCCCTTCTTGTTTGCCATGGTGATGGACAGGCTGACAGACGAGGTCAGGCAGGAGTTTCTGTGGACCATGATGTTTGCAGATGACATTGTGATCTGCAGTGAGAGTAGGGAGCAGGTGGAAGAGAACCTCAAGAGGTGGAGATATGCTCTGGAGAGAAGACAAATGAAAGTCAGTAGAAGGAAGACAGAATACATGAGTGTGAATGAGAGGGAGGCAGGTGCAACAGTGAAGATGGAAGGAGTAGCAGTAGTGAAAGTAGATGAGGGAGGCAGGTGCAACAGTGAAGATGAAAGGAGTAGCAGTAGTGAAAGTAGATGAGTTTAAATACCTGGGGTCAACCATCCAAAGCAATGGAAAATGTACAAGAGAGGTGAAGGAGAGAATGCAGGCAGGGTGGAGTGGGTGGAAATGAGTGTCAGGGGTGATTTGTGACAGAAAGCTAGCAGCAAGAGTGAAAGGGAAGATTTACAAGATGGGAGTGAGACCTGCTATGATGTATGGTTTGGAGACAGTGGCACTGACAAAAAGACAGGAGGTGGACCTGGAGGTGGCAGATGCTAAGATTCTTACTGGGAGTGACTAAGAGGGACAAGACTAGAAATCAATATATCAAAGGGACAGTTCAGGTTGAGCGGTTTGGAGACAAAGTAAGAGAGGCAAGGCTGAGATGGTTTGGACATGTGCAGAAGGAGAGATAGTGGATATATTGGACAATGCAGTGAAACACAGTGGTCATATAGAACACCTGATGCTCTGCACAAAGAGTATATAACATTAAGATAGTTTGCAACCATCGTGGTTCAAGCACCAATTTCGTCCGCGCTCGGGCCATGCAGTATTTTCCTCCCATCTGGTGTGTGTGTGTGTTCCCTATGGCTCTCCGAGCTTTTATTGTGACAGCGCTCGGAGGGGCTTCCGGCTGTCAGAGCTGAGGCTCTGACAGCTGAGCTGCATTAACAATCGCCTCATCAGCTGTTCCACCCTGAGCCCTATTTAAGAGGGCAGCTGAGGGCGAAACGTTGCTGCAGTCTCCGTCAAACTATTCCTCGTCTGACATCGTCGAGCATCCCTCGCCGAGCTTCCTGGTCAGACGTCATCTACCTTTCATCCTCGTCCTTTATTGTAAGTGTGTTTCATTATGTATCTGTTCCTCCGTGTCATAGACTGAGTATTAGTTATAGCGTGTTTTAGCCCCCCGTGGCTCATTATTTTGTCATCTTTCTTTTCCTTTAATAAACTGTGCAAACCCAACAGTTGATATATAGCGCCTTATTGATGGCTTGTGAGGGCCATCCATGACAGCAACTAGCTTAATGCTGAAGAATGTTGAAGATAGAGCTGCCAGGCAGGAGGAAAAGGGGAAGATCACAGAGAAAATTCATGGATGTAGTGAAGGAGGATATGGAGAGGGTTGGTATTACAGACAAAGATGCAAGGGATAGGGTGAGATGGAAGCAGATGAGCCACTGTGGCAACCCCTAAAGGGAGCAGTCGAAAGAAGAAGTAAATTATGTTTTACATTTACTTAGGACAGACAAAAAAATTCATGCTGAAAATATATTATGGCACATGAATATGGAAAAGTTCTTAAAGATGCACTCCGGCAGCTCTAAAACCACCTAAAACCACCTCAAAAACAAATATGTTTTGCCCAAAATAGTATAGTGTGGCTTTTTACCCACAAAAAACTTTCATTGCTTCACAATTGCTTGGAAAGAGCTTTTAAATCTTGCACCTACTTAAGTATGCGTGGATCTATGAATATTCTAATTAGTAGCCTGCAGGGCTTGTACATGATTGGTCGCCGTGACTCCTGGTGGGTGGACTGCTAGTTTTCGCGACGCTTCCAGACGTTAAAGTTTTGCCTACATCTTTAAAAGTAAAAAGTGAAACATTTTTCTGAAAGCGGTCTTGCCGAGCGCGGCGCCCCGTCCACCAGTGACTGCAGTGAACCAGCACCAGTTCTGCTTACCAAAAGTGGTCCACTGGGCGGCTCACATTCCGTAGATCAGTGCTGTTATGTCTGAAAATTAGGACAGAGGAGGCTGTTGCTGTACTGATCAGTATCTTTATTAAAGGACACTACTAAGAGCATATGTTACAGCAGAACTGTAGCTATGCTAACCGGGAGTAAATACAGGCTGGTGTTGGCATAGAGGTGGCGCGCCAAAGAGATAGTCTCTCGCTGTTAGTCCCCAAATATAGTCACAACGTGGTGACATCACACCATGCGTGCGTCCCCACGTTCGTGACGTGTATGGTGGTATTCCAGTATGCCATATTTACCCCCCTTGGGAAAAACCAGAACTCTGCTGGTGATGGTTAACCTTAGCTAGGTACCTTGATTGTGGCATATTGCTGGCATAACACATATGTATTCACCAGTACCAGTGCTGTGGCTAACATAATTCATGATATTAAGAGTATTAGGTTGCCAGTGTTAGGTTACACATATTTTCTTGATGTTAAAGCACAATATGGTAGTATTAGCTTTTAGACCCATACCATAAATTACTTATGGTTGTAATAAAATGTTTTAGCCAGATAAGGGGTCACACAATGTGCTTATTGCTACATGAAGTTTTTGCACAGCTACATGCTCATATAGCAGGTAGTGTTTTTTAGCTTTACACACATACACCCACTATTGCTTAGCAACGAAGAACTACTTGCTTACATATAAGCCCCATTTCCACCAGTATCACCTGGGCTTTACTTTTTTTTTACTTGTTTCGGTTTTTCGCCATTTCCACCCTAGTCCTCACGGTTTAACCGTTACGATTTTCATGCCTGTTCAGAGGCAGGGTACAGGCGAGCGAAAAGCAAGGTGTGAATTGACGTCAATCGACTGCTAAACGCTGATTGGTCAGGGCGTAACGTCACCAAACGCGTCCGTTTTGTTTTCTGTTGAAGCTACACGTCCGCCATTTGTAATTTCAGCGAGTAACCGCGGTGACTGGATTCACAATTGTGTTCTCATATAACGATGTCCACGCGCAAGTTTATTCCATGAACAAACGAGGAGGTGCGGACTTTTCTGTCCCTCGTAGCTGATGACTACATCCAGAGCGAGTTGGTGGGGCAACTTGCAATGAAAAAATATACCAGGAAGTGTCCGGCCTGCTATTATTGGCAGAGAATTTGGACTCGACACAGCCACGGAATTGAAAAACGGTGACGGTGAGTGTTGTTTTGTTATTGTCCGTCTTCTTGCCTTTCGGTCAAAAGCGCACTTTATTTTAGCAATAAAGAAGGTTGTTTGATTGTGGGCAATTGTGGTGATGGCTAGCCCGCTAATAGCTAGCTACCTCTGTACCTTGCTGCTACCTGGCATCAAGCTGCTGAATCGCGCTTTTATTTCAGTATTCACGTGAACAAAACGCTGACGTAAGCTTATTGTATTCTGGTTAAAAAGTTTTGTGTTTGCGGTACATGTTGCACTTTGTTTGTGAGCTTTATTGTGTGTTTTTTCCTTCTATACACAGTTTTCAAATCCCTTGGGTCCGCCTCACTGGACTGCCCCGGCATCTCCCAGTCAAGTGCTGGTAAGGCACAACAAACTGAAAATTACCACCCGGTTGTTTTTATATGTGATTGTTTTCTATAGACGCATAACAAGGAATTTAAAATGTCTTTCTACGTTTATAAAAATACTAGATTCAGGGGTGTTCATAGCCACAGTGGCCCAGTGTTATAGGTGTGTTGGTGGTGAAATACTGTTGTATTTTCACAAAAAAAAGGAGCACATGTACCGACTTCAAATCAAAATGCTTGATTGAAATTCTTCAAGTCAGCTAACACTATTAACCCATTCTGATTTATGAGGCCACAGTACAAAGAAATTCTTTTAAAAATAACCCATTAAATCAAAATACTTTTTACAATTAATCCTTTTTGAAATGAAGGGGGGCCTAACCACATCACCACAGAAGTTGCTTATAGTCCACTCTACTGAGGGGCAACAACATGACAGTTGAGCTTAAATACAGCAACGAAGCATCCCACCACAGGCTTTCAACAGTTTAATTCCATAATATTTTTTCTGACATGTTTTGATCCGGTGTTATCTAAATACAATGACTTCTGTCTTTCATATAGGCAAGCTGAAAAGGTCCAGCAACATTGCAGACCTTGCATCACTGATGGCCCAGAATCATGCTGAGGAGATGCGGATCCGTGAAAGGATGCTCGAACAACGCGAAAGACACCTGCAGTTAGCCGCATTAAGAAGGGATGAGCTGACAGAGACGGCTTCCTTCCACGGAGCCTTCCTAAACCATTTTGGCAGTCTGGTCGAAGTACTGAAAGCTCCGCATTTGTTAACATGTTTTGGGAATATTTGTAATGTAATAAAATGTTAGTCTTTTGGATAAAAGTGTGGTTTGTATATTATAACACTGGATGATAAAGGCGAATAATTACATACACATTCCATTGCCTCATATGACCCTAATCCTGCTGTTCAGCCATAAAGGTGTCAAGATTTTTAATGGTAATGTAATTGTTATTGTTAAATTTAATAAATATTACCACTGCTGTATCCATTGCTCTACATTGGGTACAGTTTTTAAGTAAAATTATAAGCAGTTGCACAGGTGTAATTTACATTAAGCAGTACAGTATTTATTTCGGATAGTACATTACAGGTTAAAAGAAACTGTATAATATAACAAGGTCAAATTAGACAAAGACTCCTTCTACTATACAATTCCACGTGAGTTATCCGAAATGGGTGATGGCTGAAGCCGCAGCTTATATTGCCCACCCATATTCCATCCAAGAATTCAAAGGAGAAAAAAGAGAAAACAAGACAAGAGCGATTACAATTTAAAACAAGGCTAAGACAAAATGTGACTGAGAGAAAAAGAAAACTGAGCTAGTCTAAGTTAAGCGGTTACTATTCAAAAACAAATCTAAGACATAGTGTCACAGAGAAAAAAAAGAAAAACTAAGCTACAACACAACACAGGCTGGAAATGTCGATCCTTATGTGAGTTTACATGTCGTCTTGTAAATATGTTTGGAGTATTTCTTCCTTTAGTTTTTGTTTAAATTGTCCAAGCTTTGTACATGATTTTAATTCAGGTCCAAAATCGTTCCATAATCTGACTCCTTGCACTGAAATACAGCGTTGCTTGGTGGTTGTTCTCACTGTAGGCTTTTGAAATATACTGTACATGTTCCTCTGAAGTGATATCGTATCAGTAGACACTGATTAAGGTGAAAGTCGAATTGGGTAAAAAGTAAGTACATGTGAATTGAATGTTATATCGGCATTCCAAATTCTGAGAATTCCAATAAATTATAAGCAGTCTAGTATAATATAAAGCGAAAATACCCATACATGTAAACCCAAATATAACATTTTCGATGTTGTAAACGTTGACATGTATATGATAAAAACCTATGCTATTGTGATTCAATAGATCCATAGTGATCTTTGGTTTGAAAAAGAAAATTATAATTTGGTGTTGGGCAGTGTGACAATGTCAGTGTATTTAGTAGGATTAAAAAAAGTTTCATCATAAAATTTCTAGGTTCATTGGCAATTCCATCAAACCAAAAGTGAGTTGTCTAGCTGCAGCATATTTTTTTTTTTTGAGTCATTTCTACGTTGTTTTAGTGTGTAATTAGCCACCACTGAACAGATAACCCTTATAAATAACAATAGATTGGAAAAATGATACACAATGGGCCTAGATTTGGATTGGCTTTTTTATAATATCAATTATTTGGTAAGTTAAAGTTAACTGGAAGTATAACAAGTTTCCACATATAATTCCAAGGTCAATTGGCAATTCCATCAAATCAAAAGTGACTTGGCTAGCTGCAGCATTTTCTTTGCAGTCATTTTCTACGTTGTTTTAGTGTGTAATTAGCCACCACTGAACAGATAACCCTTATAAATAACAATAGATTGTACAATGATACTCAAATGATACACAATACAAAAAATGGGCCTAGATTTGGATTGGCTTTTTTATAATATTTTTAATTATTTTGTAAGTTAAAGTTAACTGGAAGTATAACAAGTTTCCACATATAATTCCAAGGTCAATTGGCAATTCCATCAAACCAAAAGTGCGTTGTATAGCTGCTGCTTTTTTTGGGAAGTCAGTTTATCATCAGTGTATCATTATTACACAATATACAAAATGGGTCTAGATTTGGATTGGCTTTTTTTATAATATTATAAATTATTTGGTAAGTTAAAGGGGTTTAGGATTAAGCTTCTGCATAATTTTAAATTACCCCGGTGTTTCAGCATTTAATTAACCGTCTGTTAACATTTAACCGTTTTGAACAACAGAGGCGACGTAGTTTAAAAGTGCACAACATTTTATTTAAAAAACACGTTTGACATATGTATGCACATGAACACTGAACAAATGAAATGATCTCTGCTTCATATGCAGCTGCTTCAGATTCCTCCTGGGCAACCGCTATTCTCCTCTCCTGCTCCAACGTGTGTTGTCTCAATCCACGTCGTCTTCTCCTGTAAAATTCTCTTGTCTCGTTAAAGACATTCATTGTGTTAAAAACCGTGGAAATCCTCCGCTCGTAATCCGCTATTTTTTTCTGTGTTGTTGAGGAGTCAGTCTCGTCCTTTATACGTCAGCAGTGTAGCGCCACCTCGATCCCGCCCACCCCAGCAATACTCGGCTTTCCGCGGTTGTGATGGAGGCGCAGCCGCGGGAGAAACAAGTAGTAAAGAAAAGAAAAGAGTAGCGCAGAACTATATAGTGGAAATGTGGCTATAGAGAAATAGAGAAGTGTTCTTGGGTCATAGGGGTTGCACAGGAAGTGAAAGAAGCCTGGAGAAGACAACAACAACAAACATCTGCCAACACCCAGCCAGCCACTACAGGGCGTAGGAGCATCTGATGAAGAAACTGGTTTTGAAAGGTTCAACAGAAGACTTCAGCAATAGATAGTAGTAGTAGATTAGTTTATTTGACAGGGACAGTGCAATAAACATAGACAATTAATCAAAGACAATCAATCTGATGTGTTGCACATAGAGTGTATAGCTATTAGCTAATTTGCAACTCTTGTCCCTGGATGGGCTTTAGAAAAAAGAATCAAGATAAAAATATACACAATAACCACATACATCAATGCAGAAAAATTATAAATACACAATTATAAATATTATAAATATTATAAATACACAAATATAACAGCCTGACTCACCTTTAACATAAATATTAAAAATACACAAATATAACAGCCTGACTCACATTTAACACATATAACATAACTCACATTTGCCTATTTCAGGCCTTCCTCCCTCCGTCACTCACTATAAACAAACACATTTATTCCTTCCCTTCATTCACTCTCACTTTGCAGACAAATAATTCATACATGGGTACATTCTTGTTTATTTTTCAGCCAGTTTTTAACATTTTTAGTGAATGTTTTAAAGTCCGTTATTATTTTAATTTCATTTGGCATTGTGTTCCAGATGTGACTGCCCTTTATAGAGAAAGCTGTTTGTCCAAATGTGGTTCTGCGGTGGAATATTTTACAGTTATTGTTAACAGAACTCCTGGTGGCTCTGCTGCTGTCCTGTCTTTGGACGAAACCAGCAAGTGGCTCGGGTGCTGATTTATGGAAACATTTGAACGTTAATTTCAGAAGACAGAGGTCAATGAAGCTCTCAAAACTCAATAGGTTGTATTTTTTTAAAACATTACAGTGATGCCACCTAATGGGCTTTTTGTCCAAGATTTTTAGGGTTTGATTATATAATGAACCTATATGTCTTATTGTGGAAGGGGCTGCTTGAGCCCAGACTGTCAAACAGTATGATATATGAGAAAAAACCATAGAATGCATATACAGTGCAGCTGCTTCGTAAGGTATGTAATATCTAATTAATTTAAAGCAGTTCAGATTTTTTTTTACTGTTTTTGAAATTTTCTTTATATGAAGATTAAATTTGAGTTGAGGATCTAGTACAATGCCAAGGTATTTGAATTCTGTAGCTAAACTGATGTCATGATCATGTATATTAACTTTAAAATGTTGCAGGTTACATTTTTTGATTGAAAAGCACATTGAGACTGTTTTCTGAAGGTTCAGCAATAGATGGTTCTTGAGGAGCCACTCTTGGACATCAACCATACTTGTAGACAGTACATCTGCAGCCTGTGCTGGAGTCTTGGCAGCTGTGTAAATAACTGCATCATCTGCATAAAGTTGGCATGTTGCAGCTGAGCAGTGTAACGGCAAGTCATTAATAAAAATGCTGAAAAGTAAAGGACCAAGAATGGACCCTTGTGGGATACCCATGCGGTTGTTTAAAAATGAGGATTTATCCTGGTGAACTTTTACACACTGTTCTCTATTCTGGAGATAAGATGCAAACCATTCTAATGTATTTGGGGAGAAGTTAAAAGATACCATTTTGGATAAAAGCAAACTGTGGTTTACAGTATCGAAAGCCTTTTTGAGATCTAGAAAAACAGCTCCTACCACATTACCCCTGTCCAAGGACTGTTTGACGTTTTCAATAAGGCAACAATTTGCTGTTTCTGTTGAGTATCCTGGTCTAAAACCAAATTGATGTGGATGAAGAAGTTGACTGTCTTGTAAGTAGTCTATCAGCTGTGTAGCTACAACTTTTTCAAGAACCTTAGATAGGACTGGTAAGATAGAGATTGGGCGGTAATTGCATATATCGTCTTTACTGCCTGATTTATGAACTGGTATGACGACAGCTTTTTTCCAGCCAGATGGAAATGTACTAGACCTAATGGAGAGATTAATGAGATGAGTCAGTGGTTTGATTAATATTTTGCTGTGCATTTTGAGAAAGGAGGTGCTCATATTGTAGATATCACTAGTTTTTGAGTTTGACAGTGTTTTAACAATACCAGCAATTAACTTCTCATTTACCTCATCGATGTGAAAAGTATCTGTTGGAAGTATGGAATTTGTGTTGTTGAGCACATTTGGCAGCACAAAAATTTTTGTTAAGTCTTCCACAGAGCCCACAAAGTGTGAATTAAATTCATTTGCCAAAGTAGCCTTGTCACTGACGGTCTTGCCATTGATTCTAACTCTACAGATAACTCTGTAGGGGGCTATTTGGGAATGCCCAGTGGCAAGAAGGCTATATGTACCCTTGTTATGGCTGTGTTGTGAGACATGTATATGTTGGACACTGCATATGTGATTTAACCTCACGATGAAGGAGAGCCAGCCCCCTGCGGTGCGGAGCCACAGAGCCTGGACCCCCTGCGGAGGACAGGGGACAGAAGACTTCCTGACCACTGAGGCTCGAGAGGAGAGAAGGGGGAGTTATGTAAATAAAAGGCTAATGAATGTGAATAAAGAGATTTTGATATAGATGTGTGATTTCCCCCGCGAGGGAAATGGTTTGATGTGAGAATGTTTAAATGAGAGAACTTTGGTGTGTTCACTCTCTTTGTTCGCTGCTCAGGAATGAGAGCAGACAGTGGAATGGTTACTTGAAATAAACTGAAATTAAAGGCAATTCGGTTTCGTTATTCAAGTCTCCCCACATTGGTGACTGACGACGTTGAGAATGAACGAAGAAATTCTCAGGGTCCTGGACTCACAGCGCTCAGAGCTGGCAAGCGCAGTGGCCGTTAAGCTGCCTGATTTCTGGCAGGGTAACCCACGGTCGTGGTTTCTGCAAGCAGAGTCGCAGTTCGCGCTCGCAGGAGTAACGGTGGATGACACTAAGTTCCACCATGTCATCGCTAAACTGGACAACAGCACAGCTCGGTGCGTGCAGAGCTTGGTGGAGCAGCCACCCGCGACCGACAGGTACGGCAAGCTGAAATCCACCCTCATCAAGTTTTTCACCCCCTCGGCTGAAGTGAGGGCGAGGAGGATCCTGTCTTTGCTAGACCAAGGTGGACACAGGCCGAGCGCCCTGATGGAGGAGATGATACAGCTGAGAGGGTTGGACAACGATGATTTCATTTTTCAGTTCATCTTCCTCTCCAACCTCCCGGCGCATACGAGAAGCGCGCTGGCCGGCAAAAAGTGTCACACCCTGGAGGAGTTCCGGGAGCTGGCCCAGGAGGCAGATGGGATCCTGGACGCCTGCGGCGGGCAAGCAACCACAGCGGCGACCCGAGACAGCGGGGAGCCAGAGGCGGCAGAACCAGACTGGCCGACGACGGCGGCAGCACGGCCGCGACGAGGTGGAGCCAATAGCCCGGCGGCAGAGGCGCGGACACGACACAGCGGAGGAGAAGATCTCTGCTTTTACCATCAGAGGTTCGCAGAGAAGGCACGCAGGTGTGTGCCGCCCTGCATCTTCAGGAGTTCGGGAAACGGCAAGACCGGGGGTCGCTAGCAGCTTCGACCCTCGGAGAACGCAGCAAGCTGCTCTACATCACGGATGCGCGCTCCGGACGAGAGTTCCTCATCGACACCGGAGCACAAGTGAGCTTCATCACCCCAACATACGCGGACCGGGTGGCTGGACCCCACGGTAGCGGAGCTACAGCGGCAAATGGCTCGAACATCAACACCTACGGGAGAAGGACCTTGCCTTTGTGCTTACATGGCCGCACATATGAATGGACTTTTGTAATAGCGGCGGTGAGTTTCAACATGTTGGGCGCGGATTTTTTGTGTTCACACAATCTGTTAGTTGATCTTGCTAATAGACGGCTGGTAAATGCACTCTCTTTTTACTCTCTCCCCTGTTCAGCTCGAGTGTCCCCGCCACCAGTACAGACCCACGTCGCTACAGCAGGTGGTAAGTTTCACACACTCCTCACCCAATTTCCAGCGCTCACTGTGCCCACTTTTTCAGCGACGGTCGCGAAGCACGGGGTGAAACACTTTATCCCCACGTCTGGTCCTCCCGTGTTTGCAAAAGCTCGGCGCTTGGATGCAGTTAAGCTCGCCATTGCGCGCGAGGAGTTCGCCAGCCTGGAGAGGCTGGGCATCGTTCGTAGGTCGAAGAGCCCGTGGGCTTCGCCGCTGCACATGGTACCGAAAGCCGATGGCTCCTGGAGACCGTGCGGGGATTACCGCAGGCTAAACAACGCTACGGCGCACGATCGTTATCCCATCCCGCACATTCAGGATTTTTCGGTGCACCTGGCGGGGGCGCGCATTTTTTCAAAGATTGATCTAGTTCGCGGCTATCACCAAGTCCCAGTCCAACCGGAGGACATTCCTAAAACAGCGGTAATAACCCCGTTCGGACTTTTCGAATTTTTACGCATGCCGTTTGGTCTCAAAGGGGCGGCGCAAACATTTCAGCGGATGATGGATGCCGTGTTACGCGGTCTCCCTTTCGTGTTTGTGTACCTCGACGACATTTTGGTCGCGAGTACTTCAGAGGACGAACACGAAACGCACCTCACAGCAGTTTTTAGGAGGCTGGGAGAGCACGGCTTAATAGTTAACCCAGCCAAGTGCCAGTTCGGCGTCGAGCGGATCGATTTTTTGGGTCACCGCGTCTCCCCGGAGGGAGCGGTTCCGTTACCAGAGAAAGTACGCGCGGTAGCGGATTTTCCCCGTCCACAAACGGTCAAATCACTACAGGAATTCTTGGGGATGGTGAATTTTTATAACCGATTCCTGCCCCACGCAGCTCAAATCATGCAACCGTTATATGCCGCGCTCAAGAAACAAAAACCGACCCAGGCGGTCGAATGGTCCCCGGAGCGGGAGCGCGCGTTCACAGAGGTTAAAAAAGCCTTGGCTGACGCTGCGCTCCTGGCCCACCCAGACCCTGCAGCACGTATCGCGCTGACGACAGACGCTTCAGATTTAGCCATAGGGGCCGTTATTGAGCAACAGGTAGCCGGAGTTTGGCAGCCTTTGGCTTTCTTTAGCAAATCTTTAAGCGCGGCTGAACGAAAATACAGCGCGTTTGACAGAGAACTGTTGGCGCTGCATTTGGCTATTCGTCATTTCCAGTTCTGGCTGGAAGGACGGTGCTTCACCGCTTATGTGGACCACAAGCCGCTCACATACGCCATGGCCAAAATTTCAGATCCGTGGTCTGGCAGACAGCAGAGGCAGCTGGCCGCAATCTCGGAATTTACCACTGACATTAGGCACGTCGCGGGCAAATTCAATGTAGTAGCGGATTGTCTCTCACGCGCGTTCACGACCCCAACACGCGCAGAGGCAGAACGGGCCACCGTGACCGCGCCGCAGGAGAGCGGCACGGTGGCGCGCGCAGCCCCGGTGCACGTGGGTATAGATTACGCAGCCATGGCAGCGGACCAGGGGGCGGACGCAGACGTGCGCGCACTCCAGTCTGGACCAACAGGGTTGAGGCTGGAGAGCAAGTGTTTACAAACCGGTATGCCCCCCCTGATCTGCGACATGTCGACGGGGCGCCCGCGTCCGGTGGTTCCGGCCACGTGGCGCCGCCGTGTTTTTGACTCGGTCCACTCACTGGCGCACCCGGGGGTGCGCGCGTCGGTGAAACTAGTGGCGGAAAAGTTTGTTTGGCCGTGCCTGCGCAAGCACGTGAAGGAATGGGCAAAAACCTGCATTTCCTGTCAACGGGCCAAAATTCACAGGCACACAAGAGCCCCGTTAGAACCGTTCCGCATTCCGGCCAGAAGGTTCGACCATGTGCACGTCGACCTTGTGGGCCCCCTACCGGCATCACAGGGGTTCACGTATCTTTTGACAATGGTGGACCGCACCACACGTTGGCCGGAAGTGGTCCCACTTGCGACGGCCACGGCCGCGGAGGTGGCTCGCGTTTTTTTAACGGCTTGGGTGGCGCGCTTCGGGGTTCCGTCGGACATTACGTCCGATAGAGGACCGCAATTCATCTCTGAGCTGTGGTCAGCGATGGCCAACGGCTTAGGAGCCAAAATTCACCGCACTACGGCTTACCACCCTCAGGCCAATGGTTTATGCGAGCGTTTTCATAGGTCTTTGAAGGCAGCACTCAGAGCGTCGCTCACGGATGCAGATTGGGTAAATAAACTGCCATGGGTTTTATTAGGGTTGCGTTCTGCGCCTAAAGAGGACTTAGACGCCTCCCCAGCGGAGCTGGTATTCGCACAAACTCTGAGGCTGCCGGGCGAGTTTTTACCAGAGCACCCAGAGCCCCCACCTCTCTCTGCGCTGGGACCGTTAGTCGGCACGGGAGCAGACACGCTCCCGGGTCCGGTTCATCACGCTTTTCCACGAGTTTTCGTCCCCAAGGCTTTGAAAAATGCCGACTTCGTTTTTGTCAGGCGCGAAGCCCTTAAAGCAACGCTCAAACCACCTTACGAAGGGCCATTTCGAGTGCTGGAGGCAGGTGATAAGCAATTTGTGCTAGATTTTGGAGACAGAAAAGAGACAGTCAGTATTGACAGACTAAAACCTGCTTTTGTCATGAAGGACATGTCTGTACCGGTCGCAGTGGCGCCTCGACGAGGCAGGCCCCCGCAGAGGGCAATTAATCACTCTCTTCCTCAGTCAACAGAGCCGAAGCAGAAAAGCACCGCAGGCAAGGCGGGGCCAACTCACAGCAGATTCGGCAGACGGCTGAAGCCCAAGCCGCGCACAGACTGAATGTTGGTGTTGATTATTCAGTAGTGAGTAAGGTGCTATTAAATTTTAGGAATTAGTCTGTTCTTCATCGTTTGGGGGGGGTTATATGGCTGTGTTGTGAGACATGTATATGTTGGACACTGCATATGTGATTTAACCTCACGATGAAGGAGAGCCAGCCCCCTGCGGTGCGGAGCCACAGAGCCTGGACCCCCTGCGGAGGACAGGGGACAGAAGACTTCCTGACCACTGAGGCTCGAGAGGAGAGAAGGGGGAGTTATGTAAATAAAAGGCTAATGAATGTGAATAAAGAGATTTTGATATAGATGTGTGATTTCCCCCGCGAGGGAAATGGTTTGATGTGAGAATGTTTAAATGAGAGAACTTTGGTGTGTTCACTCTCTTTGTTCGCTGCTCAGGAATGAGAGCAGACAGTGGAATGGTTACTTGAAATAAACTGAAATTAAAGGCAATTCGGTTTCGTTATTCAAGTCTCCCCACACTTGTAACTCTTATTTGGGGTCCTTCACCAACTTGAGCTGTGTAGTACCCATGGCTGTGTTAATTCTTTGCATGCTTCAGTAAAAGATAAGTGAGGAATAGTTCATCTCATGTTATTCTTTATCTTTCTAAAGGGTTTTTGCTAAATGTCTACTGTAATTTGAACACATTTTACAGCAAATGTGGTGACTGCTGACATGATTGGTCAGTTGGCCAATTACATTGACAGACTCAGAGGTGGCCGGACGGAAGGTTTTTGCCTGCCTATTACAGACAATTCAAGGCGCCCAATTTCATAAAGGTAAGCAGAGAACCTCTTCTAAATCTCTGAAGGATTGTCTGTAATATTCAGTCAAAGTAAACCTTTTTGTCATAATTCTAATCTTAACAGAAATTAATGTCATGGCGGCCGCTGGGCCGTCATCAGCCTCAGCTGCGCACACACCTGCCGCCAATCGTCAGCGGGTCTTAAAAGCCGGCATCTATGATGGATCAGCACAGAGTCGTCTGCCTACTTCGCCATGCAACGCGTCACGGACTCATCCTCTCGCCAGAGCATCCACAACGCAGTCTCGCTAAGCTTCGCCACGTAAGCATCAAAGTAACTTACCTTGTCAAAGTGTAATCCCCTGTGAACAGGTGGACCTCCCTGGTGGCGGACTAGTCTCCCCGAATAACGGAGCCAGTCCTCCTCCTCCTTGGACCTCCTCCACCTCTCCACAGCACCAAGTGTCACCTACACCAAGCCACTGCGAGCCGCAGAGCCAGCGCGAGCCTTCCAGCACCACCTGCAAGTAAGCAGTACTCATCATTACATCTCTGTACTGCGAACAGCACTAATCTATCTGTGCTTGTGTCTTCCAGGGTTGCCAGGTCGCGGCAGGACTCGCTCAGCCCCAGCGGTTCCACAGCATCACACTCACTCACACCTTCACACACATTACACACCTAATTCAATAAATAATTGTCCAAATAGTCTACTCGTGTCAGTGTCTGTCTCCTGGGTCAAACAGCCATGTCAATTAAGAATTTAATGTCATTTTTTGATAAAAACTAAGAACATGCAGAGAATATTTAAATCATTACATTTTAGGGAGAGATTAATGAGCCTCTTTTTATAGACAAATAAGAAATATTAATACAGAGCGAGATCTTATTTTACAACAATAAGTGAGCATAAGATAAGGAAGTGTAATATATTACAAGACTCTCAAATGTAAACATTGAGTGAGTAATATAGGAATAATTACAAGACTCTCAAGTGTAATCATTGAGTGAGTAATATAGGAATAATTACAAGACTCTCTGTCATGACTGATAAGATTATTCAGCCCACGTGCTAGGTGCAGCAACAAAGAGACAATCAAGCAGTATACAAGTTTGAATGTTTTATTAAATAGCAAAACTCGCACTGCTACAGAACAGTCACTCGCCAGAGGAATGGGCCTGTGGAGAGAAAATGAGAGCTGTGAGCAGAGAAATGGAGATAGGGAAAATGGGTGAGCCAAATTACCACTTACGTGGGCTCCGAGGGAGCGTCGGCAGAACTCCAGAGGGAAATAGACAAACCAGCAGGCTGATAAGAAGGCGCAGGTGTGTCCTCTCACTCAGGTGCGCTGATGAGCAGCGGAAAGATGAACGGGAAAGAGGGGGTGCGCTCTCGCCACCCATGACACTCTCAGGTGTAATCAATGAGTAAGTAATACAAGAATAATGAAAATGAAGAGATACAGTACAAGAACTTAGACATAACAGATAGTGAGTAACTGTATCGCCAGTTTGTTAAAATTAGCTGGACTAATCTATATGATAAGCTGCCTCTAGTACAGATACCGGACGCGGATCTATGTAAGCAGCCTCTACATAGAGTTAAACTGGTTAAATGTATTTTAAATAAGCGGCAAGGACAAATGCACAATAAACTGTAGATATTGTGCATGTTGACATTGTGTTGATTCTGTAAATTTTGTGGGGATTGTGTGGGTGGTTAACCTCTTTTATCCCAATTTAAGACACGAAGAGTGGTGTAGAGTGAAGGGCTTATCTCTGATCTCGAATTCCCACTTCTGGCTGTCTGGAAAAAGAGGAATTTGCATTGTGGGTTGGAAATAAAGGCAAAAGCCCGGGGAGAGTAAATATTTTTTGGTCTATAAGAAGCTAAGGATCTCAATTTCCTCTAGCATTCCAAGTTGCGCCTGTCCCGCTTGTTTCACTAGGATCCAAGTAGAAGCTTGGACTGGCTGAAGTTCTAGAAAGGGGTCAAAATCTGGAGCTTGGACCGTAGGGCTATAATTCATCCATCCATCCATCCATCTTCTACCGCTTTTCCGGAGGTCCAGGTCGCGGAGGCAGCAGTTCAAGCAGAGAAGCCCAGACTTCCCTCTCCCCAGCCACCTGTTCCAGCTCTTCAGAGGGGATACCAAGGCGTTCCCAGACCAGCTGGGAGACATAGTCTCTCCACCGAGTCCTGGGTCTGCCCCGGGGTCTCCTCCCAGTGGGACGTGCCTGAAACACCTCAAGTGGGAGGCGTCCAGGAGGCATCCTAATCAGATGCCCATACCACCTCAACTGACTCCTTTCAATGTGGAGGAGCAGCGGTTCTACTCTGAGCCTCTCCCGGATAACTGTGCTCCTCACCCTATCTCTGAGGGTGAGTCCAGCAATCCTACGGAGAAAGCTCATTTCAGCCGCTTGTATCCGCGATCTCGTTCTTTCGGTCATTACCCAAAGCTCGTGACCATAGGTGAGAATGGGAACGTAGATTGACTGATAAATCAACAGCTTTGCCTTAGAACTAAGCTCCCTCTTCACCACAACAGACCGGTACAACGTCCGCATCACTGCAGATGCTGCTCCAATCCGTCTGTCGATCTCTCGCTCCATTTTCCCCTCACTCGTGAACAAGACCCCAAGATACTTAAACTCCTCCACTTGGGGCAGGAGCCTGTCCCCAACCCGGAGAGGACAATCCACCTTTTTCCGGCTGAGGACCATGGACTCGGACTTGGAGGTGCTGATTCTCATTCCAGCCGCTTCACACTCAGCGGCAAACCGTCCCAGCAAGAGCTGTAGGTCATTGCTGGATGAAGCCAACAGGACAACATCATCTGCAAACAACAGAGATGAGATCCTGTGGTCACCAAGCATGACACCCTCCATTCCCTGGCTGCGCCTAGAAATCCTGTCCATAAAAATTATGAACAGGATCGGTGACAAAGGGCAGCCCTGGCGGAGTCCAACTCTCACTGGGAATGACTCCGACCAAGAGTTGGCAATACGAACCAAACTCTCACAACGGTCGTACAGAGACCGAATAGCTCGTAACAACAAGCCCGATACCCCATACTCCCGAAGCACCCCCCACAAAAATCCACGAGGGACGCGGTCAAGCGCCTTCTCCAAGTCCACAAAACACATGTAAACTGGTTGGGCAAACTCCCACGAACCCTCAAGAATTCTCGAGAGGGTAAAGAGCTGGTCCGATGTGCCACGGCCAGGACGAAAACCACATTGCTCCTCCTGAATCCGAGGTTCGACCAACGGCCGGACTCTCCTCTCCAGTACCTTGGCATAGACCTTCCCAGGGAGGCTGAGGAGTGTGATCCCTCTAAAGTTGGAGCACACCCTCCGGTCCCCTTTTTTGAAGAGAGGAACCACCACCCCGGTTTGCCATGCCAAAGGCACTGCCCCCGACCTCCACGTAATGTTGCAGAGGCGTGTCAACCATGACAACCCAACAACATCCAGGGCCTTCAGGTACTCAGGGCAAATCTCGTCCACCCCCGGGGCCCGGCCACCAAGGAGATTTATAACCACCTTGGCGACCTCAGCCCCTGTGATAGGAGAGTCATCCCCCTCGTCCCCAAACCCTGCTTCCTCTGTGGAAGGCGTATCAGTGGGATTGAGGAGATCCTCGAAGTATTCCTTCCACCGCCCAACGATATCCCCAGTTGAAGTCAACAGTGTCCCATCCGCACCATACACAGTGTGGACGGGGAGCTGCTTTCCCCTCCTGAGCCGCCGAACAGTTTGCCAGAATCTCTTTGAAGCCGACCGAAAGTCGTGTTCCATGGCCTCACCGAACTCCTCCCATACCCGGGTTTTTGCTTCAGCAACCACCCTAGCTGCACTCCGCTTGGCCTGCCGGTACACCTCAGCTGCTTCGGGAGTCCCACAAGCCAACCAAGCTTGATAGGACTCCTTCTTCAGCTTAATGGCCCCCCTCACCACTGGTGTCCACCACTTGGTTCGGGGGTTGCCACCACGAGATGCACCGACCACCTTGCGGCCGCAGCTCTGGGCCGCCGCTTCAACAACAGAGGTGGAGAACATGGCCCATTCAGACTCCATGTCTCCAGACTCCCTCGGAATGTGGTTGAAGTTCTTCCGGAGGTGGGAGTTGAAGACCTCCCGGACAGGGGCCTCAGCCAGACGCTCCCAGCACACCCTCACTATACGTTTGGGTCTACCAGGTCTGAATGGCTTCCTCCCCTGCCATCGGATCCAACTCACCACCAGGTGGTGATCAGTTGACAGCTCTGCACCTCTCTTTACTTGGGTGTCCAAGACATACGGTCGCAGGTCTGATGATACGATAACAAAATCGATCATCGACCTGCGACCTAGGGTGTCCTGGTGCCAAGTGCACATATGGACACCCTTATGCTTGAACATGGTGTTCGTTATGGACAGACTGTGGTTAGCACAGAAGTCCAATAACTGAACACCACTCAGGTTCAGATCGGGCAGGCCGTTCCTCCCAAACACCCCCCTCCAGGTTTCACTGTCGTTGCCCATGTGCGCATTGAAGTCCCCCAGTAGGACAATGGAGTCTCCAGGAGGAGCACCCTCCAGCACCCCAGTCACAGACTCCAAAAAGGGTGGGTACTCTGAAACATCATTTGGTGCATAGGCACAAATGATGGTCAGGACCCATTTCCCAACCCGAAGGCGCAGGGAAGCAACCCTTTCGTCCACCGGGGAAAACTCCAATATAGAGGCAGCAAGGTGGGGCGATACAAGAATACCCACCCCTGCTCATCGCCTCTCGCCCGGGGCAACTCCAGAAAAGGCCAAGCTCCAGCCCCTCTCCAGGAGACTGGTTCCGGAACCGGAGCTGTGTGTTGAGGTGAGGCCGACTATATCTAGCCGGTATCGCTCAACCTCGTACACCAGCTCAGGCTCCTTCCCCACCAGAGAGGTGACATTCCACGTACCAAAAGCCAGTTTAGAAAGCTTGGGATCAGTCCGCCAAGGTCTCCGCCTTTGACCGCCACCTAATCCACATAGCACCGGACCCCCATGATCCCTCCTGCAGGTGGTGAACCCACTGGAGGGCGGACCCATGTAACTCCTTCGGGCTGAGCCCGGCCGGGTCCCATGGGTGGAAACCCGGCCACCAGACGCTAGCCTTCGAGCCCCTCCCCCAGGCCTGGCTCCAGGGTGGGGCCCCGGTAACCCCATACCGGGCGGGGTACACTGAATCCTTGATATACAATTTATCATGAGAGTCTGTTGGATCGTTCTTAGTCTGGTCCTTCACCCAGGACCAGTTTGTCTTGGGAGACCCTATCAGAGGCAAATTGCCCCGGACAACATAGCTCCTGGGATCACTGGGGCACGCAAACCCCCCCACCACGATAAGGTGACGATCCATGAGGGAGGGCTATAATTCAATTCAATTCAATTTTATTTTATTTATATAGCGCCAAATCCCAACATAGGTCATGTCAGGGCACTTTCCAAAAAAAAGTTGGTTTAGGGCATGCTCTCAAATTTATAGAACCCAACAGAGATCCCTAAGAGCAAGCACTGCGGTGACACAAGTGAGGAAAAACTTCCCTTCAACGGGCAGAAACCTCAAGTGGAACCATAGCTCATAGAGGACGGCCATCCACCTCAACCTGCTGGGTTGAAAAAAGAGGTAAAAAGTAGGAGGGCTGGCAGGAGCTACATTCAAAACAAACATAACAAATACAATTCATCATTAACATTCACAGCCAGACCTTCTAGTATCAAGCCAGGTTAAGCTCCACATGAGTGTGAAGGCCTGGCAGCAGCAACATTTTTAACTATAGGCCTTATCAAAGAGAAAAGATTTCAACTTACTCTTGAATAAAGCGAGAGAGTCTGCCTCCCAAACTGAACTGGTAAGATGGTTCCACAGGAGGGGAGCTTGATAACTAAAAGCCCTACCTCGCAATCTACTTATGGAGACCTTGGGGACTACCAGTAGTTTGGATTTTTGGGAGCGCAGAGTTCTGGTTGGATAATAGGGAACTATGAGTTCTTGCAGGTAGGAAGGAGCCATACCATTAAGGGCTTTATAAGTTAGGAGTAATATCTTGAATTCAATTCTATATTTTATTGGGAGCCAGTGTAAAGAAGCTTAAACTGGGGTATGGTGATCTCTTCTCCCTGTTCTCGTCAGAATACGTGCAGCTGCATTCTGAATGAGTTGGAGAAACTTTAGTTTTATCTGTATTCAGCAATAGAAAGTTGTAGTTCATACAGGTTTTAATATCCTTAAGACACTCCTGGAGTGAACCCAAATGGCTGGGATCATCTGGATTGATGGATAAATATAACTGCATGTCATCAGCGTAACAATGAAAATGAATAGAATGTTTCCTCATAATGTCTCCCAAAGGCAGCATGTATAAACAGCACTGGTCCAAGTACCGATCCCTGCAGAACTCCATAGCTAACCGTGGTCTGGATAGAGGACTTGTTATGGACATAGACACACTGGGAACGGTCTGATAAATAAGACTGGAACCATCTTAGAGATGCTCCTTTCAAGCCAATTTGCTGTTCAAGTCTCTCAAGCAGAATATGGTGGTTGATGGTGTCGAAGGCAGCACTAAGGTCCAATAGACAAGGACAGAGACAAGTCCTTTGTCAAATGCCATAAGGAGGTCATCAGTAACTTTCACTAAGGCTGTCTCTGTGCTGTGGTGTTTCCTAAAACCTGACTGAAATTTCTCAAATATAGAATTATTTTCTAAAAAAAAAGTGTACAGTTGATTGGCTACTACTTTTTCGAGGATCTTGAAAAGGTAGGGGAGGTTAGATATTGGTCTATAATTGGCCAAAATCCCAGAATCAAGCGTGGGTTTTTTAAGCAGAGGTTTAATTGCTGCCACTTTAAAAGACTGTGGTACATGTCCTGCCAATAGGGACATATTAATTATGTTCAAAAATGGTGGACTAATCAGAGATAGCAACTCCTTCAGGAGTCTAGCAGGGATTGGCTCTAAGAGACAGGTAGTTGGTTTAGAGGCTGAGACTATTAAGGCTAGATCAGAATGACTAATAAGAGAAAATTCTTTCGTTCTGACCCTGTGGACACAGCAGTGTTAGGCAGAGGCTTGGTATTTTTAAAGGGGCTATTTTTTGGAATGTTATTCCTGATACTAACAATTTTATCATTTAAAAAAATTCTAAAAGTCGTCAGCACTAAGAGTTGGAGGAATGTAAGGGTCTATGGCATTGTGGCTCTTGGTTAACTGAGCTACAGAGTTAAAAAGAAATCCATGGTTGTTTTTATTTTCTTCTATCAAGGATGAATAGTACTGTCGCCTAGCACTATGGAGAGATTTCTTATAGATGGTAAGGCTGGCATTCCAGGCTGAACATAATTCTTATTGTCTTATTTGCACGCCAAAGCCTTTCACAGAATCTGACTTTCTGTTTTAACTCATGAGTGTGGGAGTTGTACCATGGAGCTAATCTCCTATTTTTAATAGTTTTCTTTTTAAGAGGAGCTATGGAGTCAAGTATTGTCCACAGTGAGGCTGCAGTACTATCAACTAAGAGGTCTAATGTTGGTGGATTAAAACAGTCAATGCTGTCCTCTGCTATATTGAGACATGGTAATAGAGTAAGTGCTGAAGGGATTAATTCTTTAAAGCGAGCCACAGCACTATCAGGTAAGTATCTGGTAACTATATTTCTGCTTGATGCTGTAAAATTAGATAACACAAATTTGAAAGTTATCAAATAATGGTCAGTCAGTGTAGGATTTTGAGGAATGACTAGCAGCTCATCAGTTTCTACACCATAGGCCAAGACCAGGTCAAGGGTGTGATTATGATGATGAGTTGGTTTACTAACACACTGAGAAAAACCAGTTGAATTTAAGAGGGAGAGAAATGCTACACTATGACGATCAATATCAACGTCTATATGAATATTAAAATCACCGGCTATGATAATCTTGTCTGGACTGAGAACTAAGGTTGTTAAGAACTCAGAGAATTCAGACATAAATTCAGCAAAAGAAGCACTGGGAGGGCGATATACTGTGGTAAATAGAATAGGCTGTTCTGACTTCCAGGATGGGTGTGCCAAGCTAAAAATTAAGCATTCAAAAGAATTATAATTTGAGTTAAGCTTAAGCTGAGGGTTCATTGATAATATAGATTCATATATTACCATGGCACCACCACCTTGGCCAGTGTTTCTAGGAATATGAATATTACCATAGTTGGGGGGGGGGGCTCATTGATACTAACAAAGTCATCTGGGCGTAGCCATGTTTCTGTGAGACAGAGTATATTTATATTGTGATTCATGATCATATCATTAATTAACTTTGCTTTATCTGACAAAGATCTTATATTCAGCAGTCTGCTTTTAATTATTTAATTTTTCTGTGGTAAATTAATGGTTTTAATCTTTATCAAGTTATGTTGAATTTGTCTCGGGTTATAATGCTTTGGGTATCGGGGGACAGACACAATCTCTGTGGGGTTGTGAATTAAAGACTGATCTAAACAGAGAGAATTATTTGGATTAATAGGAGTAATATGAGAAGTGAAACGCAAATAAGCTGGTTGGCAGACCCAGGCACTTTGGGGTGAGGTGACACACCAGCTTTCAGTCACTGTACTAAAAAAATACTGAATGGAATAAAACAGATTGTCCCTTAAAACACATGCACCCAGTCTATTTGGATGAATGCCATCTGGCCTCATAAATGATGGGCGATTCCAGAACAGCTTGAAATTGTCTATAAAACCAATGTTAAAAGTAGGACATGTTGAACACATCCAGGTGTTAAGGCTAAGAGTTCTGCTGAAATAATTGCAACCTCTTCTAAAAGGAGCAAGTGGTCCAGAGATAAACACACGTCTGCCACAGTTCTTAAGAGTGGACAGAAGGCTCCTGAAGTCTCTCTTTAAGATCTCAGACGCTTCATCTGGGATGTTGTTGCATCCAACATGGATAATAACAGTTTTAGCATGGGGGTATTCATTTAATAGGTCAGGGGTAAGAGCCTCAATGTCTGACACTTCAGCCTCAGGGAAAAAAATTTGTAGCACAGTACCTGCTTCTGAAGTTCCTCATTATGAAATCACCAATTACCAGCATCATCTGGGGGAACTTTGTCGGTGGCTTCTGTAATGGTGAATAGTTTTGCCATTGTTGTCACTGTTGCTGAGGCGGTGAGATGCCAGTGCGGGGGTGATGTGGGGGGTTGCGCTCTCTTCTTTTTGGAGCTGGTGTAAAGTTCGGCACTCCTAGGGTAGTTTTAATCTGGGGCTTGCGGGTTTGGGCCGCTGCTGGGGGGAGGGGGCATGGGAGGAAGATCAACGTCCAGGTGGGGGAAATCTTCCAGGGAAAACATATCGAATCTGTTTTCCAGCGAGAGGGGAAGGGAGGAGGCGCGCCCGTGTCTGGTCGATCCTCGGCGTTTGCTGTTGGGCCCGACCATGGTCCTGGGCACACATCGAGGCTGAGAAGAACCACCCGGGGTTTTGCGTTTAGCTCCGAGCTGAAGCCAGTGTTTAGTGCTGCAGTCCTGGACAGCTGAGGTGACTGGAGCAGGGGTGGAGGTGGATGGTGACATGATGATTTCACCCAGGTAGGTAGCCGTCTCTGCTAACTGTGAATCCATCGCTGGTGCCGATGTCCATCCAAAGATGATCGTGTCCAGATGATTTTCAGTCTCCTGAATCTTATAGAGGTTAGAGAGTATCAGTCCCAACTCGGAAACATTCTTAGAGAGGGAAACACAGCTGTCACAGGTCGGAGAGGGAGCCATGGCTTTCCAGACCAGGGGTGGCTAACCAAAACAGACAGGTTAGCCTAACCCGGTTTGTTGACCAAAAAAGATCAAGTGGCAAGAATCCTCGGTCCAGTAAAATTATAAGTGGGTAACAATCATCAAGAAAGATGATTCAGAGGTTAAAATTAATAATAAAAATAATAAAACAAACGAACAGCTTATTAACTGTAACGTTTCCAGCAGGAAATTCCACATTGTTTGACAGCATCTGACAGCATCTCAACTTCCGTCTCCTGGATATATAAATATTTATTAACTTTTCCTTCCCATAGTTTGTATAGATTTGACTAATATGGCAGCATCAAAGCCATTTTTTACTGTGAAGGAAATATGTGAACGGACAGAAAAGGCGATTGAGAGGCAAACAGATGGAGACAGAAAAAAGGCAGTCAGAAAGTTTCAGCAGTGGGTGTGTGAAATGCAGGAACAAGGATATCTACCAGGGTTGCAAAAAACAATGCCCAATGCCTCAGTCTGCTAAACTTGTGGAAATATTGCAAATGATTATAGAAAGTCATCTCACTGCAAAGGAAAATTATGACAAGGCAGGAAGTCCTAGATGGGGAAAAATTAAGGAAAAGTTGAAAGAAACTGAGAAAAAGCAGACCAGGGCTATGTGTTACATACCCAGATTGGTAGCTGCATTGAAAGAAGGACAGGTAGTTGTGAGTGATACTGGAAGAGTAACTTTGCAGCTGATCAAGCAGAAAGAAGACAGTGAGAAACCACCCCAGTATAATGATGTTGCCTCACCTCCTCCAACAGCTACTCCAGCACAATGTATGCTGCAGTCAAGTCCATATACAGAGTGTGTAAACATGCTCTCTAAACAAATGCTCCTTAATACATTTGTTGAAGGAAACCATAATATGGTAAATGCAGCGGCAGGAATACTACACATGAGGCCAATGTTGATTAACGACGACAGTAAAACAGTAGTAGGAAATTTGAACAAAATTATTAATCAGTGCACACCTGCTTAATCTAGGGGTCAACATGATTGCGATTTTGAGGGACAGGAGGAAGAGGAGAAGGGTCCTAATAAATCAGGATTTCCCCTTACCTCAACCCCCTCAGCAAAACAGGAAACGGGGATATAGGGGATGACTGGGAGGCTGTATTAAGTAGATTGGAAAGATTAGGAAAACACTTGGCAGGAACCAGAACCAGTCTGCATAATTTATCTGTTACTGGGGGAGCCACCCCTAAGAAAATAACTGATTATACAGACAAAAGGGCACCTACAGGCACACAAAAACAATGGAAAATTAGTGATTATGGATCCACAATAGAAAATCTGACCGAAGGGGCACCTCAGCACACACATTTACAAACAGGAGTCATACCTAAAGCAAGCTATAAATACATGCCCATGATAGCTACTGAAATTGGGGCAGCACATATGTAAAATGGTCATTTAAGGACCTTAAAGGCATTTGTGGCACATTGCCTCCATTAACTTCGGGAGGCTCCCCGTGGATTAGAGCTATGCAGAAAGCAACAGTTGGCTGCCATTTGTGCTTGGCAGATGTGAGAAGGATAGTAGCTAGTCACACCTCACCCTCTATGCTTAAGAACATAGATGAAGAGGCTGGCACTACAGATGAGCCTGATGAGGCACTATTCAGAGATCACATTGAAGAGATTTTTGCTGTAATGAGAAGAATGTTTCCAGTAGATCTCAACAGTGCAGAGCTAACAGATATTCCCATGAAAAAAGGAGAGGGAGGCAGGACCCTATGTGGATAGGTGTTTGGCACTTTGAACTGACATGACTGGAGAAAACCCACGTAATAATGCCACAACATTAGCGGTATTCCGCAATGTGATACAGACATCAGTACCACCACCTGTAAGAGCTGCACTAGAGGGGTTAGTGGGACTGAATGCCCGCCCCTGGGCAGAATGGCTCTCACATGTCCATCATTATGTGAAATTATATTTTAAAAAAAGTTAAAAGGAAGCAGAAATAGCAGATTTATCAAATTAGCTGGTAAAAGCCCAGTTGAAAGCAGCTAGGGATATAGTGAATAAAGACAAAAAGCAAAAAACTACTGTACAGGCTCTGGCCGTCACAGTGGCAGCCCTTCAGGCCATTATTGGCCCAGTCCCTGCTGAGCCCTTTGTATTGGCACCCCAGCAGCAATGGTATTCCCGCCCACCACAAAGAGGGCATGGAAGAGGTGCATACAGAGGTGGCATGAGATCAACTGGTCCACAGGACATGTGCTATAATTGTGAAAGGTCAAGACATTGGGCTCATGACTGTAGAGCTCCACCTTCTGGCAGAGGACGTGCCTGGATAAAATACACACCCACTCTACCTCCAGCTCCTGGGGTGTGGCCAGATCAGCCACAACACACACAACAGCCTCAGCAATCACACATGGCTCCCAACCAGAGCATGATGCCCAGTCAACAATGACGGGGCCCAGGGAGCCACACTGACGAGGGAGCACTTTCAGATTCAATGCTGTCCCTCAAGGTGGGAGACAAAACTTATGAAGTCATTGTGGATACAGGGGCTCGTTTCTTATCAATATCAACTTCTTTACCCCAGTCCACTAACTATACATCAGTTGTTGGCATCTCTGGGACCCTGAAGCGTCTGCCTTTCTCAGTACCACTGAACTGTTCATTGGCTGAACTGGATTTTGTCTACTCTTTTCTGTATTCACCAGACTGTCCTGTAAATCTTCTGGGAAGAGATGTGCTTTTGAAAGTAAGGGCACGTATCTATTTTGCTTCTACTGGAACTGTTGTGTGTCTGCAAGATGGTACTATGCTCCGGTGCACATCAGATTTGTCTACTTCCTTAAATGCTCCACAGTTGCAAGTACAGGAAACAGACACAGATGAAGATCAAACCTCTTCTGCAACTGTGTGGTGGTTGCAACTGAATGATGTGAGCACTGACAAAAATCAGCTGGTAGACAAATGTTTCATGGGCCCCTGGATAGACTCTATTCGACCATATAAGATAAGATAAGATAAGATAAGCCTTTATTAGTCCCACAATGGGGAAATTCCAGGATTGCAACAGCACAGGGATAGCAACACTCAAAGCAATAATTAAGAAGATAAGAAAAATAAAAATAAGAGAAGTGAATATACATACGTACACATAAATATATAAATATACAGTATATACACAGTGTGGAGCATTGTAGCAAGATGGAATAAACAGCATAACTGTCTACTTAGTTATCCTACATAGTATGAATTTGTACCCATACATATTGTCACCCTCCGTAGCGACTGATATTGTCCTAGTTGTATACTGGAGGGAACCATTTGTATAAGTCTGTTGCGTCTTTTGCATTCAATACTATTAGGTCATCACGTTTTTTTGCTATCTCTGCGAGCAGACCTGCTTAGCAGTCTGACGCCCATAGGTAGGAAGGACCTGCGAAACCCCTCGGTTGCGCACCTAGGATGATGTAGTCTACTGCTAAATGAGCTCCTCAGTGCCACCCCCCCCCCCCATGATCCACTCCACTGCACAATGAACTACTCACATGATGACAAAGAACTGTATGATGATCAGTGGGAGACTCTGGTGGGGGTTCAGGACTTGGTGTGTGAAGACATTTATGTTGGTCCACAAGGAGTGGCTGCTGCAGTTTGTTTGAATAAGGATTTGTTGTCTCTGTACACTGCTGCACCTCATGTGACACTGGGTGTCCACAGGGCAGCAGGTAACGACATTGGGACCAATGGCGAAAAACTGCCTTAAGTTGACTGACTGGGTTCAGGTTCAGGTTCAGGTTACTTTATTTGTACCCGTAGGTAGATTTGTTTTGCAGTTGGTGACATCCATATTTACAAGCCACTAATTACATTCAACATAGACACAAACACAGGCACACATCTTACAAAATAGGTAAATATAAAATATGTACAATATAATTTTTATAGCTTGTTCAACTCCTCTCAACAGCAGCAGGGACAAAGCTGTTTTTGTAGCGCTGGGTTCTACTTTTTGGGACAGCAAACCTCCGTCTGGAGGGAAGAAGCTGAAAGTTGCAGTGCAAAGGGTGGGAGTCATCATTTAAAATCGAGTCGGCCATCCTCTGTACTTGTCTGGTGTACAGGGATGTCAGGTTCAGCTGTGACTCACCAAGCAAACGACTGGACCATCTGACTACCTGATCCAAGGATTTCCTCTGTTTCAGTTTTATCTGACCAAACCATGACATTAAAGAAAAGGATAAAACAGATTCAATAAAAGCCCGATAGAACATAGTCATTATGGTTCGGTCAATTTGGAAGCGTGCAAGTTTCCTCAAACAATGCAAATTTTGCTGACCCTTTTTGCACACCCTTTCACAGTTCACCTCAAAGTTCTATCCACTATCAATAATCGTCCCAAGATATTTGTACGATTGTACACATTCGGTGGTCTGGCCTTTTAGTATGGTGACTTTGTGCCTGGGAGTTTTCCTCCTAAAGTCAATAATCATATCTTTCGTTTTTGTTGTATTCAGCTGCAGGTAGGAATCCTCACACCAGTGAACAAAGTCATCAACTACTGGGCCGTGGCCACTCTCACCATCCTGGAGGAGACTGACAATGACTGAGTCATCAGCATACTTTATAATGTGTCTGTTGTCATGTCTGCTCCGACACATGTTTGTGTACAGGATGAAGAGTAGTGGTGACAACACACACCCCTGAGGAGAGCCAGTAGAAGAGCACTTTAGGTCAGACAATGTGCCATTGACCCTTACTCTCTGCGTCCTGTTGGTTAAGAAATCCAGAATCCAACCCACCAGATTATTGCTTAAATCAAATTGTTGCAGGAGCCTTTCAACTAAAATATGAGGTTGGATTGTATTAAAGGCAGAAGAAAAGTCCACAAATAAAAGCCTGGCGTGTGTCCCATTAAAATCCAGATGTTTAAAAAGCATGTCAAACAGAGTGACAGTGGCATCCTCCACTCCTCTGTGAGGCCTATAGGCAAACTGCAGAGGATCCAATGCATGTTCAGTCTGCCTTAGGACCTCACATCTGACCAGTTTTTCAAAAATTTTCATTAAAATTGAAGTCAAAGCAACTGGTCTAAAGTCATTTACCGTTTTAGGACAGCTGGATTTTGGAACGGGAACAACCACGGCATCTTTCCAGATCTTAGGCACATGTTGTGTCTGTAAGGACTTATTGAAAATGTAATGAAATATAGGACTCAGTTCATGTGCACAGGACTTTACCAGGCGTCCACATATATTACCAGGGCCCTGACTTTTGTTCACTTTTACAGCGCAGAACTCCCTTTTAACATCCTGCATCTCAATATTAAAGTGCTGATTGTCTTTGAGTTTCTGTTTCAAATCTTGGATTTCTCAAGGAATCAAAGGAGTCAAAACGACCATAAAAACAGTTAAGAGCATTAGCCAGCTCTGTGTCTGAACTAAAACCATCTAAAAACACACGATTACTGCGCTCTGTGCTCTGAAGGCCTGCAATAGTTTTCATACTGGCCCAGGCCGAACCAAGTTTATTTGCTGCCATCTTGCTTTCCAACTCTGATTTATAATTCTGTTTTGCTCTTAAAATTTCGGCCTTCAGCTCCTTGGTGGCAACCTGTAGCGCAGAAACAGACCCCTGTTTAAAGGCAAGAGCTTTCCTCTGTAAGCAGGATTTAACTGATTTAGTTACCCATGGTTTGTTGTTGGGGTATATTTTGACACGTTTACGTAGAACAAACTTATTTTGACAGTAAGCCATGTATGAGCATGTGAGCTCAGCCAGAGAGTCCATCTCCTGATTGCGATTGCATCTCATGCAAAGTGACAGTACAGACCACCCCACAAACACTGCACCTTGACAGAACACATTGCAGAGAAAACACTGATCACCCAAATTCTAATGCATTGTTGGAGACTATGCCCCCCTCTCTGTGGTCAGACGGCTCTGCAGATGTTGGTCTGAACACCTGTACACCAGTGTAAATCTCACTCAAACCAAACACTCAGCCAATATGGCGAGGACAATATCCTCTCCCAAAGGAGAAGGAAACAGGCATTGCAGGGACAATACAGGGTCTTCTCCAGGCAGGGGTCCTAGTACAAACACAGTCCCCATGGAACACGTCTATTCTTCCTATAAAGAAGCCTGGTAAAAAGAACTACAGGATGGTTCATGATCTGAGACCAATCAATGCTGTGGTGGTGCCTACAAATTACACTGTTCCAAATCCTTACCTGTTGTTGAATAACATCACCCCACAACACAGGTTTTTTACTGTAGTGGACATATCTAATGCCTTTTTTAGCACCCCACTACATGCAGACAGCAGATCTCTTTTTGCATTCACCTATCAGGGACAGCAGTACACCTACAGCAGACTACCACAAGGTTTTGTTGACTCACCAGCTATTTTTAATCACATACTGGCTGCACGGTGGCGCAGTGGTTTAGCACTGTGGCAGCACAGTTTTACCCTCGGCCGGGGGACCGCGGGGATCATGAGATCGTGGGTTCGATCCCAGCCCCCGACCAACAGTGAGCTGTGTGGAGTTTGCATGTTCTCCCCGTGTTGCGCAGGTTTACTCCGGGATTTCTCCGGTTTCCTCCCGCACACCAAAAACATGTAGGTTTAGGGCGCTCGCGCACGCAGCGACCAGCAGCCGGTGGCTTGTCACCAGACTGCAAACCAAGTCTACCTACGGGTACAAATAAGTAACAAAAAAAAAAAAAAAATACTGCGTCAACATTTGCAGGATTTATTCCTGCCCCCCAGGCACATTGCTGTTGCAGTATGTTGATGATCTGCTATTAGCAGGCCCCACTGCTGCCTCTGTGCTCTCAGCCACTGAGCTCCCCCCTGAAACATCTCTACCAGAAAGGCTACAAATTAAGCCGCAAAAAAGAACAGTGTTGTTTCCCCAGAGTTCACTATTTGGGCAGGCTAATCACATTCGGTGACTCCGCGGTGTCCCCGTCTCAAAGGTCATCAATTTTCTCACACCCTAAACCACGCACTGTGAGGGAAATGATATCATTTTGGGGTCTTACCAGATACAGCAGAAATTTTGTTCCAAATTACACTGCGCTTATTCAACCACTGCATGACCTTCTTAAGGAAGCAGGACACAAAAATGTCACATCACCCTTGCAATGGACTACTTCAGCTGAAGGTGCTTTCATTGAACTCAAACAACTGATGTCACATGCGTGCTTACTGAAACCACCTGATTACTCTTCCCCATTTCATCTTGATGTTTCTGAACAGTCCGGCGTTGTGAACGCCATAATCTAACAGAAGGGGGAAGATACGGGATCAAGGTCAGTTCTAATGTATTACAGCTCAACATTAGACAACATAGAAGAGGGACACCCACCATGCACACATCATGTTGCAACAATTGCCAAAGCATTGGAAAAAACTTCTCACATTACCATGCAACAAACTGTGATTGTGCACACTGCCCATGGAGTGGCTCCATACCTACAAAGTGTACTGTTCACACTCTCAGCAAAACGAATACAAAGGCTGAAAAGAATACTACAAGCACCAAATGTCATTTACACAAGTGAAGGGACAAACATAGCAGAAGACATGTTCCCAGGTGAACCTCATGATTGTTGTGCAGTTGTGAAAACAGATATGAAAGTTGTTCCAAATCTCCAAAGTGATGAAATTGAACATCCAAATTTGAATCTTTTTTGTGATGGATGTTGCTACAGCAAAACAGATGGATCTTTGAGTGCTTCATATGCAGTTGAAATATGATGAGGAAACAGGTGCATGTCAAACTGTAGAGGCAGAAATGGTAGACCAGCCTGCCTCTGCCCAAAAAGCTGAAATTGTAGCCCTTACTAAAGCATGTCAATATGCAAAACAAGAGGCAAACATATACACTGATTCAGCTTATGCACGTCAGGCTGCACATGTTGATTTACCACCTTGGAAATGGAAGGGTTTTCTCACTTCAGCTAACATACCAATTAGACACCTAACTGAAATGGTTGAGCTGCTGGAGGCCATGGGTCAACCAAAGTGGGTGGCAATTTTGAAGTGTAAAGGACATCAGAAAGAAAATGCAATTGTGGCCAGAGGAAATGAAGCTGCTGATTTAGCTGCTAAGCAAGCAGGTGTCTATGTTATTCAAGCAAGCATGATGATACAAAAAGCAGATCAGGAGTACATGAAATTAGGTGAAGAGGAAATTATGCAGCTACAAGAGAAGGCAAGCCCTGAAGAGAAGAGTAGGTGGATAGAGAAAGGAGCAAAGGATGAAGAAGGTTTTTGGAGATCAGCTGATGGAAGACTAGTAGCCCCGACTAAGGTATTGTTATTGTGCAAAGAGGCACACTTAAAAGGCCATGTCTCAAAAACAAAAATCTCTGCTTTGACTGAAGCACATTGGTGGCATTCACATCTGATTGAGGTTGCAGAGCTGGTCATCTCTGAATGTGAAGCATGCCAGAAGTCCAATCCCAAACCCATGTTAAAGACCTCTATGGGAGTTTTTCCAGCGCCTGAAGGGCCATGGAAAGACATAGTGATTGACTTCACAGACATGGGCCCAGAAAACAGATGCAGAGGCTACAGATATCTGTTGGTGTGTGGATACATTTCAAGATGGGTTGAGGCAAAAGCATGTAAAACAGAAAGTGCAAAGGAAGTGATTAAATGGTTGACAAAGGAAGTGATCCCCAGATATGGTTTTCCAAGAGTGATTAGGTCAGACAATGGCAGTCATTTTGCAAATAAACATTTGAAGGAAGTTGAGCTTAAGCCATAAGTTTGGCTCTGTAGTGCATCCATCCTCCCAAGGACTAGTGGAAAGAGCAAATGGTACATTGAAAAGAATGCTAGCCAAACAATGCATGGGGACAGGCATGACATGGTTGATACACTGCCATTAGCGCTGATAACACTGTGATCCACCCCCAACACAACACTCTGCCTGACTCCCCATGAGCTGTTAACAGGGAGAAAGATGATAGGACCATTTGTTGATTCACCTTTGACTCCTAGAAATACTCAAGCTATAGAACTGTCACAGTACATCAAGAATCTAAGGAAAATATCTGAAGCGCTCTCTCAATAAGTTCCGGACATTCTCAACGGGGACACACAAGGAGGCACCCCATTGGAACCTGGTAATTGGGTGTGGCAAAAAGTAGTGAGACCTCATTGGGACTCAAAGTGGCAAGGACCTTTTAAAGTAATAAAGGCCACATCACATGCAGTGCAGGTCTGGAAAAAAGGAAAACTCAGCAATTGGATTCATGTGACTCATTGTGCTAGAGCTGCTGAGCCAAGTCAACCTTTATTGCAAACTGTTGAAGACACAGCAAACATCGACAAAGATGGTGTTTCCCATATTGGGAATATATGGACAGATAAAGTTGTTTTTGTATGTATACGCTTGGGGAGTCCATCACGTCTAAGGTGGAAGGGGCTGCATTGGAGCACTGGGAAAGAGGAATATGCCTATGGCATCTACCCACATGAGTGGGATGATTATAAAAAATAAAGTAACTTTAATCCAAGGACAAATGGGGACCACTTTGAACCCACTGGTGTTAGTTGTGGAAAGTTTTACCAAAAAACCTAGTCCCCTTGAAGAAGATGATTCTTTTTATCTCATTGTAGGGGTACAATCAGGTCGCTACACTTTTTCAGGTCACATTACAGTAAAGATCACAGACCCATCAAAGAATCTAACCTCTGATAATGCTAGGGCTACACTACCAAACACCCATTTAGGAAATAACATAGTCACTTATTTAAATGTTGAAACCATGAGGGAAAGAATTGCAATGGAAACAGGCTATGTAGATCAAAATGAATGGTTGGCATGGGTACACTATTCTGTGAGAACAGTGACTCAAAATCAGGTTGATTATTACACTTGTGCCACAGCACGTCCAGGTTTGGCCACTGTACCATTTTCCCTTAATCCTTCAAATGATCCCAAAGGCTTTAAATCTTTACTTCAATTATTTACCACACCTAATGTCACAAAGAACTGCACTTCATTGCATTATCTTTTTCCACCGATAACTACAATGACACATCCACCATTCCAACCTTACGAAGGAAACTACACTTGTTTCCAAAAGATAACAGGTTCTTTCAGTAGGTAAAATAACGACTTGTTTGATTACCCACTCAGTAGACAACACTCATAATACAGAATTACTAAAAATGTCCCAGCCTAGGTCAGATGTTTGGTTCTTGGGTGGGCAGATGGGGTTATGGCCCATATTACTGAAAAGCTGGAAGGGTGTTTGTGCCCCAGTACAACTACTGATGCCTTTCTCCATTTTCCCGTTAGGCACAATCTCAAAGGAATCACGTAGACATAAGAGAGATGTTTTAGGAATAATGGAGGACACCCTTGGAGGAACTAGGCCTTATGTTTCTGCAGCAGTAAAGATAGGAGTACCAGAAGAATTTAAAATCCGAAACTACCATGTGGCTAAATACACTCACATGATCCCATGGATTGGCCAAATTGCAGAAGCCAATAAAATAAACTTTCATGTTGAATATTTGTTTTATAACCAGCAGCGCATGTTAAACTATACTGTAGATGCTTTAAAAGGTATATATGAACAACTAAAAGCTATTTCCCTGATGGCCTATTAAAACCGCATTGCCCTTGACATGCTCTCAGCAGAGTCAGGGGGAGTGTGTCAAATTTTTGGATCAGTCTGTTGCACCTTTATCCCTAACAATACGAGCCCAGATGGAAGTATTGCATGTGCTATAGAGGCCTTAGAAGGCCTGAGAACAGAATTCGGACAAAATACTGGTTATGAGGAAGATGCTTTTACTGCATGACTGCAGTCTATCTTTGGACGTTGGGCAGGAGTGATCAGCTCAGTAATTCAGATAATAGTCATCTCAATAGCAGTGACTCTTGTGATGGGGTGTTGCTGTATTCCATGCTTAAGGACACTGTTAGAAAGATGCATAGGCATGGCCCTGTCTATAGGGCCAGCCCAAAGGATGATGGCTCAAGTCCACTCCCAAGAGCAGTCCAGGTCTCTCCTCCACGGCAATGACCATTGTGTATCTGGGAATGACAGTGATGAAGGACAGGCCATTGTTTGAAATGTATATATTGTGTCTTTCTGCTATTCACTGTTCTGTCTACTGTCCACACATCCAACACCACACTCATACATATAACCCACGTGTCAGGGGTTGTCTAAAACCCACCCCTAGCCTTTTCCTTTTTCTTTTGTTCTCTTGCAGGTATCCAAATATTGTGCTATTTGCGGTTATGTAGTCAGAATAGATGTGAAGGTTATAAGGTTCTGTTGTAAGGCAGGCCTAGAGGTCTGGTTACAGCATACAAGGATTTGGAAAATCTGACTTGAATGTTTTGCTTGCTTAACATTATACCCATTGTTTGAAGAAAGCTTGTGGCCGCATAGGCCATCCTATGATATCCTATAAACGTGACAGACACACAGGCACACACACAGACAGACACACAGAGATTTGGCGGTGCGGTGACACAGTGGTTAGCACTGTGGCAGCACAGCAACTCACCCTTGGCCATGGGATCCCTGGTTCGACCCCAGCCCCTGACCAACAGTGATCTGTGTGGAGTTTGCATGTTCTCCCCGTGTCTGCATGGGTTTACTCCAGGAGTTCTCCGGTTTCCTCCCACAGGCCAAAAACATGCAGGTTTGGTTAAATGGAGACTCTAAAGTGGCCCTAGGTGTGAATGTGTGTGTGAATGGTAAAGGGATAGCGCCGTACTGTGGCTGCTTCATCCATCCAGGTGGATGCCCTCAATTTCCCCTCTGGGATCAATATAGTATACAAAATCACAAAAAAAAAAAAAAAAAAAAAATCAAATTTCTTGCTTTAATAGAGTGAAGTGATGTCGCAGCAGCTATATAAATTGCATAACTCAATCTTACACAAAGAATGGTTTGGGCTTTTTTACACAGTTTTGTCTACAGCAGTATGTTTTATCTAATCTTCAAAGTATATGAACCAGAAAATCAATAAAATGTAAAAAAAAAAAAAAAAAAAAGACAAATACATCACTTACCAGTGGTGGTGGTGGTGGGTGGGGGGGGGGGCTCGCTCGCGTGGTCAGTCCGTTTTCGCCAGTCGTGGTCATTGTTTTGCATTTGGTCGGTCATTTACGCTCTCTATCACATCTACAAACTCTTATGATTATCCCACATGAATTTCGTTTGTATTACGCGGCTATTTTTCCTGTATGATGCAGTTTCTCTGAGGATCCAGACAATCATGGTGGTGGCCATCTTGTTCTTGTGAGCTCATGGCAGAAAAAAGGAAGAAGAATAATGGGGATTTCTTCTTCTTTGCTGTATTCCATTTCAGTCATGATTCCTCCGACACCTGTCTGCCACCTTCTGAACTGTCAGATCAGTACAGCTCAGTACAAATCCTCAGGAGAACCAGGGATGTCAGAGTACAGCCAGAGAGTTGACAGGCACAGTTGCTGTGCTGTGCCACTGGGGGCACGTGACCCATCCATGAAATGTGGGCAGTTAAAAGGTTAAGAAAATGTATAAACATGATTGTTCAGAATATACTGCCGACAGGTTTTTTGCTAGTGTCATAATCCATCCCAGCCCCCGACCAACAGTGATCTGTGTGGAGTTTGTATATTCTCCCCATGTCTGCGTGGGTTTACTCTGAGATTTCTCCGGTTTCCTCCCACATGCCAAAAACATGCAAGTTAGGTTAATTGGCATTAAACTGGAGATTCTAAATTGTCCTTAGGTATGACTGTGAGAGTGAATGGTTGTCTGTCTCTGTGTTGGCCCTGCAATGGACTAGCGATCTGTCCAGGGTGTACCCTGCCTCTCGCCTAAAGATGCTGGGATAGGCTCCAGCCCCCCCACGACCCAAAAAGGATTAAGCGGAAGAAGATGAATGAATGAATGAATGAATGAAAATGTATCCAGGGTCTGTTTGTTGATGTGCCTGCCTTAATTGCTGACTGAGTCAAAAGAGAGATTTGTGTTAAAATGTTTTAGCCAGATAAGGGGTCACACAATGTGCTGATTGCTGTATGAAGTTTTTGCACAGCTACATGCTCACATAACAGGATATGGTTTTTAGCTTTACACACATGCACCCACTATTGCTTAGCAATGAAGAACTGCTTCTTGCTTACATATAGAGAAATAGAGACGTGTTCTTGGGTCTTGGGGGTTGCACAGGAAGAGAAAGAAGCCTGAAGAAGACAACAGGAAACATCTGCCAACACCCAGCCAGCCACTATAGGGCATAGGAGCATCTGATGAAGAAAGTGGTTTTGACCGGTTCAACAGAAGACTTCAGCAATAGATAACTCTGTAGGAGGCTATTTGGGAATGTCCAGCGGCCAGAAGGCTATATGTACCCTTGTAACTCTTATTTGGGGTCCATCAAAAAATATAAGGTACAGACCCTTGCTTCCATCTATTGTCATGGGAAATGTACGGTCGTTACTGGGAAAGGTAGATGAGCTAGCGGCTATCTGCTGCTACGATAGCACATACCGGGAGTGCTCTCTCCTTTTGTTTTCTGAGACGTGGCTAACTGAACTAGCAGCAGATGCTAACATTGAGCTGGAGGGTTTCCACATGATACGGGCAGACCGAACACCAGACAGTGGCAAAGCAAGGGGCGGTGGAGTGATAATGTATGTTAACAACAACTGGTGCAGACCGGGACATATCACTGTTAAACAACATCACTGCAGCAAAGACATTGAGTTGCTAGCTGTTAGCATACGGCCTACATATCTCCCGAGAGAATACTCACACGTGATCTGCATTGTTGTTTATGCAAATCCGACGGCGAATGCTGGGACAGCGCATGATGTCATCCATTCAGTAACCAGCAGGCTGCAGACAGAACACCCAGATGCTCTTCTCCTCATCTCAGGCGATTTCAACCATGTTTCACTATCTCCCATTCTACCCACGTTTACCCAGTATGTCACATACCACACTAGAGACAATAAAACACTGGACTTATTCTACGCAAACACTAAGGAGGCGTACACCTCATCACAACTCCCCCCACTCGGGAGATCGGATCACAACTTGGTTCATCTCCGGCCGGTGTACAAACCACTAGTGCACAGACAACCTCCGGCCATGCGCACAGTGAAGTTATGGTCTGAGGAGGCAATGGACATTCTAAAGGGCTGTTTTGAAGCCACCGCCTGGAAGCAGCTCTGCGATCCACATGGTGAGGACATCGATGGCCTCACTCACACCTTCACGGGCTAACTCAGCTTCTGTGTGGACAAATCCGTTCCCACCAAGACCATACGGTGTTGCTCAAACAACAAACCTTGGATCAACCCTGAGCTAAAAATACTCCTGAGAGAGAAGAAGAGGATCTTCAGGTCGGGGAATAGGGAGATGCTGAAGTCCGTATAGAGGGAGCTGAGGAGAAAGATCAGAGAAGGCAAGGACAGCTTCAGGAAGAAGATGGAGGACAAGCTGCAACAGAGCGACATCAGCGGGGTCTGGAGAAACCTCAAAACCATCTCTGGGCTCCAGAATACCTCCCCCCAGGCCACGGGGGCAGGGAGTGGGCGAACAATCTGAATCTGTTTTTCAATAGGTTTGACCAACCGCCCTCCCCCCTGACTGCACAACAACCACTGCTGCCTCTAAAGACATCAAGTCCTGCTGCCCACTCCCCACTCCACCAACACCCCCCCACTTCCAACATACAGCCCTCCATCCTGACCCTGACCAGGACCCAGGTGAGGACGGAGCTGAGGAAGATGAAGGCGAGGAAGGCGACGGGACCAGACGGCATCAGCGCAAAGCTCCTCAAGTCCTGTGCAGACCAGCTGTGTGGGATTGTGGCGTACATCTTCAACCTGAGCCTGAAGCTGGGGAGGGTACCACAGTTGTGGAAAACATCTTGTGTGGTACCTGTACCAAAAACTTCCCACCCCAAAGACCTGAACAGCTACAGACCGGTGGCCTTGACGTCCCACTTGATGAAGACCCTGGAGAGACTGCTCCTTGCTCACCTCCGCCCCCTGGTGGAACCAGCGATGGATCCACTCCAGTTCGCCTACCAGCATGGCATTGGGGTGGAGGATGTGGTGATCTTCCTCCTTCACCGTTCTCTGTCCCACCTGGAGAAGCCCGGGAATGTGGTGAAGATCATGTTCTTTGACTTCTCCAGTGCTTTCAACACCATCCAACAGATGATCCTGAAGGACAAGCTGCTGTGCGCAAGGGTGGACCAGCACCTGTCATCATGGATCCTGGACTACCTCACGAACCGGCCTCAGTTTGTGAGAACCCGGGACTGTGTGTCCAACACGATCATTGGTAGCACGGGGGCCCCCCAGGGAACGGTGTTGGCTCCCTTCCTGTTCACTCTTTATACTGCGGACTTCTCACACAACACAACACACTGCCATCTACAGAAGTTCTCTGATGACTCTGCGATCGTTGGCCTCATCTCCAATGGAGATGAAGCTGAGTACAGAGGGCTTATCCAGGACTTCATGGACTGGTGCCATCGGAATTGCCTCCAGATCAACGCAAGGAAAACTAAGGAGCTGGTGGTGGACTGCCGCAGGCATGGACAACCCCTCACAGCACCAGTAAATATACAGGGAACAGACATTGAGATGGTGACATCCTACAAGTACCTGGGTGTTCATCTGAACAATAAACTAGACTGGTCACACAATACTGACGCACTCTACAAGAAGGGACAGCGCAGGCTGTTCCTACTGAGGAGACTCAGGTCTTTTGGTGTACAAGGGGCGCAGCTGAAGACATTCTATGACACGGTGGTGGCATCAGCCATCACTTTTGGAGTGGTCTGCTGGGGCAGTGGCATTACTGCAGCCGATAGGAAGAGACTGAACAAACTGATCAAGAAAGCTAGCTCTGTCCTGGGGCAGCGCCTTGACCCGGTGGAGGAGATAGGAGAGAGAAGGACGGTGGCTAAACTGTCATCTCTGCTGGAGTCCGAGTTCCACCCTATGCAGGACATACTGAATGCACTGAGGAGCTCATTTAGCAGCAGACTACATCATCCCAGGTGCACAACCGAGAGGTTTCGCAGGTCCTTCCTACCAACGGCTGTCAGACTGTACAACCTAAGCAGGGCTGCTCGCAGAGATAGCAAAAAAGACGTAACAACCTAATAGTTTTTTGAATGCAAAAGATGCAATAGACTTACACAATGGTCCCCTCCGGCATACAACTAGGAAAATACCGGTCGCTATGGAGGGTGAGAACATGTATGGGCACATAATCATACCATGTAGGATAACTAAGTAGACGGTTGTGCTGTTTCATCCCATCTAGCAACAATGCTCTGCACTGTGTGTGTTTATATATTTACATATTTATTCCATCTAGCTACAATGCTCCGCACTGGGTGTGTTTATATTTATATATCTATATATTTATTCCATCTAGCTACATTGCTCCGCACTGTGTGTTTATACATCTACATATTATTCCATCTAGCTACATTGCTCCACACTGTGTGTGTTTATATATTTACATATTTATTCCACCTAGCTGCAATGCTCCGTACTGTGGGTGTTTATATATCTACATATTTATTCCATCTAGCTACAATGCTCCGCAATGTGTGTTTATATACTCATATACTTAGTCCATCCAGCTACAATGCTCTGCACTGTGTGTCTGTGTGTATATATATATATATATATATATATATATATATATATTTATAGTAATATGTACATATGTATATTAGCTGCTCTTGCTTTTTTTTCTTGCCTTCTAATTGTTGCTCTGAGTGTTGCTATCCCTGTGCTGTTGCAATCCTGGAATTTCCCCGTTGTGGGACTAATAAAGGCTTATCTTATCTTATCTTATCACCAGGTTGAACTGCTTAGGACCCATGGCTGTGTTAACTCTTTGCATGCTTCAATAAAAGATAAGCGAGGTATAGTTCATCTCATGTTATTCTATATCTTTCTAAATGATTTTTGCTAACTGTCCAATTTGAACACATTTTACAGCAAGGTTCCATACAACATAACCAAAACTATTATCTGAACCTGGGCAAGCGAGGGGACTGCTGGTGAAACCCTGCATGGTTTATTCTGCCACTGTTATCAACCATGCTCTGTTTAAACATTTCAAAAACATAGTCATTTTACAGTTCAACCTCAGGGGCCTCAGGCAAACCCGGGGTGGGCGTGGCACTGGAGATGCTGGTTGCAGCAGACCTGGGTGCCATCTTGAACCGTCAGTCATCTGGAAGGTGGTTGGCCCCAACTGCACAGTGATCTGCATTGGTGGGGACAGGAACATCTGCAGGTCGTCTGGGCATTCAGATTGGTGGACCCGAACCCAATCGAGCATCATGAATCCGGACCTCGTCGGCTTGATGCGGCGCTGCTGCTGCTCTCTCATCCCTGATGTTGGTTGCTGCTGTGGTAACGTGATTTTCACGCCGGCGGCAGAACATACCCCCAGTTGACGCCGCACCGCTGGGCCACAAACTCTCTATCCTGCAGCACTGCGGCGACTCCTTGCTGCTGATGCTAGGTGAGGATGCAAGATGAATCCGGTTTCTACCCCCTCTCCTCACTGTCTTCTCCCTGTGGTGCTCAGAGTGGCTGTACCCTCGTCCGGGTGTGTTGCTCTCCCATCATCAGCAGTCAAACAGAGCCCGAGGTTAACACGGATGGTAAAACCCAGTTCGATAAATTGATCACACCCTAGACGAATGCTGGGAGGACTCTTGACCCGTATCGAACTGCCAGTGATATGGTCCCGACTAAGCTGATGCATGTGTGCCCATAGCCGTACAGCTCTGCTGGATTCTTCCCAACAGGATGGTTGAGGAAGAATTTTTTAACTGTAACCCAGTTCATCACTGACCTCACAGTGGTGGTGTCCAGCAGCAACAGTAAGCTAACATCGTCTAACCGTGTACCTCTTGTACGCCGCCCCTCTGGAGCCCACAGCATGGATGGTGGTTGTTGTTGGTTCTTTTGGACTGGGTGGTGGGCTTGATGTCAGTTATGTTGATTGACACACCTTGGTGAAGTGATTGAGCTTGCCACAGCATTTGCATCACTGCCCCTTGGCCGGGCAGGATCGTGCTCTCTCTTGGTGTGTCAGGGAGCCAGCAGTTAAGATAAGATAAGAAAAGATCAGATCAGATCAGATCAGATAAGATAAGATAAGACAAGATAAGATAAGACTTTATTATTGAGTGTACCGCTAGGTGACGCGTGAACACGCAGCAGCCTCTCTTCTCTCTTCGTGTTTTGTGCTACTTAGTGTTGTTTAAATTACTCCTAAGTGCATATTCATGTGTTTAATGTCTGTATATGATGCTGCACACAAGCTACAGTCACCACAGCCTCCTGGAGATAAGGAATATGACCAAGCATTACGTCCTGGACCAGAGCGTTAAGGAGGAACTATGGTACCTAGGTCTTCTCCACCAGACCTCCATAACCCCGGACTCAACTGCTCCATCTCATTTCAAATGAAGACGCCGTAGACGGTGTGAGCAGGGACAAGAGAGAGGTAAACATGGAAGTATCCAAACAAAGCTAACCAGTAGACCACATAGACTGCTGATTCCTTCCGTCATTCTGGCCACCATACATTCACTGGACAACAAAGTCGACCACATACAGCTACTGAGAACTACGCAACGTGATGTGCAGAACTGCTGTGTTTTTGTCTTTATGGAAATGTGGTTAAATGACAATATACCAGACTCTGCCATTCAGTTAGCAGGGCTAACACCCTACTGCAGTGACAGAGTATTCACGGAAGGAGGGAAAACCCATGGGGTAGGTGTCTGTGTCTACATCAGTGACGCTTGGTGCTGGGATGCAACTGTTGTACACATTGTTTTCCATTGGTGGAGTTTATGATCATCAAGTGCCGACCCTTTTACATTCCAAGAGAATTTTCATCTGTCCTACTAATCGCCATGTATGCCCTGCCCACCACCATTGGCGAGATGAGCAAAGGACTAAAAGAGCTCTATCAGGCCATCAGTGAGACACAAACAGCGCATCCAGACAGATTCCTCATCACAGCAGGAGACTTCACCCATACAGTTTTAAAAGCCCTCCTACCAAATCTACACCAACATGCAGACTTTCCAACAAGAGGAGACAATTTGCTGGACATGGTGTACACAACTCACAAGAAAGCATACAGAGCCTCACCCCTTCCCCACCTGGGTCTCTCTGATCACATCACCACCTTGTTAAGGCCAGCCTACAAACCCAGAGTGAAAACAATCAGACCAACAATAAAGCAGTTACACGTGTGGCCAGAGGGGGCCTCTGGTGCTCTGAAAGACTGTTTCAGCACTACAGACTGGGACACTTTCAAGCAAGCAGCCACTCACAATGGACACACAAACCTTAAGGAGTACACTGAGGTTGTTGTAGCATAGCTAAATGCATTGATGATGTCACTCACTGCAAAACCATCACTGTTCATGCCAACCAAAAGTCATAGATAACAGCAGAGGTCCACAGGCTCCTGAGGGTTCGGGACGAAGCCTTCAGGGCTAGCAACACTGCAGGACTAACAACAGCTAGGGCCAACCTGTCCCGTGGCATCAAGGAGGCAAAACGACGGAACAGCAAGAAAATATCCAGCCACTTCAGCAAAACCAGAGATACATGTTCCCTCTGGCGTGGCATACAGACCCTCACCAACTACAAACCTCCACCTCAGACCAGTGTAAGTGACACCACACTGCTCAACAACCTAAATGACTTCTTCAGCCGCTTTGAAACACAAAACAGCACATCAGCACAGAAGACCACTCCTCCTCCAGATGAGCAGGCCATAAGTCTGGATCCACTTAGCATGAAGAGGACCCTCTGCAGGATCAAACCACACAAGGCATCTGGACCAGAACACATACCGAGTCACATCCTGAAGGACTGTGCAGAGGAGCTCAGGAATGTCCTGGCCGACATCTTCAGCATGTTCAAGCTGTTGTGCCCACATGTTTTAAAACTGCCACCATAATTCCAGTCCCAAAGAAGTCCGTCACATCCAGCTACAATGATTATCGGCCCATAGCACTGACCCCCATTATAATGAAGTGCTTCGAGCGGCTGGTCATGAAGAACATCAAGTCCATCCTCCCTCCCTCCCACAACCCATCTCAGTTTGCATACAGGTCAAACAGATCCACAGAAGATGCCATTGCTGCTGCTCTCCATCCAGCCTTCATCCACCTGGACTCAAAGAACACCTATGTGCGAATGCTGTTCTTGGACTTCAGTTCAGCATTCAACACAGTCATCCCCCAGCACCTAATACAAAAATTCAGACACTTGGGATGCAAAACCTCTCTCCGTAACAGGGTGCTGGACTTTCTCACAGGAAGGTCACAGAATGTGCGGGTTGGCAGCAACACCTCCCAGACCCTCAGACTGAGCACACAATGGTGCGTGCTCAGCCAGCTGCTCTTCACCCTGCTGACCCATGACTGTGTACCAGCCTACAACACCAACCACATCATCAAGTTTGCAGATGACATGACGGTGGTGGGCCTTGTCACCAACAATGAGGAGGCCAACTACAGAAATGGGGTGAGCCAACTGGTCCAGTGGTGTAAAGACAATAAACTCTTCCTGAACATGGGAAAAACCAAGGCAATTGTGGTCGACTTCAGGAGGGGACATACACACAGCACCCCCTTCTGATCATCGATGGTGCAGCTGTGGAGATGGTGAGCGGCACCAAGTTCCTGGGGGTGCACATCTCTGAAGACCTCTCCTAGTCCAACAATACCACATCACTGGCCAAAAAGGCTCAAACTCACCTCCATTTCCTCCACAAACTGAGGACAGCATGAGTCCGACCCCCCATCATGTGCTCATTCTACCGGGGCACCATTAAGAGCATCCTCACCAGCTGCATCACGGTGTGGTATAGAAGCTGCACCGCCTCCTGCCAGAACACATGACAACGCACAGTGAAAGCAGCCAGAAAAATCATTGGTGCCCCTCTGCGCCCCCCCCCCCCCCCCGGACATCTATCTCACCCGCCTCATCCGCAGAGCCATCAACATTGCAGGCAACACCTCCCACCCCTCACACTCCCTCTTCAGCCCCCTGCTCTCAGAGAAAAGGTACCAGAGCCTCCGGGCCCGCTCCACAAGACTACTAAACAGCTTTATTCATCAGGCCATCAGAACCCTGAACTCTGTCCACCCCCCACCCCCCCATCCCCCCACCCCGGACCGTAACGCACTCACCCACACAATAACTACCTCAGCTGTTGGCACAGAAAGACTGGTACACCAACAGTAATACATTTGCTGCTGTATGTCTCTGCACTTCAGCATATCATAGAGGTTTTAGGTTTTTGTTTTTATCATGACCGTTCTTTTATTCTTTTAGTAACCCCCAATCTTATCTTGTTGTATTTTTTTATAGTACTATCTATTATAGCACTCTCTCTAATGGCTGGTTAGATGTGACTTTTAGTTTCTTCCTGTATTGTCTATTGTCTCTGGTGTTTGCACAACTTGGCGCATCAATGTGCAAGTTGCTTTTTAAATTAATTGCCCCTTGAGGGTTAAATAAAGTTGTTTGAATTGAACTGAACTATACTGCAACCATTTGCACAAATGCCATATCTTGCTTCTGTCTGTCATTGCAATACTGATCATGTGCAGTCCTATCTGTCAGAATCAGAATCAGAATCAGAATCAGAATCAGAATCAGGTTTATTGCCATTGTTCATGTAGTACACAAACTAGGAATTTGTCTCGGTACAATGCTGCAACATTAAACATGATAAGATAAGAGAAATAAACTATACATGTAATAAAGTGTAGGATAAGATTAAGTGATACTGGTCAACAGTTAAAATATATATTAGCCAGCAGCAGATACTGTGGAGAACTATATAGTGCAGTCGGTAATGCAGGAAGAAAACAGTGATGATTGACATGAGTCTGGTTGAGCTGCTGTACATGGTGCACGAGAGTCACTTAGTGTTCAGCAGTCTAATGGCAGAGGGGAAGAAGCTGTTCATGTGACGTGAGGTTTTAGTCTGGATGGACCGAAGTCTTCTACCAGAGGGGAGGGGGGCAAACAGTACGTGACCAGGGTGTGAGGGATCGGCTATGATCCGGCCAGCACGCCTCCAGGTCCTGGAGATGTACAGATCCTGGAGAGATGGGAGCTTGCAGCCGATCACCTTCTCAGCAGTGCGCACGACGCGCTGCAGCCTTAGTCTGTCCCTGGCAGTGGCTCCTGCGTACCACACGGTTATGGAGGTGGTGAGGATGGACTCGATGATGGCTGTGTAGAACTGCGCTAACATCTTGGTGGGTAGCTTGAGCTTCCTCAGCTGCCGCAGGAAGAACATCCTCTGCTGGGCTTTTTTGATGAGTGAGCTGATGGTCAGCTCCCATTTGAGGTCCCTGGTGATGGTAGTGCCTAGGAAGCGGAAGGAATCAGCAGTGGTGATGGGAGAGCCTGAGAGGGTGAGGGGGGGCAGAGGAGTAGTGACTTTCCTGAAGTCTACAATCATCTCCACTGTCTTCAGAGCGTTCAGCTGCAGGTTGTTATTGCTGCACCAGGACGCCAGCTGGGCCACCTCTCTCCTGTAGGCGGACTCGTCGCCGTTGGAGATGAGCCCGATGAGGGTGGTGTCGTCCGCAAACTTGATCAACTTGACAGACTGGTGGCTGGAGGTGCAGGAGTTGGTGTAAAGGGAGAAGAGTAGGGGGGAAAGTACACAGCCCTGGGGTGATCCGGTGCTGATGCTAGTATAGTCTGAGACAGTCTTTCCCAGCCGCACATGCTGCCTCCGGTCCGTCAGGAAGTCGATGATCCACCTGCAGAGGGAGTCAGGCACGTTGAGCAGGGACAGCTTGTCCCGGAGCAGAGCGGGGCGGATGGTGTTGAATGCGGAGCTGAAGTCCACAAACAGGATCCTGGCGTAGGTTCCCGGGGAGTCCAGGTGCTGCAGGATGGAGTGGAGGGCCAGGTTGACTGCATCGTCTACAGACCTGTTGGCTCGGTAGGCAAACTGCAGCGGGTCCAGGAGAGGGGTGGTGATGGACTTGAGGTGGGACAGGACCAGGCGCTCAAAGGACTTCATGACTACAGAGGTGAGCGCTACAGGTCTGTAGTCATTAAGTCCAGTGATCCGTGGCTTCTTGGGGACAGGGATGATGGTGGAGGATTTGAGGCAGGATGGCACGTGGCATAACTTAAGGGAGGTGTTAAAAATGTCTGTGAATACAGGAGCCAGCTGTTTCGCACAGAGTCTCAGGGTGGAGGGAGACACGCCGTCTGGGCCGGGGGCCTTGCGCGGGTTCAGTCTGGAGAACTGTTTGAGCACATCCTGCTCACTGATGATAAGGGGAGGGGGGGAGGGGGGGGGGGTGCCTTAAATGAAGTAGGGAATGTGGAGGCTGTGGAGCTGGAGGGAGGGGGGGAGTTGGACACAGATGACGAGGTGTCAAAACGGGCATAGTGTTGGGACAGTCTCTGACAAAGGGCTTTGTCATCCTGACCTTTAGGAGCCTGAGGCCGATAGTTGGTGATCTGCCTCAGTCCTCTCCACACGGAAGCCGAATCATTAGCAGTGAACTGCTGCTGGAGTCTCTCTGAGTACACAGATTTAGCCCTCTTCAGCTCTCTGTTAAACCGGTATTTAACCTCCCTGTAGCAGTCCCTGTCTCCACTTTTCAGCGCTGCTTCCTTCTCCTTCCTGATCTGTCTGAGCTTAGCTGTGAACCAGGGTTTGTCATTAGAGTAACTCACCCTGGTGCGTGATGGAAGAATGTTCTCTTCACAAAAGTGGATATATGAGTTCACAGTGTCCGTGTACTCATCCAGATCATGCGTGGCTCCTTTAAGCATGCCCCAGTCAGATATTTCCATGCACATTTCCAGCTTCTCCTCAGCATCACTGGTCCGTATCTTCGTAGTGCTCACAACAGGTTTAGTGAGCTTCAATCTCTGTCTGTATGTGGGAATGAGGTGAACCATCACGTGATCAGATAATCCCAGCGCAGCTCGAGGGACAGCACGATATGCGTCTTTCACTGTGGTGTAACAGTGATCCAGTGTGTTTAATCCTCTGGTGGGGCATTTAATAAACTGTTTGTAGCGGGGGAGATCGTGGCTCAGATTGCACTGATTAAAGTCGCCAGCCACAATAATCAGCGAGTCTGGAAAACTCCGCTCTGTGTGTTGAATGTGATCCGCGAGCACGCGCTGAGCTTCGCGCGTGTCCGCGTCGGGAGGGGCGTACACAGCGATCATTATGAAAGAAGCAAACTCCCGCGGGGAATAGAAGGGCTTGCAATTGATAACAAGAAATTCCAAGGCAGGAGAACAGTGTTTGGAAATTACCGTTACATCAGAGCACCAGCTACAGTTGATGTAGAAGCAGACACCGCCTCCTGTGGTCTTGCCGGAAAGCTCTGTGTCACGATCAGCACGGAAGAGCTGGAAGCCGTCGAGGCGCAGCGCGCTGTCCGGTATATTTTCCCGGAGCCAGGTCTCAGTAAAGCAGAGGACAGCTGAGGAGGCGAGGACCTTAAAACGCATCAGCAGTCTCAGTTCATCCACCTTGTTAGAGAGAGAGTTGGTATTGGACAGAAATATGCCAGGCAGCGCCGTTCGCGAGCCTCTCCTGCGAAGTCGTACGAGAGCGCCCGCTCGTCTTCCTCTCTTCCGCCGTCTCACTTTCCGAGCCAAACAATAAACCAGATCGGCGGCAGGGGCTAGAAAAACTGGGAGGAGGTCCGTGGGGGTCAAAGTCCTGATATTTAAAAGTTCTTCACGGGTATAAGTGCAAGCAGACACACAATTGACAAACAAAAACAAACAAAGAGCGCAGCGAAGCACCATGTCGACCGCTGTGGGCGCCATCTTGGATCGAACATCGACTTTTTCACTGTCTGCACCTACACTACTGCACTGAACTTGCAATTACAGGTATTATAGCTCTACTTTTCAGTATACGGGATTGCTGGGTTTCTTCATCATTTATCTTTATTTGCACTATGGGAGGTCTGGTTCTATTGTTGCCATTTGCACTACGGGTAGCATTATTGTACACAGACTGCTGTTGTTGTTTTTCCAGCCTTACTCTTTTCTTTTTTTATATTGTGCACAGCACTGAAGAGAGAGAGAAACACCATTTCAGATCTCCTGTATGTCCTGTAAGTATAGTAGTATTGACAAATAAAATCTTTGAATCTTTGATCTTTATTAGTCCCACAATGGGGAAATTATAAGACTGCAGCAGCAAAGGCATAGAAGCACTCAGAGAAATAGTAAATAAGATAAGAAGATAAGAATAGGTTAGCCCAAGCAGTAAATAAAAATACATATGTACATAGTTATATACACAGTGCAGAAGCATTGCATTTAGATGGCATCAACAGCATTACAGTTAGTTAAATTACCCGGCAAAATATAAATATCAACCCAGACAGTATAGTTCACATTGAATGAACAGTGTTGCTGCCATCCTCGATAACAATTGTAATTGTTTTAGTTGTGTATTGGAGGGGACGATATCTATTGTGTAGAGTTGTGACATTTAATATAGCCTCTATGAGCTGTATTTAGATTATACAGCCTGGCAGCCGTAGGTAGGAAGGACCTGCGGAATCTCTCTCTCGAGCACTTAGGATGGCACACCCTACTGCTAAATGAGCTCAGTGCATTCAGCGTGTCTTACATGGGGTGGGACTTGGACTCCAACAGAGATGACAGCTTAGCCACCATCCTCCTATCTCCTATCAACTCCACTGGGTCAAGGCATCACCCCAAAACAGAGCTGGCTATTTTTTTTTTTTTGATCAGCCTGTTCAGTCTTTTCCTGTCGGCTGCCCTGATGCCACTGCCCCAGTAGACCACTCCATACGTAAGGTCTGGTGCCACCACAGAATCATAGAAGGTTTTCAGGAGTGCTCTCCGCACTCCAAAAGACCTGAATCTCCTCAGGAGGAACAGCCTATACTACCCCTTCTTGTAGAGCACGTTGGTGTTGTGTGACCAGTCCAGTTTATTGCTCAGGTGAACACCCAGGTACTTGTAAGATGTCACCATCTCAATGTCTGTTCCCTGTATGTTTACCAGTGCTGTGGGGGGTTGACCATGCCTGCAGCAGTCCACCACCAGTTCTTTGGTTTTTCTCGCATTGATTTGGAGGCAGTTCCATAGGCACCAGTCCACAAAGTCCTGGATAAGTCCTCTGTACTCCGTGTCATCACTGGAGTGGTGGCCCTCCACAACTGGGAGGTCATGGGTTCAAATCCCGGCCAGATCATATCAAAGACCATATAAAAATGGTACTTTCCACCTTCTAGCTTGGTGCTCAGCCTAAGAGAATGGGGAGAGAAAAGTTAATGCACAGACCTACCAGACGACTGACCCCCCACTGTAGTTTTCACTACTCACAGTAGCTGTGTGGCCTAGGGTCAGTGAAACAGAGATAGGCGCCGTCCCATACACCACATGGTGTCCCACATGCTGTGGAAGGATTTAACTTAACTAACTCCGCGCCACGTGCCAAAAACATGCAAGTTAGGTTAATTGGCATCAAAACTGGGGATTCTAAATTGTCCTTAGGTATGACTGTGAGAGTAGATGGTTGTCTGTCTCTCTGTGTTGGCCCTGCGATGGACTGGCGATCTATCCAGGGTGTACCCTGCCTCTCGCCCAAAGATGCTGGGATAGGCTCAAGCCCCCCTGCGATCCGAAAAGGATTAAGCTGAAGAAGATGAATGAATGAATGAATGAATGAATGAATGAATGAATGAACTCCACGTCATCCCCTCGGAGATGAGGCCAGATCATCAGAGAACTTCTGTAGATGGCAGTGTGGTGTGTTGTGTGAAAAGTCAGCAGTGTAGAGGGTGAACAGGAAGGGAGCCAGGACTGTTCCCTGGGGGGCCCTCGTACTGCAGATGATGGTATCAGACACACAGTCTCGGGTCCTCACAAACTGTGGTCAGTCTGTGAGGTAGTCCAGGATCCACGATGACAGGTGCTGGTTCACCCCTGCACACAGCAGCTTGTCCCTCAGAATCACTGGTTGGATGGTATTGAAAGTGCTGGAGAAATCAAAGAACATGATCCTCACAGTGCTCCCAGGCTTCTTCAGGTGGGACAGGGAATGATGTAAGAAAACTTTAAATGCATTTAATGCGGACATTAAATGCGATGTTCTTGCTCAAAAAAAATACTCATGTTTAACCACAGAGGTAGGAGCTGTTAGGGACTACTCACCGTTCTGACAACAGGTGATCAGGGCTCAATATGAGAAGTCGCCACTGCCACGGCATTTCTCCCCACCGGGTTGTGATGTGAACTGGGGCAGGACAGGAAACGGACCCGCGGAGGAGACTGTGAGACGGCTGCGTCAGTTACAGTAGGATCAGTTTATATTTATTTGCTCATTTATTTGCTTGCCTTTGCCTTTGGCATGACAACCTCCAGTGGCTTGAGGCCGGTGGTGGCACTGGGGATGGCAGTTGTCCCTCCAATAGCCACCAAAACTGTGTATTCATCCCCAGTTGGCAGCTGATAAGGAGGGTGTCTAGCAACTGCAAGTTGTATGACTGTCTATTTGTGCTAAAATATCTATCCATATTAATAAAACGAGTAACGCAAGTAACACATCTGATCAAATTTCAGTAACTGTAATGCATTACTGAATTTTTAAACAGTAATTTCGTTATACAGCACGTTACTGCAAAAGTAGTGGCGTTACAGTAACGCATTACTTTGTAACACATTACTCCCAACACTGGCTGTACGTAAATCAGTTCTGGCTCAGTTTTGTCTAAGTTAAGCGCATGCTGAAGCATGCTGGTGTTATGTCCATAATTGTAGCAATGAAGAGCGAGTCTCACTTCAGTTAACAGGGTTTATTAAATACAATGCTTAACTATGTACAGAGGCTTACAGCACTCTCTTGCTGGCCAGGTGGCTTCACAACAAAAGAAGCAGAGCCTCTTCCGCCCACTCTTTTATACCTAGGGCAGCGTCACCGCCGGAAACCGGTAGTAGCCACCCCGGTCTGTCTCATGACTAACCCGGCCACCATCTTGCTGATACCAGCCTGTTTACATACATAACATTCTTCCCCCCCCCCAAAAAAAATAATAAATAAATAAATAAAAATTGCCAAGTACACAAATAACCCACCCAAATTTACCACCCGACACACGCACTAATCCAAAATATGTACAAGAAATAAATAAAACACCTATCCATTCACACAACTAAGGCTGAGAGGCTGGGTAGACCACCAGCACCCCTACACAGCTGAGCGGATTATTCTGCCGCTTGGAACAGGGAAATGCAAACAAAATAAAATTAGGCCGTGTTTCTAACTAAAAATAATCCCCTAAAACACACTAAACAATACATACAATAAAACACAAGACATATCCTATAGGCGCCCCCCCACCCCACCCCACCCTGGGCACACAGAGTAAAGATGTGTAAAGGGCAATTCAATTAAAACAAATTCACATAAATAGCCAACCCAATTAATACCAGTCTTATGCGCCAGGCAAACTCCAGAAAAATACCAAAGTATATTCACACAGAGAGGCCATCGGCCAGACTAATTATATCCCAATTTAACTCAATTTACTAGGGTCGAGCACATCCAATTCCCCAAAACTGGGCACTTTAAACAATAATTCAATAAAATTTTACTAAATAGCACATAACTTTGCACAAATGAATATACTTAGCTGAGCCCCAATAGTTAAAACACATAACAGACACCAATGAAACAATAGAAAACACCACACAAAGGCTCAAATTTTCTTAATTCCTTCTATACGATCTTCTTTCCTTTTTTTTTTTTTTTTTTTTTTTAAAGTTTACCGGGGCACCAAATAGGAAAACCTAACATAAAACAGGACTGAAGAAACAAGACAAACATGCAAAAATAAACCCTCAGTCCCCAGATGGATCCCTTTCAAGGCATCTCCCTCTCTTCACATTGGGGCTCCTGCTGCGTCCCCTCCTCACCACCTCTGGCAGCCTCAGATCCCTCGGATGTCTCCAGACGAGGATAGACCTGCGCCCAAACTCCTCCATCCGACCAGGCTCCACCTGGAACCGCCTCTGGTAGTCCCGCTGCTGGCATGGACTGTGAGTTTTACGTACTCAAGCATCAACCTTGGTCTTCGAGGGAGCCCACTTCCTTTTCATCAGATCACTGGTCCTGCCTGCGTGACAGCATCGGGTCCGTCCTGAGAGGACTCCACGTGGCGCGGTGTGTGCTCTCCCAAATCTATGTTGACTGTCCAGTCCCGATCCCACACCTCAGCACCCTCCAAAGCAGGAACAGGTTGGCTTCACAGTCCGCACTCAGACCACTCCTCGCCGGAGACGTTCATGATGGACAACCCAAGGCTGTAAAAGAGGTTGCAACCCATAACGTTAACGCCGGACGCAGAGATGTTGATGTGAGCGCTGGGCACCACACTGTCCTTATATTGGGCCTCCATCTCCACATAGTCCAATATAGCCAACCTGTTCCGCCCATAACCATAATACTCCACTCGTTGCCTTCTTATTTGTCGGTGGGGAAACAGTCTGTCCATGGTTTCAAGATTCAGGACTGAGATTACCGCTCCCATGTACACTAAGAGCGGGACCTCGACTCCATCCAACGTAATGTTGCAGCCAATCCTTCCTGTCGTCTCTGGAGAGACAGTGTGCACAACAGTCGGAGTCTTCTGCGCAGCACCTGGATCTCTCCCACGGCTCCTGCGTACGAAGTTTTCACACACCCTGGCAAAATGGTTTAACAACCTTCATTTGCCACAACGCTTTCCTTTCGGCGGGCACACTCTGGACTTATAGCGGTGTTCAGTGGACCCACATCCATAAAATTTTAACATACCAGGGGCAGTCCTTATCCTGACCACAGAGGCAAAATCATCCTCTCCGCACTCGCCATCACAAGGGTCCAGACGCAGTGCCTCAGTGCAAGATGCATTCTTCTCCAGAGGGGCCCCTTCAGTTAGACCCCTCGTGATAGTCTCTGCTGCCTCGTACTGTTGAGCGAGCTTGATGGCCTCCGCTAACGTCATCTCTCCTGGGTGAGTCAACAACCTGGACTGGGTCACTGTGCAACAAATGTGCTCCGCCAACTGGTCCCGAATCATTTTGTCCTCCAGGATCCCGAATCTGCATTCCCTCGCCAGCTCTCGGAGGTCTGCCACGAATCTTCATACGGGCTCTCCCGACCGCTGGCGGCGCTGTCTAAACTGGATGCATTTCATGATGACGTTCTCTGGCACCTTAAAGTAGCGCGCCATAAGCTGTCACATCATCAAAACTGTCCACTCTGCCCAAGTTTTCAAGAATCCTCTGCCCTTCCATTCCTAAATTATGGACTAACACAGCTCGTGCACGGAGCTTCTCCATGTCACCCAAACCCAGTGCCACAAGGTAGTCGGTAAAGCCAGCGAACCACCTAGGCCACGGCACAAGCGGCTCGCCCGGAGCCTTGAGGAATGGCCGAAAGCTGGCAATGGAGCGTTCCATTACCACTTTTACCTCGTCGCCATTTGTTATGTCCATAATTGTAGCAATGAAGAGCGAGTCTCACTTCAGTTAACGGGGTTTATTAAATACAATACTTAACTATGGACAGAGGCTTACGGCACTCTCCTGCTGGCCAGGTGGCTTCACAACGAAAGAGGCAGAGCCTCTTCCGCACATTCTTTTATATCTAGGGCGGCATCACCGCCGGAAACCGGTAGTAGCCACCCTGGTCTGTCTCATGACCAACCCGGCCGCCATCTTGCTAATACCAGCCTGTTTACATACATAACAGCCGGTATACAGCGTTGTTTGCCGAGCTCCTCTGAAAATTAATTTTCAGCATGCTGAAAATTTTCTGATGTATCCAGCGTATGACGGATAATGTTCCACATTCGCAGAGCAAATGGCATATTTGCAGCATTGGTTCACAGGAAAAACTCTCATGAGCACTCCTACGGGGCAGGAAGGCAGACCCAGGCGCTGAATTGAGTTGTGACATTTAATAACCAAAAATAACACAAAGTACAAAAACAGTGCCACCAATACAAAAAATGCAAACAAGAATAACTTACAGCACAAGCCTCAGAGCAGGGTGTGCTCTGGAAAAGAAAAAGCACTTCAGAGGCTGGAGACATGGAGTAAACAGAAACTGAACCAATTTTGCCTCAGTAACACAATGAAAAGGCAGTGCTTAAATACACAGGAGTAAATGAGTTGCAAGTGTGACTCACCGAATGAGCAGGTAACCTAATTAGACCAACTGCCCACAGCTGAGCTGAGAGACAGCAGACTGTGAGCAGTTAGAGGGAGTGTCTGGGAAAAGGGGAGGCCCAAATGTTAACAACCCACAAATACAAACAGGAAACTAACAAAATCAAACTAATCAGACATACAATACTTAGGAATAAGGTGAGGGTCTGAGCTCAGAGAAAACCTGAGCTCAGACACATGACAAAAACAGAGCTCTGTATGCAGCGCACACACACACACACACACAGAGCTAAACACGTACTTTATAACGGGACCTGTCGGGGGTTTTACATTTAAATGAAGTCTATACGATCATTTGTCCGGTGTTGTGATAGATATGCCAAAATGTCAGAACACTGGAGGAGGAGGATCCAAACAGCTGATCACCTGAAGCGGAGAGCACAGCTGTTTACTTTGCTGTTGGCTGCGCCTCCCAGCAAAAGCACACTCCATGTATTATCTTTTTTTTTTATTCACTTTATTGAAAATAAACTTTTTTATCACCATCACTTCACATACCTTTGAGCCAGGTTGTGACAACTGTTATCTAATGTTCCTGAAGTGTCACATCAGCTGTTTTAGGTGCGACTGACCTGACAGATTTGCCAGCTCTGCCAGGTCGGTCACACCCCCTGCCGTGGTGTTTGGAGGGGTTGAGGCGAGCCTGCTACCTTCAGGGTTGGCCAACCTCTCTTCACAATGACCAGCTTTTCTTGAAAAGTCCATCCATAAAATTGATTTTTTTAAATATCAGCGACCAAATCATTTTCCTCTTCCCTGTCAGCCATTGTGGGTGGAAAAACAGCTATTGTAGCTGTTTTTGTGGAACAGCTACAAAAACAGCTATTGTAGCTACTTAAGCAAGTCCTTGCACTGACGTTTTGCTAGCTAGGATCCTCTGCACTGTGGGTGGAGGAGTCTAACCACCCAATCAAAAGATGTGAAAATGCCGACGTTCACGAATGCCTTCTATGTGTACCCCTGGACGTACAGAAGACATCTGACTGGTTAAAGCAACAGGATAAGGTTAACAGTTAATTTAACCTACAGAGCCGCACTGTTAATTCCTGAAGGCCCAAGGCAGATTTGCTTGACCCTGGCAACACAGATGGCTGAAATATGATTGGACAAAAAAAACTCTAACATGCATTATACTACTGGAAGGAGTGCAACCAAGAGAAAAGCTACAAAATGAAGAGACTAGACTATTGGGAATAACTTAATACATCTTCATGGAACAAATATGTTGTAAAGGTTGTAATGTAACTCTGATAGTGTTTAGGCCAGCAGAGAAGGCTTTGCTGGCCCTGAGGGTCCACCACTAATTAAAGGACACTGCGAACAGCACGTGTTACAGCAGAATAGTATCTATGCTAACTGGGAGTGAATACAGACTGGTGTTGGCATAGAGGCGGAGAGCAAAAGAGACAGTCTCCCACTGTTAGTCCTCTAATATAGTCACAGCGTGATGACGTCACGTTGTGCGTGCATCCCCACGTCTGTCATGTGTATGGTGGTATTCCAATATCCCACAGGCACCCCGTCCACTGGCGAAGTGAGCTGAGAGCAGCGATCTCGCCAAGCCACATTCAAGCCGGGTCCCCCCAGGTCCCCTCTCCCCTCCTCCCTCCTCTTCCATTGCTTTGCTATGCAAAATGATGGCTTTTAGCCCCCTCAATCCTGCTGCTCCTCAGCTCCTCCCTCTTCCGAGGTCACCAAAAGTATCCATCTGATTGGTTAATGTTATAACCAATCAGGCTAAGCAGGAATACTTACGTAGCTTGAAATGGTCTGTCCAAACTCACCTGTTGGATGGAGGTGTTCCCAAACCAAAAATTCACAGCAGAAAAACACAGACTTGGGACTGCGGTGAGATTTTGCTCTTGATATGTCTTGTAAGTCACAAAAAACAGGTTACAGACATGTTAACAACAGAAAAAACTTGATTTTTTGCCAGATTGACACTTTAAATACATGACCAAATGCCTGTAAGTAATGATGTGAAATTTCACCTTGGTGTTATTGTATGTATTGACTGTGCTGGTGACGTAAGAATTGGGTAAAGCACTGTTAATGCAGAAGCTGCATTTGTCATCAAGCTTCCAATATTCTCTAAGCTTCCCACCATGCTACTGGATATCTGTAACAGAGAGGAACAAGTCATGGTGGGAATGCCAGAAATATGCAGAAGCATTTCAGCCTAGAGACAGGCGAAGTGGAACCCTGGGGAGTGTGGTGTTGTTGGTAATGATTTCACCTGAAACATAAATCCAACAATATCTGCTATCTGGATATTTCTTCCAAGCAAATACATCTGTTTTGTGGAATAGTTAATCTAAAACATAAATCACACTGTAATCTGTTGAAGTGCACTTTTCCTTTCAAGTATGTTCACATCTGTTTTGGGATGTGTTTGTTGCAAACACCAGAGTGGTGGCCTAGTTGGCAGAGAATCCACCCCACAACCAGAAGGTCATGGGTTCAAATCCTGTCCGGGTCACACCAAAGACCATATAAAAATGGTCCTTTCTAGCTTGGTGCTCAGCATAATAGAATGGGGAAAGGAAACTTAATGCACAGAGGACTGACCACCCACTGTAGCTTTCACTGCTGACAGTAGCTGTGTGGCCTAGGGTCAGTGAAATGGAGATAGGCGCTGCCCCATACACCACATGGTGTCCCACATGCTGTGGAAGGGATTAACTTAACTTGTTGCAAACATTGATAATGTTAAGTTTTTTGAATATAAGTGACTTTGAAACAAGTCAGCATTGCTGCAAAAGGCTACACACCATTAGACAGTCTGTAGCTAACAAATGGATGCATCCACTGTGATAGTACCCAATGCTTTTTGGATCCAAATGTTAGTCTAAACTTTAGTTTGAGAGTTGCAACTATCACAACTCTCAGCCAGTACCAAATTAAGACTAAACCACAGAATGCTAAGCTATCAGCTAATGTTAGTATTGTGGAGAAAGGAGGCAGGCGAGGCAACGAGCTGAATGACACAGAAACTTTATTCTTTCTCCAACATAACTTACAGCAAAAGAGAATCCCAGGTCTCTGTGCATTCCTCTTTTATCTCTTTATTTCCATACATCGAGACCCAGAACTTCTGACCATAATACATTGTTGTTTGAACAAAGCAATATGTGGCACATTAACATGACATAACGCCGGTGCTGCTCCAACACCCTTCTTCTCTCACCGGCACCGGCAGCTCTTACTCTCCCTGGGGGGCGCATAGACCCAACAGTCCCATCTGATACCCCCCAGTGACACCTCCTCCTTCGGTCCATTGTTCTCCCCTTCTCTCTGCCTTCTCTGGGTGGAGAAACCCCCACACTATGCCCCCACACAGCCCTTCCCCCCCGAACACCCAGAAGGGGCACTAACCCTCGCGTCCTTTGGGCTTGAGCCGGCGCCCATAGCGGCTGTAGTGGGGGGGTCACCCATCCAGTCGAACCGCCCTGCTGGTGAGGTGTACCGGAGGGCACATCAGCCTGTGGAGGGAAAGGGGGGGGGACACATTAGCTTCGCAAGCACAGGTCCCTGCCGAGGGATCACCACCTCGAGGAGCCACCAACGGTGGGCGTCCGCACTGGGGAGCTTGGGCCAACACCACCTCCTCATCTGCCAACACAAAACCAGGCTTCAGCCTGTCGATGCAGACGGTCTCCTTACACCCCCTCCAAGTCTAACACAAAATGCTTCGCCCCAGGTTTCAACACCCTGAACGGTCTGTCGTACGGTGGGCGCAGCGGGGTCCGGTGCCCATCGTGCCTGACAAAAACAAAACTGCCATTCTGCAAGCTTTTTGGGACGAATGTGTGGGGGAAACAATGGTGGGCCCGGCCCGGTACGCTCACAGCCTCCGTACTGTGTAAAAATTGCGCGGGTGGATTGGCCTCGGGCGCAGGGTTGTCCTGTAAAAACTCTCCGGGGATCTACAGTGGCTGAGAAAAAATGAGTTCTGCTGGAGAGGCTGCCAAATCCTCCTTAGGTGCGGAGCGCAACCCTAAAAGAACCCAGGTCAGGTGGTCGACCCAATTTGTGTCCATGAGTGAAACTCTAAGTGCTGCTTTAAGCGACCTATGGAAACGCTAGCATAACCCGTTAGCCTGGGGGTTGTACGTGGTAGTGTGGTGAATTTTATCCCCCAGGCTCTGGGCCATCGTGGACCAGAGTTCTGAAATGAATTGTGGACCCCTGTCGGACATGACGTCCGATGGAGATCTGAAATGTGCAACCCAAGCCGACAAAAAAGCGCACACCACTTCTGCGGACATGGTAGAAGCCAGCGGGACCACTACAGGCCAGCGCGTGGTGCGGTCCATGACTGTCAAAAGGTGAGTGAAAGCTTGCGACAGCGGGAAGGGTCCCACCAAATCTACATGGATGTGGTAGCCAGGATTTGGAATGGCTCAAGAGGGGCTCTGGTGTGCTTGTGCACTTTGGCCCACTGGCACGCGACGCAAGCTGCAGCCCACTCTTTCACGTCCTTGCGCAAGCGCAGCCAGATGAATTTCGCTCCCACTAGCTTCACTGAAGCACGCACTCCCGGATACGAAAGAGAGTGGACCGACTCGAAAACACGACAGCGTCAAGAGATCGGAACCACCGGGCACAGGCTGCCGATGGAGACGTTGCAGACCAAGAGAGGGCACCCTTCTTGCACCACCATACTCTCCAGCCTTAACCCAGTTGGCGCAGACTGGAGCACACAAATATCTGCGTCCCCGGCTTGCTCCGCAGCCATTGAGGGGAAAAATATATCCCATGTAGACCGGGGTGATTAACGTGTGCGACAGGCAATGGGCCACGACATTGAGTTTACCGGCAACATGTTGAATGTCTGTAGTAAACTCTGAAATTGCGGCCAAATGCCGTTGCTGCTGGGCCGACCATGGTTCCGAGACCTTGGACATCGCATACGTCAGCAACTTATGGTCCACAAATGCGGTGAACTCGCGCCCCTCCAGCCAGAACTGGAAATGACGCTTCACCAGGTGGAGAGCCAGAAATTCTCTATTGAACGTGCTGTACTTGCGTATGTTGTCGCGCAAAGTTTGGCTGAAAATGCGTGCGGCTGCCACAAACCTGAGACGCACTGCTCCACCACTGCTCCTATGGCAACATCAGACGCATCCGTAGTGAGCACTATCCATGCAGACGGATCCGGGTGGGCTAACAACGCGGCATCCGCAAGAGCTGTTTTGGTGTTAGTAAAAGCCTGGACTCGCTCGGGAGTCCAGTCGATGGCTTCCACGGGCTTCTTTTTTAAACACGACATACAACGGCTGCATCAGCTAGGCTGCCTGGGGAAGAAAATGGTTGTAAAAATTAGCCATTCCCAAAAACTCCTGTAGTGCTCTCACGGTCTGCAGGCGCGGAAAGTCTGACACAGCGTGCACCCACATATAAAACTGCTCTCAGAAGAGGCAAGGTGAAGACCAGAGACATAGACGTGTGGACAGAGGATTCAGTGCACTGCCTCCAGGAATGCTTTAACTGTACAGACTGGGAGGTGTTCACACTGGCCTGCGGGGATGATTTGGACTCTTTGGTAGACGTCACATGCTCATACATGGCTTTCTGTAAAAATATGATCGTTCCACGTAAACGTGTCAAAATACAGTATATCCCAACAACAAGCCATGGGTTACAAAATCAGTTAAATCCTGCTTACAGTGGAAAGCACTTGCCTTTAAACAGGGGTCTGTGTCTGAGCTACAGGTTGCCACAAAAGAGCTGAAGTCTGAAATTTTAAGAGCAAAACAGAATTATAAATCAGAATTGGAAAGCAAGATGGCAACAAAGAAACTTGGTTCAGCCTGGGCCAGTATGAAAACTATTGCAGGCCTTCAGAGCACAGAGCACAGTAATCGTGTGTTTTTAGATGGTTTTAATTCAGACACAGAGCTGGCTAATGCTCTTAATTGTTTTTATGGTCGTTTTGATTCCTCTGATTTTAGCACAGAAACCCAAGATTTGAAACAGAAACTCAAAGACAATCAGCACTGTAATATTGAGGTGCAGGATATTAAAAGGGAGTTCTGTACTTCCGGTTATGGCTGCCACGTAGGACGGACGTGTCTCGCTCTGCTCTGCTCCTGGAAAAAAAAAATCGGCAAATAACTCTCTCATTTGGGACAGAACGTATCCCAGCATTTGGGCGAGGATATGTCGGCGAAGCCTAAGGCTGGAAAACCAGGAAAAGGAAAAAGCGAGCCGCCGAAACAGTCCAAATTAACGGACTTTCAGGTCTGTGACGCAGCAAACAAAACTCCATATATGGCGGAGGAGGCTGGCAACGCTGCGATTTCTGCGGGGAATGGCGCAGATGCGCTGATGGCAGCCATGAGTTCAATGAGAGCGGACTTTTCCTCTAGATTTGATGGGATTATGACAGCGTTGGAAGGAATAAGAAAGGAATTGGGTGACTGTGTAGAACGAACGGCGCAGATGGAGCTCCGTCTCGCTAGTGCTGAAGATGACGTCACCCGTCTTCAATTAAAGGTGCGCACTTTGGAAAAAAAAAATAAATCTCTGGAAGATAATATTTTGGATTTGGAATCTCGGTCGAGACAGAATAATTTGAGGCTGGTGGGTCTTCCAGAGGAATCAGAAGGTCGGGACGTATGTTCCTTTCTGGAAAAGTGGATTCCGGAGGTGCTGGGCAGCGAGGAGTTGCAATCAGCAGTGGTTCTGGAAAAAGCACATCGTATTGGCCCACGGAGAGATAAGGGACCGCCGAGGACCTTAATTATGAAGTTTCTTAGCAACAGAGACAGGATGAAGATCTTCAACGCTGCACGTGCTAAAGGAGAGATTAAACACCAGGACCAGCAGGTGCGGTTCTACCCAGATTTGGCCACAGGAATCCAGCAATTGAGGAAGCAGTTTGATCCCGTACGTAAGGAGCTGCGCAACCTTGGGATTCGTCATGGTGTAATCTATCCTGCGAGACTGCTGACCACGTATGAGGGCAGAACCCACATCTTCAAGACCCCAGAGGAGGCGCAGGAGTTCATCAAGAAGATCAAAGAAGAAGAAGAGACTGGTGGGAGCTAAGCATGAACAAAATATAAGGTAGAATAATTAAGCATTTGCACAGGCATCTGACTGACTTGAAGTAAATAGTAAGTTTACAAAATATAGATTGTATTATATATTAAAAAAACAAAACAAAAACAAAACAAACAAAAAAAAACTATGATGTACAAAGTTGTTAAAAATTTTGGAGTTAAGTTGGAAAACTACAGAGGAGAGTTAATGTTACGTCATTAAAAGCAGTAGAGTTAGGGTGATTGGGAGGATGAAGAAGGAGTGGCTTAGGCTGTTCCCCGTGGGTGTGGAACGGTCGATGGCTATATCGGGAGACAGAATTTTTCTTTTGATTTTGGGGGGTTTGCCACAAGTGTGGGAAGGGGAAATTTGTTTGTGTGTAGTTTGTAGGATGAATGTTCAACCACTCATGTTTTTGCTTCTCTGTATGAGCATGTTTACACTGCAAGGTAATCCCAAACTCTCTATTGATCATGGACCAAAGTGTTAATCTTAATTTAACTTCATGGAATTGCAGAGGTCTACAAAATTTAAAAAAACTTAAACAAGTTATGAATAAAATAAAGGACATGGGTTCAAGAATTGTGTTTTTACAAGAAACTCATCTGATAGAGGAGGATGTTAAAAGAATTAGGAGTAGATGGCAGGGAAGTGTATTCACCTCTTCATTTTCATCCCGAGCCAGGGGAGTTATGACTCTCATACATAAATCAGTTCCTTTTCAAGTGAAAAATGTAATTGGAGACAAATTTGGAAGATATGTAATCATTCAAGGTTCTTTGCTATTAGAAAATATAAATCTTGTGAACTTATATGGTCCCAATATAGATGATCAGAAGTTCTTTGCTAATTTATTTCTCATCTTATCATCACTTACAGGGCAACATATAATAGCAGGGGATTTTAATTGTACATTAAATCCAGGTATAGATAGATCAACAGGACTGGATTGTACGCACATTGGATGTAGGATGACTATTAATCATTTTATGAAAGAATTGAGATTGTTAGATATATGGAGAGAAATGAAACCACAAGTTAAAGCCTATTCTTGTTATTCCAGTACCTACAAGACATTCTCACGTATTGATTATTTTTTGATTTCCACAGAATTAAGGTCCAAGATTCAAAACTGCTTTTATGATAACATCGTGATCTCTGATCATGCACCCTGTTGTCTAATATATGTAGATAAAAAATTGACAAAGGAATCAGGTAGATGGCAATTTCAGCATAAATGGCTTCAGGATGAGGAATTTGTCAAGTATATAGAAAAACAGATAGACGAGTTCTTTGACATCAATACTACACAAACATCAGCATGTGTAAAGTGGGAGGCTTTCAAAGCTTTTATTAGGGGACATATTATTAGTTATACAGGATCAAAATCTAAGAAGACTCGAGAGGAGAGAGCTAAATTGGAACATAAAATAAAAAATCTTCAGGAAAAAGTGTATGCAGGAAGTGACCCAAGGTTGGAGAATGAATTACTGATTTTGAGAGCTGAATACGACAAAAAATCAGCGAATAGAGCTGCCTCGAGTCTTCTAAGATTGAAACAATCTTTTTATGAACAAGGTGAAAAATCAGGAAAATTATTAGCATGGCAGATTAAACAATTGGAAATTAAAACACCAATTACCAGTATTATAAGTAATGGACAGGTAGTTATAGATCCTTTAGAAATTAATAGAGCCTTTAGAGATTACTATGAAAAATTATATGATACCAAAAATGAACCTGATTTAACAAAACTAAATGGGTTTTTGAACGAACTATCTATACCGTGTATTCCAAATGAAAACAGGGAGATATTGGAGTCTAAAATTAGTCAAGAAGAAGTTGGGCTAGCCATTGATAATATGAAATCAGGAAAAAGTGCAGGACCAGATGGTCTTCCAGTTGACCTTTATAAAAAATTTAAGAATAAATTAATAAAACCTTTTTTGGAAATGGTTTTAGAAGCATTTCAAAATAATAATTTACCATCATACATAAATAATGCCTTAATTATACTGCTGCCAAAACCAGGTAAGCCCTCTAATAAATGTGAAAATATGAGACCAATAAGCCTATTAAACGCCGACCTTAAGATAATCTGTAAAATTTTAGCAAGACGAATACAAGAAATTTTACCAAATATTATTAATCGAGATCAGAATGGCTTTATAAAGGGTAGACAAGGCTTCCATAATGTAAGAAGACTATTTAATATTATTTATTTTAATAAAGAAGCACCGGATACAGCTCTCCTATCATTGGACGCCGAAAAGGCCTTTGATAGAGTTGAATGGCCCTTTCTTTTTGAAGTCCTACAAAGGTTTGGACTTGGAAATAATTTCATAAAATGGGTTCAAATAATATACAATAATGCTACAGCAGAAATCCTAACAAATAACAATATTTCAAAACCAATAAAAATCAATAGAGGATGTCGACAAGGCTGTCCACTTTCACCTTTACTGTTTACTATGGCAATTGAACCTTTAGCGATAGCGATACGTTTACATTCACAAATATATGGAATTAAAGTTGGACCAACAGAACATAAAATCTCCCTGTACGCCGATGATATAATTTTGTTTATGTCGAATCTAAAAAAATCAATTCCAACCTTGTTGAATTTAATAAAGAATTTTGGGGAAATATCAGGATATAAAATAAATAAAACTAAATCTTCAATATTAATGCTAAATGAGACCCAGAGAAATTACCCAGCCCCTGAGGTAAATCAATTCAATGTTGTAAATCAGTTTAAATATTTAGGAATCCAAATTATGCCTAAGCTAGAATCAGTCGCCAGTGTCAACTATGAAGCCTTAATGTCAGATATCAGTGAGTTAACTCAGAGATGGATGTCACTACCAATGTCGATGATCGGGAGAATCAATATACTTAAAAGTAATATTTTACCTAAAATACTTTATTTATTTCAATACATTCCCTTATCACCACCTTTAGATCTATTCTCAAGAATAAAAAAAAAGTTAGTGGAATTTATATGGAACAACAGGAGGGCTAGATTACGTTTGTCTTTATTATATTTACCATTTGATCGTGGAGGTCTGAAATGTCCAAATTTTATGTTGTATTATTGGTCGGCACAACTGAGGTCTATGACATATTATTTTTCATCAAATGATCTCCCTCACTGGACTGAAATGGAATCATACAATTTACCTTTTCCTCTTCCCATATTCATATACTCAGATTCGGCAAAAAAATTACAAAAACAAGTTAAAAATCCATTTGTAAAGCATATGATCAAAATATGGTGTGAAGCTAAAAACTATTTAAAAGAACCACAGTTATTGTCACAATTTAGTCCAATATGGGGTAATCAATATTTTAAACCAGGGAGAGCGGACGCTGTATTTAAAGTATGGAATTTAAAAGGGATACAAAAGATTCAGGATTTATATTTGCCATGTGCAGACAACATAATGTCTTTTGAAGAGCTGAGGATCAAATTTAATCTCAATAGAACACATTTTTTTAAATATCTTCAACTTAGAAACTTTATTCGATCAAATCAAAATAAAGCTCTCACTCGACCTATTTATTCATCCTTGGAAAAAATGATGATGAAAGATAGTAAAAGAAAGGGTATTATTTCAGAGTTTTATAACTCATTGACACTATCTTCAAGTGAAAATTCACTGAAAAGATTAAACTACTGGAAAGAAGATCTGCAAATTGAAATTTCAGAGGAACAATGGGAATTGGCTTGTACAGAAGCTCAAACCAAATCAATAAATGCACGCCTTAAATTGATACATTTCAAATGGTTAATGCGGATGTATGTTACACCGGAGGAGTTAAATAGATATAACAAAAATATACCAGATACATGCACAAAATGCATGGAAAGTAAAGGAACCCTATTTCATTGTTTATGGGAATGTAGATTAATAAGAATGTTTTGGGAAGAGGTGAGGGTAACAATTGAAAAAATAATCTCAAAACAAATCATATTGAATCCTAAATTGTTTTTGTTGGGTCTGTACCCAGAAAAGCATAATTTTAATAAAAGTGAAAGAACATTCATAGACCTCAGTTTGCTTAATGCCAAAAAATGTATTGCACTATTATGGAAAAAGACTCATAGACCAGATGTGACTCAGTGGTTAAGACAGATGTTAACAAACCTTCCATTAGAAAGAATAACATATATACTAAAATCAAAGGAAATTGTGTTTGAGAATATATGGAGACCTTTTATTGATTATGTAAAAAATTTAAACATAACTCTTGAAGAAGAAGGTGAATGATGTGTGTGGACCTTGTAAATTCCAAACTGGTGAACATAATATGTATACTTATGTATTGGATTGTCTAGACTAAACAGAGGAGCATTGTTGAAGATTTGATTTTGTTGGTGGTTGTTGGTGTTTTTAGTGCATTTTTTTTTTTTTGTAATACTTTAGTGTTAGTGTTTGATTGTTTGTATCATGTTTGTTAAAAAAAAAAAAAAAGGTTCAATAAAGATATTGTGGAAAAAAAAAAAGGGAGTTCTGTGCTGTAAAAGTGAACAAAAGTCAGGGCCCTGATAATACATGTGGGCGATTGGTAAAGTCCTGTGCACGGGAATTGAGTCCTGTATTTCATTACATTTTCAATAAGTCCTTACAGACACAACATGTGCCTAAGATCTGGAAAGATGCCGTGGTTGTCCCCATTCCAAAATCCAGCTGTCCTAAAACGGTAAACGACTTTAGATCAGTTGCTTTGACTTCAATTTTAATGAAAATTTTTGAAAAACTGGTCAGATTTGAGGTCCTAAAGCAGACTGAACATGCATTGGATCCTTTGCAGTTTGCCTATAGGCCTCACAAAGGAGTGGAGGACGCCACTGTCACTCTGTTTAACATGCTTTTTAAACATCTGGATTTTAATGGGACACACGCCAGGCTTTTATTTGTGGACTTCTCCTCCGCCTTTAATACAATCCAATCTCATATTTTAGTTGAAAGGTTCCTGCAACAATTTGATTTGAGCAATAATCTGGTGGGTTGGATTCTGGATTTCTTAACCAACAGGACACAGAGAGTAAGGGTCAATGGTACATTGTCTGACCAAAAGTGTTCTTCTACTGGCTCTCCTCAGGGGTGTGTATTGTCACCACTACTCTTCATCCTGTACACAAACGTGTCGGAGCAGACATGACAACAGACACATTATAAAGTATGCTGATGATTCAGTTATTGCCAGTCTCCTCCAGGATGGTGAGAGTGGCCACGGCCCAGTAGTTGATGATTTTGTTCACTGGTGTGAGGATTCCTACCTGCAGCTGAATACGACAAAAACTAAAGATATGATTATTGACTTTAGGAGGAAAACTCCCAGGCACAAAGTCACCGTACTAAAAGGCCAGACCACTGAATGTGTACAATCCTACAAATATCTTAGGACGATTATTGATAGTAATTTAAACTTTGAAGAGAACTGTGAAAGGGTGTGCAAAAAGGGTCAGCAACATTTGCATTGTTTAAGGAAACTTGCATGCTTCCAAATTGACCGAACCATAATGACAATGTTTTATCGGGCTTTTATTGAATCTGTTTTATCCTTTTCTTTAGTGTCATGGTTTGGTCAGATAAAACTGAAACAGAGGAAATCCTTGGATCAGGTAGTTAGATGGTCCAGTCGTTTGCTTGGTGAGTCACAGCTGAGCCTGACATCCCTGTACAACAGACAGGTACAGAGGATTGCTACCTCCATTTTAAATGATGACTCCCACCCTTTGCACTGCCACTTTCAGCTTCTTCCCTCAAGACGGAGGTTTGCTGTCCCAAAAAGTAAAACCCAGCGCTACAAAAACAGCTTTGTTCCTGCTGCTGTCAAAGAGTTGAACAAGTTGTAACAATATATTGCACATAATTTAGTCACCTATTTATTAATTCCATTTTATATTTACTTATTTTTGTAGGATTTTTATTTGGGTTCTAAATCTTTTATTGGGTTTTAGACCTTTGAGTTTTTAACCTCTTTGACTAGTCTTTAACTTTTTAAAATGACCCTTCTCTCTTATCTCTGGTTTTTCTCTCATCTCTTTGTCTTATATCCTGATTGATGGAGCCTTGAGTATTTTTATCATGTTTATAGTCAGCTTCATGTGTGCCTGTGTTTGTGTTTATGTTGAATGTAACTGTGGTTTGTAAATATGGATGTCACCAGACTGCAAAACAAATCTACCTACGGGTACAAATAAAGTAACCTGAACCTGAACTTTATCCGGTAATAGAATCGTGCCCTCCAGCGAAATGCAGTGGCCCAAAAAAATCAATCTCTGGCACACCGAACTGGCACTTTGTCGGGTTAACTATCAGGCCATGCACCTCCAACCTCTGGAAAACCGTCTTGAGATGGGTGATGTGCTCCTCCTCGGAGGTGCTAGCTACAAGAATGTAGTCTAAGTAGACAAAAACAAAGGACAAGTCACAAAGCACTGCGTCCATCATCCTCTGGAAAGTCTGCACCGCGCCTTTTAATCCGAACGGCATGCTGTCATATGGGGTGAGACGCCGTGCTATCCGGCGCTCAGGCCATATTCCCCCTCAACCCGGCTCTTATTGTGACAGTGTCTCAGCGGGCTCCCAGCTGTCAAGCTCTACGAGACGGCTGGAGCCCAATTAACCCTCATCAGCTGAGGCGCTGTTAACCGGTATTTAAGGGAGCAGCTCCGATCAATCGGGACTGTGACCTCACACCATTATCCACGTTTTTCTCCGGCGTGGGTAAGGCTGGAACCCCTTCGTCTGGCGCCAGCCACCTGTTCATCTTTCTGCATTATATGTAAGCGTTATCCTCGTATTGTTATTTGTGTTTTGGCCCCACGAGGCCCTGTTCCTTTGTTCCCTTTTCCTCATTATAATAAACATCGCAAACTCACTGGTCCGCCCTCGGCTCTCATTGTATGGCTCGCGAGAGCCATACGTAACAGTAGGTCACAGCCAAGCGAGTTGCCGGCGGCCGTGAGTTTGCCGTTTAGGACTTGTTTCTTCCCTGTCTGGGTGTCTGCTCTGAGAGCATGCCGTCTCCCAGGAGCCACGTTCGGCGCCTGGGCGACGAGCTAATGACTGCCTTGGAATATGTCGACGGGACGCTTTTCACTGCTTCCCTGTACGACAACCCCAACGATAGATGCTGGCACCTAGATTATGCTGAGGATCTCCTGGACAGACTCCCTCGCCACTCCAACCACCCTGAGGTCTGTGCCAGGAGGGACGCCATTGCCGCACAGCGAGAAATGCTCCATGGGTTGGAGGGAAATCCCGGCAGGAAGCCGAAGAGGAGGAGACGTCACCCTTCGCTTCGGAACCCCACTCCTGCCTCCGCTCCGGCCCGGGAGTTCGCGCCATCCAGAGGGCTTTCCCCATCCAGCACGACGTCACTCGGGATTCCCCCGGAGGATCTGCAGCTGACTGCAATTAAGGTCCGGGACCGAGTGGCTGCTGCTCGCTCCGCTGTGCACCAGTCCTTAACTATGAAGCATGTGGTGGCGGCAGTCAGACTGGTGGAGAGGAATCCAGGGCTGCGTGACTTCCCCGAGTTCGACGCCCTCCTCGCCTCTGTCTCTGCTCAGGAGCGGCGATTTCCGGGTCTCACCTTCGCCTCGCCCCCTGCAAGTAGCCGTCGTCACACTGCCAATTCACCTCAGCACGAATCCCGTCCGGATCCAGTTCCGGGCTGCCGCAAGGTCTCATTCCCCCACGCAGCTGTCACTCCTGCGCCTCTTCTGAGGGGAAATCCCGCAGCCTCGTCTCCCGAGCCACCTCCCCCGCTGTTACGCCCGGCTCATCTCGGCTGTCGCCCCCTCCTCCTCGACGCGCTCCCCGGCTGCTGAAATACACACCACACAAAAACAATTTTTATACTCTGATGGGCACCCTACATTCCCTCCACCTCATGAACGTGAATGACCCGTTCCACCTCAACCCCACCCTACTAACCCTTTCACCGCAGCATTGTACCCAGTGCTGCCTGGCCCATATGCCACTGGAAAGGATGATGATTCGTTCCCTTTCCCACCCAAGAAAGACCCAACTATGCCAGCCCTTGACGGGGCAGTAGGAGAGGACGAGGAAGGGCCGTTGAGCAACGAGCTTAGGCAGTTGAAGCAACCCTCAATCAATGGAAAACCAGCATCCCAGAGCAAACGGGGACCGCCAGTAAAACAAGAGCGTGAACAGCATACGCCTTTGATGGCCATGGTGGAGGTTATGGGACCAGCAGGGCCACAAGTTGTCTTTAGGCTGTGGGCACCAGAAGACATCCCCAAGTTGGCTGCCACACTGCCGCAGTTGGAGAATGATCTGATGTACTTCTGTGAACAACTGGAAGCATTCTGTCAGACATACAGCCCGACCTTTCATGAACTCCGAAGGATAACGGCACAGAAGTGCACCCCAACAAATATAGCAAAACTGATGCCTCTGTTCGAGGAAGACGTCCGCCCAACTGACCATGAATGGGGCGCAGACCGGGGCGAACAGAACAAAGAGTATAGGAGGGCGCTGGAGAGACTGATGAAAGCGATTATCAAAGACTGTGCAAAATGCTCTGATCTGAGCAAGGTGTCAAACTGTAAGCAGAAAGACAATGAGACCCCCGGAGATTACTTCCACAGGCTGAGGAAGGTCTTCAACGGAGCGGCAGCCATCCCTCCCCCTGAAGATTACATGAAAAACACAGGGACATATGGCACACATTTGAATATGTGGTTTATGGCAAGCCTCCTCCCCAACTTGGCTGCAGACGTGAAGCAGACCTGCATTGGTTCGGAAATTCAGACATCACAAGAAATACTCCATCATGCTGAACATCACCACAGGAAGAATGAGAGCTCTGCAAAAAAGAAATTGAGGAATAAGGAAAACAATCTGGAGAAAGCTCTGCTGACAATGGCTCAGTGGGTTCTTCTTCTGCTGGCCCTAATCAGTGTCGCTACTGCGGCCAAGACGGACACTGGATGCGACAGTGCCCACAACTGTCAACCTGCAGCTACTGCAAGCAAGCTGGACACTGGATCACAGCCTGCCCCATGAGACCAAGGTCTGGTCCACGAGGACGTGGAAGAAGAAGAGGCAACTTTCAGCGGAGCAACTGTGGATTATGGCCCTGCCAGCCATCTCAACCTTTCCTCCCGCTGCAACCACCATCACAGTTCCAGCCCCAACAGCAGCAGCAATGATGCCAGGCAGATAAGACTGGAACATGTGCGCTCTTTCTACCCTCACCCCCAGCAGACGCCGCACATGTGCTTGCCAACAAAAATCACACTACAGCCATATACACACCCCATACTGAAAACATGCCGGTAACGACATTTGCATCATATTCTACTTCTCACTTCAGAGATTTACCAATCCTGCCTGTTAAAGTTTCAGGGAAGATGATAGATTTTATGGTAGATTCTGGCACCATAAATTCAGTATTGTCCTCAGCTTCTGGATTGAAACCTCCCCTTACCTCTCGCTCCCTCACATCACAAGTGGCAAGTGGAGGTTTCACACGAGTCTTTCACTGAACCATTGTCATGCACAATGGATGGGAAAACATTCACTCACAACTTCCTATTTTCACCTCAGTGCCCTTTCAGTTTGTTAGGCAGAGACCTGATGTGCAGTTTGTCACTCTCACTCTCCTGCACACCACAGGGAACCCAAATTGACACTCCCAACTCAATCTTTGCCAAAATTCCATCTCTGCTGTACATTTATGAGTGGGCACTGACAGATGAAGGGCAAAGCTTCCATTTGGTTGAAATGGGAAAGAAACTCTCGCCACATGCCACAGTGTCCATGCCACCACACAGGACACATTGTACATTACATCTCTCACAGGGACCTGACACAGAATATGAAAATCAATGGTTACAAGTCAAATCTACCCCATTGCAAACCACACACGTTGTGTGGGCAGCAGATTTCAGTTTCCTACTGATCGCACTCACACCTTGCATGTCTATTGTGTTCTCAGTTCCACATAGTCACCCACATGTTTCACTCAAAAAAGCCCCCTCCTCAGCGTGGAGCGATATGGGTGCACAGGCCTTTGCTGCTCATCACGCGGATGACTGGGTTTCATCTGCACCACTACACAATATTGGCCTCAGTACGGTTTCATTTTCCCCCTCTCTGCAGATGTTTCATGCAGAGTATGCGGTTTCACTTTCCTGTGAGCATTTCATCCAAACTTTGGATGATGACAGGTGTACAGATGAATGAAACCTGTTATCATGCCCTCTGTACAGAGTCAGGAAGACCACATGCTCTCATGTGTTCCACCATATCCGTGGGCTGCGCACACGTATGATGTGGGGCTTATAAAAGACTGCCCCCTGGTGGTTATTACCCCAAAGTCTGATTTTGGACCCAAATGCGTGCAGTACCCACTCAGGTCTGAGGCACGTGATGGCATCACTCCTGTCTTTGAATCACTTAAGAAGGGATTATTGTTCCCGCACCAAATTCTCCAGTCTGTACGCCAATTTTTCCCGTAAAAAAGATCAGAGATGAGGGTCAACCTGCTGAATGGCGTTTTGTTCAAGACCTCCAGGCTGTCAACACTGCCGTTGTTCAGCGTACCCCTGTTGTCCCTAACCCCCATACCATTTTGACTCAAATTCCTCCAAATTCAACCTACTTTACAGTGGTGGATTTGTCAAACGTGTTTTTCAGTGTCCCCATCCACAAAGATTCACAGTTTTGGTTCACATTCCAATTCAATGGGGCTCTTTACACGTTCACCAGATTGGCCCAGGGCTACTGTGAAAGTCCAACCATCTATAACGCGGCTCTCAAGAGCTCTTTGAGCTCTCTTCAACTGTCAGAAGGTTCTGTCTTGATTCAGTATGTTGACGACCGATTGCTGTGCACGCCAAATGAAGCACAATGCCAAGCAGATTTTTCAAAGCTTTTGTGTCACCTTGCTGCAGAAGGCCACAAGGCTTCAAAGCCAAAATTGCAATTTTGCAAACCAGTGGTCACATTTTTGGGCCACCAAATCTCTAATCAGGGCAAATCTCTCTCTCCAAAGCGTGCACAAGCAATCTGTCATATGGACAAGCCTAAAACAAAGAAAGAACTTCTCTCCTTTCTTGGCATAGCATCCTATTGCCGCTCTTTCATTCCTGATTTTTCATACATTGAGAGACCAATGCGTGACATCATTCCATCAAAGGGTCCCTCCCACTTCCCTCTTGAGTGGACACCTGCTGCTAATGACTCCTTTGAAAACATGAAGAAAGCTCTTTTGGCTCCTCCAACACTTTCACTTCCTGATCCATCTAAACCTTTTGTTCAGTATGTTGATGAGAAGTCCAGATGCATGACCCCCGTTCTCCTGCAGCCCCACAGTGACAGACTTCGCCCAGTTGTGTATTACTCCTGCAAGTTGGACGCAGTTGCGGCAGGACTCCCTCTCTGTCTCCGTGCAGTGGCTGCGGCAGAGCGTGCTGTAGTGGCATCCCGTGACATTGTTCTGTATTCTTCACTCACTCTGTATGTTCCTCATGCTGTTGCACTGCTTCTGAATGAGCAGAAGTTGTCACACCTCTCCCACACAAGGTGGCTTAGATATCATTCTACCCTCCTTGAATCGCCAAACCTTACTGTCAAACACTGTGCACAGTCAGTTAACCCAGCCACCAATCTCCCCCCACCTACTTGTGACGATGACACAGACTGTGACTGTGACTGTTTGTCCTTGTTGGACTTGTCACCTCTCCCACACCTGACCTCTCCGACACTCCATTGCCAAACCCAGATCTTGTCCTGTATGTTGACGGCTCTGCATCTGTTGACCCCTCTGTCGGCTGCAACAAAGTGGGTTGGGCAGTATGTGACGACCACTGTACGTTGCTTTCTGGATCCTTACCATCTCATCTTTCTGCACAAGCTGCAGAGCTTGTCGCCTTGGCGGAAGCCTGCACCTATGCAGCAGGTCAATCTGTTACCATTTACACTGACTCACGCTACGCCTTTGGGGTAGTTTATGATTTTGACGCGCTGTGGCGTGAACAGAACTTTCTCACGTCCGCAGGCTCACCCATAAAGAACTCATCTTATGTCTCCCGCCTTCTTGATACCATCCTCCTTCCTTCTTCTGTGGCAGTGTGCAAATGCACAGCCCATACTTCCTCTTCTGACCCTGTTTCTCGGGGCAATGCTCGGGCTGGCGCAGCAGCTAAGGCTGCAGCTCTCTCTCTCTCTCTGCCACCCATGGTCCCCCACCCTCTTCTTCCCCTCCCCCTCCTGCTCCCTCTTCACTAACACCCATTGCTTCCCTCATTTCTACGCAATCTCTTTCATCTCCACAGGAACGTCAGAAGTGGACCAACAAAGGCTGTCACACAGACCACGCTGGTGTGTGGCGGGGTCCAAATGCTCTTCCCTGTTTACCGGCTCATTTTTTCAATTATTTTTGCTAAATTGACACATGGGAGAGACCACGTGTCAAGAGAAGGGATGATACAACCACTGCATGCAAATTGGTTCACTACTGATTTCACTGTTTATGCTGACATTTTTTGCAAAATGTGTCAAATCTGTGCCACTAACAACGCCCACAGAGTTTCCAAACAGGTTCCAGCGGTACACCCGCCCCCTGCAGGACTGTTCCAACACCTCATGATGGATTTTATTGAATTAAATCCAGCTGAGGGCAAAAAGTACTGTTTGGTAATGGTGGACATGTGGTCCAAATGGGTAGAAGCCTTCCCAGTTAAACATGCAACAAGCACCGCTGTGGCTAGGGCATTATTGTCAGAAATCATTCCCAAATGGGGAATACCAGAGAAAATTTCCAGTGATAATGGTAAACATTTTGTAAACGAAGCATTGACTGACCTGAGTGGCACATTGGGAATTAACATGAAAAAACATTGTGCCTACAAGGTTCTCTCTCCCCAGTCCGGTTGTCCTTCAGTTAGCCTTCCGGTGGGCAGGCTGCCTCCTGCTTCACCCCTTCCGTTCTGGTGGCTGAGCAACATTGGCTGGCCGCCAGAAGGATTGACTCCCCGGGTCTGGTGGCCCATGTTTTCTAGCAGGCCGCTGGATCCCGTCCACCGGACCTTCTGTTGGGCCTGGGACTCTGGGCGGCCTCCTGAGCTCCAACACCCGTGGACTTGGGGGGGGGGGGGGGGGGGTTAATTGTGGACCGTGGGTGGGGTATTGTGTTCCATCCTTTCCTGTCCCCCCTACCTCCCACCCGGGTTTGTGTGTTATTGTTTTGCCTGTGGGGACTGGCGGGGGGGGGGGGTCCTTATGATGTTACCGTGGGTGTCTGGTATCCACCCCTAGAAGGAGGGGCCCTGTCCCGTGCCAAGCCGGCTTGGCTTTCCCAGGCTCGGCCTCGATCTCTGTGTGGGGTTGGCTTTGCTGGTTATGTGTATTTTGGTGTATTCTTGTACTGTATTCCATGTCCCTTTCATATGGGGTGAGACGCCGTGTCATCCGGCGCTCAGACCATATTCCCCCTCAGCCCGGCTCTTACTGTGACAGCGTCTCAGCGGGCTCCCAGCTGTCAGTTATACGGGACGGCTGGAGCCCAATTAACCCTCATCAGCTGAGGCGCTGCTAATGAGTATTTAAGGGAGCAACTCCGATCATTCGGGGCTGTGACTTTGCTCACCGTAGGCTGGAACCCCTTCGCCTGGCGCTAGCTTCCTGCTCTTCGTTCTGCATTTGATATGAGTGTTCCTGTGACGACGAGGTGTCACCACTGGTATGATTTATTGTATGTGTGATTGTTATATTTGTGATATTGTAAATGTTATGACTGTTGTAAAAGTACACACACTATCTCTATGATCTGTCTGTGACTAATTGAATGCCCTTGTTGAGATAATTGCTATGGTTAATTATTTGGGTAAAAACAATTGGTAAATTATTTAGTCCACATACCTTTGCCAACATGCTTCCTGTGGGTGTCCAGGCAAAAGACTCTGTTAGGGGTTGAGGGCCTTTTTATAGGACACCTGCAGGAAGGAAACATGTATGGTAAGTTAGAGGGGAGGTTTAGATTTTGTAAATAGGGGTTTGAAGTATTTATTGAATTATTTATAGTGTTATTTATAGTGTTATTTATTTCTGTGTTATTTATATGTATTTTGTATAGGTGGGAATTATTTATGTATTTTTAGACATCAGTGGGTATTTGTGGAAAACAGAATAATGTTATTGTTTTACCTTGTGACATGGTATGTCCTGATTAACATTAATTATCTCAGTTGTGTATATAAGCAGGTGTGGTTAATGATATAAGGGAGTTATTTCTTGAGCTCTTGATCTATTGATCACTTACTATATCTATTAACCTTCAGTTGTTATGGAGAGTGTAATTGAGGATTTCGTGTCGGTGTGAAGACGTTATTTGGATTATTATCTGTAAGTAAGTCTTTTGGAAAATAAATTGAAAGACTGATAATTGAAAAATTGTCTCAAAGCCTCCTGCTTCGCTTGGCCACACACCAATTTGTGACAGTTCCATCTGTATGGTTATTTGTGCTTGTTGGCCCCATGAGGCCGTGTTCCTTATTTCCTTTCCTTCATCACAATAAAACATCACAAACTCACTGGCTTGCCCTCGGCTCTCATTGTGTGGCTCGCGAGGGCCACACGTAACAGTAAGTCACAGCCAAGCGAGTTGCCGGCGGCCGTGAGTTTGCCGTTTGGACTTGTGTCTTCCCTGTCTGGGTGTCTGCTCTTAGAGAATGCCGTCCCCCAGGAGTCATGTTCGGCGCCAGGGCGACGGGCTGACGGCCATCCTGGAAGATGTCAACGGGACGCTCTTCACCGCCTCCTTGTACGACACCCCCAACGAAAGATGCTGGCACCTAGACTTTGCTGAGAATCTCCTGGACAGTCTCTCTCACCATTCCAACCACCCTGAGGTCTGTGCCAGGAGGGACGCCATAGCTGCACAGCGAGAACTGCTCTGTGGGATGGAGAGAAATCCCGGCAGGAAGCCGAAGAGGAGGAGACGTCACCCTTTGCTTCGGGATCCCGCTCTTGCCTCCACTCCGGCCCGGGAGTTCGCCCCATCCAGAGGGCTTTCCCCATCCGGCACGACGTCACTCGGGATTCCCCCGGAGGATCTGCAGCTGACTGCAATTAAGGTCCGGGACCGAGTGGCTGCTGCTCGCTCCGCTGTGCACCAGTCCGCAATTATGAAGCATGTGGCGGCGGCCGTTAGACTGGGGGAGAGGAGTCCAGGGCTGCGTGACTTCTCCGAGTTCGAGGCCCTCCTCGCCTCTGTCTCTGCTCAGGAGCGGCGATTTCCGGATCTCACCTTTGCTTCGCCCCCTGTGAGTAGCCGTCGTCACACTGCCTATTCTTCTCAGCATGAACCCCGTCCGGATCCAGTTCCGGGTTGCCGCAAGGTCTCATTCTCCCACGCAGCTGTCACTCCTGCGCCTCTTCTGAGAGGAGATCCCGCAGCCTCGTCTCCCGAGCCACCTCCCTCCGCTGTTACGCCAGCGCTCCAGGCCCGGCTCATCTCTGCTGTCGCCCCCTCCTCCTCGATGCGCTCCCCGGCTGCTGTGTGCATCCAGAATCCTGACCTGGCGAGCTCCATCCCGGAGCCAACACGAGTGGCTCCCCGACGTCCTCCCAGGGGGTCCTCCGTTACCGCCCGGCGGGGAAAGGGAGGATCAACGTCCATGACAGCAGGCACCATCCAGCCTCCAGGAGACAGGCAAGTCTCAGTTCATTCACATTCACCTTGTGATTTGCTCTGTCAAACTCCTGGAGGTGGAGTTCGGGGTTCACAGCTCCCCAAACTCCCACCACCTGCTGTAGCTGTAATTATTAATCCTGCACCCTCTGTGTCTCCCTCCGCTGAGTGGTCCCCGGCGCCAGGCCAACGTCGTGGGATGAGGAGGAGGCCTGCGGTTCTGGACAGCCTGGTTCCGGTTCCGCAGCTACGCCGTGGACGGAGGAGGAAAGCGGATTGCTACGTGGAGCCTGCGCCGACGACTAAGCGTCCCTGGGTCTCCACGGAGGAGCGGTCCGGTCCAGCGGGACGAGGTTCTCCTGCCACCACGCCGTGTGGGCCGTCGGCGTGGGCACCGGTGCCGGAGGACTCACAAGCTGCGCTTTCTATCATGCCAGCTGCGGAGCCCGACGCAGCTGAGTGGGAGCCTGACGACGACCTCCTGATGCTGGATCCCGGATCTTCGCAGTCCTGGACGGCGTCAGAACCTGAGATCAGGCAAGTGCTCTATCTTATCTTTCTTCTCCTTACTTTAGAGCACTTTAGCCTGTCTCCAGGGGAGGAGAGCCGGGTGCAGCCGTCCGCTGCATCCGAGCTTATCTCGCCGGGTTCTGGCGCTGCCGGTGATCCTGATCCTGGTTCTGTTTTCTCTCCTGAGCCTTCTCCCAGGGTCGCCGGCGAGGAGCTGCCATCACCCGTGGTGCCAGAGGGTCCAGTTTCGACATCGGAGGTCGGTTCTGGTGCGGCGCCGGCCCAGGGGTCCGACGTGGGTTCGTCAGAGACCCAATCGGGGTCCAACATGGGTACGTCAGAGACCCAATCGGGGTCCGACGTGGGTTCGACGGAGACCCAATCGGGGTCCGACGTGGGTTCGACGGAGACCCAATCGGGGTCCGACGTGGTTTCAGCACCAGCAGTGTCCAGGTCCGGTGAGGGAGCTGCAGATCCCCTGCCATCTGACGTTGGACCACCTCGTCATCAGCTTTTCCCCAAGCCTCTTCCACTAGGGCCCATTTGGACCTCTCCCTCTCCCCTACGGGCCTGGTGGTTAAGCGATGCGGGTCGGCCGCCGGAGGGTCTGCCGTGCCCATTCGGCTCGCTTGTGCGGCCGCCCGACCCGCTAGACTTTCTGTTCGGCGATCTGGTTCGGCCTCCCGAGGAACTGTGTCTTCTGGCCTGGGGTTCGGGTAGGCTGCCGGAACTTTTCCCTTCACCCCTGTTAGCGGTATGGACGCTGGGTGCAGGGAGACCCCCCGAACTGAATTTCCTTTGCTGTGCTTGTGTTTGGGTGGGTACAGCTACACTACCGTTCAAAAGTTTGGGGTCACTTAGAAATTTCCTTATTTTTGAAAGAAAAGCACTGTTTTTTTCAATGAAGATAATTTTAAACTAATCAGAAATACACTCTAATATCTAATATACATTGCTAATGTGGTAAATGACTATTCTAGCTGCAAATGTCTGGTTTTTGGTGCAATATCTACATAGGTGTATAGAGGCCCATTTCCAGCAACTATCACTCCAGTGTTCTAATGGTACAATGTGTTTGCTCATTGCGTCAGAAGGCTAATGGATGATTAGAAAACCCTTGTGCAATCATGTTAGCACAGTTGAAAACAGTTTAGCTGGTTAGAGAAGCTATAAAACTGACCTTCCTTTGAGCAGGTTGAGTAGCTGGAAAAAATTATTATTTCAAATACAAATCATTATTTCTAACCTTGTCAATGTCTTGACTATATTTTCTATTCATTTTACCACTCATGGTGGTAAATAAGTGTGACTTTTCATGGAAAACACAAAATAATTGTCTGGGTGACCCCAAACTTTTGAACGGTAGTGTAAGTCCTTATTACTGTTCCGCGTTTAGCGTGATTTTTTTGGGGGGGGGGTTTCCCCTCCTGTTTGAGGGATGGCTGTAATGGTTAATTTTCGCCCTTGGGAATTTTTTCCTCTCATTTTGGGGTCTCCAGGGTTGATTTTCTTTGTATTTGCCTGTACATGGTTTGTGGAGCATTGTGGGGGTTTCCCCCCCCCCCCCGTGTCTTGGGCTGTTATTACCACTGTTGCCCTCTGCCTAAATGTTTTTTTTTTCTTCTTCTTCTTACCCGTGTGGTGGTTTATGGAGTATTGTGGGGGGGGTTTTCCTCCCTGTGTTTCGGGCCATTATTTCCACAATTATCCTCTGCCTAAATGGGTTTTTTCTCCCTCATGTTGTAGTAGTAGTAGATTAGTTTATTTGACAGGGACAGTGCAATAAACATAGACAATTAATCAAAGACAATCAATCTGATGTGTTGCACATAGAGTGTATAGCTATTAGCTAATTTGCAACTCTTGTCCCTGGATGGGCTTTAGAAAAAAGAATCAAGATAAAAAATATACACAATAACCACATACATCAATGCAGAAAAATTATAAATACACAATTATAAATATTATAAATATTATAAATACACAAATATAACAGCCTGACTCACATTTAACATAAATATTATAAATATTATAAATACACATATATTATAAAATATTATAAATACACAAATATAACAGCCTGACTCACATTTAACACATATAACATAACTCACATTTGCCTATTTCAGGCCTTCCTCCCTCCGTCACTCACTATAAACAAACACATTTATTCCTTCCCTTCATTCACTCTCACTTTGCAGACAAATAATTCATACATGAGTACATTCTTGTTTATTTTTCAGCCAGTTTTTAACATTTCAGCCAGTTTTTAACATTTCAGCCAGTTTTGAACATGTGATTTATGGAGTATTGTGGTTTTTTTCCCTGTGTTTCGGGCTGTTATTTCCACAATTATCTTCTGCCTAAATGGGGTTTTTTTTTCCCTCTCTCTCATGTTGTGTTTTATGGAGTATTGTGTTTGGGTTTTTCCCTCGTACTCTGTATTGGTTTATTTTCGATTGTTTTCTTTTTTTTTTTTTTTTCCTTCTTTCTCTGATTCCCTCCCTCCTGACCTGCACCCCTTCCGCCCACCCTAGGTGGTGGTGGTGGGGGGGGTCTTGGGTGTTACGGGCCGTTCAGAGTCCGGCCGTGAGGAGGGGGCCCTGTCATATGGGGTGAGACGCCATGTCATCCGGCGCTCAGACCATATTCCCCCTCAGCCCGGCTCTTACTGTGACAGCGTCTCAGCGGGCTCCCAGCTGTCAGTTATACGGGACGGCTGGAGCCCAATTAACCATCATCAGCTGAGGCGCTGCTAATGAGTATTTAAGGGAGCAGCTCCGATCATTCGGGGCTGTGACTTCGCTCACCGTAGGCTGGAACCCCTTCGCCTGGTGCTAGCCTCCTGCTTTTCGTTCTGCATTTGATATGAGTGTTCCACCTGTATGGTTATTTGTGCTTGTTGGCCCCACGAGGCCGTGTTCCTTATTTCCTTTCCTTCATCACAATAAAACATCGCAAACTCACTGGCTCGCCCTCGGCTCTCATTGTGTGGCTCGCAAGGGCCACACGTAACAGTCCCTAGCCACTGCCTGACCGGCAGGTGTTAGTCAGCATCTGTCTTCTGCGTTCTCTCACGCTGCTGACAGTCTGCAGGCCCAGCCACGCCCCCTCGCTCTCCTTCTGACTCATCAGCTATTTCCTACCTCGGTAATCATCTCCCCCGCGTCTCGCCCAGGTGTTCCCTATTTGCCACGCCAGCAGCGTATGTACTAAAACAGCTCTTCACTGGACAGACGCCGCTGGATCATTGTACGCGTTGGATGGTCGTTTTCCCTGTCCACCGTCATGTCACTAAGGACTGTTCTGTGTGCTCTTGGATTTTCGCTGTGACAACTCGGTCTTCCCTCACACTGCGAGTAACTGCCTGTGCTCTGCTCGCCGCTGTATTCCTCCAGTGTGTGTGTTGGGCAACCTTGAGGACTCTAACATGTATCCAAGCTATTCTGTGTTGTATGTGTTAATAAATGTGTGTGTGGCGCAACCCAGCACTTAAATCTTCTCGTCCTTTTTTCTCCTCCTCCGTGTGCCGTTGGGAGGCGCATGGAGAGCTCATGACAGAGAACAGTTAAATACAAACTATTTGAAGACACAGCAGAAAGAGTTTTTCACTGCAAAGACCAAAAAAACGGTGAGAGGGTTTTTGAAATTATTTGGCAGATTGTCCTTTTTTCCTGAAATTACAAACCCATTTATGTCTGTGTGTTTCATCTGTGTGCACTATATTAAACCTATTAAATTCAGCTTGTTTGTTCAGCCCAATTTCTCAATCATCTCTTCTTCCGAATCGTCCTCCATAAAATAACTAATTGGGCATCAATTGTGATTAATGCCTGGCTTGTCAAACAGCTACTGTATATTATTGTGTGCATTTTTGCTCACACGCATGCCCTTTGGCAAGCGTAAAACCAATTTTAAACAAGCCATCATGATCACCGTTTACCTTCGATCATGCACTTTTGTGCATTAAAGTCCTATTCCATTATTCCTAGCTGCGGCATTCGGGAGCGGCCGTAGCGCAGGTGTAGTGTAACCGACTACTGATCAGAGGGTCATGGGTTCGATTCCCGCTCTGTCTACAGTTTGCATGTTGAAGTGTTCTTGAGCAAGACACTGAACCCCCAGTTGCTCCTGGTGGCCAGGCTAGCGCCTGTGTGTGTATGGTGGCTCTGCCACCATCAGTGTGTGAATGTGTGTGTGAATGGATGGATAGCAGGATCTGTAAAGTGCTTTGGTCATCCAGAGATGAGAAAAAACGCTATATAAGTGAACGCCATTAAAGGGATGGCAGGAGCACTTTGAATTGGATTACCCAAAACGCACCTCTGAATAATTAGACCAGCCTCTTTGCCCCCAAGGCTCAATACTCGGTCCAACGTTATTCCACATTTACATCAACAACATAGCCCATGCTATAGCTAGCTCCCATATTCACTTGTATGCCGATGATACTACTGTCTACACTTCACAGCTACTCTCTCAACACTGCCCTGCCTGCACTGCAAACGAGCTTCACCAGCATTCAACATGTATTTCTTGATCTTCATTTAACACTGAACACAAGCAAAACAAAATGTATAATCTTCAACAGAACTCTTCCACAAATTGAGTGTCCTAGTAAAATTCATTCATTGAACGGGTCCAAGATTAAGTTTGTTGACTTTTACAAGTATTTAGGCATCTGGCAAGACTACTCACTTTCATTTGAAACACACATTAATACTCTGCTCTCTAAAATTAAATCTAGAATAGGTTTTCTGTATCATAATAAGTCCTCTTTAACATATTCTGCTAAACATTTTCCTGGTTAAAATGACAGTCCTGACAATCATAGACTATGGTGATGTAATTTATAGATCGGCAACCAAAACACTCCTCCATAAACTTGACACCATTTACCACACTGCTATTCGTTTTGTTATCGGAGCTCCTTTCAGTACTCACCACTGCATCTTGTCGTCGTCGGCCTCCGTCGGTCTATGATGACCATGGAAGAGAATCCTAAACGTCTACTCTGCTGGAACAGCACCGCCTGTGGCTGAACAGGCCGATGCGCGAATGACAGTCCCTGTCACACAGGTCACACTTGTGGGTGGTCTCCGTGCTGCTGGGTCTGTGGCGGTTCTTCCTGCGGGTCCTTTTTTCGTCTGCTGCAGCAGTCAGTCTCTCTTCACCCGCCTTGAGCTGTCTGGTCAGGGTGCCTCTCCATTTGGAGCGGTCCGTTGCAAGGTCCTCCCAGCGCTCTGTGTTGATATCCAGGGCCCTCATGTCTCTCTTGCAGACGTCTCTAAAGCGCAGCTGTGGGCGGCCAACGTCTCTCCTGCCAGTTGCCAGTTCTCCATAGAGGACGTCTTTGGGGATTCTGCCATCCTCCATACGGTGAACGTGGCCTAGCCAGCGGAGCCTGCGCTGCCTGAGTAGAGTGAACATGGAGGGAAGGCCGGCGCGGGACAGAACTTCTGTGTTGGGCACTTTGTCCTGCCAGGATATGTCCAGGATGTGGCGAATGCAGCGCAAGTGGAAGGAGTTCAGTCTCTTTTCCTGCCGGGCGTATGTTGTCCACGTCTCACTCCCATAGAGCAGTGTGCTGATGACGCAGGCGTTGTACACTGCCATTTTCGTCTTGTCAGAGAGTTTGGGATTCTCCCACACTCGTGTGGTGAGGCGAGCGAGTGTGAAGGCTGATTTTCCAATCCTCTTGTTGATCTCTGTATCAAGGGAGAGGTTGTTGCTGATCGTGGACCCCAGGTACGTGAACTGATTCACGACCTCCAGCTTGTAGTCATCAATGGTGATGGTTGGTGGTGCTTCCGTGCCTTGCGCCAAGACGTTAGTCTTCTTCAGGCTGATGGTAAACCCGAAGTCCTTGCATGCCTGGGAGAAGCGGTCCATCAGGGTCTGAAGCTCCTGCTGTGTGTGGGTTGCGACTGCAGCGTCGTCTGCGAACAGCATGTCTCTGATTAGAGCCTCGCGTACTTTGGTTCTGGCTTTCAGGCGGGCGAAGTTGAAAAGCCTGCCGTCAGATCTTGTGTGCAGGTAGATTCTCTCTGTTGCTGTGCTGAAGGCATGCCTCAGGAGCATAGCAAAGAAAATCCCAAAGAGGGTTGGCGCAAGTACACAGCCCTGTTTCACTCCGCTGCGTATGTTGAATGGCTCTGAGACGTTGCCATCGTGCTGCACTATCCCCTGCATGTTGGTGTGAAACGATTCGATGAGGCTTTGCAACTTTGGTGGGCATCCTATCTTTGGCAGGATCTTGAAAAGGCCCTCTCTGCTGACCAGATCGAACGCTTTGGTGAGGTCGATGAAGGCGACGTACAGAGGCATGTTCTGTTCTCTGCATTTCTCCTGGAGTTGGCGGATGGAGAATATCATGTCTACCGTCGATCGCTCAGCGCGGAAGCCACACTGAGACTCGGGGTAGACACGTTCGGCAAGCTTCTGTAGACGAACGAGAACAACTCGTGCGTAGACTTTGCCAACAACGCTGAGGAGGGAAATGCCCCTGTAGTTGTTGCAGTCGCTTCTCTCCCCTTTGTTTTTGTAGAGGGTGATGATCTTGGCGTCCCTCATGTCCTGTGGTACGGCACCTTCCTTCCAGCACTGGCAGAGGATGTCATGCAATGGCAGCAGTAGGGCGGTCTTGCAGTGCTTGATCAGGTCAGGGGGTATGCCGTCGTTGCCGGGTGCCTTGCCAGCGGCCAAGCTATCAATGGCCTTACTGAGTTCATCGATGGTTGGCTCGGCGTCAAGTTCGTTCATGGATGGCAGGCAGTCGATGGCATCAAGGGCTGACGGTGTCACGGTGTTCTGTCTAGAGTAGAGATCGGAGTAGTGTTCCGCCTATCTCTCCATCTGCTTGTTCTTCTCTGTGATCATCTCCCCAGTGGAAGATTTGAGGGGGGCCGTCTTGCTCTGAGCCGGACCAAGTGCTTTCTTGATGCCATCGTACATACCACGGATGTTCCCTGTTATGGCAGCAGTTTGAATGTCTTGGCTGAGCTGAGTCCAGTACTCGTTGGCACAGCGCCGAGCAGTCTGCTGAACTTTGCTTCTCGCAGCCCTGAGAATCTGGAGATTCTTCTCGTTTGGGTACTTCTTGTACTCAGCAAGTGCTGAGCGCTTGGCTTCAATGACGGGGGTCATCTCGGTCAACTTGGCATCAAACCAGTCCTGTGATTTCGAGGTCTTCCTCCCAAAGGTAGCCAAGGCTGTGCGGTAGATGGTGTTTCGCAGCTCTTCCCACTTCTGCTTTGCAGATTCTCCTCCTTGTGGTACACCAAGTTCCTTCTCAAAGGTGGAGGCAAACTGCTCAACAAGTTCTGGTTGGGCCATCTTGCTGGTGTCAATCCGTGCCTTTCCAGGTTGTCTAGCACGATGGAATTTCTTCAGCTGCAGCTTGACCTTGCAACACACCAATGAATGGTCTGTGTCGCAATCTGCACTCTGGAACGAACGGGTGATTAGCACGTTCTTCAGTGAGGTGCGCCTGGTCAGGATCAAGTCTAGCTGGTGCCAGTGCTTTGAGCGCGGATGTTGCCAGGAAACCTTGTGTTGGGGCTTGGTCTTGAAGAACGAGTTTGTGATGCACAGATCGTGATATGTGCAGAACTCGAGCAGCCGCTGTCCGTTGTCGTTCATTCTGCCCACGCCAAAAGGTCCAAGACAGGAGGGCCAGGAGTCGTGGTCAGCACCCACTCTGGCATTGAAGTCTCCAAGGAGAATGAGTTGTTCAGAGTTGGGGATGATCCTGACAGTTGTTGCGAGATTCTCGTAGAACTCGTCTTTTGCCTCTGGTGTGGCTGTCTGTGTTGGGGCATACACACTGACGAGGGTGACTGGGCCTTGAGTGGTGTTCAGGCGGAGGGTGAGGAGTCGTGCAGAGCCAGTGCTGCCCGGTTCCACCATCTTCAGCAAAGTGTTCTTCACTGCGAAGCCCACTCCGTGTTCCCTGTGTTCATTAATGCCCTTTCCCTGCCAGTAGAACGTGTAGTCCTTCTCTCTCAGTGTGCCTGCATCAGCTAACCGTGTTTCCTGGAGAGTGGCGATATCCACTCCCAGTCTCTTCAGCTCATTATTGATGATGGCAGTCTTCCTGGTGTCGTTGATGTCCTTTAGGTTAGCAGCGAGTCCTGTCATCATAGTGCGGACGTTCCAAGTTCCCAGTTTTAGAGTTGGTCTCTTTTGTTTTATTGTCTTGCCTGGTGCGAAAGTTCTCAGCCTGCTGTTTGGATTTCTCCTTATCCCCATGCACCCAATGAGGAAAGCAAGCTGTGGCAGGACAACACCTTATTGGCTGGGGGCTGCCCAGCTTGAGGCGGGCGGTAGCTGTCCAGTGAGATCTGATGATCCCTCCCACCGTCGGGAACAACCCCTGGCGCCACGCTCTACGCCAATTGAGCAATGGCTTATAACCGGTAACTGTCATTCCCCGTGTTTTGTCTACGCCAAAGGCGAAGCTGGAGTGTCCTCTCCAGTGATCCGGTGTTCTACCTTCCAGCATTGGGCGTTGGTAGGATTCAAGCCTGGGCAGGAAGATATGGAGGACAAGATGTTGCCCATGCAGCATGTCCCCCCTCTCCACGTCACTGATGAATCCAAAGCAACAGCAGGGCTACTACAGTTTGGCACCAGCGCCATTGCAGGAGCTGCCAGAACGATGTTGAGCACAACATAGAACTGCCTTAGGGGCTCCGACTCCGGATTTTTCCTCAGGGTTGACTCCCGAAGCCTTTCCCGTGACCGGGTATGCCGCAAGGCAGCAGAGGTTTGAAATCAGGGTTTACCTTCCCCTAGATGGGCTACCTTCCCAGGTTGACGAGCCACCACCTACCCGAAGCATCTGGTTTTAAGGCGCCAGAGATCCGCCCTCGCCCCTTCTCCTATTAGTAAAAGCAGTTCCGCCGGGCTTAGAGACTAAACCACACGGGCAGGCTAGGAGTTGGACTTAGTTGTCAGAGGCTTTTCGAGACGCACGCCATAAGGAGCATTTTATGAGCACTGGGAGCTTAACCCCAGTGCCGCTCCTGGCTATGACAACCTTGGAACCACTGCACCTTGTATTCTCTGGTAAATTGGCCCTCTCTTTATTCTTGCATCAAACACACTGGTGTGTTGATTTACAAAACCTTAATTGTCCAAACTCTGTCATATCTTTGCTCATTGCTCAATTTCCATAACATTAGCCATTCTCTCCACTCGAGCTGATAGTCTGCTTGTTCCAAAATTCTGCACTACTTTTGGTTGTTCATCTTTTCAGTTTTCTGCTGCAGATGATTGGAACCATTTACAACAAAAACTAAATCTCAGTTATATTATACCACTCTCATTCTTGAAAAATTTAGATAATAACCTGTGATTGACTTGCTTTTAGCTTTAATTACTTTCAATATTTTATATATCACAGTGCAATATGTTTTAAGTGGTATGATATTGTATTGTTTGTTACCTCCGCCACGGGAGGAGGTAACATTTTAGCCCCATTTCCACCAGTATCACCTGGGCTTTACTTTTTTTTTTTTACTTGGTTCGGTTTTTCGCCATTTCCACCCAAGTCCTCACGGTTTAACCAGTACGATTTTCGTGCCTGTTCAGAGGCAGGGTATAGCTGAGCGAAAAGCGAGGTGTGATTTGACGTCAATCGACTGCTAAACGCTGATTGGTCAGGGCGTAACGTCACAAAACGCGTCCGTTTTCTGTTTTCTGTTGAAGCTACACGACCACCATTTGTAATTTCAGCGAGTAACCGCGGTGACTGGATTCACAATTGTGTTCTCATATAACGATGTCCACGCGCAAGTTTATTCCATGAACAAACGAGGAGGTGCGGACTTTTCTGTCCCTCGTAGCCGATGACTACATCCAGAGCGAGTTGGATGGGGCAACTCGCAATGTAAAAATATACCAGGAAGTGTCCGGCCTGCTAGCAATGGCAGAGAATTTGGACTTGACACGGCCACGCAATTGGAAAACGGTGACGGTGAGTGTTGTTTTGTTATTGTCCGTCTTCTTGCCTTTCGGTCAAAAGCGCACTTTATTTAAGCAATAAAGAAAGTTGTTTGATTGTGGGCAATTGTGGTGATGGCTAGCCCACTAATAGCTAGCTACCTCTGTACCTTGCTGCTACCTCGCATCAAGCTGCTGAATCGCGCTTTTATTTCAGTATTCACGTGAACAAAACGCTGACGTAAGCTTATTGTATCCTGGTTAAAAAGTTTTGTGTTTGCGGTACATGTTGCACTTTGTTTGTGAGCTTTATTGTGTGTTTTTTCCTTCTATACACAGTTTTCAAATCCCAGGGGTCCGCCTCACTGGACCGCCAGCTTCATCACTATCCGGCATCTCCCGGTCAAGTGCTGGTAAGGCACAACAAACTGAAAATTACCACCCGGTTGTTTTTATATGTGATTGTTATTTTCTATAGACGCATAATAAGGAATTTAAAATGTCTTTCTACGTTTATAAAAATACTAGATTCAGGGGTGTTCATAGCCACAGTGGCCCAGTGTTATAGGTGTGTTGGTGGTGGAAATACTGTTGTATTTTCACAAAAAAAAAAAAAGGAGCACATGTACCGACTTCAAATCAACATGCTTGATTGAAATTCTTCAAGTCAGCTAACACTATTAACCCATTCTGATTTATGAGGCCACAGTACAAAGAAATTCTTTTAAAAATAACCCATTAAATCAAAATACTTTTTACAATTAATCCTTTTTGAAATGAAGGGGGGCCTAACCACAGCACCACAGAAGTTGCATATAGTCCACTCTACTGAGGGGCAGCAACATGACAGTTGAGCTTAAATACAGCAACGAAGCATCCCACCACAGGCTTTCAACAGTTTAATTCCATAATATTTTTTCTGACATGTTTTGATCCGGTGTTATCTAAATACAATGACTTCTGTCTTTCATATAGGCAAGCTGAAAAGCAACAACATTGCAGACCTTGCATCACTGATGGCCCAGAATCATGCTGAGGAGATGCGGATCCATGAAAGGATGCTCGAACAGCATCAACGGCAGCACGAACAGCGTGAAAGACACCTGCAGTTAGTTAGCCCAGGAGCAGGAAGCCGCATTAAGAAGGGATGAGCTGACAGAGACGGCTTCCTTCCACGGAGCCTTCCTAAACCATTTTGGCAGTCTGGTCGAAGTACTGAAAGCTCCCCATTTGTTAAACATGTTTTGGGAATATTTGTAATGTAATAAAATGTTAGTCTCTTGGATAAAAGTGTGGTTTGTATATTATAACACTGGATGATAAAGGCGAATAATTACATACACATTCCATTGCCTCATATGACCCTAATCCTGCTGTTCAGCCATAAAGGTGTCAAGATTTTTAATGGTAATGTAATTGTTATTGTTAAATTTAATAAATATTACCACTGCTGTATCCATTGCTCTACATTGGGTACAGTTTTTAAGTAAAATTGTAAGCAGTTGCACAGGTGTAATTTGCATTCAGCAGTAGACACTGATAAAGGTAAAAGTCGAATTAGGTAAAAGGTAAGTACATGTGAATTGAATGTTCTATCGGCATTCCAAATTCTGAGAATTCCAATAAATTATAAGCAGTCTAGTATAATATAAAGCGAAAATACCCATACATGTAAATCCAAATATAACATTTTCGATGTTGTAAACGTTGACGTGAATATGATAAACCTATGCTATTGTGATTCAATAGATCCATAGTGATCTTTGGTTTGAAAAAGAAAATTATAATTTGGTGTTGGGCAGTGTGACAATGTCACAGTATTTAGTAGGATTAAAAAAAGTTTCATCATAAAATTTCTAGGTTCATTGGCAATTCCATCAAACCAAAAGTGAGTTGTCTAGCTGCAGCATTTTTTTTTTAAGTCATTTCTACGTTGTTTTAGTGTGTAATTAGCCACCACTGAACAGATAACCGTTATAAATAACAATAGATGGGAAAAATGATACTCAAATGATACACAATGGGCCTAGATTTGGATTGGCTTTTTTATAATATTATAAATTATTTGGTAAGTTAAAGTTAACTGGAAGTATAACAAGTTTCCACATATAATTCCGAGGTCAATTAGCAATTCCATCAAACCAAAAGTGAGTTGTCTAGCTGCAGCATTTTCTTTGCAGTCATTTTCTACGTTGTTTTAGTGTGTAATTAGCCACCACTGAACAGATAACCCTTTTAAAGAACAATAGATTGTAAAATGATACTCAAATGATACACAATACAAAAAATGGGCCTAGATTTGGATTGGCTTTTTTATAATATTTTTAATTATTTTGTAAGTTAAAGTTAACTGGAAGTATAACAAGTTTCCACATATAATTCCAAGGTCAATTGGCAATTCCATCAAACCAAAAGTGCGTTGTCTAGCTGCTGCTTTTTTTGGGAAGTCAGTTTATCATCATTGTATCATTATTACACAATACACAAAATGGGTCTAGATTTGGATTGGCTTTTTTATAATATTATAAATTATTTGGTAAGTTAAAGGGGTTTAGGATTAAGCTTCTGCATTATTTTAAATTACTCCGGTGTTTCAGCATTTAATTAACCGTCTGTTAACATTTAACCGTTTTGAACAACAGAGGCGACGTAGTTGAAAAGTGCACATCATTTTATTTAAAAAACACATTTGACATATGTATGCACATGAACACTGAACAAATGAAATGATCTCTGAATGATCTCTGCTTCATATGCAGCTGCTTCAGATTCCTCCTGGGCAACCGCTATTCTCCTCTCCTGCTCCAACGTGTGTTGTCTCAATCCACGTCGTCTTCTCCTGTAAAATTCTCTTGCCTCGTTAAAGACATTCATTGTGTTAAAAACCCACAGAAGAATAGTGACCACCGTGGAAATCCTCCGCTCGTAATCAGCTATTTTTTTCTTTGTTATGGAGGAGTCGGTCGCGTCCTTTACTACGTCAGCAGAGTGTAGCGCCACCTCAATCCCGCCCACCCCCAGCAATACTCGGCTTTCCGTGGTTGTGATGGAGGCGCAGCCATGGGAGAAACAAGTAAAAAAGAAAAGAGTAGAGCAGAACTATATAGTGGAAATGTGGCATTTCAGTGCCATTGGTTGGTTTGTTGGTTTGTCTGTCTGTTAGCAACATAACTCAAAAAGTTATGAACAGATTTTGATGAAATTTTCAGGAAATGTGTGTAATGCCATGGGGAACAGATGATTAGATTTTGGTGATGATCTGAGAGTGCAAACCGCCATCAAGGGCTTTGTTTGTATTTGTGCAGCAGGATTACACAAAAACTACTGGATAGATTTGGATGAAATTTTCACCAGAGGTGGTCCTTGGGCTAGAGACGAACCCATTACATTTTGGTGATGATCTGAGAATGCATACTTCTGCCAAGGCTTTTATCTTCTCATAGAATTTTGGCAACAATACTCCAAAATTACTGGATGGTGTCATGAATCTGGGCTTGGTGGTTCCAAACCCAGTTCTGACTTATTATTGATTTGCCCCATTTTCTATCAGGCGCATCAGGCAGCTGTTTGGGTCCTTTGCTCCCTGACAGCTTGGGCACGCCTCCTCCTCTTGTCAGTGCCATCAGCTGTTTCTCATTACGGTTGTTCACACACATACACACACTCACTCCATTCATTCCTATTCACGCGCTCATACACTCACTCATGCACACCAGGGATCTATTATGTTCAGTCCACACATTCACACACCAGCAGTCTCTTCCCTCATTAGTTTCATTATTATAAAAACGCTGCGTTGGCAGGAAGAGACCATAGGAGCATTCACCTCCACACGTGGCAGCGTGTTTCTCCACGTATGTGTTTTCACTACCTACGTGTTTATTCAGCCTGTATTTTCAAGTTCGGTAAATTCCTTGATGTTAGCGGCTGACCCTGCCTTTCCCCCTCATCCACCAGACCGCACGGAAAGCCCCGGATCGCTCCAGTTCGGTAAGTTTCATGTTTGCCTTTCTCCCTGTGCTGACAGTAGCTCTGCAGCACTAGGCATTCCCTTCGCTGGGCTGTAGAGCATCCAGGAGGCGTAGCCCCAAATCGCTCCAGTACCGTTGTTTCATGTTTGCCTTTCTCCCTGTGCTGACAGTAGCTCTGCGGCACTAGGCATTCCCTTCGCCAGGTTGTAGAGCATCCGGCAGACGCCCTGTATGTCTGGTGGCCGTTATTTCATTATTACAACTCTCTGTATGTTTGTGGTCGACTAGACTTGTTATTTTGTTATAGTTTAAGTTAATAAATGGCACGTTCTACTCTCGCATTTGGGTTTTTCACTTCTTCCGCGGCACACAATTATGACAGATGGATTTGGATGAAATTTTCACCAGAGGTGGTCCTTGGGCTAGAGACAAGCCCGTCACATTTTGGTGATGATCTGAGAATGCATACCTCACCCAAGGCTCTTATCTTCTCACAGTGTGTTAGCAACAATATTCCAACACTAATAGACAGACTTTGATGCAATTTTCACCACAAGTGGCTGTAGGCCTACACACAAACCCATTATATTTTGGAGGTGATCCATGAGAGACAGAAGGCGCCTTGGTGGAGGTATGTGCTCTCCGAGTGCTTTTCTAGTTACCTCTGCCAAGGCGCCTTCTGTCTCTCATGGCTCACCTCCAAAATGTAATGGGTCCAGCCCCACCCCCGCGACCCAAAAAGGATTAAGCGGAAGAAGATGGATGGATGGATGGTTTGACTGTTACCAACATAATTCAAAAAGTTATGAACAGATTTTGATGAAATTTTCAGGAAAGGTATGTGCAATGGCATGGGGACCAGATGATTCAATTTTGGTGGTGATTCAGATCTTTTTTTTTTTTTTTTGATTTTGTATACTTTATTGATCCCCAGAGGGGAAATTGAGGGCATCCACCTGGATGGATGAAGCAGCCACGGTACGGCGCTATCCCTTAACCATTCACACACACATTCACACCTAGGGCCACTTTAGAGTCTCCAATTAACCTAACCTGCATGTTTTTGGCCTGTGGGAGGAAACCGGAGAAATCCCGGAGTAAACCCACGCAGATACGGGGAGAACATGCAAACTCCACACAGATCACTGTTGGTCAGGGGCTGGGATCGAGCCAGGGATCCCATGGCCAAGGGTGAGTTGCTGTGCTGGTGCAGTGCTAACCACTGCGTCACCACACCGCCCATCATGATATGGATGCAGAGATTTTTTGAATATTATTTTATATATTAATCTGGCGCTTTTCATGTACTACCCCCTTCAGACGTGTCCACTCAGTTATGTGCATGGTCACGCCATAGGCCCACATGCCTTGACAACCCGGAAGCCAAACGCTGCAGAAAAAGCATTAGGGTGTGTGTCCACCAAACTCATTTTTCCTGCTGTGGACGACTATTTTCTATTCATTCTCTGTTTGTTTGTTTGTTTGTTTGTTTATTAGGATCCCTATTAGCTGCAGCTAATAGCTGCCGCTATTCTTCCTAGGGTCCAAAATTCAGGTCATAACCAATACATATAGTATAACACAGGAGTCTCCAACCTTTTATATTCTTTGAGCTACTTTTATATAATGAAGGTGCTGGAGAGATACTTTTTTTTTTTTTAGTAACATTTATTTAGCTAATTTCCATATATACGCATATTGTGTATAATTACTTAAAATCACAAGCATAAGCATGTTGTATTCCTAAGTATTTGTTTTAATATTTAAAAAGTGCCAATATGAAACATTTTTTACTGAGAAAATCAAAAGTATTTCAAAAATTATGAAATGGAACAATACTGTATTAAAAAAAGAAAATAATATACACCTGTATGTGCATTTTCAAACTGTGAAATGGAACATACTCACTCACTCCATAAAAGAAAAAAAATGCTGTATTCCTGAATATTTTTAAACATTTTGAACAATGCAAACATTGTGAAAAGGCTTTTTGTGCTTGGCCAGGATGTCTGCCACTTTAAGTGATGCCTTGGTTGAAGTGTTGGCCTTCTTCGTTGGTTTAGTGAACTGAGATTGTTGTTTTGGGAGCATAGCTTTAAGCTTTTTACCATCTCATTAAGAAGGCTGCTTCCCACCGGAAGGTCTCGGGAGAAGTTGTGAACTTTGGTGAAATGCCGCTTCACGTTGCATCTTTTACCGACTGCCAGGCTCGCACCACAGATCAGACACACACATTTGTCTTTCACATTTGTGAAACAGAAGTCCGTTTCCCGGTCTTGGTGAAAATAATAAGTTTTGGGCCTCTTACTGGTATGACTAGACTCTCCTGCTGACACTGTAGCTGGGCTAACCTGCTACCTGCCTGGCACCTGGCTGATCAGCCTGCTCCCCCCACCCTGCTCCAATGACAGACGACAAACCAGCACAAATGTTTGATTGACAGCTAGTTGACAAATGACCATTTCATCTCGGGAGGGGTGACGGGACACTTGTAAATTTGGTAATTTATGGACAGTAATTTAGACCTGATTTACCAAGTGACGAATCAAATTTTTGTTATATTATTGACCCCTTGGCGAGCTACCTGTAGCTCGCAAGCAACGTGTTGGAGATGCCTGGTATAACATATATTACATAAAGCAACAGTTGTCCCAATAAACATTCAAGATGCAACTGTTACCTGAAAGTAATAGAAAATAAAAAGAGCAGACGTGTGCAAGATAGACATCTGGGGAGCAAAACAGACATGTGTATGATGCAATGTAGTACTCTTAACTGGTTTCTGGTTCCAAGGTTGTCATAGCCAGGAGCGACACTGGGGTTAAGCTCCCAGTGCTCATAAAATGCTCCTTATGGCGTGCGTCTCGAAAAGCCTCTGACAACTAAGTCCAACTCCTAGCCTGCCCGTGTGGTTTAGTCTCTAAGCCCGGCGGAACTGCTTTTACTAATAGGAGAAGGGGCGAGGGCGGATCTCTGGCGCCTTAAAACCAGATGCTTCGGGTAGATGGTGGCTCGTCAACCTGGGAAGGTAGCCCATCTAGGGGAAGGTAAACCCTGATTTCAAACCTCTGCTGCCTTGCGGCATACCCGGTCACGGGAAAGGCTTCGGGAGTCAACCCTGAGGAAAAATCCGGAGTCGGAGCCCCTAAGGCAGTTCTATGTTGTGCTCAACATCGTTCTGGCAGCTCCTGCAACGGCGCTGGTGCCAAACTGTAGCAGCCCTGCTGTTCCTTTGGATTCATCAGTGACGTGGAGAGGGGGGACATGCTGCATGGGCAACATCTTGTCCTCCATATCTTCCTGCCCAGGCTTGAATCCTACCAACACCCAACGCTGGAAGGTAGAACACCGGATCACTGGAGAGGACACTCCAGCTTCGCCTTTGGCGTAGACAAAACACGGGGAATGACAGTTACCAGTTATAAGCCACTGCTCAATTGGCGTAGAGCGTGGCGCCAGGGGTTGTTCCCGACGGTGGGAGGGATCATCAGATCTCACTGGACAGCTACCGCCCGCCTCAAGTTGGGCAGCCCCCAGCCAATAAGGTGTTGTCCCGCCACAGCTTGCTTTCCTCATTGGGTGCATGGGGATAAGGAGAAATCCAAACAGCAGGCTGAGAACCTTCGCACCAGGCAAGACAATAAAACAAAAGAGACCAACTCTAAAACTGGGAACTTGGAACGTCCGCACTATGATGACAGGACTCGCTGCTAACCTAAAGGACATCAACGACACCAGGAAGACTGCCATCATCAATAATGAGCTGAAGAGACTGGGAGTGGATATCGCCACTCTCCAGGAAACACGGTTAGCTGATGCAGGCACACTGAGAGAGAAGGACTACACGTTCTACTGGCAGGGAAAGGGCAGTGACGAACACAGGGAACACGGAGTGGGCTTCGCAGTGAAGAACACTTTGCTGAAGATGGTGGAACCGGGCAGCACTGGCTCTGCACGACTCCTCACCCTCCGCCTGAACACCACTCAAGGCCCAGTCACCCTCGTCAGTGTGTATGCCCCAACACAGACAGCCACACCAGAGGCAAAAGACGAGTTCTACGAGAATCTCGCAACAACTGTCAGGATCATCCCCAACTCTGAACAACTCATTCTCCTTGGAGACTTCAATGCCAGAGTGGGTGCTGACCATGACTCCTGGCCCTCCTGTCTTGGACGTTTTGGCGTGGGCAGAATGAACGACAACGGACAGCGGCTGCTCGAGTTCTGCACATATCACGATCTGTGCATCACAAACTCGTTCTTCAAGACCAAGCCCCAACACAAGGTTTCCTGGCAACATCCGCGCTCAAAGCACTGGCACCAGCTAGACTTGATCCTGACCAGGCGCACCTCACTGAAGAACGTGCTAATCACCCGTTCGTTCCAGAGTGCAGATTGCGACACAGACCATTCATTGGTGTGTTGCAAGGTCAAGCTGCAGCTGAAGAAATTCCATTGTGCTAGACAACCTGGAAAGGCACGGATTGACACCAGCAAGATGGCCCAACCAGAACTTGTTGAGCAGTTTGCCTCCACCTTTGAGAAGGAACTTGGTGTACCACAAGGAGGAGAATCTGCAGAGCAGAAGTGGGAAGAGCTGCGAAACACCATCTACCGCACAGCCTTGGCTACCTTTGGGAGGAAGACCTCGAAGTCACAGGACTGGTTTGATGCCAAGTTGACCGAGATGACCCCCGTCATTGAAGCCAAGCGCTCAGCACTTGCTGAGTACAAGAAGTACCCAAACGAGAAGAATCTCCAGATTCTCAGGGCTGCAAGAAGCAAAGTTCAGCAGACTGCTCGGCGCTGTGCCAACGAGTACTGGACTCAGTTCAGCCAAGACATTCAAACCGCTGCCATTAACAGGGAACATCCGTGGTATGTACGATGGCATCAAGAAAGCACTTGGTCCGGCTCAGAGCAAGACGGCCCCCCTCAAATCTTCTACTGGGGAGATGATCACAGAGAAGAACAAGCAGATGGAGAGATGGGTGGAACACTACTCCGACCTCTACTCTAGACAGAACACCGTGACACCGTCAACCCTTGATGCCATCGACTGCCTGCCATCCATGGACGAACTTGACGCCGAGCCAACCATCGACGAACTCAGTAAGGCCATTGATAGCTTGGCCGCTGGCAAGGCACCCGGCAACGACGGCATACCCCCTGACCTGATCAAACACTGCAAGACCGCCCTACTGCTGCCATTGCATGACGTCCTCTGCCAGTGCTGGAAGGAAGGTGCCGTACCACAGGACATGAGGGACGCCAAGATCATCACCCTCTACAAAAACAAAGGGGAGAGAAGCGACTGCAACAACTACAGGGGCATCTCCCTCCTCAGCGTTGTTGGCAAAGTCTATGCACGAGTTGTTCTCGTTCGTCTACAGAAGCTTGCCGAACGTGTCTACCCCGAGTCTCAGTGTGGCTTCCGCGCTGAGCGATCGACGGTAGACATGATATTCTCCATCCGCCAACTCCAGGAGAAATGCAGAGAACAGAACATGCCTCTGTACGTCGCCTTCATCGACCTCACCAAAGCGTTCGATCTGGTCAGCAGAGAGGGCCTTTTCAAGATCCTGCCAAAGATAGGATGCCCACCAAAGTTGCAAAGCCTCATCGAATCGTTTCACACCAACATGCAGGGGATAGTGCAGCACGATGGCAACGTCTCAGAGCCATTCAACATACGCAGCGGAGTGAAACAGGGCTGTGTACTTGCGCCAACCCTCTTTGGGATTTTCTTTGCTATGCTCCTGAGGCATGCCTTCAGCACAGCAACAGAGAGAATCTACCTGCACACAAGATCTGACGGCAGGCTTTTCAACCTCGCCCGCCTGAAAGCCAGAACCAAAGTACACGAGGCTCTAATCAGAGACATGCTGTTCGCAGACGACGCTGCAGTCGCAACCCACACACAGCAGGAGCTTCAGACCCTGATGGACCGCTTCTCCCAGGCATGCAAGGACTTCGGGCTTACCATCAGCCTGAAGAAGACTAACGTCTTGGCGCAAGGCACGGAAGCACCACCAACCATCACCACTGATGACTACAAGCTGGAGGTCGTGAATCAGTTCACGTACCTGGGGTCCACGATCAGCAACAACCTCTCCCTTGATACAGAGATCAACAAGAGGATTGGAAAATCAGCCTTCACACTCGCTCGCCTCACCACACGAGTGTGGGAGAATCCCAAACTCTCTGTCAAGACGAAGATGGCAGTGTACAACGCCTGCGTCATCAGCACACTGCTCTATGGGAGTGAGACGTGGACAACATACGCCCGGCAGGAAAAGAGACTGAACTCCTTCCACTTGCGCTGCATTCGCCACATCCTGGACATATCCTGGCAGGACAAAGTGCCCAACACAGAAGTTCTGTCCCGTGCCGGCCTTCCCTCCATGTTCACTCTACTCAGGCAGCGCAGGCTCCGCTGGCTAGGCCACGTTCACCGTATGGAGGATGGCAGAATCCCCAAAGACGTCCTCTATGGAGAACTGGCAACTGGCAGGAGAGACGTTGGCCGCCCACAGCTGCGCTTTAGAGATGTCTGCAAGAGAGACATGAGGGCCCTGGATATCAACACAGAGCGCTGGGAGGACCTTGCAACGGACCGCTCCAAATGGAGAGGCACCCTGACCAGACAGCTCAAGGCGGGTGAAGAGAGACTGACTGCTGCAGCAGATGAAAAAAGGACCCGCAGGAAGAACCGCCACAGACCCAGCAGCACGGAGACCACCCACAAGTGTGACCTGTGTGACAGGGACTGTCATTCGCGCATCGGCCTGTTCAGCCACAGGCGGTGCTGTTCCAGCAGAGTAGACGTTTAGGATTCTCTTCCATGGTCATCATAGACCGACGGAGGCCGACGACGAGTACTCTTAACACATATATAACATGGTGTAGAGGGAATGATCAGACAAGGCAACGAGCTGGATCAACACAGACTTTATTCTCCCTCTAACAGAACAGGATCACAAAAAGAGCTCCCATGCCACTGTGCATCTCACTTTTATACTTTTAATTACATGCATGGTGGCCCGGGGCTCCGACCTGACATTAAGTTCAGAACAAAGCCTGTGCGGAACATTAACATGATATTACACAGGTGCCACCTTTCACTTCTCTCCTGGCGGCCCAGCATCTGCTCCTCTCCCTGGGGGGTGCCTACCCTTTACTGTTCCGTCTGGACCCCCCGGCGACGTCTCCTCTCTTGGTTCATTGATCTCTGGGTGGAGAAGTCCACCACCTTGCTCCCCACACTGGTACTTTATTATATAAATTAAATTAAATTAAATCACCCTCTATTGTCATTCAACTGTACAACCAATCATGTACAGCAGAACGAGATTGTGTTTTACCTATCTACTGTGTCAATCACACACACCTCAAGTGTAGAATCAGAGGGCCGCTGCCATGCAAGGCGCCGCCACAGATTTCCCTCCTCCATCCATTATTGCTGAGCACCAAGCTGGATGGCAGGAAGTTCCACTTTTATATGGTCTTCGGCATGACCCGGCCGGGATTTGAACCCCTGCCTCCCGGGTGTGGGGTGGGTGCTCTACCAACTGAGCCACCACTCCGGTGGTGGTGGCTAATATCATAATATAGTCCTTCACACTGGATATGAATCATAAGTGCTATTACTGCTGATACACTGGTCAACACCAAACTTATTGTCTAAGTTTGTTTAGCTGATTTAGGACAATTTTGATGTGCTGAATCCAAAAATCACATTGGTTTTGCTCAATTAGGTCAACTTTTTGAATTATGGGCACATGTTTTATACGTTTTTGTTTACATGTACGGGTATTTTCGCTTTTTATGACGCAAAATTCTTTTTTCATTCATTCATCTTCTTCTGCTTAATCCTTTTCGGGTCACAGGGGGGCTGGAGCCTATCTCAGCGTCTTTGGGCGAGAGGCAGGGTACACCCTGGACAGATCACCAGTCCATCGAAGGACCAACACAGAGAGACAAACAACCATTCACTCTCACAGTCGTACCTAAGGACAATTTAGAATCCCCAGTTTTGATGCCAATTAACCTAACTTGCATGTTTTTGGCATGTGGGAGGAAACCGGAGAAATCCCGGAGTAAACCCACACAGACACGGGGAGAACATGCAAACTCCACACAGATCACTGTTGGTCGGGGGCTGGGATCGAACCCAGGATCCCACGGCCAAGGGTGAGTTGCTGTGCTGCCGCAGTGCTAACCACTCTGCCACCGCGCCGCCAAAATTCTTTTTTATGTCTTGAAATTCTCTGAATTTTGAACAATGATGACAAAACATTCAATTTACATGTACTTACTTTTATATAAAGGTTAGTACATGTACAGTACTAAGTAAGTACTAAGTAAGTACAGGTTTTTACTTAGCACCTGATCAAGAGAAACGGATGCCATTTTTTGATTCAGCGGTGCAAAATTGTTTTAAATCAGTTGAAAAAACAGGCAACTTACAAAAAAAATATTTTTGTAACCCTGTGTAGCCATTATAGTAAACAACAATTCTAGTTATTAGTATTAGTAGTATTATTAATCAATTAATTAATTAGTTAGTTAGTATTAATCCAACAGTCATAATCACCATTATTTTATCTGACAGTGGTTTAAAAGATATTGCTTTAAGTAAGTAAGTAAAGTTTATACACTACACTACTGTTCAAAAGTTTGGGGTCACCCAGACAATTATTTTGTGTTTTCCATGAAAAGTCACACTTATTTACCACCATGAGTTGTAAAATGAATAGAAAATATAGTCAAGACATTGACAAGGTTAGAAATAATGATTTGTATTTGAAATAATAATTTTTTCCTTCATACTTTGCTTTCGTCAAATAATCCTCCATTTGCAGCAATTACAGCATTGCAGACCTAACATGATTGCACAAGGGTTTTCTAATCATCCATTAGCCTTCTGACGCAATGAGTAAACACATTGTACCATTAGAACACTGGAGTGATAGTTGCTGGAAATGGGTCTCTATACACCTATCTAGATATTGCACCAAAAACCAGACATTTGCAGCTAGAATAGTCATTTACCACATTAGCAATGTATAGAGTGTATTTCTGATTAGTTTAAAGTTATCGTCATTGAAAAAAAGTGCTTTTCTTTCAAAAATAAGGACATTTCTAAGTGACCCCAAACTTTTGAACGGTAGTGTATATATACAGCACTTTTCACAGAAAGAATCACAAAGTGCTTCACAGTAAAATAAAACACATTCACAAATGCAACGATAAAAACATTTTTAAAAAAAACATAAAAACCATAATCCATAACCAAACTAAAAAGCCTGTTTAAACAACAGGGTCTTCAAATGCTGTTTAAAAGCGTCAACAGAGTCTACTGAGCACTAAGACAGTGGTAGAGCATTCCACAGTTTTGGCACCACTGCCTGAAAGGCTCTATCACCACGAGTTTTAAAATGGGTTGGAGGGACAGCCAGTAAAAGTTGATCCAAGGACCTCGGAGGCTTTAAATCATCTTTAATAATGATTTAAAGTGAGTTATGCTATTTATTTGTGTGATATGTCTAGGAAGCAGACTCTATTCATACATTCCTCTGTAAATGACTGTTTGTTTGATGGCGTTGGTTCTTAGTACAGGTAGGGTGAAATTATTTGCCTCAGCATGTCTAGTAACATAACTGTCTGTTGGCGCTGAAAGACAAATTCCTACACAGTGTACCCCTCACTCACTTCGCTTTGTTTACCAGTTAGGCGAAAGCAGCTTAGCGTGGGAGGTGAATGAGTGAGGGACATACAAAAAGGGATATGTGCAAGCGCAACCTCAGTGTGTGTAGTGTGTTGGTGCAAAGAGGCCTGAGTAGCTGATGTTATAACTACACTGTGTGAGCCTTACCTCCCATGCAAGTTTCATCACCTGCTGTAACCCTTGTTTACTCGACACCCTCTTAACAATGGCATAACAACACAGGAATAAAGTGTAAATACATTCGATAATTTATTTAACTAACGTAAAATTAAATGCTTTTAAAATAATTTTTAAAAAAGTAACAACAAAGAAATTAAAAAATAAGCAAACCCAAATTGTACCCGGGATTTCAGTATTAGACCATCTATTTGTGGTACCACACTTTATCGTGCTTGTTGGAGCTCATTACAGTTAATTTGCTCTACAGAACCAGTGCTGGTACTCACTCAGGCCGTTTCCACCAAAACAGTTCCAGTGCTTAACCGGAGCTAGAGCCTGACTGGCACCAGTTCTTTGGTTTTCCACCGCCTGAAGCACCATTCCCAGGCTCTCAAAAGTGGGGCTATCGTGGCCCCAAATCCTACCCGGGCCAGCGGCAGCACCAGTTTACATTGGTTACGTCCACAGCCATGGTTAACTGACCAGCTTCAAAACATTACTGACAGCCATGTTGCATTCCAAACATCCGAGCAAGCGATGGATTCCAAAACCAAACAGATTTGGAGCGAAGAGGAGAGACATTTCTTGGCTCTATGGACATAAGCAGAAGTACAAGATAAGCTGGAGGGAGCCACTCGTGATGAACTGTTTTGGGGATTGGCCAGCCAGCCGAACCGTCGTCACTGCCGTGGATTAGTCCGTACAACAAACTGCTCAAAACACACTTGTAAGTGTATTGTCTTTAAAATGCCAAAAGTTAACGAATATATATATACATACAGTATATATATCCGCTTGTATTGATATGTAACAGCCAAAGTGCGGATATACAGTATAGTATACTAAAATACTAACATTTTCCGTTAGCTATGCTAACAAGCTAACAGTACCTTCACAAACCTTTCTCCTTGCCATAAAGAAATGAACAGGCTGTCTCTGCTGACAAATGTATCAGGTTCAGGTTCAGGTTACTTTATTTGTACCCGTAGTTAGATTTGTTTTGCAGTCTGGTGACATCCATATTTACAAGCCACTAATTACATTCAACATAGACACAAACACAGGCACACATCATACAAAATAAGTAAATATAAAATATGTACAATATATTTTTATAGCTTGTTCAACTCTTTGACAGCAGCAGGGACAAAGCTGTTTTTGTAGCGCTGGGTTTTGCTTTTTGGGACAGCAAACCTCCGTCTGGAGGGAAGAAGCTGAAAGTTGCAGTGCAAAGGGTGGGAGTCATCATTTAAAATCAAGTCAGCCATCCTCTGTACTTGTCTGGTGTACAGGGATGTCAGGCTCAGCTGTGACTCACCAAGCAAACGACTGGACCATCTAACTACCTGATCCAAGGATTTCCTCCGTTTCAGTTTTATCTGACCAAACCATGACATTAAAGGTGAACTGAACTCATCTTTTTGCCAAAAAAGTAGAATAGTAGATTAATTCCTTATTACCTATTGTATTTTTCAACACATAAAAGAAATTTTTAGGCCGTGCGATGGCCAAGCTATAAGCCGATAAACTTTTGCCTCTGGCTGGCAGTGCCAAACAAACCGGAAGTAGTGCAGACGACGCTGCGTGATGTCACGAGTGTGATCCTTATCAAAACAACAATGGCAGATGATAGCAGTTCCAGCAATCGAGAACACCAGAGTTTTCAGAGTGAAGAGGCATTCAGGATCGGTGACAAGACAGAGGAGGATGCAGGAGTGTCAAGTGAACAGGAAGAGAGCGAAGGAGGCATCGAACCGTACAGATTAGAGCCAGAATTTTCGGGGGATTCCAGCACCGACTCAGACCGCAGCAGTGATGGGGAGGAGAGTCGCTTATTGAATACAGAATGGTGAGTCTTTACTTTGGCATGTTTGGGGTGTCAGGATAAGGAAAATTAACAATAAAAAAGAAAGGGAGAAAAAAAACATCAGCATTTTTCCAACTTATTACAGTTATCCCTCACTTATCGCGTTTAATGGCAGGGAGCGAAACTGGGTAAAACGTCTCCGCCAATCAGCTTGCGAGATAAAACGTCTCGGCCAATCAGCTTGCGAGGTAAAACGTCTCGGCCAATCAGCTTGCGAGATTCCCGAGCGGGCTGGGGAGCCGGGGAGAGCGGGCTCTCCGTGTTGATACCTGATGTTCTAATGTAGTCTCCCTGCCTTCTCATTAGAACATCAGGTATCAACACGGAGAGCCCGCACAGCTCAAAATCTACCTCTCTGACCACCGCTCCACTCCTCTCCACCCACCTCTTCACCGCTCGGGAATCTCGCAAGCTGATTGGCCGAAACGTTTCACCTCGCAAGCTGATTGGCCGAGACGTTTTACCCAGCTTCTCTCCCTGCAGAGCGCCTTCTTTATCGCTCGTGTTGCTTAGTGGCACTTTTCGCTGTTCTCTTGTGCCTTTTTGTGCAAAATAGTGCTTGTGACGCCCTTGGGGGGGGGGGGGTGACGCTACTTCACGGTTTTTCACTTTTCGCGGTCGGTTCTGGTCCCCATTAAACGCGATAAGTGAGTGATCACTGTATATCTAGAAACGCATCGCTTCCCGGTCGCTTTTCCTCCCCCTTTCTTTTCTTTCGTCGCCATGACAGCGTTCCTTGGCCACTGAACAGATCTTCCCAGGTGTTGGAAGTGTTTTGTAGTCGACTATCACGACAAAATGCACCAAAAACAACCAGTGTCGACGTGCTCGCAATGGTAAACATGAGGACTGGGTCACACTTGTGACGTCACGTGGAACTCCGGCTGCGCTTCGGTGGATTTGTCTGATTTTTCAGGGCGGGAAATTCTAAATCGCGATTTTCTCCAAGATTCCGGGATTTGTGGAGGGGGTGCCAATGATAAATTATCTTTATAATTGTATGTACTATCACCCAGTGCCGTTCAATGCCGTTGAGTTCAGTTCACCTTTAAAGAAAAGGATAAAACAGATTTAATAAAAGCCCGATAAAACATAGTCATTATGGTTCGGTCAATTTGGAAGCGTGCCAGTTTCCTCAAACAATGCAAATTTTGCTGACCCTTTTTGCACACCCTTTCACAGTTCACTTCAAAGTTTAATTTACTATCAATAATCGTCCCAAGATATTTGTACGATTGTACACATTCGGTGGTCTGGCCTTTTAGTATGGTGACTTTGTGCCTGGGAGTTTTCCTCCTAAAGTCAATAATCATATCTTTCGTTTTTGTTGTATTCAGCTGCAGGTAGGAATCCTCACACCAGTGAACAAAGTCATCAACTACTGGGCCGTGGCCACTCTCACCATCCTGGAGGAGACTGACAATGACTGAGTCATCAGCATACTTTATAATGTGTCTGTTGTCATGTCTGCTCCGACACATGTTTGTGTACAGGATGAAGAGTAGTGGTGACAACACACACCCCTGAGAAGAGCCAGTAGAAGAGCACTTTAGGTCAGACAATGTACCATTGACCCTTACTCTCTGTGTCCTGTTGGTTAAGAAATCCAGAATCCAACCCACCAGATTATTGCTCAAATCAAATTGTTGCAGGAGCCTTTCAACTAAAATATGAGGTTGGATTGTATTAAAGGCAGAAGAAAAGTCCACAAATAAAAGCCTGGCATGTGTCCCATTAAAATCCAGACATTTAAAAAGCATGTTAAACATAGTGACAGTGGCATCCTCCACTCCTCTGTGAGGCCTATAGGCAAACTGTAGGGGATCCAATGCATGTTCAGTCTGCCTTAGGACCTCATATCTGACCAGTTTTTCAAAAATTTTCATTAAAACTGAAGTCAAAGCAACTGGTCTAAAGTCATTTACCGTTTTAGGACAGCTGGATTTTGGAACGGGAACAACCACGGCTTCTTTCCAGATCTTAGGCACATGTTGTGTCTGTAAGGACTTATTGAAAATGTAATGAAATATAGGACTCAGTTCATGTGCACAGGACTTTACCAGGCGCCCACATATATTATCAGGGCCCTGACTTTTGTTCACTTTTACAGCGCAGAACTCCCTTTTAACATCCTGCATCTCAATATTAAAGTGCTGATTGTCTTTGAGTTTCTGTTTCAAATCTTGGATTTCTGTGCTGAAATCAAAGGAGTCAAAACGACCATAAAAACAATTAAGAGCATTAGCCAGCTCTGTGTCTGAATTAAAACCATCTAAAAACACACGATTACTGCGCTCTGTGCTCTGAAGGCCTGCAATAGTTTTCATACTGGCCCAGGCCGAACCAAGTTTATTTGCTGCCATCTTGCTTTCCAACTCTGATTTATAATTCTGTTTTGCTCTTAAAATTTTGGCCTTCAGCTCCTTAGTGGCAACCTGTAGCTCAGAAATGTATATCGCTTGTATTGATATGTAACGGCCAAAGTGCGGATTTTTTTTTACTCACTCTTGTGGCTATGCTATTTTCAGTTAGCTATGCTAACAAGCTAACAGTGTTTTTACCACAAACGTTTCTCCTCGCCATAAAGAAATGCACGTTTGAGAAACTAGAACAAAAATCTTAGCGTCTTACAGAACACTTTGTTAGATGTCCAGTGCAAAATACGCTTTGTTTGTTCAGTATCAATACTGTTTATTGTTGTCTCAAATGACGTTAGTGGCGTCGCCATATATCTTGAAATACTCATTTGAGAGAAAACGAGAACAAAAATCTTAGCGTCTTACAAAATACTTTTTTTAATAAAGATATCCAGCACAAAATACGCTTTTTGTGGTATCAATACTGTGTATGAATGGGTGCCTTGCATTGTGTTATGGGGGATTTTTCTACCAAAGACGCTAGTAACATTGTCATTTTTATTATTTTGGTAATATTTCCATAATCGGGCCATTTTTTTTTATTTCACTCATGTGTTTAATTGTGTGTTGTGTAACCGTATTTTATCTAATCCTTCTCTTACATTATTGTGCAGTAGCCTGGTGGAACACCTACAATTTCGTTGTACTGTACAATGACAATGAAGCCTATTCTATTCCTGTTCTTCCATTCCATAATCTGACATGTAAGCTTTGGTAATATTGATATTGAATAAAATTCCCTTCTATGTCTGCACATTTAATGGAAGGCTTAAAGGTCTGATGACACGACTGACATTTTTTAGCATGTTGTGTAAACCCAAAAGTCATCGTCTATGATCAATATAATATTTACAACAGCGCCTGCATAAACTAGTTATCACCAAAAAACCGCAGCCACTGACTGGACTGTGGTGCCGCCCATCGAATGAAGAGCGGTACCACCATGACGTTAGCGACAGAACAGATGCCGGTGTTGTTGCTGGAATGACAGCAGCTTTGTAACTCACAGTTTCTCTGGTTTCTTGTTTTAATTTCACAGCTATGCCTTTGCATTGTGTCTCAGGCTTAAATAAACAGCAGGCTGTGAAAGACCACATCACACGCTTCAGCTCCAACTGTCATAAGCCTCCTCCTGCGCTCCCCCTGCACTTTTACGCAGGAGGAGCACACGAGAAGGGTAGGGATAAATGGATTTACGCACAGCTTTGACCTACTTTCTGTGAGCGCATGCTGACGCTCGCCGGTCCAGCCATGTCCTCTCTATCATTATCACCAGCTGATTCAAACTCCCGCTGATCATCTTTCCCAGTCCTCGCCCAGGTGCTTCTCATCACACCATCACCAGCAGTGCGTGTACTTAGCGGCCGTTTGTCAGTCACGCACTACTGGTCCATAGTATTGTCATCCGTGCTGTTAGTCTGCCAGTATTTTCAGCACTCTCACAACGTGTTAGTCACTCCATGTTCGCCGTGGTTCTCGTGCGTCCTTGAAGCGATGTCGGCTCTGGGGCGCACCTGTGGCTAACACGTCTCCTCTCATTCGTCCGCTGGGCAATGCCAGCCCCCGAACGCCATCAGTATGTGTGTTTGTGTTTTTTGTACGTCTTCACCTTTTTGGGAATTGTCTTTCTGTATTAAATGTGCTGTGGTGAACCCTGCACGTAAACCCCTTTTGGTGTACAAGGGGTGCTCTTGAAGACATTCTACGACACGGTGGTGGCATTAGCCATCACTTTTGGAGTGGTCTGCTTGGGCAACGGCATTACAGTAGCCAATAGGAAGAGACTGAACAAACTAATCAAGAAAGCTAGCTCTGTCCTGGGGAAGCACCTTGACCCAGTGGAGGAGATAGGAGATAGGAGAGAGAAGGATGGTGGCTAAACTGTCATCTCTGCTGGAGTCCGAGTCCCACCCTATGCAGGACATACTGAATGCACTGAGGAGCTCATTTAGCAGTAGACTACATCATCCTAGATGCGCAACCGAGAGGTTTCACAAGGTCCTTCCTACCTACGGCTGTCAGACTGTACCTAAGCAGGGCTGTTCGCAGAGATAGCAAAAAAAACATGACGACCTAATAGTACTGAATGCAAAAGATGCAACAGACTTATACAAATGGTCCCCTCCAGTATACAACTAGGACAATATCAGTCGCTATGGAGGGTGACAATATGTATGGGTACATATTCATACCATGTAGGGTAACTAAATAGACAGGTATGCTGTTTAGTCCATCTAGCTACAATGCTCCGCACTGTGTATATATATTTATATATTTATGTGTACACATACTGTATATATTCACTGCTCTTATTCTCTTATCTTCTAAATCATTGCTCTGAGTGTTGCTATCCCTGTGCTGTTGCAATCCAGGAATTTCCCCATTGTGGGACTAATAATGGCTTATCTTGTCTTATCTTATCTAAATCCTCATTATTTCATCCTCCCTCTCCATGCCCTGCATAAGAGTGCACAAGGAGGGGAAGGAAGAATGGATTTACGTGCAGGATTCACAACAGCACATTTATTGAACATAAAGACTGATCCCAAAAGGTGAAGACTTACAAAAATACACAGAGACACAAACAGTAGGCGTCCGGGGCCAACATCGCCCAGCGAACGCATGGAGAGGAAACGTGTTAACCACGGTTGCGCCCCAGAGCTGACATCGCTACAAGGGCACAACAGAACCACGGCTGTGTGGAGTGGCTAACATGTCGTGATAGTGTTGGCAATATTGGCTGTCTGACAACACGGCAGAAGATGCACACAAAGCATGAACAGCTGACTGTCAAAGACAGAGGGGGCGTGATCGAACTGGCGAATCTTGGACAGTGCCCACCTGAAAGTGGGTCAAAACGGCACATTATTCACATGTACAAAACATAAAAACAACAAGAACTCAAAAGATAATACATAATAAACCCGATGCCTGAGCCAAAGAGAATACACTGCTATGATTTTATTGAAAAAAATCGTGTTTAAATAAATTACTGTATATTTATGAACAAATAATTTGTTGCAATATCTGTAAAAAAAGCATAACACTCGGTGTTGCCCTGCCGTGTGTTTGTCGCTGCTGCTGCGGCAGGCATGTGTTCTTCTCCACTGTCACTCTCTGAGTCTGACTCACTAGGCACGATGCCCGTTTGGCACGGCTAAAACCTATACAGTCTGATGCCCCCAGATTATTCATTATCATCCCATTCTTCTGAACTATAATCATCTGAAGATTGGACAACACAAACCAATTCCAGATTACATGTGCTGGAACCATCGTCGATGTTTTCTACTGCTTCCATCCTGTGTGTACAATGGGCAGCCAAGCGCTGTGTTCTGTCGCTGACATTACAACATGGCTGGGGGGTTTCCAGTCACTGACGCAATTGGTGACGTGGCGCTCATGAAAACGTCAGATATTCGTGTGAAAAAAAGGATGTTTGACTTAGAACTGCACAGACCAACCTATTTTGTCATATTGAAATTATGTGTTGCAAAATTAGATGAAGTCAGAATCGTGTCATCAGACCTTTAAGTTGTACACTGCACAAACTAAAACACTTTTCTTTGTATTTACAGATTTATCACAGCTGGATGATGAGGGAGAACCACCCAGACCTGTGGTGTCCAGCTCACCTTCACCAGCACCAAGCTTGTCCTCCTCCTGCTCTTCCTCCTCTTCTCATCAGACCAAATTAGGTAATACATGTTCAGCTCATGACCCATTCACACAAAGGAGGGAGTGAATTAAACCAATTATATACTTGAATTGAATGTTGTGATGCCACTAACAGTAAATGGATGTTGAATAGACACATTTAATCTTGGACTGACGATTCCTGCATGTTTCAGTGTGTGGTTATTTTATATTGCTTATTTTTGTACTTTAAAACAGGGAAACAGAAGTGGGACACAAACATGGACCTCCTTCTTCACTACATGGAGAGGTCAGATGAGAGACGGCAGGAGCAGAGCAGGAGGGAGGAACAGCAGACCTCCTCTTTGCTGCAAAGCATCCAGAAGATGGAGGACAGTACCAATACCCTTGTTGGACTGATGGGACACATTGTGTCAGTGCTTGAGGGACTGCAAACAAAGTAACTATCACAGCATTGATATTTTTGGCTGTGTGTACATAATATTTCTTATGTAGCAGTCTTAAATTTTTGCACATTTTGTAAATAAAAGCTTTCTTTCCTTAAATGTTTTTCTGCTTCTACATTAAGTAATTGTTATCCTCACACCAAACATATGCATGAAATGTAAAGCTATTTAGACAAACAATGCAAGTGACTATAACACTGTAGTGGTGGGAAGTGAAAGTACAAGTACTGAATTACTGCACTTAAGTTCATTTTTTCAGGTGTTGGACAATATATCGGGTATTTGTGGACTTACTCATATTTTTGACAACTTTTTTCACATTTTCTAAAGAACAAGCAGCAACAAACTTTAAATCTATGCACTTTTTCTGTGGAAAATGTTCCAAATTGCCACCTTCAGAAATGATAATGAGTTTATATTCTTTTGATAGCGTACCACATGACGTTCTATCAGCTCCAGATCATTTCTGGGGAAAGTACTTTTAACTTTTACACTTTACAGTCTGTCTCTTGTTACCCCTACATGAATAAAAACTTGAATCAGTACTTTAACCAGAATAGATGGCATACAAGTACAGAAGGGTATACCTTTAACAACTCTGTAAATGTGCCTATAAATACACAATAAATACTTAAACAGAGTACACTGAGGACTGATTGTCAGCTGAATGTTTTATTCATTAATTATTTGGACTACTTCACGTTATATTTTGTAAGTGACATGGCAGGCATTAAACATGTTATTGCTCCCCACTGTTAAAATACTCCATTAAAGCTGCCCTAATGTCATCATCCCCTTCTACACTGGCATGGTCAGGTAGTGTTTGAACTGGAGGCCAACTGTGATCAAGTGTGTCTGGGAGTCCAAAGTTGTCACCATGTTCCTCACAAATTATATCAAGTATGCAGCAGGTGAACACCATTTTCTTGCTCAGCTCCAGTTTGCAGTCATTCCTTGTCAGGAGGGACCTCCATCGTCCTTTCAAGCCACTGAAAGCCATTTCCACAACTGAACATGCACGGCTCATCCAGCAGTTGTAGTTACGTTGTTCAGGGGTAAGTCTGCCTGTGTCCGAAAAGGGTTTCATCAGCCACTTCTGTGTGGGGTCGGCTGGGTGGTGAAATCTGGTGTTGTGCCAAAAAGTGATCACCGTCTACAGGAGCCAGGAGTGCCCTCTTGTTAAAGGTGTACTGCCTGGTCTCAGTCCACCTACAATGTGTCTAAATGTTCTGAGGCTTTATCACATCTGAAAAAATTATAGTGTTGGCCAAAGTGTTGCAGTTTGGAAAACAACGTATAGAATTTATCTGATTTCAATATTTATGTGCAAAAACATTGTTGTTTGGAGGTACATAGAATATATAGATACAGTATCTTCATGTATATATGCAGTAAATCTATGCATTTTTCCATGTAACCTTGTGACTGCATTGTTTTAATTGCTTTTAATCCTAGATCAAGTTTGTTTTGGGTTCAAAATGCATCATAAGTGTTAAATATATCTTGTTATACCTAACTAGGTACTGTTTATCTGTTGAAATATATATTTAACGGCTAATATAAACCCATAACAATATGGCCCCTGGCGATCATTTTTTGGGCAGCTGATCACTTTTTGACATGACATAACAGGCGACCGCCGTCTCATAATGCGCCGTAACACCACCTATTACAGAATTGACAAAAATATTACATTTTAAAGTGTAGTCAATGCTCACGCTACAGACTTGATCTAACAATGACTGATAACTGAAATATTGATAATTACCAGTCTCCTTAAACAGCCGCCGTTCTCTGCAATTAAGAATAAAACTGTTTTTGGATGGTAATACAGGTTTGGAATAATAAAAGCAGCGTTCCCAAAGAGACAACAAACTCCTCATGTTGACAAGCTGTTGACAAGCTAGCGCTGCTACTTCTTCTGTGGTGTTCTGCGGGGTTGCATAAAGGCGCTTGACACTATGTAATGACGTAGCCCTGACGTAATCCCCCACTAGCTCCAAATCGGTGGAAACCCAACTGGTTCTTATGAGGCACTACAGTTGAACTGATTAAGCACTGGCACCCAGCCCCAGAACCGAATTAGCACTGGCTCTTATTTTGGTGTAAATGAGCCCACTGTTCATAGACACGTTCAACGGGGGTAGCAGACTGGGTCTTTTCCGAAACCCCTATCCACTGCAGCATGGAACAGAGGTATCTTCGTGACAAACGTTTGGGCACAGGTAGAACCTCTCCTGCAGAAGCAAGTCCTGAGCACTTCAGTATATTGGCGCCCATGGTCCAGGAAACTTCAACGCAGCGGCACAACTGAACTAGCCAAAATGCTCACCAGCTAGCTACAGCCCACCTCGTGGTCAGACTCTCAACAGCTCCCTCGCTCTATGGCCCAGCAGTGGCTCGAACACAGTCACTATTCCCTCAAGCAGGTTACAAACAATTAAAAATATTATGCGCTAACATTTGACAGGCTGAAAACAAGTGTTTAACTCATAAACTTACAAAAGTATCCATTGGCTCCTCCCAGCATTGTTCTCCCGTCTGACCTGCTCAGCGTCTCATGCCAGCTAGTGATGTGCGGATCAATCCTGAAATATCGATACCTCCGATACCGGATCTTTATGCTCTAAATCGATACTCAAATCAAAATATCGATACTTTTGATACTTAAGTCGTTTGAGGTGAATGAATGAATGAATGAATGAATGAATGAATGAATTTATTTATTTCGGATAGTACATTACAGGTTAAAAGAAACTATAATATAACAACAAGGTCAAATTAGACAAAGACTCCTTCTACTATACAATTCCACGTGAGTTATCCGAAATGGGTGATGGCTGAAGCCGCAGCTTATATTGCCCACCCATATTCCATCCAAGAATTCAAAGGAGAAAAAAGAGAAAACAAGACAAGAGCGATTACACAATTTAAAACAAGGCTAAGACAAAATATGACTGAGAGAAAAAGAAAACTGAGCTAGTCTAAGTTAAGCGGTTACTATTCAAAAACAAATCTAAGACATAGTGTCACAGAGAAAAAAGAAAAACTAAGCTATAACACAACACAGGCTGGAAATGTCAATCCTTATGTGAGTTTACATGTCGTCTTGTAAATATGTTTGGAGTATTTCTTCCTTTAGTTTTTGTTTAAATTGTCCAAGCTTTGTACATGATTTTAATTCAGGTCCAAAATCGTTCCATAATCTGACACCTTGCACTGAAATACAGTGTTGCTTGGTGGTTGTTCTCACTGTAGGCTTTTGAAATATACATGTTCCTCTGAAGTGATATCGTTTCTCCCTTGTTTGGAACAACTTTTGGATATTTGCGGGCAGTGATAGATTCTTCACTTTGAACATTATTATTGCGGTTTTAAAGTCGATCAGATCTTTCAACTTGAGAGTTTTTTGTTTAAGAAAAAGTGGGTTTGTTGGTTCCCTGTAAGCTGCTTTGTTGATTATTCTAATAGCTCTCTTTTGAAGCATAAAGAGTGGATATATGTTTGTTTTATATGTATTTCCCCATACTTCATTACAATATGTCATGTATGGGAGTATTAATGAATGGTACAAGGTGTATAGTGTGGGTTGATTCAGCAAATTTTTCACTCTGTGTAATATTGCAATTGATTTGGATACTTTACCTTTTATATAATTAATATGTGGCTTCCAACACAGTTTGTTATCAATTATTACTCCAAGGAATTTAGTTTCGGATACCCTTTCAATCTCTACACCATTTACACTGAGTTTGGGTACTGGGTAGTTGTGATGGTTGTTAAAGACTATAAATTTTGTCTTGCTTAAATTGAGCGTTAATTTGTTTGAATCAAACCACAGTTTCAGCTTTCCTAATTCCTTTCCGAGTGTATCCAGAAGTTGTTCCAAGTTGTTTCCACTGCATAGCAGGTTAGTGTCATCAGCAAACAATATTAAGTCCATTTTTTCTGAAACTTTACATATATCATTTATATACATATTGAATAATAATGGTCCCAAAACTGAACCCTGTGGGACTCCACAGGTGACCTTCAGTAGCTCTGAGTTTTTGTTGTTAACACATACAAACTGATATCTATTCTTTAAGTAACTTCTTAACCAGGACAGTGCTACCCCTCTGATACCACAATTTTGTAGTTTCTTTAATAATAGATTGTGATCTACTGTATCAAATGCTTTTTTAAGATCCAGGAATACTCCAACTGAATACTCTTTATTTTCAATGGCTGTTGATATTTTTTCTGTAAATTCCATTAAGGCATATGCTGTTGTCCTTTTGTGTCTGAACCCATATTGCTGCTCACACAATAAATCATTCTTCAGTATGAAGTTGTCAATTCTCTCATAGAATATTTTTTCAAGTATCTTGGAAAATTGCGGTAATAGTGAAATTGGTCTGTAGTTGGAGAGTTCCCCTCTGTCGCCTGTCTTGTAAATCGGAATTACTTTAGCTATTTTCATTGCATTGGGAAATATACCTGATTGGAGAGACAGGTTACAGATATACGTCAGTGGTTTCACTATGCATTCGATAACAGTTTTGACTAGTAGCATATCAATACCATTGCAGTCAGTAGATGTTTTACTTTTGAACGATTTAACAATTTCAATGACCTCTCTTTCGTCTGTGTTCTTTATGAAGATGGTGTCTTTTACAGCAGTGTTATTGCATATTGAATCACCTGTTGGCACCGTAGTGGGTATTTCTCGGGCCAGTTTAGGTCCAATGTTAACAAAAAAATTATTAAATTCATCTGCAGGTGAAGCTATATTCACATTCGGAGTCGATTTATTATTTTTTGGAGTGTTAGTTGGGTAGCTGGTATTTCTGCTTTTATTTCCAAGGATACTGTTGATTATTGTCCATGTATTTTTAATATTGTCTTTGTTTTTTTCCAGTTCTTTACTGTAATAGTCTCTTTTACTACATCTTATTATATATGTTAACTTATTTTTGTATGTTTTATACCGCTGCTCTGCTTCTTTTGTCCTTTTCTTTATGAAAGCTTTATATAATAAATTTTTCTTTTTACACGCCTTTTGTAGTCCTTTGGTTAGCCATGGTTTGTCAGTAAATTTGTGTTTAAGCTTTTTTTTAACTAATGGGCAGTTTTTTTCATAAAGAGTGGTTACAATGTTTGTAAATGTGTCATAGGCTTCATTTACATCTGATACATAGACTTCTGTCCAGTCTTGCTTCAGCAAGTCCTCTTTAAAAGAACTGATTGCGTTTGGTGATTTGTGTCTGAACGATTTTGAGATTTTTTCTGGGTTGGGCCCCGTGTGGCCATGGATAAGTGCAAAGATTGGCAAGTGGTCGCTTATATCATTTATCAATAATCCACTTTCTATTTTCTTGTCGAGAACATTGACAAACAGGTTGTCAATAAGTGTAGCAGAGTGAGCTGTGATTCTACTGGGATGTGTTATTGTGGGATATAGACTCATGCTGTACATAGAGTTCATGAACTCTGTAACTACATTTTGTTGATGTGGATTAAGTAGGTCAATATTGAAATCTCCACAAATTGCTACCATTTTCTTACTAGTAATATTATTGTACAGCTCGACTAATTTATCTCTGAATGTCTCAATGCAAGTTCCCGGCGTTCTGTATATGCAGCTTATGATTAGATTTTTTGTTTTGTCTAGGTCAATCTCAACAGTAACACATTCCAGAATCCCTGGTAGTGCTGAGGACATTTCATTTACAAGCTTACATCTATATAGGTCATCAATATACAGTGCAACACCACCACCCTTTTTTTGAGATCTGTTAATGTTAAACATCTGATATCCCTCTATTGCCATCAGGGGAGCCTGGTCTGCATTAAGCCAGGTTTCAGAGACTGCTATAGCTGTGAATTTTCTGTTTAGCTGTTTTAAATAGTCCTGAATCTGTGAGAAGTTTTTGTTAAGACTTCTGCTATTGAAGTGTATTATTGACAGTTTACCATCTAATTGCACTTGACTTTTGAATTGCTTTTCAGTGTAATATTCACAGTGGTTATGAATATTATTGAAAAAGTGGTTATCAGGATCAATATCATTCTCCATCTCTTGTGGTTTATGTTCAGCATAGTGGCATATTTTTAGAGTTTGAGTTTCCTCACTCTGTGTTTCATAGTCAGTGTTCATCTGTATTTATCTAAGTCAGTAGCATCTCTGATCATTATACTTTTTGCTTGCTCAGGTGTTCCATTTAGTTTAATCCAAATTCTACAATTTCTTGTCCAGGTTGACTGTATCTTATTATGTTTCTTTAGCATCCGTGCCTGCCGTGCTAATTCAGCGTTTTTTTTTTGTCAGGTGTTCATTTAGGTAAACTTGAGTTTCCTTTAGTTTTTTGGCCTGCCTCAGTATGTCATTTTTCACCCTCCTGTTCACAAAGCGCATCACAATTGATTTCTTTGTTTTGTTATCTTTCTTCGGTAAAGCATAACAGGCTGAGATCGCATTGGCTTCTACCTTAATGTCTTTATCATTAAGGAACTGAAGCACTTGGTTTTCTAAGGACATTGATTCACTTATGGAAGCATGTTCACCACTCAGTCCTGTAGCGGCATGGGCGTACGACTGATATCTGATGTCTAGTCCACTTATAACTATGTCATCAATGCGAGAACCTTGTTCAAGATCCTCAACGCGTTGCTCCAAAAGACGCCCGTGTTGCTCCAGGTCCATAATTTTTTTGTCTTTTTCTTTTATTATTGAATGTAGGGCTTGTACCTCCTGTATTAGGTCTAATATTTTGTCCTGCTGGCTAGTCACTTTGGCCAGTTCATCTAACACAAAGTTCAGAGTTTTTTTTAGTTCAGAGGTAAGGTATAAGATGAGATAAGATAAGCCTTTATTAGTCCCACAAAGGGGAAATTCCAGGATTGCAACAGCACAGGGATAGCAACACTCAGAGCAATAATCAGAAGAGAAAAACAAGAGCAGCGAGTATACATATCCTTAACAGAAACACGGTGAAAAGTAACTAAACTATTGAGATGTTGTCTAAGTGACACGCGGTTGGTGGGACTACTTTAGTCCCACCCACGGTAAATATTAACCGCAAGTGCGTCATGCGGTTTTTTAGATTTAAAAGACATATTAGGTGTAGTTGCAAAAAATATCGGTATCGGTATCGGTATCGCCGATACCAGCCTGAATTTTACTCAGTATCGGATCGGAAAGGAAATCAGTGGTATCGAACATCACTAATGCCAGCTGAACTCTCACTTCCCTGGTCCCACCCAACTGAACCCAGAGCTGTATAATATGAGAGTTGCGACACTCCGGTAGACTTCTATAGAAACTGTGGAATGCGGAAGTCACATGGGTCATGGAGCGGCAAATAGTTCCAAACAATGGAGCTTTCTCCATAGACCACCATTCATTTCATGGAGTGTCTGCTTAATAATCCTTGGTAAGTTAATGAATGGCCATTGTTTTGGTCATTTTACCACTTAAATTAACATGTAGATTCTGTAGTCTGTGATCTTGTTTTATTTTGCCAGCTTTTTTTCTTGTTTATGTGCAGTAAAAGCTCAAAAACTTGCAATTGTTATTAGTCTGTGCTAGCTAAACTAGCTAGCCGGGTCAGTCCTTATTTCAAAAATCTGTTGTAGTTATTGGGTGAAGGCACAGTTTCTGAGAGACATTATTGATTGTTAGTAGCATTATATGATGGGACATGACATTAAAACCTGTGACAGAGCAGATGTGACTTATTTTTTTGTTCATAACAGTTGTAGTAGCTGCCATGATCCGGTACACGGGCAGGGGCCATGCCTAGTTATCTGATTAGTTTTGTCTTTTTCTGATTGTTTATTTCTTCTGTTCACCCTGTTTGTTGTATTTGGTTCCTGGTTTTGAATAGTTTATGATTAGTTTCTGTATTTCCTTTTTGGTTCATTGTTTTGATCATTGTGAGCACTGTGACAGCTCGTGCGTCACTTCCGGCTGTCACATTCTGTTCGCGGGCTGTCACGGCTGCCTGCAATGATCGCCACTTACCCCACAGGTGTTGGTAATCGGGGGGTTGACTATTTAAACCATTGGTGCCACTTCCCTGGCGCAGCGGCACCAAATCTCTCCTGTCAGGCTACCCCTGGACTTCTTGCCATGTTATGTAACTATTTATTTGTTCCTGCTCACGTCCTTGTTTAAGTCTGGAATTTTTCACTCCAGCTTCAGAACTGTGTTTTTTGTTGGTTTGTTTTTTGTATCTTGAGTTACTTTTAGTTAATAAAATTGCAAAAACTCAGTCTGGGTTTGGTGTCCTGTTTGGCCTCGGGGAGGGCTATTCATGACAGTACTGTTATATCGGAGGTTGGAGCCAAAGGAGGAGACCAGGTGTAGAACTTATCACACGTTTATTAAACAGGACAGTGCCACCTAGTTACGCCAAACCGCTATACAGAGAAGACAGCCAAGAGACCGTACCTCCTACATCCAGCCTTTTTATAGTCATGGGTGGTGGCGTGACCGAAAAAGCGGAGCCACCACCCAGTGCCACACAAACTAGAACACTGAACATAAACCATAGAAATAACTATATAACAAGTACACCGCTGCCATTCGGACAACAGCGGACTGTGAGTTTCATTTTTTGTTTCCCTCCCATATTTTTTCTTTAGTTTTTTGGTTTTTTTTCCCCGCTGGCATGGCAGCGTTATTGGACTACAGAAAGTTTGGGCTAGACGAGGAGGAGTGTTGGGCAGTTGAATCGTTTCAGGACATTATATTGGACGTTTGTCTAACCACACTCCCGAGGAGGAGCTCCAGGTTTGGGATTGCATGGCGCAGGTGATTGAGGGTCTCCCCCACCTGTGGAGCGTCCCGAGACTCACAGACTTCCTCACCTCTGTTTATCACACTCATCACCGGCTTTGTGGGCTGGGGAGAGCCCCTCTCCCACCAGAACCTGTGCCGTGGAAGAAACACTCCCGGGGACGGAAGCCCCGAGCTCAGGACCACTACCCAGCTACCATCCCGCCTCCCTCTGTTGAGCAGAGTCCCAGAGCCGGCTGCATTGCAGATTACAAGCCGTGGCTCCTCCCTGAGTTGCTGGCACAACTAGAGAGAGCGCCACCAGCCCAGACAGAGCCTGAGCTTATGGCGGAGCATTCCCCGACTCCAGTGCTCCACCCACCGGACCAGACGACCTTCGCAGCCCCCGGGAAGACATGGTCTGGCATGACAGTAGCCATCACCAAGCCCCGGGAGTTAAGGCAAGTGTCTTTTCATTTCTTAACACACTTTGATGAAATGCTTTGCCTTATTCCTGGTGGGGAAGCTCAGCCGCAGCAGGCCGGCTTGGCTAAGCTTTCACCATCAGCTGCTGTAACTCTGTCTTCTCCTGTTTCTCCTGCTCCTCCTTCTACATCCCCTGAGGGTCCGCTGGTCCTGGGAAGGAGCTGGTGTGTGATGGAGAAGCCTGCGGCATTGGAGAGTCCAGCCCCAGCCTTGCAGCCCCATTCTGGACGAGAGGAGAATGCCACCTTTGCTCCGGAGCTTGAGCTGACAGAGGATTGTCCCCTGGCCTCGGTGGCATGGGAGATGGCATCAGTGGACCGAGGATCTCCTGCTGTGGCCACCGTGTCCAGAGGTGCCCCTGCGTCAGCCTCTCCATCGGGGGTCCCACCAACCGTCAAGCTGGAGGTCTGGACTGCCACGGCAGAATCGTTGGAGTCCTGGACAGCGGTGGAGCTCAAGCACAGGCAAGTGTATTTATATAGCCCAGAGAAATCTTGTCTGGCTCATGGTTGGGGAAACCAGGTGCAGCCCTCAGCCGCACTTGGGTTTCCCCCGCCAGGCTCCACTGCTGCCGGTGACCCTGATCTGGTGTGTGTTCCTGTCTTTGTTCCTTTGCCCAAGCCGCCATCTAGGGTCACTGAGGCCTCCGTGGGTGCTGCTCCCCCTTCATTCGAGGTCTCCGTGGGTGCTGCTTCCCCTCCGGTTGAGATCTCCGTGGGTGCTACTCCCCCTCCGGTCGGGTCTCCGTGGGTGCTGCTCCCCCTCCGGTCGAGGTCTCCGTGGGTGCTGCTTCCCCTCCGGTCAAGGTCTCCGTGGGTGCTGCTCCCCCTCCGGTTGAGGTCTCCATGGGCGCTGCTCCCCCGCTGTCCAGTCCATCATGGGTGCTGCACTCAAGCCCAGGAGCCACAGTGGGTGCGTCGCCTCAGCCCAAGGCCACCGTGGGTGCGACACCTCCTTCTGAGGCCACCACGGGTGTTGTTTTCCCGTTGTCAGTGGTCTCCGAGGGCACTGCTGTCCCGCCATTTGTGATCTTCGAGGGTGCTACTGCTCCACTGTCTGTGGTCTCCGAGGGTGCTACTGCTCTGCCGTCTGTGGTCTCCAACGGTGTTGCTGTCCCGCCATCTGTGGTCTTCGTGGGTGCTGCTATGCCCCAGCCCGGGGCCACCGCTGGTGCTGCTATGCCTCAGTCCGGGGCACCCGTAGGTGCAGCTATGCCCTAGTCTGGGGCCGCTACGGGTGCTGCTATGCCTCAGTCCGGGGCCACCACGTGTGCAGCTATGCTTCAGTCCGGGGCCGCCGCGGGTGCAGCTATGCCTCAGTCTGGGGCCGTCGTGGGTGCAGCTATTCCCCAGTCTGGGGCCGCCGCAGGTGCAGCTATACCCCAGTACAGGGCCGCCGCAGGTGCTGCTATGCCCCAGCCCAGTGCTGCAGCAGGTGGTACTGTGCCTGAGGTTGCTGTGGGTCCTTCGCTGGAGTTTGTCAAGGGTCATTGGGCGCCGCTGGAGATTCCTGCCGGTCGGCCACCCATTTCAGAAGGACACCGCCTCCCATCTCCCGTGGTCCATGAGGTGCACTGGGTCCGGCTGCCGTCTCCGGGGGGGGGGGGGGGGAGGGGTTAGCACCCTGCAGGCTCAGGGATGCTGGAAGGCCACCTGACAGATGGAGTTCCTCGGTTGGGTGGCTCAGGGACTGTAGGTGGCCACCTGAAGGGCCAGGCCATCCGTGTTGGTGGTTGAGGAACTCTGGGCGGTCACCGGATGCTCTGGACCGTACGCTCCAGTGGTCTTGGGACTTGGGCAGGCCACCCAAGCTGCCTCAGTCTATTTCCTGCGGCCCTCAGGTCTTCGCCACCTGTCATTTTTGTTGTGGGTCATGAGTGTTTTCTTCTGGTTTTCTTTTGTTTTGTGGTTGTGTGATTTGTAGTTGTGTCTTTGTTGCCCTGTTTATTTGTAGTGTTATTTTGGGGTTATGGTATTATTTATGTTTGATGGGGGTTGTGTTACCCTAGTCTGTATTCTTTGGTTTCTTACCAATTTAATAGTTATTTCTTTACTGGTTGTTTTTGTTTACTCTGCTCTGGTATTATTTACTTTGTTGCGGTCCCTCCGTGCCTGGGTTCCCCGTCCTCTTCCCCGGGGTGGGTTGTTGGGTTGTTTTTCTTGTTGGGGGGGTCTTCTGTGTGTGTGTGTGGGGGGGGGGGGGTTGTGATGTTACCCTGGGGTGTCTGAGGTCCACCCCTTGAGGAGGAGGCTCTGTCATGATATGGTGCACGGGCGGGGGGCCATGCCTAGTTATCTGATTTGTTTTGTCTTTTTCTGATTGTTTATTTCTTCTGTTCACCCTGTTTGTTGTATTTCGTTCCTGGTTTTGATTAGTTTATGATTAGTTTCTGTATTTCCTTTCCCTGGTTTATTTTCCCTGGTTTATTGTTTTGATCATTGCGAGCACTGTGACAGCTCGCTCGTCACTTCCAGCTGTCAGATTCTGTTCGTGGGCTGTCACAGCTGCCTGCAATGATCGCCACTTATGACCCCGCAGGTGTTGGTAATCAGGTGGTTGACTATTTAAACCGTTGGTGCCACTTTCCTGGCGCAGCGGCGCCAAATCTTTCCTGTCAGGCTACCCCTGGACTTCTTGCCAAGTTAAGTAAATATTTATCTGTTCCTGCTCACGTCCTTTTTTATGTCTGGAATTTTTCATTCCAGCTTTAGAGCTGTGTTTTTTGTTGGTTTGTGTTTTGTATCTTGAGTTACTTTTAGTTAATAAAATTGCAAAAACTCACAGTCTGTGTTTGGCGTCCTGTTTGCCCTTGGGGAGGGCCATTCATGACAGTAGCATTAGCAGCATCACAGGACTATTGTGGTGGATTTAAAAGAAGGTTTACAAAAATGAAATTGTTCTACTTTTTTATAGAGGAAAACATGAAACCATGAGAGACTGACATGTTTACCAGAAAAACTGCTTTCTACAAGGGGGAAATGTGGAACAAGGTAGGAAATGACCAAATACAGTTCTTTCCATCCTCCAAAGTCATCAGTGTCAAACCTGATAACGGCAATGTTATTTTTAACATCCATAAATTAGCACTATTAATATTACAGGATTCTACTGAAATAGTCCATACTTATTTGAACAAACTCTTGTAAGAAACATGATAAGAAAGGTACTCAGGATGTAGACAGGTTTAATTTTTAATGCAGTTGTCAGGGGCGTAAATCCCGGGGGGGATGCAGGGGTCATGTCCCCCCCTTCCATAAAGCTTCCACCCCAAAAATCAGATTGTGAACACAAACATGTTTTATTTGAACAGCATAGTAATGTTCGTTGAAGGCACAATACGAGTGGTGTGACTTAAAAGCACATTGTTTGACATTTATAACTGTCATGGGCAGCGGGAGCGCGCCCCTCCCCTCCAGCCTCACATTCATGAATTCATCACTGCACCTGAGACAGAAGACACACCTGCACCTGCTCATCAGCCAGCGTACATAAGGAGGCTCCCTCCGCGCAGTCAACGCTGGCTCGTCTGGGTATACTGCCCGTGATCAGGCAAGATATTATAAGTCTTAAGCGTTAACACGCCATTAACCTTATTTCTCCTTTTCTCCTCAGGTTGCTGCCACCGTGTAGGTGTGTCTCCTGGACTGCGCGCACTCTCCTGCCATATCACACCGTTCCTCAGCGACCTACTCCACCCGGACAGGCACCATCAGCTCATCTATCCCCTTACCCTACTGGTTCGTCTATTCCCCGCTGGGTCCTGCCGGTCCTCTTTGGATTTCCCAAGTAAGTGGTAATTTGGCTCACCCATTTCGCTGCTCTCATCTTCTCTCCACAGGGCCTTTCCTCTGGCGAGTGACTGTTTCTGCAGCTGTGCGCTTTGGATTTTTGCTATTAATGAAATTGTCAAACGTGCCCCTCTGTGTGGTTCCTTCCTGTGTTTTGCATCGTGCATGAGAGCTGTCAAAACTTAATTCGCTATGACATATAACTACTGAAAGATCAGAATTCCCCCATCCTCACAGTGGTTTATTCCAATCTGTTTCTCCCCCTGCAGGCGGGGCTTCTGCGGCTCCTTACACACACACACAGACAGAGAGGCAGAGCTCAGTAAGTAAGTGCATTGAAGGCTCAATGAGTGAACAGTTAATAAGTTATTTATCAGTCCATGTTTTCAACAGTCACATACAGAACATGAAAAGCGATATTTCATCTCATTTGTCCAAAGTCTGTTGGTGTTATGCCAAAAATTGCTCACTTGCGGCAAATTGCATCCCATCTGCCAAAACTATAAAATATAACACTACAGCCAGGCTTGTAACCATCTGTGCATTTTTATAAGTACCCATTATACATTTTTAGAAGTAAAAATTGTTACCTTTTGTAAATTCTTTAAATTATGTTTATTCACCAGATGTTTTAGTGTTTCAAAGAGGGTTAGAAATCATAGTGATCCAACTTCATGTTTTACAGTCTTCAAAGTCGAGATTTTGCATTTATACATTTTTAGAGTATATAGTTGTATTGACTTGACTTACACTAAACACCTGCTTGCAACGATGGGATGCAATTCTCGGCAAGCGAGCAACTCTCGGTATAACACAGGCATGTTTTACATAAACTCAACTGATGCATTTTTTTCTGTATTTTTTCATTTCTTCAGTCATGAGTCTTTTTGCCTCCACAAAAAGAAACATAAGTAATAATGGATGGGTATTAATCACAATTACTGTAAATTAATCCACAGTATCACTGTTAATCAGATTTAAAAATGTTATTGTTTGACAGCCCTAGCTTTAAGACATATTGACATTTTGTTTTGTTGTTGCTTGTTAATAAATACATATTTTTGAAGAATAGTTTGATGTCATTTAGTTATTCATTAAAGTATTTCTTCCGGTTTTAGAACTTATTTTGAGCTTTAAATTCTTGTAATTGTCATGTGGTGATCCTCGCGGATCACCAAGAGACGCCAGAGAGTTCACCAGCGAGTTTGGCAAGATATTATTTTATCAAAACTATGAGCCCCTTAGGGCAAACACACACACAAACGAGACTTGGTGCTCGTAGGGCTAACCCCAGCCACTCCGAGCTAAACTGTGACAAAGTTACATAAACAAACCTGACATGAAGGTCTACGGTACTCTCAGGCATGACGAGGCGCAGACCCAGACTTGGCAAAAAAAGATTGACAGGACGTTGACTGAATGTTGACCAATACTCCTGCGTCTTACCGTCGCTAGTGCCGGGTTTATAAAGGCGAGGCACTAACGACGGTAATGACAACCAGCTGACCGGCCCTTGACAGGCGGAAGCCCCACTGAGCACCTTCACAATAAGAGCCCGGTGAAGCCAGAATACAGCCCGCAGCTGTCAAGGCCGGCAGCGAGCAGAACTTAGCCCGAGCGCGATCAGAACCAGCGTTCGGGTCATAACAGTACCCTCCCTCCACAGGCGGACTCCGAACCCCCCAAGGAACCACCCTGCCCCCACCCCCCATCCCCCCAGGGTGGGAGGCTGGGGACAGAGCATTACTCGCTCATACCAGACTATACATAAAAACAGAGCATTACTCGCTCATACCAGACTATACATATGTCAACAAGGCTACTGCAAGGCATGAAACGCCAGATACAAAATACAACCAAGACAAAAAAAAAAAAAAGCACAGACACTGACAGACAAACCCAGGGACCACTACCCCCCCCCAACAGTTTATATCGACCGGTGGTCAAAGGAGGCGGACCAGGCGGCTCACCAGAGTCCAAAATCCCGCACGTCCGCTCCTCCGGTGGTCGAACTAGGTTGCCCCAAGGCACACACAACAGGTTGGGTGGCCGAACCAAGGCGCCGAACCGGCGAAACAGTCCCTCCGGCGGCCGACCCGTGTCCCTCAGCCACCAGTCCAGGGCATCAACAACCTGCAGCGGCCTCCCTGACGAGGACAAAACTCGGGAGAGCCGGGGCGAGTGAACAGGGACCCCCATGGCCCCCAGCGATGATGAATAGGGGCGGTGACTCGGAGGGAATCGATGAGCAGGGCGAGCCAGGAATCCGCTCCGCGAAGAAGGGTCTGCAGCTCCTCCTTCGCCTATGGACCACGCTCGTGCTGCATCACCGCTGGACCCAGATTGAGTCCTAGCTGCACCCACGTTGGGCCCCGATTGGGCCAGAACCGCACCTGTGGAGGACCCCGATCGAGCCTCTGGTGCACCCTCGTTGGACCCCGATTGGGTCGAATCCGCACCCGCGGTGGACCCCGATTGGGCCTCCGACGCACCCAAGTCGGACCCCGATTGGGCCGAAACCGCCTCCGCGGTGGACCCCGATTGGGCCCCCGGTGCACCCACGTTGGACCCCGATTGGGCCGAAACCGTCCCCGCGGTGGGCCCCGATTGGGCCTCCGGTGCAGCTCCGCTGACGAACTCCACCCCCGAACCTGGAACCTCCAACTCGGTGACACCGACCCGTTCCACGCCGGCGACACTGAAACAAAGCTCGAGGACAGGAAAACCGGGATCAGTACCACCGGTAGCAACGGAACCCAGTGAGACGAGCTCGGGCGCAGCAGACGGCTGCTCCTCACTCGCCTCCCCGAGAGGCAGGCAAAAATGCTCAACAGGGGACAGAGACAGAAGAGGGAGCACTTGCCTGCACTCGGGTTCCGTTGCCACCCAGGACTCCGACGATCCAGATTCTGGGCGACTCTCGTCAGCAGACTCGGACCCAGCAACGTCGGGCTCCACAGCTGGCACGATGTCATCTGCAGCCTGAGGTTCCTCCCACACTGCTATCCACGCCGATGACCCGTATGGCGTGGGGGCAGGGGACCCTTGACCCACTGGTTCGGACCGCTCCGGCGAGGAGACCTGGGGATGCTTCTTCGTCGGCTCAGGCTCCAGGCCGCAGTCCACTCCTCTCCTCCGTCCAAGACATTGCTGCAGGGCCGGATGCAGGCTTTCCAGCACTGCAGGGGCCCTCTTCATCCGACGACGCTGGCCTGGCGTTGCGGACCGCTCGACGGGGGAGAACACAGAGGCAGTAGGTTTAATAATTTCTTCCACAGCAGGTGGAGGGAGCTCGGGGGGCTGCAAACCCCAAACTCCGCCCCCAGGAGTCAGACAAGGCAGATCATTATTAAGATGTGACAAACAATCGTGCACTTGCCTTCCTCCCGGGGCCGAGATGGTTCCTGCTGTAGGGGACGTTGTTCCTCCCTCTCCGCGTTGGGTGGCGACAGAGGACCCCCTGGAAGGACGAAGCGGGGCCGCTCTCGGAGGTTCGCTGACGGGATACGCCGGCAGCGATTCCAGCCGGGGATTCTGCTGAGGGTTGCTCGCGCTGTTACGCCGACGTCGTCGTCGGCCCCCAGACGGTGCATACTCCTGGACCTGCTCCGGGACGGGAACGGGACACCAACGCGGGGAGCGGGGATGCCTCCTCCTCTGCTTCCTGCTCTTCTCCTCCAGCTCACGAAGTACCTCGCGCTGAACGGCGAGTTCCTCCCACCTCGTTATCACCTCCAGGTGGTCGTAACTATCAAGGGGAAGGTTGTCCAAGAGCTCCTCAGCGTAGTCCAAATGCCTGTGCACGTCGCTGGGAGCGTCCCACAGCGTAGCGGTGAATAACGTGCAGTCCACGTACTCCAGAACCTCCGCTAGCCTTCTGTCCAGGCGCCGACCGCGGCCCCTGGATGACGGCATTCTCCCAGCGACAGGCACCCAGACAGGGAAGAACAAACAGTCCAATTATGGCACAAACTCACGGCGAAAAGGCGTCTCGGTGCGGCGCCTCCGTTTAGGCGACCAGGCAGGAGTATACTGTCATGTGGTGATCCTCGCGGATCACCAAGAGACGCCAGAGAGTTCACCAGAGAGTTTGGCAAGATGTTATTTTATTCACAGACGTGACACAACAAAGCTATGAGCCCCTTAGGGCAAACACACACACACAAACGAGACTTGGGCTCGTAGGGCTAACCCCAGCCACTCCGAGCTAAACTGTGACAAAGTTACATAAACGAACCTGACATGAAGGTCTACGGTACTCTCAGGCATGACGAGGCGCAGACCCAGACTTGGCAAGGAAAGATTGACAGGACGTTGACTGAATGTTGACCAATACTCCTGCGTCTTACCATCGCTAGTGCCGGGTTTATAAAGGCGAGGCACTAACGACGGTAATGACAACCAGCTGACCGGCCCTTGACAGGCAGAAGCCCCACTGAGCACCTTCACAATAAGAGCCCGGTGAAGCCAGAATACAGCCCGCAGCTGTCAAGGCCGGCAGCGAGCAGAACTTAGCCCGAGCGCGATCGGAACCAGCGCTCGGGTCATAACAGTAATGCTGCTGTAGTGGGGATCAGACCAGTGTTCATGGTGAGCAAAGACATTTTGTGAGATCATATATGGTGTAATTGACACCGACCACCCAATACAACTTTTGGTATTGCTAATTGATTGTGTAAAAACCTGTAGACAGGTAGGATATGGGCTAATAAGAAACAATGACATAATTATCTAATATCATTATATAAGACATTTGAGAAAGTATCAGACAACACAGCAAAAATGGCATTTTTTTTATCTCCCCCTCAAGAATTAATCTCTCAGTTTTTCCTGTTTATTGTGCCCCTCAACAGTGAAATGGAATTTTCTCCCCTGGCAGTTGTAAACCAAGTGGAAACAATTTCGATCTACACGACTTAATGGAATAGAAGTAATGGAAGCTGTGTTAATGATATGTGTTTATTTTAACAGCAAATCAAGAACTGAATGCTGAAACCAATCACAAATATTCTGGAAACAACTGGCACATTTATAAATGTAAAATAACAATTACTGGACCTAGCAGAATCACGTCACACAGTGCCACACTAATAGATAACATATTCACAAACATTATGGAAAATAATATCATGAGTGGGCTTTTATTGAATGATATCAGTGACCACCTGCCGATTTTTGTTGTCTATCAATGTGATTATAGGAAGAAAAAGTATACTAAACATATTAAATATAAAAGAATAAGAACCGAAGAATCTATGTATTTACTGACAAAGGAATTATTAATACAAGATTGGAAAATAGTTACCTCCGCCAGGCCGAAAAGGCCAGGAGGAGGTAATGTTTTTGCCGGGGTTTGTCTGTGTGTTTGTTTGTCTGTTGGTTAGCAAGATAACTCAAAAAGTCTTGGACGGATTTCAATGAAACTTTCAGGCGTTGTTGGAAATGGTACAAGGAAGAACTGATTAAATTTTGGGGATGATCCGCATCACCGTCTGCATACAGGAATTTTTTAAAGCATTTTTCCACACTGTGACATACGGTCATTTTCAACATGTGCGCAGGCGCAATGGAGGGCGCTGGGCGTCGTGTCTGACCAACACAAACTCCGCCTTCTTCAACGTTTTAGCCACAAAAGCATGCGGAAAACACTGCTGGCCTGGGCCCGCCAGCGTGCCTGTGCCAGCCATAGGCGCTGCGCACATTGCGCTGGTCGTCGTGTCTGACCAACACAAACTCCGCGTTCTTCAACGTTTTAGGCACAAAAGCACGCGGAAAACACTGCTGGCCTGGGCCCGCGAGCGTGCCTGTTTTTGCGCCACGCTGCAAAATCTGACACGGCCACCTGTCCGCCGCCCGATTATTTGCCACAAATTCCCCGCCCAGCTATAGGCGCTGCGTAAAAACGACCTCTCTGCCGGGGAAGATTCTAAATTCGGTTTTGCCGCGGAGCGCAACCCCAATATAATATAAAACCCACGGCAACCTGTCTAACCAATCTGCATCCGTCAGTGGAGGAGATGGACACACCAACACTTCAGTTTATTACCTCCGCCAAGGAGGCAATGCTTTTACAACTGTAAAACGGGGCTATAAGGGACGGCGGGGTAATATGGGACACTTTTCTAAATGTAATTCTGCTTTTTTAATTTTGCTTCCGCCTAGATTTGATGAAGGATTCATGGATATTTGACAATAACAACACAACTCAGCGTCCTGCTCAAAATAAAAAAAGCAGAATTACATTTAAAACATTTCCCAGAAAAGTGTCCCTTATTAACCTGCCGTCCCTTATAGCCTCGTTTTACACTACTGAACCACTAATCCTATCACTATCACATTGATTGTCATTCATTAATTGTCTGTTTATTGCACTGTCCAAGTCAAATAAACAAATAATCATTGTGAATCCAATTGCTAGTCATATCTTTTCATGCTCAGGGAATCTGAAAACGTACACACAAACACTGTATGGGGGGAACTGTGCCGCTTGGCGGAGGTCTGCGCTCTCCGAGTGCTTTTCTAGTTTATGATGAAAATGATGTAAATAAAGCATATGATACATTTTTGCAAATATTTCAATCATTGTACAATAAAAACTGTCCTATAAAACAATACAGTGACAGACAACAAAAGAAAAATATTCCTTGGGTCACCAAGGAGTTAATAAATGCATGTAAAAAGAAGAATACATTATATAAACAATTCATTAAGCGCAGAACGGTGGAGGCTGAGATCAAATATAAAAGATATAAAAATAAGCTTACTAATATAATGAGGACCTGTAAGAAAGAATATTACAACAGAATATTAGAGGATAATAAAAATAACTTAAGAGGAATATGGCAAGCACTCAATGGGATTATTAGTAATCGACCTAAGAATGCTAATTATCCAGAATATTTTATTGAAAATGGCAATTTGATAAATAATATGGAGGATGTGGTCAGTGGTTTCAATAAATTTTTTGTAAACGTTGGTCCTGAATTAGCAAAATCAATAGTGACACCAGAAACAATCAGTGGTTCTGTAAATGAAATAGAAGATAGAAATCCAAACACAATCTTTTTGGGTGCAGTTACTGAAAAGGAAATTATCGAGATTGTGAGTAAATTTAAGAACAAAAAATCAACGGACTGGAATGAAATTGACATGACAATAGTGAAAAAAGTAATTGAAGGAATTGTTAAGCCACTCACCCACATCTGTAACCTGTCATTTCAAGCTGGTAAATTTCCAAACAAAATGAAAATAGCAAAAGTAATACCTCTATACAAAACAGGAGACAGTCATTGTTTCACAAATTACAGGCCAGTCTGTTTACTCTCACAATTCTCCAAAATACCTGAAAAAATCTTCACTAAGAGACTGGATGATTTCATTGAAAAACGCAACCTCCTTACAGACAGCCAGTATGGTTTTAGAGCAGATAAATCTACATCTTTGGCACTGATCGAACTTATAGAAGAAATTACTAGTTGTATAGATAAAAAAAAGTTTGCTGTAGGAGTATTTATAGATTTAAAGAAAGCTTTTGACACCATTGACCACAGAATACTACTAAGGAAACTGGAAAGGTATGGGATAAGAGGGACTGAGTTGGGTGGAAAGTTATTTAAGTAACAGACAACAATTTGTACAAATTGGTGAGCACAAATCACCCTTCATGGACATCACTTGTGGTGTGCCCCAGGGGTCAGTTTTGGGACCCAAACTCTTTATTTTGTATATAAATGACATATGCCAAGTATCAAAAATTCTGAAATTTATTTTGTTTGCGGATGACACAAATATCCTTTGCACTGGTGAGAATTTGCAGCAGGTTTTAGAGGTGGTCACAACTGAAATGAAAACGTTAACGCAGTGATTCAACAAAAATAAATTATCTCTAAATCTACAAAAAACAAAGATTATGTTGTTTGGAAATTATAAAATAAATCATGAAATAATGGTAACGATAGATGATACCAGAATAGAAACAGTACAGGAAAATAAGTTTCTGGGGGTGACGCTAGACAATAAAATCTGCTGGAAACCTCACATCAGTCACATCCGGGCCAAGTTGGCAAAATGTATAGGCATACTGGGGAAGACAAGACACATCTTAGACTATAAATCATTGGTCTTACTGTACAATTCACTGTTTCTACCTTATCTTAACTACTGTGTAGAAGTCTGGGGAAACACCTACAAGACCAGCCTACAGTCAATATGCACATTACAAAAAAGAGCTATAAGGATAATAAATAATGTAGGATATAGAGACCATACCAATTCGTTGTTTTTAAAGTCACATGTCATAAAGTTCATCGATTTAGTTAAATTTAAGACAGCACAAGTCATGTACAGGGCAATTAATAATCAACTTCCAACTAATATACAAAAAATATTTAAAAAAAGAGACAATGATCATAATTTGAGAGGAGACTTAAACTTTACAATGTCACGCGGGGCTCTAGGGAGCCACGCAATAAGAGCCAAGGGCGAGCCAGTGAGTCGTGATGTTTTATTAAAGGTAAGGGGTGAGGGATGAGGAAAGCACAGATACTCGTACAGAGGTACACTCACGAGTTGCACAGCGCAGGAGCAGGGAGCTCGTACCGGACGTAGGGTTAACAAGGCATACATACTCTCAGCGGGTAACAATCACAGGAATGCTGTAAGAGGAGTAGAGACTGACACCAGACGAAGGGGCTTCAGCCTAGCATTGCTTATGTCGCAGCCCCGAGTGATCGAGGCTGCTCCTATTTATTCTCATTGGCAGCGCCCAGCTGATGAGGATTAATTGGCCCCAGCCGTCCCGTAATGCTGCCAGCTGGGAGCCTGCTGAGACGCTGCTCAATGAGAAGCAGGGATGAGGAGAAACATGGGCTGAGTGCCGAGACGGTGTGTCATCCCATGGTGACAGAGCCTCCCCCTCAAGGTCAGGCAGGACCGGAGGGGAAGAAGCAAAGGGAAGGACAACACCAATGGACCAATGTAGAGTAACAGGGCAGAGGAAAAAAAAACCCAAATACGGTACTCTACATCGCACAAGAAAAAAAAAAAACAGGGCACAGATGGGGAGAATACAGAACACGGATGACAAAGGATGAGCTTGAGGTTCCTCCAGCTCCGGTAACCCCGCCGACAATCCACACGGCGTGAAGCCAGAAGAATCTCGTCCCGCTGGACCGAACCGCTCCTCCGTGGAGACCCGGGGACGCTTAGTCGTCGGCGCAGACTCCACGCAGCAGTCAGTCCCCCTCCTCCGTCCGCAACGTAGCTGCGGAACCGCAGGCCCTCTCCTTATCCCACCACGTTGACCCGGAGCCGGGGATCGCTCGCCGGAGAGAGACACAGAGGAGGCAGGATTAGGAACACAGGTTACAGCAGGTGGGGGGAGTTCGGGGAGCTGCGAACCCTGAACTCCTCCTCCAGGAATGTGACAGAGCAAATCATTAAGCCGATGTGAATAAACTATGACTTGCCTGTCTCCTGGAGGTTGGATATCGCCTGCTGTGGTGGACACTGCTTCTTCCTCTCCCCGCCCGGCGATAACGGAGGACCCCCTGGGAAACCGTCTGAGGATCGCTCGCGTAGTCTCCAGCAGAGAGCTCACCAGGCCGAGATTCCAGGCACACACAGCAGTCAGAAAGCGCGTCGAGGAGGAGGGGGAAACAGCCGGGATAAGCCAGCCCGAATGTCCTGGAGTGACAGCGGGGGAACGAGGCTCAGGGAACGAGGCTGTGAAATCTCCACACTGACGAGACGAGGAGGTGACAGCTGCGTGGGGGGAAAGGTCCTGGCGGCAGCCCAGAACTGGATCCGGACGGGGTTCGTGCAGAGGTGACTCGGCGATGTGACGACGGCCTCTCCCAGGGGACGAAGCGAGGGGGAAACCCAAGAATCGCCGCTCCTGATCGGAGATCGAGGCGAGGAAGGCGTCGAGCACGGGAAAGCTTCGTAGCCCTGGAGTCCTCTCCACCAATCTCACTGCCGCCGCCACATGCCCGAAGATGGTGACAGGATGCACAGTGGAGCTCGCGACAGCCGCTCGGCCCCAGACGTAACTGCTGTCAGCTGCGGCTCCTTGGAGGGAATCCCGAGTGACGTGGTGCAGGTCGGGGGAAGCCCTCTTGTTGGCGCAAACTCCCGGGCTGGAATGGCAGCAGGAACGGGATCCCGAAGCGGGGGGCAACGTCATCCACTTCGGCTTCCTGCCGGGATTTCCATCCAACCCGCGGAGCTTCTCTCGCTGTGTACCTGTGGCGTCTATCCTGGCACTGTCCTCGAGATGGAACAAAGAATGAGGGTAACAGTCCAGGAGATCCTCAGCACGGCCCGGATGCCAGCGTCTCGAGTTGGAGGCGTTGTTCAGGGTGAAGAGCGTCCTGTCGACAGCCCCCGAGATGGACCTCAGCTCATCGCCCTGGCGTCGGGAGTGACTCCTGGGAAACGGCATGCTAGCAGCGCTGACACCCGGACAGAAAGGTACAATTCCACAGCGACTCACGGCCGCCGGCAACTCGTCTGGCTGCGACATACTGTCACGTGGGGCTCTAGGGAGCCACGCAATAAGAGCCAAGGGCGAGCCAGTGAGTCGTGATGTTTTATTAAAGGTAAGGGGTGAGGGATGAGGAAAGCACAGATACTCGTACAGAGGTACACTCACGAGTTGCACAGCGCAGGAGCAGGGAGCTCGTACCGGACGTAGGGGTAACAAGGCATACATACTCTCAGCGGGTAACAATCACAGGAATGCTGTAAGAGGAGCAGAGACTGACACCAGACGAAGGGGCTTCAGCCTAGCAGTGCTTATGTCGCAGCCCCGAGTGATCGAGGCTGCTCCTATTTATTCTCATTGGCAGCGCCCAGCTGATGAGGATTAATTGGCCCCAGCTGTCCCGTAATGCTGCCAGCTGGGAGCCTGCTGAGACGCTGCTCAATGAGAAGCAGGGATGAGGAGAAACATGGGCTGAGTGCCGAGACGGCGTCTCATCCCATGGTGACATACAAAACCCAAGATACGAACAACCAAGAAAAGTATGTGCATATCTGTCTGTGGGGTGGATTTGTGGAACAGTCTGGAGCCGGAACTGAAACTAAGTACAAACAGAAATCAATTCAAAAAGAGGTACAAACATTATTTGCTGAAAGGATATATGTTAGAAGGGTAGTATTTATATGTACAATTCACTATGCTCACTCTGGGACACTATGGGACACTATGGAATGGTGGGTGGGATAGCATTGTGTATATCTGTGTTGTTTGAGGCTGGTTTTGATGTTTGGACATCAATGTATGCTAGGATGGATGGGTGTTAATGTTGATATGTACAAAATACAGTTAATACACCGTGGGCTGCACGGTGGCGCAGTGGTTAGCACTGCGGCAGCACAGTTTACCCTTGGTCGGGGGATCGTGGGATCGTGGGTTCGATCCCAGCCCCCGACCAACAGTGATCTGTGTGGAGTTTGCATGTTCTCCCCGTGTATGCGTGGGTTTACCCCGGGATTTCTCCGGTTTCCTCCCACATGCCAAAAACATGCAGGTTAGGTTAATTGGAGACTCTAAAGTGGCCCTTGGTGTGAATGTGTGTGTGTGAATGGTTAAAGGGATGGCGCCGTATTGTGGCTGCTTCATCCATCCAGGTGGTGGATGACCCTTAATTTCTGTAAAGCGTCTTTGAGTGTCTATGATAAAGCGCTATATAAATCTGATGCATTGATTGATTGATTGAATTGTTTACTTGGGGTCTTAAATGTGGTAATTTGTATATAATTCACATGGGTGTATTTATGGAAAAGAGGGGATGGAATTAATAAGTGTTCACTTTTTCCTTCTCCCTTTCGAACATTGTATACTGTTACTTTATTGCATTTGTCATTTGTTTTGTTTTTGTTATACTTTTTTGTTCGAAATAAAGTATCTATCTATCTATCTATCTATCTAAAATATTCTCCTGTATCAAATAGCTTGTGGAGTGTGTAAATGAAGAGGCATATTCATTTCAGACGATTTATTACACACTCGCATCTCACAAGCAAAGAACAGACTGACCGGTCACATCAAGCATTCCTCTCTCTATATCAAGTCACACTTCACAAGGTTTCAAGGCTCTTCCTCATCACAACATGACATCTACACTACACTTCATTCAACCCCCTCTCACCTACTTGGGCATTGTTCTCCCATGTGTATTCATTGTCTCTGTCTAAGGTGTGAAATAACCAGAGCGCCCCCCCCACCGTCTTAGATAGAACAATAGAACATCAGTCCACATGCTGTTTCGGCGTCAGTCTGCTCCCATATCTGCTGTAACTGGGGTTTACTGCCTCCGTGGCGCTGCTGTGCCGGTGGGAGGCTGCTGGGAGTGTGTCCGACTGCGGGTGAGCCGTGGCGGGGGGGGGTGTCACTCTGTCCGTGTGGCTGCTCTGATGAATTGTTCCCCTGGGGAGGTCTCCGTGGGGGTCTTCCACGCCGAGGGGCCCTCGCCAACAGCACTTGCTCATCCGCCACTACAAAGGCTGGTTTGAGTCTGTCTATGCCAATTGTCTCCTGTCTACCCCCCAAGTCTAGCACAAAATGCTTATCCCCTGTTTCCAACACTCTGAACGGTCCATCATAGGGTGGGCGCAATGGCGGGCGGTGGGCGTTGTGTCTGACGAACACGAACTCCGCGTTCTTCAAAGTTTTAGGCACGCGGAAAACTGTGGTGGGCAGGGCCCGGCAGCGTGCCTGTGTTTGCGCTACGCTGCAAAAGCTGAGACGGGGAGCTGCCCGGCGCGGGATTGTCCGGTAGAAATTTCCCTGGCAGCCATAGGGGCTGTGCGAAAACGAGCTCTGCCGGGGAAGCTTCCAAATCCTCTTTTGGCGCGGAGCGCAACCCCAATAGAACCCACGGCAGCCTGTCTACCCAATTTGCATCCGTCAGTGAAGCCCTGAGTGCTGCTTTCAGTGATCTATGAAAACGCTCGCATAAACCATTGGCCTGTGGGTTGTACGTGGTTGTGTGATGAATTGCAGCACCCAGGCTGCGGGCCATCACGGACCAGAGGTCGGAAACAAATTGCGGACCCCTGTCGGACGTAATGTCTGAGGGGACTCCAAAACGCGCCACCCATGTTGTTAAAAAAGCGCGTGCTACGTCTGCGGACGTGGTTGCCACCAGCGGGACTGCTTCTGGCCAGCGCGTGGTGCGGTCCACCACTGTCAGGAGATGCGTGCACCCCTGTGATGGCGGGAGGGGGCCCACGAGGTCCACGTGAACGTGGTCGAACCTCTTAGCCGGTACCGGAAACGGCTCCAAGGGAGCCTTCGTGTGCCTGTGTACCTTGGCTCGTTGGCACACCACGCAGGCTGCAGCCCACTCTTTTACTTGTTTGCGTAGGCTCGGCCACACGAACTTCTCTCCCACCATTTTGACAGACGCGCGCACTCCTGGGTGCGCCAGAGTGTGAACCGACTCAAACACGCGGCGGCGCCACGCGACCGGGACTACCAGATGCGGGCGCCCCATGGAGACATCGCAGATTGGGAGGGGGGGCGCCATCTTGCAGCATCCTGCTCTCCAGTCTTAACCCTGTTGGTCCAGACTGGAGCGCGCGCACGTCTGCATCGCTATTCTGCTCCGCAGCCATGGCTGCGTAATCTATCCCCACGTAGACTGGGGCCACCACGGCACGCAAGAGGCAGTCCGCCACCACATTCAGTTTACGCGACACATGCTGAATATCGGTAGTAAACTCTGAGATCACGGCCAGCTGTCTCTGCTGCCGGCCCGACCACGGTTCTGAAACCTTGGCCATCGCGAACCTTAGTGGCTTGTGGTCTACGAACACGGTGAAGTTGCGCCCTTCCAGCCAGAACTGGCGTATGGCCAGATGGAGAGCCAGCAACTCTCTGTCGAACACGTATTTACGTTCGCTGTCGCGCAAAGTTCTGCAGAAAAATGCGAGCGGCTGCCAAGCCCCGGTGACGCGTTGCTCCACGACCGCCCCTATGGCCACGTCTGAAGCGTCAGTGGTGAGCGCTATCTGGGCCGTCGGGTCCGAATGTGCCAGCAGTGCGGCGTTTGCCAGGGCTGCTTTAACTTCCAAGAACGCCCACTCTCACTCCGGGGTCCATTCGACCCCATCCGCGGGTTTCTGTCTCTTGAGCGCAGCATACAATGGTTGCATGAGCCGCGCTGCGCGGGGAAGGAAACGGTTATAAAAATTCACCATCCCCAAAAATTCCTGCAGTGCCCTGACCGTCTGAGGCCGGGGAAAATCTGCCACGGCACGCACTTTGTCGGGCAATGGGATCGCTCCTTCCGGAGAGACGCAGTGCCCCAAAAAATCAATCTCCGTCACACCGAACTGGCATTTCGCCGGGTTGATTATCAGCCCGTGCTCCTCCAACCTCCCGAAAACTGTCCTGAGGTGGGTTTCGTCTTTGTCTTCGGACGTACTGGCTACCAGGATATCGTCCAAGTAGACGAACACGAACGGGAGATCACGCAGCACTGCATCCATCATGCGCTGGAACGTCTGTGCTGCGCCTTTTAACCCGAATGGCATGCGCAGGAACTCGAATAAACCGAACGGAGTTATTACCGCTGTTTTGGGTACGTCCTCCACGCGCACTGGGACCTGGTGGTAACCGCGGACCAGATCTATTTTAGAAAAAATGTGCGCTCCGGCGAGGTGAACGGAAAAATCCTGTATGTGGGGAATTGGGTAGCAGTCATGTGCTGTGGCGTTGTTCAACCTGCGGAAATCACCACACGGTCGCCACGCTCCCTCAGCCTTAGGGACCATGTGTAGCGGGGATGCCCATGGGCTGTTTGATCGCCTGATCATGCCCAACCTTTCCAGGCTGGCAAACTCCTCGCGCGCTATGGCCAGTTTAGCTGCGTCCAAGCGCCGAGGTCTTGCAAAAACGGGCGGCCCGGTGGTGGTGATAAAGTGCTCCACCCGTGTTTAGCGATGGTCGCCGAAAACGTCAGGACCGTGAGTGCTGGGAACTGAGTGAGCAGTGCGTGGAACTTACCACCTGGAGTTGTGATGCTGGCTTGTGCTGTTGGCCGGGTCCCTCAAGCTATACAGGGGAGAGATTCAAAGGATAGTGCATTAACCAGGCGCCTGTTAGCAACATCCACAAGTAAACCATGTGCACACAGAAAATCAGCGCCCAGGAGCAGGAAAGGCCACGATAGGGCTCCTCCTATTGATCGTCTCCTCAGCCTGGTGCTCCTGTGGGTTGGCCCGCTCACCGTGGGTGCAGCTTTTGCCCAGTCGGGGTCCCCCATGGATGCTGCAGAACCTCAGCCAGAGGTCACCATGGGTGCAGCGAGGCTCCCACTGGAGTCCATCGTGGTGCAACGGAGCCAGCCCGGTCGGGGGCCATCGTGGGTGCAGCGGAGCTGGCCCGGTTGGCGTCCACCACAGGTGTTCAGGTTCAGGTTACTTTATTTGTACCCGTAGGTAGATTTGTTTTGTAGTTGGTGACATCCATATTTACAAGCCACTAATTACATTCAACATAGACACAAACACAGGCACACATCTTACAAAATAGGTAAATATAAAATATGTACAATATAATTTTTATAGCTTGTTCAACTCTTTGACAGCAGCAGGGACAAAGCTGTTTTTGTAGCGCTGGGTTCTACTTTTTGGGACAGCAAACCTCCGTCTGGAGGGAAGAAGCTGAAAGTTGCAGTGCAAAGGGTGGGAGTCATCATTTAAAATCGAGTCGGCCATCCTCTGTACTTGCCTGGTGTACAGGGATGTCAGGCTCAGCTGTGACTCACCAAGCAAACGACTGGACCATCTGACTACCTGATGAAAGGATTTCCTCTGTTTCAGTTTTATCTGACCAAACCATGACATTAAAGAAAAGGATAAAACAGATTCAATAAAAGCCCGATAGAACATAGTCATTATGGTTCGGTCAATTTGGAAGCGTGCAAGTTTCCTCAAACAATGCAAATTTTGCTGACCCTTTTTGCACACCCTTTCACAGTTCACCTCAAAGTTCAATCCACTATCAATAATCGTCCCAAGATATTTGTACGATTGTACACATTCGGTGGTCTGGCCTTTTAGTATGGTGACTTTGTGCCTGGGAGTTTTCCTCCTAAAGTCAATAATCATATCTTTCGTTTTTGTTGTATTCAGCTGCAGGTAGGAATCCTCACACCAGTGAACAAAGTCATCAACTACTGGGCCGTGGCCACTCTCACCATCCTGGAGGAGACTGACAATGACTGAGTCATCAGCATACTTTATAATGTGTCTGTTGTCATGTCTGCTCCGACACATGTTTGTGTACAGGATGAAGAGTAGTGGTGACAACACACACCCCTGAGGAGAGCCAGTAGAAGAGCACTTTAGGTCAGACAATGTGCCATTGACCCTTACTCTCTGCGTCCTGTTGGTTAAGAAATCCAGAATCCAACCCACCAGATTATTGCTTAAATCAAATTGTTGCAGGAGCCTTTCAACTAAAATATGAGGTTGGATTGTATTAAAGGCAGAAGAAAAGTCCACAAATAAAAGCCTGGCGTGTGTCCCATTAAAATCCAGATGTTTAAAAAGCATGTCAAACAGAGTGACAGTGGCATCCTCCACTCCTCTGTGAGGCCTATAGGCAAACTGCAGAGGATCCAATGCATGTTCAGTCTGCCTTAGGACCTCACATCTGACCAGTTTTTCAAAAATTTTCATTAAAATTGAAGTCAAGGCAACTGGTCTAAAGTCATTTACCGTTTTAGGACAGCTGGATTTTGGAACGGGAACAACCACGGCATCTTTCCAGATCTTAGGCACATGTTGTGTCTGTAAGGACTTATTGAAAATATAATGAAATATAGGACTCAGTTCATGTGCACAGGACTTTACCAGGCGTCCACATATATTATCAGGGCCCTGACTTTTGTTCACTTTTACAGCGCGGAACTCCCTTTTAACATCCTGCATCTCAATATTAAAGTGCTGATTGTCTTTGAGTTTCTGTTTCAAATCTTGGATTTCTGTGCTAAAATCAAAGGAGTCAAAACGACCATAAAAACAGTTAAGAGCATTAGCCAGCTCTGTGTCTGAACTAAAACCATCTAAAAACACACGATTACTGCGCTCTGTGCTCTGAAGGCCTGCAATAGTTTTCATACTGGCCCAGGCCGAACCAAGTTTATTTGCTGCCATCTTGCTTTCCAACTCTGATTTATAATTCTGTTTTGCTCTTAAAATTTCGGCCTTCAGCTCCTTGGTGGCAACCTGTAGCTCAGAAACAGACCCCTGTTTAAAGGCAAGAGCTTTCCTCTGTAAGCAGGATTTAACTGATTTAGTTACCCATGGTTTGTTGTTGGGGTATATTTTGACACGTTTACGTGGAACAATCTTATTTTGACAGTAAGCCATGTATGAGCATGTGAGCTCAGCCAGAGAGTCCAAATCATCCCCGCAGGCCATTATGAACATCTTCCAGTCTGTACAGTCAAAGCATTCCTGGAGGCTGTGCTCTGCATCTTCTGTCCACACATCAATGTCTCTCATCTCCACCTTGCCTCTTCTGAGAGCAGTTTTATATGTGGGCAGCAAATGAACATAGTTGTGATCTGATGATCCTAAAGGAGGAAGGGGGAGTGATTTCTAGGCCCTCTCTATGGATCCATAGCACAGGTCCAATGTCTTTTTTCGCCTGGTTGGGCAGGAGACATACTGATGAAAGTTTTTAAGTGTCTTCTTTAAAGAAACATGGTTAAAATCCCCAAGAATGAAGTTTGGCGCCTCTGGAGAAATTGACTGCAGCCGCTGCACCACATCAGAGATGGTGCTGGAGGCGGAGTCAACGTCTGCCCTCGGATGAATGTACACAACTGTGATGAAAAGTTGGGGAAACTCTCGAGGCAAATAAAAGGGGCGAAGCGACACAGACAGCAGCTCCACATCGGGTGTACAGATGCGCTCTCTGACCGTGACAGATGTGCAGTACTGCTTATTAATGTATAAACATACGCCGCCCCCCTGATGCTTCCCAGTTACCTCTTCCTGCCGATCCGAGCGCAGCGGAGCTCCAAAGCCGTCAAGGTGTAGCTGGGTCCCAAGCCGGGATTCCCGAGGGTGTGGCAGATTGCCATAGGGACGCCGTGGTCCTCTTCTTCCTCCCGGTCCTACGCCATGGGGGTTCCCTCCCTTTGGTCCGGTCACCCACCAGTGGGCTTCCCGGTAGGCAAGCCGTCTCCTGCCTCACCCCGTCGGCCCTGGTGGATTAACAAAGCTGGCCGACCGCCTGAGGGACTGAGTCTCTGGGCCAGATGGCCCATGTTCTCCGGCAGGCCACCAGATTGGGTTCGCCGAACTGCCTGCTGGGCCTGGGACTCAGGGCGGCCTCCCGAGCCTCCACGTCTTTGGACTTGGGGGGGGTTAATTGTGGACCCTGAGCAGGGTATTGTGTTCCCTCTTTTCCTGTTCCCCCTACCTCCCACCCGGGTTCATGTGTTATTGTTGTGCCTGTTGGGGTTGGTGGGGGGAGGGGGGAGGTTCTTTCCTTTTGATGTTACCGTGGGTGTCTGGTATCCACCCCTAGAAGAAGGGGCTCTGTCATGAACCGAGCCTGTGTCTCCTGTGGGCTCGGTTCTGATCATTCCTGGTGGCTCAGGCAGTGGGTTTATCATTTGGTGTTATGTTTTGATTTCACATTGTTTTCATGTCTGTGTATGGTTTCTGGCTATGCCTGTAGCTGCCGCTCTGGCCTGTCTGGCCACGCCCCCTCTTTCTCTGACAATCAGCTGTTCGCCCCGGTAATCATCTTTCCCGCGCCTCGCCCAGGTGTTCTCAATTTGTTAGGCCAGCGGTGTTTGTACTTAAGCAGCTCTTTGCTAGACAAACGCCGCTGGACCATTATATGCACCAGTTAGATGGTTTTTCCTTCGCCGCCTGCTAAAGGACTGTTGTTGTATGTGCTCGCTGGTAAACGCTGTGACTACTCGGACTGCCCCCTCACTGTGAGTACTGTTAGCATTTCTGTTCGCCGCTGTGCCGGTACGCTTTGGCTGATTGCCCAGTATGTTCCACTGGTGTGTGTTGGGCGTCCTGAAGGACTCTTTAGTGTACCCGAGCTGTGTATGTCTTTTTGTATTTTCACTTTGGGTGTCAATAAATGTGTGTTTGGTGAACTTGCGCGTAAATCCATTTGTCCTTTTCCCCTCCTCCGTGCGCTGTGGAAAAGCACACGGGAGCTTATGACAATATTTTCATACAAATAATACTATAAACCCAAACAAAACACGAAAACGTTAAGAGATAAAAAAAAAAAAATACACACGAAAACGCTCGACTGTTTGAGTGTAGTATTATAACATTTGACCACCAGATGTCACTGTGGGGAGATGTTTCAAATGTTCCAAAAGATTGATTCTTTTTCTGAATCAATTGTTCCAAATGATTCGATCTCTTGAACGTTCCATTTCTGCCATCACTTAGTTGATGATGGCCAGTGAGAAGGAGCAGTGACTGGAGGACCTAGGTGGAGACGCCGCTGTCGAGGAGGAGGATGATTCAAGCAAGCGAGCAAACACATCCCCAGAGACGCACCACTGGAGGCGGCAGCAAACCTGAGGGAAGAGGAGGACAAGAGGACAAGAAGGTAAGACAACGGATGGGAATAATAATTTTGCCGAACAACAAGAGCTGTTGTTGAATGGCGGCACAAACCCAACGATCCAGTGAAGAGCTCCTCACCCTCTGGCCCTTAAATAAGCTGGTGAATCAGGCAGCAGGTGTGTAGTCACGCAGGTGCGCTTGATGAGCTCCGGAGCCGGGAAAACAGAGACAGGGCGGGAGGGGGGAGACGCGCTCGCCTGATCGTGACACATATAACTATGGTCACTGTTAGACTCTTCCTTGTCTTGTGTTTGGGAGGATAGCGTCAGTCCTCGGTCTGGGTTTGTCAGTTTTGGTTCTTGTGAATTACTTCCTCTTAGAATGGGCCTGCACATTGATTCTGACATAATGGCTGACCCAGGGAACAGACGCGGACTCAGAAATGGATACAATTATCTTTATTGAACCAGTGTTCGTGTGTGAGTGCGTGAATGTGCTGTGTCGTGTAAGTGAGTGTGGGCTGGAGACTCCGAGCAGCTGGGAGAGAGCAGAGCGCCGTGCAGCCTGGCAACCCTATGGACGGAGCAAAGGCACACAATTAGCTAGGACCAAGATGGGTAATCACTCAGGTAATAACTGTGGCTTACTGTTCCAGGCAGATGGTGAGCACCCGTTGGCCAGGAAGACAGCGCCCGCTGTCCCAGTGTCGTTGTAGCCATGTAGAGGGCGGAGAGGAGAGGGCGAAGACCGCCGCCAAGAGGGACAATTCCGCCGCCGGGAGATTCCACCTGTGCACAGAGGAGTAGCAAGGAACAGGTGAGTAAAGGTGAGGCTTACTTGGTTGGGAGAGGATCTCCTCCAGGCGTTGATGCCGAGATGGCGAGGTGGACAATCGTGGGGAGGTTTGGCTGAGAAGTCGTAGGAAGAGCTTCATAAAGCCAGGGAGACAGACTGCTCCGTGCAGGCCTGCAGGCAGAGTGAGATTATATAGCCCTGGCCTGATGAGGAGCCGGTGTGCGCACAGCTGTGGATGATAACGGCCCAGAGCGAGTCATCACAGTACTCCCCCCATCCCCGAGGGGTGCCTCCTGGCACCCGATCCAGCCTACCTGGGTGCGTCCGGTGGAAGTCCCTGATGAGTTGCTCGTGCAACACGAAGGATGGACGCATCCAGGAGCGCCACTCAGGGCCATACCCCTCCCAGTTCACCAGGTACTGCATGCCGCAACCCCAGTGGCGGACGTCCAGGATGGAGCTGACCTTCCACACTGGGTCGCCGTCGATCACGACCGGTGGAGGTGGAGACCTGGGAGGAGGACAGAGAGGACTGGAAAAGAAGGGCTTGATCTGGGACACATGGAATGTGGGACAGATGCGGAGGGGGGGGGGATAGGCGCACAGCAACTGGATTGACAATCCGCTTGATGGGAAATGGACCAGTGAACCGTTGCGACAATTTCCTTCTCTCACCCTTCAGGTTAATATGTTGTGTTGAAAGCCAAACCTGCTGACCCACCTGGTAGGTTGGAGCCAGTCTCCTGTGGCGATTAGCGACTCTGGTGTTCCGTTCTGCTGTGCGTCGAAGCACCGTTCAGACCGCCCTCCATATCCGCCGACAGCGTCTCAGATGGGCCTGGACAGATGGCACGGCGATGTCCCCCTCCTCTTCGGGAAAGAGCGGGGAGTTGTAGCCCAAGGAGGCCTCGAAAGGGGACATGCCGATGGCTGAAGACACCGTGGAGTTATGGGCATATTCGACCCATGGAAGCTGGGCGCTCCATGAGGCCGGATTGGACGAGACCACACACCGCAGTGCAGCCTCCAGCTCCTGGTTAGCCCTCTCACATTGGCTGTTGCTCTGAGGGTGGTAGCCGGAGGACAGGCTTACTGTAGCCCCCAGAGCATTACAGAATGACTTCCATACCTGCGACACAAACTGCGGCCCCCGATCAGAGATGATATCCACAGGTATGCCATGAAGCCTGACAACGTGCTGCACCAGCAGATCTGCTGTCTCCTTCACCGTGGGCAGTCCCAGTAGGGGGATGAAGTGGGCGGCCTTGGAGAAGCGATCCACGATAGTGAGGACGACAGTGTGTTGATCGGACGGAGGGAGGCCGGTAACGAAGTCCAAGGCGATGTGTAACCAAGGTCTGCCAGGAACAGGAAGGGGATGAAGCAGCCCCGCCGGAGGAGAGGAAGGTGTCTTGCCGGTGGAGCACTGAGGGCAGGTGCGGATGTAATAGGCAACGTCCCTCCGGAGCGATGGCCACCAAAATGACCTCTGGAGAATCTTGACCATGCGGGAACCCCTCGGATGGCATGCCAGTCTGGAGGAGTGGGCCCAGTGGATCACCTCGCCCCAAACTGTGGATGGAATGAACAACTTGCCCGCTGGCCCCCCGCCCCGGTCCGGTTTCGCCTTCTGCGCCTTCAGGACCCTCTCCTCGATCTCCCACGAAAGGGCACCCACGATGCATGAAGACAGGAGGATTGGGAGAGCGGGCACCTCCGCTGTGTCAGGGGAGAACTGCCTGGAGAGCGCATCAGGTTTAGCGTTCTTAGACCCGGGATGGTAGGTGATGGTAAAGTTGAAATGGCCGAAGAACAAGGACCAGCGGGCCTGGCGGGCGTTCAGACACTTGGCCGTCCTTAGGTACTCCAGGTTCTTATGATCTGTCCAAACAACGAAGGGTTGGGTGGCTCCCTCCAACAAGTGACGCCACTCCTCCAGCGCAAGCTTAACCGCCAGGAACTCCCTATCACCAATGTCATAATTCCTCTCCGCCGGGGACAGTCGGTGGGAGAAAAATGCACATGGCCGGACCTCCCCATCCACTGGAGAACGCTGGGACAATACAGCCCCCACCCCAGAGTCCGAGGCATCCACTTCCACCAGGCACTGTAGCGCGGGATCCACCTGAGTCAAGATGGGGGAGGACGAAAACCGGGTCTTGAGCTCGGCAAACGTGGCTGCAGCCTCCTCCGTCCACCGGAAAGCCATCTTCGAGGAGATGCGGCGGGTGAGGGGAAGAGCAATGACACTGTAGTTATTAATAAAGCGCCGGTAAAAGTTGGCAAAACCCAGGAATTGCTGCAGCTGCTTCCTAGAGGAGGGGGGAGGCCAGTCCACAACGGCCTTCACCTTGTCGGGGTCCGGGATGACCTGATTATGAGAGATGGTGAAGCCGAGAAATAAGGTCTTGGAGGCATGAAACTCACATTTCTCAGCCTTAGCGTACAGCTTATTCTCCAAGAGTCGCTGCAAGACCCGCCTCATGTGAACGCGGTGCTCATCCAGGGATCGGGACAAGATCAAGATGTCATCGAGGTAGACGAAGACAAATGATCCCAGGAAGTCCTGAAGTACATCATTGATCAGTCTCTGGAAGATGGCCAGAGCGTTGGTTAGCCCAAACGGCATCACCAGGTACTTAAAGTGGCCGCTTGGGGTCCGAAAACCAGTCTTCCACTCATCCCCCTCCCTGATCCGCACCAGATGATATGCGTTCTGGAGATCCAGTTTGGTAAAGATTGAGGCCCCCTGGAGAGAATCAAAAGCCGTGTCCATCAGCGGCAGTGTGTACTTGTCCTTGATGGTGATCTCGTTGAGGGCACGGAAGTCTATACACGGCCTTATGGAGCCATCTTTCTTCCCTACGAAAAAAAACCCCGGCCCTTACCGCCGAGGAAGATGGGCGGATAATGCCCGAGCTGAGGGACTCCTTAATGTATGCCTCCATTGCTTCCCGCTCCGGCGCCGACAGGCTGTAGAGGCGGCTTGACGGCAGCGGGGCCCCAGCCCAGAGATTGATGGCACAGTCATAGGGCCGGCGGGGGGGAAGAGACAACGCCTGGGACTTACTGAAAACTGCCCCCAGGTCGTGATACTCGGCGGGCACCCTGGACAGATCGGGAGGAGGAGAGATGGGGGCGACCAACAGCATGGAGGGAGCACATGCGGCGGACTGGAGGCAAGCACTGAGGCAGAGGGAGCTCCAGGACACCACGCTTCCTGCGCGCCAGTCAAAGGAAGGATTGTGGAGCCGGAGCCAGGGATAACCCAAGATGACTAGGGAGGAGGCAACCAGCAGGACGAACAGGCTGAGATCCTCCCAATGATAACTGAGACAGGGGCCGTTTGTTTTGTCACAATCGCTAACGGTGCTCTGGATAGAGCAATGAGCCGTAGGGGAGTCTTCAAAGGATGGCAGGGAAGCCCCAGTCGGGTTGCCAGTTCCCCCGAGATGAAGCTCTGCTCAGCTCCCGAGTCAACCAGGGTGTGTGTGCAATGTTCAGTCTTATTGTGTATGAATCTGATGGGTATCGTACATTTGGAAAGGGGATTCGGCCGAGGTTGGTCCGTGAGTCCCCCTACTGCGACGCACGGACCCTCTCTTTTGGCCAAACGGGACAGGCTTCTAACTCATGCTCCTCACTACCACAGTACATGCACAAGCCTAGCTCCCTACGACGCTGTCTCTCAGCTTGGGAAAGCTTAGTTCGCCCCATGACCATAGGCTCCTGTGTGTCAGCTGACTCTAGGGACGGCAAGGCTAGTAACGGGGTCTGGGAGGAGCGCAAGGCCTGGGTGCCCGAGCGACCGGAAGTTCTCCGCTCGGATGCCCGCTCTCTCAACCTATTATCTAAATTAATGGCAAGAGAAATAAGCACCTTGAGCTTCTCTGGCTTCTCCAAGTCGGCTAACTCATCCCGCAGGCTAGGGCTCAAGCTCCTGATGAAAATACTACACAACAAGGCATCTTCTCACCCCACCTCCGCCGCCACCACCCGGAAATCGACAGCATAGTCCGCCACGGACCTGCCCCCCGTCGACGATTTAACAGCCGGGTGGTGAGCACATTGTCCCGGTCGAAGTGGTCAAATACCTCGTTGAACTCGCCAACAAACTGGCTGTAGGTTAAGTTAGCATAGCTTGCCCTAGCCATCACAGCGTATGCCCAAGTTAGCGCTCGCCCTTCCAATAGGTTTGTAACATAACCTATCCGGCTATGCTCAGTTGGAAAATCCCCCAGAACCCGCTGGAAAACTATCTCACACTGGAGGAGGAACCCACGAGCCTCCCCTAGCTTTCCGCTAAAGCGGGAGGGCGTGGGAACAGGAGTGAGTCGGGTCAGGGTAGCTTGACTAGCCTGGCTAGTGGAGGAGCTAGCGGGAGCTGTAGCACCGATTGCCGCCAGAGGAAACATCTGCTGCCCTGCCAGGGGATCCAACCGGCTGTTAATTTGAGTCAACTGATTCAAGATAACCTGCTGTTGGTAAACAATCTGATCCATTTGCGCCTCTAAGTTGTTAAATTGCTGTCCTCAACCTATTATCTAAATTAATGGCAAGAGAAATAAGCGCCTTGAGCTTCTCTGGCTTCTCCAAGTGGGCTAACTCATCCCGCAGGCTAGGGCTCAAGCTCCTGATGAAAATACTACACGACGAGACATCTTCCCACCCCACCTCCGCCGCCACCACCCGGAAATCGACAGCATAGTCCACCACGGACCTGCCCCCCGTCGAAGATTTAACAGCCGGGTGGTGAGCACATTGTCCCGGTTGGAGTGATCAAATACCTCGTTGAACTCGCTAACAAACTGGCTGTAGGTTAAATTAGCATAGCTTACCCTAGCCATCACAGCGTATGCCCAAGTTAGCGCTCGCCCTTCCAATAGGTTTGTAGCATAACCTATCCGGCTATGCTCAGTTGGAAAATCCCCCAGAACCCGCTGGAAAACTATCTCACACTGGAGGAGGAACCCACGAGCCTCCCCTAGCTTTCCGCTAAAGCGGGAGAGCGTGGGAACAGGAGTGAGTCGGGTCGGGGTAGCTTGACTAGCCTGGCTAGCGGAGGAGCTAGCGGGAGCTGTAGCACCGATTGCCGCCGGAGGAAACATCTGCTGCCCTGCCAGGGGATCCAACCGGCTGTTAATTTGGGTCAACTGATACAAGATAACCTGCTGTTGCTAAGCAATCTGATCCATTTGAGCCTCTAAGTTGTTAAATTGCTGTGCCAACACGCTGTTCGCTGGATCATTCTGAAAGAGCTGTACTGACATAATGGTTGACCCAGGGAACAGACACGGACTCAGAAATGGATACAATTATCTTTATTGAACCAGTGTTCGTGTGTGAGTGCGTGAATGTGCTGTGTCGTGTAAGTGAGTGTGGGCTGGAGACTCCGAGCAGCTGGGAGAGAGCAGAGCGCAATGCAGCCTGGCAACCGTATGGACGGAGCAAAGGCACACAATTAGCTAGGACCAAGATGGGTAATCACTCAGGTAATAACTGTGGCTTACCGTTCCAGGCAGATGGTGAGCACCCGTTGGCCAGGAAGACAGCGCCCGCTGTCCCAGTGTCGTTGTAGCCGTGTAGAGGGTGGAGAGGAGAGAGCGGAGACTGCCGCCAAGAGGGACGATTCCGCCGCTGGGAGATTCCACCTGTGCACAGGGGAGTAGCAAGGAACAGGTGAGTAAAGGTGAGGCTTACTTGGTTGGGAGAGGATCTCCTCCAGGCGTTGATGCCAAGATGGCGAGGTGGACGATCGTGGAGAGGTTTGGCTGAGAAGTTGTAGGAAGAGCTTCATAAAGCCAGGGAGACAGACTGCTCCGTGTAGGCCTGCAGGCAGAGTGAGATTATATAGCCCTGGTCTGATGAGGAGCCGGTGTGCGCGCAGCTGTGGATGATAACGGCCCAGAGCGAGTCATCACAGATTCAGTTTCATTTCCTCATTAAATGTCATTGTTTTACTTCAACATAAAAAAATCACAATTTATGTGCAGTTATAAATGTTTGAGCTTGGAGATGGAAATAAATGTTTTGTGGAAATAAAGGTACTGCATAAAGTTTTCTATTGTGCTCTTTCATTAAAGTCATGTTGTTTCTGTTAACTTGTCTCGGGACATTTTTTCTCCTTTCTGTGTCTGGTGTGATCCCAAACATCTGGATCACATTCTCAACTTAATTTGTGCATCCATAAGCTGCACAGAAAATCATGCCGAGAACCTGATCTGTGAACATTTTAGGATTTTACTGTTTTTGGCATCAACATACAATTTATGAAGTCAAACCCTTCTGACATTGAAGGAAAATATTCATTTTAAACAATTACATGATGTTACAGTATGGATGAATAAAAAAATAGAAAAAAGTCTTGCTTTTATTTGAACCACTGGTGCTGTTATCTATTTAAATTCAATTATATGACCCCAGTCACCACCTGGAAGAAGAGGCAATGGTGCCAACATGCTGCTCACTGGTATTAGCTGACAGTAATTTGTTAGGCAGAAGTTCAGAGTGAAAAATGAGAAAATGAGAGCATGTCTTTGCATTTTTATTTTAAAAATCACAATTTCATGGCATTTGTACTACATTGAATATTTTCATATAACAGACTGTTGCAACTTGACTATATTGTGTTACAAAGGCTTCTTCTTTTATTTAGTATTCTCCACCCTGCTTAGTCACTAGTTTTCAGACTACAGTGTAATTTTTATGTACGGGTACATCTCAGTAAATAGAATATCATGATTTACATTTTAATTTCAAAAACTATAATCAAAATTGAATTAAAAAAGGCATGAAATATTTCCTTGTGCCTGTAATGAATATTGAACCTGTGAATGTCATAAATGGCCCTTTTTAAGGGCTATTGAAGGACACCAAACGCACGCTGTGAGTTTGCACATTTATTAACAGAAAGACGGACATACATACAACACTAACTTACATATAATGAGGTAATGAGGGCGCAGGAGGAGAACGGGGCTTAACGTCTGCAGGAGGAAGAACAACCTGGTAGAAACTCGGGCTGAGTCGTGAGGGAACGCCAGGGGGAAAAAGGGATTAAATCTGCCGGAGTCACACCTGAAAGGAAACGGGGCTCACGGCAGAGGATAAAGGAAAAGAGACGAATTTTACCCGGACGAAGCACACCCGTTCACCGCCGCGCACAACCCAGCTCACTCAGAGTATGACTGTGTAGGAATATTTAATAAAATATTGTAATAAGGTACAGGAATTATTTATTTTATTTAATAGTGGGTGTGAAAGGGGGCGGTGTTAAACCGTCACTCCTGCACTCGCTAAATAAAATAAATAAGCACTCGTAAAAGGGGCACCAGTCCTAATGGACACTTATATTAAACTTAGTTTTAATTAATTTTGTACCTTCAATTACTTAATGGAGCAGTCTCAAAATTTAAGAGAGTTCTTCTCCTGCCGTGATCTAAGAAACATATACAGTATATGCGAAAAGAAAACGCTTCAACTTCTCTCATTCACCCTTTTATTAAACTCATTCAGGTTACATGATATGGCATTCAAATGATGGATAAACAGATTCAAATGATAACAGGTGTCCGATATCACATCAACTGTTGTTGGATTCCTGAACATAAAATCTAGCGTTAGACCTTTGTAGAACCAAGGAGAAACCAGACTTATGTTTCAACAGTAAATGAAGGCTGAAATGTCTAACAAAACAGAACGCAGTTCTATGGGGAAAATTCATAACCTGATTATCTAAAAATGAACTTCTGAATTAATCTACAAAGATGAAGGGAAGTTACTTAAAAATGACTAAGAGTCTTCCTTCAGTTTATAGCTTTATCCTATGGCTGAGAGACTAATTGTACCATGAAATACTGGTTATATTCAATTGTAATTTAATTGTTAGGACATCACGTTTAACCCAGCAGATAGGAAAATGGGAGTCTCACTTACGAACAGCTATAGGTCCATGTGTTCAGCGAGTCGATACTGGCTCGGTTTTGATCACTAGGACCCAGAGATGGAGCGACCGCTGCAAGGCTCCTTGATGTTCACAACCAACCAAGGAAGTGCAGACTCAGCTGGGGGGCTCGTAAAGAACAGCGGCAGCAGTGGAGGGTTGTCTCAGAGCGGCTCAGCGGCGTGAAAAGCCCTTGGCAACGAGTCCGAATTTGAGGTCTCTGGCCGCGGAATAGACCAAAAAAACTGAAGGAGAAACTTCTCAGTCAGGCGGGTATGAGGCCAGAAAGAGAGTCCAAAAACACAATCTCTGTTCACTTTAAATTAGGAAAATTAAAGGTCCACTTTAACGGCGTGAAAAGTCAGAAAATCTGAGAAAAACATTTACTAGGATAAGAATGGCTTCTGAGGTGAAGAAAAAAAAAAGTTTGAGAGTTTGACTCTCTATTTAAGGCAAGCTCGTAAGAAAAAGATGGTTTCTCCTCAGTAACCAGAAAAATGAGAAAACTAACGCAGGATTTGACAAACTTCACACAGAACAATTTAGATAAAAGAAAACTACACGGAGCTCTGAAAAGGTGGAACAAAACTTTCTTCTGAGATCTAGATCGCTATTCTGCTTCTTTAATCTTAATCTAGTTCCTGATCTACCCAGACTTCTACACATCTTTCAATCTTTTTTCTAGTTCTCAATCTACTTATTCTTTGTCTGTCTTATTCCCTCTTATTCTTACATGCAGGGCGGCTCCTCACTCCTTTTAAATGAGTGCGCTGTTGGGTCATAAAACATGGGTCGGTCGCAAGACAGACCAATCAACGTTATAAAAAGGAGTTTGAACTGGCCACCATCCAATGTGAAAACATTTCTTTGTTTGGGAGCAACCAATCGAATGAGGGCACCATCCCATGAAAATGCAGAGAAGGCCGGGGGGCAAAGAATGATAGACAAGAATTAATACCCATTCAGCTCTTATAAAATTAGGTGCTCAATATAAGATCTAACTAAATTAAGTGACTTGGCTAATATTCAGTGATCATGCATTTATACCATTACTTAATATTAACATTCGTTTGACTAACACTCATGAACATAACATTTCTTATACATATTTATAATACATGCACTCATATTTAGATCAAAGATTAATGAAGTACTGCAAACCATGGTCGGTGATCAAAAGGATGATTTTCAGTGTCCTTAGGATCTGGAGGAGATGATAAGCTGAAAGGAACTTAACGTTTAGTAAGAACTGACAGTCAAATTATACATAATGAAACATATTCCTTAGGTATCCACTAGGAGGTACTGTTGAGCTGTAGTTAACTTCTTTAGGTCCATGATATCTGAAAAGGGGTCTGGTATCTGTCAAAAGCCATAAACCCGTCTGGTGAAGAAGTTTATGACCTTCTAAGAGCATTAGTTTCCTGTAGGGCGGATGCTATCCACATGAACTGTCCACGTTGGGGATCTGGACTCCGAGTTTTTATGGTCCCTTTAAGCCTTTAAAAGCAAATTCTGATCCTTACCATCTCTGCAAGAGGCAACTGTTTACACTGGGGTCCTGGGAAAAACATTCTTTGGATGTGGATGCAGGACCTGTGGATCGTCACTTCCTTGTGGTAACGTATCGTCACTTCCTGTTTTGCTGTCTGCCTGTGTGGTTTGCTCTCCAGCTCTCCAGCCACTAGCTAGCCACTAGCTATGGCTACTAGCTCTCTTTCGTCTCCTCCTCTGGTGTGCTCTCTCTGTCAGATGTTTAGCTACACCTCTGCCTCTTTTAGTGATAATGGTAAATGTAATAAATGTTGTCTTTTTGAGGCGCTCGAGGCGAGGTTGTCTGATTTGGAATCCCGGCTCCGCTGCATTGAAACACCGTCTGCGCCAGTTAATCTCGACGGACGCCCATTAGCTGCAGCAGAGCTAGCTAGCTTAGGTCCCACTGTCAGCGGTTCCCCGGCTCTCCTCAGCAGCGAGGAGACTGGGTGGGTGACGGTGAGAAGGAAGCCTAGTCGCAAAGCCCCGGTTCACCACCAACCTGTTCACGTTTCTAATCGTTTTTCCCCGCTCAGCGACACACCCGCTGAGGAAAAAACTCTGATCATTGGCGACTCTGTAGTCAGAAACGTGAACCTAGAGACTCCAGCGGCCATAGTCCAATGTATTCCTGGGGCCAGAGCAGGCGACATCGAGTCAAATTTGAAAATGCTGGCTAAAAGTAACTGTAAATACTCCACAATTGTTATTCACGCCGGCATTAATGACATCCGTCTCTGGCAGTCGGAAGTCACGAAACTTAATATAGAATCGGTGTGTGAGTTTGCAAAAACGATGTCTGCCACTGTAGTATTCTCTGGGCCCCTCCCCAATCTGACCAGTGACGACATGTTTAGTCGCTCGTCATCCTTGAACCGCTGGCTGTCTGTGTGGTGTCCTAAAAATGACGTGGGCTACATTGACAATTGGAGCTCTTTTTGGGGAAAACCTGGTCTTATGAGACGAGACAGCATTCATCCCACTTTGGATGGTGCTTCTCATTTATCTAACAATCTGGCATCTTTTTTATCCAAATTTCCAAAACCATGCCTACTCAGAGTTGGGACCAGGAAGCAGAGTCGCAGTCTTACACGCCTCTCTGCAGCTCCTCTTCATCCGCCACCCCTCAGCTTAGCCCCTGTCTTCCCCATCAGAGAATCGTTGTCTGCTCCCTCCAAAGTAAATAAAAATATAATATATAAGCATCCCAAAGTGATTAAGCAAAATATTGGTAAAACTCAAATTAAACATAAAGCCTCTAAATTGAATGATTTGGCCTCTGTTCCTCCTCATAATTTAAAAATTAAATGTGGTTTATTAAATATTAGGTCTCTAACTCCCAAGTCTCTGTTAGTCCATGATCTGTTAATTGATCATCAGATTGATTTAATTTCCCTTACAGAGACTTGGTTAGGGCAAGAGGATTATGTTGGTTTAAATGAATCAACTCCCTCTGGTTATTTAAACTGTCAAAATCCCAGAAGTTCTGGTCGTGGAGGAGGAGTAGCAACAATTTACCATTCCAAATTACTAGTTAATGTAAAGCAAAAAACATGTTATAATTCCTTTGAGGGCCTGGTCCTCAGTGTTGGGCACTTTAGCAATTTCAGGTTAAACCCAATTTTATTTGCCATAGTTTATCGTCCCCCATCAACCTATTCAGAATTTTTATCCGAATTTGCTGATTTCTTAGCTGATTTAGTGCTGAAATCTGATAGAATAATTATAGTAGGGGACTTTAATATACATGTGGATGTAGATAGTGACTGCCTTAATGTGGCTTTTAATTCAATATTAGACTCGATTGGGTTTTCTCAGAAAGTAGGAAATTCTACTCATTACCTCCACCATACATTGGACCTTGTTCTGACATATGGCATAGAAATAGAAAATCTTGTAGTGTCTCCTCATAACCCTGTACTGTCAGACTATTGTCTGTTAACCTTTGATTTTACTATTTCTGACTATTTGGCTCCTAAAGAAAAATATTATCACAGTAGATGCCTCTCAGATGATGCTGTTTCCAAATTTATGCAGATTGTTTCCTCTATGCCATGTGTCAACACAATGGAAATAAGCTATAGACAGCTTGCTCCTTCTGTAATTGATAACATGGTGGATAGTGTTTCAGCTTCTCTGCATCAGGCTCTAGACTTGGTGGCCCCCTTAAAAAAGAAAAAGTCTAATCAGAGATTTTTAACTCCTTGGTTCAACACAGAAACTCGTAGCTTAAAACAGAAGACTCGTCAATTAGAAAGAAAATGGTGCTCTACTAATTTAGATGAAATCTATTTAGCTTGGAGAAATCATCTTTTAATTTATAAAAAATCTCTTAGAAAAGCTAGAACGAGTTATTACTCTGCATTAATAGAAGAGAACAAGAATAATCCCAGGTTTCTTTTCAGTACTGTAGCCAGGTTGACAAAGAGTCAGGACTCTGTCAATCCTAGCATCCCCTTAGAGCTTACTAGTCAGGACTTTATGAACTTTTTCAATAATAAAATTTCATCCATCAGAGATAAAATCAATCAGATTCTTCCCACAGTTAACTTAAATACTGTAACTATTACAACTCCTTCTATTGATGTCTGTCTTGATGAGTTTACTCCAATCGACCTTTGTGAGTTAGACAAAATAGTTTCCTCATCCAAACCTTCAACTTGTCTTTTAGACCCTATTCCTACCAGGTTATTTAAAGAAGTCTTCCCACTTATTGGTAGCTTTATTCTTCATATAATCAATTCTTCATTAACTTTAGACCATGTACCGCAGGCTTTTAAAACGGCTGTAATTAAACCCTTACTCAAAAAGCCAACGCTAGATCCAGGAGGTTTAGCTAACTATAGACCAATCTCTAATCTCCCTTTCATTTCAAAAATCTTAGAAAGAGTTGTTGCTACGCAATTATTTGACCACCTGCAGGGAAATGGTTTACTTGAAGAGTTTCAATCTGGGTTTAGAATCCATCATAGTACTGAAACAGCCTTAGCGAAGGTCACTAACGACCTCCTCATTGCATCTGATAATGGACTAGTTTCTGTATTTGTCCTTTTAGATCTTAGTGCAGCTTTTGATACTATTGATCATAATATTCTACTTGATAGATTAGAACACTATGTTGGACTTAATGGAACTTCGTTGCAGTGGTTTAGATCTTATTTATCTGATAGGTTCCAGTTTGTTCATGTAAATGATGAGTTTTCTTTTAGCTCAAAGCTTAGTCATGGAGTTCCACAGGGATCTGTGCTAGGCCCTACTCTTTTTAGTTTATATATGCTTCCGTTAGGCAACATTATTAGAAAGCACTGTATACATTTTCATTGTTATGCAGATGACACACAATTATACCTGTCAATGAAGCCAGATGATACTAATCAATTAGCCAAGTTAGAAGCCTGTCTTAAGGAAATTAAAGCTTGGATGACTTGTAATTTCCTGCTATTAAATTCAGATAAGACTGAAGTCATTGTTGTTGGTCCAAAAAACCTTAGAAATTCCTTTCCAAATCAAACTTTCAGTTTGGATGCAGTTACTCTTGCTCTTAATAGCTCTGTGAGGAACCTTGGAGTTATTTTTGATCAGGATTTGTCCTTCAATTCACATATTAAATTTGTTTCTAAGACTGCCTTCTATCATTTGCATAATATTGCCAAGATTAGGAGCATCTTGTCTCAGAGTGATGCTGAGAAGCTGATCCACGCTTTTGTTAGCTCGAGATTAGATTATTGTAATTCTTTATTATCAGGCTGTCCTAAAACATCTTTAAAAAGTCTTCAGCTGATCCAAAATGCTGCAGCAAGAGTTTTAACAGGTACTAGAAAGAGAGATCATATCTCTCCGGTTCTGGCCTCCCTTCATTGGCTTCCCATAGAGTTTAGAATTAAGTTTAAAATCCTTCTTCTTACTTACAAAGCTTTAAACAATCAGGCTCCTTTTTATTTAAAAGATCTGATACTACCGTATCATCCTAACAGAGCACTACGCTCCCAAAATGCAGGATTACTTGTAATACCTAGAATCTCCAAAAGTACAATGGGAGGCAGAGCCTTCAGTTATCAAGCTCCTCTCCTGTGGAATCAGCTGCCAATCTGGATTCGGGAGTCAGACTCGATCTCTGTTTTTAAGAATAGGGCTAAAACCTACCTTTTTGATATAGCCTACAATTAGGGAGGGATCATGTGTTTCTGAACCCTCCCTTAGTTATGCTGCTAATAGGTTTAGTCAGCCGGGGGACCTCCAGTAATGCACTGGGCCTCACTCCTTTCCTCACTCTCTATGAAATTTTTTTTTTTTTGCTGGTCATTAACATTTGTTTGTTCTCTCCCATAGATTGAGTCCCCATCGTGCTGTTTGCTCTCTACATGTCTGTTCTTTTCTTCTTCTCTATCCCCTCACCCCCCAGCCAGTCGCAGCAGATGACTGCCCCTCCCTGAGCCTGGTTCTGCTGGAGGTTTCTTCCTGTTAAAAGGGAGTTTTTCCTCTCCACCGTCGCCAAGTGCTTGCTCACAGGGGATCGCCTGATTGCTGGGGTCTTTCTGCAACTGTGGGGGTCCCCCCTACAGTTGATAGTGCTATGAGATGACTGTTGTTGTGAAATGGCGCTATATAAATAAAGTTGAATTGAATTGAATTGAATTGAATTGAATTGAAATTCTTGGTCAGGCCTTGAGAGAGGGTAGTTAATATGAAAACAAGTGATATTCCTGTAGAATGAAGAAAAGTGATTTTCCTGTAGAAGGAAGAAAAGTGAAATTCCTGTAGAATGGAGGAAAGTGATCTTCTGTATTGGTTTGAGGAGACGATGATGCTACAACTGATTTCTGAGGAGGTTAACAGTAGGGCACGGCAACGGGGAAAACGTTGCCGTATCCTTAAGTAGGTGAATGGAACAAATGATTAATGAATCACAGGTTTGGGTACATGAATGAGAAAATAATCAAAACAACAAGTGACAGCTTTGCAGCCCGCTAAACAGAGTTTGACAACCGGAAGCTGCACAGCACTGTCAAAATAAAAACACAGACCGGAAACTACATAATAATACAAAGATAAGATAACACAACCCCAAAAGATGTAAATAATACCATAAATACAAAATGGCACACAATAAATAGACAGGACTAAAAGGACAGAACTAAGAATACCACACTTCATACATAAACAGACCAAATACAGTGGCACATAATGCGTACCACATAAACAAAGAAGCCAACAAACAGAAAAGAGTCAACTCCATCTGGAGACTGAGCACAGCACCCATCTGTGCTCAGGATCATGACAATGAAAGTTTATTTTTTGAATTATTAAAAAATAATAATTTTTTTCACAATATTCAAATTTACTGAGAGGCACAAATGTGTTATATTTACATTCATACACAGAAAATCCTTCCTAACTTGAAAGGTTTAGGAGTAAAGTGCACAGCCCCTGTAACTTACCTAAATCACATTAAACTGACAGCAGTTTTTTTTTTTACTACATATTTTCAATTCAAATAATTCTGCCTAATCTTGCAAAATAACCCACTGTATTTAAAAGTTGATAATTCAGTAATCAGTCCACTGACGCCACAATATAAGGTAAGGCTACACACAGCTAGGCAGTGAAATTTACACTGCAGCTTTTATCAGTGTGAATCAGCAGTTCTCCTTCCCTCCAAAACATACTCCAACTGTCTTTTTAAAGCTGCTCTTTATATCAAAATCCATTTAAATCTGTTCATTATAAGTTTAAACAATGTACCTACCAATAGGTATTGTGATGTTTCATGGGGTTCACACAATAATGAGAGATGATTGTGACGCAACAGGCTTTATTCTTCGCTCACTCACTACACAGAACAGAGGGGAGGTCATTCACACAGACCCTCAACTCACTCATGGTGACACAGACACATGCTCTATCACATACAGGGAAAATAACTCTATCGTAACTGGTCTTATAACATAGTTATAATGACACAGCAATAACACTTAAGGTGTGTTCACACCAAACGCGAACGGGCAGCGCAAATCCATACAAAGTGAATGGGAAGACGCAAGTTCGTGTCCGCTAGCAGCTAGCTAGCTTTGAGATTCTGCTGTCACCGGTGTAAAATTATCACCATTGCAGAGTAAACTAGTTAGAAAATGAAACTCACTCACCGGGAGACAGGAGGACCGGGAACTTTTCAGCTGAATCGTGATTTGGGAGTTATTTACCCACGGTTTCCAGCCACGGACGTCCTAGCAAGTTAGCAACGTAAACACCCATCATCTGTGAAGTTTTGGAGGCTTGAGATGACATTTTCAGGTGAGCCCCCAGTCAGATAATGTAAACCTAAGCATGATGTTATTTTGGGAATTTCCATAGCAGGTTGAACACAGCTGCAGAAGTTTTAAAGACAACTTTGCCTGTCTGCATCTCACTATTTATGTCTGTTGGCGTGTTTACATTGATTTATAATGTAATTGTGCCGTGTGAAAAATTCGCCTGTTCGCATTTGGTGTGAACGCACCTTTAGAACACACGGATGATAACAGTATTTGAATCCTCCACGGCGCAAAGCATGCCTGGAGAATCCCCATCCCTTCCTCACAGCCCCAGCATTAAATTCCCCACCACCACCCCGCCCCGGACTGGTTTCTGTCCCCAGAATAATAAATCCAACTTAAAAGTCCAATACAAATCCGTGCAGGCGCCGGGGCGACCACCATTATCAGCAGCCAGCAGGCACGGTCCCAACCAGTGGCTCACCAGTTTTGGTAACAGTCCCTCTTTCCGCTGCGGGCAGAAAAAGTCCAGCAAAGTCCCTTCCCTGGCAGCGGGAGTCGTACGCTCGCTTCTGTCGACCCTCCACCCCACCCCCCGCCACTACTGGGGTCTCCCAAGCCAGTTCAGGTACCATGTGCAGGCGTCCTCTCGAGTGGAACGAATAATCCAACCTCGGTTTGCAGTCCATCTCATACTGCTGCAGGGGGTTGTAGGTTGCTGCGTCTGTCCTCTCTGAGCCGTGCAGGTGGTACAGTGGTGGACATGGTGCTTCACGTCCCGACGACACCCCGGCCAGTAGAACCGGGTCCGAAGACACTGCAGAGTCTTCCTCGCCCCGAAGTGGCCCGCCCCCACCCACCCGTGCACCAACTGGAGCACCTTGGGGTGGAGCCATTGCGGGACCAGCAGCTGCCAGACGTGACACTGCCCAGCTTGAGACTGGCACCGGCGATAAACAACACCCTCATGACAGCAGAGGTTGGACCACTGAGAATGCAGGACCTTGGTGTCTGGGTCCACCAGTCTTATATAATGTCTTATATAAGACATTATATAAGACACAATTATCTAATTTTATTAGATAATTATGTCATTGCCCCTTATTAGTCCATATCCTACCTGTCTACAGGTTTTTACACGATCAACCAGTAATACCAAAAGTTGTATTGGGTGGCTGGTGTCAATTACACCATATATGATCTAACAAAATGTCTTTGCTCACCATGAACACTGGTCTGATCCCCACCACGGCAGCTTTACAAGAATTTAAAGCTCAAAATAAGTTCTAAAACTAGAAGAAATGCCTTAATGAATAATTAAACTACATCAAACTATTCTTCAAAAATATGTATTTATGAACAAGCAACAACAAAACAAAATCTGTATGTCTTAAAACTAGGGCTGTCAAACAATAACATTTTTTAATCTGATTAATCATAGTGATACTGTGGATTAATTTACAGTAATCATGATTAATACACATCCATTATTACTTAGGTTTCTTTTATGTGGAGGCAAAAAGACTCATGACTGAAGAAATGAACAAATATAGACAAAAATGCATCAGTTTATGTAAAACATGCCCGAATTGCATCCCATCCGCCAAAACTATAAAAATATAACGCTACAGCCAGGCTTATGACCATTTGTGCATTTTTAGAAGTACCCATTATACATTTTTAGAAGTAAAAATTATTACCTCTTGTAAATTATCTTTAAATTATGTTTATTTACCAGACGTTTTAGTGTTTCAAAGAGGGTTAGAAATCTTAGTGATCCAACTCCACATTTTACAATCTTCAGAGTTGAGATTTTGCATTTATGCATTGTTGGTAAAAAGGGTAATCATTTTTTCAAAGTATTTTCAACGCATATAGCTGTATTGACTTGACTTACACTAAACACCGGCTTGCAGCGATGGGGTGCAATTCTCGGTACACAAGCAATTCTCGGCATAGCTGTATTGACTGACAGTATGGGATGCAATTCTTGGCAAGCGAGCAGTTCTCGGCATAACACCGGCAAACTTTGGACAAATGAGATGAAATATCGCTTTTCATGTTCTGTATGTGACTGTTGAAAACATGGACTGATAAATAACTTATAAACCATTCACTCATTAAGCTTTCAATGCACTTCCTTACTGCTCTCCACCTCTCTGTCAGTGTGTGTGTAAGGAGCCTCAGCAGCCCTGCCTGCGGAGGAGAAACAGATTGGACTAAACCACTGTGAGGACTGGGGGGGGGGGGGGGGTTCTAATCTTTGAATAGTTATAAATGTCAAACAATAGGTTTTTAAGTGGCACCACTTGTATTGTGCCTTCAACGAACATTACTCTGCTGTTCAAATAAAACATGTTTGTGTTTACAATGTGATTTTTTTGGGGGGACAGCTTTATGGAAGGGGGGGGGACATGACCCCTGCGTCCCCCCCCCCGGGATTTACGCCCCTGCCGCTGATCCGTGTCCAGCCACTGCCGGACCCGTGAGATGACAGGATCTCCCTCCTGCTCACTCCAAAGCTGCTGCGCACCAAGGTCCTCCATGACGTTATCGCTGGGGAGGGCTGCCCGATGGTTTGAAGAAGCGCTGTGAACCGCTGTGCTATCCCAGGCTGTCACGGTCTGGAGAGCCCGTGAGACTGCTGGGTCACGCTCCTCGGCCTGCGCTGATGGCACTGACCCTTCAATCATGCAGGCCCCCTGTGTTATGTCTGGGTTGGGAGCCAAGGATGAGGCCAGGTGTCAAACAGAACATACGTTTATTAATACGGCACAGGTGCAACACCACACAGCACACTCACAGCCATCAGGCAAAAGACATGGCAAAGAGACCGCCCCTCCTGTCCGCTGCCCTCTTATAGTCACGGGTGGTGGCAGAACCGGAAGGCAGAGCCACGCACCGTGCTTTACAAATAAAAGCCTAAAACTTTAACATTATATTATAACTAACTACACAACATTCTCCCACCTTTTACAAAAGCCTAAAACACACACACGATTCGGACCCACCCCAATTTAGGACCCGAGTCACGCACTAAAATTAATCAAACAATATAATATAAATGGTCTAACACAGTCATTCCAAAACAACTAAGACTAGGGGAGATGGATAGACTGCCACCTCACCCCACACGACGAAGCAGGTTACTCTGCCGCTTATACTACATGAAAGTCCACTTAAACCAAAATACCACCGCGTCTCCTAAGTTAGAACAGATAATCAAAATAACCCCCATAACCTATGCAAACAGCAAATACACTGAACAAAAACACACGAAACAAAGTATGTATAACAATTAACTTACAACACTCAAAATCCAAACACATGCACAATAGTTAAACTATATACAACCAGTTGAAGTAAACAAGCCTATGCCCCCCCCCCCTTCCCCGACCATCCTTCCATCAGTCCGGCCCTGGAGGTAATCATCTCCCGGGACGCCGCTGGCTGCCTCAACCCCGGTGCACCTCTTCTTCGTCACCACCGGATGAGTCTCTTGACCAGGCCCACATCCTACAGTCTCCTCCCGGGCACGCCGCAGCTCATTCAGGTGCCGCCACGAGCCATCCGGCAGTTGGAGATAGGCGTTTTTCCCATCTGGCCACCACATGCAGCTTCCCCTGGTGCTCCCCCAACTACCGTTTGGCCCGTACCCACAATGATTGTGCCTTCTCACAAGCCTGGACCAAGTCCGCGACTCCCAGAGGGGCCTTCCTCGGCTTGCAGGGTCTCTGCTTGGCACATTGCTCCACCATGCCTAACGGTCTGGCCCCGACCTCTTCTAAATCTGCCACCGCCGTCGCCGTTGTGGCCCCCTGTTCACCAGCCCACTTCAGCCGAGCTCCAGGAACAGGTGAAACCAGCCTCTCAACGTTGCCCATCGTCACAGGTGTCCCGCCGTGCCGCCCAGTACCCTCGTCCAGGGCAACTTGGGCTCTGGCACAGGGACCCTCCTGTGAGGACCCTTGGTGATATTAGTCTTGCTCCCTCTCCAGGGTGCCAAGCAGTTCCTCATCCCACATTGCACTATCTACCACTTTTGGGATTGGTCGGTCCCACAATCTACAGCCTGACCACGCCTCCCCAGCACCACTTTTAATGGCGAAGTCAATACCATAGAACAGGTCACAGCCCATTATGTTTTCTCCACAGGCCGTCACGGTGAATTCCAGGTCACACATCTCGGCCGATTTGTACCGAGCCATCAGTCTCAGCTTCCCACAGTGGCCAGCTATCCTCCTCCATAACCACAAAGTGGTGCCAGGTCACCCCCAATCCTGTAGTGCGGGAAAAAACATCTTGCAGTTGCCCAATTCAACAAGGAGCTCACTGCTCCCATGTTGATCAATAATGGCACCTCCACCCCATCCAACTCCACCATACAGTACATGCGTCCGTTGGTGCTAGGGGACACAGCGTGGACAACACAGCGGGAGAGTCCTCTTTGTGTCCCAGACTTCCTCACTCGAGCATGCGGCATACCCTGGCGAAATGATGCAAGTGGCCACACTTGCCGCAGCGCTTCCCTCTCGCCGGACACTCTCTGGCCTTGAAACAGTGCTTTGTGGACCCACAACCCATAAACACTTGGACTTCCCTGGGGCAGACCTTACATTCACAGCGTTGGCATCGTCCACATCATCGTTCACGCTTTCATCGCTGTCCGGGTCCACTACATATGAGGTCGGAGGTGATCCCAGCTGTCGGTGTGACAAGCTCTCACTCGGCTCCCGTGACAGTTTATCCGCAGCTTCTAGCTGTTGAGCTAACTCGATGGCTGTGGACAGCATCAGTTCACCCGAAAAAGTAAGCAGCTTTGACCTAATTGCAACACAGTTAGTATGCGCCGCCAACTGGTCGCGAACCATCTCCTCCTCCAATGGTCTGAACCGGCACTCGCTGGCCAGCAGCCTTAAGTCTACCACGAACCACTGAATAGACTCGCCCACCCATTGGCGGCGCTGTCGAAACTGAATCCTGTGGACTATCACGTTGTCCGGGGCGCGAAAATGGCACACCATTAACTCAACCACTTCGTCAAAACTATCACAGTCACCCAGCATGCTCAGAATTCACTGTCCCTCCATTCTAAGATTGTGTACCAACAATGCACGAGCCCTTAACTTCTCCAACTTCCCAAGGTTCAGCGCCACCATGTACGTCCGGAAGGCGGCGTACCACATCGGCCAGGGAACAGGTGGCTCACTGGGGAGCTCCAAAAACGTCCAAATGGGAGTAACACATGCTTCCATACCTGCTTTTATCCTCGTTGCCAAAATGTTATGTCTGGGTTGGGAGCCAAAGACAAGGCCAGGTGTCGAACAGAACACACGTTTATTAATAAGGCACAGGTGTAACACCACACAGCATACTCACAGCCATCATGCAGAAGAGATGGCAAAGGGACCGCCCCTCCTGCCCGCTGCCCTCTTATAGTCACGGGTGGTGGCAGAACCGGAAGGCAGAGCCATCACTCGTGCTTCACAAATAAAAGCCTAAAACTATAACATTATATTATAACTAACTACACAACACTCTGGTTCCTCGTCTGGCTGTTGCCACGGAGCGTGATGTACAGATGGATGGCGATATGGACGAACAAAGGGATGGAAGGGAGGACAAAGGGAGGGAGGGACGGAGCCTTGGCAGAGGTATGCGATCTCTGAGTGCCCTCATTTTGTATGTATTTCTTTTTGTTTGCCCTTTTTTATGCTGCCTCTTGGCCAGGTTATCACTGCAAAAGAGAAATGGTTCTCAACTGACCTACCTGGTTCAATAAAGGTTAAATTAAAAAACTTTTCACCCACTGCAGAGACCATTTTCCCACTGCTGTGATAACAAGATTAACTTGGACACACCCATAAATGCACTCTGTGCCATCAACAATAGACTATTGAATAGAACAGAGCACTGCACTGTATGTCAAAAACGAAGATCAGAATAGGTTGAGGGGTTTCACTGTCCAAAAAGGTTTTTTTTTTTTTTTCCAAAATATTTTTGTTGTTTTTATTATCTAAAATGAGGGATGCTGATCTAGACACACAGTTGTGTTGTTTTTAACACATCTGTTTTAAGAGTGCAGCATCTATTGCTATCATAAGAGGCTTTGTGGTGGTAAAATCATCTCAGCTTATTCATGCACTTCTTACTTTGTTTATGGCTGACTGTGTTTTCAGTAGCTATACTCTAAAATGAAATGATGATGAAGGAAGGTGGTCATCCTCTTTAAAAACCATAAATTGCAGCAATTGATACAGGCTGACTAATAACCTGAATGAGAAGTTTTGAGTGAGTCACTAAGACCAAGCCCTCTGTGACTTTTAATTATATTGCATCTGAATAAGCATGAATTACATTAGTTACATTTACGGTATGTATTTACATGATATAAATGTAAAATTGATTATGTTTAAACTGCAACAAGTATCTCCCTGTGATTTTAATCTTTATTAGACATGCAGAATATGTCTTCAGAATTCTTCTCTATAATCATGTATATCATGCCAAGTTATTCATAAGAAGATCCTTAGTGAGTCATCTCTCTCTCTCTCTCTCTTTCTCTCTCTCTCTCTCTTCTCATTATTGCATTACAGAACATGCTCAGTCACAGTGTGACGCAACCTGCAGGCTTGGGCTGTTAGAGTTCTAGCATATTGCTCTCAGTACTCAATACCATCCCAACCACTACATAGTTAATAAACACTTACTATTCTAATGTTTATAGGTGGGAAACAGTTCCTCATAAAAATCTTCAGTTCATAAATTCCAATCAAGTAGGTCAAATTACTATAAGAAATATTACACTGGTCAACACCAAATTTATTGTCTAAGGGGTTTTTTTTTAGCTGATTTAGGGCAATTTTGATATGCTGAATCCAAAAATCACATTGGTTTTGCTCAATCAGGTCGACTTTTTGAACTATGGCCACATGATTTTTCACGTTTTTGTTTACATGTATGGGTATTTTTGCTTTATATGATAAAAAATTCTTTTTTATTTCTTGAAGTTCTCTGAAGTTTGAACAATGATGATGCAACATTCAGTTTACATGTACTTACCTTTATCAATGTCTACTATTCAATTTACAGTACAACTGCACAACTGCTTACAACTTACCATAAAAATCTGACCTGATCGAGAGAAACAGATGTCATTTTTGGATTCAGTGGTGCAAAATTGTCTTAAATCAGTTGAAAAAAGACAGACAACTTACAAAAAAAATATTTTTGTTATGTTGTGTTATTCAGGTAGAGGAGACACAAAGTCATCTACAAACACTAGTATAACTGCCTTGTTAAGTCGTGTATATGTATTTGTTATTTCATTGTGTTGTCTTTTAAACAGAACTTGAGTTTTGCAGTAGAGCTGAGATAGGGTTGTTTCACAACATGTTAGGACTGCCCCTCTAGGGCAAGGAAGAGGACCCAAATGCAAGGCGAATTTTATACATAATTTATTGCAATAATTGAACAGAAAATGAAGTAGCTCATGGGCTGAAACAAAAGCAAAGCATGGCAAGGCCGAGACATGGGGTCACAGGCAGGATAACTCATGCTAAGGGACAACAGGATAGACAGAAGCATAGGTAACACGCCAACATGAGACAACAAGGACACCACACAGGACAGAGACTCACAATGACGTAAATAGACAGTGGGTAATCATGACAATACAGAACAGGTGGGAACAATCAAGGGCAAACAAAGGCAGCAGGGAAGTGGTTACAGGTACGGAGAACAGGAAAGGTGGGGAAGCACAGACAATCACAGACAGGGGATATGCATGAAACATAATGACAATGAACATACAGGACAAAAGACAAGGCAGGGGATAAATAATGCAAAACTAAGACCACAACTAGAGCCTGAACATGAACAGAAAACGCTGTCAAAATAAAAACCCAAATTGATAATGACAGGAATAATGATACAAAACATCAAACCCAAGATACTAATAACACTAAACACAAAGAATCACAAGAACAGAACTCAAGGTGAAGACGTGGACTGAACCCATGTCCCGGTGACAAGAAAATACAAATTATAAAACAAAACAAGGACATGGGCCCAACCCACATTGTGACAAAACATGATTGTTTAAAATATTGCAATGATATTTGTCATGGTTTATAAGCTGACAGCTCACTTGCACGATGCAACAGCACAGAAAAGTAACCACACAAAGGGGCACGTTTGAAAGTTTTATTAAATTGCAAAACAAGCGCACAGCTAGGGAAACAGTCACTCACCAGAGGAACCACCCTGTGGAGAGAAGACGAGAGCTGTGAGTGGAGGAACAGAGTAAGGGGAAATGGGCGAGCCAAATTACCTCTTACTTGGATATCCAGGGAGAACCTGCAGCGACCCAGCGGTGAATAGACGAAGCAGTAGGGTGTGGGGAATGAGCTGATGGTGCCTGACCGGGTGGAGGTAGGAAGCTGAGGAAATGGTGAGATGTGGCAGGAGAGCGCGCGCAGTCCTGGAGACACACCTGCACAGTGGCAGCAACCTGAGGAGAGAAGAGAAACAAGGTAAGACAGTGTGTCTATGCTTGTTAAATAATACTTGCTTGTCTGTTAGACGGGCAGTATACCCAGACGAGCCAGCGTTGAATGCGTGGAGGGAGCCTCCTTAAGTACGCTGGCTGATGAGCGAGGGCAGGTGTGTCTTCTGCCTCAGGTGCAGTGATGAATTGATGAATGTGAGACAGGACGGGAGGGGAGCCCTCTCGCTGCCCATGACAGGGCCCCCCCTTCTAGGAGTGCCTCCTGGCGGTCCAGAGGGCTTTTCCGGGTGAGGTTGGTGATAGGACAGGAGCATCTCTTTATCCAGGACCAGAGACGTAGGAACCCAGGAACGTTCCTCCAGGCCATAGCCCTCCCAGTCCACCAAATACTGAAGGCCCGGCCCCGACGGCGAACATCCAGGATACGACAAACAGTGTAGGCGGGGTGGCCGTCGATGATATGGGGAGGAGGAGGTGGCTTCGGGGGGGGAGAGGGGGCAGAGGGGACTGGCCAAGAGGGGCTTAATGTGGGCAATGTGAAATGCAGGGTTCACCCGCAGGGTCGGTGGCAACTTCAGCTGGACCGATGCGCTGTTTACCACCCGTGAGATGGTATATGGGCCCAGGAAGCGGGGGGAGAGCTTCTTGGATTTCTCCTTAAGAGGAATCTGGCTTGCTGTCAGCCAGACCTGCTGCCTGATGACATACTTGGGGGCAGGGACCCGCTTCCTGTCAGCAGCAGCCCGGGTGCGTTCAGTGGAGCGGGCAAGGGCGGCCCGGATAGACCTCCAGACGCGCCAGCAGCGATGAGCATGGACCCCCACGGATGGAACCACTACCTCCCTCTCGGCCATGGGCAGAAGTGGCAGCATGTACCCCAGCGACGCCTCAAACGGGGTGAGTCCAGTGGCAGTGGAGATGGCTGAGTTCATTAAATACTCCACCCAGGTCAGGTGCGTGCTCCAAGATGAGGGGTTATCAACTGCTACACACTGCAGGGTGGCCCCAAGGAATAGTTGGCACGCTCGGCCTGCCTGTTGCTCTGTGGGTCATTACCGGATGAGAGGCTCACCGTAGTTCCCAAGGTCCGGCAAAAGGCCCTCCAGACCTGGGACGTGAATTGAGGACCCTGGTCAGACACAACGTCCAAGGGGATGCCGTGGATCCGAATGACGTGGTCGGTAAGCAGGACCGCCATCTCCAGGGCCAAGGGGAACTTCGGGAGGGCAACCAGATGCACCGCCTTGGAGAAGTGATCCACGTTGGTGAGAATCACCATCTTGCCACGAGAGGGGGGGAGTCCAGTGACAAAATCCACGGCAATGTGGGACCAAGGACAACCAGGGGTGGGGAGGGGATGGAGGAGACCAGATGGGGGAGAGGAGTCCGATTTCCCCTGGACGCAGGTCTGACATGCTTTGACATACTCCCGTATGTCCCGCCACAGCGTGGGCCACCAGAACGCTCGCTGGACAAAGTCCACAGTTCGAGCGATACCAGGATGGCAGGCGAAGCGACTGGTGTGACCCCACTGGATGACATCGCTGCAGAGGGCAGCTGGGACATACAGATGGTTCTGGGGGCACCCTACTGGCACAGGCTCCTGGGACTGGGCCTGGCACACCCTCCGCTCGATATCCCAAGTTAGGGTTCCAAGGACGCGCAAAGGCGATACAATGGTTTGGGGTGGGGAAGGGGGTGCTACCTTCTCAGAATCAAACTGGCGCAAAAGCACATCCAGTTTGGTGTTCCGAGCGCCAGGCCGGTACGGGATGGAAAAGTTGAACCTCTGAAAAAACAGGCCCCAACGAGCCTGCCTGGTGTTAAGACGGCAGGCCGATCACAAATACTCAAGGTTTTTGTGATCGGTCCACACGACGATGGGGCGAATAGCCCCCTCTAGCCAATGCCTCCATTCCTCCAATGCCAACTTAATGGCAACCAACTCTTTGTCCCTTACGTCATAATTCCTCTCGGCTGGCATAAGCCGACGAGAGAAATACGCACACGGGCGGAGCTTGTGATCGGGGGGGGGTGCGCTGTGACAGTACAGCGCCTACCCCCGAATCAGATGCGTCCACCTCAAGGGCGAATTGGAGCTGCGTGTCGACCTGAGCCAAGATTGGTGTTTCTGTGAACAGGTGCTTTAATTTTACAAACACCTGTTCAGCTGCCTCGGTCCAGCGAAAGGGGACCTTAATGGAGGTCAGCTGCGTTAAGGGCAGTGCCACCCCACTATAGTTCCTTATGAACCTGCGATAGAAGTTCGCGAACCCGAGGAAGCGTTGAAGCTCCTTACGGGAGTGGAGAGTTGGCCAATTGAGCACTGCCCTCACCTTGGCTGAGTCGGCAATCAGTCTCCATTCAGCCACTATGAAGCCCAAGAAGGTGGTAGATGTTGTGGAGAACTCACACTTCTAGGCCTTGACGTAGAGCTGGTTCTCCAGAAGCCATTGCAGAACGGCTCTAACGTGGGCTTCATGTTCTTCTGGCGAGTGGGAGAAAATCAAAATATTATCCAACTAGACAAAAACGAATTGATAAAGCATGTCGTGAAGGACGTCGTTAATTAACGATGGTGAGCCCAAATGACATCACCAGATAATCGAACTGCCCCTGGTGATTTTTAAATGCCTTCTTCCATTCATCGCCTTCGTGAATGCGGATCAGATGGTACGCATTCCTTAAGTCTAACTTGATGAATACCCGTGAGCACTGAAGGAGCTCGAACGGGGAATTAATCAAAGGCAGAGGGTACTTGTCTTTGGTGGTAATAGCATTGAGCTCCCGGTAGTCGAGTCACGGGCGCAACAAGCCATCCTTCTTCCCGACGAAGAAGAACCCGGCCCTGAGCGGGGCCGAAGATGGACGAATAAGGCTGGCGTTCAGTGATTCTTTAATGTATTTCTCCATCGCCTCCCTCTCCAGACCAGAAATGCTGTATAGCCGACTGGACAGCAGCTTCGCCCCCAGGATGAGATCTATAGCGCAATCGTAGGAGTGACGAGGAGGAAGCGACAATGCCCTCAATTTGCTAAAGACCTCCCCCAAATCATGGTATGCCCAGGGGACGAGGCTGAGGTCCGGCGGCTCAGCCAGAGGGAGAGAGACAGACATAGTTGGGGAACACTCTGCTGAACGCATGCAGTTATCCATGCAAAATGGGCTCCAGGAGGAGATGGCATTTTGTCCCCAATTTATAATTGGATTGTGCCTTCAGAGCCATGGGTAGCCAAGAACCACCGGGGAAGATGAAATAGGAAGAACCAGGAACGTGAGTTCCGCCCAGTGGCTCCCGGAAAGGAGGATGGAGATCGGCACCGTGCTTTCAGTGACTACCGTGACCTCCCGGCCAGAATTTGTGTGTGGGAATACCTACCTGCCGCACAAACTGGGCAGAGACGAAATTACCCTCTCCCCCCGAATCAACCAGTGCCATAGTCCTCCTCTCGACCCCCGGCAATTGCACAAGGGCGGAAATAGAAAAATTACCGGGGGGAGTAAATTTAGTTCCACCCACCAGACCCCCCATGGTTACTGATGGGCTGCGTCTTTTGGCCGCTGGCGGCATTCGTCCAGACTGTGGTTCAGCGAACCACAGTACGCGCACGTGCCAGCCCTTCACCTTCACCAGCGCTCATCATCAGTCAAATGCAGAGAGTGCTCCATCAGCTCGGGCGAAGAGCCAGCACCGCCAGGGTCAGCAACTACGGCGGGCACGCATTCAGCGCGTGGGCAGGAGGAGGACTCGCGCTCCTTTGCACACTCACGGTACCAGTTGTCTAATCCCACAGCCTGATCTATGAGATTGTCAAGAGTCTCTGGGACAGGGTGTACCACCAGATCATCACGGAGTTGAGCGTTTAACCCATGGAGGAATGCGCTGTGCAAAGCAATCTCATTCCACCCCGAATCAGCCGCTACAACCCGGTACTCGGTTGCTGACCGAGTGCCCTGGCGGAGCGTAGGAGGCTCATAACATTGCCCTGACTCTCGGTCCAGCCAAACACGCAGAAGAAAGCGTTCACAAATTGATCAAACGTATACCAACGCCCCACGGGGTTATCAATTGTGGACCGTGCCCAATCCAGGGCTCGGTCCTTGAGCAACAGAGTAAAGAACTGAATTTTGGCCATGTCCCCTAGGTACTCCTCCCCGACCTGCTCCAAGTACATGCGAACTTGAATAAGGAATCCTTTGCATTTCCCCACCTCCCCCCACGTACGGGGTAGGCGTGGGAATGGAGGTAATACGGTGCACCGTAGTGTGGGGAGCATTAGTGCTTTTGGAGCATTAGTCCAAAGCCTCATCTTGCTGGCAACTTGCTGAGTCGGCACGGCGAGCTGGTGCTCAGTCGCCGACAAGCGATCCAAAGCAGACAGCTCTTGTGCTGCAGCACCGGCTGAGCTACCGTCCTGGCTGGCTCATTCTGTCATGGTTTATAAGCTGACAGCTCACTTGCACGATGCAACAGTACAGGAAAGTAACCACACGAAGGGGCACGTTTGAAAGTTTTATTAAATTGCAAAACAAGCACACGGCTAGGGAAACAGTCACTCTTTTTTTTCTTTAGTGTCATGGTTTGGTCAAATAAAACTGAAACAGAGGAAATCCTTGGATCAGGTAGTTAGATGGTCCAGTCGTTTGCTTGGTGAGTCACAGCTGAGCCTGACATCCCTGTACAACAGATAGGTACAGAGGATTACTACCTCCATTTTAAATGATGATTCCCACCTTTTGCACTGCCACTTTCAGCTTCTTCCCTCCAGACGGAGGTTTGTTGTCCCAAAAAGTAAAACCCAGCGCTAAAAACAGCTTTGTTCCTGCTGCTGTCAAAGAGTTGAACAAGTTGTAACAATATATTGCACATAATTTAGTTACCTATTATTAATTTCAGTTTATATTTACTTATTTTTGTAGGTTTTTTATTTGGGTTCTAAATCTTTTATTGGGTTTTAGACTTTTGAGTTTTTAACCTCTTCGACTAGTCTTTAACTTTTTAATATGACCCTTCTCTCTTATCTTTTTGGGGTTTTTTTTGTTTGTTTGTTTGTTTTTCTCTTATCTCTTTGTCTTATGTCCTGATTGATGGAGCCTTGAGTACTTTTATCATGTTTATAGTCAGCTTCATGTGTGCCTGTGTTGAATGTAATTGTGGTTTGTAAATATGGATGTCACCTGACTGCAAAACAAATCTACCTACGGGTATAAATAAAGTAACCTGAACCTGAACCTGAACTCGCCAGAGGAACCACCCTGTGGAGAGAAGACGAGAGCTGTGAGAGGAGGAACAGAGTGAGGGGAAATGGGCGAGCCAAATTACCACTTACTTGGATATCCAGGGAGAACTGGCAGGGACCCAGTGGTGAATAGACAAAGCATTAGGGTGTGGGGAATGAGCTGATGGTGCCTGACCGGGTGGAGGTAGGAAGCTGAGGAAATGGTGAGATGTGGCAGGAGAGCGCTCGCAGTCCTGGAGACACACCTGCACGGTGGCAGCAACCTGAGGAGAGAAGAGCAACAAGGTAAGACGGTGTGTCTATGCTTGTTAAATAATACTTGCTTGTCTGTTAGACGGGCAGTATACCCAGATGAGCCAGCGTTGAATGCATGGAGGAAGCCTCCTTAAGTACGCTGGCTGATGAGCGAGGGCAGGTGGGTCTTCTGCCTCAGGGGCAGTGATGAACTGATGAATGTGAGACAGGACGGGAGGGGCGCCCTCTCGCTGCCCATGATAATATTTTAGTAATGCATACTGAAAATGTGAAAAAGGATAATCTTCAATCAAATTAATCTTTAGTTATTTGTTTATTTCAGTCAATACTGTATGTACTGTATAACCGTAGAAAAGTGAACAAACAGAACAATTACTCTCAAAAAATTGTGAAAATGTAGCTAGATGTTATATATTGTATGGATATTATTAACAAAACTGTCTTTTGTAAGAGACAGAATAGCGTAGGTGACATTCAGCCATTAACCCTTTGATACACCTTCAAAACAGTTACATTAATGTCCTTTTGCACAAAAATGTGCTTATAAAAAATCAAGCTATAAAAATTATTCTTTTTTAAATTATATTTTTTAAACTGGAATCAGTCCTAACATACATATCAAATATTAATAAATTTCTTAAAATTTTTAACCCTTAAATTGCCAAGTTTTGTCATGATGCAACTGAATTTTGTGGTCTAAAAAACAAAATAAATGATTTATTTTCAATATACTGTACTTCATGCTGGAGTGGTGGCCTAGTTAAAGAGCATCTGCCCTACAGCTGGGAGGTTGTGGGTTCACACCCCAGCTGGGTTATATCAAAGACTATATAAAAATGGTACTTTCTGCTTTTTAGCTTGGTGCTCAGCATAATAGAATGGGGAAACGAAAGTTAACGCACAGAGCTACCAGAGGACTGACCTCCCACTGTAGCTTTCACTACTTACAGTAGCTGTGTGGCCTAGGGTCAGAGAAATGCCATTAGGTGCTGCCCCTATACACCGTATGGTGTCCCACATGCTGTGGAAGAGAATTAACTTACAGTCGTGGACAAAATTGTTGGTACCCCTCTGTTAATGAAAGAAAAACCCACAATGGTCACAGAAATAACTTGAATCTGACAAAAGTGGTAATAAATAAAAATTCTATGAAAATTAACCAATGAAAATCAGACAATGCTTTTGAATTGTCGTTCAACAGAATTACTTTAAAAAACAAACTCATGAAACAGGCCTGGACAAAAATGATGGTACCCTTAACTTAATATTTTGTGGCACAACCTTTTGAGGCAATCACTGCAATCAAACAATTTCTGTATCTGTCAATGAGACTTCTGCACCTCTCAGCAGGTATTTTGGCCCACTCCTCATGAGCAAACTGCTCCAGTTGTCTCAGGTTTGAAGAGTGCCTTCTCCAGACGGCATGTTTCTGCTCCTTCCACAGATGTTCAATAGGATTTAGATCAGGGCTCATAGAAGGTCACTTTAGAATAGTCCAATGTTTCGCTCTTAGCCATTCTTGAGTGTTTAGCTGTGTGTTTTGGGTCATTATCCTGTTGCAAGACCCATGACCTGCGACTGAGACCAAGCTGTCTGACACTGGGCAGCACATTTCTCTCTAGAATACCTTGATAGTCTTGAGATTTCATGTACCCTGCACAGATTCAAGACACTCTTTGCCAGATGCAGCAAAGCAGCCCCAGAACATAACAGAACCTCCTCCATGTTTCACAGTAGGGACAGTGTTCTTTTCTTGGTATGCTTCATTTTTGCGTCTGTGAACATAGAGCTGATGTGCCTTGCCAAAAAGTTCCAGTTTTGTCTCGTCTGTCCATAGGACATTCTCCCAGAAGCTTTGTGGCTTGTCAACATGCAGTATGGCAAGTTCCAGTCTGGCTTTTTTATGATTTGTTTTCAACAGTGGTGACCTCCTTGGCCGTCTCCCATGAAGTCCATTTTGGCTCAAACAACGACGGATGGTGCGATCTGACACTGATGTACCTTGACCTTGGAGTTCACCATGAATGTGTTTAGAGGTTGTTCTGGGCTCTTTTGTTACCATTCGTATTATCCGTCTCTTCCATTTTTCATCAAGTTTCCTCCTGCAGCCACGTCCAGGGAGGTTGGCTACAGTCCCGTGGATCTTAAATTTCTGAGTAATGTGTGCAACTGTAGTCACAGGAACATCAAGCAGCTTAGAGATGGTCTTATAGCCTTTACCTTTAACATGCTTGTCTAGAATTTTCTTTCTAATCTCCTGAGACAACTCTCTCCTTTGTTTCCTCTGGTCCATGTTTAGTGTGGTACACACCATGTCACCAAACAGCACAGTGACTACTTGTCACCCTTTAAAAAGGTCGACTGACTGATTACAAGTTTGTAGACACCTGTGATGTTAATTAGAGGACACATCTCGGTTGAACATGTCCCTACGGTCACATTATTTTCAATCTTTTCTAGGGGTACCATCATTTTTGTCCAGGCCTGCTTCATGAGTTTGTTTTTTAAAATAATTTTGTTGAACCACTATTCAAAAGCATTGTCTGATTTTCATTGGTTAATTTTCATAGAGTTTTTATTTATTACCACTTTTGTCAGATTCAAGTTATTTCTGTGACCATTGTGGGTTTTTCTTTCATTACCAGAGAGGTACCAACAATTTTGTCCACATCTGTAACTTAATACTTCATGCAAATGGAAGTTTTTATAGTGTGATTACTGCAGCTTGGTATATGTGAATGATTAGCAGTAGCATTTATTTGTATGCATGATTTTTTTTTTTTGCAGTGTCATATTTCATAAAATACTGACGGTAATGACGCTTCGCACAAAAATGTGCTCATAAAAATCAAGCTATAAAAATGTTATAAATTATTATTTTAACTTTTTTTAAAACCAGCATTAGTCCTAACCAGACATATCAAATATCAATGAATTTTTAAAATTTTTAATCCTTAAATTGCCAAGTTTGCCATGCACCTCCATGTTATGGCCTAAAATACACAATAAATGATTAATTTTCAATATATTTTGTGCAACCTGAATTGTTTAAAGTAAAGTAAAGTTTCAGAAAAAATTGATTAAATATTGTTTGCCGATGACACTAATTTATTATGCAGTGGAAGCAATTTGGAACAACTTTTAGGTACACTCAGAAAGGAATTAGGAAAGCTTAAACTGTGGTTTGATTCAAACAAATTAACGCTCAATTTAAGTAAGACAAAATTTATAGTTTTTAACAACCATCACAACAACTTAGTATCTAAACTCAGTGTAAATGGTGTAGAGATTGAAATGGTATCCGAAACTAAATTTCTTGGAGTAATAATTGATAATAAACTGTGTTGGAAGTCACATATTAATTATATTAAAGGTAAGATATCCAAATCAATTGCAATACTACACAGAGTGAAATATTTGCTGAATCAACCCACACTATACACCTTGTATCATTCATTAATACTCCCATACATGACATATTATACTGAAATATGGGGAAATACATATAAAACAAACATATATCCAGTCTTTATGCTTCAGAAGAGAGCTATTAGAATAATAAACAAAGCAGCTTACAGGGAACCAACAAACCCATTTTTTCTTAAATTAAAAGCTCTCAAGTTGAAAGATCTGGTTGACTTTAAAACTGCAGTAATAATGTTTAAAGTGAAGAATCTATCACTGCCCGCAAATATCCAAAAGTTGTTCCAAATAAGGGAGAAACAATATCATTTCAGAGCAACATGTAAATTTCAAAAACCTTCAGTGAGAACTACCACCAAGCAACACTGTGTTTCAGTGCAAGGAGTCAGATTATGGAATGATTTTGGACCTGAATTAAAATCATGTACAACGCTTGGACAATTTAAACAAAAACTAAAGGAAGAAATACTCCAAACATATATCCAAGATGACATGTAAAATCACATAAGGATTGTCATATCGGGCTGCACGGTGGCGCAGTGGTTAGCACTGCGGCAGCACAGTTTACCCTTGGCCGGGGGATTGTGGGGATCGTGGGATCGTGGGTTCGATCCCAGCCCCCGACCAACAGTGATCTGTGTGGAGTTTACATGTTCTCCCCGTGTTGCGTGGGTTTACTCCGGGATTTTCTCCGGTTTCCTCCCACATGCCAAAAACATGCATGTTAGGTTAATTGGCTGTTCTAAATTGTCCCTAGATATTTGTTTCCTATAGGCCCTTAGAATAGAGGGTTAGTATTAATGAAAGCGCTTTGAGTGGTCTTTGTGACTAGAAAAGCGCTATATAAGTGCAGGTTAGTTAGTAGTTAGTTAGATATCCAGTCTGCGTTGTGTTGTTGCTTAGTTTTTTTGTCACATTTTGTCTTAGCTTTGTTCTGAATTGTTATCGCTCTTGTTTTGTTTTTCTTTTGAATTCTTGGATGGAACATGGGTGGGCAATATAAGCTGCAGCTTCAGCCATCACCCATTTCGGATAACTTATGTTGAACTGTATAATCAGAGGAGTTATTGCCTAATTTGACCTTGTTGGATTTTCTTTCCCCCTTTGTTATATTATTCTGTTTCTTTTTTAATCTCTACTTTTAATCTATCCGAAATAAAGATTCATTCATTCATTCATTCATTCATTTAGGGTTTGCTTATTGCAGGCTGGTAGATGTGAAAGATTAGCAGCAAAATTTATTTATATGCATTATTATTTTTTGCTCAATGTCAGATTCTCTCATTAATGTCCCTTCACACAAAAATGTGCTCATAAAGAATCAAGCTGTAAAAATGTTATAAATGTTTTTCAATTTTTTTAAACCAGCATCAGTCCTAACCATACATATCAAAAATGAATTTCTTAAATTTTTAGCCCTTAACTTGCCAAGTTTTTGCTGTGCACCTCCACTTTATGGTCTAAGCACATAATAAATGATTTATTTTCAATATATTTCATGAAAACTGGATTATTTGTGGTTTGATTATTGCTGGCTGGTATATGTGAAAGATTAACAGCAACATTTATTTATATGCATGTCATTTTTTGCTCACTGTGAAATATTTACATTAAACACCTTCTGCACAAAATATGCTCATCAAAATCAAGCTGTAAAATACTTTTTTTTTATATATTTTATTTTTTAAACCGGCGTCGGACCTAATCATCCTCACTGGTGGTGGATATGGGGCTGGGGTTGGTGGTGATGGTGCTAGTTTGGTTGGCTGAGCCTGTGGTAGTGGGTCACCTGAGCCAGCCTCAGCATCTAAAGTCAGTCTAAGAAGAGACTGGCAGGCTGAATCGGGCTCCCGATGGGGCTCCAAGATCACATGGATCACCTCCTCAGTGATGTAGTACCTCTCCATCATGTCAGGTATGAAATGAAAAGCTCTTCTCCTCTGTGTATCGTGGGTAAACAAAGCTGAGGTCTGTTTTTGTTCTCACTGTAACTTATACAGTATGTGCTAAGAAAAGGTGCTGTGTTTTGTTTATTTCAAAGATGCGCAGGGTCCCCTGTGTAGATGCGTGTTTTACGTATTTTATAATAAAAAATGTTGTGCTTTGAACGTTTGCATAAAAATTACACATGAAACGAAGAATATGGAAAAGGTGCCATTTGAAAGCTACCATGACCATTTGAAATGCTTTCATGACCAAATGAAAGCATTTGGTCATATGTGACCAGCCATGGGAAAACCAGGAACAAGTCTCCCAAAGGGTATTTTTGAGTTATTTACAGATTGTAAAAGTGTGGAACCTTCCAGGGGAGCCAGATGCGGGGAGGTAACAAAAACTGGTCATTTGCATGGCTTAGCATGAGCCAACCCCCTTACAGAGCTTATCAAAAGGAGCTCTAGAAACCCTCCTTGAGGAACTTCCTAGAAAGAAAAGGGGATGTTTTGAAGAATGCAAAATAACCAGAACGTGCAGCTGATTGGCCGAAATGAATAACAAAGGCGTGTGAAGAGCCAAACAAATCGGATATGTAAATCAGCTGTGGTATCCACGCTGGAAACTAGGAAGCAGTGTCGTTGATATTTCAAATACAAAGTTTACAGTTTTAATATCTCCCACACTGTCATTTAAAGCATGGAGTAGCTTCTTCATGATTTCAACTAGCATATTTTGCCCCCCCCAAAAAAAGAAAATCATAAATTTTTCAAAGTAAAAAGTATTTCATGCAGATAGCTGGCACTGTCATCTATCTGCTGCAACGAGCCCATCTGCACCTGGATGGCGAAGGAGATGCTGTGAGAATCACATTTTTTGATTTCTCCAGTGCCTTTAACACCATCCAGCCACTGTTGCTGGGTAAGAAGCTGTGAGTGATGGGGGTCGACAGCTCTATGATTTCCTGGATTACTGACTACCTGACAGGCAGGCCACAGTTTGTTCGGCTGGAGAGTGTCTTGTCTGACGTGGTGGTTAGTGATATGGGGGCTCCACAGGGGACTGTGCTCTCTCCTTTTCTCTTCACCTTATACACCACTGACTTTCAGCACAACACTGAGTCATGCCACCTGCAGAAATTCTCTGATGACTCAGCTGTTGTGAGGTGTATAAGGGGGGGAGAGGAGGGGGAGTACAGGGCACTAGTAGATAGATTTGTGGAGTGGACAAAGCAGAATCACCTGAGGCTGAATGTCAGCAAGACCAGAGAGATGGTGATTGACTTCAGGAAGAAGAGGACTCCTTCTCAGTCACTGCAGATAAGAGGGGGGGATGTGGGGGTGGTTGAGGACTACAAATATCTGGGTGTCAAGATCAGCAGCGGGCTGGACTGGAGATCCAACATCGATGCTGCGCACAAGAAGGTGATGAGCACACTCTACTTCCTGAGGAAGCTGAGATCCTTCAACATGTGCAGGAGGACGCTGGAGCTTTTCTACTTGACCATTATCACCAGCACCATCTTCTTTGCTGCTGTCTGTTGGGGTAACAGTATCAGAGCCAGCGACACCAACAGACTTGACAAGATCATCAAGAGGGCTGGCTCTGTAATTGGTTTCAGGCCGGAGACCTTTGAGACAGAGGTGGAGAAGAGGACACTAAATAAACTGCAATCCATCATGGACAATCCTGATCACTCCCTCCACCACACACTGGACAGACAGCGGAGCACTTTCTCCAGCAGACTACTACAGCTTCGATGTCGAACGATTAGGTACAGGAAATCTTTCCTGCCACATGCCATTTCACTGTACAATAACTCACTCTGATGTTGTATTCTGGTCATAACTATGCTGCCATACTGCACCTTACAGTGTAACTGGTACCTCACATTTCACTCTGCTCCTGATAGTCCTGCATTGTGCAGCGGGTATGATTCATGTGTTTATACGAGTCACCATCTATTCAGCTATGATGTACATAGGCTTTTTTTTTATAGTAGTGTTAGTTTTACCTTCCATGGGTAATCCCTTAGTCTGTCATGCGTGTGTTTTCTGTCGTTTGGTTGTCTACTGTCATGCTGCTGTTACACTGCAATTTCCCAGTTTGGGATCAATAAAGTACATCTATCTATCTATCTATCTATCTATTTCTGTGTTTTTTAGGAATCACGTTATGTCTGAAAACCCAAAGAGATCCACAGAGAGTGGTGCTGTTGTGAACATAAACTTTATTACACAAAGTAATATAACATACAGACAGGTTAGCTGAACACTGAGCTCCTATGCTATCGGTGGAGAGAGCTAGCAAGGACACATAACATGGCCAGCTCTTCTCTTATATAGGTCGGTGTGATGACGTTACCAGCTGGCTACGTCATCACACCGCTCACTGTTATAAATCCCTTTTATAACATTCATCCCCCCCCCCCCCGGAAAAAAACACAGAACAGTTTTAATAATCGCAGCTCTCCCTAATTTGGCATAAACAACAACAATAAATGTAACTAGGGTTAGCGGGTGGACCGCTGCTTAACCCAACGCGGCTGAGTGGATTATTCTGCCATTCGTTCTGGCAGCCGTGCTCCTGACTAAACAGTCACTTCTTTTCTTTTTCCACAGTCTTTCATGGGGAAGGCGGTTCTGCTGGAGGGGCCTTGTAGCGGGCTTGTGGTTGACGCGCCCCTGGCAGCGCCAGTTTCAGCAGGCCTAGGTGCCATCCCTCTGGAACGATGGCACACTTGTCAACACTGTCCCAACCTGGATCCCACCCCAGCTGGATCGGCTCCGATGCTGCGTCCCGATCCGTAGCAGCTGCTCTCACCTCCCGCAGACGTCTGGCCCGCCATCCCGATCCATCCGCCATCTGAATGGCCGCTGTTCTCAGCTGTGCCACTATCTTCATACGTGTCGGCAGAGGTGATGATGTAACAGCTGGCTGTGAGCCCGGTCGCTTGTTTCCGTGGGCCCGAACCCAGTTCATCACCATGAGTGGGGCTGTGTGCGGCTGCATATGACGTTGTGGTTCTAACGGTGTGGTACTCACGTTTGCTGCGGGGAATTCACCAGGCTGTGATGGTTCTGTTACATCCAGTTGGGTCATGGACTCTTCACCCAACGCTACAGCGGCAGTCCCTAGAGGCCAATGCTGGTTATGGATCCTGAAGACGTCCGGCGTCTCTCCTGTGTCATTTACAGTCACAGACTCTTCACCCATCGGCTCAGCCGTGGCTCCGGTAGACTGGTGCTAAGCGAGGATTCTGAAGCAGTCCAGTTCTTTCTCACTTTTGTCTGGTGCTTATTTAGGTCGGGGTGATGTGCAGCTGTTGTCACATTTAATATCCGTATCAGGGTGGTTTGTCTCTGGATTTCCTGTGTGCGTGTGCTCCCTCTCCAGCAGCTCCGCAGTGGCTCCTGTGGGCTCATGCTGGGCGAGGGTCCGAGACGAGTCCGGTCGCTGTACCCTCTCTGGGCAGCGTTCTTCCTGCATGCACGGGACAGCTGTACTCTCGTCATTGCCATTCCCGATAGATGCGAGCTCCCTCTCCTGCAGCTCCACAGCGTCTCCTGTGGGCTCATACTGGCCGAGGAACTGAGGTGAGTCCGGTCACTGTTCTCTCTCCATGTTGAGTTTGTTCTCTATGTTGTGTTCACCCACAGTGCTGTGGTCACTCTCTGTGTTGAATTCTCCTTTTGCGCTGTGTTCACTCTCTGTGTTGTGCTCTTCGGTTAGCTTGTCACAGATTAGCTCTGTGGTGCCCTGCTGTCCCGCCAGTCACAGTGCCACCTGAGCCGTCATCCCTAGCTGAAACACCCATTCTATTGCCTCTGACATCGATAAGAAGTACACCACCAGCAGTAGGTTCTCCTGCAGCCTCCTCACCGTGTCTGCCACTGTCTGGTCATCCAGCTGATCCTTCAGTGTGGCCCAAATCTCCGAACTCGTCGTGAAGTGCTTCAACTGTAACATTATCAATCTGTCCTCCACGTGTCCAAACTCGCACGTGCTAGCCAAACAGCGCAGAGCGTCCACGTACCGTATGAGCAACTCACCCTCTTGCTGTCGGCGTTGGTAGAATACGGACCTCTGGCCCACCACATTCTTCAGAACATCAAAGTGTTTGGTTAGCAAACCAACACACTCATCGTAGTCACCGTAGGGTGAAACATGGTGGCTAGCTAGCAGCTCGACCACCTCGGCACTCGAAACTGTTGGTCTCATTGCGTCGTAAATACGAAAGCCTTCCAAGCCCAAGCAGAAGAACAGTTAATGTGTCTTCCGTACCACATTCATCTTGTTGGGGCTAAACGCCGATACATAGGTGGTGAAAGCCTCAAACCAGCGCGACCAAGGAACATGTAGCTCACTGGGGTCTTCCAGAAACGGTCGTGGTTGCCTCATGCACATCATTATGGTTTAATTCTGGTCGCCAAATGTTATGTCTGGAAACCCGGAGAGATGTACAGAGAGAGGTGTTGTGAACATGAACTTTATTACACAAAGTAATATAACATACAGACAGGTTAGCTGAGCACTGAGCTCCTATGCTATCGGTGTAGAGAGCTAGCAAGGTCGCATAACATGTCATAAATCGCCCCTCAGGGCAGTGAGAGAGACCCACGCGCCAACTGCAGTTTGTGAAAATTTATTACACTGTGGGGAACCCACTCAGTAGTTACTCAGTAGTTTTCCCTCAGACTGAAGTGGCAGATCAAAGGTGGGGAGTGTGGGGAGTGATAGGTTAATGCAGCACCCCAGGTAGCAGAGAAGTGTTAGTGCTGTGATATAAAAGAGAGTGCCTGCAACCCGGTGGCATGTTTTCTGATTCTGATGAATGTGAGAGTGAGTGGAATAAAGTTTCATCTGCTCGGAAAAATTTGGCCTGGTTATTCTCTCCACACTGGTGACCCTTGACGCACAATGGAACGCAAGGCGAACGCCCCAGAGACGACCCGGACGGGAAATGCCAGCAACGCATGCGCCATTTCGGTCAAACTCCCAGACTTTTGGCTACACAACCCGAAGTCTTGGTTCCTTCACACCGAGGCCCAGTTCGCGCTCCGGGGAATAACGGCAGATGATACCAGATACTACTATGTGGTTGCAGCGCTGGACACACGCACAACTCAGCAGGTGGTGAGCCTGCACCAACAGCCCGCAGCCCGCGACAAATATGGTGCTCTCAAAACCGCGCTGACCCGGTGCTACATGCTCTCGGCCTGTGAAAGAGTGGAGAGGCTCCTGATGCGCTCTGAGTTAGGAGACGGGTCGGCGGTTGAACTGATTGAGAAGATGTTGGCGTTGATGGGCACGGATGACGGGCATTTTCTCTTTGCCCACCTTTTCCTCTGAAACCTCCCGACAGCAGCCAGAGCAGTTCTTGCCAATTCGCCGCTGCTGGCCGCGCACAACTACCGGGCGCTAGTCCAGCAGGCAGATCGGATCATCCTTACTACCAGAGCCCTCACAGTGAATGCAGCAGTGTCGGAACGCAGCAGTGTCGGAACCCAGCGAGACGGCCAGCAGAGGCGAGGAGCCAGCAATGGTGACTGCAGCAGGGGCCAAGAAGCACCAGAAAGACACGCTCTGTTTCTACCACCGCCGTTTTGGAGAGGATGCACGCCGATGTGTGCCACCATGCCAATTCAAGCGTTCGGGAAACACTGGGACTGGCAGTCGGTAGCAGCTGCGACCGCCGGTGAAGCAAGCAAGCTGCTCCATGTGACAGACTCACACTCGGGGAGACGGTTCCTCGTGGATTCCGGCTCCCAAAAGAGCCTCATCCTGCCGTCCTATGCCAACCGGCTGGCAGGAACTAGCGGCCCCGAGCTGACGGCCGCAAACTGCTCAGACATTAAGACTTTTGGAGAAAGGACACTGACTGTATCCTTGCACGGCCGTACATACCAATGGACATTCGTCATAGCGGCATGCAGCTTCCCCATTTTAGGCGCTGATTTTTTGTGTGCACACAGACTACTAGTCGATGTTGCTAACAGATGTCTGATTAACACAATGTCTTTTGATTCTCTTCCCTGTACAGCTCGAGGAGCCGGGCCTACAATACTAGCCAACGTCACAGCTCCAGGGGGAAAGTTACACACTCTACTCAACCAGTTCCTAGCACTCACAGTCCCAACGTTTTCGGTGACTGTCACTAAACACGGGGTGGAGCACTTCATTACCACTACGGGGCCGCCCATTTTCGCACGACCTCGGTGCCTGGACACAGCTAAACTGGCCATAGCGTGCAAGGAGTTTGCCAACTTGGAAAAGTTGGGCATCAACAGGCACTCAAACAGCCCATGGGCATCCCCGCTACATATGGTTCCTAAGGCTGAGGGATTGTGGCGACCGTGCGGACATTTCCGCAGATTAAACAACGCCACAGCGCACAACCGCTACCCCATCCCTCATATTCAGGATTTTTCCGTTCACCTCACCGGGGCACGCATTTTTTTCAAGATAGACCTGGTCCACGGTTACCACCAGGTCCCGGTGCGCGCTGAGGACATACCTAAAACGGCAGTAATAACCCCGTTTGGTCTGTTTGAGTTTTTACACATGCCTTTCGGGCTAAAAGGCACAGAGCAGACATTCCAACGTATGATGGATGCGGTGTTGCGCGATCTGCCGTTTGTGCTTGTTTACCTGGACGACATCCTGGTGGCCAGCGCGTCCGAGGACGAACACGTAGCCCACCTCAGGACAGTTTTTCAGAGGTTGGAGGAGCACGGATTAATAATCAACCCGGCAAAGTGCCAGTTCGGGGTGACGGGATCAATTTTTTGGGCCCCCGCTTCTCACCAAAGGGCGCAATACCCTTGCTGGACAAGGTGTGCGTCGTGGCAAATTTTCCCCAGTCTCAGACGGTCAGGGCGCTGCAGGAGTTTTGGGGGATGGTTAACTTCTACAATGGTTTCCTCCCCCGCGCAGCCCAGTTCATGCAGCCGTTGTACACTGTGTTTAAGAAACGGAAGCTGGTGGACAGAGTCAACTGGACTCCTGAGCGAGCGCAGGTGTTTTCCGAGGTTAAAACAGCTCTGGTGAATGCCGCATTACTGGCGCACCCGGACCCAGCGGCTAGGATAGTACTCACTACCGACGCATCAGACGTGGCCACAGGGGCCGTTGTGGAGCAGTGCGTCACTGGTTCTTGGCGGCCACTCGCCTTTTTTAGCAGGTCTTTGCGCAACAATAAGCATAAATACAGCGCGTTCGACAGGGAGTTACTGGCTCTCCACCTGGCCATACGCCACTTCCGGTTCTGGCTGGAAGGGCGCACCTTCACTGCGTTCGTGGACCACAAGCCACTTACGTATGCGATGGCTAAGGTTTCGGAACCATGGTCGGCCCAGCAGAGACAGCTGGCTGCGATCTCGGAGTTTACGACCGACATTCAACATGTGACCGGTAAACTCAATGTGGTGGCTGACTGCCTCTCGCGCGCATTAGTGGCCCCATTCTACATGGGGATAGATTACATGGCCATGGCCGCTGCGCAGATCGACGATGCGGACATTTGCGCGCTCCAGTCTGGACCAACAGGGTTAAGGCTGGAGAGCAGAGTGTTGCAACACAGTGGACCCCCCCTAGTCTGTGACGTCTCTACAGGCCGCCCGTGACTGGTGGTCCCATGCGCTTGGCCCCGCCACGTTTTTGAGTCAGTTCAGTCCCTGGCACACCCAGGAGTGCGTGCGTCAGTCAAAATGGTGGGCATGTGGCCGACACACATTGTGGGCTCACGCTGCCACAGAGACAGGACTGAATGTGTATTGTGGGGTGTCACGTCTGCAAGGACTGAGGACTCGAATCTACAGGAGGTAACAAGGAAGTGTGAGATTTGTCTCTTTGTCCCACAGAAGACGCCCCGGAGGGTATTCCGGTTCATCAGGAAATGAGAGACAATGGTGAAGCTTCAAAGGGATGCTTTGTAACTGTATATTGACTGAAGACACCATGTGACATGAATTCTGATGCTGGAAATGTATAAAAGGGTGTTGAAGTATGATTCTTTCTCTTTCCTGCTTTGAGAATGCTAGAAGCTGCGTTCTGTCAAATAAAGCTGGTTTTATGACTGAAACTCAGCCTCGTTATTTGAGCATGCTTCTACAGGCACAAAGTTTGTCTGGCCGAGCCTGCACAAACAGGTGAAAGAGTGGGCCGCAGCCTGCGTAGCATATCAACAAGCCAAGGTGCACAGGCACACGAAGGCCCTTTTGGAGCCGTTCCATATCCCGGATAAGAGGTTTGACCACGTTCACGTGGACCTCGTGGGCCCCCTCCCACCATCGCAGGGGTTCACGCACCTCCTGACAGTGGTGGACCGCACCACATGCTGGCCCGAAGCAGTCCCACTAGCTTCCACTGTGTCCGCAGATGTGGCACGCGCTTTTTTGACAACATGGGTGGCACGTTTCAGCGCTCCTTCGGACATCATGTCCGATCGGGGCCCACAGTTTGTTTCCGACCTCTGGTCCACCATGGCCCGGAGCCTGGGCGTCTCAATTCATCACACGACCATGTACAACCCACAGGCCAATGGGTTATGCGAGTGTTTCCATAGGTCACTTAAAGCAGCGCTCAGAGCTTCACTTACGGATGCAAACTGGGTGGACCGGTTGCCGTGGGTTCTATTAGGGTTGCATTCCGCACCGAAGATAGATTTGGCAGCCTCCCCAGCAGAGCTGTTTTTTCTTCCAGCTGCTGCTGCTCCCCGGGGAATTTTTGCTGGATAACCCCGCGCCAAACACCGACCCATCCCCACGTTCAAGACATAGCGCAGAGGCAGGGACGCTACCCGGCCCGGCACACCACTGTTTTCCCCACGCTTTTGTGCCAAAAACCTTGAAGGACGCGTCATCCGTATTTGTCAGCCACGATGCCCACCGGACCCCATTGCGCCCGCCTTACAATGGCCCGTTCAGAGTGCTGGAACCCGGGGACAAACATTTTGTGTTAGACTTGGGGGGTCGCCGGGAGACAATCTGTATAGACAGGCTTAAGCCCGCCTTTGTTTTAGCAGACAAGCAGGTGGTGTTGGCCCGAGCTCCTCGGCGCGGAAGACCCCCACTGAGAACTCCCCAGGTAAATGAATTGTCAGATCAGTCACACGAGCATGCTGAAGGTGCCCCCCCATTGCCCCCCCACAGACGGACACACCCCCAGGAACTCCCCACCGGCACAGCAGCGCCTCGGAGCCTAAGACCCCCCATTACAGCAGCTATGGACGGAGGCTGAAGCCCAAAGGACATGGGGGTTAAGCCTCAGTCTGGGACTCTGGGGGGGGGGGGGGGGACCCATTCAGTAGTTACTCAGTAGTTTTCCCCCAGACTGAAGTGGCAGATCAAAGGTGGGGAGTGTGGGGAGTGATATGTTAATGCAGCACCCCAGGTAGCAGAGAAGTGTTAGTGCTGTGATATAAAAGAGAGTGCCTGCAACCTGGTGGCATGTTTTCTGATTCTGATGAATGTGAGAGAGAGTGGAATAAAGTTTCATCTGCTCGAAAAAGTTCAGCCTGGTTATTCTCTCCACAACACAAAAGTAACAAAGTTCAAAGGTGCGTCCAACAAAATCCAAAGACAAGCACAAAGAAAAAACTTACAGCTGGAATAACTTCAGGAGAACTCACCAGAGCGAAATAAGGGCTCTGGTGGCGAAGCGGCAGGAATCATTTAATCGCCACTTGGTGCTAACGGAAAAACTCGACATACCGGGAGAAATAAGGCGAAAACGACGTGGTTCTCGGGCTGGTGTTAGACGGCGGACAAGGAGTATAAGGTACAGACCCACCCTCCCATCCGTTGTTATGGGGAATGTACGTTCTATATTGGGAAAGGTAGATGAGCTAGCGGCTATCTCCCGCTACGACAGCGTATACCGGGAATGCTCCCTCCTTTTGTTTACCGAGTCATGGCTAACTGAACTAGTAGCAGATGCTAACATTGAGCTGGAGGGTTTCCACGCGATACGGGCAGACCGAACACCAGACAGTGGCAAAGCAAGGGGCGTTGGAGTGATGATCTATGTTAATAACAACTGGTGCAGACCGGGACACGTCACTGTTAAACAACAGCACTGCAGCAAAGACATCGAGTTGCTAGCTGCTAGCATGCGGCCTACATATCTCCCGAGGGAATACTCACACGTGATCTGCATTGTTATTTATGCAAATCCGACAGCGAACGCTGGAACAGCGCATGACGTCATCCACTCAGTAACTGGCAGGCTGCAGACAGAACACCCAGATGCTCTTCTCCTCATCTCAGGCGATTTCAACCATGTTTCACTGTCTCCCATTCTACCCACGTTTACCCAGTATGTCACATGCCACACTAGAGACAATAAAACACTGGACTTATTCTACGCAAACACTAAGGAGGCGTACACCTCATTACAACTCCCCCCACTCGGGAGATCGGATCACAACTTGGTTCATCTCCGGCCGGTGTACAAACCCCTAGTGCACAGACAACCTCCGGCCATGCGCACAGTGAAGTTATGGTCTGAGGAGGCAATGGACACTCTAAAGGGCTGTTTTGAAACCACCTCCTGGGAGCAGCTCTGCGATCCACATGGTGAGGACATCGATGGCCTCACTCACACCATCACGGACTACATCAGATTCTGTGTGGACAACACCTTTCCCACCAAGACCATACGGTGTTGCTCAAACAACAAACCCTGGATCAACCCTGAGATAAAAACATTTCTGAGAGAGAAGAAGGGGATCTTCAGGTCGGGGAACAGGGAGATGCTGAAGTCCGTACAGAGGGAACTGAGGAGGAAGATCAGAGAAGGCAAGGACAGCTTCAGGAAGAAGATGGAGGACAAGCTGCAACAGAGCGACATCAGCGGGGTCTGGAGAAACCTTAAAACCATCTCTGGGCTCCAGAATACCTCCCCCCAGGCCACGGGGGGCAGGGAGTGGGCGAACAATCTGAATCTGTTTTTTAATAGGTTTGGCCAACCGCCCTCCCCCCCGACTGCACAACAACCACTGTTGCCACTGAAGACATTAAGTCCTGCTGCCCACTCCCCACTCCACCATCACCCCCCCCACTCCCAACACACAGCCCCCCAACCTGACCCCCACTAAGACCCAGGTGAGGACGGAGCTGAGGAAGATCAAGGCGAGGAAGGCGTCGGGACCGGACGGCATCAGTGCAAAGCTCCTCAAGTTCTGTGCAGACCAGCTGTGTGGGACTGTGGAGTACATCTTCAACCTGAGCCTGAAGCTGGGGAGGGTACCACAGTTGTGGAAAACATCTTGTGTGGTACCTGTACCAAAGACTTCCCACCCCAAAGATCTGAACAGCTACAGACCAGTGGCCCTGACGTCCCATATGATGAAGACCCTGGAGAGACTGCTCCTTGCTCACCTCCGCCCCCTGGTGGATCCAGCGATGGATCCACTCCAGTACGCCTACCAGCATGGTATTGGGGTGGAGGATGCGGTCATCTTCCTCCTTCACCGTTCTCTGTTCCACCTGACAAAGCCCGGGAATACAGTGAGGATCATGTTCTTTGACTTCTCCAGTGCTTTCAACACCATCCAACCGATGATCCTGAAGGACAAGCTGCTGTGCGCAGGGGTGGACCAGCACCTGTCATCATGGATCCTGGACTACCTCACAAACCGGCCACAGTTTGTGAGAACCCGGGACTGTGTGTCCGACACGATCATCAGTAGCACGGGGGCCCCACAGGGAACGGTTTTGGCTCCCTTCCTGTTCACCCTTTATACTGCGGACTTCTCACACAACACAACACACTGCCATCTACAGAAGTTCTCTGACGACTCTGCGATCGTTGGCCTCATCTCCAATGGAGATGAAGCTGAGTACAGAGGGCTTATCCAGGACTTTGTGGACTGGTGCCACAGGAACTGCCTCCAGATCAACACGAGGAAAACTAAGGAGCTGGTGGTGGACTGCCGCAGGCAAGGACAACCCCTCACAGCACCAGTAAACATACAGGGAACAGACATTGAGATGGTGACATCCTACAAGTACCTGGTTGTTCATCTGAACAATAAACTAGACTGGTCACACAATACTGACGCATTCTACAAGAAGGGACAGTGCAGGCTGTTCCTACTGAGGAGACTCAGGTCTTTTGGTGTACAAGGGGCGCTGCTGAAGACATTCTACGACACGGTGGTGGCATCAGCCATCACTTTTGGTGTGGTCTGCTGGGGCAGTGGCATTACAGCAGCCGATAGGAAGAGACTGAACAAACCGATCAAGAAAGCTAGCTCTGTCCTGGGGCAGCACCTTGACCCAGTGGAGGAGATGGGAGAGAGAAGGATGGTGGCTAAACTGTCATCTCTACTGGAGTCTGAGTTCCACCCTATGCAGGACACACTGAATGCACTAAGGAGCTCATTTAGCAGCAGACTACATCATCCTAGGTGCACAACTGAGAGGATTCACAGGTCCTTCCTACCAACGGCTGTCAGACTGTATAACCTAAGCAGGGCTGCTCGCAGAGATAGCAAAACGACGTGACAACCTAATAGTATTGAATGCAAAAGATGCAATAGACTTACACAATGGTCCCCTCCGGTATACAACTAGGAAAATACCGGTAGCTACAGAGGGTGACAATATGTATGGGTACATAATCATACCATGTAGGATAACTAAGTAGACGATTATGCTGTTTCATTCCATCTAGCTGCAATGCTCCGCACTGTGTGTGTTTGTATATTTATATATTTATTCCATCTAGCGACAACGCTCCACACTGTGTGTTTATATATTTACAAATTTATTCCATCTAGCTACAGTGCTCCGCACTGTGTGTGTTTATATATTTACATATTTATTCCATCTAGCTACGGTGCTCCGCACTGTGTGTGTTTATGTGTTTGCATATTTGTTCCATCTAGCAACAATGCTCCGCACTGTGTGTGTGTTTATATATTTACATGTCTGTTCCACCTAGCTACAATGCTCTGCACTGTGTGTTTATATATTTGCATGTTTGTTCCATCTAGCTGCAATGCTCCGCACTGTGTGTTTATATAGTCATATATTTATTCCATCTAGCTACAACGCTCCACACTGTGTGTGTGTTTATACGTTCATATATTTATTCCATCTAGCTACAATGCTCCGCACTGTGTTTATATATCTATATATTTATTCCATCTAGCTGCAATGCTCTGCATCGTGTGTCTATATATTTATGTTTATATGTACATATGTATGTATGTCTCTCGCTGCTCTTGTTTTTTTTTTTTCTTGCCTTCTGATTGTTGCTCTGAGTGTTGCTATCCCCGTGCTGTTGCAATCCTGGAATTTCCCCATTGTGGGACTAACAAAGGCTTATCTTATCTTATCTTATCTTATCTTATCTTAATCACAATCGAGACAGCACCAAAGATTGAATGAAAATAAAGCCCTTATATAGGGATCAGAATCCATTAACATAATTAACAACAGGTGTGGGTACCTGAACGGGCAGGAGAAAGCAATGATTCATAATTGGGATCAGCTGAGGCAGTGAGAGGGAGGCGAACTAAAACTGACAGCTGACAAGGCACACCCACACAAGCTTCACGCCCCTGACAGCTGTCAACAGTAAAAGGGTGACACTAGTGATATAAAGAATAAAATAACATACCAAATAAATATAAATAAATACAGAATAAAAATATAACACTAACACAAACAGGAAAATGGCAAGCAGAACAAAAACAGATAAACCCAAAAAGCATAAGATGTAACAGATGAGTAAATAAGCAGAAAAAGTCATGAGACCGAGTCCGGCGGAGAACACCACCACTCGGCTCATGACATAACATAGCTGGCTCTTCCCTTATATAGGTTGGCATGATGACAGTGCCAGCTGGCTACGTCATCACGCCACTCACTGTTATAAATCCCTTTTATAACACACGTCAGGCCGACTTGTTGCTGGTTTACTCGTGGCAGCTCACATATGTTAATGCAATGTGCATACTGTAAACACATGCGCATGCAAATGCACACACTCACATGGATATACACTACCGTTCAAAAGTCTGGGGTCACTTAGAAATTTCCTTATTTTTGAAAGAAAAGCACTTTTTTTCAATGAAGATAACTTTAAACTAATCAGAAATACACTCTATACATTGCTAATGTGGTAAATGACTATTCTAGCTGCAAATGTCTGGTTTTTGGTGCAATATCTACATAGGTGTATAGAGGCCCATTTCCAGCAACTATCACTCCAGTGTTCTAATGGTACAGTGTATTTGCTCATTGCGTCAGAAGGCTAATGGATGATTAGAAAACCCTTGTGCAATCATGTTAGGTCTGCAATGCTGTAATTGCTGCAAATGGAGGATTCTTTGACAAAAGCAAAGTTTGAAGGAAAAAATTATTATTTCAAATACAAATCATTGTTTCTAACCTTGTCAATGTCTTGACTACATTTTCTATTCCTTTTACAACTCATGGTGGTAAATAAAAGTGTGACTTTTCATGGAAAACACAAAATTGTCTGAGGTGACCCCAAACTTTTGAACGGTAGTGTATATTCCACCCACATATACTCACACGCCCATGCAAAGTTAATGTCTCAGAGCTTGTCTGAAGGGGGGTGGGGCTATAGTGCAAGCCCCCTGTAGCAAAAAAAAAATTATTTTCTCCATTTGCCATATATGGTAAAAATGACATCATCAGGAAGGAAATCCCTCAGAGCACACATTTATAGCCACAGACCTCAAATGAAGTGGAGAAATGAGAAGATGCATGCTTTATACTTTTTATTTGAACAGGAGCAAAAATAGCGATTTGAATGGGTTTCAATGTGCACATTTTTGTGCGAAGGGACATTAACGTGTGTACTTCAAACCACATTGTTTAGAATAGGCTAAAAATAAAAAACACATGAAACTAGAAAAGCACTCAGAGAGTGTATATCTCCACCAAAACTCCTTCCGTCTCTCATGAATCACTCCAAAATGTACTGGGTTGGTGTGTAGGCCAATAGCCAGTTGTGGTGAAAATTGCATCAAAATCTGTCCATTAGTTTAGGAGTATTATTGCTAACACACTGTGAGAAGATAAGAGCCTTGGTTGAGGTATGCATTCTCAGATCATCACCAAAATGTAATGGATTTGTCTCTAGCCCAAGAACCACCTCTGGTGAAAATTTCATCCACATCTATCCAGTAGTTTTGGAGTATTGTTGCTAACACACTGTGAGAAGATAAGAGCTTTGGCTGAGGTTGTGGAGATGAAATAACCAGACCGAACTTTCCGAGCAGACAAACTTTATTTCACTCTCACATCTTCCAGAATCAGAACATTAAACATGTGTAGCAGGGACTCTTTCTTTTATATCCCAAAACTCACACCTCCCTGCTACCTGAGGTCCTGCATTCACCATTCACTCCCCCAAGACAATTCCCCTTACCCCCGAGCCCTTTGATCTCCATGCTCTCTCAGTCTGAGAGGAAAACTACTGAACTCTACAGCATGGGTCCCCCACAAGGTATGCATTCTCAGATCATTACCAAAATGTAATGGGTTTGTCTGTAGCCCAAGAACCACCTCTGGTGAAAATTTCATCCAAATCCATCCAGTAATTTTGGAGTATTGTTGCAAACACTCTTTCAGGCTGCATTCAGACCAGGGTAGTATGGGGGTCTCGGTTCGACTGGGTGGGGAATGCCAAGAATTTTCACACCTTCATTTGGTTTGGTTTACCGTACATTCACACTGCAGCGGACCAAACTGCCTGGACAATGTCACACAGTTACAACAACTGCTTATTTGGGGTACTGTAGCCGAAACCACCACTGACCAGGAAGAAAAAAATTTTGGCGAAGAAGAAAAATCAGGCTCATCAATTGGCCAGGACCGAAAACGGAAATCCGTTCCCTTCAGCTGGTTGTTTGTCTGCCACAAATGAGACATTCTTTAACTTTTCTCCTCGGCTTTCACCGGTAAAAGGATTTCTCAGATTGTCGTGGTTGTTTTTATTGTTATTTTCTACCCAAAATGTACTACAGTAAACACCACTTCCTCTTCTCAGACTACGTGTTGCTATGGTTACACAAACGCCGAAGGGCACTTCCACCCTTTGGTCCGCTGGATACTCCGTTTGGATTCACACTGCAAGCAAAGTGCACCAGACTTTGTTTGCAAGAGAACCGAGACCACCATTTTCAGGGGACTAGACTTCGCTTGTTTGGTGTGCACCAGAGTTCCAACGCACGTTCAGACTGCACCAACCAAACCAAACTATCCGCGGAAGCCACTGTTTGGTCCGGACCAAAGGATATCTGAATGCACCCTCAGAAGATAAGAGCCTTGGCGGAGGTATGCATTCTCAGATCATCACCAAAATGTAATGGGTTCCTCTGTAACCCAAGAACCACCTCTGGTGAAAATTTCATCCAAATTCATCCAGGAGGTTTTGTGTAATCCTGCTGCACAAATACAAACAAAGCCCTTGGTGGAGGTATGCACTCTCAGATCATCACCAAAATCTAATCATCTGTTCATTACACACCTTTCCTGAAAATTTCATTAAAATCCATTTATAACTTTTTGAGTTATGTTGGTAACAGACAAACCAACAAACAGACAAACCAACCAACGCCACTGAAATATTACCTCCTCCCTGTCATGAGCTGAGCGCGGAGGGTTCTGCCGTGCTCAGTCTCATTGTCTTTTTCCATATTTGTATATTTGTTGTAGCATCATCTCACTTTGGCTCAGCAACAATTATTTTTCTGCTTAAAGACATTTTTGTTTCATCCAGGAATAATGCAAAGAAATGGATTTTCTTCCCCCAGGCCACAGCTGAAATCCCCTTTTGTTAAAACCAGCCTAAGGAATTTCCCCAATGTCCTGCTCCACTTTTATTGCCCCCATAAAACCTACACAGATCCACGACTCAGCTAATTTCCTTAAACTGTGAAAACGCTGGATTTAAACAACTTTAAAGTACATTATCACAAACTCAATTCTAAACCTTCATTCTTTTCAGAACTATGAAAATGCAGATGGACTCTGATGTTTTTGATGTGGAAAATATGTGTGAAATGCATTAATCTGTGATTTTATATATATATATATATATATATATATATATATATATATATATATATGCATGCTAATGTTTATATGAATGTTTATTCCTGCATGTTGATTTAGAACCACTGCTTATAATTTATACTAATCACTAAAGTTATCTTAGTTTAATACATAAAGGGAAATTTTAACTTCCAGTATGTATGAGTCTGCCTCTAAAACCATGTGACTCCCACAGCCAATCTCTGCACGACAACTCGTCACTCCAAAGGACTCCGAACAATAGACTGTTTGTTCATTGGACTAAAAGTTCATCGAGCCCGCCCACGAAGGACGCTCATTGGCTGAGACTCCCGCGAAACTCAACAGAGCTTATAAAAAGGAGAGAGACTCTTTTACCACCCTCTTTCTGCTCCGGATTCTCTTTTCGCCTGCTCCCTTTTTTCTGATCTCCTCCATTGTCTACACACAGCAAGGGAGAACAAAGGACTTCAACCACATGTTGCTTTTCTGAACACAGAGCAGATAACTCTTAATTTGTTTGTCACTTTGTATTTTTCTTTTTCTCTTAAATACCTAGGAATTCCTTTTTCTTTGAGCTCAATTCTTAAACGGAGTCAAACTCCAATTTTATTCATCACGTTTTCTTTGTTAAACTTTCTGTAAAACCACCGTTTGTTTAATTTTAATGTAAACTTTAATCTTGACTTTATTTTTATATTTTTCTTGACCAAGCACCCACCAGAAGCTACTATTTTTATTTATTACTACTATTTTTATTTTTATTTAAGTCCGAAGCCTTTTTAATTTGAGATCGGATTAGATATCTTTTAATTATTCCCGAAGACCTGCAGCGCTTGTCTACCAGGAAGAAAAGACGCAGCTGAGGAATCAACGTGCAGCTGTTCATCACACGCTGAAGAAGCATCGTCACCGTCTGGCTAGAACTCAGTTTCAACTCTGGGTCATACAGTCCAGAATCCAGCCCCCTTCGACCGCTTGAATCCAAAGGTCGAACTGGGACCCTGAAGTATCTGCTGGCAGATATTTCCCTAACATCCACAAAAAAGACGGACGACAGAACTATCATCACAGGAGAGCACGTGAGCTGCAAAAACTTTAATTCCACTGCTGAATTAACTTCTGAGGTTCGGTAATAATTTATATATCTAATCAGATGCAAATTAAGAAGCCCTTAACATAACTCTTCTTTTCATTAAAATTCCGTTTTTATTTTCTTAAGATTAATTTAGGACTTTTTCATAATTAATAAACTTTCTCCATAAATTTGCGTTGTTTTTAATAATCTGTTAACTCAAACTGATAGAAATTCGTTTCTCAGTTTAACCCTGGTTCCGAAAATATTGACATTGTTAATCTATCAATTACAAGATTGGTTTTATGATTAATGAAATTATTTCAATGTCCATTAATCATTTCGTTTAATAAATATTTAAAAATGAGAAGTTGTTGGGAATTTATTTCATTCTGAGTCTGTTTCAAGCCCAGGTATCGAATTCACGGAAAATTTTTGAGACTGATTATTGATTAATTTATTGAGTGATCAAACAGGTATAAAGTGAAATTAAAGATCAAATTGCTTCTTAAAGATAGAAGCTGGTGCCCCTTACGAGTGTTATTAACTTTTCTGATGTATATGAAATGAGATTTGAGCTCAGATTCCAATACATCAATATAAATTAAATAATTCATACCTGATCATATTTATTATTTATTAATATCCCCATTTCACGTTACATTGTTGTATTTTTGGGTTCTTAGTTTCCTGTCATTTTATCCTTGGTTGGTTTTCATATATCTTGTATTATTTCTTAGTTCTACTCATTCTCCTGTTTACGTTCTTTGCAGTCTTATCATTTATATATTTGGTATTATCTGTATTAATCCTTCAGTTTATTATTTGTCCTTATTTTAGTTCTCGCTTTATATTTGTATTTTTGCCAGTACCTTTTGATCCTGTGTTCTCTCTCTCTCTCTCTCTCTCTCTCTCTCTCTCTCTCTCTCTCTCTCTCTCTCTCTCTCTCTCTCTCTCTCTCTCTCTCTCCGGTTCTGCAACTGTCTTCTTCTTCTTCTTTTAGATTTGATTGGCGGTTGGCAACCAGCTTACAGGTGCATTACCACCACTGACTTGATTATCATCACTCTATATCTTTGTATAAGGAGTTCTGAACAACTCCTTATGTGTGAAATCCGTCCTTGGACTGTGTCTGAGGTGCAGCCGAGGCACTTCCGGGTTTTGCTTTGGTAGTGGGCAGTGCTCCTGTCAAGCTGTCAGTCCTGTCTCCTCTCCTCTCATGACTCACAGCTGATTCAAATCGTGTAATCTCTCTCACTGCCTACTTAAGCCTTGTTCCTCCGTTTTCCCATCGCTGGGTCGTTTATTCTTTTGTCCTCATCCGGAGACAGCATTTCTGTCTCCGTGGTTCTCTGCATCCTAAGTCCAGCTCAGCTGGGAATTCGTAGTTTGTATTTCTCCCTCTTCGTATGTCCTGCTCTGCTGGGAATTTGTAGTTTACTCCTCTGTTCTGTAGTGTTTGTGTTTGTACGTTTGTCACTTATTAAATATGCAAACTCACTACTCGCATTTGGTGTCATCTGTTTGCCCAGTGAACGGGCTGTTCATGACACTCCCTTGGCAGAGGTAAAAAATTAAAAACACTCAAATAAATAAACTATAAAAGCACTCAGAGAGCGCTTACCTCCACCAAGGCTCCTTCAGTCTCTCATGGATTACCTCCAAAATGTAATAGGTTTGTGTGTAGGCCTAGAGCCACTTGTGGTGAAAATGGCATCAAAGTCTGTCCATTAGTTTTGGAGTATTGTGGCTGACACACTGTGAGAAGAGCCTTGGCTGAGGTATGCATTCCCAGATCATTACCAAAATGTAATGGGTTCCTGTCTAGCCCAAGATCCACCTCTGGGGAAAATTTCATCCAAATCCATCCAGTAGTTTTTGTGTAATCCTGCTGCACAAATACAAACAAAGCCCTTGGTGGAGGGATGCACTCTCAGACCATCACCAAAATCTAATCATCTGTTCCCTGTGCCATTACACACCTTTCCTGAAAATTTCGTCAAAATCCGTTCATAACTTTTTGAGTTATGTTGGTAACAGACAGACAAACAGACAAACAAACCCTGGTGAAAACATTACCTCCTTGGTGGAGGTAATAACCAACAATATGCATGAAAAAGGATAAAATATGCTAGAAAGTAAACTCCAAAAACACATAAATGTGTTTGGGTGCATCAAAGGGTTAAGTGTAGTCAATAGTCTATTCTAAGGTGCAGAGACCATTTCTGGGTGTGTCCAAGTCCATTTTGTTATCATGGCACCAAATTTTGCACCTGGTGACAAACGGGAAGAGGTTGGTTTTATTATTCAGAGGTATGTTTTCCGTAATCCAATCCAAAGCTTTCCTGTCCATCCCTTTAATGAACAGAGGCACATGATCAAAAGCGAACTGTGATCATGATGGTTTGTTTAAGATGGGTTTTGCACTGGCCAAAAGGCACGAGCGAAAATGCATGCAAAAGTAATGCATTTTGGCATTAAGCCAGACATTAAAGCATACCTGTGGTGGTCGTGAAAATAAACATGTTATATTGAGCCCCTGTCTCACTTTCTAGTTCAAGTTCAAGTTCAAGGCAATGCAATATAAATCCATTGCCGATGTGCTGGTTCAGCTATGGCAGCAAAACATGTGCGCAGCCATACTGGCGGCTACATGGCCTGCCAGGACGCTTCCTGTGACGTAGTAGCGTGGATACCGCAATCTGGATCAATATTGGCTGAGCCTGGAGTGCCCGGCTGATCAGTGGCTTTCGGGATATTCAAATTCAAATTCAAACGTTTATTTCAAACTCAGGGTTCATATTAAATGCAAAACTAAAACGAGTAGAAAATAAATAAATAAATAAAAGTATATACAGATCAGCAGACACTCGGCGCTCTTGTAACAACAAAAACATACAATGCGATATGGATATCGCAACATGGCGGAATGTACAGCCTTTGGATGTCTCAATAATAAGCGAAAAAACAAAGATAAACACTTCTTTTGTGTACCCAAACCCAGCACACCTTGTCGGAAGATCGTCGCGGAAAAGTGGTTGCACAATCTCGGAACAGGGCACACACTGCAGACGTTTCCTTTCGGACGAAATTCCATTGTGTGTGAGGACCACTTCGTCACTTTCACCCTCAGAAGACCTTTCTGGCTCAAACCTGTAGCCATGTTGCCCGAATTCTTCCTCAGAGTCCGACAATTCAGCCATAATAGAACAAAAACACTGACAAAAGCACCCTAGTCGCTGGTACACGCTGAGTATTGACTTTTCAGTATCAACGGTGTGACATCACATCCGCATGTGTCAGGGCGGCGCGCATAGTTTTCATTGGCTGGCCATGCCGGCGGCCGTATTTGCATATATCTCTGGTGGTAGATGGCTGGCAACAATTATTTACCCAAATAACGAATACTTTGCCTTATGTTTTCAAGTTGAATGCGTTTTCACGACCACCACAGGTACCCTTTAATTATGGTTAATACCCATGACAAACAAAAATATGATAAATGCCTGGAAACACCATGAAGAACCCAAGGAGGTGGCTGGGGACCCCTGAATGAGTGGTAGAAGATGGATGGATGGATGGATGGATGGATACACACCTGACTTTGCTGTGCTGTGCAACAAGCAGACGTGAATGGATTTGAAGTTGAAAGATCTGCTGAATAATTTAGTAAACCCATGCAAAGTTTATTTCCCTTTGGGCAGTGAAAAACTCCTCCGCCGAGGAGGTTATGTTTTCACCGGGGTTTGTTTGTCTGTTTGTCTGTCTGTTACCAACATAACTCAAAAAGTTATGAACAGATTTTGATGAAATTTTCAGGAAAGGTGTGTAATGGCACAGGGAACAGATGATTAGATTTTGGTGATGATCTGAGAGTGCATCCCTCCACCAAGGGCTTTGTTTGTATTTGTGCAGCAGGATTACACAAAAACTACTGGATGGATTTGGATGAAATTTTCACCAGAGGTGGTTCTTGGGCTACAGAGGAACCCATTATATTTTGGTGATGATCTGAGAATGCATACCTCCGCCAAGGCTCTTATCTTCTCACAGTGTGTTAGCAACAATACTCCTAAACTAATGGACAGACTTTGATGCCATTTTCACCACAAGTGGCTATAGGCCTACACACAAACCCATTACATTTTGGAGGTGATCCATGAGAAATGGAAGGAGCCTTGGTGGAGGTATGCGCTCTATGAGTGTTTTTCTAGTTTCAAATATATTACAGGCTATATACAGTATGGATATTTTGTATCAATCCTCAGATTAATGCTATTGACAGAAAAGAACAACAGCTGAGTCCTGAGTCGGGACAAGGCGTACACCAACAGACATAAGATCGAAGGAGACAACTGAGGACACAGACACTGATACTACTAGATTGTGTACATATGTGGACAGAATACTTTGTCACAGCAGAGAGGTCTGTAGTTTGAAATCTTCAGACTGACAGTTCTATCCCACCATGGGTTGCCATCTCTGTTCATCTGTGGAGAAAGGTAAAATGAACACACTTCCTCTTTGCTCCGGTCCCTAAAAATAAATTAATTAATGCCTAATCTATAGGCAATACTCCTCCTGTAAATTCGTAATTAAAATGTGGATGGAATTTTTAAAAAAATATTCAGATAGACAGATAGATAGTTAGCTGTACTTTACTGATCCCAAACTGGGAAATTAGGCTGGGTGTCCACCAAACATGTTTTTTTTCAGCTCTGGGTGACTGTTTTCTATTTATTCTCTATGTAGTCCAGCGTTTATACAGCACTGAAACGCTATGAGCGGTGGCCGTTTTTTGTCGCGGCACTCAGCATTGAAAAAAGTTCAATTTTTCAGACTGCAGCTGAGCCCATCATTGTCAGACCTTTCTAAGCAGCCAATCAGAATTAAGGAAGGGCGGGACATGGGACGCCGATACAGTCTCTTCTCAGACTCCTTTTTTCCATGTCATCATATTTTACATCCAGAGCTGCGAAAACGTGTTTCCTGTCCGTTGTTATTTAGAGACTGCCATTAAAAAATAAGTAGAAAGTTTGACCATAGGAAAAGCGGAAGTGCTGAGCTGAGAGTGACAAGCTGTTGCTGGGATACAGGGCAAAGACTTTTTTTTTCCAGAGTGCAGCGCACAAATGCTGGGAAAAAAAAAAAAAAACGCTCAGGGGGGTCGGGCGGAAAAAAATGCGTTTGATGGACACGCAGCCTTACAATGTAACAGCAGCATGACAGTGGACAACCAATTGACAGAAACACACACAGCATAATAGACAAAAGGATTACCCATCGAAAGTAAAACTGCTAAAAACTCATATACATCATAGATGAATAGATGGTGACCCGTATAGGTGCATGAATCATACCCGCTGTACAATGCAGGACTATCAGGTGCAGAGTGAAATGTGAGGCACCAGTTAGACTGTAAGGTGCAGTATGGTAGCATAGTTATGACCAGAGTACAACATCACAGTGAGTTATTGTACAGTGAAATAGCATGTGGCAGGAAAAATTTCCTGTAGCTAACCGTTCGGCAGCGAAGCTGTAGCAGTCTGCTGGAGATTGTGTATCATCATGTTATAATTAAAATAATGGGTAACAAAACTTTGATTATAGATGATAACTGTTACAATTCTGTTCATCAGAATAGCAGAAAATCCCAGTACATGCTCCGACTATTTTTGTGTGTGCCTCTGTCAACAGAAGCACCCCTACTGTGGTCTATATTAACCATATATTCCATAACCTACATATGTTGAAGCATGTGGAAATGTTTGGTAATCACATATGTAAAGGGCCTTTTCCACTAGCACGCTTTAGCGCGACACGGGACGGCTCAGCACGCTTTGTACGCTTTTCCACAAGCCCCAACACGGTTTAACAGCCGCGATTCTCAGCCCCGCTCCAGGGCAGGGTACAGCAGTGCTGAGCTGTGCCGTGTTGTGATGTTAACAGACTGGTCGCCGCTGATTGGTCAGGTCGTAACCGGCGCTGATTGGTCAGGTTGTAACCGCCCCTATCCTCCTCCTCATCTACCAAATCTTCACGACCTTCTCAATAAAGTTTTTGAAAAAAAAAAAAAACAATCTTCACGACTGCCTTTACTCAGCATGCAACCACTGTTGGCGGTTCCTTTTCAGTGTATTGCTGTGCTATTTTCATTTATTCTCTATCAAAAATGGCTTCGCGTAATAAGGGTGTTCCATGGACCAATAAGGAGCTGCAGTGTCTACTCACTGCATTGTCAGACGAATGTATTCAGCGCGAGTTAGACGGAGCCGCCCGGAATGAAAAAATATACCGGGAGGTCTGGACATCGGAGTCCTTTAACGGTGAGTTTTAATTTTTTTTTATTGTGCGTTTTTTCGCAAATATATTCGGTAAGACGCTCAGTTTATTTATGCAATAAAAAAGCTGTTCATTTGTGGATGGATCGCTGCTTTATTGCAGCACACTGCGGACTAAAGCTTTTATTTTAATTATTCATGTGAACAATACGCTGAAATAAGCTTATGTATTCTTGTTAAAAACTATTGTCTTTTCTGTATATATTGCACTTTCGTGCTGTATTTTATTGTGTGTATTTTCCTTGTAGAATCATCCCACGCGTTCGCCGCGACAGCCCGCACGGATTATTCAACCGAGCCTTCCTGACCCACAGCAGACAGAGACGCCTTCATTCAACTTGTGACCCAGTTTGGGAAGCTGGTGTAGACACTCAGTGGTCGGCGTGTATAAAATGTCGATTAACCTTCATGTTGTGTTGCAAAGTTTTTTTTTTCTTTTAATATTTTGTATATAATAAAATGGAATTGTTTTGGAAAGTGTAGTTTGTCTGTTATAACACTGAATTATAAAACAGTATAATTACATAGAAATTCCATTGCCTAGTCTGATCTGATCTTCCTGTCAGGGGTCAACCATTGTAAAGGTAATGTAATTTTTAACTAGACCAAAAAACAAATGTTTTTGTAAGCTTTCTGTTCTTTTTATTGAAATATCATAAAAAATTAGCCCCACATGATCCAGTTCTAAACTTTGGGTACATTTTTTATGTTAACTTATAAGAAGTTGCACAGTTGGACTTTAAAATGCAGCAGGAGAGACTGATCAAGCTTACAAGTCAAAGTAGGTAAAAAAAGTAAGTATATGTAAATTGAATGTTCTATCGGCATTCCAAATTCAGAGAATTACAATACTTTAGAAGGAGTGTAGCATCATCTAAACAGAAAATAATAATACTGTTGTTCCAAACGTTGACCTGAAGGTGAAAAACATGATTTTTTTTAATTCAGTACATCCAAAATGCCCTAGGATGTGGTGTTGGACAGTGTGCCACCGTCTCATTATTTAATACGAATAAAAACAAGTTTCAGCTCATTATTTCTAGATCATTTGGCAGTTAATTCAAAACAAAAGTGACTTGTGTTGTTGCAGCTTAATTATGAGATAAAATTAATTGTGAGATAAATCCACAGAGCGAGCAAGGCAATAATCCTTGGATCCTTTTTTGTCTCGTGTAAATAAGGACTCAGTCGGGTGCGTAACGTCACGGGAGTGTGGCCCCGCCTCGCTGAGAATCTGCTGCTGCCCCGCTTCTAAAACCTCCTAACACAAACCATCACAGCACAAGCACAACAGCGTGCTAATGGAGACAGAAGCATTCCGAGCCGTACTGAAGTGAATCGAGCCGTACCGAGTGTAATGTTCTCCTGGAACATGTAATGACGAGGCGCACACACACCGGGTGTCAGTTAGGACTTTTACTTGTCACTTCAACTGCAACCAACAACTAACCACACAGTGGCTCTAGTACATCTCCTTTTATAGTCAGGTCATGCCGGGGTCATACTGCCCTCTAGTGGTGACTCTATAGGAACTTCACATATCAATACATCTCCCTTTTTTTTTCTAGTAAAGGTCATGTCCAACTATAAACTTTTTCTCAAATTTCAATATATAAAATAAACTCCATTTCTATTTACATTCCTTTCAACCTTGTACACTGAATCACAAGTTCAATTTTTTTTCTCTGTTTACAATTCAACATCAACACATTTTTTTATTTTATTTTTTTTTTTCATTCATCTCAGTACTCCTTACATTTCCTCAATCAATCTTTTCGGTTTCACAGTTTGCCTTTGTGAGCATCTCCTTTGTGTCACCTCAGTCTGTTCGTTAGTGTCTGTCTCTATGTTCTGGTTCTCAGCCATTTCTGGTTGTTCGGTTTGGCTGGAAATTGGCATGTCGCTTGTTTCACTGTCTGTGACTCTCATTTTTGTCTGAGGCACTTTCAGTAAGTGACGTCGGTTTCGCCTCATTGTTTTCCCATGCTCTGTGATGACTTCATATGATCTGGGAGTTGTTTCTTTGACCACTTTTGCCAGCGGTCCCCATTCTCCATCACATCTCACTCGCACAATGTCCTCATGTGCAAGTGGTCTCAGAGGTCGTGCTGTTCTGTTGTACAGTTCAGTTTGCCTCTCATCACGCCTCACATCTTTCTTTTCCATCACCTGAGATGCTGATGGAAGTCGCGTTCTGAGTTTTCTGTTCATGAGCATTTCTGCTGGGGAAAGTCCATTCTCCAGTGGTGATGCTCGGTAATTCAGGATCGCCAGATGTGGGTCTTCTGCATTGTCTGCAGCCTTTTTCAGTATGCGCTTCACAATTTGCACCCCTTTCTCTGCTAACCCATTTGACTGTGGGTACAGAGGGCTTGAGGTCACGTGCTTGAACCCATATGTGTCTGCAAAGTCTTTGAAGCACTGACTCGTGAATTGTGGTCCGTTATCGCTTACAACAGTCATTGGAATTCCATGGCGTGCGAACATTGTCTTTGTATGTGCAATCACCTTTTCTGCTGTTGTGTCACTCAACCCTGCAAACTCTGGGTAGGTGGAATGATAGTCCATGACTAACAGATAGTCCTTGCCCTTAAGCTGAAATAGATCCATGCCCACTTTTCTCCATGGCCCTTGAGGCTTCTCATGGGGCCTCATAGGCTCCTTTGGCTGTTGATACCTGTGGCGCTGGCAGATCTCACAGCGCTGCACATATGCCTCAATGTCCTTGTGCATGTTGGGCCAATACAAAACATCACGTGCACGTCTTTTGCACTTTTCAATACCCAAATGCCCCTCATGCACTAATTTAACCATTTCTGATCTCATGGAGGTAGGTATGACTATCCTTGTACCTTTTAACAGAACCCCATCTAACACAGACAGTTCACCTTTAAAGTGTTGGTAAGGCTTGTCAATCATAACCTGTCCTGGCTGATGTATCTGTTCCATTACTCTTTTTAGTTTCTCATCTTTTTGTGTTTCTTTCACTATCTTCGTCCATTTTGCATCTGACACTGGCATGTGTGCCTTAATAGAGTCTACATGTATTTGCACAGCTTCCTCTGTTGTGCTGCTGGTGTTGCTCAAGCTAGCCCTACTCAGCGCATCAGCTACAATTAGTTGCTTGCCTGGTGTAAACTCAAATTTCAAGTCATATTTCTGTAATCTTAACATTAGACGCTGGATGCGCGGTGGTGCGTCACCCAGTGGCTTCTGTGAGATCGCAATCAGTGGTTTGTGGTCTGTTTCTAGTATTACTGACCGTCCATACACATATTCATGAAACTTCTCACATCCAAACACTGCACCTAGAGTCTCTTTCTCTATTTGCGCGTAATTTTTTTCTGCGCTTGTCATGGTGCGCGATGCGTATGCGACTGGATACCACTCTGTGTCATGTTTTTGCAATAGCACAGCTCCTAGGCCGGCTTTGGACGCATCTGTGGACACTTTTAGCAGTTTGTCCTGATCGTAGAATTTTAACACTGGCTCCTGTATTAGACTGCTTTTGAGCCACTCCCATTCTCTGGCATGCTCTGCCATCCACTTCCACATTGTATTGGTCTCTAACAAGCTTCTAAGAGCTATTGTGTTAGCTGATAAATTTGGGATAAATTTTCCCATGTAATTGACTAGCCCTAAGGCTCTTTGCAAGTCATTTTTGTCCTGCGGTACTGGCAGCTCTGCTATGGCCCGCACTTTTTCCGGATCTGGTTGCACGTCTGCCCCAGATAATTTCTCTCCCAGGTATGTAATCTCCCGTACCCCGAATTGGCACTTACTCTTATTCAGTTTCATACCTGACTTTTGCGCCTGTGTGAGAACTCTAGCCAACCTTTCGTCGTGCTCCTCTTTTGTTTTTCCCCAGACTACCACATCATCAAGAAAAACTCCCACCCCTTCTATTCCGTCAAACAATTGCTGCACAGTTCTATGGAAAATTTCAGGGGCTGAGCTAATCCCTAACGGCATTCGTAGAAAGCAATGCCTTCCGAATGGCGTATTAAATGTGCACAATTTAGCGCTTTCCTCGTCGAGCGCTAGTTGGTAAAACCCAGATTTGGCATCTAATTTTGTGAAGTAACTTGCTCCACTCATTGTGCTGGTTATGTCAGATTTTGTTGGTAGCCTGTAATGCTCCCGCTGTATTACTTTATTTAGATCTTTTGGATCTATGCACAATCTCAAATCTCCATTTGGCTTCTCCACTATAACTAGTGAGTTAACCCATTCAGTTGGTTCCTCTATTTTTCTGACCACTCCGTCTGCTATCAGTGAGTCTAGTGTTTCTCTCAGCCTCTTTTTAAGAGCTATTGGCACTTTTCTTGCTGGATGTATGACTGGCTCTGCATTCTCTTTCAGCCTAATTTTTTGTTTGCCTGGTAGGCGGCCTATTCCTTTGAACACCTCTTTGTATTCTTTCACCCAGTCAGTGTGTTTGTGCCTACTTGTTGTAGCCTCTGTATTTTCTCGTGTTTTCACCTTGTCTGTATCAATGACATTCACTCTTTTGATCAGACCTAGCTGATCGCATGTTTTTAAACCCAAAATTGCTTGTCTATTTCCATCAACAAGTACAAACAATGCATTCACTGTCTTATCTTTGTTTGACAGTGTAACCTTGCACATTCCCTTAGTGGGTATTGGCTTATCGTCATATGTTCTCAGATTAATCTTTTTATCTCTTATTTTCGGTTTGTTTTTCAGTCTTTTAAAATCTTTCATTGGCAGGATGTTTACCTGTGCACCTGTGTCGAGCTTCAGTGACATGTCCGTGCCATTCATCTCCAGGCACACTATCCATTCGTCAGCGCTCGTCTCTCCCTCGATGGCGTCCACGTAAAACTGATCCTCTTCGCTGTCGCTCTTTTTCTCCACGAGTTGCACCCTCTTCTTCGAGAAGCAGGTCTTTGCGAAGTGATTTTTTCCGCCACACTTGCGACATTCCTTCCCGAATGCTGGACACTGCTTCGGCGCATGTTGCCTTCCACACCGCTCACAGTTCCCGCGCGCGCGCTCTGGGTTTGCCTCCCTTTTTCTTGCATGCAACGTTCCTTTTGGCTTCGCGCGCCGCACTGCATCGACCTCAGCAGTCTCTTTTTCCTTGCTGCTAAAAGTCTTTAATTGTGCCTTTGTACTCTCAGACGCTTGGCAAATCTGTATCGCTTTCTCCAGCGTTAAGTTAGTCTCTTTGAGTAATTGCATCCGCAATTTGTTGTCTTGGACCCCAATTACAATTTGGTCCCGTATCATTGACTCACTCAATGTTCCAAAGTTGCATGACTGACATTTCAACCGTAGGTCTGTGACATACAGCTCGATGGACTCTGACTCTTTCTGAAGTCTTTTTCTGAACACATACCTCTCGTACGTTTCATTCTTTCTCGGTGTGCAATAATCGTCAAATTTCTTCATCACGGCGTCGAAGTTGCCTTTTTCTTCTTCCGTGAAGACGAATGTGTTGAACACATTTAGCGCCGCTCGCCCTGCTACTGTTAGTAGTAATGCTATTTTCCTCTCCTCGTCACGGAGACCGATAGCAAGCGAATAAAGTTCAAAACTTTGTTTGAATGCTTTCCAGTTCTCGTTGACGTTACCGGTCAACTTTAACTCGTCCGGCTGTCGAAGAGCGTTCATCTTCGCCGTCGGTTCGTAGTTTTATCCTGGTACCATGTAATTTTCTCCTGGTACCATGTAATGTTCTCCTGGAACATGTAATGACGAGGCGCACACACACCGGGTGTCAGTTAGGACTTTTACTTGTCACTTCAACTGCAACCAACAACTAACCACACAGTGGCTCTAGTACATCTCCTTTTATAGTCAGGTCATGCCGGGGTCATACTGCCCTCTAGTGGTGACTCTATAGGAACTTCACATATCAATACACCGAGGTGTGCTGGGCTAGTGGAAAACAGGCTTAAAGGACTTCACACCTCTGAAAGGGCAAAGGCTCTCACCCGCCGAGTGAAGAACAAAGACGTTCCCGGACGCGGCGGAGGAGACCGGAGGAGCCACCCTCACCCCCCAAGGCGAGGAGAGGAAATACCAAGACAATGGGGGGATTAAGATAATGAGGGATGTCAGCCTTTGTTATGCATGTCTTTTGTTGTGTGCAAGTATAAAGCCAGTGAGCTGGAGACATTCTGCCTCTTTTCCTTCTGCCACTCTCTGCACCAGATGAGACTTGTTAGAAGAGCTGAATATTAAACTTTGCTTATAAACAAATTGCCTCTTCATTTCCAAGCTCCTCTACACTGGTGACCTTGACGCGAGTATGGACCGGAGGCGTTCCCCCGCAATCGACTCATCCGTGGCGACCCAGGCAGACGCCAGCGACCACGCAGACGAGGGAACAGATGGACAACTGTTCCCCCCGGCAGAAGAGATTGAGAGAGCTCAACCGAGCACCAGCACCGCCGTGAGAGCCGAGGCAAGGCACTCTCACCCGGCGGGCACAGCAGTGATGGTGTGCACGAATGCCGTCGCTGTCAAGCTGCCAGACTTCTGGCAAGAAGACCCCGCCTCTTGGTTTCAGCAGGCTGAAGCCCAGTTTACACTGGCGGGCATCACGGCTGATGATACCAAATTTTATCATATCGTCTCCAAACTCGACGCCGCCACTTCGAAGTGTGGGCGGAGCATGATCCGGCGACCACCGGCCCGGGACAAATACGAGACGCTCAAAGCAACCATCATGGCGAACTACGTCCCATCAGCGGAAGAGAGAGCCGAGAAGATCCTGGCGGTCTACGGCCACAGAGGGTGCAAACCGAAGGCCCTCATGGAGGATTTGCTACAGCTCAAAGAAGAGGACAATGACAACTTCCTCTTCCAGTTTATATTCCTCAGCACGCTGCCGCCACACATGAGAGGGACACTCGCCAGCATGAAGTGCAACAACCACCAAGACTTCCGCGTGCTGGCCAATGAAGCTCATCGGCTCGTCAATGCCTGCAAGGAGCTGACACCCACAGCAGCATCCGCAGACCTCCAAGCTGACGCCCCGAGCCACGGGGAGCCACAACCCACGGAGCAGACCCAGCCCACGGTGACAGCGACACGGCCAAAACGCAACAGACACAGCGACGTCTGTTATTATCACCACCGCTTCGCTGAGAAGGCCCGCATATGCATTCCCCCCTGCAAATTTGCGATTTCGGGAAACACCAAAGCCGAGAGCCGTTAACAGCAGCGGTTCTCGGCGAGAAAAACAAGCTGTTGTACGTGACGGATGGACACACAGGCAAGCAGTTCCTCATCGACACAGGAGCCCAGCTGAGTTTCGTCATGCCCTCCCACGCAGATTGAGCCACGGGCACCCGGGGCAACGGAGCCGTGGCAGCCAACGGCTCTAGCATCGACACGTTCGGCGAAAAGAGCCTGCACCTCCTCATCCACGGCCGCAGCTACAGATGGACATTTGTTGTAGCGGCGGTGAGTTTTAACTTATTAGGCGCAGATTTTTTGTGTGCACATGGGTTATTAGTGGATCTAGCAAATAGGCGCCTGGTTAATGCACTGTCCTTTGCTTCTATTCCATGCTCAGCCCGAGTTTCTCCACCACCTGTGCAGGCCAACGTCACCACGGCAGGAGGTAAGTTTGAGCAACTCCTCACCCAATTTCCAGCACTCACAATTCCCAAATTCTCAGCCACTGTGGCTAAACACGGGGTTGAACACTTCATTCCCACAACGGGACCTCCCATTTTTGCCAAAGCGCGCCGCTTAGACGCGGCCAAGCTCAACATAGCACGGGACAAGTTTACAACTCTTGAAAAATTGGGCATTGTTAGACGCTCGAAGAGCCCCTGGGCCTCACCACTTCACATGGTTCCGAAATCCGACGGTTCTTGGAGACCGTGCGGAGATTACCGCAGATTAAACAACGCTACAGCGCATGACCGTTACCCAATTCCTCACATTCAAGATTTTTCACTACATCTAGCGGGTGCACGCATTTTTTCAAAAATAGACTTAGTCCGCAGTTATCACCAAGTCCCAGTCCGAGCAGAAGACGTTCCTAAAACAGCGGTAATAACCCCTTTCGGCCTTTTTGAATTTCTGCGAATGCCTTTCGGCCTCAAAGGCGCTGCTCAAACTTTTCAACGAATGATGGGCGCGGTCCTACGCGACCTTCCTTTTGTCTTCGTCTACCTTGACGACATGCTGGTAGCCAGCTCGTCTAAGGAAGAACACGAGCGGCACCTCACTACGGTTTTTCAGAGGCTGGAAGAGCACGGGCTAATAATCAATCCAGCCAAATGCAAATTCGGCGTGTCACAAATTGATTTTTTAGGACACAAGGTCTCTCCGAAGGGGGCAGTTCCACTTCCAGACAAAGTTCACGCGATAGAAAGTTTCCCACGGCCACAAACGGTCAAATCGCTACAGGAATTTTTAGGGATGGTTAATTTTTACAACCGTTTCCTCCCCCACGCAGCTCAGCTCATGCAGCCCCTATATGACGCGCTCAAAAAAAAAGAAAGCTTCCAACGCGGTCGAATGGACCCCGGAGCGCGAACGCGCTTTCGCGGAAGTAAAAAGCGCCCTAGCTAACGCCACATTGTTAGTTCACCCAGATCCCTTGGCCTGCGTTGCGCTAACCACAGATGCTTCAGACCTAGCTATAGGGGCAGTTGTAGAACAACTTGTCAGCGGGGTCTGGCAGCCTTTAGCATTCTTTAGCAAATCGCTAAACCAAACTGAACGTAAATATAGCACTTTTGACAGAGAGCTGCTGGCGCTTCATTTATCCATCCGCCACTTCCAGTTCTGGTTAGAAGGGCGGAGTTTCACGGCTTTTGTAGACCATAAACCGCTCACCTTTGCTATGGCTAAAATTTCAGAACCATGGTCAGGCAGGCAGCAAAGACAGCTAGCTGCGATTTCAGAGTTCACCACAGACATTCGACACGTGGCAGGCAAGCTTAACGTAGTAGCGGACTGTCTCTCTCGCACTGTGACACCACCAGAGCGCGGGGAGACAGATTATACTGCCTCGGCAGCAGAACTCTTCACTAACACAGACACATACGCAGCACCTATCCATGCAGGGATAGATTATGCAGCCATGGCGGAGGAACAAAGCAGTGACGCGGACGTGCGCGCACTCCTGTCTGGACCAACAGGGTTAAGGCTGGAGAAAAAGGGTTTACGCGACAGCGTGCCCCCCCTAATATGCGATGTTTCAACCGGCCGACCTCGCCCGTTAGTACCAGCTACATGGCGCCGCCGTATTTTCGACGCAATTCACTCCCTCGCGCACCCAGGTGTGCGCGCCTCGGTTAAAATGGTCGCTGAAAAGTTTGTGTGGCCAGGTCTGCGCAAAAACGTAAAAGAATGGGCAAAAACTTGCATTTCTTGTCAACGCGCCAAAATACACAGACACACAAAAGCCCCTCTGGAGCCTTTTCCAATCCCTGCTAGAAGGTTCGACCATGTTCATGTTGACCTTGTGGGGCCACTACCTTCCTCCCAAGGTTTCACACACCTGTTAACAATGATAGACCGCACCACACGCTGGCCAGAGGCAGTCCCTCTAGCGGCAACCACAGCGGAGGAAGTCGCTCGCGTTTTTTTGACAAACTGGGTGGCACGTTTCGGCGTCCCATCGGACATCACGTCCGATAGGGGGCCTCAATTTGTCTCAGAGCTCTGGTCAGCCATGTCCAACAGCTTAGGGGCAACAATTCATCGCACCACCGCTTATCACCCTCAGGCTAATGGGTTATGCGAGTGTTTTCACAGGTCTTTAAAGGCTGCCCTCAGAGCCTCACTAACGGACACAAATTGGGTAAATAAACTTCCCTGGGTTTTATTGGGGTTGCGTGCTGCACCTAAAGAGGATCTAGATGCCTCTCCCGCAGAATTAGTCTTTGCACAACCTCTCAGGCTTCCAGGTGAATTTTTACCAGAGAACCCAGAGCCAGGGCGCCTTCCAGTCCCAAGGTTTTTAGGCAGCAACGGACCGAGCTCTCTCCCCGGTCCAGCTCATCACTCCTTCCCACGGGTTTTTGTCCCTCAAGCTTTAAAAAACGCTGAGTTTGTTTTTGTTAAGCATGAAGCTTTAAAACCTACTTTTCGCCCAGCATACGATGGGCCATTCAGAGTGCTGGAACATGGTGATAAACACTTTGTGCTTGATTTTGGGGACAGAAAAGAAACAGTCAGCATTGACAGACTTAAACCTGCCTTCTTGTTGAAAGACGAGCCTGCACAGTTGGCGAGAGCACCTCGGCGGGGTAGACCCCCCAAGAGAAAAGACTCAGCCCCCAGGCAGGGAACAAATAACCTCTCTCCTTCCCACACTGCAGATTCCTCACAAGAAGGTCCCAGCAGGGCGCCTAAACCAACCTACAGCAGCTTTGGGAGAAGATTAAAACCCAGACAGCACAGGGACTGATACAAACCACTCCACAATTGTTCATTAATTGTGCTGCAACAGTTTAAGACTGACTTATGATTTTACTATGCTGTTATGATTACCACTAAACTCTCTTAGGAGCATGGCTGCTGGACAGTTTCTTCCGTGGCAAGAGATGTAACACTTAGTATGTCATAATAACTACCTTAGACTGTGAACCTTTCTGTTGTCTTTTCTTAGTTGTTTGGGGGGCCTGTGGTCTATATTAACCATATATTCCATAACCTACATATGTTGAAGCATGTGGAAATGTTTGGTAATCACATATGTAAAGGACTTCACACCTCTGAAAGGACAAAGGCTCTCACCCGCCGAGTGAAGAACAAAGACGTTCCCGGACGCGGCGGAGGAGACCGGAGGAGCCACCCTCACCCCCCAAGGCGAGAAGAGGAAATACCAAGACAATGGGGGGATTAAGATAATGAGGGATGTCAGCCTTTGTTATGCATGTCTTTTGTTGTGTGCAAGTATAAAGCCAGTGAGCTGGAGACATTCTGCCTCTTTTCCTTCTGCCACTCTCTGCACCAGATGAGACTTGTTAGAAGAGCTGAATATTAAACTTTGCTTATAAACCAAATTGCCTCTTCATTTCCAAGCTCCTCTACACCTACGATTATAAAACGTACCACTGAAATAACATTAGCAATGCACTTCTGGAGGTAGATCGGCTTTTTACTGATCAAAAGTGCATTGATATAAAATGCACTAAAATAGAGGGGATGCATTGGAACAGAATTCTTGGCAATTACAGGACAGTTACCATAGCAACACAGCACTGAGTGGCAATCCCATGTGACAGCTTTAGGCTGTGTCCACCAAACGCATTTTTTGTCGCCCGGCCGCCCTGAACGTCTTTTTTTTCAGCACTTTTGTGCTGTGCTCAGGAAAACAGTCTGTCCCTTGTATCCCAGCAACAGCTTATCACTCACAGCTCAGCACTTCCGTTTTTCCTATGGTCAGACTTTCTACTTATTTTTTAATAGCAGTTTTGAAATAAAAATGGACAGGAAACATATTCTGGCATTGGTAGCTTCTCTGGATACAAAATATGATGGCACAGAAAGCAGGAGTCTGAGTACAGACTGTACCGGCGTCCTATGTCCCGCCCTTCCTTAATTCTGATTGGCTGCTTAGAAAGGTCTGACATTGACGATCTCAGCTGTAGTCTGAAAAGTTGAACTTTTTCAGCCCTGAGCACCCTGAGCGCTGTGGCTACAGTAGTAGCTTACCACTATAAATGTCTGTCTGTGGAGTGATTGAATAATGGATTTTCATTGTAAAGTGCTTTGGGTTTCTTGAACGGCGCTATATACAGTAAATGCAAACCATTATTATCTAAATTGGATGAGATAAACAGACGAAAAACAGCTTTTAAGACCTGTTATTGCATTGAATACTGCCACAAATCTGAACACAAATTTTGAACACTAAATACTAAATACTCTTTTTCAATTGCACTGAATCAAAGACTGTCTCTCTGTGTTGGCCCTGCGATGGACTGGCGATCTGTCCAGGGTGTACCCTGCCTCTCGCCCAAAGATGCTGGGATAGGCTCCAGCCCCCTGCGACCCGAAAAGGATTAATCGGAAGAAGATGAATGAATGAATGAATAATGCATCTTCTCAACTTGTGCAAGATGCAAGATGGCGCCCACTGTTGGCGAACCTCTTTGCTTGTTCTGCTCCCAAATGCCGTTTCGCTCCCGAATGCCGACTTTTCTCCTTTTTTGCATAGTTGCTGTTCTTTCTACAGTGCATGGAGGTCATGCATTGCTAACATGCAACCAACAGACACTACTCAATATCGCCAAGTCAAGCAGCCACATGGAGTTTACTGACTTTATACGACCCGACCTCCAATGCATCGTCCGCCCCTGCGGTGACCATCAGCACCCCCAGGAAGGCCCCGAAGCACCAAGCCCATGTGAGCATGCTGACCCCAAGAAAGCGCGTCAGAGGCGGGGTCGAAGGCGCCAAAGGCGAGGCAAGAGTGGATGGCTACATGCTAGGCTAAAGGCTCACTCCAGCCAGCCACCGCTACCCAGTCTCTTAATGGCAAACATTCAGTCTTTGGAAAATAAGCTAGACGACTAAGAGCAAGGATTGAAGACCAGCGGGAAACAAGAGAGTGCTGTGCCCTAATTTTCTGTGAGACCTGGCTTTTAGACAGAGTCCCAGAGAGCGCTATTCAACTACAAACTCACTCAACACACCGGGCAAACAGAATAGGAGACTCGTGGTGTGGAGATGTACAAACCGTTTACAAGCACTGCTCGCCCGACGTGGAGTTTTTACTGCTGAAATGCCATCCCTATTATTTACCGAGGGAAGTTACTGCTGTGTTTCTGGCCGCTGTATACATACAGACGTGGACAAAATTGTTGGTACCCCTCTGTTAATGAAAGAAAAAACCACAATGGTCACAGAAATAACTTGAATCTGACAAAAGTGGTAATAAATAAAATTTCTATGAAAATTAACCAATGAAAATCAGACAATGCTTTTGAATTGTGGTTCAACAGAATTATTTTAAAAAACAAACTCATGAAACAGGCCTGGACAAAAATGATGGTACCCCTAGAAAAGATTGAAAATAATGTGACCATAGGGACATGTTCAACCAAGATGTGTCCTCTAATTAACATCACAGGTGTCTACAAACTTGTAATCTTTCAGTCGGCCTATTTAAAGGGTGACAAGTAGTCACTGTGCTGTTTGGTGACATGGTGTGTACCACACTAAACATGGACCAGAGGAAGCAAAGGAGAGAGTTGTCTCAGGAGATTAGAAAGAAAATTATAGACAAGCATGTTAAAGGTAAAGGCTATAAGACCATCTCCAAGCAGCTTGATGTTCCTGTGACTACAGTTGCACATATTATTCAGAAATTTAAGATCCACGGGACTGTAGCCAACCTCCCTGGACATGGCCGCAGGAAGAGACGGATAATATGAATGGTAACAAAAGAGCCCAGAACAACCTCTAAACACATTCATGGTGAACTCCAAAGTCAAGGTACATCAGTGTCAGATCGCACCATCCATCATTGTTTGAGCCAAAGTGGACTTCATGGGAGACGACCAAAGAGGACACCACTGTTGAAAACAAATCATAAAAAAGCCAGACTGGAATTTGCCAAACTGCATGTTGACAAGCCACAAAGCTTCTGGGAGAATGTTCTATGGACAGACGAGACAAAACTGCAACTTTTTGGCAAGGCACATCAGCTCTATGTTCACAGACGCAAAAATGAAGCATACCAAGAAAAGAACACTGTCCCTACTGTGAAACATGGAGGAGGTTCTGTTATGTTCTGGGGCTGCTTTGCTGCATCTGGCACAGGGTGTCTTGAATCTGTGCAGGGTACAATGAAATCTCAAGACTATCGAGGTATTCTAGAGAGAAATGTGCTGCCCAGTGTCAGACAGCTTGGTCTCAGTCGCAGGTCATGGGTCTTGCAACAGGATAATGATCCAAAACACACAGCTAAAAACACCCAAGAATTGCTAAGAGCGAAACATTGGACTATTCTAAAGTGGCCTTCTATGAGCCCTGATCTAAATCCTATTGAACATCTGTGGAAGGAGCTGAAGCATGCCGTCTGGAGAAGGCACCCTTCAAACCTGAGACAACTGGAGCAGTTTGCTCATGAGGAGTGGGCCAAAACACCTGCTGAGAGGTGATTGATTGCAGTGATTGCCTCAAAAGGTTGTGCAACAAAATATTAGATTAAGGGTACCATCATTTTTGTCCAGGCCTGTTTCATGAGTTTGTTTTTTAAAATAATTCTGTTGAACCACAATTCAAAAGCATTGTCTGATTTTCATTGGTTAATTTTCATAGAATTTTTATTTATTACCACTTTTGTCAGATTCAAGTTATTTCTGTGACCATTGTGGGTTTTTCTTTCATTAACAGAGGGGTACCAACAATTTTGTCCAACCCTCTACTCTAAGGGCCTATAGGAGACAGATATCTAGGGACAATTTAGAACAACCAATTAACCTAACATGCATGTCGATTGTGGGAGGAAACCAGAACTCCCGGAGTAAACCCATGCAGCACAGGGAGAACATGCAAACTCCACACAGAAAAGTTCCTACCCCTGCCAGCCTGGGGATTCGAACCTGGAACCTTCTAGCTGTAAGGCAACAGTGCTAACCACTGCACCACTGTGCTGCCCGTGCTACCCCGCGCAATTACACAGTAGAGACAAAGCATCCTGATGCTGTTTTTATTGTTGCTGGCGATTTTAACCAGTGCAATTTATGGACTGTACTCCCCAAATATTACCAGCATGTGGACATTCCCACCCGTGATAAAAGCACATTGGATCATGTTTATTCCAACATAGTGGCACCTACAGAGCGGCACCACGCCCCCACATCAGACAGTCAGATCACATCTCACTGTTTATGTACCCAGCCTACAGACGAAAGCTCAAACAAACCCTGTTATTAAGCAAATTAAGCACTGGACTCCAGAGACTGAGAGCACCCTGCAAGACTGTTTTGCCTGCACAGACTGAGATGTGTTTAAAGCTGCAGCCACAAGAGAGGACTGTTCTGTAAACATACAAGATTATGCTGAATATGTGACTGGGTACATCAGCACGTGTGTTAATACCATCATACCCACCATACAGGTCAGGAAGTTCCCCAACCAGAAGCCCTGGATCAACAGTCAGGTACATCAGATGCTGTGTGCTTGCTCTCATGCATTTAAATCAGGCTGTGAGGTTGAGCTGCAAAGTATGGACTGAGAGAGGCTATAGCAACAGTCAAGAGGCAGCACAGAGAAAAGCTGGACAGCCTCTACTCCACTCCTGACCCAGGGCGCATGTGGCAAGGCCTGCAACACATCACAGACTACAAGAGGACCAACAGCAGCACCACTAGCTCTACAGACAGCCTGCCGGACGATCTCAACATCTTTTACACCCGCTTCGAGACCACCAGCCACAGCACAGAGAAGAGACACTCACTCCCCCCCCCTTCCCCCCCAAGAGTCTCACAAGGCCTGCACGGTGGCGCAGTGGTTTAGCACTGTGGCAGCACAGTTTACCCTCGGCCGGGGGATCGCGGGGATCGTGAGATCGTGGGTTCGATCCCAGCCCCCGACCAACAGTGATCTGTGTGGAGTTTGCATGTTCTCCCCGTGTTGTGTGGGTTTACTCCGGGATTTCTCCGGTTTCCTCCCGCATACCAAAAACATGTAGGTTTAGGGTGCTCGCGCACGCAGCGACCAGCAGCCGGTGGCTTGTCACCAGACTACAAACCAAATCTACCTACGGGTACAAATAAGTAACAAAAAAAAAAAAAGGCCAGGTAAACAAAGCACTGAGGAATATCAACCCCCGAAAGGCAGCAGGACCAGACAACATCCCTGGGTGGGCTCTCAGAGTATGCGCTGCAGAACTGACTGACGTTCTTACAGCAATCTTCAACCTCTCCTTCAACCAGAACATGGTCCCCTCCTGCTTCAAAACGACAACCATCATCCCCCTCCCCAAAAGGAACCCGCCGACCTGCCTGAATGATTACAGGCCGGTAGCACTCACTCCAATCATCATGAAGTGCTTTGAGAGAGTGGTGCTGGCCCTCATTCAGGCCAGCATACCGGGCACCCTGGACCCCCTGCAGTACGCCTACCGGCCCAACAGGTCCTCCTCAGATGCCATCACTGCAGCACTCCATTATTCTGTCTCCCACCTGGAAGATAAAGACTCCTACATTAGGATGCTCTTTGTCGACTACAGCTCCGCCTTCAACACGACCATCCCCCACAAACTCACCGACAAACTGTCTTCACTTGGCCTGCACCCCACCTTCTGCGACTGGCTACTGGACTTTTTAACTGGCAGGCCCCAGTCAGTCAGGATGGGTAACAGGACCTCAGCCAGCATCATCACAAACAGGCATCCCACAGGGTTGTTTTCTCAGCCCCATCTTCTACAGCCTCTTCACCCATGACTGTGTTGCCCCCCACAAGGACAATATCATCCTAAAGTTTGTGGATGACACAGTAGTGATAGGATGCATCACTGGTGATGACGAAGCATCCCACAGGAGGGAGGTGGCCAACCTGGTGTCATGGTGTGAGGACAACAACCTCCCCCTCAACACGGACAAGACAAAGGAGATGATCGTGGACATGAGGAAAGGGAGGAGGAGATCACAACGGCTGCTGTTCATCCGGAAGCTTGCGGTGGAGAAGGTGAGCAGCTTTAAATACCTGGGCATCCACATCAGCGAGGACCTTAAGTAGACACACACCACCACAGAGCTGGTTAAGAGAGCTTAACAGTGACTGTACTTTCTGAGGAGGCTGAAGAAGTTTGGCATGTATTCCAGGATCCTCAACAATTTCTACAGCTGCATCATCGAGAGCATCCTGACCAACTGCATTACTGTGTGGTACGGCAGCACCACTGCCCTGGAGTGCAAACGCCTGCAGAGAGTGGTGAAGACAGCGGAGAAGATCATCAGGACTCCACTCCCCTTTCTGCAAAGTATCTACCACCGCAGAGTCCAAAAGAGAGCTGACGCCATCCTCTGGGGCCCCACCCACCCCCAGCACAGACTGTTCACACTTCTACCCTCAGGCCGGAGGTACAGAAGTGTGAAATGCAGGACAACCAGACTAAAAAACTCCTTCTTTCCCACTGACATCCGACTCCTGAACAGATAACAACTCCCAAAACTCTGTAACACAGCTTTGCATATAGGAACTCGCACACCGGCTGCTAAATTTGCACATTGCTCACCTGTGCAGTAGTTATAGTATCACCCATCTGATGTCCATATCATCTCTGCTGATACTTATCATGCACAGTCTACTGGTACTATCGTTACAGAAATAATTTGTAATTATACACTGCTCATTGTACAATGATCATTTGCACACTGTACATAAGTCTATTCCATCTCAGGTTCACATAATCTCTGATATCAATATATCACTATCACTTAGTCATCCAGTGAATTTTCAGTTTCATTCCTCTACTGCCTAACTGTGTGTTGGTGTGTGTGTTATTAGCATCCATTAGTATTAGGATTGAGTTACTGTGTTAGTGTGTCATGACCTATTAGAATTGTTGTTTCTGTACCTTTTACCTTGGCATTCATTCGGAGAGCAAAGTAAGAATTTCAGTGCTTAGGAAATGTAGCATTTTTTAACTGTGCACATGATAACTGCACAACAACCACTGCTGCCTCTAAAGACATTGAGTCCTGCTGTCCACACCCCACTCTACCAACACCCCCCCCCCCAACTCCCAACACACAGCCCCCCAACATGACCCTCACTAAGACCCAGGTGAGGACGGAGCTGAGGAAGATCAAGGCGAGGAAGGCGTCGGGACCGGACGGCATCAGCGCAAAGCTCCTCAAGTCCTGCGCAGACCAGCTGTGTGGGATTGTGGAGCTCATCTTCAACCTGAACCTGAAGCTGGGGAGGGTACCACAGTTGTGGAAAACATCTTGTGTGGTACCTGTACCAAAGACTTCCCACCCCAAAGACCTGAACAGCTACAGACCGGTGGCCCTGACGTCTCACATGATGAAGACCCTGGAGAGACTGCTCCTTGCTCACCTCTGCCCCCTGGTGGGACCAGCGATGGATCCACTCCAGTTCGCCTACCAGCATGGCACTGGGGTGGAGGATGCGGTGATCTTCCTCCTTCACCGTTCTCTGTCCCACCTGGAGAAGCCCGGGAATGCGGTGAGGATCATGTTCTTTGACTTCTCCAGTGCTTTCAATACCATCCAACCGATGATCCTGAAGGACAAGCTGCTGTGCACAGGGGTGGACCAGCACCTGCCATCATGGATCCTGGACTACCTCACTAACCGGCCACAGTTTGTGAGAACCCGGGACTGTGTGTCCGACACGATCATCGGTAGCACTGGGGCCCCCCAGGGAACGGTTTTGGCTCCCTTCCTGTTCACCCTTTATACTGCGGACTTCTCACACAACACAACACACTGCCATCTACAGAAGTTCTCTGACGACTCTGCGATCGTCAGCCTCATCTCCAACGGAGATGAAGCTGAGTACAGAGGACTTATCCCGGACTTCGTGGACTGGTGCCATCGGAACTGCCTCCAGATCAACGCAAGGAAAACTAAGGAGCTGGTGGTGGACTGCCGCAGGCAAGGACAACCCCTCACAGCACCAGTAAACATACAGGGAACAGACATTGAGATGGTGACATCCTATAAGTACCTGGGTGTTCATCTGAACAATAAACTAGACTGGTCACACAATACCGACACACTCTACAAGAAGGGACAGCGCAGGCTGTTCCTACTGAGGAGACTCAGGTCTTTTGGTGTACAAGGGGCGCTGCTGAAGACATTCTATGACACGGTGGTGGCATCAGCCATCACTTTTGGAGTGGTCTGCTGGGGCAGTGGCATTACAGCAGCCGATAGGAAGAGACTGAACAAACTGATCAAGAAAGCTAGCTCTGTCCTGGGGCAACGCCTTGACCCAGTGGAGGAGATGGGAGAGAGAAGGATGGTGGCTAAACTGTCATCTCTGCTGGAGTCCGAGTCCCACCCTACGCAAGACATACTGAACGCATTGAGGAGCTCATTTAGCAGCAGACTACATCATCCTAGGTGCGCAACCGAGAGGTTTCGCAGGTCCTTCCTACCTACAGCTGTCAGACTGTATAACCTAAGCAGGGCTGCTCGCAGAGATAGCAAAAAAACGTGACGACCTAATAGTATTGAATGCAAAAGACGCAACAGACTTACACAATGGTCCCCTCCAGTATACAACTAGGACAATATCGGTCGCTACGGAGGGTGACAATATGTATGGGTACATATTCATATTCATACTATGTAGGATAACTAAGTAGACGGTTATGGTGTTTATTCCATCTAGCTACAATGCTCCGCACTGTGTGCATATATATTTATATATTTATTCCATCTAGCTACAATGCTCCGTACTGTGTGTTTATATATTTATATGTATATTCGCTGCTCTTGTTTTTCTTGTCTTCTTGATTGTTGCTCTGAGTGTTGCTATCCCTGTGCTGTTGCAATCCTGGAATTTCCCCGTTGTGGGACTAATAAAGGCTTATCTTATCTTATCTTATCTTAATAAAGCCTTTGAATCTTGAATCATGAACTGCTAGAAGCTGCAGTGGGAAGTAAGCAATCTTTGTAAAAAATCAATAATTATATCCTTAAAATTGTGTGAAACAATAGTTATCCTGGATAATGCAGAACTAGAGGCTGGGGCTGGGCTTTACGTAGGGATCTGGTAGAACCCGGTCATTTCTGCTCAGTTTGTCAAATGCAGCAAAGGTTGGCTCAATCGAGTGTGTGATTGACAGAGACCATCATGATCAGGACATGGTCTGTGACCATGTCCATGCTTTTTGCTATTGTCAAGACTAATTATTATCATCATATTTATCCTTCTCAGTTACTTTGATAGAGTTCATGTATTATTTCTTACCTTATCTTAGTTTCTGAGTTCACTCTTATTTTGAAGTCTCTTCCGTTTTGGTGCTCTTATTGTTGTAGTTTCATTTGTTGTTTATGGTTACTTCTTATACTTTATTCTTTAGTTTGTAACTGCCACAGCTGTGCCTTGTTTGTAATTATTGAATTTATTATTTATTTCTGCCCCCCTCTGTCCTCATTGAGGTGTCCTTATGATGTTAAGGCCTCGCTCCACACCACTACATTTGGCAATAAATTTTGAGGAAACGTTGCCCTGCTCGTGAGTCTGTTCTTATGCCCCACAGGGGCAAATGTGACAGAGACGCTCCACTGTTGGAAAAGAGCAGCAGGCTGCATCTCAGTTGGCTGAACAAATACTGTATATGTAGACCTTACATCTACTTTTGTTTTTTGTTCTTAATTTTTCTTATCTCTCTAGTTGCTTCTATGAAATTGACGGTGCATCACTACCCCCTCAAAGTTTTACTGATAACTTAACTCGTTTTTTCTCCATCCTGCTCAGTGTGAACCTTGACACTGCCACCAGGCTACTCCTTAGCTCCTTTGCATATTAATGTTTGATTGGATGTTTACTGAGGGCTTGGCCCAAGGGAAGGGGGGCAAACTTTGAAGCACTCAGATGTACAGAGGGACAGAGCATGGAGGGAGAAAGAGATTACATTTTTCAGCAGATATTTTGTAACAACACATTTTCTTAATTTCAAAATTTGATTTGAGGGGGCAAGACATTTGTTTGAGGAGGCATTGCCCCCTCTTGCTCCTACATACAACCAGCATCGATTACTGTGATTTTAAGCACCTATATTTAAATGGACATTTATTGACTAAAAGAAGTGAATCAGCAACCCAGGAGTGAGCCATGTAAATGGTGGAGTGAGGAAGAGGAAACTACAGGAGTGCAGTATTTAGTACCTTCTCTAGTGAAGGCTTTTTATACACAGAAATGTTGTGGAAGTCTGTGATGTCACCATCTTTGAGATACATTTAATCACATTTTGAGGTGAAGAACTTATGATCTGTTCTTACATTTTAGTTGGAAGGCTTTTTGGCATTCTAACAAGGTAGACAATCACATCAATAGTAAACTGTTTTAATGTTGGGGTAAATGTAAATAGTCTTCCTTTAGGAGTCTCCATACAGTTTTGACTTCTTTGATGCCATTTTCTAGGCAAAGATTCCAGAATGTTTCTAAAAGTGAGGCTACTGCATTCCATCCATTATCAGAGTTTATCTGACATTTTGTCCAATAACAGCTCACTGCATTTGGTGGTCATCTTATCCCTTATACCCAGGCTATTAAATCCTGTGCCATGGAAGGTCAAGACCCTGCAGGTTCTCTTACAGCAAGACACTAAAGCTGATCATCAATCGGTGTGAAGGAACTAAGTGAAATCAGCTGTTGAATAGTCTCTGACTGACACCCCTGCCTTAGACATTTTCCATTCTAAAATTTTTCAAGAAATATTTGACAAGGGTCAGTCTGCAGCCTTTGCTCAATGCACAGTGGCTGTTCACAATATAAATCAGGAATCACTTTATCATTTCCTCCCTCTTTTGTGTCATGAAATTGGTTTTAAATGGTCCAAATCCTTCAGCTCATCTGCTTTAATATCCTGCATCTTGTTCTGCTGCTCACTCCACAAAGTTGTCCATTGAACTTTGTGGGTCACTTCCTTGGGTCTTTTTCTAATGGATCTGTTTTCTTTTATTCAAAGTGTTTTTACCCACAGGATTACAGCTGACTAGATGTTGTGCAACATATTTTTCTACATGACAAAAGGAATGTGATCATATGTGAGATTCATGAACTGGCAAATCTGGCCAGAATTTTCACACAAACTCAGTCCATGAGATTTATACAAAGGAAAGCATTCAACTTTGATCTTTTGCAGAACAGAGGAAAATGACCTCTCCAGATCTGGGTGGGTGCTTTGAGCCTTCAACCGCACATGACTCATGTGCCTGGAGAAGTTACATCAAGTGTGCAGAACCTCAAAGATTGGCATCCCACTCCTGTGATAAGGAATCTCAGAGGAAATACAGACATATGTGTGTTTAACACCTGGTTGGAGTGAAACCTCAAATATTTTGCTAGCTGTCACGGACGACCCGCCCACACAAGAAATGGAGCCTTGTCTGATCTCCCCCCTCACATCACTGCCTTCAACATCCAGCAGTCTTCGTCCAGCAATTCCTTCTCTCATGTCCAAGTTTAATGGATTCTGACAGATGAATGCAGACAATGCACGCCAATATACAGTATATATAGCAGATTCTTCTTGGCAAACAAATAAGGAATGAAATACATAAAATAAAATCATCAGCTCATTTGGTAGAAGCAATCCAGTGACATCTAGATGAAGATAAAAAGAAGAAAAATGAAGTGTGACTTGAGCAAGGTGTCTCCAAGTATGGACAGCTGCATGTTTTATGTTATCTAGCCCATAGTGCCTTCTAGTGGTGAACTATCACATTGATCAGTTCATATTTATTACTATAACACCTTCACTTAATTTTTTTAAGTGATGCTCTTTGCTTAAACTTTGTTCAGACATGGATGGTTGGTCTGTGATTGTAAGAGGCTCTGAAATCAAAACTGGATGTCTTGCCTCTCTCTTTCTATATTTAGCCATTCATCCGTCGTCGGCCTCCGTCGGTCTATGATGACCATGGAAGAGAATCCTAAACGTCTACTCTGCTGGAACAGCACCGCCTGTGGCTGAACAGGCCGATGCGCACCGGTGTTCTACCTTCCAGCGTTGGGCATTGGTAGGATTCAAGCCTGGGCAGGAAGATATAGAGGACAAGATGTTACCCATGCAGCATGTCCCCCCTCTCCACGTCACTGATGAATCCAAAGGAACAGCAAGGCTGCTATAGTTTGGCACCAGCGCCGTCGCAGGAGCTGCCAGAACAATGTTGAGCACAACAGAGAACTGCCTTAGGGACTCCCGACTCCGGATTTTTCCTCAGGGTTGACTCCCGAAGCCTTTCCCGTGACCGGGTGTGCCGCAAGGCAGCGGAGGTTTGAAATCAGGGTTTACCTTTCCCTAGATGGGCTACCTTCCCAGGTTGACGAGCCACCATCTACCCGAAGCATCTGGTTTTAAGGCGCCAGAGATCCACCCTCGCCCCTTCTCCTAAAAGCAGTTCTGCCGGGCTTAGAGACTAAACCACACGGGCAGGCTAGGAGTTGGACTTAGTTGTCAGAGGCTTTTCAAGACGCACGCCGTAAGGAGCATTTTGTGAGCACTGGGAGCTTAACCCCAGTGCCGCTCCTGGCTATGACAATTATTATTATTTAGCCATTGTATTTAATATATAACAGTAAAATCAGCAAGGCTATAGCTGAGATTATTCACAGAAGCTTACTAAATCAATTGTTGGAACTTCTTTTATACAACACTTGTATTACACATTAAGGTTTGGGTAAGGTTTTGTCAGGGGAGGAGGTGTTCCGTTTCTTATTTCATATGTAAAAAAAGTTGCTTAACCACAATGGGAGGACTGAGGCGGCATGAAAAAATAAGCAGCAGTGCTGTGGTTTTAAGCAGGTTTTATTATATCATGTCGCCTTCACGGGATCCCCTCTCCGGTGCATAGTGGAGCAGCCCGGAGCGGGATCCCTAAGCTCTCAGAGAAGGAGAGGAGGACACGTGTGTGTCTACCAGTTGCAGGATCAGAGTGAGAGAAGAAGAGAGAGATTGCGTTACAGAGTTGCACCTTAAATACTTGATCATAACAATACATCAAAAAGACATACCCCACAGTCTAGAATGATCAAAGGGACAACAGAACAGGCAGGAGGTATTTGCATTTGTAAGCCATACATCACAATGGGCAGATTAGCTAGACCTCGCTCTAAGTGCAAGACAAAGAGGCTAACAAGCACATCTACATATTGATCTGAGTCTCTAGGTCACAGTAAGGACAGGACGCATGAGTACAAAGGATGAAAGGCATCGATTAACATCACATAGGTGAGACAGAAGAAACTCGTCTACCTGTAGACATTAATACACCAAAGCACATCTAAGATGCTCAGAAAAAGCATAGTAAGGACAAGCCATATGCACACTATACAGAATGGCGCATTACATCACAACACATGCATGTTTGCATCACAAATACATGAATGGCACATTGCTTCTCAGTAATGCAGCAGAAAAACAGAAAAGAGGGCTGAGTGTCCTTAGTCTGTTGTGGGGTTAAAACGAACCGCCACAGGACTTAAATAATTTAGGAATGTGGAGTCATCATTGCTTGAGGTTATATACTAACACACCCAAATGTCTGACCCGTGCTCAGCGAAACAGTTGGAGGTGGGAAGAAAGTGTAATATAAGGAGATGGCCAGATTCCAGTCACGCTCCTGTGTTCACCCACTCCTGTGGAGTCACCAAGTTGCATCTGTGGAGGGTCTCTCTCTGTAAAGCTTAGGGAAGAATTCCCTCTCCTTGGATATAAACAGGAACTTGCAATCAACTCCAACAGTATACTGTACTGTGATCCAGAGATGTTCAGGAGTCACCAACTTGGTGTCTGGAGTCTCAATCAGATGGATGTAGGAAGACTGTGTCCGTCGTTTGCATTCATATAATTACATGAAACATTTTCTGAAATGTCATCACTGTTTCCTTCTTTTCTTGTTCTTAGCCCAGATAACAGCAATCAAGTAAGCAATGTTATTTATAATTAAAAGTGACAGAGACAACATTCCAACTTCCTGGCCAGTAGGTGTCGCTCTTACTCTTGTCCCAACTAGTTGGTAGACACGTGACATCAACACAGTTATGCTATTGGCTGTGACATCCTCACCAGGCAACATAGTCTCTTCATCCAACTGCTCAGATGTAAATATCATTATTTTTTTGGACCCATAAAAATTTTAAAAGTATTTTTTTCATCTCTATACAGTGGTGTGAAAGTGTTTGCCCCCGTCTCATTTTTTGTATGTTTGTCACATTTAAGTGTTTCAGATCATCAAACAAATTTAAATATTAGACAAAGACAGCACAAGTAAACACAAAATGCAGTTTTTAAATGAAGGTGTTTATTATTAAGGGGAAAAAATCCAAACCTCCGGGACCCTGTGTGAAAAAGTGATTGCCCCCCCTGTTAAAACATAAATTAACTGTGGTTTATCACATCTTTGGAAAGCTGAGTTCAATTTCTCTAGCCACACCCAGGCCTGATTACGGCCACACCTGTTCTCAATCAAGAAATCACTTAAATAGGACCTGCCTGACAAAGTGAAGTAGACCAAAAGATTCTCAAACGCTAAACATCATGCTACAATCCAAAGAAATTCAGGAACAAATGAGAAACAAAGTAATTGAGATCTATCAGTCTCAAAAAGGTTATAAAGCCATTTCTAAAGCTTTGAGACTCCAGCAAACCACAGTGAGAGCCATTATTCACAAATGATGAAAACGTGGAACAGTGGTGAACCTTCCCAGGAGTGGCCGGCCGACCAAAATTACCCCAAGAGCGCAGCAACGACTCATCCAAGAGGTCATAAAGGACCCCACAACATCCAAAGAACTGCAGGCCTCACTTACCTCAGATAAGGTCAGTGTTCATGACTCCACCATAAGAATGAGACTGGGCAAAAATAGCCTGTATGGCAGAGTTCCAAGACGAAAACCACTGATGAACAAAAAGAACATAAAGGCTCATCTCAGTTTTGCCAGAAAACATGTTGATGATCCCCAAGAATTTTGGGAAAATACTCTGTGGACTGACGAGACAAAAGTTGAACTTTCTGCAAGTTGTGTGTCCCATTACATCCAGCGTAAAAGTAACACAGCATTTCAGAAAAGGAACATCATGCCAACAGTAAAATATGGTGGTGGTAGTGTGATGGTCTGGGGCTGTTTTGCTGCTTCAGGACCTGGAAGACTTGCTGTAGTAAATGGAACCATGAATTCTGCTACCTCAGATGGAGTGGCCTGCACTTTCTCCAGACCTGAATCCCATAGAAAACCTATGGGATCAGCTGAGTCACCCTGTAGAGGCTCGTAACCCTGCACCCCACAACCTCAATGACCTGAGGGCTGCCCTTCAAGAAGAGTGGAATGCCATGCCTCAGCAGACAATAAGTGGACTTGTGAACAGCATGAGACATTGTTGTCAAGCTGTAATTGATGCTCAAGGGCACATGACAAGTTGAGACACTGACATTTTTTGTTGTGGTATACCCACCACTGTCGTTGGCTTTTGTTTCAATAAATTGTTTGAGATGAGGAAATCACCATTGTGTGCTTCTACTTAAATGCCCTACTTTCATATTATATCACTGTAATGTGAACTTTTTACATTTTCCATAAATTTCACCCGAAAGCCAAATATCCCTAACTTTTTGTGAGTAGTGTACAGTCATGTGAAAAAAAATAGGACACTGTATAAGCCTGTGTGTTTTTTAACATATTTGGACATATGGATATTTCATATCAATGTTAAAAATACTGGGAGATTCACGTAATACAACTAAACAATTAAAAATGAATTAAAGACCTTTTTTCAAATTTTCTGTAATATGTAATTCTAAACAAATAGTGAGGAAAAATTAGGACCCCCCCCCATCTTTTTTACAACACCCCCACATTCATTCCCACTTACAATCGCTAAAATAAATTTAAAAAAATGCAAATAAAAACAAAAACAAGGTTAGACATAGATACATGAACATTTCTGATGGAAAAAATCAGTGAGTTACACCGAGTTACTGAGTGAGTTACACTGAGTTATATGAATTTTTATGAATATGATTTTTTCCTTATAAAGCTTAATGTGTATACCTAGGAAATCCTGTTACCATATTTGGAGTTGTTGAACAGTGGAAAAAAACAGATTGAAGGATGCTGATGTAAGTGTGAATGTTCAGTTCTATCACTGACTGTTCAGCTTATCCCTAGTGTTTTCTGCATGGACTCAGCAAATGCAATCTAACTCATGAGTGAAATATCAAGAGGCTCAGCAAACCTTATCACACTGAGTCATGAATGAACTCATCAAGAACAGACTCCACCCTGACGGTCCCTTGGATATATATTAGCCAGAAACACTCTGTTAGTTAACCACTTGCGCTCCGTTGTTCCGCGGGCGGGCAAGTCTCTGCGTCCTAGGGCGCACGAGAGCGCCCTCGTGCGCGCTCGGACGCATGACGCATGATATACTGATGATGGTGCAGATGGAGATGGTGCTGGCCTCCAAAAAAAAAGCTGCAGACACTGCCGCGAACAGATTAGTTCATCTGACTGACCTGTCTTTCGACTAATAAGAGCCTTGAATTGGGTTTCTGAAACCATGAAGAGCCAATGAATGAAAATCTAGCCAGAAGGACCCGCCTCCCAACGGCTGCGAGCCAACTGAAGCACAGAAGTTCGCTGAGCTGTTGTCTAAAGCTGGGTGAAGAGAGACTGCTTCACAGCCACAGGCAGTGGTTTATTTATTTATTTTATTTAATTCCAGCAGAGTGTTTAGGATTCTCTTCCGTCATCATAGACCGACGGAGGCCGACGACGAAGGTCGTAAATCATTCACCAAAACCGCAATATTGGAATTATGTTTTGATCGGGATCCACGAGCGGAGCAGCGTCGCGTTCGTCTGACATTGGGGAAGAGAAGTTCGCCAGGACTCTGCTGCTGTGAAGAGGTAAGGCGTTATAAGCTAAATTATTATTTCTCCCTGAAAACTGTAATCCAAAATTGACTTTTGACCGATCGGTAAATTACAACTGTACGGCGCACGCACTTCGTGCGCCGCGATAAACGGTTCATTTGCCGTGTTCGGACCGTGAACGCCCCCCCCCCCCCCCGCTGCAGAAGAGGAGCGGCGGGGGGGGCGTTCACGGTCCGAACACCCCCGGTCCGCGGGGGGAACCGCGCTGACTGCGCAGTGGTCGTCACATAGACATATGATGGCCGTCCTCTGTACCGAGGGGGGGACACCCCCCCCCCCACACACACACACACACAGTAGCGAGGGGGGGGGAAGCCGCTGTGACAGCGTTGCTGTGGAAACATGCAACAAGTGTAATCCGTCATGTAGTGAGGGCCGAACTCCGTCCTTGGTAGCGGGGGGGGGGACGACACCCCCCCCCACACACACACACACAGACACAGCCCTGAGTGTGACCTTTCATTAGAGCCTAAAATGAAGCTTCTACACTGAATTATTCAAAAGTTACAGACATTTTTCCAAACTGTGCCATTTGGCACAATCTGGCACAGTTCCAAAACGCCTGGGAACTACCTGAGAACAAAGCTGTGTAAAATATTCATTTTTTGTGGTATTGTTACAAAATTTGGACCTCAGCTGGATAACACTTGGTTCTACATTTATGTTGCATTTTCCAGCCGGATCGGACAGCTGTGTGTTATTTGCAAGCATTTGTATCCAAAAAAACACCGTGGCCAAATTTATTTTCTTCAAGTTCAGTATGTTTAGATGACTGTAACTCAGTGGCCGGAGCACGTAGAGAGATTATGTTTTTCTGCCAAAAAATTCAAAGTGTTTTCTTTTAAATGAGACCAACCCCATGAAGATGCTGCAAAGGGTTGAAGAACAGCTTTCGATTTACTTTGGGCACGTTATTTTTTGGCATTTTTAGGAAAATTGCCCGGAGTGCAAGGGGTTAAGCCAATGCACTGCAGCAGTCTGTGAAAGCTGTACTCTGTATTGTCTTCCACTGATCGTCGTCGTCGGCCTCAGTCGGTCTATGATGACCATGGAAGAGAATCCTAAACGTCTACTCTGCTGGAACAGCACCGCCTATGGCTGCGCGAATGGCAGTCCCTGTCACACAGGTCACACTTGTGGGTGGTCTCCGTGCTGCTGGGTCTGTGGCGGTTCTTCCTGCGGGTCCTTTTTTCATCTGCTGCAGCAGTCAGTCTGTCTTCACCCGCCTTGAGCTGTCTGGTCAGGGTGCCTCTCCATTTGGAGCGATCCGTTGCAAGGTCCTCCCAGCGCTCTGTATTGATCTCCAGGGCCTTCATGTCTCTCTTGCAGACGTCTCTAAAGCGCAGCTGTGGGCGGCCAACGTCTCTCCTGCCAGTCGCCAGTTCTCCGTAGAGGACGTCTTTGGGGATTCTGCCATCCTCCATATGGTGAACGTGGCCTAGCCAGCGGAGCCTGCGCTGCCTGAGTAGAGCGAACATGGAGGGAAGGCCGGCGCGGGACAGAACTTCTGTGTTGGGCACTTTGTCCTGCCAGGATATGTCCAGGATGTGGCGAATGCAGCACAAGTGGAAGGAGTTCAGTCTCTTTTCCTGCCGGGCGTATGTTGTCCACGTCTCACTCCCATAGAGCAGTGTGCTGATGACGCAGGCGCTGTACACTGCCATCTTCGTCTTGACAGAGAGTTTGGGATTCTCCCACATTCGTGTGGTGAAGCGAGCGAGTGTGAAGGCTGATTTTCCAATCCTCTTGCCGATCTCTGTATCAAGGGAGAGGTTGTTGCTGATCGTGGACCCCAGGTACGTGAACTGATTCACGACCTCCAGCTCGTAGTCGTCGATGGTGGTGGTTGGTGGTGCTTCCATGCCTTGCGCCAAGACGTTAGTCTTCTTCAGGCTGATGGTAAGCCCGAAGTCCTCGCATGCCTGGGAGAAGCGGTCCATCAGAGTCTGAAGTTCCTGCTGTGTGTGGGTTGCGACTGCAGCGTCGTCTGCGAACAGCATGTCTCTGATTAGAGCCTCGCGTACTTTGGTTCTGGCTTTCAGGCGGGCGAGGTTGAAAAGCCTGCCGTCAGATCTTGTGTGCAGGTAGATTCCCTCTGTTGCTGTGCTGAAGGCATGCCTCAGGAGCATAGCAAAGAAAATCCCAAAGAGGGCTGGCGCAAGTACACAGCCCTGTTTCACTCCGCTGCGTATGTTGAATGGCTCTGAGACGTTGCCGTCGTGCTGCACTATCCCCTGCATGTTGGTGTGAAACGATTCGATGAGGCTTTGCAACTTTGGTGGGCATCCTATCTTTGGCAGGATCTTGAAAAGGCCCTCTCTGCTGACCAGATCGAACGCTTTGGTGAGGTCGATGAAGGCGACGTACAGGGGCATGTTCTGTTCTCTGCATTTCTCCTGGAGTTAGCGGATGGAGAATATCATGTCGACCGTCGATCGCTCAGCGCGGAAGCCACACTGAGACTCGGGGTAGACACGTTTGGCAAGCTTCTGTAGACGAACGAGAACAACTCGTGCGTAGACTTTGCCAACAACGCTGAGGAGGGAGATGCCCCTGTAGTTGTTGCAGTCGCTTCTCTCCCCTTTGTTTTTGTAGAGGGTGATGATCTTGGCGTCCCTCATGTCCTGTGGTATGGCACCTTCCTTCCAGCACTGGCAGAGGACGTCATGCAATGGCAGCAGTAGGGCGGTCTTGCAGTGCTTGATCAGGTCGGGGGGTATGCCGTCGTTGCCGGGTGCCTTGCCAGCGGCCAAGCTATCAATGGCCTTGCTGAGTTTGTCGATGGTTGGCTCGGCATCAAGTTCGTCCATGAATGGCAGGCAGTCGATGGCATCAAGGGCTGACAGTGTCACAGTGTTCTGTCTGGAGTAGAGGTCGGAGTAGTGTTCCACCCATCTCTCCACCTGCTTGTTTTTTTCTGTGATCATCTCCCCAGTGGAGGATTTGAGGGGGGCCATCTTGCTCTGAGCTGGACCAAGTGCTTTCTTGATGCCATCGTACATACCACGGATGTTCTCTGTTATGGCAGCGGTTTGAATGTCTTGGCTGAGCTGAGTCCAGTATTCGTTGGCACAGCGCCGAGCAGTCTGCTGAACTTTGCTTCTCGCAGCCCTGAGAATCTGGAGAGTCTTCTCGTTTGGGTACTTCTTGTACTCAGCAAGTGCTGAGCGCTTGGCTTCAATGACGGGGGTCATCTCGGTCAACTTGGCATCAAACCAGTCCTGTGACTTCGAGGTCTTCCTCCCAAAGGTAGCCAAGGCTGTGCGGTGGATGGTGTTTCGCAGCTCTTCCCACTTCTGCTTTGCAGATTCTCCTTCTTGTGGTACACCAAGTTCCTTCTCAAAGGTGGAGGCAAACTGCTCAACAAGTTCTAGTTGGACCATCTTGCTGGTGTCAATCCGTGCCTTTCCAGGCTGTCTAGCATGATGGAATTTCTTCAGCTGCAGCTCGACCTTGCAACACACCAATGAATGGTCTGTGTCGCAATCTGCACTCTGGAACGAACGGGTGATTAGCACGTTCCTCTGTGAGGTGCGCCTGGTCAGGATCAAGTCCAGCTGGTGCCAGTGCTTTGAGTACGGATGTCGCCAGGAAACCTTGTGTTGGGGCTTGGTCTTGAAGAACGAGTTTGTGATGCACAGATCGTGATATGTGCAGAACTCGAGCAGCCGCTGTCCGTTGTCGTTCATTCTGCCCACGCCAAATGGTCCAAGACAGGAGGGCCAGGAGTCGTGGTCAGCACCCACTCTGGCATTGAAGTCTCCAAGGAGAATGAGTTGTTCAGAGTTGGGGATGATCCTGACAGTTGTTGCGAGATTCTCATAGAACTCGTCTTTTGCCTCTGGTGTGGCTGTCAATGTTGGGGCATACACACTGACGAGGGTGACGGGGCCTTGAGTGGTGTTCAGGCGGAGGGTGAGGACTCGTGCAGAGCCATTGCTGCCCGGTTCCACCATCTTCAGCAAGGTGTTCTTCACTGCGAAGCCCACTCCGTGTTCCCTGTGTTCGTTGCTGCCCTTTCCCTGCCAGTAGAACGTGTAGTCCTTCTCTCTCAGTGTGCCTGCGTCAGCCAACCGTGTTTCCTGGAGAGTGGCGATATCCACTTCCAGTCTCTTCAGCTCATTATTGATGATGGCAGTCTTCCTGGTGTCGTTGATGTCCCTGAGGTTAGCAGCAAGTCCTGTCATCATAGTGCGGACATTTCAAGTTCCCAGTTTTAGAGTTGGTCTCTTTTGTTTTTTTGTCTTGCCTGGTGCGAAGGTTCTCAGCCTGCTGTTCGGACTTCTCCTCATCCCCATGCACCCAATGAAGAAAGCAAGCTGTGGCGGGACAACACCTTATTGGCTAGGGGCTGCCCAGCTTGAGGCGGGTGGTAGCTGTCCAGTGAGATCCGATGATCCCTCCCACCGTCGGGAACAACCCCTGGCGCCGCGCTCTACGCCAATTGAGCGGTGGCTTATAACCGGTAACTGTCATTCCCCGTGTTTTGTCTATGCCAAAGACGAAGCTGGAGTGTCCTCTCCAGTGATCCGGTGTTCTACCTTCCAGTGTTGGGCGTTGGTAGGATTCAAGCCTGGGCAGGAAGATCAGAATCAGAATCAGAATCAGAATCAGAATCAGGTTTATTGCCATTGTTCATGTAGTACACAAACTAGGAATTTGTCTCGGTACAGTGCTGCAACATTAAACATGATAAGATAAGAGAAATAAACTATACATGTAATAAAGTGTAGGATAAGATTAAGTGATACTGGTCAACAGTTAAAATATATATTAGCCAGCAGCAGATACTGTGGAGAACTATATAGTGCAGTCGGTAATGCAGGAAGAAAACAGTGATGATTAACATGAGTCTGGTTGAGCTGCTGTACATGGTGCACGAGAGTCATTTAGTGTTCAGCAGTCTAATGGCAGAGGGGAAGAAGCTGTTCATGTGACGGGAGGTTTTAGTCTGGATGGACCGAAGTCTTCTACCAGAGGGGAGGGGGGCAAACAGTACGTGACCAGGGTGTGAGGGATCGGCTATGATCCGGCCAGCACGCCTCCGGGTCCTGGAGATGTACAGATCCTGGAGAGATGGGAGCTTGCAGCCGATCACCTTCTCAGCAGTGCGCACGACGCGCTGCAGCCTAAGTCTGTCCCTGGCAGTGGCTCCTGCGTACCACACGGTTATGGAGGTGGTGAGGATGGACTCGATGATGGCTGTGTAGAACTGCACTAACATCTTGGTGGGTAGCTTGAGCTTCCTCAGCTGCCGCAGGAAGAACATCCTCTGCTGGGCTTTTTTGATGAGTGAGCTGATGGTCAGCTCCCATTTGAGGTCCCTGGTGATGGTAGTGCCTAGGAAGCGGAAGGAATCAGCAGTGGTGATGGGAGAGCCTGAGAGGGTGAGGGGGGGCAGAGGGGTTGTGACTTTCCTGAAGTCTACAATCATCTCCACTGTCTTCAGAGCGTTCAGCTGCAGGTTGTTATTGTTGCACCAGGACGCCAGCTGGGCCACCTCTCTCCTGTAGGCGGACTCGTCGCCGTTGGAGATGAGCCCGATGAGGGTGGTGTCGTCCGCAAACTTGATCAACTTGACAGACTGGTGGCTGGAGGTGCAGGAGTTGGTGTAAAGGGAGAAGAGTAGGGGGGAAAGTACACAGCCCTGGGGTGATCCGGTGCTGATGCTAGTATAGTCTGAGACAGTCTTTCCCAGCCGCACATGCTGCCTCCGGTCCGTCAGGAAGTCGATGATCCACCTGCAGAGGGAGTCAGGCACGTTGAGCAGGGACAGCTTGTCCCGGAGCAGAGCGGGGCGGATGGTGTTGAATGCGGAGCTGAAGTCCACAAACAGGATCCTGGCGTAGGTTCCCGGGGAGTCCAGGTGCTGCAGGATGGAGTGGAGGGCCAGGTTGACTGCATCGTCTACAGACCTGTTGGCTCGGTAGGCAAACTGCAGCGGGTCCAGGAGAGGGGTGGTGATGGACTTGAGGTGGGACAGGACCAGGCGCTCAAAGGACTTCATGACTACAGAGGTGAGCGCTACAGGTCTGTAGTCATTAAGTCCAGTGATCCGTGGCTTCTTGGGGACAGGGATGATGGTGGAGGATTTGAGGCAGGACGGCACGTGGCATAACTTAAGGGAGGTGTTAAAAATGTCTGTGAAGACAGGAGCCAGCTGTTTCGCACAGAGTCTCAGGGTGGAGGGAGACACGCCGTCTGGGCCGGGGGCCTTGTGCGGGTTCAGTCTGGAGAACTGTTTGAGCACATCCTGCTCACTGATGATAAGGGGAGGGGGGGAGGAGGGGGGGGTGCCTTAAATGAAGTAGGGAATGTGGAGGCTGTGGAGCTGGAGGGAGGGGGGGAGTTGGACACAGATGACGAGGTGTCAAAACGGGCATAGTGTTGGGACAGTCTCTGACAAAGGGCTTTGTCATCCTGACCTTTAGGAGCCTTAGGTCGATAGTTGGTGATTTGCCTCAGTCCTCTCCACACGGAAGCCGAATCATTAGCAGTGAACTGCTGCTGGAGTCTCTCTGAGTATAGAGATTTAGCCCTCTTCAGCTCTCTGTTAAACCGGTATTTAACCTCCCTGTAGCAGTCCCTGTCTCCACTTTTCAGCGCTGCTTCCTTCTCCTTCCTGATCTGTCTGAGCTTAGCTGTGAACCAGGGTTTGTCATTAGAGTAACTCACCCTGGTGCGTGATGGAAGAATGTTCTCTTCACAAAAGTGGATATATGAGTTCACAGTGTCCGTGTACTCATCCAGATCATGCGTGGCTCCTTTAAGCATGCCCCAGTCAGATATTTCCATGCACGTTTCCAGCTTCTCCTCAGCATCACTGGTCCGTATCTTCGTAGTGCTCACAACAGGTTTAGTGAGCTTCAATCTCTGTCTGTATGTGGGAATGAGGTGAACCATCACGTGATCAGATAATCCCAGCGCAGCGCGAGGAACAGCGCGATATGCGTCTTTCACTGTGGTGTAACAGTGATCCAATGTGTTTAATCCTCTGGTGGGGCATTTAATAAACTGTTTGTAGCGGGGGAGATCGTGGCTCAGATTGCACTGATTAAAGTCGCCAGCCACAATAATCAGCGAGTCTGGAAAACTCCGCTCTGTGTGTTGAATGTGATCCGCGAGCACGCGCTGAGCTTCGCGCGTGTCCGCGTCGGGAGGGGCATACACAGCGATGAGTATGAAAGAAGCAAACTCCCGCGGGGAATAGAAGGGCTTGCAATTGATAACAAGAAATTCCAAGGCAGGAGAACAGTGTTTGGAAATTACCGTTACATCAGAGCACCAGCTGCAGTTGATGTAGAAGCAGACACCGCCTCCTGTGGTCTTGCCGGAAAGCTCTGTGTCACGATCAGCACGGAAGAGCTGAAAGCCGTCGAGGCGCAGCGCGCTGTCCGGTATATTTTCCCGGAGCCAGGTCTCAGTGAAGCAGAGGGCAGCTGAGGAGGCGAGGTCCTTAAAACGCATCAGCAGTCTCAGTTCATCCACCTTGTTAGAGAGAGAGTTGGTATTGGACAGAAATATGCCAGGCAGCGCCGTTCGCGAGCCTCTCCTGCGAAGTCGTACGAGAGCGCCCGCTCGTCTTCCTCTCTTCCGCCGTCTCACTTTCCGAGCCAAACTTTGTCTTTATCTTTGTCCTCCAAAGATAGATGGAGGACAAGATGTTGCCCATGCAGCATGTCCCCCCTCTCCACGTCACTGATGAATCCAAAGGAACAGCAGGGCTGCTACAGTTTGGCACCAGCGCCGTCGCAGGAGCTGCCAGAACAATGTTGAGCACAACAGAGAACTGCCTTAGGGACTCCGACTCCGGATTTTTCCTCAGGGTTGACTCCCGAAGCCTTTCCCGTGACCGGGTGTGCCGCAAGGCAGCGGAGGTTTGAAATCAGGGTTTACCTTCCCCTAGATGGGCTACCTTCCCAGGTTGACGAGCCACCATCTACCCGAAGCATCTGGTTTTAAGGCACCAGAGATCCGCCCTCGCCCCTTCTCCTATTAGTAAAAGCAGTTCTGCCGGGCTTACTTTGATCCTGCCTGATTTTGATAAGGAATTTTTCCAACAATTTCTTAATAAAGAACTGAATATTTAAAGGGGGGGGGTCCAAATTTTTTCACGACAGTATATTTTTTTAAACTGTATAAAGGCTTTAATTCTACAACTTTCTAAACACTGTTGATGTATTATATAAAAGTTTGTTTTCATGAAAATATTATCTAGTACACCTTTAGTAACACTGCTTACTTTATATTAATAATAATTTATTGAATAATAAAGTACTTAATTTATAAAGCACATTTTGAATATATACAAAGTACTTTACAGGGTCATTGATATCAAAAGAGATCAAGGAAGAAATTAAAAAAAATGTTAATAAAATATGATTTCAGTGTTTTTGGTCCAAAATTCAATCTCTTTGCACAAGTCTCTCCAATAGCAATGGGAGTATATACTGTAACTTCGGATGAAAGTTCATTATTGGGTTTATACAAAAACAGACTGCAATCTCATCTTTGTTCTGGACCCATTTTTTCTCCAGAGGAAAAAGAGATACTGCCCAGGAGGTGGTTCACATCCTACAAATTCCTAAAGGGATCAGAAGGTGTGGAGCACTAAAACATGCCATTTGTCACACACAGAGGGATTAGCACAGTATCTTGGAGCATCCCATCACATAGACAGTCCTGCCTCTGAAGGTCAACTGGCAGATCTTTTGTCACCTGCCAAACTCCCACAGCTGTGTGAGATGTCAAACAAGTCCACTGGAGTCAGGAATCCGAAAGCAAGGGAGCTATTACACAGCTTTATTTTTGTTTGTAGCCCAGAGTGCAGTACTTTGTTAGATGAAACTTATTTTGAGGGGAATGCAAGGACACAAACATGGGGTACACATTGGGGGGGGGGGGGCAATTAAATTCCTCCATCAATCAATTTCTCAATATTTTAAAAACTTACGGACTATGTTAACTTTTTAAAATCATAATCAAAGAATATGTATATTTATTCTAACAGCAGAATAACATCCAGAAAAGTAAGAATGAGCATTTATGTAATTTCATGAAAATAGCTACTTCCCCTAGGCAACTGCCTGAATGCTCACCAAACTTACACAATGATCCTCAGGTGGGTCTGCATCCAAGTTATTTCAACTTTGAGCGGGCCGAGGTTATATACATACAAATTTCATGTGATGTCATGTAGCACTGCAGGCTGTGTGCATGTGCAGACTGGGTGTAAATCACACACATTTGTACTAAAAAGGGCTTGGGAGACTGCTGCAACTTTAAAATAGCAGATCTACAGATGTCAAAAAGCATTCTTATTACAATGAAGGCTGTGCAAACAGGAAAATGAATTCTACTTTTACAGAATTCCAGATGGAGCTCATCACCCTTGTAGGCATCTGTAACTCAAAGCTAAAGATTGTGCAGATACAATGATTAGGAAACTTCAAATATGCAGTTCTCAAAAATAATGAATTCAATTAGATTTCAAAAGAAGAAGAAAAATATTGTATAATGACAGGTCAATGGTAATATAATTTCTAAAACCATAATATTGTTCTTGTTCTCTTTCTCGTCATTTAGTTTTTTCATGTGTCATTTGACTCCAATCCAGCCAGCAGAGTAATCCTTCATGCACTTTTACATGTAATTAGTTTGTGCATTTTACCATCTCAGATCTTTTTTTTTTTCATTACACTCGTGTGCTCTCAGTTGCATGTTGGCTGTATTCTTTCCCCAACGTTTTATGGCCTGGTTATTAAAAGAAAAAAAACAAACACTTGAATGCAGGAGCTTCACTGGCTGCAGGTCATGACCAGCATTACTGGCCTAACCTCCAAAATGTGTTAGTGCCTCCATTTCTACTGATTTCAAAAAATTATACAGTTCCACCAGTGTGTGATCTGTCTGCAGTCTTAAACCCAACGGAAACAAAAAAGTAATTTACAAACACTTTATTGTGATTGTGAGTTTTAAGTTATTTTAAAACAACATTAAATACAAAACAGTAAAGATCTTTTGGTCCTCATATAGTACTGTCTTTCAACAGCCAATGCCACGTGTACGACCTTCATTCCTGGCATTATCAACACCAGTGAACAATCCCTTTTAAGTCAAGTAACACAATCAATCTCTCATCTCCAAATTTTAGGATTAGCAAGAGAGATTCTTAATTCCACCAAATAACGACCATTTACGGACATACTAATGGGGGATCAGTCAGCCTTCTCTCGCTTCTCTGTTCTGGCTTTTCTCTTCAGCTGAAGTGTCTTTAGTTCAGTCATAGTAGAAAAGGTCCTGTACACCCAAATCATCTGTCAAAGTGAAACACACGCGTGAACTGGTGTTACTCTAAGGTATAGCCATTTTTAGGTAGTGTTTCTGACATTAGATTTATATGTAAATAGATGAAGAAGAATTACCACAATGATGACTGCATTGAGCAGGAGAGGAATCGAGTAGACCAGCGATATAAACATGCCCTTTGAGTCAAAGTACTGGAAATCAGAAAAGGACCTGGAAAAAAGTATAGTTAAGAGACATTTACAGACCTTCTGCACAGAGACATTATTAAAGACAGAGAAATACAAGTGAAAATGGTCTTACCTCCAGTTTTTGGCTGCCAGCTCATTCAGATATTCAGCGCTATAAACCAGGCCAACTGTGGAGAAAGGTAACATAAGACAGTGACTGAAAAGTCCAGGAATGTGAGATAAACCACAATGTTATCACTGTACTACTTCTATATCCAAATCATTTACCTTTGAAAACCTGATTTTGTTATAATTCCAATCAAAGTATGCACAATTTATAAAACACATTATCTATTTGTTAGTCATGATTTGTATTACTGTGCTTTTAAACACTTAACATGTTTTGTTAAAAATGAATTAGAACTTTTACATTCAAAAGACTTATGAAAAATGTAACTGGAATTTACATGAAAAAATGGAGGGATACACTGATCCAATACAGGTATCTTGACTCTGATGTCTGGTGATATCAATACTGAGCTGATCTGATACCAGTGAAAAAATAAAAGGTTAAATTACCCCTCACTGTGAGAAAGAAACTGGTGCTTCTTGAAGCAACATTTTGCTTAAACTAAATAATATTTTTAACTAATATAAAATCAGGAAAAATAAATTTAAGGGAAATGAATTGCATGTAGTGTAACTTTGTAAACAACAGCTTAATTTTATACATACTGGCACTCCATTATTATAGAACTGTAACTTTATATTCGCAATGAATGAAATGCCATGCCTGTCTTTTTACCTGTATTTTTTTGTCTTTATACTTATAGTCAACATACAGGGCCATCCCCATTCCATGACACTATCTAAGGACACCAGGTAAATGTTAACTTTAGTAGATCTGACTAATATTGTTGTAGTCAAGACCTCATCAAGACCAGACCCAGACAAGACTAAGACTATAAAGGGGCCAAGACCAAGTCAAGACCAAGACCTACATACAGTGCATCCGGAAAGTATTCACAGCGCTTCATTTTTTCCACATTTTGTTATGTTACAGCCTTATTCCAAAAGGGATTAAATTCATTTTTTTTTCTCAAAATTCTACACACAATACCCCATAATGACAATGTTGAAAAGTTGAAATGAAAAGTTTTGGGGGTTTTTTGAGATTTTTTGCAAATTTATTAAAAATAAAAAACTAAGAAATCACATGTACATTAAGTATTCACAGCCTTTGCTCAATACTTTGTTGATGGACCTTTGGCAGCAATTACAAGTTTTTTTTTTTTGAACACGATGCCACAAGTTTGGCACACCTATCTTTGGGCAGTTTCGTCCATTCCTCTTTGCAGCACCTCTCATGCTCCATAAGGTTGGATGGGAAGCGTCGGTGCACAGACATTTTCAGATCACTCCAGATATGTTCAGTTGGATTCAAGTCTGGGCTCTGGCTGGGCCACTCAAGGACATTCACAGAGTTTTCCTGAAGCCACTCATTTGATATCTTGGCTGTGTGCTTAGGGTCGTAGTCCTGCTGAAAGATGAACCATCGCCCCAGTCTGAGGTCAAGAGCGTTCTGGAGCAGGTTTTCATCCAGGATGTCTCTGTACATTGCTGCATTCATCTTTCCCTCTATCCCGACTAGTCTCCCAGTTCCTGCCACTGAAAAACATTCCCACAGCATTATGCTGCCACCACCATTGGCATGATGATGAGCGTTGCCTGGTTTCCTCCAAACATGACACCTGGCATTCACTCCAGAGAGTTCAATCTTTGCCTCATCAGACCAGAGAATTTTGTTTCTCATGGTCTTAAGAGTCCTCCAGGTGCCTTTTGACAAACTCCAGGTAGGCTGCCATGTGCCTTTTACTAAGGAGTGGCTTCCATCTGGCCATTCTACCATACAGGCCTGATTGGTGGATTGCTGCAGAGATGGTTGTCCTACTGGAAGGTTCTCCTCTCTCCACAGAGGAACACTGGAGTTCTGACAGAGTGACCAACGGGTTCTTGGTCACCTCCCTGATGAAGGCTCTTTTCCCCCAATCGCTCAGTTTAGACATATGGCCAGCTCCAGGAAGAGTCCTGGTGGTTCTGAACTTCTTCCATTTATGGATGACGGAGGCCACTGTGCTCTTTGGGACCTTCAAAGCAGCAGAAATTTTTCTGTACCCTTCCCCAGATTTGTGCCTTGAGACAATCCTGTCTCAGAGGTCTACAGACAATTCCTTTGACTTCATGCTTGGTTTGTGCTCTGACATGAACTGTCAACTGTGGGACCTTATATAGACAGGTGTGTGTCTTTCCAAATCATGTCCAATCAACTGACTTTACCACAGGTGGACTCCAATTAAGCTGTAGAAACATCTCAAGGATGATCAGTGGAAACAGGATGCACCTGAGCTCAATTTTGAGCTTCGTGGAAAAGGCTGTGAATACTTATGTACATGTGATTTCTTAGTTGTTGTTTTTTTATTTTTAATAAATCTGCAAAAATCTCAAAAAAAAATTTCACATTGTCATTATAGGGTATTGTGTGTAGAATTTTAAGGGAAAAATTAATTTAATCCCTTTTGGAATGAGGCTGCAACATAACAAAATGTGGAAAAAGTGAAGCTCTGTGAATACTTTCCAGATGCACTGTACACAGTGGTCTTCATTGTGACCCCTCAAAGTCTTTCTGCACTCTAGTCTCAGTCTAGTTTTGACTATAATACTGCTGAGCAGAACTGAAATTGAATGGATGGGACACAGGATCAGTGGTTCAGATTCTGATACTGATCCAGTGACGCAAGTCATATTGGAACCGATATCCGATACAGATACAGGATCTGTGCATCTCTAATAAAACGCAGTTACATTACATTAGTGCATGCCCATAGAAAGCAAGCATTCTTGTCTGAAAACAGGTAGCCCAATTACAGTGTATCCGGAAAGTACTCACAAGCGCTTCACTTATTCCACATTTTGTTGTTACAGCCTTATTCCAAAAGGGATTAAATTATTTTTTTCCCCTCAAAATTTTACACACAATACCCTATAATGACAATGTGAAAAATTTTTTTTTGAGATTTTTGCAAATTTATTAAAAAAAAAAAAAAAAAAAAGAAATCACATGTACATAAGTATTCACACCCTTTTCCATGAAGCTCAAAACTGAGCTCAGGTGCATCCTGTTTCCACTGATCATCCTTGAGGTGTTTCTACAGCTTAATTGGAGTCCACCTGTGGTAAATTCAGTTGACTGGACAGGATTTGGAAAGGCACACACCTGTCTATATAAGGTCCCACAGTTGACAGTTCATGTCAGAGCACAAACCAAGCATGAAGTCAAAGGAATTGTCTGCAGACCTCCGAGACAGGATTGTCTCAAGGCACAAATCTGGGGAAGGGTACAGAAAAATTTCTGCTGCTTTGAAGGTCCCAAAGAGCACAGTGGCCTCCATCACTTGTAAATGGAAGAAGTTCGGAACAACCAGAACTCTTCCTAGAGCTGGCCAGCCATCTAAACTGAGCAATCGGGGGAGAAGGGACTTAGGGAGGTGACCAAGAACCCAATGGTCACTCTGTCAGCGCTCCAGCATTCCTCTGTGGGGAGAAGAGAACCTTCCAGAAGGACAACCATCTCTGCAGCAATCCACCAATCAGGTCTGTATGGTAGAGTGGCCAGACGGAAGCCACTCCTTAGTAAAAGGCACATGGCAGTCTACCTGGAGTTTGCCAAAAGGCACCTGAAGGACTCTAAGACCATGGAAAACAAAATTCTCTGGTCTGATGAGGCAAAGATTGAACTCTTTGGAGTAAATGCAAGGTGTCATGTTTGGAGGAAACCAGGCACCGCTCATAACCATGCCAATGGTGGTGGCAGCATCATGCTGTGGGGATGTTTTTCAGCGGCAGGAATTGGGAGACTAATCAGGATAGAGGGAAAGATGAATGCAGCAATGTACAGAGACATCCTGGATTAAAACCTGCTCCAGAGCGCTCTTGACCTCTGACTGGGGAGACGGTTCATCTTTCAGCAGGACAACGACCCTAAGCACACAGCCAAGATATCAAATGAGTGGCTTCAGGACAACCCTGTGAATGTCCTTGAGTGGCCCAGCCAGAGCCCAGACTTGAATCCAATTGAACACCTCTGGAGAGATCTGAAAATGGCTTTGCACCGACACTTCCCATCCAACCTTATGGAGCATGAGAGGTGCTGCGAAGAGGAATGGGTGAAACTGCCCAAAGATAGGTGTGCCAAGCTTGTGGCATCATATTAAAAAAAAACTTGAGGCTGTAATTGTTGCCAAAGGTCCATCAACAAAGTATTGAGCAAAGGCTGTGAATACTTATGCACATGTGATTTCTTACTTTAGTTTTAATAAATTTGCAAAAAAATCTCAATTTTTTTTTTTTCACATTGTCATTATGGGGTATTGTATGTAGAATTTTAAGGGAAAAAAAATGAATTTAATCCCTTTTGGAATAAGGCTGTAACAAAACAAAATGTGGAAAAAGTGAAGCACTGTGAATACTTTCCAGATGCACTGTAGGCTTTACAGGCCCAATTGTAGGCTGTGTTTGAAAATGAACTACAAAGAGATGTAGCGTATATGTAGGCAATCCCACGTTAGACTTTTTTTTTTTTTGTTACTTGTTTTGTACCCGTAGGTAGATTTGTTTTGCAGTCTGGTGACAAGCCACCAGCTGCTGGTCGCTGCGTGCGCAAGCGCCCCGTATCCCTAACCTGCATGTTTTTGGCATGTGGGAGGAAACCGGAGAAATCCCGGAGTAAACCCACACAACACGGGGAGAACATGCAAACTCCACACAGATCACTGTTGGTCGGGGGCAGGGATCGAACCCATGATCTCACGATCCCCGCGATCCCCCGGCCAAGGGTAAACTGTGCTGCCACAGTGCTAACCACTGCACCACTGTGCAGCATTGACAAATATGAAAGGGACTGAACACTAAGATTTATTTGTTTGTGTGAGTATCAATTACAGAATTACTGAAAATAAATGAGACATCCAATATTAGCCACTGTTTAAGAACACTTGTTTATTTGTCAGACTTATCTGTGTGATCTTTTATGAGTTACATTCACAAATGTTGTATCTTGCACTTTGGGGAATGGGAGTTGTTCAATCATCATTATACTGTAATTGTTTTTGTTTATATGTGTAGTTTATAGTCTATCGTCAATAAATTCATGCAGTACTATAACAGGATACGTTTAGAAATATTTGAGACCCACTGTAGTGCATCCTTTTACATTTTATCAATATTTATAAGTACAAAACACTGAACATTATTATACATAGCAGAATGACCCGTTTAGCTGCAACTGTTGCATCAGTGTTGCCCATTTTTCAGTAAATAAAAAATGATTTATTTCATCATTTGGGCATTTTTGTGTGTTTGGTCACGGTTGTCATTTAGTCAAAGCATGCATATGTGTCCGCATATGATGTGCCCGCATATGATGTGCAATTCATCTGGTCATTCCACTCCACAATCATGGTGGTATTAGGGCTGCAACGAAATTCAAATAATCCGATTATAAAAAACTGTCGATTCAAAATTTATACGTTGACATGTCGTTTAATGTAGCACTTCCGCTCTACATGATCTTCTTCCGGTGAAGAACACTTAAACAAAACACAGATTTGTTTAACAGCGCCATGTCAGAGCGGCATAGTGACGGGCTGGCAAAGATGAAGAAAATTTTTTTTAAAAAAACGACAACAGTATCTCAAGTCTGGAATAATTTCAAGTTGAAATTGAAGAAAAACATTGTGCAGTGGGTACATGGTAAAGCCGAGCGGTGAGCTAGCATGTTACAATGTCGGATGTTCCAGTGTCTGGGCAGAAAGCATCCCACATCATACACAGCCAGTGCACCCGAAACAAGGTACCTGATTGAGATTTAAATTAAGATGAATAGAATGTAGTCAGCTATGCTAATTATGCTTATATGACAAAGAACATATAGCCACTGCGTTATCATCCAGATGCTAACAGCTAGCAAAAGGGCTGCACGGTGGCGCAGTGGTTTAGCACTGTGGCAGCACAGTTTTACCCTCGGCCGGGGGATCGCGGGGATCATGAGATCGTGGGTTCGATCCCAGCCCCCGACCAACAGTGAGCTGTGTGGAGTTTGCATGTTCTCCCCGTGTTGCGCGGGTTTACTCCGGGATTTCTCCGGTTTCCTCCCGCACACCAAAAACATGTAGGTTTAGGGCGCTCGCGCACGCAGCGACCAGCAGCCGGTGGCTTGTCACCAGACTGCAAACCAAGTCTACCTACGGGTACAAATAAGTAACAAAAAAAAAAAAAAAAAAAAAAAAAAAAAAAAAAAAAAAAAAAAAAAAGGAACTTTATGGTGTAACGTAACATTTAAAGTTATGTTCTATGCAATGTAAAAGCTTTGATTGATTGATTAAACACTGCAATAAGCATTGCAATAAATGTGTACCTGTGTTATTGAGTGTTTGGTACAATTCCGCAAATGTTGGTCAATGCAAGTTTCTGTAAAAAAAAAAAAAAAAAAAAAAAAAAAAAAAAAAGAGTATCAGATGACTCGAGTAATCTTTGATTAGAGTGGGCGATTACCCGAGACGTAAAATAGTCATTAGCTGTAGCCCTAGTGGTATTATTAACTTCTAATTTTTAGATAGCCGTGCCAGCACACCAGCACCGGGAAGACTGCCATGTTCAACCAGCGGTGCCATAAAGGACAGGAGTGGCACACAGGTGAAGCAGCAACCGAGAGTCCCGTTAACCGGGCAGGCTGGGCTTGGCTCCCTGTGAAGGACTGCAGTAAGCCGGTCCGACTGCTCCCCCCCCCCCCCCCCACAGCGCACCTGCGCACCTCGTGTTCTCCGCATATGCTGAATTATCCTTTAGAGCTATGCAATCACAGCAACATAATAGTATAATTTTTTTAAGCATTAAATCTTCAGTATTCTCTAAAGGACAGTGGTGACACACGGGTGAAGCAGCAGCTGAGACTCTCGTTAACTGGGCAGGCTGGGCTTGGCTCATTGCAAAGGATTGTGGTAAGACATTCCGGCTGCTGTCCCCCCAGCACACCCGCACACCTCGTGCTCTCCATACAGTGGGGAAAAAAAGTATTTAGTCAGCCACCAATTGTGCAAGTTCTCCCACTTAAAAGATGAGAGAGGTCTCCAATTTTCATCATAGGTATACCTCAACTATGAGAGACAAAATGAGAAAAAAAAATCCAGAAAATCACATTGAAGGATTTTTAATGAATTAATTGGTAAATTCCTCGGTAAAATAAGTATTTGGTCAATAACAAAAGTTCATCTCAATACTTTGTTATATACCCTTTGTTGGCAATGACAGAGGTCAAACGTTTTCTGTAAGTCTTCACAAGGTTTTCACACACTGTTGCTGGTATTTTGGCCCATTCCTCCATGCAGATCTCCTCTAGAACAGTGATGTTTTGGGGCTGTCGCTGGGCAACACGGACTTTCAACTCCCTCCAAAGATTTTCTATGAGGTTGAGATCTGGAGACTGCCTAGGGCACTCCAGGACCTTGAAATGCTTCTTACGAAGCCACTCCTTCGTTGCCCAGGCAGTGTGTTTGGGATCACTGTCATGCTGAAAGACCCAGCCACGTTTCATCTTCAATGCCCTTGCTGATGGAAGGAGGTTTTCACTCAAAATCTCACGATACATGGCCCCATTCATTCTTTCCTTTACATGGATCAGTCGTCCTGGTCCCTTTGCAGAAAAACAGCCCCAAAGTATAATGTTTTCACCCCCATGCTTCACAGTAGGTATGGTGTTCTTTCTCCTCCAAACCTGACAAGTTGAGTTTTTACCAAAAAGTTCTATTTTGGTTTCATCTGACCATATGACATTCTCCCAATCCTCTTCTGGATCATCCAAATGCTCTCTAGCAAACTTCAGACGGGCCTGGACATGTACTGGCTTAAGCAGGGGGACACGTCTGGCACTGCAGGGTTTGAGTCCCTGGCGGCGTAGTGTGTTACTAATGTAGCCTTTGTTACTTTGGTCCCAGCTCTCTGCAGGTCATTCACTAGGTCCCCCCGTGTGGTTCTGGGATTTTTGCTCACCGTTCTCGTGATCATTTTGACCTCACGGGGTGAGATCTTGCGTGGAGCCCCAGATCGAGGGAGATTATCAGTGGTCTTGTATGTCTTCCATTTTCTATTGCTCCCACAGTTGATTTCTTCACGCCAAGCTGCTTACCTATTGCAGATTCAGTCTTCCCAGCCTGGTACAGGTCTACAATTTTGTTTCTGGTGTCCTTTGACAGCTCTTTGGTCTTGGCCATAGTGGAGTTTGGAGTCTGACTGTTTGAGGTTGTGGACAGGTGTCTTTTATACTGATAATGAGTTCAAACAGGTGCCATTAATACAGGTAACGAGTAGAGGACAGAGGAGCCTCTTAAAGAAGTTGTTACAGGTCTGTGAGAGCCAGAAATCTTGCTTGTTTGTAGGTGACCAAATACTTATTTTACCGAGGAATTTACCAATTAATTCATAAAAAATCCTTCAATGTGATTTTCTGGATTTTTTTTTTCTCATTTTGTCTCTCATAGTTGAGGTATACCTATGATGAAAATTGGAGACCTCTCTCATCTTTTAAGTGGGAGAACTTGCACAATTGGTGGCTGCAGTTGTGTGTTGATACGAACAGTGACAAAGAGAAGGGGGGTCTGCGGCTCCGAGGTTCTGCTGTGCCAGCGCGGACCCCGAAAATGCACACGCTTTGTGCAACGCAACCTTCTGGTTTGGACAGCCACGCTGGTGTCCTGATGGCAACGAACGCAGCACCCGGCGGTGATTCTCCGACGACAAGCGAACGCAGCAGCCTGACTGATCTGCTCTCCCTTCCGCTTCAGGGAGACTTACGACGCAGAGTTTCCAGGCGAAACTCTCCGGAGAACACCCACGACTGGGACCTACGTTCAGGTCCATGCGTTCTGATAAGCGTATAGACCCAAATAAGACCGTATAGGGTGACATAGGGCACATCCCAATAAGCGTATAGTAGTAGTAGTAGATTAGTTTATTTGACAGGGACAGTGCAATAAACATAGACAATTAATCAAAGACAATAGACCCAAATAAGACCGTATAGGGCTGCATTTTTGGGCAAAATAAATACCTGTACATGTACGGTTATTTGGAATGCACCAGTATGGATGTAGGCTGAAGCCCAAAGGACATGAGGGTTAAGGCTCAGTCTGAGTTTCTGGGGTGGGGGGGAGGACCGGTGTGGGGAATCCACTCAGTATGTTTCCACTCAGACGGAAGGACAAGGGGAATCGTCATGGGGGGGTTTGTGTGTTGATACGAACAGTGACAAAGAGAAGGGGAATTGCAAAGGCTTTCATGTTAAGGCAGCACCACAGAAGGCTGACCGAGTTGTATGCTATAAAAGGAGAGGTGCCTGTGACCTGTGATTCTTTTGAGGCTTGTGATTCTGGTGAATGTGAGAGAGAGAAATTAATAAAGCCTGTTCTACTCTGGACCTCTCAGCCTGATTATTTCTCTCTCCACACTTACTTACTTACAGGGGAAGCAGCACCATGACAGAGGAAGAAGCAGAGCTCACACGAAACAAATGTTCCAAAGTTTGGGAATATTTTGTGCGTGACTCAGCCAACAAAACTGTTCAGTGCAAGCTCTGTAAAGTGAGCCTTGCATACCATGGGGCCACTACGGCAATGCACCAGCATTTTTTGTTTTTGTTTTTGTTACTTGTTTTGTACCCGTAGGTCACAAGTGTCAAACTCATTCCATGGAGGGCCAAGACCCTGCAGGGTTTACCTCCAGCCAGTGTCTTCAGCAGGTGATTTCACTGAATTTCTTCCCACTGATTGCTGATCAGTGAAAACACCTGCTGATGACGCTGGGTAGAAGCAAAACATGCAGGGTCTTGGCCCTCCATGGATTGAGTTTGACACCCCTGCCGTAGGTAGATTTGTTTTGCAGTCTGGTGACAAGCCACCAGCTGCCAGTCGCTGCGTGCGCAAGCGCCCCGTATCCCTAACCTGCATGTTTTTGGCATGTGGGAGGAAACCGGAGAAATCCCGGAGTAAACCCACGCAACACGGGGAGAACATGCAAACTCCACACAGATCACTGTTGGTCAGGGGCAGGGATCGAACCCACGATCTCACGATCCCCGCGATCCCCCGGCCGAGGGTAAACTGTGCTGCCACAGTGCTAACCACTGCGCCACCGTGCAGCCCAAGAGGAAGAGGAAACATCTTCATTTGAAGAGGAAACATGTTTTGGAAGAGTCAGACACCCCTTGGTAAGATAATTAGCTCCCATGCTAGTAGCTCTCACAGAGTCAATTCTAAACATGATGGTCAAAGACGTGAGGCCAAGTTCCATGGTTGAAGGGGAAGGATTTCAACAAATGATTCACCACTTTAACCCTGAATATATGCTGCCATCCAGAACCCATTTCACCCACTTGATGTAGAAGAAATATGAGACAACCCTTACAAACGTATGTGATTTTTCTCTCTCATGTGAGCAGACACACACACATGCACATTTAACAAATGTTAAATGTTATGCATTGTCTGTTACGCACAAAATGTACTTTAAGAAAAAATGTTTATTTTATTGCTGATTGCAATTCTTGTTCTTGTTGTTCACCAAATGCTCTATTTTTTAAGGAAAATGTTTTATTTTTTGCAACAAAAAGAAATAAGAGAGATTATTTTTTTTTGTGCAGTTCTTAATGACTAGCCATTACAATAGTCGGTGACTAGTCGGAGTGGTGCCACCGGAGTGGTGGCTCAGTTGGTAGAGCATCCACCCCACACCCGGGAGGCAGGGGTTCAAATCCCGGCCGGGTCATGCCAAAGACCATATAAAAGTGGAACTTCCTGCCGTCCAGCTTGGTGCTCAGCAATAAATGGAATGGAGGAGGGAACTCTGTGGCGGCGCCTTGCATGGCAGCGGCCCTCTGATTCTACACTTGGGGTGTGTGTGATTTACACTGTAGATAGGTAAAACACAATCTCGTTCTACTGTACATGATTGGTTGTACGGTTGAATGACAATAAGGGTAATTTAATTAATTTAATTTAATAGTCGACTATTGAAATAGTTGTTAGTTGCAGCCCTAGGGTGAAGGGCCAGACTAAGAGCGGTCAGTGGATCTCCATGAAAAAAGTTACATCAAAACCCCACTGTACCCAAAGGAGGCACATGAGTCTGCCCTCCAGTGGGCTCATCACCTGCTGGGCTATTCTGCCTTGACTGATACACGTGAGACCCGGCTCCCCAGAGAAGCGGTAGAAGCTGGATGGAAGGATGGATTAAGAGGTTAGCTTTAAGATTTGGGAGTGGGTAAGATTAAAGAGGTATTAAAGAGATATAAATCAAAATTTTGAAAGAAATAAATGCCTCAGATTTCCATACCTGTAGCCTACTGCCATTAAAGATACACATTAATAGAACGCACTGGCCAATCAGATTCGAGCCGCATCTGTAGCAAGAATTCTATGGGTCGGGTTCCGTTTCCATAGCCACTGCCGCCTAGAACTATCTGAACTTGATCATCAGCCTCTAATGAAGATGTTAACAGCTTTCACGACACTCACCTATAAGCAAGAAGTGGCATATCTGAGCCCTGTAATACCTGCATGTCAACACAGTCAGGAACAAGCATACACCATGAAACACAAGCAGCCCGATAAGCCAGGGCTCGGACCATTGCACCTGCGAAATACAAAGACATAATGCAGCTGTTTTAACCCTTCAAAGTGCAGAGCTTCTCTGAAATCAAACGTATCTTTCTGTTAGCCGTAGCGGCTAACTAGCCGGAAGGAAGAAAAATCACAACTTCACTTACAGACATGAGGAATGTCCATATCGAGGTTATTCTTAAATTGCTGAATGCGTCGATAGGGACTGAGCTAATGTTCTTGGTGTTTTGTTCCGTCATGTTGGTGAAACACCGAAACTAATGTCCTAGCTGCTAGGCGCTAACTCCAGCTAGCTCTCACGTAAACAACACAAGACGCGGAAATGACGTCAAACAGAAGCGTGATTTTTTTTAACATTTATTTTCATTTTTTTTAATATTTTGAATATTTGTATTAGTAACAATAAAATGTAAGAATAAAATAAACGAATAAACAATGGTTAAAACAGTTTCAACTTTATACAAATTCTCCTTTCATATTGAATGCTATAAAAATCAAAACAGACAAGACATTACAAATGTTCAAGTACAAAATGAAAATACTGAAAAATAATTAAAAAAAAATTATTCAGCCACCCCCACCAAACAAACAAAAACGTAAGAGCAGTAAAGAGAGCACAGTTTTGCATTACTCATCACTGTTATTTCAATTTATTTCCTTCAAGATGCATTGACAGCATCATACTGCTCCACTTCACTTTCTATAGTTAAGCGTTAATTTTTAAATGGCTTCTATTACAATTAATTTTTTGTTAGTTATTATAGTGGTATTTGTCTGTGACAGGATTCAAGGTCAGGAGTCACCTATTCCTCACAAAACACATCTCATTATTCACCAACAGCTTCCGTGTTCAGATGTTCACACACTGAAATACATTCAGTATTTTAAGTCCACTGTGTGTTTTTTTTTAAATATTGTATCATATTTTATCTCTGATTGCCTTATCCCTTGTATACATGTTAAACATACAGCTTGCTCCAGTTTTGGTGGTGGCCTGGTTTCTTTCTCACACTTTACATGTCTCTTCCAGTCATTTGCTGGTAATCCCTTCTATGTTAAATCTTTCCTGCTTCTAAATCCTTTAAAGAGGTTTCTGTCCCGACTCACCTTATCTGCAGTATCAGGGAATATCCCTGTTATTGCTGCCCTGCAGTATCTACCCTCATCGACCTTCTGCACACATGCAAACACGAGCTTAGATGTCCTATAAAAATGTCCAGGCAAATAAATAACAGCACATTTTTACATTTAGTATCTAATCTGAAGGCCACCACACAAGCTGGTTACTCCAAGGAGCAGTTTTGCAGCTTCCGTGGAGCAGGGATATTTATTTTGACTGTGGTGTAGAATAAGAGCAACAACAGGCATAATATTATTTAGATATTGGTATATTTGGTGATTTTCTCATTAATAATAGTAAAAAAGCTTTGTTTGGAAAGAATCAACTCATCATACAATAAACACATGAATCTGCTTTAATCGAATTTGTAAAGTGTAAAAATTAATTTAACATACATAAGCATAAAAACGATCTTGAATTGGGTTACGAATATTTACAGTACAGTTTCTTCCTGTAGCTGGGCTCAGGTTCTCTTCCTGCTTTGGTGAAGGTCAGGGACAAAAGCAGCAGCCGCTGTAATCGGAGTAGAGTAGCCGAGGGCAAAATTGTAAAGTCCAAGCATCAAACATTTCCAGGTCATGCGGAGTGCCTTGCCAACATTCTGAAAGACAAAGAAATGAATCATCAAATAAGTGAACTCATACTAATTATGTAGATTTTTGGGGATCTTTTATCCTTGATCATTTCCAATGATTTTCCCAAAAGCAGGTCAAAACAAGGTGAGATCTGAAAATTATTTTGAGGCTGCGTATTTAGTCCCTTAGAACAATAGCAGGAGAAAAGGCACGCTGGGGTGCACTTTAAACAGGAAAGGGCGGGCTGGCTGCAGGACATTTACAACAAGAAAGCGAGAAATACAGTGTGGAAGTGAGCTGTACTTTTGAAAATCTGCTTAGGGCCTGCTCACACTGTAGCGTCTGTTCCGTACTAGAGGTAGAGCATAGAGGTAGAGCATCCGCCCCACAAAATGGGAGGTTGGGGTTCAAGTCCCGGCTGGGTCATACCAAAGACCATATAAAAATGGAACTTCCTGCCATTCAGCTTGGTGCTCAGCAAAAATGGAACGGAGGAGGGAAATGTGGGCAGCAGTGGCTCAGGAGGTAGACCAGGTTGACCAATAACCAGAGGGTTGGCTGTTCGAATCCTGCTCTCCTCAGCCATCCTGCCGTTGTGTCCCTGGGCAAGACACTTTACCCACCTTGCCTCCAGCATCAATGTCTGTCTGGAGTGAATGAATAATGGACTCACTGTAAGCGCTTTGAGATGTCACTCGACATGTAAAGCGCCATATAAATCTAATCCATTATCATTATTAGCATCTGTTCTGTACTGATCGATGTTTGACTCTCAAAGTCTGGAATGTCTGGTAAGAGTGATCACTCTCTACTGTTCTGCAGAGTGGAAAACCCCCAGCTTTTGGAACAGTTGATAGTGGTAGTCTCAGGAACGGAACAAAAGCAAATGTTCACTCACAGTATTGGGATAAGGTGAAGAAGCTGCACTTAAAGTCTGGAAACTGTGCTGACAGAGGAGCAGAGGGCAATTTCACGTGGAACAGAACAAATCCCCTGACACCAGTATGAGCTGGCCTTCACTGACCAAAAATGTGACAGAAATCAGTGCCATCTTCTGCTTTATGGTTTGTTTACCTGACATTCCCAAGCACATTTTATTACTTAAGGGAACCAAAGGCTGATAAGGGTGTAAATTACTCTAGTTTGCACACGTGAGTATTTGCCATAAAATAACTTGTGTGTAAATATCCTGCCAAGCCAAAGGGATCAGCCTGGTTGTACTGTTGTAACCCTGCAGATTAGGTACAGGCACATCTCAAAAAATTAGAATATCACTCATTTCAGAAGGTGAAACCCATATATTATATAGAGTCATTACACAGAGAGTGATATATTTCAAGTGTTTATTTATTTCAATTTTGATGATTATGGCTTACAGCCCATGAAAACCCCAGATTCAGTTTCTCAAAAAATTACAATATTACATAAAATTAATTTTAAAAAAAAATGTTTTTAAATAGACATGCTGGCCAACTGAAAAGGAGCCCCGACCAAGTACTGAGTGTGTACATGGACATACTTTTCAGTTGGTCCACATTTGTTTTAAAAAACTAATTTTTTTAAAATTAATTTCATGTAATATTCTAATTTTTTGAGAAACTGAATTTGGGGTTTTCATGGGCTGTAAGCCATAATCATCAAAATTAGAACAAATAAACACATGAAATATATCACTCTGTGTAATGAATCTATATAATATATGGGTTTCACTTTCTGAAATGAGTGACAAAAAATATTGAACTTTTTCATGATATTCTAATTTTTTGAGATGTAAATGTATAAGTTTTCTGTTAATAAGAGCTGAACAACAAATAAGTCTGTGGAGCAGTTCTGAATAGTGTCCCAACCTTGTGCCCCCATCATGAAACCAATTTTTTCTCCCATGTATTACCAGCACAATTAAACTCTTTATGGAGAAATGAAAAGCATGCACTCTTTTAACAAAAATGATTGTTAAAATCATGCTAGTTTAGTGGTTTGATTCTGTTAGGTTGCATCTAAATTTTCTTTTTTTTATATATTTTTTCATTTCATAATTTTGAAGAAAGTTGATTAACATCCCATTGAAAAAATCATACAGAATATTTTCCAACTTACCTGGATTGGCGCTATATAAGACAAAAGTTTGATTCTTTTTAATGGTATTGTAACTGACAACAAAATATTGTCATACAGCACAGACAGAAAACCTTGAATTGTACTTAAATTTAAAAACATATTTTCACTGAAGGAAGCAGGCTATCAAAGTTAAGTCTAAAATAGTGTAAACAAATCCCAGAATTAATTATAGTTGCTGTACTGGATAAATGTATCATACTGGTCATGCGGTAAACTCGTAACGCCACATTTCACAAACATGTTCTCTCACATGTGTGTGTTTTATGATAATGGGGTTATAAACAAACCGTGTAGTGATATATTGTGTGTGTGTGTGGGGGGGATTCTAATGACAAAAGATAAGTCAAATGAGCAGTTAAGCAAATCAACAAGGTTTAAACTTTGAACAGCAAAATATAACAGCAATCAGTGAGGGAAAACTGAGAGGAGACTGCTTCCTTACAGGAAGCAGGAAACACCTTTGACCATTTTTTTCTGATCTCTATTGTTTTTGCCTGGACTCTGTTCTGTTCTGCACATTGCAACAGCAAAAATAAGGCACCACAGTCCAAAAAGATAATGACGCTTTAAAGGTCCCACTCGCTGTACTTGTCCCTCATTTTGACAGCCCCCACAGGTCTTAATGAAATATTTGTGCCATATTTTGGTGAAGTTGACTTATTTAATTATTGCAGCATCATAGGGAATCATATTTTGTGGCCTTAAGGCCTGTACATATTCCGCAAGAACAGAGAAATTTGTTCCCTCTCCCAGGGCTGCAAGAAAAAAGTGACTTTATTTTGTTCCTGCAGCCCTGGTTTGGGAGTTCTTGCAGCTTGTTCTTGACATGTCATTGTGGCAGAATTTTTTTCTTGCATGGTGTCCAAGAACTACTGTGTGATTGGTCAGAAATGTGAATTTGCCAGTTCTTACTTAAGTTTGTTGTGAAGTATGAAATGCCCTGGCAGGAAAGAACTTTGTTCTTGTCACCTCAAGAAAAAGACAAAATTTCTCTGTTCTTGCCGAGTATGTTAAGGCCTTTACTCATAATGGCTCTTTTCAGTGCATGTGTCTTTAAATTTCCAAGGGTCTCACTTAACTCAGCCCTTCCTCTTACAGACGTGGACAGAATTGTTGGTACCCCTCTGTTAATGAAAGAAAAACCCACAATGGTCACAGAAATAACTTGAATCTGACAAAAGTGGTAATAAATAAAAATTGTATGAAAATTAACCAATGAAAATCAGACAATGCTTTTGAATTGTGGTTCAACAGAATTATTTTAAAAAACAAACTCATGAAACAGGCCTGGACAAAAATGATGGTACCCCTAGAAAAGATTGAAAATAATGTGACCATAGGGACATGTTCAACCAAGATGTGTCCTCTAATTAACATCACAGGTGTCTACAAAGTTGTAATCAGTCAGTCGGCCTATTTAAAGGGTGACAAGCAGTCACTGTGCTGTTTGGTGACATGGTGTGTACCACACTAAACATGGACCAGAGGAAGCAAAGGAGAGAGTTGTCTCAGGAGATTAGAAAGAAAATTATAGACAAGCATGTTAAAGGTAAAGGCTATAAGACCATCTCCAAGCAGCTTGATGTTCCTGTGACTACAGTTGCACATATTATTCAGAAATTTAAGATCCACGGGACTGTAGCCAACCTCCCTGAACGTGGTCGCAGGAGGAGACGGATAATATGAATGGTAACAAAAGAGCTCAGAACAACCTCTAAACACATTCATGGTGAACTCCAAGGTCAAGGTACATCCGTGTCATCGCACCATCCGTCGTCGTTTGAGCCAAAGTGGACTTCATGGGAGACAACCAAGGAGGACACCACTGTTGAAAACAAATCATAAAAAAGCCAGACTGGAACTTGCCAAACTGCATGTTGACAAGCCACAAAGCTTCTGGGAGAATGTCCTATGGACAGACGAGACAAAACTGCAACTTTTTGGCAAGGCACATCAGCACTATATTCACAGACGCAAAAATGAAGCATACCAAGAAAAGAACACTGTCCCTTCTGTGAAACATGGAGGAGGTTCTGTTATGTTCTGGGGCTGCTTTGCTGCATCTGGCACAGGGTGTCTTGAATCTGTGCAGGGTATAATGAAATCTCAAGACTATTGAGGTATTCTAGAGAGAAATGTGCTGCCCAGTGTCAGAAAGCTTGCTCTCAGTTGCAGGTCATGGGTCTTGCAACAGGATAATGACCCAAAACACACAGCTAAAAACACCCAAGAATGGCTAAGAGCAAAACATTGGACTATTCTAAAGTGGCCTTCTATGAGCCCTGATCTAAATCCTATTGAACATCTGTGGAAGGAGCTGAAACATGCCGTCTGGAGAAGGCACCCTTCAAACCTGAGACAACTGGAGCAGTTTGCTCATGAGGAGTGGACCAAAATACCTGCTGAGAGGTGCAGAAGTCTCATTGACAGTTACAGAAATCGTTTGATTGCAGTGATTGCCTCAAAAAGTTGTGCAACAAAATATTAAGTTAAGGGTACCATCATTTTTGTCCAGGCCTGTTTCAGGAGTTTGTTTTTTTAAATAATTCTGTTGACCCACAATTCAAAAGCATTGTCTGATTTTCATTGGTTAATTTTCATAGACTTTTTATTTATTACCACTTTAGTCAGATTCAAGTTATTTCTGTGACCATTGTGGGTTTTTCTTTCATTAACAGAGGGGTACCAACAATTTTGTCCACGGCTGTATGTCACTATTGCTAATCTTAGCTGGCTAGCTCCTAGCTCAGGTATCTGCCTAATGTAAATTTGACTCCAAGAATGAATGAAATAATGTTTCAGTTTCCAATAAGATAGGACCAGTGCCTGGAGTACAATAAGCACAGAAACATTCACAAAAGAGAATATGGTCCCCCAAAGCACCTAGTTGCTAAAAATAACATCTAAGAGTAATGCATATGGTCAAGTGTTTGTAGATGAACAAGGATTCCAGTGGGGGGGGGGGGATTCATGGTAAATGGCAATCAGAATCGGCCAGGTCAACAGTTAACGCCGGGCAGCCTGACATTGGCCTCTCCCCACTGAATCTAACGCTGTTAACGCTGACTCCAACCGCCTAGCCAAGCTAATACTAATGGATTGATGTAGCATCACAGTGGAAATAAAATATAACAAAAGAAGCCTGAATGATGAGCTATATTATCAACTGTTAGTGAACCAGGTGGAAAGAGGCATGTCTATTATGGTGACTGAAATCTACAGAAAATATAAACTACGCTTGGTAAGTGAACTCCCTGGTAGTACCGCTAGCTCTAAAGCTAACAATGTTGGTACCCCGCTCATCTACTACATGTCAGACAGCTAGGCTGGCCAATAATAGAGCAGCGGGTGTTTATCAGTGCTGTGCTTCACATTTCGTGACATACAGGAAAAAAACCCATAAGAGCTACATTAGCTGCTCAAAGACAGTATTGATATAAGGTTGTGCCCCCCCCCCCCGCCAAAAGAAGCAAGCAATATGATGCTCTGTGAATAATCATGTGACCAACAAATGCATTTTCAGAAGGTCAAAACCTACAAAAACATAATTTTTCAGTGAATGGGACCTTTAAGTCTTATTATCTCTGCCAAGGAGGTAATATAATCGAGGTGGTTTGTCTGTCCGTCTGTTTGTTTGTCTGTTAGCAGGATTACGCAAAAACTACTGGATGGATTTTGATGAAATTTTCACAAGAAGTGGTTCTTGGCCTACAAAGGAACCCATAACATTTTGGTGATGATCCAAGAATGCATACCTCCACCAAGGCTCTTATCTTCTCACAGTGTGTTCACAAGAATCCTCCAAAACTAGTGGATAGACTTTGATGCAATTTTCACCAGAACTGGCTTGTGGCCTACACACAAACCCATTACATTTTGGAAATGATCCATGAAGGATGGAAGGAGCCTTGGCAAAGGTACGTGCTCTGAGTGCTTTTCCATTTGTGGAAAGAGTCTCAGTCTTTAATGGACTAACTTTAAACGAGCTACTAGTACAGCATCCCTGTAAAACATCACAGTCACATTAAGTTATGGGAACTTGTGTCTTTGATTCAGCTCAGCATGTCATGGCACGTTTTGAATATTCAGCTCAAGTTTCTCTCTTTTCAGACCCTCAACTTGAAGTGAGTAATGACCGAAAGAACGAGATCACAGATACAAGTGGCTGAAATGAGCTTTCTCCGTAGGATTGCTGGACTCACCCTCAGAAATAGGGTGAGGAGCTCAGTCATCCGGGAGAGGCTCAGAGTAGAACTGCTGCTCCTTCACATCGAAAGATGCCAGTTGAGGTGGTATGGGCAACTGATCAGGATGCCTCCTGGACGCCTCCCACATGAGGTGTTTCGGGCACGTCCCACTGGGAGGAGACCCCGGGGCAGGCCCAGGACTCTCTGGAGAGACTATGTCTCCCAGCTGGTCTGGGAACGCCTTGGTATCCTCTCTGAAGAGCTGGAGCAGGTGGCTGGGGAGAGGGAAGTCTGGGCTTCTCTGCTTGAACTGCTGCCTCCGCGACCCGGGCCTCCGGAAAAGCGGTAGAAGATGGATGGAACTTGAAGTGATTTGTGGTCTTACTAGTTGTTTAATTTATGCAAGTTGTACCCCCCCCCCCAAAAAAAAAAAAAAAAAAATAGGAAGTGTGATGCTGATAAATACAGGAAAATTACTGCTCTTTTTTATTATTTGTACACTGCTTTTCAAAGTTTGTGCAAAATAATACAGTTGTGGTAGCTTGGTGCAACCAGTTTTCCATATAGAATAACTTATTTTACCCTCATGAAATGCTTAATTTCAAGTTCAACTTACATTTTAAGGGCAGCAAATGAACATCTTTTAAGTTTTATTCCCTAAAATGTAAGTCAATTTGAAAGTAAGCATTGACACTTTGTGTCTGAAAACAATCTTGAGTTCAACATAATGTGTCATGATAATTTAAGTTGAATAAAAGACAAGTTCCCATAACTTCAGGGGGCTGTTATAGTTTACACTGCTTTTGCAATTCTGAATTATTATATTAGTTATGTGATGTTTAAACTTTAAGCTCATATCATTTGGCACCTTTTATAAGCAATACAAACTCAGTATACGATGCAGACAGGCATTTGAAGTTTCTCATAAAGAGTTTTTAGTTAACAGTTTCAGCAGTTAGGTTGATTGATGTCATATTTGAATATTTTAACTTACCCAGACTGAGTCTAGAAAGAAAAAAAGATTTTCATTAGATTCTACATGGTTTGATATTAAAAACAGTTTGAGGAAAACATGTAGCAAAAAAAGGAGCACCAACCTTCTTCACTTTTTTGTACTTTTCTTTCTGCTTTTTCTTCCTTGCTTCTTTTGCCTCATCATCCACCAGTGGCTCATAATTCTTTGGCAGAAAGGCAAAGTGTATTTCTTTGTAGCACTTTCCATTTTGTTTACTGTTGTCAGTCACTTGCTGGCCATCGTTGCAGACAGACAAATCCAGTCTCTCTGGGTGATCCACAGAGTCTACATGTCGCTGATACTTTGCTGCATGTACACTTGGATTCTCACCCGATGATGCTGTTGAATTTCTCTCAAATAGCCTTGATGGGAGAGATTTAGGCTTCATGTTTATCTGCTGGTTTCAGATCTTAGCGATGTGGTCCAGCTTCCTCAGGAGGTCAGGTATGTTGTCACCAGCAGTTATCTGCGTGAGTGGAAGTGCATTCCAATGGTCCGCCTTGTTTAAGGGATTTGGCACAGAACCCTTAAAGGTGCAAATCCTTCCTGCTCACATGACTGACCTCCTTAGGTCACAGAGGGACAATGGGAATGCATCAGTCACTATTACTTTATTCTGGCAAATAAAATTTATAGGTGAGAAACACCAAGTCTTGTTCAGACACCAGAATACTGAGTAGAGCAGAATGGATCTTCAAACACCAATACATTTCTACCATGTTTAATTTGATCAAATCCAAATCTTCAGTCAAGTTTCCTTCAAGAGAGAAGACTTGAATGCTTATAGATAACTAATGTAGGAGCTCCTTTCACTTCAGCAATGCTTGCCAACTGTGTAAATGCAGGTACAGTAATAATGATAGATTTTGCTTTTGTGCCTGAAAATGGTAGTAGACTTGGGGTGTGTCCATTTCACCCCTTCGCCCTATCCCTGTGTTTTGTGCATTCATGGTGAATGCACAGGGGGTGAAGTGGGACACACCCTTGGACTTCTGGGAAGTAGTAAGCTACTTTCCACCACACCAATAATTGTTATTCCATATGGGACCGACCACATGCACTGGTAACATTCTAGTGGGAAAGTCTCCGTGGCGACTTCTAACAGGGACCAAACTCAGAACCTCCTAGTTGGAATTTAACACTACCTGTGTCCCCAAGAGAACTGACAGATAACTAACTAACTAACTAACTAACCTGCACTTATATAGCGCTTTTGTAGTCACAAAGACCACTCAAAGCGCTTTCATTAATACTAACCCTCTATTCTAAGGGCCTATAGGAAACAAATATCTAGGGACAATTTAGAACAGCCAATTAACCTAACATGCATGTTTTTGGCATGTGGGAGGAAACCGGAGAAATCCCGGAGTAAACCCACGCAACACGGGGAGAACATGCAAACTCCACACAGATCACTGTTGGTCGGGGGCTGGGATCGAACCCACGATTCCCAATCCCCCGGCCAAGGGTAAACTGTGCTGCCGCAGTGCTAACCACTGCGCCACCGATAAGCCAGGTAGGAATATTTTTATTGATAAGGTCACAATCCCCACTAGGGACTGAATGGTTGATAGGACATTCTGGCTTTCTATACAGCTGCAGTGACAAGTATTTTGCTGTCCAAACTTTGTCCGACTACTACAGCCGATTTTTTTCCCCCTAGGGTCTACTTGATATATACACATTTTCTTAAAGAAACACGATGTAATTCTGACAGCTAGCATTTCAAAATGGTACTGCAGTTTAGATTCAAAATAGTTAAGGCTTGGTACTTTGCCCTCTTCTGAACAGAGTCACATGTTGCCATGCTTGAGGACAAGACTGAGGGCCATATGACGATGACCCAGTCAACAGTCTATTGTCTACCATGCAGAGTGCATTTATGGGTATGTCCAAGTCCATTTCACTATTACAGCTGGGCAAAAACTAATTTTGCACTGTAGAAAAGTGGGAATCCTTGCATCCCAGCATCTTGGGGTGAGAGGCAAGGTACACCCTGAACCAATGAATGAATGAATGAACAGGTAAGGGATTACGACACTTTTACAAAATCAGTCCATCAAAATAATGGACAATGAGAATTTTGAGCTCTGGTATAGTAACAGATATATGTGCACATTCACGCCTTTTAAACACATGAAATAGTGGTTGACAATGCACTGTTAGCTGTAAACCTGCTCTTTGCAGATCAAAAGTGCATTGGAAAAAAATGTACCCCAATACCAACGCGCTCAACTTGGTGCCAAGCCTCACCCGCTTTAAATCAGTCCACTCCTATGAGCTAGTGATGTTACGCTCGACACCGCCCACTCGAGACTGACTTGAGCAATATAACACGGAAGTGTCGCAAGCAGAGTGTCGAGCACTGTGTCAGTATGCCCACAGTCACGTGACCGTAGTGAACAAGGCCTCATTGTCACATCACGTGATTTGAGACCTGGCGAGAAATTTGAGAGGGCTGGGAGTTGCATACGTTCCCGCGAGCCTTCAAGTCCTGTAAAGTGACCAACATAATGAGGCCTTGCTTGCTACGGTCATGTGAGTGTGGGCGTGATGAAACAGCACTCATGCACTGCTCATGATGCAAAAAAATTGTAAGACATTGGACAGCTCCTCTTACTATAATCAAAAAAGACTATCAGGGAATTGTTGTGCTCTTTACTCTCTCTCCCTTTGTTTTTTAATATACCCCTTTTTTCTTGTTAATTGGAATGTAAAGTTTGACTGTTTATTTTTTGTGAAAGTTCTGATTTTGTAACTCTTTGTAATCTTTATCCTCATCGAGTTTGTATGTTGTATTTTATTCTATTAAAAAAAAAACTGCTCATGACACTTCCGCTTTATATTGTGTGAATCAGTGTTAAGTGGGCGGTGTTGAGCCTGTAGTTGTCTTACTGGCCACTGCTGAAATTCGTTAATGTCAAGCCCTGCATTCTCTCTCTCTCTCTTGAGGTTTCATTCACTGAAAATTGTCCTTCCACAGAACTTTTCCAGCAATGACTACAAATTCTGAAAGCTATCATTTGACAGACTATATGGAGGGTGACCTAATTAAAGTCAATTAAAATGATAGATAACTGACAGAATTTTTACAAGCCTGTCTGAGAAAATGACATAAAAAGTGTAGTGCAATCTGTGATAGTGCCCTTTTTCAATAAACTCAGATGCAGTTCTAGACAGTCAGTCACCAGATGGCAGTCTTTATTAGATGTTTCATAACACTGTGTCGCTCACGAAGCAGTTGTCTCAAAAATTGCTCATTGTTTCATGAGGCCTCGGTTTTAACATCACTACTACGAGCACAAGTCACGTGCACAGTAAGGCACTAATTAGGTGGGAGGGCGCAAAGCAGAAAACCTGACAATGCAATGGCAGAAACTAATGAAAGCATCAGTGCAAGGTGCAAATATACGCTTTAGATTGTTGTAATAGGGCTGCAATTCAAACAGGAGTTAGACACTGGAACGCTACAATCCCCCCTACAAAATAATTTGTTCTTTTTAGGCTATTGCAGAAATTATTTCTGCTCCCATTCTCTTGCTTGCCTCCATGGCTGTAGTGCAGTGTTTTCTCTACATACCAGTCTCTTATCTGGCATCACGGGGGGCTGAAACATGATTGCCTCTAGTTCTTGAAAGCAGTCTAGCCAAATCAAAAAGCGTATCCCAGTTTCTTCAGGTGAGCGGCAGGGGTACACCCTAGACTAGAGGTTTTCAAATCCTGTGCCATGGAAGGCCAAGACCCTGTAGACTTTACCTCCAACCAGTGTCTTCAACAGCAGATTCCACTGAATTTCTTCCCACTGATTGCTGATAAGTGAAAACACCGGCTGAAGAGACTGGGTAGAAAAGAAAACCTGCAGAGTCTTGGCCCTCCATGGCACATGATTGGACACCCCTGCCCGAGACAGACCCCCAGTCAATCATAGGTCAAACAGAGACAAAGACAACCATTCGTACCTACAGACAATTTAGAATCCCCAATTAATGCCACTTAACCCAACATGCATGTCTTGGAAGGAAACCAGAATACCCGGAGAGAACTCATGTAAACACGTGTGCTATCCACACATATAGGCGCCAGGTGGCTAGCTCACGGATTCAAACATTGTGCTGCCCAGACATCCTAATCTGAATCACATTATCTCAGACATGTAGTTTTCGAGACTCTGCCTATCCTGCAATCAAAATCTTATCCAGTTAACTGACTCAAATTACCAAAGATGAAACTTCACACAGAGAGCAATCTGTTACAGTTTCCATAGTGAACACACACCTTTTCAAGATAAAGTCACTCCCCGTAGGGTTATGTAGAAAAAAAATCCTACAGGGACAAATATATAATAATTTAGCATTCCAGCCAATGGGAAATGTTCCACAGGTGGAACACCAGAATTTTAAGAGGTTAAGTGTACAAGGATGTAAACAGCTTTTGCAGGTTCAGTTGTTAGAAGACCATATGTACCTGACATCCAAGCACGAAACACAAGCCATAAAGGCAGTCACACATTCACACAATGTGACACAGCTGGTTACAGCTCCCAAAATTAAAGGTACAGGATGGTGTAATTTTGCTTGGTGATAAAACTCTTCAGCATGCTGCCGGGTTTTTCTTGATATTGACAAGTATTAGCTAGTGCTTTTTTTTTTTTTTTTTTTTAAATCAAGAGTTTGACATAAGTTGGAAACTCAAAATGTCGTGGTAAATTGTGCTTAAATATGCAGTATTCCATAAAGGCTTGGTTACCTAGAAACTTGAACCTTAAAATTACCACAATTCCAAAACAACAATGACAATGGTGGAATGAATGCATAAACATTTCTCTGGGTCTCAACTTAGGCTCACTAAAAAGACAAAATCTTTGCATTTCAGCTTCTTAATCAATAACTTTATTAATACAATATCACAAATTTTGAACAATACACATTTTAAAGTCATGTAACTATTTGAGCAACAAACAACCAGAAACCCTTAAAATTAATTTAAAACACGACACAGGGAATTTACACTGAAAAAACAAAAAACTAAGAACTGATGGACAAATAACTGAAAATAGTAACTTAGAAAAATAAGAACCTTCAAATTTACATTGACAAAAAGAAAAATGGCTCAAACGAGTTACATGACAACAAATTTTAGACTAAAAATGTGACAGGACTACAGTGCTTTCTCAAATTTTTATGTCACTGGTCCATGTCTTCACTTCTTTCTCTGTCATTTTGGCTGCGGTCTGGATCTTTGAGACGGAGGATACAGATACCTTCACTCTCAGGAAGAGAACTTGGGAGAAAAGAAAACAGCAAAAAAGAGAAATTAATGTGGACATGCTATAAATGCCTATAAGTAACATCTGGGTGATCTCGCCAAATCAATACATCATACATAAACACACGGTTTGTAGTGGTAGTTACCTCATGCTCTGTGGAGTAAGGAAAATGAACTGTCTGTTGCCTTGGCCAGCAGCCACCTTCAGCATCATGTCCATAGAAATTCTCCTGTTCACCATATCCTAATTAAACACAGAAGGCCAAACAGTGAAAATAATGGTTTGCTTCAAATGAAAGTAGTTTTGCTTCAGTGACACTCCTATCAAAACATGTTTAAAAAGTCAATAAAGACGGTCTCCTCTTACCATGTAAACATCAAACTCATCAAGACAGCGGAAAGGTGCTTCTGTGATGGCCCAAAGAGAAAGAACAAAGCAAACAGTAGAGAAAGAGCGCTCGCCTCCAGACAGAGCACGCATGTCATTAAGGTCAGCCTTGTTGGCCTGTCCTGGCTGTACCTGCAACATGAACACACCATTTGTGAGCGAAAAGTCTCTGTGGGGCAAAGAGCCATTTGAATTAAGAATGCTTGGCAACATATTACTGTAATCTATAAGATGAGGCATTTTGGTAACAGTTTTTACACTTAAGTATGGTCTGACAAGAGCACTCTGAGGTAAGTGCAATATTTCCCGGCTCAGTTTTCTTTGAAGATCCCAATATGCCACTGAACGAGAGCAATTTTCAACTTTTGCATATAGTTATTGGGGCAGAACCAAATTATGATAAGACTATCAACCATGAATATACAGTGGTGTGAAAAAGTGTTTGCCCTCTTCCTGATTTCTTATTTTTTTGTATGTTTGTCACACTTTAATGTTTCAGATCATCAAACAAATTTAAATATTAGACAAAGATAACACAAGTAAACACAAAATGCAGTTTTTAAATGAAGGTGTTTATTACTAAGGGAAAAACATCCAAAACCTACATGGCCTTGTGTGAAAAAGTGATTGCCCCCTAAATCTAATAATTGGTTGGGCTGTGGCGGCATGATATAATAAGTGGCGAACTGAGAGTTTAAAAGGGCGTTTATTGATCATTCATCCCACCATCACAGAACTCACTCCAGCGCCGTGCAGGCGCGCCGGAGCGAGCTCTCAGGCTCTCGTCAGGAGACACGAAATGCGTGTAGTCAGAAGCAGTGGTCAGAGAGAGAATGAGCATGTGATATTCAGTCACTTATATACCCAGTCACAGACAATACATGAAAGGCACAGTAACTGCAGGGAGGCATGGGACATTTGCATCACAGTCAGAGCAGGAAGCATGAACATTTGCATTTGAGTCATACATATCAACAGCGGATACTGGCAGGAAAGAGCTAGACAAAGAGCGGCTGCCTATTGATATCAATACACATCTCATTGTTCTGCTAATTGCTCCAGCTGAGCGCTCTGCTTGTCCCAGTCTGTTGTGGGGGTCACCCACAGGGCCACCTTTAGAAGCAACAACTGCAATCAAGCATTTGCGATAACTGGCAATGAGTCTCTTACAGTGCTGTAGAGGAATTTTGGCCCACTCATCTTTGCAGAATTCTTGTAATTCAACCACACTGGAGGGCTTTTAAACATGAACCGCCTTTTTAAGGTCATGCCACAGCATCTCAATCGGATTCAGGTCAGGACTTTGACTAGGCCACTCCAAAGTCTTCATTTTCATTCTCCATTTCTTAAGCCATTCAGAGGTGGATTTGCTGGTGTGTTTTGGATCATTGTCCTGCTGCAGAACCCAAGTGCGCTTCAGCTTGCGGTCACGAACAGATGGCCGGACATTCTCCTTCAGAATTTTTGGGTTGACAGCAGAATTCATGGTTCCATTTACCACAGCAAGTCTTCCAGGTCCTGAAGCAGCAAAACAGCCCCAGATCATCACACTACCACCACCATATTTTACTGTTGGTATGATGTTCCTTTTCTGAAATGCTGTGTTACTTTTATGCTGGCTATAATGGGACACACACCTTCCAGAAAGTTCAACTTTTGTCTCGTCAGTCCACAGAGTATTTTCCTAAAAGTCTTGGGGATCATCAAGATGTTCTCTGGCCAAACTGAGATGAGCCTTTCTTCTTTTTGCTCAGCTATGGTTTTCATCTTGGAACTCTGCCATGCAGGCCATTGTGCCCAGTCTCTTTCTTATGGTGGAGTCAGGAACACTGACCTTAATTGAGGCAAGTGAGGCCTGCAGTTTTTTGGATGTTGTTGTGGGGTCTTTTGTGACCTGTTGTATGAGTCGTCGCTGCACTCTTGAGGTAATTTTGATCAGCCGGCCACTCCTGGGAAGGTTCACCACTGTTCCGTGTTTTTGCCATTTGTCGATAATGGCTCTCACTGTGGTTCGCTGGAGTCCCAAAGCTTTAGAAATGGCTTTATAACCTTTTCCAGACTGCCAGATCTCAATTACTTTGTTTCTTATTTGTTCCTGAATTTCTTTGGATCACAGCATGATGTCTAACTTTTGAGGATCTTTTTGTCTACTTCACTTTGTCAGGCAGGTCGTATTTAAGTGATTTCTTGATTGAGAACAGGTGTAGCAGTAATCAGGTCTGGGTGTGGCTAGAGAAATTGAACTCAGCTTTCCAAAGATGTGATAAACCACAGTTAATTGGTTTTAACCGGGGGGGGGGGGCAATCACTTTTTTCACACAGGGCCATGTACTGTATGTTTGGATTATTTTTTTTACCCTTAATAATAAACACCTTCATTTAAAAACTGCATTTTGTGTTTACTTGCGTTAACATTTACGTAGGTGTGACAAACATACAAAAAAGAGAAATCAGAAAGGAGGCAAACACTTTTTCACACCACTGTATATAGGCAAAACAACTTGCATGTTCCATCAGATGAAATGATGTTAACTATCCTATAAGCTCATCATTTTAATGAATATTCACACCCAGTCTCCTCCCTAAGTTTTCAGGATATTGAACATGTTGTTCTACCGGGGGTGGGGGGTGATATGGAAACCAAGATATCAGAGAGAACTGTTTTGGATTGACACTCTAGATGCCCTTCAATCTAAAGGTCTCAATGAAGATTTTGATATGAGTGTTATGCTGTGATTCAGGATGTGTTCCAGTCCTTCTTTTTAGTTCTTGTATTGTGAAACTTGAGATCTATGGTTTATGACAGCTTTAGCCTGATGTTTTTATAGCTCGCCTCTTGAGATTTTTAAAAATGGTATCTTGTCTTATTTATTGATATTGATAATGTTACTGTACTTTAAGATTTATTTGTCTTTCTGTTCACCTTTGACACACCTCCCCCCTTTTTCTTAGTAAAGTTTGAGGTATGAATAAAGCTTTACCATTCACAACAACCAGGGACTCTGTCTGACCACTGATGACCGGAGCGCATCACACCCAGATGTGGGTACAGCTGGTCCAAGCTTGACACCACACAGAGAATACAACGCGCACAGGGGGCATAAACCGGACTCATCAATGATCCTCGCCCGGCATAAGCCTCAGGGAGCCGCTGCAGTGCTGCAGGAGAGAGAGTTCATGGCCAAGCAGGACGGTGGAGAATGATGACAACCTGGCGTGTGTCCTGTCGCCGGTGAGAGCAACACACCGCCGCGACCACAACCAGCACCAGGAGAGAGGCTGTAAATTGGGACTCATCTCTGATCCTCACCTGGCATAAGCTTTAGGAAGCCACCGCAACACTGCAGGAGAGACAGTCCATGGCCGAGCAGGACCCAGCAGAACAACGCCAATTCAGAGCGTGAACGGCACGCCGCCACAACAGCAACCAATATTGGGCACGAGAAAGCAGCAGCGCCAAGTGCAGCCGAACAGATCGCCACTCGCAGTATTCGTTTGGGTTTGGGTATGCCGATCCAAACACCTGGACCTATAGACGCTCCAGTCACCGCCGATGATGATCACCATGCAGTTGGGGCCAGCCACCTTCCAGATGGCCGATGGTTCGAGATGGTAGGCCACCCGTCTGCGAAAGGTAAGAGCAGCTGCCCCAGATCAAGCCGCAACGCTTGATTCTGATTCTGAACGCTGGAACTGACCAAGCCAGTGTAGGACCCTGTCTGGGACTTTGCTGATGAGAGAGCAACACCAGCAAAAGAGCACCCAGATCTGCCGCAAACCAGTACCTCCAGGGGCACGCCTACCACAGGCTCACCAGAGGCCCCCTGAAGTTGAACTAAGAATGACTCTGTTTTGAAATGTTTAACATGGCATGGTTGGAAACACAGTGGTAGAATAACCCACTCAACCATGCAGGGTCTACCGGTAGTCTACCCGGTTGCCCAGGTTCTTGTTTGGTTAATGTCAGTTCACATGCCTGTCATAATGTTAATAATTGTTTTGGTTTTTCCCAGGGAAGAGGTGAATGTTATGTACTGCCATAACATTATGCATGGCACGGACATGATGGTGTAGGCACGGGTGATGTCATCATGCTATGCCTATAATAAGAGACTGATGGTGACAGCCCAGGTCTTTTGGTGCCCTGCCTCTAGTCATACACAGCCTGCACCCTGCTAATGTTAGCTTGTTTTACCTGTCCACTTGCTATCAGTTTTGGCTAATAAAAAGGTACTGTTCAGCACAGCCATCGTTTCCGCTGTCCCTCATTCACAGACACAACAAACGTCATTAGAAGAGTTTGCAGCACCCGGTGTCACCCTGTTAGATACAGAGGTAAAATGCCTACTGTTCAAAGACGACTTGGTGCTCTTATCTCCAACCAAGAAGGGTCTTCAGCAGCACCTGGACCTCCTGCACAGGTTCTGCCACACCTGGGCCCTGACAGTAAACCTATCCAAACCCAAGATCATGATATTCCAAAAAAGGAACAATCCCCAATGCCAAAAACTCAAAATTCTTTTTAGATACAGTTGAAATTGAACACACAAATAACTACACTTACCTCGGTGTAAACATCAGTAGCAGAGGGAACTTTAACCAAGCTGTAAATGAGCTGAGAGACAAGGCAAGAAGGGCTTTCTACTCCATCAAAAAGATCAAATTAGACATCCCAATTCAAATCTGGCTCAAAATATTGTTTCAGTCATAGACCCCATTTCTCTTTACGGTTGCAAGGTCTGGGGTCTTCTCACAAACCAAGATTTTGCAAAATGGGATAAACACCAGATTGAGACCCTGCATGCAGAATTCTGTAAATCCATCTTCCGAGGCCAAAGGAAAACACCAAACAATGCATACAGAGCAGAATTAGGACGATACCCACTTAATATTAAAATCTAAAAGAGAGCAATAAAATTCTATAAACATTTAAAAGAAAGTGACCCTGACATGCTCTATAACAAAGCCCTGATCTCCAGAGAGTCCTCAGAGATCTGCCCCCTCACAGACCTGGTTCTGAGTCTCCACTCACAGAGCCTTCAGACAACCAGTCAATCGGAATCAACCAAATTATTAAACACCAAACACAAAAATACATCACACACTGGCAAGACACAACCAAAACACAAAGCAAATTAAAAGGTTATCTGGCCCTAAATAGAGATGACACAGTACCAAAATACCTGAGCACTGTGACTGATCCAAAACTGAGCAAATATTTGACCAGGTACAGACTCTGTGAGCACAACCTTGCCATTGAGAAGAGGACATCATTGACAGACTTGACTCCCCAGAGAGGACAGACTGTGCACAAACTGCACCCAACAGGAAGTGGAAACAGAGCTCCACTTCCTAACCAACTGTCCTCTTTATCAGGATCTAAGAGAAAAATACTTTCCTGTCATTCACACCTTAGACCATGGATTCGGGGACACGGATGATCAAGACAAACTGGCATACCTTCTGGGCGAAGGAAACGAACAGTGCACAGTCACAGCATGTTACCAAAGAAGAGGAAAAGCTGCAGCAAAAATTTAATATGTACATACTCTGAATGTTGTTTTTGTTTTCTGTTTTTTTCTCTCCTTTTCTTGTTGTTGTAGTGTATACATTTTTTATTGCTTTGGCAATGAAGGAGGAATTTTTCCATGCCAATAAACAAAATTGAATTGGCAAAAAAAACAGAAATAGATAATAATAATCATAACTACAGGGCACTCAGAGAGCACATACCTCTGCCAAGGCCCCGTCCCTCCCTCCTTTTGTCCTCCCTTCCGTCCCTTTGTCTGTCCATATCGCCATCCATTCATCTGTACATTGCGAGATACGGCGGAGGTATGCACTCACGGATCCCCTCCAACATCTAATGAGTTCATCTTTGGGCTAAGGGCCACCTCTGGTGAAAATTTTATCCAAATCCATCCAGTAGTTTTGGAGTGTTGTTGCTAAATACTCTGTGAGAAGATAAGAGCCTTGGCGGAGGTATGCATTTTGAGATCATCAACAAAATCTAATCACGTATTCAGTGTGCCATTACACACCTTTTCTGAAAACTTGAATGAAAGGCACTACATAAATGCGATCCTTTATTACCTCCGCCAAAGGGGGAGGTTATGTGATCATCGGCGTTGGTTTGTCTGTTTGTTTGTTTGTTAGCACGATAACTCAAAAAGTAATGGATGGATTTTCATGAAATTTTCACAGATTGTCAGAAATGGGGTATCCTACAGATGACTAGATTTTGGTGGTGATCCGGATCACCGTCCACAATAAAACCGCCATTACGCAAAATGCCATTTTCGTGAATAACTACTAAACCACTAATCCTATCATTGTCAATCCAATTGCTTGTCATATGTTTTCATGGTCAAGGAATCTGAAAACGTACACACAAACACTGTATGGGGGGAACTGTGGCGCTAAACCGCCATTACGGAAAATGCCATTTTCGTCAATAACTACTGAACCACTAATCCTATCATTGTGAATCCAATTGCTAGTCATATGTTTTCATGGTCAAGGAATCAGAAAACGTACACACAAACACTGTATGGGGGGAACTGTGGCGCTTGGCGGAGGTCTGCACTCTCCGAGTGCTTTTCTAGTTGTTAATGGATAATGCAGACCTCCAAGTCCGAGTCCATGGTCCTCAGCCAGAAAAAGGTGGATTGTCCTCTCCTGGTTGGGAACAGGCTCCTGCCCCAAGTGCAGGAGTTTAAGTATCTTGGGGTCTTATTCACGAGTGAGGAGAGAATGGAGCGAGAGATTGACAGATGGATTGGAGCAGCATCTGCAGTGATGCGGACGTTGTACCAGTCTGTTGTGGTGAAGAGGGAGCTGAGCTCTAAGGCAAAGCTGTCAATTTACCAGTCAATCTACGTTCCTACTCTCACCTATGGTCATGAGCTTTGGGTAATGACCGAAAGAACGAGATCACGGATACAAGCAGCTGAAATGAGCTTTCTTCGTAGGATTGCTGGACTCAGCCTCAGAGACAGGGTGAGGAGCTCAGTCACTCGGGAAAGGCTCAGAGTAGAACCGCTGCTCCTTCACATTGAAAGGAGCCAATTGAGTTGGTTTAGGCATCTGATCAGGATGCCTCCTGGACGCCTCCCACTTGAGGTGTTTCGGGCACGTCCGTCTGGGAGGAGACCCCGGGGTAGACCCAGGACTCGCTGGAGAGACTATGTCTCCCAGCTGGTTTGGGAACGCCTTGTATTCTCTCTGAAGAGCTGGAGCAGGTGGCTGGGGAGAGGGAAGTCTGGACTTCTCGGCTTCAGCTGCTGCCTCTGCAACCCGGACCTCCGGAAAAGCAGTAGAAGATGGATGGATGGATATATTATTAACAGAGAAACGACAGCAACAACAATATGATTCTTCTTTTCGATTTGACTGGCGGTTGGCAACCAGCTTACAGGTGCATTACCGCCACATACTTGGTGTTGTTCACAATATGACTACATCACTCTATATAAAATTCAAGAAATCTCTGTGTCTGTCTGTGTGTCTGTCATGACCACAGGACTCGCTAAATGATCATAGGATTGCCTATGATGTTCCTATGATGCCTACATGATGTCTATATGACGTCATATAGACACCAAGTATAGAGTTGCCTATGATGTCCCTATGATGTCTACAAGATGTCTGTATGACGTCATATAGACACCATAGTATAGAGTGATTTCAAGAAAATCTACAAAGGCAGGCATCACTCATGATCATAGGACTCGCTATGACATCATCAAAGATCAAACGCAGGCATGACTTACGATCATATGACTCACTATGACATCATCAAAGGTCATAGGACTCACTATGACCATCAAAGCTCAAAGGCAGGCATCACTGAACGAGTGCTGACGTGCTTGCTTACACCTGCTTTCTATGGGCATGCAGAAATACTTGTTTATACTTGATTTCTACGGGCATGCACAGGTATGCACTAGTAATAACAATAATAAGACTGTCATAACTGTATTGACATTGGGGCTAGGCAATTTCACCTGAAAACAACATCATGGTTTATCATGAATCTTTCAGGTTGGTTTTAACTTTTTTTTTCCCTCCTCTGGTCTCCATTACAGTTTACTGACAAGGTTCATAATTATTAACCAATATTATGTAACAGTGTGGTATCATACCATTTTTTTTTTTTTGCAGTTATCAACTACAAATTCACATTGATGCAGCAAAGTTCAGCCTCCATTTCCTCCGCCGTCGTCTCCCGTGCTTGTCTTCCTGTACTGGCGTCCTATGTCCCGCCCTTCCTTAATTCTGATTGGCTGCTTAGAAAGATCTGACATTGACGAGCACAGCTGTACAGTAGTCTGACAAATTGAACTTTTTCAGTCCTGAGCACGGCGACAAAAAGCAGCCACCACTCAAAGCGTTTCAGCGCTGCGCTGAACTACATAGAGAATAAATAGAAAATAGTAACCCACAGCAGGAAAAACGAGTTTGGTGGGCACGCCGCCCAATACTTTTTCTGCGGCGTTTGGCTTCTGGGTTGCTGAGGTGCATGGCCCTGTGGCGTGACCCTGCATGTAACTGAATGGAAACGTCTTAAAGGGGCAGTACATGAAAAGCGCCAGATTAATATATAATATTCAAAAAATTCCTGCATCCACATTGTGATCCCAATCACCCCCAAAATCTAGTCATCTGTTCCCCATGCCATTACACATCTTTCCTGAAAATTTAATCAAAATCCATTCATAACTTTGTTATGTTGCTAACAGACAAACCAACCAACTGACAAACCAACGCCACTAAAAACATTACCTCCGTCCTCCCTTGGCGAAGGTAATAATAATGGATTAGATTTATATGGCGTTATATACACTCACCGGCCACTTTATTACGTACACCATGCTAGTAACGGGTTGGACCCCCTTTTGCCTTCACAACTGCCTCAATTCTTCGTGGCATAGATTCAACAAGGTGCTGGAAGCATTCCTCAGAGAGTTTGGTCCATATTGACATGATGGCATCACACAGTTGGCGCAGATTTGTCGGCTGCACATCCATGATGCGAATCTCCCGTTCCACCACATCCCAAAGATGCTCTATTGGATTGAGATCTGGTGACTGTGGAGGCCATTTGAGTACAGTGAACTCATTGTCATGTTCAAGAAACCAGTCTGAGATGATTCCAGCTTTATGACATGGCGCATTATCCTGCTGAAAGTAGCCATCAGAAGTTGGGTACATTGTGGTCATAAAGGGATGGACATGGTCAGCAACAATACTCAGGTAGGCTGTAGCGTTGCAACGATGCTCAATTGGTACCAAGGGGCCCAAAGAGTGCCAAGAAAATATTCCCCACACCATTACACCACCAGCCTGAACCATTGATACAAGGCAGGATGGATCCATGCTTTCATGTTGTTGACGCCAAATTCTGACCCTACCATCCGAATGTCGCAGCAGAAATCGAGACTCATCAGACCAGGCAACGTTTTTCCAATCTTCTATTGTCCAATTTCGATGAGCTTGTGCAAATTGTAGCCTCAGTTTCCTGTTCTTAGCTGAAAGGAGTGGCACCCGGCGTGGTCTTCTGCTGCTGTAGCCCATCTGCCTCAAAGTTCGACGTACTGTGCGTTCAGAGATGCTCTTCTGCCTACCTTGGTTGTAACGGGTGGTTATTTGAGTCACTGTTGCCTTTCTATCAGCTCGAACCAGTCTGGCCATTCTCCTCTGACCTCTGGCATCAACAAGGCATTTCCGCCCACAGAACTGCCGCTCACTGGATATTTTTTTCTTTTTCGGACCATTCTCTGTAAACCCTAGAGATGGTTGTGCGTGAAAATCCCAGTAGATCAGCAGTTTCTGAAATACTCAGACCAGCCCTTCTGGCACCAACAACCATGCCACGTTCAAAGTCACTCAAATCACCTTTCTTCCCCATACTGATGCTCGGTTTGAACTGCAGGAGATAGTCTTGACCATGTCTACATGCCTAAATGCACTGAGTTGCCGCCATGTGATTGGCTGATTAGAAATTAAGTGTTAACGAGCAGTTGGACAGATGTACCTAATAAAGTGGCCGGTGAGTGTATATGGCGTATACATATTTATATGGCGTTTTATATGTCAAGTAACATCTCAAAGCGGTCTACTGTGAGTCCATTATTCATTCACTCCAGACAGACATTGATAGTGGTAAGCTACTACTGTAGCCACAGTTACCCTGGGGCAGACTGACGGAAATGTGGCTGCCAATCTACACCAACGGCCTCTCCAACCACTACCGAACATTTATACACATTCATACCAGGTGTCATGGACACTGGAGGCAAGGTGGGTAAAGTGTCTTGACCAAGGACAACGGCAGGATCGCTGGGGAGAGCAGGATTCAAACCACCAACCCTCTGGTTATTGGACAACCCGCTCTACCTCCTGAGCAACTGCCGCCCACATTTACCCCCTCCTTTCCATTTTTGCTGAGCACCAAGCTGGATGGCAGGAAGTTCCATTTTTATATGGTCTTTGGCATGACCCAGCTGGGACTTTTACCCCGACCTCCCAGTTGTGTGGCAGATGCTCTACCTCTAACCCACCACTCCGGTGGTGTACTTTATTGTACCGTGTTTAGATGTACTTTATTGATCCCAAATTGGGAAATTTCAGTGTAACAACAGCATAACACAGTAAGATGACCAAACCAACAGAAATGCACACAGCATAATAGGGTAGGAAATAGAAAAAGGAGTTACCAGGGAAGTAAAAATGCTGAGATAACTTTATATACTACACAGACTATTACTAAGTTAAATAGATGATGATCTGTATGAATCTATGGATAGTACTAACTAGGGCTGTCATGATAACCACAATTATGCAATACCGCGCTATGGACACGCCTACCACAGAGGACAACGAGCAACTGCAGTGTTCACTTTTTTGCGTGTGTGGCTAACTCTTGTTGTTCACTTATGTGCCCCTATTGAATATTACATAAACTGTTAAATGTTAAGGGTATTTTTATTGCCAGCAGCATGTTTGCATAAAGCATGTTATTTGTACTACTTTTGGTTAGATCACATTGCTTGTGGCAGATTGGGGGGGGGGGGCGGGAGAGAAAATATCCTAAATTTAATAAAATAATGGCTGGATGGGCTCCGAGTTTATGATCCTAACGATTAAGCTCTGTTACTGCATAGTGCATTGCTTGTTTGCTGTGTGAATGTGATTTTTTGGACAGCGGCATTATCCAAAAGTCACTATGGAGAGACACGGAGACAAGAGCCACGCGAAATCCTGCACGGAGTCTGTCCTGTTTAAATAAGCCAAATGTCGCAGCTGTCTCCAACCAGTTCACACACCCTGTAGTTGAAATGCTGGAGTTACTGCCACTGCTTTATGAAAATGGTCAAGTTTTTTTTTAATAGAATCAGCAGTTCATGACTAGAGGAAGACCTGAGCTCTACACAATTGTCACACACACATAAGTTGAGAGTGTAGCTGCAATTCTCAACATAACTTCCATCATTTGCCATATAAGTTGTAAACCCGACCGCAGGGTCCTAAAAACATTTGCAATAATACCGCGCTGTTGAGCTATCCACCGTCACCGCAGGGGAAATTCCTCCACCATGACAGCCCTAGTACTGATTGTACAGAGAAGGATTATAAGGCACAGGGTGAAATGTGAGGTACCAATTAGACTATAAGGTGCAGTGTGGCAGCATTGTTATGACCAAGATTCAACATTAGAGCGAGTTATTGTACAGTGAAATGGCATGTGGCAGAAAAGCTTTTCTGCACTTGTCCATCCGGCAGCGAAGCTATAGCAGTCTGCTGGAGAAAGTGCTCCGCTATCTGTCCAGTGTGTGGTGGAGGGGGTGATCAGGATTGTCCATGGTGGATAGCAATTTATTCAGTGTCCTCCGCTCCACCAGTCTCAAAGGTCTCCAGCCTGAGACCAATTACAGAGCCAGCCTTTTTGATAATCTTGTCAAGTCTGTTGGTGTGGCTGGCTCTGATACTGCAACCCCAGCAAACAGCAGCAGAGAAGATGGTGCTGGCAACGGCAGTCTGGTAGAAGAGCTCCAGCATCTTGCTGCACACACTTAAAAGGATCTCAGCATCCTCAGAAAGCAGAGTCTGCTCATTCCCTTCTTGTGCACAGCATCAGTGTTGGATTTCCAATACAGTCTGCTGCTGATAACGACACCCAGGTATTTGTAGTCCTCCACTACCTCCACACCCTTCCCCCTAATCCGCATTGGCTGTGTAGGCATCCTCTTCTTCCTGAAGTCGATCACCATCTCTCTGGTCTTGCTGACGTTCAGCTTCAGGCGATTCTACTCGGTCCATTCCACAAATCTGTTTACCAGTGCCCTGTACTCCCCGCACCCCCATACACCCCGTCGGCCTCCGTCGGTCTATGATGACCATGGAAGAGAATCCTAAACGTCTACTCTGCTGGAACAGCACCGCCTGTGGCTGAACAGGCCGATGCGCACCGGTGTTCTACCTTCCAGCGTTGGGTGTTGGTAGGATTCAAGCCTGGGCAGGAAGATATGGAGGACAAGATGTTACCCATGCAGCATGTCCCCCCTCTCCACGTCACTGATGAATCCAAAGGAACAGCAGGGCTGCTATAGTTTGGCACCAGCGCCGTCGCAGGAGCTGCCAGAACGATGTTGAGCACAACAGAGAACTGCCTTAGGGGCTCCGACTCCAGATTTTTCCTCAGGGTTGACTCCCGAAGCCTTTCCCTTGACCGGGTGTGCCGCAAGGCAGCGGAGGTTTGAAATCAGGGTTTACCTTCCCCTAGATGGGCTACCTTCCCAGGTTGATGAGCCACCATCTACCCGAAGCATCTGGTTTTAAGGCGCCAGAGATCCGCCCTCGCCCCTTCTCCTATTAGTAAAAGCAGTTCCGCCGGGCTTAGAGACTAAACCACACGGGCAGGCTAGGAGTTGGACTTAGTTGTCAGAGGCTTTTCGAGACGCACGCCGTAAGGAGCATTTTATGAGCACTGGGAGCTTAACCCCAGTGCCGCTCCCATACACCCCACAACAGACGAATCATCAGAGAATTTCTGCAGGTGGCATGACTCAAAGTTTTATTGAAAGTCGGCGGTGTATAAGGTAAAGAGAAAAGGAGAGAGCACAGTCCTCTGTGGAGCTCCCGTATCACTAACCACCACATCAGACAAAACACTGCCCAGATGGACAAACTGTGGCCTGCCTGTCAGGTAGTCAATAATCCAGGAGATCACAGAGCTGTCAACCCCCATCACCCACAGCTTCTCACCCAGCAGCAGTGGCTTATCAATGGCTTTTCATGTTGTCTGTCAAAATACGGACTGAATGAGTTCTATCGACTATGTCTTATGTCTTTGTCCGTATTGAGTTAAAGTTATTTCATGATAATTATTGTTTATCGCCCAGCCCTTGGTATAGGTAATGCCAACTTTGACCTTTGAACCCCAAGTGTATAATCACAATTCAAGGTCACAGGCTGAACATGTGAACCAAGTTTGGTAGCCCTAGCTTTACTCAGTCTATAGTAATAGTGCAATAGTAATAGTATACTATAGTAACAGTATGGAATGCTAACTGTGACCTTTGACCTTTTGACCCCAAACCCATAGCCAGGCCAGGGTGTAAACCATTCAAGATTTGTCTTGGATACAACTATGTACAGATTTGAAAATCCTACATTTCTTCCAGTAGTTATCATGTTTACAAGATTTATGGAAAAACTGACCTCTGATCAGAATCAGAATCAGAATCAGAATCAGAATCAGAATCAGCTTTATTGGCCAAGTATGCACAACACATACAAGGAATTTGACTTTGGCTAAAAACTTGCTCTCGTTGTTCAGGTGAAGGATTTAAATAAGGATTCAATGACAACCAGAGTATGTACAGTAAATTACAGTCTGTCCACGTTTCTATAAAAGGATGCAAATATATACAGGAATATATGCAGTTATTTACTCGGACTAACCACACTTTTATAGATCCTGATCCTGACCTTAAGGTCTATAACTCCTCCAAAAATAATCCGATCAGGGTCAAATTGAAATATGTGCATCGATGTACAGTGGGGCAAAAAAGTATTTAGTCAGCCACCAATTGTGCAAGTTCTCCCACTTAAAAGATGAGAGAGGTCTTCAATTTTCATCATAGGTATACCTCAACTATGAAAGACAAAATGAGAAAAAAAAAATCCAGAAAATCACATTGAAGGATTTTTAATGAATTAACTGGTAAATTCCTTGGTAAAATAAGTATTTGGTCGCCTACAAACAAGCAAGATTTATGGCTCTCACAGACCTCTAACTTCTTCTTTAAGAGGCTCCTCTGTCCTCCACTCGTTACCTGTATTAATGGCACCTGTTTGAACTCGTTATCAGTATAAAAGACACCTGTCCACAACCTCAAACAGTCAGTCTCCAAACTCCACTATGGCCAAGACCAAAGAGCTGTCAAAGGACACCAGAAACAAAATTGTAGACCTGCACCAGGCTGGGAAGACTGAATCTGCAATAGGTAAGAAGCTTGGTGTGAAGAAATCAACTGTGGGAGCAATTATTAGAAAATGGAAGACATACAAGACCACTGATAATCTCCCTTGATCTGGGGCTCCACGTAAGATCTCACCCTGTGAGGTCAAAATGATCACGAGAACGGTGAGCAAAAATCCCAGAACCACACTGAGGGACCTAGTGAATGACCTGCAGAGAGCTGGGACCAAAGTAACAAAGGCTACATCAGAAACAGACTACGCCGCCAGGGACTCAAATCCTGCAGTGCCAGACGTGTCCCCCTGCTTAAGCCAGTACATGTCCAGGCCCATCTGAAGTTTGCTAGAGAGCATTTGGATGATCCAGAAGAGGACTGGAAAAATGTCATATGGTCAGATGAAACCAAAATAGAACTTTTTGGTAAAAACTCAACTTGTCGTGTTTGGAGGAGAAAGAACACCATACCTACTGTGAAGCATGGGGGTGAAAACATTATACTCTGGGGCTGTTTTTCTGCAAAGGGACCAGAACGATTGATCCGTGTAAAGGAAAGAATGAATGGGGCCATGTATGGTGAGATTTTGAGTGAAAACCTCCTTCCATCAGCAAGGGCATTGAAGATGAAACGTGGCTGGGTCTTTCAGTATGACAATGATCCCAAACACACCGCCCGGGCAACGAAGGAGTGGCTTCGTAAGAAGCATTTCAAGGTCCTGGAGTGGCCTAGCCAGTCTCCAGATCTCAACCCCATAGAAAATCTTTGGAGGGAGTTGAAAGTCCGTGTTGCCCAGCGACAGCCCCAAAACATCACTGCTCTAGAGGAGATCTGCATGGAGGAATGGGCCAAAATACCAGCAACAGTGTGTGAAAACCTTGTGAAGACTTACAGAAAACGTTTGACCTCTTGTCATTGCCAACAAAGGGTATATAACAAAGTACTGAGTTGAACTTGTGTTATTGACCAAATACTTATTTTACCGAGGAATTTACCAATTAATTCATTAAAAATCCTTCAATGTGAGTTTCTGGATTTTTTTTTTTCTCATTTTGTCTCTCATAGTTGAGGTATACCTATGATGAAAAGGAGACCTCTCTCATCTTTTAAGTGGTAGAACTTGCACAATTGAGTGGCTGACTAAATACTTTTTTTCCCCACTGTATATCAAACCCTGGCACCATGTTTCAAAACATTTGGATAAAACTGCAGGAAGAGTTGATTTGACAAGACAGTTACTGTCTGTTAACTGAGGTGAAATAGGACATCATAAGTTAGGAGCTATAACTTTTGCAAAAATCATCTGATTGGAGTCAAATTGCAATATGTACATCAGTGTACATCAAACCCAGGTACCAAGCTTCAAAACAATCGGAACAAAACTGTAGAAGGAGTTGATTTCACAAAAGTGGAACACATGGATGGACAGACCACCCTATAACATAATCCGCCTTCGATCTTTGACCAGCCGGGGATAAAAATTAAACTAAAGGTGAAGCACTTCTTACAGAGATGGAGAGGGTTTCCTTCTTGTGGTCAAACGTCACACTCCCACTGTAGCCCCTCTGAGCCAACATGGTGTGAAAGAAGTATTTACAGCGGGCGGAGAGGAACCTAAAGCACAAAAAAAAGGCATTACAAGGACAGCAGTCTTCACAACAGAATAAAACAAAGCATGTAGCTAGTAGACATCCAGATGAAGAAAAAGGTCGTAATTTGCATTGGCTATATAGACATTTTCTGACAATTCTATCAATACTTTAATCCATCCTTAGTAATCAACAACTGGCAGTATGCCTTAAAAGGAACCCCGATTATATTGGCATGTTAGCTCTATATGCTTTATTTTGATGTTAGTAACATAACTATAATTTTTTTGAAAATAATTCCCAGTTTTATATATTTTTAAAAAACTTCATTACGATGTAAATCGCCATTTTTGTTTACGTCGCAATGCATTCTGGGTAGTGACGTAGAATGGTTGCAGCCGTTTTTTCTGTCTCATACAAGCCAAGAAGCGAAGCTACGAACTACTGCCATTTGTCAGTGAAAATGCCACATTGCGCGGCTTTTGGATGTAATTTCCAATCAAAGGGAAATAAAGAGAGCGGGGTAAGCCTCCATAGCTTTCCAAAAGAGGGAAAGTTGAGGAAAAAGTGGGGGCGGCAGCGGCTCAGGAGGTAGAGCAGGTCGTCTAATAACCCGATGGTTGGCAGTTCGCATCACGCTCTCCCCAGATATCCTGCCGTTGTGTCCCTGGGCAAGACACCTCACCCGCATTGCCTCCAGTGCCCATAACACTGGGTATGAATATGTAAAAATGGTTAAATGCTCGGTGGTGGCTGAAGAGGCCGTTGGCGCGGATTGGCAGCCACATTTCCGTCACTCTGAGCGTCTGTGATCAAGCGCTATGGCGCACGCTTGATAAAGCTGACATATATATTAATCACGCTATGATAAAGCACTATATCGCTCAAAGCGTGTGCTTGAGACATGTCTGTGATCACACGCTATGGCGCACGCCTGATAAAGCTGACATATGTATTAGTCACGCTATGATAAAGCACTATATCGCTCAAAGCGTTTGCGCACGCTCAAGCGAATCACGGTTCGAATTTTGTCACGGTTCGAATTTTTATCAAGCGCACGCTTGATAAAGCTGATCTATACGTATATATATATTTATCACACTATGATAAAGCTCTATATCGCTCAAACGTACACTCTCCGCTCCGCGAGTGTCTCTCCGCTTTGAGTGTCTCAAGCGTGTGCTTGACGAAGCATTATTTTAAGGTGACACTTATATATTGTTGATTTACTTACAATAGAATGCTCAAACACAAAAAATTGTCTACAAGCATGATGGGCACATAAAGCAATTTCTCTGTTGCTTTCTCAGACTGCGGGTTAAACGTCCATAAGCAGTGCTCCAAAGTCGTTCATAATGACTGCCAGCCAGATCTTCGACATGTCAAGCCAAGCGTGCGCTTTGAGCGATATACAGTGATCCCTCACTTATCGCGGTTAATGGGTTCCAGAACCGACCGCGAAAAGTGAAAAACCGCGAAGTAGCGTCACCCCTAATGACGTCACCCATAAATAATACGTATGTTCATTCTCTCACTCTCTCTCTCATATGATACGTGTGTGTGTGTGTGTGTGTGTGTGTGTGTGTGTGTGTGTGTGTAAGTGTACATACACTACCGTTCAAAAGTTTGGGGTCACTTAGAAATTTCCTTATTTTTGATAGAAAAGCACTTTTTTTCAATGAAGATAACTTTAAACTAATCAGAAATACACTCTATACATTGCTAATGTGGTAAATGACTATTCTAGCTGCAAATGTCTGATTTTTGGTGCAATATCTACATAGGTGTATAGAGGCCCATTTCCAGCAACTATCACTCCAGTGTTCTAATGGTACAATGTGTTTACTCATTGAGTCAGAAGGCTAATGGATGATTAGTAAACCCTTGTGCAATCATGTTAGGTCTGCAATGCTGTAATTGCTGCAAATGGAGGATTCTTTGACGAAAGCAAAGTTTGAAGGAAAAAATTATTATTTCTAAATACAAATCATTATTTCTAACCTTGTCAATGTCTTGACTATATTTTCTATTCATTTTACAACTCATGGTGGTAAATAAGTGTGACTTTTCATGGAAAACACAAAATAATTGTCTGGGTGACCCCAAACTTTTGAACGGTAGTGTACATACGTAGATGTAAATAAAGTGTACATAAATATGTTTTTAGAATTCTTTTATTCTTATAACAAGATACGTAACTCAAGATGAAGATGATTTACTGCACAGGTTAATGAGAGCTTTACTGCTCCTCAGGTGACGCCTCATCGTCAGGTGCTAGAGGCGCAGCATCGTCAAGGGCAGCTTCCGATAGAGCTGGAGAAGCTGCAGGAGGCGGCGTAGTGGCTCGACGGGAAGATTATTTCGCACAAAAAGGCACAAGAGAACAGCAAAAAGTTCCACGCGGCGAGACTAAGCAACACGAGCGATAAAGAACAATGAATGCGGTCTTCCTTCGCTGGGTATGGGCGCTCGGCAAGGAGAGAAGCTGGGTAAAACATCTCGGCCAATCAGCTTGTGAGATTCCCGAGCCAACACGAGAACAGCGAACAGAGAGGTGGATTTTGAGTTGTGCGGGCTCTCCGTGTTGATATCTAATGTTGCCTTCTGCTAGCGCCCGCCCATTTTTTCTCAATTTTGAATTTTTGATGAATATTTTTGAAAAATCCGCGATGCACTGAGGGCGCGAAAGGTGAGGCGCGAAGTAGCGAGGGATCACTGTAGTGCTTTATCATAGCGTGATTAATATATACAGTATGTCAGCTTTATCAGGTGTGCGCTATAGCGCGTGATCACAGACATGTCTCAAGCACACGCTTTGAGCAATATAGTGCTTTATCATAGCGTGATTAAACGCTATCATAAAATCACGCAGTGATTAAATCACGCAGTGATTAAACGCTGTAGCGCGTGATCACAGACAGAGTGACAGAAATGCGGCTGCCAATCCGCGCCAACGGCCTCTCCGGCCACCACCGAGCATTTAAACATTTTTACACATTCATACCCAGTGTTATGGGCACTGGAGGCAATGCGGGTGAAGTGTCTTGCCCAGGGACACAACGGCAGGATATCTGGGGAGAGTGTGATGCGAACCGCCAACCATCAGATTATTAGACGACCTGCTCTACCTCCTGAGCCGCTGCCGCCCCCACTTTTTCCTCAACTTTCCCTCTTTAGGAAAGCTATGGAGGCTTACCCCGCTCTCTTTATTTCCCTTGGATTGGAAATTACACCCAAAAGCCGCGCAATGTGGCATTTTCACTGACAGATGGCAGTAGTTCGTAGCTTCGCTTCTTGGCTTGTATAAGACAGAAAAAACGGCTGCAACCATTCTACGTCACTACCCAGAATGCAAAATGTTTATCCCCTAGCTGATCTGGATTTGTGGTTTTGGCTCAACTTTGCAGCAGGCCTTAAATATGGTTAATTTCCTCAGCTACCTTCTTCATGTCAACTTATTGCACAAGTTGTGTATTACTGCATAACAAAAAAAGTGAGACATCTAATCAGAACTTGCCTTCTAAGTTCAGCATAAACCTGTAGTCTGCTGTCCATAATGCCGGTCAGGCTTTTGATGAAACTGTTGAGGCTCTTTATCTGCTGTGATGTGTTCTTGTAGTTCTCCTGAGCCTCATGGAACTGTCTGCAGATCGAAGAGAGAAAAGCAAAAAAAACAATCTTATATTCTGAGACCTCTGACCTTGAGCAAAATCTGGATCCCACATGCAATCACAGTGCAAGTTTGGTCAGTATTCGGCCAATAGTTAAAAAAGGCAAAGGTGAACTGTGGACAGGCAGAAAGATGGACAGACAGTGCAATGGCATAGGCTCATTTTGCCTTCGCTGGAATAAGCTACACCAGACCATCATCGATGGAGTAGCTCATTCTGGCCTAATGACCACAAAACAGTCACCAAGACCCTTTGATACTCTCTATACATGCATAAAGCTTAGGGTTGGTCAAAGATAAAATGACACATTCATAGCTCGTGACCTTTGATTTCACCTTGAGCATAGCTTGAATGTACACCCAACCAAGGATCACTATGTGACAGTAGGAGAAGTAGTGATTCTCGCAAATTGTGAATGGCTGGATGACAGGCTCAGTCCCATGGCAATTTGCTCATTGTGCTTTTTGCCCTAAAAAAGTTCAATACCTCATAATCTCTGCAGGGTCCCCCTGTTGTTCCTGTTGGGAGGTGATCTTAACCTTGAGGCGTTGAATCTCATTGTCCAAACTCTTGGGTGTCCTGCGAACTTCCACACGATCTTGACAAATCTCTTGGGCCTTTGCCACAGATGCCTAAAAAGAGTTGTATTTATTAAACTCAACACCTAAGACACTGCCTCAAGATCAGAATAATAAAAGAAGATGTAGACTAGTTGGATTTAATTGTATTTAATAGCTGTAAATTTAACTGGAATAATTTTTAAGGGAACATTCAACAAATGTACCTCGTGCTTTCACCAAAATAAGCACATTCTTACCTTGCATGAAAAAAGATTATTCTTTTAATCTTAAAACACGATACAGCTCATTGTACAGTGTATCATACCTGAAGATCCTTCTCTTTGTTATTAAGGTTCTTTTCTAGAGTCTGAATGTTTTGGAGATGGGCACTGCGTTTCTCATCATAATGCTTCTTGTGATGTCTGCATTTCAACACCTCCTGGTCACTTTTATTCAGATCCTCCTGTAGCAACCAAAGAGGATGAAAAAACAAAATCAAAAGTTAAAAATCTTAATGTACATACATTAAGATTACCAGGTAAAACCCACTCAGATTGTCCAATATCCTCAAATGGCAATATGTCAAATTCATTGTGGAAAGAAAGAACATTGTCAGCGATTTTAGCTTCAAGAAAAATGTTTTTACTACTCATCGGGTGAGACTAAAATGCAATCTGGGCTGCACGGTGGCGCAGTGGTTTAGCACTGTGGCAGCACAGTTTACTCTCGGCCGGGGGATCATGAGATCGTGGGTTCGATCCCAGCCCCCGACCAACAGTGAGCTGTGTGGAGTTTGCATGTTCTCCCCGTGTTGCGCGGGTTTACTCCGGGATTTCTCCGGTTTCCTCCCGCATACCAAAAACATGTAGGTTTAGGGCGCTCGCGCACGCAGCGACCAGCAGCCGGTGGCTTGTCACCAGACTGCAAACCAAATCTACCTACGGGTACAAATAAGTAACAAAAAAAAATAAAATAAAAAAATCTCCATTCAGACTCTGTACCCCCGGCTGCAGAAAAAAGTCAGAAAAAGTGTGATGGTGTAATACTGCAAGCTTGATCAACAGTAATTCAGGATTACCTTGACTGAATCCACTTCCTCTGAGAAGGTGTTAATGTGTTCTTTGTGCTGATTATATTCCAAATCAGCCTTTTCATAGTCAGCCTTTAGTTTGGCCATCTCAGCTCGTGCCTTATCATATTCAGCACATTTGGCTGCGATCTTTGTAACAACTTCCTGAAGATCTTCTTCCTGTGGTGAAAAGCATGTCATACAAGTGTTGCTGACAGGAGAACAGAGCTCCATTGCTGAGCTCCTGTATGTGTATTTATTAAGATAGACTATTAATATATGGTAAGAGTGGAGAGAAAGGAAAGGTAAGAATTCTCCACATCCAGTACATTCCATTTTTTGGACATTAGTGTAATTTCTGACTTTTTTTTTAAAAAAAGTGTAAAATGGACTAAGGTGGGAAAAAAGATCAGAACTAGAAACCAAACAATGCAGAGAGAGGTTAACAATGTTAACCTCATAATGCAACACCCCCCCTTAATGCCAACAATTTTTTTGATCTATTAATTAAGGGACGAAAACAACAAGTACAAAAGAAGTGGAATTTTCAAAAAACAGCTACTATTACTGGTCGGACAGTCTCTATGGCACATTACAAACTACTTCATTGAAGCCCAAAGGAATAATTTTATTTAATTATGAGTGTTTAAATCAGTTTGCTGGAGTATAGAACAACAAGAAAGAAGAAGAAGGAAGATAAAAGTACTACTACTACTGCACGGTATGGACTCATTTGGTTTAGTTCTGAGTGTTTGGGTTGGATTGCTGGAGTGTTGCTGTCGTGCTAAGCGGACAGTGTCAATGTGCAGTTCCAACCAGGGTGATGGAGAGAAGAGAGGCGCAAGCAATGCTAACAGCTAGGCAAAGGCAACAAACTCAGCGAACACCGCTTCCATCAGCTCTGTTGCGCAAGCTCGACTGTCTACTACTGGAGCTCACATCAAGAAGGGAGGTGACAGAATGCTGTGGCTGGGTGTTTTCTATGATTGGTGTGTTCTTCTTCATAGTGCTTGTTTCGATGTCCCACTATAGGATACGTCCCTCCTGTGTATACCTTAGAAACATTTGTTTCATTACACCAATCCTGATTGGCTGATGATTGCGACGCCATGCCTCACATAATCACCTCTTATAAAAAGCCCATGCTACGATGTAGCATTATTCAAAAACCTCTTCTCGCTTCGGAGCATATCTCAACCTTGGGCTAGCTAGCTTAACCATCCATAGACCGGAGTTTAGCTTCCACTCTGTTGCCGGGCACTAGCAGCTGCTTCCACTCAGCAAATGACTCTCTAGTCTTCACCATAGGCTAGAGCGGGAAAATAATGACCTCACTCCGGTGAAGTCGTCATTTTTTCCCCACCCACACAGATTTAGCACACCAGCTAACACCACACTCAAAAGTTAGCACACCAGCTAACTTTGCGCCCACAGGCTAGCACACCAGCTAAGCCAGGGGTCACCAACGCGGTGCCCGCGGGCACCATGTCGCCCGCAGGGACCACATGTGTCGCCCGCAGGCCTGTTCTAAAAATAGCACAACTCGCAAGTGAGCTGCAGATGTAATTTTTTCTGCCGCTATTTTTTATTTTATATTTTTTATATTTTTTAAAATCACACTTGCATTTATATAGATTTTAAAATGACAATGTCTTAAAAATAAAAAAAATGAAAATATGTTTATTATATGTAAAGTTAAGGTGAACTCTGACCTAGTTCAAAGGTCAGTATTGTGCGCATGACAAAACCTTCGCGCTTGTGGAGCGTAAGCTTAGCTAGCGGGCAGTTAAGATGGTGCGCGCAGTGCGGTTTCCAAGCCCAAAAACATGGCAAAAAAAAAGACAGAAAATTTATCATTTTCAAAGTGAGCGGGAGGAAGAGTTCTTTTTTACTACCGTGAAAGGAAGCTGCGTGTATTTCATTTGCGGGGCGATGGCGAAGCGCCACTTCACTACCCACTCTTTTTTTTTTTTGGACTTAACTTGTACCCGTAAGTAGATTTGTTCTGCAGTCCGGTAACCAGCCGCTGCGTGCGCAAGCGCCCCTTAACTCCCTAACCTGCATGTTTTTGCATGAAAAATGAGAACATGCAAACTCCACACAGATCACTGTTGGTCGGGGGCAGGGATCGAACCCGCGATCCCCCGGCCGAGGGTAAACTGCTGCCGTAGTGCTAACCACTGCGCCACCGTGCATATAAGCACTCTCAGTGCTTGTTTAGTTTCTTCTCATGAAAGGACAGTGCTGGTTGCTCAAGCATGATTCTTGGCAAGAACTGTATGGATATAATTCCAGTGAAGAAGAACACACAAAAGTGTGTTTATTAAATGTAACAGATTTTGAGCAGAATTGCAGCAGATTTGTTCAGTTAAAAATGTGATAAGATTTATTTAATATGAAAGTTGATTTTTCTTAAATGTTGCATAACTTTTTCAAACATGGTTCAACATAGTTCATGAATTAAAAGGGTTTAGTTTTTTATGGTTAAAAGGGACTGGTGAAAACTGGACATTTTTTTATGAAATGTAGAAGGGATCATCTGAACAATTGCTGAGATTAATAAAAATAAAGTGTTGAATATTGATCTTGTCTGTTACCCACTAAGTTATTGATAATTATTTATTTATGTGTATATATATATATATATATATATATATATATATATATATATATACACTGTATATATACTGTATATATATATATACACACACACACACACAATTTGTTATTTTAGAGGAGTGTGTCAAGCTGGTGCCCTTCACATGACTCAATACCCATGAAGTAGCTCTTGGTTTCAAAAAGGTTGGTGACCCCTGAGCTAAGTCATTATACTACGGAATTAACACCCCAGTTAATGACAATGGATCCCAGTCTTGCTCACACCAGAGGGGATGGTGACTTGGAGGCTTGTCTCTGTAATTGCAGGAATAAAATCTCGAGTAAAGATACACACCAGGTCTGCTCGTCTTGCCTCGGGCTAGAACATGCCCGACTCGCAATAGAGGCACCGGGTTCATGCGGACACTGCGCCCGTTTTACCCTGAAGAGTCTCCGCCGACGGTTCGCTCACCAAGCCAGCCTGTCAGGGAAGGAGCCTTACCTGTCCACAACCAGCAAACTGTTGTGTGGTGTGGAGAAGGAGGGGCTTAATGCAGTTGCTGAAGCGCACTCTGGAGCGAGTTGGGGTTCTCAGTTGGACATGACAGCTGATGCTCCACAGATGGTGGACATTTTGGAGTTGGATTATGAGGAGGAAGACGAGGAGGACGAGAATGACTCAGAGCTCCTCATATCCAAAGACAACGAGAATGATGATTTCTTCATCCCGTCGGCTCAGGCTGCAAAACCTGAAGCTGTTTTTGCCTCTGGGGGTGAGCAGAGCGGTTTACCGACACCCCCTTCTCTTAGCATGGACATGCAGGAGGTGTGCAAATGCGCTGCAGCCAGGCTGAATATCCTTTGGCCTGAAGCAGCAGCGGAGACCACCAAGTCCCGTTACGAAGAAACAAAATTACCCCAGGCATCCAGGAAGGCAAAGCAGCTACTCCCCGTCTTTCCAGAGCTGCTAGAGTAGCTGTCGGCCACTTGGAGCAACACCCATTCAGCAGTAAGAACTCCATTCTCTGGACTTCAAGGGTATGGAAAAGAACAGTGTGCTCCGTATGCCCCCAATGGAGACACTGGTAGCAGCCCACCTCCACCTGCGGCTGTCGATGACCTCCAGGAGTTCCACACTTCCATCAAAAACGGATAGTTTTCAGTCCGCCATGACTGAGCGAGCCTACTAAGCATCAGCTTTGGTGGCCAGGGCTCTTAAAGTTTCATCCATGCTCACTGCTTATCAAGCCAAGTTATGCAAGGACATCGTGGCCAAGCCTGATCTGAATGTGTGGGAAGAGATTTCTGTGGTCATGGACATCTGCCTCCGCGTTCAGTGCTGTGCAGTCCAAGACACAGGGAGATTTATGGGAATGATGGTGTTGCAGGAGAGAGCAAGACGGCTTAACCTGACAAACCTATCTGAGAGGGAGAAGGAGGTAATTCTGGACATGCTGATCATTCCAGATGGCATTGTCGGTGCAGTTCTCGCCTCAATACAACAGCAATGCAAGGCGAAGAAGAGGGACGATGAAGCGCTCCAGCTTTGCCTCCTTCGCAATCCCGAGTCCGCTCCTCCACCAGCCCCAAGACACACCTTCGCACAGGCTGTTTCACGGCCCCTTCCTCAATTCAAAATTCCTGAATGGCCTAAGCCTCAAGTTGTCCCAGCTGCCCCACCAACACAGTAGATGAAAGGGGGCTGGCCCAGGAAGGCTCCAACTCAGACCGCAGCTCCGCCAGGACCCCCCACACAGACCGCCGGCCAGCAGGCCAAGAAGAAGAAGAGGGCGGCCTGACAGCCTCCTGTCTTCCCGCAGGAGGAGCGGTATGTTCCCCGTTTGCCAGTTTCCCTGCTTTGTGTGCACCCTTGCTGCAATGTGTAATGGAAGAACAATGTCCACACATCCCAGTTCAGGAGGGAGAAGACTCTGTTGTGGAAATGACTGCCCCATTTTCCCCACAGTCGCTTAAGCACACCCACTTGTTCACCAAAATGTTTGTGTAAAATAAAACATTTTCCTCTGTCGCATCCAGATCAAAGGTCGAGGGCGCAGATAAAAATCAGTGAGCAAGAAATCACTGAACGGCCTGCTGGCTGCGTGTTCTCGGGAGAATTCCCCCATGAGGGAGAGCGTGGCTGTCAAAATATGATCACCTGGCGCATGCGCAGTGTCGATCGAAGTGCATAACCATGTCCCATCACTAGTCTGCCCCATAACACGAATAGAGGCTCACAGTGCAGGGAGCTCACGTGAGCCGGCTTCATGCCTCTCATTAGCCATGTTTACATGGACACAAGTAACCGGATTAAAAGCCTGATCAGAATAAAAATGCTTCATGTAAATGCGCCAATCTGAATATTCTGACCTGATCACATTCCTTCGGATCAAAATTTCCTTTTGATTGAGACAGGTGGGTTATGCTAATTGTTAATCCGACTGGTGTGCATATAAACACTTTTTCCGAAGTTTGCGTAGAAAATATGTTTACTGCGCATGTCTGTATGTCAGCCACACGTCGACATGACGCATTTCCACCTTTACAGCAGCTAGCGGAAGACATGGCGGGAGCAGAACAGAACTGGTCTGTATCATCCTGCTCTCTCTCTCTGTTCGCCATATGCAGAAGTATGTACTGCTGGGCTTGTAGCTTCATTATGGAGACCAGCAGAAGCAAAAGTACAATATGAATAACACAATACAGGTTCATTTCAAAAAGAGAAAGACACAAAGTGGGATTTGTTTACATTGGAAGTTGCTTCTTCTTCTACTATTTCCTGAATGTCAGACAATTCTGTGCATGTGAAAATGATTTGAGTCCGTTCAAATGTATGACACATGTAAACACGTCATAATCGGATCAACTTTTTCAGGGTCCATGTAAATAGTAAAGTTCTGATCTGAACTGAAATCAGAAATTTTGTGCATGTAAACATGGCTACTAATGCAAGAAAAATGGGCTGTGCTTACAAATTCAGCCTGGATAATAAAAACCGTTACACATGATTACAGACTGCATTTGCTCTCCCTCCACTTTGCTTCTCAGGAATAATTTAGGCTGCGTGTCCACCAAACACATTTTTTTCCGCCTTGGGCAGCTATTTTCCATTCATTCTCTATGTAGTCCAGCGTTTACAGCGCTGAGCACCCTCGGCATTCGAACGCTCTCGGCGGTGGCCGTTTTTTGTTGCGGTGCTCAGGGCGCTCAGAGCTGAAAAAAGTTCAACTTTTCAGACTGCAGCTGAGCTCATCAATGTCAGACCTTAAGCAGCCAATCAGAACTGCTGCATCGGCAGGACATAGGACACCAGTACTAGTCTGTACTCAGACTCCTGCTTTCCGTGTCATCATACCAGAGCTGCTAGAATACGTTTCCTGTCCATTGTTATTTAGAGACTGCTATTAAAAATCAGTAGAAAGTCTGACCATAGGAAAAGCGCAAGTGCTGAGCTGAGAGTGACAAGCTGTTACAGAGATACAAGGCACAGACTTTTTTTTTTCCAGAGTGCCGTGCACAAATGCTGAAAAAAAAAGCTCAGGGCGGTCGGGCGAAAAAAAACGCGTTTGCTGGACACGCAGTCTTATTCCCAGGCAAGGGGGGAAAGTGTTCTGATGCTGCAAAAAGAAATCAATTCTTTGTTAGAGAAGAGAGCGATCTGCGTTGTGCCTCCCGATCAGAGTCGCACCGGCTTTTATTACAGGTATTTTCTAGTTCCCAAATGGGGAGGGAGCAAAATTTGCCCTATCCTGGATCTACGGGCTCTGAAAAAACACCTCAGAAAACACAAATTCAGGATACTTACACATACATCCCTGCTGTGTCTAATTCAACAAGGGTAATTCATGACCTCCATTGATTTGGCAGACGCAGATTTCTACATTCAGATTTATCCTACACACAGGAAATATCTGGGGTTCGCATTTAAAGGTGTTTGTTACGAATACAGGGTGCTACTGTTCGGTCTCTCTCTGAGCCCATGGGTGTTCGTTCGCTGTCCCGAAGCTGTAATAGCCCTGCTATAAGGCGACAGGACATCCGTCTGGCCACGTACTTAAGACGACTGGTTCATCCTAGCACTATCAGGACAGAAGGCTGTGACGCACACGGCTGTTGTCGTCCAACACCTGACCGATCTGGGATTTGTAATAAACGGAGAGAAAAGTGTGCTCTCTCCAACACACAGAATAAACTTTCTGGGTTTATCAATAAACTCTGTGTCTTTCACAGCCCGCTTGTGAGCAGAGCGAGTGGAATTGTTCAGAGCGTGCCTCGTTCATTTCAAACCTTGCACATGCGTCTCTTTCAGACTGTACCTGTGACTGCTGGGTCTGATGACTTCAGCAATCCTGGTGATTCGGCTCGGTCGCCTGTGTATGAGGGATTTCCAGCACTGGGTGGCCTCCCTCAGGTTAGATCCCGTGCGTCATGGCGCACACAGGGTGCCGCTGAATATGGAATGCGTAATAGCACTGCACCATTGGCGGCATCCATCCTTCCTGGTACAGGGGGTGCCGCTTCATTACAGATGCGAGCTTGGGCAGAATACACGAGGGTCATGCTGCAAGGGGTCTCTGGAGGGACACCCTGCAGGGAGTGCACAAATTATCTGGAGCTTTTAGTGGCGTTTCTCATGCTGAAGCATTTCCTCCCATTTCTCCACAGACATTATGTCTTAGTGAGGACGGACAACACGACCACTGTGTCTTACATCAACTGTCAGGGGCATTTATGGTTGCACATGTTAGCAAGCAGACTGATGCTGTGGAGCAGTGAGTAATTCCTGTCTCAGGGCCACACACATCTCGGGTGTCCTGAATCACGGAGCCCATCTCCTTTCCAGGGGTGCTCCTATATTTGGGGCGTGGGGGCTCCATCCCATGATAGTGGAGCAGATTTGGAAGAGGTTTGGCCAGGCCGAGGTGGACCTGTTCGTGTCAGAAGAAAATGCGCAGTGTCCACTCTTCTCCATACGCGATCAGAGTGCGCCTCTCGGGATCGATGCTCTAGTGCATGTATGGCCGCCCGTTCTTTATGCTTCCTCCCCCTTGTCCTTGATTTCCCCAACCCTGGCCAGGGTGAGGGAGCACCGTCACAGGCTAATCCTGATAGCTCCTCACTGGCCAGCAATGCACCGGCTAGTGGAGATTTATCAGCTTCTCCACGGACAGCCATGGCCGCTTCCAGGCCACAGAGACATGCTGTCACAGGCAGGGAGAACACCATTTCATCTACATCCAGAGTGCCTGGCATTGTGGGCCTGGCCCGTGAGTGGAACACCCTGAAGGTGGCGAGCTTTCCTCAGGGCATGATTAACACCATTCAGAGCACTAGAGCATCCTCTACTAGGCCTCTTTATGACTGCAAGTGGAGGGTGTTTGAAAAGTGGTGCCATGACAGAGGTCACATCTTTTTTCAGTGCTCACTACGTGTGATCCTTTCATTCTTACAAGGTCGCATCGACAAGCAGACAGCTTTCTCCACCATTAAGGTGTACTTAGCTGCTATTTCTGCTTATCATGTAGGTTTTGAGGATAAGAAGGCTAGTTAGCACCTAGTTAGTTACCGGAGTGGTGGCTCAGTTGGTAGAGCATCCGCCCCACACCTGGGAGGCAGGGGTTCAAATCCCGGCCGGGTCATGCCAAAGATCATACAAAAGTGGAGCTTCCTGCCATCCAGCTTGGTGCTCAGCAATAATGGAATGGAGGAGGGAAATCTGTGGCGGCGCCTTGCATGGCAGCAGCCCTCTGATTCTGCACTGGGGTGTGTGTGATTGACACTGTAGACAGGTAAAGTACAATCTCGTTCTACTGTACAAGATTGGTTGTATGGTTGAATGACAATAAGGGTGATTTAATTTAATTTAGCATCCTCTGGTTTGTTGTTTTATGAAAGGAGTGCTTAAACTCTTTCTTGTTTCCAGGACCATGGTCCCCTTGGGATTTGGCGGTGGTCCTGGATGGGTTGTTTGGGAGAGGTCAGCATGAAGTACCTGTCATTGAAGACAGTGCTATTACTGGCCTTAGCTTCGGCTAAACATGTCAATGATATTCATGCCCACTCAGTACACCCGCCGTGCACCTAGTTTGCCCTGGGAGATGTTAGGGTGTGATTGATGCCCAACCCGGCATTTGTGACTAAGGTGGTTGGCTCATGTACACCCATCATCTTGATCGCATTTTCTTCCCCCTCTCCTTCTGAAAAACAGCAATCACTCTTATTTTGCCCTGTCCATGCCTTACGTGTTTATATGGACAGAACAAGGGGGCTCAGAAAGAGTGACCAGCTCTGGGCCAAACCTTATACCGGTAGGCCACTCACTAAGCAGCGGCTCACCCACTGGATTGTGGAGGCGATCGCTCTGGCTCTGGTATACACGGCATGGGGCCTCCAGGCACCAGCAGGCCTGAGGACTGACTCCACTCGTGCCTTGGTGGCCTTGTGGGCTCTATTTAAGGGGGTTTCCTTAGGGGACATTTTGTGAGGCAGCGAGCTGGTCGTTGCCTCTCACTTTTGTTCAGTTTTATAGGATGATGTCTCTGCTTAGAGTGTGGCTTGGGCAGTGTTCACTCCAGGACCCCTAGGAAACCAGGTTGCTGCTCAGTACTGATGATTGTCGAGATAGGCTCACCTGGCAGAACGGGAGTCTCCATATCCCATAGTGAGACATCAAAACAACTACTATGAAGAAGAACTTCAGGATGGGGCTGTATCCCTGGTTCTTTGAGTAATATGAGTGAGATGTCTCACCAGACAATCCTTCTTGCTGGGTGAAGTGAGAAGAGGTGCTTATCTTGAACAACGCTACGTCACAGCATGGCCTTCTAATAAGAAGTGATTATGAGAGGTGTGGCATCACAATCAGCCAATTAGGATTGGCGTAATGAGATGTTTCTGAGGTATACGCAGGAGGGGCATATCTCATAGTGAGACATCTCACACATACTACTTGAAGAACCGGGGATACAGCTGTATCCTTAAGTTTTGTTGCATGCAGGCTGGAGCTGACACTTTTTTTGCTGCTCAGTGCTGTATACTTCGTGGACTGGTGCCATCGGAACTGCCTCCAGATCAACGCGGGGAAACTAAGGAGCTGGTGGTGGACTGCCGCAGGCAAGGACAACCCCTCACAGCACCAGTAAACATACAGGGAACAGACATCGAGATGGTGACATCCTACAAGTACCTGGGTGTTCATCTGAACAATAAACTAGACTGGTCACACAATACTGACGCACTCTACAAGAAGGGACAGCGCAGGCTGTTCCTACTGAGGAGACTCAGGTTTTTTGGTGTACAAGGGGCGCTGCTGAAGACATTCTACGACACGGTGGTGGCATCAGCCATCACTTTTGGAATGGTCTGCTGGGGCAGTGGCGTTACAGCAGCCGATAGAAGAGACTGAACAAACTGATCAAGAAAGCTAGCTCTGTCCTGGGGAAACGCCTTGACCCAGTGGAGGAGATGGGAGAGAGAAGGATGGTGGCTAAACTGTCATCTCTGCTGGAGTCCGAGTCCCACCCTATGCAGGACATACTGAATGCACTGAGGAGCTCATTTAGCAGCAGACTACATCATCCTAGGTGCGCAACCGAGAGGTTTCGCAGGTCCTTCCTACCTACGGCTGTCAGACTGTATAACCTAAGCAGGGCTGCTCGCAGAGATAGCAAAAAAACGTGACGACCTAATAGTATTGAATGCAAAAGACGCAATAGACTTACACAGTGGTCCCCCCCGGTATACAACTAGGAAAATACCGGTCGCTACGGAGGGTGACAATATGTATGGGTACATAATCATACCATGTAGGATAACTAAGTAGACGGTTATGCTATTCATTCGATCTAGCTACAATGCTCCGCACTGTGTGTTTATATATTTATATATTTATATGTACATATGTATATTTGCTGCTCTTGTTTTTTCTTATCTTCTGATTGTTGCTCTGTGTGTTGATATCCCTGTGCTGTTGCAATCCTGGAATTTCCCCATTGCGGGACTAATAAAGGCTTATCTTATACTGCGCTGCCCTATGGCTGCTGGAAGTTCTATTACGATGCACGCCATCTGTGGGGGCTGATGGCTGTCCAGCTGTGGTAGTAACTGGTCATTTGTACAAACAGTATTTATGCAGTACTTGTGAGGTCTCTCTTTTTTGGAGGGTGTTCTGGCAGTTGTGGTATTAAGAGAAATAAGAGGTACCAAACTATTAAAATTCTTAATCATGATGAATTTCCAAATATTTGCATTTATTGGCGATTAATAAGATATTTCTCTCCTCAATGTAATGTATGTTAAACTTGTCATCTTTCAACCAAGTATTCACGTTACCATCAACATGGGAGCGGACAAATGTGATTGCCCCCTGCAACAGCAGGTCCATTCAAAGCTTCTCTTTAAGATTTCCAGTTCCCTTCATTAGCACATCTTTTTTGTAGGTGGACAAAAGGATGTTTTTTTTTTCCAGTTAAACTGCTTTTCACTACAAGTACTGGCTACCATACCAGTAGTAAGCGTCTTTGAGTATTTAGAAAAGCGCTATCTAAGACTGATGTACAGTGGGGTAAAAAAGTATTTAGTCAGCCACCAATTGTGCAAGTTCACCCACTTAAAAGATGAGAGAGGTCTCCAATTTTCATCATAGGTATACCTCAACTATGAGAGACAAAATGAGAAAAAAAATCCAGAAAATCACACTGTCTGATTTTTAAAGAACTCATTTGCAAATTATGGTGGAAAATAAGTATTTGGTCAGTAACAAAAGTTAATCTCATTACTTTGTTGGCAATGACAGAGGTCAAACGTTTTCTGTAAGTCTTCACAAGGTTTTCACACACTGTTGCTGGTATTTTGGCCCATTCCTCCATGCAGATCTCCTCTAGAGCAGTGATGTTTTGGGGCTGTCACTGGGCAACACAGACTTTCAACTCCCTCCAAAGATTTTCTATGGGGTTGAGATCTGGAGACTGGCTAGGCCACTCCAGGACCTTGAAATGCTTCTTACGAAGCCACTCCTTAGTTGCCCGGGCGGTGTGTTTGGGATTATTGTCATGCTGAAAGACCCAGCCACGTTTCATCTTCAATGCCCTTGATGATGAAAGGAGGTTTTCACTCAAAATCTCACAATACATGGCCCCATTCATTCTTTCCTTTACACGGATCAGTCGTCCTGGTCCCTTTGCAGAAAAACAGCCCCAAAGCACGATGTTTCCACCCCCATGATTCACAGTAGGTATGGTGTTCTTTCTCCTCCAAACACGACAAGTTGAGTTTTACAATAAAGTTCTATTTTGGTTTCATCTGACCATATGACATTCTCCCAGTCCTCTTCTGGATCATCCAAATGCTCTCTAGCAAACTTCAGACGGGCCTGGACATGTACTGGCTTAAGCAGGGGGACACGTCTAGCACTGCAGGATTTGAGTCCCTGGCGGCATAGTGTGTTACTGATGGTAGCCTTTGTTACTTTGGTCCCAGCTCTCTGCAGGTCATTCACTAGGTCCCCCCGTGTGGTTCTGGGATTTTTGCTCACCGTTCTCGTGATCAATTTTGACCCCACGGGGTGAGATCTTGCGTGGAGCCCCAGATCGAGGGAGATTATCAGTGGTCTTGTATGTCTTCCATTTTCTAATAATTGCTCCCACAGTTGATTTCTTCACACCAAGCTGCTTACCTATTGCAGATTCAGTCTTCCCAGCCTGGTGCAGGTTTACAATTTTGTTTCTGGTGTCCTTTGACAGCTCTTTGGTCTTGGCCATAGTGGAGTTTAGAGTCTGACTGTTTGAGGTTGTGGACAGGTGTCTTTCATACTGATAACGAGTTCAAACAGGTGCCATTAATACAGGTAACGAGTGGAGGACAGAGGAGCCTCTTAAAGAAGAAGTTACAGGTCTGTGAGAGCCAGAAATCTTGCTTGTTTGTAGGTGACCAAATACTTATTTTCCACCATAATTTGCAAATAAATTCTTTAAAAATCAGACAATGTGATTTTCTGAATTTTTTTTTCTCATTTTGTCTCTCATAGTTGAGGTATACCTATGATGAAAATTGGAGACCTTTCTCATCTTTTAAGTGGGAGAACTTGCACAATTGGTGGCTGACTAAATACTTTTTTGCCCCACTGTATTATTATTATTATTATTATTATTAGTGCATCTGCAGCTCAATACAGCAATGTGATCCCTGTCAAAGCTGCCACGTGTGCTGAAATTTAAACAGTATTTAACATCACTTAACTTTAACATATCCACAACCAAGGAACGGCTAATTGGAATGCATGAAAACCTTTTCACCCCTCTGTGGATCGCCACCTTAAATTCTGGTGGAGGTGTTTGTGTGCCCTAATGATCTCAGGAACTATGTTGTTGTTGTTGGGGGCAACCTGCTGCTGGTATGGTCTCCGAAGGAAAATTGGTCCTGGTTGAATTGCCAGACTAAGAGCGGTCCAATGGATCCCCATGAAAATGTTACAGCCAGGATCCAGTGTACCTAACGGAGCCACATGGGTCCACCCTCCAGTGGGCTCATCACCTGTAGGAAGGATCATGGTGCTATGTGAAATGGGCAGCAGTCTGGGCTTCTCTGCTTGGACTGCTGCCCCCGTAACCGAGACCCCCGGATAAGCGGTAGGATGGACTGGTGGAAAGCTTTTCAGAAATGATAGAGGGACAAACAGAGAATGGGTAGAAGTGTATAAATGGGGGTAAAAACTGCAACACAAAACCAAGAAACATTTGTATCACTATTTGAGTCCCTATTAAAAGAAATACACCAACATTAAGAGTTTTTCAGTAGAGATTTCAGCATGTGACTTTGGGATTGTGGGATAGCTGTACGAACCAGCGGTCTCAGGTCCTCTGACTGAGGTTCTTCCACATTCTGCAAGTCCGTCAGCTCTAGATGATATTTTGTGGCCTTGGCCTAGAACAAAAATAAGCATACTTAGGCTCTTGTATTGATGTTTGATGCTTAAGAACTACAATTAAGGAAACATTGTGATTTTTACCATTTTTAGTTCTTTCCACTTTTTACCTTAAATCGGGGATTGGCAACGGGCATCCCCCGACATCATCCACTGTGGCCCACCAGTCTATTTCCAAAAATCAATTATTTATTTATATCCCGTTTTAACGTGTTTGGAAATGCATTCTTAAATGCAATTATAGAGTCCGCCAGCAGAGGGAGCTCTAATTGAAACTAGGTGCTGCTCCATGCCAGTGGTCCAGAGAGAGTGTGAGGGAGCCACAGATAGAGGGAGCAGCATGCCCTGAAGTATGTCTTTTAAGGTACAGTGATGGGAAAAAGTGTTTGCCACCTTCCTGATTTCTCATTTTTTTGTATGTTTGTCACACTTAAATGTTTCAGATCATCAAACACATTTAAATATTAAAGGTAACACAAGTAAACACAAAATGCAATTTTCAAATGAAGCTGTGTATTACTAAGGGTTAAAAAAAATCCTAATCTACATGGCCCTGTGTGAAAAAGTGATTGCCCCCCATTGAAAAATAAATTAACTGTGGTTTATCACATCTTTGGAAAGCTGAGTTCAATTTCTCTAGCTACACCCAGGCTTGATTACCGCCACACCTATTCTCAATCTATAAATCACTTAAATAGGACCTGCCTGACAAAGTGAAGTAGACCAAAAGATCCTCAAAAGCTAGACATCATGCTACGATCCAAAGAAATTCAGGAACAAATGAGAAACAAAGTAATTGAGATCTATCAATCTGGAAAAGGTTATAAAGCCATTTCTAAAGCTTTGGGACTCCAGCGAACTACAGTGAGAGCCATTATCCACAAATGGTGAAAACATGGAACAGTGGTGAACCTTCCCAGGAGTGGCGGCCGACCAAAATTACCCCAAGAGTGCAGTGACAACTCATCCAAGTGGTCACAAAAGACCCTACAACAACATCCGAAGAACTGCAGGCCTTACTTGGCTCAGTTAAGGTCAGTGTTCCTGACTCCACCATAAGAAAGAGACTGGGCAAAAATGGTCCGTATGGCAGAGTTCCAAGACGAAAACCACTGCTGAGCAAAAAGAACATAAAGGCTCGTCTCAGTTTGGCCAGAAAACATCTTGATGAGCCCCAAGACTTTTGAAAAAATACCCTGTTGACTGACGAGACAAAAGTTGAACTTTGTGGAAGGTGTGTGTCTCATTACATCCGGTGTAAAAGTAACACAGCATTTCAGAAAAGGATCATACCAACAGTAAAATATGGTGGTGGTAGTGTGATGGTCTGGGGCTGTTTTACTGCTTCAGGACCTGGAAGACTTGCTGTGGTAAATGGAACCATGAATTCCGCTGTCTATCAAAAAATCCTGAAGGAGAATGTCTGGACATCTGTTCGTGACCTCAAGCTGAAGCACACTTGGGTTCTGCAGCAGAACAATGATCCAAAACACACCAGTAAGTCCACCTCTGAATGGCTCAAGAAAAACAAAATGAAGACTTTAGAGTGGTCTAGTCAAAGTCCTGACCTGAATCCGATTGAGATGCTGTGGCATGACCTTAAAAAGGCGGTTCATGCTCGAAAACCCTCCAATGTGGCTGAATTACAACAATTCTGCAAAGATCAGTGGGCCAAAATTCCTCCATAGCGCTGTAAAAGACTCATTGCCAGTTATTGCAAATGCCTGATTGCAGTTGTTGCTGCTAAGTGTGGCCCAACCAGTTATTAGGTTTAGGGAGCAATCACTTTTTCACACAGGGCCATGTAGGTTTGGATTTTTTCCCCCTTAATAATAAACATCTTCATTTAAAAGTTGTATTTTGTGTTTACTTGTGTTATCTTTGTCTAATATTTAAATTTGTTTGATGATCTGAAACATTTAAGTGTGACATACAAAAAAATGAGAAATCAGGAAGGAGGCAAACACTTTTTCACACCACTGTATGTACTGTATGTGTTGCATGCTGAGACCACATTAATAGGCTGTCAACAGCAGTAAATGTACAGAATAGGCTTCATTTAAACAATAAATGCTACAGCTCCTCACTGAGGAGTATTTACAATAACAGGTTTCAAACTGAAAGGCAAATTTATATAAGGGCAAATTTATGCCAAAAAACTCACTAATTTTGAAAAAACTCCAGTACAACTAAAAAGTGATAAATACTTAAATAAAATGGTGCAAAAAATGGGTAATTTAAACCAGAAATGTAGCATTTATCAGTTAAACTAGTTTTTACTTTGATCATTTTCTTCTAATATTTTAAAAACATTATTCTTCATCGTCATATTTCCTATTCTTCTTGGCTTTTTTGTTAATTACCGTGCAGCATTTATTTTTATTTCCATTTTCAGTTTTAATTCTAAAACTTTTGGCTTTGAAGAAAATACCTTCCCCCCAAGATTTACATGTAAATCTGGCCCTCAGAAGTCAGGAAAAAAAAATTTCTGGTCCTCACTACCAAAGTTGCCCATCCCTGCCTTAAATGGTTTCCTAATGTATAGAATTGTAATAATAGTAGATCATAATGACCTACAATTTTGATTTTTTTTAAGTTGACAAGAATGATGTACTCAAATATGAGTGGAGCCTGTTGAGTACATGTTTGTGTTTTTAACAATCAGAAAGAAGTCAAATGATTTGCAAATAAGCATTAAATCCAAAGTAAAATAAGTACTCTATGCAGAAGCAAAACTGAATTATCTAAATGTAAAATAGTTACTTTGGCACTCTTCTGCTCTATCTGGGCCCTTCTTAGTAGTCTTTCATTCTGTTTGATGTCATCATCCAATTTATTCATTTGCTGCCTGAAACGAGCTGCCTGACCTTCCTGGTTCTCAATCTCTCTCTGTAGGTGCCTGTGAGAAAGGAGAGAAAGCAGGTAAAGGGAACACAAAGAGACATGATGTAAAACCAGAGCAGATGCTACTGTCTATGTTCATATGCCGAATATCCTGTGCAGATTATTCCAGCCTCTATCCACCTTATTACAAGCCCCCATGATGCCTTGCGTGAATTATGGGCGCAACTTCTGATACTAGTTTAGAACATGCGATTGTCCCTGAAATGGGACACTTTTCCTTGTTATTCATACCACTTCCCACAACTATCAAGGGATGGGAAGAGGAACTTAAAAAGTGGCCTGGCAGACAGTAGTTCTGTTAGTTAGCTCTGCTGCTAAGATGCTAACAATGTAAACAAATATAAGTTCTGAGCTATATCAATGTCTCCACTGCAATAAACTCAACTAAGATGTTGGACATAATCAAATTTACCTGAGAGCAGACGTAGAATCTAGTCAGAGCCACAAAGAACCACAACACTGTGCTTGGGTGTTTTAATGTAGGGGTAAAACAGACAGCCGCAGCTGTTTGTTTTACCTCGAAATGAAAATGCTCATGCTGCTGTCATGCCATGAATGCTTGTTATTTAACTTAACACGTACAAACCTTTTCTGACAATTGCTCAAAATGTTATTGATCTATATTTTGTGATAATTTAAAAATTAATGTATGCTGAAGCTGCTAATATCAAGTCCATATCAATGCAAGGCAGTGCAACAAATGCAACAACAACAAAAAAACAACTCCCAAAACACTGATATCTTTCTTAAATTGTTAAGCCTCAGGAAGCAAACTGTTACTATTTTTTATTTATTATTTTACTTCATGCAGCCTTGCATCTGGTGACATATATGACACATAAACATCAAATCTGTGACATTCATACAAGTGAAAACATACAGTGCATCTGGAAAGTATTCACAGCCCTTCATTTTTTCCACATTTTGTTATGTTACAGCCTTATTCCAAAAGGGATTAAATTCATTTTTTTTTTCTCAAAATTCTACACACAATACCCCATAATGACAATGTGAAAAAAGTTTTTTTTTTTTTTAGATTTCTGCACATTTATGAAAAATAAAAAACTAAGAAATCACATATACATACTGTAAGTACTCACAGCCTTTGCCATGAAGCTCAAAATTGAGCTCAGGTGCATCCTGTTTCCACTGATCATCCTTGAGATGTTTCTACAGCTTAACTGGAGTCAATGCTGTGGTAAATTCAGTTGATTGGACATGATTTGGAAAGGCACACACCTGTCTATATAAGGTCCCACAGATGACAGTGCATGTCAGAGCACAAACCAAGCATGAAGTCAAGGGAGCTGTCTGTAGACCTCCGAGACAGGATTGTCTCAAGGCACAAATCTGGAGAAGGGTACAGAAAAAATTTGTGCTGCTTTTAAGGTCCCAATGAGCACAGTGGCCTCCACCATCTATAAATGGAAGCAGTTTGGAACCACCAGGACTTTTCCTAGAGCTCGCTAATCGTCTAAACTGATCAATCGGGGAAGAAGGCACTTAGTTAGGGAGGTGACCAAGAACCCAATGGTCACTCTGTCAGAGCTCCAGCATTCCTCTGTGGAGAGAAGAGAACCTTCCAGAAGGACAACCATCTCTGCAGCAATCCACCAATCAGGTCTGTATGGTAAAGTGGCCAGGCGGAAGCCACTCCTTTGTAAAAGGCATATGGTGCCCGCCTGGAGATTGCCAAAAGGCACCTGAAGGACTCTCAGACCATGAGAAGCAAAATTTTCTGGTCTGATGAGACAAATGAACTCTTTGGAGTGAATGCCAGGCGTCATGTTTGAAGGAAACCAGGCACCGCTCATAACCATGCCAATGGTGGTGGCAGTATCATGCTGTGGGAATGTTTTTCAGTGGCAGGAACTGGGAGACTAGTCAGGATAGAGGGAAAGATGAATGCAGCAATGTACAGAGACATCCTGGATTAAAACCTGCTCCAGAGCGCTCTTGACCTCTGACTGGGGTGACGGTTTATCTTTCAGCAGGATAACAACCCTAAGCACACAGCCAAGATATCAAAGGAGTGGCTTCAGAACAACTCTGTGAATTTCCTTGAGTGGCCCAGCCAGAGCCCAGACTTGAATCCAACTGAACATCTCTGGAGAGCTCTGAAAATGGCTGTGCACCGACGCTTCCCATCCAACCTTATGGAGCTTGAGAGGTGCTGGGAAGAGGAATGGGTGAAACTGCCCAAAGATAGGTATGCCAAGCTTGTGGCATCATATTCAAAAAGACTTGAGGCTGTAATTGCTGCCAAAGGTGCATAAACAAAGTATTGCGCAAAGGCTGTGAATACTTACGTACATGTGATTTTTTTTTATTTTTAATAAATTTGCAAAAATCCCCCCCAAAACTTTTTTTTTTACATTGCCATTATGGGGTATTGTGTGTAGAATTTTGAGGGAAAAAATGAATTTAACCCATTTTGGAATAAGGCTGTAACATAACAAAATGTGGAAAAAAGTGAAGCGCTGTGAATACTTTCCTGATGCATTGTACCTGGTGTGCTCTTGTGTCTGTCCTGTCTGTACCACCAATCACACCAACAGTCCTTTTTAGTTTTCAGTGCATGATCTATGCCTTTCTGGTGAGAAGCCTCCATTTATACAGGCTATGGCATAACCAGAAACACCAACAACAAGTGCCAGAACTATGCCAAACCATTCAAAAAATGCAAAAACTACAAGTGCTGAAATTAGCTGCCACTTGACTGCAAAACACGTATGTGGACTATACATTAAAATGAGTTTGAAAAACTTTTAAAAACGCTATTTTAAATGCCCCACTACTCCACTCTTACTGACTGATTTAACACTACTTCAGCCAAAACCGGAAGTTGCCCCCATAATTGTTTCTACAGTAGCGCCCTCAGGAATAAGGTGGCTAGGCCCCCTGAATATTTTCTTAATGCACAGTTTCCAAGCATGTACAGGGCCTGGTTGGCAAAAACATGGTGCAACTGACAAAGAGAAGCCAGTGCTCTCAAATTTGGATGAAATCATATCGGAGAAGAGCTTAAAGTGGGAGCTAATCATATAGCACCAAATCAACAGGCTAATGTACAGCCAACAGGATTTATGCAGGAGAAATGTATGAAATACGAAAGTGGTAATTGTTAGCAGCAATTCAGAACATCTACAACTCACAGATCCTTCCCTCTATGTACAGTCATGTGAAAAAACTTGGACATCCCTTTAAATATTCAGTTCTTTATTAAGAAATGCTACATGCCTATGTCTAACCTTGTTTTTGTATTTATTTGCATTTTTTAAAATTTATTTTAGTCATTATAAGTGGGAATGAATGTAGGGGTGTCCTAAAAAAGATGGGGGGATGTCCTAATTTATTCCTCACTATTTGTTTAGAATTACATTTTACAGAAAATTTGAAAAAAATCTTTAATTCATTTTTAATTGTTTAGTTGTATTGCGTGAATCTCCCAGTATTTTTAACATTGATATTAAATATCCATATGTCCAAACATGTTTAAACAAAACACACACAGGCTTATACAGGGTGTCCTAATTTTTTCACATGACTGTTTTTACTACCTTTTTGTGAACATGTGGGATGAATATTTAGCTTTTTTAATCAAACTGTTTTCTTTTGTGTTTTATATCTTTGTAACAGAGTTACTATAATAACTAGAACTGTTTACAGTATATGATGCTGCTGCTGCTTAATGAGTAATGCCACCTTTATTGCACTTTTCTGGGTAATGTACATTATAACTGATTGTAAGCATTTGGAAATTATTTGGTTAAAGGATGAGTAGCCTGTTGATATGTTGACAAGGTTTTATGGTGGTGTTTTACAGGCTACTATCTCTACATTATTTTTCAGTAACTCTGGTTTGTGAAGGGATGTCGTGCGTAATATAAAATGGAAGCCAGCCTGTACCACTGTCTGCAGTGAAAGCACCACATTACCCATCATGAGCCAATGGCTCCCATCATTTGAGAGATTCATTTTGATGTATTCAGCTAAATTATCTTTACCACTAAACTTTCTGTGACTTTCCTTGGAAATGTTTAAAAATGGATGAAATCTTTATTAAAATGTATGTGTGCCCTGAAGAAAACAGCACAATGACATATTGTTTGTGTGAGATTAAATACAATTATTAGCTTAACTGCTTCCACAGTGTTCACAGTACAGTGACAGAACAATGGAGATTGGTTGGTCCAGTGTCAGTATTTTGCCAACCAGTCAAATACAGGCAGCCACACATCTGACCTATGACATCACTTGTCAATATTGTTATCCATTGTTAAAGTGACACTCCGGCAAAAATCAAGTTTTGTCTGTTGTTAACATGTCTGTACCATGTTTCTTGTGATTTACAAGACATATCAAGAACAAAATCATTCCAAACTCCCAAGTATGTGTTTTTCTGCTGTGAATGTCTGCTTAAGCACCCCCCCCCCCCAAAAAAAAGACTGATTTGGACAGAGCGTTAGTAGCTACTTAAGTATTCCTGCTTAGCCTGATTGATTACAACATTAATCAATCAGACGGCTACTCTTGGCTACCTCGGGGAAAGAGGGAGGAGCAGCAGGATTGAGGCCGAGGGGGATGAAGGCATCCGTTTTGCATAGCAAAGCAGTGGAGGAGGCGACTAATCACGTGCAGGGGTAGCAGCAGCGAGAGAGCGGAGAGATGCGGGAGGGGCTGATTTGAATGTGGCTGTGTGAGACATTCAAATCGAGCTGCTCTCAGATCACTTCAATGGCAGACAGGGCACCACGCTGTCTCGCAGAGCGCAGCACCCCGTCCACTGGCAACTGCAGTGAGCTGGCGCCATTTCTGCTTGCCAAATCTAGCCCACTGGACAGCTCACATTCCAGCCTCCAAGCGGGGCCGGGCAGCGACTTTCCACTACACCGAGAATGATCCTTCCTCAAGTTGGAACACCTTCTTGGAGCCCTGGCTCAAAGTCCTCTTCTTCCAGCTATTGGTGGAATGGGTATGGTATGGATGGAGCTAATAAGAATATTCATTGATCCATGCATACTTAAGTAAGTGGAAGATGTAAAAAGCTCTTTCCAAGTAATTCTAAGGCAATTTTTTTTTTTTTATGTGTATAAAAAGTAAAAAAAAGCAGTAAAAACTGCTGCTCCTCCACATTGAAAGGAGTCAGTTGAGGTGGTATGGGCATCTGATTAGGATGCCTCCTGGACGCCTCCCACTTGAGGTGTTTCAGGCACATCCCACTGGGAGGAGACCCCGGGGCAGACCCAGGACTCGGTGGAGAGACTATGCCTCCCAGCTGGTCTGGGAACGCCTTGGTATCCCCTCTGAAGAGCTGGAGCAGGTGGCTGGGGAGAGGGAAGTCTGGGCTTCTCTGCTTGAACTGCTGCCTCCACGACCCGGACCTCCGGAAAAGCGGTAGAAGATGGATGGATGGATGGATGGATGGTGTATAAAAAGTCACAATATACTATTTTGGGCAATACACATTTGTTTTTGATGGTGTTTTTGATGGTTTTAGAGCTGCCGGAGTGCATCTTTAAACATCGACATACCAAATAAATTATTTCTTCAAACACTAAATAAAATGTCTTCAAGTCAACAGAACAGACACTCACCTGATCTCCTCCTCAACATCTCTTGAGAGATAGTTGGCTCGGTTCTGCTCTGCAGTGTAAGAACGGTTAGTAAAAATCTGATCTCCATCTTTACTGAAGGCCTGAGTACAGTTCTGAGGAGGACGTTTGCCTTGCATCACTCTCCGAGCTTCTGTGCGATCCTACACACACAAATTCCAATACATCAGTTTACCATGAATCCAGGTAAGCAGCCAAGATGCCTTTTATCCTTGTTTTTCTTGTATGTAAATTCAAACAGGTTAAAAAGTTTAAAACTGTGGGAAACTCAACATCATCAGGTAGTTTGAAGAGTTTCTATAAATCACTTGAAATTAATGTCTCTGTTGGTCACTAATCAAATTTGATCAAACAAATTTTTGGTGTTGATCATGTTGACTTCGAGCAATGAAAGAACATTGGTGAGAAAGCTCACATTGGCCACATATTTCCCTATCAGAGGCCCCTAATGAGAACTGTGATAGACATAAAATGGACTGAAAAAGTACAAGTCCCCCTTCCCCCACAAAATGGAACCCCTCATTAGATGTCTCTGAAAATCAAATGTGTCCAGAGTTTTGATGAGTTAAAACTTCCATATAAATTTGAAGTTAACCCAGTCAGACATGTAGAACCTAGAGTGACGACAGAAAATGTCCCAAACAAATGGATGGACAGGTCAAAAACATACCCTCTGCAACTTTGTTGCGTGGGGTATAAATAATTAACTATTACAGAAACTGACATTCAGCAACCTAAGATAATTTTACAGTATTTTTTTTTACCTATAAAATGGGTATATACAGTGGTGTGAAAAAGTGTTTGCCCACTTCCTGATTTCTCTTTTTTTGTATGTTTGTTACACTTAAATGTTTCAGATCAAACAAATTTAAATATTAGACAAAGGTAACACAAGTAAACACAAAACACAGTTTTTAAATGAAGGTGTTTATTATTAAGGGTAAAAAAAAAAAATCCAAACCTACATGGCCCTGTGTGAAAAAGTGACCCCCCCCCCCCCCGTTAAAACATAAATTAACTGTGGTTTATCACATCTTTGGAAAGCTGAGGTCAATTTCTCTAGCCACACCCAGGCCTGATTACCACATCTGTTCTCAATCAAGAAAACACTTAAATAGGACCTGCCTGACAAAGTCAGGTAGACCAAAAGATCTTCAAAAGCTAGACATCATGCTGTGATCCAGAGAAACTCAGGAACAAATGAGAAACAAAGTAATTGAGATCTGTCAGTCTGGAAAAAGGTTATAAAGCCAATTCTAAAGCTTTGGGACTCCAGCGAACCACAGTGAGAGCCATTATCCACAAATGGTGAAAACACAAAACAGTGGTAAACCTTCCCAGGAGTGGCCAGCCGACCAAAATTACACCAAGAGTGCAGCGACGACTCATCCAAGAGATCACAAAAGACCCCATAACAACATCCAAAGAACTGCAGGCCTCACTTGCCTCAGTTAAGGTCAGTGTTCATGACTCCACCATAAGAAAGAGACTGGGCAAAAATGGTCTGCATGGCAGAGTTCCAAGATGAAAACCACTGCTGTGCAAAAACAACATAAAGGCTCGTCTTAGAAAAGAAACACCATATCAACAGTAAAATATGGTGGTGGTAGTGTGATGGTCTAGGGCTGTTTTGCTGCTTCAAGACCTGGAAGACTTGCTATGGTAAATGGAACCATGAATTCTGCTGTCAACAAAAAATTATGGAGAATGTCCGGGCATCTGGTCATGACCTCAAGCTGAAGCGCACTTGGGTTGTGCAGCAGGACAATGATCCAAAACACACCAGCAAGTCCACCTCTGAATGGCTTAAGAAAAACAAAATGAAGACTTTGGAGTGGCCTAATCAAAGTCCTGAACTGAATCCGAGATGTTGTGGCATGACATTTAAAAGGTGGTTCATGCTTGAAAACCCTCCAATGTGGCTGAATTACAACAATTCTGCAAAGATCAGTGGGCCAAAATTCCTCCACAGTGCTGTAAAAGACTCACTGCCAGTTATCGCAAACGCTTGATTGCAGTTGTTGTTGCTAAGGATGGCCCAACCAGTTATTAGGTTTAGGGGGCAATCACTTTTTCACACAAGGCCATGTAGGTTTGGATTTTGGTTCCCTTAATTATAAATATCTTGATTTAAAAACTGCATTTTGTGTTTACTTGCGTTATCGTTGTCTAATATTTAAATTTGCTTGATGATCTGAAATATTTAAGTGTGACAAACATTCAAAAAAATGAGAAATCAGGAAGGGGGCAAACACTTTTTCACACCACTGTAGGTACAGTATGTGAACCCAACTTGTGAAGACATTGCTTTTTACCTTAATAAGCAGGATGCTTTCTATTCCCCTTTGATCAATCAGACAGTTGGCCACAACTGGATCTTCAATTTCCAGAGCTTGAAGTACGGAGAGGTAATGTGGGTGATTCACGGCCCTTGAAAAGGACAAAACACATAAACCATATTTTTGACTTACGTTTTCATGTACAGTCCATCCACAAAGTATTCACAGCACTTCACTTATTCCACATTTTGTTATGTTACAGCCTTACTCCAAAATGGATTAAATTCATTTTTTTCCCTGAAAATTATAGACACAATACCCCATAATGACAATGTGAATTTTTTTTTTTTGAGATTTTTGCAAATTTATTAAAAATAAAAAACTAAGAAATCACATGTACATACGTATTCACAGCCTTTGCCATGAAGCTCAAAATTGAGCTCAGGTGTATCCCGTTTCCCACTGATCATCCTTGAGATGTTTCTACAGTTTAAGCGGAGTCCACCTATGGTAAATTCAGTTGATTGGACATGATTTGGAAAGGCACACACCTGTCTATATAAGGTCCCACAGTAGACAGTGCATGTCAGAGCACAAACCAATTATGAAGTCAAAGGAATTGTCTGGAGACCTCCAAGACAGGATTGTCTGAAGGCACAAATCTGGGGAAGGGTACAGAAAAATTTGTGCTACTTTTAAGGTCCCAATGAGCACAGCGGCCTCTATCATCTGTAAATGTAAGAAGTTCAGAACCACCAAGACTCTTCCTAGAGCTGGCTGGCCGTCTAAACTGAGCGATTAGGAGAGTCGGGCATTAGTCAGGGAGGTGACCAAGAACCCGATGGTCACTCTGTCAGAGCTCCAGTGTTAGTCTGTGGAGAGAGGAGAAAGTTCCAGAAGGACAACCATCATGTAAGGACAACCATGTACTTATGTACATGCGATTTTAGTGGGGCAGCGTGGTGGCGGAGTGGTTAGCACTGTGGCAGCACAGCAACTCACCCTTGGCCGGGAGATCCTGGGTTCGATCCCAGCCCCTGACCAACAGTGGTCTGTGTGGAGTTTGCATGTTCTCCCCGTGTCTGCGTGGGTTTACTCTGGGATTTCTCCGGTTTCTTCCCACATACCAAAAAAAAACATGCAAGTTAGGTTAATTGGCATCAAAACTAGGGATTCTAAATTGTCCTTAGGTATGACTGTGAGAGTGAATGGTTGTCTGTCTCTCTGTGTTGGCCCTGCGATGGACTGGTGATCTGTCCAGGGTGTACCCTGCCTCTCGCCCAAAGATGCTGGGATAGGCTCCAGCCCCCCCACGACCTGAAAAGGATTAAGCGGAAGACGATGGATGGACGGATGGATGGATGCGATTTTAGTTTTTTATTTTGAACAAATTTGCAAAAATCTAAAAAAACCCCAAACTTTTTCATGTTGTCATTATGGGGTATTGTACGTAGAATTTTAAGAAAAAAAAAAAGAATTTAATCAATTTTTTGAATCAGGCTGTAACACAAAATGTGGAAAAAATGAAGCACTGTGAATACTTTCCAGATGCACTGTATTTTTTGTTATAGAAAACACCACAAAAAATGTTCAAAATCTTAATTTGTGATTTGTTAAGGATTTTGCACATAAGCGTAGTAAAAGGTAAGAATAACAAGTGAATAGGAACATAACACTTCTCAAACCATCCTAATTTGATACCATTTATATTCTAAATCTCACATCTATTAAGCAAGATGGCGCCCACCGATGGCGTCTTTGCTTGTTCCGCTCTTGAATGCCGACTTTTCTTCTTTTTTGTATGGTTGCTGTTCTTTTTACAGTGCATAAAACTCATGCACTGCTAACATACGACCAACGGACACTACTGAACATCGCCAAGACGAGCAGTCACACGGAGTTTACTGGCTTCAGTCCACCCGACCTGCAATGCATCATACGTCCACGCGGCAATCAACACCACCCCCAGGAAGGCCCTGAAGCACTGAGCCCATGTGAGCATGCTGACCCCAAGAGAAGACAATCAGCATCCATTGGTATTAGGATTGAGTTATTGTGTTATTACCTTATTAGTATCGTTGTGTACCTACAGTATTACCTTCGCATTCGTTCGGAGAGCAAAGTAAGAATTTCATTGCTCAGGAAATGTAGAATTTCTTAACTGTTTAGTTTAGTTTATTTGAAAAGGGACAATGCAATTTCATAAAACACATGATTACACATGGTTAAAAAAGCCAGAATTAGCCGAAAGGCTAGTTTTCATCTGTAGTCCCCTGGCCAAGATGTAAAAAAGCAGTAAAATGCATCTACAAGAAAAAAACATGGTTAGACATTTAAGAGGGCACTAATGTAACAAATAACATATACATAACAAACCGTACATTTAATCACAACATCAAACATCACAACAGACTTATCTTTTAGTGTTGGCAGCTGTAGGTGTTTATAAGCCACATTTTCAATTTTTTTGTGAAGGCCTTGTATGTTGTAAGCAGTTTAACCTCCTCAGGTACTGAGTTCCACTCACTTGCGCTCCTCACTGACCAGGCCGACTCACTGAAAGTACTCCTGCGCAGAGGAATGAAACAGTCACCTCTGACAGAGCCTCGAGTGACACGCTCAGAGTTGTTTCTTTGGCTGATGAACTCTGCCAGAGGATCTGGAGCCAAATCATGCAGTACTTTATAAATCAAATTTAAATTTGCAAATGTATGAAGACTACCCCAATTTAAAAGACTGTATTTTTTTAAAATTGCACAATGATGATAATGATGATAATGCCTAGGTTTTTTATCCATAACTTTAACTGCTTGAACTTTAACTGTGCACATGATAATAAAGCCTTTGAATCTTCAATCTATGAATCTTGAATCTTAAGGTGTTGAATGCTAAACAATGTCAAGAGTAAATGAATTTCTTCTTTCAAAGACCCATTTTGTTAAAAAAGAAGTGTTAGTCAGATTATAATAATGTTATGATGTACTTATAACAGATTTTCACAGATGGGTGCCTACAGAACCCATGCACAACAGCAAATTATTTGTAATTTTTTGGACCAATGTAAGAAGTGAAATTAGAAAATTTCCCACAGAAACCTGAACGTTCCAGGGAGCCGTGGTTGAAAAAACACCGAACTATAGTGTCCCCTGGGGATTCGTCACAGTCCATCAGCAAAAGCCACTGGGTCTGTAAAGATCTGAGTCCAACACAGGCTACATTATTCTTTGTCCTTTTAAAATTTTGTGTGAATGCTCTTTGGGTTAACCTCTTGCGCTCCGTTGTCCCACGGGTGGGCAAGTCTCTGCGTCCTAGAGCGCACGAGGGCACTCTCGTGCGCTCTAGGACGCATGATGGAGATTGTGATGTAGGTGGTGTATGGCGTCCAAGTGCGCACTGAAAATAAAAGCTGCAGACACAGCCGCGAACAGATTAGTTCATCTGATTGACCTCTCATTCGACTAATAAGAGCCTTGAATTGGGTTTCTGAAACCTTGAAGAACCAATGACTGAAAACTTGGCAAGAAGGACCCGCCTACCAACGCAGCGAGCCAATTGAAGCACAGAAGTTCGCTGAGCTGTTTTGCCTACAAAGGCTGGGTGAAGAGAGACTGCTTCAGCAACCACAGGCAGTGCGTTATTATCATTTTTTTTTTAATTCCAGCAGAGTTCAGGTTCAGGTTCAGGTTACTTTATTTGTACCCGTAGGTAGATTTGTTTTGCAGTCTGGTGACATCCATATTTACAAGCCACTAATTACATTCAACATAGACACAAACACAGGCACACATCTTACAAAATAGGTAAATATAAAATATGTACAATATAATTTTTATAGCTTGTTCAACTCTTTGACAGCAGCAGGGACAAAGCTGTTTTTGTAGCGCTGGGTTTTGCTTTTTGGGACAGCAAACCTCAGTCTGGAGGGAAGAAGCTGAAAGTTGCAGTGCAAAGGGTGGGAGTCATCATTTAAAATCGAGTCGGCCATCCTCTGTACTTGTCTGGTGTACAGGGATGTCAGGCTCAGCTGTGACTCACCAAGCAAACGACTGGACCATCTAACTACCTGATCCAAGGATTTCCTCTGTTTCAGTTTTATCTGACCAAACCATGACATTAAAGAAAAGGATAAAACAGATTCAATAAAAGCCCGATAAAACATAGTCATTATGGTTCGGTCAATTTGGAAGCGTGCAAGTTTCCTCAAACAATGCAAATTTTGCTGACCCTTTTTGCACACCCTTTCACAGTTCACTTCAAAGTTTAATTTACTATCAATAATCGTCCCAAGATATTTGTACGATTGTACACATTAGGTGGTCTGGCCTTTTAGTATGGTGACTTTGTGCCTGGGAGTTTTCCTCCTAAAGTCAATAATCATATCTTTCGTTTTTGTTGTATTCAGCTGCAGGTAGGAATCCTCACACCAGTGAACAAAGTCATCAACTACTGGGCCGTGGCCACTCTCACCATCCTGGAGGAGACTGACAATGACTGAGTCATCAGCATACTTTATAATGTGTCTGTTGTCATGTCTGCTCCGACACATGTTTGTGTACAGGATGAAGAGTAGTGGTGACAACACACACCCCTGAGGAGAGCCAGTAGAAGAGCACTTTAGGTCAGACAATGTGCCATTGACCCTTACTCTCTGCGTCCTGTTGGTTAAGAAATCCAGAATCCAACCCACTAGATTATTGCTCAAATCAAATTGTTGCAGGAGCCTTTCAACTAAAAAATGAGGTTGGATTGTATTAAAGGCAGAAGAAAAGTCCACAAATAAAAGCCTGGCGTGTGTCCCATTAAAATCCAGATGTTTAAAAAGCATGTTAAACAGAGTGACAGTGGCATCCTCCACTCCTCTGTGAGGCCTATAGGCAAACTGCAGAGGATCCAATGCATGTTCAGTCTGCCTTAGGACCTCACATCTGACCAGTTTTTCGAAAATTTTCATTAAAATTGAAGTCAAAGCAACTGGTCTAAAGTCATTTACCGTTTTAGGACAGCTGGATTTTGGAACGGGAACAACCACGGCATCTTTCCAGATCTTAGACACATGTTGTGTCTGTAAGGACTTATTGAAAATGTAATGAAATATAGGACTCAGTTCATGTGCACAGGACTTTACCAGGCGCCCACATATATTATCAGGGCCCTGACTTTTGTTCACTTTTACAGCGCAGAACTCCCTTTTAACATCCTGCATCTCAATATTAAAGTGCTGATTGTCTTTGAGTTTCTGTTTCAAATCTTGGATTTCTGCGCTAAAATCAAAGGAGTCAAAACGACCATAAAAACAATTAAGAGCATTAGCCAGCTCTGTGTCTGAACTAAAACTATCTGAAAACACACGATTACTGTGCTCTGTGCTCTGAAGGCCTGCAATAGTTTTCATACTGGCCCAGGCTGAACCAAGTTTATTTGCTGCCATCTTGCTTTCCAACTCTGATTTATAATTCTGTTTTGCTCTTAAAATTTCGGCCTTCAGCTCCTTAGTGGCAACCTGTAGCTCAGAAACAGACCCCTGTTTAAAGGCAAGAGCTTTCCTCTGTAAGCAGGATTTAACTGATTTAGTAACCCATGGTTTGTTGTTGGGATATATTTTGACACGTTTACGTGGAACAATCTTATTTTGACAGTAAGCCATGTATGAGCATGTGAGCTCAGCCAGAGAGTCCAAATCATCCCCGCAGGCCATTATGAACATCTTCCAGTCTGTACAGTCAAAGCATTCCTGGAGGCTGTGCTCTGAATCTTCTGTCCACACATCAATGTCTCTGGTCTCCACCTTGCCTCTTCTGAGAGCAGTTTTATATGTGGGCAGCAAATGTACACAGTTGTGATCTGAGGATCCTAAAGGAGGAAGGGGGAGTGATTTATAGGCCCTCTCTATGGATCCATAGCACAGGTCCAATGTCTTTTTTCGCCTGGTTGGGCAGGAGACATACTGATGAAAGTTTTTAAGTGTCTTCTTTAAAGAAACATGGTTAAAATCCCCAAGAATGAAGTTTGGCGCCTCTGGAGAAATTGACTGCAGCCGCTGCACCACATCAGAGATGGTGCTGGAGGCGGAGTCAGCGTCTGCCCTCGGATGAATATACACAACTGTGATGAAAAGTTGGGGAAATTCACGAGGCAAATAAAAGGGGCGTAGTGACACAGACAGCAGCTCTACATCGGGTGTACAGATGCGCTCTCTGACCGTGACAGATGTGCAGTACTGCGTATTAATGTATAAACATACGCCGCCCCCCTGACGCTTCCCCGTTACCTCTTCCTGCCGATCCGAGCGCAGCGGGGCTCCAAAGCCGTCAATCCACAGGTCTGCATCTCGATCATGCGCAGTAAGCCAAGATTCAGTGAAAGCCATGACGCAGCAGTTCTTAAAATCCTTCTGGTAACGTACATTGCCTTGAATTTCATCTACCTTGTTTCTCACAGACTGTGCAGTCCCAAAAATTATCGAAGGAAGAGGAATGTTACCAAACTGACGTCTCCTTTTCTTTCAAAGGTCTTTTTATTATTATTAATTGAAGTATCAATACAATACAAAGTATTAGAAATTTTCATTTTTGTTTCAACCAAACAGTAAAAAACTAGAACTTAAAGCCAACAAATGTAAATGCTTCAAAGCACAAAAACCTTTAAATAAACAATAAAAAAAAAAAAAAATACAAAGAAAAATTGTGTGTGTGAAGTGGGGGTGGGGTAAAGGGGATATGAGCTACTCAGAAACTATAATCGTGGGTCTTTCAAAGAAATCAAGAAACGGGCGCCATAATTTATAGAATTTGTTTTCAGAGCCACAGACTGTATATCTGATTTTTTCTAAATCCAAACAGGACATTATATCTTTTATCCACTGTAAATGTGAAGGGGGCGAAGAGTCTTTCCACTTCAGTAATACAGCACGTCTGGCCAATAATAATGAAAATTTGAATACTTTTAATTTGGAACTTGGCAAGACAAGTTCTGGAGCCACACCAAAAATGGTGCATAATGGATCAGGTTTAATTTGATATTGCAGGACTTCAGACATAGTGATAAAAACAGAATGCCAAAAATTCATCAATGCAGGGCAGGACCAATACATGTGAAGCAAAGTGCCAGGAGCGCTACCACACTTTTCACAAGTTGGGTCTATATCCGAGTAAATACGTGCTAACTTAACCTTGGACAGGTGCATCCGGTGTACAATCTTAAATTGAATAAGAGCGTGACGAGCACACATTGATACAGTGTGAACCTGGCCAAGAATAGAGTCCCACAGTTCATCAGTAAAAGTAAAATTAAGATCTTGTTCCCAGTTCAATTTGATAGCGGCCAGAGAAGAAGATTGTAAATTTGAAATTAAATTATATAAAACTGACATTACCCCCTTAGAAGTTGGTTTAACTAATAAAAAATCATCTAGAGGATTATCAGAAGGTTTTTGAGGGAATTGTTTTGTCATGGTTTGCACATAATGTCTGACCTGGAGGAAGCGGAAAAAATGTGTAGAAGTGATGTCGAATTTGGTGGAAAGTTGAGAAAAACTTGCAAATTGACCATCAAAATATAAATCCGCAAAAGATTTTAAACCTTTTCTGTGCCATATATGAAATGCACTATCAATAGTTGATGGGGTAAATAAATGATTTGCGGCAATTGGACTTCTAATGGAAAAAAACTGAAGACCGAAATTTTTCCTGAATTGAGACCAAATTCTAAGAGACTGACGAACTACTTTATTATTACCCAGTGTAGACAAAGCAAGGGGAAGTGGTGAACCTAAAATTGCCGGTAGGGAAGTTTGATTGTCCACATGTGACTCCATAAGGATCCAAATAGGTGATTTGGGTTCCAGATAAAAATGTTTCCAATATAACATGCACCTGATATTTGCTGCCCAGTAGTAATATTGAAAGTTAGGCAGAGCCATGCCACCTACTGATTTGGGTCTTTGAAGAAAAACTTTCCTCAATCTCGGATGTTTACCATTCCAAATAAATGAGGTAATCAGAGAGTCCAAAGACTTAAAAAAGGATTTAGGAATAAAAATGGGGAGACATTGAAACAAATATAAAAACTTTGGAAGTAATATCATTTTTACAGAATTGATTCTGCCAATTAAAGACAAGGATAATGGGGACCATTTGGAAAGTATTAACTTGCACTGGTCAAGTAAGGGGAGAAAATTATTTTTAAACAAGTAATTAAATTGTTTAGTGACACATATCCCAAGATAATTAAAATGATCAATAACAACCTTGAAAGGAAAATTTTCAAAATCCTGAACTTGAATCTTTTCATTAATCAGAAACAGTTCACTCTTATTAAGATTAATTTTATAACCAGAAAACCTACTAAAACTATCCAAAATATTAAGTATAGCGGGTAATGAAGTAAGTGGGTTGGAGAGAAATAATAAAAGATCATCAGCATAGAGTGAAACCCTATGCTCAATGCCACCCCTACGAATGCCTAGAAAGTCCCGGCTCCCACGGATTGCAATAGCTAACGGCTCAACTGCCAAGGCAAAGAGCAACGGGCTCAAAGGACAGCCTTGCCTCGTACCACGGTAAAGTCTAAAATAGTCAGAATAGCGACAATTAGTTAACAATGAAGCTAAAGGACTAGCATAGAGAAGTTTAATCCAGGAACAGAAGGAAGGACCAAAACCGAACCTCTCCAAAGTAAAAAACAAATACTCCCACTCAACCCTATCGAATGCCTTTTCAGCGTCCAAACTAATAAGACATTCAGGTATGTTGTGGTGAGGAGTATAAATAATATTAAACAACCGCCGCAAGTTAAAAAAAGAATGGCGATTTTTAATGAAACCGGTTTGGTCCTGTGAAATTATAAAAGGAAGAATCTTTTCCAACCTTGAAGCTAACAACTTTGACAAAATTTTAACATCGGTATTTAACAAGGAAATAGGCCTGTAAGAAGCACAATCAACAGGATCCTTATCCTTTTTAAGCAACACAGTGATACAGGCCTGATAGCATGAAGGAGGAAGTGTACCAGAGTCAAGCGACTCTGTAAAAACTTGACAAAGGAAAGGGGCGAGGTCATCAGAGAATTTTTTGAAAAAATCAGCGGAAAACCCATCAGGTCCTGGAGATTTTCCTGATTGCATGGATGATATTGCCAGCTGAATTTCTTCTTTTGTGATGGGAGCTTCTAAAATTTGCCGAGATTCTGAAGAAATCGAAGGAATATCAATAGAATCAAAAAAAATTTCCAAATCCTTTAAGTTTGTTGTATATTCTGAGGTATATAATTTGGAATAAAATGACCTGAAAATATCATTAATCGCTTGTTGGTCAGATGTCACCTCTCCTTTATCTGTCCTAACTCCAGTAATAAATTGCTTAGCTCTAATACCACGTAGTTGATTAGCTAGAAGTTTACTGGTTTTTTCGCCATGTTCATAAAATTCACTCTTGTTCCTTATTAAACAACCTTCAATTTGTCGAGTAGAAAGTAAATTAAGTTTAGTTTGTAATGTCATACGTTCCTTGTACAGAGCGGGTGATGGAGATTGAGCATATTGTCTGTCAATGTCCAGGATTTGATCTAAAATAGCCTTCTGTTCCTGTATTAAGGATCGTCTTTTAAATGCTGCCAATGAAATAAATTCCCCCCTAAGAAATGCCTTCATGGCCTCCCATATCGTTTTATTTGACATACCAGAAGTTTTATTTTCTTTCAAAAAAAAATTAATTTTAGAAGAAATATTCGTAACCAATTTTTCATCTGTAAGTAATAATGGATCCAATCTCCAATGCTTTCTCATGGAGTCACATCCATGGAGGATCATTTTAAGTACAAGAGGGGCATGATCAGAAACCGAGATGCTATCATAACTGCAAGAGCAAAGGTTATTAATTAATAAATTGTCAACAAAAAAATAATCTATTCTGGTATAAGTATGGTGTACGTGAGAGAAAAAAGAATAGTCCCTGCCGTTAGGATGTAAAAAACGCCAAGGATCTGTAAGGCTATATTCCTCAAGAAAAGACTTAACATAAGTTGCAGATTTATTAAGACTAGCAGGTTTTGAAGATGAGCGATCTAAGATCGGATCCATATACAAATTAAAGTCACCCCCAAGAATTAGAGAGTGAGTATTTAAATCTAGAAGTTGCGAAAAAAGGTTGCGAAAAAAGTGCACATCATCAAAATTCGGTGCATACAGATTAGCCAAAGTGACATGTTTATCGCCAAGTTTACCTGATACTATTACAAATCGTCCATTTTTATCTGATACAACATTAGAGGGAATAAATGGGATATTTCGATCAATAAGAATAGCAGCGCCCCTGGCCTTAGCTTTAAAATTTGAATGAAAAAATTGTCCTGACCAACATTTTGACAAACGCAAGTGGTCGGAATCCTGCAAATGGGTTTCCTGCAAAAACAGTACCCCAGGCTTAAACTGCTTTAGACGTGACATGACTCTCTTTCGTTTAATTGGATGGTTCAACCCCTTCACATTCCAGCTTACCAAAGTAAGATTACTATTCATTCAAAGAGTAAAATTTATATATTATGTTGTGTAGCCCAAAGAAGAATAAAGTGAGGTACGGGTAAAAAAAAAAAAAAAAAAAGGAAGGGGTAAGGGGGGTGTAAATAAAACCATAACAAAAAAACAAAACAAAAAAAAATAAATAAAAAAATCCAACAACCAAACCTATAACAACACTCCAGCCGGTTGCAAAAAAACAGCAACCGCTCCATCTCCAGCTCTATTTTCATCCTAACAGAATGCTCCCATACAACTGGCTTCAATCCTGCATAATATGAACGTTTTACCCTAAAAAAAAAAAAAAAGGTTGCGAAAAAAGTGCACATCATCAAAATTCGGTGCATACAGATTAGCCAAAGTGACATGTTTATCGCCAAGTTTACCTGATACTATTACAAATCGTCCATTTTTATCTGATACAACATTAGAGGGAATAAATGGGATATTTCGATCAATAAGAATAGCAGCGCCCCTGGCCTTAGCTTTAAAATTTGAATGAAAAAATTGTCCTGACCAACATTTTGACAAACGCAAGTGGTCGGAATCCTGCAAATGGGTTTCCTGCAAAAACAGTACCCCAGGCTTAAACTGCTTTAGACGTGACATGACTCTCTTTCGTTTAATTGGATGGTTCAACCCCTTCACATTCCAGCTTACCAAAGTAAGATTACTATTCATTCAAAGAGTAAAATTTATATATTATGTTGTGTAGCCCAAAGAAGAATAAAGTGAGGTACGGGTAAAAAAAAAAAAAAAAAAGGAAGGGGTAAGGGGGGTGTAAGTAAAACCATAACAAAAAAACAAAACAAAAAAAAATAAATAAAAAAATCCAACAACCAAACCTATAACAACACTCCAGCCGGTTGCAAAAAAACAGCAACCGCTCCATCTCCAGCTCTATTTTCATCCTAACAGAATGCTCCCATACAACTGGCTTCAATCCTGCATAATATGAACGTTTTACCCTAAAAAAAAAAAAAAAAATAAGATAAAATTAAAAAAAAAGAATTAAGTAAACAACAACGTATAGGGAGCCAATTTTACCTTGTTTTTAAACATCTGAAAATGCATCAATGTCCAGTCAGTGCAGCTTCAATGAAGTAACAAGCAGCCCAGCGCGGCAGCTGGTCAACCCAGAAATGTCCAGTTCAAGGCGAAAATTGCTGGTTTCTCTCCATAGTTTGCATGAAGCAGGTGGCCTCCGAGACGGACGCCAGCCACTGGTTTTTGCCGTCTGGAAGAGTTATCCGGAGCCTGGCGGGGAAAAGAAGAGAAGGACGAAAACCTCTCTTGTACAACTCGGACATAACCTCCTTATATTCGGCTCGTTGCTTCTGAACGTCGGCGTTATAATCCTCGTAGAACTGAAGTTTATGCCCACGATATTCCAAAGTCCCACGGCGTCTCGGCGCTTCTCTCATCACCAAGTCTTTGGTCCGAAACCGGTGGAAACAAATAATGACAGCGCGCGGCTTCCCATTCGGACTCGGCTTGGACATGAGGCTGCGGTGGGCTCTATCCAGCTCTGGGGGAGATGGCAAAGTTTGTGTGCCAAAGACGTCCACCAACAGCCGAGAAAAAAATTCAGATGGCCGTGGACCCACATCAAAGGACTCCGGCAGACCCACCAGACGAATATTCAGCCTCCTGCTTCTTCCCTCCAGGTCAGAAAGTTTGTTTTTCAAAAGTTTGTTCTCCTCCTGTATTGACTCGCATGTAACTTCAAGCGCCGCTAGGCGGTGGCTGACGTCCTCCGCGTTGTTTTCAAGGTCGCCAATGCGTTGCTCCTGGTTCGCCACATCTGCTTGAATTTTGTCCAGCTTACCATTAATAAGTTCAAATGAAGCTTTGAAGTCAGCAGCTATGGACATTCTGTGTTGCTCAAGCAAGGCAACAAGTGCAGGGTTAAGGCTGATACTAGCATACTCAGCTAAGCTGGTGTTAATATTGTTCCCTGCTGCCTCCTTTTCAGTCTGCTTTCTTGTTTTGGACATATTTCAAAACAGATTCTGCACGTATTAAATTTCCAAAACATTAACAGCTTACAGCAAAATAAGGTTTAAAAAGTAAAGAAAAAAATATAGCAGGAGCCAGCAACGCACACACCTACTCCATTGCCAGCACACCTGAACCCAAACTGACGTCTCCTAAGGCGCAATTTCACACCTCCACGTCTTCCACGCTTCCTTCTGCCGCCTCTCTTTTCACCGCTGTGTCCGTCTCTCAAAATAAAGTCCGGCAGTTGCAGTTTGGGCTCAATCACAGACGCTGCATCAGCTGTGTTTAAGCGTAGCAACACGTCCCTGGAATATTGTATTCTGCCCGCTATTCTGCTCGCCATGGAGCCGAACGCGTTTACCTCAGAGACAAAGAGGCACAGCACAGATAGCAGCAGTGCGAGAGAGGAGAGGAAATCCATGTTGTAGATACCAGGGAGCTCTTCGCCATATATTCCACAAACGCTCCAGGGCAGAAATGACACAGAGGATTTTCTAAAAACGTAAAAAAGTACAAAAAACACACACACGCACTATATCACCAGCTGCCGGTCGCTGCGTGCGCATGCGCCCATTGTTTAGAGTGTTTAGGATTCTCTTATATGGTCATCACAGACTGACGGAGGCCGATGACGAAGGTCGTAAATCATTCGCCAAAACTGCAATCATGGAATTATGTTTTGACCGGGTCGCGAGACCAGAACCACGAGCGGACCAGCGTCGCGTTCGTCTGACAATGAGGAAGAGAAGTTGGCCAGGACAATGTGGCTGTGAAGAGGTAAGGTGTTATAAGCCAAATTATTTTTTATCCCTGAAAATTGTAATCAAAAATTACTTTTGACCGATCGGTAAATTACAACTGTGCGGCGCACGATGTCCGAAGTGCATGCGCCGCATTACACGGTTTGTTCGTCGCCTCCGGACTGTGAAGGCCCCCCCCCCCCCCGCCGCTATTCTGTAGCGGGGTGGGGTGGGGGGAGCCGCGGTGACAGCGTTGCTGTGGAAACATGCCACATCCGAGTGTAATCCGCCATGTAGCGAGGGCCGATCTCCGTCCTCTGTAGCGGGGGGGTGGGGGGACAAACCCCCCCCCCCACACACACACACAGCCCTGAATGTGACTTTTCATTTGAGCACAAGATGAAGCTTCTATGTTGAATCATTCAAAAGTTACAGACATTTTTCCAAACTGTGCCATTTGGCACAATTTGGCACAGTTCCAAAATGCCTGGGAACAGCCTGAGAACAAAGCTGTGTAATATATTCATTTTTTGTGGTATTGTTACAAAATTTGGACCTCAGCTGGATAACACTTGGTTCTACATTTCTGTTGCATTTTCCAGCCCGGATCTGAAGCTGTGTGTTATTTGCAAGCATTTGTATCCAAAAAAAAACACCCAGGCCAAATTTATTTTCTTCAAGTTCACTATGTTTAGATGACTGTAACTCAGTGGCCGGAGCACTTAGAGAGATCATGTTTTTTTTGCCAAAAAATTCAAAGTGTTTTCTTTTAAATGAGACCAACCCCATGAAGATGCTGCAAAGGGTTGAATAACAGCTTTCGATTTACTTTGGGCACATTATTTTTTGGCGTTTTTAGGAAAATTGACCGGAGTGCAAGAGGTTAAAGTATGGAGACCAAATCATTTTCACCAAAATGGCATTCAAGATGGCCACTGTGGTGACCATTTGTACTTTTAAATTTCAAAAACAATGAGTGCTGGGCCCACAGTAACCGCTAACCACATGTAAGAAGTTAAATATGGGATTTCTGCTGGTGCCATTTTCACTGTCCTCAGGTGGTGGTGAACAGTCAAATTTAAAAAAAATCTTAGTTTCTGTATATCTTAAACTATGAATTCACCAAGTCTGTCTGCTGCTGCTGGCTACGGCATCATCACTAATGAATACATACAGAAAGTCACTGAGTTTCCTCTTGGTGACATTTCTGAAATTTTAGGTGACAGTCAAACAGCATGGACCGCAATGAACACATGCTCATGTATGGGTTTTTTGTTGGTAACTGAAAGGTTAAACTGTGAATTGGTTACTTTTTAACCCAGTGAGAGTTAGGACTATGTTTACCTTTGAATATATAGATGCAGTGTTTGTGAATGACAGATGGTGTAACCCTGGGCACATCGTGATTAAAGAACAGCACTGTAGCAAGGACATTGAGTTGTTAGCTGTTAGCATGAGGCAGTATTATCTATCGAGTGAGTTTTCACACGTTGTTGTGATCGTTGTTGACAGAGCCCCCTCTGCCAATGCTGACAAAGCATGTGACATCATCCACGTCACCAGCAGGCTGTAGCTACAGCATCCCAATCCTCTCCAGCTCATCTCTGGTGATTTTAACCATGCTTCTCTGTCTCCCACTCTGCCCACTTTCACCCAATATGTTACATGCCACACCAGAGACTATAAAACACTGGACTTATTTTATGCAAACATCAAAGAAGCATACAACTCCCCCCCCCCCCCCCCCAAAAAAAAGATCTGATCACAATCTGATTCACCTCTTTCCTGTGTTCAAACCCCTGGTACACAGACAACTCGTGTTATCTGCACAGTGAAGAGATGGTCTGAGGAGGCTGAGGATGCTCTGAAGGACCATTTTGAATCCACTGTGTGGGAGCAGCTCTGTAATCCACATGGGGAGGACACTGTCAACATCACACACCATCACAGACTACATCACTTTCTGTGTGGAGAACACCGTACCAACCAAGACCATATGGTGTTTCTCAAACAACAAGCCCTGGATCGACCCTGAAATAAAGACAGTGCTGAAGGAGAAGAAAAGGATCTTCATGTTGGGAAACAACGAGGGGCTGAAGTCCGTACAGAGGGAGCTGAGGAAGAAGCTCAAAGAGGGGAAGAAAACTACAGGAGGAAGATGGAGGACAAGCTGAAGCAGGGCGATGTCAGTGGTGCCTGGAGAGGCCTCAAAACCATCTCTGGGCACCAGGATACCACCTCCCAGGCTGAGGGGGGTAGGGAGTGTGTAAACGACCTGAACCTGTACAACAGGTTTGACCAACCGCCCTCTCCTCCCTCTGCCCTCCAACCCCTGCTGCCTCCACATTATCTAGTCCCCCTGTCCACTGCCGCCCCTCCCCCCTTACATCCTCCAGCTCTCAGTGCACATCCCCTGCTGTTTTTCTTCTCACATGCCCAACACCCCCGCTCCCTCCTCCCAGCACACGGTTCCCCTGCCCCAGTCTGACCCTCACTAATGGCCCTTCTCCACTAGTACCTACTCAGCCCTACTCGCCTCGACTCTACTCAGTTTGTAGGGTTTTCCATTAGTACCTGGTACCAAGTACTTTTTTGGGATCTATTTCAGTGAGGTTCCAACCGTGCGGAGTCGAGCTGAAAATGTGACGTCAACAGACTGCAGGCCACTGATTGACCATGACATAATGTTAGTGGATGACAGCGACGTCTTCACAAGATTCAAAACCGCCATTTGTAAATTCGGCTGTGGGTTTTTATTATTTCTGTGATACTGAAATAAATGGCTTCACACAAATCAACACCGTCACAAAACACTCACCATCATCCCCATGAGCAGCCATCAGCTCGGAGACCTCCTGGTATTTCATTTCGGAACACTCCCCCAGAGCTGAAAAGTTCATTGGCTGAAAAGTTCATATAGTGGTCAAATTTGACCAAATGTGGTTATTTTTCAGCAGTCTCTTCATCAGTGCACACAGTTCTTCCATCAGTGCTGCAGTGCTTGGATCCCTGCGCTTGAAAAATAAACTACATTTAGTCAAATTTGACAACTAGAAAAGCACTCGGAGAGCGCAGACCTCCGCCAAGTGCCACAGTTCCCCCCCATACAGTGTTTGTGTGTACATTTTCCAATTCCTTGACCATGAAAACATATGACTAGCAATTGGATTCACAATGATAGGATTAGTGGTTCAGTAGTTATTGACGAAAATGGCATTTTCCGTAATGGCGGTTTAGCGCCACAGTTCCCCCCATACAGTGTTTGTGTGTACGTTTTCAGATTCCTTGACCATGAAAACATATGACTAGACTTGGGCTGCACGGTGGCGCAGTGGTTAGCACTGCGGCAGCACAGTTTACCCTTGGCCGGGGGATTGTGGGGATCGTGGGATCGTGGGTTCGATCCCAGCCCCCGACCAACAGTGATCTGTGTGGAGTTTGCATGTTCTCCCCGTGTTGCGTGGGTTTACTCCGGGATTTCTCCGGTTTCCTCCCACATGCCAAAAACATGCATGTTAGGTTAATTGGCTGTTCTAAATTGTCCCTAGATATCTGTTTCCTATAGGCCCTTAGAATAGAGGGTTAGTATTAATGAAAGCGCTTTGAGTGGTCTTTGTGACTAGAAAAGCGCTATATAAGTGCAGGTTAGTTAGTTAGTTAGTTAGCAATTGGATTCACAATGATAGGATTAGTGGTTGAGTAGTTATTCACGAAAATGGCATTTTCCGTAATGGCGGTTTAGAGCCACAGTTCCCCCCATACAGTGTTTGTGTGTACGTTTTCAGATTCCTTGACCATGAAAACATATGACAAGCAATTGGATTGACAATGATAGGATTAGTGGTTTAGTAGTTATTCACGAAAATGGCATTTTGCGTAATGGCGGTTTTCTTGTGGACGGTGATCCGGATCACCACCGAAATCTAATCATCTGTAGGATACCCCATTTCTGACAATCTGTGAAAATTTCATGAAAATCCGTCAATAACGTTTTGAGTTATCTTGCTAACAAACAAACCAACGCCGATGATAACATAACCTTCCCCTTTGGCGGAGGTAACTATGAACTTTTTTTCCCTATGAACATTTCAGCCTCATTGGCCCTACTGCGGTGGAGTGGCCCGAAATGAAAAAGCATACCAGGAGGTCTCCGAGCTGATGGCTGCTCATGGGGAAGATGGTGAGTGTTTTGTGATTTTAAGCATCTTTTATGTTATTTATCAGTGAAAACGTCAGCATGTCAACAACATGGGATAACGGGCGGCCTTCCTGTAATGAACCCACCCACTTGAGATGGTACTCAGTTGTAATGGAAAACCAACCACACCGTGTCGAGCCGAGTAGAGTCGAGGCAAGTAAGGCTGAGTGGAAAAGAGGCTTTAGACACAGGTGAGATCTGAGCTGAAGAACATCAAAGCAAGGAAGGCTGCAGGTCCAGACGGCATCAGCTTGAGGCTCCTCAAGTCCTGTGCAAACCAGCTGTGCGGGATTGTGGAGCACAACTTCAGCTTGAGCCTGCAGCTGGGGAGGGTACCACAGCTGTGGAAAACATCCTGCGTGGTACCCATGCTGAACACTCCACACCCCAAGGACCTGATCAGCTACAGACCAGTGGCCCTCACATCACACTTGATGACGACTCTGGAGAGGCTGCTCCTCGCCCATCTCCGGCCCTTGGTGAGACCAGTGATGGACCTACTTCAGTTTGCCTATCAGCACAGCATTGGGGTGAAGGATGCAGTGATCGTCCTCCTATATCGTTCCCTGACTCACCTGGAGAAGCCTGGGAGCACTGTGAGGATCATGTTCTTTGATTTCTCCAGTGCTTTCAACACCATTCGACCAGTGCTCCCAATGAACAAAATGCTGTGTGTGCAGGGGTGGACCAGCACCTGTCATCGTGGATCCTGGATTACCTCACAGACCAGCCACAGTTTGTGAGAACCCAGCACTATGTGTCTGATACCATCATTTGCAGTAACCCCCCCCCCCACCCCCCGAACAGTTCTGGTTCCCTTCCTGTTCACACTCTACGCTGCCGACTTTCCATTTAACACACCACACTGCCATCTACAGAAGTTCTCTGACGACTCTGCGATCATCTGCCTTATCTCTGATGGGGGTGACATGGAGTACAGAGGACTGATCCAGGACTTTGTGGACTGGTGCCTGTGGAACTGCCTCCAGATCAATGTGGGGAAGACCAAGGAATTGGTGGTTGACACCACCCTACAACATCGGTAAACATCCAGGGAACAGACATTGAGATGGTGACATCTTATAAGTACCTGGGTGTTCACCTGAACAATAAACTGGACTGGACATATAACACTAACGTGCTCTACAAGAAGGGGCAGCGCAGGCTGTTCCTCCTCAGGAGACTTGGGTCTTTTGGAGTGCAGGGGGCACTCCTGAAGAACTTTTATGACTGTGGTGGAATCAGCCATCACATATGGAGTGGCCTGCTGAGGCAATGGCATCATGGCAGCCGACAGGAAGAGACTAAACAGGTTGATCAAAAAAGCAGGCTCTGTTCTGGGGCACCCCCTCAACCCAGTGGAGGAGATAGGAGAGAGGAGAGAGGAGGATGGTGGCAAAAGGCCTTTTTCCACTAGCCCCAATTGGCCTAACACGACTCGACTCACCACTACTCGTTTCGGCCTCGGTTGTCTTTCCATTGCAGCTGGGTAAAGCTGGGGTGGGCAGGATTTTTTTTTACAGCAAGGCGGCGCCGCACTCCCGTGACGTAAAACACGCGACCCAAGCAAAACATGGCGGCTGTACAAGGCGACTCCTCGGTCTGTGGCTTTTTGGCACCGTAAATGTCAAAAAGGACCGCCAGACAAGGGTACAGGCAGTGAGACGAAACACTCTGGAATAGTACTGCAGCTTCTGGGAGAGCCGAAGATGTGAGGATACAAACTAGATCATATATGACAGTAAGCTAATGGATGCTAATGCTAGTTTGCTTTAAGTACGTTGTGCTACACTGTAATGTCTGCAAGTTATCGCTGTTAGGTACTGAAATATGTATGCTGTGTGTGTGTGTTTCAGATGGCTCTGCTGTGGGAAAATTACCGCTTCAAACGGTCGGTCTGGGCGTTCAACACAGCCTGTCACTGATGTCAACACAGCCTGTCACTGATGTCACCCCAGCTTCACAAACGATCAGTGGTTATAGAGCTTAAGAATGTCTGTAGAAACGTTTATTTCCTGTGCAACAAATTGCTCTGGTCTGCGTGAAAATCATGGAGAGACTGTTGAGACATCATGGATGTAGCTGCTCCAGCAGCACTGAGTCTGAGGTGGTGTCATAGCAAAAAATGATCAGCTGACACAACTTGACCACTAGGTTAATAAGTATATTAGCCACAAAATATATATTCAAAAAGTAAACAGTACTGAGTTAGGTATAATAAGATATATTTGACAGTTATGATGCATTTTAGGCCAAAACAAACTTGATCTAGGATTAAAAGCAATTAAAATAATGCAGTCACAAGGTTACATGGAAAATACTTGATTTACTAGATACATGTTCTGTAGAAATATATATTCTCTGTATCAACAATGTACTATACATGCATTCATGTAATATTGTACTGGGAATTGCACTGACAATAAACCTCTGAAGTTTTTGCAATGTCTCTTTTTTATATGTGAAGGTTACCACCATGTGGCACAAATTAAATACTAACAGATTGGAAAAGCTGTCTAAAGAACAATCCAGCAGTTTGAGAAATCACTTTTGGTTTGGTGTAAGTCTGTGAACAGAATTATGAACCATAAAGCAGTTTGTGTTAAAATGTTAAATCCCATTAAACCCTAATCCGGGGGTTTCCAATCATGTCTCATGGGGGGGCCAAGACCCTGCAGGTTCTCTCTTCTACCCAGTCTCTTCAGCAGGTGTTTTCACTTATCTGCAGTCAGTGGAAGAAGAAGTTCAGTGGAATCTACTGTTGAAGACACTGTTTGGAGGTAAAGCCTGCAGGGTCTTGGCCCTCCATGGCACATGATTGGACACCCCTGCCCAAACCCATTATGATGAAGAACAGATGCTAATATGGCCCAGAATTCCTCCATATACTGGTACTGTCACTAAAGTGTGCAGGGTCTTCTGCGGTGGCACATCCAACAATACAGTCTTCAGTTAATAAAATAATTGTTTTGGTTACTTTTTTTTCTTAAAAATGAGCCATTATTTTCAACATCACCGATAAATGGTTTGTACTGTTTACTCTTTTCCCACCAGTGTCTTAACAGACAAAATAGAAAATCATGATGCAAACACATAAGTCACTAAATTGTTTATTACAATCAGCAGCAAATTCCAGATTATTCAGAATGTGCAAAATTCAAACTGTAAAAAAAAAAAAAAAAAAAAAAAAAACTTAGAATGGGTCACACATGCCGGCCACGCTGCCTCACTGAAAAACAGCTGGGATGTGCAGCTCAAGCTGGACCCGGTTCAGGAGATCTCCAGCCTGCATCTCTGGAAATAGTGAGGCAAGGTCCAGTTTGGGTGGATCATTTCCCTCTTGTCTAGACAAAAGACAGAAATGGGTGGTGGTTAATTAAAGCAAGTTTAAAACATATTTGGGAAATACACTTGTTGCTAAAAGCCAAATCTTTATTTTGGATAGATTAAAAGTAAAGATTAAAAGAAAACAGAATAATATAACAAAGGGGAAAAAATCTAACAAGGTCAAATTAAACAGTAACTCCTCTGATTATACAGTTCAACATAGGTTATCTAAAATGGGTGATGGCTGAAGCCGCAGCTTATATTGCCCACCCATATTCCATCCAAGAATTCAAAAGAAAAACAAGAGTGATTACAATTCCAGTGTGACAATAAAGTACTTTGTTGTTGTATTTAACCACAATTTTCATGTAGCTGCGCTTCAGTAAAGTAGATTTTACAAGGGCTGGGTTACACTTAAAATCATGTTTTTACTGTGGCCTCAGCAATCAGAATGAATTAATACATTCACTTGAATGGAATCTAGTACTTTAACTGAGGGTGCGTATCACCGAGTATAGAGTCGCTCAGTCAAAATACGGAATTTTTATCAATAAAAGTTTAGCCACCGCTTTATCTCTTCTTGCCCTGGCTTCAAGTGTGGGCGGTGTTTTGTACTTTTATTGCAAAAATAAAAAAGGAAGCACTACAATGGGTCTCAAATATTTGTAATATGTCCTGTTACTGCATGAGTTTATTGATGATAGACTATCAACTACACATATAAACTAAATTATATTGGTGACTGAACAACTCCCATTCCCCAAAAGATACAGTTATGAACATAACTCACAAAGGATCACACAAGTGATCTGACAAAAAAATAAATACATTAACAAGCAGTTTATTTTACAGTTGATGTGCCATTCATTTTCAATTATTCTGTAATTAATATTCACACAATCAAATAAATCTCAGTTCAGTCCCTTTAATATTAAGTGGAAATTGTGCTACTTTGGTTTTGACACTTTACCTATAAAAGCAATGGATTTCAGTACTTTCCACAGTGACAAGGTCCGCTGTGGGGTGGCTCCTTTCCTCTTGCCTAGACGAACGACAGAAATGGATGGTGGTTAATTCAAGCAAGTTCAACACTTATACAGGCACATCTCAAAAAATTAGAATATCATGAAAAAGTCCAATATTTTTGTCACTCATTTCAGAAAGTGAAAACCATATATAGATTCATTACATGGACAGTGATATATTGCAAGTGTTTATTTTAATTTTGATGATTATGATGTAATATTCTAATTTTTTGCCAAATTGAATTTGGGGTTTTCAGGGGCTGTAAGCCATAATCATCCAAATTAAAAAAAAAATAAATGCTTGAAATATATCACTGTCTGTGTAATAAATCTATATAATATACGGATTTCACTTTTTGAAATGAGTGACAAAAAATATTGAACTTTTTCTTGATATTCTAATTTTTGGATGTACCTGTGTTAGGGAAACAGATTTGTGAAGGTCAGTGGTGGGATGTGACAAAAATGCTTCGTTTCCTTGACCAGTGAGAACCACAGGATCCACTCTGTACATGTACAAGTACATTATCAATCCAGGGATTTATGGTGGAACAGAAACAGCACGACAACACTGTTCCAACGCTTCTTTTTTTGGAAAATCCACAGAATAGGTGTTTGGGTCTATTCTGACGCTTAAGAAAATTATATGAATCACTTGATAAATCACTGGTTTGAAAATGCTGAGATTTTGGCTCCTGGGGTCCACTTGACCGTATCCACAATATAAACACTGAGGGAGGCTAAACCCTGACATGTGGAAACAGATTCTAGGAAGAAATTACATATACAGCTTATTGCACAGCACCAAAGTGCAACACGTACACAAACCAGGATTAACATATTGCATCGTTTTGCTCTCACAAGCGAATACTTAGGACAAAACAAACGCGAATCAGCAGAGTTGGCTACTAGCTAGCTAGCTACTAGCTAGCACTCGTTAACCAGCACCGGACGGCGCTGTATCGCTCAAAAAAAGTGAGCTTACCACCAACAGGATAAATAAGCGAACAGATGCACAATATTACAAATCACTCACCATCGATGGTTCTCTCACGTTCGTCTTCAGCTTGTCCGTAGTCCGGTTCTATGCCGAGCTGCATCTGTATCGTGCGGGTCGCTCCTCTCACTGTGGATCTGCCACCAAGTACAGAAAACTCCGCACCTCTTTGTTGGACCACGGTGTAGATTTCCGCAGAACCTACAACGCCATCTGTATTAATATCGTATTTACTCGGTGACCGAGTTAGTCCGTGAAATATTGCAAATGGCGGTTGTGTAGATTCCACATTAGACGGATGCTTTCGTGACGTTACGCCCTTACCAAGTAGTGGCTCGCAGTCCGTTGACGTCACATCTCGGCTCGACTCAGCGCGGCTGTACCCTGGCCTCGAACAGGCACGAAAATAGTGCCTGTTAACCAGTGCTGGGTACAGTGGAAAAGGCTAGAAAGCGAGTCGAGTCGAGTCGAACAAGGCCAAACTGGTGCTAGTGGAAAAGGGCCATATGTTGTCTTCTCTGCTGGAGTCCAAGTCCCACCCCATGCGGTCATGCTAAATGCACTGAGGAGCTCATTTAGCGGCAGACTGTGCAATCCGAATGTGGGATTTATGCACCCGCATCATGTCGATGCCATTACTGACATCCATCGCCAATGCAGTGATTGGCAACTTTTTCTTGTGTGTTGGGTGAAATGCTTCGTTCCGTTGCCAAAATGGGTTTCAGCCGATGTGTACAGTGATTTGTTTGTCGTGTGTTTGTTTATGAAATAGCGATAGACAAAAGTAGATTGTGATGGAGTTGGAGTTAATAAATATTAAGAAAAAGCAACTTTTAATATGATCGTTGCACAGTGAAAAAGAGAAGTGGGAGAAAACGGTGCATTCGACCACTGCCGCTGCAGTTATTTGACAGTGTGTGTAATTACTGGGGTTATGACAAGCACCAAAATGCTTTGTATGTGCTTACTTTGCCAATATTCTTTTGAATTTGGACCACTGTTTAAACAGACTCACCTTGGAAATTGTGCCGCCGTGTACGGGCAGAGCAAAGCAGTGACGAGAACCAGGAATCAGAATCAGAATCAGAATCAGGTTTATTGCCATTGTTCATGTAGTACACAAACTAGGAATTTGTCTCGGTACAATGCTGCAACATTAAACATGATAAGATAAGAGAAATAAACTATACATGTAATAAAGTGTAGGATAAGATTAAGTGATACTGGTCAACAGTTAAAATATATATTAGCCAGCAGCAGATACTGTGGAGAACTATATAGTGCAGTCGGTAATGCAGGAAGAAAACAGTGATGATTGACATGAGTCTGGTTGAGCTGCTGTACATGGTGCACGAGAGTCACTTAGTGTTCAGCAGTCTGATGGCAGAGGGGAAGAAGCTGTTCATGTGACGGGAGGTTTTAGTCTGGATGGACCGAAGTCTTCTACCAGAGGGGAGGGGGGCAAACAGTACGTGACCAGGGTGTGAGGGATCGGCTATGATCCGGCCAGCACGCCTCCGGGTCCTGGAGATGTACAGATCCTGGAGAGATGGGAGCTTGCAGCCGATCACCTTCTCAGCAGTGCGCACGACGCGCTGCAGCCTTAGTCTGTCCCTGGCAGTGGCTCCTGCGTACCACACGGTTATGGAGGTGGTGAGGATGGACTCGATGATGGCTGTGTAGAACTGCACTAACATCTTGGTGGGTAGCTTGAGCTTCCTCAGCTGCCGCAGGAAGAACATCCTCTGCTGGGCTTTTTTGATGAGTGAGCTGATGGTCAGCTCCCATTTGAGGTCCCTGGTGATGGTAGTGCCTAGGAAGCGGAAGGAATCAGCAGTGGTGATGGGAGAGCCTGAGAGGGTGAGGGGGGGCAGAGGAGTAGTGACTTTCCTGAAGTCTACAATCATCTCCACTGTCTTCAGAGCGTTCAGCTGCAGGTTGTTATTGCTGCACCAGGACGCCAGCTGGGCCACCTCTCTCCTGTAGGCGGACTCGTCGCCGTTGGAGATGAGCCCGATGAGGGTGGTGTCGTCCGCAAACTTGATCAACTTGACAGACTGGTGGCTGGAGGTGCAGGAGTTGGTGTAAAGGGAGAAGAGTAGGGGGGAAAGTACACAGCCCTGGGGTGATCCGGTGCTGATGCTAGTATAGTCTGAGACAGTCTTTCCCAGCCGCACATGCTGCCTCCGGTCCGTCAGGAAGTCGATGATCCACCTGCAGAGGGAGTCAGGCACGTTGAGCAGGGACAGCTTGTCCCGGAGCAGAGCGGGGCGGATGGTGTTGAATGCGGAGCTGAAGTCCACAAACAGGATCCTGGCGTAGGTTCCCGGGGAGTCCAGGTGCTGCAGGATGGAGTGGAGGGCCAGGTTGACTGCATCGTCTACAGACCTGTTGGCTCGGTAGGCAAACTGCAGCGGGTCCAGGAGAGGGGTGGTGATGGACTTGAGGTGGGACAGGACCAGGCGCTCAAAGGACTTCATGACTACAGAGGTGAGCGCTACAGGTCTGTAGTCATTAAGTCCAGTGATCCGTGGCTTCTTGGGGACAGGGATGATGGTGGAGGATTTGAGGCAGGATGGCACGTGGCATAACTTAAGGGAGGTGTTAAAAATGTCTGTGAATACAGGAGCCAGCTGTTTCGCACAGAGTCTCAGGGTGGAGGGAGACACGCCGTCTGGGCCGGGGGCCTTGCGCGGGTTCAGTCTGGAGAACTGTTTGAGCACATCCTGCTCACTGATGATAAGGGGAGGGGGGGAGGAGGGGGGGGGGGGTGCCTTAAATGAAGTAGGGAATGTGGAGGCTGTGGAGCTGGAGGGAGGGGGGGAGTTGGACACAGATGACGAGGTGTCAAAACGGGCATAGTGTTGGGACAGTCTCTGACAAAGGGCTTTGTCATCCTGACCTTTAGGAGCCTGAGGCCGATAGTTGGTGATCTGCCTCAGTCCTCTCCACACGGAAGCCGAATCATTAGCAGTGAACTGCTGCTGGAGTCTCTCTGAGTACACAGATTTAGCCCTCTTCAGCTCTCTGTTAAACCGGTATTTAACCTCCCTGTAGCAGTCCCTGTCTCCACTTTTCAGCGCTGCTTCCTTCTCCTTCCTGATCTGTCTGAGCTTAGCTGTGAACCAGGGTTTGTCATTAGAGTAACTCAGAAATGTGAAGGAGACAAAGAAATGTGAAGGAGACAAAGCGGACAATATGTGTAATTACTGGGGTTATGACAAGCCACAAAATGCTCTGTATGTGCTTATAGTGGTGTGAAAAAAGTGTTTGCCCCTTTCTGATTTCTCATTTTTTTGTATGTTTGTCATACTTAAAATGTTTCAGATCATCAAACGCATTTAAATATTAGACAAAGATAACACAAGTAAACACAAAATGCAGTTTTTAAATGAAGGTGTTTATTAAAAGGGTAAAAAATCCAAACCTACATGGCCCTGTGTGAAAAAGTGATTGTCCCCCATGTTAAAACATAAATTAACTGTGGTTTATCACGTCTTTGGAAAGCTGAGTTCAGTTTCTCTAGCCACACCAGTTCTCAATCTATAAATCACTTAAATAGGACCTGCCTGACAAAGTGAAGTACACCAAAAGATCCGCAGAGGCTAGACATCAATGCTGCGATGCAAAGAAATTCAGGAACAAATGAGAAACAAAGTAATTGAGATCTATCAGTCTGGAAAAGATTATAAGGATTTCTAAAGCTTTGGGACTCCAGAGAACCACAGTAAAAGCCATTATCCACAAATGGCAAAAACATGCAACAGTGGTGAACCTTCCCAGGAGTGGCCGGTTGACCAAAATTACCCCAAGAGCGGAGTGACGACTCATCCAAGAGGTCACAAAAGACTCCACAACAACATCCAAAGAACTGCAGGCCTCACTTGCCTCAGTTAAGGTCAGTGTTCATGACTCCACCATAAGAAAGAGACTGGGCACAATGGCCTGCATGACAGAGTTCCAAGACGAAAACCACTGCTGAGCAAAAAGAACATGAAGGCTCGTCTCAATTTGGCCAGGAAACATCCTGATGACCCCCAAAACTTTTGGGAAAATACTCTGTGGACTGACAAGACAAAAGTTAAACTTTGTGGAAGGTGTGTGTGTCCCATTACATCTAGTGTAAAAGTAACAGCATTTCAGAAAAGGAATATTATACCAACAGTAAAATATGGTGGTGGTAGTGTGATGGCCTGGGGCTGTTTTGCTGCTTCAGGACCTGGAAGACTTGCTGTGGTAAATGGAACCATGAATTCTGCTGTCTCAGAAAAAATCCATCCATCCATCCATCTTCTTCCGCTTAATCCTTTTCGGGTTGCGGGGGGGCTGGAGCCTATCCCAGCATCTTTGGGCGAGAGGCAGGGTACACCCTGGACAGCTCGCCAGTCCATTGCAGTTCCAAAAAATCCTGAAGGAGAATGTCTGGCCATCTGTTCGTGACCTCAAGCTGAAGCGCACTTGGGTCTGCAGCAGGACAATGATCCAAAACACACCAGCAAGTCCACCACTGAATGTCTTAAGAAAAACAAAATGAAGACTTTGGAGTGGCCTAGTCAAAGTCCTGACCTAAATCCTTTTGAAATGCTGTGGCATGACCTTAAAAAGACGGTTCATGCTCGAAAACCCTCCAATGTGGCTGAATTACAACAATTCTGCAAAGATGAGTGGGCCAAAATTCCTCCACAGCGCTGTAAAAGACTCATTGCCAGTTATTGCAAATGCTTGATTACAGTTATTGCTGCTAAGGGTGGCCCAACCAGTTATTAGATTTAGGGGGCAATCACTTTTTCACATTTAAAAAACTGCATTTTGTGTTTACTTGTGTTATCTTTGTCTAATATTTAAATTTGTTTGATGATCTGAAACATTTAAGTTTGACAAACATACAAAAAAATGAGAAGTCAGGAAGGGGGCAAACACTTTTTCACACCACTGTACTTCCTCAATATTCTTTTGAATGTGGACCATTGTTCAACTTTTTTGCTTTGGAAGTTGTGCCTCTGTGAACAGGCAGAGCGCAGCAACGGTGAGAACCAGGAAATGTGAAGGAGACGACAAAGCGGACCAATCACAGCTCTTACGGCCTGCGTTGCCGAAGTGCACTTCTCTGGAGAAGTGCATGTTGGGCGACACAATATGAACGCGTGTCGCTGCTGTGTCAATGCCGTGGCTGCTGAGTTGCGTTGACACAGGTGTGGGCAGTGGTGGCCTAATGGTTAGGGATGTGGACTGGTGAGTGGAGGGTCGCGGGTTCAATCCCTGGACCGGCAGGATTAGATCTGGGTGGGACAGATAACATAGCAGTGTTTGCCCCACCCTCCTTAACCCCATTGTGGTGCCCTTGAGCAAGGCCCTTAACCCCAACTGTTCCAGTGGAGCTGCTCAGTGGTCACAGGTCAGTCTGTAGTTGTACTGGGCAGCTTCCTGGTGTGAATGTGCAATTGTGTGAGTGTGAACAGGGCGTCCTTGAAAAAGAGAGGTTGCCTCTCAATGGAACTAACCTGTATAAATTAATAATAATAATAATAATAATACATCAGTCTTATATAGCGCTTTTCTAAACACTCAAAGACGCTTTACAAAGTAGCATAGGAACAAACATACAGTGAACAGGTAAACAGGCAAGGTAGGTACACATAGGTAGAAGAGGCAGTCAGTTTTCGTAGGTAGATTTGAAGAGATGGGTTTTGAGTTGACTTTTGAAGGAAGCAAGTGTGTTGGCGGACCGGATGTGAAGGGGCAAGGAATTCCAGAGGGTTGGTGCAGCGATGGCGAATGATCTATCACCCAGGGTGAGGAGTTTTGTCTTAGTGATGGGGGTAAGAAGGTGAGTGTCAGCAGAGCGGAGGAGGCGAGTGGGGGAATGACGAGACAGAAGGTCAGTTAGGTATGAAGGGGCGAGGTTATGAAGAGCTTTATAGGTGATGAGGAGGATTTTGAAGTTGATGCGCTGTTGAATAGGGAGCCAGTGGAGTTGACGGAGGAGAGGAGTGATGTGGTCTCTGGAGCGGGAGTGAGTAAGTAGACGGGCGACTGAGTTTTGGACATATTGTAGTTTTTGGAGGATGGTGGAAGGAAGTCCATACAGAATGCTGTTACAGTAATCAAGTCTGGAGGTGATGAAGGCATGGATGAGTATTTCAGCAGCAGAGGGGGAGAGGGTGGGACGGAGGCGTGCAATATTACGAAGATGAAAAAATGATGTTTTGGTGATATGGTTGATGTGAGATGTGAAGGAAAGGGTGGGGTCCATGATAATGCCAAGGTTTCTGGCCAGGGGGGAGGGGGTGACTAATGGCTCTTTTCCATAGTCACAGTTCTTTTTTACTTGTTTCGATTCTCCACTACTTCTCTCTCCCTGGGTTGTTGACCCATTACAACCCTGTAAAGCCGCGTAAACTCTGTAGTGGGCAGGATTGAGGCGGCCTCATACTCTGCTGACGTCATCTCCGGCGACCGACGTCTTCACAACAAAGAAAATGGCGGATTACGAGCGGAGGATTTCCACGTTGGTTCTTCTCTGGCTTTTGAACACAATGAATGTTTTTAAGCGGAGAAGAGATTTTTACAGGAGAAGACGACGTGCATTGAGAGAACACACGTTGGAGCAGTACCAGAGACTCGTTGTTGCCATTGGGGAATATGAAGCAGAGAGCTTAATTACCCAGCATATCAGGCACATCAAGCACACGAGGAAAAAGTTTTTGGTAATTTAATGCTTTCTATTGTCATTTTATCATCATGTCATTGTTGTGTACAGCATTTTGATGTCGCCAGGTTATCAGTATTAATATGTATGCTGTGTGTGTGTTCTAGTTGGCTGCGTTGTTGCAAAATCAACGCTGCAGACCATGGACCTGGGCAGTAAACCGTAGCTCGCAGTGGTGGGAGAATGTTGTCCCCAGCTTCTCAAGCACACAGTGGTTGCAGAACTTCCTTAAAACTTATATGAAGAACTTATATGTGGATATTTGTTATATTTCCAATTAATCATAGCCCTATTTTACGTACAAAATAATTTAAATTACTTGTTTTTGTGTATCATTTTCCCATTGATAGTTCTTTTTAAGGGATATGTGTTCAGGGATGGGAAATTACATGCTAAAACACCGTAGAAAATGACTGCAGAAAAATGCAGCAGCTGAACAACTCCTTTTTGGTTTGATTGAATTGCCAATTGACCTTGGAATTATATGTGGAAACTTGTTATATTTCCAGTTAATCCTAGCCCACTTTTACTTACAAAATAACTTTAAAAATTTTAAAGAAAGGCAATCCAACTGTAGCACCATTTTGCATGTTGAGTGTCATTTGAGTATCATTTTCCCATCTCTTGATATTTATAAGGCATATGTGTTCAGGGATGGGTAATTACACGTCAAAACACCTTAGAAAAATGACTACAACCAACTCACTTTTGGTTTCCACTAGAAAGAATAACATACATACTGAAATCAAAGGAAATGTGTTTGAGAATATATGGAGACCTTTCATTGATTATGTAAATTAAGTAAACGTAACTTCTGAAGAAGGTGAATGATATGTGTGGACCTTGCAAATTCAAAGCTGGTGAATGTATATTATGTATTCTAATGTAATAGATTACCTAAACAGAGAAACATTGTTGACTTGTTTTTGTTAATGGTTTCTGTTTTTTAACCTTTTTTTGTCATTTTATTGTTTAGTTTTTAAATTACTTTTGTGTTAGTGTCTGACTGTGTGTGCTGTTTGTAAAAAAAAAAAAAAAAGGTTCAATAAAAATATTGTGGGAAAAAAAATTGCTCTGATCTGCGTGAAAATCCTGGACTGTTGAGACATCATGGACGCACCTGCTTCAGCTGCACTGAGTCTGAGATGTTGTCATAGCAAAAAATGATCAGCTGACACAACTCGATCGCCAGGCTAATAACTATATTAGCCACAAAATGTATATTCAAAAGTAAACATTACTGAGTTCGGTATAATAAGATGTATTTGACAGTTATGATGCATTTTAGGCCAAAACAAACTTGATCTAGCATTAAAAGCAATTAAAATAATGCAGTCACAAGGTTACATGGAAAATGCTTGATTTACTCGATACATATACTGTAGAAATATATATTCTCTGCATCAACAATGTACTATACATGCATTCATGTAGTATTGCACTGACAAACCTCTGAAGTTTTTGCAGATGTCTCTTTTTTATATGTGAAGGTTACCACCATGTGACATAAATGTCTTAAAAATGAGTCATTATTTTCAAGGTCACCCATTAATGGTTTGTACTATTGACTCTTTTCCCACAAGTGTATTAAAAGACAAAAATAGAAATCATGATGCAAACACATAAGTCACTAAATTGTTTATTACAATCAGCAGCAAATTCCAGATTATTCAGAATGTGCAAAACTCAAACTGTCAGACTGGGTCACTCAGCAGCTGGGATGTGCAGCTCACACTGGTCTCAGATCAGCAGATTTTAGGCCTGCATCTCTGTAAATAGTGACGCAAGGTCCAGTTTGGGGTGGATCGATCGTTTCCCTCTTGCCTAGACAAAAGATAGAAACGTGTGGAGGTTAAATAAATGAAGTTTAAAACATATTTGGGAAATACACTTGTTACTAAAAGCCAGTGGTGGAATGTGAATGAATGAATCTTTATTTCGGATAGATTTAAAGAAAATACAATAATATAACAAAGGGGGAAAAAATTTAATAAGGTCGAATTAAACAATAACTCCTCTGATTACACAGTTCAACATAGGTTATCTGAAATGGGTGATGGCTGAAGATGCAGCTTATATTGCCCACCCATATTCCATCCAAGAATTCAAAAGAAAAACCAAACAGCAGCGATTCCGATTCCAATGTGACAATAAAGTACTTCGTTGTTGTATTTAACCACAATTTTCATATAGTTGCACTGATGTAAAGTCGATTTTACAAGGGCTGGGTTGCATTTAAAGTCATCTGCTTTTACTGCGGCCTCAGCAATCAGAATGAATTAATACATTCAGTGGAATGGAATCTAGTACTTTAACTGAAGGTGTGCATCACAGATTATGGAGTCGCTCAGTCAAAATATGGAGTTTTTATCAATAAAAGTTTGTCTGGAATGTAAAAGTGTCTCTTCTTTCACTGGCTTCAAGTGTGGGTGGTGTTTTGTACTTGCATTGCTAAAATATAAAAGGAAGCACTACAATGGGTCTCAAATATTTGTAATGTGTCCTGTTACTGCATGACTTTATTGATGATAGAGTATAAACTACACATATAAACTAAACTATATTGATGACTGAACAACTGCCATTCCCCAAAAGATACAGTTATGAACATAACTCACAAAGGATCACACAAGTGATCTGACAAATACAGTACATTAACAAGTGGTTTATTTTACAGTTGATGCGCCAGTCTTTTTCAGTTATTCTGTAATTAATACTCACACAATCAAATAAATCTCAGTTCAGTCCCTTTTACATTAAGTGGAAATTGTGCTAATTTGGTTTTGACACTTACCTATAAAAGCAAAGGATTTCAGTACTTTCCACAGTGGCGACGTCCGTTGTTGAGCGGCTGATTCCCTCCTGCCTAGACGAACGACAGAAATGGATGGTGTTTAGTTTTTTTCAAGCAAGTTCAACACTTATACAGGCACATCTCAAAAATTAGAATATCATGAAAAAGTTCAATATTTTTGTCACTCATTTCAGAAAGTGAAACCCATATATAGATTCATTACAGGGACAGTGATATATTGAAAGTGTTTATTTTAATATTGATGATTATGGCTACAGCCCATATTAACCAACACCTCATCGGCCCACATTTCTATTTAAAAACTATTTTTTAAAGTTTATGTAATATTCTAATTTTTTGCCAAATGGAATTTGGGGTTTTCAGGGGCTATAAGCCATAATCACCCAAATTAAAATAAATAAATGCTTGAAATATATCATGGTCTGTGTAATGAATGATATAATATATGGATTTCTCTTTCTGACGCTTTAGAAAATTATATGAATGACTTTATAAATCACTGGTTTGAAAAAGCCCTTTTATATTGTTGAGATTTCGGCTCCTGTGGTCTCACCAGTATCCACTATAAACAGGGAAGCTAACCCCTGGCATGTGGAAACACATTCTAGCATTAAATTGCACACAATTTAATGCAAAACAAAAACCAGGACTATAACCAGGATTGATATATTTCATCGTATTGCTCTTACAAGCAAATGTTTAGGAGAAAACAAGCGTGAATCAACAGTGGGTATTATCTAGCTACTAGCCAAAACTCGTTAGCTAAAACGAGTTAGCCAGCAAAAAACGGCATTAAATTGCACACAATTTAATGCGCAGCACCAAGTGCAATACAAAACAAAAACCAGGACTATAACCAGGATTGATATATTTCATCTTTTGTTCTCACAAGCGAATATTTAGGAGAAAACAAGCGCGAATCAACAGTTGGTATTATCTAGCTACTAGCCAAAATTCGTTAGCTACAACGAGTTAGCCAGCACAGAACGCGGCTGTATGGCTCAAAAGTGAGCTTACCACCAACAGGATAAATAAGCAAACAGATGCACAATATTACAAATCACTCACCATGGATGGTTCTCTCAACTTCGTATTCAGCTTGTCAGTAGTACGGTTCTATTCTGCGCAGTCATCTGTAGGGTCCGGATCACTCTTCTGACTGTGGATCTGCCAGCAAGCAGAGAAAACCCCGCACCTCTTCGTTGGACCACGGTGTAGATTTCCGCAAAACCTAACCTACAACGCTGTCTCTATTAATATCATATTCACTCCGTGACCGATTACAAATGGCGGTCGTGCAGCTTCAACAGAAAACTGAAAACGGACGATCTCTCTGTGACGTTACGCACTGACCAATCAGCGGCTAGCAGTCGACTGACGAAAAATCACACCTCGCTTTTTCTCGCTTGTCCCCTGCCCCTAAACTGGCACGAAAATCGTATCGGTTAAAGCGTGTAGGGTACTGTGGAAAGAGCGAGAAACTGAGTAAAGTAAAAGTAAGTAAAGCTAAGGTGATACTTGTGGAAAAGTGCCATAAGTGACCATCGATTTGGAATGAAAAGTTCTGGGAGGAAAGTAAACGAGATTTTGGTCCAAAAATGACAATTTCTGTTTTACTGCTGTTTAGTTTGAGAAAGTTGTTAGTCATCCAGGTTTTTATGTCTGTAAGGCAGTTGGTGATGGTGGAGAGAATGACGGGGGTGATGGATTTAGAGGAGATGTACAGCTGGGTGTCGTCGGCGTAGCAGTGAAAGTGAAGACCATGTAGACGGATAATCAACATGGTCACAAAATTAAGGTTAAATAAAAAATTCTGAAAAATAACTTGCGCTTAAATGCTCAAGGGACAGGTTCCACAGGTCCTTTCAACTTGCTGCTGTCAGAGTTTATAATCTACTCTGTGCTGCACATAGAGACGGCACATAAAACCACTTCTTTGCGCAGTAGGGATCATTCCCTTCCAATGCACTACTAATACATTTACAATTATTACTAAAGGTGGCAACAACACTGTTCATTCAACTGTGAAATGTACTGTCTGAATATATTTATATACTGCCGGGGAATTTAACTTAACTGTAATGCTGTAAATACAATTTAAATGTAATGCTCTTGCACTGTCTATATATACCGTGTATATGTACAGTGGGGAAAAAAGTATTTAGTCAGCCACCAATTGTGCAAGTTCTCCCACTTAAAAGATGAGAGAGGTCTCCAATTTTCATCATAGGTATACCTCAACTATGAGAGACAAAATGAGGAAAAAAAAAAAATCCAGAAAATCACATTGAAGGATTTTTAATGAATTAATTGGTAAATTCCTCGGTAAAATAAGTATTTGGTCAATAACAAAAGTTCATCTCAATACTTTTGTTATATACTCTTTGTTGGCAATGACAGAGGTCAAATGTTTTCTGTAAGTCTTCACAAGGTTTTCACTCACTGTTGCTGGTATTTTGGCCCATTCCTCCATGCAGATCTCCTCTAGAGCAGTGTTGTTTTGGGGCTGTCGCTGGGCAACACGGACTTTCAACTCCCTCCAAAGATTTTCTATGGGGTTGAGATCTGGAGACTGGCTAGGCCACTCCAGGACCTTGAAATGCTTCTTACGAAGCCACTCCTTCGTTGCCCGGCGGTGTGTTTGGGATCATTGTCATGCTGAAAGACCCAGCCACGTTTCATCTTCAATGCCCTTGCTGATGGAAGGAGGTTTTCACTCAAAATCTCACGATACATGGTCCCATTCATTCTTTCCTTTACACGGATCAGTCGTCCTGGTCCTTTTGCAGAAAAACAGCCCCAAAGTATAATGTTTTCACCCCCATGCTTCACAGTAGGTATGGTGTTCTTTCTCCTCCAAACACGACAAGTTGAGTTTTTACCAAAAAGTTCTATTTTGGTTTCATCTGACCATATGACATTCTCCCAATCCTCTTCTGGATCATCCAAACGCTCTCTAGCAAACTTCAGACGGGCCTGGACATGTACTGGCTTAAGCAGGGGGACACGTCTGGCACTGCAGGATTTGAGTCCCTGGCGGCATAGTGTGTTACTGATGGTAGCCTTTGTTACTTTGGTCCCAGCTCTCTGCAGGTCATTCACTAGGTCCCCCCGTGTGGTTCTGGGATTTTTGCTCACCGTTCTCGTGATCATTTGGACCCTACAGGGTGAGATCTTGTGTGGAGCCCCAGATCGAGGGAGATTATCAGTGGTCTTGTATGTCTTCCATTTTCTAATAATTGCTCCCACAGTTGATTTCTTCACACCAAGCTGCTTACCTATTGCAGATTCAGTCTTCCCAGCCTGGTGCAGGTCTACAATTTTGTTTCTGGTGTCCTTTGACAGCTTTTTGGTCTTGGCCATAGTGGAGTTTGGAGTCTGACTGTTTGAGGTTGTGGACAGGTGTCTTTTATACTGATAATGAGTTCAAACAGGTGTCATTAATACAGGTAACGAGTGGAGGACAGAGGAGCCTCTTAAAGAAGAAGTTATATGTCTGTGAGAGCCAGAAATCTTGCTTGTTTGTAGGTGACCAAATACTTATTTTACCGAGGAATTTACCAATTAATTCATTAAAAATCCTTCAATGTGATTTTCTGGATTTTTTTTTTCTCATTTTGTCTCTCATAGTTGAGGTATACCTATGATGAAAATTGGAGACCTCTCTCATCTTTTAAGTGGGAGAACTTGCACAATTGGTGGCTGACTAAATACTTTTTTGCCCCACTGTATGTCCTGTGCTTTCCTCTCCAGTTGTCCCCACGTCAGTCCCACTTCCTGGACTTCTTTCTTCAGACTATGGTACCAGTTGTTCATGGGTCTTCCTCTTTTCCTTTTTCCTTGGGGTGTCTATCTCAGAGCTCTTCTAGTGGGGTTCTCTGGTGGCTTCCTCAGGGTGTGGCTAACCACCTCCACTTTCTTCCCTTGATTTCAAGTTCGACTAGCAAGTGCTGTTCTTGTCCAGATTTCTTCGTTGCTCACTCTGTCAAACCATCTGACACCCAGGATGTTCCAGAGACAGCTGTTCAGAAAGACTTGAACTTTCATGATGGAAGCCTTCAGGTAACGCCAAGTCTCACAGGCATATAAGAGGATGCTCTTAATGTTACAGTTAAATATTCAGATCTTGGTCTTGAGTGAGATTTTAGTTGAGCGCCAGATGGGTTGGAGTATCATGAAAGTTGCTTTCCCAATATGGGCTTTGATGTCCTGATCTGTTCTGCCAGTGGTGGTGACTGTGCTGCCCAGGTAGGTAAATTCCATTACATCTACAATATCTTTATTGTTCACACAGTGAAACTGCTGTTGTTGATATGGTTTGATCTCAGGCTCTTTGTCTTCTGCGTGTCGATCTTCAGTCCTGTTTCTTCTGAGTGCTCTTTCATTTTTGTCATTTTTTTTTTTCATATCTGAGAAGCAGTGAGACAAGAGGGCAACATCATCTGTATAATTAATGTCCTCTAGGTGTTGCCTGAGCATCCATTGGATTCCTCTGCAATGGCCAGCTATAGTTCTGCGCAAGATCCAGTCCATGATTAATAAAAAGGGGGGATAGTAAGCATCTCTGGTGCACTCCAGTCTGCACGGTAAAGGCTTCAGTGAGGGTGTTGTTGTGGACTACTTGACATATCGATGGTTCAAAGGATAGGGGAATCATCCGTGAGATCTTGTCTGGGATGCCATAATGGCCAAGCAGATCCCAAAGCACATTTCGGTCAACACTGTCAAAGGCTCTTTTGAAGTCCATCAAGGAAACATATAGCGATGAATTCCATTCCATGCTCTGTTTGATTATCATGTGGAGTGCTGCGATGTGATCTACACAACAGCGTTCTTGTCTAAAACCAGTCTGCTCCTCACAAAGGATGTTATGAGATTCCACTTCCTTCTTGATTCTTTCCAGAAGGATTCTGTTAAATATTTTGCCAGGGATCGATTAAAAGTGTCATTCCTCTTCAAATCTTCAGAGAGCTTTTCTTTGGGATCTTAATGAGGTGGCCATGTTTCCAATCCGATGGAAGTTGTTCAGTTATCCAGATTCTTTTTAATCGCTTGTGGAGGGTTTCAGCTGATATTTGTGGGGTTGTTTTCAGTGCTTCAGGGGGGATTTCGTCAGGTCCAGGTGCCTTGTTGTTCCTGAGAGTCTTTATGGCTTTATGATCTCGCTCTTGCTGGGAGGTTCTGTACTGATCCTGAGGTCTTGGTCAGCTCTGGTGATGTCTGGAGGTCCGGTAGAGCATGGCCAATTGAGTATTTCTTCAAAATGTTCCTGCCAACATTTCAGTTCATGCTCTGTGGAAAGGAGGTTTCCATCCTTGCTGCAGTGATGTGTTCTCTTCCCTGCCAAATGCTTGGTGATCCTGTACAGCTCCTTGATGTTGCCTCTTCCCACAGCGTCTTCCGTGTCTTGAGCCAGGCTCTCAATGCAATTCCTCTTATCATTCCTTGCACTTCTTTTCACTTCTTTATGGAGGTCTGTATGTTCCTTGGATTTCTGTGCTTTCAAAGCTTTGGTCCTTGCCATGTTCAGGTCTTCCTTCTTCTTGCGCCGTTCTTCAATGAGGTTCTTTGTTTGCACCAACAACCATTGTTTCTGTTGAGGCTTCTTCTTCCCATCACAAGTTAATTTCCATGCCTTCTTGGATGCTTCCCACACTGTCTTAACTTCCTCCTCATCTGATAGTTCATTGAGTGCTTCAAACCAGTTTGATAGGATCAATTTGAAGTGTGTCACGATGGCTGGATCTTGTAAAAAGATGGTGTTGTACCTTTTGCTTGTTTTGTCATCATCTAATGAATATTTCTTCAATTTCAGCCACAAAATTCCAACCAGGAAGTGATGATCTGAAGCGATGTCAGCCCCTCTCATCACTTGTAACAACCTCCATAGTTCGTCTGAATTTCTGACAAATGGAGATATGGTCAATTTGAGTTTCAGTGTGATGATCGGGAGACACCCTGGTTGCCTTGTGGATTCTTCTGTGCTGAGAGATACTTCCTCCGATGACTAGGTTGTTGAACATACAAAAATCTAATAAGTTCTCCATTTTCATTTGCTTGGCTGAGTCCTTCCGTTCCCATGATGCATTCTTGTCAGGTTGTTGCTTCCAATTTTGGCATCCAGATCGCCCATGACAATAAGAATGTCTCGTTTCTTCCTTTCATCGATGGCTCTCTGAAGGTCATCATAAAAGATGTGTTTTACTTCCGCTTCTGCATCATTTGTAGATGCATAACATTGAATAACGGCGACATTCTTGGTCTTACTTTGGAACTTTGCAGTGATGATGCGTGATGAGATGGAATTCCATTCCATAAGATTGGCCTTAGCCGTTCCTTTCAGGAGCAGTTCAACTCCTTCTGTGTGTGGAACGTCATCTTCTTCATGATCCGAATACAGGAAGAGCTTGTTGGATGATAGCGACGTCTGTCTTGACTTGATCCATCTCGTCTCTGATAGGCCGAGCAGGGACAGCCGGTACCTCTTCATTTCACTTGCTGCTTGTACCACTCTTGATGTTTCGAAAGGTGTGCGGACATTCCAGGTGCCCAATCGAAAGGTTGTTCTGCTTGAGAGAAGTTTTGTCTTCCTTGTGGCTTTCACCATTACGTGTCATTCGCAGCTGAAAATTGTCATTTCTTCCCAGAAAATTAGAAGGTGAAAAGTCTCTGGTATTCATTTCTGTAGCAGTGTTTTCTTTCACAGGGTGAGGTTGCTGACCTCATGCCCAACCCCCTAACCTGGAGGACCGTGGATTGCCCTTTCGTCTGGCCTCTACCCTTGGACCTGCCAGGGGACGAGCCCCAGCTGGTATAGCTTTTAGGGTCAAAGAGATATGCAAGCTCCCCCACCACAGCAAGGCTGCAATCCAAGGGGGAAGAGCAAATATAGACACAATATCCATTACAACAGTTAAAATTAATTGAATGCATGTTAAAGAGTATAGGTTTAGAAATTAGTGACAGCACCTTCATTTGAATACTCCCTATGGTCCCCAACCACTCTGTACAGAGCGGGGGGATGGGGGTGGGGGTGGGGTGTCCGTGTCCAGACCAGTTTTAAAGCTCACTGACAAGATGTTGTAATGATTTTACCTCTAAAGATGTATAAAATGTTCAAACACTGGCTGTAGTGTTAGATTTGCTCATTTTGTTCGTGTTTTTTTTTACGGCGTTTTTCAACACAAACCCAGCACTTAGTACACGCGGTCAGGACGAAGAGGTGGTGAGATGTCCACCGGCAGGCCGGGGGAGATGGAGAAAGGGACGGTGTTGGAAACCTCACGGGTGAGTGTTTTTTTTTTTTGTTTTGTTTTTTTTAAATCACACACTGTTTTTGCTGATGTGTTCCGTTAATACTCACTGTAAACACCGAAGTGAACGTGGTGCAGCGATGCATTTGATTGGTTAAGACTGAGAGTTTGAGGGCCACTCAGGAACAAATCTGATCGGTGAAATTGGCGGACGTTGAGGAGGATTGGCCAAAATTGCGGGAAAGTTGCGGTGATTGGACAAAGTTGCAAGGTTGTGTAATAGTCGCGCTGATTGGCTGATTTCGCATGAATTGACGTGATCGCAATATCCTGGAGGGACATACTAATAAAGGTTTGTCTTATATACTGAACATATAGAAAGCCATTTATGTCATTTATGTCTATTTCTGAAACAGGGGCCTTGAAAGATCAAAATTAAAAAACAAGCAAACTAATTTAGTTTTAAAAAAGTGATTACAGGATGCATATTTGTGCAGAAAAACTTTTAAGTATCTTGTACAGTTGGATTTTTATGATGTAAAATAATGGACGACCCAGAGGATACCACTCTGAGTCACAGACAAGTGAGATGTCTAGTTTTTGTAACTGTACTTGCCTCTTTCTTGTATCATGGACATGTGGGAGGAATTTACTAGTAATGATAGCAGGCCTGCGTCCCCCTTGGAAGACTTCAGCCATGAGACCCTGTAGCACCTTCTCGTCCTCGTAGCTGTCACAAGTGAAGGCCTGAAGTTGGCCTTTAAGACATACTTCTACAGCTAGGGCCAGCTCTGGGTCCTTTAGGTTAATGAGAAAACCTAAAGAAAGAAAGATTGTTTTTTCAAAGCTGAAAGAAGCTAACATTTTAAATCATTAGTTTCTGGAGGACCAAAAATGACAGAAAAACTTTAATGGTAAAAAGACCTTTATAACCAAGTAATCAATGAAAAATGCACTAGAGCCTGGGCAGCTTACTATTGTGATATTTAGGATTAAAAATGAGGAAGAGGTCAAGGTCTAGCTTTTACAATCACGTTCACAAACACACAAGTTACCAAGAGGTCCTCGGGGTTTCTGCTTGAACTGGCCCCTTCTGTGAGCATCCTCGATGGTACTGAGCAAGGCAGGCATGTGGTCCCCAAAACGCCGCAGTCGATTAGAGCGACTGCTTTCCAAAGTCTTCACATTCCTTTTGTTTGCTTCAATGGACCTCTGGAGCTGTTCCTGTTCTCTCCTGAAGACAGAGTGAGTGCAGCAATTTTATTCTGATCAGGGGGTCTACAATGATTGGCAAATATGTATAATTAATTTATTCACTTTGCCAGTGAGATTATGGCTTACAGTCAGTACGTTTATACCTCATTTTTCCTTGTTCTTCTTTGGCACGGCTGCAAGCATGCTGATACTGGTCAATCTGCTGACCTAGAGTAGAGATCCAATGGTTCACATTTTCTAGCTCAGTCTGGACCTCTTTTACACGCTCTGCTCTGGCCTGGCTTTCTGCTCCCGTTATCTGACTGATGCTTAGAGGAAAGCAAACAAAAATGTTAATGCCAGAAAGAACATGGAAGCAACACCAAAATACAGTGCCCTTCATAATGCTTCCATCAACTTCACAATTTAATTTCACCCAAATTTGATTTTTAAAGTTAAACATTCCAGACTTTGAATTTAAGGATATTCACAATATTGAAATTATAATTTTTCCTCACACTGTCCCCATCATTCCGTCCTGATAAAGATCGGATATTTGAATTCATAGGCTTTTGCATACTTGGGTGTGTCCCATCACTTTTATTAGAACTGGCATAAATAGCCACTTTTTTCCCTCTTTGCTTTCCAGCACCGTTGGGGGCTGTAGTTGCCATTTTTCAGCAAGAAGAAGACAATAGTTGTGACACACCTCACTGTCATTGACAAACACTTTGACTAGACTACGAATTGGAATCTCTGGGAACCTCGTGGTCTGATTACAATTCAGAGCACTGTGATGCAATGATAAAATGATCATTGATGCATCCTTTTATTTTCTATTCAGGATTTCTTTTTTCTCACCGTATGACTACATAGTAATTTCAAAATAAAGCATTTACAGTATATTAACCCGTAACAAATTTACTTCAAATATCTTTGACTATAAAACAGTGCTGGGAATACTGACATATTAGTGTAATTAACTACGTAGTACAATCAACGTATTAAAAAAAATTAATGCAAATTAACACACCCATGGCATTTCCTGTTATAGCGGAATTCCTGGCCCAGACATAGCACAGAATGTATGTATTTAACCGGGTTTCTGCCGGTAACATTTCCGCATGGCGGGCTGCCACCCCTAAAACTTTCCCGCCACGCTAAGAGGAAAACTAAATGAAGGAACGATGCTCCATAAGCACGCACGAACAACACGTGTGACAGTCATCCACATATCGGTGTTTGGAAATGCGCCGCCTGCGTGACCGTTCCAGTCGGCAGGAAGAGTGTCTCTCTAACGTCGCTGTCCGAGAGAAGCATGAGCTTATTAAGGTACTTTAAATGCGGAAAAAAAGCATAAGAGGTATGTAAGCAGTGGAGGCATATATGGTGGTTTTAACTCGCTGGTAATGGGAACAATAATGAAGAGTCACTTAGCAAACAGGTGTAGGAAGGCTTCATATGCAGGGAAAAGCAAGAGTGACTGATGAATTGCTGAGGATTTACTTCACCAGCCACTACAAAAGGGCTATTCAATTACAAAAATCGGGCCACAATTTGAAATCAAGACATGTAACAGGGATGCACATGTTCAGCAATCTGCTGAATGACAAATTTCAAACCAACAAAGACCAATATGATGAAACATACATTTTTATTCATTGTCTTGGTTTTTAAATGTGCACTTGGAACATGACAAACGCACATCAAAAGTGCATAAAAATACAATAACAGTGTTGGGGTTGAGCAGAACTTGAAGTAGTAGAAATATTTTTCCTCTTGAGCAACAATTAAATAAATAGAATGAAAAAAATTCTGTAAATAACCATTACGGTCACATCTTACTCAGGCATATCTTAAAGTACATAAAAACTCAATATGCACCGTTAGTAGCATTAACATTTGTTTCTGTTTTGAAATGAAATATACTACATCCTGGTCATAACTGACCTTGGCACATCACAAAGTGCATTTAGCGTTGAATAAAAAATGAACTGTGAACACTTCAGTGCACAAACCCCCCAAGAAAAGATTGAAAACATTAAACACTGCACATCCACCACTGTGGTTTGTTTTGTTTTAAATCACAACATGTGTGAGTAGGAACGTGCACGGTTTTATGAATGAAAGTGAACCTGTAACCACATGACATCTGATCCTTGGGATAGGAGCATTATACCAAATTAATTACACCTGTGGACGCACACCTTATATATACCCCTTGTATCCACCCATTCTTCCCTTTGTCTAATGACTGGGAGGAGTCTGCCTCCACTGACAAAGGACAATGAATGGTTACAGGTTCACTTTCACTCATAAAGTGAAAGTGAATCACTCATATGACCAAGATGGCGGCGCATGCACAACGCGAGGCTCAGCGTCTCTTCAGATTTTGTGGATTAGCAGTGATATTTCTACTCATTTCGGGTCTGTTCGTTCAGAACAGCTTCGCTTTCACATCTTACACCCGAAATGAGCTTTTGGACATTGGATTACAAAATAACGATAACGATCTTTTTATCAGCAACCTACGTCTCACCCCTGAGTTCCAGAGAACACCCGACACTCGGCAAGGTTCCCGGCCGACCGGAAGTGCTCGCAGGCGGCGTAGTGACCGTAAACAAAGGCGGGGGAAGCGCGGTGGGCTAAGAGCTAAGCTAAAGCTAACACCGCACCGGCTTTCTCTACCCAGTATTTTCCTCGCTAATGTACGGTCACTGGCGAACAAAATGAATGAGCTACGGCTTTGGATCACCAACAATAAGAGACTTATGAACTGCAATATCATGATTTTCACGGAAACATGGCTACACAGTGGAATACCCGACAATGCTATCGAGCTAGCTGGCCTACACACGCTCCGGGCAAACAGAGCAGCAGATGACTCCGGTAAGACTAGAGGTGGGGGAGTGTGCATTTATATTAACAAGGCTTGGTGCACGAACTCTGTCACTGTTGAGAGACACTGCTCAGCTAACCTGGAGTTTCTCATGGTTAAATGTAGACCTTTCTATCTGCCACGCGAGTTCACTTGTACCATCATAACAGCTGCTTACATTTCTCCGGATGCTAATGCTAAGCTTGCTATGAAAGAACTGCATGCAGCTATTAGCAAACAACAAACTGCACACCCAGAGGCAGCATTTATTGTGGCGGGTGATTTTAACCACTCTAACCTCAAGACAGTGCTTCCTAAATTCTACCAGCATGTCTCCTGTCACACAAGAGGGGACAAAACATTGGACCATGTTTACACCAATATTGTGGGAGCCTACACAGCAACTCCCTTCCCCCACCTAGGTCAGTCTGATCACTTATCTTTGTTCCTCACCCCCAAGTATGTACCGCTCATCAACCGGGTGAAGCCATCAGTGAGGACCATCAAAGTGTGGCCAGAGGGGGTTGACTCTGTGCTCCAGGAAAAGTTTAGGAACACAGACTGGAGTATGTTCATCTCTCAGGCTGCCTGTGGCTCCCACATAAACATCGACTCTTACACCCACTCAGTCCTGGACCATATCAACACCACTATTGACAGTGTCACCACGGAAAGACAGATCACCACGTACCCAAATCAGAAGCCGTGGATGAACAGAGAAGTGCGGCTTCTGCTAAAGGCACGTAACAATGCCTTTAGATCTGGTGATGCACAGGCCTACAGTTCATCCAGGGCAGATCTGAAGAGGGGCATCAAGAAGGCCAAGCACAGCTACAAGCTGAAGGTGGAGGAACATTTTGGGGACTCTGACCCCCGACGCATGTGGCAGGGCATTCAAGCTATCTCTGATTATAAGCCCAGCAACTCCATACCTATAGCCATGACTGTGTCCTTTCTCAATGAGCTAAATGACTTCTATGCTTGTTTTGACAAGGACAATAACGAAAAGAACATCAATTTCCCACCCTCTGACAACCTCCACTACCTCACACTCACCCACACCGACGTCCGTAATGCACTGAGTCATGTCAACGTACGTAAGGCTGCTGGCCCTGACGGCATTCCTGGGCGTGTGCTGAGGGCATGCGCTGAGCAGCTGGCAGGGATCTTCACAGACATCTTCAACCTGTCCCTGGCCAAGGCCGTGGTACCAGCGTGCTTCAAGACCACTTCTATAGTACCAGTGCCAAAACATTCAACACCATCGTGCCTAAATGACTATCGCCCTGTGGCACTGACGCCCATAGTCATGAAGTGCTTTGAGCGACTGGTCTTGGCACAGCTCAAAAAATGCCTGCCCCCTACACTGGACCCTCACCAGTTTGCCTACCGGAGCAACAGGAGTACAGAAGATGCGGTTTCTACAGCGCTGCACTATGTACTCTTCACACCTGGATGACAAGAACACCTACGCAAGAATGCTGTTTGTTGACTTCAGCTTGGCGTTCAACACAGTTATCCCCTCCAAGTTGATCACTAAACTTGGGAACCTGGAAATCAGTACCTCCACTTGCAACTGGATCATGGATTTTCTGACCAACAGACCCCAGCATGTTAGGTCAGGCCCCAACCGTTCTTCCGTCATCACACTCAACACTGGTGTACCACAGGGCTGTGTGCTCAGCCCATTCCTCCACTCCCTCTTCACCCATGACTGCAGGCCTATGTATGGATCCAATTCCATCATAAAGTTCGCAGATGACACCACGGTGATCGGACTCATCAGGGACAACGATGAGTCAGATTACAGGGAAGAGGTTGAGCACTTGGCTACTTGGTGCGCTGACAATAACCTGTTCCTTAACACCAGCAAAACCAAGGAGCTCATAGTGGACTACAGGAAGGAGAGGGGAGAGACACATGACCCCATCCATATCAATGGCATAGCTGTTGAACGAGTCCCCAGCTTCAAATTCCTGGGGACCCACATCTCGGAGGACCTGTCCTGGTCAGTTAACACCACCAGCCTGATCAAGAAGGCCCATCAGCGCCTCTTCTTCTTGAGGACACTGAAGAAGAACCATCTGTCAACTGACATCCTGGGCAACTTCTACCGCTGCGTGATAGAGAGCATCCTGACCAACTGTGTCACAGTCTGGTATAGGAGCTGCTCTGTCGCCGACCGTAAGGCGCTGCAGCGGGTGGTGAAAACCGCCCAACGCATCACAGGGACTCCACTTCCAGTTATAGAGGACGTCTGCAGGAAAAGATGTCTGCGCCGGGCACGCAGCATTCTTAGGGACTCCAACCATCCTGCTCATGGACTGTTCCAGCTTCTCCCCTCCAGAAGGCGTTTCAGAAGCCTTCGGACTAGAACCAGCAGGTTTAGGAACAGTTTCTTTCCAACAGCTGTCACGTTATTGAAATTAGTTCCCCGCTGACTCTCTTACCATCATCTCTTACCATCCTCACCTGTACATAAATGCCCATCTAACTTATTGTACATTATTTGCACATAACAGTACTCTTAACTTTCTGCACTGCTGCATATATTTGCATATATTTGCTTAAATTGCACATACTGTCAATTACTGTATATACTGCACTGCTGTCCTTTGCACTTCTGATTGGATGCTAAACTGTGTTTTGTTACCTTGTATTCATACATGTGTAATGTCAATAAAGTTGAATCTAATCTAATAAAACCACGTTTACATCCGTAAACGCATGTTTTATTTAATTTCAGTGAACCCGTAACCACGTGGCAACCGTATACCAAATGAGTCCTGAGGAGAATGGAGGTGGCATCACCCACAGGTCGAAGGAGCACAATGCCCCAAACACGGCATTAAGCACAAACACAATCAGATGAGTTTGGCTCCCTTATTGTACTTAACTGAGTGCATACAAGTTAAGCCAGTTCCTCCAGGTAACCGGAGCTGAACAAAATATATTCTGAGCACAAAGCACACCTGCCGGTTCACATGAGGGTGTCATCACCCGCAGCTCACAGGCTTCCACCTCAGCTGCGCGCACACCTGCTCCTCGTTAGTGCACAGCTATTTATTCCATCCTGCCTGAGCTGCAGCCTGGAGCCGTCTGTCTCCCTGCGTACTCAACTCAGCAACATCCTTTCCTTCAGGTCTGCTGACGACTCTCCTACACACGTAAGCTGTCTGTATTGCCTTACCTTCTCCTGTCAGACTTCCCCTGTGCACAGGTGGATTCCTTGGTGGCGGACTCACTCCCCCTCATCTCGCTGCTCCTCTACCTCGCTGCATCATCCCGGACGCACAGCAGGACGCTGTCTCCCAGGCTTGGGACCTTGCCAATGCCAGCCACCGCGCCGCTACAAGGTTGCCTGGCCGTACGGCGTACTGCTCTGTCCAGATCTGCATCCTCCACCCACATCACACTCGCATCTCACATACACGGATCCATACACGAACACTGCTGTAAATAAAGCTTTCAAATCTGCCTGAGCCTGTGTGCGTGTTTCCTGGGCCGAACAATATGCCAGTATGGCTCCAGCAAAGCGGCCCAGCGGACAGCGGGCTAGCACGCCGTTTTTCCACCCTTGAGGCTCGGGTGGATATGATAGCTCATCAGCAGCAGGTGATATTAAACCAACTGACCTTAATCACTAACCGGTTAGACCGCCTGGACCCTCCGCGGGCTTTCCCTCCGGGTCCTCTTGGCGTTGCGGCTCCGGTTGCCTCCACAGCTGGCCAGCCTAGCTCGGGAGCGCCAACCCGTCTCACACCTATTCCAACCCCTGCTCGCTTCAACGGGAAACTCGGTGGAGCGAAGGGGTTTATCCTGCAGTGTGAGTCAGTGTTTCTGTGCGTTCCCGGGGATTTTCCCTCAGACCATAGCCGAATCGGGTACATGGCTAACCTTCTCGAGAGGTGAGCGTTAGCTTGGGCTTACGCTGTAATGACGAAGCCCAGCTACGCAAACCTCTCGTATGACCGGTTCGTGCGGGACTTCTTAGAAGTCTTTGATCATTCCCGTCTCGACAGCGTCCTCGCTGATCGGCTCCTTAGTCTCCAACAGGGAAGCCGGTCAGCAGCGGAATACGCGGTCGACTTCCGGGTGGCAGCGGAGGAGGTAGGCTGAGGAGAGGCTTCTCTCTGCAGCATTTTCCTCCCTAGCCTCAATTCTGGTCTGAGAGATGAGCTAGCTGGTCGGGATCTCCCAGGGTGACTCTCTGAGTTGATTTCGCTCACGATTAGCCTGGACAACAGGCTGCGTGAGCGGGCTGCGGAGCGGAAGTCTGTCAGCCACTCACGCGGAGCTTCCCTCCGCCCAGCTCAGTCGCGCCCCCTGGCGTTACCGGCTCCAGAGTCCACCAATGAACCAGAGGCCATGGCCATCGGGCGCACTAGGCTCCCTCTAGCGGAGAGACAACGCCGGCGGGAACGGGGTCTCTGCATGTATTGCGGAGATGACCGGCATCCCGTGGAGCTGTGCCCGGTGAAGCCAAACGGGGAGGTCCGCGACTCACTGTAGGGGGCCTCGCGGACTCTAACTGACCAAATCCCCTATCTTCATGCACACTGACCATACGTTTCTGCCACAACTCCACCGGGCATTCCACTCACGCACTGGTGGATTCTGGAGCAGAGCAGAATTTTATTTCTCAGAGCCTGGCAACCCGTTTGGGCATACCCTGCCAACTGCTGCCTACTCCCCTGAACTTGGTGACGCTCTCACGCTCTTCTCTGGGTACAGTTACACACCGCACTAAGCCAATTCCCATCATCGTCTCCGGCAACCACCGGGAGGATCTGACCCTCTACGTCCTGCCCTCCTTGCCGGACCGTGTCATTCTGGGTTACCCCTGGCTGCGGCTGCATAACCCTGTCCTGGATTGGAGAACCGGCAGCGTCCTGTCCTGGAGCACCTTCTGCCTGGGCACCTGCCTCCAGTCGGCGGCTTGTGCTCCATCCTCTCCTCCGCCGGCTCCGGTCTCTGAGCCCCCGGACCTGACTCTAGTGCCGCAGGAGCTCCATGACTTGGGGGCAGCATTCAGTAAGTCCAGAGCCTTGTCCCTTCCGCTGCATCGACCATACGACTGTGCGATTAACATCCGCCCGGGGGCCCCCCGCCTATACAGTCTCTCTGCACCGGAACGCGAGGCGATGGGACACCTACATTAAGAAGTCACTCAGCGCTGGGATCATCTGCCCCTCCTCGTCCCCGCTTGGCGCGGGTTTCTTCTTCGTGGGTAAGAAGGATGGGTCCCTACGCCCCTGTATCGACTTCAGAGCGCTTAACGACATCACAATAAAGAACCGCTACACACTGCCGCTCATGGACACTGCTTTCCACTCCCTCCAGGGGGCGACCTGGTTCACCAAGCTTGACCTCCGCAGCGCCTACCATCTCATTAGGATCCGGGAGGGAGACGAGTGGAAGACGGCCTTTAGGACACCCAGCGGCCACTTCGAATATCTCGTGATGCCGTTCGGGCTCACCAACGCACCTGCCGTCTTCCAGCGCCTCATAAACGACGTTCTGCAGGACTTCCTGGGAGTTTTCGTCTTCGTTTATCTCGACGACATACTCATCTTCTCCAGATCACGGGAGGAGCACCAGGCCCATGTGAGGCGGGTCCTGCAATGTCTGCTGGAGAATCGCTTGTTTATAAAGGCCGAGAAGTGTGAATTCTACGCCCAGACCACCTCCTTCCTGGGATTCGTGATCTCCCATAATCAGATCCTCCCCGACCCCGCTAAGGTTAAAGCGGTGGTCAAGTGGCCCACGCCTACCTCCAGGAAGCAGGTGCAGCAATTCATTGGGTTCGCAAACTTCTACCGGCGCTTTGTTACCAACTACAGCACCATCGTCTCCCCCCTGACCCGCCTCACATCATCGAAAGTGCCCTTTCAGTGGTCTGAGGAAGCGGCCACCGCCTTCAAGACTCTCCAGGCGGAGTTCTCGTTCTCCCGGGTCCTGACCCAGGTTGATCCCGCACTTCAGTGTCTGGTGGAGGTCGACGCGTCCGACACGGGGGTGGGAGCGGTGCTTTCCCAGCGATCACCGGTGGATGGTGTCAAGCGGCCCTGCGCCTTCTTCTCCAGGAAGCTATCAGCGGCAGAGCGCAACTATGACGTCGGCGACAGGGAGCTCCTCGCGGTCAAACTCGCACTACAGGAGTGGCGTCACTGGTTAGAGGGGGCAGCCCAGCCCTTTGTGGTCTGGACGGACCATATAAACCTCGAGTACTTGAGGTCAGCGAGGCGCCTGAATGCCCGCCAGGCGCGCTGGTCCCTATTTTTTACTCGCTTCAACTTTACCATCACGTACCGTCCAGGCTCAAAGAATGGGTTGCCCGACGCCCTGTCCAGACAATTCGCCCCAGAAGGTCCGGAGAAGTCCGAGCATACCATGCTGCCCAATTCGTGCGTCATGGGGGCGATTGCATGGTCCATCAAGGGCAAGATTCTGAAGGCCCAGGAGGCGCAGCCGGATCCCGGCAGGGGGCCGAAGAGGAGGCTCTATGTTCCTTCGGCGGTTCGGGGTGAAGTGATCCACTGGGCCCATACCTCCAAACTCTCCTGTCACCCAGGCACCACCCGCTTGGTGAGTTGGCTGCAACGCTCGTTTTGGTGGCCGGGTCTCCAGAAGGATGTTACCAACTATGTCCGGGCCTGTCCCCAGTGCGCTACCGGCAAGTCCCAGAACTCTCCACCTGCGGGTCTACTCCAGCCCCTGCCGGTCCCGGGCAGGCCCTGGTCACACATCGCCCTTGACTTTGTCACTGGACTCCCTGTCTCTAACACCTATGACACGGTTCTGACTATTGTGGACAGGTTCTCCAAAGCCGCTCATTTTGTGCCTCTTCGGGGTCTCCCTTCGGCGCGTGAGACGGCCGATCTTCTGGTCCAGCATGTCGTCAGGCTGCATGGGATCCCGCTGGATGTGGTCTCGGACCGAGGTCCGCAGTTTGTCTCCCAGGTTTGGAGGAGCTACTGCAGCGTCTTGGGGGCTACAGTCAGTCTCTCCTCTGGTTACCACCCCCAGTCTAACGGGCAGTGCGAGCGCACGAACCAGGAGTTGGAGGCCGCCCTGCGCTGCGTAACATCCTCTAATCCAGGGGTCGGGAACCTTTTTGGCTGAGAGAGCCATGAACACCACATATTTTTAAATGTAATTCCGTGAGAGCCATACAATATGTTTAAAACTAAAAATACAAGTAAATGTGTGCATTTTATGTAATTTCAACACTTTTAAAGTACAATAAGTCTCTGAATTCTTTTTAATAACATTGTTATGCTGTTGCTAATCAATGATGAGTATTTCTTACCATTAATGCGACTTCTGGTGCTGCATGGTTTTGCTGATGGCTTTGTAGTCTGGTTGATACGTGGTGAGGTTAAGCTTCATGCAGGCGTTGAGACTTCCATCCGTTAAACGTGATCGTAGGTTGGTCTTAATGTTCTTTAGATGTGAGAAAGACTGCTCACATGCATACGTAGAGCCAAACATTGTCAGTACAGCAATACTCACACGCTGCAGTGTGTGGTATGTGACGGGAAGCGCATTCCAAGTTTTGACAATCAGCTGGTCTGCGGGTTGAAGTTTTTTCATTTCTCCACAAAGGCAAATTCCTCTGTCCATTCCTGCTGAAAAGTACGATACTCCTCGTCTCTTTTTCTTTTAGCCATCTTCTCAAAAGGGTTTCTAAAATTAGTTAGCTGACAACGTGATTAAAACGAGGGAAGTTTACTCAAGACAAGCCGTTGTGCGGACCCTTTTGCACATGCGCACATCGGTTGCTGATCTGGATCAGTATTGGCTGAGCCTGGAGTACCCGGATGTGCAGTGGCTTTTGGGATATTCAAATTCAAATTCAAACGTTTATTTCAAACTCAGGGTTCATATTAAATGCAGAACTGAAACGAGTAGAAAATAAATAAATAAATGCTTAAATTCAGCGGGCCGTCTCGTGTGATCTGAGCTCGTAATGGCCGATGATTCTAAAACTATGCGATCTGGATCAATATTGGCTGAGCCTGGAGTACCCGGATGTGCAGCGGCTTCCGGGATATTCAAATTTAAATTCAAACGTTTATTTCAAACTCAGGGTTCATATTAAATGCAGAACTGAAACGAGTAGAAAATAAATAAATAAATGCTTAAATTCAGCGGGCCGTCTCGTGTGATCTGAGCTCGTAATGGCCGATGATTCTAAAACTATGCGATCTGGATCAATATTGGCTGAGCCTGGAGTACCCGGATGTGCAGCGGCTTTTGGGATATTCAAATTCAAATTCAAACGTTTATTTCTAACTCAGGGTTCATATTAAATGCAGAACTGAAACGAGTAGAAAATAAATAAATAAATGCTTAAATTCAGCGGGCCGTCTCGTGTGATCTGAGCTCGTAATGGCCGCAACCTGGCTCAAACCATGGCTCAAACCTGTAGCCATGTTGGATGAATTCTTCCTCAGAGTCCGACAATTCAATCATAATAGAATAAAAACACTCACAACAGCACATGCCTGCAGTCGTATTTGCATATTTCTCTGGTGGTATATGGCTGGCAATAATTATTTAACCAAATAACAAATACTTTGCCTAATGTTTTCAAGTTGAATGCGTTTAGACGACCACCACAGGTACCCTTTAAAGATTTGTCTGCGAGCCAGATGCAGCCATCAAAAGAGCCACATCTGGCTCGCGAGCCATAGGTTCCCGACCCCTGCTCTAATCCTTCGTCCTGGAGCTCCTACCTGACCTGGGTGGAATACGCCCATAACTCGGCCCGGTCCACTGCTACTGGGGTGTCGCCTTTTGAAGCGTCCTTGGGGTACGACCCCCCTGTTTTTCCTGAGCAGGAGGGTGAGCTGGCCGTTCTGTCCATCCAGGCGCACATCAGGCGCTGCCGGAGCGTGTGGACCAAGACCAGGGACGCGCTTTTACGCACAGCGGCGCGCAACAGCTCCACCGCCAATCGCCACAGAAGGCCGGCTCCTGCCTACCAGGTGGGTCAGCGGGTTTGGCTTTCGTCCCAGGACATCAGCCTGAAGGGTGAGAAGAAGAAGTTGGCACCGAGGTTCCTCGGCCCCTTCACTATTTCCAAGATCATCAACCCGGTGGCTGTGCGATTGCCCCCCCCCCCCCTTCGTGTGTGTCCCACCTTCCACGTTTCAAAGATCAAGCCTGTCCTTTCCAATTCACTCTGCCCTCCCCCTAGGTCTCCTCCTGCGCCTAGGATGATCGACGGTGACCCGGCGTGGGGTGTTACTGCCATCCTGGACTCCCGGCGTCAGGGTCGTGGGCTGCAATATCTGGTGGATTGGGAAGGTTATGGTCCGGAGTGGAGATCCTGGGTGCGCGCTTCGTGGGTGTTGGATCGAGACCTCATCGCGGAGTTCCACCGGACACTCCCAGGTAAGCCAGTGCCAGGAGGCGCTGGTGGGGGGGGGGGGGGGTACTGTCATCACCCGCAGCTCACGGGCTTCCACCTCAGCTGCGCGCACACCTGCTCCTCGTTAGTGCACAGCTATTTATTCCATCCTGCCCTGAGCTGCAGCCTGGAGCCGTCTGTCTCCCTGCGTACTCAACTCAGCAACATCCTTTCCTTCAGGTCTGCTGACAACTCTCCTAGACATGTAAGCTGTCTGTATTGCCTTACCTTCTCCTGTAAGACTTCTCCTGTGCACAGGTGGATTCCTTGGCGGCGGACTCACTCCCCCTCGTCTCGTTGCTCCTCTACCTCGTTGCATCATCCCGGACGCACAGCAGGACGCTGTCTCCCAGGCTTGGGACCTTGCCAACGCCAGCCACCGCGCCGCTACAAGGTTGCCTGGCCGTACGGCGTACTGCTCTGTCCAGACCTGCATCCTCCACCCACATCACACTCGCATCTCACATACACGCATCCATACACGAACACTGCTGTAAATAAAGCTTTCAAATCTGCCTGAGCCTGCGTGCGTGTTTCCTGGGCCGAACAATATGTCAGAGGGAGACTAAGATACAACTTAAGAATCTGCTGCGACCCCCTGAGCAGATGAGGGGATGACTGGTGAGGCCAGATTGAGCCTATAGAAGCAGGTGAAAGTTGAGGAAGAAGCCCAGCCAATGGCTGCGCATACATCCTCCAGGGATGCACCCCTAAACAACGCCCACGTAGTGGCCATTCCCTGAGTCCAGTGAGCCACCAGCCTATCTGGTGGTTCCGCTCCAACCTGTACATATGCAAAAGCAATCAGGTCAACTATCCAGTGGGACAGGCGCCGCTTAGAAATAGGCCTGCCCATCGTGGATTCCCCATAGGACACAAAAAGCTTGTCTGAAGAACGGACAGGCCTCGTATGGTCAACATGAAGCTTAAGGGCCCTTACTGGGCACAAACTAAGGAGCCTCTCAGCCTCTGAAGAGGTGTGCAGGGGAGGGTAGAAGATCTCAAGCACAAGAGGGTAGGAAACGAACCCACTAGCCAGCACCTTGGCCTGAAAAGCTGGGTTGGGCCACAGGTGAACCACCTGATCACCATCAAACCTAAGGCATGCTGCGTCCACAAAGAGTGCGTTCAGTTCACCGACCGTCTTGGCTGAGACAACTGCCAAGAGAAAAGCAGTCTTCCAAGAGAGCAGACGAAGGTCAGCACTGGGGAGTGGCTAAGAAGGGAGTAAGCACAGAGCCCTAAGAACTGTCTGTGGAGATCCCAAGTGGGCAGCAACGGACGCCAAGATGGACTCCTTCGTTTCACGCCTCTCAAAAACTGCTTAGCCAAGGGATGCACCCCAGGAGACAAGCCATCACATTTCTCATGGACAGTTGACACTGCCGCCAGGTAGCCCCTGATAGTAGACTCAGCCCGATCTAGGGCAAAGAGGTACTGGAGGAAAGACAAGATGACAGAGATGTGGCATGTCAAGGGATTCTCCCCCTTGGTTCGACACCAGTTCGAAAAACACTCTCCACTTCCCACTGTATTGCAGCTGGGTAGACGGGGCCCATGAATCCTGCACGGTGTCTACAACCTCCTTCTCCAAGCCACGTTTATACAATTACTCCCGTTCAAGGGCCATACGTGAAGCCTCAGGAGCTGGGGATTTGGATGCCAAATCCTGCCCTGTGCCTGTGAGAGCATGTCCCCCCTGACTGGGAGAGGCCAAGGACGACTTTCCAACATCTCGTGGCTCTCTGCCATCCATGGTCTTTGTGGCCAATTCGGGGCTATCAAAATTACTTGAACAGACAGTCGCCTCACCTTTATGAGGAAAGTAGCAGAAGAGGCAGTGGTGGAAAGGCAAACAGTTTCATTGGAGGCCAGGCAATGCTCAAAGCATCTGTACCTAGCGGACCTGGCGGGCTGTGCATTGAGGCCCTGACAGCACAGTGGGTGCTCTCTGCCGTTGCAAACAGGTCTGCTTCCACCCGACCAAACGCAAACCAGATCTGCTCGACTATCTCTGGATGCAGTCGCCACTCGCCAGGATGGGGACCCTCTCATGACAGCAGATATGCCGCTATGTTCTGGGGCCCCAGCAGGTGAAAAACCCTCAGGAACATACCTTTTGCCTGAACCCACAAGAGCAGACAGTGTCTCCTCGCATGGAGAGAGGGGGACCTCAGACCGCCCTGCCAGCAGATATGCAACCCCACAGCTGTGCTGTCCGTTCACACCAGAACTTTTCTGCCCTGAATGACCAGAAGAAAATGCCTCAGAGCCAAACGTACTGCCTCCATCTCGAGATGATTAAAATGCCAAGACTGCTGAGCCAGAGTCCAGTGCCCCTGAACAAACCTGCCCTCCCAGACTGCACCCCAGCCTGTTAGGGAGGTGTCAGTTGTAATGGTCACCCTGCTGCCCTCTTGGCCCAGGGGAACACCATCTCGGACTGCTGAGGAGTGTCTCCACCACCTGAGAACCATGAGGCCCTTTTCTGAAAGAACTAGCCTCCTCCTTTTGTCTCTGGGCAAACCACCTTCTGAAGCGGGAACCACCGTTGAAGGGGACAAGTGTAACCCTTGCCTTATGTTAATTAGGTAAGGGAAATAATTAAGTGTAGACCAGTTGCTAGGTTCGTAAGGGTTACAATAGGGAATTAAAGTGAGTGTGGAATGTAATACCTGGAGGCAAGAAATGAGCAATAATGGTTGTTATTTACAATGATAAAGTGAGCAAAATATACAGATAATTTACAACTGTACAAATATAACAATGGCCGGCATGGAATAAAACCCCAAAGATGTCCTACTGAGCTCAGTGTTTGATTTCCCGTTCGGGTTAGTCGTTTGACCAGTCAGGATATCTCGTATCTCCAGACTCAGGTTTCCAATCCTGGGCACTGGAGAGAGGAAAGATGCTCTTCACTCGAGATCTTGGTTAGATCTCAGTCCAATCTTGGTTCAGTCTCGGGTCAGGCTCGCCATCTCCATTCGGAGAGAATCCAGGTTCCAGAAGGTTCTTGATCGGCAACCAAAAAAACCTAGCCTGCACAACAATAATGGTATTATTGTTTACAGCTAGAGTAATTCGTCTTCCAATCCCTTCTTATATACCGGTAACACCATAGCTTAGTGTTTAAATTCTTCTCTCATATTACTATTATCACAATCTAGCAATATAGTAATATCTTACATCTCACATCTTGCATCTTACATGCATGTGTTCTTTTTCTTTTCTCACAATCTCTCTGGTAGCACATGAAATACCCTTTTTTCATGTAACCAGTTAAATGAAATCCTCTTCCTATCTCTACATCATTTAACCATGAAATTGTGATTAACCCTCCCTAACCTTGTCTTTGTAAATCATGAAATGAATCACAATTAAGTTATCACATAACCAGGGAATATACTGTCCCATAACTTCCAATATTCCCTTTTAAAAATCAGAAGAACCCGGTCTGAGCTACTGGGTTTAGCATAACCTATGCTTTTACCTAGAGGGCTAACACCATGTGCTTTTAGCATCAAACTACACATTACATTTGACAGAAATGGTGCATAAGAGCTAAAAGTACTTCAGCATACTGTTGGGAACTGAAATCACATTTAGGGAAACCATACAGACACAAAGACAGCCTTTTCCATTGCTTTTAACAGGAAAAAATCCACTCGCGATTAGCATTAGCATAACGCTAACATTAGCATGTATCTCACTCACCAAGATGAGATTCAGGGTGAACACAGCAGAAGTCACCGCTTCACGGCCTCTCAAGCTCGTGCTCCCATCAACTTAGGATAATAAAGGTTGCAAATTAGCATTGGGAGAGTGTTTAGATCCATTTATAGTATTTATCTGAATTAGCTTACCAAGAAGAGGTATCAGCGTGAGGACAGACCGTCCCACCAGCTTCTCTCTCCGCTCTCAGATCATGAAAGAACGAGCCCCGGGTGCGCGCCTCGGCACTCTGCTCGGAAGGTGGGGCTAATATCGCTCTTAACGAATGGGAAGACCCAGACCACCCAACGTGACCGCAAACCGGAAGTTTAAAAGTTGGATGACGAGGATCACACTTCCTCTTCCCCAAGATAATCGGTTTTCAAAATAAAATCACACAATTGTTTTAATACAATTGACATCTGAGAAAAAGGGTCATTTTCTCAGCTGGGTTACACAAGCGTGTAAAAGACCCACTGGCACCACCTGGGCAGCAACAGCAAAGAAGCCGAAGAGCCTCTGGTACTGCTGCACTGATACAGTCCTCTGTGAAATGTAGCTCTCGATGCATTCTCTGATAGAATGTCCTCTCTTTGGAGTCAGGGCTGCCCTCATGGAAACTGAATCCAGGGTGAGCTCCAAGTCCGACAACCCTGGCTGAAACCAGGCAGCCCTTCACTGCATTCAAATGCAACCCGAGTGCCACCAGATGAGCCAATATGGTCTCCATATTGCTCCTTGCTACGGCTTCTGATGGCGCACAAACCAGCCAATCGTCCAGATAACTGAACTCAAATGCCCCTCTGCCACAGTGGGGCAAATGCAGCATCCATGCACTTGGTGAATGTCCAAGGATACGGACAGACCGAAAGGCAGGATGTCGTAACCGAAGGCTGTCCTAAAGGAACCCTGAGGAACTTCCTGTGGCTGGATTTATGGGAATATGGAAATCAGCATCGCAAAAGTCCATTGCTGTGAAACAATCGCCTGGCCCGACGGCCTTAATAATGTCCTCAGCCTGAGCACCGGACAAGGGAGAACCTTGAGATACCTGCTCAACCGTCTCAGGTTCAAAACCAGACAGAGACCCCCGGTTCGTTTAGTTAGGTAGTTAATTCCCTCCCACAGCACGGGGGACACCATACGTGTATAGGGTGGTGCCTATCTCCATTTCTCTGACCTTAGGCCACACAGCCACTGTAAGTAGCAAAAGCTACAGTGGGGGTGGGGGAGCGTCAGTCCTCTGGTAGCTCCATGCGTCACACACCAATCCGCTTGGAGACAAGAAATAGGCAGTGTAAAAAGCCTCGCCTCTCTTCTACTGGAGACAGAGGCCGTATTATGTTCTTTCCCAGCAGGGCAGAGACCTTGGTGCCCAGAACCGCGGAAAGAGTGTCCGCCTTACTTTTTTGCTTCCAGAACCCCTTGAAGTCCGGGAATGAGATCTGAATTGTAGGCTGTATCCACACTCTAGTGCATCAATCACCCATGGATATGAGGTGAACCGACGCCAACTCATGAGGTGCGCTGCGGAGAAGGTTGACGTCAGGGGAAGCGTACTGTGAGAGACGTTGGCGGGGCTTGGCAGGACCACGGCCTACATGATCCTGAGAGCACAGACATAAGTGCTGCTGAACCTGCACCTGCTGCCGAGAGGCCCTCTGCCTCGGGTGACCCAAGCTCTGAAAAGAACCTGGCTCTGTGAAACGAAGCCGCTGTGGGTTCTCACCCCCTCAGGGGGTCTCCAGACTCTCGACCTGGATGGTGCTGGCACCTCGTCCATCACCGCCTCTGCTGCTGGCCCAAAGACCTCACCAGGTGCTACTGTAGCCTTCAAAACAGCAGCTTTGTCCATATCCATCAATCCAGACTGACTCAACCACACATGCCACCGGGCCATGGTCAGCTGGCCAGGGAGTTCCCAAGTGCTGTAGCCTGTGAGCTAGCTTCTTGAATCACAGTGTCCACCACCTTTACCAACTCCGGTAAAAGGTCAGTTCCGCTTTTGACTTTAGGTCCCTTATCAGACCTTCTAAATACACTAAAAGAAGTGTATTAGCGTTTGCCAGCCTAGAGACCATAGCCACAGACTAGTAGGCACTAGCCACTCACCCATCAGTGGCACAACACTTGCAGTTAGGGTGGCATATAAACTTGCTGTCTGTGGGGAAGCTCCAACCAGCAGTGCACAGGTAGAGTCAACTTCAACACACCATCCAAACCCTGTTCCGCAGCACCATTCAAAATACTGAGTCCAGAACGAGGGGCAGCAGCCTCCATAGACGTGCCCACTACTTCTGCAAACGTTCCACACAGTAAGGATAACTGACAAGGGAACCCGCCTCTGGGCTGCAGGACCTCTGTCCCAAGCTGAAGCCCAAGGCAGAGAAGATGGGGAAGGAAACCCCGCAGCTGATGCTGCCCAAGCCGTGCCCTGTCAGATACATCATAGGACTCAGGAAAGTCTTCTCATCCGGGAAGTCACCATCGACTTCGTCATCCTCAGAGAGACATCCACTCTCCCAATGGCACTATAGCCAGAGCTGATGGTCTTACCCAAGAGGCCACAAGACTTGGGTGTACCGGTAATTTTTAATTTCTGTAACAGTGCTGGTTTAAAAATAACAGCAGTTTTGTTTGTCTGTCTGGTTGTTCTGTGTTATATGGTTTGTCCTGGTGAGATCGCAGAGGTGGAAGTACATGTGGCGCGATGGTTGGCAGCCGTGTTTGTCGTCATTGTTTTTCTGGTTCTTGTTGAGTGTAAAGGAACGGTTATGTGATTACTGGCTCACGGAGTAACACTCTTATTTGTGGGAGCTTGCAAATAATACTTTTGGGTAAGAAATTCAATTGTGTTCTCATAGTGGTAGACAAAAAGTTGACATGAGAAAGTTGGGTTGCCAGATTTGTTTTTAAAAGTGCTCTGGGTTGCCATTTCAAGCTTGTTTTAAGGCTATCTTCCTGTTTCTCTGTGTGAGCAGCTGCCCAAAAGTAACCCTGGAGACATAACAGGACTGCGCTGCGTGTGTGTATGTGTGGGCCCTTGTGTCTGACAGTGAGTGAGTGAGAAGAAGGGGAAGAGGGAAAAAAAAAATCTATATATGGGTATTTTTGCAAAGCTTATGGATTTTACGTTTTTGTTTTTTTTTGTGGGTTTTTCAATCTAATGCTGTGGATTTTGAATCTAACGTTGCGTAACTGGTAAATATTCACATATTTTTAAAGCCAGCATTTTCATTTACTAGATATTTTTCCTTGGAAGATGAACAACATTGGGCTATTATTACTCAATTTTTGATGTATCAGTGTGATTTTTATTAACCCTTTAACTGCCCAGATTAAATGGACGGGTCGCGCCCCCCCAGTGGCACAGCACAGCAACTCCACGTGTCAACTTATTGACTGAGTTATGCAATTTATATAGCTGCCGCAACATTATGCAAATTAGATGTGTAAATTTATTCCTATCTGAAACTTTGGATCATATTCTACATCTTTCTAATTGACAGTAAGCCATTATCTCTCGTAACTTTCAAGTTATAGCCTTGGAAATCTGAACTATTTTATTGACAATTTTTTTTACCACTCTTGACCACTAGGTGGGGCCTTGAGTTGCCTTGCATTGCCCCAGGCGCCATATGACACCTCGGGCAGTTAAAGGGTTAACCTCTTGCACTCCGGGATCCTGCGGGCGGTCACGTCTCTGCGTCCTAGCTTGTGCGCACTACGACGCACACTGTGCGTCTCAGAGCGCACTGAAAAAAAAAAGCTGCATTTCCGTTCTTCCACTACAGACACAGCCGCGAACAGAAAGCCAAAGGAGTGCTTTGATTGGTTTAGATTTGATTGACCTCTCATTCGACTAATAAGAGCCTTAAATTGGGTTTCTGAAACCTTGAAGAACCAATTACTGAAAACCTAGCAAGAAGGACCTGCCTACCAACGGCTGCGAATACAGTGAGCCAATTGAAGCAGAGAAGTTCGACGATTGAAAGCGTGCGTCCCGTGCGTAAAATCTGTTTTGTGTAAGCCGCTGGGTGACACACACGCATTCGCCAGTCTTTTTTTCTTACTACTGTTCTTATTTGTTTTGAAAAATCGTTCGCCAAAACCGCAATCATGGAAGCGCAAAACCGCAATAATGGAATCATGGTTTGACCGGGTCGCATGACCAGAACCACGAGTCGTAACAAGCGGACCAGCGTCATGTTTGTCTGACAATGAGGAAGAGATGTTCCCCAGCGACACTGCTGTTGTGGACAGGTAAGTGTTATAAGCTAAATTATTCTTTATCCCTGAAAATTGTAATCAAAATGACTTTTGACCGATCGGTAAATTACAACTGTGCGTCATCGCCACATGACGGACCGGTCCATGCGCCACTTCCGGACCGTGAACGCCCCCCCCCCATCCCCCCCGCTACTCCTCTGAAGTGGATTGCAGATATATTGCAGATATTTTAGTACAACTGTGCGTAGTAGACCGCGGCGCACAGTCCCTGCGGTCCGTCATGTGGCGATGGACGATGTCCGTCCTCTGTAGCGGGGGGGGGGGGAGAGTTGTTATTTACAGTTACTTTAGTATAATTTTTATTGCACTGTAGGTTATTTTTTCTTGTAAAAAAAAAAAAAAAAAGCCACACATTTTTTTACGTGGCATGCTTCTTTGTGTGTGGGGGCTTGTTTGTTCATTCATTCATTCATGAATGAATAAACACACACACACACACACACACACACACACACACACACACACACACCACACATACAGCCCTGAGTGTCACCTTTCATTAGAGCCCAAGATCAAGCTTCTATATTGAATCATTCAAAAGTTACAGACGTTTCTCCAAACTGTGCCATTTGGCACAATTTGGCACAGTTCAAAAACGCCTGGGAACAACCTGACAAAAAAAGCTGTGTAATATATTCATTTTTTGTGGCATTGTTATAAAATTTTGACCTCAGCTGGATAACACTTGGTTCTACATTTCTGTTGCATTTTCCAGCCTGGATCTGACAGCTGTGTGTTATTTGCAAGCATTTGCATCCAAGAAAACACCCAGGCGAACTTTATTTTCTTCAAGTTCAGTATGTTTAGATGACTGCTACTCAGTGGCAGGAGCACTTAAGAGAGATTATGACTGTTTTGCCAAAAAATTCAAAGTGTTTTCTTTTAAATAAGACCAACCCCATGAAGATGCTGCAAAGGGTTGAAGAACAGCTTTTGATTTACTTTGGGTACGTTATTTTTAGGCGTTTTTAGGGAAATTGACCAGAGTGCAAGGGGTTAACACAGCTGCATTATCTCTCTGACCGAGGAATAACAGTAAACTTTACAGGGAAAAAGGACGACGGACTAAGGGTCTGACATGACAACACCAGGGTTCCTCCTTCCCCCTGCTCCCCGTTCTCAGCCAGAACCCTGCCTCTGGAGCCCAGCAAAACAACGTCGCCTCACCCCTGCCCACCGCACTCCTTCCATTGACAACAAAGCCATGACGGATAAGCCAATAAGTTAAGTACAATTGCATGCATGTTAATCACTGCTACCAGCATGACAATGACAAATTAAACTGAAGATTATGGAATAATGCTGTCACTTAATAATGACCAAACACTGAAGGCTTTAAATACAGTTTATATTACATGATTCAAAGCACAGAACAAGGTGATAATGACTATGCTTGTGCATATGATTTACCTGAGGCTGTTGAATATCAAACAGAGGTTATGATGCTTCTATGTCATATTATTGGTTTTTTTTTTTCTCACACATAGTAAAGACATTTCTAATGAATGACTATGTGCTTATTAAAATTTTAATCCTTTTACTGTCCATGGAAAAAAAGAAGGCAAAAGCTCTGAAGGATTACAGGATTTAGAGGGAAAACAAAAATGATAAGAGAATCAATCATTTTGGCCTTGGGTCTCAGAAGTTCTGGGTGACTGACTTACAAAGTGTTCCTACAGCTGTATGTTTGAGCTCAGGCTGTAATTTATTATTTTTTTTCCTGTGTGATAAAATCCTGAACACAGACTGCTGCCCGGCTGACTTATCACGATGACCTCTTCCACAGATAACTACAAACAGTTCACAAGCTTTGCCATAAGGACAGAACAGATCTCTCCCACTCCAGCAAAAAGATTAGGCCTACACTTTGCAGTTAATCAAGTGTGTAACCACACATTTTAATCTTTTAAGTTACAAGCAACACTTGCTAACTTCTGAAGTGATATGTGTGTCTTTTATTTCTTTTAAATGCTGCATTGACTTAAGGCTTCTAATATATGACACTGTTTTATTAAACAGTGATCTTAAAGTAATGCTGACCCGTGCAAATCGGTAAAACATTTAGTGATTCACTGAATATTTAGCAATTTAATTTATGGATTTATGTAATTTAAACTCATTGTGTTATTCTCCGTTCCTGTCCATGTTTTCGTTTTTCCACAGGAAAAGAAAGACATTCACAAAATCTTTATCTTTCACCAGGATTTAGAACTGCAAAATCAAAAAGGTGAAAAATAGGAATCACAAGATCACCATTACCCTTACATCTCACAAATCCTTGGTGACCAAAATAAAAACAATAATTCACTTGTGTTTCTTAGCATTAAACATTATACTAAACAGTGGAATAACCATTGTAAAAACTAAAGGACAGAAGTTGAATGACTATAACAGTAACACTTGCAAAAACAATTTATGGGGTGATAAGATTTGCACTCCTGTTGGTGTGAATTCTGACGCAAGGACGGGGGTAGCCTCGGGCTTCCCCCAATTTCTTTTTACAGGATAGCCCCGCGATTGGATCTTTGTGGGAGATGGGAGGGCGGCGGTCAGTGTGGGGCAGGCTAGCTGTGGCAAGGGGAACAACACGTTTGTCATCAACCTGGTCATCAGGATCATTGGCTGGGGGCACAGCGGGGGGAAAGGGGACCTCACAGAGGACAATCATTGCTGAAGCTAAGTAGAACAAATGACATTGACAATGACATTAAGCATCTCAATTTAAGTGACTTTGACTTTGAAAATATAGTGTTTACATGACTTGACATTGCAGGACACATCTGACACATTGCAATGGTTCTCACCAGATAATGGTATGCCAGTAACACATTTCAGAAATGTGACAGTAATAAGGAATAATTGTGTTGTATGACAATGACGTGCTAAAGAGCTGGGCTGTGCTCCTGGTGCTTGGCCTTGGCCAAGCTGAGCCTCAGGACTACAGACCACACCATAATTTATAAAGGAATATATAAAATAAAATAAATAAAATAAGGGCAGCGCGGTGGCGGAGTGGTTAGCACTGTGGCAGCACAGCAACTCACCCTTGGCCGGGGGATCCTGGGTTCGATCCCAGCCCCCGACCAACAGTGATCTGTGTGGAGTTTGCATGTTCTCCCCGTGTCTGCGTGGGTTTACTCTGGGATTTCTCTGGTTTCCTCCCACATGCCAAAAACATGCAAGTTAGGTTAATTAGCATCAAACTGGGGATTCTAAATTGTCCTTAGGTATGACTGTGAGAGTGAACGGTTGTCTGTCTCTCTGTGTTGGCCCTGTGATGGACTGGCGATCTGTCCAGGGTGTACCCTGCCTCTCGGCCAAAGATGCTGGGATAGGCTCCAGCCCCCCCCCCCCCCCCCCGCGACCCGAAAAGGATTAAGCGGAAGAAGATGAATGAATGAATATATAAAATAAGGCATTCCTTGTGTACAATGAAGCCATATTCTGGTTAAGCAATATGTCCATCATTCCATTAAAAGAAGGAGTGGAACATTACCCTTTTACACAGATGCACTTATACAAAGTCAACCTGTCTGTGTTCAACAGGACAGACAGATGTGGCCTTAATGACTAACAGAATGGTTACAATAAAAGCTAAATCACATTAAATCTACACAGACAGCTGTATTACCTGTCCTAACTGAAATTTGTAAACTAGGTCAAGGGAGGACACTCACAACAGAAGCTGTGACTACTGAAACCTCATTTTGAGGGACTTACACTACTCACAAACTTTCATCTCAATTAACCATGTGCAACACATATAAATAGCACACAACATTTCCTTCTTCTACTAAAAAGACAATACCCATCACGCAACTACGCCATAACTTTGATGCATGTGTGTCTCCATACATCGGGGGGGGGGGGGGGTACCACAACAATTAATTAGCAAAAATCCTCAGAAAAATAGATAACACATAAAAATTATCAATACATGATCAATAATGTAGACAAAAATATAGGTGAAACCACTTGGTAATGAAATCACAACATTCAATAGGAGAAGTTAAATTTACATTAATAGATTTGCATGTATTTAAGAAAATTATGTGCTGAAAAATATTTGTAGATTATTCTAAAAAGAAATATCATGTTAATAAGAAACAAGGTAAACTGATAAGGAAGCAGAAAACCATGCAAATTTATGAGAAAAGTTCCAAATGTCTAAGGAAGGTCCAATTTATGCTGAATTTATGCTTACTGTGGGACTCAATTTAGAATCTACTACAAAGACAACACAGGTTCTTACTCAATTATATAAGAAGAGAACAATGCTTTTGGGAGCTCAAAGCAAAATAATTTGACCTTCCCTGTATAAACTTAAGGCTTTTCAAAACCTTTGCATGGATCTCATTGAGCTAAATAAGAGTGAAGGTAAAAATGTTTAGAAATTATTGACATACTTATTGAATAAACAAAGGCTTTCCCCTGCACTAATCTGAATACTGCTATGGTGACACTGAAACCCTTAATCGAAACAATATCAAGGTTTAAAATAGCTGAAATGATTCACTTAGATAACGAAATACATTTAGTGGAATACACTTTGCAAATCAAATCAAATCATGTTTAGGTACAGTACCCAAATTGTTAGTACCCAACATTTACCTAGGAAACCATTTAAAATACCATCAACAATCTACAGGATCAGCATAATGTACAAATAGGATTATGAAAGATGAATTAAGAAAATAAGAAAAATAGGGAAATTGTGAACGGCAAACCCTACTATTGAAGCCATTTAACTTAGGTGATGAGGAAGGGTTTTTGGTTGATTACATGCAAAGAATGACAACTGACAGCGATGTTATCCATACTGCCCTTCCCAGGAGGGACCATGTGACGAAGGAACCGTGGGAGGTGCACCCATCTTTTGGCCGAACCAGGGGATCTGGTCATCAAAGGAAAATGGACCAAAATTCCCTGGCAAAGACAGCACAAAGATTATCCTGGCGACGCCAACAGCCGCGGAAAACGAAGGACGTGGCACTTGGGTGCATCTAACGTTTTACCCCACTTGAAACCCTCAGCAAGAGACTGTTCAATACACATTGCATACTCATTAAAAAAACAAAAAACAAAAAGTGACTGTTTAACTTTTTCTATGCAAGTGTCAGCTGATGGCGCTCCCTTGGGTCCAGCAAACAGCTGTTGCATAGAGAAGCAGGCTGTTTATCATGACGAGGCAAAAATACAAGGGAAAGAAAAGTGCAGTTAGTGTTGTTGCCTTATCATCCTCATCACCCTCGTAGTAACACTTACTGTTGGTTGCTATTAAGTTGTTCCACTGCCTATACACTGTAGAGAACTGTTATGTTTGTTCCTTAATGCCACTAACAGCTGGACAAATTATCTGCAACTGCCAAAATAATGCAGCTACTACAGGCTGTTTGGTTTCTTAAGAGAGGCTATATACAGAAATAACAAAGCAAACATCACTTTGAATCACACCTGTCACAACACTCAAGCGTGCGCTTTGAGCGATATAGTGCTTTATCATAGCGTGATAAATATATACACTACCATTCAAAAGTTTGGGGTCACCCAGACAATTATTTTGTGTTTTCCATGAAAAGTCACACTTATTTACCACCATGAGTTGTAAAATGAATAGAAAATATAGTCAAGACATTGACAAGGTTAGAAATAATGATTTGTATTTGAAATAATAATTTTTTCCTTCAAACTTTGCTTTTGTCAAAGAATCCTCCATTTGCAGCAATTACAGCATTGCAGACCTAACATGATTGCACAAGGGTTTTCTAATCATTCATTAGCCTTCTGACACAATGAGCAAACACATTGTACCATTAGAACACTGGAGTGATAGTTGCTGGAAATGGGCCTCTATACACCTACAGTGGGGCAAAAAAGTATTTAGTCAGCCACCAATTGTGCAAGTTCTCCCACTTAAAAGATGAGAGAGGTCTCCAATTTTCATCATAGGTATACCTCAACTATGAGAGACAAAATGAGAAAAAAAAAATCCAGAAAATCACATTGAAGGATTTTTAATGAATTAATTGGTAAATTCCTCGGTAAAATAAGTATTTGGTCACCTACAAACAAGCAAGATTTCTGGCTCTCACAGACATGTAACTTCTTCCTTAAGAGGCTCCTCTGTCCTCCACTCGTTACCTGTATTAATGGCACCTGTTTGAACTCGTTATCAGTATAAAAGACACCTGTCCACAACCTCAAACAGTCAGACTCCAAACTCCACTATGGCCAAGACCAAAGAGCTGTCAAAGGACACCAGAAACAAAATTGTAGACCTGCACCAGGCTGGGAAGACTGAATCTGCAATAGGTAAGCAGCTTGGTGTGAAGAAATCAACTGTGGGAGCAATTATTAGAAAATGGAAGACATACAAGACCACTGATAATCTCCCTTGATCTGGGGCTCCACGCAAGATCTCACCCTGTAGGGTCAAAATGATCACGAGAACGGTGAGCAAAAATCCCAGAACCACACAGGGGGACCTAGTGAATGACCTGCAGAGAGCTGGGACCAAAGTAACAAAGGCTACCATCAGTAACACACTACGCCGCCAGGGACTCAAATCCTGCAGTGCCAGACGTGTCCCCCTGCTTAAGCCAGTACACGTCCAGGCCCATCTGAAGTTTGCTAGACAGCATTTGGATGATCCAGAAGAGGATTGGGAGAATGTCATATGGTCAGATGAAACCAAAATAGAACTTTTTGGTAAAAACTCAACTTGTCGTGTTTGGAGGAGAAAGAACACCATACCTACTGTTAAGCATGGGGGTGGAAACATCATGCTTTGGGGCTGTTTTTCTACAAAGGGACCAGGACGACTGATCCGTGTAAAGGAAAGAATGAATGGGGCCATGTATCGTGAGATTTTGAGTGAAAACCTCCTTCCATCAGCAAGGGCATTGAAGATGAAACGTGGCTGGGTCTTTCAGCATGACAATGGCCCCAAACACACCGCCCAGGCAATGAAGGAGTGGCTTCGTAAGAAGCATTTCAAGGTCCTGGAGTGGCCTAGCCAGTCTCCAGATCTCAACCCCATAGAAAATCTTTGGAGGGAGTTGAAAGTCCGTGTTGCCCAGCAACAGCCCCAAAACATCACTGCTCTAGAGGAGATCTGCATGGAGGAATGGGCCAAAATACCAGCAACAATGTGTGAAAACCTTGTGAAGACTTACAGAAAACGTTTGACCTCTGTCATTGCCAACAAAGGGTATATAATAAAGTATTGAGATGAACTTTTGTTATTGACCAAATACTTATTTTACCGAGGAATTTACCAATTAATTCATTAAAAATCCTTCAATATGATTTTCTGGATTTTTTTTCCTCATTTTGTCTCTCATAGTTGAGGTATACCTATGATGAAAATTGGAGACCTCTCTCATCTTTTAAGTTTGAGAACTTGCACAATTGGTGGCTGACTAAATACTTTTTTGCCCCACTGTATCTAGATATTGCACCAAAAACCAGACATTTGCAGCTAGAATAGTCATTTACCACATTAGCAATGTATAGAGTGTATTTTTGATTAGTTTAAAGTTATCGTCATTGAAAAAAAGTGCTTTTCTTTTCAAAAATAAGGAAATTTCTAAGTGACCCCAAACTTTTGAACGGTAGTGTATATCAGCTTTATCAAGCGTGCGCTATAGCGCTTGATCATAGACACGCAAAGCGCACGCTCAAGCGTGCGCTTTGAGTGTCTTAAGTCAAGCGTGTGCTTTGAGCGATATAGCGCTTTATCATAGCGTGAAAAATATACAGTATATATCAGCTTTATCAAGCGTGCGCTATGGCGCTTGATCATAGACACTCAGAGTGACGGAAATGTGGCTGCCAATCCGCGCCAATGGCCTCTCCGGCCACCATCGAACATTTAAACGTTTTTACACATTCATACCCAGTGTTATGGGCACTGGAGGCAATGCGGGTGAAGTGTCTTGCCCAGGGACACAACGGCAGGATATCTGGGGAGAGCGTGATGCGAACCGCCCACCATCGGGTTATTAGACGACCTGCTCTACCTCCTGAGCCGCTGCCGCCCCCACTTTTTCCTCAACTTTCCCTCTTTAGGAAAGCTATGGAGGCTATCCCCACTCTCTTTATTTCCCTTTGATTGGAAATTGCATCCAAAAGCCACGCAATGTGGCATTTTCACTGACAAATGGCAGTAGTTCATAGCTTCGCTTCTTGGCTTGTATAAGACAGAAAAAACGGCTGCAACCATTCTACGTCACTACCCAGAATGCATTGCGACGTAAACAAAAATGGCGATTTACATCGTAATAACGTTTTTTAAAAATATAAAAAACTGGGAATTATTTTCAAAAAAATTATATTATAGTTATGTTACTAACATCAAAATAAAGCATATAGAGCTAACATGCCAATATAATCAGAGTTCCTTTTAAATCCAATATTCCGCCTGATCTTTGACTTAGAATAATTATGCTCAAAATTATTCTATCATAGTTATTCTCATTATTATTATTATTATTATTATTATTATTATAAACAGGCCAAAGGGCTGTTCCATGAGGTACAAGTGCGCTAGTCATAAGACAACATAGAAATATCAGGTTTCAGTTCTCACCTGTATGCAGTACCACTCCCCCACAAAAGGTGGCGAGTGCGCACCAAGCACAGGAGCGCTCAGTACCCAGACAAAAAACAGTCTCCTGTTTGTTTTTAAGAAGAGACGACTGTCAGTCGAGAAAAAAGAAACAATACAGAATTAACGACAAATTGTACCATGCTGTTAAACTGTTAAGCAATTCCTCCTTGACGAAGGCAAAACTATATCACACACCCCAAGCAGATAAAGCATACTGTGTGCTGTTAAGCTGTAAAACAGTTCTTCTGCCTGAAGAGAAGGCACAAAATACATCACAAACCTTAAGCAGGAAAGGGTAGTACATACCTCACACTGCTAAACCGTTAACAGTTCCGGCTGAAAAGAAGGCAAGTGTATATTACACACCTCAAGCGGGCACGTACAGTGCACATCATGCTACACAGCCGCTGCAAACCACAACAATTTTATGACACAGCGATGGGGTACCCAGGGTAAGGCAGCCCAAACAGCACAGCAATGTTAAACAGACTGGTATAAGCTCTTCCCGACGAGGATAGAAAGAGGAAGAATGGGTGGATGCAAGAGATATAAGGTGTGCATCCACAGGTGTGATTAATTTAGTACAATGCTCCTGTCCCGAGGATCAGATATCAAATGGTTACAGGTTCACTGAAATGAAATAAAACCTCTTTTTGTAACTACACATTCCATTACACACACATATCAGTCAACCAAAAATTTCTAGTAGAGTTAAAGATGCAAAAAGCACCCACTTAAAAACTTGAGTAATGACTTCAGTCTTGAGACGGCAGTGGCTCAGGAGGTAGAGCAGGTCGTCCAATAACCACATGGTTGGCGGTTCGAATCCCACTCTCCCCAGATATCCTGCCGTTGTGTCCCTGGGCAAGACACTTCACCCCAATTGCTCCTGGTGGGTCTGGAAGTGCCATGTTAGGCAGCATGCCACCATCAGTGTGTGAATGTGTGTGTGAATGGGTGGATAGCAGGATCTGTAAAGTGCTTTGGTCATCAAGAGATGAGAATAAAAGCACTATATAAGTGAATGCCATTTACCATTTGATGTTTTTCTCCAAAATTTATCACAATTTTCTTATAGTTTTCTATTTTTCTCTGTAAACTTAACTGAATTTGAAACCATTTTCCTCAAATCTGTAATTTCCCCTTGTAAAATTGACTTTTCTTGTACATTTGAGCCTTTATTATAAATTTGTGATTTTTTTATGGCTAATTTTTGTTTATTTCTTAAATAAAATTACTGTTTTTTGTAATAAAACTGAAACAGACTGTGGCAAAATTTAGACTTTTTTTCCTTATACAATTTACACTTTTGACCACAATTTTGCAGAGCCAGAACAGAGCAATAATTTAACTGATTTCAAAGAAATACTAATAAAATTATATTATATTTAATTAAATAAATTAAATGACCAAAGATGCAGTTATTTCTGCTATAATATTTCTATATATTTATAGTTTTGTAGAACTCTCCTCACCACCCAGACATCAGGAAAAACTTCCCTTATTTTGAAATCCAAATGTTGGCATGCTTAGTTTGTCTGAAGGCTGTGGACGGATTAAAGTCATTGACTTTGTGAATTTTGGTCATCTTGACTTGCCAGCTACAGCTTGTTCAACTTTGTGACAGCAGCAGGAACAAAGCTGTTTTTGTAGCGCTGAGTTTTACATCTTGGGACAACAAAGCTTCGTCTGGAGGGAAGAAGATGAAAGTGGCAGTGCAAAGGGTGGGTGACATTGTTTAAAATGGAGGTAGCAATCTTCTGTACCTGTCTGGCATACAGGGATGCCAGGCTCGGCTGTGATTCACCAAGCAAGCGACTGGACCATCCAACTACTTGGTCAAAGGATTTTCTCTGTTTTTATCTGACCAAACCATGACACTAAAGAAAAGGACATGTTGAATATTTAATAGTTCTTAATGGTGCATACACGTAAGTTATTAGTTATTACATATTGAAATACACGTGAAAACAAACAGATATTATAAACATTTTAGAGTTAATCAGAAAGGCTATTTATAGTAGTAATTTAATTAGAATCCCAAAGGTGTTTTCCTTCAATGCAGTCGCTAGACATTGTCCACTAGACGGCGCTGGTGCTGTACCTTTGGCCATGAAATGTTATTGTTCAAGCTGCAGACCGAAGAAGTCAGTGCTAAGCAATGCAGTGCTATCAGAGAGACGGACGCATGTTAGTCAGCGGGAACAACAAATGTGTTGTAAACTGAGATGCAGCATTCTCCAGTAAAGCCAAATGAAGGTAAAGTTGGGTGTTTGGACATTCTTTCCTTATAACAACTGATGTTACAGCTAAATCCACAACATATTTTTTGGTGCCGAAACCCGGGAACCGGAAGCTGGGAAGCGGGAAAAGTGAAGAGAGAACGTTGTTGGGATTAAGCCGATAGCTGTAACAACACGGAGACGAAAGGAAAAAATGTCGGAGCGACTTCAAAGGCTAAAACAGAAACGGACCGTGCTGCGGACGTCCGTTACAAAGCTGCTGCAAATTATACAAGATGGAACAAGTAAGACTGATATAAACAGTGACCGTTTGCGGGAGCTGTTAGCCATGTTGTCACAGAAAGAGAAAGGCCTGCAAGACATTGAACCAGATATAGAGCAGGAGATTCCTTTGGACGAGTTAGATGCGGACATGGTGCGGACACTTGAGTATCATGACAACACAAATTTATGGAGGACGCGGGCAGAGAGAGAGATTGAACGGGCTGCCTTACAGCAACAAGAACAGGCAAGAGACGCCACCATATCAGTGAATCCACATCGGCTGAGTGACGTGAGTACACGGTCAAATACAAGCAGACCCTCGGTAAAGTTACCCAAGCTCTCAATAAACAAATACAACGGAGAAGTGTGCATGTGGCAGGAGTTTTGGGACCAATTCGAAAATGCAATTCACCAAAACCCAGATTTGAGCAAAACTGAAAAGTTCACTTACTTGAAGTCATATCTCATTGGGCCAGCTGCACGTGCCGTCGCAGGGCTGAAAGTAATTGACATGAACTATGATGCTGCAGTAGACATGCTTAAGCAAAGATTTGGAAGGAAAGAGCTCATTGTAAGTGCACACATGTCTAAGTTACTAAATCTAAGCCCAGTTAAAAGGTCCTCAGACATTGTTGCCTTGAGACAACTTTTTGATGACGTTGAAGTACAAATCAGAAGCTTAGAAGCTTTAGGAGTCATGTCAGACAGTTATGGAGGTTTACTGTGCCCCATACTGTTCAAAATGATTCCTGTTGATCTTGCCCTTTGAGTACACCCGCAAGACAGATATAGGGCAAAAGTGGGATGTTGATGGCCTTGTAAAGTTTTTGCAACAAGAAGTTGAAAGCAGGGAGCGTGCTGCACATTTGACACAAATGAGAGAGAATCATAAAGATACACATGCAAATCAGAAACAGCACTGCAGACCAGATTCAAGCAGAGAAAGGTGGAAAGGACCTAATGTGCCCTCAGCTGCAGCCCTCCACACAGGCAGTTCGAATACACCATTTGTGCACAGTTGCATATTCTGTAACAGTACCAGCCACAAGTCAGAACAGTGCACTGAAGACACAGTCACAAGCAGGAAAGAAAAGCTAAAGAAAATGGGAAGGTGCTTCATATGCCTAAAACCCAGACATCTTGCTCGAGACTGTAGATCCAAAAATGTGACATGCACTGATTGTGGAAGGAGACATCATGCTGTTGTGTGTGACAGAAGTGAGCAACCAATAGAAAGGACAGATGCCACTGAAAACACGAGTGATGCAGTGGTCTCCTCAGTATTTCCATATGTAGCCAAACCAACCCCAGAAAAATGTGAAACAGTACTGTTGCAAACTGTGAGAGCAAGGACTGAAGGACCTGGAGGAAAGAAGATTGTGCGTTGCTTAATTGATGGAGGAAGCCAACGGAGTTTTGTCCATGAGAAACAAGTGAAGGATTTAAAACTGCCAATACTAAAACAAGAGACATTAAACCTTCACACGTTTGGCTCAAAAAACCCAGTGACCACAAAATGCAATGTCATAAAACTAGTCCTGGAGAATGTGAGAAACAAGGATCAGAAAATTGAGATTGAAGCTGTTCAAACCCCACAGCTTTGTACTGCAGTCATGAAAGTCCCCAGTGAACACATCCAACGGCAGCTGGAGAAAAAAGGGCTACCAGTAGCAGATGTGTCAGCGGGAGATAAAGATGGTTTGGAGCTATCAGTACTGATCGGAGCAGATTACTACTGGAGAGTAGTCACAGGTAAAACTGAGAGACTGTCAGACACTTTGGTTGCCATAGAAACCAGATTCGGCTGGGCAGTGCAAGGACCAGTTGTCATGTCCAGTATGAATGAAGCAACATGCATGCACATTGGACTCAGTGAAGACTCAGTGGAGATCTCAAACCAGCTAAGAGCATTTTGGGAGATCGAGTCGCTGGGCATCACTACTAAAGGTGAGGAAAAACCTGATGACAAGAAAGCCAAGGAGAGCTTTGACAGGTCAGTCAGATTCATTAATGAGAGATATGAAGTGGCGTTGCCATGGCGCCAAGACACACCCGAACTCTCAGACAACAAGAAGGTTGCACGAAAGAGGTTTGAAACCCTGAAAAGAAAGCTGAAATCTGACGTGACACTGTTTAAAAGATACAACGATGTAATAGAGGATTACACAGAACAAGGAATATGTGAAGATGTGCCAGAGAGCAGTCATTCAGCAGAGACAGAGAATGTAACCTACTACTTACCTCATCATGCTGTAATCAGAGAGGACAAAGTAACTACCAAGTTAAGAGTAGTGTTTGATGCTTCGTCACATGAAGAAGGTTGTTCCTCTTTAAATGACTGTTTATTACCTGGCCCAAACCTGAATGCTGACCTCATGAGCATTTTGATTAGATACAGACAAAATCCTGTAGCTTTCACAGCAGACATTACTAAAGCTTTCCTTCAGATATCTATAACTGAAAGTGACAGAGATGCTGTGAGATTTTTGTGGCTTACAGGACCCCCAGATGTTGAAGGCACCAACACGCGTACAATGAGAATGGCACGTGTTGTGTTTGGAGTAACTTCAAGTCCATTTTTACTTGCAGCCACTATCAGACATCATCTGGAGAAATATGAAGCTGACCAACCAGACACAGTAAAACTAATGAGAGACTCACTTTATGTGGATGATCTGATCGCTAGCTCAAGTAACTCAGACGAGGCATACAGACTTACTACAGGAGCAAGAGAAATGCTGGCTGCTGCCAACATGAACCTCTGTAAGTGGACAACAAACTCCCTTGAACTGAAAACCAAGTGGTCAAACAGCAAGCTTGATTTCACACAAGAAACAGAAACACATGGAAGTGTGTTGAAGGTACTTGGTTTGGTGTGGAGACCGGACACAGATGACTTTGCCTTTGACCTCAAACATTTGATGAACATTCTAAAAGGGAAGGAAAACACAAAGAGGAGTGTTTTGAGATCATCCGCCAGAATCTTTGATCCTATAGGGTTCCTAAAGCCATTTACCATTCGAGTTAAATGTCTGTTTCAGGAAATGTGGCGACGGGGCCTGAGCTGGGACGACGAGCTGCCTCCAGACCTTTCACAGGCATGGCAGCAGTGGTGCATGGAGCTTCCTCAGATCCACCAAATAGTCATTCCGCGGTGGTATGGAACAGAAAAACTGTCAGATAAATCACAAGTTCTCCATGTCTTCACAGATGCAAGCGAAAAGGCGTATGGCGCAGTTGCGTATCTACAAGGACAAACAACAGAAGGAGAGACTGTTACTGCGCTCGTTGCATCCAAGTCAAGAGTGGCACCAATCAAAACGATCACACTGCCACGCTTGGAACTGATGGTAGCTGTGATTGGGGCAAGGTTGGCAAATAACCTTTTGAAGGCACTGAATATGCAGATCACTCAACTCAGAATGTGGTCAGACTCCATGATAGTGATTCACTGGATTCGCAGTTCATCAAAGAAATGGAAACAGTTTGTTGCCAACAGAGTGATGGAGATACAAACTTTGACACCACCAGAACTATGGACACATTGTAATGGAAAGGTGAATCCAGCTGATCTCACCACAAGAGGTCAGTCCGCATCAAGGTTGAAAGAGGAAAATCTCTGGTGGTCAGGCCCATCATTTTTGAAAGAAAAGGAGCTTCAAACTACACCGCCAGAAACAGCACAAGAACTACTATCAGAAGAAGAGGTTAAAGCTGAGCTAAAGGCAAGTCAAGTCGCAGTACATCTCAGTAACAGTGAAAGAGTGCAATCTGAACCATTGCTACAGCTGGACAAATACAGCAAACTACAGACTGTACTAAGAGTAACTGCATGGATTCAAAGATTTCTCCACAACTGTCATTCAAAGCAAAGACAAAGGGGAGAATTAACAGCAGAGGAAATGGCAAAAGCTGAAAGGGTATGGATACGTGAAGCGCAACTTAACAGTTTTGAAAATGCGCACAAAGACTCAAAAATCAGAGACTTTAAACCCTTTCTAGACGAGCAAGGCTTAATCTGTGTAGGAGGAAGGCTGCATCAGTCAAACATGAGTTTCAATGAGCAGCACCCATGGTTGTTACCCTCAAATCACAGATTTGCACAACTTCTGATAAAATACAGTCACGAAAATGTCATGCATTCAGGCGTGAGAGACACTCTAGTTCATCTACGAGAAGTATTGGATTCCACGCGCGAGACAGTTAGTCAAAAAATGCATTTCAGACTGTACTATCTGTAAAAGATTCAAAGTAAAAGCAGCACAGCAAACAGCCGCACCTCTACCCAAACACAGAGTTACTGAAGCACCGCCGTTTGAAGTCACAGGTGTTGACTTTGCAGGCCCACTGTTTGTAAAGTCCAAGAATTCTGCAGAGAAGGTGTACCTAGCACTTTTCACCTGTGCAGTTACACGTGCAGTGCACCTTGAACTAGTATCGAGTCTATCAACAGAAAGTTTCCTTTTGGCATTCAAGAGATTTATTTCACGGAGAGGACTTTGTAGAGTAATCTACTCGGACAATGCAAAAACGTTCAAGAGAGCAGATCAAGATCTAAAGGAACTGTGGAAGGCTATGAAGGAGCCAGAGCTGCTGGAATATTTTTCTGAAAAGGGAATCAAGTGGAAATTTATTGCAGAAAGAGCGGCTTGGTGGGGTGGTTTTTGGGAAAGGTTAGTGCGCTCTGTAAAGGGATGCCTCAAAAGAGTAATGGGCAGAGCATCTCTGAGCTTTGAAGAGTTAACTTCTCTGTTGACAGAAATAGAAGCCACTATTAACTCAAGACCACTCACATTTGTGTACAATGATTTACAAGAACCAGAACCTCTGACGCCAGCTCATTTCCTCATAGGGAAAAGACTTACCTCTTTACCACCAAAGCCATTTTCCACAACAGGTCAGATAGCAAATGCAAATAAAGAAAGGCTGACCCGAAGATGGAAATATCGCCATAGACTTGTTAAGGAATTTTGGAACAGATGGAGGAGGGAGTATTTGCTGGACCTCAGATCGGCTCACACTCGTCATACCCCAAATCCAACACAACTCAAACCAGGAGATTTGGTCCTTATTGGAGATGACAAGATACCACGTCAAACATGGAAAACAGGACTAATCATAGAGGTGTTCCCAGGGAGAGATGGACTAGTCAGATCCTGCGCTGTGCGCACTCCAACTGGGACGACGTTAAGAAGACCAGTTCAGCTACTATATCCTTTTGAAGTTAATATCTGAACTGTCTTCTTGGGGGGGAGGGTGTTGAATATTTAATAGTTCATAATGGTTCATACACATAAGTTATTAGTTATTACATATTGAAATACACGTGAAAACAAACAGATATTATAAACATTTTATAGTTAATCAGAAAGGCTATTTATAGTAGTAATTTAATTAGAATCCCAAAGGTGTTTTCCTTCAATGCAGTCGCTAGACATTGTCCACTAGACGGCGCTGGTGCTGTACCTTTGGCCATGAAATGTTATTGTTCAAGCTGCAGACCGAAGAAGAAGTAGTCAGTGCTAAGCAATGCAGTGCTATCAGAGAGACGGACGCATGTTAGTCAGCGGGAACAACAAATGTGTTGTAAACTGAGATGCAGCATTCTCCAGTAAAGCCAAATGAAGGTAAAGTTGGGTGTTTGGACATTCTTTCCTTATAACAATTGATGTTACAGCTAAATCCACAACAGGACAAAATAGATTCAGTAAAAGCCCAATCAAACAGTCATTATGGTTCAGTCAATATGAAAGTGTGCCAGTTTCCTTAAACAGTTTCCTTAAACAGTTTCCTTAAACAATGCAAACACTGCTGATCCTTTTTGCACACCATTTCACAGTTCTCTTCAAAGTTTAATTTAGTATCAATTCCCAAGATATTTGTAAGATTGCACATACTCAATGGTCTGACATTTTAGTAAAGTGACTTTGTGCCTGGGAGTTTTCCTCCTAAAATCAATAATCATATCTTTAGTTTCTGTCATGTTCAGCTGCAGGTAGGAATCCTCACACCAGTGAACAAAATCATCAATTACTGGGCCGTGGCTGCTCTCATCATCCTGAAGGAGACTGACAATAACTGAATCATCAGCATACTTTATAATGTGTTTGTTGTCATGTCTGCTCCGATATGTTTGTGTACAGGATGAAGAGTAGCGGTGACAACACACACCCCTGAGGAGAGCCAGAAGAAGAACACTTTTGGTCAGACAGTGTACCATTGACCCTTACTCTCTGTGTCCTGTTGGTTAAAAAAAATCCAGAATCCAACCCACCAGATTATTACTCAAATCAAATTGTTGTAGGAGCCTTTCATCTAAAATGTGAGGTTGGATTATATTAAAAGTAGAGGAAAAGTCCACAGATAAAAGCCTGGTGTGTGTCCCATTAAAATCCAGATGTTTAAAAAGCATGTTAAGCAGAGTAACAGCAGCATCCTCCACTCCTCTTATGAGGCCTGTATGCAAACTGGAAAGGATCCATTGCATGTTCAGTTTGCTTTAGGACCTGAAATCTGACCAGTTTTTCAAAAATTTTCATTAAAACTTAAGTCGGGGTGAATAGTCTAAAATCATTTAATGTTTTCGGACAGCTAGATTTTGGAACAGGGACAACCACAGCATCTTTCCAGACCTTAGGCACATGTGTCTGTAAGGACTTACTAAACTGTAGTGAAACACAGGACTCAGTTCATGTGCACAGGACTTTACCAAGCGCCCACATACATTATCAGGGCCCTGACTTTTGTTACCTTTTAGAGCACAGAACACATTTTTAACATCCTGCAGCTCAATGTTAAAGTGCAGAGTCTCTGAGTTTCTGTTTCAGTTCTTGGGTTTCTGTGCTATAATCAAAAGAATCAAGACAGCCATAAAAACAATTAAGAGCATTAGCCAGCTCTGTGTCTGAATTAAAACATCTAAAAACACACAATTACTGTGCTCTGTAGGCCTGTAATAGTTTTCATACTCGCCCAGGCTGAACCAAGCTTCTTTGCTGCCATCTTGCTTTCCAGTTCTGATTTATAATTCTGTTTTGCTTTTAAAATTTCAGACTTCAGCTCTTTTGTGGTAACCTGCAGCTCGCAAACAATCCCGTTTAAAGGCAAATGCTTTCCTGTGTAAGCAGGATTTAACTTATTTAGTAACCCATGGTTTATTGTCGGGATAAATTTTACATGTTTACATGGAACGATCATATCCCTGCAAAAAGCCATGTAAGAGCATGTCATGTTCACCAAAGAGTCCAAATCATCCCTGCAGGACAGTGTAAACACATCCCAGTCAATACAGTTAAAACATTCCTGGAGGATGAGTCATCTGTGATGAGTCATCTGAGTCATCTGAGTCACCAATGAGTCATCTGAGTCACCAATGAGTCATCTGTCCAGACCTTTGTGTCCCTGGTCTTCATCTTCTCTCTTTTGAGAACAGTTTTATATATGGGCAGCAAATGTACATAGTTGTGATCTAAGGAGGAAGGGGAAGAGATTTATAGGCCTCCTCTATAGATCTGTAGCAGAGGTCCAGTGTCTTCCCCGCATGGTTGGACAGGAGACATCCTGATAAAAGTTTTTAAGTATCTTCTTTAAAGACGTATGATTAAAATCCCCAAGGATAAAATTTGGAGCCTCCGGGGAAATTGACTGCAACTGGTGTACCACATCAAAAACGATGCTGGAGGTGGAGGCAGCATCCGCTCTCGGGTGAATGTACACAGTTGTTATAAAAAGTTGGGGGAACTCGCAGTGCAGATAAAAGGGGCGTAGACACTAAACTTTTCACCCACTGCCGGTCACTGCATGCACCCTCTGCACTGTAGTGTCTTCTGGTAGGAAGCGGTGCAACTTCCGTACCACACTGTGATGCAGCTGGTGAGGATGCTCTCAATGGTACCCCGGTAGAATGAGCACACGATTGGGGGTGGGATTCATGCTCTCCTCAGCTTGTGGAAAAAATAGAGGCGAGTTTGTGCCTTCTTTGCCAGTGATGTGGTGTTGGTGGACCAGGAGAGGTCCTCAGAGATGTGCACCCCCAGGAACCTGGTGCTGCTCACTCTCTCCAAAGATGCTCCATCAATGATCAGAGGAGGATGCTGTGTGTGTCTTCTACTGAAATCCACCACAATCTCCTTGGGTTTTTTCCCCACGTTCAGGAAGAAATTGTCTTTACACCACTGGACCAGTTGGCTCATCTCATTTCTGTAGTTGGCCTCTTCATTGCTGGTGATGAGGCCCACCACTGTCATGTCGTCTGCAAACTTGATGTTGTTGTTGGTGGTGTAGGCTGGTACGCAGTCATGGGTCAGCAGGGTGAAGAGCAGCGGGCTAAGCACGCACCCTTGTGGGGCCCCTGTGCTCAGTGTGATGGTCTTGGAAGTGTTTCTGCTGACCTGCAAGTTCTGTGGCCTCCCTGTGAGAAAGTCCAGCACCCAGTTACAGAAAAAGGTTTTGAGTCCCAAGTGGCTGAGTTTTTGTATTAGGTGCTGGGGGATGATTGTATTGAATGCTGAAATGAAATCCAAGAATAGCATTCGCATATAGGAGTTCTTTTGAGTCCAGGTGGGTGAGGGATGAATGGAGAGCAGCAGCGATGACATCTTCTGTGGATCTGTTTGACCTGTATGCAAACTGAGATGGGTCATAGGAGGGAGGTCTGTGGACTTGATGTTCTGCATGACCAGCCACTCAAAGCACTTTATTATGATTATGATTGAGGTCAGTGCTACGGGCTGGTAATCATTGTAGCTGGATGGGACGGGCTTCTTTGTGACTGGTATTATGGAAGCAGTTTTGAAACACGTAGGGACAACAGTTTGACTTAGGGAGATATTGAAGATGTTGGCCAGGACATTCTTGAGCTCCTCCGCACAGTCCTTCAGAACGCGACCTGGTATGTTGTCTGGCCCGGCTGCCTTGTGTGGGTTGATCCTGGAGAGGGTTCTCTTCACGCTATCCAGATCCAGACTTATAGCCTGCTCGTCTGGGGAAGGAGTGGTCTTCGTGCTGATGAGCTGTCTTGTGCTTCAAAGGGGCCAAAGAAGTTATTTAGGTTGTTAAGCAGTGTGATGTCACTCGCACAGGTTTGAGGTGGAGGTTTGTAGTTGAGGGTCTGTATGCTGGATGCGCTGTTTGTGTCTCACTGATGGCCTGATAAGAGTTCATTTAGTGCCTCTCTTCTCTCGCCGATGGCGGAGGACAGGACATACATGGCGACTAGGAGGACAAATGTAAATTCCCTCGGTAAGTAGAAGGGTCGGCACTTGATTATAAATTCTACCAACGGAGAACAGTGTTTGTGCACAACAGTCGCATCTCGGCACTCAGTGTCACTGATGTAGACACACATGCCTCCCCGCAGGTTTTCCCTCCTGTCACAAACACCCGATCAGCACAATAGCATACTGGCCTCGCAAACTGAATAGCAGAATCCGGGATATTGTCATTTAGCCACATTTCTGTAAAGATAAAAACACAGCAGTTCCTTGCATCACATTGCATAGATCTCAGGTTCTGTATGTGGTCTGTTTTGTTGTCTAGGCCAAAATGAGGGAAGGAATCGGGAGTCTGTATGGGAAAATGGTTGCAAATTTAGGTAAATTTACAGAGAAAAGTAGAAAACTATGAGAAAATTGTTATAAATTTTGGAGAAAACCTTAAACCTTCAAAACTGAAGTCATTACTCGAGTTTTTAGTGGATGCTCTTTGTGCCCTTAACTCAACTACAAATTTTTGGTTGTATACTTTTAATTATTAATTTCATAGCACTGCTTTTATTTGAGAATAATTTCTGATTACTATACCCACCTCTGATCATATAATTTACAGTGCATCCGGAAAGTATAAGATAAGATAAGATAAGATAAGATAAGATAAGCCTTTATTAGTCCCACAACGGGGAAATTCCAGGATTGCAACAGCACAGGGATAGCAACACTCAGAGCAACAATCAGAAGGCAAGAAAAAAAACAAGCAAGCAAGAGCAGCTAATAAACATATGTACGTATTACTATAAAATATATATATATACACACACACACAGACACACAGTGCAGAGCATTGTAGCTGGATGGAATAAATATATGAATATATGAACACACAGTGCAGAGCATTGTAGCTAGATGGAATAAATATGTAAATATATAAACACCCACAGTACGGAGCATTGCAGCTAGGTGGAATAAATATGCAAGTATATAAACACACACAGTGCGGAGCAATGTAGCTAGATGGAATAATATGTAGATATATAAATATATAAACACACCCAGTGCTGAGCATTGTAGCTAGATGGAATAAATATGCAAATATATAAACACACACAGTGCAGAGCATTGTTGCTAGATGGAATGAAACAGCATAACCGTCTACTTAGTTATCCTACATGGTATGATTATGTGCCCATACATATTCTCACCCTCCATAGCGACCGGTATGTTCCTAGTTGTATGCCGGAGGGGACCACTGTGTAAGTCTATTGCATCTTTTGCATTCAAAAAACTATTAGTTTGTTACGTCTTTTTGCTATCTCTGCGAGCAGCCCTGCTTAGGTTGTACAGTCTGACAGCCGTTGGTAGGAAGGACCTACGAAACCTCTCGGTTGTGCACCTGGGATGATGTAGTCTGCTGCTAAATGAGCTCCTCAGTGCATTCAGTATGTCCTGCATAGGGTGGAACTCGGACTCCAGCAGAGATGACAGTTTAGCCACCGTCCTTCTCTCTCCTATCTCCTCCATCGGATCAAGGCGCTGCCCCAGGACAGAGCTAGCTTTCTTAATCAGTTTGTTCAGTCTCTTCCTATCGGCTGCAGTAATGCCACTGCCCCAGCAGACCACTCCAAAAGTGATGGCTGATGCCACCACCGTGTCATAGAATGACTTCAGCAGCGCCCCTTGTACACCAAAAGACCTGAGTCTCCTCAGCAGGAACAGCCTGCGCTGTCCCTTCTTGTAGAGTGCATCAGTATTGTGTGACCAGTCTAGTTTATTGTTCAGATGAATACCCAGGTACTTATAGGATGTCACCATCTCGATGTCTGTTCCCTGTATATTTACTGGTACTGTGAGGGGCTGCCCATGCCTGCGGCAGTCCACCACCAGCTCCTTAGTTTTCCTCGCGTTGATCTGGAGGCAGTTCCGATGGCACCAGTCCACGAAGTCCTGGATAAGCCCTCTGTACTCAGCTTCATCTCCATTGGAGATGAGGCCAACGATCGCAGAGTCATCAGAGAACTTCTGTAGATGGCAGTGTGTTGTGTTGTGTGAGAAGTCCGCAGTATAAAGAGTGAACAGGAAGGGAGCCAGCACCGTTCCCTGGGGGGCCCCCGTGCTACTGATGATCGTGTCGGACACACAGTCCCGGGTTCTCACAAACTGAGGCCGGTTCGTGAGGTAGTCCAGGATCCATGATGACAGGTGCTGGTCCACCCCTGCGCGCAGCAGCTTGTCCTTCAGGATCATCGGTTGGATGGTGTTGAAAGCACTGGAGAAGTCAAAGAACATGATCCTCACCATATTCCCGGGCTTCTCCAGGTGGGACAGAGAACGGTGAAGGAGGAAGATCACCGCATCCTCCACCCCAATGCCATGCTGGTAGGCGAACTGGAGTGGATCCATCGCTGGTTCCACCAGGGGGCGGAGGTGAGCAAGGAGCAGTCTCTCCAGGGTCTTCATCAAGTGGGACGTCAAGGCCACCGGTCTGTAGCTGTTCAGGTCTTTGGGGTGGGAAGTTTTTGGTACAGGTACCACACAAGATGTTTTCCACAGCTGTGGTACCCTCCCCAGTTTCAGGCTCATGTTGAAGATATACGTCACAATCCCACACAGCTGGTCTGCACAGGACTTGAGGAGCTTTGCGCTGATGCCGTCCGGTCCCGGCGCCTTCCTCGCCTTGATCTTCCTCAGCTCCGTCCTCACCTGGGTCCTGGTCAGGGTCAGGATGGGGGGCTGTGTGTTGGGAGTGGGGGGGTGTTGGTGGAGTGGGGAGTGGGCAGCAGGACTTGATTTCTTTAGAGGCAGCAGTGGTTGTTGTGCAGTCAGGGGGGAGGGCGGTTGGTCAAATCTATTGAAAAACAGATTCAGGTTGTTCGCCCACTCCCTGCCCCCTGTGGCCTGGGGGGAGGTATTCTGGAGCCCCGAGATGGTTTTGAGGTTTCTCCAGACCCCGCTGATGTCGCTCTGTTGCAGCTTGTCCTCCATCTTCTTCCTGAAGCTGTCCTTGCCTTCTCTGATCTTTCTCCTCAGCTCCCTCTGTACGGACTTCAGCATCTCCCTGTTCCCTGACCTGAAGATCCTCTTCTTCTCTCTCAGAAGTGTTTTTATCTCAGGGTTGATCCAGGGTTTGTTGTTTGAGTGACGCCGTATGGTCTTGGTGGGAACGGATTTGTCCACACAGAAGCTGAGGTAGCCCGTGAAGGTGTGAATGAGGCCATCGATGTCCTCACCATGTGGATCGCAGAGCTGCTTCCAGGCGGTGGCTTCAAAACAGCCCTTTAGGGTGTCCATTGTCTCCTCAGACCATAACTCCACAGTGTGCTTGGCCGGAGGTTGTCTGTGCACTAGGGGTTTGTACACCGGCCGGAGATGAACCAAGTTGTGATCCGATCTCCCGAGTGGGGGGAGTTGTGATGAGGTGTACGCCTCCTTAGTGTTTGCGTAGAATAAATCCAGTGTTTTATTGTCTCTAGTGTGGCATGTGACATACTGGGTGAACGTGGGTAGAATGGGAGACAGTGAAACATGGTTGAAATCGCCTGAGATGAGGAGAAGAGCATCTGGGTGTTCTGTCTGCAGCCTGCTGGTTACTGAATGGATGACGTCACGTGCTGTCCCAGCGTTCGCCGTCGGATTTGCATAAACAACAATGCAGATCACGTGTGAGTGTTCTCTCGGGAGATATGTAGGCCTCATGCTAACAGCTAGCAACTCAATGTCTCTGCTGCAGTGTCGTTGTTTAACAGTGATATGTCCCGGTCTGCACCAGTTGTTGTTAACATACATTATCACTCCACCGCCCCTAGCCTTGCCACTGTCTGGTGTTCGGTCAGCTCGTATCATGTGAAAACCCTCCAGCTCAATGTTAGCATCTGCTGCTAGTTCAGTTAGCCACGTCTCAGTAAACAAAAGGAGAGAGCACTCCCGGTATGTGCTATCATAACGGGAGATAGCCGCTAGCTCATCTAACTTTCCCAGTATCGACCGTACATTTCCCATGACAACAGATGGAAGGGAGGGTCTGTACCTTATATTTTTTGTCCTCCGCCTTACTCCAGCCCGGCAGCCGCGGCGTTTTCGCCTCAGTTCTCTCGGTATGTCGAGTTTTTCCAATGGGACCGGGTGGCGGTTGAATGCTAGCAGCTGTTCTCTGCTGTATCGCATCCTGCTATAGACAGTGGCTCCGTCCACCGGCTCAGGAGACATTTAGGACGATCTGTGTGTCCGTGATATAAGTGGGGTGAAAAAAAAAGACGGATCAAAAGAGAGAGGAAGGGAAAAAGACTCGGAATCGAGCCGCTGTTGCAAAAGGCAGCCGACTCGTGTGGCGCCGAGAGAAAAAAAAAAGTATTCACAGTGCTTCACTTTTTCCACATTTTTAATTTACAGCCTTACTCCAAAATGGATTAAATTCCGTTTTTTTTCCCCTCAAAATTCTACACATAATACCCCACAATGACGATGTGAAAAAAAAAAACTTTTTTTTTTTTTTTTTTTAGATTTTTGCTAATTTATTAAAAATAAAAAACTATGAAATCACATGTACATACTGTAAGTACTCACAGCATTTGCCATGAAGCTCAAAATTGAGCTCAGGTGCATCCTGTTTTCACTGATCATCCATGAGATGTTTGGACAGCTTAACTGGAGTCTACCTGTGTTAAATTCAGTTGATTGGACATGTTTTGGAAAGGCACACACCTGTCTATATAAGGTCCCACAGTTGACAGTGCATGTCAGAGCACAAACCAAGCATGAAGTCAAAGGAATTGTCTGGAGACCTCCAAGACAGGATTGTCTCGAGGCACAAATATGGGCAAGGGTACAGAAAAATTTCTGCTGCTTTGAAGGTCCCAATGATCACAGTGGTCTCCATCATCCATAAATGGATGACGTTCGGAACCACCAGGACTCTTCTTAGAGCTGCCCGGCCGTCTAAACTGAGTGATCAGGTGAGAAGGGCAGAATATGAAGGGCATATTCAAAAACATTTGAGGCTGTAATTGCTGCCAAAGGTGCCTCAACAAAGTATTGAGCAAAGGCTGTGAATACTTGTGTACATGTGATTTCTTCGTTTTTATTTTTAATAAATTTGCAAAAATCTAATGTGTGTAAAATTTTGAGGAAAAAAATGAATTTAATCCATTTTGGAATAAGGCTGTAACATAACAAAATGTGAAAAAAAGTGAAGCACTGAATACTTTCCGGATGCACTGTAAGTATGCATGAGTAAACTACTATTATCAGGGTTTCCTCTGGTAACATTTCCTGGTGGCGGCCCACCACGCTTGTAAATTTCCTGCCACTCTATAAGGAAATATAAATTTAAGAAAAAATATGAAGAAATTATGGTCCGCAAGTGCTCACACGAACAACACACGTGACCGTCATCTGCGCGGAGTTCAGAAGTGCTGCGCCCACATAACCACTCCAGTCGCCAGGCAGAGTGGCAAAATGTCTCGCTCGCGTCACTGTCCGAGACAAAAATGAGCATATTAAAGTACATTAAACGTGGAAAAAAATCAGAAGAGGTATGCAAGCGGTGAACGCATTTATCATGGTTTTAACCTGCTGGTAACGGGAGCAATAACAGAAGAGTCGCTTAGCTAACAGATGTGGTTAAGCACTCGAGTTGGTTCATTTTGTCTTCTTTTTAATCATTAGTTGTAGTTGTTTGTTTTTCTTATTTCAGGCAAGAATGAAAAGGAGCCGTTTTCACCTTCGTTAATATTAACTAATTTATGTTCACTATTATGTACCTGGCAAGTTAAGATGACCGAAATTCACAAAGTCAATGCCTTTAATCTGTCAGCAGCCTTCAGACAAACTAAACATGCCAACATTTGGATTTCAAAATAAGGGAGGTTTTTCCTACTGTGTGGGTGGTGAGGAGATTTCTAAAAAAAAACCCCCACTATAAATATATAGAAATATTATAACAGAAATAACTGCATCTTATATCATTTAAGTTAATTTACTTCATTAAATGCAATTTTATGAATATTTTTTCTTTGAAATCAGAGTTAAATTATTGTTCTGTTCTGGCTCTGCAAAATGATGGTCAAAAATGTAAATTGTTATAAGGAAAAAGTTAAAAAATTACCACAGTCTGTTTCAAATTTGTGACCCGTGCTGGCAAAATGAGTCGGAATGCGCACCGCGTCATTACAAGCTGCAGGCACGAGAAGTCATAAATCATGACTCTTTCTTTGTTTACTAGCAGCAAGTCCCGGGAAATCCCCTATGGGTTAGCTGGTATCACTGGAAAGCTTAAAAAACGTACTTTCTAAAAATATTTATGTTTTTGCGGAAGATGTAAATCCTGACCGATCGAACGCGAGTTTTAAACCTAGCCAAAATATAAACAAATCGTCTTTTACTGGGTCCGTTTTTGCACACTTCCTACAAATTAAATATCATTTTGAAGGTCTCTCAATACAGAATATGGAAAAAAACGCTACCTCAGTTTTGATCATTTCCTCAAAGTGACTCATTTTGCCAGCATGGGCCACATTTATTAAAAAAATATCAGTAATTTTATTTTAAAAAAATTAAGACAAAAATTAGCTATGAAATAATCCACAAACTTATAATAAAGTCTCAATGCTCAAGAAAAGCCAATTTTACAAGAGGAAATTACAAACTTGAGGAAAATGGTTTCAAATTTAGATACATTTGAAAACTAAGAAAATTGTTATAAATTTTGGAGAAAAACCTCAAACCTTCAAGACTGAAGTCATTACTCAAGCCTTTAAGTGGGTGCTCGTTGTACCCTTAGCTCAATTAGAAATTTTTGGTCTACTTTTAATTATTAATTTCAAAGCACCGCTTTTACATGAGTAGAATTTCTGGCTACTATACCCACCTCTGATCATTTAATTTAAGTATACATGAGTGAATTACTATGATGAATGTTTCTTTCCCCTTCCCTACTCTCTCAATGGAAAAAAAGAAACACTAGAAAAAAATGCAAAAGAATACATATATTTTTGTCATTTATGTAAAGCATGACAAAAAAACCCTGCAGGACAAAATATGACACTTCATATTTTCTGACCTGTTTGTATACCACCATAGACAGAGAGAGAACCTGAATTAGACAGGGCTCAGAGAGGGCAAGATGAGACAGAAGAGAGGAACAAAGGAGAGGAAAATGTTCAGGCAGAAGGTCCAGGAGAGGTGAGAGCAGAGGAAGGAGAGAAGGATGACACCACTAAAAAGTCCAAACACAGGACGTCTGGGTGGGACCCCAACTGGCCCAATATTCCAAGATTCAAGCCTTGGTTGTACGGTACTTCAAATGGTAAGTTTCATATGCAAAGTTACTGTGCAAAATTTAAAAAAAAAAAGTATAAAATTAACATATTCCAATTACAATAGTGTCATGTGTTTTCTCTTGAAACTACATGACTCTTGAGTGAGCCCGCTCAGCTAACGTGAAGTTAGTTGTGTTGGAAAAAAATAACGTGTATTGTGCCTTTGCACACTTACTCCACAGTCCACCCCATCCCCCAGTGATTAATCACAGTTAATTAGTCTTCAAAAAAAAATCACGATATTCGAGCTTAACTTTTTTAAATAGGTGCAAATAATTTGTTAAACAGTTTTAGCAATTCCCAGCAGTGCAGTTAAAAATAAATTGGAGAAAAGTTTGACAAGTCAAATGAAATGTTATAATTTACCAGCATACTGTATTATCCCACTATACCACTACTACAGTGTCTGGTTGCTTACTCTTCAGCTCTGGTATAGTCAGACATGGGTTGCTGCTGGACTTGACATTTAAAAATAGACTTTGATACAGTGGGGAAAAAAAGTATTTAGTCAGCCACCAATTGTGCAAGTTCTCCCACTTAAAAGATAAGAGAGGTCTCCAATTTTCATCATAGGTATACCTCAACTATGAGAGACAAAATGAGAAAAAAAAAAATCCAGAAAATCACATTGAAGGATTTTTAATGAATTAATTGGTAAATTCCTCAGTAAAATAAGGATTTGGTCGACTTCCGGTTATGGCTGCCACGTAGGACGGACGTGTCTCGCTCTGCTCTGCTCCTGGAGAAAAAAAATCGGCAAATAACTCTCTCATTTGGGACAGAACGTATCCCAGCATTTGGGCGAGGATATGTCGGCGAAGCCTAAGGCTGGAAAACCAGGTAAAGGAAAAAGCGAGCCGCCGAAACAGTCCAAATTAACGGACTTTCAGGTCTGTGACGCAGCAAACAAAACTCCATATATGGCGGAGGAGGCTGGCGGCGGTGCGATGTTTGCGGGGAATGGCGCAGATGCGCTGATGGCTGCCATGAGTTCAATGAGAGCGGACTTTTCCTCTAGATTTGATGGGATTATGACAGCGTTGGAAGGAATAAGAAAGGAATTGGGTGACTGTGTAGAACGAACGGCGCAGATGGAGCTCCGTCTCGCTAGTGCTGAAGATGACGTCACCCGTCTTCAATTAAAGGTGCGCACTTTGGAAAAAAAAAATAAATCTCTGGAAGATAATATTTTGGATTTGGAATCTCGGTCGAGACAGAATAATTTGAGGCTGGCGGGTCTTCCAGAGGAATCAGAAGGTCGGGACATATGTTCCTTTCTGGAAAAGTGGATTCCGGAGGTGCTGGGCAGCGAGGAGTTGCAATCAGCAGTGGTTCTGGAAAAAGCACATCGTATTGGCCCACGGAGAGATAAGGGACCGCCGAGGACCTTAATTATGAAGTTTCTTAGCAACAGAGACAGGATGAAGATCTTCAACGCTGCACGTGCTAAAGGAGAGATTAAACACCAGGACCAGCAGGTGCGGTTCTACCCAGATTTGGCCACAGGAATCCAGCAATTGAGGAAGCAGTTTGATCCCATACGTAAGGAGCTGCGCAACCTTGGGATTCGTCATGGTGTAATCTATCCTGCGAGACTGCTGACCACGTATGAGGGCAGAACCCACATTTTCAAGACCCCAGAGGAGGCGCAGGAGTTCATCAAGAAGATCAAAGAAGAAGAAGAGACTGGTGGGAGCTAAGCATGAACAAAATATAAGGTAGAATAATTAAGCATTTGCACAGGCATCTGACTGACTTGAAGTAAATAGTAAGTTTACAAAATATAGATTGTATTATATATTAAAAAAACAAAACAAAAACAAAACAAACAAAAAAAAAAACGATGATGTACAAAGTTGTTAAAAATTTTGGAGTTAAGTTGGAAAACTACAGAGGAGAGTTAATGTTACGTCATTAAAAGCAGTAGAGTTGGGGTGATTGGGAGGATGAAGAAGGAGTGGCTTAGGCTGTTCCCCGTGGGTGTGGAACGGTCGATGGCTATATCGGGAGACAGAATTTTTCTTTTGATTTTGGGGGGTTTGCCACAAGTGTGGGAAGGGGAAATTTGTTTGTGTGTAGTTTGTAGGATGAATGTTCAACCACTCATGTTTTTGCTTCTCTGTATGAGCATGTTTACACTGCAAGGTAATCCTAAACTCTCTATTGATCATGGACCAAAGTGTTAATCTTAATTTAACTTCATGGAATTGCAGAGGTCTACAAAATTTAAAAAAACTTAAACAAGTTATGAATAAAATAAAGGACATGGGTTCAAGAATTGTGTTTTTACAAGAAACTCATCTGATAGAGGAGGATGTTAAAAGAATTAGGAGTAGATGGCAGGGAAGTGTATTCACCTCTTCATTTTCATCCCGAGCCAGGGGAGTTATGACTCTCATACATAAATCAGTTCCTTTTCAGGTGAAAAATGTAATTGGAGACAAATTTGGAAGATATGTAATCATTCAAGGTTCTTTGCTATTAGAAAATATAAATCTTGTGAACTTATATGGTCCCAATATAGATGATCAGAAGTTCTTTGCTAATTTATTTCTCATCTTATCATCACTTACAGGGCAACATATAATAGCAGGGGATTTTAATTGTACATTGAATCCAGGTGTGGATAGATCAACAGGACTGGATTGTACGCACATTGGATGTAGGATGACTATTAATCATTTTATGAAAGAATTGAGATTGTTAGATATATGGAGAGAAATGAAACCACAAGTTAAAGCCTATTCTTGTTATTCCAGTACCTACAAGACATTCTCACGTATTGATTATTTTTTGATTTCCACAGAATTAAGGTCCAAGATTCAAAACTGCTTTTATGATAACATCGTGATCTCTGATCATGCACCCTGTTGTCTAATATATGTAGATAAAAAATTGACAAAGGAATCAGGTAGATGGCAATTTCAGCATAAATGGCTTCAGGATGAGGAATTTGTCAAGTATATAGAAAAACAGATCGACGAGTTCTTTGACATCAATACTACACAAACATCAGCATGTGTAAAGTGGGAGGCTTTCAAAGCTTTTATTAGGGGACATATTATTAGTTATACAGGATCAAAATCTAAGAAGAGGAGAGAGGAGAGAGCTAAATTGGAACATAAAATAAAAAGTCTTCAGGAAAAAGTGTATGCAGGAAGTGACCCAAGGTTGGAGAATGAATTACTGATTTTGAGAGATGAATACGACAAAAAATCAGCGAATAGAGCTGCCTCGAGTCTTCTAAGATTGAAACAATCTTTTTATGAACAAGGTGAAAAATCAGGAAAATTATTAGCATGGCAGATTAAACAATTGGAAATTAAAACACCAATTACCAGTATTATAAGTAACGGACAGGTAGTCATAGATCCTTTAGAAATTAATAGAGCCTTTAGAGATTACTATGAAAAATTATATGATACCAAAAATGAACCTGATTTAACAAAACTAAATGGGTTTTTGAACGAACTATCTATACCGTGTATTCCAAATGAAAACAGGGAGATATTGGAGTCTAAAATTAGTCAAGAAGAAGTTGGGCTAGCCATTGATAATATGAAATCAGGAAAAAGTGCAGGACCAGATGGTCTTCCAGTTGACCTTTATAAAAAATTTAAGAATAAATTAATAAAACCTTTTTTGGAAATGGTTTTAGAAGCATTTCAAAATAATAATTTACCATCATACATAAATAATGCCTTAATTATACTGCTGCCAAAACCAGGTAAGCCCTCTAATAAATGTGAAAATATGAGACCAATAAGCCTATTAAACGCCGACCTTAAGATAATCTGTAAAATTTTAGCAAGACGAATACAAGAAATTTTACCAAATATTATTAATCGAGATCAGAATGGCTTTATAAAGGGTAGACAAGGCTTCCATAATGTAAGAAGACTATTTAATATTATTTATTTTAATAAAGAAGCACCGGATACAGCTCTCCTATCATTGGACGCCGAAAAGGCCTTTGATAGAGTTGAATGGCCCTTTCTTTTTGAAGTCCTACAAAGGTTTGGACTTGGAAATAATTTCATAAAATGGGTTCAAATAATATACAATAATGCTACAGCAGAAATCCTAACAAATAACAATATTTCAAAACCAATAAAAATCAATAGAGGATGTCGACAAGGCTGTCCACTTTCACCTTTACTGTTTACTATGGCAATTGAACCTTTAGCGATAGCGATACGTTTACATTCACAAATATATGGAATTAAAGTTGGACCAACAGAACATAAAATCTCCCTGTACGCCGATGATATAATTTTGTTTATGTCGAATCTAAAAAAATCAATTCCAACCTTGTTGAATTTAATAAAGAATTTTGGGGAAATATCAGGATATAAAATAAATAAAACTAAATCTTCAATATTAATGCTAAATGAGACCCAGAGAAATTACCCAGCCCCTGAGGTAAATCAATTCAATGTTGTAAATCAGTTTAAATATTTAGGAATCCAAATTATGCCTAAGCTAGAATCAGTCGCCAGTGTCAACTATGAAGCCTTAATGTCAGATATCAATGAGTTAACTCACAGATGGATGTCACTACCAATGTCGATGATCGGGAGAATCAATATACTTAAAAGTAATATTTTACCTAAAATACTTTATTTATTTCAATACATTCCCTTATCACCACCTTTAGATCTATTCTCAAGAATAAAAAAAAAGTTAGTGGAATTTATATGGAACAACAGGAGGGCTAGATTACGTTTGTCTTTATTATATTTACCATTTGATCGTGGAGGTCTGAAATGTCCAAATTTTATGTTGTATTATTGGTCGGCACAACTGAGGTCTATGACATATTATTTTTCATCAAATGATCTCCCTCACTGGACTGAAATGGAATCATACAATTTACCTTTACCTCTTCCCATATTCATATACTCAGATTCGGCAAAAAAATTACAAAAACAAGTTAAAAATCCATTTGTAAAGCATATGATCAAAATATGGTGTGAAGCTAAAAACTATTTAAAAGAACCACAGTTATTGTCACAATTTAGTCCAATATGGGGTAATCAATATTTTAAACCAGGGAGAGCGGACGCTGTATTTAAAGTATGGAATTTAAAAGGGATACAAAAGATTCAGGATTTATATTTGCCATGTGCAGACAACATAATGTCTTTTGAAGAGCTGAGGATCAAATTTAATCTCAATAGAACACATTTTTTTAAATATCTTCAACTTAGAAACTTTATTCGATCAAATCAAAATAAAGCTCTCACTCGACCTATTTATTCATCCTTGGAAAAAATGATGATGAAAGATAGTAAAAGAAAGGGTATTATTTCAGAGTTTTATAACTCATTGACACTATCTTCAAGTGAAAATTCACTGAAAAGATTAAACTACTGGAAAGAAGAAGAAGAAAATTTCAGAGGAACAATGGGAATTGGCTTGTACAGAAGCTCAAACCAAATCAATAAATGCACGCCTTAAATTGATACATTTCAAATGGTTAATGCGGATGTATGTTACACCGGAGGAGTTAAATAGATACAACAAAAATATACCAGATACATGCACAAAATGCATGGAAAGTAAAGGAACCCTATTTCATTGTTTATGGGAATGTAGATTAATAAGAATGTTTTGGGAGGAGGTGAGGGTAACAATTGAAAAAATAATCTCAAAACAAATCATATTGAATCCTAAACTGTTTTTGTTGGGTCTGTACCCAGAAAAGCATAATTTCAATAAAAGTGAAAGAACATTCATAGACCTCAGTTTGCTTAATGCCAAAAAATGTATTGCACTATTATGGAAAAAGACTCATAGACCAGATGTGACTCAGTGGTTAAGACAGATGTTAACAAACCTTCCATTAGAAAGAATAACATATATACTGAAATCAAAGGAAATTGTGTTTGAGAATATATGGAGACCTTTTATTGATTATGTAAAAAATTTAAACATAACTCTTGAAGAAGAAGGTGAATGATGTGTGTGGACCTTGTAAATTCCAAACTGGTGAACATAATATGTATACTAATGTATTGGATTGTTTAGACTAAACAGAGGAGCATTGTTGAAGACTTGATTTTGTTGGTGGTTGTTGGTGTTTTTAGGGTATTTTTTTTTTTTGTAGTACTTTAGTGTTAGTGTTTGATTGTTTGTATCATGTTTGTTAAAAAAAAAAAAAAAAAAAGGTTCAATAAAGATATTGTGGAAAAAAAAAAATAAGGATTTGGTCACCTACAAACAAGCAAGATTTCTGGCTCTCACAGACCTGTAACAACTTCTTTAAGAGGCTCCTCTGTCCTCCACTCGTTACCTATTAATATTATTACCTATTATTACCTATTAATGGCACCTGTTTGAACTCGTTATCAGTATAAAAGACACCTGTCCACAACCTCAAACAGTCAGACTCCAAACTCCACTATGGCCAAGACCAAAGAGCTGTCAAAGGACACCAGTGTGGCGATGTTAAAATAAGGCACGGCGATCTGGAGTTTTTAAGGAAGTTTATTCATCGATCATCGCCATCATAGGAACTCACTCCAGCCCTGTGGAGACGGGCTGGCTGGTCCTCAGGCTCTCAGGCAATGGTATGGTCAGTTGAGCAGTCAGAGGGAAAAGAGGATGAGTTACAGAACATGTGCGGTATTTATTCCCAGTTACAGACAATACATGAAAGGCATGATATCATCAAAGAAACTGCAGTCAGGCATGGGACATTTACATTTGAGTACAGCGCAGGAAGTCATACATAACAGCAGGATACTGGCGCCTGGATTCTCCTCTGCTCCGGGGCTGTAGGACAAAAGAGGTTACCAGGCACATCTACATATTGTTCTCAGTCCATAGATCACACTGCTATGTTAATTGCTCCCGCTGAGCGCTCTGCTTGTCCGTGGCTGTTGTAGGGGTTACCCATAACCAGAAACAAAATTGTAGATCTGCACCAGGCTGGGAAGACTGAATCTGCAATAGGTAAGCAGCTTGGTGTGAAGAAATCAACTGTGGGAGCAATTATTAGAAAATGGAAGACATACAAGACCACTGATAATCTCCCTCGATCTGGGGCTCCACGCAAGATCTCACCCCGTGGGGTCAAAATTATCATGAGAATGGTGAGCAAAAATCCCAGAACCACATGGGGGGACCTAATGAATGACCTGCAGAGAGCTGGGACCAAAGTAACAAAGGCTACATCAGAAACACACTACGCCGCCAGGGACTCAAATCCTGCAGTGCCAGACGTGTCCCCCTGCTTAAGCCAGTACATGTCCAGGCCCGTCTGAAGTTTGCTAGAGAGCATTTGGATGATCCAGAAGAGGATTGGGAGAATGTCATATGGTCAGATGAAACCAAAATAGAACTTTTTGGTGAAAACTCAACTTGTCGTGTTTGGAGGAGAAAGAACACCATACCTACTGTGAAGCATGGGAGTGGAAACATCATACTTTGGGGCTGTTTTTCTGCAAAGGGACCAGGACGACTGATCCGTGTAAAGGAAAGAATGAATGGGGCCATGTATCGTGAGATTTTGAGTGAAAACCTCCTTCCATCAGCAAGGGCATTGAAGATGAAACGTGGCTGGGTCTTTCAGCATGACAATGATCCCAAAAACACCGCCCGGGCAATGAAGGAGTGGAGTGGCTTCGTAAGAAGCATTTCAAGGTCCTGGAGTGGCCTAGCCAGTCTCCAGATCTCAACCCCATAGAAAATCTTTGGAGGGAGTTGAAAGTCTGTGTTGCCCAGTGACAGCCCCAAAACATCACTGCTCTAGAAGAGATCTGCATGGAGGAATGGGCCAAAATACCAGCAACAGTGTGTGAAAACCTTGTGAAAACTTTCAGAAAACGTTTGACCTCTGTCATTGCCAGCAAAGGGTATATAACAAAGTATTGAGATGAACTTTTGTTATTGACCAAATACTTATTTTACAGAGGAATTTACCAATTAATTCATTAACAATCCTTCAGTGTGATTTCTGGATTTTATTTTTTTTTTAATTTTGCCTCTCATAGTTGAGGTATACCTATGATGAAAATTGGAGACCTCTCTCATCTTTTAAGTGGGAGAACTTGCACAATTGGTGGCTGACTAAATACTTTTTTACCCCACTGTATTTGTGCTCCTAATGGCAGAAGAATCCTTGTTGTGGTATGGACATTTTTTTTCCCAATTTCGTCCAAGAGGTCAGAAACGATCTTCACGAGGCAGGTGTGTATTTGTCGGACTTATATCTGCCACAGGCTTCACTATGTTACATTGCAAGTTGCAAACCACTTATTAGCCACAATAACAGATCAGTTTCCAAACAAGACAGAGACAGTAAATTTGCTCTGATATTCCATACCAATACCCCATTGTTGCACAAGCTGAAGAGTGCTATGAGGCACAAATTAGGTTACTTGTAGAAAAGAAAGTAAAATATAACATTATCAACTGCTGGTATTGGTACTCATTGATACTGCCATCATTATGGCAGCACATATCTTAGAATGTTCAGGTTTCCGTGGGAAATTTTGCAATTTCGTTTCTTAATTGGTCCAAAAAATTGCAAGTAATTTGCTGTTGTTGTGCATGGGTGCCTACAGAAAACATATACAACAACATCAAATTATTTGCAATTTTTTTTAACTAATTAATAAGTGAAATTACAAAACTTCCCATAAAAACCTGAATGTTCCAGAGAGCCCAAGTTGGGAACCACTGTACCCAAGTCACATCCCCTTCAATTCAGAGAAATAAGTTAACAAATACAAGTTAAAGCAGCACTACAGCAGGTGCCAATGCTGTATTTTTAAAAGCAGAAGGGTAGAAAAATGTGTTCTGTACCGAACATTACACAGGGCACTGTATGTTTTTTCAACTAAAACATAATGTAAAATAGTGCTATCTTACTTAAACTGGAGATCTTTTATCCTTGAGGACAGCTGAGATTTGTCCTTTTCAAGGTCCCTCAAGCTGGCTTTGCATCTGTGGACAGTGACCTGATGTAAATGCAAAAAAGAGAAAAGGAAATAAAAATCTCAATCTCAGATTTTTACAACAAGCAATGTGACCATAACATTTATTTCATGATTAATTATAAACAGCTCTTACGTCTGTTAATAAAAGACAGGATAATAAAGCAGCAATAAGTTCTGACATTTCTTAATGACCGTGTTTCCATCCAATGATATGAATGTGAATTAAGTATATGTGCATAAGAAATCCTGAGGGGGATTTATTTATTTGGGGAGGTATGCCAAATAAAGAACCCAATTTATAAGTAGATTATTGAAATTATTTATAGATAACATTACTTCAGTTTTAGATTCATCAGAGAAATAGATCTAAATTCATTATAACCTTTGCCAAGGAGGTAATGTGATTAGAGCAGTTTGTTTGTAAGCAGGATTACACAGAAACTACTGCATGAATTTTTGTTATTTTCACCAGAGGTGTCTCTTGGGCTATGGATGAACCCATTAGTTTTTGGAGGTGATCAGAGAGGGCATACCTCTGCCAAGGCTTTACATCTCAATGTAAAAAAAAAAAAAGTAGAAAAAGTGATCCAGAATCGGCATCCTAAAGCTGGATTTATGCACCCACATCACATCGACACCATTATCAACATCTGTCCCAGACGCAGTGATCGGCAATTTTTTCTTGTGTTGGATGAATTGCTTTGTTCTGTTACCAAAACGGGTTTCAGCCGATGTGTATAGTGATTTGTGTTTGTTGTGAGTTTTTGTTTACAAAGTAGTGACAGACAAGAGCAGACTGTGATGGAGTTGGTGCTAAAAAAAATATTAAGAAAAAACAACTTTTAATATGATCATTGCACAGAGAGAAAGAGAAGTCAGAGAAAATGGTGCGTGCAACCACTGCCGCTGCCCTTTCGACAATCTGTGCAGTTACTGGGGTTATGATGAGCCACACAATATTCTACAGTCATGTGAAAAAATTAGGACACCCTGTATATGCCTGTATTTTTGTTAACATATTTGGACATATGGATATTTTTTTTTCCACAATATCTTTATTGAACCTTTTTTTTTTTTTTAACAAACATTATACAAACAATCAAACACTAACACTAAAGTACTACAAAAAAAAAAAAAAATGCACTAAAAACACCAACAACCACCAACAAAATCAAGTCTTCAACAATGCTCCTCTGTTTAGTCTAGACAATCCAATACATAAGTATACATATTATGTTCACCAGTTTGGAATTTACAAGGTCCACACACATCATTCACCTTCTTCTTCAAGAGTTATGTTTAAATTTTTTACATAATCAATAAAAGGTCTCCATATATTCTCAAACACAATTTCCTTTGATTTCAGTATATATGTTATTCTTTCTAATGGAAGGTTTGTTAACATCTGTCTTAACCACTGAGTCACATCTGGTCTATGAGTCTTTTTCCATAATAGTGCAATACATTTTTTGGCATTAAGCAAACTGAGGTCTATGAAAGTTCTTTCACTTTTATTGAAATTATGCTTTTCTGGGTACAGACCCAACAAAACCAGTTTAGGATTCAATATGATTTGTTTTGAGATTATTTTTTCAATTGTTACCCTCACCTCTTCCCAAAACATTCTTATTAATCTACATTCCCATAAACAATGAAATAGGGTTCCTTTACTTTCCATGCATTTTGTGCATGTATCTGGTATATTTTTGTTATATCTATTTAACTCCTCCGGTGTAACATACATCCGCATTAACCATTTGAAATGTATCAATTTAAGGCGTGCATTTATTGATTTGGTTTGAGCTTCTGTACAAGCCAATTCCCATTGTTCCTCTGAAATTTCAATTTGCAGATCTTCTTTCCAGTAGTTTAATCTTTTCAGTGAATTTTCACTTGAAGATAGTGTCAATGAGTTATAAAACTCTGAAATAATACCCTTTCTTTTACTATCTTTCATCATCATTTTTTCCAAGGATGAATAAATAGGTCGAGTGAGAGCTTTATTTTGATTTGATCGAATAAAGTTTCTAAGTTGAAGATATTTAAAAAAATGTGTTCTATTGAGATTAAATTTGATCCTCAGCTCTTCAAAAGACATTATGTTGTCTGCACATGGCAAATATAAATCCTGAATCTTTTGTATCCCTTTTAAATTCCATACTTTAAATACAGCGTCCGCTCTCCCTGGTTTAAAATATTGATTACCCCATATTGGACTAAATTGTGACAATAACTGTGGTTCTTTTAAATAGTTTTTAGCTTCACACCATATTTTGATCATATGCTTTACAAATGGATTTTTAACTTGTTTTTGTAATTTTTTTGCCGAATCTGAGTATATGAATATGGGAAGAGGTAAAGGTAAATTGGACATATGGATATTTAATATCAATGTTAAAAACACTGGGAGATTCACATAACACAACTAAACAATTAAAAACGAATTACTTTTTTCAAATTTTCCGTAAAATGTAATTCTGAACAAATAGTGAGGAATAAATTAGGACACCCCCCATCTTTTTTAGGACACCCCCCACATTAATTCCCACTTACAATGGGTAAAATACTTTTTTTTTTTTTAAAAATGCAAATAAAAACAAAAACAAGGTTAGACAGATACATGAACATTTCTTAACCCCTTGCACTCTGGTCAATTTCCCTAAAAACGCCAAAAAATAATGTGCCCAAAGTAAATTGAAAGCTGTTCTTCAACCCTTTGCAGCATCTTCATGGGGTTGGTCTCATTTAAAAGAAAACACTTTGAATTTTTTGGCAAAACAGTCATAATCTCTCTAAGTGCTCCGGCCACTGAGTTACAGTCATACAGTCATCTAAACATAGTGAACTTGAAGAAAATAAATTTGGCCTGGGTGTTTTTTTGGATACAAATGCTTGCAAATAACACACAGCTTCAGATCCGGCCTGGAAAATGCAACAGAAATGTAGAACCAAGTGTTATCCAGCTGAGGTCCAAATTTTGTAACAATACCACAAAAAATGAATATATTACACAGCTTTTTCCTCAGGTTGTTCCCAGGCATTTTGGAACTGTGCCAAATTGTGCCCCCCCGCTACAGAGGAAAGACATCACCCGTTGCTCCACGGTCCGTCATGCAGCGATGACGCACAGTTGTAATTTACCGATCGGTCAAAAGTCATTTTGATTACAATTTTCAGGGATAAAGAATAATTTAGCTTAGAACACCTTACCTCTTCACAGCAGAAGCGGAGCTGGCGAACTTCTTCCTCATTGTCAGACAAACGCGATGCTGGTCTCGCAACCCGATCAAAACATAATTCCATTATTGTGGTTTTGCGCTTCCATGATTGCGGTTTTTGGCGAATGATTTTTCAAAACAAATAACAGTAGTAATTAAAAATAGACTGGCAAACACGTGTGTGTCACTCAGCCTTCGTCGTCGGCCTCCGTTGGTCTATGATGACCATAGAAGACAATCCTAATATCTATTCTGCTGGGACAAAAACAAAATAAGCACCGCCTGGCCGAACATGCCGATGCGCGAATGGCAGTCGCTGTCACAAAGGTTGCACTTGTGGATGGTCTCCGTGCTGCTGGGTCTGTGGGGTTCTTCCTGCGGGTCCTTTTTGTCATCTGCTGCAGCAGTCTGTCTTCACCCAGCCTTAAAAAAAACAGCTCGCGAACTTCTCTGCTTCAATTGGCTCACTGCATTCACAGCGTTGGTAGGCGGGTCCTTCTTGCTAGGTTTTCAGTCATTGGTTCTTCAAGGTTTCAGAAACCCAATTCAAGGCTCTTATTAGTCGAATGAGAGGTCAATCAGATGAACTAATCTGTTCGTGGCTGTGTCTGCAGCTTTTATTTTCAGTGCGCGCTTGGACGCCATCACCATCTCCATCATGCGTCCTACATCACCATCTCCATCATGCGTCCTACATCACCATCTCCATCATGCGTCCTAGAGCGCACAAGGGCGCACAAGAGCGCTCTGGGATGCAGAGACTTGCCCGCCCGCGGTACAACGGAGTGCAAGAGGTTAATAAAGAACTGAATAAAGGGGTGCCCAAATTTTTTCACGACTGCATATGTGCTTACCAGCTCAATATACTTTTGAATTTGGACCGCTGTTTAACCGACTTGCCTTGTAAGTTGTGCCGCCGTGAACAGGCAGAGCGAAGCAGCGGCAAGAACTAGGAAACGTGAAGGAGGAGACAAAGTGGACAATCTGTGTAATTACTGGAGTTATGACGAGCCACAAAATGCTCTGTATGTGCTTATGTAACAATGTAAATAGTTGCTCAAGTAGGTTCATTTTGTCTTCTTTTAATTACTTACCTTTTGTTCTTATTAAAGACAAAATAAATTATTAAATAATTGTCTTTAATAAGAACAAAAGCTAAATAATGTAAATAGTTTGTTGATCTCCACTATTATTTTCAATGTATTTATTTTCTTTGTGTTTTATTTTTTTGGTAAATGTTTTCTTTCTGTTGGGTTGGAGATGTGAGGGGTGTGGCTCAGCGGCTCCTGCAGTTTTGGGCTGTGAGCCCCTGTTCTTTGGAGTCTTCCTGGCATGGTTGGTACAGAGAGAACATGTGGTATGAGGGCTGCAGCGGATAGGCTAAGTTCTTTGTATTTTTTGTACATAGTTTTCAATTAAAAACCTGAAAAGGAGAGAAGAGTTTCTTTATTTTTGAAAATAATACACAATGCAGAAGTATGACTGCTGCAATGGGTGCCATGACCAGCTCTCGCTTCCTGGGTTGACTGCTGTGTTGGACACTTCGCCATGTGCTAGGTGCCACAACAGGTATTGCAAGGAGTTTTTTTGTCTCCTGGAGTGCCATGTGCTGACTGCTACAACAGGTACCGTGGCCCGTTCTTCTTGTCTCCTGGGGTGCCGCGTACCGTCTGCTATAACTGGTGCCAGATGCTCGCAGTGTGCTGAGAGCTGCAGCTGGTGCAACGAACTGTTCTTCTCGTCTCCTGGAGTTCCACTGCTGTGTCGGATGCCTTGCCATGTGCTGGCCGCTCTGTGAGTTGGTGTTTCCCGCATTGGAGTGAGGGTGCCCCCCCGTGTGTGTGCATGTGTCGCCGTAACAGAAGACCGGTTGACGGGCTTCCATGAGGGCAGCGCAGTGGCCGTGAGGATAGCATGGACGAGGACGTGTGTGTGTCACTGGAGCTGAGGACTGGTTGACGGGTTTGCATGAAGGCACCGCAGTGGCCGTGAGGACAGCAGGGGATGAGGACGTGTGTGTGTCGCCGGAGCAGAGGACTTGTTGACAGGCTTGCATGAGGGCAGCATGGTGGCTGTGAGGACAGCAGGGACAGAACATCTGTGTTGCCAGAGCTGAGGACTGTTCTGATGGGCTTGCATGAGGAGAGCACAGTGACTGTGACAGACAGCGGGGACAAGAACGTGTCTGTAGGTCTTCTGTCGGCAGTAACTGGTTTGTGAACGGATGTTCTCTACCGGTAAGAGTTTATCTCATTTGCTGCATACTGTTTTCAGCGTGAGAGGCTGTTAAAACACACACACACACACACACACACACACACACACACACATATACACACACACACACACACACACACACACACAAAGTGAACAAAAAGTGTGACAAAAAACTCGTGACGAGTCTAACTGTTCCATGAAGGATTTTTGGGACAAAAAAATGCATCTGTTGTTTTTAAGGTGGTTGCATATTTTTTTTTTTAACTTGTTGTATTGAGTGTTTTTTGAAACAGAAGGACAAGCAATTTAAAAAAAAAAAAAAAAAAAAAAAAGGCTAGGGCTGCACGGTGGCGCAGTGGTTAGCACTGCGGCAGCACAGTTTACCCTTTGCCGGGGGATTGTGGGGATCGTGGGTTCGATCCCAGCCCCCGACCAACAGTGATCTGTGTGGAGTTTGCATGTTCTCCCCGTGTTGCGTGGGTTTACTCCGGGATTTCTCCGGTTTCCTCCCACATGCCAAAAACATGCATGTTAGGTTAATTGGCTGTTCTAAATTGTTCCTAGATATCTGTTTCCTATAGGCCCTTAGAATAGAGGGTTAGTATTAATGAAAGCGCTTTGAGTGGTCTTTGTGACTAGAAAAGCGCTATATAAGTGCAAGTTAGTTAGTTAGTTAGTTAGAAGCAGTTGAGAAAAAATTAATTACACCGGAGGAAAGAAAGTAAATTTCCTGTTGGCTTGGTTAATTTTTTTTCTCTTCTTTGAAATGGATGGATCTGATTTTGCTGGTAGGGGCAGAGGTGAAGCATTATGGGTTTACTCTCACAAACCTACAGCGGGTAGATTAGCTGGGGTAGGACCATTTACTTCTACGCCTCATCCTAATAAAGTGAATCATGATGATGTCTGATGATGAGGTGGCTCACTGCCATACAGCTAATCAGCTATAAATGGTCAAAATGTTTCTGTGGAGGTTTTGACAAATATTGTGAAACATTGCCTTAAAGCAATGTGATCAAGTGGAGCTGAGGATAGTCACTCCATCACACTGGAACCTTCACAGGTCAACTTTTCTGTTAACCATGATTGTTGTGACCCTCAAATATTCAAAGGTGATGGTACTGATAAAATATCTTTTTGCCAGTGGAAGGAATCCACAAAAAGGTTTCTCAACAAGAGACGTTTTTCCATTGAGGAACATGCAGATGAAGTAATGGGCAGATTATGGGGGAAAGCGAGGGATGTAGTGAAAAATGGGCTGAGGGGTAAACCAAATGTAGATTTGAAGATGAGTCCGCAGGAAATTTCTGGTATCCTCAGACAACACTTTAGTGACTGACTTCTCACATGCCTATGGCTGACTTTAATGAAACATGACCACAGCAGGACAAATCTGCCTTTTGATTATTGGATCACACTTAATACGGCGATTGACATAGCTGTTGAGGACTTGCAGAGATAGGGCAAGTTGGTTGAGGGCCCATCACATGAGGTGCCCATGTTTCTCATGCACTGTCCTGACCTTGAATTGTCCTTGATTTTCAGCTATAGACCATCTGAGGAGTGGACAGCTGCTGACATACAGGTACAGTTAAATGAGCATCACCGTAAGAAGCACCTCCAGCAGCGTAGGTCAGTGGGTGCAGATTGTGCTTTGAGTTCAGTGAGTCCAGTTGGGAAGTGTCAGTCTGCTAACATTACAGGGAGAGCTTCTGGATCCAATACTAATTCACCTATGGCAGATGGGTCGTTTTCTTGAGCATGTTGTTGCACTTTTGGAGCAACTGGTAAAGCAGGACTCTTCACAGCGTGCCAGACAGGTGAAACCTAGGGCAGCAGGACATGAAGGAAATAAGAGTCCGGTGTAAGATATGCAAAAGTGTGGAGCATGGCACAATCTTTCACTGTCGGTTAGACAGACTCTGCTTTCGTTGCCATGCTCCTGGTCAGACTGTCTTGTCGTGCTAATCCAGCTATTAAGTCTTCCCAGCAGGGAAACTAGTAGGCTCACTTATGTGGGCGGTGCGGTGACACAGTGGTTAGCACTGTGGCAGCACAGCAACTCACCCTTGGCCATGGGATCCCTGGTTCAATCCCAGCCCCTGACCAACAGTGATCTGTGTGGAGTTTGCATGTTCTCCCCATGTCTGCGTGGGTTTGCTCCGGGATTTCTCCGGTTTCCTCCCACAGGCCAAAAACATGCAGCTTAGGTTAACTGAAGACTCTAAATTGGCCCTAGGTGTGAATGTGTGTGTGAATGGTAAAGAGATAGCGCCGTACCGTGGCTGCTTCATCCCACCAGGTGAATGCCCTCAATTTCCCCTCTGGGGATCAATAAAGGAAACAAAATCAAAAAAAAAAAAAATATGGAGGGGACGTGTGTGTGGCCCATGGTTTTGTCCCCACGGGATGAGGATCTTGAGTCTGTGTACTCCCAAGCTTGTGCTTCAACTGATGACAGCTCTAAAGTCATCTTTCAAGACACAGACTTGAACTGGTTGACGACCTCTTCTACGCAAATTTTTCCATCGGTGGTGCAGAATGCTTCCGCGCTATGTTGGATAGCGGCTCCATGGCTTTTTCTTTGAGCTCCCATGTGCTTCCACTTCTCCAGCGGGCCGGTGTGATTTCAGCTGATTTGATCTCTCCTACATCGGTTGTTTTAGTTGGGTGTGGTGGACTTAGAAAACGTCCATCCAGAGTGTGTGAGCTCAAGATGAATGTGCTTGGTTGTGACATCTGTTTCCACTCTCATTGTTGACGACCAGGTAGATGACCTGATTCTTGGAAGCAATGTCAAACACCTGATCAGAATGCTCAAGTGTAATGGAGATCTTTAGAAGAGCCTCTAAGCTGCTGACACGTGGTGATGAAGATAGTGCATTGTTGCAGATGTTTGCTGTAGAAAAATGGGATGGTACTGAAATCCCAGACAAAGTAGGTTGGGTTAAATTGAAGCATGCTGTGGCAATACCATGCTGTGCTTGGTGGTGCATGCATCTCAGCAGGCAGTACAGTGGTTGTGGAACCTAGCCAGTCTCGTGCTGCGCCACGAACTGTGATAGTGGGTAGAGTAGATACACCATTGTGGGGTGATGGCAGGATCCCGGTGCAGATTATTAATCTTTGATCTAAACCAGCCACACTCACGCATAACTGCAAGATCGCCGATATGTTTCCATGCACTGCTCTTTAAGATTTTGAGTATTAATGTCACCTATAACCTGCACAACCCTGCTCAAATGCCAGGTTTTTGTGATGTAAAAAAATGAGACCAAGATAAATCATTTCAACACTTTTTCCACTATTAATGTCACCGACAACCTGCACAACCCGATTGAAAAACAAATTGAAATCGTAAGGGGAAAAATAAAAAATAAAAAAACCCTACAATAACCTGTTTGCATAAATATGCACACCCTGTTGTAATTGGGAATGTGGCTGTGTTCAGAATTAATCAATCACATTCAAAGTCATGTTAAATGGGAGTCAGCACACACCTGCCACCATTTAAAGTGCCTCTGATTAACCCCAAATAAAGTTCAGCTGTTCTAGTAGGCTTTTCCTGACATCTTTGTAGTCACATCTTACAGCATAAGCCATGGTCTACAGAGAGCTTCGCAAGCAGAGGGATCTCATTGTTCAAAGGTATCAGTCAGGAGAAGGGTACAAAAGAATTTCCAAGGCATTAGATATACCATGGAACACAATGAAGACAGTCATCGTCAAGTGGAGAAAATGTGGCACAACAGTGACATTAGCAAGAACTGGATGTCCCTTCAAAATTGATGAAAAGACGAGAAGAAAACTGGTCAGGGAGGCTGCCAAGAGGCCACCAGCAACACTGAAGGAGCTGCAGAAGTTTCTTGCAAGTACTGGCTGTTTAGTACATGTGACAACAATCTCCCGTCTACGGTGTCAAGGACGGAAGCCTTATCTTACGAAGAAAAACATACAAGCCCGGCTACATTTTGCAAAAACACATTTGAAATCTCCCAAACGCAAGTGAGAAAAAGTGTTATGGGCTGATGAAACCAAGATTGAACATTTTGGCCATAATTCCAAAAGATATATTTGGCACCAACACAACACTGCTCATCACCAAAAGAACACCATACCTGCAGTGATGCATGGTGGTGGCACCATCATGCTAGGGGGTGTTTTTCTTTAGCTGGAACTGGGGCCTTAAGGCCCTTTTCCACTAGCCTCACTTGGCCCTACACCGCACCACTCAGCCCCCTTTAGGCGCTTTTCCATTAGCCCCAGCACTGGTTAGCAGGTACTTTTTTCGTACCTGATCCAGGGCAGGGTCTAACCGGGCTGAGTACGGCTGAGTAGGGCTGTGATATGACTTTAAGAGACTGGTCGCCGCTGATTGGTCAGGTTGTAACGTCATGAAAGCGACTTTTTCTGCTGAATTTACTCCAAGACCGCCATTTGTAATTGTTCAGCAGTGAACACAGTGCGCCCCTTTAATACGGTATATTATATTAATATACTGTAAAATATACTTATATAATAATATACTCCTAATATTATATATTAGGAGGTGCGCAATTTTCTTTCTATATTAGGCGACGATCGCATCCAGCGCGAGTTGGACGGATCTACTTGAAATGCAGGTGTCCGAGCAGATGGCTTCCCAAGGGCACATCCGTACTGCCAAACAGTGTCGGGAGAAGCTGAAAAAGCTGAAAAGCGATTACCGACCACATTGCTCAAAGTTCAGCGGATGGAAGGAGTGGAAGTGGTTCGCTGAGAGACATTGGGCTCCACATGGTCACTGTCACGGTCACGGCCCTTGGAAACCGTGGATGGTGAGTGTTTATTTGATATTGCGCATCTGTTCGCCACTTGATCCTTTCTGTGCCAAGCTCACTGTTTTTAAGAAATAGGAAGGTTGTTAGATTGTGGGTAATGGTTGTTACTGAGGCTCGCGTATTGTTTTGCAGCCAACTGCAGATTCACGCTTGCTTTGTGTTAAGTATTAGCGCGAATAAAACGCTGAATTACGCTTATTGTATTTTGGTTAAAAACTTGAGAGTGTTGTGTACATGTTGCACTTTGGTGTTAAGTTTTAAATTGTGTGCATTTTCTTTCTAGAATCGCATTTCATATCACAGGGGTCCACCTCAGCGGACATGATGGACACAGCGGACTCTCCTGGCGCTGCGTCTGCGTGTGCGTCTGGCTGAGCGCCAGCTGGATCAGCTCCAGCTGGATCACGTTCAAGTGCCGGTAAGGCACAATAACCACGATTTTTTTTTTTGGTTGAAACAGGTCCAGCAGCGGAAACCAGGGTCGAAAATCCATCCATCCATCCATCTTCTACCGCTTAATCCTTTACAGGTCGCGGGGGGGCTGAAGCCTAACAAGTTATGTACCAAATTGATTAATGCAATTTCCTGTAGCTGCATATTAATTAATTGAAAATGTCTTTTTAAATGTACGAAAAGGTTATTCTTTGGTCTTCACTTATCGGTGTTCCACAACCATTTTTAGGTGTGGTGATTGGTGCTGTTGTAACTCCTGTTTTAGACAAGCAAATAACGCTGATGAACTGCCGTTGAAATCAACATGCTTCATTGAAATGCTTCGCGTCAGCTGACTGTATTAACCCATTCAGATTTCTGCGGCCACACTACAAGCAACTAGTTTAAACATTACTCATCCATCCATCCATATTCTTAATCTTAATCCTTTTTAGTTTTGCAGGGGGGCTGCAGCCGAAGACAGCACACTGCGTGTTGTAAAATCTGCTCTACTGAGGGGCAGCAACATGACAGTTCAGCTTATATACAGCAATGAAGCATAATATAATAGTGACATTCCACCACAGACTTTCACCTGTGTAATTCCATAATATATGTAGTGATCCAGCTTTAACGACCATGCCTTTCTGTCTTTCCATCTAGGCAAGACGAAAACAGACAACTCCCATCGCTGACCTTACATTAGCGATGGTCAACATGCATGACGAAGAGATGCGGCTCTTGGAACGGCAACATGACCAGCGGCAAGAATCAGGAGTACATGCAGCATTTGCGACAGGTGGCCGCAGATGTGCGGGCAGATGCACATGAAGCCCTGGAACAGGACGCTGCGTTACGAAGGGAACAGCTCGCAGAGATGTCATCGCCCAGTCTGTTTTTTTGTTTGTAAATTTTGCTTCGGGAATAAAATTGTATTGTTTGCATCAAAAGTCTGGTTTATCTGTTATGACACCGTATGAGAAAAGCCAATAATTACATACACATTCCATTCTCTGTTCACTCCACATGCTGCTGTTCATCAGGTCAGGTGTATAGCCTTCTAATGGTAATTTAATTTTTAACAACACAACGAAACGTAATGTCTTGGTAGTTTTTTTTTTTATTTTAAACAAATTTGCAATGCGGAATCCATTTCTCTTGAACGGGTACATTTTTTAGGTTATAAACAGTTGTACAGGTGTGCTTGAACTTGTAGACACTGATAAAGGTAAGTACGTGTAAGTTGAATGTTGCATCGCCAGTCAAAATTTAATAAATTAAGAAGGAATCTAGCAAAAATTTGGCACTAATAACAGTAGACAAATCGGACAAGGATACACAACTGTGTTTTTGTTGCACACAACTGTTGTTACCAACAAGTGCAAAATTTATAATCCCTTTTCCCAATAATTAAAAATTTGTAAGTAAAAGTGGGAGACCTTTACATGGGAAAATATGACATGTATCAGCACATGATTTATAGTTCAATTTGCATTTCCACCTAAGCAAAAGTGGCTTGTCGAGCTGGATTTTTGTGAAGATGGCCTGTGCGGTGTTTCTGCATGTAATTACATACCTGTCAAGTGATACGGTTTCGCCGTATTTTAATACGGGGAAAATGCAATTTTAGCAAATACAGGCGTATTGCCATTTCTGTATGCCAAAGAGAAAAATATACGGGAAAAAAATTTGAGAGTGTGGGGAGGAACACGTCTTGTGTGACCCCCACAGCGTACGGGGCTGTCAGAGCGCTCAGCGTGAGCAATTATCACAACAGAAGTGTGGACTCATCATTAGGCCGATGGCTTCGCACCTTCTTAACAGATAAGCGTTATGAACAAGGACAGGTAGATGGACCATGCACAACATTTTATTTACAAAAAACATTTTTGAAATATGTATGCACATAAATGTGGACAAAATAGACAAGTATTGCATCACAGCATCTCGTATTATATTGTAACGTGCAGCTTGACATGGCGACGTCCCACCGGGAGGTTTGAACTCACACCTCCCACTCTGGAGTCCCGCACTCTACCTGTGTCGCCAATAGGGTCAACCCACTTGGCAAGCCAAGTAGGGTGCTTATATTGAGTTCACTACAATATCACCACCCTGCTCCTCTGCTCTCTGTGCCGCTGCCACCACTGGTTCATCTACTGCATCATCCAATGTAGTGTCAAACGTCTCTCCATGACTTTCACACAGATTGTGCAGAGCACAACAAGTCAGCATCATAGATTTAACCAGTTTCATGTCACAGTCATTCCTCCTTCCTTCTCTCCTCGTCATCAGCCATGTTTGTTGTGGAGGATTCAGTCGTGTGTGTTTCACGTCACGAGGGTGTGGCGCCGCCTGCTGTTCAACAAATCCCACCCACAGCAGGTGTGCCAGCAGGTGCACCAGCAGTAGTTGAAAAGCAACTGAGGCTGAACCGAACCGAAGTGAGTAAAGCCGGGTTTTCAAATCGGGGCTGAGTGGGGCTAGTGGAAAAGGGCCTTTAGTCAAGGTGGAGGGAATTATGAACAGTTCCAAATATCAGTCAGTGTTGGCACAAGACCTTCAGGGTTCTGCTAGAAAGCTGAAGATGAAGAGGAACTTCATCTTTCAGCACGACAATGACCCAAAGCACGCATCCAAATTAACAAAAGAATGGCTTCACCAGAAGATTAAGGTTTTGGAATGGCCTAGCCCAGAGTCCAGACCTGAATCCGATCAAACATCTCTGGGATGATCTGAAGAGGGCTGTGCACAGGAGATGCCCTCGCAATCTGACAGATTTTGAGCATTTTTGCAAAGAAGAAAGGGCAAATATTGCCACAGTAAGATGTGCCACGCTGATAGACTCCTATCCAAAAAGATTGAGTGCTGTAATAAAAGGCAAAGGTCTTCAAACAGGATGATCTCAGAGGAAAGTGGCCACTGAGCTTAGAGTGTCCTCAAGAGGTTGCAACAGAGATACAGAGACTGGAAGAGTCACAGAAAGGCATAAAAGTGGACGTCCTTTGGCCACACCCTACACTGATGACTGTTTCATTGTAAACAGTACCCTGCAGAACCGGATGATAAATGCTACTCAACTCCAAGCACATTTAAGGGAGCTGAGAGGCACCCAAGTGTCACGTCAGACCATTCGAAACGTTTACATAAGTGCGGTCTGTATGCTAGATGACCTGCAAGGAAGCCTGACCACACCACCAGGCACAGGTGTCATCATGTGCATGGGCCAGGGAGCATTTACACTGGACAAGGGACCCGTAGGCTTCAGTGATGTTCTCTGATGAAAGTCGATTCACGTTGAGCAGAAATGATGGCCGCCACCGATGTTGGAGACATCAAGGAGAGTGCTATGCCTCAGCCACTGTTGTCACCATGTTACACTCAGGGCAGGTGTGTAATGCTCCAGCTCATCAAGGTCGCATCATTAGGGAACGGCTGCTGGAGGCTGGGATACCTCAAATGGAGTGGCCTGCTCTTTCTCCAGACCTGAATCTCATACAAAACCTATGGGATCAACTGAGTCACCGTTTAGAGGCTCGTAACCCTGCACCCCACAACCTCAACGACCTGAGGGCCGCCCTTCAAGAAGAGTGGAATGCCATACCTCAGCAGACAATAAGTCGACTTGTGAACAGCATGAGATGTCGTTGTCAAGCTGTAATTGATGCTCAAGGGCGCAAGGCTACTAAGTTATTGAGACAGTGACCCTGTTTACATGGTCACGAGTAAACCGATTACAATCAGCTTTCTGGAGTTACCTGATTATTCAAACTGTCATGTAAACAGAGTAATATGATTACCTTTATTGGTTTACTCCAGTAATCGGATTACTCGTGACCATGTAAACAGGGTCAAAGGCTCATTAACGGTTTATGAGAAAACAGATTAACACACCTAGTTTATTTGCCCAGTAAACCGTTTACTCAAGAGCATGTAAACACCATAAGCTGTTCATTACCTTTATCGGTTTACGCCAGTAATCAGTTTACTCGTAACCATGTAAACATGGTCACTGACATTTTTTGTTGTGGTATACCCACCACTGTTGTTGGCTTTTGTTTCAATAAATTGTTTGAGATGAGGAAATCCCCATTGCATGCTTCTACTTAAATGCCCTACTTTCATGATATAATATCACTGTAGCGTGAACTTTTTATGTTTTCCATAAATTTTACCCGAAAGCCAAATATCCTTAACTTTTTGTGAGTAGTGCATTTATGCAACCAGGTTATTGTACGTTGTTTTTTTTTTATTTTTCCTCTTAAAAGATTTCAGTCTGTTTTCCAATAGGGTTGTACAGGTTATAAGTCACATTCATGATGGAAAAAGTTTTGAAATGATTTATCTTGGTCTCATTTTTTTACATCACAAAAGACCTGGCATTTGAACAGGGATTTGTAGGCTTTTTATATCCACTGTATATGAACTGGATGAGACATCTGCTAGGGTGGATTGTAATGTGGCGAGATCTGCTCATTTTCCAGGCAGTTCAAGTGAAACAGGCGTGCCAGTTGGCTCTGAAAATTGTCCAGGAGTTCAGGTTGCAAAGCTTTGCATGACCTGGGCTTAGCGGATGTAGACATTGACTCATGTAATCTGACACCATTTAGGAAGGGCAAACTGGTTGATCTGTTGACTAAGTATGAGCCTATCTTTTCTTGTCAGTCTTGACTGTGGCAAGGCCAGAGGCTTTGTGCATCATATTCGACTGAGTGATAGCAGGCCATTAAGGTTGTAGCATTGCAGGGTCTCTCCACACATTATGAAAAGCTGCGAATAACATTGAATGAGATGGAGGAGTGCGATATCATCAGAAAATCAAGTGAATATGCATTGCTGCTTGTTCTAGTGTGGAAGAAGAATGGCGACCTAAGGCTCTGTACTGATTTTAGGTGGCTAAATGCAAGGACAGTAAAGAATGCACACCCTCTCCCACACGAAGTGGATGTGTTGGCAGCTTTAGGGGAGAATGCATTCTTTTCTACCATGGATTTGACCTCCGGCTATTACAATATTGAGGTCCATGAAGAGGAAAAGAAATTTACGGCTTTCACTTCACCGTTTGCGCTGTACGAATATAATCGGTTGCCACAGGGCCTGTCTAACAGCCCTGCCACATTGATGCGGATGATGCTGTCTATCTTTGGTGACCAGAACTTCTTGAGCCTCCTGTGTTATCTTGATGACATTTTGGTTTTTGCTCCTGATGAACAGTTGGCCTTACAGAGGCCTGAAATGGTTTTTGAGAGGCTGAAGTCTCACAATCTTAACCCCTTGTACTCTGGTCAATTTCCCTAAAAACGCCAAAAATTAACGTGCCCAAATTAAATCAAAAGCTGTTCTTCAACCCTTTGCAGCATCTTCATGGGGTTGGTCTCATTTAAAAGAAAACACTTTGAATTTTTTGGCAAAACAGTCATAATCTCTCTAAGTGCTCCGGCCACTGAGTTACAGTCATCTAAACATAGTGAACTTGAAGAAAATAAATTTGGCCTGGGTGTTTTTTTGGATACAAATGCTTGCAAATAACACACAGCTTCAGATCCGGCCTGGAAAATGCAACAGAAATGTAGAACCAAGTGTTATCCAGCTGAGGTCCAAATTTTGTAACAATACCACAAAAAATGAATATATTACACAGCTTTTTCCTCAGGTAGTTCCCAGGCGTTTTGGAACTGTGCCAAATTGTGCCAAATGGCACAGTTTGGAAAAACTTCTAACTTTTGAATGATTCAATGTAGAAGCTTCATTTTGGGCTTTAATGAAAGGTCACACTCAGGGCTGTCTGTGTGTGTGTGGGGGGGGGGGTTTGTCCCCCCCGCCCCCCCCGCTACAGAGGATGGACTTCAGCCATCGCTACACAACGGATTAGCCTCATGTGGCGATGTGGGACAACAGCGCAGTCATCGCGGCTTCCCCCCCCTCGCTACAGAAGAATAGCGGGGGGGGGCGTTCACGGTCTGTACGCGGCGAACAACCCCTTGTACAGCGGCGCACGAACTGCACCGCGCCGCACAGTTGTAATTTACCGATCGGTCAAAAGTCATTTTGGATTACAATTTTCAGGGATAAATAATAATTTAGCTTATAACACCTTACCTCTTCACAGCAGCAGAGTCCTGGCGAACTTCTCTTCCTCACTGTCAGACGAACGCGACGCTGGTCCGCTCGTGGTTCTGGTCTCGCGACCCGATCAAAACATAATTCCATTATTGCGGTTTTGTGCTTCCATGATTGCGGTTTTTGGCGAACAATTTTTCAAAACAAATAACAGTAGTAATTAAAAAAAGACTGGCAAAGGCGTGTGTGTCACTCAGCCTTCATCGTCAGCCTCCGTCGGTCTATGATGACCATGGAAGAAATCGTAACGTCTACTCTGCTGGAACCAAAACAAAATAAGCACCACCTGTGGCCGAACATGCCGATCCGCGAATGGCACTCCCTGTCACACAGGTTGCATTTGTGGATGGTCTCTGTGCTGCTGGGTCTGTGGGGTTCTTCCTTTTTTGATCCGCTGCAGCAGCCAGTCTTCACCCAGCCTTAAAAAAAACAGCTCGCGAACTTCTCTGCTTCAATTGGTTCACTGCATTCACAGCGTTGGGAGGCGGGTCCTTCTGGCTAGGTTTTCATTCATTGATTCTTCAAGGTTTCAGAAACCCAATTCAAGGCTCTTATTAGTCGAATGAGAGGTCAATCAGATGAACTAATCTGTTTGTGGCTGTGTCTGCAGCTTTTATTTTCAGTGCGCGCTTGGACGCCATACACCACCTACATCACAATCTCCATCATGCGTCCTAGAGCGCACGAGAGCGCTCTCGTGCGCCCTCGTGCGCTCTAGGACGCAGAGACTTGCCCGTCCGCGGTACAACGGAGCGCAAGAGGTTACGCAGTCTCCAGAAAAGTGTCACTTCATGCACTCTTCTGTGAAGTTTCTTGGTCACATAGTGAGTAAGGATGGAGTCTCTACTGACCCAGAGTAGGTCAGGGCCATTGTTGACCTCTTGGAGAAGGACTTGATGGAGGGAGATTCTGATGTCCCTTCCCCAACAAAGATTGGACCTTTTCTTGGGATGGTTGGTTTTTACCAACAGTCCATTGAAGGCTACTCTTGCATCAGCAAGACTCTGTTTGTTCTGACTTCTGGACTAAAGAAGCCATGTGGTGGAAAAGCAAAAGTGAAACCACTTACGTCAAGGATACTTACCGCTGAAGACTGGACACCTCAGTAGCCACAGTTACATGTGCAAAATTTCTTCAATTTGATTACAATTCAGATCAGAACTTTACTGTTTACATGAATCCTGAAAAAGCTGATCCGATTAAGATGTGTGTTTCCATGTGCCACACGTTTGAATTGACTAAATCATTTTGACATGCGCACAATTATGTGACATTCTGGAAATAGCAGAAGAAGCAACTTCCAATGTAAACAAACCCCGCTTCGTGTCTCTGTTTTTTTGAAATAGACCTGCATTGTGTTATTCAGACTGTACTTTTGCTTCTGCTGGACAAACAGATGGACTCCCGCCATGTCTTCCGCTAGCTGCTGTAAAGGCGGAAATACATCAGGTTGACATGTGGCTGATGTACAGACATGCGCAGTAAACATATTTTCTACCCAAACTTGTTTATATGCGCACCAATTGGATTAACAATCGGCATAACCTACCCATCTCAATCGGAAGGAAATTTTGATCCGAATGAGTGTGATCGGGTCAGAATATTCAGATTGGCGTGTTTACATGAAGCGTTTTTATTCCAATCAGGCTTTTAATCCGGTTACTTGTGTCCATGTAAACATGGCTAGTGCAGTGAGTCTTTTCATGAGTTGAAGCAGGCAATGTTGGCTAATGTCACCTTAGCACACCCTGACTTCACTAAGCCCTTCTTGCTATCCGTGGATACCTCCACTAAAGGGCTAGGTGCGGTTTTGTCACAGCTTACTGATGGGATCGATGTAGCTTGACCAGTAGCATTTGCTAGCAAGTCTTTGACCTATGGGCAGTCACGTTATCCAGCGTACAGTTTGGAATTTCTTGTGTTGATGTGGGCGATTGTGAAAAATTTTGTCATTGGTTAAGGAGAGCAACTCATACCGGCTCGGACGTCGCCCGGGTTAACAAGGCCAGGAGTTCCTGGCAGCGGAAGGTGAATTACAGAGCTGCGTGGAGGAATCTGATCAGACCTAAATGAAATAGTCATTGTTGCCCCTGACAGACTGCTATGATGATGATGATGATGATGAAGAGGCCACCCTTTTATGGTGTGGACAGACAACAACCCCCTTACTTACATCCTAACCAAGCCGAAACTGGATGCGTGTGGACAGAGATGGGTGTCGAAACTTGCCCATTCAACTTTGTCATTAGGTACATCCCTGGTACCTGCAATGTTGTTGGAGATGCACTGAGTAGGAAGTCTTTTGTGCAGAAGGGCATATGTAGCCACCTCACAAGGGTCCCATATGGTGCACTTCTGGAAGAGGCAAATGCTGTGAATCATGAGTGTGTGCAGGATGTTTTTCGGTGATCATGTGACCCTTTGGATGTTGCATAAGAAGGTGTGATACTTCCAGCTATGCTGTGTCAGGCTGAACAGAGTGAGTCTTCTGTTCAGTCATGAAGCAGGAAATCCTTGCCGTTTTTGACCAGTCTGTCGTGTGCCCCAACAGGCATTTCTTTTACGGCAATTGGTGGTCTATCAACCACCAAAGGAAAAGATGATGGAATTACAATGGGCTGATCCTTGCTTGAGCCGCATTTTTCTCTTTGTTGAATGGAAAAGGCATCAATCATGGAGAGAATGTGCACATGAATCAGTTGAGACTCTAAGACTTTTGAGACACGGGGTAAACTAGTCTCTATTGGAGGGGTTTTATACCACTCCTCAAAGAATGTGATCACAAAGCAAAGGATGTACCAATATGTTGTGCCGAGTGCCCTGAGAGACAAAATTCTCAGAGGCGTGCATGATGAAGCTGGCCATCAAGGGCAGCAGTGCACCTTGTATTTGGCTAGGCAGCTCTTTTTCTGGGATGGAAAACTATGTGAAAGACTATTCAATGCCATCGTTGTGTCTGTGGCAAGTCACCGGATCCTGAAGCAAGAGCACCCCTGGAAAGCATCACAACTACCAGGCCACTTGAATTGGACTGTGGGCAAGGATTCTTCTAAGAAGTCGCTTAATGGACTTGAGATAACGGACCACTTCACGAAGCTGTCACAAGCCTGAATCAGTCAGCTAAAGTTGTGGCTCTTCAGCTGTGGAACAACTTCTTTTGCATATATAGCTTTCCAGAACGACTTCATTCGGATCAAGGTGCTAACTTTTAAAGTAGCTTGATAGCTGAGATGTGTCAATTTGCTGGTAGTCACACACTACCCCTTACCACCCCATGGGTAATGGGAGTGCAGAAAGATTCAATCATACGTCTGAGAACAGGATCAGGGCTCTTCCATCTAAAGCCAAGCAGAGATGGCCTCAGATGCTAAGCTCGCTGACATTTTCTTACAATGCTACAGTGCATGAGACCACTGGATATGCACCTTTTCAGTTGATGTTTGGCAGGATGCCAAGATTACCTGTTGCTCTGATGTTCAGCTCAGTCCTCCAGGATGACCAAGTGGTGGACTACAATGACTATGTGGAGTCTTTGAAGCATAATTTGGCAGAAGCAATGAAAATTGCTCAGGGGTATGCAAGTAAACAGCAACAGAGACAGACTAAGTTGTACAACAGAAAGCTAAAGGGTTCCCCTGTTGAAGTTGGTGATGGGGTTCTGTTAGCAAGGGCGAGAGGTCGCCAGAAACTGGCTGACAGATGGGAAGGTGTCCTTTACACTGCTGTAGCAAAGAGAGACAACATTCATACGTTCAAGATTAAGAACTGTACCCCAAGTCAGGAGAAGGTAATTCACATGAATATAATCATGCCTGTTAATTTCCCGCCTGTAGTCTCCGAGTCTGAGATTTTCTGTACTGATAGTGTGGCCAGTGAGGCTAGCGGTCAGTCTCTCTTCAATTCAACTTTATTTATATAGTGCCATTTCACAACAACAGTCATCTCATAGCACTTTCAACTGTAGGGGAAACCCCCACAGTTGCAGAACAATCCCAGTAATCAGGCGATCCCCTGTGAGTAAGCACTTGGCGACGGTGGGGAGGAAAAACTCCCATTTAACAGGAAGAAACCTCCAGCAGAACATGGCTCAGGGAGGGGCAGTCATCTGCTGCGACTGGCTGGGGGGTGAGGGGATAGAGAAGATGAAAAGAACAAACATGTAGAGAGCAAACAGCACGATGGGGACTCAATCTATGAGGGAGAACAAACAGATGTTAATGACCAGCAAAAAAAAAAAAATATTTCATTGACAGTGAAGAAAGGAGTGAAGCCCAATGCATTATTGGAGGTCCCCCGGCTGTCTAAACAGATTAGCAGCATAACTAAGGGAGGATTCAGAGACACATGATCCCTCCCTAATTGTAGGCTATATCAAAAAGGAAGGTTTTAACCCTATTCTTAAAAACAGAGATCGAGTCTGACTCCCGAATCCAGATTGGCAGCTGGTTCCACAGGAGAGGAGCTTGATACCTGAAGGCTCTGCCTCCTATTGTACTTTTGGTGGAGATTCTAGATATTACAAGTAATCCAGCATTTTAGGAGTGTAGTGTTCTGTTAGGATAATACAGTAGTATCAGATATTTTAAATAAAAAGGGGCCTGATTGTTTAGAGCTTTGTAAGAAGAAGAATTTTAAACTTAATTCTAAACTCTATGGGAAGCCAGTGAAGGGAGGCCAGAACCGGAGAGATATGATCTCTCTTTCTAATACCTGTTAAAACTCTTGCTGCAGCATTCTGGGTCAACTGAAGACTTTTTAAATATGTTTTGGGACAACCTGATAATAAAGAGTTACAATAATCTAATCTAGAGCTAACAAAAGCGTGGATCAGTTTCTCAGCATCACTCTGAGACAAAATGCTCCTAATCTTTGCAATATTACGCAAATGATAGAAGGCAGTCTTTGAAACGAATTTAATATGTGAATTGAAAGACAGATCTTGATCAAAAATAACTCCAAGGTTCCTCACAGAGCTACTAAGAGAAAGAGTAACCGCATCCAAACTAAAAGTTTGATTTGGAATGGTATATCTAAGGTTTTTTGGATCAACAAGAATGACTTCAGTCTTATCTGAATTTAATAGCAGGAAATTGCAAGTCATCCAAGCTTTGATTTCCTTAAGACAGGCTTCTAACTTGGCTAACTGATTACTACCATCTGGCTTCATTGACAGGTATAATTGTGTGTCATCTGCATAACAATGAAAATGTATACAGTGCTTTCTAATAATGTTGCCTAAGGGAAGCATATATAAACTAAAAAGAGTAGGGCCTAGCACAGATCCCTGTGGAACTCCATGACTGAGCTTTGAGTTGAAAAAAAACTCAATATTGACATGAACAAAGTGGAACCTATCAGAAAAATAAGATCTAAACCACTGCAACGAAGTTCCATTAAGTCCAACATACAGTAGCGTTCTAATCTATCAAGTAGAATATTATGATCAATAGTGTCAAAAGCTGCACGAAGGTCTAAAAGGGTAAGAACAGAAACAAGTCCATTATCAGATGTGATAAGGAGGTCATTAGTGACCTTCACTAAGGCTGTTTCAGTCGTCGGCCTCCGTCGGTCTATGATGACCATGGAAGAGAATCCTAAATGTCTACTCTGCTGGAACAGCACCGCCTGTGGTTGAGCAGGCCGATGCGCGAATGGCAGTCCCTGTCACACAGGTCGCACTTGTGGGTGGTCTCCGTGCTGCTGGGTCTGTGGCGGTTCTTCCTGCGGGTCCTTTTTTCATCTGCTGCAGCAGTCAGTCTCTCTTCACCCGCCTTGAGCTGTCTGGTCAGGGTGCCTCTCCATTTGGAGCGGTCCGCTGCAAGGTCCTCCCAGGGCACTGTGTTGATCTCCAGGGCCTTCATGTCTCTCTTGCAGACGTCTCTAAAGCGCAGCTGTGGGCGGCCAACGTCTCTCCTGCCAGTCGCCAGTTCTCCGTAGAGGACGTCTTTGGGGATTCTGCCATCCCTCCATACGGTGAACGTGGACCTAGCCAGCGGAGCCTGTGCTGCCTGAGTAGAGTGAACATGGAGGGAAGGCCGGCGCGGGACAGAACTTCTGTGTTGGGCACTTTGTCCTGCCAGGATATGTCCAGGATGTGGCGAATGCAGCGCAAGTGGAAGGAGTTCAGTCTCGTTTCCTGCCGGGCGTATGTTGTCCATGTCTCACTCCCATAGAGCAGTGTGCTGATGACGTAGGCGTTGTACACTGCCATCTTCGTCTTGACAGAGAGTTTGGGATTCTCCCACACTCGTGTGGTGAGGCGAGCGAGTGTGAAGGCTGATTTTCCAATCCTCTTGTCGATCTCTGTATCAAGGGAGAGGTTGTTGCTGATCGTGGACCCCAGGTACGTGAACTGATTCACGACCTCCAGCTCGTAGTCGTCGATGGTGATGGTTGGTGGTGCTTCTGTGCCTTGCGCCAAGACGTTAGTCTTCTTCAGGCTGATGGTAAGCCCGAAGTCCTTGCATGCCTGGAAGAAGCGGTCCATCAGGGTCTGAAGCTCCTGCTGTGTGTGGGTTGCGACTGCAGCGTTGTCTGCGAACAGCATGTCTATGATTAGAGCCTCGCGTACTTTGGTTCTGGCTTTCAGGCAGGCGAGGTTGAAAAGCCTGCCGTCAGATCTTATGTGCAGGTGGATTCCCTCTGTTGCTGTGCTGAAGGCATGCCTCAGGAGCATAGCAAAGAAAATCCCAAAGAGGGTTGGCGCAAGTACACAGCCCTGTTTCACTCCGCTGTGTATGTTGAATGGCTCTGAGACGTTGCCGTCGTGCTGCACTATCCCCTGCATGTTGGTGTGAAACGATTCGATGAGGCTTTGCAACTTTGGTGGGCATCCTATCTTTGGCAGGATCTTGAAAAGGCCCTCTCTGCTGACCAGATCGAACGCTTTGGTGAGGTCGATGAAGGCGTCGTACAGGGGCATGTTCTGTTCTCTGCATTTCTCCTGGAGTTGGCGGATGGAGAATATCATGTCGACCGTCGATCGCTCAGCGCGGAAGCCACACTGAGACTCGGGGTAGACACGTTCGGCAAGCTTCTGTAGACGAACGAGAACAACTCGTGCATAGACTTTGCCAACAACGCTGAGGAGGGAGATGCCCCTGTAGTTGTTGCAGTCGCTTCTCTCCCCTTTGTTTTTGTAGAGGGTGATGATCTTGGTGTCCCTCATGTCCTGTGGTACGGCACCTTCCTTCCAGCACTGGCAGAGGACATCATGCAATGGCAGCAGTAGGGCGGTCTTGCAGTGCTTGATCAGGTCGGGGGGTATGCTGTCATTGCGGGGTGCCTTGCCAGCAGCCAAGCTATCAATGGCCTTACTGAGTTCGTCGATGGTTGGCTCGGCGTCAAGCTCGTCCATGGATGGCAGGCAGTCGATGGCATCAAGGGCTGACGGTGTCACGGTGTTCTGTCTGGAGTAGAGGTCGGAGTAGTGTTCCACCCATCTCTCCATCTGCTTGTTCTTTTCTGTGATCATCTCCCCAGTGGAGGATTTAAGGGGGGCCGTCTTGCTCTGAGTGGGACCAAGTGCTTTCTTGATGCCATCGTACATACCACGGATGTTCCCTGTTATGGCAGCGATTTGAATGTCTTGGCTGATCTGAGTCCAGTACTCATTGGCACAGCACCGAGCAGTCTGCTGAACTTTGCTTCTCGCAGCCCTGAGAATCTGGAGATTCTGCTCATTTGGGTACTTCTTGTACTCAGCAAATGCTGAGCGCTTGGCTTCAATGACGGGGGTCATCTCGGTCAACTTGGCATCAAACCAGTCCTGTGACTTCGAGGTCTTCCTCCCAAAGGTAGCCAAGGCTGTGCGGTGGATGGTGTTTCGCAGCTCTTCCCACTTCTGCTTTGCAGATTCTTCTTCTTGTGGTACACCAAGTTCCTTCTCAAAGGTGGAGGCAAACTGCTCAACAAGTTCTGGTTGGGCCATCTTGCTGGTGTCAATCCGTGCCTTTCCAGGCTGTCTAGCATGATGGAATTTCTTCAGCTGCAGCTTGACCTTGCAACACACCAATGAATGGTCTGTGCCGCAATCTGCACTCTGGAACGAACGGGTGATTAGCATGTTCTTCAGTGAGGTGCGCCTGGTCAGGATCAAGTCCAGCTGGTGCCAGTGCTTTGAGCGCGGATGTCGCCAGGAAACCTTGTGTTGGGGCTTGGTCTTGAAGAACGAGTTTGTGATGCACAGATCGTGATATGTGCAGAACTCAAGCAGCCACTGTCCGTTGTCGTTCATTCTGCCCACGCCAAATGGTCCAAGACAGGAGGGCCAGGAGTCGTGGTCAGCACCCACTCTGGCATTGAAGTCTCCAAGGAGAATGAGCTGTTCAGAGTTGGGGATGATCCTGACAGTTGTTGCGAGATTCTCGTAGAACTCGTCTTTTCCCTCTGGTGTGGCTGTCAATGTTGGGGCATACACACTGACTAGGGTGACTGGGCCTTGAGTGGTGTTGAGGCGGAGGGTGAGGAGTCGTGCAGAGCCATTGCTGCCCGGTTCCACCATCTTCAGCAAGGTGTTCTTCACTGCGAAGCCCACTCCGTGTTCCCTGTGTTCGTCACTGCCCTTTCCCTGCCAGTAGAACGTGTAGTCCTTCTCTCTCAGTGTGCCTGCATCAGCCAACCGTGTTTCCTGGACAGTGGCAATATCCACTCCCAGTCTCTTCAGCTCATTATTGATGATGGCAGTCTTCCTGGTGTCGTTGATGTCCTTGAGGTTAGTAGCGGGTTCTGTCATCATAGTGCGGATGTTCCAAGTTCCCAGTTTTAGAGTTGGTCTCTTTTGTTTTTTTGTCTTGCCTGGTGTGAAGGTTCTCAGCCTGCTGTTCGGACTTCTCATCCCCATGCACCCAATGAGGAAAGCAAGCTGTGGCGGGACAACACCTTATTGGCTGGGGGCTGCCCAGCTTGAGGCGGGCGGTAGCTGTCCAGTGAGATCCGATGATCCCTCCCACCATCGGGAACAACCCCTGGCGCCGCGCTCTACGCCAATTGAGCGGTGGCTTATAACCGGTAACTGTCATTCCCCGTGTTTTGTCTACGCCAAAGGCAAAGCTGGAGTGTCCTCTCAAGTGATCCGGTGTTCTACCTTCCAGCGTTGGGCGTTGGTAGGATTCAAGCCTGGGCAGGAAGATATGGAGGACAAGATGTTGCCCATGCAGCATGTCCCCCCTCTCCACGTCACTGATGTTGTTTCAGTACTATGATGGATTCTAAACCCAGATTGAAACTCTTCAAGTAAACCATTTCCCTGCAAGTGGTCAAATAATTGAATAGCAACAACTCTTTCTAAGATTTTTGAAATGAAAGGGAGATCAGAGATTGGTCTATAGTTAGCTAAAACTCCTGGATCCAGCATTGGCTTTTTGAATAAGGGTTTAATTACAGCCATTTTAAAAGCCTGCGGTACATGGCCTCATGTTAATGAAGAATTGATTATTTGAAGAATAAAGCTACCAATAAGTGGGAAGACTTATTTAAATAACCTGGTAGGAATAGGGTCTAAGACAAGTTGAAGGCTTGGATGAGGAAATTATTTTGTCTAACTCTAAAAGGTCAATTGGAGTAAACTCATCCAAACAGATAGCAACTGAAGGAATTGTAGTAGTTACTGTATTTAAGTTAATGGTGGGAAGAATCTGATTTTATCTCTGATGAATGAAATTTTATTATTGAAAAAGTTCATAAAGTCCTGACTAGTAAGCTCTAAGGGAATACTAGGATTGGCAGAGTCCTGACTCTTTGTCAGCCTGGCTACAGTGCTGAAAAGCAACCTAGGATTATTACCTCCGCCAAAGGAGGAGGTTATGTGATCATCGGCATTGGTTTGTTTGTTTGTTTGTTAGCAAGATAACTCAAAAACTTATGGACGGATTTTCATGAAATTTTCACAGTATGTCAGAAATGGGGTATCCTACAGATGATTACATTTTGGTGGTGATCCGGATCACCATCCAGAAGAAAACAGCCATTACGGAAAATGTCATTTTCGTGAATAACTACTGAACCACTAATCCTATCATTCTCAATCCAGTTGCTAGTCATATGTTTTCATGGTCAAGGAATCTGAAAACGTACACACAAACACTGTATGGGGGGAACTGTGGCGCTTGGCGGAGGTCTGCGCTCTCCGAGTGCTTTTCTAGTTCTTGTTGTCTTCTATTAATGCAGAATAATAACTTGTTCTAGCTTTTCTAAGATATTTTTTATAAATTAAAAGATGATTTCTCCAAGCTAAAAAGATTTCATCTAAATTAGTGGAGTGCCATTGTCTTTCTAATTGACGAGTCTTCTGTTTTAAGCTACAAGTTGCTGTGTTGAACCAAGGGGTTAGAAATCTCTGATAAGACTTTCTTTTGTAAAGGGGCCACCAAGTCTAGAGTCTGATGCAGAGAAGCTGTAACACTATCTACCATGCTATCGATTACAGAAGGAGCAAGCTGTCTATAGCTTATTTCCGCTGTGTTGACACATGGCATAGAGGAAACAATCTGCATCAATTTGGTAACATCATCATCTGAGAGACATCTACTGTAGTAATATTTTTCTTCAGGAGCCAAATAGTCAGAAATAGTAAAATCAAAGGTTAACAGACAATGGTCTGACAGTACAGGGTTATGAGGAGACACTACCAGATTTTCTGTTTCTATGCCATACGTGATCATCATGGGGCTCCACATCAAACCCAGATCATACGCGAGAGCAGTTGCCGCAGACAGCAGTGGAGGTGAGCTGGATGAGGAATCCACTGAGCAACAAGTGGCGGCCTTCATGCAGGCCAAAGGAATTCAGCTGGACTGCAAGAACATAGAGTCCTGCCACCCTCTGCCCAGGAAAAGCGGCGACAAACCGGCTGTGATCATGAGGTTTGTGAACAAAAAACACAACTGCGCTACTGAAACAAGGTAGGAGGCTAAAAGGGACAAACATTTACATAAACGAGCACCTCACGAAGGAAAACGCAGAAATAGCCAGGAAAGCAAGATACATGAAAAAGCAGAAAAAGATTCAAAACACCTGGACATCAAACTGTAAAATATACATCAAATTAAACGGATCACCTGAAGAAGCCAAGGTCATTAACATCCGTAATATTATGGAACTGGACAAATATCAATGAATATTATGAACTGGAGTCACAGCAACAATTCAAACAACTGTAGGACACTGAAGGATTTTACTCATCTGCAACAAACATTAAACAACATGAATCAAAAAATCAACAAACAGGGACAACAGGAACTGAAAGTTTTTGAATATACAGATCACAACCCACAGGACATAGAATATGACATAGACCCTGATAATAATTTACTTAGCTCCATCAATAATGACTGTAATTACTACACAGATGAACAGTTCAACACAATGGTCACATTTGATTTCAATATTTCTATGATCCACTTCAACAGCAGGAGTCTATATGCCAACTTTAATAACATTAAGATAAGATAAGATAAGATAAGCCTTTATTAGTCCCACAACGGGGAAATTCCAGGATTGCAACAGCACAGGGATAGCAACACTCAGAGCAACAATCAGAAGGCAAGAAAAAAACAAGCAAGCAAGAGCAGCTAATATACATATGTACATATTACTATAAAATATATATATATACACACACACACAGACACACAGTGCAGAGCATTGTAGCTGGATGGAATAAATATATGAATATATGAACACACAGTGCAGAGCATTGTAGCTAGATGGAATAAATATGTAAATATATAAACACCCACAGTACGGAGCATTGCAGCTAGGTGGAATAAATATGCAAGTATATAAACACACACAGTGCGGAGCAATGTAGCTAGATGGAATAATATGTAGATATATAAATATAAACACACCCAGTGCTGAGCATTGTAGCTAGATGGAATAAATATGTAAATATATAAACACACACAGTGCAGAGCATTGTTGCTAGATGGAATGAAACAGCATAACCGTCTACTTAGTTATCCTACATGGTATGATTATGTGCCCATACATATTCTCACCCTCCATAGTGACCGGTATGTTCCTAGTTGTATGCCGGAGGGGACCATTGTGTAAGTCTATTGCATCTTTTGCATTCAAAAAACTATTAGTTTGTTACGTCTTTTTGCTATCTCTGCGAGCAGCCCTGCTTAGGTTGTACAGTCTGACAGTCGTTGGTAGGAAGGACCTACGAAACCTCTTGGTTGTGCACCTGGGATGATGTAGTCTGCTGCTAAATGAGCTCCTCAGTGCATTCAGTATGTCCTGCATAGGGTGGAACTCGGACTCCAGCAGAGATGACAGTTTAGCCACCGTCCTTCTCTCTCCTATCTCCTCCATCGGATCAAGGCGCTGCCCCAGGACAGAGCTAGCTTTCTTAATCAGTTTGTTCAGTCTCTTCCTATCGGCTGCAGTAATGCCACTGCCCCAGCAGACCACTCCAAAAGTGATGGCTGATGCCACCACCGTGTCATAGAATGACTTCAGCAGCGCCCCTTGTACACCAAAAGACCTGAGTCTCCTCAGCAGGAACAGCCTGCGCTGTCCCTTCTTGTAGAGTGCATCAGTATTGTGTGACCAGTCTAGTTTATTGTTCAGATGAACACCCAGGTACTTATAGGATGTCACCATCTCGATGTCTGTTCCCTGTATATTTACTGGTACTGTGAGGGGCTGCCCATGCCTGCGGCAGTCCACCACCAGCTCCTTAGTTTTCCTCGCGTTGATCTGGAGGCAGTTCCGATGGCACCAGTCCACGAAGTCCTGGATAAGCCCTCTGTACTCAGCTTCATCTCCATTGGAGATGAGGCCAACGATCGCAGAGTCATCAGAGAACTTCTGTAGATGGCAGTGTGTTGTGTTGTGTGAGAAGTCCGCAGTATAAAGAGTGAACAGGAAGGGAGCCAGCACCGTTCCCTGGGGGGCCCCCGTGCTACTGATGATCGTGTCGGACACACAGTCCCGGGTTCTCACAAACTGAGGCCGGTTCGTGAGGTAGTCCAGGATCCATGATGACAGGTGCTGGTCCACCCCTGCGCGCAGCAGCTTGTCCTTCAGGATCATCGGTTGGATGGTGTTGAAAGCACTGGAGAAGTCAAAGAACATGATCCTCACCATATTCCCGGGCTTCTCCAGGTGGGACAGAGAACGGTGAAGGAGGAAGATCACCGCATCCTCCACCCCAATGCCATGCTGGTAGGCGAACTGGAGTGGATCCATCGCTGGTTCCACCAGGGGGCGGAGGTGAGCAAGGAGCAGTCTCTCCAGGGTCTTCATCAAGTGGGACGTCAAGGCCACCGGTCTGTAGCTGTTCAGGTCTTTGGGGTGGGAAGTTTTTGGTACAGGTACCACACAAGATGTTTTCCACAGTTGTGGTACCCTCCCCAGTTTCAGGCTCATGTTGAAGATATACGTCACAATCCCACACAGCTGGTCGGCACAGGACTTGAGGAGCTTTGCGCTGATGCCGTCCGGTCCCGGCGCCTTCCTCGCCTTGATCTTCCTCAGCTCCGTCCTCACCTGGGTCCTGGTCAGGGTCAGGATGGGGGGCTGTGTGTTGGGAGTGGGGGGGTGTTGGTGGAGTGGGGAGTGGGCAGCAGGACTTGATTTCTTTAGAGGCAGCAGTGGTTGTTGTGCAGTCAGGGGGGAGGGCGGTTGGTCAAATCTATTGAAAAACAGATTCAGGTTGTTCGCCCACTCCCTGCCCCCTGTGGCCTGGGGGGAGGTATTCTGGAGCCCCGAGATGGTTTTGAGGTTTCTCCAGACCCCGCTGATGTCGCTCTGTTGCAGCTTGTCCTCCATCTTCTTCCTGAAGCTGTCCTTGCCTTCTCTGATCTTTCTCCTCAGCTCCCTCTGTACGGACTTCAGCATCTCCCTGTTCCCTGACCTGAAGATCCTCTTCTTCTCTCTCAGAAGTGTTTTTATCTCAGGGTTGATCCAGGGTTTGTTGTTTGAGTGACGCCGTATGGTCTTGGTGGGAACGGATTTGTCCACACAGAAGCTGAGGTAGCCCGTGAAGGTGTGAATGAGGCCATCGATGTCCTCACCATGTGGATCGCAGAGCTGCTTCCAGGCGGTGGCTTCAAAACAGCCCTTTAGAGTGTCCATTGTCTCCTCAGACCATAACTCCACAGTGTGCATGGCCGGAGGTTGTCTGTGCACTAGGGGTTTGTACACCGGCCGGAGATGAACCAAGTTGTGATCCGATCTCCTGAGTGGGGGGAGTTGTGATGAGGTGTACGCCTCCTTAGTGTTTGCGTAGAATAAATCCAGTGTTTTATTGTCTCTAGTGTGGCATGTGACATACTGGGTGAACGTGGGTAGAATGGGAAATAGTGAAACATGGTTGAAATCGCCTGAGATGAAGATAAGATTAAAGATTAAAGATTATTTACATCAGTTTAAAGAGCCGTTCAATATTGTGGCAATATCAGAGACGTGGCTCAGTGAAGAGAAAGGAGTGGATTTTACCATGGATGGCTATGAATTAAATTATATAAATAGAAAAGTGAAAAAAGGAGGAGGAGTTGCAATTTATGTTGACAAGAGCTTGAAATACAAGGTTGTTGAAAATCTGTCAGTAACTGTGGATGATTTATTTGAATGTATTACAATAGAAATCTGTCTGGACAATGTGAAGAATGTAGTAGTGAGCTGTGTATATAGAACACCTGGATCAAACATTGACTTATTTAAGGACTGGATGGAAAAAATGTACGCAAAACTAACTCATAAAGTTATGATCATCTGTGGGGATTTCAATATAGATCTGATGAACTCAAAACAACATAGTTTGACAGAAGAATTTATCAACACAATGTACAGTATGGGCTTACATCCAACAATTACCGGACCTAGCAGAATCACGTCACACAGTGCCACACTAATAGATAACATTCACAAACATTATGGAAAATAATATCAGGAGTGGGCTTTTATTGAATGATATCAGTGACCACCTGCCGATTTTTGTTGTCTATCAATGTGATTATAGGAAGAAAAAGTATACCAAAAATATTAAATATAAAAGAATAAGAACCGAAGAATCAATGCATTTACTGACAAAGGAATTATTAATACAAGATTGGAAGATAGTTTATGATGAAAATGACATAAATAGAGCATATGATAAATTTTTACAAATATTTCAATCATTGTACAATAAATACTGTCCTATAAAACAATACAGTGACAGACAACAAAAAAAAAATATTCCTTGGGTCAATAAATGCATGTAAAAAGAAGAATACATTATATAAACAATTCATTAAATGCAGAATGGTGGAAGCTGAGATCAAATATAAAAGATACAAAAATAAGCTTACTACTATAATGAGGACCTGTAAGAAAGAATATTACAACAGAATACTAGAGGATAACAAAAATAACATAAAAGGAATATGGCAAGTACTCAATGGGATTATTAGGTAATCGTCCTAAGAAAGCAAATTATCCAGAATATTTTATCGAAAATGGCAATTTGATAAATAATATGGAAGATGTGGTCAGTGGTTTCAATAAATTTTTTGTAAACGTTGGTCCTGAATTAGCAAAATCAATAGCGACACCAGAAACAAACTACAGTGGTTCTGTGAATGAAATAAAAGATAGAAATCCAAACACAATCTTTTTTGGTGCAGTTACTGAAAAGGAAATTATCGAGACTGTGAGTCAATTTAAGAACAAAAAATCAACGGACTGGAATGAAATTGACATGACAATAGTGAAAAAAGTAATTGAGGGAATTGTTAAGCCACTCACCCACATCTGTAACCTGTCATTTCAAACTGGTATATTTCCAGACAAAATGAAAATAGCAAAAGTAATACCTCTATACAAAACAGGAGACAGTCATTGCTTCACAAATTACAGGCCAGTCTCTTTACTCTCACAATTCTCCAAAATACTTGAAAAAATCTTCACTAAGAGACTGGATGATTTCACTGAAAAACACAACCTCCTTCCAGATAGCCAATATGGTTTTAGAGCAGATAAATCTACATCTTTGGCACTGATCGAACTTATAGAAGAAATTACTAGTTGTATAGATAAAAAAAAGGTTGCTGTACGAGTATTTATAGATTTAAAGAAAGCTTTTGACACCATTGACCACAGAATACTACTATGGAAACTGGAAAGGTATGGGATAAGAGGAGTTGGACTGAGTTGGGTGGAAAGTTATTTAAGTAACAGACAACAATTTGTACAAATTGGAGAGCACAAATCACCCTTCATGGACATCACTTGTGGTGTGCCCCAGGGGTCAGTTTTGGGACCCAAACTCTTTATTTTGTATATAAATGACATATGCCAAGTATCAAAAATTCTGAAATTTATTTTGTTTGCGGATGACACAAATATCCTTTGCACTGGTGAGAATTTGCAGCAGGTTTTAGAGGTGGTCACAACTGAAATGGAAAAATTAACGCAGTGGTTCAACAAAAATAAATTATCTCTAAATCTAAAAAAACCAAAGATTATGTTGTTTGGAAATTATAAAATAAATCATGAAATAATGGTAACGATAGATGATACCAGAATAGAAACAGTACAGGAAAATAAGTTTCTGGGGGTGACGCTAGACAATAAAATCTGCTGGAAACCTCACATCAGTCACATCCGGGCCAAATTAGCAAAATGTATAGGCATACTGGGGAAGACAAGACACTTCTTGGACTATAAATCATTGGCCTTATTGTACAATTCACTATTTTTACCTTATCTTAACTACTGTGTAGAAGTCTGGGGAAACACCTACAAGACCAACCTACAGTCAATATGCACATTACAAAAAAGAGCTATAAGGATAATAAACAATGCAGGATATAGAGACCATACCAATGCGTTGTTCTTAAAGTTACATGTCATAAAGTTCATCGATTTAGTTAAATTTAAGACAGCACAAGTAATGTACAGGGCAATTAATAATCAACTATCAACTAATATACAAAAAATATTTAAAAAAAGAGACAATGATCATAATTTGAGGGGAGACTTAAACTTTACAAAACCCAAGATACGTACAACCAAGAAAAGTATGTGCATATCTGTCTGTGGGGTGGATTTGTGGACCAGTCTGGAGCCGGAACTGAAACTATGTACAAACAGAAATCAATTCAAAAAGAGGTATAAGCACCATTTGCTGAAAGGGTATATGTTAGAAGGGTAGTAGTTATATGTACGATTCATTATGATCACTCTGGGATATTATGGGACACTATGGAATGGTGGGTGGGACAGCACTGTGTATATCTGTGTTGTTTGAGGCTGGTTTTGATGTATGGACATCATTGTATGTTAGAATGGATGGGTGTTAATGTTGATTTGTAAAAAATACAGTAAATTGTTTACTTGGGGTCTTAAAGGTTGTAATTTGTATAAAATTCACATGGGTGTATCTATGGAAAAGAGGAGATGGAATTAATAAGTGTTCACTTCTTCCTTCTCCCTTTCGAACAGTGTATACTGTTACTTTATTGCATTTGCCATTTGCTTGTATTTGTTATATTTTTGTGTTCGAAATAAACTATCTATCTATAAGTCAGAAAAAGGTCCAACGTATGGTGGAGATAATGGGTAGAATTTCCTACTTTCTGAGAAAACCCCATCGAGTCTAATATTGAATTAAAAGCCACATTAAGGCAGTCACTATCTACATCCACATGTATATTAAAGTCCCCTACTGTAATTATTCTATCAGATTTCAGCACTAAATCAGCTAAGAAATCAGCAAATTCGGATAAAAACTCTGAGTAGGTTGATGGAGGATGATAAACTATGGCAAATAAAATTGGGTTTAGCCTAAAATTGCTAAAATGCCCAATACTGAGGACCAGGCCCTCAAAGGATTGATGTTTTTGCTTTACATTAACTAGTAATTTGGAATGGTAAATTGTTGCTACTCCTCCTCCACAACCAGAACCTCTGGGATTTTGACAGTTTAAATAACCAGAGGGAGTTGATTCATTCAATCCAACATAATCCTCTTGCCCTAACCAAGTCTCTGTAAGAGATATTAAATCAGTCTGATGATCAATTAACAGATCATGGACTAGCAGAGACTTGGGAGTTAGAGACCTAATATTTAACAAACCACATTTAATTTTTAAATTATGAGGAGGAACAGAGGCCAAACCATTCAATTTAGAGGCTTCATGTTTAATTTGAGTTTTACCAACTTTTTGTTTCATCACTTTGGGATTCTTATACATTATATTTTTATTTACTTTGGGGGGAGCAGACATGATTCTCTGATGGGGAAGACAGGGGCTAAGTTGAGGGGTGGCGGATGAAGAGAAGCTGCAGAGGCGTGTAAGACTGCGACTCTGCTTCCTGGTCCCAACTCTTGAGTTGTCAAGGTTTTGGAAATTTGGATAAAAATGATGCCAGATTGTTAGATAAAAGAGATGCAGCATCCAAAGTGGGATGTACGCCGTCTCGTCTAATAAGAACAGGTTTTCTCCAAAATGAGTTCCAATTGTCTATGTAGCCCACATTGTTTGCAGGACACCACACAGACAGACAGCGGTTGAAGGATGACAAGCGGCTAAACATGTCATCACTGGTCAGATTGGGGAGGGGCCCAGAGAATACTACAGAGGCAGACATTGTGTTGGCAAAGTTACACACCGATTCCACATTAATTTTTGTGACTTCCGACTGCCAGAGTTGGACATCATTAATGCCGGCATGGATAACAATTGTGGAGTATTTACAGTTACTTTTAGCCAGCATTTTCAAATTTGACTTGATGTCGCCTGCTCTGGCCCCAGGAATGCATTTGACTATGGCCGCTGGAGTCTCTAGGTTCACGTTTCTGACTACAGAGTCGCCAATGATCAGAGTTTTTTCCTCAGCAGGTGTGTCGCTGAGCGGGGAAAAACGATTAGAAACATGAACAGGTTGTGGTTAACCTGGGCTTTGCGACTAGGCTTCCTTCTCACCGTCACCCACCTAGTCTCCTCGCTGCTGAGGAGGACCGGAGGACCGCTAGCAGGCCGCCCTATGCTAGGGAGCTCCGCTGCAGCTAGGGGACGTCCGTCGTTATTAACTGGCGCAGTGTTTCAATACAGTGGAGCTGGGATTCCAAATCAGACAACCTCGCCTCAAGCGCCTCAAAAAGACAACATTTATTACATTTACCGCTATCACTAAAAGAGGCAAAGGTGTAGCTAAACATCTGACAGAGAGAGCACACCAGAAGAAAAGGGGAAGGAGAGCTACTAGCCATTGCAAGTGGCTAACCCGAAGCTAACAAAAACACCGAAGAAAGGTGAACAGAAGGCTAAAGAGGATGATCAGATGACACTGAGTGCGCACACAGGTGCAGGAGGCTTGATAAACAGAAGTGAGAGCTAACGATAGAAAGAAAAAGGTGATTAAAATAAAATTAAAGGCAAAATCCTCAGGAGAATGAGGAGGGCTAACCAAAGAGCACACCACAGACAGCCAGCAACACAGAAAGTGACGATACATTACCACAGGAAGCCAAGATGCGTATTCCAGCAGTAAAACCCAGTGGATGGTGGAAGCAACTCTTTGTCTTTACCTACAAGCGTGCCAGAGAATAGGAGAGTGGAATGGGTTTCACAGCTTCCTCCTTCAGAAGCAGCTTAGAGTACATTGGGGACAGGTGTCACCAGAGACCGTGCGGAACTAGGCGCCCATGCCATGGGTTCCTCAAGTGGCTTGTCTGTCAATGTACCCAACAGGACTGACTCGGTGCCAGACTTTTCTTGTGACACAAGGGTTGACAGTACCCAAAGAATGGACTCTCATGACTCTGCGACTGTGACGACTGTTGACAGATCCCCTACTGGGATGGGGACAGCTGTTAGTTTGAGGATGGGATCCTCATCCCAAAGTGATTCCGCATTGTGAGGACCAGATATGGAAGTATTGTCAGACGCATTTTCAGATTGATTCAGCAGATCCAACAGAGGGTTATTGCTGGACAATAGTATGTTCATGGCATTTGAATAGTTTGAGTCCAAATGTGAAAAAGGAATTTTTGGGGGAAAATTACAAGTGTAAATTTTTTGTTGAGAAATGGTGTGAAGGATAACAGTATAGTTTTTGTGTTGTGTACTGTAGTGGGTTAGAAAAACAAGTTGGTTTTTTTTAACATGTATATGGGCATGTTTATGTCTATGAGTGTCTGGTAGATTTGCGTCCCATCTCTCACTCTAACCTCTTAGAGGTAGTTTTTAACTGACAATTTGTTATTTCAACAGGCCTAAGCAGTATAACACCTTTGAATGCATTGTTTTTTGTGAAGTATTTTTGTACATGTTTAATTAATGTTCTTCTCCAGCTCTGTTTTTCTTTTGTTTTGTTTATGAGCAAGTGGAGATCTGTGTGGGGGTAGAGTAACAATGCCAACAGTTTGTTGATCTCCACTATTACTTTCAATGCATTTATTTTCTTTGTTGTTTTTTTTTTATTATTTTCAGTTTCTTTATTTTCCCTGTATTTTGTTTTGGTAAATGTTTTCTCTGTTGGGTTGGAGATGTGAGGGGTGTGGCCGGGTGGCCCCTGCAGTTTTGGCCTGTGAGCCCCTGTTCTTTGGGGTCTTTCTGGCATGGTTGGTACAGAGAGAACATGTGGCATGAGAGCTGGGACAGGAGACATGTGGCATGTGAGCTAGGAGAGGAGACGTGGGCTGCATGGTGACGCAGTGGTTAGCACTGTGGCAGCACAGTTTACTCTCGGCCGGGGGATCGCGGGGATCGTGAGATCGTGGGTTCGATCCCAGCCCCTGACCAACAGTGACCTGTGTGGAGTTTGCATGTTCTCCCCGTGTTGCGTGGGTTTACTCCGGGATTTCTCCGGTTTCCTCCCACATGCCAAAAACATGCAGGTTAGGGATACAGGGTGCTCGCGCACGCAGCGACCGGCAGCTGGTGGCTTGTCACCAGACTGCAAAACAAATCTACCTACAGGTACAAATAAGTAACAAAAAAAAAATAAATAAAAAAAATAAAAGTGGCATGTGAGCTGGAGTGGATAGGCCGAGTTCTTTGTATTTTTTGTACATAGATTTTAATAAAAGGCCTGAAAAGGAGAGAAGACTTAATTTATTTTTGGAAATAATGCACAATGCAGAAGTATGATCGCTCCACTTACTTCCTCAATATTCTTTTGAATTTGCACCACTATTTAACTAACTCACCTTGAAAGCTTGGCCGTCGTGAACAGGCAGAGCAAAGCAGCGACAAGAACGGGGAAATGTGAAGGAGGAGACAAAGTGGCCCAATCACAACTCTTACAGTCTGTGTCGTCAACGTGCACCTCTCCTCCTCTGCAGAGGTGCACGTCGGGCGAAGCAATAGGAACGCACGTTGCTGCTGCGTCGACGTGGGTGCATAACTTGCATTGAACTCAGATCAACTCCAAAATCTAATGGGTTCATCTGCAACCCAAAGGCCACCTTGGCTGAAAATTTCCGCTAAATTTGTCTAGTACTTTATCCGTAATCCTGCTCACAATCAACTAAACGTACAGATGAACCTTGGCGATAGCCCTCCAGTTGAAAATTCTCGCTTTTATTGTAAAACCTTGGCTTTTATTTTGAAATGTTCTCTGTACTAATTCAGACAGTGAAACAACTTTTTATTATCAGTCCCTCCAGGATTTCACGGGATGTTTTTATGATTGTTGTGGCCCAAGAAGCCTGAATTTGCAGCTTTTTTTTTTTTTTTTTTTTTTTAAGGTTGCGATGTTTTGAGAGGTTTTAGCAGTAAAAGTTGAGAAGAATTACAAATTTTAAAGTAGATGCTTTTTTCCATAGTCTACTAAAGAAATATATTACACCACAAGAAAACCACAGGATTGTCAAAAAATTTTCTATTAAACAGTGATTTGTAAATTAAGCAGAAACTTCTGCTATACAGAAAAACTCTTGTGCAACAGCAAATATAGACTTTAACACTATCCATTACAACAGCTAAATTGCACTGAACGCATGTTAAAGAATATAGATTTGGAAATTATGACAGCACCTTCATTTGAAATCTGCAGCGGCCTCCACCCACTCGGTATGGAGTGTAGGGGAAAAAAATAATTTCTTCTGTTGCTCTGTATCGTCTATTGCAGTCTGTGTTTTTCTGGGAAAAAAAAATACAGACAATATTCTCTCTCTTTCCATGCCTGACTCCTACCTGTCTTCTGCGTGTCTTGGTACACCTGTCTCATCAGATATTGATCTTTCATTTACTGGGAGTCCTGGGGGGGGGGAGAGACAAGATGTAGCAATGATTTTACCTTGAAAGATGTATAAAATGTTACAACACTGGCTGTAGTGTTATATTTGCTCGTTTGTTTGTGGTTTTATGGCGTCTCTCCTTATGGGTGCTCCCGTGACGGGGTGGTTTTCAGGCAGGCAGACATTTTTCAGTACAAACCCAGCAAGGCATGTTTATTTGTATAGCACATTTCGTGTACAATTCAAACTGCTTTACATAAAGCATTACAGTAAGTTGCAAAAAGAATACATAAGAATTTAAAAGCAAACTAAACAGTAAATTGGAGAGAAACAAAAATATGAGAAATAAGTTACAGTACATGGTAGGCCATTGAAAGACCACGGCAAAGAGTTTTTAGAGTTTTAAGTTTTAAAACTCTAGAGTTTTAAGAGTTTTTAGCCTTGATTTAAAGCAGCTGAGAGTTTCAGCAGCCCTGATGCTTTCTGGGAGTTTGTTCCATACAGTATGTGAGGGGCATAAAAACTAAATGCTGCCTCACCATGTTTAGTTCTAGCTCTGGGCACAGATAGTAGGCCTGACCCTGATGACCTGAGGACTCTGGGTCGTTCATGATGGACCGGCAGATCTGAAATGTATTTTGGCCCTAAACCATTCAGAGCTTTATAAACCAACAGTAGTATTTTGAAATCTATTCTTTGACAGACAGGAAGACAGTGTAAGGATCTGAGAACTGGAGTAATATGATCCACTTTCATGGTCTTAGTGAGGACTCGAGCTGCAGCGTTTTGAACCACCTGCAGCTGTCTGATGGACTTTTTAGGGAGACCTGTGAGGACAGCATTACAGTAGTCCAGTTTACTGAAGATAAATGCATGGACAACTTTTTCTAGATCCTGCTGACATCGGACCCTTAATCCCCACTATGTTCTTTAAGTTATAATAGGCTGACTTCACTACCGTCTTAATGTGGCTGTTAAAATTCTGGTCTGAGTCCAGAACCACACCCAGATCTCTGGCTTGGCTGTTGGTTTTTAGCATCACTGATTGAAAATGAGTACTAATGTTGAGTCTTTGTTCTCTGGCTCCAAAAACTATTATTTTGGTTTCGTCTTTAACTGAAGAAAATGCTGGCACATCCACTCTTTGACTAATGCATTTGATCAGAGTTTGAATTGGACCATAGTCTCCTGGTGAGATGATTATGTAGATTTGTGTATCATCTGCATAATTATGGTAATATATTTTGTTTTTTATGATTTGAGCTAGTGAGGGCATATACTGTAGATGTTGAACAGCAAAGGTCCCAAAATGGAACCTTGGGCAACTCCACAAGTTATTTTTGTTCTCTCAGATTTATAGTTGCTGATAGAAACAAAATAGTCTTTTAAATAGGACTCAAACCAGATAAGTGCTGTACTAGAAAGTCCCAGCCGGTCTAGCAAGATGTTATGGTCAACTGTGTCGAATGCAGCACTGAGGTCCAGTAGAACCAAGACTGAAATGTTGCCATTAACTGTATTGGAGTGGATGTCATTAAGGACCTTAACTAGAGCGTCTTGGTGCTGTGGTGTGGCCAAAAACCTGACTGGAAGACATCAAAACAGTTATTTAATGTCAGGATATTGTACAATTGTTGAAAAACAGCTTTTTTATTATTTTACTAAGAAAGGGGAGGTTTGATATAGGCCTATAGCTGTTCATGAGTGAGGTGTCTAGGTTGCTTTGTTTTTTTTTTTTAAGAAGTGGCTTGATAACAGCTGTTTTAAAGCACTGAGGGAAGACACCTGAATGCAGACACATTTATGATCTGTAGTAGATCTGAGTCCATACAATACTAACCTGCACTTATATAGCGCTTTTCTAGTCACAAAGACCACTCAAAGCGCTTTCACTAGTACTACCCCTCTATTCTAATATGAAACGTTTTTAAAAAACCCTGTTGGGAGAGTATCGAGGTAGCAGGGAGTGGATTTCAGGTGGCATATGTAATTCAAGATTTTATGATTGACTGGAAAGAATTTCACCATGGTGTTTACATCTTCTCTACGTGGAGACAGGAAGCACATGTCCAGCACCTGGCATAGCAGCACTGCCTCTCTAATTTTCTGAATTTTGTCAGTAAAGAAAAAGGCAAAGTCATTGCAGGCATGGTTGGATAGGAGGTCAGGAGCTACTGACACAGGAATTTTTTAGCCTGCCAACAGCAGTGAAGAAGGTGCGTGCATTATTGTCGTTTTTAGCAATGTCGTCAGAAAAACATGCTTGCCTTGCATTTCTCGGCTCCAAATTAGAAATTCTCAATCTCTCATTATAGATTTCATAATAAATCTGTAATTGAGTTTATTGCCACCTGAGATCAGCACTTCATACACACAGTCAGGATGGAGACGTGGTGAGAAGTCCACCGGAAGGCCAGGGGAGGCAGAAGGAACAGTGTGGCAAACCTCACGGGTGTTTTTTTTTTTCCTCAAATCACACACACAGTTTTTTGCTGATGTGTTTTGTTAATACTCTCTGTAAACATGGAAGTGAGCACGACACAGCGACACATTTGATTGTTAGACTGAGCGTTTAAGCGCTACTCAGGAACAAATCTGATTGGCAAAATTGGTGGCAGTTGACGAGGATTGGCCAAACTTGCAAGGTCGCACAAAAGACGTGGTCAATCACTGATTTCGCGTGAATTGCAATCGCAACATCGCAAAATCCTGGAGGGACTGCATTATACTCTGGCATTCAGTTAATCATTTTATACTGTATATATTAATGGGAAGCTGAAGCTGCCATTGCTGAACTGATCTTCCTGTCTAGCATCTGCAGGTTTGCTTTTAGCAGTATAAATCCCAGGGAAAAAGCCACGCTAAAAATGAGCTGCTGCCTCTGATGTTGCACTTTGTACAGAGACATTAAATAAGCGCAGAAGGAAAAACAAAAAACAAAAGGACAAACATGGATAAACTACATTAGTTCTAGAGCAGGGGTCACCAACGCGGTGCCCGCGGGCACCATGTCGCCCGCAGGGACCACATGAGTCGCCCGCAGGCCTGTTCTAAAAATAGCACAACTCGCAAGTGAGCTGCGTCTAAGATGTAATTTTTTCTGCCGCTATTTTTTATTTTATATTTTTTTAAAATCACACTTGCATTTATATAGATTTTAAAATGACAATGTCTTAAAAATTAAAAAAATGAAAATATGTTTATTATACGTAAAGTTAAGGTGAACTCTGACCTAGTTCAAAGGTCAGTATTGTGCGCATGACAAAACCTTCGCGCTTGTGGAGCGTAAACTAGCGGGCAGTGAAGACGGTGAGCAGAGTGCAGTTTCCTAGCCCCAAAACATGGCAAAAAAGTAAGTGGGAGGAAGAGTTCTTTTTTACTACCGTGAAAGGAAGCTGCGTGTATTTCATTTGCGGGGCGACGGCGAAGCGCCACTATGTGGAGCGACACTTCACTACCCACTCTTTTTTTTTTTTTTTTTGGACTTATCTTGTACCCGTAGGTAGATTTGTTCTGCAGTCCGGTGACAAGCCACCAGCCGCTGCGTGCGCAAGCGCCCCTTAACTCCCTAACCTGCATGTTTTTGCATGAAAAACCAGAACATGCAAACTCCACACAGATCACTGTTGGCCGGGGGCAGGGATCGAACCCACGATCCCCCGGCTGAGGGTAAACTGTGCTGCCGCGGTGCTAACCACTGCTCCACCGTGCATATAAGCACTCTCAAAGAACAGTGCTGGTTATTACTCCAGCATGATTCTTGGCAAGAACTGTATGGATATAATTCCAGTGAAGAAGAACACACAAAAGTGTGTTTATTAAATGTAACAGATTTTGAGCAGAATTGCAGCAGATTTGTTCAGTTAAAAATGTGATAAGATTTATTTAATATGAAAGCTGATTTTTCTTAAATGTTGCATAACTTTTTCAAACATGGTTCAACATAGTTCATGAATTAAAAGGGTTTAGTTTTTTATGGTTAAAAGGGACTGGTGAAAACTGGACATTGTTTTAATAAAATGTAGAAGTGATCATCTGAACAATTGCTGAGATTAATAAAAATAAAGTGTTGAATATTGATCTTGTCTGTTACCCACTCTAAGTTATTGATAATTATTTATTTATGTGTATATATATACTGTATATATACAGTATATATATATATATATATATATATACATATATATATATACATACAATTTGTTATTTTAGAGGAGTGTGTCAAGCTGGTGCCCTTCACATGATTCGATACCCATGAAGTAGCTCTTGGTTTCAAAAAGGTTGGTGACCCCTGTTCTAGAGTCTAAATGTCAGTTTTGATTAATCACCCTGCTCTACAATGTGGTACTGTACCATTCAGCTTTCTAAGCTCATATCTGAACAACAATAAACAGTATAGAATACTTGAAGCTTTTTGTTATCTGCCTGGAAGATAATAAAAATGTTGAGGAAGTTAAACCTTAATCTCAATGACAGTAAGACAGATAGTGGTGTTTCAAAAACATCATGCTTGGCCTTTAAGCTTCTATTAAATAATACACTAAATGATGTGGTGTGATGCTCAGTTTTCCAATTTAAATTTGAAGCAGATTAGGACAGTTGTCAAAACATTTTTATTTTTTGTTTAACCTTTATTTATACAGGGGAGGACCACCGAGAGGCGAACTCTTTTTTAAGGATCAGTTCAATTCAACTTTATTTAAATAGCACCATTTAACAACAGTCATCTCATAGCACTTTCAGCTGTAGGGGAACCCCCACAATTGCAGAAAGACCCCAGCAATCAGGCGATCCCCTGTGAGTAAGCACTTGGCGACGGTGGAGAGGAAAAACTCCCTTTTAGCAGGAAGAAACCTCCAGCAGAACATGGCTCAGGGAGGGGCAGTCATCTACTGCGACTGGCTGGGAGGTGAGAGGATAGCGAAGAAGAAGAAAAGAACAGACATGTCGACAGCAAACAGCACAATAGGAACTCAATCTATAGGAGAGAACAAACAGATGTTAATGACCAGCAAAAAAAAAAAAAAAAAAAAAATCATTGAGAGTGAAGAAAGGAGTGAAGCCCAGTGCATTGTTGGAGGTCCACCGTCTGTCTAAACCTATTAGCAGCATAACTCAGGGAGGGTTCAGGGGCACCTGATCCCACCCTAATTATAGGCAATATCAAAAAGGAAGGTTTTACCCCTATTCTTAAAACAGAGATCGAGTCTGACTCCCGAATCCAGATTGGCAGCTGGTTCCACAGGAGAGGAGCTTGATAACTGAAGGCTCTGCCTCCCATTGTACTTTTGGAGATTCAAGGTAGTACAAGTAATCCTGCATTTTGGAAGTGTAGTGCTCTGTTAGGATGATAGGGTAGTATCAGATCTTTTAAATAAAAAGGGGCCTGATTATTTAGAGCTTTGTAAGTGAGAAGAAGGATTTTAAACTTGATTCTAAATTCTATGGGAAGCCAATGAAGGGAGGCCAGAACCAGAGATGTGATCTCTCTTTCTAGTACCTGTTAAAACTCTTGCTGCAGTATTTTGGATCAGCTGAAGACTTTTTAAAGCCGTTTTAGGACAGTCCGATAATAACGAGTTACAATAATCTAATCTAGAGCTAACAAAAGCCTGGATTAGTTTCTCAGCATCACTCTGAAACAAGATGCTTCCAATCTTGGCAATATTACGCAACTGATAGAAGGCAGTCTTAGAAACAAATTTAATATGTGAATTAAAGAACAAATCTTGATCAAAAATAACTCCAAGGTTCCTCACACAACTATTAAGAGAACGAGTAACCGCATCCAAACTAAGAGTTTGATTTGGAAAGGTATTTCTAAGGTTTTCTGGACCAACTAGAATGACTTCAGTCTTATCTGAATTTAAAAGCAAGAAATTACAAGTCATCCAAGCTTGGATTTCCTTAAGACAAGCCTCTAATTTGGCTAAATGATTACCATCATCTGGCATCACTGACAGGTATAATTGTGTGTCATCTATAGAACAACCAAAATGTATACAGTGCTTTCTAATAATGCTGCCTAGCAGAAGCACATATAAACTAAAAAGAATAGGGCCTAGCACAGATCCCTGTGGAACTCTGAGCTTTGAGTTGGAAGAAAACTCATTACTGACATGAACAAACTGGAACCTATCAGATAAATAAGATCTAAACCACTACAACAGAGTTCCATCAAGTCCAACAAGGTGTTCTAGTCTATCAAGTAAAATATTATGATCAATGGACAGAAACAAGTCCATTATCAGATGCAATTAGGAGGTCATCAGTGACCTTCACTAAAGCTGTTTGAGTACTATGATGGATTCTAAACCTAGACTGAAACTCTTCAAATAAACCATTTCCCTGCAAGTGGTCAAATAACTGCGTAGCAACAACTAAGATTTTTGAAATGAAAGGCAGATTAGAGATTGGTCTTTAGTTAGCTAAAACTCCTGGATCCAGCATTAGCTTTCTGAGTAAGGGTTTAATTACAGCAGTTTTAAAAGCCTGCGGTACATGGCCTAATGTTAATGAAGAATTGATTATTTGAAGAATAGAGCTACCAATAAATAGGAAGACTTCTTTAAATAACCTGGTAAGAATAGGGACGAAAAGACAAGTTGAAGGCTTGGATGAGGAAATTATTTTATCTAACTCTAAAAGGTCAATTGGAGTAAACTCATCCAAACAGCTACCAATTGAAGGAGTTGTAGTAGTTACTGTATTTAAGTTAACGGTGGGAAGAATCTGATTGATTTTATCTGATAGATGAAATTTTATTATTGAAGAAGTTCATAAAGTCCTGATTTTGACAGAGTCCCAACTCTGTCAGTCTGGCTACAGTGCTAAAAAGAAATAGGATTATTCTTGTTCTCTTCTATTAATGTGGAATAATAACTTGTTCTAGCTTTCCTAAGATATTTTTTATGAATTAGAAGTTGATTTCTCCAAGCTAAGTAGATTTCATCTATGTTAGTGGAGCACCATTTTCTTTCTAATTGATGAGTCTTCTGTTTTCAGCTACGAGCTTCTGTGTTAAACCAAGGAGTTAGAAATCTCTGATTAGACCTTTTCTTTTTTAAAGGGGCCACCATGTCTAGAGTCTGATGCAGAGAACCTGTAACACTATCTACTATGTTATCAATTACAGAAGGAGCAAGCTCTCCGTAGCTTATCTCTGTTGTATTGACACATGGCATAGAGGAAACAATCTGTTTAAATTTGGTAACAGCATCATCTGAAAGACATCTACTGAAGTAATATTTTTCTTTAGGAGCCAAATAGTCAAGTAGTAAAATCAAAAATTAACAGGTAATTGTCTGACATTACAGGGTTATGAGGAGACCCTACCAGATTTTCTATTTCCATGCCATATGTCAGAACAAGGTCCAACGTGTGGTGGAGATAATGGGTAAAATTTCCTACTTTCTGAGAAAGTCCCATCGAGTCTAATATTGAATTAAATGCCATATGAAGGCAATCACTATACATGTATATTAAAGTCCCCTACTATAATTATTCTACCTGATTTAAGCACTAAATAAGCTAAGAACTCAGCAAATTCAGATAAAAACTCTGAGTAGGTTGAGGGAGGATGATAAACTATGGTAAATAAAATTGGGTTTAACCTAAAATTACTAACATGCCCAATACTGAGGATCAGGCCCTCAAAGGAATTATGTTTTTTGCTATACATTAAACAGTAATTTGGAATGGTAAATTGTTGCTGCTACTACTCCTCTATGACCAGAACTTCTGGGATTTTGACAGTTTAAGGAGAGGGAGTTGATTCATTTAAACCAACATAATCCTCTTGCCCTAACCAAGTCTCTGTAAGGGATATTAAATCAAGCTGATGATCAATTAACAGATCATGGACTAGCAGAGACTTGGGAGTTAAGAGACCTAATATTTAACAAACCGAATTTAATTTTTAAATTACTCGTGCATACCTGTGCATGCCCATAGAAACCAAGTATAAGCAAGTACTTCTGCATGCCCGTAGAAAGCAGGTGTAAGCAAGCATGGCACCATGCGTTCAGCAATGCCTGCCTTTGATTTCTGGTGATGTTATAATGAGTCCTATGATCTTTGATGATGTCATAGCAAGTGCTATGATCGTGAGAGATATGTGCTTTTGATCTTTGACAATGTCATAGTGAGTCCTATGATCTTGTAGCCAGTCCTATGCTCGTGACATAGTGAGTCCTATGATCATCAGCAGCAAATCCTATGATCTTTGATGATGTCATAGCAAATCCTATGATCGTGAATGATGCCTCTCTTTGATCTTTGATGATGTCATAGCGAGTCCTACGATCTTTTAGTGAGCCCTATGACTGTGACAGACACACAGACTTCTTGAATTATATAGCATGATCTTTGATGATGTCATAGCGAGTCTGATGATCTTTTAGCGAGTCCTATGATCGTGACATAGTGAGTCCTATTATAATTATCAGAGGACTCGCTATGTCATGAGGATTCGCTATTGATTAATCAGTAGCGAATCCTATGATCTTTGATGATGTCGTAGCGAGCCCTATGATAGTGAGTGATGCGTGCCTTTGATCTTTGATGATGTCATAGTGAGTCCTATGATCTTTCAGCAAGCAAATTATAAGGAGGAAAAGAGGTCAAGTCATTAAATTTAGAGGCTTCATGTTTGAGTTTTACCAACTTTTTGTTTAATCACTTTGGGATGCTTATACATTATATTATTAATTACTTCAGAGGGAGCAGACAGGGGCTAAATTGAGGGGTGGTGGATGGAGAGAAGATGCAGAGAGGCGTGTAAGACTGCGACTCTGCTTCCTGGCCTCAACTCTGAGTAGTCAATGCTTTGGAACTTTGGTTGAAAATGATGGCAGACTGTTAAGATAAATAAGAAGCACCATCCAAAGTGGGATGGACGCTATCTCGTCTAATCAGACCAGGTTTTTCCCAAAATGAGTTCCAATTGTCTATGTAGCCCACATTGTTTGCAGGACACCACACAGACAGACAGCGGTTGAAGGATGACATATGGCTAAACATGTCATCACTGGTCAGATTGGGGAGGGGCCCAGAGAATACTACAGAGGCAGACATCGTTTTGCAAAGTTACACACAGATTCCACACTAAGTTTTGTAACTTCCGACTGCCGGAGTCGGATGTTTTTAATGCTGGTGTGGATAACAATTGTGGAGTATTTACAGGTACTTTTAGCCAGCATTTTCAAATTTGACTCGATGTGTCCTGCGCTGGCCCCAGGAATGCATTTGACTATGGTCGCTGGAGTCTCGAGGTTCACGTTTCTGACTACAGAGTCGCCAATGATCAGAGTTTTTTCATCAGCGGGTGTGTCACTGAGCGGGGAATATCGATGAGAAACATGAACAGGATGGTGGTGATCCAGGGACTTGCAACTATGCTTCCTTCTCACCGCCATCCGCCCATTCTCTCCTGGCTGCTCAGGAGAGGTGGATGCCGGGGGATGGCTAGCAGGCCCTATGCTACGGTGCTCCGCTGCAGCTAAGGGGAATCCGTCATTAACTGGCACTGACGGTGTTTCAATGCAGTGGAGCCGGGATTCCAAATCACACAACCTTTCCTCCAGCGCTTCAAAAAGACAACATTTATTACATTTACCATTATCACTAAAAGAGGCAGAGGTGTAGCTAAACATCTGACACAGAGCACACACCAGAGGAGAAGGGGAAGGAGAGCGAGTAGCCATAGCTAGTGGCTAACATAAAGCTAACACAAACACTGATGAAAAGTGAACAGAAGGCTAAAGAGGGTGATTAGGTGACACTGAGTGCACATACAGGTGCAAGAGGCTTGTTAAACAGCAGTGAGAGGTGGCAGTAGATGGAAAAAAGCAATTAAAGGCAATAATCTTCAGGAGAGTGAGGAGAGAAAAGCGCAGAGCAAACCACACCAACAGCCAGCAACACAGGAAGTGACGACACATTACTACAGGAAGCAGTGTGGCCTGTTGCCCTGTACAACCACAGACTGACATGGCTCCTGAGCAGCTCCACTGGAGTAGTTGGGGTTACGGGCCTTGCTCAAAGGCACCACAGTGGAGTTAAGGAGGGTGGTGCAAACACTGCCATGTTATCTGTATCACCCAGATCTGATCCTGCCGGTCCAGGGATTGAACCAGCGACCCTCCAGTCACCAGTCCAAATCCCTTAACCATTAGGCCACCACAATTCTTCAATTTATGAGTCCCAGTGACAGTAAGACCCCAACACTAATATTTTCATCTGAGATACTCATGTGTTTGTCACATCTACTACTGTAACTGTGTATATTGGGATAAGACAGTTATCCCTTCAACAGCTTCCACTAATTCAAAATTCATCAGCCAGTCTTAAGAGGAAAGAGCAAAAATGAGTGAATAAAGCCAGCATTAGCCTCCCTAAAAAGGCTTCCTGTCCAGTTCAGAATGGATTTTCTGATTTTAAGTGAGCTGCTACCCTATTTATGTGAACTTTCAAGCCTTCACAGTTCACACTCCAGTCAGAGAAAAAGTCATTGAATCAGCCTCTTCTGGATGTTCCCAGACCCAGATGCAAGTGACCAAGTCTTTGCAGTGGCAGCTTCAAGGGTCTGGAATGATCAAGATATTTACACACATTTTTTTGTGTCTTATGTCCTGATTGGTGGTGCCTTGAGTACTTTTATCGTGTTTATAGTCCGCTTCATGTGTGCCTGTGTTTGTGTTCATGTTGAATATAACTGTGTTTTGTAAATATGTGTCTAAAAGGATGTCACCTGACTGCAAAATAAATCTACCTACAGGTACAAATAAAGTAACCTGAACCCAAACCTGAACAAAGACTAGCAAAATCTTGGAAAGATTCAAGTTATTACTAAAGACCCACCTCTTCTCTTTTGGTTTCAACTCAAATTGAACTGGGAATCTTGTAGTTACCTCATACCAGAGCAGTTCAATTCAATTCAATTTTATTTATATAGCACCATTTCACAACAACAGTCATCTCATAGCACTATCAACTGTAGGGGGGACCCCCACAGTTGCAGAAAGACCCCAGCAATCAGGCGATCCCCTGTGAGCAAGCACTTGGCGACGGTGGAGAGGAAAAACTCCCTTTTAACAGGAAGAAACCTCCAGCAGAACCAGGCTCAGGGAGGGGCAGTCATCTGCTGCGACTGGCTGGGGGGTGAGGGGATAGAGAAGAAGAAAAGAACAGACATGTAGAGAGCAAACAGCACGATGGGGACTCAATCTATGGGAGAGAACAAACAAATGTTAATGACCAGCAAAAAAAAAAATATTTCATAGAGAGTGAGGAAAGGAGTGAGGCCCAGTGCATTACTGGAGGTCCCCCGGCTGACTAAACCTATTAGCAGCATAACTAAGGGAGGGTTCAGAAACACATGATCCCTCCTTAATTGTAGGCTATATCAAAAAGGTAGGTTTTAGCCCTATTCTTAAAAACAGAGATCGAGTCTGACTCCCGAATCCAGATTGGCAGCTGATTCCACAGGAGAGGAGCTTGATAACTGAAGGCTCTGCCTCCCATTGTACTTTTGGAGATTCTAGGTATTACAAGTAATCCTGCATTTTGGGAGCGTAGTGCTCTGTTAGGATGATACGGTAGTATCAGATCTTTTAAATAAAAAGGAGCCTGATTGTTTAGAGCTTTGTAAGTAAGAAGAAGGATTTTAAACTTAATTCTAAACTCTATGGGAAGCCAATGAAGGGAGGCCAGAACCGGAGAGATATGATCTCTCTTTCTAGTACCTGTTAAAACTCTAGCTGCAGCATTTTGGATCAGCTGAAGACTTTTTAAAGATGTTTTAGGACAGCCTGATAATAAAGAATTACAATAATCTAATCTCGAGCTAACAAAAGCGTGGATCAGCTTCTCAGCATCACTCTGAGACAAGATGCTCCTAATCTTGGCAATATTACGCAAATGATAGAAGGCAGTCTTAGAAACAAATTTAATATGTGAATTGAAGGACAAATCCTGATCAAAAATAACTCCAAGGTTCCTCACAGAGCTATTAAGAGAAAGAGTAACTGCATCCAAACTGAAAGTTTGATTTGGAAAGGAATTTCTAAGGTTTTTTGGACCAACAAGAATGACTTCAGTCTTATCTGAATTTAATAGCAGGAAATTACAAGTCATCCAAGCTTTGATTTCCTTAAGACAGGCTTCTAACTTGGCTAATTGATTAGTATCATCTGGCTTCATTGACAGGTATAATTGTGTGTCATCTGCATAACAATGAAAATGTATACAGTGCTTTCTAATAATGTTGCCTAACGGAAGCATATATAAACTAAAAAGAGTAGGGCCTAGCACAGATCCCTGTGGAACTCCATGACTAAGCTTTGAGCTGAAAGAAAACTCATCATTTACATGAACAAACTGGAACCTATCAGATAAATAAGATCTAAACCACTGCAACGAAGTTCCATTAAGTCCAACATAGTGTTCTAATCTATCAAGTAGAATATTATGATCAATAGTATCAAAAGCAGTTGTAAGCAATAGTATCAAACAGTTCTCATCTGTCCATCACATTTCCTTGTAATGCATTTGAAAAAGTACTTGAATGCTGAGGAGTCATAGTGGATATACTGGACAAAGGATGTTGAGGATAGAGCTGCCAGACAGGAAGTAAAGAAGAAAACCACAGAGAAGATTTGTGGTTGTAGTTAAGGAGGACATGGAGAGGATTGGTATTATAGAGGAAAATGCAAGGGATAGGGTGAGATGGAGGGAGATGAGCCACTGTGACAACCCCTAAAGGGAGCAGCCGAAAGAAGAAGAAGACTGTCATGAGTACAAGCCATCTTACTGCAGTTGGGTACTGTAAAGTTAAAATATTGCCTGTACCTCACTGGACTTGAGAAGTGCATTACGATTCTGAGCCTCAGCCTTTAGCGCAGTACTTTTGGGTTGGAGCTCCTGAACTTGCTGGGCAATTCCCTCCAACCGCTCCTGAATTTGCTTGTACTTCTCCTCAGCTTCTTTCACTTTATTCTGTAGAATGACACAAAAACATATAAAAGGGTATGTGGCTGAAAGAGTAGGCATGTGCAGGCTGTCGTAAAATTACACTGTGGGTCATCAAATACAGCCGTGGACAAAATTGTTGGTACCCCTCTGTTAATGAAAGAAAAACCCACAATGGTCACAGAAATAACTTGAATCTGACAAAAGTGGTAATAAATAAAAATTCTATGAAAATTAACCAATGAAAATCAGACAATGCTTTTGAATTGTGGTTCAACAGAATTACTTTAAAAAACAAACTCACGAAACAGGCCTGGACAAAAATGATGGTACCCCTAGAAAAGATTGAAAATAATGTGACCATAGCGACATGTTCAACCAAGATGTGTCCTCTAATTAACATCACAGGTGTCTACAAACTTGTAATCAGTCAGTCGCCCTATTTAAAGGGTGACAAGTAGTCACTGTGCTGTTTGGTGACATGGTGTTTACCACACTAAACATGGACCAGAGGAAGCAAAGGAGCGAGTTGTCTCCGGAGATTAGAAAGAAAATTATAGACAAGCATGTTAAAGGTAAAGGCAATAAGACCATCTCCAAGCAGCTTGATGTTCCTTTGACTACAGTTGCACATATTATTCAGAAATTTAAGATCCACCGGACTGTAGCCAACCTCCCTGGACGTGACCGCAGGAGGAGACAGATAATACGAATGGTAACAAAAGAGCCTAGAACAACCTCTAAACACTTTCAAGGTGAACTCCAAGGTCAAGGTACATCAGTGTCAGATCACACCATTCGTCGCTGTTTGAGCCAAAGTGGACTTCATGGGAGATGACCAAGGAGGACACCACTGTTGAAAACAAATCATAAAAAAGCCAGACTGGAATTTGCCAAAATGCATGTTGACAAGCCACAAAGCTTCTGGGAGATTGTCCTATGGACAGACGAGACAAAACTGGAACTTTCTGGCAAGGCACATCAGCTCTATGTTCACAGACGCAAAAATGAAGCACACCAAGAAAAGAACACTGTCCCTACTGTGAAACATGGAGGAGGTTCTGTTATGTTCTGGGGCTGCTTTGCTGCATCTGGCACAGGGTGTCTTGAATCCGTGCAGGATACAATGAAATCTCAAGACTATCAAGGTATTCTAGAGAGAAATGTGCTGTCCAGTGTCAGACAGCTTGCTCTCAGTCGCAGGTCATGGGTCTTGCAACAGGATAATGACCCAAAACACACAGCTAAAAACACCCAAGAATGGCTAAGAGTGAAACATTGGACTATTCTAAAGTTTCTATGAGCCCTGATCTAAATCCTATTGAACATCTGTGGAAGGAGCTGAAACATGCCGTCTGGAGAAGGCACTCTTCAAACCTGAGACAACTGGAGCAGTTTGCTCATGAGGAGTGGGTCAAAATACCTGCTGGGAGGTGCAGAAGTCTCATTGACAGTTACAGAAATCGTTTTTTGCAACAAAATATTAAGTTAAGGGTACCATCATTTTTGTCCAGGCCTGTTTCATGAGTTTGTTTTTTAAAATAATTTTGTTGAACCACAATTCAAAAGCATTGTCTGACTTTCATTGGTTAATTTTCATAGAATTTTTATTTATTACCACTTTTGTCAGATTCAAGTTATTTCTGTGCCCATTGTGGGTTTTTCTTTCATTAACAGAGGGGTACCAACAATTTTGTCTACGTGTGTAATTCATCTTATATCACGATATACATTTTCTATGAAAATTTCCATAATTTTGCAGTGTTATAAAACATTTTTTTAAATGTGCATTTGAGACTTGATTCTCATAGATTTCAAGTTTTTCTTCTAAATCATATCATATGAATAAAAAGTAAACATCAATGTTAAATATTTCCTGAGCCAGAGAATACCCCCCCCCCAAAAAAACAAACAAAAAATGTGTGAAAATGGGGAAAATTACCCATTGTTGGCATCTACAGATATAAATTAGCTGTTAGTTTAAATCAATCATATTCCCATGTTTGTCATTTTAGATATTGGTTTGGAATCCCTAAATTAGATAATTACCACGTTTTTCACAAGACACGTAAATGATACAGCTATTGAAAATTTAAGAAGCGATTTAAAAATCCAGGATTGGAGCAATGTCTATGTTGACGATACTGATCAAGCCTATGATGAATTAATTTCTATAATATCTAATTTGTATGACTTGCATTGCCCCCTGCTGTCAAAAGTTTGTTTTTTTCTTTTTTTTTTTTAAATATAAGTCATGGATAACTTGAACTTTACAAAATGCCTGTAAAAAGTAAATGTTATATAAAAAGTTCCTGAAGCTAAGAACAGTAAAAGCTGAACAAAAGTATAAAACCTATAAAAATAAACTAACAAGTATTTTAAGACATAGTAAAAAAATGTATTATAGTAAATTATTTGAAAAGAACAGAAATAATATTAGCAATACATGGAGATTACACTGGTCAACACCAAATTTATTGTCTAAGTTTTTTTTAGCTGATTTAGGACAATTTCAATATGCTGAATCCAGAAATCACATTGGTTTTGCTCAATCAGGTCAACTTTTTGTATTATGGCCACATGTTGTTTTATACGTTTTTGTTTACATGTACGGGTATTTTCGTTTTATATGATGCAAAATAATTTTTTATGTCTTGAAATTCTGACTTTTGAACAATGATGATGTAACATTCAATTTACATGTACTTACCTTTATATAAAGGTAAGTACATGCACAGTACTAAGTAATAAGTACAGGTTTTTACTTGGCACCTGATCGAGAGAAACGGATGTCATTTTCAGATTCAGCGGTGCAAAATTGTCTTAAATCAGTTGAAAAAACACAGACAACTTACAAAAAAAATATTTTTGTAACCCTGTGTTATTAAACAAAATAAAGGATAGATCCTGTGAAAATCATATATCCTATTTATACTCTGGAAATGAAGTTATTACTGGCAATAATTTAACTGCTAATAAAGTTAATGAATATTTTATTAATGTAGGAAAGAAAATAGCTGACTCCATCATAGCTCCGTGAGATGCCGATGAAGTTAACAGTATCATCAATATAAATGCTCACTATGTTTATTGCAGATACTGATGAAAAATAATTTTTTGAAATTGTACACAAATTTAAAAAAACAAAAAAAAAATAGGTCACAGTATGTTTCTGGTTAAAAATATTGTGTTGTCAGGCCTTTTACTCATATATATAATTTGTCTTTGAGAGTTGGAAAATTTCCAAAGTAAATGAAAGTAGCTAAAGTAATTCCATTGTTTAAATCTGGTGATAAATGCTTGTTCATTAACTACAGACCAATTTCACTGTTGCCCCAGTTCTCAAACATATTGGAAAAATATTTTTCATAACAATGAATGGTTTCATCAATAAGCACAATATAACCTGAACAACAGTATGGGTTAAAAAAAACAAAAAAACAACACACACCACTTCACTGGCTTTAATTGATTTCATGGAACAGATTACTGACACAATTGATAGGAAAGAGCATAAAGTAGGGATATTTCTGAACTTACAAAAGGCATTTGATACTGTTGATCATGAACTACTTTTAAGGAAAATACAAAAGTATGGCATTAGAGGACTTGCATATGACTTATGTAGCTACTTAGATGATAGACACCAATATGTACACATAAACAATGCTAATTCCGTCTTGTTAAAAATGACGTGTGGAGTGCCTCAGGGCTCAGTGCTGGGACCATTGCTGTTTCTATTATATATTAATGCTTTATGTTTGGTTGCCAAGGAACTGAGGAGTATTTTATTTGCTGATGATACAACTTTTTATTGTAGTGGAAATAATTTTGGGCAGCTTCTGGATACAGTGAATAGGGAATTATCAATTATTAAAAAATGGTTTGACCTAAATAAATTACCTCTTCACCTAGGAAAAACTAAATGTATAATATTTGAACATCAGACTACAAATAACCATAGACAAATTAAAATAAATGATGTTGCAATAGATACAGTTGTTGAAACAAAATTCTTAGGTGCAATTGTTGATAAACTAAATTGGAAATCCCATATAAACTGTCAGAACCAAAATGGCCAAATCAATTGAAATACTGTATAAAGTAAAAGCTCTCTTATGTCAAAAATCATTATGCATTTTGTATAATTCACTTGTTGTTCCCTATATGTCCTACTGTTCAGTGGTGTGGGGAAATACAAGACAAATACACACCCAATGTTTTTACAACAAAAAAGCTATTACGATAATTGCAATAAATTATTATTATTATTTTATTTATTTAATTATATAATAATACCACTAATAATAATAATAATTGCAAAAGACGCAACAAACTTGCACAATAATGGTCCGCCCCATTACACAACTAGGACAGTATCAATCACTACGGAGGGTGACAACTAGGCTGATTCAAATACAAAATATGCTGTATGGGTACATATACTATGTGGGGTAACTGAACAGACGGTTATGCTGTTTAAACAATCTAGCTACAATGCTCTACGCTGTGTATATACAGTTAGGCCCAGAAATATTTGGACAGTGACACAATCTTCATGATTTGGGCTCTGCATGCCACCACATTGGATTTGAAATGAAACAACTACAATGGAATTGAAGTGCAGACTTTAAGGTTTAATTCAAGGGGTTGAACAAAAATATATGATTAAACATGTAGGAATTGTAGCTATTTTTATACAAACGCTCCTCATTTCAGGGGCTCAAAAGTAATTGGACAAATACACATAACCCTAAGTAAAATGTTACTTTTCAATATTTTGTTGAGAATCCTTTGCAGGCAATGACTGCCTGAAGTCTGGAACCCATGGACATCACCAAACGCTGGGTTTCCTCCTTTCTGATGCTTTGCCAGGCCTTTACTGCAGCTGTCTTCAGTTGTTGCTTGTTTGTGGGTCTTTCTGCCTTAAGTTTTGTCTTGAGCAAGTGAAATGCATGCTCGATTGGGTTGAGATCTGGTGATTGACTCGGCCATTGCAGAATATTCCACTTCGTTGCTTTAAAAAACTCCTGGGTTGCTTTTGCAGTATGTTTTGGATCATTGGTGAAGCGCCGTCCAATCAACTTTGCTGCATTTGGCTGAATCTGAGCAGAAAGTATATCCCTATACACTTCAGAATTCATCCGGCTGCTTCTGTCTTTTGTCACATCATCAATAAACACAAGTGACCCAGTACCATCGGAAGCCATGCATGCCCATGCCATCACACTGCCTCCACCATGTTTTACAGAAGATGTAGTGCTTTGGATCATGAGCTGTTCCAATTCTTCTCCAAACTTTCTTCTTCCCATCATTCTGGTACAGGTTGATCTTAGTCTCATCTGTCCAAAGAATGCTGTTCCAGAACTGGGCTGGCTTCTTCAGGTGTTTGTTGGCAAAGTCAGTTCTGGCCTTTCTATTTTTAGGCTGATTCATGGTTTGCACCTTGTGGTGAATCCTTTGTATTTACTCTCATGAAGTCTTCTCTTTATGGTAGACTTAGATACTGATACACCTACTTCCTGGAGAGTGTTCTTCACTTCAGTGGATGTTGTGAAGGGGCTGTTCTTCACAGGAAAGGATTCTGTGATCATCCACCACTGTTCGTCTTCCGTGGACGTCCAGGCCTTTTTGAGTTCCCAAGCTCACCAGTGCACTCTTTTTTTCTCAGAATGTACCAAACTGTTGATTTGGCCACTCTTAACATTTATGCCATCTTTCTGATGGATTTCTTCTTTTTTTTTCAGCCTCAGGATGGTCTGTTTCACCTCTATTGAGAGCTCCTTTGACCGCATGTTGTGTGTTCACAGCAACAGCTTCCAAATGCAAACGCCACACCTGGAATCAACTCCAGACCTTTTAACTGTTTAATTGATGACAGGTTAACGAGGGAAGAGCCCGTGCAGCCTTGTTATTTATTTTTTTTTTTTTTTGCAGCCTTCTGAGTCAATTGTCCAATTACTTTTGGTCCCTTGAAAAAGAGGCGGCTACGTATTAAAGAGCTGTAATTCCTAAACCCCTGCTCCAATTTGGATGTGAATACTCTCAAATTACAGCTGAGAGTCTGCACTTTAAGTCCATATTGATTATATAATTGTATCCTGAATATGTTTTCATAAACAGCTAAAATAACAAAACTTGTGTCACTGTCAAAATATTTTTGGGCCTAACTGTATATTTATGTGCACATATGTATATTCACTGCTTTTATGTTATCTTCTAAAATATTGCTTTGAGTGTTGCTATCCCTGTGCTGTTGCAATCCTGGGATTTCCCCATTGTGGGACTAATAAAGGCTTGGCTTATCTTATCTTAAAACCGTGTCATAAGCCAACTAATCCACTATTTACTCGGTTAAATGCACTAAAATTTAAAGATTTATTAGAATATAGGACCATTCAAATAACATTTAGAGCAGTCAAACAACTACCATCAAATATTCAAAATCTGTTCAAAATTACAAAAAGTACATATAATTTACATATAATTATTAACCAAAAAATATTTTGGTTAAACCTAAGCTCAGGACAAACACTAAACAGCACTGTGTTTCTGTTGTTGGCAGCATTTTATGGCACTGTTGTCCAGACAAAATTAAAATGTGTAGTACACTTGAAATGTTTTTAAAAAATGTAAAAAGAAAATATAATTTCTCAGTATTGTCATGCTGAGTAGAAATGGTGCTCTTAAGTGGCTAATTAATTTGTCATCATATTTATGTTGGTTCTGTAAGACTTGCACTTCTTTATTGGAATTTGCTTCGGTTTTCATTTAAGATGGATTTGATTTATTTTGCAAGTTTAAATTTTTGTTGTCTGCGATGGACTGGCGATCTGTCCGGGGTGTGCCTCGCCTGTCGCCCGGGGATGCAGAGGTGGGCTTCAGCCCCACAGCGACCCATAAGGAATTGGCCAGTTGAGAGGATGAATGAATTCTTTTTGTACAGTATTTTTTATCTTTTATCATGGATTATAAACCAAATAAAGTATAAATGCAAATCAATGAAAATTTAAGTGTACAGTGGTGTGAGTAAGTGTATGCCCCCTTTCTGATTTCTCTCTTTTTTTGGGGGGATGTTTGTCATACTTACGTAAATGTTTCAGATCAAACTAGAAAAGCACTCGGAGAGCACAGACCTCCGCCAAGAACCTCAGTTCCCCCTAATATTGGGATTTTCCCCAAATATAATAGTCCAACATTTATTTTATCTATATTTTCACATTCCTTGACCATCAAAACACACCTTTAGCAACTGGATTCACATTGATATCTTTATTAGTTCAGTAGTTATTGAGAAAAATCACTTTTTCGGTAATGGCAGTTTTCTTCAGGATATAGCTCCATAGCTTTTGAAGATACAACAAATCCATTGGCACACTACTGATTCCTCAGTGTCTTGGCTATATTTTGGTGTTTGTTGTATGTTTTTTGTAAATTTGTTACCTTACAGTGATGAAAATTCCAAAGATCCCCTATTCCTATTCCCCCTGGAATTTCCCCATTGTGGGACTAATAAAGGCTTATCTTATCTTATTATTTCCTGTTCTGGAACAAAGTATCCGGATTTTTTGCAGGATCCGGATCAGTCTTTGATATTTCCTAGAACCTATTGGGATCTTATCCTGTATTTTTTTTGGCAAGCGTCCTGACCATTTATTGTAGAGTTACAGTGGGGCAAAAAAAGTATTTAGTCAGCCACCAATTGTGCAAGTTCTCCCACTTAAAAGATGAGAGAGGTCTCCAATTGTCATCATAGATCTGCCTCAACTATGAGAGACAAAATGAGGAAAAAAAAATATCCAGAAAATCACATTGAAGGATTTTTAATCAATTAATTGGTAAATTCCTCGGTAAAATAAGTATTTGGTCACCTACAAACAAGTAAGATTTCTGGCTTTCACAGACCTGTAACTTCTTCTTTTAAGAGGCTTCTCTGTCCTCCACTTGTTACCTGTATTAATGGCACCTGTTTGAACTCGTTATCAGTATAAAAGACACCTTTCCAAAACCTCAAACAGTCAGACTCCAAACTCCACTATGGCCAAGACCAAACAGCTGTCAAAGGACACCAGAAAAAAAATTGTAGACCTGCACCAGGCTGGGAAGACTGAATCTGCAATAGGTAAGCAGCTTGGTGTGAAGAAATCAACTGTGGGAGCAATTAGAAAATGGAAGACATACAAGACCACTGATAATCTCCCTCAATCTGGGGCTCCACGCAAGATCTCACCCCGTGGGGTCAAAATGATCACGAGAACAGTGAGCAAAAATCCCAGAACCACACGGGGGGACCTAGTGAATGACCTGCAGAGAGCTGGGACCAAAGTAACAAAGGCTACCATCAGTAACACACTACGCCGCCAGGGACTCAAATCCTGCAGTGCCTGACGTGTCCCCCTGCTTGAGCCAGTACATGTCCAGGCCCGTCTGAAGTTTGCTAGAGAGCATTTGGATGATCCAGAAGAGGATTGGGAGAATGTCATATGGTCAGATGAAACCAAAATAGAACTTTTTGGTAAAAACTCAACTTGTCGTGTTTGGAGGAGAAAGAACACCATACCTACTGTGAAGCATGGGGGTGGAAACGTCATGCTTTGAGGCCGTTTTTCTGCAAAGGGACCAGGACGACTGATCCGTGTAAAGGAAAGAATGAATGGGGCCATGTATCGTGAGATTTTGAATGAAAACCTCCTTCCATCAGCAAGGGCATTGAAGATGAAACGTGGCTGGGTCTTTCAGTATGACAATGATCCCAAACACACCGCCCGAGCAACGAAGGAGTGGCTTCCAAAGAAGCATTTCAAGGTCCTGGAGTGGTTTAGCCAGTCTCCAGATCTCAACCCCATAGAAAATCTCTGGAGGGAGTTGAAAGTCCGTGTTGCCCAGTGACAGCCCCAAAACATCACTGCTCTAGAGGAGATCTGCATGGAGGAATGGGCCAAAATACCAGCAACAGTGTGTGAAAACCTTGTGAAGACTTACAGAAAAAGTTTGACCTCTGTCATTGCCAACAAAGGGTATATAACAAAGTATTGAGATGAACTTTTGTTATTGACCAAATACTTATTTTACAGAGGAATTTACCAATTAATTTATTAAAAATCCTTCAATGTGATTTTCTGGAATTTTTTTCCCCTCATTTTGTCTCTCATAGTTGAGGTTTACCTACGATGAAAATTGGAGACCTCTCTCATCTTTTAAGTGGGAGAACTTGCACAATTGGTGGCTGACTAAATACTTTTTTGCCCCACTGTATATACACATATGCTAAAAATGGCCTTATCTCACAATGATAAAGAATCCTTTAAAAAATTCCTGGATCCAGACGGTGAGCTGGATCACTCCCAAAATCTAATCATTTCTTCCTTGTCCCATTTCGGACTTGTCCTGAAAATTTCGTCAAAATCTGTTCATAACTTTTTGAGTTATGTTGGTAACAGACAAAAAGACAAACCCCGGTAAAAACATAACCTCCTTGGCGGAGGTAACAAATTTAAATATTAGACGAGGATAACAAGTAAACACAAAATGCAGTTTTTAAACAAACATGTTTATTATTAAGGGAAACAAAATCCAAACCTACATGGCCCTGTGTGAAAAAGTGATTGCCCCCAAAACCTATTAACTGGTTGGGCCACCCTTAGCAGCAACAACTGCAATCAAGCATTTCCGATAACTGGCAATGAGTCTTTTACAGCACTGTGGAGGAATTTTGGCCCACTCATCTTTGCAGAATTGTTGTAATTCAGCCACATTGGTTCCGGTTCCGCCGGACCGGCGGCGCCACACGAGTCGGCTGCCTGTTGCAACAGCCTTTTCTTTTTATCTTCCTTCTTCTTTCTACACCTTTCACTCTGTATATATATCACGGACGCACGGATCGCCCCGGGGGTCTCCCGGGTCGGCGGACGGAGCCACGGTTTGCAGCGGGAGACGTTACAGCGGGGAGGAGCTAGTGCTAGCTAGCACTTGGCCGCCGCCCGGTGCTAATGGGAAACTCGACATACCGGGAGCTGTAGCGAAAACGATGCGGGTGCCGGGCTGGAGTTTAGGCGGCGTGAAAGAAATATAAGACAGAATAATAAAGAGCGATGGCAAGAACCAAGCAGACCGCCCGTAAAATCTACTGGAGGAAGAAGCCCCCCAGGAGACAGCTAGCCACCAGAGCTGCTCGGAGAGGCGCTCTGGCCACCGGCAGAGTGAAGAGGCCTTGCCGTCACAGGCCCGTGGCTCTGAGAGAGATCCGTCGCTGCCAGAAATCCACGGAGCTGCTCATCCGTAAGCTGCCCGTCCAGCGCCTGGTGAGGGAGATCGCTCAGGACTTCAAGACCGTCCTGCGTTTCCTGAGCTTCGCCGTCATGGCTCTGCAGGAGACCAGCGAGGCCCACCTGGTGGGTCTCTTCTTCGCTAAGGGGGTCACCATCATGCCCAAACACTTCCAGCTGGCCCACTGCATCCGCGGAGAGAGAGCTTAGACTTTCTGCTGCACATTCACCAACCAACCATAATGCTCTGCACTGTGTGTCTATATATATACATTTATAGTAATATGGACATATGTTTACTAGATGATGGGTTTTTTTTTTGTTGTTTTTTTTTTTCTTGCCTTCTGATTGTTGCTCTGAGTGTTGCTGTCCCTATGCTGTTGCAATCCTGGAATTTCCCCATTGTGGGACTAATAAAGGCTTATCTTATCTTATCTTATCTTACATTGGAGGGTTTTCAAACATGAACCCCCTTTTTAAGGTCATGTAACAGCATCTCAATGGGATTCAGATCAGGACTTTGACGAGGCCACTCCAAAGCCTTCATTTTGTTTTTCTTAAGCCATTCAGAGGTGGACTTGCTGGTGTGTTTTGGATCATTGTCCTGCTGTAGAACCCAAGTGTGCTTCAGCTTGAGGTCACAAACACATGGCCGGACATTCTTGAAGCATCATCTCACTTTGGCTCAGCAATAATTTTTCTTCTGCTTAAAGACATATTAGGCCCTTTTCCACTAGCCCCGCTCAGCCCCGATTTGAAAACCCGGCTCTACTCACTTCGGTTCGGTTCGGCCTCAGTTGCTTTTCAACTACTGCTGGCGCACCTGCTGGCACACCTGCTGTGGGTGGGATTTGTTGAACAGCAGGCGGCGCCACACCCTCGTGACGTGAAACACACGCGACTGAATCCTCCACAACAAACATGGCTGATGACGAGGAGAGAAGGAAGGAGTTATGACTGTGACATGAAACTGGTTAAATCTATGGTGCTGACTTGTTGTGCTCTGCACAATCTGTGTGAGAGTCATGGAAAGACATTTGACACTACATTGGATGATGCAGTAGATGAACCAGTGGTGGCAGCGGCACAGAGAGCAGAGGAGCAGGGTGGTGATATTGTAGCGAACTCAAGATAAGCACCCTACTTGGCTTGACAAGTGGGTTGACCCTATTGGCGACACAGGTAGAGTGCGGGACTCCGGAGCAAGAGGTGTGAGTTCAAACCTCCCGGTGGGACGTCGCCATGTCAAGCTGCACGTTACAATATAACATGAGATGCTGTGATGCAATACTTGTCTATTTTGTCCACATTTATGTGCATACATATTTCAAAAATGTTTTTTTGTAAATAAAATGTTGTGCATGGTTTATCTATTTGTCCTCTTCTTCATAACGCTTATCTGTTAAGAAGGTGCGAAGCCATCAACCTAATGATGAGTCCACACTTCTGTTGTGATAATTGCTCACGCTGAGCACTCTGACAGCCCCGTACGCTGTGGGGGTCACACACAACGTGTTCCTCCCCACACTCAAATTTTTTTCCCGTATATTTTTCTCTTTGGCGTACAGAAATGGCAATACGCCCGTATTTGCTAAAATTGCATTTTCCCCGTATTAAAATACGGCGAAACCGTATCACTTGACAGGTATGTAATTACATGCAGAAACACCGCACAGGCCATCTTCACAAAAATCCAGCTCGACAAACCACTTTTGCTTAGGTGGAAATGCAAATTGAACTATAAATCATGTGCTGATACATGTCATATTTTCCCATGTAAAGGTCTCCCACTTTTACTTACAAATTGATTTTTAATTTTTGGGAAAAGGGAATATAAATTTTGCACTTGTTGGTAACAACAGTTGTGTGCAACAAAAACACAGTTGTGTATCCTTGTCCGATCTGTCTACTGTTATTAGTGCCAAATTTTTGCTAGATTCCTTCTTAATTTATTAAATTTTGACTGGCGATGCAACATTCAACTTACACGTACTTACCTTTATCAGTGTCTACAAGTTCAAGCACACCTGTACAACTGCTTATAACCTAAAAAATGTACCCGTTCAAGAGAAATGGATTCAGCATTGCAAATTTGTTTAAAATTAAAAAAAACAACCTACCAAGACATTACGTTTCGTTGTGTTGTTAAAAATTAAATTACCATTAGAAGGCTATACACCTGACCTGATGAACAGCAGCATGTGGAGTGAACAGAGAATGGAATGTGTATGTAATTATTGGCTTTTCTCATACGGTGTCATAACAAATAAACCAGACTTTTGATGCAAACAATACAATTTTATTCCCGAAGCAAAATTTACAAACAAAAAAACAGACTGGGCGATGACATCTCTGCGAGCTCTTCCCTTCGTAACGCAGCGTCCTGCTCCAGGGCTTCACGCGCATCTGCCCGCACATCTGTGGCCACCTGTCGCAAATGCTGCATGTACTCCTGATTCTTGCCGCTGGTCATGTTGCCGTTCCAAGAGCCGCATCTCTTCGTCATGCATGTTGACCATCGCTAATGTAAGGTCAGCGATGGGAGTTGTCTGTTTTCGTCTTGCCTAGATAGAAAGACAGAAAGGCATGGTCGTTAAAGCTGGATCACTACATATATTATGGAATTACACAGGTGAAAGTCTGTGGTGGAATGTCACTATTATATTATGCTTCATTGCTGTATATAAGCTGAACTGTCATGTTGCTGCCCCTCAGTAGAGCAGATTTTGCAACACGCAGGGTGCTGTCTTCGGCTGCAGCCCCCCTGCAAAACTAAAAAGGATTAAGATTAAGAATATGGATGGATGGATGGGTAATGTTTAAACTAGTTGCTTGTAGTGTGGCCGCAGAAATCTGAATGGGTTAATACAGTCAGCTGACGCGAAGCATTTCAATGAAGCATGTTGATTTCAACGGCAGTTCATGAGCTTTATTTGTTTTTCTAAAACAGGAGTTACAACAGCACTTCAATCACCACACCTAAAAATGGTTGTGGAACACCGATAAGTGAAGACCAAAGAATAACCTTTTTGTACATTTAAAAAGACATTTTCAATTAATTAATATGCAGCTACAGGAAATTGCATTAATCAATTTGGTACATAACTTGTTAGGCTCCAGCCCCCCCACGACCTGTAAAGGATTAAGCGGTAGAAGATGGATGGATGGATGGATTTTCGACCCTGGTTTCCGCTGCTGGACCTGTTTCAACCAAAAAAAAAAAATCGTGGTTATTGTGCCTTACCGGCACTTGAACGTGATCCAGATGGAGCTGGTGATGTGGAGCTGATCCAGCTGGCGCTCTGGCAGACGCAGCGCCAGGAGAGTCCGCTGTGTCAGTCATCTCCACTGAGGTGGACCCCTGTGATATGAAATGCGATTCCAGAAAGAAAATGCACGCAATTTAAAACTTAACACCAAAGTGCAACATGTACACAACACTCAAGTTTTTAACCGGAATACAATAAGCGTAATTCAGCGTTTTGTTCGCGCTAATACTTAACACAAAGCAAGCGTGAATCTGCAGTTGGCTGCAAAACAATAGGAAAGCCTCAGTAACAACCATTACCCACAATCTAACAACCTTCCTATTTCTTAAAAACAGTGAGCTTGGCACAGAAAGGATCAAGTGGCGAACAGATGCGCAATATCAAATAAACACTCACCATCCACGGTTTCCAAGGGCCGTGACCGTGACCGTGTGGAGCCCAATGTCTCTCAGCGAACCACTTCCACTCCTTCCATCCGCTGAACTTGGAGCATTGTGGTCCTTCACTGCTCGGTAAACGCTTTTCAGCTTTTTCAGCTTCTCCCGACACTGTTTGGCAGTACGGATGTGCCCTTGGGAAGCCATCTGCTCGGACACCTGCATTTCGAGTAGATCCGTCCAACTCGCGCTGGATGCGATCGTCGCCTAATATAGAAAGAAAATTGCGCACCTCCTAATATATAATATTAGGAGTATATTATTATATAAGTATATTATACAGTATATTAATATAATATACCGTATTAAAGGGGCACACTGTGTTCACTGCTGAACAATTACAAATGGCGGTCGTGGAGTAAATTCAGCAGAAAAAGTCGCTTTCATGACGTTATAACCTGACCAATCAGCGGCGACCAGTCTCTTAAAGTCATATCACAGCCCTACTCAGCCCGGTTAGACCCTGCCCTGGATCAGGTACGAAAAAAGTACCTGCTAACCGGTGCTGGGGCTAATGGAAAAGCGCCTAAAGCGGGCTGAGTGGTGCGGTGTAGGGCTAAGTGAGGCTAGTGGAAAAGGGCCTTTTGTTTCACCCAGGAGTAAGACAGTCAAGAACTGATTTTCTCCCCCAGGCCACAGCTGAAATCCCATTCCTTTGTTAAAACCAGTCTAAAAGAATTCAACCTATTTCCTCCTGTGCCCCTTTATTGCCCCCATAAACATGGAACAGACATGGAGCCCTCATGGCCTACACAGATCCACAACTCAGTTAATTTCCTTAACCCCTTGACGCCTGTTGTCGTGAATTTGCATCAAACCGCTTCCGCTCCAAATGCAACCAAAATACCGTCTGTATTCCTCCACTTCCGGTTGGAGCACTTCCAACACATACCTAGGAACCTTTTGCAAGCATTAGTTTCTTGGAGGAATGGTCAGAGATGGAGCACCATCCATTTCCTGAATGCTAGGGTTAGGGTTAGTGTTATAGTTTGGCAGTCATGAGAGTTGAAAATACTGAAAATAACTTTGTTGCATAAATAAAAGATTCTTCATACTTGAGATGGGAGAAGGTGCTTTTTTACCGTTTTTTTTTTTTTTTTTTACCATAGATGCCTGTTTTCGCTAAGTTGCATCATACCTAAAATTATATCTATTTTATGTGCTATAGTCAAATTAACTTTCTCAACTTAATTTAGCATCTACTTGAAAGCAAAAACAAGTGAAATTTTTTTTTTTTTATAATTGGAAATAAATTCAGGGGTTAAACTCTGGGACATGCTGGATTTAACCAGTGAACTTTAAAGTACATTATTACAAACTCAATTTTAAATCTTCCCTTCTTTTCAGGACCATGAAAAGCAAAGGGACTCTGATGTTTTTAATGTGGAAAATCAATAATATGTGTGAAATGCATTAATCTGTGATTTTATATATATGCATGTTAAAAATGTTTAAATGAATGTTTATTCCTGCATGTTGATTTAGAAGCACTGCTTATAAGTTACATTAATCAATAAGGTTAGCTTAGTTATACATAAGTGTGTAAAAGCATATTCCAGTATATTAAAATTGTGTGTATCCATGGTGACCGGTATCAAATTTCACCCAGCCTTCACTGAGTCCCAGCTTCTCCATCCTATTGGTCCCTCGCAGACAAAGCCTGTCATCGGACTAAAGTTCATCAAGCCCGCCCACGAAGAAGGCTCATTGCCTGAGATTCCGGTCAACCCGGAAGCCCGCAAAAGCTCAACAGAACTTATAAAAGGAGGAAAACCCCCTGCTACTTCCTCTTTCTGCTCTTTTGGCCCTCTTTTAACGTCGCTCTTTGGGCGCTCTTTTTGGCTCTTTCGCCTCCGTTCGTCGCTCTCTTTTGTCTCTCTTCTTTGTCCATTGTCCACACACAGCAAGAAAGAACTTTGGAAAGAACAAAGGACTGCCTGAACAAAGACTTCTCCCACGTGTTGCTTTTCTGAGCACAGAGCAGATAACTCGTAATTTGTTTATGTAACTTTGTATTTTAATGGGTTTTTTTCTTTTTCTCTTAAATGCCTAGGAATTCCTATTTCTTTGAGCTCAATTCTTAATCGGAGTTAAACTCCAATTTTTATTTATCTCTTTTTCTTTGTTAAACTTTCTGTAAAACCACCGTTTTAATTTTAATGTAAGTTTTAATCTCGACTTTATTTTTATATTTTTCTTGACCAATCACACACCAGAAGCTATTATTTTTTATCTAAAGTCCGAAACTCTTTAGTTTGTGATCAGATTAGATATCTTTAATTAATTATTATCGAAGGCCTCTGAGAAGACGCAGCTCCCACATCACGCGCAGCTGCGGAATCAGCGCACTTCTGCTGAATTTCAACCATTGAGATCAAACATCCGATCTCATTCATCGTCGAGAATATTTGCGGGACAAATATTCTGGGTTTTGCCCCTGAACAACACATCAAAACTTCATGAGGACGACGAAAGAGCGTTGACCAAATCAACGGGGAATCATCGAACGAGGAATCAGGTGAGCTGCAAACTTTAATTCATCTGCTGAATTAAACGTCTGAGGTTCGGTAATAATTTGTATATCTAATCAGATGCAAATTAAGAAGCCCTTAACATAACTCTTCTTTTCATTAAAATTCCGTTTTTATTTTCTTAAGATTAATCCAGGACTTTTCATATAATTAGTAAACTTTCTCCATAAATTTGCATTGTTTCCATAAACTGTTAACTCAAACTGATAGAAATTCATTTCTCAGTTTAACCCCGGTTCCGAAAATATTTACAGTGTTAATCTATCATTTACAAGATTGATTTTATGATTAATGAAATTACTGCAATATATGTTAATCATTTCATTTAATAAATATGTGAAAATGAGAGAAGTTGTTGAGAATATATTTCATTCTGAGTGCGTTTCAAGCCCAGGTATCGAATTCACGGAAAAATTTTTCAGACTGATTATTAATTAATTTATTGAGTGATTAAACAGGTATAAAGTGAAATTAAAATTAAAATTGCTTCTTAAAGATAGAAGCTGGTGTCCCTACGAGTGTTATTAACTTTTCTGGTGTATATGAAACGAAATTTGATCTCAGATTCCAATACATCAATATAAATTAATTTATACCTGATCATATTTATTAATTTCATATTTTTCTACATTTTCTACATCTTCAGGATTTTTTGGTAGACAGCAGAATTCATGGTTCCATTTACCACAGCAAGTCTTCCAGGTCCTGAAGCAGCAAAACAGCTCCAGGCCATCACACTACCACCACAATATTTTACTGTTGGTATGATATTCCTTTTCTGAAATGCTGCGTTTCTTTTACACCAGATGTAATGAGACACACACCTTCCAAAACGTTCAACTGTTGTCTCGTCAGTCCAACGAGTATTTTCCCAAAAGTCTTGAGGATCGAAAAGATGTTTTCTGGCAAAACTGAGACAAGTCTGTTATTTTTGCTCAGCAGAGTCTTGGAACTCTGCCATGTAGGCCATTTTTTCCCCACAGTCTCTTTCTCATGGTAGAGTCATGAACACTGACCTTAACTGAGGCAAGTGAGGCCTGCAGT